>CM060929.1:551027539-553668455 GCA_030765085.1 Allium cepa | reverse complement strand
TTTTGCAATATGAAGAAGAATTTGAACAAAAATATGGATTCTAACTCTCCTAACACTAACCGTTTAAAATTTATTAGTCACTTTAAGCCCCTTTTCTAACAATGGGGGGAGCTACTGTTACGAGTTAGGATAGGATGGGCCATGGTCTGACCTGAGATTTAGGAAGTTGGTTTGCATGGCAGACAAAAAATTAGGATTGCAATAAAGTGACAGCATTTCAAAGTGCAAACAGGGGCAAGTTGATAGAACATCAGGGACCCACATGAAATTTTATTCAGGATCTGCCAGTGGCAAACATCACTGACAACAGATGCACACACCAATTACCCATAAAATATTATGCTTGTGATATTTTTGTGCACATTACAGCTGATCCTCTATTCAAAGGAAATATAGTGATTGGCTTCATAAGTTGCCTACCTGAAGTATAATATTCATATAATCATATGTACATACGAGATTATTAAAAAAAAAAGAGAGATTCATACTTTCAATGCCAAGTTGACTCACGGCACTAACAAACTGTTGGTGGAGTTCAACCGACCATACAACACGAGGTTTCTTTGAAGAATGATCCTCGTGATCTAATTCACCATCGTCTTCATCTTCTTTACTTTCTTTTCTCTTATTACGAGATTTCCAAGATCCGTCATTTCCATCATTCACTAATGAAGCAGCGTCGGCATCGTCTGCAACCCGTCTACTGCGATCTGAGTCATCCATGCTACCTGAATGCTCCATATTTCTATGCCCATTGCATTTTTTTCTAATGACATGCTGCCATATGTTCTTTAGCTCTTCCATTCGCACTGGTTTAATTAAGTAATCACAAGCACCATGCTTTATTCCCCTCATTACAGTTTGAGTACCCCCATCAGCTGACATCACTACAAGTGGATTCTATTGGGTAAGATCATGATACTGGGGGAAATAAGTACAAATTTTTTGAAGAGGAAAAATACCCATACTCACTTATAACTGGAAGATCCATTTCAAGACCAACAAGCTCAAGCAGCTTGAAGCCATTCATGTCAGGCATGTGAACATCACTAATTACCACATCAAAACTATCTCTTCGCTCTCTAAGAAGGGACAGAGCTACTGTAGCCTGAGAGCAAGTTGTGACTGCAAAACTATTGCTAGTAAGAGTTGATAGATTATGCAATGTTTACAAGATTCACAATGAAATATCACAGACGCAAAGGAGCTACACCATATGTGTTTTAGCATTGACTTACAAGTGCATTTATTGTAGAAGAGGGTGTTACTTTTTCGATCATAAAATATATTGCTGCATCATTACTAGTATATCGATTGATTTTCCAGTTTAATACATGAAAACAGCTCATTTGGTTATTATTGCGTATTCTTATGTACAACATGCTCGATAAATGAGGTATGAAGTGGAGAAGAGCTAGTATACTTCAGATGACCAATTAGCATGCTGGAGTTTTTACAGACTGATGAGTGTTAGAATCTTAGCATTAGAAGAAACACATAGATAACCTAAATGAATCCATTCAATAAAACTGATAAGGCCAAGAGGTAGCAATACAAATCCATGTTCGAACTCTGCTGATTATATTTTTTTAGTTTAAAGCACGCATAACTGGGCACTGGCCATCAATAGATATTTAATTAACCTAATTTTTGCTATAAACTCTCAAGCTATGCTATAAAAATTTACTCTTGGTGCTTAAAATTTTCAGTATTTGACTCCAATAAGAGAAAAACACTTAAGTGCACTTAAGCATCGCTTATTGGAACCTCGCTTTGCCTATTCAAGGAGCTTTAGCAATGACAATAGTGAAAAGAAGAAAAATATATTGGTTTTGATCTATGAAAAAAGTCACAACAAATCTACAAAATGATCACGGCTTCTGCCGTCCAAATTCTCAAATAAGTTTTTATCCCAGGAAAATAAAGCCTCTAGAATTTGGTCTTCATTCTTATTGTTTACATAATATATATATATATATATATATATATATATATATATATATAATAATTTTTTTAAAAAAAAATCATCTAATATAAAAGTATTATAACAGTAGATATTATAGCATATAAGTCGACAGCAATTCTAGCCCTTAAATTCGAAGTTGTTAGATATTAAAAAATTAAGTGTCACTTAAGTGCCATCAGGCGAAACGACAGCCTTATCGACTCGCCTTGCCTTTCACTTAAAATAACATATCTCCCAAGTATTTGCAAAGCAGCAAATAATGAATTGTTTAGTCATCATACATTACAATAGAAAGTAAGTTAGGAACCATGAGACAAATGTCAAGATTTAAGATGTCGTGATATTGGTAGATCACTCTACACAACTGGAGTTAAACATCTAATACATCATTTAAATGCTCGTGTCCAATTTTCACCTGCCTAAACTGAATGACTAGACAAGTTAGATGCATCTCTCCAGAAAATTAAATGATTTATGCGCATGATCTGTTAGCATATTAGCAATTGAGCAAAGAAACTTCTTTAAATAAAAAGCATTTAAAATGACAAAAATACTGTAGTATAGCCCTTCAAGTACAAAGGGCATTGGAAATTAAATAGAATATGTGATTCCCTATGTTTATTACCCTGGTTGATCAACTTTTGGTGTTCTTTCTTTTGACACTCAATTGTCTTTACCCTCTACAGCTATTGGTGCAAGGTGCAAGGTGCAAGGTGCAAGGTGCAAGGTGCAAGGTGCAAGGTGCAAGGTGCAAGGTGCGTAAAGGTGCAATGCTAGAGATGAAGGCAAAGCACAATGTATGGGTGGGTTCCCTTTTGAACTAAAGTTCATATGATATTACGACCATTCGAGTGTATCCAATTTTAGATATCTACACTTTATGGGAAAATTTTGACAATACAGTGGACAAAAGTTTGATGTGTTGCTCATTAGTGTTTTATTTGTGTATTTATGCTATAAAATTTGAAGAATATCATTATAGCAGTCGATGCACTTGCATTGCTAATTACCAAAATATTGATGTACAAAAATGTGAATATCCTGTCAAATCAAGCTCGTTTGTTTTGCTTAGCACTAACATACTATCATATCAAACCAAGCTCATTCATTTTGCTTAGTCATTACCATACTAATGCATTAGCTCAAGCTCATTCATTTTGCTTAGACATTAACATACAAGAACAACAATGTCATAGATGAATGAGCATATATAAAACATTTCTTATGGTGATAATATTTTTTATTAATACAGTAAATGAGTTGCGGGAAAATATTGCCCATATAACCAAACTATAGAAACAAAAGTTAGTGCTTATATAAAATTACAGAATCAATTTACAGGCAACGTCATATTGGTGTACTAACGATAATATATAAGACATCTTCACAATCCAAATTCCTTTGGTTCCATTAATTTCCGCCAACTTTTTCGCATTCACAAAGCTTTTGATTGAACAAACCTTTTTATAGGCATGAATATTATATTCTAATTATGCAAATAAACAGAAACCATCTTTTGATTGAACCAGTCATTTCTATGTGTTTTAACATCTTCGGAACCATAAACCAACATGAGTAATTGATAACACTTTTACTTATCTTGAGAAAAGATTTTGAATGTATCTTTGGAACAGTTGAAAATTGAAATAACAATGTTTGATCCAAGGTTTGGGAACTCGGTTTTGTTCATTCGAAATTTTCTTAGTTTCGGATGATTTCAGAAGTTTCGGTTTCCGTCCCGATTACGGTTTTCAATGGTTTGCTAATGAAAATTTAGTAAAGGTCGATGTAAATAATAATATAAAATACCCTAACTCAATATATTTATACTAAATTAAACAAATTAAAATTAGAATTTCACTAATACTCTAAACTAAATTAAATGAATAAAATAGCCCAACTCAATTTATCTAATTACATTCAGCCCTAATTAAATAAAATTAATTCATTTCAAAGCCCAAGTCCACTCTCTATTTTCAATCAGCTCACTTCCACTTCAACCGTCATTTACAAAACACCGTCGACTCAAAAACAAAAATAAACCCTCATTTACAAAACATCGTCGACTCAAAAGCAAAAAAAAGATGAACAACAAAGAAAGAAAGGCGGAAAGCAAAAATTAAAAAAAAAAATCAAAATTCACATGCGATTGCAAACTTATACTCATTTTTCCTTCTGCGATGTCGAAGTACCTCCACGACGTCAAAGTTTGCTCGATTTTGGACGAACGGCAAAGGTTTACTTTTTATTTCTTTTTTGCTTTTTCAACTGTTAATTTCGAGTGTGAATTTTTGTTTTTTGATTCTCGCTCTCCTATTCTTCTTCCGATTTAAATGACTAATGAATTCGCTTCCTCTCTTTTTACGAATTGAACCCACCAATCATATGCTATGCATTTTAAATGCCTTGTGAATTTTTCCAAACCCCCAAGGGCATATCTTACCATGCCCGTAATATTATGTTTTTGAAGCTTTTTGACAAAAATCTCTTCGATGGTGCGGACGAACAAAATTATATTAAAAAGGTACAATTTGAGTTACAAATTATAATTGTATGTGTAATCAGCGTGTGCATAATGCGCAAGTTCAAGCGCAGGTTACACAGGCACCTTTGCATGTATTTCACCCAAGGTTTGAGGTTTCGACCGAAACACCAAGATTCCGGTCGTTCCGTTTAGGTTTCAGTAGGGACCGAAACAAAACCAACCTGAAATTCCGGTTCAATAAAAACTATTGAACTTCAAATTATACAACAAAAAAAAGTCTCAAAAAAGAATTAATTTGAGTTTCAAATGCATGAATAATTAAATTTAAAACTGTAACTTAGAAAACATACAAATTCACAAAATATGTGAATGGTGTAACTAAAAAAATTGATGATGAAATAATGAATAAACATTTTTTATTATTATAAATATTTATAATTAATCAATATTGTTCTTTTATATCTTATTTTTCAATCAAATATAATTTATATGTTTTGTTTCAATAAATTAAACAAATATGTGTGCTTGTATGAAAAATAAACAATGATATCCGAAACCGAAACTAGAATCGAAATTCCCGACATTTAGAAATGACATCGAATTTCTAAAATTAAAAAAACCGAAACCGAGATCGAAACGGAGATCTCGAACCTTGATTTCACCAACAAGTATTTCCAACATTGGCTAGTTTTTAACAGGCAAGGGCTACTAGTTTTCAACGGCTAACAAAGGCAAGTTTTCAATGATCGGCAAGAGCCGCTTTTCAATGGTGGACAAGGGCCGGTTTTCGATGGTCAGTAATGAATAGTGCTCAATGGTCGACGACGGTTTGTTTTCAACGTCCAACAACAGCTAGTTTTTGGCTTCCAACGATGATTAGTTTTCAACGACCGACGACGGCTATTCCTTTATCATCTCATTCTTCTCTACATATTCACACCATTTTCTAATTTTCAACACAAATATCATACTAATTTTTACTCGTTTCATTCAATCTCTCCAAAACATTAGGCATATTCGTTCATTTAAAATTTCAACAATCCACGTTTCGTAATTTTATTTTAGATGAAAATAAGATGGAATATTTTACTTCAATGGAACATAAATACTAAACTGTGTGAAGACGATGATTGATATATATATATATATATATATATATATATATATCTAATTTATAGTGTCATTTGTCAAAAGAAAGGATCCGCACACAAAAACTTCCTTTAGAAAATTTGTTGGAACCACAACAAAAACATTTGGAGAAAATATGTACAATTAGCACATTAAAGAATACAAAGAGCAAAAAAATTATATAGGAAAACACAATTCTCTAAGTCGTGAATGTACAAGATAAAACAAGTCAATCCAATTTGGTAAATATCAGATTATTGCCTTTCTTTCATATGTAAACTTTTTTATCTAACAATGTTTTACTTTATATAACGTGAAATACAAGAGCAATTGAACTATTTTTATGACGAAGATACCAAAAAAGGGTATTGAAATAGTAATGTTTTTAATTCACGCACACATACGTTTTGCTTAGTCAACATATAGAATAGAAATCATCCTATGAAAAGAGTGTTTATCGTGTTCAAAGCAAAAAACAAAAGCAAACCATAAAAAACGAAGTAAAATCCAAGTCCAAAAGAATCTCAAGCAAGTGCATCATGGAACAAGTTGAATAAAAAGAAGACAAAGTGTTTGATGCTTCGCTTGAGTACTAGATCTATATGGGTAACAACCATAAAGAAAAAAAACAAATTTTGGTTTCAAGTTTAAAGTATGATAAGCGATTCAAATGGTATAGATTCCAAAATAAATCTAAAAGAGATGTTGATTCAAGTAGGAAATAAAAAATAATGAAATATATTACAATAAGTAAGAAGCTAGCATTATAAATTGAGCGTAGAAAAGAGAACGCCATGATTGTGCAAATGGGATGGAGCAATAATGCAATATGGATGACTTTCAATGAGGATATTAGGGAAAAAAAAGTAAACTGCATAAAAATGCTACTTGGATGAATATAGTTTGAAATTGAAATCTTCCGATGCATACTAGGGTTGGAACTTTATTAGTTGTATGATGTATATTTAATTCGTGAAGACATTATATTATCAAATCAAGTGAAATAGTGTATCCCGTGTTACTTACGGTGCATGGTGCAGAAAGTTGCAAATGTTTTCAAGATACAGGCGCATTACGTGAAGAACGCGGCCATCTTTTTCGAAATATTGGGCATTTATTAAAGAAACATTAATAAAAAAAGAATGATATAATTTATGCTTCGAAATTTATGTCGTTTTGCACATTTATTTTGTAACATGGTTATGAAAGGTACGCGCTATGATGCAATGCACATGACAGCACGACAGTTGCGTCATTCTTTTGTATGGCATAACATACATGGAAAGACACGGTCAATGGCGCAAATGGCGAGCGATGGAAAAAAACGCGGCCATCTTTTTCGAAATATTGGGCATTTATTAAAGAAACATTAATAAAAAAAGAATGATATAATTTATGCTTCGAAATTTATGTCGTTTTGCACATTTATTTTGTAACATGATTATGAAAGGTACGCGCTATGATGCAATGCACATGACAGCACGACAGTTGCGTCATTCTTTTGTATGGCATAACATACATGGAAAGACACGGTCAATGGCGCAAATGGCGAGCGATGGAAAAAAAAAGCGCATTTGCATTATTTTATTGTTTTCTACTTCTTTTTATTTATTTTTCATTTTTTACAATCCACTCCATAAAAGAGGAATATACTAGTTCATGCTAAACTAAATGCTTTGGTAATTGTAAAAATACAACTGAGCACTAAAAAGGAAGTATAGCATCCGTCACACCACTGATCTAATATCCTTAAAAGATATTGATGATTGTAACAAATGGTTAAAGCAAAATAGGGATATGCATCTAATGTTGAAGATAGAACTTGTATATGATGATAATGATGATTTAACTTGAGATATTAATCTAGAGCAGCAGAAGTAAAAAAAGCTATATATCCAGGTAGAAGAACATTACATTGAGAGGTTCTTCAGCATTCACTCCAGCTTCTTTACATTTTCACGAAGAAGAAACGAAACTAAACGAGATGAATGAGCAAAATGTTGAAGCTTATAAATATGATGATGCAGATATTGATTTGGAAAATATAATTGTGGAATCAAATTCAAATTTTTAGTCTATCGGTAATATGTACTATTATCTTGAATTTTGGTTTTTGATAGTTATTTGATATATTAATTAAACTACATAAAACCATAATTTAAATCATATGCTAGCTTGTCCAGATACAAACAGTATTTAAAAGATGAACTAGTTTTATCATCATGTAAATTAATCGAAACTAGGCATGCCGATGGTGAAGTTCTTATAGCTTGAACCCGACCCACTAATCTGGGCTTGGATCTAGCTTTAATTATTCAAACCCAAAACTAGACCTAACCAAGTTATGAGGTTTCGGCCGGAACCTCAAGATTCCGTCTATCCCGGTTCGGTTCCGGCCGGAGACGTAGGGCAAAAACTCGTCCCGCTTCAAATCAGTAAGAGAAAAAATAAACAGATCTATGTGGTAGAAGCAAGATCAAAAGCAACAAAGTAAACAGAAAACTAATTGAATAAAAAAATCAGTTACCTCCCACCAAATCGAGCAGCATAATTAAGCAATTAGCATTTTATTGCAATAAATCGAAAGCCTAATTGACCAGAGGTTGAGTCGAGCGGTGTCTCGTTTAATTTTTTCCCTGTTCTTTTGATCAACATCGACATCCACATCGAAAAGATGAAGACGAGAGTTTTGGTTTTCAGAAAAACAAAGATTAGAGTGGGTTAGGATGAGGAAATGTGATTTTAGGATTAGATATTGGGTAGAATGATAATTGGGCCTGCAAACGTAAATAAAATATAAAATAAATGGGTCAGCTAGCTATGTTAAATTAATTATAGTGTTCAAATTAATTGGGCTGCTTTGTTTTGGCAATTTAATCCTAAATTATAATATCTAGTGTAATTTTAATGTTATATATTTAATTTTTATTTGATTTTAGGAATGTTACGGCAAGTTCAACTAATATTGTAGTAACGGGGACCGAAACTAAAATTGAAAACTCCAAAAATTTTGAAAATGACCAAAACCATGAAATCTTCAATTGAGCAAAACCGAGACCTCGAACCTTGGAGCTAACTCTATTATGATTAGGATCAAATACAATTTCAATACTAAATTCTAGTCTAGACCAAACCTGGTTATTAGTTGTTAACAATAAAAAATTATGTGTATGTACTTTGTATTTGCACTACTTTATGTATATTTATTACTAGAATTTGTTTGTGTAATATTGTTTGTGAATTCAGTTTCATCGCTATTCAATGTATTTGTAAAGTTTATCTATGTATCATATTCAAAAAATTATAAGTAAAAAAATTGTCTTAACATAGGCATGAAAGTGCATAATTTTAAACCTGTCTCGACAAAATGTAAAAGATTCGAGTTTGGCTGATAAATATCTTGAATTAACCAAAAATTAATCATTGCAACTTTCGATCAGTGTCACAATGTCTTATCGAAGTTACCCTTGGGGCTCACCGTCATGGTATATGATGTGATAATAAATTTGTTAAAACATACTAATATATTATATAACACGATAAATACATATATTTGTGTAACAATTCACATAGAAGATGTTTTGGTTTTCCTAAATAAATCGCTACATGCATTAGTCTCTAAACGTATATAATTTGATCATAATTTTATGTTTTCTACAATTAGTAAAAATGAATTAAAATAAATTTTAAAACACGATTATTAAATAAATATTGATTTTCAGGCTTTTATGGATCAAGAAAAAGGAACAAAAGAGCAAGATTTCAAAGAACTGCTTGAAAAAAAATGTGCTTCATTTTACCTACCCAACTTGTGCAAACACTCATAACAATACACTAAAGATATCTAGTAATAACTCAAATATGACTCATAAGATCGTTTTGAAGTCTCCAATGCAGATATTTATTGCAGCACCAGCCATCGATCGGTGAATAAGAAATTTTCATTTGTTGTAAGGTTGTCTTTTGAAAAACTTCCAAAATAACCAGTGCAACACTAGCACCATCAAAAATAATATCTTCTAGCTCTTCAAGATATTTTCCGTCTTATGTTGAATAATATAAAGGGAGGATGATTATCGGCATTTTCTAAGCCAGCAATAACTTCCATAGACTACTATAGACTACTGACAATTACTAACTAGAGTGTAGCATATTAAAAGCTCTTTCTACGTCTTCTCGTGGACTTTTTTTCATTTGAGCAAACCTTTCCATAGTCAAATATAATAATGTGCTATTCTTCACGATAGTACTCCATTTGAAATATTGCATATCATCAAAATGGTACCCCCATACTCATAGGTATCGTTTCCACAAGTAAATGAAACATGAGTTGACTTACATAGAGTAAGATAGTTAAATAAATGAAAAAGTTGATCATATTGAGATCGCTATTAAACCTGTCAACATTGACTTACTTCAAAAAAAATCCGTCATAAACATTGACAATACATGACAAAACCTTTTAAAAAAATTGTAATTATGTGCTCACTTTCATATGCATGTATTAGTCAATTACGTATGCAACTACATATGTTAACATTCTCAATCTACCATCATCTTACAAGGCCCAGTGGGACTTCATGTTTTTAAAGTGTTAATTTTGCATATAAAGTATCATCATGTGCTTCTATCAAGAGTTCATTACCAAAGGTCACCTCATTCTGAACCTTCATAGGAAAACTTAATCGTTTTCTAATATAACAGGTCGTAATCTGCTGAATGCCATTAGGCATGCACCATAGGCATGCCTTCTGAAATATGTCATTCATGGATACAGCAAAACACTAGTGTGCATACAGCCTAGCTACTCTTGAGAATTATGCCCTTGAATTACATTCCCCAAATCATTTGCCTTGTAAAATTTATGAATCAAGATAATTTATTTGCCAACTTATAGATGAATGTTTACCAATCCCGCCCTAATCCATTAATATAGAATTTCTAGATGATGATGTGTAACATTACCATTTTCTAATATAACAAGTCAAAATTTGTTGGGGATGCCATAAGGCATGCACCATAGGTGTGCCTTCTGAAATCCATCTTTCATAGATATACCAAAGCATAAGTGTGAGACTGGCCATGCCATTGAAAACTATGCCCAAATAATACGTCGCATTATCCAACTTAATTGCCATGTGATATTTATGAATCAAGATAATTTATTCCTATCCATTGATGTTCTATTAAAATATATGGAGAGTATGCAGCTTAATTAACTGTATTTTTAATGTACGGACATAAATATTGCAACAAACTAAACTAATTGGTAATATCTCTCTATCATTTCAACATAAGAACTGGTATTTTAAGCGACAGAGATGAGCTAGTGTTGGATAGCTATTCTACCTTGCACGTCTTCTGCAATGTACACATCTTTTATAAGAAAACAACCTATCGCACTTGTTAACAATTGTCACAAAAGTAGCTATGTAGAGAAGACTGCTTATTCTCGTACCAAATATTTCTCTCGATCGATTGATCATTCAATCAAAAACCGTTAAAATCCTTCATCCATTTTCAGTAAAATAATAAATGCCTTCAATTTACTTGAATTGAAACCAACGTTACCAGTAACAGTTTTGTTATGCAACTCTACTGCTGTAACCTAAATTCCTAATTTATCATACATGCAATTAAAAAATTGCAAAATTTCTACAATGATGCTGAAAGAGTTACTATTGGCACTTAAAAGATCAAACTAACCTCGATATTTGCATTTCTGAAGCATTTGATCCAAGATCTTCAAGCAAGTAACATCATCGTCGACCACAAGCACTCTCAATCCAATCGGAAACAGCATCTGCTCCATGGTTTCAGTCAGAACCCTAACTTTATTTTACTATACCGGATCAGCCGATTTTTGGTAATCAAATATGGGTAGTAAAAAAAAAAAAAAAAAAAGAGGGATGACGATTATAATGGTAATCGCCTAATCGGATGGAAAAGAAGTAATAAGTGCAGTCTTTTTCATTTTCCGATAACAAAGAGAGAGAAGTGTGGGGCCCACGATTACTGCGCGTGCTGTTGCTTTTTTAGATGGTCTTTACCGGCTACCGCCGGTACAATTTTATGATACATCCAGCTAGTACTTGTACACAATAAAGTGTAATTCCTACTTCTTCTTTTTTTTTTCTACCGTGTATGTCATGCCAACTTTTTTCAAGTTACTTATCCGATGCTTCGTAGTTTTTCAAGTTTTAGTTTCACATTCAGAGAGAAAAAAAACTGTTAGTTCAGTCAGTATGCTTGCAGAAAACCGGAGCAAATACCCTATGTCCAATGTTGTGCTTCCATATGTCAATTAAACCTCCACCTTACATTAGACCATTAAGATTTTTACAATAAAAGAACAAGCTTTACATTGTGATAAGGTATAAATTGACCATCGTACCGGTTCAAAAATAAATGAAAGCAAAATAAAACGACAAAGATTTCACCTTCCTACATTAAAACGATAATTTTTTTGCTATTTCAAATTCATTCCAAACGAACGTGGCAATTTTATTTAAAACATTAAAGATTTTGTTGTTTTAATGACAAGTTCTCTGTTTAGTTTATTAGCCACCAAAATAAGTAAAATCAGCCACAGCTTGTTGAACAAACCATATATAGTAGCGTCCTGGTTAGTTCAACTCGCTTTTTATATTGAACAAGTCATTGCTAGTTGTGTTCTTACTAACATATTTTCATATCTATTTTATGTTTTCAAACACAAATATTAAATTTGTATATATATATTTTAAATAAAGGTATATCTCATCCCTTATGTTACATTAGAGTTATACAAACCGAAATGGTGCCAAATTTTGTAGATATGGTTTTTATAACATTTCAGATCATTTTCACAAAATTTCGATTTGTTTTAATGATTGCGTGATTTTTTGAAATAATATTTCAAATTAATGGTTTAATTTAATGCTAATATTTGATTTGATATTGTAAGTTAAATTCAACTTTGTATATGATATTGGATGGCATAGAACGTTTCCACAAAACTTCGGTTACATTTCAAGTTGTATGATAATTAAAAAATAAATATTGAAGCGTCGCAGAGGGTATAACATTAAGGGTGAGGATGATCATCCTCATCTATCCAGTGCACAAGACTCCCGTTTGGGTGGGTCTTGGGCCGTTGCGCAGTCTTACCTTATCACTGAAGTGATTGTTTTCCAACGTTGCATGAATAATGCTTACAATAGTCTTACATATTCAAAACAAATGATATCGCATAAACTTAGATCTTCCTTCTGCTAACCTTTTATCTAGAGACATGTTGAAATCATAAAAAATGCATTTATAAGCAAAAAAAAAATGTAAATTGTGTTTCAATTAATTTGGATGTTCAAATATCGTGAATTGTGGTTGAAGGTAAGCATGAATGAATGATGTAACGGTCCACTTTTCCGTACAGTTTAAGCGGACAATAAACCATACATGTCTAACACAAATTGAACAGAAAGACGGATAGTTATGCGAAAGAAAGAAGAAAAAAGTAGAGAAAAGAAGAAGAAGATAAATAGAAAACTAAACAACGCAGAATCTCACAATGCAGCGGAACAGTGTATAATATAACGATGACCTGTATACAAAGTGAAAATATAATCTTTAATATACATACATCAACCAGAGTGCAATAACAAGTCACAATCATCAGCTTGAATAGTGATAACAATCTGTCCTCACAATTGCTGATAATTTCAACAACAATGTAATGGAAAAGTGCAAATGCAGAAATAAGTCTTGGACCTTCAGCTCGTCTCCTGGGCTCCAATGCATTCAAAAAATCTGTAAAATATGCTCAGTCTAACCCAACCATTTTAATTAAATAACACCCGAGTCAGTCTAGTAAACCAGCGTACGAAAATCACACCTCGATTTTAATTTTAAAGCTATAAAAACCTTATGAAATAAAGGTATCTCGCAAGATCATGCCGCACATAAACACGAATGAGTATCTTCTTACGATAACCAAACCATTTCATATGAAATTCTCTGATATCTATATTATTATATTATTACTGAGTTGCATTTCAAGGGTACACAAGCCTTCTTGGTTTTTGTCAATTGAACGGTTGTGTTTTATATTTTTTTCTTCTCCTACCAGCTCTCTGCTTCATCCTTTGCCCGTCAGCTACAAATAAAAAGACTAAGGGTTTTACTGCCTGTCTTCTGCTTCATCGTTATTCCATCAGCTAAGAATTTATTCCACCAGCTAAAAATTGAAAGGCCGTGGAATCAAATTCTCGTATTCTAATTCCTTTCCACCCCTTCTTACTTAACCCTAATTTTAACTCAGGGCACTTTCTTATTTTTCTTCTAAGAGGCAACGTTGTACCATGATCATTGTTGTTGGGTTTCTCCAAGGTTGTCCCGAAGTCAATGGTTTTCGCTCTTCCCCTTCCCTCTTTTCCAGCATCTCTCTTGCCCTAGCTCAGAGCGATTGCATCGGGCAGCCTTATAAGTTCGGGTATCTACCCCGTTTGAGGTAAATTCTTCTTTCAGTTCATCCAATAAAATGATTTCTTCAATTGGTACTAGCCGATTTCCTCAATTTCAATTGCTTCTCCACACTTTGACAATGTTCCTTGAATTGCGATACTGATTTTTCCCGTTGCATGGTTAGAAATTCGCACTCATCGGCTATAGATAATTGTTCATTCTGGAACAATTTGTTTGGATCTATCTTTTTAGTCGCCATTTTGGTCTGAACTCTCTACAAAACTAAAGGTATAACAACTCTACTTATCAAGAAGAAAACACGTAACTTGACATTGTTCATTTTTCTTTTACACGATACTCTCCATTTAAAATTTGATTCAAAAGCTGAATTTTATTATCACAATCATAATATTTTCCTGTATGCTGTACTTTTTTAAAGTTGCGAAAGAGTAAAAAATCTTCAAGGATTTTGTCACAAAGCCAAGTATATTTTATTGTTCAGTTTGTTTGATTTAAATGAATACCAAGAGTTATTTTCACTACTATGTCCATGTTACATTATGCGCACAAAGATTATGGCACTGATTGTTCTTTGCATATATACGGTAGTTTTATATTTCATATTTGAGCATTCAATTCCTATCGTTCTCAAATTTTATCTTATGAAGAAAAAAAACTAATGTATAGTCCTCTAAATTACAAGGAAATATTTAGAGAAAGTTAGACCAACAAATGATCATAAGAGTAAGAGTGGAGAGTGCAAAAATTCCTCTAGGGTCCCTTGCTTCCATTCAATGTTTGGTTTAAATTTTAGTTTTCTATATCATGTTTGATCAGATGCTTTTTTGTGGTTCGATTATAAGAATATACGAGCTACTGAATGGATATATAATAATCTTAAAAGTTAAAATGGGAATTTGTTAAAAAAAATATTTGCCTAAAATATTTTAATCAAGTTTAGTAATTAACATGGATTCTACATATTTTGATCTTTATATCTATGGATACTTCAACTTTCAAAACTAGAAAAGTCTCAAATATTCATAAATAACAGCTTAATTAAAAGCATTTATGGAAAAAAATCCGGCCAAGTAACGATCTGCTTTTGTTCTAATATGATTTATTTTTCAAAAAGAGTTTTATACATTTTTATTTTTATTTTTTGGTCCCTTCACCTAATGTAATCATTGAAATAGATCAATGATACTGTAATTTAATGGAATATGTGGTGTGTCGTCATTCCTAATGGCTTATATGATGTACTTCAGCAATCAGATTATTTGACAAATATATTATATGATATATCAAGCTTCTAAATATTTAATCAACATGCAAAAAAATAACTATAATAACATTTCTCCTACTAATAACACGGTTTATCGTGGAGGATTTATGTACACTTCAACTTCTTACATGCTAATTTTCCTAACACGATATATCCTATTGTAGGACAAAGCAAACATATCGACAATTAGAATGATTAAATTGATAATCATTCTTACAAAGTGTGGTCGTTTCCCTCACATTAGAACTGGAGTTTATAGGCTATAAAGTAGCTTTATTAGACAAATTTTGTTAACTAATTAATTTCTTTCGAGTTTCCCATACATTTTCATGATAATGTTTACAAATCCTATTCATATTCGCTCTTTGTACCTAGACAGGTATGACGTGATATGATGCAAGAAACAAAAGTAGAACTTAGAAAAGAAATTAAACATATTACAAAGTACCAAGATGAATACCATCATCTTCTAAACTATAACCACAAGAACTTTATGTAATTTATATCTTGCGAATAACATAAACCCTAAGATCTAGAATTACATGATTATCACATATGTAATAAATCAATAAAACATACCTCCAGACATCTCATATATGAATCAGCAATGGTTGTTGTCAAAAGCTGTTTCAATGGATAAAGGAAATGGTTTCTCTCTCTTTTCCTATATCTTTCTTTATGTGTTTTTTCTATATCCTTTGTGATGGACAAAGGTTAATATTTATAGGTAGAGAGAAGACCAAATTTCCAGATTTGTAGACTTAGTCGTGATCGTCCATCAAGATCAACATGAGAGAAATTAACGCTCTAGATTATAACCGTTTTATTGATTAGCGTATTAATATGAAAATCCTTTAGATTCTATTGACCATAAAACGAGGAAGGAAACGTTTGAGGAAGGAAACAGTCAAATTTCCTTATAAAATAAGGAAGGAAAATCCATTAATGTTTTCGTATTAAATTTCAGCACGTTTGCCTATCGTATTGCCACACGACAACTCCAAACCTTACGAAAAATGAAATCTGATAATAATACAATATTATAGATCCAATGGAACTGGTTTCATTAAATTTCGAGACTATACCTCGGAAGGCTATTTTTAAATATTGATTTAAACGATATAAATTCTAAAACTGGAAAAAATGTTTTATTTCGTATGTTAAAACTATTGGTTTATGTATTGAGTTTAAAAAAAATGTATAATATATATATATCTGCTTCGACTTTAAATTTTCTTAGAGATGCAATATTGTTTTTTATTAAAATAGCAAACATTTCCGTATATATCAAACTGATTCTGATTCAATTCATCAATTCTTGATTTTCAGCCTCGTTCGTCCAATTCGTGCCAATCCTACTTTGCTTTGAAATTCATACTCGGATTTATGATTCAATTTCAGTGTCCATATCAGTGTGCGTATCCATGTCATCTTCTGTATTCTCTAGCCTCGAAAGGTGAGCAATCACTCACGATTAATGTTCTTTTATTTATTAAATTTGATTTCAATTGAAACGACAATTAAAATATGTTGTTGTTAGTTATTTACATTGCTATATATGTTGTTATCTGCAATTGTTCACTTGTGGGATATGACACCATATCCTGTTGTTTATATTATATTGGTATTGATGATATATGCCTTTTATTTTATTTTATTTTATTTTATGTTATCACTCTGCAAGTTCCCTGTAGTTTAGAATTCACTATGGGTTGAAATGATACATACCCAAACGGACTTTAGAATAGGAGAATTTCGTTATGGGTTGAAATGATAAACCCAAGCGATTTTCAATTAAATTGAATTTGGGATTGCTGGTCGAAGTGATATCTACCCGTATATTCAAATTTCGGATTGAAATGATAAATATATGTATCTCTTGACCATATGGTAGGAAATTATATACAGACACCGTTGGTCCACATATATATATAAATGTTTGAAAATAATTTCTATAGTTTGAAAGGAAATATATGGTTTTTAATAAATATTGGTTCTTAAAATATTATATATAAATGGAAATTTTATATATAGATTTAATAATAATATTATTGAGATTGAATCAATCCATATAATATGTTTAAGTATTTATTTAAATTTATATTTCAAAATTGATTCTTGTAATAATTTGATTAAGTTAAGGTTGAGAAGATAAAGTTGAATTTATTTGGAATGGTATCTAGTTAAGAATTCTACTTAATTGGATTGATTTGAACTATTGAATTTGAAACTTAAGATTTGATTTATAACTTGATTTTGATTTAAATGATTAAATGGAAGTTTCAAGTTTAAACAAATCGAAAGGAATATTTAGTTTGAAGGTAAATTTAGGTTATTTAATAAATATTGAATTTATTAAGTGAACATTTCAAGACTAAATAATAAGGTTAAATCGAGATCTATATGAAACTGTTAAATTGAACTTTGGAATGTTGTATATTAAAGCTTTGAAATATACTAGAATTTAAATGGCTAATTTGTGATTTGGATATGTATTTGAAATATATATAATTTGAATTTGTTTGATCAGAAACTGAATTGAATGGAAATTGGTAAATTGAGATTGAATTTAATTTGAATAGGGAAGTCAGGTTGATTTTGAAGTGATTTGTTAAGTTTGAGGAAATTACAAATATTCTACTTTATAAAATATTTATATATAAGGGGGAATTAATTTAAAGGACAAAAATTTCTATATTTTTTGCCTTAAGGACACGACCTCAATATTTGTACCACAAGGACAAACATTCTTCTAAAAATTATTCACAAGGACAAACATTTTCCAAAATTATTCATAAGGACAACAAAACTGATACCGAGCTAAAAACTGATACCTAAAAACTGACACCGATAACTAAAAAATGATACCTAAAAACTGCTATCAATAACTAAAAACTGATACCTACAGAAAGTTGTCCTTCAGGATAAAATATTGAAGGTCTGTCCTTGAGGCTAAAAAGCTGTGAAATTTTGTCCTTGACAATAATTTCCTGTATATATAATTTGGAAATATATATATATATATATATTTGAAATGAAATGATATTTTATTGTGAAGTATAAATTAATTTGAAATGACCTCGGTGTTATAGTGTATATTTCTACCTTGTAGATAGTTCCATGGACTCTTAGAGGATGGTTATCCCAAACATCCTTTAAGTTACTTGTATTTCAGTTGATATTTCGCTTGAGTTGGATTTATTGATATAAGAACGTTAATCCTGACTCGAGTGTTTTGTGTTTTTGCTTTCCGCTCGGGTCAGACTGAGTGATACAACATTTGAGACTCACCTGTGGAGTTTGGAGCTTCATTGAAGATCCAACTATTGATTCAGCTTTCAGCTTTTCCAGTTGATTGGTTCAGAGAAGTCATCTGTTCGTACTGAAGACTTCGATGTATTTGAGATATTCTGTTGTATTCTATTTCTAACTCTGATATTTGTATAGTAGCTTCATGAACTACTATTTATTTACTCCGCTGCGTATTATTGTATTACTCTGTGTCTGTGATTCTGTGATTGATTTATTTACTTTATATGCTGAGTTTGCAAAATATAAATTAACAATATGATATTTTGAGCAATTCAAGTCCGACATGTGCGGATGCGAATGGTTGAAAATAGCAGGTCGTTACAGTTGGTATCAGAGCTTTGGCTCTAGGCAAATTTAGCATATATGGTAAATTTATTTACAGAATCACTTCCATTCGAGCTTGAATCTCTTCCTATTTGATTCGGTTCTCCTTTGAATTTTGGAACATCCCCCTCGGTTCCAAATCCATTTTTGTCTTTCCCTATTCGTGTTTTCTAGATTCTGGAGTATCCCATAGCTCCACTGAATGATTGTAAAGGGGTGAAACTCCTTTACAATAGCATCGATTCACCGAAGATTTATATATCCTCGGTTTAGATGATGTTATCTCTGGTTATGCCGAATTCTATATCTGGCGATCGAATGTCGATTTGCCTTAGAATTCCGCATCGATCATATTCCTGAAGTCACGGTTGACCCGGCTAAGGTCGCCCGCGATTAATATCCATCTTCTATTTTGAAATTTAATTATCTCATCTTCGTTTGGGCCTAGCTTCGAATCAGAATTCTATTTGATTAGAGTTCCTCTAATTTGAATCACTACCTTTGTTTTGAAATCCATCCTTGAATCATCCTTTGAAAATCGGGCTTTGTTTGTATTTTAGAAATTGTTTTATATACCGAAATTATTATTTTGATAACTATGATTTTATTCGATATATGAAAGTGAAAATGTTTTCGAAAGGATTATATACCTTTTAAAAAACTAGAATTTGAAATTTCGAAAGGATTTGAAATTTTGAAAATTTTATAAGAAATTTGATTTATATAAAAAAATGATTTATAACTGAAGCGTTCTGAATTTGAAATTTGAGAGATTGAACTTCGGTATTTTGAAATTGGTTTTAAGATTTTTGAAAATATATAATAATACGATTTGAAAGTATTTTCCGAATAAGAAGTGTTTCAACTGACTCAAACGAGTTCCAATGATTTCAAAGAAACTTCAAAGAAGTTTTAAGAAAATAGAAGTCCGGAACTCACTTATGTCGCTTGGAGAATAATTTCGGTGATGAGTGCACGCATCATCGACATTGATTTCCTAGTTTCAAAGTGGGGGAGAGGCCACTTTAATAGCTTCGCTATGCGAGTGATTTTGTGAAACCAATTTTGATTTCAAATTCCTACGTATAATTCGATATTCAAAAGATATAAGTATATATATGTGACGCCCCACCTCTATACCCACGCTAGCCAAGAACACTACGGTGTAGTGCTGTCAACTAGCACGGAGAATAAGGCTGTTGAGGAGCGGCCATCAATAGTTGGCCTTACACTAGTATTGGTTATCTCGATAGGAGTGATATATATATTCTTTCATTTTTCATCTCTGGTTTATTTTCTCCCATCGAAATACCCCAATTCCAGTATAAAATGAACTACGATGGTTCATAATAGTTTAGAACATTAAATATAAAATAATAACACAGATAAATATAAATGCGGAACACAGATAAAACAGAAATTCTCATATATACAATAACTGATGTCAGTTACAATACACTTGACACGGTACATATGATACAACTACAACTGTCGATACATGATGTTACATATACAAGTACATTAATATCATTAATATACATGAATACATATCAACCTATACAAGTACACTAACTACTAAAAATGACAACGACTACTCCAAAAGGTATGAAAAGACTTCATAGCTCTAGCAGCAACCCAAAGTAAGATATCAACAACCTGTAAATACTCGGTCTGACCCGAGTATTATATTCAAAAGAAAATAATACACGGGTCAGTCTAATTCAAACTCAGTTATTAGAGCACAGAAGCAATAATAATTAAATATGAATAGACGACTGTCACAGTAAATTCCGTCTATCCGACCCTTCTAGAAGAGAATCGGATAACGGTAAATATAACACGTAAAAGTGTTAAACAACAAATCAGCAGATTCAAAATATCAACAAAGATGAATGAAAAGAATATCAATGAAGATATATTTAGAAGAAAACATCAGAATTGCCTAATTAGCAATTAACAAAAAATTATTAAATCAAATCAAATCAATTTAATAATTGAAATGTCACTTAACAACATCAAAACCGATTGGCTGCAGTACACGCACGCGTGTACTGCCTCGCCAATACGGCATATAAAATACGCAAAGAATCAATGGATCAAAAGTAATTGAAATATCAATAAAGCAATACCGTGTGGCTGCAGTTCACGCTTGCGTGCACTGCCTTGCCACTACAGTGATGACGTACCCAATGAATACCGTGTGGCTGCAGTTCACGCTTGCGTGCACTGCCTTGCCACTACAGTGATGATGTACCCAATGAATATTCACAAGCAAACACAAGATCAAACCCGAGTTACCGGATTCAACTCAAGTGCAATAAAATAATGTCAAAGTGAAATACAGTGATCAAATGCAAAAGGTCAAGTCAGTGACTCAATTCAACTGTAGCATTCAAAACACAAAGCAGTGGGACAACTACAAAAATAGGAGGAGGGTGAGGGCACCAGAGGTATGGCACCACAGCACCGAATACAATTGACCAAATGCAAATAAACACAGAGCATCAATGCAATGTATCCGATTCAAGAACAAAGGCGGTGGACAGAGCATGCATATGAAGCAACCAGGCTTGACTGGAAGGTTCAGATATGTACCATAAATAAATATCACACCAACTACACAAGGGATCAATGCACACATCTTAATTGAACCAAATCCTATATTGATGCGGAAATGGCCACAACACCAAAGGATCAGGGAAAACAACAACAAGTGGTAAGAGACTAGGCAAATACAACTGAGTTAAAGTGAATGGCAACCACTTGAACCCGAGGTAGTGCAACTGCATGAAGGCCGGACCAAACTACAAGATGAACAATATGCAAGAGAAGATGACAAAGACCACAAGACTCAAATGACTGAATGCAACCAACAACTCCAGATTAATACAAATTACACTGAATATAAATCAAAATACTCAACTCAAACCAACAACCAAGTTCAAGGCCTACCAATTGGAATAGTAGGACCGAGATCTCCTACAAGAGACTACAAGATAAAGAAGAGATGACAGTACGGAGCTACAGAATAAAATAGAGGTGGCAGTATGAAGCTACAGGATAAAACAGTTCCATACCCAAGCAACCAATAAAATGTTGAACCAACACATATACCAGTGGATCAGCAAGGTACAAAGAGCAACACTGTGAACACAGTGAACTCAGTCAAGGCAGCTAGTAAATCAAATGTCCAAAGATGTTGAAGTCAGGTAACTTCAACACAATTTGCAAACTAATGCAGTAAATGTCAAGTAAACAACTGCAGATACAAATTGAAGCAGTGCACAATCATCAACGAAACTCAAGTGTCAACTAGACATCATGATTATGTAGAAAATATTTTCAATGCAATGGTTATATCAAAATAAGCTACAGGAGGATCAAACTCGATGCAGGCAACCTGAATGATCACAGACATGAACACACAAATACATATATGCAAACTGCCTCAATGGTTAAGACAGCCGCAATGAATGATCAAACTCGAAGGATACTTCAACTACAAATGTGTTGCATGAAAAAGAAGTGTAATAAATGCATATTGTAGCAGTGGGTCGTGAAAGCAATGGATTTGAATCACAAACCAAGTGCACAAAAATTACAACATACATGCAACTGTACAGTGTGCATATGGGCAAAATAAACATGCACAACATTAAGGTCAGAAGCACAAGGATGCACAACTCACACATAAATGCATCAACAACTTGAAGGATGACAACTACACAACATAAGCTAGTGAACAAAACATAAATACTCAGGTGAAGATCGGTGCCTACAAAAGAATCAAGGCAATGGTGCAAAAGAAAAGCAAATACAGGCGAAGACGTACAAATTGGTCACAAAATAGCAAAGGAAAGATATTTACGCGTATGTTCAATCAAACTTTCAAAATATATCATAAGATATTACAAATTATCAACTGGCCAAAATCATATAACAATTTCAAACTAATGACATTCAGCAAGCTCGAACAAAATAAAATTAAGGATCAGTTTAATCAAAAATCGAACGAGTTCAAAATCAATGGAAGCTGTGATAAATCAGCGACGAACTTCATGAATTTTAGTAAGTCAGAATCATCAAATACAGGTCAGAGGCAAGCAAGAAATTCATGAATTTGAACAAGCCATAAAATCACAGTCATTTAAAGATATTCAAGTGGCCGAACAAAATTCAACCAATTTTATTTGAAGGAAAATCACAAAAATTCAAACCCTACACTTTTGAGATTTGACTAGATGTGAGTAACAAAAATTACTCACCTTTGTATAGAAGAACCCCTAATCCATCAGTTTAGAGTTGAGGCCGATCCACGCAACCTCGAATTCGCTTTGGATGAAGCTGCCACGAACGAATCAGTTGAAGAAGCGATCGAAGCACCCAACCTCAATATAAACGGCGACTTCGAAATCGTCCAAAACCCTAACTTGCAAGCGAGCCGCCATTATTATTATTATTTTTCTTTTTGCTAGGGCTTGAGAGAATGAGTGGACGAAGGAATGAAGAATGAAAAGGGGACGGGTTATAGAGTTTTGGAACGAATGCAAATCAAAAAGGGGATCGGGTTTGTTTTGGTTAATTATCACGGCAACCAAAAGACTTAACCATTTTTCTAAAATAAAGATTCAAACCGATTTAAAAACTTCAACAATAAACAGCTATTAGCCAGCAGATTTAATTGTTTAACGACGATACTAATAAATACAAAAATCCGGGTTGTTACAGACTCCCCTCCTTATAAAAATTGCGTCCCCGCAATTTCCATAATTAAGGTCGTCAATCACCATTATTATTACTTTTTCTACCATAAACTGGTTAAGCTAGAAAAATAAAGGTGGAGAATTCAAACATCAAAGAATTCTTTTAATTTCAATAAAAGAAATTCAAAATTCTCAACAAAATCTAACTATCAATAGATAGTCAGAAAACAACAAAGGCCTAATTATCAAAAACGATAATTAGAAATCTCAAATCGACAAATATTTCATTATCAAAGGCGATAATCAAATTTCAAATCAACAAATATTTGATTATCAAAAACGATAATCAAATCTCAAATCAACAAATATTCGATTATCAAAAGCGATAATCAAATTAACAAATATCTAATTATCAAAAACGATAATCAGAACTCATAACATCAAATATCTAATTATCACAAGCGATAATCAGAAACAACAAATATCTAATTATCAAAAACGATAATCAGAACTCATAACATCAAATATCTAATTATCACAAGCGATAATCAGAAATCTCAAATTTTCAATTAACGAGTCCGAAATTAACCGAAATAGCAAACGCACATGACCCATAACCACGAGTTTTACTAAATCGTTTAATTCACTTCATCGTTTCCTTGAAAGTGCAAAATTGTGTATTTTAAATAAATAACATTTTACGTTCTCAAACGGACAAGTCCGGAATTAAGCGAATCAGTAAAAGAAAGGGGTCATAGTCCTCGATTTTTCTGAAACGTTTAATTCGCTTCCTCATTCTTTTGAAAGCGCAAATCGTAAAAATTTTGAAAACAATTTTGATTTATATTTTGAAATATTTTGAAGAATAACAAATTTTTTAAAACACGTGATTAAAATAGCAATGTCAGTAGCAACTTCGACATACGTCAAAATTTCATCGAAATAATTGGCATCAAAATATAATACCAATGAATTTTCGTTCATCAAAAGTGTCACAAGAATCTTCTCAAAGATAGAAAGGGATATCATACCCTAAACTTGTATTCATAACAAGTCAATAACACACGAATTCACCAATGCACAAGAATTGGTAAAACTTATCAATAGAAATCACGAAAGTTGGTGAAGCACAAATTCTAGAAATCTACACAAGAAATCCAGAAATCACAAGATAAGAGTATGAGAACTCGAATGGAGTATGAAAACTCGAACGGAGTATAAAAACTCGAACGGAGTATAAAAACTCGAACAGAGTATGACATAGAATAAAAGATATGGCATAACATAAAATATCCATAATGACATACTACTATAAGTATGTAAATAATGATCAACAGGAGATCAACCGATGAGGGGTATGGCATAAATATGAAATATCCATACTGACATACGACTATAAGTATGCAAATAATGATCAACAGGAGATCAACCGATAAGAGATAATCAATATCACAAGAATCTTCTCAAAGATCCAAAGAGGTAACATACCCCAAATTTGTACTCATGACAAATTAATAACATATGAATTCACCAATGCACACGAATAGGTGAAGCATAAAATTTCCAGAAATCAACATAAGGAATCTAGAAATCACAGAAAAAGGGAAAGAGGCCTATCACATGACGGTCCGAAGACCATGGGGAGCTACCTCGCATGTGTGAATGGAATCACACAGATTGAGGTCAAGACTAACCAAAAAGCATAAAGGTATGTGTGAATGGAACCACACAAGTGGTGTCTAGTCTGACCATCAGAACGATCATCATGATCAACGAGGGGTGTCAATTACACTAAGCATGTGTGAATGGAATCACACAGATTGAGGTCAAGACTAACCAAAAAGCAGAAAGGTATGTGTGAATGGAATCACACAAGTGGTGTCTAGTCTAACCTCGCAATGAAAGAGGCATCGCGCAATTGCTAGTCTATTTCATAAAGCGATCATCAAGATCAACGAGAAGTGTCAATTACACTAAGCTAGTGAATATAAAAGTTTAGCTTCATGTCCCATAACCACTAGCTTAACTTAAATATTTACGAACAAACTGTAGATCTTCACTAGAAAAATGTCACAAGTGGTTCAATCGAACAAGTCCAAAAATTAACCGACGAAGTAAATGCAAGCGTTTCATACCACTTGTTTTGCTAAGCCGTTTAATTAGATTTCTCATACGAGTGAAATAAAGGTTTGTATATTCTAATAGATCGGAAAACGGTTTAGGAAAAGATTTTGATATTGAAAATAGAGTTGAAAACATTTTGATAAAAGAGTTTTGATATTTACTACTAGTATTAAAACGTTTATATATTTTTTTAAAGTGACAAATCACAAAAATGATTGTAAAATCAATCAATCACAAGAATTCACATACGAAGACGTGAATAGAATCCAAAGAAATCGATACCGAATTCATCGAAAGGTATGTTCACAAAAATTCCCGAAGAAATGGTCATCAAAGTTGCTGCCAAATGATAGCAATAAATCGGGAAATTAACAAGAATCGATTAAATTTGGAAACCAAATCAATTCACTAAAATTCACATTCGAAGACGTGAATAAAAACCAAAGAATTCGATTCTTAAATCCATCAAAGTAGGAATATCCAAAAATTCCAGAAATAGAAGTTATCAAAGTCGACAAAGAAGATAACAACTAATCGGAAAAGAAGAATCGATTAACAATTGGAAAAACAAAACAAAACGAGCATAAATGCATAAATGACTTCAACAAAAATAAAAATCAAGTCAATGTCGAAGTCAACAATTAATGGCCATAATCGAGTACAAAACGATTCAACATCATCATAAAAGTACTCAACGGCAAACCAAATCAGAGTCTTGGAAATCACGAATTTAGAAATTTCTCAAAAACAAAGTGACCGAAGTCGAATGGAATTCAAGCAGAGGAAAACATAAAATATCAAGTTCGGAATCGCTGAGATTCGAACAAAATCAATCATCGGCTAAATCAAATCAAAGCCGAAAACACAAGAATCAAAATCAAATGCATATGAGTAAGCGTTAGGAATTCATACCTAACAATCAAAGACAATCATATGCAAATACGAGAGATTAACGTCGACAAATAGTTGTAACATATGTACTATCTAAGTTATGTTTTATATTTGTTCTAAACCCCTGGCTTTGATACCAAGCTGTGACGCCCCACCTCTATACCCACGCTAGCCAAGAACACTACGGTGTAGTGCTGTCAACTAGCACGGAGAATAAGGCTGTTGAGGAGCGGCCATCAATAGTTGGCCTTACACTAGTATTGGTTATCTCGATAGGAGTGATATATATATTCTTTCATTTTTCATCTCTGGTTTATTTTCTCCCATCGAAATACCCCAATTCCAGTATAAAACGAACTACGATGGTTCATAATAGTTTAGAACATTAAATATAAAATAATAACACAGATAAATATAAATGCGGAACACAGATAAAACAGAAATTCTCATATATACAATAACTGATGTCAGTTACAATACACTTGACACGGTACATATGATACAACTACAACTGTCGATACATGATGTTACATATACAAGTACATTAATATCATTAATATACATGAATACATATCAACCTATACAAGTACACTAACTACTAAAAATGACAACGACTACTCCAAAAGGTATGAAAAGACTTCATAGCTCTAGCAGCAACCCAAAGTAAGATATCAACAACCTGTAAATACTCGGTCTGACCCGAGTATTATATTCAAAAGAAAATAATACACGGGTCAGTCTAATTCAAACTCAGTTATTAGAGCACAGAAGCAATAATAATTAAATATGAATAGACGACTGTCACAGTAAATTCCGTCTATCCGACCCTTCTAGAAGAGAATCGGATAACGGTAAATATAACACGTAAAAGTGTTAAACAACAAATCAGCAGATTCAAAATATCAACAAAGATGAATGAAAAGAATATCAATGAAGATATATTTAGAAGAAAACATCAGAATTGCCTAATTGGCAATTAACAAAAAATTATTAAATCAAATCAAATCAATTTAATAATTGAAATGTCACTTAACAACATCAAAACCGATTGGCTGCAGTACACGCACGCGTGTACTGCCTCGCCAATACGGCATATAAAATACGCAAAGAATCAATGGATCAAAAGTAATTGAAATATCAATAAAGCAATACCGTGTGGCTGCAGTTCACGCTTGCGTGCACTGCCTTGCCACTACAGTGATGACGTACCCAATGAATACCGTGTGGCTGCAGTTCACGCTTGCGTGCACTGCCTTGCCACTACAGTGATGATGTACCCAATGAATATTCACAAGCAAACACAAGATCAAACCCGAGTTACCGGATTCAACTCAAGTGCAATAAAATAATGTCAAAGTGAAATACAGTGATCAAATGCAAAAGGTCAAGTCAGTGACTCAATTCAACTGTAGCATTCAAAACACAAAGCAGTGGGACAACTACAAAAATAGGAGGAGGGTGAGGGCACCAGAGGTATGGCACCACAGCACCGAATACAATTGACCAAATGCAAATAAACACAGAGCATCAATGCAATGTATCCGATTCAAGAACAAAGGCGGTGGACAGAGCATGCATATGAAGCAACCAGGCTTGACTGGAAGGTTCAGATATGTACCATAAATAAATATCACACCAACTACACAAGGGATCAATGCACACATCTTAATTGAACCAAATCCTATATTGATGCGGAAATGGCCACAACACCAAAGGATCAGGGAAAACAACAACAAGTGGTAAGAGACTAGGCAAATACAACTGAGTTAAAGTGAATGGCAACCACTTGAACCCGAGGTAGTGCAACTGCATGAAGGCCGGACCAAACTACAAGATGAACAATATGCAAGAGAAGATGACAAAGACCACAAGACTCAAATGACTGAATGCAACCAACAACTCCAGATTAATACAAATGACACTGAATATAAATCAAAATACTCAGCTCAAACCAACAACCAAGTTCAAGGCCTACCAATTGGAATAGTAGGACCGAGATCTCCTACAAGAGACTACAAGATAAAGAAGAGATGACAGTACGGAGCTACAGAATAAAATAGAGGTGGCAGTATGAAGCTACAGGATAAAACAGTTCCATACCCAAGCAACCAATAAAATGTTGAACCAACACATATACCAGTGGATCAGCAAGGTACAAAGAGCAACACTGTGAACACAGTGAACTCAGTCAAGGCAGCTAGTAAATCAAATGTCCAAAGATGTTGAAGTCAGGTAACTTCAACACAATTTGCAAACTAATGCAGTAAATGTCAAGTAAACAACTGCAGATACAAATTGAAGCAGTGCACAATCATCAACGAAACTCAAGTGTCAACTAGACATCATGATTATGTAGAAAATATTTTCAATGCAATGGTTATATCAAAATAAGCTACAGGAGGATCAAACTCGATGCAGGCAACCTGAATGATCACAGACATGAACACACAAATACATATATGCAAACTGCCTCAATGGTTAAGACAGCCGCAATGAATGATCAAACTCGAAGGATACTTCAACTACAAATGTGTTGCATGAAAAAGAAGTGTAATAAATGCATATTGTAGCAGTGGGTCGTGAAAGCAATGGATTTGAATCACAAACCAAGTGCACAAAAATTACAACATACATGCAACTGTACAGTGTGCATATGGGCAAAATAAACATGCACAACATTAAGGTCAGAAGCACAAGGATGCACAACTCACACATAAATGCATCAACAACTTGAAGGATGACAACTACACAACATAAGCTAGTGAACAAAACATAAATACTCAGGTGAAGATCGGTGCCTACAAAAGAATCAAGGCAATGGTGCAAAAGAAAAGCAAATACAGGCGAAGACGTACAAATTGGTCACAAAATAGCAAAGGAAAGATATTTACGCGTATGTTCAATCAAACTTTCAAAATATATCATAAGATATTACAAATTATCAACTGGCCAAAATCATATAACAATTTCAAACTAATGACATTCAGCAAGCTCGAACAAAATAAAATTAAGGATCAGTTTAATCAAAAATCGAACGAGTTCAAAATCAATGGAAGCTGTGATAAATCAGCGACGAACTTCATGAATTTTAGTAAGTCAGAATCATCAAATACAGGTCAGAGGCAAGCAAGAAATTCATGAATTTGAACAAGCCATAAAATCACAGTCATTTAAAGATATTCAAGTGGCCGAACAAAATTCAACCAATTTTATTTGAAGGAAAATCACAAAAATTCAAACCCTACACTTTTGAGATTTGACTAGATGTGAGTAACAAAAATTACTCACCTTTGTATAGAAGAACCCCTAATCCATCAGTTTAGAGTTGAGGCCGATCCACGCAACCTCGAATTCGCTTTGGATGAAGCTGCCACGAACGAATCAGTTGAAGAAGCGATCGAAGCACCCAACCTCAATATAAACGGCGACTTCGAAATCGTCCAAAACCCTAACTTGCAAGCGAGCCGCCATTATTATTATTATTTTTCTTTTTGCTAGGGCTTGAGAGAATGAGTGGACGAAGGAATGAAGAATGAAAAGGGGACGGGTTATAGAGTTTTGGAACGAACGCAAATCAAAAAGGGGATCGGGTTTGTTTTGGTTAATTATCACGGCAACCAAAAGACTTAACCATTTTTCTAAAATAAAGATTCAAACCGATTTAAAAACTTCAACAATAAACAGCTATTAGCCAGCAGATTTAATTGTTTAACGACGATACTAATAAATACAAAAATCCGGGTTGTTACAATATATTTGAAATGATTTAAAGTAAGCCGGTGTTCAATCCTCGAGTTTTCGATTTGATTTAATATAACTCTATTTATAAAAATTAATTTACTAATTTGTTGCTGATTTCCAACTCTTGGATTTGAAATTTGATTTCACCAACTATTTTGAAGGTTCGAACACTTCCAAATCAAGGTTTAAAATTTTAAAGCTAAGTAATTTTGAAAAGTATAAATTAATGGATAAAGTATATAAGTTTAAAACTACTTTGTTAAGTGAATGTATAGGACTAATTTGAATTATACTAATATGAAATCCGGTTTTGAATGCTTTATAAATAGTTTAAAGGTTTCGAAGAGGTGGTTATAAACTTGAAAATCATTTGGGTATAATTGATTTTAGAAAATATTTGGTTTCAAAAAATAAGATTTGGAATTTAAAACCCAGTATTTATATGATGATTTTGGAAATGAATTTGATTGACCTAAATTATGTTGATTTGGAAATTAGGATTATTTTCTAAACCTATTATTTGGAAATTTGAAACTGAAGATATTAAATATGGAAGAAATAATTTGGTGAAATCATATATGATTTTGAAACTGAAACAATATTGAAAGAAATTGAAATTGAGAACCTTGTTTTACTAAATACTTGATTTGGGGGTTATCGAACTTATATAGAATTGATTTGTATAAGTATGAAGTTGATTTGAAAACTATTGATTTGGAAAGGTACTCAATTTGAAAGGTGTAATCTTATATAGGCGAAGTATATATAAGTGTGATTTGATATACTATTAATTTTGGAAAGTATTTGATTTGAAAATGAAATCTTATATATAATGGACTTTATATAAGTATGATATTTGAAAGTGATTTGAAAAGGTACTATATGATATATATTTTCGAAGTAATGATATGGAAAGTGCCTTCTGCTTGATATCCGCTCTGTGGCCACATTGTGGATTCATTTTATCGATATTATTCTCTCTGATTTTCGATTTTCCAGATGTGATACTCGAGTGTCCTACCATGGCGTAACCCACGGTCTTTTTTTTCTGAGGTAGCATAATCCGCAAGGCAGAGATTTCTTAAAGGGTATGGATGTTTCCTGGGGGATCCAGGCGTAACCATTGTTATGTATCCTACGGTCTACCGGTTTTGTTGTCATGTCGTAATCCGCAAGGCAGAGATTGCTTAAAGGGTATGGATGTTTCCTGGGGGATCCAGGCGTAACCATTGTTATGTATCCTGCGGTCCACGGGTTTTGTTTATCATGGCGTAATTCGCAAGGCAGTGAATGCTTAAAGGATATGGATGTTTCCTAGGGGATCCAGGCGTAACCTTTGTTATGTATCCTGCGATCCAGGTGATTTTTTTTTTTTGGATTGTACTTTCCATATCTGTTTTTAAAAAATTTCAGTATTTTCACTGGGTGTTGAAACAGGTCTACTAAGTACTTGAAGAATTCTAGCTTTGCGCCTGATCAACGCATGGCCAGAGTCTGCAAGAACGAGGATAAACTTGTTGAAACATCGACTTATAAAAGTATTTTCGAAAGAAAATTTTGTTTCGATATAAAGGTATTTTATTATAAAAGTATTTTTCAACAAAGAAATTTTGTATTAATATTTGAAATTGAGACTCTTATGGTTTGAAATTTACGATTCGTGCCCGATACTATTCTTTTGGATCTACCTTATCTGCTCAGCTTATTTATTCACCTATATTCTGTTTCCTGAATCTACCTTCCTTTCCTTTTTGAATATAATCTTTAAAATATTGTTTATTTATATACTACCTGGTTTAATGGTAAAAAATTTAGTATTTTATGTAAATAATTGATCTCATAAATAATTGAATGGATTTAATAAAATGTGTTTAACCAAACTATTAAATATTAATAATAAAAAATTATATGGTTTTAAATAAATTGTTAATTTGTTTTCCAAAGTCTAATTTTTCATCTGGTTGTTTCTATTCTCCTACTTTGTTCCTATTCGAGGACGAAAAGCTCTGAGTAAAGGAAAGAGTAACAACCCAAAAATTCTAACAAGTATTTTATTCTTTTATTTATAAACTTTGGGGTTTTAATTTATAAAAAAGTTGAATTTTTTTGAATTTAATTATAAATAGTCACCAAAATTTTATTAATATAAGCCAATTCTATAATTCTTATTTTTGGTTCAAGATTAACATTTATTGGAATTTAAATCTTTTAAACTCTAACTTCCAATATTTACTTAACTGAATATATTGGTAACAACATTTTATTTCCACTTTTGTTCTTTTAAAAATTGGTTATACACCTTTAAATCAAGTTATTAATATTCTATAAAAGAAATAAACTTTATACGTATACACATTTGTTTCTTAGTTAATTGATTAATAAATAAAATTTTAAATTGAATAATATATAGGAAATAAATTTTACGTTTTCTTTTTTTACGTATATACATCAGTTATGTGTTAAATGTTAAGTAAATCAAACCAATGTAAACAAATCAAGTTAATTAAGTAATAAATTTTAAAGTTAATAGAGTATAAATAGGCTATTTAAAATACACGTTTTAATTTGTACGTTATATCCGTTTTGATTTATTTAGTTAGCATATAAATGGTACGTAGCTAATGAATATTCTTTAAACGTATATTTTACTAAAAATAGGTAGAGAATAAATAAGTAACGTATAAATTTAGATACGTTACTTTTGTTATAAATTTAGTGTATATTGTACTAACTATATAAGAAATAAATAAATAAGAAACGAATAGTTTCTAATCACGTTACTTTTGTTAATTATTTGAGCGTATGTTTCAATTAAAATTCTGCATCTATTACACGCTCATAAATTTCATACGTTGGCTACTGAAAACAAATCAGTAGTCGCGATTTTTGGAAGAAATTTTTGGACCGTTGCTTCTAAAACTGCCCATATTTAATTTGATACATTTCATTTCTGTTTGTTCCGTTCTTTTCCTTGTTGCCTTTTTCATTCCTTGGTTTTTGGTGCTATCGGCTTCAACAAACGTATCATATTCTGTACAAAATTTATATACATATTCCTTACCTTATCTGTGTTAGTTTAAATTGTGAACGGTACCAAAAATTTTGACTCTGCAATCTCCTTCCATTTAAAAATAATAATTCAAAACGTGCTGTCCAATCAATTTGTTGCTTTAATTAACCTTCAGTAAATCAAGGGATTTGACAGTTGCTATTGTTTATCTTCATCTGACTATTCATTGTTTGAAAACTATTCAATTTGATTTAATATTCGTATTTATTTATGAGATCTTCCATTTTGTTTCTACCCTCAGCGCAAAGTTCTCCCTTCATCTATTGTTCTGCACGATCATTGGAAGAAACGTATAACGTACGTATGTTTTTCCTCTTTTTATTATTTGATTTGGCTACAGCTCATATTTTATTTGCGTGTATAAATCAACGTGAATATTTATTGCCTAAAATCCTCACCTGCTACTTTATATTTATTATTTATGTGATACGTTTTCCAATTTGTGCCTATTCGTTTTTCCTACGTTACTTGTTTTGACCGCTGAAACATTTTTTTTCTTTTTTTAACTTTTGACAATTCGGTTTTCTACTTTACCCATTTTATATTTCTTTGCTTCTCCCCTCCCTGTCCTCTGCTTTCAATATATTTGACAAATCCATCTTCATATTTCACTCGGCAAGAAGAGAAGGAAAAAAAAATTAGAATAAAAAAATAAAACCATCGATGCCTTCCTTACCTCCAAAACCGCGCACAACCACCCTTTACCGAGCCATCAACAGACCCGCCTCCAACTTCTTCTCCCTACCTCGCCATTTCCTCCGCCTCTCCCATCATGTGGCCACTTTTTTCAGCTACGAGCTCCTTTCTTTTGACGTGCCATCAAACTGTAGGGAGCTGATGCATGAAGCCTGTTGCGTTTGAACTTGCGTGCATATATGACTCTATATGTGTATCATATGTCATGTAAGTATTTGATAACTTAGTTATTTATTAACAAAATTTTGAATTCATACAGTGGCATGCATTTTAGTACGAGATATATTTAATTTTTATATAGGAGTAAATTTTTCTAATAATAATAACGTAAGCTATTTGGATTATAGTATTATATTTATAGGGTTAAATAGCTTGTTGTTGGTTAATTTAAAGTTATCTGGTTAATATGTAATATGAGTTATTTGATTTCAAACATGATATTTTCATATTATATAATATATTATAATCGGCAACACTAGGTTGCTGTTTTATATAGAGTTATGCGTTAAAATATTTAGTCTATAAAGTTAGTATAATATATAAGCTATAATATATATAATGTCGTTGTGTTCTGGTACAGTGAGATATAAAAGTTTATAAACTGTATATACTTGTGAATATATGTACATGTTATAAAAGTTTATTTGTTTTGAGTGTGAGGCTATGGTCTGCATGTTGTATATTTAGCTATATAATATATAATATATACAGTAGTTGCATATGTTCGGTCTGCATAATCCAACATATATAAGTATATAAGTGCTTATATATTCATCCATATAGAAGATTTTGAGGTGCTGTTAATAAAGAACAGAGGGTCAGATTTTAAAAGTAACATATTTTGTTATATTATGGTCAGTATTTTGTTTCGATCAATGAGTTTTATAGATTTCTATATACTCTTTTTATATGTGGTCTGTGAGTCTACATATAATATATTATACTTTTTAATTGTTAAAGTATGATGTAGTGCATAAAAGTTATTTACCTGTTCATACTATTATATATGTGTCGCATTGGGTTTAAGGTAAGATGTTATATATAGTAGTTTATAAATGAGATTTGAACAGTGTAATTTGTTGAAGTTTTATATATTTATCTTATTTAAAAATATAAATCTTAATGATATTATATACATAGGTCGTATGTGGTGGTTGGGTCTTAGATTTGTAAATAGAAATTTTGATCTATGTGTAAAAAATTAAAATGGTTTGGAAAAATATAAAGATTTTTTTAACATATATGTTTTATTTCATATGTTAAAACTATTGGTTTATGTATTGAGTTTAAAAAAAATGTAAATTATATATATCTGCGTCGACTTTAAATTTTCTTAGAGATGCAATAATGATTTTTATCAAAATAGCAAACATTTCTGTATATATCAGACCGATTCTGATTCAAGTCATCAATTCTTGATTTTCAGCCTCGTTCGTCCAATTCGTGTTAATCCTACTTTTCTTTGAAATTCGTACTCGGATTTATAATTCAATTTCAGTGTCTGTATCAGTGTGCGTATCATGTCATCTTCTGTATTCTCTAGCCTCGAAAGGTGAGCAATCACTCACAATTAACGTTCTTTTATTTATTAAATTTGATTTCAATTGAAACGACAATTGAAATATGCTGCTGTTAATTATTTACATTGCTATATATGTTGTTATCTGCAATTGTTCACTTATGGGATATGCCACCATATCATGTTTGTTATATTATATTGGTATTGATGATATATGCCTGTTATTTTATTTTATTATCTGTTATCACTCTGCAAGTTCCCTGTAGTTTAGAATCCACTATGGGTTGAAATGATACATATCCGAACGGACTTTAGAATAGGAGAATTTCGTTATGGGTTGAAATGATAAACCCACGTGATTTTCAATTAAATTAACTTTGGGATTGCGGGTCGAAGTGATATCTACCCGTATATTTAAATTTTGGATTGAAATGATAAATATCTGTATCCCTTGACCATTGGGTAGGAAATTATATACAAACACCGTTGGTCCACATATATATATATATATATAAATGTTTGAAAATAATTTCTATAGTTTAAAAGGAAATATATGGTTTTTAATAAATATTGGTTCTTAAAATATTATATATAAATGGAAATTATATATATATATATTTAATATTATTATTATTGAGATTGAATCAATCCATATAATATGTTTAAGTATTTATTTAAATTTATATTTCAAAATTGATTGTTGTAATAATTTGAATAAGTTAAGGATGAGAAGATAAGTTGAATTTATTTGGAATGGTATTTAGTTAAGAATTCTACTTAATTGGATTGATTTGAACTATTGAATTTTAAATTTAAGATTTGATTTATAACTTGATTTTGATTTAAATGATTAAATAGAAGTTTCAGGTTTAAACAAATCGAAAGGAATATTTAGTTTAAAGGTAAATTTAGGTTATTTAATAAATATTGAATATATATAAGGCCGAACGAAAGAAGGGGATGGCCAAGCAATCTTCTCAAGAGGCTGAGCAAAAGTGGAAGGTGCGTAGGCTTCTATGAACTTCTCTGTTTATATATATTATTTTTATAAACGGTTTGAATAGCAGAGAGGAGGAGAGAAGGAACGACATAAACAATATTACATTGCAGTGGAACGGAAGATAAAGGAGTAGGGTTCTAGAGAAGAAGATCAACAGTTCGAATCGTTTAGAAGCAATTTTGTGTGTGTGTATATATATATATATATATATATATATATATATATAGTTGAATGGCAGAAGGAATATGAAAAGAATGGACTGAATTGAAACAAAAATATCAACAAGTGGGAACAGTGTAGCACGTGAATTCAGGAAAATATCAATAGTTTGTGGCTACTGACGTTACCCAATGGACAACAAAAAGAGAAAGGAAAGCCAAAAGGCTCAAAATACAGAGCGGGTACAGCAGATCGTTTTTGCCAAATTCGCCACTTACCGAACATCGAAATGCACAAATGAATATACTGCGAAGATTAACACGACAAGATGAACATAATGGTACATTGTAACACCCGCCAATTTCAATAATTAAATTTGTTAGATTAATAAGTTTTTGTAATTTAATATGGAAAGAAAAAAACTTTGTAATTTAATAATGAAAGGAATGCTAAAATGAATTGTAACCATGAATTCAAAAGTATGATTTAAAGTTATAGTAACGGTGGTAAGTTAATGTTTAATTGGTCTATTAATCTAGTTGTAAATGTTACATTTGGGTATAAAATGGAATATAAGTAAACAAGGGTAAGTGTTGTATAAATAAACGAATTTGTATATAATTTATGGTAATTGAATGAATTCAACAGTATGTAAGCAATTATGATAATTAGTGGAAATAATAGACTTGAGCGTAATATAAAAATAATGATAACATTTATTGCAAGTTACCTTTTCATTTAGGCTGCTAAATTTAAGATTGGAAATCAATTACGTTTAATTGTGAGTAAATGTTCACTGTGAGTTAGGTAATTGTAAAGTGTGAATGTAATAAAATAAAGGGAAATGTATATTTTGTTCATAACATAAAATAAAGGAATTAAACCTAGTTGAATAGATTAATTGAGATTTTAATTATAATATATATATATATGGCAAATTTAATATAATTGAAAATAATGGTTAATACATAGGAAAGATGTAAATTTGAATATATGAATGTAATGAAAGACAAGCAAATATTAACTAGGTTATAGAGTGATAATAGACTTAATGAAAAGATTAGAATTGGATCGGATCAGTTTATTTGGAATTTATCAATTGGAATTCAATCTATAACAATTGGATTAATGGTAAGTAAATGAAATTAAATGCTATGTTAATTGAAATTTGGATAAAATGGGAAATATTAATGTAACAAAAATAAACCAAAGGTAATTATACCCATAAGATAATAATTAGCTGAATAACCAGATTTAAAATCAAATAAATGGATTTTTGGAATTTCGATTAATAATTAGAGAATTTACTGAAATTGAAATTTGATATTGTAATTGGTTAATAAATTAACTTTAAATTGATATAGAAATTTGTTATAAAGGATTATAAATTACTAGAGTAATCCAAGATGATAAAAATTATAAATTATAAATTTTAAATGAAAAGTGATTTAATTTAATTTAATATTTATTTATTTAATTGACTGAAAAATAGCCATTTTGGCTACTGACTCGGATTTCGACGAAATAAGCTTCATCGGATCCATAATGGTGAATTACTATAGGATTTCAAGTTTCGTAACGATCAGACTTATCGTTTGACCGTACGAACTCGAAACGTCTATAAATCAATTTAATTGAAATCAACTGAAATCAATTTGAAATAGGCAGATTTTAACATAACTTCTTCATACGATGGAATTAGGACTTGAAACTTGTTCCATTGAATTAAAAATATTTAAAAACATCTATTTTGATATATAGGTCAATCCAATTTTGTTCTGGAGGCAGATCGGGCTTTTAGGTCGTTTATCGTTCAATCAAATCTTGTCCATTCATTCTATTTTCAGCTTTGCCTATAAATAACCCGTTATAAACCCTAGCCACTCCTTATTTTCATTTTTTAGTATGTACATCTCCTTCTTAACTCCTTATTCCAATGGTAGACAAAACCTAATTCCTAAATTCCAAAAATTAATTTCAGTTTCAAAAAAAAAATTGCGGATCTGTAGCAACTTTGGGTCGCGCTTCGGGTTTCAAAGGAAAAAACCCTACAGTAACTTCGTGTCAAGAAGAAAATGACTCAGGTCGCTTTGGGTTGTTTTGGCAAAAACTCAGAGCAAGCACCGGGGATTTGAGGCGGTGGACCGAAGTTGAACTTGAAGTCGACCCAGGACCAGAATTTTCCAATCTTCGAATTTTAATAACTTTTTCATACGAGCTCAGATTCATGCGTGGTTTATTTTGCTGGGATCGTATCGGAATTGCGGACATTTTAACGTGGGTTTAGACGAATTATGAGACCATTCAAATTTTGGGCTTATTTTGAATTTACATTCAATTTAATTTCAAAGGTGAGTGTTTTAACCCAATCACAACTTCTAAAATTTCTTATGCTTGTTAAATTGATTTATGATGTGATTAAAATCTATTTATGATTGTTTGGCATATTTTGAATTATCATCTCAGTCAATTTGAATTTATTTGGATTAAATAGTTAATTGATTTATTATTGAATATAAACTGCCAGTAAATACCTGCTATTTATTATCTGTTCTATATTGATGTTATTGGCTGAATTGGATGATGATTGTGATAAATGTTTGATTGTTGATATTGGACGGACGGATGTTTTATTTTATATCGTTATAAACTGCAAATTATAAACAGCAAGTTCGTTTTGGATTTTTCATTTATTTCGAGATTGCGGTTGGAAATGATATACAACCGTAAAATATTAAATAGCAGATTGAAATGATAAATATCTGTATCACTTGACCATGGGATAGAAAATTATATACAGACACTGTGGTCAATATATAAAAATATTTTGAAATGATTTCTATGGTTTTGTAAGAAATATATGATTTTATACAAATATTGATTTTAGATATTGTATAAATGTTATCTTATTCTTGATTTTAAGCTATGTATAAATTTGTTTTAATATAGAATAAGTTTAATAATAAAGTTTGATTTTATTAAAGATAATATGGTTAAGTATTTAAATTATATTTTAATGTAGGGTTTGTAATGACATAAATAAATTAAAGTCGAAAGATAAAATTTGAAATTTATTTGAAATTGAATTTATTTAAGGATTAAACTCAAATAAGTTTGATTTGAAATTTATTAAATTTGAAATTTTAAAAGATACGATTTTTATAACTTGATTTTGTTTAAGATGATTTTAAATGAATATTTCAAGTTTAAATTAGATGGAGCATTTAGTGATTTGGAATTTGGGGTTTATTTAAAAGATACTGGATTTGTTAAGTAAATATTTCAAAACTGAATAATAATAAAGTTAAATTAAGGTATATATGAAGTTATCAAATTTAGTTTTGAAATGGGGGAATATTTAAAGCTTTGAAATACATGGAAATTGAAATGGTTTATTTGAGGTTCAAATCTGTATTTGAAATCGATATAAATTGAAATGGTTTATGGAACTGAATTGAGTTAAAATTTATGAATTGAGATTTGATATAAATTGAATTTTGGATTCAAGTTGATTTGAATCGATTTATGAAGTTAAGGAAATTATTTTATTTTATAAAGTAATTTTAAATTTTAAAACTATTTTATTATATATACTATTTGAATATCTAAACTGTTTAAGTGGTGAAAGTTATGGTTTCGAAGCTATGAATTTCAAAGTATCATGTTTTGAAAATGATATGTTTTCAAATGTTTGGTTTCAGAAGCGTTATAACCTTGAAAATGCTATGATTCTGAAAATGGATATATTTGAAACGGAAATGATATCGTATTTGGTTTTGAAATGGAAATGATATCGTATTGATATGATTTTGAAATGGCAATGACATTTGGGTTTTGAAGTATAAACTATTTTGAAATGACCGCGGTGTAATAATAACGTTTGGTTGTTAAAGAGACCGGGATCGGAAGTTGTCAAACTCTCTGCCAACTCCGAAAACCACTTTAACAACCGCGTACGCGGTGGAGATTCGTGAATTAAGTAGGATGGTGGCGACGTTCTATTGAGGTATGTACGTGGACCCGACTCCCGTGAGTTGGCATAAGGTGGCTAAAACAGGAGCAATCGACGGGCTAATGAGGTAGCTCCTCTGATCGGACACACTTCTTCGATACCATTCTATTACTTTGTGATTGATTGGGTGCACCTTTGATTTTTGGGCGTGTGGCTCGAGGTGGACGGTAGTGGCTGCTACGGTTACCACCGGCCGGAAGTGTAATTGGTATATCTACACTGGCATTACCTTGTTTTGCAGTGTCACCTACCCTAGCACGCCTTGTATGAGTTTGATTTGTGCCGTACCTATGGAGTATCCTCTGGTGGCTTCCCGATCAGAAATGACTATGGTACTGTATAGACTATTGGCACTATAAAATGTGTTAAGAGGGATATGGGTAATGCCTTAACGCAATTTTTAAATATATTATACTTTACTTTAGACATTATTATAATAGCGTATATTACTACATAGTAGATAGTTTAACGGATCCTTAGGATATGTAAATCCCGAACATCTCTTAAGTTATTGCACTCACGTTAGACATTGGATAAGAGATGTCAAACCCCGTAAACATCTCTAACGCCGTTCCACTCATATTTTACCGTTGATTTAACTTACATAAGATCTTTTAGTTCTGACTCAAGTGTTTTGTGTTTTTCAATACGCTTGTGTCAGCTTGTGCATTTTAGGATTTGAAGACCATATTGTTGGAGGATGAAGACGAAGATTGTATTATTATTATTTATTATATTTCACTGTGTCATGTATTCCACTGCATTATTTATTATTCTCTGGTATGTGTAACACTGATCTGTGTTGTATAAGTATAATCAAATATTTTTGTAAAACAGCTTCATGGACTGTTGTTTGATTATTATATTTTGTCATTCCGTTGCGAGATTCTGTTTTGTTTTTTTCTCTGCCTTTTCTTATTCACCCCAATAACAATCTGTCCTTCTGTATGGTTTGTGTCGGCTTGAGTGTCTGCCTAAATGTACAAAAAGGCGGAATGTTATAGTTGGTAACAGAGCTTTGGTTTAGCGATAAACCTTAGCTTTGTGGGGTCCGACTCTTTATTTATAGGGTATACCATAGAATGTGTCGCTGAGTGTATATATATGAGAGTGTGTATTTGTTAGTGTTGTAAAAAGGTTTTGATATTGTGTTAATTTGTTCCTTTTTGTATTTATAAAAATTCTGGTTGGTGCATAGGACGCCATGACATCGATATGGATTTCTAACCACTTAATAGGACAGATCGACACAAATATTTGTTTTGAAATATAGGTGAATGAAATAATTTTGCCTATTGTATATTTTTATATATAAAATAATGATTTATAAAGGATATATTTGGTTGTAATATATTGGTTGTTATGTAGTGAAATTTATGAATATAGGTTGGAATAAGGCTTAAAAATAAGATAAATGAAATTTGAAAATTTAGAACTTAAGTTCCGGGGTATTTGAAAATTTCTTTTAAATGATTTTGGAATATAAAAATAATATTATTTAGAACTATTTTCTAATATAAATATTTCAATATGATTTGATAGAATTGCTTTAAAGAAATTTTGAAAAGAAATAAGTTCAGTACTCCCCTCTCTGTCGCTGGAAAATAATTTCAATGATGAGTGCACCCATCATCGACATTCATTTTCGAGTTTCTAAGTGGGAAGGCGACTGTAGTAATTTACTACATATTTATTTTGATAAACAAATATAAATTTTAAATTGTTTTATATATAAGTTGTAAGTATATATATTTATATTTTATTTTAAAATGATTTGAAATTAAACCCGGTATTTAATTCTTAAGTTCTGTTAATTAATAGTTTCAATTATGGTAGTGAAATGGAATGTAACTAATTAATAATTGAAACCTCTAAATGAAAAAAGAGATTTAATGCTAGGTTATGAATGAAACTACAAGAAAGTTAAAATTTGTAACCTATAAAACCAAGGATATGATTATTGAATATTAAGTTAATTAAAAGAAATGAGAAAACTTGTATAACTTTGAATTGCATTCTTAAAGCATATATATAACTTACCAAATATTAAAATTTGTAATTTTTAATAAGAAAATGGAATAGGATATTGTACAAGTAAAATTGAAGTAATGGAAGTATTGAATGAAACCCTTTAATAGAAAAAGAATTTGATGTTGTACCTGTTATAAACTTGTAACGACCCGTAAAATTCAATGATTAAAATTAGTTAAATTAATAAGATTTTTTGTAATTAAATTTAGAAAGAAATAAAAAGTTTATAATTTATATTGAAATAAATGTTAAGAATGAAATATAGCAGGAGTAATTAAAACTAATTACTAGTAATTTGAATAAAATTCTAATAAATGAAGTAGTGAAAGTATATACCTAAATATAAATTGAATATGAGAAAATAAAGATAAGTATTGAATTACTTAGTGTAATAACGCATTGTTAACAGTAATTAGATGCAAATTAAGGAAATATGTTAATGCAAGTTATTAATAAATGAACTTGAATGAAATTCTAGTTTAATAAAATAGTTTAAATGTTATTTTATTTTGTAAAGTAATAAATGATGTAATAAAAGAATGCATCAAGATATAACCCGTGCTGATTAAGATTAATACATAATGGATTGAATGAAATGACAATTAATGAAGATATGTTATACTTGACTATAAATGGCATAAGCGAATAAATGAAATATTAGATGAAATTAGCACTATGAAAATAAATGGTAACATTTATTTGTATGTAATAAATGCTTATTGATGTGACTAGAATTTAGCGTAACGATTATTGTATATTACCTATTCTTGTTGCTTGTTAATTTACAATTGGAAATCAGTTACAATAATTATAATTTAATATTACGTTAATATTAATTAAGGTAATATTTGTAAGTAATATTAAGGTTATCCATGTTGGACAATTTGTGAATTTTAAGTATTGGAAATAAAGCTTTATCAATTTATTGGGTTTTAAACCATAATAATTGGAGTAATTGCAATTTAATAAAATTAATCACTTATTTTTGCGTTAATTGAAATCAATATGGAACGTAAGAATATTAAGGTAATAGTTTGTAAATCCAATGTTAAATTTTACCCATTTAATATAATGAATTTAATAATAGAACGGAAGTGAATTTAATAAATTTATTGGAAATTAAATTTATAATGTTGGATTTGATGAAATTGAGGATTATTATTTAAATTTATAAATTAATCATCTCAAATTTGACATTCAAATTTGTTTAAATCATTGTAAATGATTGAGGAATCATAAGTGATGAAATTTGTCAATTTTCGACTTGAAATTTAAAATTTGATTTAATTAATTAAATTTTAATTTATTTAATTAATGTAAAAAATAGCCATTTTGGCCACTGACTCAGATTTCAATGAAACCAGTTTCATCGGATCCATAACAGTGAATTATTGTAGGTTTTCAAGTTTCGTAGCGATCGGACTTGTCGTTTGATCGTACGGACTCGAAACGCCCTTAAATCAATGAAATTGAAATCAATTTGAAAAATATTAATTTTAGCATAACTTCTTCGTACGATAGAATTTGGACTTGAAACCTTTTTCATGGCATTTAAATTATTTTAAAACATCTATTTTGATATATGAGTTGACCCAATTTCGTTTCGGAGTCAGAACGGGCTTTTCGGGCCATATATCGTCCAACGCATACATCCAATCGATCCGATCCATTCTATTTCAACCCTACCTATAAATACCCTGTTATAAACCCTAGTTTATCTCTATCTCTCATTTGTCTGCGCGTACAATTTCTTTCACCTCTTCATTTCAATGGCAGACAAATACCTAATATCAATTGCAGTTCAAAAATCAAAGTGAAATTTCAAACTCCTCAAAAAAATTCAAAAAATTATATATTGAAGCTCTCGACGAGCGCAATCTATATCTACAATTCATTTTTGGTTTCGAATCATTGTTTGCCCTAAAATCGCAAATCAATTTTGGCCGTTCGTTCGTTAGAGCTCCAATCCAACGGCGGATCGTCGATTACAGAACGATCGGTAGGTGCTGAAGCGTAGAGGAAGGCATGAGCTTTCGATCCATGGTTTTCGTTCGCCTTACGGTGGTCGAGATTCTCCAGTTCTGGCCGTGGGTTTCATGCGGTGGAGAGTTGTCTTCGATCGACCGGAGTGGCGGCGCTCGTGAAGGTGGGTGCGCCTGAAGGAGGGGAGTGCGGCGCAGGTGGTCGATCAGGTGGAAAGTCAACGAGGAGGCGGCGTTTTTCGGTCAAAGGCGGCGACTGCAGTATGGTTTTGGTTGAGTTGTTATTTTGGAACGACGATAGGGTCACGTGAATGATGACGTGGTGAGATCCTTCTTGCTTGTTTTATTTTATTTAAATTTTTGAATCAAATTGTTCTAATATCAATAACTTTTACATACGTGGTCCGTTTCATGCGCAGTTTCTTTTGTTAGGATCGTATTAAAATTCTGGACATTTTGGTACTTGTTTGGATGGATTCTGAGACCGTTCAATTTTTGTGTTTAAATTGGATTTAAATTCAATTTAAATTCAAAAGGTGAGTGTTTTAACTCACTCACAACTTCTAAAATTTCTTATGTTTGGTAAATTAATTTATGTTGTGATTATGCATTTAGTGATGACTATTTCGTATATTTTAATCATCATCTCAGTTAATTGCATTTATTGAAACTAAATCGTTATTTAATTTATTATTGAATATAACTGCCATTTAATTACCTGTTATATATTATCAGTTATATATTGGTATTGTTTTATTGTTTTGTATGATGATTGTGATGGATGTATGATTTTATGATGGCTGAATGGATGTTTATTTATATTATCATAATCTGCAAGTTGTTATGCATTATTTTTGATTCGGGATTGCGGTTTGAAATGATATACAACCGCATTTTTATTTTAAATTACGGATTGAAATGATAAATATCCGTATCACTTGACCATAGGATAGAAAATTTTATACAAACACCGTCGGTCTATATATATAAATATTGTGAAAATGATTTCTATGGTTTGGAGAGAAAAATACGGTTTATTAAATATTAAATTTGATATTATATAAATATTATTTTATATATATAATTAAATCCTTGAATTTAAGCTATGTATAAATTTGTGTAATAAAAATAAGTTTATTAATGGAGTTTGTTTGTTTTAGATTATATGATTAAGTACCTGTTTAAGATATTGTATATATAGAGTTATAATGACTTAAATAAAATTGAGGTTGGAAGATAAATATGAATTTGATTTGAATTAAATATTTATTATCCTCGAATAAAATTGATTTGAAATTCAAATAAATTTGAGATTTTAAAAGGGTATGATTTTTATAACTTGATTTTGGTTTAGAGGACTTAAATGAATATCAAGTCGATTTAAATGAATATTATCAAGTTAATTAAATTGAAAGAATATCCTGTTATTTGGAGTTTAAAGGTTTTACTTAAATGATATTTGATTTATTAAGTAAACATTTCAAATCTAGATAATAGTAATTGAATTTTATATATTTGAAATTTTCAAAGAATTCGGTTTGAAATGGTAGAATATTTAAAGCTTTGAAATATATGAAAATTGAAATGGTTTATTTGAGAATTTAAACCTATATTTGGAATTTATTTGTGAAATTTAAAAAGCTATTTTATTATATAAAGTGGTTTAATATTTAAACCATTTAAGTATTAGAAATTTTGTTTCAAAGCGATGGGGTTTAAGATATTATATATTTAAAAGTATTATGATTTTGGAAAAAGGGATATATTTAAAATAAAAATGATATCATATTGATTTGAGGTTTTAAAAATAGAAATGATATCGTATTTATATGGTTTTGAAAGGGATATTATATTCTGCTTTTAAAGTATAAATTATTTTGGAATAACCACGGTGTTATAATAACGGTTGGTTGTTGAAGAGATCGGGATCGAAATTTGTCATACTCTCTGCCAACTCCGAAAACCACTTTAACAACCGTGTACGCGGTGGAGATTCTAGAATGAAGTAGGATGGTGACGACGTTTCCTTTGAGGTAAATACGTGGACCCAACTCCCGTGAGTTGGCATAAGGTGGCTAAAATAGGAGCGATCGACAGGTTAGATAGCACCTTTGATCGGACACACCCCTTCGATATTATACTTTAACTTTTGGATTGATTCGGTGGCCACTTTTGATTTTTTATTTGGGGGTGTGGCTCGAAGTGGGCGGTAGCTGCGCGCTACACGTTACCACCGACCTGGAAGCGTAATTGGTATATCTACCCTGGCATTGCCTAGTTGTGCCGTGTCACCTACCCTATCGCGCCTTGTACGAGTTTGGTTTTCTCCCGTAGCCCGTGTGGTATCCTCTGGTGGCTTCCCAATCAGGAGGGACTATGATATTGGATGGACTACTGAGACTATTACGTGTTAAGGACTATATGGGTAACCCCTTAATGCTATGAAAAAAGTAAGTTTATTTTACTATTGGACACTATTATAATAGCGAAATATTACTACATAGTAAATAGTTTAACGGATACTTAGGAGATGTGAATCCCGAGCATCTCTTAAGTTATTGCACTCACGTTAGACACTGGATAGGAGATGTCAAATCCCGTAAACATCTCTGACGCGTCCACTCATATTATTTACCGTTGATTTAACTTACATAAGATCTTTTAGTTCTGACTCGAGTGTTTTGTCTTTTCAATTCGCTCGGGTCAGCCTGAGCATTTCAGGATTCAAAGACTTTAGCTCTGGAGGACGAAGATGAAGATTTATATTATTATTATTTATTATAGTATTCCACCACATTCATACTGTTTTCGCTGCATTAATTATTATTTGCTGGTATGTGCAACTCTTACATGTATTGTATAAATATAATCGAATATTTTGTAAAACAACTTCATGAACTGTATATTTGATTATTATATTTTATCGTTCCGCTGCAAGATTCTGTTTTTTTTTCTTTCTCTGGTTCTTCTTATTTACCCCATAACAATCCGCCCTTCTGTATGGTTTAAGTCTGACGTGTGTGGTTTATCGTCGATTTAAAGCGTGCATAAAGGCGGGGTGTTACATCTTGTATCATAGCTTTGGTTTAGAGATAAACCTTAGCTTTGTAGGGTTTGACTCTTTATTAATATGCTAGTAATACCCTATGATGAGTCGTTGAGTGTATATATATGAGAGAGCGTATTTGTTAGTGTTATAAAAAGGTTTTAATATTGTGTTAATTTGTTCCATTTTGTATTTATAAATTCTGGTTGATGCATGGGACGCTATGACATCAATAGGGATTTCTAAACACTTAATAGGACAGACCGACACAATATTTGTTTTGAATATAGGTGAATGAAATAATTTTTCCTATTATATTTTCTATATATAAAATAATTTTTTTATATGATATATATATATATATATATATATATTTGGTTGCAATAGATTGGTTTTTAGGTAATAAAATTTATAAATAATAGTTGAAATGGGATTGAAAACAAAATAAATGAAAATTGGGAATTTAGAACTTAAGTCCCGGGGGTTTGAAAATTCTTTCAATAATTTTGGAATATAATAATAATATTATTAGAAGTATTTTCTAATATAAATATTTCAATATAATTTGAAAGAAATGTTTTAAAGAAGATTTTGGAAAAAGTAAGTTCTGTACTTCCTTCTCTATCGCTGGAAAATAAATTTGGTGATGGCGGCCACATCATCGACATTCATTTTCGAGTTTCGAAGTGAGAACACCACTGAATTAGTTTCACTGCAGATTTATTTTTAATAAACCAATATAAATTTTAAATTTATTTAAATATAATGAATATATATATATATATATATATATATATATATAAACTGTAAGTATACATTCATCTATTATTTTAAAATGATTTGAAATTTAACCCGATATTTAGTTCTTAAGTTCCCATTAATTAATAGTTTCAATTATTGTAGTGAATTGGAGCATAGGTAATTAAAAAAATTGAAACCTCTAAATGAAATAAGAAATTTAATGCTAAGTTATAAAGGAAATTAAAAGAAAGTTGAAGTTGTAACTTATAAGACAAAAGATAAACTTATTGAACAATGAATTAATTGAAAGAAATGAGATAAACCTGTATAAATTTCAATTACATTCTTAAAAAGCATGTATATAACTTACCAAATATTAAAATTTGAAATGTTTAATAAGAAAATGCACTGGAAAATTGTACAAGAATTTTTTTTATATAATGAAAAGGTTCAATGAATCACCTTAATAAATAAGGTTTGAGGTTGTAGTGTTATAAACTTAAGTATAACTGAAATGTTACTAGTTTAATAGAAATATAAGTATTATAAATAAATGATAATAAACTTAAGTAAACGGTTGAAGCTATTTATAAATAAAATAAGTAGAAAAGATGAATGCATTAAATATATGATTGTAGACTAAGGTTAATGCATTGAGATGCTAAGTAAATGAAATTGAGAAATGAATGAATGTAATGCAAATAAATAAATAAATGAAAATAAAAGTTTGTAAGAAATAAATGTAAATTAAAAAGAGATAAATCATTTTATGAATGAAAAGGAAATCAGACAACAAATGAATGAAATTAATAAGAATGAAATTGATCTATTGTTTGGATTTGTTGTTTGTTTTGGTTTATAGTTGTTGGGTAAGGATACTTTAAATTGTTTGGATATGGGAATAATCTATTTAGTTTCATCTAGGACTGTTGATTAAATGGTGCACTATGTAGTTTATTTTCCGTTCTGTGCAATTTAAAGTTTGAACCTGAACAACTATTTGTTTCATTTGATATGAATGATTGATTTATATTGTTTCTATATGATGGTTGTATGCGTTGTTGCAAGTGATTGTTGGTTGTATTGATTTGTTGTTTATGGTTGAAACAATTTTAAATATTTCATTTTATATAATTATTAACTCTTCTAGATTATATAAGTGAAATATAGGTTATGAAAGCAATTGCTACTGCTTTTGGTTTCATAATAAAAGCGTAAATTGCCCGACAAATCGGTACGTTTTCGGATTACGGTTTATAGCGTATTATATTATTTTCCTGTGTTGGGATATTCATTATTTTGGAAAATATATGTTATATATTGTTATATTTTGATATTATATTTTCTCCCAAGCCTCTCCGTACAAAGGAGACTCTGCCGAAATTTTCCGTAAATTTTGAACTTAGAAAATTTTAAAATGCTTCCAAACTTTATAAATTTGAATATATAAAGATTTAATTGTTTATAAATCTATATATTTTATTTAAATTATCCTATTCTGTAAATTATTGTTATGAATATAATGTTTTGAATAATATATGTTGATTTATAAGTTCCTCTTTTCCTTTTTTTTCCTTTTCGGGGACGAAAAGTTTTGAGTAGGGGAGAGTGTAACGACCCATAAAATTCAATGATTAAAATTAGTTAAATTAATAATATTTGTTGTAATTAAATTGAGAAAGAAATAAAAAGTTTATAATTTATATTGAAATAAATGTTAAGAATGAAATACAGCAGGAGTAATTAAAACTAATTACTAGTAATATGAATAAAATTCTAATAAATGAAGTAGTGAAAGTATATACCTAGATATAAATTGAATATGAGAAAATAAAGATAAATATTGAATTACTTAACGTAATAAAACATTGTTAAAAGTAATTAGATGCAAATTAAGGAAATATGTTAATGCAAATTATTAATAAATGAACATGAATGAAATTCTAGTTTAATAAAATAGTTTAAATGTTATTTTATTTTGTAAAGTAATAAATGATGTAATAAAAGAATGCATCAAGATATAACCCGTGCTAATTAAGATTAATACTTAATGGATTGAATGAAATGACAATTAATGAAGATATGTTATACTTGACTATAAATGGCATAAGCAAATAAATGGAATATTAGATGAAATTAGTACTATGAAAATAAATGGTAACATTTATTTATAAGTAATAAAAGCTTATCAATGTGACTAGAATTTAGCGTAACGATTATTGTATGTTATCTATTCTTGTTTCTTGTTAATTTACAATTGGAAATCAGTTACAATAATTATAATTTAATATTACGTTAATATTAGTTAAGGTAATATTTGTAAGTAATATTAAGGTTATTCACGTTGGACAATTTGTGAACTTTAAGTATTGGAAATAAAGCTTTATCAATTTATTGGTTTTTAAACCATAATAATTGGAGCAATTGCAATTTAATGAAATTAATCTCTAATTTTTGCGTTAATTGAAATCAATATGGTATGTAAGAATATTAAGGTAATAGTTTGTAAATCCAATGTTAAATTTTATCCATTTGATAATAATGAATTTAATAATAGAACGGAAGTGAATTTAATAGATTTATTGGAAATTAAATTTATAATGTTGAATTTGATGAAATTGAGGATTAATATTTAAATTTATAAATTAATCATCTCTAATTTGACATTCAAATTTGTTTAAATCATTGTAAATGATTGAGGAATCATAAGTGATGAAATTTGTCAATTTTCGAATTGAAATTTAAAATTTGATTTAATTAATTAAATTTTAATTTATTTAATTAATGTAAAAAAATAGCCATTTTGGCCACTGACTCGGATTTCGACGAAACCAATTTCATCGGATCCGTAACAGTGAATTATTGTAGGATTTCAAGTTTTGTAGCGATCAGACTTGTCGTTTGATCGTACGGACTCGAAACGCCCTGAAATCAATGAAATTGAAATCAATTGAAATCAATTTGAAAAATATTGATTTTAGCTTAACTTCTTCATACGATGGAATTTGGACTTGAAACCTTTTCATTGGCGTTTAAATTATTTTAAAACATCTATTTTGATATATGGGTGACCCAATTTCGTTCCGGAGTCAGAACGGGCTTTTTGGGCCATATATCGTCTAATGTGTACATCGAATCGATCCGATCCATTCTATTTCAACCCTACCTATAAATACCATGTTTTAAACCCTAGTTTACCTCTATCTCTCATTTGTCTGCGCGTACAATTTCTTTCACCTCCTCATTTCAATGGCAGACAAATACCTAATATCAATTGCAATTCAAAAATCAAAGTGAAATTTCAAACTCCTTAAAACAATTCAAAAAAATTATATATTGAAGCTCTCAACGAGCGCAATCTATATCTACAATTCATTTTTGGTTTCGTATCGTTATTTGCCCTAAAATCGCAAATCAATTTCGACCGTTCGTTCGTTAGAGCTCTAATCCAACGGTGGATCGTCGATTACAGAAAGATCGGTGGGTGCTGAAGCGTAGAGGAAGGCATGAGCTTCCGATCCATGTTTTTCGTTCACCTTAATGTGGTCAAGATTCGCCAGATCTGGCCGTGGGTTTCATGCGGTGGAGAGTTCTCTTCGATCGACCGGAGTGGCGACGCTCGTGAAGGTGGGTGCACCTGAAGGAGGGGAGTGCGGCGGAGGTGGTCGATCAAGTGGAAAGTCAACGAGGAGGCGGCGTTTTCCGGTCAAAGGCGGCGGCGGCTGCAGTATGGTTTTGGTCGAGTTGTTGTTTTGGAACGACGATAGGGTCCGTGTACGATGACGTGGAGAGATCCTTCGTGCTTATTTTATTTTATTTAAATTTTTGAATCACATTGTTCTAATATCAATAACTTTTACTTAGTGGTCCGTTTCACGCGTAGTTTCTTTTGTTAGGATCGTATTAAAATTCCGGCCATTTTGGTACTCGTTTGGATTGATTCTGAGACCGTTCAATTTTTGGGTTTAAATTGGATTTAAATTCAATTTAAATTCAAAAGGTGAGTGTTTTAACCCACTCAAACTTCTAAAATTTCTTATGTTTGGTAAATTAATTTATGTTGTGATTATGCATTTATTGATGACTGTTTTGTATATTTTTAATCATCGTCTTAGTTAATTGCATTTATTGAAATTAAATCGTTATTTAATTTATTATTGAATATAACTCCCAGTTAATCACCTGTTATATATTATCAGTTATATATTGGTATTGTTTATTTGTTTTGTATAATGACTGTGATGGATGTATGATTTTATGATGGATGGATGGATTTTTATTTATATTATCATAATCTGCAAGTTGTTATGCATTTTATTTTTGATTTGGGATTGCGGTTTGAAATGATATACAACTGCATTTTTATTTCAAATTACAGATTAAAATGATAAATATCCGTATCACTTGACCATAGGATAGAAAATTTTATAAAGACATTGTCGGTCTATATATATAAATATTTTGAAAATGATTTCTATGGTTTGGAGAGAAATGTACGGTTTATTAAATATTAATCTGATATTATATAAATATTATTTTATATATATAGTTAAATCCTTGAATTTAAGCTGTGTATAAATTTGTGTAATAAAAATAAGTTTATTAATGGAGTTTGTTGGCTTTAGATTATATGGTTAAGTACCTGTTTAAGATATTGTATATATAGAGTTATAATGACTAAAATAAAATTGAGTTTGGAAGATAAATATGAATTTGATTTGAATTAAAGTATTTAAGAATTATCCACGAATAAAATTGATTTGAAATTCAAATAAATTTGAGATTTTAAAAGGGTATGATTTTAATAACTTGATTTTGGTTTAGAGGACTTAAATGAATATCAAGTCGATTTCAATGAATATTATCGAGTTAATTAAATTGAAAGAATATCCTGTTATTTGGAGTTTAATGGTTTTACTTAAATGATATTTGATTTATTAAGTAAACATTTCAAATCTAGATAATAGTAATTGAATTTGATATATATGAAATTTTCATAGAATTTGGTTTGAAATGGTAGAATATTTAAAGCTTTGAAATATATGGAAATTGAAATAGTTTATTTGGTACTTTAAACCTATATTTGGAATTTATTTGTGAAATTTAAAAAGCTATTTTATTATATAAAGTGGTTTAATATTTAAACCATTTAAGCATTAGAAATTTTGTTTCAAAGCTATGGGGTTCAAGATATATGTAATTAAAAGTATTATGATTTTGGAAAAAGGGATATATTTAAAATAAAAATGATATCATATTGATTTGGGGTTTTAAAAATAGAAATGATATTGTATTTATATGGTTTTGAAAAGGATATTATATTCTGGTTTTAAAGTATAAATTATTTTGAAATAACCATGGTGTTATAATAACGGTTGGTTATTGAAGAGACCGGGATCGGAAGTTGTCATACTATTTGCCAACTCCGAAAACCACTTTAATAACCGTGTACACGGTGGAGATTACAGAATCAAGTAGGATGGTAGCGGCGTTTCCTTTGAGGTAAATACATGGACCCAACTCCCGTAAGTTGGCATAAGGTGGCTAAAACAGGAGCGATCGACGGGTTAATGAGGTAGCACCTTTGATCGGACACGTCCTTTCGATATTATACTTTGACTTTTGGATTGATACGGTGGCCACTTTTGATTTTTTATTTGGGGGTGTGGCTCGAGGTGGGCGATAACTGCGCGCTACACGTTACCACTGACCCGGAAGCGTAATTGGTATATCCCTGGCATTGCTTAGTTGTGTCGTGTCACCTACCCTATCGCGCATTGTACGAGTTTGTTTTCTCCCGTAGCCCGTGTGGTATCCTCTGGTGGCTTCCCGATCAGGAGGGACTATGATATTGGATGGACTACTGGGACTATTACGTGTTAAGGGCTATATAGGTAACCCCTTAATGCTATGAAAAAAGTAAGTTTATTTTACTATTAGACACTATTATAATAGAGAAATATTACTACATAGTAAATAGTTTAACGGATCCTTAGAAGATGTGAATCCCGAGCATCTCTTAAGTTACTGCACTCACGTTAGACACTGGATAGGAGATGTCAAATCCCGTAAACATCTCTGATGCCGTCCACTCATATTATTTACCGTTGATTTAACGTACATAAGATCTTTTAGTTCTGACTCGAGTGTTTTGTCTTTTCAATTTGCTCGGGTCAGCCTGAGCATTTCAAGATTCAAAGACTTTAGCTCTGGAGGACGAAGACAAAGATTTATATTATTATTATTTATTATAGTATTCCACCACATTCATACTATTCCGCCGCGTTAATTATTATTCGCTGGTATGTGCAACTCTGATATGTATTGTATAAATATAATCGAATATTTTGTAAAAAAGCTTCATGAACTATATATTTGATTATTATATTTTATCGTTCCCCTGCAAGATTCTGTTTTGTTTTTTTCTTTCTCTGCTTCTTCTTATTTACCCCATAACAATCTGCCCTTTTGTATGGTTTAAGTCTGACGTGTATGCTTTATCGTCGATTTAAAGCATGCGTAAAGGCGGGGCGTTACAAAACTTAAGTTATAATTGAAATGTTACTATAATAAAATGAGATAGAAAGTAAGTATTGTAAATGAGTAATTGGAAACTTAAGTAAATACATTGAAATGCTAAATAATTGAATTACACATGAATACTGTAAATAAATTAAATTAAGTAATGAATAAATGAATGTAATGCAAACAAAAGAAATTTGCATTACATGGATAAATGAAAATGAATTTGTAAGTAGTGGATAGAAATAAATGAAAATAAGATTGAATGAATTAATGTGAAATTATTTACAAAGAAGCTTATATAGTACTCTAAGAATACGCTTACATATGTTTAAATAAAATTGTATATGAGTAACATATGTAAGAAATGAAGATAACGTATGAAAATAAAAGAATGGAAATGAAAACTGTAAGAAATAAAATGTAAATTAAAAAGATAAATTATTATATGAATAAAAAGGAAGTGAAGCAATAAATGTTGTGAAATGAAATTAACAAGTATGAACTTAATTTATGCTTGGGGTCGTTGTTTGTTTGGTTTATGGTTGTTTGGGCAAGGATATTTTAAAATTGTTTGGATGTATGAATAATCTATCTAGTTTCGCCTAAGACTGTTGAGTAAATGGTGTACTTAGTAGTTTATTTTTCATTCTGTACAATTTAAAGTTTTTGAACCCGAACAATTATTTGTTTTGTTTGATATGAATGGATAATTGATTTGTGTTGATTTTGTATGATGATTGTATATTGGTTGCAAGTGATTGCTATTTATATTGATTTGTTTGTTAGTGGTTGAAACAACTTTAAATATTTCATTATATATATTTATTAACTCTTTTGGATTATAAGTGAAATACAGGTTATGGAAGCAATTACTACTGCTTTTGGTTTCATAAAATAAGCATTAATTGCCCGACAAATAGGTATGTTCCCGGATTACGGTCTTCTAGTGATATTATATTGTTTTTCCCGTTGTTGGGACGTATTATTTTGGAAAATATATGTTATATATTGTTTTATTGATATTATAATTTTTCTCATACCTCTCCGTATAAAGGAGACTCTACCGAAATTTTTCGTGAATTTTGGACTTAGAAAAATTTATGAAATATTTTCCAAAGATTTTGTTACTCGAATATAAATGGATTTAATGGTTATAAATTAATATATTTTATTTAAATCATTAAATTTTGTAAGTTTATTTGTTTATAAATTTAATATTTTTGAATAAGATATATATCGACTTCTTAATTCTTTCTTTCCCTCCTTTTTCCTTTTCGGGGACGAAAAGTTTTGAGTTGAGGAGAGTGTAACGACCCGTCAATTTCAATAATTAAATTTGTTAAATTAATAAGTTTTAGTAATTTAATATGGAAGGAAAAAACTTTGTAATTTAATAATGAAAGGAATGCTAAAATGAATTGTAAACATGAATTCAAAAGTATGATTTAAAGTTATAGTAACGGTGGTATGTTGCTGTTTAATTGGTCTATTAATCTAGTTGTAAATGTTACATTTGGGTATAAAATTGAATATAAGTAAACAAGGGTAAGTGTTGTATAAATAAATGAATTTGTATATAATTTATGGTAATTGAATGAATTCAACAGTATGTAAGCAATTATGATAATTAGTTAGACTTGAGCGAAATATAAAAATAATGATAACATTTATTGCAAGTTTCCTTTTTATTTAGGCTGCTAAATTTAAGACTGGAAATCAATTACGTTTAACTGTGAGTAAATGTTCATTAATGTGAGTTAGGTAATTATAAAGTTTGAATGTAATAAAATAGAGGGAAGTGTATATTTTGTTCATAAGATAAAATAAAGGAATTAAACCTAGTTGAATAGACTAATTGAGATTTTAATTATAATAAATATATATATTTGACAAATTTAATTTAATTGAAAATAACGGTTAATACATAGGAAAGATGTAAATTTGCATATATGAATGTAATGAAAGACAAGCAAATATTAACTAGGTTATAGAGTAATAATAGACTTAATAAAAAGATTAGAATTGGATCGAATCGGTTTATTTGGAATTTATCAATTGGAATTCAATCTATAACAAATGGATTAATGGTAAGTAAATGAAATTAAATTCTATGTTAATTGAAATTAGGATAAAATGGGAAATATTAATGTAATAAAAATAAACCAAAAGTAATTATATGTAACGACCCTGAATTTCCGACCCAATTTTAAATATTAAATTCATTATTTCTTATATAAAATTTGAAATTTAATACGAGCTCAATTAACGTCCAAACTTCATTTATAAGATGCGTCCAGTTAGTTATGGATATAGAAAAAGTTTCGTTGCAAAATATTGTAGTAAATTTCGTTCGCGTTTTTACTGTATATTAGTTCATTTTAAATTGCGAAAAGTTTATCTTTCGAATCCAAATAATTTTACACAATAATGTTGTAAAAATTTATCTCATTTAGACGTCGCAATTCATTTCGTCTAATTCTGTCGTCGCCTGCTTCATTTAAATTGTTTTGTCAATCGAACAATTTAATCAGCGTAAATTTCGAGTTTTTATAAAATTGTCGTATCGAAATTAACCGTGTACCGTTGGAAGCGTCTCCTCATGCCGATCAAAACGGTATATTCATTTGTGCAAATCGGAGTCCGACGTAAACCGTTGCGTTAATTTAACCGTTTCGGGCGGACCGGTTAAACTGTATTCAGCCCAAACTAAAACAACTTTTACCCATTCAAAAAATTTAAAATTTATTTAGTTGCCATGCATTTATTAGGGGGTTGGTAGTTGGCAGCTCTGACTTGGGAATTGGTGATGGCGTTTAGGAATTTGGAATATCTTTACTCACTGTAATTTAATGAACAAACTTAGTCTTCAATTACCATTTGTAACGACCCAGAATTTTTGTTAATTAAAATTTGAATATTTAATTGAATTTAAATATTAATAAGTGAAATTTATAAGTCGAATAATTTATTTTCGAATATTGGATTTAATTGGATAATTAAATCGATTATTTAATAGTTGAAATTACAGAAATAATTGAAAATCGAGTTTAATATGATTGAAAATGATTTGTAAAATTTTATTTAATCATATTGAAGTTATAGAGATGTTATAGAACTTTTAAAATTGAATTAAAAGTTTATTTGTGAAAATTGAATATTTTAATATTTAATTATGGACTGAAAAATAGCCAATTTTCGAACAGTCTCAGAATTGGACGAAACTAGTTTCATTGGATCCGTAATAGTTTGTTATTATCGGATTTCAATTTTCATAGCAATCGGAGTTTTCGTTTGACCGTGGCAGCTCGAAACGCATCGAAATTGTTTTAATATTTAAATTGACGAGTTAAAATAGCCATTTTTCAAACTGTCTTGGATTTTGACGAAACCAGTTTCATCGGATCCATAATGTGATATTATTGTATGGTTTCAAATTTCAAGTCAATCGGATTTACGGTTTGTCCGGGGCAAGCTTAAACGCCTAGGAATTCGTTTAATCGGTTTAATTTAAATTGGATCGTTTATTGCCGTAACTCGCACAGATGATCGAATTGGTCTCCGAAACATGTTCCATTGTGTTCGGAATGCGGGGTAAACCTTAGTAACACCAACCGGCACGCTTCATTTGGAGTTCGGAAAATCCGGGATGAATAGTGTTCGTCGTTTTTTCTATAAAAGCCACCAAATATTCATTTTTGCAAAGTAAAACATAGCCCTAGGGTTAAACTTCAGAGCCGCCACCCTATAATTTCAATGGCCGATTTCATCCCATTTTCTTCCTCATTTTGCATCCAATCCATAAAGAATTAGCAAATACTGTCAACTACAAACTTATAGAGGGCGACGTGATCTTCAAATCTGTATGGCAATGATCGAATATGGTGCAACGATGGGAGAGGAGTTTGCTCGTGTTCGTGCTCGGTTGCGCACGTCTTTCCACGCCATAGAGGCGACCGAGTGGGCTGCTATTGCGGCCATGGGTGGAGACGAGGGTGAGCTATCGCGTGGCGCTAGTTGATCGTCGCCAAAGTGAAAGGTTTGGTCGCGATTCCTAGCCCTAGAGGGTCGGCTTTGGGTTGTTCATACGCACGCAAATTACTGGAGATGGAAGGGAAGATGCACGCGGTCTGATGTTGGGGTGATGGGATCCAACGGCCCAAGAAAATTTAGGTTTAAAATAAAAAAAATATGTAAATTTATTATTTTAAAATCGTGTAAACTTTAAACGTGTATAACTTTTTGATACGAGGTCGGATTTTGACGAAACGACTTGCGTCGGCTTCGTTTCGTCGAGCACTACGCTATGGAACTGTATTAGAGTCGTTTGAAGCTAGTGAGAATTTCGGGTAAAATTAAACGCGTGTTTAATTTTATTCGAAATAAAATGCGGAAACTAAATTGGAATCGAGGTGAGAACTTCTCACTCAATCGAATTGTTTCGATTTAAAATTTTAAATAGTTAGATTTAAAATTGTTGATTGTATGCCTGGATGATAAATTGTTATCTATTGATTGTTGAAATAGACATTATATGCCGTTAGTAAGCGGAGGTTATTTATTAAAAACATATACCGCAAATATTTCACCGTATAGTGAAATTGGTATTATTTATGTACTTGGAGTTGATTTCCCGCATTATATAGCGGATGAGACCTTATTGCGCCGTCTATTAAGCGGATAATATTTTTATAAATCCCATATACCGCGATAATTCCGTACTGGAACGGAATTGGTACTGTGCTAACATCTGTGGATGTAGGGAAACAGGTTGGAGGGATCCAACTGGATTCCTAACTAGTATTTTTTTGATTACAGATATTGTGATATTTGTTGATTATCATATCGATATATGATATTTGGATGTCGTGATTGACTATTTGGTGCTGTTGCATCATCGGATCCATTTTTAAAAATTTTTAAAATAATGATTTTTTATTTTTAAAAGAATTTTAAAGTGATTTTTAAAAGTATACGTTTTATTAAATTTTGAATTGTTAAAATAAATAAACATTATAATTTTATCGTTATAAAAGATATATTTTTTAGAAAATAATACTTAAGTATTATTTTGGAGTTATATAAGTTTTAAATAACGTTTTGTAAATTATTAAAATGATTGGTTTATTTAAATTGAGATTTTTGAATCATTATAAACGGTTTATATAAAAGATTTCTAAGATTAATATTTACAAATAAAAAAATGTAGGAATTATAAAACGAGTTTTTATAAGTGTTAAAATGAAAAAAAATGGATTTCATAAGTGAACGAAATTTATAGATTTATAAATTGTGAAATTATAAAATGAATAGATTTTTGTAAAATAAAAGATTTATAAGTAATTAACTTATAAATCGGATTTTGGCATTTTAATTGATATTTTCGAATAAGTATAAATGGTTTATAAATGAGATTTATAAAATATATATTTTATAAATTGAAATTATGGAATTATACAATAAGTTCTGTTAATGCTGAAATTGAGGTTATAAATGGAATTTTATAAGTAGTAAGATTTTTAAATCTTGTAAATTGAAGTCCTTATAAAAATATAAATGGGGATTTATAAACATTGCTTTATAAATCCGAAACCAACTTATTTTGATAATTCAATTATTTTAGATTTTTAAACGAGATATATTCACGATTTTGGACGGTGGATAATCCTTTAAAACAAAATGTGTAGCAAAATGTTGAATTTGGTTAACGAAGAATATTCACGATTTTAGGACAGTGAATAATATATTAAAGTGTTTTGGGAAAGTGATATTTTAAATAGAATTAAAACGATTTGAAGTTGTTTTAAAATGCATTAAGTGTCGAAACCATAGATTTCAACATTCATTGTTGAAATAGACGTTTTCGAGAAAAAAGGAAATGGTGGACTATAACACCGTTGTTATAGTAAATGATTTCCGAAAGGAAATGTTTGTATAATATTGGGATTTATATATCCATTTTAATTTCGAATCCCTATATTATTGATTTTGGGTCGTCGTAACGATGTTTTACGCAACATTCGTTTTGACCCAAATAAATGTGTTTAAGTGAATGTTTTCTTTAAAGAATGAAATATATACTTAATTTCGATTTAAGTATATTGAATATTTTCCAAGTGTTGAAAATAAATGGATTTGTGAATTACTTATTATTTAATAAGTATAGAAATGTTTTTTTCCAATGTGAAATGAAACGTTTAGAGAATTTATCTTTTTGTAGATAAATTGAAAATGAATAATTGAAATCGTATATTCATAAATATTTTGGAATGTAAATTCACTATGGAATTTATAAATGAAAAGGGGAATTTGTTTAAAAATAAACATTGATTTATTTTTGAAGTGTGGGAATAAATTTACGGATTTGGAACATAAATATAAAGTAAATCGTTAAGGATTTATTTAATTGGTTTAAATGAACCATGTTGAAATGAAAGTATTTCCGCGTAAGGAAAATGTTTGAAATTTGTTTTCAAAAGTGGTAAAGGTGAAAAGTGATTTGAAAATTGTTTTCAATGGTTGAAGTGTGGAAAATTATATATCTAGTAAAAATATTTTTGGAAAATAAATAATTTGGGAAATTATTTGAAATTTGGTGATGTTGAACACGCCTATTGATAGTTAAATAACCGACTAACAATATTTACCTTTATATAGGTATTTGTTGTGATTTGTTTGAATTTGAATAAGCGCTCACTATTCGGGTTAGCCGAGAAAGGACCTTGGGGTCGTATAACCCATTACGAATATGTGATACGTCGTTATGGACTGCATTTGATGACCGGCGTTGAAGACCGGATATTTGTGAAAACGGAAGGATTACCGTAGAATGTTTCTGCATCGGCTGATCTCCGATACAGAAATTTATTATCCTTTGTGATGGGAAGTCCGGTCGTGATTAGTGAATATCCGGATTGCAAGGACTTCTTTGTAAGTGCCTTCGGTTCCGTTCGATCCCGGAACGGACTTGTATGGATGTGTGTCTGACGTTACAGTTTGAGATGTAAAGCTGGTTTCTATCAAATATATTTCCGTTGGTGGCGGAGAATTTATTCTCTTAGCTTAACACCCATAGAGGTTATGTAGTTGATAGTTACTAGTGATACATTCCCAAATTGGTAATGTGGCATACGAAGTGCTTTTGAGCATTTGATGATCAAAGCACAACTTTTATATAAAGCGTGGCTTTGTGGACGAGACTTCGTCGGACCTCACACCCCGGAAATGGTCAAAACAGGAAGGATGCGGCAAGGTTATTAGGATGTATCGCCCCTTTAGTGTATGTCATTCCTTCTGGATAGATGTGGTATCATGGTATGGAGCCCAGATACTTAACCTATGTTGTTGCTGCAAATTTATTGCTTTGTGGTTGTTGGAAATCGGGGATCCTCGGATATAGATCGGTTACGATCGAGGAATGACATATTCGTGTCAGTAGTTACCCAGTTAGGGGTAACCCGACCTTATGTTGGCAGAGATCCGGTTAGGTTCTCGGGTCGTCTTTCCAGAGGCGTACCCATGTGGCGATGGGAAGTTCCTTGGCCTGACCATTTGTTGGAAATCCAAAGAAACAATACGAACCTTGTACGGTTTTAGTTGTATAACCTGCAATGGAATGTGGCGGTAACCTGCTATTGAACATGGTAGCTATAGTAGGCATACGATAATGGTCGTATGTTGGCTAAGATTTATATCTTTACTTTCGAAATGATTTTTCCTACACTATGCACTAGTAATAATATCAAATGTTTCTTTTTAATGCGTATCAAGCATCTTTGACTATCATAAGGAGAAATCTCCTCCGATTCTGCGTTTGCATTGTGTGTGTGTGCGGGACGCCTTATGGTAGTCTCATTTTCTAAAAAAGCATTGCGAATCTATTTTTTTTAAAAAAAATTATCCTGTTCTTTGTTTTAAAGATAAACTGTTTTAAGTTCTCACACCAGTCACATGACTGACTCGGAGTTTATTGTTTTCCTTCCTAAACTCTGGGTGCCCACCAATTTCCACACGGGCAGTCTAGAGTTAGGTTATCAGGATATTCTGGAATTCAGGAGTTGCTGAAGGCAAGCTGGATGGCATGGCGTATTACTAGTATATAGTATTTCTTTTCCGCTGTTTGTTGTTGTTTGTTGTTGTACACTCTGATGATGTAATGTAATGTAATATGATGTAATGTAATAACTGATATAGTTCTTTGTTTAAAGATTATTCATTTATATATCATATGTTGTTCCTCTGCGATTGTGAGATTCTGATATTGTTCTGTTATTTCTTTCTGTTCTGTTCTATCTTTTTCTCTCTTCTTCTATCTTTTTCTTCTTCTTTAACCCTAACGGTACGGTTTTCCGGCATTCGATTGCTTGGCAGTTGATACAGTAGACGTATTGATGTCGGTTTTCGAGCGTCGAAAAGTCACGAACGTCACACCATTTCATTGAAATCAAAATTCTTCAGGTACGAACTGCATCCCACCTTCATTTTTATTTCTTCTTTTCCCCATCCCTTCTTCTTCCTTTCTATTTTCTCCACTGGTAAATTTTTATTTTCCGAAAAGAAAAATGCAACAGATCTTCCCCTCCTCCATACCACGTGCATGCTCTCCACCTTCACCAAAATGCACACGCATGTCACAAATCTCTTTCACCCATAACCGTACTTCCAGCATTCACCTCTTTCATACACGTGCATCATCACCCTCCTCCTTCGCGCGCACGCGCGTTGGCCGAACCACACACTCCTGGCCATGCAACCGTCTACATCGAACCAAACTCCATCGACCGAAGCTTCAATCATCGGCCACACCAGCCCCCCAGCCGCACGCATGCGCACCTACCTCCACGCCACATTCCCTTCTTCCCACCTGTGCACTGCTGCAGTCACCTCCACCACTTCCCGCACGCGCGCGCAGGCGCATCGCCTCCATCGCCCTACCTGGATTCGCGCATCACCACCCTTTCACCAAACTGACCAGTCACCGTCGCCACACCCTCCACCAGACTTGCGCCACCATCCTATCCCCTGCGTTGTCGTGCCACCACCCCTCCTGACCTCGCCGTGTGCGTGTTGTGTGTGCGTGTATATGTGGCAGTGTGTTCGTGAGCCATGCTTCATACATATATATATATATATATATATATAAAGTTCGTTTTATAAGTGTATATGTGTTTTGATTCTAGGTTGAAGCAAACAGTGTTTTATGAAAAGGAAACAGTGTTGAAGAAACTTTATTTAAGAATGGAAGGATGAGTCACTGTGTTGAAGGCTCGGTTTGTTTTTTTTTTAAAGAAAATTTTGAAGCAACAGTGTCATTTTTAAAAAAATAGCATTGTTTTGCAAGAAACTAAAGTGTACAGTTTGCTGTACAATAAAGTGTTACTGTGTTTAAATTATAGGAGAAAATATATACGCAGCATGTATATTTGTTACTGAAAATTGTAACCACTTTTCTTTTCCTTTTGTGTACAAAAGCAACCGGTTGAGTTCCTTTTGCAGCAGCATTGATTTCTCAGCTTTCATTCTTTTCTTCGCCACCGGTAAGCGCATCTGTATAATTTTATAATTATATATGAGCATTCATTTGAATTAATATCGTCTTTCTTTTATCGATAATTACAGTGTTCCATTGCTCGTGTTGAACCAATTCCATTCGTGTTTCTTTGTGCTTCGTTGTCAATTTCTCTAACCACGAAAGGTGAATTAATTTTCACGACTTATATTCTTATACAATGATAATCCAGTTTGGTTGATAATTGATTGATTGTTTGATGTTTACATTAGACGTTAAATTGTTAATGTTTGAAGTGATAAATAATAAGCAATTGAATTTGATGTACTATAGTTAACAAATTAAAATTGATATATGTATTGAATTTGATTAGAAAAATTTGTATAATATGACCCCCTTTAAATGTTAAATTAATTGACACGTAGAAATTTGGTTAATTACACCTTGAACCATTGAATGTATGTTGTATAAATTGATGTAGTATAAAATTGGATAATGAATATCAAGTGAAGAACCGTATAAATATTAATGTAATAATCTTTAATCTACATGAAATGATAGTGTAGATTCTAGAAATAATTATATTAATTTGCATAAACAACAAATGTAAATTAATACGATCATTTGGGGATTATTTAAATAAATTATTGAATTGTTATTGGTGTTTGCTATTGCTTATTTATTTACTTTGACACCATCCCGGTTATCACACTACAAGTTCCCTTTGCTATGCTTTGAATTTGAATTGAAATGGAATCGGGTTGAAATGATAAATACCCAAATAAACTTTAACTTAGGATAGAGAATTAAATGAAACACGATTGGTCAATAATTTGATTTAAAAATAAAATAAAGATTTTATTTGAATAAATAATAAGTTTTTTTGAAATGAAGTTGGAATTCGAATTTTGATGAAAGGGAAAATGTTAATATTTAATAATCTGAAACAGAATATTAACATAATAATTGATAAAAGAACTTTGTTTTAATTTAATTATTTAATAATTAAGTTTGAAATTATTTAATAATTAAGTTTGAAATTATTTAATAATTAAGTTCGGAATTATTTAATAATTAGGTTTTGAAATTATTTAATAATGAAGTTTTGAAATTATTAAATAGTTAAGTTTTGAAACTATTAAATAATTAAGTAAGATTGAATTATTTAATAATTAAATAAGATTGAATTATTTAATAAATAAATAAAATTGAATTCTTTAATAAGTGAAATTGAACTTCTTGAATAAGTGAAATTGAGTTTCTTTATTAATTGAGTTTTGAAATTTGCAACTAAGTAAATAAATAAGTGAAATTGAATTTCTTTAACAAGAAATAAAAATGTGATTTATTGAAATTAATGTAAGACTTGTAATTTAAAGAATTTGATTTGTCGAATTTGATTTAATTTAATTTTTATATTTTGATATAATGGAGTTGAACGTAAGTAATTGATTTAATGAATTGGAAATCGAATAGAAATTATTTTGAATGATAAATTAACTTAACGAATATTGAATGAAATCGATCAATGAATTTAAATGTTAAATTAAATATATTTAAATGATAACGGAATGAAACTTATATACGAATTTAAATAAATATATGAATTGATTAAATAAAAATTGAAATTGAATTATAAAGTTTTGAAATGGTAAATTTGGAAGTTATGAAACGAAAATTTTGGAAATTTTTTAGAAAGACAAATGAAATGTTGGTTTACAAATTCTAATTGAAATTGAATTTGATTTGGTTTTGAAATATACTAAACGACCAATCGGTGCAATAATTACGAAAGTTATTAAAGAGACCGGAATTGGTTAGGGACATACTCGCTGTCTAAACTGAAAACCACTTTAATAACTATACATGGAGTGTGATCCAGAATGAAGTGGTTGAAATGACGTACATGATGATTGAAGAAAGAGAACGATAATGGATAGTCTTGAAACTTGTGTCAAATTGGAAATGAGTAAAACAGGAGCCGTGCCGGGCCAAATGGGGTTAGCTACCTCGAGCGAACACACTTCTTCGTAAACTACTCATTACTTGTTATTGATTGGTCCACACCCTTGAATTTGGATTGTTGTTTCGCGGTGTTGCGATCGTTGCGGCGATGCGTTCTCACCAGTCCGGATCAGGCAAACGGTAGTTTCACTACCTTGGGTATTGCCTCATGTGCCTTGTCATACTTGTATCCCTATATACGCGACCACTACGAATTTGTTTTGCATTATACCTATGGAGTACTCCCTGATATCCCACTAGTTTACGGTGGAGTTTACAGTGTTGTATAGACTATAATGCTATATAAATATGTTAAGGGGAACAATGGTAACGCCTTAACACTATTTTGATATTTACTTTACTATTAGACATTATCTACTTATCGTACATTACTATGTATAGATAGTGTAACAGGTCCTTAAAGATGTTATTCCATTCATCTTTGAGTTATTGTTATTTCAAATTTGAACCATATTATCTGTATAAGAATATATGTCATGATTCGAGTGTTTGTTTGCGCATATGCTCGGGTCAGACTGAGAATTTCTGTTGCCGTGCTACTTGGAGCCGAAGGCTTGAAGACTATCATTATCTTTATCTTATCAGTATTGTTCTGTCCTATTTGGATATTATCAGACATCTATGTTGTTTTATTTCATTTATTTGAGACATTGTTGTATTTCCTTAGTAGCCTCATGAGCTACTATTATGACTATGTTGTAATTCCGCTGCACTATCCTGTTATGTTATATTTTCTATGATTCTGTGATGATTCTCATATATATATATATATATATATATATAGACACACACACACACTCCATTAATAATTCGTGTTTTGTATTATTTATGTTGACACGTGTGGATTATTGTCAATTTAAATGGTATTAATATACGGGTTGTTACAGTGTGTATCAAAGCTTTGGTTCCCGAAAACATTAGCCTGTGGAGTTTTTAAAGCTCATTAGATATAGGGTAACCACACCCTAGAATGAGCAGGATCATTTCAGAATCCATGTCCTTTGATTCCATCCTTCTTATTGGATTCACTTGATTGGAATTTCATTGAATTCTATAAATCTCTATCTTTGATTCTAATAATCGCTTTTGGTATTCCAAGATGAGTACCAGAAGGAATGCTAGAGGTGGGGGTAGAGGAAATGCTCCCGAACTGTGATGACCCGAACTCGATGTCCGACAAACAACATCAAATTCGTATCGCGGGAGCTTGCAACAACATTATATGATAAATAACATAGCGGAAACAAAAGATGATATCATTGATACAACATGAATACAATATACGATACATCAATTTGATACAATGATAATCATCAACATTAGAGAAATACAACACAAAATACATCGAAACACGACACAGTGTGAGATGAGTCTTTCACAGAATCCAATATTGCAACGCCAATCCAAACTCCAAAGCTAGAGCTCCAAAAACTTCAAGCTAGAATCTCCATCAAGGTTGCACAAAGCTAAGCAAGTGCAGTCGTGGACTCCAAAGACTCCAAAAGGTATCAAACAGAAAGTTGAAGGCTACTAAAACGATATCTACTACCTGACTATCTGAAAAACCAAACTCTAGACTGTCCGTGTGAATAATTATGGGCACCCAGAGTTTAGAAACGGAACAATAAACTACGAGTCAGTCATGGGACTGGTGTGAGCAAACAAAAAACATTTGGTCATTTAAAACAAGCAAACGAATTAAAATTTGAAATCCACAATGCTTTTTGGAAAATGAAACTACCATAAGGCCTCCCGGCACACACACCATGCAATCTCACACTTGAGGGAGATTTCCCCTTGTGATAGCCAAATATGCTTACTACGCAAAATCCTTTTTTGATATTATTATTAGTGCATAGTGGAAAACATTTCGAAAGTATAATATTAATCTTAGCCAGCATAGGTACCATTATACTATGCCTACTATAGCAACCACCTGAGGTAGCAGGTAATACAACTGCAATCGTAAAAGGCTCGTATTGGATGATTGGATTTCCAACAAATGGTCAGGCTAAGGAACTTTCTATTGCCACATGGGAACGCCTCTGGAGGGACGCCCCGAGAACCTACTGATGCAGCACAGGAAGTGGGTTCGATTGCCTTAAGTTGCGAAGTGCATAACGACTTACGACCTAACGTGCTAAATGATGCAGTGCAATGTGAAAGACCGCATGCCTTAGTTCTCTCCCACATAGGTCGTTCAGATGCTTCAGTTGCTTTAGGTCGCGCGAGTACTTTAAGTCGTTTGCGACCTAGCACATTAACCCTTAAGTCGCAAACAAGCAGTGTGGACCAAACTAGCAAGTCAAACAAACCGGTGCGCATTTCTTTAGGTCGCTCAAGCGAGTTAACGACCTTATGCCGCATGAAGCAAGCCGCTGTTGGTTAAGTCGCTTGGTGTCGTATGTTGTTAGGTCGCGTGAGTCTTAAGTCGTGTATGTGCTGTGTTGCTTAGGTCGCGACTTGTGTTCTTTTGTTAAGTCGTTCACTATTATGTCATTATGTGTATATGTTGAGTCGTTATTGGTTAAGTCGTGTACTGTGTTGTATGTACTAGGTCGTTTACTTGTTGTAACTTGTATTCTGTTAGGTCGTTTATTCTGTTAGGTCGTTAGCGACCTATGTTAGGTCGGTGAAGGCTGTGTTGTGTGAGTTGTAATCTCTATAAATAGCGGGGTTGTGTCATTTGTAAAGTAGTTGATTTAACATTGTTTGAGTGCTTTGTGCCTCTTTGAAATTGGAAGTTGAGTGTGAGCTCCTTTCTCCATTTTCGGTTATTCGAGTGCGCTCGAATCAACGGATTTGAAGCCGACTCACGGAATCTCGTGCGCGAGATCAACGTCGAAGAATTGTAGATCTTTTAACACGGTATCGTGCGCGATCAACGTGTTGGAGATAGCTAGAACTCGGTATCTCTTGAGATCAACAAATTTAGGCATTCGGTTTCTTTAATCCATCGATTTATATTGCTTCACCTAATCATTTCATCGATTAGTTTGACATGAAATCTTCATTTCGTTGTCATCCATTAATATCCGCTGCGTCAGTTTGGTATCAGAGCTAGACTTAGCCAATCATAGCTAAGCCGAGCCTATTGGAGAAGATTTGAAGTGTTGAAGTTTTGGAGTTGTGCATCACTTTGTTTGAATCAAGGCCGTGAGTTGAAGTTTAAGCCGAGCAAGCTAAGTGCAGGCCGAGAGCAAAGCCAAGTTTAGATTTGAGTTGAAGTTATGCTAGTTGAAGTGTGTTTGAAGATTCTACAATGCCGCCGAGAAGTGCTAACCGCCATCAAAATGTTGAAGATTTGTATAAAAGAGAAGATGCTGAACAAATGGAACAACGAATTAGCAATAAATTCAGTGAGAAGTTGGATGAGGGAATTGGTAGATTGGAGAAATTGATGATCGATATGAATCAAAGTCAACGGAGAAGATCACTAATCTCGAACCATGAAGGAAACAGAGTTTCGTCATCGGTTATGGAAGCGAGGAGGGTGTCACCACAATCCCATCGAGATCAAAGAGAATTATCAGTTTCAACGAGAAGCGAACATCATGAGTACATAAATGAAGAGAGAAGAACTCCACGTGAGTTTGAAAATGAGTCATATCATGATGCTAAAAGGCATAGTAGAAGAGATATGCGTGGTCATAGAGATGTTGATGGTCGAGATCGATATCAAAGTACATTTGATTATGATGAAGATGGTGATAGATGTAGTGTTCATTATCGAGATCGATACCAAGTATGAAATCACTATCGGGAGGTAGAAGATGATCGTAAATGGGAGTCAGGGATGAAGACTGAAATTTCAGAATTCAAAGGTGGAATGGTAGCTGAAGAATTTCTTGATTGGTTATCTAATGTTGAAGAAATTTTTGACTTTAAGGAAGTTCCTGAGCATCGCAGAGTTAAGTTAGTTGCTACTCGTTTGAGAGGAAGATCTATGGCATGGTGGCAACAAGCCAAACTTACATGGGAAAGAATGGGCAAATCAAAGATTGTCTCATGGGAGAAGATGAAGAAGTTGATGAAGGCTACTTTCTTTCCTTATAATTATCAATCTCTTATGTATCAGCGATTGTAGAATTTGAGACAGGGAACGAAGTCGGTGAATGATTATGTGGATGAATTTTGTCAATTGATTGCGAGGAATGATATCATGGAGACAGAGGAACAATTGACAGCTAGATTTGTTGGAGGACTAAGAATGCAAATTCAGGATATGATGAACATGTTTGATCCAAGATTCGTCGCTGAAGCACATCAAAAGGCTCTAGCTTGGGAGAAGCAAGGCAGAAGAGGTGGTGGTGTGTTTACAAATTCCAACAATCAAGTGAAAAGGGCTAGTAGCAATACGAATATTTTCAAGGCTTTTAATAAACCGGTTGTTAATGAAGTTGCTAAGACCAAGGTCAACAACAATTTCAAGTGCTATAACTGTCAGGAGTTTGGTCACAAGAGCAATGAATGTCCGAAGCCGAAGAAGCGAGCGATGATTGCTGAGGTTGAGGATGAGGATGCAGAAGCAGAATGTTTTAATTCACCACAAGCTGAGGAGGAAGAAGAATTTTCGAGAGACGAAGGATGTAATTTGATGATGAGGAGATCTTGTTTAACACCAAAGCAGGAAGTGGAGGCTAGTTGGTTGAGAGTAATATTTTCCAGTTAACATGCACTACCTTGGGAAAGGTTTGCAAGTTTGTCATCGATGCGGGAAGCTATGATAACATCATTTCTACAGAATCTGTGAAGACGTTGGCGTTAAAAACAGAGAAACATTCTAAACCCTACAAGTTAGCTTGGATGAGGAAAGGTGGAGAAGTGAAGGTTGGTTGAAGAGCTCGTGTAACTTTCTCCATTGGAAAGAAGTACAAAGATGATATCTGGTGTGATGCTGTGGATACGGACGTATGCCATTTATTGTTGGGGAGACCATGGCAATATGATAGAGCAGTGCAACACGAAGGGAGGGCTAATAGCTATAGTTTCATGTTCGAGGGCACTAAAATCACTTTGGTTCCTAACAAACGACAACAAGAAGAAAGCAAGTTGGTGGAGATTGAAGAGCTGAAGACTTTGTTATCTTTGAAGGAGTTTGTCAAAGAAATGGAGGACGAGCCTGAAGTGTTTTTGTTGATCGGACGTGAAAGTAGTGAGGAGGTTGAAATTCCAGGGGAAGTCAAACCGGTGTTGGAGGAATTTGAAGATGTGTTTCCTGAAGAGTTGCCAAAAGAATTACCACCGTTGAGAGGCATACAACATCAGATTGATCTTGTTCCAGGAGCAGTGTTACCACATAGACCACATTATAGAATGAGTCCGAAGGAACACGAAGATTTGAGAAGGCAGGTGGAAGAGTTGCTTGAATAAGGGCGCGTACAAGAAAGCTTAAGTCCTTGTGCAGTACCAGCTTTGTTAGCGCCGAAGAAGGATGGAACGTGGAGGATGTGTACCGATAGTCGGGCACTGAACAAGATTACTGTGAGGTACAGATTTCTGATGCCTAGATTGGATGATTTCTTAGACCAGTTGAATGGAGCTGCTATATTTTCAAAGATTGATCTGAAAAGTGGGTACCATCAAATTCGAATTCGACCAAGGGATGAATGGAAAACAGCGTTCAAGACACGGGAGGGGTTGTGTGAATGGCTGGTTATGCCGTTTGGTCTTTTGAATGCACCTAGTACGTTTATCCGGGTGATGAATCAGATCTTTAGACCATTTATTGGGAAGTTCGTGGTGGTGTATTTTGATGATATACTGATATACAGCGGAAGCCCAGAAGAATACTTGCATCATCTGAGAGAAGTGTTGATGATACTGCGACAGGAACAATTTTATGCAGCAACGAAGAAATGTGTGTTTATGACGCATAGTGTTTTGTTTTTGGGGTATGTATTGTTCAAGGAAGGTATCCAGGTGGATCAAAGTAAAGTTGAAGCAATCAGAAATTGGCCACAACCCAGGACCATAACTGAAGTGAGAAGTTTTCATGGTTTAGCATCATTCTACCGAAGATTTATTCCACATTTCAGTAGCGTGATGGCACCAATTACTGATTGTATGAAGGGGAAGCAATTTTCATGGTCAGAGGAAGCAGGATTTGCTTTTGAGCAGATCAAGGAACTTTTGATGTCAGCACCCATTCTAGTATTACCAGACTTTCAGTTGTTGTTTGAGCTACATACTGATGCATCTAAGGTTGGAATTGGAGGGGTGTTAAGTCAGAGGGGCCGTCCTATTGCTTATTTTAGTGAGAAGCTTTCGGGAGCCAAGATGAGATATAATACTTATGATGTAGAATTTTACGCTGTTGTGCAAGCTGTGAAGCATTGGAGACACTATTTGTTCCATAAAGAATTTGTTTTATATACTGATCATGAAGCGTTAAAGCATTTGCAAGGGCAGGACAAGATTGTAGCTAGACATGCCTCGTGGATTGCATACTTACAACAGTTAACATTTGTTGTGAAACACATATCGGGAGTTACAAACCGTGTGGTAGATGCATTGAGTAGAAGGAATCATTTGTTGACTACAATGAAGGTTGAAGTGACGGGGTTTGAAGTACTTCCAGAATTGTTTATTGAAGATCCTTACTTTGCGAAGTTTGTAGATGAAGTCAAGAAGGGGGAGACATATGAGTTTGTGTTGGTGGATGGTTTTCTATTTATAGGAAATCGATTATGTATACCAGAGGGAAGTTTACGAATGAAGATTGTGAAGGAGTTACATGAAGAAGGCCATGTGGGTAGAGATCGTACTTTGCAGTTGATTTATCAATCATATTTTTGGCCTTCCATGAGAAAAGAAGTCGAAAGATTTGTGGAGAGATGTCACATATGTCAAGTTTCCAAAGGGACAGCTACGAATGCAGGATTGTATATGCCATTGCCTGTGCCTACCGGACCATGGGTTGATATCAGCATGGATTTCGTTTTGGGTAATGATTCTATATATGTTGTGGTGGATAGATTTTCGAAAATGGCACGTTTCATAGCTTGTAAAAAGACCACTGATGCAGTCCGTGTTGCTCAATTATTCTTTAAAGAGGTGTATCGACTACATGGACTACCTGAGACCATTGTTTCTGATCGGGGTACTCGATTTCTAAGCCATTTTTGGTTGAGTCTATGGAAGATGGTTGGGACGAAGCTGAATTTTAGTAGCGCCTATCATCCACAAACAGTTGGGCAAACAGAGGTGGTTAACAGATCATTGGGAAACTTGTTGAGATGTCTTGTGAAAGATAATTTGAAGAGCTGGGATATGAAGTTATGTCAGGCGGAATTCGTACATAATCACGCTGTTAATCGAAGTACTGGATTCAGTCCATTTCAAGTTGTATATTCAGCAACTCCGAAGGGACCGTTGGGTTTGACGACAGTGCCATATCAGAAGGGAGTTGTTAAGCGAGCTTGTGATTTAGTGAATGAGTTGCAGGATTGTCACAGAACTGTTCATGAACGATTGCTTGCATCAAATGAGAAGTATAAACAAATGACAGATAAGAAGCGAAGGAGTGTAGACTTCAAAGAAGGTGATTTGGTTTATGCAGTGTTAACGAAAGATCGTTTTCCAGTAGGAACTTACAACAAGTTGAAAGCTCGAAAAATTGGTCCAGTGGAAATCTTGAAGAAGATCAGTGATAATGCTTATCAGTTGAGAATGCCGGATCATGTCCATATTTCTGATGTTTTAAATATTAAACATTTGATTCCACATCATGGGAATAAGCCTGTCGATAAAGAGGAAGGTGCAAATTCGTGGTCGAATTCTTGTCAACCAGGGGAGGATGATGCAGCACAGGAAGTGGGTTCGATTGCCTTAAGTCACAAAGTGCATAACGACCTACGACCTAACGTGCTAAATGATGCAGTGCAATGTGAAAGACCGCGTGCCTTAGGTCGCTCCCACATAGGTCGTTCAGATGCTTCAGTTGCTTTAGCTCGCGCGAGTACTTTAAGTCGTTCACGACCTAGCGCATCAACCCTTAAATCGCAAACAAGCAGTGTGGACCAACCTAGCAAGTCAAACAAACCGGTGTACATTTCTTTAGGTCGCTCAAGCGAGTTAACGACCTTATGCCGCATGAAACAAGCCTCTATTGGTTAAGTCGCTTGGTGTCGTATGTTGTTAGGTCACGTGAGTCTTAAGTCACGTATGTGCTGTGTTGATTAGATCACGACTTGTGTTCTGTTGTTAAGTCGTTCACTATTATGTCGTTATGTGTATATGTTGAGTCATTATTGGTTAAGTCGTGTACTGTGTTGTATGTACTAGGTCATTTACTTGTTGTAACTTGTATTTTGTTAGGTCGTTTAATCTGTTAGGTCGTTAGCGACCTATGTTAGGTCGGTGAAGGCTGTGTTGTGTGAGTTGTAATCTCTATAAATAGCAGGGTTGTGTCATTTGTAAAGTAGTTGATTTTGAATAAAACTTTGTTTGAGTGCTTTGTGCCTCTTTGAAATTGGAAGTTGAGTGTGAGCTCCTTTCTCCATTTTCGGTTATTCGAGTGCGCTCGAATCAACGGATTTGAAGTCGATTCACGGAATCTCGTGCGCGAGATCAACGTCGAAGAATCGTAGATCTTTTAACACGGTATCGTGCGCGATCAACATGTTGGAGATAGCTAGAATTCGGTATCTCTTGAGATCAACGAATTTGGGCATTCGGTATCTTTAATCCATCGATTTATATTGCTTCACCTAATCGTTTCATCGATTAGTTTGACATGAAATCTTCATTTCGTTGTCATCCATTAATATCCGCTGCGTCACCTACCCGGCTCTCTGCCAACACAAGGCCAGTTACCCCCTTCCCGGGAAGTAAAACCTAAGATATGCCACCCTCAGTCATTTGCGACCTTTATCCGAGGATCCTCTACACCAACAACAACACACAGTAATAAATATAATATAGTGACCACATGAGTATGTATCTGGGCTCCATACCCTGATACTACCCTTTTCCAGAAGGAATGGACATACCCTAGGGGAGCTACCCTTGGAACCGTGCCGCATCTTTCCTGTTTCGACCATTACCGGTTCGTGAGGCTCGATGAGGTCTCGTCCACAAAGCTATGCTTTTTCACAAAGCCATGCATTGATCAACAAATGATCAGCAGCACTTCGTATGCCACATTACCAAATTGGAAATGTATCACTAGTAACCATCAACTACATAACCTCTGAGCTCGTACGTCTCCGAGAAGGGTGTTAAGCTAAGAGAATAAATCTCCCCCACCAAACAGAAATGTATTTGATAGAAACCAGCTTTACATCTCAAAGTGCAACGTCAGACACACATCCATACAAGTCTGTTCCGGGTTCGAACAGAACCGAAGGCACTTCCGAAGAAGCCCTTGCAAATCCGGATATTCACAATCCCGATCGGACTTCCCATCACTTAAGGAATCTCTATACCGTAGATACTTAGTGCAGGGACAATTGATAGGTTATCCTATCGTTCTCGCAAATACCCGGTCTTCACCACCGGTCTTCAAATGCTATCCATAACGTCGTATCATTATTCGGAATGGGTTATATGACACAAAAGTCCTCTCCCGGCTAAACCGAATAATGAGCGCAAAATTTAAAAACATATGGATATGGGATTTCAATTAAGCCACAATTTTAAAATCCAAAACTTTCTTTCAAATGGTTTAAACAAATTATCATTTCAAATCTTTAAACAAAAAGATTCATTTCACAAAGTTCATCCAATTTCATAAAAATCCATTCTCGGATATCAAAATAATTTCCATTTCAATTTGATTAATTCTTTTAATCTTTAAATTAAAGATTTAACTTATAGCTTACAAAACCGTTTCCATAGATTCATTCATAACTTAAAAACCATCTTCAATTCAACTTGAACTTCCTTTAATACAAATTGGAAGTTCATTTCTTATATGAAAGCCTTTATTATTTAAAAATAAATAGTTTTTATTTCGGAAAAATCCGATTTCATTTATACAAATTAAAACCTTGGGTTAATTCAAATTCCCAAAGCAACATTTTCTAAAATGTTTTAAATTCATGTAAACTTGTATAACCTTTTTAAAATCATAAGTCCTCAACATAGAATTCAATTTCAAAATTTGAATTCAAATTTAAATCAAATTCAAAACCAAATTAAGTTATTCAAAAATAACTTTTATCTTTGAAATTCCTTTTCAAAAGTTTTTCCACTTTAAATCCGATCTATTTCCAAAACCATTTGGATTCAAAAATTCAATTTTAAAATTATTTCAAAAACCTGTGACTTAACCAATTTCCACGTGAAATCCATATTTGTGTGTGTATATTGTAGTCCAGGGGTTTAACACAATTTGCACAACATCAATCATCACAGATTCAATCATATCAATATCGATAAGCGGTATAACCCATAACGCTCATCTATATACACAGATTCATAGATAAAATAAATTTATCACAAAGATTCACCATTACGATTAGATGTGGGTTTCGGATAACCAACTGGAATCCGACTCCTTGTCGCATCGAAATTCAAATGTCGTTTTATGGGCCAAGGGGTTTTCATATTCATACAACAGTATATTCATCATAGATATAATAGCTCAGCATAAAGCATTTCATATTACATAGCATCACATCACATATCAAATATATCAACATCACACAGCATTCAATAACAATCTTCGATTAAGATGAATAAATTGTGTGGTTTTTTTATTTATCAACCACAAAATTACTTTCATTAGAAATATTTAATTAATGATTAATTATCATTAACTACAATTGATTAAGTCTTAATCACCTTCATTAATTTATCACTAACTATCTTAATTAATTAACCCTTATTTGTAATTAATTAAATCTAAATAAATTATTCTTTAATTAATTACTTTAATAAATAAATCCTTAATTATTAATTAATTAAATCTTAATTATAATTAATTATCCTTTAATTAATTATTCTTAATTATTAATAAATTAGTCTTAATTATAAATTATTAATTACTTGATTATCATTAACAATATAAATTAACTTACCCTTAAGTTAAAAATTTAAAACATTTGATTTATTCCTAAATCACTTTATTAAGTTTTATTTAATATAACTTGCTAAAAATATAAGTGTAAAACTTAATTGTTTTAAAGATCCTTTATTTCAAAACCTTTAATTTATACCTTTTAACTTAATAATAAAAACATCATTTATAAAAAGAAATAATTTCAGAAATTCATTTAACTAATTTGTTAAAGTTTTTTTTAAAAAAAAAACTGGAACATAAAACCCCAGCCAAACCCGAGTGTTCCCCGAGCGACTCCACCATCTGCTTCGAGTTTTCCCAAACATTAACCCGAGCGCCCCAAATTTTCAACCTTAAAATTTCCTAAGCACTTTTACCCTCGCACCAACATCCTACTCGTATTGAAACTCGAGCTACCACTCGTCCACCCTGAGTCTTGCTTCGAGCCTTCCATCTTCTTCCCCAAACACTCGAACCACTGATACAACGTTTGCATGTATACGTGCACATGCACGTTGGCCAACGCCGATCAGCGTCGAGGCTACCAACACGTCACCGTTGATCACCGGAGCCAATTCGAACATCCTAAAACACGAAAACGCCGATGAATCAAAATCGAGTTCATTCCCAAACTTCCTGGAACCGTAACCCAAATTGTAATCACCTCGCACGCACTCCTCCGACCACCTGAACTTCACTACCTCCGGCCACGTCTTTGACAAACCCTGAGCTACCATCTTCTTGAGATTCGTTGAACTCGATCAACCAAGGAGGCCATTCCGATCAAAAATACTCAACCAATTCAAAACTAGGGTTACAGATTGAAACTAATCACCGCCGTCACCTCAACGCTCTGAACATCCTCCATGCATTTTTCCCAGATCCTCCGACCATCCCTGCGTCTCCAATCGAAACCCCTATGCTCCCAGTGCTGTCGATCACCGGAAATCCCTCAAAAACCTTTTTCTAGTTAACCCAGAATTTCGCACAAAATCTTCAAATAAAAATCATGATTTTTGTTTTAAAAATCGTATTTTCCTAAGTCGATTCAAGTTATAAACACGAATCAGATAATCTCAACATTGGATTTATCATGTTATTTAGCTTGTTGCTGTGTTTTTCCAAATTCCAGCGTATTTCAAATCTATTTGCTTGAATAAAATTTTAAACTTTAATTTATACTTAAATGATCTTGCTTTAATAATGATTGCAGAAGGAGCAGTTAACAAATCTTTTATTTTATTTTATTTTATTTTATTTTGAAGATAGGTTCTGAAACCTGAACTTGCAAACAGGGATAAATGCCTGTATATCAACATGCACATTCACATTTTCACACAAATACAACATTCAAGAATACTTCAAACATTAACAGAACAAACCTTCGCCTATTTATCACATGCAAAGAGATTTAATCTTTTTAAAGTGGGAGGTTTGCTCACCTTGAATGGAGGACAAAGGAACAGAGAAGCTCGAACTAAATTGGCAAAACTGGAAATTGATTATGATCTGCCACCTGATTCGTCTGTCTTTGATGATGAACATAGACAGAGCTTGAAAATTGATTCTTGCATGTTTTCTTGACCTTTGTTTTTCTTTGATTTTTTTCCAGATTTTTGAAGAACAGGTTGATTTACAGGTTTTTGAATTGGATTTGTTTTTGCTCTGGTTAAATTTCCACACTTTGATTTAAATCTCTGGCTTTGATCTTTGCTTTAATAACTTGCTTTAAATCATTTCCTAGTTTGAAGTTTGTTTCAGCTTCCTAATTTCTTCTTTTGTTTGCCAAATCTGTTTCTCAGGTTTTGGTTGCAGATTTTTTTTTTCTGTTTTCCAGACTTTTATCTTTCAGAAACCTATGAGGCTTAAAGGGGAAGCTTTTTTTTTCTCAAAAGTTGAATGCCACTTGTCCACTTTGACTTACACTTGTACAATTATTTCCTTACAAATGTTTATTTATAGCATTTTTATGTTTATACCCTTAGTTCCAATTATTTTGTAAATTTTTTATTTAACCCTTCATGTAAATATAATTTCATATGTATATTTCATATGCCTCCATTCTAAAATGTTTATGTTTTCTTTAATATTTATATTTACACATATAAAATTTTCCATTGTTTTTCACATTCAATTTTTTTTAATTAGTTCAACATGTTTATATACATATATTTCATACATTTTACATTATTACATTCTTTATTATTCATTTTTGTACAACTTTATAAAAAGAAAAGAATGATTCAAATATTTTGATTTCATATTAATAAATGATCACTTTAATTTATATAAGTCTATATATAAGAAGATTAAATCTTAAAAATTATGTTTTGAAAATTAGTACACTAGTTCTTTGAAAATCAATACACCTTCCAAATATATTTAATATAGTTAAAAATATTTAGAAAACAAACCATCATTAACTTTTTAAAGCTTTTAAATTCTATTTATTTCCAATACATTTATTTTTAAATTCAATATTTGTTTATAAAATACTCATTCTTATTACTTCAAATCAAATTGCTACTTGTAATCTAAATTTTATTTATTTATTCTAGATATTTTCTAATTAATTCATAAATAAATTCACAATTTAATTCCAAAATCAAATTAATTATCAAATTAAACGTAATTAATTTTCAGGAATGTTACAGATTTCCCCCTTAAAAAAATTCGTCCCCGAAATTTGCTTGGGAGACGAGAAAGAATAGATGATAGATAACGAAATGATTGGTCAGATCAGATCGAAATATTTATTCTGCATTTGGTTTACCAAATCAGAACATCAACAAATATGAGAATCAACTCATTCAATTATGAAACAATTGGGTTATCTGATCTATGAAATATACATGGATATTGGTTAGTTCGAAGGGATAACTAACCGTTCGTAGAATACATCGAAACTCGATGAAACGGACCGAAATAGATTCGACTATGATCTCTAATTCAAGATTTAACTTATTTACGAATTGTTGAGAAATAAAACTATGGGTAGTTCTCATGTCGAACAAACTTGAAAATTTTAATCGTAAACGAGAAAGTTACCTTATAAAATTTCTTTTCCTTTATCAGCTTTTGAGGTTGAAGGATCATCTTTGATTGCATACACTTTTGTTACTAGAGCTTGCTTCTGGGCTGGACAGTCCTTGATCCTATGCCCTGGCTTGCGGCAGTAATAGCATCCCGTAGATTCCTGATCTGGCCTCATAAATGGCTCTCTCATTCCTGGCTTCCAAGTGTTCTTACATTTATCCGAGTAATGACCTTTATCCAAGCAATTGAGATAAGTAACATCTTTCACCTTTTTCTTATGTATATTCTTCTTTCCTTTGCCTCTCCTCGGTTTCTTTCCACCAAACTTCCTTTTCCTCCAATTCAGATTACTTGTATTTCCATCCTCCTTTGGAACTTCTTGCTTATCCAGGGTATCATATCTATAACCCACATCAATTAATTCAGAAAATGATTCCTTAACGTGAGTAGTCATTCTCTCCTAAAACTCCTTGTTCATTCCCCAAATAAACTTTTCATTCTTCTTTAACAGTGTATTCATCAATTCTGCACCAAATCGAGATAATTCATTGAATATGTTCAAATATTCCTCAAATGATAAACTTCCTTGCTTCAAATCCGCGAACTCCTGGTACATTCTAGAGATACCAATAGACGGCATATATCGCTGCTCGAACACTTCCTTGAAACGACTCCAAGTAAATTCATCCGCCGGCTTATCCAATATAACTGTCTCCCAACGAGCTAAAGCCTCTTCCTAGAGTTGACAGGAAGCTATCAGTCGCGTCTGATCATCTTCCAATTTTAGCCCCTTGAAAATCCTTTCGCACGATCGAATCCAGGCTTGTGCTTCGATAACATATTCTTTGCCAGTGAATGGCTTTCCAACAAGTCTAGAAAAGCTTCGATATAAATCAGCCAGATTTAGTTGAGATTGAATGGGAATATCTGTCGTTGCAGGGCCTTGACCAGTTGAAGTGGTACTTCTCTATCCCCAATCTCGTCCTCTTCTTCCACTCATTCTTACTATCTGTAAATAGTAAGAAAACCGATTCAGGCATTTGGACGAAATATCTTAGAGAATAACAACAGATAAAGAGAATAGACTAAGAAATTTGGGTTTTGGTTTCACTGGTTGTACTCATTCTAGGGTATACTTCACCTTATCTCTAATGAGACATCTAATGTGTTACACTCCGTAGCTAATGTTCTTACTCAACCTTTAGCTCTGATCCCAAATGTGACGACCTGAACTCGATGTCCGACAAACAACATCAAATTCGTATTGCCGGAGCTTGCAACAACATTAGATGATAAATAACACAACAGAAACAAAAGATGGTATCACTAATACAACATGAATACAATATACGTTACATCAATTTGATACAATGATAATCATCAACATCAGAGAATATACAACACAAATTACATCGGAACACGACACAATGTGAGATGAGTCTTCCACAGAATCCAATACTGCAACTCCAATTCAAACTCCAAAGTTAGAGCTCCAAAAACTTCAAGCTAGAATCTCCATCAAGGTTGCACAAAGCTAAGAAAGTGCAGTCGTGGACTCCAAAGACTCCAAAAGGTATCAAACAGAAAGCCGAAGGCTACTAAAATGATCTACTACCCGACTATCTGAAAAACCAAACTCTAGGCTGCCCATGTGAAAAATTGTGGGAACCCAGAGTTTAGGAACGGAACAATAAACTCCGAGTCAGTCATGGGACTGGTGTCAGCAAACAAAAAACATTTGGTCTTTTAAAACAAACAAAAGAAATAAAATTTGAAATCCGCAATGCTTTTTGGAAAATGAAACTACCATAAGGCCTCCCGGCACACACACCATGCAATCGCACACTTGGGGGGAGATTTTCCCTTATGATAGTCAAATATGCTTACTACGCAAAATCCTTTTTTGATATTATTATTAGTGCATAGTGGAAAACATTTCGAAAGTACAATATTAATCTTAGCCAGCATAGGTACCATTATACTATGCCTACTATAGCTACCACCTGAGGTGGCAGGTAATACAACTGCAATCGTAAAGGGCTCGTATTGGATGATTGGATTTCCAACAAATGGTCAGGCTAAGGAACTTCCTATTGCCACATGGGAACGCCTCTGGAGGGACGCCCCGAGAACCTACCCGGCTCTCTGCCAACACAAGGCCGGTTACCCCCTTCCCGAGAAGTAAAACCTAAGATATGCCACCCCGGCTCGTTTGCGACCTTTATCTGAGGGTCCTCTACACCAACAACATCACATAGTAATAAATATACTACAGTGTCCACATAAGTAAGTATCTGGGCTCCATACCATGATACTACCCTTTTCCAGAAGGAATGGACATACCTTAGGGGAGCTACCCCTGAAACCTTGCCGCATCTTTCATGTTTCGACCATTACCGGTTTGTGAGGCTCGATGAGGTCTCGTCCACAAAGCTATGCTTTTTCACAAAGCCATGCTTTGATCAACAAATGATCAGCAGCACTTCGCATGCCACATTACCAAATTGGGAATGTATCACTAGCAACCATCAACTGTTAGTCCGTGAGATAATGGTTTTGATGACAACAACCTTAGAACAGATTATAAAATATAAATACTGACATTATAAGTTTAGATATATATGTATATGCAGGATTTAACCATGCAGGTACCAAGAATGAAAACTGTATAGTATAGAGATTCAAGATATCGAGATAGAAGACTTATGAGTATCAAGATTATCAAGAGTTCAAGATTTCAAGCATAAGTATTTTTATTAGGAATTTTTGTTAAAACTCGTAGAAAAGCACTGGCATCTTAAAATCCAATTTATTCTTGGAATGGAATCCACTTCGAGCCTGTTAAGGGGATGAAACCTAAGTAGGATGGAACCTACGAAAATCTAGTGGGGCATTGTTTTGTATCCACTAATTTTAATTCAAATGATTTTACAAAATTATCTTATTTTCAAAATGATTTCAAAACTTTCCTTTTAAAAACTTCAAAACTCTCTATCCTGATTTTAAATAATTTTAGCCACAAAATTATCTTTAATTTCAAAGTCAAATTACTCCTGATTTTAAACTATGTTTTTAAATTATATATTTAACCTTTATACTTAGATGTAAATATAAAATTATAGTTAATATATATATATATATATATATATATATTATTCTCTATATTTACTTATGAATTTTAACTATAGTCAAGTATATTTGTAAAGTTTAAAATAGTTTTAATATAAGATAAAGGTTATTTTCAAAGAAAATCAAATCACCAAAAATTGCTTTGGGATGTCGACATGCCTAGGGTAACCATGTCGACGTGGTGTCAGTTGAATTCAAAATTTAAATTTCAAAAGAAGTGCCTATTCGCCATAACTCTTCATGAATGGACATGGCTGTTGTTTTTCTATAAATATGGGTTAGTTTCAACGAATTTTATATTAGATTTTCTGATTTTTCACTCCTCTTCTTCTTCTTCCACATTTCTTAATACATATTCTTACCATTACTCTACCGAAATCAACATTGAATCGAACTCGATTACTTCTAGTTTGATTCTCTATCACTATCTCTACAAGATTCTCAGTGTTATTCAGAGTTATAGACTTCTTTGTAATTTATTAAGAGATAAAAGGTGTGATTGCAGCCTTGGAAATCAATCAAGAGAGTAGAAATTCTAGAGGGTGTACCTCGTAGCCTTGAAACTGAGGGTGTAATTGTACAATTGCTTTTGAAAGGAAATCTATACTTGTATTGCGGGACTGGATGTAGGGTAACTCCGAACCAGTATAAAATCCGGTATGTTCTTTCCTTTACTGCTTTTATTTTATTTCTGCATCTGTGTTTGTATATTGCATACATCGGTGTCTAAATTAACATAAACTCAAAAATATTTAGTAATTCTTTATTAACACTATTCTTCCCCCTCTAGTGTTTATCCTAGCCTTAAGATCCGTAATCCGCATTTCTCACAATTGGCATCAGAGCAAGGTTTTCAAAGTTTTCATAATCTGAATTTTGAAAAAGTTTTTAAAAATGGATATTTTTCAGGATTTTATTAACACTATTTTCATATGAATATGTCACAGAACCATCATGATATTTTTGTTTAAAACCATATTTAATTATTTTTAAAAGCCACTTAATTCTTTAAAATGTTATATTATTTTGCAGGAGAAGAATTATGTCTAACGATTGTTGGTTAAAAGATACCAGATAATCATTCATCGATCAAGAAGAACAAATGGATATGTAATGGAAATCGACAAAGAAATGGGTACTAGATCAATTCAAAACTTTTGGTTCTCATCTATAACTTGATTTGATATTGTACTTCTCTCCATTTTCTTCGCAATGCCACTGGTTTCGTGCGAATCCGTCAAGAAATGTTGTGGTCAAATGAAGTTTTGGTGAATAAAGAGAAAAAGAAGGCAAAACTGTCAAAGGTATTCTTCAAATTGCATCCAGAGATTTGATTGTTTTGTTCCCACTCCTTTTCCAGATTGTAGTTCTTGTTGTTGTGGTCATTTTGATGGGTGGATCATCAAATTTCGATCAAAATTGGGTGAAATATGACAGTTTGAAGTTGACTATCTAAAACTGAAAAACTGTGTACGGGATGTTCTACATATCTTCTACTGTTCGACCCGTTGCATCACAATACCGTCCAAATTCGACACCAAACTACTCGTAGCCCTTTCCTTCCTCTTCGATTTGCCGCTGGTTTCATCCAATTCCGTTAAGAAACGAAGGAGATATTCCCTCTAGAAGTTTGATAGTATATAGAAAAATGGGAAGAAGAAGAAGAACATCAATTAAAATGAAAAGTAGTGACCGTTGGGCCTATTTATAGTGGTTGAAGTGTCCATTCATTCAAAATTCAAATTCAAAGTTTTGGCGCCAAGTTGGTCAATCTACTAAATCATCTATATCTTTCTCATACAGCCTCCAAATTCAGTAAATGAATATACTACGATGATCAAAAAAACAAGCCCGTCGCAATAGAGCAGATCTTGTCATCAAATTTTGAAAGATATAAATGTGTGACTCATGACAATGGAAGAACCAAAAAGTTAGAAAGATGGAGTGCAAAAATTGGTACGCTTTACTATTATTTCATCCTTATTGTTGCGTTTAGGAATATATATATATATATATTCCTATTTATATATATATATATATATATATATATATGCATTTAGTTAGGTATAGAAATTTATATCTTTTATAAGTTTTGATATATTGATCCATATATCCACACACCATAGTATAAATATCGATGTACAAGTCTAATTTTTTTTAAAGTCTTTTAAAATGTGTTTTCTTTCAAATAAAATCTACAACTAATTTATTACAACTATACTAAGTAGAAAAGCATACCTTCATTCATGATTTCAACTTTTCTAATGTTATTTTTACTTCTAATACTCTATTTCTTTTAAGATACTAATTCTATATCTTTAAGAAATTAATAGAATGAATTTAAAATGTTAGAATAAGACTCAATTTATATAATTCTTAAGAAATAAGATAACACCACATCACATGACCGGAATTTTAGATAGCATTTCTAAAATGCTTCTTTTCTTTTGTAATGTTTTGTAAGTACTGCAAATTCGTTTTTATAGCATTTCTGTGATTTGAAACGCTGTAGAGTTTTAGAAACTTTACACAGCATTTGGTAAAAGCTACAGTTTCAGTTTTATAAAGTTTTGAATATTTTTTACTACAAAAACTTTTTATAGCATTCTTTAAATACTATTTTTTTCTTTATGAAACTTTAAACTATGTAAAAATTATATTTAAATTAAGAATTTTTATCTATTCCTTTTAGAAGTTATTTTCTAACTTATATTGGAATATTTTAAAATAAATTTCATGTTTAAATATATTCTTTATAATTATTATTTTTTAAAATAGAGGCCTTAATATAACACATGTTTATTTTAGTTTTTCAATCTTTATCATTTTATTTAATATTTCATTATGATATTTTTTAAATTTAAAAGATGTTTAAACATGTTTCTAAATATTTTAATCAATAAAAAATTAATATAAAGGTTTTAATTAGTAAGTTAAGTATTTTATAAACATGGAAGTTTGGATTCTTAAAAATAAAAAATAAAAACAGCCAAGTTAAAATAATTAAATTAAATAAGTAGGCTATTAATTTTTATAAAAATATATTTGATCATATATATATATATATATAGTTTGGGTCCATATTTCTTAGCAATTTAATTTTGATATTGAGTTTGATTACTACCTTTCATAAATATGTTATAATTTTAATATCATTTATTACCTTTAAACTCTTTTCTTTACTACTCTTTCAGTCTCATTCATTAGTTTCCTTAAATTTAGTCTAGTAATTGGTGTGTATTACCTTTGTTTGGTTGAAGTAATTTACAATAAATAATTTGATATATATGCTTGTCAATTAGATATTACTTATTACTCATGTTTATCTTATAATCTGGATGTCACTTATCGTAGTATATATATCATAATATCATTCTGCATATTATTATTTTTACTTCATTATCATTTTGTTTCATATTACATATCATTATGCATCCTATTTCATATCTCATTTTTACATATAAATTACAATGCATATCATAATTATTTGCATCACAAGTTGCACTTCATTCTGCATATTATCTCATGCTACATTGCATTTGTCATATATTTCATACTGCATTACAAACTACATATTACATACATGTATACATAACGAATGTATTTTATTTAGGAGAAGTTTTTAGTATTGTTTTACAATATAGGACTATTAATTTTTGATTTGTTACGTATGTTTTGATTGACTTGATTGACTTGTTTGACTTGATTGACTTGTTTGACTTGATTGATTTGTTTGACTTGTCTGACATGATTGGTTTCGATGAGTGTGTTGAAATATACTTAATAAATAATTTATGTTCTTATATTTTTCTAACTATTATAAGTATTATAATAGATTCCTAGTTAGGATAGTTAGTAATTTAGGATTAATTTTTAGTTTTTAGAGTTAAAGTGTTGATTATTTATAATAACACAATCATTATAATCACATGTCATATAGTATTAGATTAAGGGGGAGTTATATAGTTTGGAGTTAGTTTTTGTTGATGTCAAAGGGGGAGAAATATAAAATAGGGTAATTAGGCATAGATTAAGGGGGAGTTATTAGTTTTAGGGGGAGTTATTAGGATAGAAGTAATATTTTATAAACAAAGGTTGTCATCATCAAAAAAGGGGAGATTGTTACTCCGTGAGATGATGGTTTTGATGACAACAACCTTAGAATAGATTATAAAATATAAATACTGACATTATAAGTTTAGATATATATATGTATATGCAGGATTTAACCATGCAGGTACCAAGAATGAAAAATGTACAGTATAGAGATTCAAGATATCGAGATAGAAGACTCATGAGTATCAAGATTATCAAGAGTTCAAGATTTCAAGCATAAGTATTTTTATTAGAAATTTTTGTTAAAACTCACAGAAAAGCACTAGCATCTTAAAATCTAATTTATTCGTGGAATGGAATCCACTTCGAGCCTGTTAAAGGGATGGAACCTACGAAAATCTAGTGGAACATTGTTTTGTATCCACTAATTTTAATTCAAATGATTTTACAAAATTATCTTGTTTTCAAAATGATTTCAAAACTTTCCTTTTAAAAACATCAAAACTCTCTATCCTTATTTTAAACAATTTTAGCCTCAAAATTATCTTTAATTTCAAAGTCAAATTACTCCTGATTTTAAACTATCTTTTTAAATTATATATTTAACTTTTATACTTAGATTTAAATATAAAATTATAGTTAAAATCTATATATATTATTCTCTATATTTACTTATGAATTTTAACTATAGTCAAGTATATTTGTAAAGTTTAAAATAGTTTTAATATAAGATAAAGGTTATTTTCAAAGAAAATCAAATCATCAAAAATTGCTTTGGGATGTCGACATGCCTAGGGTAACCATGTCGACATGGTGTCAGTCGAATTCAAAATTTAAATTTCAAAAGAAGTGCCTATTCGCCATAACTCTTCATGAATGGACATGGCTGTTGTTCTTCTATAAATAAGGGTTAGTTTCCACGAATTTGATATTAGATCTTCTGGTTTTTCACTCCTTTTCTTCTTCCACATTTCTCAATACATATTCTTACCATTACTCTGTTGAAATCAACATTGAATCGAACTCAATTACTTCTAGTTTGATTCTCTATCACTATCTCTACAAGGGTCTCAGTGCTATTCAGAGTTATAGACTTCTTTGTAATTTATTAAGCGAGAAAAAGTGTGATTGTAGCCTTGGAAATCAATCAAGAGAGAAAAGGTGTGATTGTAGCCTTGGTAAAACAATTGGGTAAACATGTGGCCCGGAAATCAAGCATCTCTACCCAGAGGATAGAAATTCTGGAGGGTGTACCTCGTAGCCTTGAAACCGAGGCTGTAATTGTACAATTGCTTTTTGAAAGGAAATCCGTACTTGTGTTGCGGGACTGGATGTAGGGTAACTCCGAACCAGTATAAAATCCGGGGTGTTCTTTCCTTTACTGCTTTTATTTTATTTCTACATATGTGTTTGTTTCTATGATCATATCTGTGTCTGTATATTGCATACATCGGTGTCTAAATTAACATAAACTCAAAAAGATTTAGTAATTTTTTATTAACACTATTCACCCCCCTCTAGTGTTAATCCTAGCCTTAAGATCCGTAATCCGCATTTCTCACATCAACTACATAACCTCTAAGCTCGTACGTCTCAGAGAAGGGTGTTAAGCTAAAAGAATAAATCTCCGCCACCAAACAGAAATGTATTTGATAGAAACCAGCTTTACATCTCAAAGTGTAATGTCAGACACACATCCATACAAGTCTATTTCGGGTTCGAACAGAACCGAAGGCACTTCCGAAGAAGCCCTTCCAAATTCGGATATTCACAATCCCGTTCGGACTTCCCATCACTTAAGGAATCTCTATACTGTAGCTACTCAGTGCAGAGACAATCGATAGGTTATCCTATCGTTCTCGCAAATACCCGGTCTTCACCACCGGTCTTCAAATGCTATCCATAACGTCATATCATTATTCGGAATAGGTTATATGACATAAAAGTCCTCTCCCGGCTAAACCGAATAATGAGCGTAAAATTTAAAAACATATGGATATGGGATTTCAATTAAGTCACAATTTTAAAATCTAAAACTTTCTTTCAAATGGTTTAAAAAAAATTACCATTTCAAATCTTTAAACAAAAATATCCATTTCACAAAGTTCACCCAATTTCATAAAAATCCATTCTCGGATTTCAAAACAATTTCCATTTTAATTGGATTAATTCTTTTAATCTTTAAATTAAAGATTTAACTTATAGCTTACAAAACCGTTTCCAAAGATTCATTCATAACTTATTAACCATCTTCAATTCAACTTGAACTTCCTTTAACACAAATTGGAAATTCATTTCTTATATGAAAGCCTTTATTATTTAAAAACAAATAGAATTTCGGTAAAATCCAATTTCATTTATACAAGCTAAAACCTTGGGTTAATTCAAATTCCCAAAGCAACACTTTCTAAAATGGTTTAAATTCGTGTAAACTTGTATAACCTTTTTAAAATCATAAGTCCTCAACATAGAATTCAATTCCAAAATTTGAATTCAAATTTAAATCAAATTCAACACCAAATTAAGTTATTCAAAAATAACTTTTATCTTTGAAATTCCTTTTCAAAATTTTTTCCACTTTAAATCCGATCTATTTCCAAAACCACTTGGATTCAAAAATTCAATTTTAAAATTATTTCAAAAACCTGTGACTTAACCAATTTCCACGTGAAATCCATATTTGTGTGTGTATAGTGTAGTCCAGGGGTTTAACACAATATTGCACAACATCAATCATCACAGATTCAATCATATCAATATCGATAAGCGGTATAACCCATAACGCTTATCTTTATACACAGATTCATAGATAAAATAAATTTATCACAAAGATTCACCATTACGATTCGATCTGGGTTTCGGATAACCAACTGGAATCCGACTCCCTGTCGCATCGAAATTGAAATGTCGTTTTACGGGCCAAGGGGTTTTCATATTCATACAACAGTATATTCATCACAGATATAATAGCTCAGCACAAAGCATTTCATATTACATAGCATCACATCACATATCAAATATATCAATCCATCTCACAACATTCAATAACAATCTTCGATCAAGATGAATAAATTGTGTGGTTTTTTTATTTATCAACCACATAATTACTTTCATTAGAAATCTTTAACTAATGATTAATTATCATTAACTACAATTGATTAAGTCTTAATCACCTTCATTAATTAATCATTAATTATCTTAATTAATTAACCCTTAATTGTAATTAATTAAATCTAAATAAATTATTCCTTAATTAATTACTTTAATAAATAAATCCTTAATTATTAATTAATTAAATCTTAATTATAATTAATTATCCTTTAATTAATTATTCTTAATTATTGATAAATTAGTCTTAATTATAAATTATTAATTACTTGATTATCATTAACAATATAAATTAACTTACCTTTAAGTTAAAATTTTAAAATATTTGATTTATTCCTAAATCACTTTATTAAGTTTTATTTAAAATAACTTGCTAAAAATATAAGTTTAAAACTTAATTGTTTTAAAGATCCTTTATTTCAAAACCTTTAATTTATACCTTCTAACTTAATAATAAAATCATCATTTATAAAAAGAAATAATTTCAGAAATTCATTTAACTAATTTGTTAAAGTTTTTTTAAAAAAAAACTGGAAACATAGAACCCCAGCCAAACCCGAGTGTTCCCCGAGCCACTCCACCATCTGCTTCGAGTTTTCCCAAACATTAACCCGAGCGCCCTAAAATTTCAACCTTAAAATTTCCTAAGTACTTTTACCCTCGCAGTAACATCCTCCTCGAGTTGAAACTCGAGCTACCACTCGTCCACCCCGAGTCTTGCTTCGAGCCTTCCATCTTCTTCCCCAAACACTCGAACCACTGATACAACGTTTGCACGTATACGTGCACAAGCATGTTGGAAAACGCCGATCAACATCGAGGCCACCAACACGTCATCGTTGATCACCGGAGCCAATTCGAACATCCCAAAACACGAAAACGCCGATGAATCAAAATCGAGTTCATTCCCAAACTTCCTGGAACCGTAACGCAAACTGTAATCACCTCGCATGCATTCCTCCGACCACCTGAACGTCACCACCTCCGGCCACGTCTTTGACAAACCCCGAGCTAGCATCTTCTCGAGTTTCGTTGAACTCGATCAACCAGGGAGGCCATTCCGATCAAAAATACTCAACCAATTCAAAACTAGGGTTACAGATTGAAATTAATCACTGCCGTTACCTCAACGCTCTGATCATCCTCCGGGTAATTTTCCCAGATCCTCCGACCATCCCTGCATCTCCAATTGAAACCCCTACGCTCCCAGTGCCATCGATCACCGGAAATCCCTCAAAAACCTTTTCCTGGTTAACCCAGAATTTCACACAAAATCTTCAACTAAAAATCATGATTTTTGTTTTAAAAATCATATTTTCCCAAGTCGATTCAAGTTATAAACATGAATCAGATAATCTCAACATTGGATTTATCATGTTATTTAGCTTGCTGCTGTGTTTTTCCAAATTCCAGCATATTTCAAATCTATTTGCTTGAATAAAATTTTAAACTTTAATTTATACTTAAATGATCTTGCTTTAATAACGATTGCAGAAGGAGCAGTTAACAAATCTTTTATTTTATTTTATTTTATTTTGAAGACAGGTTCTGAAACCTAAACTTACAAACAGGGATAAATGTCCCTGTATATCAACATGCACGTTCACATTTTCACAAATACAACATTCAGGAATATTTCAAACATTAACATAACAAACCTTCACCTATTTATCACATGCAAAGAGATTTAAGCTTTTTAAAATGGGAGGTTTGCTCACCTTGAATGGAGGACAGAGGAACAGAGAAGCTCGAACTAAATTGGCAAAACTGGAAATTGATTATGATCTGCCACCTGATTCATCTTTCTTTGATGATGAACATAGACAGAGCTTGAAAATTGATTCTTGCATGTTTTCCTGACCTTTGTTTTGCTTTGATTTTTTTCCAGATTTTTGAAGAACGGGTTGATTTACAGGTTTTTGAATTGGATTTGCTTTTGCTCTTGTTAAATTTCCAGACTTTGATTTAAATCTCCGGCTTTGATCTTTGCTTTGATAACTTGCTTTAAATCTTTTCATGGTTTGAAGTTTGTTTCAGCTTCCCAATTTCTTCTTTTGTTTGCCAAATCTGTTTCTCAGGTTTTGGTTGCAGATTTTTCTGTTTTCCAGACTTTTATCTTTCATAAATCTATGAGGCTTAAAGGATAAGCTTTTGTTTTTTTTCTTTCAAAAGTTGATTGCCACTTGTCCACTTTGACTTACACTTGTACAATTATTTCCTTACAAATGTTCATTTATAGCATTTTTATGTTTATACCCTTAGTTCCAATTATTTTGTAAATTTTTTATTTAACCCTTCATGTAAATATAATTTCATATGTATATTTCATATGCCTCCATTCTAAAATGTTTATGTTTTCTTTAATATTTATATTTACACAAATAAAATTTTCCATTATTTTTCACATTCAATTTTTTTATTTAGTTCAACATGTTTATATACATATATTTCATACATTTTACATTCTTACATTCTTTATTATTTATTTTTGTACAACTTTATAAAAAGAAAAGAATGATTTAAATATTTTGATTTCATATTAACAAATGATCACTTTAATTTATATAAGTACATATATAAGAAGATTAAATCTTAAAAATAATGTTTTGAAAATTAGTACATTAGTTCTTTCAAAATCAATACACCTTCCAAATATATTTAATATAGTTAAAAATATTTAGAAAACAAACTATCATTTACTTTTTAAAGCTTTTAAATTCTATTTATTTCCAATACATTTATTTTTAAATTCAATATTTGTTTATAAAATACTCATTCTTATTACTTCAAATCAAATTGCTACTTGTAATCTAAATTTTATTTATTTATTCTAGAAATTTTCTAATTAATTCATAAATAATTTCACAATTTAATTCTAAAATCAAATTAATTATCAAATTAAATGTAATTAATTTTCAGGAATGTTACACGAACCACATGCCGCAGCTCCCGCAATAAAGTTTTCCACTCTAAGCAAGCAGTACACCCAGCTTGGTAGAGTCAAATTCTCTGGATCCGAGAGCATCATTGAAGCGCAACAGTGGCTGAAAAGTCTGGAAAGGATCTTCACTGGCCTTGAGATTACTGACGCATAGAAGCGTAAATTGGCCTCTTGGCAGCTTCAGGATGCGGCGCAGGATTAGTGGGAGTCAGTTACCTATCGTACCGACGAAGAGACTATCACCTGGGCTCAGTTTAGGTAGAAATCTAACTAAAATTGCATCCAAATAAAAATTCCTTCTATCTCGTCGAATTTTGACTCATCTTTATATAACTTGTAAATAGGGATTCCTTTACAGCTCAGTGGATGCCAGCAGCCGGAAAGGCCCAGCTTTATCGATCATTTATGGACCTCAAGCAGGGAAACATGACTTTCTCCGAGTATGAAAGAAAGTTTAACGAACTCTCCAAGTTCAGACCTAGCTTAATTGATACACCACTGCTTAAGAATGAGAAATTTATCCATGGAGCATGTCTAGAGTATTACGAACTCTTCACAGCTCATGTCCATGGCAATTTCATCGAGTTGATGGATTTTGCTCTTAGGTATGAGGGAAAGCCAAAGGGAACACCAGCCACCAAGGCTCCAGTTACTCAGCCATCCTCTAGTCAGACTGGGAAGAGGAAACCAAATTTTAAGCAACAGAAAAAGAACTAGCAGAAGAAATCCGGACTTGGTTATTCTCAGAAGAAGTCCATTGACATATCCTCTATCACTTGCTTCAACTGCAATCAGAAAGGTCATTATGCCAGTAGTTGCCCATCCCCAAAGGGTGCAGCTATTCTGCCACCGGCTCAGATGGCCAAGAGAGATGTTTGTCACATTTGCTTACAGCCAGGACATTTAAGAAGGACTGCCCTACCCAGAAGAGGGGTACTCCATCTGGAGTTTTTGCTATTTCCACACCTACCCTGGAAGTTCAGGATGACCAAGGTACATTATAGAGTACTTTTATGTTGCATACTTCACCTGTTAGAGTTCTATTTGACACTGGAGCAAAACATAGTTTCATATCTATTGATTTATGTAACAAACTTGGATTGGAACCTATCCTTGCATATACCTTTTTATGTGTATCAAACCCTACTGGAGGACCCGCTAACCTCAAAAGGGTATGCAAATATGTCACGCTTATGTATGGCATGCATCGTTTCACTTGAGATTTCTTTGTACTTGGATTCGAGGCATTCGATGTCCTATTAGGTATTGATTGGCTACGAAAGTTCGAAGCCGTTATCTCTTGCAAAGCTCGAACTGTCTCTCTAATTGACGACAAGAGCATACCTTTAGTTATTAAAGGAAAATTGCCTCAAGATTGTGCTGGAGTTTTATATTCTCTCTTGACTCCCATTTGAATGATCTAAGCTCTACTCCAGTTGTTCAACTCTTTTCTGATGTGTTTGGAGAAGTCAATTCTCTTCCACCTCCGTGGAAAATCGAATTCCGCATTAGTCTTATACCTGGTGCTCGACCAGTAGTTCTCCCTCCCAGGAGAATGGTTCCGAAAGAGAAGGCAGAATTGAATGTTTAAATTGAAGATTTATTTGCTAAAGGCTTGATTCAGCGAAGTTATTCAGAATGGGGTGCTGCAGTTGTATTCATCACAAAGTCTGATGGTTCTCTCAGAATGTGTGTGGACTATAGAGAGCTAAACAAGCTCACACACAAGAACATATATCCAATGCCCCACATCAATGATCTATTCCACCAGCTCCATGGAGCTAAAGTTTTCTCCCAACCCAATCTGGCTACAGGCTTCCACCAACTCAGAATTGCTCAGGAGAGTATTCCTAAAATAGCATTCCGCACTGAAAATGGTTTCTTTGAATGGCTGGTTATGCCGTTCAGTCTTACTGATGCTCTAACTTATTTCATCGACTTGATGAATGAGTTTTTCGAGATGTTCGTAACAAGTTTGTTCTTGTTTTCATCAATGATATTCTCATCTTCTCTAAAGATGAGAAAGAGTATAGGTCACTTTTGGCTTTTGTTCTTGAAACTCTTCGCAGACATCAGCTTAAAGCCAAGTTTTAGAAATGCCACTTTTGGAGAGATGAAGTTCGATTTCTTGGCCATATCGTCCGGAGAATGGGATTTCGGTCGATCCAGCTAAGATCGCCGTAATCAATGTAAGTTCTATCCTTATTTGTCATTCCTATTCGAACATCTTATCTCTATCTAATTTTGAATCCTTGAATTTGCAGGATTGGGAGACTCCCAAAACTCCTACAGACATCCGTAGTTTCTTGGGTTTGGCCGGCTATTATCGTAGATTTATAGAAAACTTTGATCGTATTGCCGCACCACTTACCACACTGACCAGAAAGAATGTAAAATTTATTTGGAGTGGAAAGTGCGAATCAGCTTTCAATGAAATAAAGCGAAGGTTGACCTCTACCCCAGTTCTCACAGTTATTGACGGAAGTGAAGGATTGACCGTCTATACTGATGCCTGCCGTGATGGATTAGGAGAAGTTCTAATGCAGAAAGGAAAGGTTATTGCCTATTCGGGTCGACAGTTAAAGACCCATGAAGAAAATTATGCAACTTACGATTTAGAGCTTCTTGCGGTTGTATTTGCTCTTAAGCTATGAAGACATTATCTATTGAGAACCAAATTCGAATTATTCACTGACCATAAGTCATTGAGATATATTTTCTCACAAAAGGATTTGAATCAGAGACAAGTCCGATGGCTCGAATTCTTGGCTACATATGATTTTGATATGAACTACACCCCAGGAAAAGCAAACGCCTTAGCCGATGCTTTGAGCAGAAACCAAGCAATGGCATGTTGTAATCTTGTTGAAGGAATGCTATTCCAGCTCGTCGTCTCCCCGGCTCTTATGGATCGCATTATAGCCAAGCAATACGGGGACACTTTGCTCTATCGCATCACAGAAATAGTCCTCGGAAGAGTCGAAAATGCTAACAGTAAGATGGGTGCACAAGTTGATAGTAATGGAGTCTTGAGAATTGAAAATCTTATTTGTATTCCAAATGTTGATGGTCTAAGACAGGAAGTGCTGAGAGAAAACCATCAATTCTCACTTTCATTTTATCCAGGAGTCACAAAGATGTACCAAAATATGAAGAAGCTATATTGGTGAAGTGGAATGAAGCGTGACATTTCTACCTATGTTAGTAGATGCACAACTTGTCAACAAGTTAAAGCTGATCATAGAAAGATGGCAGGATTGCTACAGCCTCTAGAGATTCCAGGTTGGAAGTGGGAGCAGATTTCTATGGACTTTATTGATGGGCTACCAAGGACTAGAAAGGGTAACGAAAGCATTTGGGTGATTGTCGATAGACTGAAGAAATCCACTCATTTTATTCCAGTCAAGACCACTCGTACTGCTTCGAGTTTGGCCGAGATATACATGAGAGAAGTTGTTAAACTTCATGGTGTACCATCTAGTATTGTATGCGATAGAGATATTATTTTCACTAGTAAATTCTAGAAGGCATTTCAGGATACTTTGGGCACCAAACTGAATCTGAGCACGGCCTATCATCCTCAGACAGATGGCGAAACTGAGAGGGTGAATCAGATTTTGGAAGACCTTCTCTGAGCTTGTATTATAAACTTTGGTGGTTCCTGGGAAGATCACCTCCATTTGGTTGAATTCACTTATAATAATAGTTATCAGGTAGAGAGATCAAATTTCAAACTTGAATAAGTATATTTGAATTTGAATTAATTATCTTTAATAAAAATCAGGCAAGCAGTGGTATGGCACCGTTCGAAGACTTATATGGACGGCCGTGCAAATCGCCAGCTTGTTGGATCGAGTCTGGTGACCGATTAGTGCTTGGTCTAGAAATAATTATGGAAGCTTCCAAAAAAGTTGAAGAAATCAGAAAAAAGATAAAGACGACACAGGATAGACAGAAATGCTACGCTGATAAAAGGAGGAGAAATCTCGAATTCAGTGTAGGAGACGAAGTATTTCTGAAAGTGTCGCCTTTGAAGAATGTTATTCGGTTTGGAAGAAAAGGGAAGCTTGCTCCCAGATTTGTTGGTCCGTTTGAGATTACGGAAAGAGTTGGAACTTTGGCCTATAGAATTGCATTACCAGAAAAGTTCGCCGGTGTGCACAATGTGTTCCACGTCTCACATCTTCGCAAAGTTGTGCGTGATCCATCTATGACCATTCCCACTGCTCAGTTGGAAGAGCTAGTTATTGAGCCTGACTTGACTATTGAGCGAAAGTCACTTTGGATAGTCGATCGTGAGATGAAGCAACTTAGAAGGAAGTCAGTCAATCTCGTCAAAGTCCAGTGGAGTGTAGATGAGCGAGACTGCACATGGGAAACTGAGGATAATATTCAGGATTCAAACCTTGAATTACTAATTTCAAGTATAATTCAATTTTCTTAAAATCTACCTTGACTCTTCTGCTTGTTTCTTTCCTACTTCTCCCGTCTCGTTCCTTTTCGAGGATGAAAAGTTTTGAGTGGGGGAGATTGTACCGACCCTGAATTTCCGACCCAATTTAAAATTTTAAGTTCATTATTGCTTATATAAAATTTGAAGTCCAAATTTTGTTTATAAGATGCGTCCAGTTAGTTATGGATATAGAAATAGTTTCGTCACAAAATATTGTAGTAAATTTCGTTCGCATTTTTACTGTATATCAGTTCATTTTAAACTGCAAAAAATTTATCTTCGAATCCAAATATTTTTACACAGTAATGTTGTAAAAATTTATGCCAACAGGGTTGGCGCAGTTGGTTGATTGTCCGGACTACGTGATCGAAGGTCACGAGTTCGAGCCCCGAAACTGACAACCCTGTAATAAGTACCCGAAGTATGTGTTTGGCAGGCACATACTTCCCTAGAGTTTACAAGCGAAGCTTCGTTCTCTGGGTAATTCAAAAAAAAAAATGCTGTAAAAATTTATCTCATTTAGACGTCGCAATTCGTTTTGTCTAATTCTGTCGTCGCTTGCTTCATTTAAATTGTTTTGTTAATCGAACAATTTAATCGGCGTAAATTTCGAGTTTTTATAAAACTATCGTATCGAAATTATCTATGTACCGTTGGAAGCATCACGTCGCTTTGATCAAAATGGTATATTCATTTGTGCAAATCGTAGTCTGACGTAAACTGTTGCATTAATTTAACCGTTTCGGATGGACCGGTTAAACCGTATTTAGCCCAAACTAAAACAATTTGTACCCATTCAAAAAATTTAAAATTTATTTAGTTGCCGTGCATTTATTAAGGGGTTGGTAGTTGGCAGCTGTGACTTGGGAATCAGTGATGGCGTTTAGGAATTTGGAATATCTTTACTCACTGTAATTTAAAGAACAAACTTAGTCTTCAATTACCATTTCGTTGAAATCAAAATTCTTCATGTACGAACTGCATCCCACCTTCATTTTATTTCTTATTTTCCCCATCACTTCTTCTTTCTTTTTATTTTCTCCGCTGGTAAAATTTTTTTTCCGAAAAGAAAAATGCAACAGATCTTCTCCCTCCTCCATACCGCGTGCATGCTCTCCACCTTCACCGAAATGCACAGACAAGTCACAAATCCCTCTCACCCATAACCGTACTTCCACCATTCACCTCTTTCATACACACGCATCATCACTCTCCTCCTTCGCGTGCACACGCTGGCCGAACCACACACCCCTGGCCACACAACCGTCTACACCGAACCAAACTCCAACGACCGAAGCTCCAACCACCGGCCACACCAGCCCTTCAGCCGCGCGCATGCGCACCGACCTCCACGCCGCATTCCCTTCTTCCCACCTGCGCATTGCCGCAGTCACCTCCACCACTTCCCCCACGTGCGCGCAGGCGCATCGCTTCCATCGCCCTGCCTGGATTCGCGTAGCACCACCCTCCCACCAAACCGACCAGTCACCGTCGCCACACCCTCCACCAGACTCGTGCCACCACCTTGTCCACTGCCTTGTCGTGCCACCACCCCTCCTGACCTTGCCATGTGCATGTTGTGTGTACGGCGTATGCGTGTATATGTGGCAGTGTGTTCGTGAGCCATGCTTCATATATAAAAAAAGTTCGTTTTATAAGTGTATATGTGTTTTTAGTCCAGGTTAAAGCAAACATTGTTTTATGAAAAGGAAACTGTGTAGAAGAAACTTTATTTAAGAATGGAAGGATGAGTCTCTGTGTTGAAGGCTCGGTTTGTTTTTTTTTAAAGAAAATTTTGAAGCAACAGTGTCGTTTTAAAAAAAATAGTATTGTTTTGCAAGAAATTGAAGCGTATAGCATGCTGTACAATAAAGTGTTACTGTGTTTAAATTATAGCAGAAAATATATACGCAGCGTGTATATTTGTTACTGAAAATTGTAACCACTTTTCTTTTCCTGTTGTGTACAGAAGTAATCGGTTGAGTTCCTTTTGCAGCAACATCGATTTCTCAGCTTTCGTTCTTTTCTTCGTCATCGGTAAGCGCATCTATATAATTTTATAATTATATATGAGCATTCGTTTGAATTAATATCGTCTTTCTTTTGTCGATAATCGCAGTGTTCCATTGCTCGTGTTGAACCATTTCCATTCATGCTTATTCGTGCTTCGATGTCAATTTCTCCAACCACGAAAAGTGAATTAATTTTCACGACTTATATTCTTATACAATGATAATCCAGTCTGGTTGATAATTGATTGATTGTTTGATATTTACATTGGACGTTAAATTGTTAATGTTTGAAGTGATAAATAATATGCAATTGAATTTGATGTAGTATAGTTAACAATTTAAAATTTATGTATGTGTTGAATTTGATTAGAAAATTTTGTATAATATGACCCCCTTTAAATGTTAAATTAATTGACACGTAGAAATTTGGTTAATTACACCTTGAACCATTGAATGTATGTTGTATAAATTGATGTAGTATAAAATTGAATAATGAATATCAAGTGAAGAACCATATAAATATTAGTGTAATAATCTTTAATCTATATGAAATGATAATGTAGATTCTAGAAATAATTATATTAATTTGCATAAACAACAAATGTAAATTAATATGATTATTTCAAGATTATTTAAATAAATTATTGAATTGTTATTAATGTTTGCTATTGCTTGTTTATTTACTTTGACACAATATCAGTTATCACACTGCAGGTTCCCTTTACTATGCTTTGAATTTGAATTGAAATGGAATCGAGTTAAAATGATAAATATCCAAATAAACTTTGGCTTAGGATAGAGAATTAAATGAAACCCGATTGGTCAATAATTTGATTTAAAAATAAAATAAAGATTTTATTTGAATAAATAATAAGGTTTTTTTGAAATGAAGTTGGAATTCGAATTTTGATAAAAGGAAAAATGTTAATATTTAATAATCTGAAACAGAATATTAACATAATAGTTGATGAAAGAACTTTGTTTTAATTTAATTATTTAATAATTAAGTTTGAAATTATTTAATAAATAAGTTTGAAATTATTTAATAATTAAGTTCGGAATTATTTAACAATTATGTTTTGAAATTATTTAATAATTAAGTTTTGAAATTATTAAATAATTAAGTTTTGAAATTATTAAATAATTAAGTTTTGAAATTATTTAATAATTAAATAAGATTGAATTATTTAATAATTAAATAAAATCGAATTCTTTAATAAGTGAAATTGAACTTCTTGAATAAGTGAAATTGAGTTTCTTTATTAATTGAGTTTTGAAATTTTTAACTAAGTAAATAAATAAGTGAAATTGAATTTCTTTAACAAGAAATAAAAATGTGATTTATTGAAATTAATGTAAGACTTGTAATTTAAAGAATTTGATTTTTCGAATTTAATTTAATTCAATTTGTAAGTTTTGATATAATGGAGTTGAACGTAAGTAATTGATTTAATGAATTGGAAATCAAATAGAAATTATTTTGAATGATCAATTAACTTAACGAATATTGAATGAAATCGATCAATGAATTTAAATGCAAAATTAAATATATTTAAGTGATTACGGAATGAAACTTATATACGAATTTTAATAAATATCTGAATTGATTAAATAAAAATTGAAATTGAATTATAAAGTTTTGAAATGGTAAATTTGGAAGTTCTGAAACGAAATTTTTGGAAATTTTTTTAGAAAGACAAATGAAATGTTGGTTTACAAATTCTAATTGAAATTGAATTTGATTTGGTTTTGAAATATATTAAACGACCAATCGGTGCAATAATTACGAAAGTTATTAAGGAGACCGGAATCGGTTAGGGACATACTCACTGTCTAAACCGAAAACCACTTTAATAACTATATGCGGAGTGTGATCAGAATGAAGTGGTTGGAATGACGTACGTGATGATTGAAGAAAGAGAACGATAATGGATAGCCTTGACACTTGTATCAAATTGGAAATGACTAAAACAGGAGCCGTGCCGGGCCAAATGTGGTTGGCTTCCTCGAGTGATAGCAACCTCGAGCGAACACACTTCTTCGTAAACTGCTCATTACATGTTATTGATTGGTGCGCACCCTTGAATTTGGAGTGTTATTTCACGGTGTTGCGTTCGTTGCGGCGATGCGTTCTCATCAGTCCGAATCAGGCAAAAGTTAGTTTCACTACCTTGGGTATTGCCTCATGTGCCTTGTCATACTTGTATCCCTATACACGCGACCACTACGAATTTGTTTTGTATTATACCTATGGAGTACTCCCTGATATCCCACTAGTTTACGGTGGAGTTTACAGTGCTGTATAGACTATAATGCTATATAAATGTTTTAAAGGGAACAATGGTAAACGCTTAACACTATTTTGATATTTACTTTACTGTTAGACATTATCTACTTATCGTACATTACTATGTATAGATAGTATAATGGATCCTGAAAGATGTTATTTCATTCATCTTTGAGTTATTGTTATTTCAAATTTGAACCATATTATCTGTATAAGAATATATGTCATGATTCGAGTGTTTGTTTGCGCATATGCTCGGGTCAGACTGAGAATTTCTATTGCTGTGCTGCTTGGAGCTGAAGGCTTGAAGTCTATCATTATCTTTATCTTATCAGTATTGTTCTTTCCTATTTGGATATTATCAGACATCTATGTTGTTCTATTTCATTTACTTGAGACATTGTTGTATTTCCTTAGTAGCCTCATGAACTACTATTATGACTATGTTGCAATTCCGCTGCACTATTCTGTTATGTTATATTTTCTATGATTCTGTGATGATTCTCATTTATATATATATACATATATATACTCCATTAATAATTCGTGTTTTGTATTATTTAAGTTGACATGTGTGGATTATTGTCAATTTACATGGTACAAATATACGGGTTGTTACATTATACCCATAAGATAATAATTGGCTAAATAACAAGATTTAAAATCAAATAAATGGATTTGTCGGAATTTCAATTGATAATTAATGAATTTACTGAAATTGGAATTTGAAACTGTAATTTGTTAATAAATTAACTTTAAATTGATGTAGAAATTTGTTATAGAGGATTATAAATTACTAGAGTAATCCAAGACGATAAAAATTATAAATTTTAAAATGAATAAAAAGTGATTTAAATTAATATTTATTTATTTAATTGACTGAAAAATAGCCATTTTGTCCACTGACTCGGATTTCGACGAAACTAGTTTCATCGGATCCATAACGGTGAATTATTGTAGGATTTCAAGTTTCGTAACGATCGGACTTATCGTTTGATCGTACAGACTCGAAACGTCTATAAATCAATTTAATTGAAATCAACCGAAATCAATTTGAAATAGGCAAATTTTAACATAACTTCTTCATACAATGGAATTAGGACTTGAAACATGTTCCATTGAATTTAAAATATTTAAAAACATCTATTTTGATATATAGGTTGACCCATTTTTGCTCCGGAGGCGGAACGGGCTTTTCGGGTCGTTTATCGTTCAACCAAATCTTTTCCGTTCATTCTATTTTCAGCTTTGCCTATAAATAACATTTTATAAACCTTAGCCATTCCTTATTTCATTTTTCAGTACATACTTCTCCTCCTCAACTCTTCATTCCAATGGCAGACAAAACCTAATTCCCGAATTCCAAAAATTAATTTCAATTTTTTTTAAAAAAATTTGCGGATCTGCAGCAACTTCGGGTCGCGCCTCGGGTTTCAAAGGAAAAAACCCTGCAGCAACTTCGAGTCAGGAAGAAAATGACTCGGGTCGCTCTGGGTCATTTTGGAAAAACCTCAGAGCAAGCACGGGGGATTTGAGGAGGCGGACCGAAGTTGAACTCAAAGTCGACCAAGGACTAGAATTTTCCAATCTTCTAATTTTCATAACTTTTTCATACGAGCTCAGATTCATGCATGGTTTGTTTTGTTGTGATCGTATCAGAATTGTAGACAATTTAACGTTGGTCTGGATGAATTCTGATACCATTCAAATTTTGAGCTTATTTTGAATTTAAATTCAATTAAAATTCAAAGGTGGGTGTTTTAACCCACTCACAACTTCTAAAATTTCTAATGTTTGTTAAATTGATTTATAATGTGATTAAAAATCTATTTATGGCTGTTTGGCATATTTTGAATCATCATCTCAGTAATTTTAATTTATTTGGATTAAATAGTTAATTAATTTATTATTGAATATAATCTGCCAGTAAATACCTGCTATTTATTATCCATTCTATATTGATGTTATTGGCTAAATTGCATGATGATTGTGCTAAATGTTGATTGTTGATATTGGATGAATAGATGTTTTATTTTATATCGTTATAAACTGCAAATTATAAACTGCAAGTTCGTTTTGGAATTTTCATTTATTTCGGGATTGCGGTTTTAAAAGATATACAATAGTAAAATATTAAATTGCGGATTGAAATGATAAATATCCGTATCACTTGACCATAGGATAGAAAATTATATATAGACACCGTGGTCTATATATAAAAATATTTTGAAATGATTTCTCAGGTTTTGTAAAGAAATATATGTTTTATATAAATATTGATTTAGATAATATATAAATGTTATCTTATTCTTGATTTTAAGCTATGTATAAATTTGTTTTAATATAGAAGAATAAGTTTAATAATAAAGTTTGATTTTGTTGAAGATAATATGGTTAAGTATTTAAATTATATTTTAATATAGAGTTTATAATGATTTAAATAAATTAAAGTTGGATGATAAAATTTGAAATTTATTTGAAATTGAATTTATTTAAGAATTAAACTCAAATAAGTTTGATTTGAAATTCATTAAATTTGAAATTTCAAAGGATATGATTTTTATAACTTGATTTTGTTTAAGACGATTTAAAATAAATATTTCAAGTTTAAATTAATTGAAGGAACATTTAGTGATTTGGAATTTGGGGTTTATTCAAAGGATTTTGGATTCGTTAAGTAAATATTTCAAAACTGAATAATAATGAAGTTAAATTAAGGTATATATGAAGTTATCAAATTTTGTTTTGAAATGGTGGAATATTTAAAGCTTTGAAATAAATGGAAATTGAAATGGTTTATTTGAGGTTCAAATCTATATTTGAAATCGATATAAATTGAAATGGTTTATTGAAAACTGAATTGAGTTGAAATTCATGAATTGAGATTTGATATAAATTGAATTTTGGATTCAAGTTGATTTGAATCGATTTGTAAAGTTGAGGAAATTATTTTATTTTATAGAGTAATTTAAAATTTTAAAACTATTTTATTATATATATTATTTGAATATCTAAATTGTTTAAGTGGTGAAAGTTATGGTTTCGAAGCTATGAATTTTAAAGTATCATGTTTTGAAAATGTTATATTTTCAAGTGTTTGGTTTCAAAAGTGTTATAACGTTAAAATTCTATGATTTTGAAAATGGATATATTGGAAACGGAAATGATATCGTATTTGGTTTTGAAATGGAAATGATATCGTATTGATATGGTTTTGAAATGGCAATGATATTTTGGTTTTGAAGTATAAACTATTTTGAAATGACCACGGTGTAATAATAACGTTTGGTTGTTAAAGAGACCGGGATCGGAAGTTGTCATACTCTCTACCAACTCCGAAAACCACTTTAACAACTACGTACGTGGTGGAGATTCCAGAATGAAGTAGGATGGTGGCGATGTTCTATTGAGGTATGTACGTGGACCCGACTCCCATGAGTTGGCATAAGGTGCCTACAACAGGAGCAATCGACGGGCTAATGAGGTAGCTCCTCTGATCGGACACACTTTTTCATTACCATTCTATTACTTTGTGATTGATTGGGTGCACCTTTGGTTTTTGGGAGTGTGGCTCGAGGTGGGTGGTGTAAATCCCGAACTTCTCTTAAGTTACTGCACTCACGTTAGACACTGGATAGGAGATGTCAAAACCCGTAATCATCTCTGGCGCCATTCCACTCATATTTTACCATTGATTTAACTTACATAAGATCTTTTAGTTCTGACTTGAGTGTTTTGTGTTTTTCAATTCGCTCGTGTCAGCCTGAGCATTTCAGAATTTGAAGACCTTATTGCTGGAGGACGAAGACGATGATTGTATTATTATTATTTATTATATTTCATCGCATCATGTATTCCGCTGCATTATTTATTATTCTTTGGTATGTGTAACTCTGATCTGTGTTGTATATGTATAATCAAATGTTTTTGTAAAACAGCTTCATGAACTGTTATTTGATTATTGTAACAACTTGATATTTTCAGCCATTCGCATCCACACATGCCGGACTTGAATTGCTCAAAATACCGCAGTGTAAATAAATTTGGAGCAAATGAAATACAAATCACAGAATCACAGACATAGAAATATCAAAACAACTCGCAGCGGAAATTAAAATACCATAGTAGATCATGAAGCTACTATAACAAACTCCCAAAACATAATACATAATATCGGTCTGAAAATCATATACAATAGAAATCTCAAATACATAGCAGTTTATAAATACCAGAGCTGAAATAAAGCAACAAAAACTGAAAGGGAACAGATAACTAGACAAGCAGAATCTCCAGCGATTCCTAGCTCCAGAAAAGAAATCCAAAGCTAGGCTGTAAATACTCAGGTTGATCCGAGCGTAAAGTAAAACACAAAACACTCAAGTCAGGACTTACATACTTATATAATGTAAACCAACTCAAGTGAACTGTAGTAGTAATGCACAATAACTTAAAGGATGTTTGGGATCGTCCATCCTTTAAGGATCAGTTAAACCATAAATTAAATACATCCCGTGATTAAAATTTCAAAATAGTAATTTACACTTCGAAATCAAATATCATTTCAAAATTCAATATCATTCAAAATCCATTTCAAAATATCAAAATATCGTATCTTTTCAAAACCATATTCATTTTATTTAAAATACCATTTCAACACACATTTTAAAATAGTTTATATTTCAAAACAAATTACTTCATTTTAAATCACTAAAATGAAGTTATTATTTTTAATAATTAAATTATTAAATTTCCAAAATTTTAATCTTTCAAGTTCATTTATTCACTTAAATTTATTAAGACAATGAAAATTCAACTTTCACAGCATCTAGAAAATGCTACGGAAAGTTACTTTTAAAACAATTCAATTTAACAAAAGACAACATTTAAAAATGTTGTAATAGGGTTACTTTAGTTCAAATAAAGCCTTAGTTAATTTCAGCAACTACAACACTTACAAAATGCTATAATAGCCCTCAATTCAATTCAGCCATTTAGTTCATTTCTATCAACTACAGCATTTACAAATGCGGTAATATGCTTTACATTAGAAATAATAACATTTCAAAATGCTGTTAATTAAATTCCAAATATTCAATATAATTTCACAAATAATTAAAGCTTTATTTAAATCATTTAAACTTATAAAATCATATATTTTTACTTTTAAAACAATCATTTACATACCCTTATATTCATTATTTTATAAAGTTAAATTTTCATTCAAAAATCAATTTAATAACAATTTATTTATATAATTCAACATTCAATTTCAGTTCTTTATAATTAAAATTTTAACTTAACACTTAAGTTTAAATTTTCAAATATAACTTATTTTTCATCTTATTTACTTAACTTAAAATTCACTTTTAAACAAAATTCAAAAATTTCCAATTTAAGTTATATTTCAAAATTCAACTTAAATATTCATTTATTGCACTTTTAACTTATTCAAAAATCATTAACACTTTACAAAAATCATTTAAATTCATTTTAAATTAAATTTTAAATCTATTTTCGTATTTCCTACTTAATTTAAATTCCATTTATAACCAAATCATAATTTCCAAAATAACTTATATTTCAAATTTCTAACTTTACCATTAATTTATTTCACTTATAAAATTTTAGAAATCAATAATACTTTATAAAATCATTTTTAATTAAGTTTAAATCAAAATATTATAATATTTACATTTCTAAAATATTTTGAAAATTTTAGAAAAATATATTTTAATCACGGGTCTGTATATCATTTTCTAGCCTAGGTAAAGTGATATGGATAATATATCAATTCAATCCGTAATTTACAAAGAAAACTCGGGTTCTATCATTTCAAACCCGCAATCCCAAGTAAAAATGAAATAAATAAAAATCGTTCAGGCCTATCATTTCAGCCCATAAAGATTTTTCCCTATTCTGAAGTTCGTTCGGGTATGTATCATTTCAACCCATAGTGATTCTAATCTAAAGGGTAAACTGATATAAATAAATAGAATAACATTATATAACGGTAATAGATGGTATGACAGGTAAATAAGCATGGGTGAATATCATATGATCATAACATAACAAATATAGCATGGTGATATGTTTTACAGATTCAATTGTGATCAGTTTACTAGTCATATAAGTATAAATTTGTCTGGTGAGAATTACTCACTTGTATAAGCTGGAGATGACGACCAAATGCAAAAACAAGGAACTTCAAAGGCACGATAACACGACAATGATTTGAGAGTGGGAGAGCCAAATCTTATTGCCTTGTTAAATATCAAACAAACAAATACAAACATGAATTACAACCAAACTATTACAAAACAAGGCTAGGAATAAACATGAAACACAAAGCTGAGCTTTTGCACTTGCATTCAACGACTTATGCTTCAGCTATAGACTGTAAAAGCACTATAGTGGGTTGGGTTTGGATCAGGTTGAGGTCCAACAGGGGTCGTCCATAACAATATAAAGGATATAATGGGTATGTGTGCATGAATTTACAAAACAAGGCAATACAAGTGGGTTTTGTTGCCATTTAAGGTCTCGGCCAAGCATGGATGGATAAGGTCAGATCTGGGAAGGTTAACTATAAGTGTTATAGAGGTCCAAGGCTCAGGTTGTAGCTGCTGGTGGTGGTGTTTATGTCGGCCAAAGCATGATTGGAGTGGTGGATAAAAGGTGTAACAACCCGCATATTTAACGATTTTATATTTAAATATTTTATTTAAATATAGCGTCGTTAGTCGGATTTTGGTCCGAAATGTTACTTTTTGCAAATGGCCGAATTGGGACTTGAAAACATTTCCATTGGTTCCAAAATGGCGTTTGCGACCTTTTTGAGTATAAGCTTTGATATGTTTGGAGTAAGTTGAATTTTGACTCTTTTTCTAGTTGGATTTGGGTTGGGTTCAGCCAATTTGTCAGTTTAATAACCTAACTCAGTCCCTCTCCTCTCCATTCTCTCATTCCACTCTTCTAAAACTTAAGAAAAACTGAAAATGGTGGAAGGGAAGAGGAAATAGAAATTTGCAAGCCCTAGTTTAACTTGCAAACTTGATTTCTTGCTCCAAAATCAAAGAGAAGCTATAGGTAAGCCTCCTCTTAATCTTCTCTATCTCTTTCTCCTTCAATTTCAGAAAATTTCCTAAACCTAACTTAGGAAAATATGTGTTTTATTCTTAAATTGAAGCTAGTTGAGTTGAAGTGAAGAGTAGTTGGTTTCCTTCTTGTGTTTGAGCATCTTCTCCTTTGCTTTGAGATAAAAGGTGAGATTTTTATCTCACATCTATGCTTATATGTGTGTGTGTGTGTATATATATATATATATCTTTGTTTGGGTGTAAGAAGGTGAGTTTTGAACTCACATCTACTTCTCTTAATTTCATTGATGTTAGCTATGAATTATGAATTCCTAACAATTGTTCATATGTTCATTTGCTTTCGATTTGGTTTGTTTTGGTGAAATTGCCAAATTATGATTTTTGAAGCCAAATCTATGTAAAACCTTCTATGGTTGATGTTTATGTTGTTCGGAGTGTTTGGGTGTGTCGTTAAGGTCGGGTAGTCGTTTGACATAAGCCCATAATCAACACACATCCGATTGCTTTCGATTTGTTTGGCCTTAAATGGCCTAGGTTCAGGAAATGCCTGACCATCAGGTTTCAGACGTCTGAAACTCCTATTTCAAACGTCTGAATATTGTTCTGGGGAACATTTTCACCCCCAGATTCAGACGTCTGAAATTATATTCCAGACGTCTGAATTGGCTAAATTTCGACCAGAAAGGAAATAGGCCAAATATTGCCTATTTCAAACGTCTGAAAGTTTGGATTCAGACGTCTGAATTCTGTTTTGAAAAACAAATTAATTTTCAAATTCAGACGTCTGAATCCCTTCTTTCAGACGTCTGAACCTGCTGTTTTTGCCAAATTGCCTTGTTCGCTTAGTTTTCCAAATTCGATCGATGTATATTGATTCCAATTAGTTGTTATGCATATTTGATCTTGATGATTCCTTATTGAATTCATTCACGGGTTTTTATAAATGATTTCTTCAAATCGTTTTAAAAGTTCGCTTCTCCGATTTATAAATTCTATTTAAAATATACACGCACAATTTCGCACTTCGAGCGAAGTGGAAGGGTGATTAAATGATTTGGCAAAACACGGACCATGAATCTGTGCGTTTATCCTTCCGATTAATTCCCGTCCTATTCAATTGATCGTTTGACCTTCGGGTTTGGTTTACCGATGATATGAGGTGAACTTGGTACTGCTTTGAGTGTGAAATTAACTAACGGATAGTAAACCGTTTAGTGCGAACGAGTGGTTATGGGACTCACGTTACCACTTTTCGGATTCCTTTTTGAGAGTTATGACACATTCCGCCAGTTAGTGGTGTCCAGTACTGGGTCTTCGACCTTCACCACTACGGTTTGTTGCCTTCGGGTATGTGCCTTCGGGTTTGTTGCCCTATAGTATCGCTTCCGATGTTGGTCGTTATGAGACGCATGGGTGATATTGGGTTGCCCTTTAGTATCGCTTTCGATGTTGGTCGTTATGAGCCGCATGGGTGATATTGGGTTTGGAGCCTTCGGGCTCATGGATCCTTGTTTGTACAGTACTGAGCTCGAGCAAATTTTCTGATGTTTCATTCATATGTATATTCCCTAGGTATCGCCCTTCGGTGTTGGTCTTTTTGAGCCGCATGATGCGTAGCGATTACCTTGTGGAACTTGTGTTACCTTCATTGGTATTTGTTATTTGCCTTTTTGGCTTGTTTTGGGATATTCTTATCCTTTGTTTCTATGAGATGCCGATGATATGAGGCTTGTTTTGTTATCATATGATTCATCTTTTGTTAGATGATTGTGTTATCTCCTTTTGAGATATTTGTTATACTTTGTAACCTTGCAGGTTTGTTCTTGTTCAGTTTATCTAACTGATTTGTTTAGCTAGACTGACCCGTGTATTTTATACTCGGGTCAGACCGAGATGTTTCAGGTTAGGTGCTTTTGGACTTAGCCTCTTTTGCTTTCGCATGGACTATTCAGCTTGTTCCTTTTTGTTAAAGCTTTTTGTGTAGTCCTTTTTATTGTAACTCTGATATATGTATTCTTTTGACTCGTCTGTATATTGTGGTTTTCTATACCACTTGACATGTATTAGTTTGTAAACTATGTTATGTATCAATATATGTGCATATGATGATCTACTGTTCTGTGATGTATATTACATTTGAATTGTTATATTCTGTTCTGATAGATCCTTCAACCGCCTATGGTTTGGTTTTAAGTATTCATTGGGTATGTCGACCTGCTTGGTATGTCTATTGTCGATGTATTCAATAGATAGTTAGAGCAAGGCTATAGATGGTCGCTCCTAACCAGCCTTATTTTCCATGTTAGTTGACGGCATTACCCTGTAGTGTCCTTGGCTAGCGTGGGTATAGAGGCGGGGCGTCACAAAAGGGGAGTTCGGCTATGGAGTTTTAAAGTGGAGTTTTCTTCAAAATTTTGGTGGATCATCAACTTGGAGGGTCTCAGCCATGGAAGGTCTGTGGAAGGAGGGAACGATGGCTGGTGTAGATGGTGGTGGAGGCGGCCAAAGTGCTGGAAGTGGGAGGCCGAACACAAGAAGGTGAATACAAGTAAAAAAATCAATACAAAACAATGGAAAAAGAATGAAAATTTACCAAAAATTTTCTCTCAGGAAATGGAGGCCGTAATTTTTGAGTTTGAGAAAGTTTTGGTACTTGAAAAATGAGGGAAAGTCAGCTGAAGGAATGGTGATAAAGTCAGCAATTGAATGGATATGTTGTTTGATGTGAAAAGACAAATTGAATATAAAAAGGCAAATTGATTATAAAATGGCAAAGGATACTAAAGGTCAAACACTCTTCAAATATCCAAAATCTTTTTGCATTTTAAATACATGTAAAATAATATAAATAAAGATAAAAACATGAAAATATAATGAATGAATAAAAATAAATAAATAAATTTTATATAAATATAATTAAATTAAGAAAATAGCTTAAAAATAGAAACTAGGTTATAAAAATTGAAAATAAATACACTAAGTTTTGAAAAAATTATAACATTACTTTAAAATATTTTAAAATAAAAATATATACCTAACATGTCATATAACACATATTATAACATAATATGACAAATAAAAATATTATTTATATAAATTTAAATAGACAATTTTATTAAATAAATCAATTTACATACAATATTGTAAAAACCATAACTTTCACAATATAAATCGGATTTCAATGAAACGAAAAGCAATATTCTTGAAATTTAGTATATTTTAATAATAAAGGATAAAATTTAAAAATTAAAATATTTAAATTAAATTTAAAAGTCAAAGTTTGACCAGATTGACCAAAAATCCACTTTTTTGGAAAATATTCTATTTATTCAGGTTTGAAATTATAATTCACACAAAATCAAAATATACTTTTAAAATAACAAAATTTTTCATTTTAATAAATAAAATAAAGTTTTTAAATCAGGAGTTTCAATTTAAATAATTAAAATAAACAATTAAAATAATCACAAAATACTAGGTTGTTACACTCTCCCCCACTCAAATCTTTTCGTCCTCGAAAAGAACGAATAAGGAAAATAAGGAAAAGCATGATAGACAACAAATAGTATCTGGAAAAATAATTTCGGATTCAAAGCACAAATGCTCTCCTCCGTTTCCCAGGTACAATCTCGATCACCCCATCGTACTTCGATCAAACTAACAGATTTCCTTCTTAGCTGCTTCGTACCTCTGTCGACAATACGAAGTGGCTTACTCTCGACAGCCAGATTAGACTCAATACCCAACCATCAAGAGCAGAAGGCTGAACAAAAGAGATAGGCCAAGAAGATACTAGAGAAGATGTGAGATGTGGAATACATCATGCACTCCAGAATGCTTCTTGGGCAAATCCAAACATAAGCCAAAGAACCAACTCTTCCCATAACGCAGAAAGAACCCTCGAAGAGGAAAAAAGTAGGAATAGCTAAAAGAAAAAAATAGGTTGAAAGACAAGGATGGACCATTATTTTAAAACCATATACATTTCAATTTATAGTTTTATATCTACAACATTTTAAACATTTTATAATATGATAAATAGTCATTTGATTCAAATTTGTTAGTTCGAAGTAAACAATATTTAAAACATTTTTAAATTATTTAGAAAAGTAAAATAAATGATCAAAATGTCCTTTATATAATATACTTTATGAAAATACTTTTATAACTCGATGTCTTAACAAGTTTACTTTCATTTCTGTAGACTCTCGCCACGCGTTGATCAGGCGCAAAGCTAGAATTCTTCAAGTACTTAATAAACTTGTTTCAACACCCAGTGAAAATACTGGAAAACCTTTTAAAAACAACAGATATGGAAATTACATTCCAAACAAATCAATCAAACCAAACATGTCGATCATGGATCGCGGATACACAATGGTTACACCTGGATCCCCCAGGAAACATCCGTACCCGTAGGCTGACTACCGCAGCCCTGCGATTACGCCATGAAAACTGGTAGTACCGCAAATACACAATGGTAACACCTGAATCCCCCAGGAAACATCTGTACCCTTAGGCTCTCGCAGCCCTTGTAGATTACGCTACCAAGCGACCCAATAGATCACAGATACACAATGGTTACGCCTGGATCCCTCAGGAAACATCCGTACCCTTAGGCTCTCGCAGCCCCTGTGAATTACGCTATGAAGTCGCGATCATAAGACCATGGAGATCGCCATGGAATTTGATGGGCACTCGAGTATCATATCCGGAAAACCCAAATCAGAGAGAATAATATCGATAGAATGAATCCACAGTGTAGCCACAAAGCGGATATCAAGCAGAAGACACTTTCCATATCTTTACTTCGAAAATATGTATCATATAGTACCTTTCAAAATCACTTTCAAATATCATACTTATATAAAGTCCATTATATATAAGAATTCATTTCAAATCGAATACTTTCCAAATCAATAGTATATCAAAGCATACTTATATAGACTTCGATTATATAAGATTTCACTTTACAAATTGAGTACCCTTTTCCAAACCAACATTTTTCAAATCAATTTCATACTTATACAAATCCATTTTATATAAATTCGATAACTCCCAAATCAAAGTATTTAAATAAATAGGGTTGTAACAACCCCCATATTTATCGAGTTTATATTTAAATATTTTATTTAAATATTATATCGTCAATCAGATTTTGGTCCGAAAAGCTACTTTTTGCAAACGGTCAAATTAGGACTCGAGACTACTTCCATTGAGTTTGAAATGCCGTTTACAACTTTTTTAAGTATAAACATCGATAGGTTTGGAGTTAGTGAAATTTCACTAACTTTTCCCGCTTTGGACTTTGGGTTAGTTTAGCCTATTAAGCCCAAGTTCCAACCCCCTTCTCCTCACTCTTCATCAATTCCTAACTAACTTGAAATTTGCATTAATGGTGAAGAGAATGGGAAATTAAAACTCCAAGCTCAAATTTAATTGCTAATCCAACATTCAACTCCAAATTCAAGTAGAAGATATTGGATTCAAGCTTTGGATTGCTTCTCCATTGGCTTCATCTTCATCCATTTTAGTGAAAAGTGAGATTTTTATCTCACACTCTTGCTTATAACTATCTTGGACTGTTGGGAATGGTTCCCTATCACTTTAACATGCACATTTGGTTTGGATTGGATTGGCGAAAAACTCCACTTTTTAGTGTTTATGGTGAATTTCCAGCCTTAGGTCGTTCTGGACCCTTAGGTTGCTCGGGTTCGTGGCTTGCGCGTGTGGAAAAGTCGCCTGGACGTTAGGTCGTAGGTCGCTCGCGAGTTAAGCCTTAAGCCGAAGGTCGTTTGCGAGTTAAGCCTTAGGTCGTTTGGCTTTTATAACGTTAGGTCGCTCGCGTGTTAAAACTTTAGGTCGCGCTGGCCTTAAGTCGTAGGTCGTCTCCGACCTAATATTGCCTCTTCTATTTCACTAGGCCGCGCGGGCCTTAGGTCATATATCATGAGTCTTCTAGGTCGTAGGTTGCTCGGTCCTACTTCTGTCCCTAAGTCGCGTAACCCTATCACCTTTAGGTCGTTAGGCCTTTATGTCGTTTGGTTGTTACACCTATAACCCGTTAAGTCGCGAATACCTTTAGGTCGTGAACCCCATTAGGTCGCAAACCTCTTTAGGTCATCTGTCCCTTAAGCAGTTAGGTCCTTCGACCTGTGATGCCTTAGGTCGTTTGACCCATGTTACGTTAGGTCACGTAACCCCTTAGGTCGCTTGACCCTGTTTCATGTTAGGTCGCGTGACCTTGTTTTTCTTAGGTCGTGAACCTTGTTAGGTCGCTCATCCTTAGCTCGCATACCTTCTTAGGTCGCGCACCCCCTTAGGTCGTTAGACCTCATTTTTGTTTTAGGTCGTAGGCCGCTTGTCTTCACTAGGTCGTACCGTTTTGGACGGGGCGCTGCCCCCTGGACCCCCGCGACCTGACCGGGCAGGTCGAACCTCGTAGCGGTGGCGTTGCCCCCGCACCCCCACCTTGGGGGGTTGCCACCCCCCGGACCCCCCTCCGTAGGGGATCTTATCTGAAAAACATTCAGCAGAACTTGCTTTGTTGAGATGCTGAGTTGACCATTCTTCGAGACAACTTTAGAAATATGAAGGTTTCAATACTAGTAGTAAATATCAAAACTTTTTCATCAAAATGATTTCAACTTTATTTTCAATACCAAACTCGTTTATAAAACCGTTTTCCAGTCTATTAGTATATACAAACCTTTACCTCACTCGGATGAGAAATCTAATTAAACGGCCTAGTAAAACAAGTGGTATGAAACGCTTGCGTTTGCTTCGTCGGTTAATTCTTGAACTTGTTCGATTGAACCTCTTGTGACAATTTTCTAGTGAAGATTTACAGTTTGTTCGTAAATATTTAAGTTAAGCAAGTGGTTATGGGACATGAAGCTAAACTTTTATATTTACTAGCTTAGTGTAATTGACACTTCTCGTTGATCATGACGATTATTCTTATGATTTAGACTAGCAATTGTGCGATGTCTCTTGTTTGCTTGGTTAGACTAGACACCACTTGTGTGATTTCATTCACACATACCTTTTTACCTTCTTGGTTAGACTAGACACCATTTTTGTGATTTCACTCACACATACGTTTTTGTTTGCGAGGTTAGACTAGACATCACTTGTGTGATTTCACTCACACATACCTTTTTGATTTTTGGTTAGTCTAGACCTCATCTGTGTGATTTCGACTCACACATATGGGGTAGCTCCCCATGGTCTTCGGACCGTCATGTGATAGGCCTCTTTCTTTTTCATGATTTTCTGGATTTCTTGTGTTGATTTCTGGAGTTTATGTCATTGACTTGTTATGAGTACAAGTTTTGGGTATGATACCCTTTTGGATCTTTGAGAAGATTGTTGTGATATTGATTAATCTCTTGTTGATTATCATTTACATACTTATAATAGTATGATGTTATGGATATTATTCGCATATGCCATTTCTCTTATTTTATATCATGTCGTCTGATATTTATAGCTAGACTGATGCGTTTATTATTTTCTTATAAATAATACTCGGGTCAGACCGAGATGTTACAAGTGCTTCTGCTTGACTTCTCCCCCAGCGATTCACTACACAGACTTTTGGCTACTTGTTTAGATTAGAAGTTTTTGTTGTATACACTTGAGATATAGACTCATAGTTGTATTCTTTTGGTATAGCACGTATTGCTATTCTTTTGTATTATTGTGGATCTTTTTGACCACTACTCTGATGTACACTTTCATGTGTTAGTTATATATTCATATCTTCTTCCGCCATTGTGATATGGTTGTCTGTGACTAATTTGTGTTATGCTTATTTCTATGTTTGTTTCCAAAGATTATTTTTAGCCACCATGTGATAAGTAATTACATGGATGGTCGCTCCTCATCAGCCTTATTCTCCGCGCTAGTTGACAGCACTACACCGTAGTGTTCTTGGCTAGCGTGGGTTCTGAGGTGGGGCGTCACAGCTTGGTTTTCAATTTCAAACAATTTCAATATCAATTCAGTTTCAAAATCATATATGATTTCGCCAGATCATTTCTTCCAAATTTCATACATTCAGTTTCGAAGTCTTTTAAAACAATAGATTCTAAATTTCCAAATCAACAAAATTTATGTCAAACAAATTCATTTCCATTTCAAACATATATTCACTTTCAAAAATCATAATGCTTTCAAAGTTATAAATCTTCAAAACCAAAATACTTGAAATCATTACACTTTGAAAATCATAACCTTTCGAAATCATAAAACATTCCTTTAATTCTTTACATTTCACAAATTTATTCAATTAAACCCAAATCTAAAATTTCCAATTTTAATTCAATTCAAACAATCAGTTTTAATTCAATTTAGTTATCCAACAAAACCATTTCAAATATTATCAAATTTCAAATAAAGATTTGATCTATAAAATAAACTATAAAATCTTTCATATATTTCAAAGCTTAAATATACCATATTTCAAAACTAAATTTTATAATTTCACATATCTCAAATTTTACTTCATTGTTACTTAGTTTTGAAATATTCATTTCATAAATCCATCATTTTTAAATAAACTCAAATTACAAGTGAACCAAATATCCTTTCATACCAATATTAACTTCAAATATTCATTTATCAAACTCAATTATCATTTCGAATTCACATTGTTTATCAAAATAAAGATTAAATCATTTCCAAGCCATTTCAATCCTCAAAATATCTAAAATGGTTACTAAGTTTAAAACCATCCCTTTTTAAAACCTTCAAACTATTTATTTCTATATGAAAAATTCAATTTACCATTGGAAAGATTATTGTTCTATACATATATACTTTATTCAAAACATTTCAAATCTATATTTCATACCAGTATAATTCAAAATAGACTTATTTATTTCACTCAACGAACAGTTTCAAACTTATATAAATCATATTACTTTATTCTTTAATCATACCAAACTAAACTTATATTCTTTATCAAATACCTTATACCTTTCGAAATTACTTAGCTTTGAAAAGTTAACCTTGATTTAGAAGTGCTTGAACCTTCAAAATAGTCGAAGAAATCATAATTTCAATCCAAGAATTGGAAATCGCCAACAAATCAGTAAACCAATTCCAAAAGATAGGGTTATACCAAAACAAATCTGAATCCCGAGGACTGAACACCGGCTGACTTTAAATCATTTCAAATACACACACACACACACATATATCTTTCGAACATCAAACCATACTTCGAAATCTGAAATCAAAATTTGTTTCACAAAATCACTCGCATAGCAAAGCTACTAGAGTGGCCTCCCCCCCACTCAGAAACTCGAAAATCAATGTCGATGATGTATGCATTCATCATCGAAATTATTTTCCAACGACATAAGTGGGTTCTGGAATGTTATTTTCTTGAAAATTTTCAAATTTTCAAATCCTTTTGAAATTTCAATTTTCATTTAAAAGGTACATAATCCTTATCGAAAACATTTCACTTTTATATACAAAATAGGGTCATCCTTATCAAAATAATAATTTCAGTGTATGCACAAATTCAAAATACAATCAAACACAAATTTCCAAAGAATGATTCAAGGTTAGATTTCAAACAATACGGAGATTCGAATTTAGAGGAACTCTAATCAAATAGAATTCTGTTTCGAAGAAAGGCTTGAATGAAGATAATAAAATTTTATTACCAAATAGAAGATGGATAAGCCCGTATAAATCGCCGGCGACCTTAACTGGTCAACCGTTACTTCAGGAATATAATCAATGCGAAAAAATTTCTAAGTCAAATCGACATTCGATCGCCAGAGATAGAATCCAGATAGAGCAGGAGATAGATAGCATCGTAAACCGAGGATATAGAAATCTCCGGTTAATCAATGTCAATTATAAAGGAGTTTCACCCCTTTACAAATCATTTAAAGATTGGCGGAATCACCGATCTTTATAGAGGCCATTCCAAAGTGGAGTTATGGAATGCCCCAAAATCAAAAGGGTAAAATAGAGAAGACAAGACTAGATTTCAGAACAAGTAGGAGCGTTCCAAAGTTCAAGGAATCCTAATCGATAAGAATCCTAACCAAGAGATTTCTAACAAGGTGGACACAGAAGGAATGAAGCGTAGAAAATCTTGATTTCAAAATAAGAAATTGTTTGTACCAAAATAATATTTGAAAATCCTTTAAAAATCATTTGAAAGTTATTTTATACTTCGAAAATACGCTCTCTCACGAGGAAATGATTCTGAGATTGATTTCACTCATTCTAGGGTATTTCTACCCTATCTCTAATGAGTTTTTGCTCCGCAGGCTATGGTTTGCCCAAGACCAATGCTTTGATATTAAATGTAACAACCCGATATTTTCAGCTTTTCGCATCCACACATACCGGACTTGAATTACTCAAAATACCGCACTGTAAATAAATTTGGAGCAAATGAAATACAAATCACAGAATCACAGACACAGAAATTTCAGAATAACTCGCAGCGGAAATTAAAATACCATAGTAGTTCATGAAGCTACTATAACAAACTCTCAAAACATAATACATAATATCAGTCTGAAAAACATATACAATAGAAATCTCAAATACATAATAGTTTATAAATACCAGAGCTGAAATAGAACAACTGAAACTGAAAGGGACCAGACAACTAGACAAGCAGAATCTTCAGCGATTCCTAGCTCCAGAAAAGAAATCCAAAGCTAAGCTATAAATACTCAGGCTGACCCGAGCGTAAAGTAAAACACAAAACACTCAAGTCAGGACATACATACTTATATAATGTAAACCAACTCAAGTGAACTGTAGTAGTAATGCACAATAACTTAAAGGATGTTTGGGATCGCCCATCCTTTAAGGATCAGTTAAACCATAAATTAAATACATCCCGTGGTTAAAATTTCAAAACAGTAATTTATACTTCGAAATCAAATATCATTTCAAAATTCAATATCATTCAAAATCCATTTCAAAATATCAAAATATCGTACCTTTTCAAAACCATATTCATTTTATTTAAAATACCATTTCAACACACATTTCAAAATAGTTTATATTTCAAAACAAATTACTTCATTTTAAATCATTAAAATGAAGTTATTATATTTAATAATTAAATTGTTAAATTTCGAAAATTTTAATCTTTCAAAGTTCATTTATTCACTTAAATTTATTAGGACAATGAAAATTCAACTTTCACAGCATTTGGAAAATGCTACGGAAAGTTACTTTTAAAACAATTCAATTTAACAAAAGATAGCATTTAAAAATGCTGTAATAGGGTTACTTTAGTTCAAATAAAGCCTTAGTTAATTTCAGCAACTACAGCACTTACAAAGTGCTATAATAGCCCTTAATTCAATTTAGCCATTTAGTTCATATCTATCAACTACAGCATTTACAAATGCGGTAATATCCTTTACATTAGAAATAATAACATTTCAAAATGCTGTTAATTAAATTCCAAATATTCAATATAATTTCACAAATAATTAAAGTTTTATTTAAATCGTTTAAACTTATAAAATCATATATTTTTACTTTTAAAACAATCGTTTACATACCTTTATATTCATGATTTTATAAAGTTAAATTTTCATTCAAAAATCAATTTAATAATAATTTACTTATATAATTCAACATTCAATTTCAATTCTTTATAATTAAAATTTTAACTTAACACTTAAGTTTAAATTTTCAAATATAACTTATTTTTCATCTTATTTACTTAACTTAAAATTCACTTTTAAAAAAAAATCACAAATTTCCAATTTAAGTTATATTCCAAAATTCTACTTGAATATTCATTTATTTCACTTTTAACTTATTCAAAAATCATTGATTCTTTACAAAAATCATTTAAATTCATTTTAAATCAAATTTTAAATCTATTTTCATATTTCCTACTTAATTTAAATTCCATATATAACCAAATCATAATTTCCAAAATAACTTATATTTCAAATTTCTAACTTTACCACTAGTTTATTTCACTTATAAATTTTTAGAAAATCAATAATACTTTATAAAATCATTTTTAATTAAGTTTAAATCAAAATACTATAATATTTACATTTCTAAAATATTTTAAAAATTTTAGAAAAATATATTTTAACCAAGGTTTTAAATCTCGAATTTCGATCATGTCTCGTCTCGAAGAATTTAGAGAGCTTATCTCGTACCGAGTGAGATCTCGAACGAGATGAGTGCATCTCGGTCGTCCATATCAGATTTACATCTCGGTTTCAAAAATTCATTTCGGAGTTATCTCGGAGTATATGTCATGTCGAAAATTATTTTTAATACACCTAAGTTTATAATACTAGTCACTACCTTAGGGAAAACACTATGCACTTACCTTGAATATATCACATGCTTATCATTAGTAATTTATTATGGAAAAATATCACCTTTATCATGTAAAATAAAAAAATAACTAGATTTCATGAATTATGTTCAATATAATATCATATGAGATAAAGTAGACAAGAAAAAAACCATAACATATGCACATTTACTTTGTTTAATCATTCACTTAACTTTCCTACACAATTTAATGTCTCATTTCTACCTGTTATAATTTATAGTGCTGCAAGGGAAGTCTTAATTTTATAACTTCAAATACAAAAGTCTACAAGTAGAATTAAGATATTCTATGTCTGATTATAGTATTTAAATACTAGTAAACAAAATCTCATTAATCAAATAATAACATAGATATTTCAAACAAACGAAGAAAATAGCATACATAGTACAAAAAATTTTCAAATATTTAGTAGTATTATAAGAAAAACAAAAATGATGTACGAATGAACATGTAATCATCAAATGAAATTAATAGATGAAAGAGAATTCCTTTATTGCTTAAAAATAAGCCTTGAGGAAAAAAATTACAACAGTAAAGACTAAATGAAATCAAATTAGGAATCCATTTGGAACATAAAGTTAAATAAGTGAAGCCTAAAATTTGTAGCCGTAAAAAATAGGGTTAGGAAAAAAACTCAAGAAAGTGTCGAAAAAGAAAAATGAGATAGGATGTAAATTAATTTGGATCAGAAACCTAAATGAAAATCATAAAGTGAAATACTTACCATAATCAATGTAGATTTTATCATCTTCTTACACTCGCCACTGCCGTAAAATAAGAGACAAAGATTAAATGAGATTTATATAAGAAATAAGGGTTAAAAAAAGTACAATTAAGAAGGCTTAAATTAAGGTAAAGGATGAGCTAGCCCAATACGGAAAAAGAGTTGATTTTTTTCGAAATTCAACAACTCTTTCGATATCTCGTTCTTAAATCTCGTCTGAGATACCGGACGAGATATTGAAATATCATATGAGATTTGGGTTAGATGAGATTCAAATGAAATAGCCTATTTCGAATCGCCCAGGCTTGAAAACGAGATCACGGCCGAGATCTCAATCGAGATGAGTGAGATTTAAAACCCTGATTTTAACCACGGGTCTGTATATCATTTTCTAGCCTAGGTAAAGTGATACAGATAATATATCATTTCAATCCATAATTTACAAAGAAAACCCGGGTTCTATCATTTCAAACCCGCAATCCCAAGTAAAAATGAAATAAATAAAAATCGTTCAGGCCTATCATTTCAGCCCATAACGATTTTCCCTATTATAAAGTCCGTTCGGGTACGTATCATTTCAAACCATAGTGATTCTAATCTAAAGGGAACTTGCAGTGTGATAAACTGATATAATTAAACAGAATAACATTATATAACTGTAGCAGATGGTATAACAGATAAATAAGCATGGGTGAACATCATATGATCATAACATAACAAATATAGCATGGTGATATGTTTAACAGATTCAATTGTGATCAGTTTACTAGTCATATAAGTATAAATTTGTCTGGTGAGAATTACTCACTTGTATAAGCTGGAGATGACAACCAAATGCACAAACAAGGAACTTCAAAGGCACGATAACACGACTATGATTTGAGAGTGGGAGAGCCAAAGCTAATTGCCTTGTTAAATATCAAACAAACAAATACAAACATGAATTACAACCAAACTATTACAAAACAAAGCTAGGAATAAACATGAAACACAAAGCTAACGCTTTTGCACTTGCATTCAACGACTTATACTTCTGCTATAGGCTGTAAAAAGCACTGTAATGGGGTGGATTTGGGTCAGGTTTGGATCAGGTTGAGGTGTAACAACCCTAGATTTTTTTGCATATAACTTAAATTTGACTTTATTTTATTTTGAAATTATTTTAAACTTTTTTATTTCAAACATTTCATTTTAAATATAAATTTTGATTATTATATGAATTATAATTTCAAACTGGTATAAATTGAATATTTTCCTGAAAAATGGATTTATGGTCAAAACTAGTCAAACTTTGACTTTTAGATTTTAAATTTAAATATTTTAATTCTTGAATTTATGAAAATATATTTAATATCATAAATACTGCTTTTAATTTCGTTGAAATTGAATTTAAATTGTGAAAGTTATACCCTTTACAATATTGTGTGTATATAGGGTTATTTAACAATATTCTTTGTTTTAATTTATATAAATTATATTTTACTTGATATATCTTATTATAATTTGTATATTTATGTTATATTATGTATATTTTGACTTTTAAATATTTTTAAAGTGATTTTTGAATTTCTCCAAAGCTTATTGAATTTATTTTCTATTTTTAAAGCCTAGTTTCTATTTTTTTTTGCTATTTTCTTCATTTAAATTATATTTAAATAAAATTTATTTATTTATTTTTGTGAAGGCATTTTGATTTTGTGTTCTTATCTTTATTTATAAATATTTTTCAAGTACATAATAATTTTTCAAAGTTTGTTCCATTTATTTTCAAATTTGCTAGACTGGTTTACATTTTCTTTGTTATTTTCTTAATTTAATTATATATATTTAATATTTATTTATTTATTTTTGTTTATTTACTAAATTTTCGTATTTTTATCTGAATTTATGTATATATTTTAGTTATATAAAATTTCAAAAGAATATGGAGATATTTGAAGGGTTGTGACCATTGATTTGCCTTAGTCCTTTTGTATTTTTGTCCTTTCATTAAACCAACATTTACAATTTTTTTTTTGCCGACTTTTTCTCATTGCTTCATCCGTCTCTCTCCTTATTTTTTCACGTCAGAAAAGTTTCTCATCCCTTAAAAAAAATCTGCGGCCTCCATTCTGAAATCTTGGTAATGGTTTTTAACTTTTTCATTTTCTAGTTGTTGCTTGATATTTGCACTTGCTTTTCACCTCCTTTGGATCGGCCAGTCCTTCCCCCATCCCCTAGGCCACCTCCACCATCACCACCTCTATATAACACCTCCTCTAGCCCATCCCCATGCCATAGCCGTTCCCCTTGATGATGTAGATCCCCCTAAAAATGCACAAACACCACCTATATCCAACATAGCCTAGCTACAATTGTTCCATCACCTCACACACCCCTTGGCCGCCACCTACACCACCACCACCAGCAACTTCCTGACTTGAACCCACTGCCACGCCATCCTCCAGCCCCTACAGACTTGGCCGTGCCCATAATGCCTTGGCTGAGCCCTTATGTTGCTTAGAAATCATGTTGTTTTACCTTGTAGTGTTAGTTCATGCTTATATATTTTGTACACCATTTTTGCTATGCTAGGCCAACCCATTTCAAACCTAAACCAGATCCAAATACATGTTTTGATTGTGCATTTCAGATCTATGGATGAAGCATAAGTGGTAGGAAGCAATTGCAAAAGCTTTAGTTTTGTTTTATGCATTCATTCCTAGCATTGTTTATGTATATTTGAGTTTGAAACTTATGTTATATATATATTTGTTTTGTTTGAATGTATCCAAGGCTATTAATCTTTGGCTCTCCACTCTCAAATCATATTCATGCTTTTGTGCCTTCGAAGATCTTTGTTGTGTGTAGTTGTTTGTCATTTCCAGCTAATACAAGTGAGTTATTCTCACCAGACAATTTTGTATTTATATTACTAGTAAATCGATCACATGTGAATCTGTAAAATGCATCACCATATTATATCTGCTATATTATGATCATATGATGTTCACCCATGCTTAAACACCTGTTATATCACATGTTACTATTATATTATGCTGTTCTGTTGTTTATATCAGTTTATCACACTGCAAGTTCCCTTTAGATTAGAATCACTATGGGTTGAAATGATACAAACCCGAACGGACTTTAGAATAAGGGAAAACTGTTATGGGTTGAAATGATAGGCCTAAGCGATTTTCAATTTATTTCATATACTTGGGACTACGGGTTTGAAATGATAAAACCTGGTTTTCTTTTTAAATTACGAGTTGAAATGATATATTACTCGTATATCTTTACCTAGCGTAGAAAATTATATACAAACCCGTAGTTAAAATATGTTTTTCTAAAATTTTTAAAATATTTTAGAAATGTAAATATTACTATATTTGATTTAAACTTAATTAAAAATAATTTTTGTAAATTATTATTGATTTTCAGGAAATTTATAAGTTAAATAAATTATGGAAAAGTTAGAAAATTTGAATGTAAGTTATTTTGGAATTTCGATTTAATTATAATTGGAAATTAAATTAAATATGAAATTATGATAAATTTATGATAATTTGAATTTAAAGTGATTTTATAAAATATTAGTGATTTTTGAATAAAGTTAAAATGTGAAATGAATGATTATTTAAGTTGAAATTTTGAAATATAACCAAAATGGGAATTTGTAAATGCTGTAGTTGATGGTAATGAACTAGAAAGCTAAATTGAATTAAAGGCTATTATAACATATTTGTAACTGCCATAATTATTGAATTTAAATAAGTTTATTTGAAATTTAAGTAAACCCTATCACAGCATTTTAAAATAATGTCTTTTGTTAAATTGAACTGTTTTGAATGTAACTTTCCGTAGCGTTTTCTAAATTCTGCGAAAAGTGAATTTTCACTGTTTTGATAGACTTAAGTGAATAAATGAACTTTGAAAGTTGAAAATTTTGAAAATTTAATAATTTAATTATTAAATGTAATAACTTCATTTTTGATTTAAATGAAGTATTTTGATTTGAAATATAAACTGTTTTGAAATGTGAATTGAAATGGTATTTTAAATTGAATAAAATGAATATGGTTTTGAAATGAATTTTTAAAGATATGATATTTTGATATATTGAAATGGTTTGGAAATGATTAGATCTTTATTTTGATATATTGATATTACAGCGCTTTGTAAGTGATGTGGTTGATAAAAATGAACTATGTATAAATTATAACTAAGTGGTATTATAACACTTGGTAAGTTCTGTGATAACAGAAAGATAATTAAAATCTGAAACTAAATAAAGGGCTAAAGTAGCACTTGATAAGTGTTGCGGTAGGATGAAATGAATGTTTGAGGTTTTGATTTAAATAAATGAGCTCATAATTTTTCTGAAATTTTGGGAACTAAATATTTGATTTTAAATATAGTGACTTTACTTTTAAATGGTTTAAATGAATTGTTTTGATTTAAATATAAAACTATTTAAAATGTGATTTGAAATGATAATAAATGAATGATATCTTTGAATTAAAAAAGATAATAAATGAATGATATCTTTGACTTAAAAAGGATATTTAAATGTATATATTTGGATTTGAATTCAAATAATGATTTGAAATGAATTTTGAAAGATATGTTATTTTGATATATTAAAATGGTTTGGAAATGATTAGATCTTTATGTTGATAAAGATTTGAATTTGAAATGGTATTTTATTTTGAAGTATAAACTATGACTTTTAAATTATAACTACATGTTATAAAACAATTGGTTGTTAAAGAGACCGGGATCGGATATGGACATACTCTCTGTCGATACCGAAAACCACTTTAACAACCGTGTACGCGGTGGAGTTTCCAGAATGAAGTAGGATGGTGGCGATGTTCTTGAGGCATATTTACGTGGACCCGACTCCCGTGAGTTGGCATAAGGTGGCTAAAACAGGAGCGATCGCGGGCCAAAAGGGGTAGCCCCTTTGGTCGGACACATTCCTTCGATACTATACTCTTACTTGTGATTGATTAGATGACCATCCTCCGATTTTGTGTTCCGAGATGGGCGTATGTGGCTGCTACGTTACCACCAGCCCGTGTGCGTAGTTGGTATACCTACCCTGGCATTGCCTTGTGTGCCGTGTCACCTACCATACCGAGCCTTTACTACGAGTTTTTTTTTTCTCCCGTAACCCATGGAGTATTTAGGATAGTCTTCCGATCTAGAGATATGCTGATACTGGATGGACTACTAGGACTATTATTTGTGATGGGTGATATGGGTAGCCCGAAACGCTATTTAAAAGTAAGTTTATTTTACTGTAGACATTATTAGAATAGCGCAATATTACTATATAGTAAATAGTTTGACGGATCCTTAGAGGATGGGCGGTACCAGGCATCCTTTAAGTTACTTGTACCTTATTACAGTTCACTTGAGTTGGTTTACATTATATAAGTATATATTGTCCTGACTCGAGTGTTTTGTGTTCTGCTCTACGCTCGGGTCAGCCTGAGTTATTCACAAATTTGGATTCCACTTTTTGGAGATTGGAATCGCTGGAGATTATCTGCTTATCTAGTTTTATCTGTTTCAGTTCTGTTGTTCTATTCAGCTTGTACTTGGTTATCATTTTGAGACTTCTGTTGTAGTTTATTTATTCTATTTTATTTTATTTAACTCTGATATATTTACATAGTAGCTTCATGAACTACTATCTCTTTACTTCCGCTGCATTTCTTACTCTGTGTCTGTGTTCTATGATTATTATTTACTGCATGTTCTGAGATTTGCCAAAATTTATTTACAACGCGGTATTTTGAGCAATTCAAGTCCGACATGTGTGGATACGAATGGTTGAAAACATTGGGTCATTACATGCGGTCCAACAGGGGTTGGCCATAACAATATAAAGGAGATAAAGGGTATGTGTGCATAAATTTACAAAACAAGGCAACACAAGTGGGTTTTGTTGCCGTTTAAGATCTCGGCCAACCATGGATGTACAAGGTCAGATCTGGAAAGGTCAACTACAGGTGTTATAGAGGTCCAAGGCTCATGTTGTGGCTAGTGGTGGTGGTGTTTGGGTCGGCCAAAGCATGATTGGAGTGGTGGAGACAAGGGGAGTTCGGTTATGGAGTTTTAAAGTGGAGTTTTCTTTAAAATTTTGGTGGATCATCAACTTGGTGGGTCTCGGCCGTGGAAGGTCAGTGGAAGGAGGGGATGATGGCTAGTGTAGGTGGTGGTGGAGGCGGCCAAAGTGCTGGAGGAGGGAGGCTGAACACAAGAAGGTGAATACAAGTACAAAAATCAATACAAAACAATGGAAAAAGAATGAAAGTTTACCAAAAAATCTCTCTCAGGAAATGGAGGCCGTACTTTTTGAGTTTAAGAAAGTTTTGGTACGTTAAAAATGAGGGAAAGTCAGCTGAAGGAACGGTGATAAAGTCAGAAATTGAATGGATATGTTGTTTGATGTGAAAAGGCAAATTGAATATAAAAAGCTAAAGGATACAAAAGGTCAAAAACTCTTCAAATATTCAAAATCTTTTTGCATTTTAAATACATGTTAAATACATATAAATAAAGATAAAAACACGAAAATATAATGAATAAATAAAATTAAATAAATAAATTTTAAATAAATATAATTAAATTAAGAAAATAGCTTAAAAATAGAAACTAGGTTATAAAAATAGAAAATAAATACACTAAGCTTTGGAAAAATTATAACATTACTCTAAAATATTTTAAATATATATATATATATATACCTAACATGTCAGATAACGCATATTAAAACATAATATAAAAAATAAAAATATTATTTATATAAATTAAAATAGACAATTTTATTAAATAAATCAATTTACATACAATATTGTAAAAAGCATAACTTTCACAATATAAATCAGATTTCAACGAAACAAAAAGAAGTATTCTTGAAATTTAATATATTTTCATAATAAACGATAAAATTAAAAAACTAAAAAATTACAAAATTTAAATTTTAAATTTAATAGTCAAAGTTTGACCAGATTGACCGAAAATCCAATTTTCTGGAAAATATTCTATTTATTCAGGTTTGAAATTATAATTCACACAAAATCAAAATATAATTTTAAAATAACAAAACTTATTCATTTTAATAAATAAAATAAAGTTTTTAAATCAGGAGTTTCAATTTAAATAATTAAAATAAACAATTAAAATAATCACAAAATACTAGGTTGTTACAATTATTATATTTTATCATTCCGCTGCGATATTCTGTTTTATTTTTTTCTTCGCTTTTTCTTATTCACTCCAATAACAATCCGCCCTTCTGTATGGTTTGAGTCGGCTTGTGTGTCTGCCTAAACGTACAAAAAGGCGGGATGTTACATACACTGATATCAGCGATAAGACCATTTCGCTGAAAAATAAGATAAACGAAGCTAGAGCAGTCCAAATTTGATGAAAAGAAATATGACGTCTCACTCATAAAATGGTAAAAAAAATTATTATATAAAAATGTTTAATTTCGAAAACATTTTATTTCCATCAAATATTAACTGATTTTAAATTGAAATTAGAAAACTAAAAAACTGAACCAACTTCCATATTTTCAGATGAAATCTGACATTTTCTATGTTTAAATAGACGCATACCAAATATCAAATTTTCATTACTAAATTTCATTATTTAAATTCGAGAAAAATTTAGTTAATTACGTCATAAAATCATTAAAATTTATAGATCGTCACACTCTCCCCCACTCAAAACTTTTCGTCCTCGAAAAGGAATGAGATAGAAGAATAAAAACAACATAAAGGAAAGAGAGATTCAAAATACCTAATATTGGATACAACAATTAATTTAAAACCGTATGAATTTCAATTTATTTTAAAATTTGTTTATATTCAACTAATTTGATTTCAATTCATTTATTTTCATTCACTTTAAATTCGTTAACATTTCTTTCAAAACAAATTTATTTTTATTTAACTCATTTATTTTATCAATCGATCTTCAGTTAAGTTGATTCCGCTTAAAAATTCAATTTCGACTATCCTTAAGTAAATTCTACATCATAATTCAATTTTCACCTATACTTTGAATTTTACCATTTGTTTACAAAGATATAAATTCTGTTATTACCCATTTAGCTTTTAAGTTCATATTTGTTTTATTCAATTTGTTTTAATTTACATTTCCTATATCATAAAGTAAATGTATAACATTCATTATAACAACACAATTCTTATTTATAAATTCCCTTATCAGAATTTATTTTTTTGCACATTTTATTTCTTACATTCTATATTGTATACTGTTCAACTACATTTTCTTATTACATTTTAAACCTTTGAATATTTCAGGTAAGTTTTATTAATGTTTCCTATGTAATTGAGCACTTTACCAATTTACTTTTTATTTATAATATTTTTACTAAGCAAAATTTAATTTGAACAATTTGTTTCCTAAGTTTTCTCTTATATAACCTTCAATTGCAAATTCATCTTAACATTTCAATTTTTTAAATAATTCAGGTAAGCTATTCATGTTTATAAAAATGCAGTTGAATATTATACAAATTAATTTTTGTCCATGTTCAACAGTTTCAAGTTATTTCAATTCAAATTTCAATTTTTTAAGACTTCAAATATTTCATATTTTTTTGATTCATTTCAATAATTGAGAACCTAACTTAACACAGAACTTAAGAATTTAAATTTTCGGTTTCTCTTCACACTAATTTGAAATAATTATATACATACATACATATGTACATACATACATACATATATATATAAATCAAATCATATTCAAGAAATTTAAATCAAATCCATTTTGATCAAACAAAAAATGTAGCAAAGCTACGAACTGGTCTCTCCAATTTGAAACTCGAAAATGAATGTCGATGATGCTGTAGTCATCACTGATATTAATTTCCAACAACAAACATAAAATTATAAAACATTGTGTCGGTTTGCTCCGTTCAAGTGTTTTGGAATTCATATCGATTGCGTTGGCCATACGAATCGATCTAAACCCAAAATTCAAAATTAACAACTTAAACATCACAGTATAAAACAATTTTATATTAATTACAAACACACTCCCTCACACGATGATTTCAAAAATGGATCATATAACAAGGATAGAGATTCAAATTTAGAGGGAGCCTAATCAAAGAGAATTCTAAGTAAGGATATAGGTCCGAAAGGAAGATTAGATAATGGAATTACAAAAGAGGAAAGATTGAATAGACTTATATTAATTGTGACAACCTCAAACGGATCAATCGAGATTCCGGGAAAAAGATCGATGCGGAAATTAAATTTCCTACTTGAGAGGGAGAGGAGTGACTTCACCAAAACATCAGGGTAATCTCTGACTATAGGGGTGGAGTCAAGATCACTAGGCTGAGAATCAAATGAGAAGACAAAAATGCCTGCAAAATCTGAGGCAATCGACATTGGGTCACAAGGGAATTAACTGGGTAGTCTACTAAAGAACGGTTCGGGCTTAGCAAGAGATAGCACCATAAAAACCGAGGATGTAGAAATCTCTGGTGAATCGATGTCTATTGTAAAGGAGTTAACCCCTTTGTTAATCATGCCAAGGTTGTCGGAACAGAAGTGGAGTTATGGGATGCTCCAATATTAAGAAGAATACGAATAAGGGGAGACAAAATGAATTTTAGAACAAAAGGGAATGTTCCAAAATTCAAAAGAAATCCTAATCAAAGAGGAGAAATTCAAGCTCGAACAAAGGTGATCCTGTAATTAAATTTATTCTATATGCTAAGTTTTGCCTAAACTAGAGCTTTGATACAAACTGCAACGACCCAGTATTTCGAACCATTCGCATCCGCACATGTCAGACTTGAATCACTCAAAACAACAGATTGTTAATTTATATTTGGCAAAATGTAGCATATACCGTAAATAAATCAATCACAGAATCACAAGCACAGAGTATTACAAAAATAAGCAGCGGAATTGATAAATAGTAGTTCATGAAGCTACTATAAAACATCAGAGTCTGAAACAAAATACAACAAAATCTCAAATACAAATGAATCTATATTACATAAGCATTGACAAGTCTGAACATAAAAGACTGTAATAAACTGAAATAACTAGAAGCTAGATAGATAGATTTTCGAACAAAGCTCAAATCTCTAAAGGTGAGTCTTAAATGATGTGTCACTCGGTCTGATCCCAAGCATAAAGTAAAACACAAAACACTAGTGTGGAGATTAATATTCTTATATAGTAAATTCAACTTAAGTGAAATGTCAACTGAAATGCAAATAACTTAAAGGATGTTTAGGATTCCCATCCTCTAAGGATCCGTGGAACTATCAACTATGTAGTACAATACGCTATTATAATATGTCTATAGTAAAGTAAAGTATTAAAATAGCATTAAGGCGTTACCCATATCCCCCTTAACACATTTTATATAATGTCGTAGTCTATACAGATATTGTAAACTCCACCCGCAGATAGGCTACCAGGGAGCACTCCATAGGTATGACACAAAACAAACTCGTAAAAGGCATGATAGGGCATGTGACAAGGCACGCGAGGCAATTCCAGGGTAGAAATACCGTTTGCACTCCCGAACTGGTGGTAACGCATAGCAGCTACTACCGCCCACCTCGGACACACTCCCAAATCAAGGTTGCACCCAATTGAATCACAAAAGCAATAGAATAGTATCGAAGAAATGTGCCCGATAGGGGGAATGACCCCACTTGGCCCAGTATAGCTTCTGTTTTAGCCACATCAAGCTGACTCATGGGAGTCAGGGCTATGCTAAAACCTCATATAGAATCGTCGCCAAACCATCCTACTTCGTTCTGGAATCTCCACCACATATATAGTTGTTAAAGTTGTTTTCGGTATTGGCCGAGAGTATGACAATATCCGATCTCGGTCTCTTTAACAACCAAACGCTTATTTCACACCGTGGTCATTTCATTTCAAATAGTTCATACTTCATATCAAAATATCATATTCATTTCAAAACCATATCAATTCGATATCATTATTCACTTTAAATATGCATTTCCAAAATCGTAGCACTTTCAAAATTATAATACTTACTAAATCATAGCACTTTCGAGATAATGACACTTTTGAAATCATAACACTTTTGAGATCATAACACTTTTGAAATCATAACATTTCCAACTTAAATAGTTTAGATACTGAAAATAGTATATATATTAAAATAATTATAAATTAAAATAGTTTATATATTGAAATAATTTATATATTAAAATAGTTTAAATATATATATATATTAAAAATACTTTATATAATAAAAATAGTTTCCTCCAATTTCACAAATCGACTCAAATCCAGGTTTGAACTATCATTTCAATTCCAATAAGATTCAAGGTTCACATTTCAAACAATTTCAATATGAGTTTAATTAATTTTTCAATGTTTAACTTTAATTTTATTCAAATTGGAAAATGTTCACTTAATCATTATAATAATAATTAAATAAAATCTTAATTTATAAAGTTAAATCAATATTAAATATTCGCTCTCAATTTTATTTAAAGTTGGGAATATTCATTTAATCATCTTTTATCAAATCAAGTTATAAGTCATATCTTTCAAAACCTAAAAATCTATAAGTTTAAATCCATTCTTATCTAAATTTAATTATTAACCAATTTAAATTCCAAGTCAACATTAATTTATCTTCCTAACCATTATTGTTAAAGTTATAAAACATCTATTTCAAAAATATTAATATAAATTTAAATAAATACTTAAACATATTATAAACCAATTAAATTTTATTAAATTAAATCTTATTATTAAATATATTTTATATTAAATCTTATTTTATATATTTAAAATAATAAAATTATAAGAAAAATCATAAAATTATATTTTCAAAACTAACTTATATATTTAAAATTTCTAAACTATAAAATTTTAAATATATAAATTTAAAACATATATTAAAATAAATTCTTTATATTATAATTTAAAAATCAATATTTAATAAATCCATGTAGTTCCTTCCAAATTTTGGCAATCATTTTTCAAATTAGACCAACGGTGTCCATATATAATTTTCTATCTTATGATCAAGTGATACAGATATTTATCATTTCAATCCACAATAATTTAATATTTACGGGTGTATATCATTTCAACCGCAATCCCAAAATTTCAAAATCAATGAAAATCGCTTGGGTTTATCATTTTAACCCATAATGATTTTTCCTTATTCTACAAGATCATTCGAATATGTATCAGTTCCAGCCATAGGGATTTCCAAACTAACAGGGAACTTGTAGAGTGAGAAAAAATATTCTAATAATATAACATATCAACAACATGCAAATATCATCAGCAACAAATTAAATATAATATATACAATAGGATATGTTGTCATATATCATAGGTGAACCATTGTAGATAATTACTAAATTAAATAACTAGTAATTCAAATTTAGCAGCATATTCCAATTGTCGTTTCAAGTGAAATTAAATTTACTAAATATAAGGTTGTTAATCATGAGTGATTGCTCGCCTTTCGAGGCTAGAATGTAGTTAACACAACAGGCCACGATTTGAATCCGATCTAGAAAATCAACCAATTCAAACAACAAATCTCAAAGCGAAGTAAGCTGGACACAGATTTGATGGACAAAGCTAAAAAATAGGAATCGATGAGAACAAATCAAATCAGCTTGATATAAATGGAAAATATATATACTTTTATTATTATTATTATTATTTTATTAAAATCAATATTTTAAATTAAGACAAGTATTAAAATAAAAAAATATGTATAGTTCAAAATCATTATTCTTAAAATAAAAATATTTAAAATCAAAGATACATATATTATATTTGAAATCAATACTTATATATATACTTTAAGAGTGGGTTCCAAGTATACTTTATTTAAAATATATATACTTTAAATCTATCTACACAGACTTGCATATATTATATTCCTTAGGCTTATAGTACCTTCATACTAGATTTAAAGCAATATATATAGACATATATAGATTATAACATATACAGGCTATCAACAAAATATATGTGTGAGCTACCCAAATCATATACAAACTTATATTTTATATGAACAAACAACCTTCATAAACTTACGTATATAAACTAATATATTTTAAAACTTATATAAGCTAACATATTATATTTTAAGACCCATATTTGTTATAAAATCAATACGAACTTACTTTCTTATAATATATATATATATATATATATATATATATATATATATATATAATTCAATTCGATCATATATAAACTTATGTAAACCTATACATATACGAACAAACAAGTTTTTATATAACTTTCAGAAGCTCACATATATAAATAATAGGTTATATACAACTAAATATATAAACAACAACTTATATACATAAATTATTATAAACTTATACATTAAAATCCAACAGATTTATATAAACTTGTATATATAAATTTTATATATTATAACACTTTAAACATATTATAATTATACTTTTCATATATATATATATATATATACGTATAACAAAACTGAGTACACTAGAATACATATAGGACTGCAAAATAAAAGAATATATATAAACTTTCGTACAAAATTATATATCGAAATCTTAAAAAAATCATTACAATATTAATTGTATATATTTTCAAATAGCAGACATATAGTGAGCTTTTATATATAGATAGGAGAAAGAGAAGGTTACAGGAAGCGAGGAAGAGACTGATGGAGGTCGGTGCTCGGCTATTGGTTGCTGCTACGACGGAGGTTGGACTAACCTTAGTGGGTAGGTGGCATTCGCTAGGAAAGCAGAGGGAGGATTGAAAGTGGTTGTGGGGTGCTAGGTGGCCGTGTGGTTGGTCGGAGCTTTGAGGTCGAGGCAAGTGGTAGAGATGTTGGCAGTGGTGAAAGGAACAAAGGCTGTGGTGCGCTATGGTGGCACGGGCATAGGCATCAGGCGACTTGGACGTGAAAAGGAATAAGGAGGAGAGGAGAGATATACAGGCAGTGGCAAGAGGTCCTTGGGTTGTGGGGTGGATGTTGCTGTCGAGGGGAGCGAATGATGTGGAGGCTAGCATGGGCGGTTAATGGTGGAAAAGACATGGGTACACGGAGGGTAAAATGGACGAGGCAGTTTCATCTATGTATATAAGGCCGAACGAAACAAAAGGGATGGCTGAACAATCTTCTCAAGAGGTTGAGCAAAAGTGGAAGATGCATAAGCTTTTATGAACTTCTATGTTTATATATATATATATATATATTATTTTTTAAAACAGTTTGAATAGTAGAGAGGAGGAGAGAAGGAACGACAAAAACAATATTATATTGCAGTGGAACGGAAGAGAAAGGAGCAGAGTTCTAGAAAAGAAGATAAATAGTTCAAACCGTATAGAAGAAATTTTGTGTGTGTGTGTGTGTATATATATGTGTATATATATATATATATAGTTAAACGACAGAAGGAATATGAAAAGAAGGGACTGAATTGAAGAAAAAATATCAAATAGTGGTAATACTACAGCACATGAATTCAAGAAAATATTAAATGCTTGTAGCTACTGACGTTACCCAATGGACAACGAAAAGACAAAGCAAAGCAAAAGGCTCAAAATACGGAGCCGGTACAGTAGATCGTTTTGCCAAATTCGCCACTTATCGAACACCGAAATGCCCAAATGGATATACTGCAGAAATTAACACTACGAGATGAATAGAATGGTGCATAGATATCAATGATATGACCATCCTATCAAAAGTCGAAATTACGCTGTCAAACTTCGGCTAATTCGCTGAAAATAAGATAAACGAAGTTAGAGCAGTCCAAGTTTGACGAAACGAAATATGACATTTCACTCAGAAAATGATATACATATTTATTATATAAAAACATTCAGATTTCAAAAAAAATTATTTCCATTAAATGTTAATTGATTTTAAATTGAAATTGAAAATTATACAACAGAACTAACTTCCATATTTTCAGATGAAAATCTGACATTTACTATGTTTAAATAGACGCATACCAAATATCAAATTTTCATTTCTAAATTTTATTATTAAATTCGAGAAAAATTTAGTTAATTACGTTATAAAACCATTAAAATTTATGGAACATCACAAAAGGTGAGAAAATTTCTCACTCATTTGGACTATCAGATTAAATTTAAAAATAGTTAAGATTAATTATTGGATGCCTGGTTAATGTAACGCCCGGCCTTTCTATACGCTTTAAATCGACGATAAACCACACACGTTGGACTCAAACCATACAGAAGGACGTCTTGTTATGGGGTGAATAAGAAAAAGAAGGAAGAAATAAAACAAAACAGAATCTTGCAGCGGAACGATAAAATATAATAATCAAATATACAGTTCATGAAACTGTTTTACAAAATATTCGATTTTACTTATACAATACATATCAGAGTTACACATACCAGAGAATAATAATTAATGCAGCAGAAACAGTATGAATGTGGTGGAATACAATAATAAATAGTAATAATAATAAATCTTCGTCTTCGTCCTATAGAGCTAAAGTCTTTGAATCCTGAAATGCTCAGGCTGACCCGAGCGAATTGAAAAGACAAAACACTCGAGTCAGAACTAAAAGATCTTATGTAAGTTAAATCAACAAGAATAAATAATATGAGTGGAACGGCGTCAGAGATGTTTATGGGATTTTACATCTCCTATCCAGTGTCAACGTGAGTGTAGTAACTCAAGAGATGCTCGTAATCCACATCTCTTAAGAATCCGTTAAACTATTTACTATGTAGTAATATTTTGCTATTATAATAATGTATATTAGTAAAATAAACTTACTTTTAAATAGCGTTAAGGCTTTACATTTTCCACCTTAACACGTAATAGTGCCAATAGTCTATACAGTACCGTAATACCTCCTGATCGAGAGGCTACCAGAGGATACTCCATAGGCATAACACAAATCAAATTCGTACAAGGCGTGCTAGGGTAGGTGACACGGCACAACTAGGCAATGCCAGGATAGATATACCAATTACGCTTCCGGGTCAGTGGTAACACGTAGCGCGCAGCTACCGTCCACCTCGAGCCACACCCCCAAATAAAAAAAATCAAAAGTGGCCACCGAATCAATCCAAAAGTCAGTATAATATCGAAGGGATGTGTCCGATCAAAGGTGCTACGCATTAACCCGTTAATCGCTCCTGTTTTAGCCACCTTATGCCAACTCACGGGAGTTGGGTCCACGTATTTACCTCAAAGGAAACGCCACCGCCATCCTACTTCATTATGGAATCTCCACCGCGTACACGGTTGTTAAAGTGGTTTTCGGAGTTGGTAGAGAGTATGACAACTTCCGATCCCGGTCTCTTTAACAACCAAACGTTATTATAACACCGCGGTCTTTCAAAATAGTTTATACTTTGAAAACCAGAATATAATATCCATTTCAAAACCATATAATTGCGATATCATTTCCGTTTTAAAACCCAATCAATATGATATCATTTTAATTTCAAAATATATCACTTTCTAAAAATCATCGCCCTTTAAATCTATATATCTTGAAACCCATGACTTTGAAACATAACTTCAATTACTTAAATGGTTTAAATATTAAATTACTTTATATAATAAAATAGCTTCTTTAATTTCACAAATAAATTCCAAATTCTGATTTGAACCTCCAAATAAACCATTTCAAATTTCCATATATTTCAAAGCTTAAATATTCCACCATTTCAAAACTAAATCTTTGATAATTTCATATATATCAATTTCAATTACTATTATTTAGATTTGAAATGTTTACTTAAAAAAATCAACTATCATTTAAGTAAAACCTTTCAACTTCAAATAACCGGATATTCTTTCAATTTAATTAACTTGATAATATTCATTTAAATCGACTTGATATTCATTTAAGTCCTCTAAACCAAAATCAAGTTATAAAAATCATACCTTTTAAAAACTAAAATTTATTTAAATTTCAAATAATTTTTTATTCGAGGATAATTCTTAAATACTTTAATTCAAATCACATTCATATTTATCTTCCAACATTAATTTTATTTAAGACATTATAAACTCTAGAAATAAAATTTAAATAAATACTTAACCGTATTATATCTTAAATAAATCAACATTTATTATTTAACTTCTTTATACTTTAAACCAATTTTATACATAGCTTAAAACCAATAAATTTTTTTTATATAAAATAATATTTATAAATATCCAAATCAATATCTTATAAAACCATATATTTCTTCACAAAACCATAGAAAAATCATTTCAAAATATTTTTATATATAGATCGCGGTGCCTGTATATAATTTTAAATCCTATAGTCAAGTGATACGGATATTTATCATTTCAATCCGTAATTTAAAATAAAATTACGGTTATACATCATTTCAAACAGCAATCCCGAATGAAATAAAATGCATAACAACTTGCAGTTTATAATAATATATAACACAACATCCATTCATCCATCAACAGATTACACATCCATCACAATCATCATCCAAAACAACCAAACAATGTCAATAGATAACTGATAATATATATAACATGTATTTGACTGGCAGTTATATTCAAAACTAAATTAAATAATGATTTATTTAAATAAATGCAATTAACTGAGATGAAGATTAAAATATACGGTAAAAGTCATAAATAAATGCATAATCACAAAAAAATTAATTTAACAAACATAAGAAATTTTAGAAGTTGTGAGTGGGTTAAAACACTCACCTTTTTAATTTAATTGAATTTAAATTCAATTTAAACCCAAAAAAAGGATAGCCTTAGAATTCGTCCGAACTAGCGCCAAGGTGTTCGAAATTCCAATACGAACCTACCGGAGAAAACCACGCGTGGAACGAACCTCGTATGTAAAAGTTATTCGATTTAGAAGTTATACAATTTAAATAAATCAAAAAATAAAAAATAGAAATAAAACGAAGACACGTCACCACGTTAATGCTTCCTCTCGTATGCAAGCTACAGGCCTTCACGCGTACGGAACCCAAAATCACGCTCAACGTCCCCCCTTTGACCGAGAATCTAGGCCGCCTCTGACCATCGTTCGGCGCGCCGCAGCCACCCACGTACTCCCCAAGGCCGCCGCACCCCTTCACCTAGGTCCGGCACATCCCAGCATCGCCGGCCGCCTCCGTTTGGCTAGGGTTTTCGAACCCTAACTTGCCCAATTCAACCACCACCAGTCGCTATACTCAACAAGACCACCGTCGTTGAACTCCCCACGACAATCTCCACCAAACCCATATTTCAATTTCGTCGATTGATGTCGAATTCAAAAACGCCCAATTCGACTTTGACCGTGATTTCTGATCAATCTGGTCCCTGTCTCGAAAAACGGATAGTAGATGTAGGTTCGTATCATTGAGATCTTCGATATATATTTTTTCTGAATTTTTCTGAGGAGTTTTAATTTTTGAAGCTGATTTTTGAATTGAAATTTGAATTAGATAAATTAGGGTTTACAACCATTGAGGAAGAGGAGCACAGAAGTTCCTGTACGTATAGAAATGAAGAAAAGAGGCTGTTAGGATTTATAACAGGATATTTATAGGTAGGGTTGAAATTAGAGTGGATGGATAAGGTTGGATATACACGCTAACGACAAAGTGGCCCAAAATGGCCCGTTACGACTCCGGAACGAAATTGGATCAAACCATATATCGATATAGATGTTTAAAAATATTTTAAATGCAATGAAAAAGGTTTCAAGCCAAATTCCATCGCATGAAGAAGTTATGCTAAAATCAAATTATTTCAAATTGATTTCAAGGCGTTTCGAGTCCGTATGATCAAACGACAAGTCCGATCATTACGAAACTTGAAACCCTACATTAATTCACCGTTACGGATCCGATAAAACTGGTTTTGTCGAAATCCGAGTCAGTGGCTAAAATGACTATTTTTCCATTAATTAAATAAATTAATAATTAATTAATTAAATCAAATTTTCAATTTTATTTCGATAATTGACAAATTTCAACATTTTTAACTTCTTTATCATTTACAATGATTTGAACAAATTTAAATGTCAATTTATCGTTGATTAATCTATCAATTGCAGTGTTAAAATTTCAATTTCATTATATTCAAATTTATGAATTAAATTTCCAAAAAATCTATTAAATTCACTTTCATTCTATTATTCAATTCATTATTATCAAACGGATAAAATAAACATTGGATTTACAAACTATTACCTTAATATTTTCTCATAATCCATCTAAGTTTCAACTAACGTAATATTAAATAGTTAATTTCATTTTATTGCAATCAATCCTATTATCATACATTAGATTCCAATATTTTCACAACTTTATTTCGCATCCCTTTTATTCAACAAACTGTCATTTTATAAACAAAATTAACATTATTTCCAATTATTACTTTCATTTATATTAACAAAACGTTAAATTTAGATTTTATTACAATTGATTACCAAAGTTTATTTAACACATTAAATAAACAAGCAACCTATATTAATTTCCACCGTCTTGCTTTTTAATTGCTCTTATACGTTGGTTACTTATCAATCCAGATTAAAATTCCATATATAACGCTAATTTTATTTCATTTCTATTTTCATCTTTATTCCAATTGCATAACATTTAATTCCAATTTTATTATATTTGCCAAATATGTACATTAATTATTCTTTATATTCTCCATAAATTATTTACTTGGTTTCATACTTTATAAGTTCTCAATTCCAAACAATATTATAATCACCTACATGACATTGATTTTATTTCATTACTATTTATTTTTATGAATTCATTAACTATTCACTAATTGCCTTTGTTTTCTTATATTCAATTTATTACCAAATATTCCTATTTACAATCAATTATAACCTAAACAGTCGTTTTAATCAATTTGGATTGCATTGAATTAATTACTTATTACCTTACGTCATCCTATAACCCCGTTATACTATTTTCCATTATTTCATACATAGATCACAAGTTTACATTCCTTTATACTATCTTACGAAAACAATATACATTTCTAATACTTTATTGCATTAGTTTACATTTCGTTACAAATAAATCAATATATTATTCCACACATTAATACACTGATTGCATTTGTTTATACTATATTCCATTTAAAACAAAGTCATAACATTTGAATTATTATATTAAACTGGAATGTTCATTCACGTTCATTAATTATTAACTTGCAATAACGTATTTCCTTAATTTACATCCAATTACTTTTAACCATGTTTCAGTACATTAATTAATTCAATACTTACCTCTAATTTCACATATTCAATTTATATCCAGGTATAAATCCTTATATCCCATTATATCTTAATGCATACATTAATTAAGATTTTAAATTAAATTAATCATTTTATCTTGGTAACATTCTTTTATTACAATAAGAATATAATAAACATTTACATTGTTTCACTTATTGGAATCACATCCAAGTTATTAACAATTAACTTACCAATCTTATCCAAGTTATTATTTACATTAAAAATTCACTAAATTTTTGTTTCCTTCGACATTAAGTTACCAAAGTCTTCTTAAATTAATAAATTAAATTACCAAATTTTACGGGTCGTTACACTCTCCCCCACTCAAAACTTTTCGTCCCCGAAAAGGAAAAAGAAGGGAAAAGAAGAATTAGGAAATCAATATATCTTACTTAAAATATTAAATTTATATGCAAATAAATTGCAAAACCAATTAATTTAAATAAAATATACCTATTTATAACCATTAAATCTTTTTATACTTAAATTAATAAAGTTGGGAAAACATTTTTCAAATATTTTCTAAGTCCAAAATTTACGGAAAATTTCGGCAGAGTCTCCTTTGTACGGAGAGGCTCGAGAGAAAATATAATATCAAATATAACAATATATAACATGTATTTCAAAAAATAATATATCCCAACACGGGAAAATAATATAGTAACGCTATAAAACCGCAATCTGAAAACGTACCTATTTATCGGGGGATTAACGCTTAATTATGAAACCAAAAGCAGTAGTAATTGCTACCATAACCTGTATTTCACTTATATAATCCAAAAAGGATGATAATTATATAAAATGAAATGTTTCAAGTGGTTTCAACCATAAACAAATCAATAAAAACATCACTCACTTGCACAAGGCATACAACCATCACATAGAATCATCACAAATCAATCATTCATTCATATCAAACAAACAAATAGTTGTTCGGGTTCAACTTTAAATTGCACAGACGGGAAAATAAACTACTTAGTGCACCATTTACTCAATAGTCTTAGATGGAGCTAAATAGATTATTCATACATATAAACAAAATTTAAAGTATCCTTGCCCAAACAACCATAAACAAAACAAACAACGATTTCAATCAACAGATAATCAACAGATTAAGTTTAATCTTATTAATTCCATTCATACATTTGTTTTTGATTTCTTTTTAATTCATATAATGGTTTATCCCTTTTTATTTTACATTTATTTCTTACGATTTTATTTAGAAATAACTTTAACTTATTTACTTAAGTATATAACATTATAACCTCAATTCTTATTAATAAAAGCAATTTATTGAATACTTCATTACATACTTTTACTTGTACAATTTCCATTACATTTTCTTATTAAACATTTCAACTTTTAATATTTGGTAAGTTATATATATGCTTTTTAAGAATGTAATTGAAAGTTATACAAGTTTTCTCATTTTCTTTAATAAATTTACTGTTCAATAATCATATCATTTGTTTTATAGATTATAATTTATAACTTTCTTATAGTTTCACTAATACTTAGCATTTAGTCTCTTATTTCATTTATAAGTTCCAATTATTAGTTAAATTCCATTTCACTAAAGCAATTGAAACCATTAATTGATGGAAACTTAAGAATTTAAATGCCGGGTTTAATCTCAAATCATTTTAAAATAATAGATAAACTTATTTATATATCCAATTATATTTAAAACAGTTTAAAATTAACAACATTTTTTTTTCCATTTTTTCTTTTTTTCCAAATAAATCTACAGTAAAACTACGGCAATGACCTTCCCACTTCGAAACTCGAAAATGAATGTCGATGATGCGGCCGCAATCACCGAAATTATTTTCCAGCGACAGAGAGGGGAGTATAGAACTTATTTCTTTACAAAGTTTCTTTAAAAAAATTCTTTCAAATAATATTGAAATGTTTATAATAGAAAATACTTCTAATAATATTATTGCTATATTCCAAAAATCATTCGAAAGAATTTTCAAAACCCTGGGACTTAGGTTCTAAATTTCCAATTTTCATTTATTTTACTTTTCAAATCTTATTTCAACTATTATTTATAAATTTCATTACCTAACAACCAATATATTACAACCAAATATATATCATTTATGAAAACTTTTATTTTGTATATAGAAAATATAATAGGCAAAATTATTTCATTCACCTATATTAAAACAAATATTATGTCGGTCTGTCCTATTAAGTGTTTAGAAATCCCTATTGATGTCATAGCGTCCCATGCATCATACAGAATTAATAAATACAAAACGGAAAAAATTGACACAATATTAAAACCTTTTTATAACAATAACAAATACGCTTTATCATATATATACATTCTGCAACTCATCATAGGGTATTACTACCCTATTAATAAAGAGTCAAACCCCACAAAGCTAAGGTTTTCACCAAACCAAAGCTCTGATACCAGGTGTAACTCCCCGCCTTTCTATACGCTTTAAATCGATGATAAACCACACACGTCGGACTCAAACCATACAGAAGGGTAGATTGTTATGGGGTAAATAAGAAAAAGAAGGAAGAAATAAAACAAAACAGAATCTTGCAGCGGAACGATAAAATATAATAATCAAATATACAGTTCATGAAACTATTTTACAAAATATTCGATTTTACTTATACAATACAATCAGAGTTACACATACCAGAGAATAATAATTAATGCAGCGGAAACACTATGAATGTGGTGGAGTACTATAATAAATAATAATAATAAATCTTCGTCTTCGTCCTCTAGAGCTAAAGTCTTCGAATCCTGAAATGCTCAGGCTGACCCGAGCGAATTGAAAAGACAAAACGCTCGAGTCAGAACTAAAAGATCTTATGTAAGTTAAATCAACAAGAATAAATAATATGAGTGGAACAGTGTCAGAGATGTTTTCGGGATTTGACATCTCCTATCCAGTCTCAGCGTGAGTGCAGTAACTCAAAAGATGCTCGGGATTCACATCTCCTAAGGATCCGTTAAACTATTTACTATGTAGTAATATTTTGCTATTATAATAATGTTTAGTACTAAAATATACTTACTTTTAAATAGCGTTAAGGCTTTACATTTTCCACCTAAACAGGTAATAGTGCCAATAGTTTATACAGTACCGTAATACCTCCTGATCGGGAGGCTACCAGAGGATACTCCATAGGTACGACACAAATCAAACTCGTACAAGGCGCGTTAGGGTAGATGACACGGCACAACTAGGCAATGCCAGAGTAGATATACTAATTATGCTTCTGGGTCGGTGGTAACGCGTAGCGCGCAGCTACCGCCCACCTCGAGCCATACCTCGAAATAAAAAAAATCAAAAGTGTCCACCGAATCAATCCAAAAGTCAAAGTATAATATCAAAGGGATGTGTCTGATCAAAGGTGCTACCTCATTAACCCGTCGATCACTCCTGTTTTAGCCACTTTATGCCAACTCATTGGAGTTGGGTCCACGTATTTACCTCAAAGGAAACGCCGCCACCATCCAGCTTCATTCTGGAATCTCCACCGTGTACACGGTTGTTCAAGTGGTTTTCGGAGTTGGCAGAGAGTATGACAACTTTCGATCCCGGTCTCTGTAACGTCCCGCCTTTTCGCAAGCTTTAAATCGACACACTTGCGAATTCAAACCATACGGAAAGGCGGATTGTTATGGGGTAAATAAGAAAAACAAGGAAGAAATAAAACAAAATAGAATCTCACAGCGGAAGGATAAAATATAATAATCAAATATACAGTTTATAAAGTTGTTTTACAAATATTCGATTATACTTACAACATTTATCAGAGTTACGCATACCAATAACAATGCAGCGAAACAATATGAGTGTAGTGGAATATGATAAATAATAATAATAGAGATCTCCGTCTTCGTCCTCCAGAGCTAAAGTCTTCGATCCTGAAACGCTCGGACTGACCCGAGCGAATTTGAAAAGACAAAAACACTCGAGTCAGAACTAAAAGATCTTATGTAAGTTAAATCAACAGAAATAAATATGAGTGCAGTAACTCAAGAGATGCTCGGGATTTACATCTCCTAAGGATCCGTTAAACTATTTACTATGTAGTATATTTCGCTATTATAATAGTGTCTATAGTAAAATAAACATACTTTTAAATAGCTTTAAGGCTTTACATTTTCCACCTTAACACGTAATAGTCCTAGTAGTCCATCCAATATCATAGTCCCTCCTGATCGGGAAGCCACCAGAGGATTCCACACGGGCTACGAGAGAAATCCAAACTCGTTCAAGGCGTGATAGGGTAGGTGACACGACACAACTAGGCAATGCCAGGGTAGATATACCAATTACGCATCCGGGCCGGTGGTAACGCGTAGCTGCTATTACCGCCCACCTCGGACAAACTCCCACCTAAAATCAAAGAAATCAATAGTGGCCACCAAAACAATCCAAAGTCAGAGTATAATATCGAAGAGGAGTATCCGATCAGAGGATTGACCTCATTGGCCCGAGAATCGCTCCTGTTTTAGCCACCTTATGCCAACTCACGGGAGTCGGGTCCACGTAATTACCTCAAAGGAAAACGCCGCCACCATCCTACTTCATTCTGGAATCTCCACCGCGTACACGGTTGTTAAAATGGTTTTTTCAAGGTTGGCAGAGAGTATGAAAACTTCCGATCCCGGTCTCTTTAACAACCAAACGTTATTATAACACGGCGGTTATTTAAAAATAATTTATACTTTAAACCAGAATGTAATATCTCTTTGAAACCATATAAATACGATTTCATTTTTATATTTTTTTTAAAACCCCAAGTCAATATGATATCATCTTTATTTTATAAATATCCCTTTCCCAAAATCATAATATTTCCAAATATATACCTTGAAACCATAGCTTTGAAACATAACTTTAATACTTAGTGGTTTAAATACTATATTACTTTATATATGTAATAAAATAGCTTCTTTAAATTTCACAATAAAATCCCAATGTCAATTTCAACCTCCAAATAAACCATTTTAATTGCCATATATTTTCACAGCTTAAATATTCTATATTTCAAACTTAAATTTTTATAGTTCATATATTTCCCTCTTTAAATATTCCACTATTTCAAAATGGATTCTTTGAAAATTTAATATATATCAAATCCAATTCCTATTATTTAAATTTGAAATATTTACTTAGTAACAAACATTATTCAGGTAAAACTCTTAAACTTCAATAACAGGATATTCTTTTAAATTAAAATATTTGATAATGTCCTGTAAATCAATTTGATATTCATTAAAACCTCTAATCAAAATCAGGTTATAAAATCATACCTTTTTAAATCCTACTTTATTTACATTTCAAATAAATTTTACGAGGAAAATTCTTAAATACTTTAAATTCAAATCATATTCACATTTATCTTCAACCTTACTTTTTATTAGAGTTATTATAAAATCTATATACAATAGAATTTCAAATGTATTCTTAACCATATTATATAAACGCAATCAACTTCATTATTTAGCTTATTTTAAAATTCGAAACAAATTTATACATAGCTAAATTCATGAATTTTTACTATATATATCCAAATTAAATATTTATTAAACCGTATTCTTTCCAAAACCATAGAAAATCATTTCAAAAATATTTTTATATATATACCGCGGTGCCTGTATATAATTTTCTATCCTATGGTCAAGTGATATGGATATTTATCATTTCAATCCGCAATTTAAAAATAAAAATGCGGTTGTATATCATTTCAAACCGCAATCCCGAATGAAATGAAAATGCATAATAACTTGCAGTTTATATAATATAAAACACATCATCCATTCATCCAATATCAATCATCAACCAATTTATTGCAATCATCATCAAATTTAAACAAAACATCAATATAGAGCATATAAAATATAACAGGTATCAATGAACAGTTTATATTCAAAAATAGATTAACAGCTGTTTAACTAGCAGTTTATATGCAAAAATAAATAAAATTTTAACTGTCAATTTATATGCAAAAATAAATAAACTTAACTGGCAATTTATATGCAATAATAAAATTAAATAACAATTAAATTTAAATAAATGCAATTAACTGAGGTGATGATTAAAAACATGCCAAACAGTCATAAATAGATTTCTAAATACATCACAAATCAATTTAACAAACAAAAGAAATTTTAGAAGTTGTGAGTGGGTTAAAACACTCACCTTTTGAATTTAAATTGAATTAAAATCCAATTTAAACCCAAAAATTCAACAGCCTCAGAATCTGTCCACACCAACGTCAAAATGTCATAAATTTCAATACCATCCTAACAAAAAAATCGCGCGTAAATCGAACATTGTATGCGAAAGTTATTCAAGTTATAAGATGAATATTGCCATAATAAAGTGTATATATATAGTGATATTAAAATAAACAAAATAAATACTAAATTTCATGTTTTGGGATGAGGAAACTAGGGTACCTACTAACAAGGTGGTGGCAAGGCTTGGGTGAGGTGGAGAGGCTTTCACGCAACTCAAAGCTTCAAGAAGGATTAGGAAAAAGTATTGCAAGCAGGTGAGGGAGAAAATGAAATAGGGTCATGTTTGCATAATGAAGTTCAGTGAGATTGGAAAATTGAAATGAGGCTAAAGGAGGATGGAACTAATGAAATGAATGCTTCAGGTAGCAAAAATGAAAATTTATACATTGCAAACAAAGAGGTGGTAACGAATAATAAATATAAGGTAACAAATGGACCAGTTGTCCTAAAATTTGAGATCCAATTACGAAACGTCTACTCCGCTAAATTAATTTCTATTAACCCTAAATATACACCTTATGTAACGACCCGGAAAAATTTAACAACTTTAATTGATTTTATAACGTATTTAATTGAATAGTTGTGAAATTTTATAATAATTGGATTTTTAAAATAAAATGTTTATATATTTAGAATACGTATATTTAAACATAGTAGATTGTAAATTTCAAATTAATTTTATGAAAGTTTATTTCATGGTGAAATTCTATTAAATTCAAGCTAGCCAATAATTGCTGATAATAAAATATTTTCCAAACCTGAATATTTTTACGTAAAAAAAATTCTAAATCCTCTCCTGAGTGAGATGGCGTCTTCTTTTTTTGAAATTTGAACACCTGTTGCTCCGTTTATCTTAATTCTAATAAAATAGCAGCATTTTCTAGTACCGATTATCGACTTTTGATCGGATGATCGTACAGCCAATATCTGTGTACAGTTTTGATCGTGTCATCATACTGATCTTTACCGTGTATTCAATTCTGTGTTTTGAAGTCCGGTAAATAACGAAGTCCACGAAACCGGTAACCGTATCAGTATCGAATTCGTGACTGTTTGCTTTCTTTTGAATTTCAAACTTTAACTGTGTCATCCAAGCAAATATTAATTGCTTTAATAACTTTTGCTGAATCTGTGGCCATGCAATTTATTAATTTTCGGTACATTTATTTTGTTTCCTTCGTTCTTCGATATTCTAGTGTTATAAAATAAATTTATTATAACGTTATTATACATGAACTTGTATTTATTTCTGAAAACGTATACGTTTCCCTTTTCTATAGTTTCAGTTAAAAAAATTTAATACGTTTTGAATTTGCGTGTGACTTTCAATATTTTACCGTTCGCTCTTCCGTGATGCTTCGTTCCGCCCTTCCCTTTGAAAATATATATATTTCATCTTTTTTTTTTCCATTTCGTTTGCCTACCTGCTTTTCTTTCTCCTCTTCCATTTTCTCCTCCGCCTGCTCTTTTATTTTTGCCTTGCCTGGAGAATAGAAGCGCCGATCCCATCATCCCCTTCTGCCGCCTCATCACAGCTCAACCCATCACCACCCAGACCTCCGCTCCCCAATGCAATCACCACTTCTCCTCCCCAGAATCTCGCCCATCATCTGATGCAAGCTCGACCACGGCCTCTTCTTCCGCCACCGGCTAACTTCAGCAACCGCTCATGCCGCCTAGCTTGCCTCATCGATCATTTCCCGATGTTGTTCCCTCCAACCCGAGCTGTCTCCATCATCACCAAGTCTAGCCACTCCTTCCCATCCACATGGCCACCACCCTCCAGTTCTCCTCCTCCGCCGTCCTTTTCCCCATGCTTCTCGTGCCGACCAGATCCAGCCCACCAGGTGCCACCGCCCTCTCCTCCACTCCGCCGCTTGCACAGCCACCTCGGCCTGCATCTCCCCTTTGCCTCCGCATTACCACTTCAATTTTCGCCACCCCCTCAGCATCTCGTCGCCAGCACTTCACCCCTCCCTCCTCTTGCTTGCCAAACATTATTCTATCATATATATTGGGTAAGTTGTTAAGTATATATGCTCTGGTCTATATGTATTTCGGTTGGGTTAAAAGATTAATAAGTTTTTTTTTATATAGTTTATATATGAGTATATATATTATGGTTAGTTTATGGCATATTAGTATACTATATGTTAGTTATTTACTATTGTTTGAATCTAACGTTATATGTTATAGTATGAGAGCTTTGATATGTCGGCAAAATAAAGGTTTGTTTGTCAGTTATAGTAGAGTTGGTTTAAAAGGAAATATTATGTACTATTTTACAGTCTATATTTTACAGTGTATATCGTGTTTTGCTACAGTATGATATATATAGTATGTATTTATCCTATGTTGTACTTCACCTTTAGGTCTGCATATACTGTCATGAATACGGAGTCTACATATTTGCTTTTGGCTAGCTTATACATATAGATATTATGGATTTATGAACATATGTTATAAAATGTTGGTATTTGAGAAGTATGAATGTATATAAGTTATGATAATATTAGGTTTAAATCTGTATGTATATATGAGTTGCAGAGGTTACTTAAGTTATAGGTATATATTATTTAAATATGATGAGTCCTATAAGTTTATGAAAGTATACATTTATTTTTAAAGTGTCTGCATGAATGTTTAAAGTATAGATGTATATATGGTTATATACTATTTTACCTAGGTCGCATATCAATAAGTATACATATAATATAAGTTTACTACGATAATAAAATGTTAGTTTGCATATGAATATATATATATATAAGTTTATGTGAATTCATATAACCCGTTGTTAGCTCAGCCATGCAAGTTTACACATTCGTGTCATTTATCAAAGGATGTATACATATATGTTATACATTTATTTAATTATATATTGTCTGCATATGTGTATACGTATAGGTCTAGTAGTTATATATAGTATGTCTTCTATATGTGTGTTGAAAGGTTGCTTACTGTCTTGCTTTTATAATAATATTAATATTAAATAGTGTACACGGCTTTCAATTTTTATAGAAGTGGCTACCTTGTTAGAATGGTGTTGTTATAAGAATAAGGTGAAATAAATTTTGTAACAAATAAAAAAAAAAGTGTATATACATATATATTTATATGTTGTTTTTGATATATGGGTTTTGGGTTAAAACAATGATTGAAATACATATATTTAGTTAATACGTGTTTTAATTTATTTGTAAATAAGTATAATATATTCATCTTATTTTAATATATATGTCTGGATTTAGAATATGACTTAATATATATATATATATATAGTCATATATGAGTTGCTCGTATCGATTGTCTTCATCGATCCTGTTCTGACTTGATTTCATCAACTTCCATTTATCAGCTTCGTACGTCGATTCGAGTTCAATCTTGTCTTGATTTGAGATTCGAGCCAATCAGCTTTGATCGTTGAATTCGTGTCGGTTTTGCTTTGCTTGGATTTGAAATTTAATTTCAGTGTCTGTATCAGTGCGCGTATCCGTGTCTCCTTCTAAATTCTCTAGCCTCGAAAGGTGAGTAATCACTCACGATTAACATTCTTTTATTTATTAAATTTGATTTCAATTGAAACGGCCATTGAAATATGCTGCTGCAGTTATTTAATTGTTATATTTAGGCTATTATCTGTAACTGTTCACTATGGGATATGACACCATATCCTATTTGTTTATATTTATTTTGATGATATATGCCTATTATTATTATTATTTTCATATCTGTTATCACTCTGCAAGTTCCCTGTTAGTATAGAAATCACTATGGGTTGAAATGATACATACCCGAACGGACTTTAGAATAAGAGAATTTCGTTATGGGTTGAAATGATAGACCCAAGCGATTTTCATTTAATTGAATTTGGGATTACGGGTTGAGATGCTATCCACCCGTATATATTTAGTGTGCGAATTAAAATGATAAATATCCGTAACACTTGACCATATGATAAGGAGTATATACAGACACCGTTGGTCCATATATAAATATTTCGGAAATAAATTCATTGTTTTGAAATGAAATATATGGTCTTATTAAAGGTTAATTATTAAATTTTTATATATAAAGGGTAATGATATATGTAGATTTAATAATATTTAATTTAATTAAGATGGAATTAATACATAAATTATTTTAAATATTTATGTGCATTATATTTCAAATATATTTTGCAATAATTGGGATAAATTAAGATTGGGAGATAAATTTGGGTTATTAAAAATGGTATTTAAATAAGGAATAATTTAATTAAATTTATTTGAAATTATTGAATGGAAAATTTAAAGGTATGAGATTTAAGTGATTAATGAATATTTCACGTTTAATAAAATTAAAGAAAATATTGAGTAAAATGTAGTTTAGGGTTACCTTAATGATTTTGAATCAAATAAGGGAGTATTTCAAGATTTAATAATAATGAGATTAAATCGAGTTCTATATGAGACTGTTATTTAGAACATTTAAATATTAAAGGCTTGAACTATATTGGAATTTTAATGGTTTATGTTGAGATTCGGATATGTATTTGAAATCAACGTAGTTGAATCTGTTATTTAGCAACTAAAATTGAATTAAAGTGAAATTTAGGTTGAACCAAATTTAAAATTATTATTGAGAAAACTAAATTGAATAAAATTTAGTTGAAACGTTGAATACTTAAAGTTTTGAAATATATTGAATATAAAGGGGTGTTTTTGTGATTACAAATCTGAATTTGAGATCGATAAATTGAAGAGTTTATTTTAGGAAGTGAGTTGAATGTAAATTGATAAATAAAGATTTAATTTAATTTAAATGGGAAGGTCGGGTTGATGTTGAAACGATTTGTTAAGTTGAGGGAATTGAAAATACTTTACTTTATAAATTATTTAATGTATATAAATACTATTTTGGGAAATATAGAGATATTTGAAATGAAATGATATTGGTTTTGAAGTATAAATGACCACGGTGTTATAGTGTATATCTCTACCTTGTAGATAGTTCTATGGACCCTTAGAGGATGGTTATCCCAAACATCCTTTAAGTTATTTGTATTTCAATTGATATTTCACTTGAGTTGGGTTTATTGATATAAGAATGTTAATCCTGACTCGAATGTTTTGTGTTTGCTTTACGCTCGGGTCAGACTGAGTGATACAGCATTAGAGACTCACCTTTGGAGTTCGGAGCTTCATTTGAAGGTCCAACTATCGACTCAGTTTCCAGCCTTTCCAGTTGATTGGTTAAGAGAAGTCATCTGTTGCATTGGAGACTTCACTGCATTTGAACTATTCGGTTGTATTTTATTTCTAACTCTGATGTATATAGTAGCTTCATGAACTACTATTCTTTATCTATTCCGCTGCATTATATTACTCTGTGATCTGTGATTGATTTATTTACTGTATATTTTAAGCTTTGCCAAATTTTAAGTAACAATTCGGTATTTTGAATTATTCAAGTCGGATATGAATGGTTTATTGTCGATTTGAGTGGTCCAAAATAGCGGGTCGTTACACCTTATTAATACCCAATTTAATTTTATTAACACACATTAAATAAAATGTAACACTCCAATCAATGCCACTGGGGACCACCGCTGCACACAATTAAAGATGGGACTGGAAATTTAAATTTAAAAAAGGCGTTTTTCTCAACGCGCAATCACATTCAAAATATTTAATTTACTTTAAAATATTAGGTTAGCGTTAAAATCACTTCTATACTGCCTCTTGATTGTTATAAAATGAATGTAAAATGTTGTTTCAAAATTCAAAATTTTCCTTTTTTATAAAATTTTACTTATCTTTAAAATGAAATGTTCATTTTATTTTTCTCAAACTGTTCTTTTATTTTCATTAAAAATGCTCTTTCTATTTAACCCAAAAATGTACGTTTCTTATATTAAATGCCATAAATTTCAATTAACTTCTCTTTCCTTTAATTTAAAGATTCCTCATGTGGATTAGATGTTGCAAATTCCACACTTTCAAAACTTTAACTTCTATTTTAATTGCTTATAGATTATACATTAATCTTCCAAAATTTTCAATGAAATTAGCTTTCCGTTTATTTTCAATACATTCTTCTTATGGTATAATTATTTTGTTTCATATCTATTATTCAATTCACTATTCTTAAACAGATAAAATTTTTCATTGAATTTGCAAACTATTACCATAATATTCTTGCATTCCATCTAACTTTCTATTAACGTAATAATTAAGTGTTAAATTTCATTTATTTGCCATAAATCCAATTATTGAATTTTTCTACACTTCAATTAAATTAAAAATCTTACTTTCCATTCTTTTAAATTCAGTCAATCATTATCTTATGGGTACATTTTACATTACTGTAAATCCAATTCCCTAATATTTTCCAGTAATCAACTAAATTTATATCAACGTAGTGATTAATTACGTTTATTTCAATGGATTTAGATCTAATTCACTAAATTATATACATAGGTAAACAATTAATAGTTATCACAATAAGCCAAATCTACTCCCATTCATACCCTAGTATCAATTGACAAAAATAAAATTTCTTACCTAACATTGATTATGTCAAATTACATTTTACTGTGTATTATTTCATCAATTGAATTTATTTTCCAATTTGCTGATTTCAATCAATTAAACCTTACCATATGTTCCAATTCCTCTTTTTGGTTTGCGACTTTTTCAAAGATACGTTTTTGATTTTTGAATTCGATTTCTCTGGCATCAACTCTATTTCAACTGGACTTCAACACTTGACTTATTAAACATGAATTTTGTTTGCGTCTCCATTAAATTCTTCGACTTAGAACATGTTTATTTATGAGTTTCATCATTATACTGCCCTTATGCACTTTTGTTATATGAACTTGCTGATGTTTGTTGTCGGTCACTTGCGCATTGTGGTACTTCATGCTAGCGTTCTTGGTTTCATATGCATTGAGTTTCATTGTGTATCTTCACTGTGTTGCATTCATTCGTTTGCATATATCAGTTGCTCGGCCTTTGGTTGTTTCAGTATTCATGTTGTTCATTGGGTTGTAGTCTTCATTGTTGTGTTGTATACTCTCTGTATACATACTTGTACAACTTGTATTTGCACTTGCTTTATTTGTAATCTCTGGCACTGCTGTGTCATTGGTCACTGTTGCATAAATGAACTGTTGCTCCAATTGTCATTGATGTATCACTACTTGTGCAGTTTGGTCTTGCATTTTCATTTGGTTGTTGCAGTCCTATGTTTGCATACCCATTTCTGCAATACTGCTACTTGTCTGTAGCCTGCCTTGTTTAGTTCCTGTAGTTTGCTGTACATATGATCTTGCATTGTTGATGCTCTTTGAGTTGCAGTGTTTCATCATACTTTAGTTTGAGCTTGTTGTTCTATGTTTGGTCACTAACTTGTGTTCATTGCATTGTAGTTTACCTCACTTGTATCATTGGTGTTTCTCACTTGATGTTTATGGTATTTGCTGTTATATCACTTCGAGTTGCATACTTTACTGTCACTGCTGGAGTTGTTGTACACTGTGGTCTTCATTTGCATACTCTGCATATGTATTCATAAGCATTAACCATCTTCTTTGTTGTGGCCTGGTCGATACATTTGTGATTGCATTGTTGCAGTTTCCATATCTTGTGATCGAGCTTGCATGCTTCGTGTTGCCTTGACTTCGGGTTGCACTTGTGTTGCTCACCATGTTGCATACATGTTTTCCTGTGTTCATGCTTGTGACATTCATGTTGATTTTTTGAAATTTCACTTGAGTTGAATCCTGTTTCAAAACTCGGGTTTGACCTTGTGCTCGTGTCGTGATTTTAAATATATTGCACGTGAGTTGAACCCGTTTTTTCATTTGGGTTTGACCTGTGCTCACCTGTCCCTGTAGCATTATCAAGTGTATATCGATGTGCACGGCCTTGTGGCATGTACAGTGATACACTGTGCATGTCACATTGTTCGTGTATGATGAATTCAAATGTGAATGATGACGAACAACCCAAATAACTGAGGCAAATCATATTTTCAAAAATCATATTTCATTTTATATTGCAAAAATATTTCTTTTTCAATTTTACTGCGTTAGTGAATATTTTTGCAGATTTCTCAGATGCTGAATTATAGCTGGAATGAAATTACAGATAAACTACGAGTGTGAGTGATATGTAGTGAGGCATTTATGTAAATTGAATTGATGATGTAATTACAATCAAAATTGTATATGTATAGTGAGAGCTTGAATTTGTACTATTCAAAATTGTAATAAATATTTGTTTGAATAAAATTTCTGTTTGAATTCAAATTCTGTGTGATTTATTTTATTCAACAAATATTTATTTAATCTATGAAAAATAAAATAGTACATTAACAAATACATTTAAATGAATATATATATGTTTATTATCATCAAACAAAATCATATAAGCGCAAAGCGCATATTCATACAATCTCCCCCTTTTGTTGACAACAAACATATATTTAAGATTTTGAATGTGTTAAATGTATTTGCTCTATAGATATCTCCTAATTTCTCCCCCTATTTAAATGCTTCCTCTCTACTCGATGCTCCCCCTACATATATGCATACAAATAGAAATATACAAATGAATATATATGCAAATGGAAAATTATTTGACCTTTGCTTGATTTTATTTGACAAAATCTTAACTTTTCTCTCCCCCTTTTGTTATCAGCAAAAGAATAATAGTGTTAGAGAAGAATAGAGATAAAGTGATCAATATTAATCCAACATTAAAACTCAATTTGAATATAAATATTAAACTTCAATAAAAATCAAACAAAAATCATAACTACCCTTGTTAGGCGTATATTCCACTTTTAGAATGATGGAAATGATATTCTCATATAAAATCATACAGTTGTATCTACTTGTGGTACATTTATATCAGGAATTTGAATAGCTACTAATCATGCATAACCGTTAGGACTTTTAAATGAGATTAGTAGTATTCCAATTTAATTTTAAAAATGAATTCAAGTATCTTCTAACCACGGATAACCGTGAGGTCTTTTAAATGGGATTAGAATCAACTTGTCTATTTAATCAATTAATTTTGATATGCCTTCCATACATGCATAACCGTGAGGACTTTTAAATGAGCATGGAAGCACATAATCAAAATCCCAAGTAATTTACCCATGCATAACCGTGAGGACTTTTAAATGAGAGTGAATACTTTGGCTATTTATTTATTTAAAAAAAATGTGAAATGAAAACAAATGATTCCTGATTATAGTGCCACATATCGACAAACTATATTTAAGATTTGATAAACAATGGTCGATAGAAATATGATAGATATAGAAATGGTCATGGAATCTTTACCCAACAAAAAAGTTTATAACTCTTGTTTGAATTCCTAAAGAAATTTTCAAAATATACTCTCTTGAGTAATGTATGTTAAATATCAACACTTATCACCTTCTCAATCACTATTTATCTTTTTGATAATTAGTAGGGATTCGGATTAGTCAAAATTTGTCATTTAAAATCAAATAAAAATGACTAATCTGAAAATATGGTCAAAAATGATTTTCTTGAAGGGGTTATATGAGAAAAAATTTCTGCTAATTGAAAATTATTTGTAATGAAAAATATGCAGATATTTTCTTTGAAAAACGATGCAGTTACTAAATGTCTCACCATAAATCACGTTCAACTAGTAATTTTTCTATCAACTAGATTACCAGTGTAATCCGCGTCTGAATTTCTTTTTCACTTCAAAACATCACTAATTAAATTTGATAGACCAAACCATGAAGTGTGCATAAAAACTCAAACAGCATTTTAAATGGCATTCTCTTGAATTTGGATTGAAGCCATGTAAATAATCAGAAAACCGTGAATATAGAGTTAGCCATAACCAAAAATCTTATCATCCAACAAAACACTGAACGTATATGTATGAAGTAATTCAAAGAATAGTGTTTTTGGCATAAATATAATTGGCCAACTATGTTGAACAAGTCAGAATCAAAAAACATCATCTTTACAACATCTCAATATTGGCTGATTTCATTCAGAATACGGTGCAGATTATCACATTTAATATACCTTTACCTGTTTTACCTTTACGATAATTTTTCGTGGTTGCCCATTGTGATTTTGTCACCCTTTGTACTAGGCTAAGGAACTTTGCTTTGTTGCCCGTTGTGTTTCTGGAACAGCCAAAATCCTGAGAACACTGTTGTTGTTCCTTAGCCTGCCACTATACCTACACGATGAAAGATTTTTGTGACCTATTTGTTTTTATAGGTCCATGATTGTTAGTGGCTGAAGCATTGTAAATAAACAAACCCTTTGGAACCCAAACTTGTTTAGTCCTTTTATTCTTGTTCCAATAGACATGAAATTTGTTTGTAGAATTCTTAGGAACCCAAACTTGTATAAATTTTGTGTTCTTGTTCCTATGACTACAATTTTCAACACGATGTCCAATTATTTCACATCTAGCAAAGACACTCTTACCTTTTGCATTATTATCAACTTGTGTTTTCCCAAAACCTAGTCCTTTTCTGTTGTTAGCAAAAATTTGATTTCCCAATAACATGTTGAATGATTTTTCTCCTCTTAAAAAGTTATTCAGAGATTTCTTAAGATTTTGGACTTTGGTTTTTAGTGTTGTGTTTTCAGTGACAAGTGAGGTGCATCTATTTATAAAATCCTTTTTCCTAGTGTCAATGATTTCCTTAAGACTCAAGTTTTCCTTTTCAAGATTCTCAAAGCTATTCTTAAGTCTTGATAATTCTGAATCTAAAATTTTACATTTTTACATTCTAGGTTTTGAATATTTTCAAGTTCAGTTTCCAACCTAAAATTTTCATGAGCAAGTTCTCTCCTATTAAATTTCAGTTTTTCAATTTTAGATTTAAGAGTATCAACTTCTTTAGTAAGATCAAGACACATAAAAACAAGTTCTTTATAAGAATAGTCACCTGCCTCACTAGATTCCTCTGAGCTTGCTTCTGAATCTGATTTTGCCACAAGACACAAGTTAGCCTCCTCCGAGCTATTATTTGAAACTTCCTCTCCTTCTTCATCATCCCAAGTCGCCGCAAAGGCCTTCTTCTTCCTTTTCTTTCCTTGGTTGTTTTTGAGAAGTGGGCATTGTTGTTTGAAGTGGTCAGGCTTGTTGCAGTTAAAGCACGTCGATTCATTATCGGAAATGTCAGAATCTTTTGACCTATTACCACTTGTTTTCTTCTTGCGTGGCTTGAATCTTGACCATTTTCTAAGATTATTGACAGCCATCGCAAGCTCTTCAATTGGATCTTCTTCTTCTTCATCGCTCTCTTCTTTGCTCTTTAAGGCAATCGTCTTCTTCTTTGGTTCGGAGTTGTTGCGTTCCTCTTTTGCTTTTAGCTCAAGCTCATATGTCATCAAGTTGCCAATCAACTCCTCCATGCTTAGTTTACTCAGATCTTTCGATTCTTGTATTGCCGTGACTTTTGCCTCAAAGTTCATTGGTAAAACTCGTAGCACCTTCCTCACAAGCTCTACCTCAGTGAATACCTTCCCAAGCGCTCTAGCGTTGTACACCAAAGTTGAAAAGTGTCCAGACATGTCCTTTATGCTCTCGCCTTTGTCCATCACAAAGTTCTCATATTCATTGCTGAATAAGGCTAGACGAGACTCCTTGACTTGAGAAGTTCCTTCATGTGTCACCTCCAAGGTATGCCAAATTTCCTGTGCAGTTTTACAATGAGAAATTCTATTAAATTCATTCTTATCAAGAGCACAGATCAAAGCATTCATGGCTTTAGCATTTGTAGTTTTTAATCTCTTATCGTTAGCATCCCACCTATCCTTAGGTTTAGGAATCTCAGTATCACCAACGGTTATAGTGGGAGATTTATAGCCAGTTTCAATAATATACCAAACATCATAATCAACAGAACTAAGATAAATACCCATCCTAACTTTCCAATAAGCATAATCATTCCCGTTAAACATGGGTGGCCTAACAATAGATTGCCCTCAGAAAAAGCATTATTTGATGAATTCATGACTCTAGAGTTAAAGAAAAATACCGTGCTCTGATACCACTTGTAGGATCTAGATTAACCCTAGAGGGGGGGTTGAATAGGGTTATAGCAAATTTTCTCGATTTAAACACAGAAAATTACTGTAGAAATAAATATGCTGAAAAGTAAATCACACACCAAATTTACCCAGCTTCGGCAACCCCTGCCTACTGCTGCATTCCCAGATTTCTATTAGAATTAAACAGTCTCCCGCTTACAAACACTCTAACAGACTCGCAAACCTTGCTCCCGCTTACAAACACTCTAATAGACTCGCAACCCCTGCTCCCGCCTATAGAGTTTTGCAAACTCGCAAACCCTTGCTCCCGCCTATAGAGTTTTGCAAACTCGCACACCCTGCTCACTGAACTAATTCTAACTAGACAATCTGACACTACCTACAACCTAGGTGGTGATTTACCAAGATTTGAACCTTAAAAGAAAAACTAAAACAAACTTAAAAACAGTTTAAAACAAAAATCCTATTTGAAATAAAACTAAACTAAAACCCCCTTTCTAAAACAAAGCCTTTTTAAACACAACAAGGCCGGCCCATTTTTATTTCTTTAACCCGATCCTTTTTGATAATGGCGGCCGTTTCCTCCTTGCAACTGAATTAGGGCTTTTGTTCCCTTGCGAAAATTAGGGCTTTGAATCTTCGTTCGATCTGATTTGTGTTGCTCTTGCTCGCTGCTTCTTTGATGTTCAATTGTCTGGTTTGCGTTGCTCTTGCTCGCTGCTTCGCTTATGATTGATTCTCTGGTTGCGTTGCTCCTCTGTTGATCGAGTTCGTTGTTGCGGTATGTAATTTTTTCTTTCGTTGCTGGTTAAATTGCTTGCTTGAACTCGATGCAGCAAGTATCTTGCCGATGATGATTGTGGGTTTATATTTGGATTCGATTCGATATTTCCACACTTGCCGATGATGATTTGGGTGATGTATTTATATGAATTCTGCACTTTCCTAATTCATGCTTTCCTGACTTGATGCGCACGGCTTTGATTATGAAACGTTCGATTTGATCGATACGGCAGAAAAAACTTTCCTCCTTTTGGTTTGTGACTTTTTCAAAGATACGTTTTTGATTTTTGAATTCGATTTCTCTGGCATCAACTCTATTTCAACTGGACTTCGGCACTTGACTTATTAAACATGAATTTTGTTTGCGTCTGCATTAAATTCTTCGACTTCGAACATGTTTATTTCTGAGTTTCATCATTATACTGCCCTTATGCACTTTTGTTATATGAACTTGCTGATGTTTGTTGTCGGTCACTTGTGCATTGTTGTACTTCATGCTAGCGTTCTTGGTTTCATATGCATTGAGTTTCATTGTGTATCTTCACTGTGTTGCATTCATTCGTTTGCATATATCAGTTGCTCGGTCCTTGGTTGTTTCAGTATTCTTGTTGTTCATTTGGCTGTAGTCTTCATTGTTGTGTTGTATACTCTCTGTATACATACTTGTACAACTTGTATTTTCACTTGCTTTATTTGTAATCTCTGGCACTGCTGTGTCATTGGTCGCTGTTGCATAAATGAACTGTTTCTCCAATTGTCATTGATGTATCACTACTTGTGCAGTTTGGTCTTGCATTTTCATTTGGTTGTTGCAGTCCTAAGTTTGCATACCCATTTGGTTGTGGTCTTCATTTGCATACTCTGCATATGTATTCATAAGCATTAACCATCTTCTTTGTTGTGGCCTGGTCGATACATTTGTGATTGCATTGTTGCAGTTTCCATATCTTGTGATCGAGCTTGCATGCTTCGTGTTGCCTTGACTTCGGGTTGCACTTGTGTTGCTCACCATGTTGCATACATGTTTTCCTGTGTTCATGCTTGTGACATTCATGTTGATTTTTTGAAATTTCACTTGAGTTGAATCCAGTATCAAAACTTGGGTTTGACCTCGTGCTCGTGTCGTGATTTTAAATATACTGCACGTGAGTTGAACCCGGTTTTTCATTTGGGTTTGACCTGTGCTCACCTGTCCCTGTAGCATTATCAAGTGTATATCGATATGCACGGCCTTGTGGCATGTACAGTGATACACTGTGAATGTCACATTGTTCGTGTATGATGAATTCAAATGTGAATGATGACGAACAACCCAAATAACTGAGGCAAATCATATTTTCAAAAATCATATTTCATTTTATATTGCAAAAATATTTCTTTTTCAATTTTACTGCGTTAGTGAATATTTTTGCAGATTTCTCAGATGCTGGATTATAACTGGAATGAAATTGCAGATAAACTACGAGTGTGAGTGATATGTAGTGAGGCATTTATGTAAATTGAATTGATGATGTAATTACAATCAAAATTGTATATGTATAGTGAGAGGTTGAATTTGTACTATTCAAAATTGTAATAAATACTTGTTTGAATAAAATTTCTGTTTGAATTCAAATTCTGTGTGATTTATTTTATTCAACAAATATTTATTTAATCTATGAAAAATAAAATAGTACATTAACAAATACATTTAAATCAATATATATATATGTTTATTATCATCAAACAAAATCATATAAGTGCAAAGCGCATATTCATACAAGGATTGTTTCAAATAAAGTTAAGTGTAAATTGTTTGGTTTTATAATAAACAATGTTTTGACATTTGTTTTGACCTTGATTTTAATATACTTAGAAAATATAATTTGACCTTTTGAAAATATATTCAAAGAGTGTTTTTAAAGTGTCTTTAAAAGTATCGTGATGTGAAAAGCAAGCACAAGTGTAAACAACCATTTTATCATTCTCGATAGTTGAACATCGACTTTCGACTTTGACTCAACTTTCTTCTTTTTCTTTCGTCACTCTAAGAGGATGTGTTGCTCATTTAAGCCTTGTTATCAATTATCGGAAATGACTAAACCCAAACAGTGAGTGGAAGCAAAGCTATGTAGGGTTTCTCCCATTGGGGTATTTTCACGTCCACTCTAGATTGGATTTGGTTGTTTCGCATTGAGATGTGAAATACTCAAATACTTGGTTACCGTTGGCAGGGTCCAGCTTGGACGTGCCCGAGAGCCATCGGAGTTCTCAAGTATATTTCTAGAGGTATACTTTCGGCAAGGGGGTGCACTCTCCTAGTTATTGTTGGAAACACTTCTCTTTTCCATTGTTGTTGATTCAAATCTTTGAATTGTTTCCTTAATTGAATTGAGAACTACCTTGTTTTCTTCTCTATATTTAATTATTTATGTCCATTCTTTCAAGTCTGGAATTCAATATTATTTATGCCCAATCGTTAGTATGGGATTTGTTCTTACTAGTACTCACCTGTTATTTTGATTATTTCTGTTGTTTATTTTTATTCTTTGATGATTGGATTGTTTGCCTGGCTTGTTTCTCATTTCTTCATTTATGGATGTTATTCTTATGAGGTAAAACCTGTTCCACGTTGGCGGCGTGGTCTCATAAAACTTTATATGTTTATCATATTACTTAAGTTTTCTCACATTGGTTTTCTAGACTAACCCGGTGTTATTTTATTATAATGCTCGGGTCAGATCGAGTATTTGTAGGATCTAGATTAACCCTAGAGGGGGGGTGAATAGGGTTATAGCAAATTTTCTCGAATTAAACGTAAAAACAAATTGCAGAAAAGTAAATATCCTGAAAAGTAAATCACACACGAAATTTACCCAGCTTCGGCAACCCCTGCCTACTGCTGCATTCCCAGATTTCTATAGAATTAAACAGTCTCCCGCTTACAAACACTCTAACAGACTTACAAACCCTGCTACCGCCTATAGAGTTTTGCAAACTTGCAAATCCTGCTTACTGAACTAATCCTAACTAGACAATTTGACAGAACCTAAATCCTAGGTGGTAATTTACCAAGATTTGATTCGAAAAGTACAGACTTCAAAAATAAAAATAAGAGAAAAAATAAATAAAAACTTAGAGTACAAATTTTTGCCCTTAAACAAAACAACCCGACCCAAAAACAAAACACAGCCACTTCCCTCTTGATGCAATTTAGGGTTCTGAAAATGGCGGCTTTCGTTCCTCTTTGCAACTGAAATCAGGGCTTCTGATAATTCGACGATGCCGATTGATTTTGTTGCTCTGTCGATTGATTTGCTCCTCTAATGATCGGCTGCTTGCCTCGAGACGATTGATTGCGAATCTACTTTGGTACGTTGTTCGTTCCTTTTTCTTTTCAGGATTTGATTACTTGAATTTTCGATTGTTCTTTCTCACACTAGCCGATGATGATTTTGGGTGTATATATATCAATTCGACACTTTCCTAATTCTTGCTTTTCTGATATCTTTACGACTTGATGCGCATGGCTTTGATTATGCAGCGTTTGATTTTTCTTGAGTCCTACGGCAACAATCTTTCCTCTTTTGATTTGCTTTGACTATTTCAAAGATACGCACTTGAATTTTTATACAGTATACGTTCACGAATTCGATTTCTCTGGCATCAACTTCATTGCACCTGGATTTTGGCACTTGACTTTTTAAACATGAATTTTATCACTTGACCTCAAGTTTTTTTAACATTTTGATCTCGATCAATTATTGTTTTCGTGAATTTCCTTGTTGACTTCTGTATGCTTCCATGATTTCGACTATAGCTTGTTTATTGCTTTCGACTTTACTGTGAATTATGGCTTTGATTTTCTGGCCCCTGTGAGCTTCGTCTCTGGCCATCTTCTCTGGTTGGTTTAACCTGAACTCCACTTGAGCGTTGCATTCGTGAATTTTGATGTTGTCTGATTGTTCACTATTTGCATCACTGTCTGGTTCATCTTGTATCATACTGTATTTGTTTTGAACCATGCTTGCTTTCAGGTTTAATCACTGAGGCTTTGTCATGTTCCAGTTTCATCACTGTTTCATATAGTTATTTATTCCAAATATTGTTGATACTGGGTTGTATTGAGGTCGTCATGCTTCATGTTGCCTTCATGTGCTGTTGACATGTGCATTTGTCTTTGTGGTCTGCACTTGCACACTGCTGCTTGTTGCACTTGTGTACTTCATATACATGTGTGTCTGTGCTTGTTGTAGTTCGGTTACTTGTGTACAAACTTGTCGAATTCATTTGCATTGTGTTGTTTTGGTAGTTGTGCGTGTCACTGTTGCATTACTGACTTCAGATTTGGTTATCTACTTTGGCTTTGATCTGTTGGAGTTGCAGTATTGTTTTGCTGCTCTTGGTGTCATTGATGCATCCTTTATTCTTACTTTGAGACTTTATACATCATATTGAAAAACTGGATGCTTTGTCCTGCACTTGTATTCATGCTGCAGTGACATTTGTTCTGGTTTGAGCTTCTGTTTCACTAGTATTAGTGATTTGCAACTGGTTTGGGCCTGATTTTGTTTTAGCATACTTGGTGGTCATTTTGTACTTCTGGTCTTTGTTTGGTTCTTGATCATTTCATGTTGATTTTTGAAATTTCACTTGAGTTGAATCCAGTTTCAAGACTCGGGTTTGACCTTGTGATCGTGTCGTGATTTTATTTATATTGCACCTGAGTTGAACCCATCCTTTTATTTTGGGTTTGACCTTGTGCTCACCTGTCCCTGTAACATTATCAAGTGTATATCGGTGTGCATGGCCTTGTGGCATGTACAGTGATACACTGTGCATGTCATATTGTTCGTGTATGATGAATTCAAATGTAAATGATGACGAACAACCCAAATAACTGAGACAAATAATATTTTCAAAATCCATATTTTATTTTATATTGCAAAAATATTTCTTTTTCAATTTTACTGCGTTAGTGAATATTTTTGCAGATTGCTCAGATGCTGGATTCTAACTGGAATGAAGTTGAAGATAAATTACGAGTGTGAGTTATATGTAGTGAGGAATTTATGTAAATTGAATTAGAATCAAAATTGTATATGTATAGTGAGAGCTTGAATTTGTACTATTCAAAATTGTAATAAATATTTGTTTGAATAAAATTTCTGTTTGAATTCAAATTCTGTGTAATTTATTTATTCAACAAATATTTATTTAATCTATGAAAAATAAAATAGTACATTAACGAATACATTTAAATGAATATATATATATATATATATATATATATATATTTATTATCATCAAACAAAAATCATATAAGCGAATATTCAACAATCTTCCCCTTTTGATGATAACAAACATATATTTAAGATTTTGGCTGTGTTAAATGTATTTGATCAATGATATACTCTAATTGCTCTCCCTATTTAAATGCTTCCTCTCTACACGATGCTCCCCCTACATATATGCATACAAATAGAAATGTACAAATGAGCCTAGATACGAATGGAAATTTATTTGACCCTTGCTTGATTTTATTTGACAAAATCTTAACTTTTCTCTCCCCCTTTTGTTATGAGCAAAAGAATAATTGTGTTAGAGAAAATAGAGATAAAGTGATCGATATTAATCCTACATTAAAACTCAATTTGAATATAAATATTAATCTTCAATAAAAATCAAACAAAAATCATAACTACCCTTATTAGGCGTATATTCCACTTTTAGAATAATGTCATCATATAAAACCATATAGTTGTATCTACTTGTGGTACATTTATATCAGGAATTTGAATATCTACTAATCATGCATAGCCGTTAGGATTTTTAAATGAGATTAGTAGTATTCCAATTTAATTTTAAAAACGAATTCAAGTATCTTCTAACCACGCATGACCGTGAGAATTTTTAAATGGGATTAGAATCAACTTGTTTATTTAATAAATCAATTTTGATATGCGTTCCATACATGCATAACCGTAAGGACTTTGAAATGAGCATGGAAGCACATAACAAATTCCAAGTAATTCACCCATGCATAACCGTGAGGACTTTTAAATGAGAGTGAATACTTTGGTATTTATTTATTTTTACTAAAATGTAAAATGAAAGACAAATGATCCCTGATTATAGTACCACATATCGACAAACTATATTAAATTTTTGATAAACAATGGTCGATAGAAATATGATAGATATAGAAATGGTCATGGAATCTGTACCCAACAGAAAGTTTTTATAACTCTTGTTTGAATTCCTAAAGAGATTTTCCAAATATACTGTCTTGAGTAATGTATTATAAATATCAACACTTATCACCTTTTCAATCACTATTTATCTTTTTGATAATTAGTAGGGAGTCGGATTAGTCAAAATTTGTCATTTAAAATCAAATAATTTTTTCAACATGACTAATTTGAAAATATGGTCAAAAATGATTTTCTCGAAGGGGTTGTATGAGAAAAATTTCTGCTATTTGAAAATTATTTGTAATGAAAAATATGCAGATATTTTCTTTGAAAAACGATGCAGTTACTAAATATCTCACCATAAACCACGTTCAACTAGTAAGTTTTCTGTCAACTAAATTACCAGTATGATCTGCATCCGAATTTCTCTTTCACTTCAAAGCATCACTAATTAAATTTGATAGACCACACCATGAAGTGTGCATAAAAACTCGAACTTAATTTTTAACAGCATTCTTGAATTTGAATTGAAGTCGTGTAAATAATCAGAAACTGTGAATATAGAGTTAGCCGTATTATAACCTAATGTATTATCATCCAACAAAACACTATGTTTAATCCAAATGTATATGTATGAAGTAATTCAACGAATAGTGTTTTTGGCATAAATATAATTGGCCAACTATGTTGAACAAGTCAGAATCAAAAAATCATCATATCTTTATCATCACATTATTGGCTGATTTAATTCAGAATACGGTGCAGATTATCACATTTAATATATCGATTAGATAAATATACCTTCATATGTTTTACCTTTACGATAATTTTTCGTGGTTGCCCATTGTGATTCTACCACCTTTGTACTAGGCTAGGAAACTTTGCTTTGTTGCCCGTTGTGTTTCTGGAACAGCCAAAATCCAGAGAACACTGTTGTTGTTCCTTAGCCTGCCACCATACCTACGCGATGAAAGATTTTTGTGACCTATTTGTTTTTATAGGTCCATGATTGTTAGTGGCAGAATATTTTGAAAGATAATTTTGAGGAGACCCTAAACTATTTATATATGTTCCTTTCGGCACCCAGATTTGTTTTGTCCTTTCATTCTTGTTCCAATAGAAATAAAATTTGTTTGTAGAATTCTTAGGAGCCCAAACTTGTATAAATTTTGTGTTCTTGTTCCTTTGACTACAATTTTCAACACGATGTCCAATTATTTCACATCTAGCAAAGACACTCTTACCTTTTGCATTATCATCAGCTTGTGTTTTCCCAAAGCCTAGTCCTTTCCTGTTGTTAGCAAAAATTTGATTTTCCAATAACATGTTGAATGATTTTTCTCCTCTTGAAAAGTTATTCAGAGATTTCTCAAGATTTTGGACTTTGGTTTTTTATGTTGTGTTTTCAGTTACAAGTGAGGTGCATCTATTTATAAAATCCTTTTTCCTAGTGTCAATGGTTTCCTTAAGGCTCAAGTTTTCTTTTTCAAGATTCTCCAAGCTATTCTTAAGTCTTGATAATTTTGAATCTAAAATTTTACATTTTACAGTCTAGATTTTGAATATTTTCAAGTTCAGTTTCCAACCTAGAATTTTCATGGACAAGTTCTCTCCTATCAGATTTCAGTTTTTCAATTTTAGATTCAAGAGCATCAATTGTTTTAGTAAAATCACTACACATCAAAACAAGTTCTTTATAAGAATAGTCACCTACCTCACTAGATTCCTCTGAGCTTGCTTCTGAATCTGATTTTGCCATAAGACACAAGTTAGTCTCCTCTGAGCTATTATTCGAAACTTCCTCTCCTTCTTCATCATCCCAAGTCGCTGCAAATTCCTTCTTTTTCTTTTTCTTTCCTTTGTTGTTTTTGAGAAGTGGGCATTTTTGTTTGAAGTGGCCAGGCTTCTTGCAGTTAAAGCACGTCAATTCATTATCGGAATTGTCAGAATCTTTTGACCTATTACCACTTGTTTTCTTCTTGCGTGGCCTGAATCTTGACCATTTTCTAAGATTATTGATAGCCATTGTAAGCTCTTCAATTGGATCTTCTTCTTCTTTATCGCTTACTTCTTTGCTCTTTAAGGCAATCGTCTTCTTCTTTGATTTGGAGTTGTTTCGTTCCTCCTGTGCTTTTAGCTCAAGCTCATATGTCATCAAGTTGCCGATCAACTCCTCCATGCTTAGTTTACTCAGATCTTTCGATTCTTGTATTGCCGTGACTTTTGCCTCAAAGCTCATCGGTAAGACTCGTAGCACCTTCCTCACAAGCTCTACCTCAGTGAATACCTTCCCAAGCGCTCTAGCATTGTACACCAAAGTTGAAAAGCGTCCAAACATGCCCTTTATGCTCTCGCCTTTGTCCATCACAAAGTTCTCGTATTCATTGCTGAATAGGGCTAGACGAGATTCCTTGACTTGAGAAGTTCCTTCACGTGTCACCTCCAAGGTATGCCAAGTTTCCTGTGCAGTTTTACAATGAGAAATTCTATTAAATTCAGTCTTACCAAGAGCACAGATCAAAGCATTCATGGCTTTAGCATTTGTAGTTTTTAATTTCTTATCGTTAGCATCCCACCTATCCTTAGGTTTAGGAATCTCAGTATCACCAATAGTTATAGTGGGAGATTTATAGCCAGTTTCAATAATGTCCCAAACATCATAATCAACAGAACTAAGATAAATACCCATCCTAACTCTCCAATAAGCATAATCATTCCCATTAAACATAGGTGGCCTAACAATAGATTGCCCCTCAGAAAAAGCCTTATTTGGTGGATTCATGACTCTAGAGTTAAAGAAAAATACCGTGCTTTGATACCACTTGTAGGATCTAGATTAACCCTAGAGGGGGGGGGGGTGAATAGGGTTATAGCAAATTTTCTCGAATTAAACGTAAAAACAAACTATAGAAAAGTAAATATGCTGAAAAGTAAATCACACACAAAATTTACCCAGCTTCGGCAACCCCTGCCTACTGCTGCATTCCCTGATTTCTATTAGAATTAAACAGTCTCCCGCTTACAAACACTCTAACAGACTCGCAAACCCTGCTACCGCCTATGGAGTTCTGCAAACTCGCAAATCCTGCTTACTGAACTAATCCTAACTAGACGATCTAACACAACCTAAATCCTAGGTGGTGATTTACCAAGATTTGATTCGAAAAGTAGAGACTTCAAAAATAAAAATAAGAGAAAAAATAAATAAAAACTTAGAGTACAAATTTTTGCCCTTAAACAAAACAACCCGACCCAAAAACAAAACACAGCCACTTCCCTCTTGATGCAATTTAGGGTTCTGAAAATGGCGGCTTTCGTTCCTCTTTGCAATTGAAATTAGGGCTTCTGATAACTCGACGGTGCCGACTGATTTTGTTGCTCTATCGATTGATTTGCTCCTCTAATGATCGGCTGCTTGCCTCGAGATGATTGATTGCGAATTTACTTTGGTACGTTGTTCGTTCCTTTTTATTTTCAGGATTTGATTACTTGAATTTTCGATTGTTCTTTCTCACACTAGCCGATGATGATTTTGGGTGTATATATATATCAATTCGACACTTTCCTAATTCTTGCTTTCCTGATATCTTTATGACTTTATGCGCACGGCTTTGATTATGCAGCGTTTGATTTTTCTTGAGTCCTACGGCAACAATCTTTCCTCTTTTGATTTGCTTTGACTATTTCAAAGATACGAACTTGAATTTTTATACAGTATACGTTCACGAATTCGATTTCTCTGGCATCAACTTCATTACACCTGGATTTTGGCACTTGACTTTTTAAACATGAATTTTATCACTTGACATCAAGTTTGTTTAACATTTTGATCTCGATCAATTATTGTTTTCGTGAATTTCCTTGTTGACTTCTGTATGCTTCCATGATTTCGACTATAGCTTGTTTATTGCTTTCGACTTTACTGTGAATTATGGCTTTGATTTTCTGGCCCCTGTGAGCTTCGTCTCTAGCCATTTTCTCTGGTTGGTTTAACCTGAACTCCACTTGAGCATTGCATTCGTGAATTTTGATGTTGTCTGGTTGTTCACTATTTGCATCACTGTCTGGTTCATCTTGTATCATACTGTATTTGTTTTGAACCATGCTTGCTTTCAGGTTTAATCACCGAGGCTTTGTCATGTTCCGGTTTCATCACTGTTTCATATAGTTATTCATTACAAATATTGTTGATACTGGGTTGTATTGAGCTCGTCATGCTTCATGTTGCCTTCATGTGCTGTTGACATGTGCATTTGTCTTTGTGGTCTGCACTTGCACACTACTGCTTGTTGCACTTGTGTACTTCATATACATATGTGTCTGTGCTTGTTGTAGTCCGGTTACTTGTGTACATACTTTGTCGAATTCATTTGCATTGTGTTGTTTTGGTAGTTGTGCATGTCACTGTTGCATTACCGACTTCAGATTTGGTTATCTACTTTGGCTTTGATATGTTGGAGTTGCAGTATTGTTTTGCTGCTCTTGTTGTCATTGATGCATTCTTTATTGTTACTTTGAGACTTTATACATCATATTGAAAAACTGGATGCTTTGTCCTGCACTTGTATTCATGTTGCAGTGACATTTGTTCTGGTTTGAGCTTCTGTTTCACTAGTATTAGTGATGTTGCAACTGGTTTGGGCCTGATTTTGTTTTAGCATACTTGGTGGTCATTTTGTACTTCTGGTCTTTGTTTGGTTCTTGATCATTTCATTTTGATTTTTGAAATTTCACTTGAGTTGAATCCAGTTTCAAGACTCGGGTTTGACCTTATGCTCGCGTCGTGATTTTATTTATATTGCACCTGAGTTGAACCCGTCCTTTTATTTTGGGTTTGACCTTGTGCTCACCTGTCCCTGTAACATTATCAAGTGTATATCGGTGTGCACGGCCTTGTGGCATGTACAGTGATACACTGTGCATGTCACATTGTTCGTGTATGATGAATTCAAATGTAAATGATGACGAACAACCCAAATAACTGAGGCAAATAATATTTTCAAAATTCATATTTTATTTTATATTGCAAAAATATTTCTTTTTCAATTTTACTGCGTTAGTGAATATTTTTGCAGATTGCTCAGATGCTGGATTCTAACTGTAATGAAGTTGAAGATAAACTACGAGTGTGAGTTATATGTAGTGAGAAATTTATGTAAATTGAATTAGAATCAAAATTGTATATGTATAGTGAGAGCTTGAATTTATACTATTCAAAATTGTAATAAATATTTGTTTGAATAAAATTTCTGTTTGAATTCAAATTCCGTGTAATTTATTTTATTCAACAAATATTTATTTAATCTATGAAAAATAAAATAGTACATTAACAAATACATTTAAATGAATATATATATGTTTATTATCATCAAACAAAAATCATATAAGCGCATATTCAACAGTATTACCTATGTTGGCTTTGGTGATTGGGGTTTATTGGAGAAGAGCTGGATGTTCACCTATCGTAGTGTTTTATTTTTCTCCGTATTATATTATATACCTTTCAACAACTGTAAGGTTGGAAATCCAACTAATAAGGTTTATTTTTAACTCTAATGTATTTTATAATTTAGAGTGACAGTTCTTACTATTTTGTTATATTATATGTTGTCATTTTCGTTGTGAGATTCTGATTTCCATGTTCTATGTTCTTTTCTTTTTATTTTACCCTATGCCTTATCGACGATTGGAGTTTGGCATTCGAATACTACAGATGTATTCGGTGTCGACTTTCGATGGTCGAAAAGGAAAATCGTTACAACATGGTATCTGAGCTGAAGGGTAAATGAGAACCTTGGCTTTGGTTGGGTATGGCTCATTAGAAATAGGTCTAGTAATACCCTATAATGAGTTACTCATTAGAGAGAGGGTATGAGACTCTAGAATGTGTTTGAGACTATTATATATATACAAGAGCATATTTGTTATTGTTATAAAACATATTGTGTCAGTTGGTTTGATGAGTTGTTTATGAATTCTGGTCAAAATGTGGGATGCCATGACATCGATATGGATTTCTAAACACCTAAACAAGCCAAACAGATACAATATTGATTTTTGAAATTTGGTAAATGAAATATTTTACCTCTATTTTTATATATAAAGGAATAATTTTCAAAAATTCATATGGTTGTAGAGTTTGTTTGTTTCTTTAAAAGTGATAATATTTATTTATTATCACTATAGTTTGGTCAGTCATTCTTGATTAATTTAGGATCATTGATCGTCGTCTGCTGGTTACCGATTAACCGTGCTTAGCTTATTTATAAGAAATTTTTGTTTGAATTTATAAACGAACCCCTTGTGAATTAAGTTTTACAATTTGACTATAAGGTGTTCGTAGTAAATGTTAAGTTAAATTGATCTTTTAATAAAGGTTGTTTAAAATAATATAAATGGTACAATAAGTCATATAGAGAATAACTGTTTTGGAAAATTTTATTATCATAAAAGGGAATAACTATAATATGAAATGATTCTATATAAAGGTAATTTTATATAAATTTGATTTATAAATGGTGTTTAAGAAAAAAGGATTGTTAAATTTAAATCATGGAGTCGTTTGAAATAATTTCATACGGTTTTTGAAAAAAATCTAGTAGTGCTACTTAAAAGTATTTATAAATAAATATTTTAGAAGGGAAATTTTAAGTAGAATGCATTTTCATTAGGGTAGTTTAGAGGAATTTGTTTCAATTAGTTTTTTGGTAATATGAATAATCTTCTAAGTGATAATCAGATGTTTGCTTAGGTGAAAGTTACGGGGCACTTAGTAAGTTATTCACTTTATCATTGTGTGATCAAAATGAGTTCAAATCCGAAAGAACCTAAAGCGAGTTTTAATAAGTAATTTGTTGAAGTTATTTCAAATAGAAATATTTATGGGATGTTTTTAAAAAGGAGATTTGAAATAAAAACTGTGTATTTAATTCTTAAATTTCCTTAAAGGAAATTTATTTAAAATAAAAAGATGTTTTGATAAATAATTCAATAAATGAAAGTTTTAAAATCGTAGATAGAAAAGAGATGATTTAAATCAAGTTTTAAATGGGTTAACTAGATAGAAAGGTTTTGGTAAATTTATTTTATTAAAAGCATAAGTTCAGTTAATCATATAAAATGTGTAAAATATTTGTTGATATTGGGCTAACCTGTAAACATCTTTCCTTTGAGCACTCTAAGGTAAAGGGGACGGATGGTTGACTCAATTTTAAAGACCCATATTTTGTATGGGCCTCAATTTGAATTTGAAAATAAAAATAAATAATAAAGAAATCAATCAAAGTCGCCATTTTTATATACTCTTAGAATCTAGAAGGGTACTATACAAGTAAATAAATAGAGTAAGTTTTATTCAATGTTTTATAAATGACTTTATAAATTATTTATAAACTTAGGTCAAGATTTATGGAGTAATTTATAAAATAATTTTTGCAGTGAATAAAATGCAAAATGGAAAATATGAGTGATTTAGTTCTCATCAATTCGTAAAAGGGCTTCTCACCTAATTCTTGTCAGCAAACACTTGATTTAGATTCTCGATATGATACTGAAGTTATCTATCATAATTTATGGCTATGCAAGGAGAATAAAAGTTTCTAATCGAGGAACCTGATTAGAGTCCGCTCTATAGAGGTCGAGCGGGCAATACTAGTTTGGAAGTAGAATTCTATATATCCGAGCAAGTTATCAGATCAAATGTAGCATACAGATGATTTATGTACATCATACGGGTTTGAGTATAATTATATACTTAGTATATGACATAGGAAAAGTTGCGGACTTAAGCAAACTTCTAAATCTGGTTGTTAGTCATTTGACATTTCAAATAATGTTAAGTGTTAGATTTTCCCCTTATAGGATTTGATTGATTAATAGTGTTAGTTCATTCCTTTATGGAATTTGATTGATTTGATTGGACATGTGGTTTATACACCATAGTTTATAAAGTTTGAATTTATAATCCTAGATTTTGAATTGCTATTTATTAGGACTTAAATCTCAATCATTTTGAAATTGTTTTAAAAGAATTTTTGGGAATGATTGTGAAAAGAAATACTAATAGTATGATTTGAAGTATTTGAGAAATATAATTATTTTGAGAAAAAAATTTGGAATTTGTTCCAATAGATATTTGCAAAGTGTTTTACAAATATTTTGTTTATTATAATGAATGACTAAAATCAAACGTGATTGTGAGTTCCCCCATTTTTTGGCTCTCCAAGTGTATTTACTCTATTATTTTTAGGAGGTGTCAGAATATCACTAGAGGCCCCATTGTTTTTGTTTAGAGTTATACCATGCTCGGAAGGGAGGAGCACCCTCCTAGTCATGTAAGATCTAGTTTTGAGATATTTATTTTGAGGGAATTTTAAAATATATTTTTGAATATAAAACCTTGGCATTTGGTTCTAAATTTATAGCTTGAAAATATTAGATGCATAACATTTGTTACAGGATATTCACTGTATTGTGTTGCATATGGGTGATATGTTGCTTTTGGTTGCATGTTGTAACGACTCATAAAAGTTCGGTAATTAAATTTCTTAATTTAAGAAGATTTTGGTAACTTAATGTTGAAGGAAATAAAAATTTAATGAATTATTAATGGAAATAATAACTTGGATAAGATTGGTAAGCAAATTTTAATAACTTGAATGTAACAGTATAAATGTAAGTTAATTGTTAATAACTTGGATGTAATTCCAATAAGTGAAACAATGTAAATGTTAATTATATTCTTATTGTAATAAAAGAATGTTACCAAGATGAAATGATTAATTTGATTTAAAATCTTAATTAATGTGTGAATTAATTTATAATGGGATATAAAAGGTAAATAAAAAAAAAATTAGATGTATGACTTGGTTATAAGTGGAATATGAGAAGCAAATGTAATTATTGAATTAATGTGTGAAATAGTGTAATAGGGTGTAATAAGTTGGGAAGAATGAACATACAAGTAATTAAAGGTTACTTTAATGATGATTAATATAATAACGGAAAGGTGGATGTAAATTGATTAGAAACGGAAGTTTATTTCTAAAGCAGTAATTGATGAATAAAAAAGTTTGAAACCAAGTAGATAAATTTATTGAGAACATTTAATACTAATTAATGTATCGATTTGGCAATTGACAGTTTATGAATTTGTTAAGATTGTAAAATTATAATCTAACATTACGTAATGTTAACTAAGGTAACTTAACTAAGGTAACTATTAATAAATTGAAAGAAATGCAAATCAATGGAATTAATGTGGACGTATACTTAGCTACAAATTGAATATATGAAAACAAAATGTAAGCATTGGATTAAATTAAGGAAATTAAATTATAATAAATGGTCATTTAATAAAACCAATGTTCTAGGAGAAACTATAATAGTTGTTTGAAATATGTATAAACTTTGATTTGGAAATCAATTGGATTTAAAATGAAATTTGGTATTACATTGATGAGTTTAAATGTTATTTTATTTTTGCAAAGTAATAAATGATGTAATAAAAGAATGCATCAAGATATAACCAGTGCTAATTAAGATTTATACTTAATGGATTGAATGAAATGACAATTAATGAGGATATGTTATACTTGACTATAAATGGCATAAGCGAATAAATGGAATATCAAATGAAATTAGTACTATGAAAATAAATGGTAACATTTATTTGTAAGTAATAAAAGCTTATTAATGTGACTAGAATTTAGCATAACGATTATTGTATGTTACCTATTCTTGTTGCTTGTTAATTTAAATTGGAAATCAGTTACCATAAGTCTAATGTAATATTACGTTAATATTAATTAAGGTAATATTTAGGAAAATGTTAATGCTATTCATAATTGGGAAATTTGCTGAATTATAAAAGTGGGAATAAGTATTTATCAATTTATTGGATTTGAACTATATTAATAATTGGATTTATTGTAATTAAGTGAAATTTAATTTTAGTGTTAATTGAGATTTAGATGAAATTTAAGAATATTAATGTAATAGTCTGAATCCAACATTAAATTTTTTCCATTTGATAGCAATGAAGTGAATAACATAATGAAAAGTCAATTAAATAGAATTATTGGAAATTTAATTTATAAATTTGAATATAATGAAATTGAAAATTTGACACTGCAATTGATAGATTAATCAATTTTAAATTGACATCTAAAATTGTTTAAAAGTATTGTAGATGATTAATAAATATAAAAGTAAGAAAATTGTCAATTATAGAAGTGAAATTAAAAATTGGATTTAATTGATTGATTTTTAATTTATTTGATTAATATAAAATAGCCATTTTGGCTACTGACTCGGATTTCGACGAAACCAGTTTCATCGGATCCATAACGGTGAACTATTGTAGGATTTCAAGTTTCGTAGCGATCGGGCTTGTTGTTTGATCGTACGGGCTTGAAATGCCTTGAAATAAATTAAACTAAAATTAATTGAAATTAATTTGGAAAATATTGATTTTAGCATAACTTCTTCATACAATGCAATTTGAACTTGAAACCTTTTCCATTGCGTTTAAAATATTTAAAAACATCTATTTTGATATATGGGCTGACCCAATTTCGTTCCGCAGTCAGAACGGGCTTTTCAGGCCACTTTACCGTTTAACGCGTATACCAATCTGATCCATCTATTTTTTTACAACCTTGTCTATAAATACTCTGTTATAAACCCTAATTTCCCTCATTCTCATTTGTCTGTGCGTACCATTTTATTCACCTCTCCAATTCAATGGCAGACAAACACCTAATTCCAACTGCAATTCAAAATCAAAGTGAAATTCAAACTCCTCAAAAAAATTCAGAAAAATTATATATCGAAGCCCTCGACGAGCGCATGTCAAATCCATGATTTGTTTTTCATTTTGGTTCATCATCTGATCGGTAATAATCGAAGAAGTTTCGGCCGTTCATCGCTCGACGACGAACCTCGCCTGATCGGGAAACCATTTATGGGTTTTGTAGAGATAGTCAAGTGGAGTTCATCCGTGCTATTCGCAAGGTGTTTCGATGGTCAAATCATCCCAAAAATTCGATTAGGTCTAGATGCAATAGGCGGCCGTTGGAAAACTTTAGGGCATCGGTGATGGGTAGCGGTGGTCGGCATTGGATGGGGAGGCTGGCGTGGGTCTTGGTCGCGTGGTTTTGGGGTGGCAGGTGGCTCGTCATCGATTCGTGCGCATGTGCGTGGCGGCGGCTCGTTTTTTTGCATGTTCTAGGGTTCAGTTGAAACCGGGTTGGCATGAATTCGCATGAAAGGAAGATGGAAACGTGGCAGCATCGTGTAATTTCTGATAATTATTTTATTTAAATTTTATTTTGAAATCTATAACTTCTAATGATAATAACTTTTGCGTACGAACTCCGTTTTACGCTCGATTTTCTTTGTTAGGATCATAATGAAATTTCGGACTTTTTGGCGCTGGTTTATGAAACATCCATCCTTTCAGCACGCTTTAAATCGACGATAAACCACACTCGTTAGACTTAAACCGTACAGAAGGGCGGATTGTTATGGGGTAAATAAGAAAACGAAGAGAAAGAAAAAAAACAAAATAGAATTTTGCAGGGAACGATAAAATATAATAATCAAATATACAGTTCATGAAGCTGTTTACAAAATATTCGATTTTACTTATACAGTACATATCAGAGTACACATACCAGGGAATAATAATAATGTAGCGGATGACAATAGTGTAGTGGAATAATATAACAGATAATAGTAAATCTTTGTCTTCATCCTCCAGAAATAAGGCTTTCAAATCCTGAAATGCTCAGGCTGACCCGAGTGAATTGAAAAGACAAAACACTCGAGTTAGAACTAAAAGATCTTATGTAAGTTAAATCATCGGTAAATAATATGAGTGTAACGGCGTCAGAGATGTTTATGGGATTGGACGTCTCCTATCCAGTGTCTAACGTGAGTGCAGTAAATGAAGAGATGCTTGGGATTCACATCTCCTAAGGATCCGTTAAACTATTTACTATGTAGTAATATACGCTATTATAATAGTGTCTAAAGTAAAGTATAATATACTGAAAATAGCGTTAAGGGGTTACCCATATAGCCCTTAACACACTTTTATATTATCATAGTCTATACAGTACTGTAATCTCCCCTGTACTGGGCGTCGTCGGAGGGCACTCCATAGATATGGTACAAAACAAAATCGTATAAGGCGCTAGGGTAGGCGACACGACACAACTAGGCAATGCCAGGGTAGATATAATAATTACGCTTCCGGACCGGTGGTAGCGCGTAGCAGCTACTACCGCCCACCTCGAACAACACCCCCAAATCAAAATCAAAAGTGGCCACCGAATAAATCCAAAGTCAGAGTATAATATCGAAGGGATGTGTCCGATAAAAGGTACTACCTTCTTAGCCTGTCGATCGCTCCTATTTTAGCCACCTTATGCCAACTCACGGGAGTTGGGTCCACGTATTTACCTCAAAGGAAACGCCACCACCATCCTACTTCATTCTGGAATCTCCACCGCGTACACGGTTGTTAAAGTGGTTTTCGTAGTTGGCAGAGAGTATGACAACTTCCGATCCCAGTCTCTTCAACAACCAAACGTTATTATAACACCACGGTCTTTTCAATAGTTTATACTTCAAAAACCAGAATAAAATATCCATTTCAAAGCCATATAAACATGATATCATTTCTATTTTAAAACCAAAATCAATATGATATCATTTTTATTTCAAACATATTCTTTTTCCAAAATCATAGTACTTTCAAATCTATATACCTTGAACCCCATAGCTTTGAAACATAACTTCTAATACTTAAATGGTTAAAATATTAAACCACTTTATATAATAAAATAGCTTTTTAAATTTCACAAATAAATTCCAAATATAGGTTTAAATTCCCAAATAAACCATTTCAATTTCCATATATTTCAAAGCTTTAAACATTCTACCATTTCAAAAAGAATTCTTTGATAATTTCATATATATCAAATTCAATTTCTATTATCTATAATTGAAATATTTACTTAATAAATCAAATATCATTTAAGTAAAACCTTTAAACATGAAAGAACTGGATATTCCTTCAATTCAATTAACTTGATAAAATTCATTTAAATCGACTTGATGTTCATTTAAATCCTTTAAACCAAAATCAAGTTATTAAGATCATACCCTTTAAAAATCTCCACTTTTATTTAAATTTCAAAACAAATTTATTCAAGTACAATTCTTAAATAATTCAATTCAAACCAATTTCATATTTATCTTCCAACTTAAATTTCATTTAAGTCATTTAAAAACTCTATATATACAATATCTTAAACAGGCACTTAACCATATAATCTAAAACAATCAAACTCCATTAATAAACTTATTTTTACTACACAAATTTATACATAGCTTAAATTTAAGGAGTTAACTATATATATAAAATAATATTTATATTAAAATTTAATATTTAATAAATCGTATATTTCTTTCCAAACCATAGAAATCATTTTCAAAATATTTATATATATAGATCGACGGTGTCTGTATATAATTTTCTATCCTATGGTTAAGTGATACGGATATTTATCATTTCAATCTGCAATTTAAAATAAAAATGCGGTTGTATATCATTTCAAACCGTAATCTTGAATGAAATAAAATGCATAACAACTTGCATTTTAAATAATATATAATACAACATCCATTCATCCATCAACAGATCACATATCCATCATAATCATCATCCAAAACAATCAATCAATACCAGTAGATAACTGAAAATATATATAACAGGTATTTAACTGGCAGTTATATTCACTAATAAATTAAATAAGGATTTAATTTAAATAAATGCAATAACTGAGATGATGATTAAAAATACATGGAAAAGTCATAAATACATGCATAATTACAACAAAAATTTAATTTAACAAACATAAGAAATTTTAGAAGTTGTGAGTGGGTTAAAACACTCACCTTTTGAATTTAAATTGAATTTAAATTCAATTTAAACCCAAATTTGACAGTCTCAGAATCTACCCAAACCAGTGACAAAACGTCAGAAATTTTATTACAATTCCAGCGGGTCCAACCGCGCGTAAATCTGAGTCCGAATGCAAGAGTTATTCATAATAGAAGTTTACACGATAAAAATTTTAAAACAAAAGAATAAAATAAACAAATGCCATCCACGTCACCTTCTGGAACTAGAGAAACCCTAGCGACAAAAATCAGGTCGCGATCCAACACGAAGCCGTCACCGCCATCAACCCTTTGCCCAATTTTCATCGCTGCCTCAATCACTTTAACCTCGACCAGATGATACCATCGTGCCGCCCTCATCGTGCTGCCCCTTCCCTGATCACGCGGCCCACCTCCGGTCATCCCCACGTCGTACGCCGCCACTGGCACAAGCACGCTAATCGAGGTGCTTCCAAGCTCCTTTGATTAGAATGAACCGTACCGATGACTAAGTCTCGACGTCCTCTACACACACGAACTTCACGATCGATGAATCGTGGAAGATCCACCGTTGATTGAGCCTCCATACAATGAGCGGTCGAAACTTCTTCGATTTTTACTGATCAGACGATGAACCAAAACGAAAACGTATCATGGATCCGAGATGCGTACATCGAGAGCTTCGATATATATTTTTTTTTTCAAATTTTTCTGAGGAGTTTGAAATTTCAATTTGACTTTTGTATTGCAATTGGATCTAGGGTTTGAAGCCATTGAAGAGAGGATATGAGTAGAACGTATAGAAATGAGGAACAGAGGCTGCTAGGGTTTATAGCAGGATATATATAGGCAGGGTTGACATTTGAATGGATGAATCAGGTTGAATATACGCGCTAACGACAAAGTGGCCCAAAAAGCCCGTTCTGACTCCGGAACGAAATTGGGTCAACCTATATATCAAAATAGATGTTTTAAAATATTTTAAATGCGATGGAAAAAGTTTCAAGTCCAAATTCCATCGTATGAAGAAGTTATGCTAAAATCAATATTTTTCAAATTGATTTCAATTAAATCGATTTAAAGGCGTTTCACGTTCGTACGATCAAACGACAAGTCCGATCGCTACGAAATATAAAATCCTACAAAAATTCACTGTTACGGATCCGATGAAACTGGTTTCGTCGAAATCCGAGTCAGTGGCCAAAATGGCTATTTTCACACTAATTAAATAAATTTATAATTAATTGATTAAATCCAAATTTAATTTTCAATTCTAAAATTGACAATTTTATCACCTTTATATTTCTCAAACATCTACTGTGATTTAAACAAATTTAAATATCAATTTAGAGAAGAGTAATTCATAAATTTCAACATAAATCCTTAATTTCATTAAATTATAAATTTAATTTCCAATAATTCTATTAAATTCACCTTTCATTCTATTATTTAATTTATCGTTAACAAAAGGATGCAATTTACATTGGTTCACGATTATCTATATTTATATTCTTAAATTTTATCTAAATTTCCATTTATGCAATCTTCTAAGTATTTACTTTTCATTGAATTGCAATTAATCCTATTATCGTGTATTAAATTCCAATATATTGATAAAACTTTATTTCCATCCCCTTATTATCAACCCACAATTATAATTACTTACAGAATATTTATTTTATTCAATGACCATTTATAAAAATTTAAATTCCTTAATTTAATTCCATGCTTACATTTTGCTTTCATATATTCAATTTGTAACTAAGTATACATCTGCATTATTTCCATTGATTTGAATTGCATTCAATTTATTAATAATTACCTTAGTTACATTAAAGTAGTATTAGATTATAAATTTTTGTACTGATTTCCAATTTAAAATCGACCAGCTACAAAATAGGTAACATCCAAAATCGTTACCGTTAATACTTTAGTCGCATAAATAAGCTTTTATTATTCACAAATCAAAGTTTCCATTTATTAAATCAACCAATTCATATTATGAATAAAATTTACATTACTTAAATTTACATTAACAAAACGTTAAATTTGGATTTATTGTAATTGATTACCAAAGTTTACTTACACATTAAATAAATAAACCTATATTAATTTGTCAACTATTTGCTTTCCATTGCCTTTATAAATTCGTTACTTATCAACCCACATTATTATTCCATATATACACTAATTTATTCCATCTATTTATGATATCCATTGCATTACATACTTCAATATTTCCATTTTCATCTTTATTTCGATCGCATAATATTTAATTTCAAATGCTACAATAATTACATTTTATTATAAATTAGATTTAGATGGGATGATTTGTTTGTCTTTCATTAAACTACTATATTCAAAATCTAGCTTTTCTTTGCATTAATTACTGTTTCCATTTTATTATATTTTCCAGATATGTACATTAATTTCAATTTATATTCTTAATCAATTTATTTACTTGGTTTCATACCTTCATTACATCAATTATTACCTTATAAATAAATCTATGTTCCTATTTAATTTACATTCACTAAAAATTTATTTCAAATTTTAATTAACAATAGGTACCATACAATAAACATTACCGTTAGCCTTTAATCACATAAATAAGCCTTTATTACTTACACTGTAACGACCCGTATATTTCGACAATTTAATTTGTTTACTTAATAGGATTTTTGTAATTTATTTTAGTAGAAACGATAAAGGGGATAAATAAATGTTAAAATGAAGGCTAAAATAAATTATGCAAATGGTGACTTAAAACCTATTTATAGAATTTGAATAAAATCCAAATTGAATTAAGTAGAAAAAGGATTCTTACCTGGATATAAAATTTAATATGAGAAATTAATGAAAATATTAAATTGATTTAATGCAATAAAAGAGTGTAAACGGTAATTGGAATAAATTAAGCAATCAGGTTAATGCAAGTAATAATTTATGGCTGGAATGAATTCCAATTCAGTAAAATCATTTAAATGTTATGATTTGATTTTAAATATGAGAAAAACAAATGTAAGGATTCGGTTAATATATATGTTATTCAGTTAGGGTATTGAATAAAAAATTGGGAATCCAATTGTAATTAATGGTAATAATGTTGGTATTAGCTAATAAATTAAATTTCAATGCAATACCCATAAATGAATGTAATGAAATGAATGTATGAAAATGTATACTAGGTTATTTATCAAATAAAAGGAAAGAAAAGTAAATATCAAATTGATTGATGAATAAATATACATTGAATAGTAATTGAATGTAAAGTTAATGGTAATTGTATAAAATCAATAAAAGACAATAAATGCAATGATTGTTATAGTAAGAATGGAATTCCGACTTGTTGGAATGGAGTAAATACACTTAGTAATAAATTTAGTATAGGAAAACGAAATGGAAATATTCAATTAATTAATTCATATATATATATATATATATATATATAGTAAATGGCGATTATTGAATTGTAAATAATAAACTTATAAAAGGTGATCAAAAGTTGTGGCCACAAGTTATTACGAGTGATACATATATATTTAATTCATTTAGTTGATTTGGAAATCATTGAAATAAATATAAATTAAATGTTACCTTAAATAAATTAAGGTAATAAATGGAGAATAACGTAAATGTTCTTCATAAATATGATGATTTGTGAATAAAGAATGGAAATAAAGTTGTAGCAATATATCGGAATTTAATTTATGATAACAAGGTTAATTGCAATTAGATGAGTAAATATTTAAACGGGAATCAAGCTTTATTTATTCATTTGGATTTAAAATATGATAATTTGAATCTATTGAAATTAATTGAAATTGAATATAACATTTTACGTTAATTGGAAATAAAGATGGAAATAGGAAGGTTTTCAACTAAGGGAGGGATATGTAATAATTGCATTAATTTGTAAGTAGAAATAAAACGTTAATGAGAACAAGTATTTAAGATTAACCATCTATTTAGTATATTAAGTTATAACGGATAATCAATTGCAATAATTAAAAACTATATTTATTACACGATAATGAAGTAATATTTGAAATTTAATATTTAGATATTATGCAAATATAAATTTAGATGAAATTTGAGAGATTTACGTAATGAAGTATGAATCCAATGATCAATTTTATCCATTTGATAAAAATATATGGAAAGCAAATTTAATTAAATTATTGGAAATTTAATTTATAATTGGTGAATTTAATGAAAATTGAGAATTTATAGATTTTAATTCGACAGTTAAATTTTGTTTAAGTTAGTAAAGATAATTTGAGAAATTTATGATGATAAGAATCGTCAATTATCGAAGTGAAATGGGAAATTTGATTTAATTGACTAATTTTTAATTTATTTAAATTATATAAAAATAGCCATTTTTGTCACGGACTCGGATTTCGACGAAACCAGTTTCATCGGATCCGTAATAGCGAATTATTGTAGGGTTTCAAATTTCGTAGTGATCGGACTTGTCGTTTGATCGCAAACGCGAAACGCCTTGAAATCGATTTAATTAAAATCAATTTGAAATCAATTTGGAAATATTGTTTTCAGCATAACTTCTTCATACGATCGAATTTGGACATGAAACTTTTTCCATCGCGTTCATAATATTTTAAAACACCTATTTGGATATATGGGTTTAACCAATTTCATTCCGGGGTCAGAACGGGCTTTTTGGGCCATGTTAGAGGTAGCACGTATATCTATCGACGCGATCCATCTACTCTATTTCTAACCTACCTATATAAATCCAATTATAAACCCTAGCCCATCTATTCTCATTTGTTTGTGCGTTCATTTTCTCCAACTCCTCCTTCCCAATGGCTGCAGACCAAAACCTTGATCCAATTTCAAAATTTAAAAATAAAATCAAAAGCCTAAAATTTAAAATCCTCAGAAAAATCCCAAAAAAATATATGTTGTAGTTTTCATCGATATGAATCTACACGCAGTCTCTAGTTTTTGAAATAGACGCTCGAGTCAACCAGAAATTGCGGTCAAACACATGAATTTCGAAGCCCTAAGCATGAAATTGGGGCTTTTCGATTTAAGCCGAAATCGAAAAAATTAAAATCTGGGTAATGAAGGACTCGGCAATGGGAGTTGATTGATGGTGGTGTTGTGGGCTTACTCCACGTATGGCGGCGCAATTTTGCCATTCTAGGGTTCGAAACCCTACGTTTGCAGAGGCGGCGACATTATAGGAGGCCGGTCATTGGCCATGGGGTCGGCCTTTAGGGCGTGGCGAATGGCGGCGACGGCTCGTCGAATAAGGGTCCGAGGGGTTGGTGATTTTTGGTCAAAGTTTGGAGATTGGGTGCGTTTTTCTTAGGGCAAGGTAGCGTGTTCCTGTAGCCAAGGGTAGCGTGCGCGCAAGTGAGAAGAAGGTTGATGTGGCCGCATTCTATTGGTCAATCTTTTGATTTTTATTTATTTCATATTTAAAATTGTTTATCTTCTATTGATCATAATTTTCGCGTAGAAACTCCGTTTCGCACGATTTTTTTTATTAGGATCGTAATAAAATTCCGAACGATTTGACGCTGGTTTGGACAGATTTGGAGACCGTCGAAATTTTTGGTTTAAATCGGATTTAAATCCAATTTAAATTCAAAAGGTGAGTGTTTTAACCCACTCACAACTTCTAAAATTTCTTATGTTTGTTAAATTGATTTTAGATATGAGTAGAAATTTATTTATGACTGTTTGGCATGTTTTATTCATCGTCTCTATTAAATCGCATTTATTTAATATAACTGTTAATCAATTTTATTATTGCATATAAATTGATAGTTAATTTATTTATTTTGCATATAAACTGATAGTTAAACCGTTAATAAATTTATTTTGAATATAAACTGTTAGTTAATAACTGTCATTTATTTCCTGTTATATTGTATATGCCATATATTGATGTTTGTTTAAATTGATGATGATTGAAATAAATTGATGAGGATTTTATTTAATGATTGATGATTGATGTTTGGTGAATGGATGATGTATACTATATTTTAAAATCTGCAAGTTATCATGTATTTCATTCATTCGGGATTGCGGTTTGAAATGATATACAACCGCATTTTTTTATTTTTAAATTGCGGATTGAAATGATAAATATCCGTATCACTTGACCATAGGATAGAAAATTATATACAGGCACCGCGGTATATATATAAAAATTATTTTTGAAATGATTTTTCTATGGTTTGGATAGGATACGGTTAATAAATATAGATTTTGATATTATATAAAATCTTATTTTATATATATACATCTATAGTTAAAGTATTGAAGATAAGCTATGTATGGATTTGTTAAATAAAGTAAATAAGTTGAACAACGGGGTTTGATTATTTTATATTATATGGTTAAGTACATGTTAAGATATTGAAATTACATATAATTTTAAAGGATTTAAATTAATTAAGATTTGGAGTTAAATTGGAAAATTTATTTTGAATTGAGCTTAATCAAGAAGTTAACTTCATAAGTTGATGTAAAATTTATTAACTTGAAATTTTAAAAGGGTATGATATTTATAACTGAATTCTATTCAAGGTGAATTAAATGAATATTTCTAGTATAAAAGTTTAAGTAAATTTTCTTTTATAAGTAATTTGAGTTTTACTTGAATGATTACGGTTTTATTATGCAATTATTATTTCAAACTAAATAATAGGACTTTAAATTGGTGAAATAGAAATTTCCAACCTTAGTTCCAATTGTTTAATATTCAAAGTTTGAAATATATTGAAACTGAAGTGGTTTAATTAAACTGAAAGCGATTTTAAAATTTATGGATTTTGACTTAATCTTAAATGAAATAAATTGTAAGTCGCGGAAATTATTTTATTTTATAAAGAAATTTTGAATCCAAACTATTGATGCTATATACTATTTGAATATCCAAACCATTTAAGTTTTAGAAGTTATGGTTTAAAGCTATGAATTTTCGAAGTATTATAGTTTGAAGGTTATAATTCAATGTTTGGTTTCCGATTATTATAAGTTTGAAAACAATATGATTTTGGAAAAGAAATATATATTTGAAATAAAATGATATTATATTAATTGGGTTTTTATAAAAATAATATCAAATGAGTTTGTTTTGGGAAGAAAATGATATCGTATTTATGGGTTTTGAAATGGATAATTATATTCTGGTTTTTGAAAGTATAATTAATTTTTAAATGACCGCGGTGTTATAATTACGTTTGGTTGTTGAAGAGACCGGGATTGGAAGTTGTCATACTCTCTGCCAACTCCGAAAACCACTTTAACAACCGTGTACGCGGTGGAGATTCCAGAATGAAGTAGGTTGGTGGCGGCGTTTCCTGTAAGGTAAATACGTGGACCCAACTCCCGTGAGTTGGCATAAGGTGGCTAAAACAGGAGCGATTGACGGGTTAATAAGGTAGCACCTTTGATCGGACACATCCCTTCGATATTATACTTTGACTCTTCGATTGATTCGGTGGCCACTTTTGATTTTATTTGGGGGTGTGGCTCGAGGTGGGCGGTAGCTGCGCGCTACGCGTTACCACCAACCCGGAAGCGTAATTGGTATATGTACCCTGGCATTGCCTAGTTGTGCCGTGTCACCTACCCTATCGCGCCTTGTACGAGTTTCTATTTGTGTCGTACCTATGGAGTGTCTTCTCGTAGTCTCCCGATCAGGAGATATGCAGGCACTGTATAGACTATTAGCATTATTTGTGTTAAGGGCTATATGGGTAACCCCTTAACGCTATTAAAAAGTAAGTTTATTTTACAATTAGACACTACTATAATAACGAAATATACTATATAGTAAATAGTTTAACGGATCCTTAGGAGATGTAAATCCCGAGCATCTCTTGAGTTACTGCACTCATATTCATTTCTGTTAATTTAACTCACATAAGATCTTTTAGTTCTGACTCGAGTGTTTTTGTCTTTTCAAATTCGCTCGGGTTAGTCCGAACGTTTCAGGATCGAAGACTTTAGATCTGGAGGACGAAGATGGAGATTTCTACTACTATTATTAACCATATTCCACTACACTATCTAATTCCGCTGCATTGATTATGATTGGTATGTGAACTCTGATATTTATTGTATAAAGAAGAATCAAATGTTTGTAAACAGTTTATGAACTGTACATTTATTATTATATTTTATCCTTCCGCTGTGAGATTTTATTTTGTTTTTCTTTCCCTGTTTTTTCTTATTTACCCCATAAAAATCCGCCCTTCCGCATGGTTTGAATTGGCACGTGTGTCGGTTTAAAGCGTGCGATAAGGCGGGATGTTACATCTGGTATCAGAGCTTTGGTTTAGCAATGAACCTTAGCTTTGTGGGGTTAGACTCTTTATTAATAGGGTACTAATACCCTATGGGAGTCGCTGAGGGTATGTGTGTGTGTGTGTGTGTGTGTGTGTGTATATATATATATATATATATATAAGAGAGCGTATTTGTTAGTGTTATAAAAAGGTTTTTATATTGTGTTAATCTATTCCGTTTTGTATTTATAAATTCTGGTTGGTGCATGGGACGCTGTGACATCAATAGGGATTTCTAAACACTTAATAGGACAGACCAACATAATAATTGTTTTTAATATAGGTGAATGAAATAACTTTGCCTACTATATTTTCTATATATAAAAATATTTTATAAAGATATATATTTGGTTGCTATAGATTGGGTGTTAGGTAATGAAAATATTAATAATAGTTGAAACTAATTTGAAAATAAAATAAATGAAAAGTGTATAAATAATAATAGAAATAAGATTTAAAAATAAGATAATGAAATTTAGAACTTAAGTTCCGGGGTTTTGAAATTTCTTTAGAATAAATTTTGGAATATAATAATATTGTTATAAGTATTTTCTGATATAAATATTTAATATAATTCGGAAGAATTGTTTTAAAGAAGATTTTGGAGAAAAGGTTTTGTACTTTCCTCTCTGTTGCTGGAAAATAATTTCGGTGATGGCGGCCGCATCATCGACTTTCATTTTCGAGTTTCAAATGGGAAAGGCCACTGTAGTAATTCTACTGCAGATTCAATTTTGAAAAATATATAAATTTTGAATTATTTTAAATATAATTAGAGATATATAAAAAAATAAGAATATATTTATCTATTGTTTTAAAATAAATTAAAATTTAACCCGGTATTTAAATTCCTTAATTTCCATTAATTAATTGTTTCAATTATTGTAGTGAAACAGAATTTAACTAATAATTGAAACCCTAAATAAAATAAGAGATTTAAATGCTAAGTTATAAAGGAAATAAAAAGGAAGTTAAAATTGTAACTTGTAAGAAAAGGTAAAGATTTATTTAACAATGAATTAATTAAAAGGATAAGAAAACTTGTATAACTTTCAATTCATTCTTTAAAAGCATAGATAACTTACCAAATATAAAAAATTGAAATGTTTAATAATAAATGTAATAGAAATTTGTACAAGTAGAAGTAGGTAATGAAGTATTCATTGAATTTGCTATTAAATGAGAATTTAATGTTACAAACTTAAGTTATATTTGGAATTATACTATAAGTGAATATAATTAAAGGTGAGTAGTTCAAATAGATGATTATTAACTTAAGTAAATAAATGGAAATACTAAGAAATTAAATGGGACATGAGTACTATTGATAAATAAATGTAAATTATAAAAATTTATGTGGTATGAATAAAAAGAGAAATTAAAATATATGAGATGAAATTAATAATAGGCTAAGTCGATTGTTGTTTGGATTGTTGTTGTTTAATTCATGGTTGTTTGGGCAAGATACTTTGAAATTGGTTTGGGTGAATGAATAATCTATTTAGTTTTATCTAAGACTGTTGAGTAAATGATGCGCCAGTAGTCTGTTCTTCATTCCGTACAATTTAAAAGTTTTGAGCCCGAACAACTATTTGTTTGTTTGATTGAATGGTTGCTTTGTATTTGTTGTATATGCTGTTGTTGAAATTGATTGTTGTGTATTGATTGTTGACAGTGATTGAAACCACTTAAATAGTTCACTTTATATAAATTGTTAACCCTTTAGATTTTATAAGTGTTTATAAGTGAAATGCAGGTTATGGAAGCAATTGCTACTGCTTTTGGTTCCATAAATTAAGCGTAAGTTGCCCGACAAATAGGTACGTTTTTGGCTTACGATTTATAGCGCTATTTTATATATTTTCCCGTGTAGGGATATATATTATTTTGGAAAATATTTGTGTATATCGTTATATTTATATTATATTTTCTCCCGAGCTTCTCCGTATAAAGGAGACTCTGCAAATTTTTTCCCGTAAATTTTAAACTTAGAAATATTTTGAAAATGTTTTCCAAACTTCAGTAATTTAAGTATAAAAAAACTTAATGGTTATAAATTGAGATATTTTACCTAAATTAATTAATTTTATAAAATTAATTGTTATAAGGCTAATGTTTGAATAAGGTACTTTGATTTCTTAGTTCTTCGTTTCCCTTCTTTTCCTTTTCGGGGACGAAAAGTTTTGAGTGGGGGAGAGTGTAACGACCCGTATATTTCAACAATTTAATTTGTTTATTTAATAGGATTTTTGTAATTTATTTTAGTAGAAACAATAAAGGGGATAAATAAATGTTAAAATGAAGGCTAAAATAAATTATTTAAATGGTGACTTAAAACCTATTTATAGAATTTGAATAAAATCCAAATTGAATTAAGTAGAAAAAGGATTCTTACCTGGATATAAAATTTAATATGAGAAATTAATGAAAATATTAAATTGATTTAATGCAATAAAAGAGTGTAAACGGTAATTGGAATAAATTAAGCAATCAGGTTAATGCAAGTAATAATTTATGGCTTGAATGAAATTCCAATTCAGTAAAATCATTTAAATGTTATGATTCGATTTTAAATATGAGAAAAACAAATGTAAGGATTTGGTTAATATATATGTTATTCATTCAGGGTATTGAATAAAAAATTGGGAATCCAATTGTAATTAATGGTAATAATGTTGGTATTAGCTAATAAATTAAATTTCAATGCAATACCCATAAATGAATGTAATGAAATGAATGTATGAAAATGTATACTAGGTTATTTATCAAATAAAAGGAAAGAAAAGTAAATATCGAATTGATTGATGAATAAATATACATTGAATAGTAATTGAATGTAAAGTTAATGGTAATTGTATAAAACCAATAAAAGACAATAAATGCAATGATTGTTATAGTAAGAATGGAATTCCAACTTGTTGGAATGGAGTAAATACACTTAGTGATAAATTTAGTATAGGAAAACGAAATGGCAATATTGAATTAATTAATTCATATATATATAGTAAATGGCGATTATTGAATTGTAAGTAATAAACTTATAAAAGGTGATCAAAAGTTGTGACCACAAGTTATTACGAGTGATACATATATATTTAATTCATCCAATTGATTTGGTAATCATTGAAATAAATATAAATTAAATGTTACCTTAAATAAATTAAGGTAATAAATGGAGAATAACGTAAATGTTCTTCATAAATATGATGATTTGTGAATAAAGAATGGAAATAAAGTTGTATCAATATATCGGAATTTAATTTATGATAACAAGGTTAATTGCAATTTGATGAGTAAATATTTAAACGGGAATCAAGCTTTATTTATTCATTTGGACTTAAAATATGATAATTTGAATCTATTGAAATTAATGGAAATTGTATATAACATTTTACGTTAATTGGAAATAAAGATGGAAATAGAAAGGTTTTTAACTAAGGGAGGGATATGTAATAATTGCATTAATTTGTAAGTAGAAATAAAACGTTAATGAGAACAAGTATTTAAGATTAACCATCCATTTAGTATATTAAATTATAACGGATAATCAATTGCAATAATTAAAAATTATATTTATTACATTAACGATAATGAAGTAATATTTGAAATTTAATATTTAGATATTATGCAAATATAAATTTAGATGAAATTTGAGAGATTTACGTAATGAAGTATGAATCCAATGATCAATTTTATCTATTTGATAAAAATATATGGAAAATAAATTTAATTAAATTATTGGGAATTTAATTTGTAATTGGTGAATTTAATGAAAATTGAGAATTTATAGATTTTAATTCGACAGTTAAATTTTTTTTAAGTTAGTAAAGATGATTTGAGAAATTTATGATGATAAGAATCGTCAATTATCGAAGTGAAATAGGAAATTTGATTTAATTGACTAATTTTTAATTTATTTAAATTATATAAAAATAGCCATTTTTGTCACGGACTTGGATTTCGACGAAATCAGTTTCATCGGATCCGTAACAGTGAATTATTGTAGGGTTTCAAATTTCGTAGCGATCGGACTTGTCGTTTGATCGTACGAACGCGAAATGCGTTGAAATCAGTTTAATTAAAATCAATTTGAAATTAATTTGGAAATATTGTTTTCAGCATAACTTCTTCATACGATCGAATTTGGACGTGAAACTTTTTTCATCGCGTTCAGAATATTTTAAAACACCTATTTGGATATATGGGTTTAACCAATTTCGTTCCGGGGTCAAAACGGGCTTTTTGGGCCACGTTAGAGGTAGCACGTATATCTATCAACGCGATCTATCTACTCTATTTCTAACCTACCTATATAAATCCAGTTATAAACCCTAGTGTGACGCCCCACCTCTATACCCACGTTAGCAAAGAGTATTGTATAGATAATACCGTCTGCTAACACGGAGAATAAGGCTGGATAGGAGCGACCATGTGTAATCTTACCTTAACTATTCACTAAATGCGTCGAAAAGTAGAACCACATTAAAATTTGACCTATTCAATAAATATTTAAAGCAAAACTACAATGGCTAAAGGATCTATCAGAAGAAAATATAACAACTCAAATGTAATTCACATCACAGAACAGTCGATCATAATATACACATAAACAGATACACAACAGAGTATACAAAATAATACATGTCAAGTGGTACAGGAGACCACAATATACAGACGAGACGAAAAAGTATAAATATCAGAGTTACAACAGATAAGGACCACAAAAGACGCTATAACAAAATGAAGCTAGCGAATAGTCCATGCGGAAGCAAAATAGGCTAAGTCCAAAAGCACCTAACCTGAAACAACTCGATCTGACCCGAGTATAAAATACACGAGTCAGTCTAGGTAACAAATCAGTTAGATAAACTGAACAATAATAAACCTGCAAGGTCATACAGTATAACAAATATCTCTAGAGGAGATAATACAATCATCAACAAGAGATGAATCATATAGAACAAGCCTCATATCATCGGCAACATATAGAAACAAAGGATACAAATATCCCAAAACAAGCCAAAAGGCAATAACAAATACCAATAAGGTATACAAGTTCCACAAGGAAACGCTACGCATCATGCGGCTCATAATGACCAACACCGAAGGGGGATACCAAGGGAATACAATATCAATGAAACATATGATTGCTCGAGCTCAGTACTGTACAACAAGGATCCATAAGCCCGAAGGCTCCAAACCCAAGTATCACCCATGCGGCACATAAGGCCAACATCAGAGCGAAACTATATAGGGCAACAAACCCGAAGGCACACACCCGAAGGCAACATACCCGAAGGCAACAAACCCAATATCACTCATGCGGCACATAAGGCCAACATCGGAGCGATACTTTATAGGGCAACAAACCGTAGTGGTGAAGGTCAAAGACCCAGTACTGGACACCACTAACTGGCAGAATGTGTCACAACTCTCGAAAAGGAATCCGAACAGTGTTAACGTGCGTCCCATAACCACTCGTTCGCACTAAACGGTTTACTATCCGTCAGTCACTTTCACACTCAAAGCATTACAAATTTACCTCATATCATCGGTAAACTAAACCCGAAGGTCAAAACAATCAATTGAATAGGTCAGGGATTAATCGAAAGGTTAAACGCACAGATTCATGGTCCGTGTTTTTCCCAACCATTTAATCACCCTTCCACTTCGCTCGAAGTGCGAAAGTGTGTGTTTTAAATAGAATTTATAAATTGGAGAAACGATCTTTTAAATGCGATTCGAGAGATTATTTTATAAAAACCCGTGGATGAAGTCAAAAAGGAATCATCAAGGTCAAATATGTAAAAACAACTAATTGGAATCAATTTAAATCGATAAAAGTGAAAATCACAAACAAATAGGCATAGTGGACAAAATGAAGCAGGTCAGTCGACTGGCCTATTGTAGTCAGTCGAATGATCCACAACCCGAGAGTTTTTTACTCTCTGCAGTCAGTCGACTGACTGCAGGGGGTCAGTCGACTGGCTGTAGCTGGAATTGTTTTCCAGCCTAGCAAATGGAGGAGCAACTCACCCCATTTGCAACATATCGAGCAATGGACTTAAGAGGATTTTTCCAAACGATAACCCAACACCATTGACTCCAATTTACCACCAACAACCATGATCAAACATCAAAGTTATGATTTTCAAGGATTTGACTCCAAAACTCCAAAAATGAAATGTTCACCAATTCAATTCAAACTAAAGGCAAATGCATATGAACAAGGTGTTAGGAATTCATACCCAACATCGATGAAATCAAGAGAAGTAGATGTGAGTTCAAAACTCACCTTTTTACACAAAACAAAGAAGATGAAGGAGCACAATTGCAAGGAATCAACCAACTACACTCCACTTCAACACTACAAGCTTCAATCTAGAATCAAAGCAAGCATTTTCTAAGTTAAGGTTAGGAAATTACTGAAATTGAAGAGGAGAAGAGATGGAGAAGATGGAGATGAACTTACCAATGGGTTCTCTTTGATTTTGGAGCAAGAATCAAGTTTATAAGAAGAAGCTAGGGCTTGCTAATTTCTAATTCCTCTTCCTTTCCCCCATTTCAGTTTTAGCTTGAGAAAGAAATGAAATGAAGATAAAATGAAGGGTTGAGCTAGGGGGTTAAGTGAGCTAGTGGGCTGAACCCAACCCCAAACCCAATAGAAAAAGTAGCCAAAATTTCACAAACTCCAAACATATCAAAGATTATACTCAAAAAGATCGCAAACGCCATTTTGGAACCAATGGAGGTAGTTTCGAGTTCCAATTCGGCCATTTGCAGAAAGTAACCTTTCGGACCAAAACCCGACTAACGACGCTATATTTAAATTAAACATTTAAATATAAAATCGTTAAATATGCGGGTTGTTACAGATCTCCCTTCCTTACAAAATTGCGTCCCCGCAATTTCTAGAGACGATATTTGTAACAACTACATACAATTAATCAACCAAAAGAAAAGAAAATAAGCTTGAGATGAAAAGACATACTCACCGTTTCAAAGCAAGGAAAGAAAACCCGGATAAGATCGCTCAATAAATTCTCTGGTTTCCCAAGTATAGTCATTGGGATTAGCGGACCATTGAACTTTAACGAGCGGCACGCCTTGTTCCGAAGGTGTCGCACCTCCGTGTCAAGCACGCGAATAGGTTGCTGTACAATAGATAAGTCCGGTGAGACCTCAAGCTCTTGCAAATCAGGAGAAGTAATAACAGAATCCGACTCCCGAAGACACTTCCGAAGTTGCGAGACGTGAAACACGTCATGAATGCCAGATAAATGAGCTGGAAGTGAAACTCTATAAGCCACAGGGCCAATACGTTCAGTAATAGAAAATGGTTCTATAAAGCGAGGAGCCAATTTCCCAGTCACACTGAAACGCATAACCCCCTTCAAAGGAGAAACACGAATAAAAACAAGATCGCCGATCGAGAACTCGAGAGGCTTCCTACGGTTGTCCATGTAGGATTTCTGACGACTCTGTGCCTCTTTCATTCTCAATTGAATAAGATCAATCTTCTCAGAAGAATGACGAACAAAGTCCGGGCCAAGAATAAGCTTCTCCCCAGATTCCAACCAATAAGAAGGTGATCGACATGGTCTTTCGTTATAAGTGGAATATGAGAAGCAAATGTAATTATTGAATTAATGTGTGAAATAGTGTAATAGGGTGTAATAAGTTGGGAAGAATGAACAAAAATGTAATTCAATGTTACTTTAATGATGATTAATATAATAATGGAAAGGTGAATGTGAATTGATCAGAAACGAAAGTTTATTTATAAGGCAGTAATTGATGAATAAAAAAGTTTGGAACCAAGTAGATAAATTTATTGAGAACATTTAATAGTAATTAATGTATATATTAGGCAATTGACAATTTATGAATTTGTTAAGATTGTAAAATTATAATCTAATATTACATAACGTTAACTAAGGTAACTTAACTAAGGTAACTATTAATAAATTGAACGAAATGCAAATCAATGGAATTAATGTAGATGTATACTTAGCTACATGTATACTTAGAAACAAATTGAATATATGAAAACAAAATGTAAGCATTGGATTAAATTAAGGAAATTAAATTATAATAAATGGTCATTTAATAAAACCAATGTTCTAGGAGTAACTATAATAGTTGTTTGAAATATGTATAAACTTTGAGTTGGAAATCAATTGGATTTAAAATGAAATTTGGTATTACATTGATGAGTTTAAATGTTATTTTATTTTTGTAAAGTAATAAATGATGTAATAAAAGATTGCATCAAGATATAACCAGTGCTAATTAAGATTTATGCTTAATGGATTGAATGAAATGACCATTAATGAGGATATGTTACACTTGACTATAAATGGCATAAGCGAATAAATGGAATACTAGATGAAATTAGTACTATGAAAATGAATGGTAACATTTATTTGTAAATAATAAAAGCTTATTAATGTGACTAGAATTTAGCATAACGATTATTGTATGTTACCTATTCTTGTTGTTTATTAATTTGAATTGGAAATCAGTTACCATAAGTCTAATGTAATATTACGTTAAAATTAATTAAGGTAATATTTAGAAAAATGTTAATGTTATTCATAATTGGGAAATTTGCTGAATTATAAAAGTGGGAATAAATATTTATCAATTTATTGGATTTGAACTATAGTAATAATTGGATTTATTGTAATTAAGTGAAATTTAATTTTTGCGTTAATTGAGATTTAGATGAAATTTAAGAATATTAATGTAATAGGCAATGTTAAAATTTTCCATTTGATAGCAATGAAGTGAATAACATAATGAAAAGTCAATTAAATAGAATTATTGGAAATTTAATTTATAATTTTGAATATAATGAAATTGAAAATTTGACACTGCAATTGATAGATTAATCAACTTTAAACTGACATCTAAACTTGTTTAAAATTATTGTAGATGATTAAGAAATATAAAAGTGAGAAAATTGTCAATTATAGAAGTGAAATTAATAATTGGATTTAATTGATTGATTTTTAATTTATTTAATTAATATATACTAACTCAGATTTCGACGAAACAAGTTTCATCGGATCCATAATGGTGAATTATTGTAGGATTTCAAGTTTCATAGCGATTGGGCTTGTCGTTTAATCGTACGGGCTTGAAACGCCTTGAAATAAATTAAATTGAAATTAATTAAAATTAATTTGGAAAATATTGATTTTAGAATAACTTCTTCATACGATGCAATTTGAACTTGAAACCTTTTCCATTGCATTTAAAATATTTAAAAACATCTTTTTTAATATATGGGTTGACCCAATTTCCTTCCGGAGTCAGAACGGGCTTTTCAGGCCACTTTATTGTTTTACGCGTATACCAATCCGATCCATCTATTTTTTTTCAACCTTGTCTGTAAATACTCTGTTATAAACCCTAATTTCCTTCATTCTTATTTGTCTGTGCGTACCATTTTATTCACCTCTCCAATTCAATGGCAGACAAACACCTAATTCCAACTGCAATTCAAAATCAAAGTGAAATTTCAAACTCCTCAAAAAAATCAGAAAAATTGTATATCGAATCTCTCGACGAGCGCATGTCAGATCCATGATTCGTTTTTCGTTTTGGTTCATCATCTGATCGGTAAAAATCGAAGAAGTTTCGGCCGTTCATCGCTCGACGACGAACCTCGTCTGATCGGGAAACCATTTCTGGGTTTTGTAGAGATCGTCTAGCGGAGTTCATCGGTGGTATTCGAAAGGTGTTTCGACGGTCAGATCGTCGCAAAAATTTGATTAGGTCTATATGCAATAGGCGACGGCTGGAAAACTTTGGGGCACCGGTGATGGGTCACGGTGGTCGGCATGGGATGGGGAGGCTGGCGTGGGTCTCCGTCACGTGGTTTTGGGGTGGTAGGTGGCGCGTCATCGATTCGTGCGCATGTGCGTGGCGACGACTCATTTTTTTCGCGTGTTCTAGGGTTTATTTGAAACTGGGTTGGCACGAATTCGCGTGAAAGGAAGATGGCAACGTGGCAGCATCGTGTAATTTCTGGTAATTATTTAATTTAAATTTCATTTGAAATCTATAACTTCCAATGATAATAACTTTTGCGTACGAACTCCGTTTTACGCATGATTTTCTTTATTAGGATCGTAATGAAATTTCGGACTTTTTAGCACTGGTTTGGACGGGTTCTGAGACTGTCAATTTTTTGGGTTTAAATAGAATTTAAATTCAATTTAAATTCAAAAGGTGGGTGTTTTAACCTACTCACAACTTCTAAAGTTTCTTATGTTTGTTTAATTAATTTATGTTGTGATTATGAGTTTATTTATGATTGTTTTGCGTATTTTTAATCCTCATATCAGTTAATTGCATCTATTTAAATTAAATCATTATTTAATTTATTATGGAACATAACTGCTAGTTAATTACCTGTTATATATTATCAGTTATATATTGATATTCATTGATTGTTTTATATGATGTTTGTGATGGATGTATGATTTTATGATGAATGAATGGATGTTTTATTTATATCATCATAATCTGCAAGTTGTTATGCATTTATTTTGATTTAGGATTGCGGTTTGAAATGATATTCAACTTCATTTTGATTTTAATTGCGGATTGAAATGATAAATATCTGTATCACTTGACCATAGAATAGAAAATTATATACATGCACCGTGGTATATATATAAAATTAGTTTGAAATGATTTTCTATGGTTTTGGAAAGAAATATACGGATTATTAAATATTAAATTTTGATATTATATAAATATTATTTTATATATATAATTAAATCCTTGAATTTAAGCTATCCATAAATTTGTGCAATAAAAATAAGTTTATTAATGGAGTTTGATTGTTTAGATTATATGGTTAAGTACCTGTTTAAGATATTGTATATATAGAGTTATAATGACTTAAATAAAATTGAGGTTGCAAGAGAAATATGAATTTGATTTGAATTAAAGTATTTAAGAATTATCCTCGAGTAAAATTGATTTGAAATTCAAATAAATTTGAAATTTTAAAAGGTATGATTTTTATAACTTGATTTTGGTTTAGAGGACTTAAGTGAATATCAAGTCGATTTTAATGAATATTATCAAGTTAATTAAATTGAAAGAATATCCTATTATTTGAAGTCTAAAGGTTTTACTTAAATGATATTTGATTTATTAAGTAAACATTTCAAATCTAGATAATAGTAACTGAATTTGATATATATGAAATTATCAAAGAATTCGGTTTGAAATGATATAATATTTAAAGCTTTGAAATATATGGAAATTGAAATGGTTTGTTTGGGAATTTAAACCTATATTTGGAATTTATTTGTGAAATTTAAAAAGCTATTTTATTATATAAATGGTTTAATATTTAAACCATTTAAGAATTAGAAATTTTGTGTGACGCCCCACCTCTATACCCACGCTAGCTAAGGACACTACGGTGTAATGCCGTCAACTAGCACGGAGAATAAGGCGGTTGAGGAGTGACCATCCGTGTAATTGCTTTGTGCGAGCAACGATATGTCAGATAGTACAACGTGCATTTGGTTTTAGGAGGAAATCTGACACATCGGTACAAACTCAAAGCTACTACACAGTGGCTATATATATTCTTCGGAAATAAACATAGAAATAAACATAACACAAATTAGTCACAGATATGCATATCACAAAGGCGGAAAAAGATATGAATATAACACTTGAAAGTGTACATCAGAGTAGTGGTCAAATAAGATCCACAATATCACAAAGGAATAGCTACAAGTGCTAGACAAAAGAATATGGATACATCAATGAGTTTATATCTCAAATGTATACAACAAAAACTACTAATCTAAGTAGTTAGCCAAAAGTCAGGGTGATAATCCCATATGTGAAGTCAAGCAGAAGCACCTGTAACATCTCGGTCTGACCCGAGTATTATTTAATAAGAAAATAATAAACGGATCAGTCTAGGTATAAATATCAGACGAAATGAAATAGAATAAGAGATATGACAAAAGCATATGATAACCATAAAGCCATATTGAGAAAGGTATGCAATTGAAAATCAACTAGTGATTAATCAATATCACAAGAATCTTCTCAAAGATCAAAAGGAGTGTTATACTCTATATTTTCATTCACCAAAACCATGAATATTGACAATCACATCAGTGCCAATCACAAAAGTTAATGACACACGAATTCACCAATGCACAAATATTGATAACACATATCAATGTAAATCACGAAAATCGGTGAAACACAAATTCTAGAAATCATCAATGAAAATCCAGAAATCACAAAAAAGGGGGAGGTCTATCACAAAATGAGAGCATAAAAACTCACCAACATGTGTATCACAAAATGGAATGCTATTCCATGGTTGCTAACCATTAATTTTGAGCCGAAGCTCCACAAAACATCCCGATGACCATGGGTCGCTACCCCCCCTAATTGAGCTGAAGCTCCACAGAAACGGGGTTTAGTCTCCCTCGTAGACAAAGAGACATCGCACATTTGCTAGTCTAAATCACAAAAATGGTCATCAAAAATCATCAAGAAGTGTCAATTACAGTAAGCTAGTAAATATATAAGCTTAGCTTCATGTCCCATAACCACTAGCTTAAATTAAATATTTACGAACAAATTGTAGATCTCCACTAAAAAATTGTCACAAGAGAATCAGTCGAACAAGTCCAAGAATTAACCGACGAAGTAACACAAGCGTTTCATACCATTTGTTTTACTAAGCCGTTTAATTAGATTTCTCATACGAGTGAGGTAAAGTGACAGATCACAAAAATGATTGTAGAAACCATAAATCACAAAAATTCACATTCGAAGACGTGAATAAAATCCAAAGAATTCGATTCCAAATTCATCAAAGTGGAAATACCCTTGCGACTTAATAGCCACGACTAACGACTTAACATAAGTCAACACAAGAAATTGGTGGGTCAAGAAATAGCATACGGCCTAACGGAGCAACACAACATGGCGCGACTTATGACATGATGCGACCTAACAGAGCAAGCGACCTAACATGGTTGCGAGATAGCAGGTGCGACCTAAATCAAAAAGCCAAGCGACCTAGTGGTTGCGACCTATGTGCAGGCCGACCTAACAAGCCGAGCGACCTAAGGAGTTGGGGGCATAAGGATGCAAGCGACCTAGTGCGGCGCGACCTAGCATGGCGCGACCAAATCAATGCCGAGCTACTTAAGGAACTCGCGGCTTAAAGAGGCGAGCGGTCTAACGATGCAAGCAGGCCGAGCGACCTAAGGCAGGCCGACCTAACAACCTAAGGAGTAAAGAAGGCTGAGCGACCTAGGTGGTTAATGACCTAGCTTGTCGCGATCTAAGGGGGTTAAGAAGGACGAGCGACCTAGCGACTTTGGAGGAAAGAGGGCCGAGAGACCTACTGTCCGAGCGACCTAATGACCTAAGGCGTTGAGAAGGCCAAGCGACCTAAGGGATGCAATGACCTAAGAGATAAAAAGGAGGCCGAGCGACCTAATAGAAGACGACCTAACTTGCCGCGACCTATGGCGGAGCGACCTATAGTGGAGCGACCTAATGTGCAGGGCGACCTAACTGCAGGCCGAGAATTCTTCATGTGCAGGCCGAGCGACCTAAGGGTTTTGAAGCTCAAAACTCACTTAATTTGCAACCGATCGAGCACGAACGCTAGGGGATTACGCTCATGGCTACCCGGTCGTATTGGCTCTTCGGTGCATCACCAAAAACGTGTTTAAACATCAAAGATTGGATTTTTAAAGATTTGAACCCAAAACACTTAAAATGGGGATTTTCACCAATTCAATCCAAACCAAAAGCAAATGCACATGAATAAGTGTTAGGAAGTCATACCTAACAATCAAAGATAGTTATAGGCAAAGATGTGAGATAAAAATCTCACCTGTACACAAGATCAATGAAGGAGAAGTTTGAAAGCAAGGAAAAATCAATGGCTTCTCTTTGAATTTGGAGTTACATGTTGGATTTGCAAATGAACCTGAGCTTGGAGTTTTAATTTCCCATTCCTTCCTCCATTTTTGATGAAGCTTGAGTGTTAGGAAATGAAAGTGAAGTTATGAAGGGAAGAGGGTTGAGTTAGAATTAATAGTTTAGGCTAATGGGCTAAACCAAACCCAAAGTCCAAAGTGAAAAAGTGGCAAAATTCCACTAACTCCAAACATATCAAAGTTTATACTAAAAAAGATCGCAAACGGTGTTTTGAACTCAATGGAAGTAGTTTCGAGTCCTAATTCGACCGTATGCAAAAAAGTAACTTTTCGGACTAAAATCCGACTAACGATAAAATATTTAAATAAAATATTATAATATTCAAATCGTAAAATATGCGGGTTGTTACAGACTCTCCTCCTTAAAGAAATTGCATCCTCGCAATATTTAAGAAGATAATACGAGGCAACAACCATGAAAGCGTATCAACACAAAAGAAATTCTAAATAAGAAATTCATCTCAAAGAGCACGGTAAAGTTAGTTCGGATGTGTTCGTTCGATGAACTCTCTAGATTCCCAAGAGCAATCCTTAGGATTTAAGGACCATTGGACTTTGACAAGCAGAACATCATTATTTCGAAGGCGCTTGACTTCCGAAGCAATAATACGAATAGGATGTTGCTCATAAGTTAAATTAGGTGAAACTTCAATTTCTTCCACAACACCGGGCTTAAGAATGGAATCGGAATCTCGAAGGCATTTCCGTAATTGCGAAACGTGAAACATGTCATGAATAGCAGAAAACTGAGCCGGTAATAAAAGGTGATAAGCCGCGGAACCAATACGTTCGGTGATAGGAAATGACCCAATATATCGAGACACTAATTTTCCTGATCGACTGAAACGTACAACACCCTTCATCGGTGAAACACGATTAAACACAAGATCTCCCACAGAAAATTCTAATTTCCTTCTCCGGTTATCGACATAGGATTTTTGTCTACTTTGGGCTTCTTTCATTCTATGACGAATAAGATCAATCTTTTCTTTGGAATCACGAATAAAATCTGGAACTAAAACCAGCTTCTCACTGGCCTCAAGCCAACAAGAAGGAGATCGGCATGGTCTTCCATAGAGTGCTTCGAAAGGTGCCATACTAATACTAGATTGGAAGCTATTATTATAGGAAAACTCAATAAGAGGAATATGATCTTCCCAACTTCCACCAAAATCAAGAACACATGCGCGAATAAGATCTTCAAGAGTTTGATTCACACGCTCGATTTGTCCATCGGACTGGGGATGATAAGCGGTGCTAAAATTAAGCTTCGTTCCCAAAGCTTTTTGAAGACTCTTTCAAAATCCACTAGTAAACAATGGATCACGATCACTAACAATAGAAGTAGGAACTCCATGCAATTTTACAATTTCTTTAATAAAGAGTTTGGCCAAGAGAGGAACAGTTCGATTGGACCGAACGGGAATAAAATGGGCGGATTTAGTAAGTCTATCAACTATCACCCATAAGCTATCATGACCCGAACAAGAACGGGGAAGGCCGTCTATAAAATCCATGGAAATTTGATCCCACTTCCAAATTGGAATTTCTAAAGGTTGCAATAACCTACCAGGTCTTTGGTGTTCGGCCTTAACAAGTTGGTAAGTTATGCAACACTTAACAAAGTTTGCAATATCAGATTTCATTCCCTCCCAATAATAAAGTTGCTTCATATCTGCGTACATTTTACTGCTACCGGGATGAATGGTAAATTTAGAACGGTGTGAATCCTCTAAAATACGTTTATGAAGATCACCAATATTTGGCATGATAAGTCTACCAAATTTTCGAATACCGCCACGAGAATCAATATCAAAATCTTTCAAACCTTCAATATCAATTTTATCCCTAAAATTTTGGCCAAGAAGAGCCAATTCGGGATCTAGCTTTTGAGCTTCAAGAATGCGGTCTAAAAGAGAAGGATGAGCCTCAAGGCTGCATAAAACAAGAGATGAACATAAATCAGAAACACGATCTTGAATCTCACACGTGGATAAAATCCCAAGATCATTCCATTCAGATATCATCATAGAAACAACCACTTGTTGCTTGCAACTAAGAGCATCGACAACACGATTTCCCTTTCCGGGAATATAAAGAATATCAAGATCATAAGGTGCAAGAAATTCGAGCCAACGTTGTTGATGCAGATTAAGATCCTTTTGAGAAAATAGATATTTCAAAGATTATGATCCGTATAGAGAATAAATTTCTCTCCTAAAAGATAATGACGCCAAATACGAAGGGCGAAAACAATAGCCGCGAGTTCTAAATCATGAGTGGCATATCTAGACTCGGCAGGCTTCAGTTGCGTAGAAGCATAAGCAATAACACGTTCTCTTTGCATAAGAACGACACCCAAACATACGCGACTAACATCGGTATAAACAATAAAATCTTGATTCCCTTCGGGAATAACAAGAATAGGAGCATCAGAAAGGAGTTCTTTTAATTTCTGGAAAGAAGCTTCACATTTGTCCGACCAAATGTATTTAACACCTTTCTTTGTCAAACTAGTAAGAGGCATGGAAATTTTGGAAAAGTTCTTTATGAAGCGGCGGTAATAACCTGCAAATCCGAGAAAACTACGGATCTCCGTCACACTCTCTGGTCTCTTCCAATTTTGAATCGCTTTAATCTTTGAAGGATCTACGGAAACTCCGGATTCAGAAATAATATGACTAAGAAACTTCACACGAGATTGCCAAAAGTGGCATTTAGAAAATTTTGCTTCCAATTGATAACTCCTAAGAGTTTCCAACACAATCCGAAGATGCTTTTCATGCTCCTCCTCGGTTTTAGAATACACAAGAATATCATCAATAAAGATGAGAACAAACCGATCGAGGAAGTCTTTGAAAACTCGATTCACAAGGTCAACGAAATAAGCCGGAGCATTCGTTAAACCAAATGGCATAACAAGCCATTCATAAAATCCATAACGAGTACGAAACGATGTCAAAGGAATACTATCCTCTGCAATACGAAGCTGATGAAAACCGGTAGCTAAGTCTAATTGTGAAAAGACTCTAGCACCACTAAGTTGATCGAATAGATCATCTATCCGAGGTAAATGATATTTATTCTTGATAGTAAGATCATTAAGCTTGCGGTAGTCAACGCAAAGCCTAAGTGTACCATCAGATTTCTTCACAAAAATAGTCGAAGCTCCCCAAGGAGAGGAACTAGAGCGAATAAATTTCTTCGTCTCCAATTCGGATAATTATTTGCGCATCTCCTCATTTTCTTTATTGGACATACGATAAGGAGGACGCGTGATAGGTTGAGCTCCAGGGATAAGACTAATTCTGAACTCAATTGCTCGCTTAGGTGGTAGTCCTAAAACGGGCTCAAATACGTCGGAAAATTCACGAACAACGTGAATAAGAGAAATAATATCTTCCTCATCATCATTATCGTCATCATGAGGACTTAAAGAATACAAAGATGCAACCAAGCTGGAATCCGATCTTTAAGATCAATAGAAATCTGCTTAACATATTGAGGATGTCGAAGATGAATAGTCCGCTTAGGACATAGGATTTGGGTTTCATAGCGGTTAAGCCAATCCATTCCCCAAATCATTCCAAAGCCTAATTAGCGCATAACATGCAAATCGGCTAGGAAAGAAAAATCACACAAAATAATCTCGACATCATTACACAATAAACTGATTGTTGCAGATCCACCAACCGGATTCGCAATTCTCAAAGAAGTCATTAAACACATAACCTCCAAAGAAAAAGTATCAACAAGTTCTTTTGATATAAAAGAATGGAACGCATCCGTATCAAAAAGAACTCGAATAGGATGATCACGAAATGAAATAATGCCATCAAGGATAGAATGAGAAGTACCTTTACCACGAGATGTGTTGCCAAGGGCTTGGGCAACATTAAGCTTTCCCTCCTTCCTATTTTGAAGTTTGGGACAAGAAGATAAATAATGATCCGGGCTTTTGCAATAGCGATAAGCACGGGGCTTTGAACACTTGTTCGCATAATGGTCCTTAGAACCACAATTGCAGCATTGCCCACCACTTGGGGTAGAAGTCTTTGCCACCGAAGTTGATTGCTTTCCTTTCTTATTGGGATAAGGACCCCTGAATTTACTAGGCCTTTTCTTGTTGTTGAAGTTTGGTTTAGCACTCACAACTTCAACATTGCTCTCCCTATCTGCCTCTTCAAGACGAAGAGCGATATCAATGAGCTGATCAAAAGAAACTTCTAACTTTAGAAGTAATGGCTTCTTGAGATTTTTATTCAAGCCATGGACAAATCGTTGGTTTTTCTTCAATGGGGTGTTTATGTATTCCACCCCGTATTTAGAAAGTGCCTCGAAGGATGTGACATGATCTGCCACAGAAGATTCACCTTGAACAAGGTCTATAAAACGGCGAGCCAAAGTCACCTTCTCAGCTTCTGGCACAAATTTTAATTCGAAGCGTTCCCGGAATTTCTCCCAAGTAAGATCCGCTTCTTCTATTTCAGAAATAAGAAGCTCATACCAATCTAATGCTCTTTCTTTGAGCATGCTAGAGACTACCTGGACACGGTGAAGATCAATAAGATTCATGCGAGAAAAGATTCGATCGCACGTTCTCAGCCAAGCCTGGACTTCAATAATAGTTTCAGAACCTTTGAACGGCTTCCCACCGAAATTGGTATAATCATTGCACAAACGTGCAAATCCAGAATTAGGGTGAGTAGATTCCGGATTTGAACCGGCTGTCTGAGCATTCCTTACGCGATCAAGAAGTTGCTGGGCAGACATAAATACTCAATCTTGGGGAGTAGCACGAGATTGACCGGCGCTGGGACGTCCAGGTCTAACCATTTCTCTTCCTTTTAAAGAAAGAAAGAAGAAGGATAAGGTTATTCACCAAATGAATATCAAGCATTCTTGATAGATAAACAAGGAATCATAAAGAAAATAGGAGGAATCGGTACGAAGACTCAAATTAAATCCTAAAGCACGATTCCTAAGATGGACTTAGGACGATGATCCTTGCTAGATTATTCTACATTGTTCCGAAGATTGGCTCTGATACCAAACTGTGACGCCCCACCTCTATACCCACACTAACCAAGGACACTACGGTGTAATGCCGTCAACTAGCATGGAGAATAAGGCGGTTGAGGAGCGACCATCCGTGTAATTGCTTTGTGCGAGCAACGATATGTCAGATAGTACAACATGCATTTGGTTTTAGGAGGAAATCTGACACATCGGTAAAAACTCAAAGCTACTACACAGTGGCTACATATATTCTTCAGAAACAAACATAGAAATAAACATAACACAAATCAGTCACAGATATCCATATCACAAAGGCGGAAAAAGATATGAATATAACACATGAAAGTGTACATCAGAGTAGTGGTCAAATAAGATCCACAATATCACAAAAGAATAGCTACAAGTGCTAGACAAAAGAATATGGATACATCAATGAGTTTATATCTCAAATGTATATAACAAAAACTACTAATCTAAGTAGTTAGCCAAAAGTCAGGGCGATAATCCCGGATGTGAAGTCAAGCAGAAGCACCTGTAACATCTCGGTCTGACCCGAGTATTACTTAATAAGAAAATAATAAGCAGATCAGTCTAGCTATAAATATCAGATGAAGTGATATAGAATAAGAGATATGACAAAAGCATATGATAACCATAATGCCATACTGAGAAAAGTATGCAATTGAAAATCAACTAATGATTAATCAATGTCACAAGAATCCTCTCAAAGATCAAAAGGAGTGTTATACTTTATATTTTCATTCACCAAAACCATGAATATTGACAATGACATCAATGCCAATCACAAAAGTTAATGACATACGAATTCACCAATGCACAAATATTGATAACACATATCAATGTAAATCACGAAAATCGGTGAAACACAAATTCTAGAAATCATCAATGAAAATCCAGAAATCACAAAAAAAGGGGAGGCCTATCACAAAACGGGAGCATGAAAACTCACCAACACGTGTATCACAAAATGGAACGCTATTCCATGGTTGCTAACCATTAATTTTGAGCCGAAGCTCCACAAAACGGCCCGAAGACCATGGGTCGCTACCCCACCAAATTAAGCCGAAGCTCCACATAAACGGGGTTTAGTCTCCCTCGTAGACAAAGAGACATCGTACATTTGCTAGTCTAAATCACAAAAATGATCATCAACGATCATCAAGAAGTGTCAATTACAGTAAGCTAGTAAATATATAAGCTTAGCTTCATGTCCCATAACCACTAGCTTAACTTAAATATTTACGAACAAATTATAGATCTCCACTCAAAAATTGTCACAAGAGATTCAGTCGAACAAGTCCAAGAATTAACCGACGAAGTAACACAAGCGTTTCATATCATTTGTTTTACTAAGCCGTTTAATTAGATTTCTCGTACGAGTGAGATAAAGTGACAGATCACAAAAGTGATTGTAGAGACCATAAATCACAAAAATTCACATTCGAAGACGTGAATAAAATCCAAAGAATTCGATTCCAAATTCATCAAAGTGGAAATACCCTTGCGACTTAATAGCCACGACTAACGACTTAACATAAGTCAACACAAGAAATCGACGGGTCAAGAAATAGCATACGGCCTAACGGAGCAACACAACATGGTGCGACTTATGGCATGATGCGAACTAACAGAGCAAGCGACCTAACATGGTTGCGAGATAGCAGGTGCGACCTAAATCAAAAAGCCTAGCGACCTAGTGGTTACGACCTATGTGCAGGCCGACCTAACAAGCCGAGCGACCTAAGGAGTTGGGGGCATAAGGATGCAAGTGACCTAGCACGGCGCGACCTAGCATGGCGCGACCAAATCAATGTCGAGCGACTTAAGGAACTCGCGGCTTAAAGAGGCGAGCGGCCTAACGATGCAAGCAGGCCGAGCGACCTAAGGCAGACCGACCTAACAATCTAAGGAGTAAAGAAGGCCGAGCGACCTAGGTGGCAAACGACCTAGCTTGTCGCGACCTAAGGGGGTAAAGAAGGACGAGCAACCTAGCGACTTAGGAGGAAAGAGGGCCGAGCGACCTACTGTCCGAGCGACCTAACGACCTAAGGCGTTGAGAAGGCCGAGCGACCTAAGGGATGCAACGACCTAAGAGATAAAAAGGAGGCCGAGCGACCTAATAGGAGACGACCTAACTTGCCGCGACCTATGGTGGAGCGACCTATAGTGGAGCGACCTAATGTGCAGGGCGACCTAACTGTAGGCCGAGAATTCTTCATGTGCAGGCCGAGCGACCTAAGGGTTTTGAAGCTCAAAACTCACTCAATTTGTAACCGATCGAGCACGAACGCTAGAGGATTACGCCCATAGGCTACCCGTTCGTATTGGCTCCTCGGTGCATCACCAAAAACGTGTTTAAACATCAAAGATTGGATTTTTAAAGATTTGAACCCAAAACACTAAAAATTGGGATTTTCACCAATTCAATCCAAACCAAAAGCAAATGCACATGAATAAGTGGTAGGAATTCATACCTAACAATCAAAGATAGTTATAGACAAAGATGTGAGATAAAAATCTCACCTTTACACAAGATCAATGAAGGAGAAGCTTGAAAGCAAGGAAAAATCAATGGCTTCTCTTTGAATTTGGTGTTAGATGTTGGATTTGCAAATGAACTTGAGCTTGGAGTTTTAATTTCCCATTCCTTCCTCCATTTTTGATGAAGCTTGAGTGTTAGGAAATGAAAGTGAAGTTATGAAGGGAAGGGGGTTGAGTTAGAATTAATAGTTTAGGCTAATGGGCTAAACCAAACCCAAAGTCCAAAGTGAAAAAGTGGCAAAATTCCACTAACTCCAAACATATCAAAGTTTATAATCAAAAAGATCGCAAACAGTGTTTTGAACTCAATGGAAGTGGTTCCGAGCTAATTCGACCATATGCAAAAAAGTAACTTTTCGGACTAAAATCCGACCAACGATAAAATATTTAAATAAAATATTTAAATATTCAAATCGTAAAATATGCGGGTTGTTACATTTTGTTTCAAAGCTATGAGGTTTAAGAGATATATATATATATATATATATATATATTTGAAATATTACTACATAGTAAATAGTTTAATGGATCCTTAGGAGATGTGAATCCCGAGCATCTCTTGAGTTACTGCACTCACGTTGACACTGGATAGAAAATGTCAAATCTCGTAAACATCTCTGACGCCATTCCGCTAATATTATTTACTATTGATTTAACTCACATAAGATCTTTTAGTTCTGACTCGAGTGTTTTATCTTTTCAATTCGCTCGGGTCAGCCCGAGCATTTCAGGATCGAAGACTTTATTTCTGGAGGACGAAGACGAATATTTCATTATTATTTTTATATTATATTATTCCACTACACTGTATTCCGCTGCATCGGTTATTATTCATTGGTATGTGCAACTCTGTTATGTATTGTATAAAAATAATCAAATATTTATAAAACAGCTTCATGAACGGTATATTTGATTGTTATATTTTATCATTCCGCTGTAAGATTCTATTTTGTTTTTTTCTTTCCCTGCTTTTTCTTATTTACCCCATAACAATCTGCCCATCTGTATGCTTTAAGTCTTACGTGTGTGGTTTATCGTCGATTTAAAGCGTGCAAAAAGGCGGGGCGTTACACATGTTGCTTTATTTCATACTAGAGTTTTATGTAGATTTATATCATGCTAGTTTTTGCATGCGGAGTGCGTCATTTTTATCAGTTGCATTGTATTGTTTGTTGCATATGATTGTTACATTCTTTATGCTGTATGAATTTATAATAGAGATAGATAATATATTTCTCTTTTATCCATATGACTCTTTTGGATAATTTAAGTTTAGGAAAGCAAGGGAATTCTACTTGATTTCTTACGCACCCGCATTTGCATGGAAATAATAAGTTTCTTGCTAAAATATAAATCAAATGCAAAAATTGTATGCGATAAATTTAGAAATTGAAATTGGTTGATGGTTTTATGCCCTAGATATGGGAGGCGACTTGGATTTTGTTTTCTTTTGTTGTTTTGGAGCCCATAGAGGCAATTTGTAGATTTTTCGATCGAACTGTGCAAAGGAGGTGCTACCGATATTTTTCGTAATTTTTGGGAATTAATTAAGCAACAAGTTAATTACTCGTTTAATTAATAAGTTTTTTAACTTAATGTTTTGAGTCATTTTATTCCTTGAGAATTTTGGAGATAGAATTCTATTGATGGGAGGAGAATGTAATAACCCAAAATTTTGGTCATTTAATTTTAAATGTTTAATAAATTTTAAATATTTGAATAATTGGATTTTGGAAATTTATAACCTGAATTTAAATACAGTGAACATTCAAATATTTGAATTACGAATCAAATATTAAGTAGATGGATTTAAGAATCTTATTTAACTCCTTTTAATTAATAAATTATATTGGTGAATTGAATTTGTAAATTTAATTACAAAAATAAATAGATCGAATAGATATCGATTTTGGATTGAAAATATAAACAATATTTATGTATGAAAAACAGCATTCTGGGTACTGTTATAGATTTTGAAGAAACTAGTGTCATTGGATTTGAAATAATAAATTATTGTACGCCGATGAGTTTCATGACAATCGAACGTACCATGCGATCGTGCGAGCTTGAAACGCATAACGACTAACTTTAGAGAATTAGATTATTATAATTTTATTTAAAAAGCTAACTTATGTAGAACTTGCTCTTGAAAATAGTCCTATTGAGCTCGGAATATGGGTAATTAGCTAGGAATGCCAATGAGCACACCTCAATATGAGTTCGTCAATTTTCGGACATGAATAGTATTAGTTGAGAATTCTATACAAGGACCCATGCCCTTCATTCTCTTGTCCAAACTAGATGATAGAACCCTGGCCGTCATTATTTCAAATCCTACCCTAGAAAACAACGACCAAGCTTCATTGGTGTCGGTTCACGCAATGTGATCAACTAGGTAAATGGGGGCTTGGGGAGGCAAGGCAGACGAATGGTTGGATTGTTGTATGTAGCTTGAGGCGGTGGAAAATGTAGTGTGAAGGAAGCGATTTGGGAGGTGAGGCCGGTGGCATTGGTAGAGTATATGAGGACCACCATCTGGCAGCATGTGACGGTCGAAAGAGCACTGTGCCGGCGGCGAAGTTCGATAAAAGTCGCGTTGTTTGGGTTTGTTTTAGTTCGGCCTGGGGGATGTAAACGATATTATTTAGGGCTAAGCACGGAAATTAGCAAATGTCATTAGTGAATAAATTATTCAATTAATTCCAAAAAGAAGTTATAACCAATAACTTGTCCATACTAGGTCTAAATATATCACGATCAATCACGTTGGATTCGTAATGATGATATCCACGTTTTGGAGTTGGATAGAAGAAGATTGGAGCTTGTAGAATTTTATGCTAAAGTCGAACTCCTGTTCGGTTTTAGTTCAAAATGGAACGATTCAACGATAACTGAAAATTTCTATGAGCTTACGCTCCTTCAAATTTACTATATAATATCCATGATGCTATAGACTATTGTTGATTACTTGATGTTAGTTAAATTCATGTTTGATTGATTTTTTGGTTGAAATTCCATTTTGGAAAATAGATGATATATTAATTCAATTGTTGAGAACCTATATGATTATTTGTTTCTTCATGTTGCTTAAATTGATATTTAGATGATATTAATTGTGATATTCAATTTAAATTGTTTAAATGTTGTTATAGCAATTTTTCGCTTTACCATCATCTATTGAATATCTTCTCCTAAATCCTTTGTGTTTGTTGTTTTGAGCTTGTATTTTCACAAAATAGATATTTAAATTCATTAATCATTTTGATATATGATATTTAAATTAATTAATCGCTTAATTAACAATATTCGAATTTAATTACATCTTTTAAATTAAAAATAATTGAATACAATAAATCATATATTTAATGATATTTGAATGTAATTAATCATTTAATTAATGTGACTTGAATTTAACTAATCATTTTAAGTAATGATGTTTTAATTTAATAAATAATTTTAACTAAAAATGTTTAAATTTAGTTAATCGTTTGGATTAATGATTTTAAATAAATTAATCATTTTAATTAATGAGATTTAAGTTTATTAAATCATTTTAATTCATGGTGTTTTAAAGTTAATTAATCTTTTTAATAAAAGAGTTTAAAGTAAATTAACTAATGTAATGAAAGTGTTTTAAAGTTAATTAACTGATTTAGTGTTTCAAAGTTGATTATCTGATTAAATAAAGGTTTTAAAGTAATTTACTAATTTAATAAAATCGTACAGAAATAACTAACTTTTTAAATAAAGATAATTGATTTATTTATTAAAAGAGAATATGAATTTGATTAATTATCTTTTAAGATAATTAATTTTTTTTAATTGTAAAAGATTGTAAATGTGGTCAATTATCTTTCAGGAAAATTATTGTTTGTTTAAAGTTATACAAAGGTTATATAGATTATCCTATGGGATGATTAGCCTTTAAATTAAATTTGATAAATGTAATTTAATTAATTTATTATCATTTGGGATAATAAATATTGTTTTAAAATTCATAAATAATAGTTTATAAATCATAAAATCTTTTATAAAGAAATGTTTCAAATAAAGCTAAGTGTAAATTGTTTGGGTTTATAATAAACAATGTTCTAGCATTTGTTTTGACTTTGATTTTAATACACTCAGAAAATACAATTTGACCATCTAAAAAATTTATTTCAAAGAGTTTTCCTAAACTGACTTTAAAAGTATTATGATATGAAAATCAAGCGCAAGTGTTAACAACCATTTTATCATTCTTGATAGGTGATTCATCGACTTTCGACTTTGACTTTGCTTTCTTCCTTATATTTCCTTATCCTGAGACGATGTGTTGCTCATTTAAGCCTTGTTATCCTTTGTCGGAAATGACTAAACCCAGAGATTGAGTGGAATCCAAGCTATGTGGGGTTGCTCCCATTAGGGTATATTCACAATTATTATAGATTGGATTCAGTTGTTGCACATTCAGATGTGAAATACTCGGATACTAGGTAATCATTGGTGGGGTCCGGCTTGGACATATCCAAGAGCCATCAGAGTTCTCAAGTATATTTCTAGAGGTATGATTTTGGGAAGTGAGTGCACCCTCCTAGTCATTGTTGGAAAAAATTCTCTTTTCCATTGTTATTAGTTCAATCTTTAAATTGTTTCCTTAATTGCATTGAGAACTGTTGTGACGACCCAGAATTTTGAACATTTTAAATCGAAATATTTAATTGATTTTAAATATTCAGAAGTTAGTTTAACTTGAATTTCAAAATTAATTATGGATTTGGCAATTAAGTTAATGAATTTAATTTATTAATGTTGGATAAAAATTTAAAATCTTCAATTTTAAGCCTGTTAAAAATAATTTGATGGCTTAGATAATTTATATTGACAATACCGAAGATAATGGAAGCTTTAGAATTGAATTTGGAGGTGTTTTGTTCAGTATTGAAATTTTATCGTTTAAGTCGATATCTAAAAATAGCATTCCGAGGCACAATCTCCGATTTCGAAGAAACCCCTTCCATTGGATCCGTAATGTTGTTTTATTATCAGATTTCAATTTTCATAGTGTTTGGAGCGGTCGTTTCGCTGTACGATAAGCAAACGCGTTGAAATTTGTATCGAAATTTAATTTAACAGTTGGGTTCAAAAAGATATATTCTCCATACGATCGAATTAGGGTCCGAAATTTTTTCCATTGCATTCGAAATAGGGGTTTAACATTGTAAACGCCTAGCGGCATGCCTCGATTGAAGGTCAGGATTTTGAGTTACGATTTTCAGGACGATTCAAATTTAATTTAAATTTAAATATAAAACACCGATCAGTCACGATTCTCTCGCATCAAAACTTTTTCCATTCTTTTTATATGTCACTGTAGCTAACCCTTGTGTACACGCTACCTCAGCTTTTCAGTTGTCGAATCATGTTTTGTCTCCTTCAGTTGGCAAAAGAAAAAAATAGTATGACTCGTTCAAAACGAGCTTCTTCTTGAAACCCAGATCTTATGGCCGATCCCCACTATACTTCTTTCGTTCTCCTTCTCAAATCTCGCATATAAAATAAAATCAATGGCCGAGCTTCATTCTTTTCTAATCGCACCCTCCTCTAAAGTCGAAAATCGATTTCATTCCCAAAAGAAAGAAAAAAATGGCGTCCACTTCAAGTTTCGTTCGAACGAAACCCAAATAAAAAAATCTCGCATTCCTCTCTGGTCAAGGCAGGCCGTTCTCAAAATCGCACACGCGTGATGATGGGAAGGAGCTCGGAGACAATGATTGATATCGCGATGGTGTCCCACGAGCATCAGCGGCTAGGTTTTCCGCTAGGGTCGCTTTCGATCGAAGCTGGGTGGCCTACAGCATTGCAGTGGATTCAAGTCGAAGCAAGAATGAATTCGTGGAGTCGAGGTGAAGTCAGCAAGCATGGAATGGGGTCGCGCATGAACTCAGATGGCGGCGCGAGGTAGGAAATCGAAGACTGGATGGCTGCGAATTGGAGACGAGGCATCGGCGATTTAGGGTTCGCGATGGTTTGGGCACGAGTCTCTGGAGCTCGGCAGTGAGGTACTTACGATCCTGTTTGTTTAGTCTAATTCAAGTTTATGTTGAAAATCTGAAGAAAAAAGAAGGATCAACGGTGAAGAAATCCTGTAGGTTATTTATTGAAAAGTATATATATAAATTAGATTTTTGATTTCTAAGTATATGTAGAGAAAAGAAAAGTAAAAAAAAGATATGCATTTACACATTTTTAATTTACTAGATTATTTTAAAATAATGTACTTTTGGAAGTTAATTTATTAGTTAACCTAGGTAATTATTTTAATTACTAAAAGATTTTAAAAGGAAAATTGTTAGTCTAAAATAAATTATTAGTTAATGAACTCTATCAAAACGAAAATTGATTATTTGATTTATTTCGAATATTAATAAATGGTATAATTGTTTATACAAGGTCAAAATTGCAAAGAAAATCAAGCCGAAATGAAAATGGATTGCATGCATAGGCAAAGGTGAGATCTTCTCACTCAAGTTTAAGTTGGAATTTCCAGTTTGATTTTAAATAGTTAAATTTAAAAGGGTTGATTATGTGCTCGGATGATTGATTTATAATAATCATTCACTGGATGATATTATATATATAGTAGTATATAGTATATATTGGAGTTATTGATTTCCCGCATAATATAGCGGATGAGACCCTATTGCGCCGCATAATAGCGGATGATATTTTATAAATCCCATATACCACGATATTCCACCTCGAAGTGGAATTGGTATTTAATTGTTGTGCTAACGTCTGTGGATGCAGGGAAAACAGGTTAGAGGGATCCAACTGGATTCCTCAAATATTTGAATTTGTTTTAATATTGTGGGTTGATTATTTGTAATATGTGTGTGATTATTTGTGATTGAAACCATTGAAGGCTATAATTTAGCCAAATATATTTTTAGTATCGTAGGATACCAGAAATAAATAAAATTGGATTTTTGAAATTTAGTAGAAAATTTGTAGTAAATTAATCTTAGAAAATTGAATAAAATTTAAAAAAAGGAATTTGTTTCAAAAGATAATAAATTTGGTGTTGAAATAAATTTAGAAATAAATTTTTGGAATTGATTTGGTATTTGAAAATAAATGTGGAAATCAATTTAGAATTTAATCCGGTGCTGATAAATGAATGTTTAGAAATCGATTCGAAAATCGTGTATCAATGGATATTTAGAATTTTAAATTCACAATGGGAATTTATAAAGGAAAAGGGAAATTTGTTTTAAAAAAATAAACATTTGGTTATTTTTTAAAAGTGTGAAAGAAATTTACAGATTTGGAATAAATTAAAATAAATCGAGAAGATTTATTAATTGATATAAATGGAAAGAGAATTCTTTCCTGGAAAGCCGAGTATATTGTTAAAGTAGCTTTTGAAGTATAAATTTAAAAGTTCTAGAAATTGTTTGGAAAATTTTTTATTATTGGAAAAATTATTTTTGGGAATTGTTTTAAATCTTTAGAGTAAAGATTTATTTATTAAATTATAGAAGAGATTATTTTAAAGATAAAAAAATTTGTTTTTGATTTAGGAAATGGATGTTTAAGTAAGTTATGTCCTATCTACTAATTTTATTTAAAAAAATTAGTTTTGATTTGAAGTCTATATGAGATATTGGTATAAAGTTTTCATCGCTAATATTTAAATGATTTTAAAATATTTGAACTCGGCAAATTTTCAGTGGAATCAAATAAATATTTGGAAATTTATTCTAAGTAAGGATGGTGATTTGAAATTTGTTTTCAAAGTATTGAAATGTGGAAAGTAATTTGAAATCTGTTTTCAAATGGTTGAAGTGTTAAATATAACTTGCGGAAATATTTTGAGAATAAATAATTTGGGAAATTTATTCAAGTCCGGCAAATTGTTGTGGATGTTGATTGATAGTTAAATAACCGACTATCAATATTGGCCTTTTAATGGCATTTGAATTTCGATGCGACCAGGGGTCGGATTCCAAGTGGATATCCGAAAACCACATCGAATCTTTGTGATTGAGATGGATCTTTTATTTAAAAGATCAAAGTGAAACTGTTGTGATTTGTTTGGAAACTGAATGAACACTTATTTTATAAATAAAAAATAAGCGCTCATTATTCGGATTAGCTGGGAGAAGACCTTGTTTCATAAAACCCATTCCAAATAACGATACGACGAAATGGGATTGCATTTGAAGATGGTGTTGAAGACCGGGTATTCTCGAAAACGAAAGGATTACCTGTCGAATGTCTCTGCACCGGGTTGCTCCGGTATAGAGATTTTATCACCTTTGTGATGGGGATTCCGGACGTGATTTGTGAATATCCTGATTTGCAAGGGATTCTTTGAAGTGCCTTCGGTTCCGTTCGATCCTGGAACGACTTGTATGGATGTGTGTCTTACGTTACACTTTGAGATGTAAAGCTGTTTCTATCAAATACATTTCTGTTGGTTGCGGAGAGTTTATTCTCTTAGCTTAACACCCTTCTCTGAGACATAAGAGCTCAGAGCTTATGTAGTTGATGGTTACTAGTGATACATTCCCAATTTGGTAACGTGGCATACGAAGTGCTGCTGATCATTTGTTGATCAAAGCATGACTTTGTGAAAAGTGTAGTTTTGTGGACGAGACCTCATTGGACCTCACACACCGGAAATGGTCGAAACAGGAAAGATGCGGCAAGGTTCTGAGGGTCGCGCCCTTTAGGGTATGTCATTTCCTTCTGGAAAAGGGTGGTGTCAGGTGTGGAGCCCTGATATTTAACCTTTACGGTTACTGTAAATACTTTTCTTTGTGGTTGTTGGTGTAGAGGATCCTCGGATAAAGGTCCCAAAGGATCGAGGGATGGCATACTCGTGTAGTAGTTACCTAGTTACAGAGGTAACCCGGCCTTGTGTTGGCAGAGAGCTGGTTAAGTTCTCGGGACATCCCCCCAGAGGCGTACCCATGTGGTAGTAGGAAGTTCCTTAGCCTGACCATTTGTTGGAAATCCAAACTTCAATATGCGCCTTGTACGGTTTTAGTTGTATAACCTGCCATTTACTTATGGTGGTCACCACTGTTTAGATGGTAGCTATAGTAGGCATAGTTTGGAATGTCTATGCTGGCTAAGATTAATATTATACTTTTGAAATGTTTTCCACTATGCACTAATAATAATATCAAAAAGGATTTTGCGTAGTAAGCATGTTTGACTATCATAAGGAGAAATCTCCTCCAATTCTGCGTTTGCACTGTGTGTGTGGCGGGAGGCCTTATGGTAGTTTCATTTTCCAAAAGCATAGTGGATTTCTTTTTATTTTCTTTGTGAAAATAACTGTTTTAAGATCTCACACCAGTCCCACGACTGACCTTGCTTAGCTTGGTGAAACGTGGTGGGGGGTTCTCGCTTTTTGTTTGGTGGCGAGCAGGAGACTCTTACCCCCACATGTCCTCTTTAAGGGGTTGGTTAGCCGGTAAGGCATGATAGTCGAAAGGCTGGCTGTAAAAGCAAGGGCAGGGTACCATTGTAAGCCACGGCAGGGTTGGGATGGTTGAAAATCCTACCAGTCGAGATTGGCCGCCGTCGATGGTTGAAAAGCCTAGACCTTTACATGTGGTATCAGAGCACTTGGTTAAGCGACAACCTTGGCTCTGTTGGGTGTTATTCATTAGAGATAGAGTTAGCAGTACTCTAGAATGAGTGTTGTGTAATAATAGATATGAGCGCGTATTTTTTAGTGAATATAAAATTGTTTTATATTGTGTTGATTGGTTTGTTGAGTGGTATATGGATTCTGGTCAACACGAGTAATTAACGTTATTGATAGGGATCTCTAAACACTTGTACATAACAAATTCGACACGATATCGTTTTAAAATAGGGTAAATGAAATAATTTTACCCAAACAATTTTCGTATATAAAAGAAATAAGTTTTCTGTGAATTATTATATTGTATGGTTGCTTGGTTGCTAGGAAGCGATAATATTAAATTATTATCATCGTTGTATGATGAGTTGAAATCAAAACAAAAGCTAAGAAAATAAAAATCCAAATGGGATTTGTAAATGTAAATTGTAAATGAGATTTATAATTTGAAATAGAATTCCAGAGAACTATTTGGAAATGTTCTTGAAAATATTTGAAATTAGGGAAGTTTGAAAATTAAATTCCTTTTGGGATTGGAAATAGTTTTCAAGGGTTTGGAAAAATGTTTTTGGAGGGATAAAAGCTCTAAACTCTTTTTGGTCACTCGAAAATAATTCCGGTGATGATCGCGACATCATCGGTATTCATTTTTGGGTTTCCAAAAGAGGAATTGTTGCCAAATTGTTTTAAATGGAAGTTGTTTGGAAAATTTAGGTTTGGTTTTGAAATTCAAAGGATAATTTGAATTGTTTTCAATAATGGTTTTGGAAAAGGTGGAAAGACTCTGGAATTTTATTAAAAATAGTTATGGAATAATAAGTTTGAAAATTTAGAAAAATTTAGATGTAAACTGAAAGTGACCTGAGTTAATTTGAATAAAGGTGAATTTTAGAAGTCTAATAGACTAAAATGATTGGAATAAAATTATTAAGATGGAAAATAAATTGTGAATGAATGAATAAATTTGCAATTGCAAGTACATGAAAGTGAAATTGGATGTTGAAATTCATTTCGGATTTGTAAGTAAATAGAACTGGAATTGGAATTGAATTTGGTTTGTATTAAACAAAGTGAAATATTGAAATAAAATTAGAAAATAAAACTAATTAAAGGAATGACGAAATTGAATATGATTTGAAATGAATCGAAATTCAATAACTATAAACGAAAGGTAAATTAAATTCATATGGAATTTTAAATCTAGTTTAATATAAGTAAATATAAACCAAAGTGATGAATTAAAAATAAATATAAGAAGTATATAGAGTATTTGCATTGGACTTAAGAAATGGAGTGTGAAATTCTTAAGTAAATTTTATATTGGGAATATACCAGGTTAATAATTAAGTGAAGGTTAAGTTGAAAATCGTGAAATGGTAATTGTGTTTGGGAATGAACAAAAGAATGAAACTGGAATTGAAACTGAGTGTTAAAATCAATTTGAATTGTGTGAAATCAAATGAAATTGTAAAAAAATTAGTTCGAAGTGAACTAAAGATAATAAAGGTGGAAATATAATGAAGGTGAACCAAAGATAAAAAAATTAGTTCAAAGTCCCGGAACGGACTTGTATGGATGTGTGTCTGACGTTACACTTTGAGATGTAAAGCTGGTTTCTATCAAATACATTTCTGTTGGTGGCGGAGAATTTATTCTCTTAGCTTAACACCCTTCTCTAAGACATACGAGCTCAGAGGTTATGTAGTTGATGGTCACTAGTGATACATTCCCAATTTGGTAACGTGACATACGAAGTGCTGCTGATCATTTGTTGATCGAATCATGACTTTGTGAAAAGTGTAGCTTTGTGGACGAGACCTCATTGGACCTCACACCCCGGAAATGGTCGAAACAGGAATGATGCGGCAAGGTTATGAGGGTCGCGTCCTTTAGGGTATGTCATTTCCTTCTGAAAAAGGGTGGTGTCAGGTATGGAGCCCTGATATTTAACCTTTGTGGTTACTGCAAATACTTTTCTTTGTGGTTGTTGGTGTAGAGGATCCTCAGATAAAGGTGCCAAAAGACCGGGGGATGGCATACTAGTGTAGTAGTTACCTAGTTACAGAGGTAACCCGGCCTTGTGGTGGCAGAGAGCTGGTTAAGTTCTCGGGACGTCCCTCCAGAGGCGTACCTATGTGGCAGTAGGAAGTTCCTTAGTCGAACCATTTGTTGGAAATCCAAACTTCAATACGCGCCTTGTACGGTTTCAGTTGTACAACCTGCCATTTACTTATGGTGGTCACTACTGTTTAGATGGCAGCTATAGTAGGCATAGTTCGGAATGTCTATGCTGGCTAAGATTAATACTATACTTTCGAAATGTTTTCCACTATGCACTAATAATAATATCAAAAAGGATTTTGCGTAGTAAGTATGTTTGACTATCATAAGGAGAAATCTCATCCAATTCTGCATTTGCATTGTGTGTGTGGCGAGAGGCCTTATGGTAGTTTCAATATCCAAAAGCATAGCGGATTTCTTTTTATTTTCTTTTTGAAAATAACTGTTTTAAGATCTCATACCAGTCCCACGACTGACCTGGAGTTTATTGTTCAATTTCTAAACTCTGGGAGCCCATATTTTCCACACGGGCAGCCTAGAGTCAGGTTAGCAGTTATTCGGAAGCAAAGTCAAGAAGTTGTTGTGGAGATCAGGAGTTGGAGCTGGATGGCGAGGCGTATCACTTATATATGTAATATTTCTTTTCCGCTGTTGTTGTTGTACACTCTGATAGTGTAATGTTATGTAATGTAATAACTGATATAGTGATTTTGTTTAAAGATATTTATTTATCTATTATATTTGTTCCGCTATGAAATGTGTGATTCTGTTATTGTTCTCTGTTTCTCCTTCTATCTTCATCTTCTTTAACCCTAAAGACTCGTACATTTGCTCCTCTTTGGGCTGAATTATTGTGGAATTTTTCAGCTAAAAAGGGGTGCGGATCGTGCGCCTTTACAACTGTCTTGTTCCCTTGTCTATGTTTAATTGTTTTTGTCCATTCTCTTAAGTCTAGAATTGGGTATTTTATGCCCAAACGTTCAGCATTAGATTTTTTCATACTATACTCACCCTTTATTTGGATTGTTTCTATTGTTTATTTCCATTCTTTGATGATTGGATTATTTGTCTGATTTGTTTCCCATTTCTTCATCTAAGAATGTTATTCTTGTCAGGTAGAAACCCGTTTCACTTAGAGGCGTGGTCTCATAGAATTTTTATATGTTCATCATATTACTTTAAGTTTTCTTACGCTGGTTTTCCAGACCGACCTGGGTGTTATTTTATTATAATGCTCAAGTCAAACCGAGTATTTCACATGTAGGCTTTGGCGATTGGGATTCATTGGAGAAGAGCTGGATGTTCACCTATCGTAGTGTTTTATTTTCCGTTGTATTATATTGTATACCTATTAGCAATTGTAAGCGTAGAATTTTATAATTGTCCAGCTGATAAGGTTTATTTTTAACTCTGATGTACTCTTTATTTTAGAGTGAAAATTCTTACTATTTTGTTATATTATATGTTGTCAATTCCGCTGTGAGATTTTGATTTCCTTGTTCTCTTTCTTTTCTTTTTATTTTATTCTAACAATCTGAATTTCTGGCAATCTGATGTTCAACATTTGAGTATCGTGGATGTATTCGAGGTCGACTTTCGATGGTCGAAAAGGCGGGTCGTCATGTTTAATAAATGGTCAAATCACACTGATTAGTATGAGACTTTTTGTTTAATTCTTCCGCTAATTTTTATAACTCATTGAATAGAGTATATTGAGTGGAATTTACTAGCTTTTGATAAGTACTTGAATATCACAAGGTGGTATGGGACATTTAATCAAATTCTAGTAATTAATTAAGTGATAGTGATTTAGACTTTAGAGTTGTACTATCTTTGGGTGTTTGGCTTTATGGGTTGTTAGATCCCTAAGAAAAATATAATTCTTGATTTTGATGATCATGATGATAATTTGATTTTGATGATTCGGTTGATCGTTCGTGATCCTGGCGACTTACTAGACGGTTCCAAGATGCTATCTTCTTCTGGAAATCAATTGATGGTCTCCATTGGATTTTGTAGGCGACTAGCTATCACCATATGCATTTAGTAGCTTACTAGTGACTAAATTCGTGATTTCATGCTTATGCATTTAGTAGTAACTTACTAGTGGCTACATTCGTGATTTCATGTTTCCTAAGAAGAGATAGAAATTATTAGCAGCTCTCTAGTAGCTATGGTCATGCTTTTGCGATTTGTCCAGGAAGGAACCGTACCTTTATGTTTTGTTTATAAAGGGGACATCGCCTTTGATTTAGGGATATCCTTATATGGATTTATTTTTTTCCATGATTTGAAATAGACATATGTGAATCATCATATTTGTGTATGCTAGTATATGATAGACTTAAGCATTTTACGAAATGGTAATTATCTTATGATATATCCTTTTAGATTGATTTGGATTGACATATTTTATATGACTTAGTACTTATGTGTAGTCGTATATTGTTGTGATATACTATTCTCGCACCTTTTAATTAGATTTAGTTTGACCCGTTTATGCTTGACCCTTTTATTTTTCATAATTCTTAGGTCAGGTCAAGACTCTACAGGTTCCAGGACTCGTTGACCTTGGACATGTGTGTAACGTAGGGATAAACTATTTTAGATAGTTTTAGTTTACCTCATATATATATATATATATATATATGGATATATTTGCAATGAATGCTATGTGTATTACTTTTGATAGTAGCCTTGCACTGGTTTTGTTAACAAATTTCTCGCTCGCACCTAAAAATTATAAGAAAAATGATACTTGGTGATATGAAGGCACATGCTCAATTTGGAATCCATATTAACTTCAAAATCGTGAATACTTAGGAATTCAAAACAAGTTATAATCAAACATAAGTGTTTGAGAATTCAAAACAAATCACAACTTTGGAAGTCTTCCTTAGTATGCTATGGCTTGTTGAATATCCAAGACCTTAATTGCCAAAGTCACAGGAATTCAAATGTTTAATAGTAAGACAATGATCTTATTGAATTTATACGTGCTTGCTAATCATAAACCAATTATCTTATCTCTTTAATCAATATACTATGTGATTGTACATGTACATGTCCTTCTTTGTAGTAAGGTTTGCAATGTTGCAATTGGCACTAAAATCCCCAAATTGATTTAGGATTACAAAGTTTAAAAAGTGAGATATGAGAAAAGAATTGATCGCCCTCTCCTCAATGCCCCTAGGTCTCTATTTATTGGGCTAGAAAGGCACGATTTGGATGACATGTGTTAATGCGGCATGCTTGATCTTTGACATCAAGGTCTATCTTAATGGCGCTTGGGATATTGCTTTGATTCAGTGATTCATGACATCCTAGTGAGTATTGAAGGATAATGGCATTATCATCCTGATTGCATGTGGCTTGATAGCTTTTGTTATCATCCCTAGAAATGAAGGCATTCGGCATGCTTTATCGTACTGGTGACATACGATATGCTCTTGTATATTGTTGGCATGCAGTGACCTTCCTTTGTTTTTATATTGATGGAATGCACATGGAATTAATGTGGCATTGATTAAGTGCAGCATGGATGATAAGTAGCATTGAAGGGAGGCAACATTGAACAGAGACAGTATTGATAAGTAACGATATTAGCTTCATGCATCATCATTTACTGGTGATATGCAATATGGATGAGTTGCGGCTTTGAAGATATATGACATCTCCAATTATATTGATGAGTTATGACAAAATTCGATCTTTTAGCACTTGGCAATTACTATTGACAACATGTGGCATCGGTGCGATGCCGCATCAATAATATGTGATATCTTCATCACATAGATGGCTTACAATATGCTGTTGTTATCTGGTCACTTGGCCCGACTACAAGGTGATAATTACAAAGGCTTTGATTGAGTATGGATAAGACTTGAGCTAGTTAGATATTGAAGACGTAAGGGATTGATCCGTTTTAGGTAGTCCGGCCTATGTGCATGGTTCGGCCTATGTGTATGGTTCAGCCTATGTGCATGGCTCGGCCTATGTGTATGGTTCGGCCTTGAAGGATGGCACATGTCGCTCAATTGAGAAAGGAAGCTATGGGAATTCAGCACATTTCGCTTGGTCAAGAATGGGAAAAGTAGATGGCTTGGTTTAGGCATCCAAGGAGAGGTCACCCGACCGGGTTCATTCGACAGCCATCATTCGATCACTCTCATTTGGCCACCCTCATTCGACCACCATCGTTCGGCAACCGCCGTATGGTATGCCTGGATTGGTGCATAGAAGTTGTCTATTACTGGCCGAAGTATTTTGCTCTTAGGCCTGCGAAGGAAGTCCAGCCTATCTTCGTCTATAAATACAGAGGCATGGGTACAGCTGAAAGGATTTTTTTTGAGAGAACTCCAGGAAGACTCTGCCATGGCTATTTTTATCTTATAAACTTGTATTAATGGATTCTAGAAAATCCAACAACTCATGTAATTGTAATCAAATGAAGAATGAATGAAATTTGAAGTGGACGTAGGCCGAGATTGCCAAACCACTATAAATCGTTGTGTCTATTTACTTTTATGCTTTGTTCTCTAGATTCCATTAATTCGCTGATGTCCATGAAATTCTATGTTTGTTAGTGACCAATTTCGGTGCTAAAATTGTCTTCCGATATTACCTCCTTGATGAAGTATAGTGCTTTATTGATGATAGGCGGCATCATCGGTATGCGACATCATTATAAGCCTTTGCCATTGGCTTTGATTACCCGCTTTTCTTTAATTTAACACTTCCTTTGTCTACAAAATCTTTCAACTCTGAAAATTCTTGTCATATCATGCCTTCATGCCTTCGAAATCAATGGTGGTAGTAACATTTGCCCTCTAGTATGAAGGAAGTATTGACTTTTGAAGTTAATGTCTTGACAATGGCGCTTGTCTCCCATTGATCTTCTCCTTCAGATCTGATCGCTCATTTAAATATAAACCAACAGTGACTATTTATCTTCTTCCATGCTATGAATACCAGACCCTATTCTTCATTTCCTATTTTACTTACGATTCAAAACTCAAGAAAAAAGAAAAATTCTAAATTCCCAAAATCAAAACTTTCAACCTCAGGCATCCGAGCTAATATCAAAGTTGATATTCATTTTTAATTACATTGATAACCTAAATTAAGATGTTTTATATTAGAATTATTATTGGGTTTTAATTGGAGATTCTTGGATTTGAATCGAAATTTGGATTTAGATGCTAATTTTCCTATTACTAATTGAAATAATGTTCTATAATGCTAATGAATGGAATTAATTTGAATTATTATATTGGTGGAGGATTTACTGGGTTAAATGGAGTCGAGCGACATCAATCCTGGGAGTTTTTAGTTTATTTACGAAGTGAATAGCTTTATTAAACCCCAAACTTGATATTAATTCATTTGATTTTGAAGCTGTTGCTTGACGGCATCAAACTGATGTTAGACATCAAATAGTTTTTTTTACATTTCAACAACTAATCCGAAACTTAGAAAATCTTATAGTGTGAAATCCTTATAATGTTAGTACGTAAACAGAGGTGCGGCGTTTATTCATGAATGCATCATAAATTTAAGGGGTTATCGATGAAGTCGATAACCTTACATTAACAATTTACAATGTTGCGGTTTAAATTTTATACAACATCATGAATTTGTATCATAGTTATCGCATGGAAAATTCATGAACTATTCATATACATGATATTTTTATGAAAATATTTTTAGACCATTCTGGCATCATTCATTGATTCCAGTTACTTGTTATTCCGACATTGAGTCATTATTGCGACATCATTATTACAACATCAGTTTAAAGATATTGACATTCAATCAGACTTCTTTCGTATAACTAAATTTACCTTTCCACCATGGATCTAACAATTATTTACATATTTTTAATTAATTAAAAGCCAAAGCGCATGGATAGTCTAACAGTCAAATTTTTGTTATGAATATAGTAGTTAACTAACACTTCTCTATGAGTGCTAGGGTAATTTTTGATACTTGCTATCGTTTTATTTTAGCATATAATTGTCCATTTTATATCCTTGGCATTCTAAATTTCACAAACTATGTTACATCCCACCTTTTTATACGCTTTAAATCAACGATAAACCACACACGTCAGACTTAAACCATACCGAAGCTCATATTTTTATGGGGTAAATAAGAAAAAGCAGAGAAAGAAAAGAATAAAACAGAATCTTGCAGCGGAACGATAAAATATAATAATCAAATATACAGTTCAGGAACCTATTTTACAAAATATTCGATTATACTTATACAATACATATCAGAGTTACACATACCAGAGAACAATAAATAATGCAGTGGAACAGTATGAATGTAGTGGAATACTATAATAAATAATAATAATAAATCTTTGTCTTCGTCCTCCAGAATACGATCTTCCAAATCCTGAAATGCTCAGGTTGACATAAGCGACTTGAAAAGACAAAATACTCAAGTCAGAACTAAAAGATCTTATGTAAGTTTAATCAACGGTAAAAAATATGAGTGGAATGGCGTCAGAGATGTTTACGGGATTTGACATCTCCTATCCAGTGTATAAAGTGAGTGCAGTAACTTAAGAGATGCTCGGGATTCACATCTCTTAAGGATCCATTAAACTATTTACGATGTAGTAATATTTCACTATTATAATAATGTCTATTAGTAAAATAAAATTACTTTTAAATAGCATTAAGGCTTTACATTTTCCACCTTAACACATAATAGTCCCAGTAGTCCATCCGATATCATGGTTCCTCCTGATAGGGAAGCCACCAGAGGATACCACACGGGCTATGAGAGAAAACCAAACTCGTACAAGGCGCGCTAGGGTAGGTGACACGACACAACTAGGCAATGCCTGGGTAGATATACCAATTACGCTTTCGGGCCGGCGGTAACACATAGACGCAGCTACCGCCCACCTCGAGCCACACCCCCAAATAAAAAACCAAAAGTGGCCACCGAATCAGTCCAAAAGTCAAAGTATAATATCGAAGGGATGTGTCCGATTAAATGTGCTACCTCATTAGCCCGTCAATCGCTCCTGTTTTAGCCACCTTATGCCAACTCACAGGAGTCGGGTCCACGTATTTACCTCAAAGGAAACGCCGCCACCATCCTACTTCATTCTGGAATCTCCACCGCGTACAAAGGTTGTTAAAGTGTTTTTGGAGTTGGCAAAGAGTATGACAACTTCCGATCCCGGTCTCTTCAACAAACAAACATTATTATAACACCGCCATCATTTCGAAATAATTTATACTTCAAAACCAGAATATAATATCCATTTCGAAATCATATAGATACGATATCCTTTCCATTTTAAAAACCAAATCATTATGATATCATATATAAAAACCCAAATCAATATAATATCATCTTATTTTAAATATATCTCTTTTCCAAAATCATAACACTTCTAAATTTATAATATCTCGAAATTGAACTCTTGAAATATACCTTCCAAAACATAATACTTCAAAGTTCATAGCTTCTAAACCATAACTTCCAAAACTTAAATGGTTTGGATATTCAAACAGTATATAAAATAAAATAGTTTGAATTAAAAATTACTTTATAAAGTAAAATAATTTCCTCGACTTCACAATTTTATTCACCTAAAATTTAAATCTCGATTCACAACTTTCAACTCTCTTTCAGTTTCAATAAACTATTTCAATTGCAATATATTTCAAAACTTTAAGTATTAAACAATTTTGAAACTATGGTTGGTAATTTTGATTCAACAATTCATTGTTATGTTTTTAGATTTGAAATATTTGCATAATAAATCCATTTTCATTTAGATAAAACTCAAATTACAAATAACCAAATATTTCCTTCAATTTATTTATAATTGAAATATTCGTTTAATTCATCTTAAACATAAATCCAGTTATAAAAGTCATACCTTTAAAACCTCAATTTTATAAGATTTCAAAACAATTTCATATTTATCTTCCCACCTTATTCTCATTTAAGTCATTATAACTCTAGAAATATAATTTTGAATAAATACTTAACTATATTATATCTTAATAAAATCAAACTTTACTATTAACCTTATTTTATACTTTAAGCCAATTTTATACATAGCTTAAAACCAAGAATATAACTATATATAAAATAACATTTATAAAATCCAAATCAATATCTCATAAAACCATATATTTCTTTACAAAACCATAGAAAATCATTTCAAAATATTATATATATATATATATATATATATATATACCACGGTGTCTGTATATAATTTTCTACCCTATGGTCAAGTGATAAGATATTTATCATTTCAATCCGTAATTTAAAATAAACATACGGTTATATATCATTTCAAACCACAATCCCGAATGAAATAAAATTCATAACAACTTGCAGTTTATAACAATATAAAATACAACATCCATTCATGCAATATCAATCATCAAACATTTATCACAGTCATCATCCAGTTCAATCAACAACATCAATATATTACAGAAAATAAATAATAGGTATTTACTGCCAGTTTATATTCAATAATAAATTAAATAACTATTTAACTGGCAGTTTATATGCAATAATAAATTAAATAACAATTTAATTCAATAAATTCAATTTAACTGAGATGATGATTTAAAAATATGCCAAATAGTCATAAATAAATTTCGAATCACATTATATATCAATTTAACAAACATAAGAAATTTTAGAAGTCGCGAGTGGGTTAAAACAATCACCTTTGAATTTAAATCCAATTTAAACCCAAAATTCAAACAATCTTAGAATTCGTCCAAACCAGCGTCGAAATGTCTGAAATTTCGATATGATCCCAATACAAGAAACCGCGCATGAATTAGACCTCATATGTAAAGGTGATGCATTTTAGAACCTTTAAATTTAAAGTTTAAAATGAATTAAATACTAATAAAATAAGAACACATACAAAATGCCATGTCGCCGCATCGTTCCTGGTCTTCTGCCCTAATACACGCGAGCATTGATCACGCCGCCTTCTCATCCCATTCGCCGCCGCTCGAGCCAATCGCGGCCGGCCTCCCACTCGCCACTGCGTTCGCCTCGGTTAGGCCGACCTCCCTCGCCTCGTGCGACCACCAATACGCGCCCCCAACAGATGACAATCGCCGCCAAAAGTGGCAAACCCTCATCAAATTTTGAGGCTAATCTAGCCGTTGATTTGACCAGTGAACCTCTTCGATGAATTCCCCCTTCGACTCTCCATATGACAGTACCCTCTAATCGTCGATCTATCGATGATTATCACGACGACATTGGACGGCTGAGACAAATCCATGGAATTCTGGATAAACGGTAGCTCTAACTGGAAAACGAATTAAAAATCTGAAATGCGCTCGTCGAGGGCTTCAAATCGATATAAAATTTGATGTTGTTTGAGGAGTTTGAATTTTGAAGTAGAATTTTTGGATTGAAATTGCAATTGGTAATTAGGGTTTTGTCTACCATTGAAATGAGAAGCTAATAGAACTAAACGTACAGAAATGAGGAATAAGAAATGAATTAGGGTTTATAACAGGGTATATATAGGCAAGCTGAAATTAGAATGGACCGAATCGATTGGATATACGCGTTGAACGATAAAATGACCCGAAAAGATCGTTTCGACTCCTGAAACGAAACTTGGTCAACCCATATATCAAAATACTTGTTTTTAGATATTTTAAACGCAATGGAATAGGTTTCACGTCCAAATTCCATCGTATGAAGAAGTTATGCTAAAATAAAGTTATTTCAAATCGATTTCAATTGATTTAAATTTCATTGATTTCAAGGCGTTTCTAGTCCGTACGATCAAACGACGAGTCTGATCGCTACGAAACTTGAAATCCTATAATAATTCACCGTTACGGATCCAATGAAACTGGTTTCATCGAAATTCAAGTCAGTGGCCAAAATGGCTATTTTTACATTAATTAATTAAATTAATAGATTAACTAATTAAATCAAATTTTCAATTTCAATTCTTTAACTGACAAATTTCATCATTTTGATTTCTTAAACCTTCACAATAATTTAGACAAGTTCAGACATCAATGTTAAGTTAATTAATTTACCCATTACCATATTAAAATTCAATTATAAATAAATTCACTAATTATCAATTGAAATTCCAAAAATCCATTTATTTGATTTTAAATCTTGTTATTCAATCCATTATCACCAAATAGATAAAGTTAACACTGATTCATGGTTTATTACATTATTATTCTCAAATTTCATCTTAATCTCCATTAACGTAACATTTAAATATTTAATTTCAATTAATTGTAATTAATCCAATTATTAAGTTTAAATTCCAATAAATTAATAAATCTTGATATCATTATTTTCAGTCAACCAATTGTCATATTATGAATAAATTAACATTATTTCAATTATTCTTTATTTGAATTGCATAATATTTAGTTTCAATTGCTACCATAATTACACTTATTATAAATTGGTTTTCAATGGATTGATTTGTTTCAATTCAAATCTTTTTATTAAGTTCCTTACTACTCTATAAACTTAGTTACCTTGTTTTCCTTCATTTCCTTAATATACTCCAATTTAACAACTCCTAAACATTGTATTACATTCCACATTAATGTAACATTTATTTACATCTATTAAAATTTATTTCTAAATCCAATTCCATCAAAACAAGTAACTTATAATAATTTGTTGTCATTAACTCTCAATCGCATTCTTACAAGTTTAATCATTCCCAAACCAATGTTATAATTTCTTGCTAAACATTGATTATATTCAATTACTATTCAATATATATTAATTCATTAATTAATTCAATATTTATGTTTGTTCTCTTATATTTGATTTATAGCCTAGTATAACATTTACATTGATTCCGTTAATTGTGACTTCATTCAAATAGTTAATATTTAACATAGATTACCCTTATTACATCAAATTTAAGTTATTATTTCATTGGTAAATTCAATACTTACTTTTACTTACTTATCTTCAATTTTTATAACTAAATGCTATAACTAAATGCAACAATTTACACTATTTCATTATAATTTATAAAGTTTTTTATTTCTTTCTAGATTTTATTACAAAAATCTTATTAAATTAACCAGTTTTAATTATTAAAAATTTACGGGTCGTTACAAAATATTTAATACTTCCCTGATTTGGTGTAATACCACCTGTTAGTCAAATGGAAGGCAAGCAAGGAAGCCAGTAAGAGCTCTAAACCTTCTCCCTCTATCAAGAAAGGGGATCATCTTAACCAATCATATATTACCACTTAAGAAGTGGACACTATTCTCAAGGACTTCGGGATTACAAACATAGAGGCCACTCCCGTCAGTCCTTTTGGTAGAATTGACAACCCTCCGGAATGGTTATTTGCCTTCACACCAGTCCATTTTTGGCACTCTGAGTACCTGCCTTTTCATGATTTTCTTTTGCACTTCCTGGAGCACTTAAAAATTGCTCCGATTCAACTAACTCCCAATTCATACACCTATTTGAGTTACGTGGAAGTTCTTTCTTGGAAAGCCAAACTTCCCTCTTTGAGTGCTGAAATTCTCCATACCTTAGCTAGCTTTGTGAGATTAAGTGAGCTATTGGATAACCCAGTGTATCGTATTTGATCATTCTCAAAGAGCTTAATCGCTAATGCTATTACAAGATAAAAGAATGGGAGAAGATCTTCTAAGTCAGATGTTATTCCCCTAAGGTTAGGGGAACTTTCTCCATTTTCAGTAAGCTTCCATTTTCTATCATTTATGTTATATCTATCATTCTCTTATAATGAATGTTTCGTTTGGGTCTTGCTTGTAAACAACCATGTTTTACTGTTTAACGACACTATCCAATCTCTCACTTAAGCTTCCAAGAGCATGGGCGATAGGCTTACTCTTTTGACAAAAGTGAATCTCCATAAATACTCGCTGGTTTTGGATAACCACATAATACTCGAAGAACCTCCAATGTTGAAAGGGAATGCCCAAGGGAAATAACCGCTGGTCATTATTAATCAGAATACTTTCTCCGCTTCTTCTCTAGTTCAACTCGAATCTTCTGGTATGTTTTTATTACTACTTGTATGTAATCTCTTATGTTATTATATCACAAGTTTCTTTCTTTGGTTTAGGATCTTCTGCATCATTATTTCTTCTAAGAAAACGGAGATCAAGGATGATGCTACCACCATAACCAGATCAAGTAAATCGACCCTTATTGAAGATTACATTGCTAAGGTGGTTGAAGCGCTTTAAAGAAAAGTGAGCACTGGCGCTCTTGCTGATAATTCACCTCCTCCCCCGAGTAAAAGACATAAGCTCGTGGGTGATTATACCACTATTGTTGTGGATGAGGAAGAACATGTGAATACTGATTCAAGCCCTGATGTTGCAAATCTAGATTCTCCTAGGCATGTAGTTTAAAAAACAACTAAGGTGGCTCAATCTTCGGATCCTCTTCTCAACATTTCTCTTCCTGATTCTCTAATGGCCCTTCATCGTTTATGTGATGAGCTCAGGTTATTTCCTTCTTTAAATGATTCTCTTCCTTCGAAGGCTCAAACTCCTATGATGAGTTATGATGATCTTCTTCGATTGGCTGCCCAATCCCTTTAATTGATTTCTCTTAGGCTACCATAGCCTTTCATCTATTCTAAGAATCATCTTTTCATCATTATTATACAACACTAATCGTTATGAATTTCCTTTTGTTTAGTTAATCTAGGCTTTTAGCTTGGGATTTCTTATTCTGACTTAGGAATTTTATCTCTTATAAGTGGCTAAGCATATGTTCTTCCTCTAAGAGGCTTCTCAAGGCCCCTTTAATGAAGTGGTTAAGCTCAAAGAACAAATCTCTTTGCTTAAGAACATCGTAATTGGTATCACTACAATAAGGAAGAGGCAATTTTGAAAAAGATAAACTCGCATCCTCTTTTGACGGCGAAAGGAAAGCTAAACAATTATTGAAGGAAGAAGCATAAACACTTAAGGTAGATCTTGATAAAGCCACTAAAGAGAAGGCTGAACTAGCTGACTAGAATAAATCTTTGAAGGATAGGTGGAAAAGGAAGAGCGATATCTTGACTAATTTGAACAACATTATCAAGGATGCCAAGGAGAAAGTCCACTTTTTTCTTAGTAGTGCTATTACCAAGATTACTGAGAAATGCTATGAAAATGCTTTGTGCATGGCATATGGCGATAGCATCAAAGATGTAGGCTTTATTTCCCTTCTAGATTAGAATGAAAGATTTGAAATAAAGTTTAGCATCATATTAGGGAGAGCTCAAGGGTCACTTCAAGAAGAGTTTCCCACCAAAGAGAAGGTCAGTGCTAAAAAGTTTCTATCCTTTGACGACCTCCACTTGATAAGGAAACAAAATCTAATGGAGAAGGGGATTATGATGACCATGAAGGTAAGGATGATGGTGATGGCCATGATGATGATGATAATGGTGGTGATGGTGACAGAAAGGGTCCTTCAAGACCAAAAGATGGGGGAAATGGATCAGGTGGTCTAAACTTAGATTATCCGCACATGAAGTGGGATTTGCTGAATTCTCTAATCCTTAAGGTGATATAAGGATGGACACCCCTTCAAAATGTAGTGCTCCCCTAGTCATTAGCCTAGAGGAAAAAACTCAAGTCTCAACTTTCCAAGTTCCCATCCCTCAGGTATGGGATTTTCCAATTAAATGTTTAAAGTTCCCAAGTGGTGTTTAGTTAATAAATTTATCATTCTAGTTAATGAGAAAGAACAAGTTTTATTACGATACTTTATATGAAAAGATTTAAAGAGAGGTGTGTCGATTGCACAAAGAAGTTGATAGATTAGTTGATGAAGTAACAAACTTTCTGACAAATACAAGCGCCTCTCTACTAGTATTGTGTGGAAATATTTAAGGAAAAACAAATTTCCTTGTGTTTGAAAAGAGTTCATCTTCACCAGGGCAGAATTATGAGAGGGAATGTAGAGTTAGTAACTCTGTTCTGGATGCTTATTGACGATAGGGAGGCCCTAGCAGAGTTCTTTTATGAAATTTATTCTAGGAATGTTCTCGCCAACTTTTCTTCTTAGGAAAAAAATAAGGGCTTGATTAGGCATCTTTATAAAATATATTTAGACGAACATGGAAGTGACCCTCATCCTGGGTCTTATTGGAACCCTCCTAGGGTTTCTTGTGCTCCAATCTCTCCTAATACTCTTCCTCCTAAGAAAATCCAATATAGCAAAGAGAGATTCATTTTTGGATTTTATAATGGACCAATATTGTATGAACCTCTATAATTGTGTGATTGTGGTGTATGATTTAAGTAGTTTATAAATTTTATCACTTTTTTTCTTTGTTCTTAGCTTATTTTTCATATGCTATACAGATTAAGGAATCCTCAAGTGGTCCTGTTCCCATTGAACTCTGGAGTAACTTTATCAAGTTAAGGAGGGATTTTAAAGAGAAGTCTTTAACTTTAAGAACATCTTAGTTAGCAAAACATTGCTTTCTTAGAGATCTATAGGAAGTTTGTACACAATTCTCTCACTTTCGTTTTGATTTCTTAGGCGTTGAGAAGGATAAAATACTTAGTAAAATTTGAACTTATCATGCTAACTACCATGTGGTCACAGCAGTCCTCCCGTCGAGGAATGAGATTATCATCAGTTCCCTCCAGTTAATACGTCGAAAGTGATTAAAACTTATTTTGATTCCACCTTTACTTATCTGTTGGGTCATTTAAAAAAGCTAAAACCGCCGTTTCAAAATTTTAAGAGTTAATTGTATACAACGTTGATGTAATTTTTATTTTTCTTAAGTTGAAAACCTTTCCTTTTAATAAAGAAAATACTCTTTGTGTATTGATTTCTTTTCTTACTAGGAAAAACAATTGACACTCACATCTGGCGGTTCAGATATCCTTGCTCAACTTGCTTCTATTAAAGATAGGCTTAGGATATAATGCAAGAAGAAACTCTCTTCTCAAGGCACTCTAGCTTTACAATTTTCAGATAATTCGAATGCGTAAAAATGACATGACAATTATTACAAATTGTGATCTACATTTAGTAGTTATAAAGAGATGATTTCTGATTTAGAGAAGCAAGTTAAAGAGAGTGATGGGAGAATCCAGGAGCTAAAAGGGAAGATAGACACAATTTGCCAATATGGACCTTCTGTCCATAGTGTCAAAACTGACGCAGAAATTGCACGATAACACCAAAAGGCAATGGATCTCGAGGTGGAGTTATTAAAACTTCAAGCATATTGCTAATCTTTAGAAGTTATCGCGAGTGGAGACGAACCCAACTTTCCTACTCTTACCCCTTTGATTGGTCAAGAAAAGTTTTTTGCTTCGTTAAACCCTCATTGGGCATGGATGATGACAAAATCCCCATATGGTGCCAAAGAGTAAGATTTGAGTGCATTCAATTTTTGAACAAGTAGCGGAGTGATAAGGTTTCTATTCATCTTAGTACTTAGGAGGATAAAGTTGAGAGACTTGAGCATGAAAAACACACTTTTTTGTAGGAGGTTCTCAAAGGAACCAACAAAGAGCTCAGTTGTGCAATGAAAATTCAAATCAATTCAATCGACGATGCGAATGCTATTTTTAAGAAAGAGAAGGTGCTTAAACAAATTCTGAATGTAGCAATTCATAAAATAACCAATTCATCTTTGATTGCTAAAGATTTAAGGAAATTGGCGCAAAATTTTAGCTCTAAATAAGGAATCATTTGTAAACATTTTAATTAAACTTACCTGTTATCCTATCTTTTGTCTCAATTATTCATGTACATAATGTATTAAATGATAAATAAAATCTTACTTGAATGGTTGATATTTTGTATTCTATTCTTTGTATTTGCCTGAGACTTACAATTAGCATCCCAGTTTCAGTCTGATGCTTTGTAGATGTTGTTTTGAGCATAATATGCCTTTCTTTATTTTTATCCTTTAACATATAGGCCAATAAACTTCTTGTTAAGTGAACTAGAAGCCTTGCTAATTGAGCGTTCAAAATCTTAGTTGGTATGAAGACTATGGATTTGATCTTGATGTATAAGTCTGCTTCTTTATTAAATGGCATCTAATGGTCTGCTTAATAATGGAGATTCATGTTCTTTTAATAAGTAACTTGAATCGCAATCGTAATAAGTATTGAACTCGATTTGATTACCATAATAGGTAATAATTTTGATTGAATCATGAATGGAATACCAGAGACCATCTACCATAATAATTTAAATAAAAGACCAAAAAATCATCTAGAAATATTGGCAGTTGAATTGAAGCCCAAGAAATTATCTGGCGATAATTATAATTTGAATTGAAGACCATAAAATTATCCGGTAATGATAACTTAAACAGAAGACCAGATGATTATCTAGTAATAGTATTTTCTTTTGCATTAACAGAAAATTCCCCCTCTTTGAATCATGATAGCTCGTATTTAATAGATCTTCCTCTAAAAGATTGCTGGATTTCAACTTTGGAGCACAAACGACATATTTTTGATTTGATCTTCCTTTAGAAGATTGCTTTTCCTTTGGAGCATGAATGGCTCGTTTTTAATTGGTCCTCCTTTAGAAGACTGCCTCAATCCTTCTTTAGAATTGAGCTTGATTTTCTTTTATATTTGATCTTCCTCTAGAAGGTTGTCTCTTACTACTCCTTAGGTAGTGATTTAGGCTTTGCCTGATTTCAATTTTACCATCTTTAGGTAATGATCTAAACTTGGGTCGTAGCTCATCTAAACTTGGATCACAGCTCTTATCACCATCTTAGGTGATGATTTAGATCTTTCATCTGATGCATTTAGTTAACTATCTTAAGCAGAACTAAAGACTTACTCGACCACTCTCCAGGTGGCGCTTCAAGCATGCCTTATACGCAATACGGAAGGCTGGTTGAGTGCTTTGACCAGACCATCTTAGGCGGACTGAATGCTTATTCTTCCTGCACTCTAGGAGGCGCTCCAGATAGGCCTTACAGGAAAGACTAAAGGCTAGTCGGTGCTCTAGTAAGGCCATTTTAGGCAGGACCAAAGGCTTGGTTGTCCTCCCTCTATGAGGTGCTCCGGCCAGGCCACATAGGCAAGACTGAAGGCTTTTAGTGCTCTGGCCAGGGATTATAGGCGGGACCAAAGTCTTACTCTAACCTCCCTTTAGAAGGTGCTTTGACTAGGCCTTTATGGCAGGATCAAAGATTTTATTCGCCCCTTATTACTTTATAAGTAATGGTTTAGGCTTATCCTTTGTTTTATGAAATTCTTAGTCCTTTCTATAATTGACATAGTAGATATACTTGTTTCGTTTAAAGAATCTTTCTTTATTTTTGACTTGTTCAACATCCCTTTTCAAATCTATTAAGTTTTTGTTGTCCTAGAAAATTGTTGAACATTTCTTCCAAGCTTCGACATTGATTAGTGTTGTAGCCACTTGAGCAGTAATAATGACAACATTGTCCTCTAAGATTTCATTCATTCTTTGGTCGTTGCTTTTGAGAAGGCCAATAGCTTATCCTTTCCTTGGTTAGGAGGTAAATATCATCATAAGAAGCGGTAAGAAAATAGTTCTTAGAAAGCCATGAACCTTTGGAGGATGATTCCTTTGATTTTCACTTAGCTTTTTTGTATGTGATGGGCCCTTTAGCCTCCATAGCAATTTTCTCTTTAAAGAGATTTGTGTCTCATTCAATTTATGGGAACGATTAAGCACATTCTTCCACACTTTGGTGAATTGATCAAAGTCTATTACTATTTCTCTTTCAAAGACTATTTCCCTTACTTGGAGTTGAATTCTCTTTCTCATCCCAATGAAGATGTTACCTTTCTTATCTTTCTTTCCCAAAGCAAAGATTGGTGTAGGCCCTATATGAAATGGGTTTAAGCTCCATTTATATAGATCACAAGGACTTACTTGCCTTCTCTTATCTTCCATGATTTGTAGTGCTAACATTCTTAGTACTTGCTCATTATGAAAGCGAGGATCACTAGTGATTTAGTAGGTTGGCCTTGCTACTCAAATCTTAGAAGATCCTTGTTTGGAGAAAGACATTATCCAAATGTGGTTGGATGGGTTTTGGAATAGCTCCTTAATAGGGTATGCTTGGTAGGGATAAATCCTTCTAGTCCTATGTGTGCAGGTTAAGGGTAGTTCCACTTATGGGTTAAGCAGAGATGGAGGTTCGAGCCCTCCTAGTGTCAAAATATTAACAAGTTTATTCACTAACATCCAATTTTTTTAAGGAAAATGAAAATTGATGGAGTAGAATCTTTAGTAGTCCTAAGTTGACTTGCTATGAAGAAACATGCTCCATATTGAATCCATATTAACTTTGAAATAATGAATATTTAGGAATTCGAAACAAGTTATAATCAAATCACAAGTGTTTAAGAATTCAAAACAAATCACAATTTAGGAAGTCTTCCTTAATATGCTATGAGGTTGTTGAATATCAAAGGACTTATTTACCATAGTCGCAATAGTTCAAAATGTTCAATAGTGAAGCCAATGATCTAGTTGAAGTTATATGTGCTTAAGAATCATAAACGAACATTCTTATCTCTTTATTCAATATACTTTGTGATTGTACATGTACAAGTCCTTCTTTGAAATAAGGTTTGCAAAGTTTCAATTGACACAAAATCCCCAAATCGATTTACGGTTACAAAGTTTAAAAACTAAGAAATGAGAAAAGAATTGACCGCCTCCTCATCCATGTCCCTAGGTCTGTATATAAGGGTAGTAAGGCATGGCATGGATGTTACGTGTCAATGCGACATGCATGATCATCAGCATCAAGGTCCATCTTGATGGAGCTTAGGATATTTCTTTATGGCATCCTTTGCTGTAATAAAGGATTATGGCATCATCGTCCTGATTGCATGTGGCTTGATAGCTTTTGATATCATCCACAAAAATGAAGGCATTCGGCATGCTTTATCATATGGGTGACATGTGATATGCTCTTATATATTGTTGGGATGCGGTAATCTTCCTTTGTTTTTATATTTATGGAATGTGGCATGGAATTAATGTGCCATTGATTAAGTTAGGCATGGATTATAACGGGCATTGGAGAGATGTGGAATTGAATAGAGGAAGTATTGATAAGTAACGACATCAGTTTCATGCACCATCATTTATTAGTGATATGCAATATAGATGAGTCGCAATATTGAAGATATATGACATCTCCAATCATATTAATGACTTATGACAAGGTTTAATCTTTTACCACCTGGCAATTGCTATTGACGACATGTAGCATCGATGGGATGGGACATCAATAATATGTGATGCCTTTATCATGTTGATGGCTTATGATATGCTATCTTTCGATATCACACCCTTGATGAAGTATAGTGCTTTGTTGATGATAGACGACATCATTGGTATGTGGAATCATTGTAGGCCTTCGCTACTGGCTTTGATGACCTTCTTTTCTCTAATTTAACAGTTTCTTTGTCTATGAAGTCCTTCAACTTCGACATTCTTATAATCATCATACTTTCATGTCTTTGGAATCATTAATGGTAGTAGCAAGTTTTGGATGAGATATTATATATATTAGAGATGTGGGTCTAGTATTATCATTTACGGACTAATATTTTTATAATTATATATAATGTATATTATTCGGCTATGATCTGTGATTCTGTTACTGATATTGTATATTTTTCTTATTTATCTTAACCTATGTGTTTATTGCTTTGTGCCGAGACTGTACACACCAATTATTTAGTTCGGATCCTTAAAATTTTTGTAAGAATGATGTGTAGTCTATGGTAATATTCACATCAAGTAGCTCTTAACAAACCTCATTCTCTTTATTACTAGATCGTATTACTTAGTAACACTCTTTAATAGTATAGGTATAGAGGCGGGGTGTTACAACTTGGTATCGAAGTAGATCTACACAACATACAATATAAGAGACATGAATTTTAGCCCTAGAGTGATTTAGAGTTTCGAGTTCCCCTTGGGTGTGTGATAGTTACCCTATATTAAAGGGATAATAGGAGTATCTAATGACTACTGGGATAACCATCTGGGGATGCATTTACTATTTTTATATTGTCTTTTATCCTTATCCCTAACTCTTCTATGTATTTGTCCCTATGTAAAATGTAAGTTATGATGAAGCAAGTTTGAACGGAAGGGTCCAGTAGTGATCATAGTGTGATGCGAAAGCTAGAAGATAGCTTTTCGCTGAAGACGATTATTTGTTTGATTGATTGAAATGTATGTTATTTGTGTCAATATTTGTTTTTTTATGCTTAGTTTAAAACATGGAATTGAATAATAAGTTATCACTGGAATATTTATGAACCCATTTGAGTTTGGAAGAACTCAATTATTAATAAAAGGCGGCGGTTTCTCTAAAATAGAACCGTTAGGGGATAATAAAATGTTTAAGTAATTAATAGTTATGATATATGAAATGTTAAATTATATATATCTAATTAAAATATGGAATTGGAAATGTGTGTATATATATATATATAATGAATAAAATATAATATAATTGATTGGATGGTTGCTTGCTGTTGGAATAATTGAATATGGTGTGATATATTATTTTGACTGTAGATGGTTGATAAATGCATGTGCATATATATTACATCATAAGTTAATATTTATATGTAAGAAAGCAAATGATTCTGAGAAAGTATGAATATTATTTTCTAAAGTGGTTAAAAAGAATTTTAATAGTATATTTTGTGTCGATTGGTCCGTTGAGAGGTTTTCGAATTTTGGTCGATATGAGTAGCTAACATATCGATAGGAATTTATAAAACTTGAATAAGATAAGAATTGGCATAATATTTCGAAAATGTAATAAGAAATGTTTTATTTGGATTTAGATTGTTTTATTAAATGATGTGTTATGTTACCGTCAATATTCACTTCAACCTTGTCGAAATCTTGGAGAATGTAGAAGAGTAATTTACAAGGAATGATAATGAAGGTAAGACCTTGCAAAGGAGTCGAAGGGATGCATATGCAATAGTTGAATGTTCTATGAGCTTTCAAAGAGGTCGAAAGGTTTCAAAGGAACCTTTCCACTTCCAATATTTCCTTTTGAAATTATAGCTTCCGCATGCTTGATGACGTTTTGAATGAGTTAATGAAAACCTTTCGAAGGCAACAGATTACAAGTTCTCACATACGCGCCAAAACTTTTGAAACATTGGGTTGCACCTTCATTCACATCCCATAGAAGAACACTTGGACAAAGCCACACTTTCGAAGCAAAATTAGCCTTTCGAACCGTTCAATGCCATTTACAATGATAAAGTAAAGCTCATTTAAGTTCAATACAACATTCATGTACACCAGAAGGTAGGGTTCCGCATCCATCAACAAGTATGCCTTCAAAAGCTACCTTCTGTATTTATACCTTCTATGTTTCAACTCCTTTAAAGCCCTGAAGATTCACCCATTGATAGATTTGAAAGCCCATGTCCATTCCACCTTACAGTAGTGCATCGGCAACAAAATGGAGAGCGCATCTAAACCTTTCGACCGACTCAAAAGTACTTAACTTCCCTTTAAAAGCAAAGCAGAAAGATGTCCTAATGTTAACAACAATGAAAGGTCTCTAAGGACGTCTTTTGGCCAGGTCGAAAGGACTAATTTGAAAGGTGCCAGCCTGCACTTATAAATAAGACCCTATGGTTTTGGTTTTGGGGATCCAATTTCATTCACTCTTCACTTGTAATTTCTAAAATTTGTAAACCATAATTCTCAAATTAGATTGGAGATTTGATTACTTTATATACTTAAGCTTCAAGTAGTAAAATAATATATTTTCAAAGCAAGTTTATAGCATTCTTGGATGTAATAACTGATTAAATGATTCTGTCTGACTCTGATTAAGATCTGTTTGTATCAACATGCTCAAAAGGCTACCTTTCAAGGAAGTCGAAACCATTTAATTCAACTAACTTCCTTAGACCATTAAATCCCAATCTTGAGCCACCTTGATTACTTTGAAAGGAAGTTTCGACGGGATCCTAAACCAATTGAACAAGTTTGAAAGGTATTTCTAAAAAGGATTCTGTTGTTTCGACTGAGTTGAAAGGTTATATAAAAAGGATTTCCAATTACAACGACTTATTAAAGGGTGATCCTAAGAGAGTCGAAAGGTTTCAACTATCTCTATTTGTTCGAAAGGTGGTTTCCTAGGATCACTTAAACTTTATGCTTTACATTTGGGTGTTGAAAAGTTTTCTTTTTAACATTTTTTGCGCTATAAGGAGGGCCCGTACCTCCGACCTTGTTGAACTTCTAACTTTACTTCCCTCTAACCCAATTCTATTCCAAATTTACATGCTTTAGACTTTACATCACAAATCCAAAAATTCAAACAAGGATCCTGTTCGCCGGCGGAAATTCTATGAAATTAGAAAACCGTCGAACGAATTTAGAAATAAAAATAACCGCAAGCGCACGGTGTACGAATGTAGCACGCGGCGAATACGGGTCGATCCACAGGGAATTGATGATTTTTAAAATTCTATTCAATCAAATTATGCCAAAGTCGAAGAGGATTTGTTAACTAGAAATTAGGAGGCTAACACTAGAAAATGTGATTCAAAAATTATTAGACTAAAGAACAATTTAATGGCAAATCCACTCTCAAATTTTTGTAAATCAACAAACACATAATTTATGATCTCTAACTTTGATATTAAGTGAAATAATCATTGCATTTATCATAAGTATGGGTTGTTTATATTATTAGTTAACATAACTCAAACCATCAAACTATAATACAACAATTATACCACTTACAATTCTCATGAAAAAGAAGCCAAAGCAAAAACTATTTTAAGTATGATCTATTTACTATTGTAACTAGTAACATAGATCATAAAATTTCATTTTTACTTTCATTTCATAATCAAAAATTAATTAGCAAATGTTGATGTAAATTGTGTTTATGTTGAGTAAGAATAGCTCATTTGCATAAGCAATATAAGCTATCAAACCCACTTGTATAAACGTACATCAAAATTCACATTCATGAAGCATAAACAAAGAGATCATACATCATAAAAATGTTGAAATTACATAAAGTTAGAGAGCACATCACCCCTAAATTGAAGGGGTTTAGCTACTCATTTGTGGCATTGAAGCAACACAAACTAATTTCAACATTAAAAAAGAAAAGAGAATAGAAAATAAGCAAAGAAAGCAAAAGAGGTTAGCTACTTACTACTTGCATAAATGTAAATCTAAGCTATGAACATAAAGGAAAAGAGAGCATAGAAATAAAACACTAATAATAAAACAAAGAAAAGCATGTAAATAAGAGAGAAGAAAGAGGCTTGGAAGCCATTTTTATTTCATAGAACATTGAGCTTACACTTTGATTTCTTAATTTCCTAAGTAAAACGAAGAGTAGATGATAGTTTCATATACATAAGAGGGCTATATATACATGCATAAAACCCTAATTCTATTTTTAGGGGGCTACCTAAAATGCCCTTTAGGAAGTGTGGCCAACAAGTAACCATTAACCACTAATTAATCCATCATTTGTTTTGCATGAAGCTTTAACCTCCACTTAGTTGTCCATTAGCTCCAAATTGTACTTTTAGGTAAGTGGGTGGGGTCCTCCATGTTCATGGCTTGAATTATTTCCCTCTCCTTTCCTTTGTATTCATTTGTGCATGCATATATCTTCATATAAGCCTCTTCCATATGAATCCAAATTCCTGTAAAAATTATCAAAAAAAATGTCCAAGTAAAAATTCTTATATTGACACATGCACAAAATGACCGTTTTGCCCCTGAATGAAGATGAAAATATGATGGTTGGAAATAATTGAATTTTGGTTTTAAACACGTTAAAATGCCCAAATATGATGATTATTTAAATAAAAAGAGATAAAATATGGATGAAAATATATGCACAATTACGTGCATATCAAATACCCCCACACTTATCTTTTTATTCGTCCTCGAATAAAGGAAAACTAAGATAAATCCGTTTTCGTAGGGAGCACGATTGCATTGAGCGTATGCAACAAGCCGTTAAACCTCTGGGTGTCCCCAGTAGGACGAGTGTTGTCTCGTGAGGGTTTTCAGCGGATACTACCCACAAAATCCAAATGCAGGATGAAAATATTTACAAAATGAAAGATTTAATTACAAAGAGATGAATGCGAGTTTTTGAAAATATTTACAAATGAAGGATTTATTTTTAAATTGACACGAATAAGTTAAATAAAAGTTTTGGTCATTGTCTTGAAAATTTTACTCGTCAAAATTTCCAATAAAAATCAAGTTGTCATAACAGATAGGCCATAGTTTGGCTAGTTGGTTCGGTTGATAACATAATGTAATTATGAAATGGATCCTTAGTTGATTATCAAAGTTTATTAAAGTGGTATTTTCATTTCTTTTCAATATCAAGTTAAATCAAACAAGTTAAAATAGTTCTAGGATTTCAATTGCTTTCTCTCTCATTATTTGCAAAAAAAAATTACACACCTAGCTCAAGTAAACTGAGGCCAGATATACCACCCATGCACTGCCTTTCGAGCTTATGTGAGGGGAGTACAGAGCATGGCGAGTGCACACACTTTCGTGCATACATCTATCGACCGTAGGTGGTTTTTATTAAGTCTGTTTTTTTTTGTGTATGTGTTCCATACATACATAACCGTGAGGACTTTTAAATGAGTATGAAAGCACATAATCAAAGATTCCAAGTAATTCACCCATGCATAACCGTGAGGACTTTTAAATGAGAGTGAATACTTTAGATGTTATTATTTTGTATTTCTTCTATTTTTTTAAAAAAAAAGAGAAAGAGAGAGAGTTTTGCAAAACCATCTTAGCACCATTTAACTTAGAAGACAAAAATGTATATCCTTACTTTAAATTTACCACTTTTTAAACAAAGATTTTCAATTAGAACATACTTCATAATTAACATAGATGAACCTTCCTATATACTAGTAAAACCATTGTTATTTGTAATCAAACTTCATTTTTATTTTTGTTAAGACAAATAAATTTCCAAAATTTTCAATTTATTAACCAAAACTTATACTTATCCCATGGCGTTTCTTCAAAAATAAATCAAAATGGTAAAAAGAAAATGTTTTTGAGATTTAGGAGTTTTGAGATTTTTTTTTTGAAGAAAATGAAAATTCAAAAATGCCATGAAAAACTAAAGAAAATGAAAATGAAACTCCCCCCCACACTTAATTTTGACTGTGTCCCCACAGTCGAAGCATGATATAATGAGTGTAACGGGGAAAAATATGTACATATTTACAAAAGAGGGTTAACATTCTTACTAGACGTAGCTTGGCTCATGAAGGATCATGAGCTCCTCCTCTTGGTTACCGGGCAATTCCAAGAAGGGTTTCAAACGATGACCATTGACTTTGAAAATCGATCCATCCTTTGGGTTTTCTATTTCTATGGCACCATGTGGAAAAACAGTTCGTACCACAAATGGTCCGGTCCACCTTGATTTAAGTTTCCCAGGGAATAAATGAAGTCTCGAGTCATATAAAAGAACTTTCTGGTTAGGCAAAAACGTTTTCCTTAGGATTGACTTGTCCTGAAAAACTTTGGTTCTTTCTTTGTAAATTTTCTCGTTTTCATACGCGTCGTTCCTAAGTTCTTCGAGTTCGTTGAGTTGTAGTTTTCGATTTTCGCCAGCTTTTTCAAGATCAAAGTTTAAGTTTTTTATTGCCCACAACGCTTTGTGTTCAATTTCAACGGGTAAATGGCAAGCTTTACCGTAAACTAAACGAAATGGGGACATCCCAAGGTTAGTTTTAAAAGTAGTACGGTAAGCCCAAAGCGCGTCGGTCAATTTTTGAGACCAATCTTTTCGATTTTTATTGACAGTTTTCTCCAAGATTTGTTTTATTTGTCGATTTGAAACTTCAACTTGGCCACAAGTCTGAGGATGATACGGAGTGGATAACTTGTGGGTTATTGAGTATTTTTACATTAAAGTTTCAAAAGAACGGTTGCAAAAATGTGTTCCGTTATCACTGATTATTGTGCGATGTGTGCCGAACCTCGAAAAGATGTTTTCTTTGAGAAATTTCACAACAATTCTGTGGTCATTGGTTTTGCAAGGAACGGCTTCGACCCATTTTGAAATGTAATCGACAGCGAGAAGGATATACAAGTTTCCAAAAGAATTTGGAAAAGGTCCCATAAAGTCAATACCCCATACATCAAAGATTTCGATCGTAAGGATGGGGTTTAAAGGCATCATATCTCGTCGAGAAATTTGTCCAAGCATTTGACATCGATCACAAGTTTTACAAAATTCAAATGAGTCTTTGAAAAGAGAAGGCCAATAGAAACCACACTGAAGCACTTTTTCCGCAGTTTTTCGAGGACTGAAATGTCCAACGCACGCTTGATCATGGCAAAACGAAAGAACACTCCTTATTTCATTATCCGGAATGCAACGTCGGATGATTTGGTCGGAACAATATTTGAACAAGTATGGATCGTCCCAATAGAAATATTTCACTTGGGACATGAATTTGAATTTGTCCTGTTTGGACCAAAATGAGGGAGTTTCTTTAGTGACTAAGTAGTTCACTATATCAGCGTACCATGGATTGATAGAAATAGAAAGAAGTTGTTCATCGGGGAAGTTTTCATTGATCGGCAAGGAAGATGGTGCGTTCGAAAGACGAGATAAATGATCGGCTATGACATTATAGGATCCTTTTTTTGTCTTTGATTGTAAGGTCAAATTCTTGATGTAAAAGGATCCAACGAATCAAACGGGATTTAGCATCCTTTTTAGTGAAGAGATATCGAAGCGCAGAATGGTCAGTGTAGACCGTAATGTGTGAACCCATCAAGTAAGGTCGAAACTTTTCAAGCGCAAAAACAACAGCTAGAAGCTCTTTTTCAGTTGTTGTGTAGTTGAGTTGAGCGTCGTTCAAGGTCATACTTGCATAATAAATGACATGAAGGATCTTGTTGATGCGTTGTCCCAAGACAGCACCAACGGCAAAGTTTGAAGTGTCGCACATTATTTCGAAAGGAAGATCCCAATTGGGTGTGCAAATGATTGGGGCAGAAATGAGTTCGCTCTTAAGACGTTCGAAAGAAGAGATACAATCAGAGTTAAAATCGAAAGGAACGTCTTTTCCAAGAAGGGTCGTCAAAGGACGGGCGATTTTGCTAAAGTCATTCACAATACGACGGTAAAAGCCAGCATGTCCTAGAAATGAACGAATGTCCTTAACGGATTTGGGAATGGGTAGATTTGCAATGACGTCGATTTTTACTTTGTCTACTTCAATGCCTTTATTTGAGATGATATGTCCAAGGACTATGCCTTGTTTGACCATAAAGTGGCATTTTTCCCAATTCAAAGTCAAATGTTTTTCTCTACATCGATTTAGAACCAACTCGAGATGATGTAAACTGTAACGACCACGTCTTTCATTCCACAGAAAAACGTATCATCAATAAGAAAAGAAAGAGATAGAAATAGAAAGATAGAAAGAAAAGAAACAACAAACATCAGAATCTCACTGCGGAAACGAACAAAATATAATATTACATATATCCCTTACATAATTTACATATCAGAGTTCACAAAATAATACTACTCCATTACATCAGCCATTCATAATAGTTCTTACAACCCAAACAACTCAAAACATAACACCCAAAATGCCACTACTGCGAATATAGATAGATAGTACGTCTGGAATCCAGCTCCAGCCTCCAAAATATGCTAATCCAAACCTAGTCACTTGGCTACTCATAAAAAATTTGAGTACCCAAGAGTTTATGGAAAACAAAATAAACTCCGGGTCAGACATGGGTCTGGTGTGAGTAAATCAGTTAAAGTTGCTTAACTTTAAGAAAAATCATTTTGAAATAAAAGGTATCACGTAAGACTTCCCACAAATAAACACGGGTAAGTTTTTACCTTACGCTAACCAAAACATTTGATAGGAAATTCAGTGATATTATAATAGGGTCTAGGGTTTTCAAGTAAATAGAAAATAGCCGAAATTGTTACATCTATTAAATTCCAGCTACTAGCTACGAAAGTGGGTAATACAATCAAAAACGTAGGGTCTCGTAGGGAAATTGGGTTTCCATCAATGGCAGGGCTACTGGGGTACCGCCCGTCACAGTACGGGGACTAGATCACCGTACCAAGGATCACTCCCGATCCCCTGCAACACAAGGCCGGACCCATCCCTTACTGGATAGTACCGAATAAGACAACCCCGCAGTTGTGGCCAACAACTTCCCACACAGCTGAATATATAATAAGGGACTTCTAGACAGGGGTAAATCTCACTCTCAAGTGGGGGATACCCACTAAACCTTGCTGCACCTCCCCTGTTTTAGCCATTCCCGGTTGATGAGGCATGAGGTTACGATTACCTTTATAAAGAACTCATCTCTTAGAATGCTCATCGTCCACCCGACGATGATCTGAAAGCATTCAATCCATACAAGTTCGTTCCGGGTTCGAACGAAACCGAAGGCATTATCTCGTTACACTCATTTTGGAATCACCCTCAGAGTTAACGACAAGAACCCTTACACTTTGATTCTCCATCTCGAATCTATAAGTACTATTCCGTCAACTCATTACGGAATCACCCACAGAGTTATACTGACGTATAGCCCTTACACCTCGAGTCTTCACTCTTCACATAAGATTCACGACCTAACGTTATCTGGAACCGAAGTGGTTTTCGGATATCCAAATATGGAAACCCGATCCCGGTCTCATCGAAAACCAAAGCGTGTCTTTTAGGTCCAAGTTGTTTAAAGGTTTTAAACAATTCAATTCAGATTTTAAACATAGCATCACATAGCATTATCAACGGATAATAACTAATATCTATCACAGATATACAACATCTCATCACAGAATATAACTCAACTATCATTCAACAGATATCAACCATATACAGATATCAATACAACAATCATTTACAAACAAGCACTACTTAATTCATATCATAATTAATTTAATTAATTTAAATTAAATTAACTACTTAAGAATTTATCAATTAATCTTGCTTAACCAACATTAATTAATTAATCACAATCATTTAATTAATTAATGCTTAATTAATCAATAATCTTTAATTAATTATCAATTAGTTACTATAATTATTTATTAATTAAACTTTGATTTAAAAATTAATCATCTTTAATTGGTTATTAATTAACCCTTAATTTGTAATTAATTAACCTTAATTGATCCTTAATTACCTTAATTAATTCTTAATTAATCACAAATTAATTTACCTTAATTACTTGATTAATTACTTCTTAATTAACCTTAATTATTTAATTAATTAAATCTTAACCCTTAATTAATTTACAATTAATTATAAATTAATTAATGTTTAATTACTTAATTAATTAACTCTTAATCCATTAATTAATTAACTTCTTAATCACTAAATTATTAATCATTAATCAGTTAATTAATCAATTATTAATTACTTAAGAATTAATCTTAAATTAATTAATAACCTATTAATTGTTATTAAATTATTCCTTAATTACCTATTAGATAATTCATAAGAAATTAATTTAATCTTGACAATTAATTAACCAAAATTAATTAATTCCATCACTAAATTACTAATTAATTAAGTAACTTAAATTTCAAAATCTAATTAACTTTTAAACAAGCAATATTTATCTTCAAAACTCTTACATAATTAAGTTTTCAATTGATTAAAAACTAATTACTTTGCAAAATAGAGATAATATAAGGTGTTAAACTTTTAGACTTTTCAAAAAAAAAATTTAAGTTTTCAAAATAACTTAAACTTACTTTCATTAATATGCTTAAAGCCCGGCCCAACCCAAGCTAACACAATTCCAACTCCATCTCCTACCCTCCTCTCTTCAATTCCTTGAATCCAACACACTCACAACACACTACCCCAAATAGCAACCCAACCCGAGCAACACGCGACCAAAACACGACCCATACTCGAGTCTAACTCGAGTGCATACTCGAGCTACAAACCTACCCAAAAGAAAAACGCACAGACACGCACACACGCCACCACGTGTACCTGCACAGCGCCACTGCGCCTCCATCGCCACCGCCGGCCTCACGCGCAAACCACCCTTCGATCACTCACTCGACTTCGGCCCTCAAATCACGCTTACACAACTCGAATACAAATTGGGTTGTTCGAACCCAATGTCGAACTGCAGACACAAGAAGGAAGGTCATCAACAACGACCACCGTACCACGTTCCTGCACCGAACTCCGGCCATACGTGCGCAAACCCCACATGCAACTCTTCCTCAATACATACGAAGCTCGGTCCTCTCTATGAATTACGCGATCGAAAATTTCAAACCCAAAGAGACAGTCCCAAAACCCTACAAACCTAAATTCCAAATCCTATATTACAAAATAAATTAGATTTGTATTTTTCTGGTGATAATCATCATCTAACCAAGCTTCCATTAAAATTTCAGAAGTTAAAATCAATCCAATTACAAGAATTTGACAAAAGTAACAAATTCTGAAATCTTAAAAATTCGAATTCAATTGCATGTTTAAAATTCTAATTCCAATTTTAAAATTCACAACATGCATTAAAGATTCAACAAATATATTTGATTCATCAAAAATTAACAAGATTTTCATGCTATGAATTTTTGTTTTACTGCATATTTGTTTTCTGCAGTTTACAGTATCACCAATATGTATATTTTTAATTCTTATATCATGTTGGTTCTAACTTATATATATATTTGAAAATATATATCCAACATCACCAAACTATATTTTTAATTTAAAATTTGCTAAGAAAATTTGCTTTGATCTTGAAGCAACAGAAGATCACAGTTTTATTAACATGCACAGTCAAAGAAAATTTAAACTGTAAACAACATTTCATCAATCAATTAACATGCAACATATCATCACTAACATTCAACAGACAACTTTTATACTTAAGTTAAATTTAAAGATTTACTCACCTTATTTTCTCTGATGTGAAGATTCGAATTTGCAGGATCAAATTATGTGAACTGCAGGTTATTCTTTTCCCACTTGATGTTGTTGCTTTGAAGATGCCTCAAACTTGAATTTGTTTGCTTAGCTTTTGAAATGCTTTAAATCTTGAATAAGTTGGTGCTAAAAGTTAGTTTTGTTTCAGAAATTTGTTGAAGATTCGGGAACTATGATTTGCAGGTTCCTTTACTGCAATTTACTGCAAACTTTATTTTGAAGAGAAGCTTGAATGTTTGATTTAAATTTGGTTGAAGAAGTATAGATTTGCTTTCAGAAATTGGTTAAAGATGTAGAGCTTGATGAAGTTCAGATTTTTGTAGAGAAGAAATGAAAATTTTCTTTTTAGTAAAAATGAGAGAGTATGCATGAAAAATTTGTTTTATGAAATTTAGAGAAAAGAAAATCTAAATTTTATGACACTTGTCACAATAATGTTTAAACTCCTAACACATGTTTTATTAATAAGCTTAGATGTTAACATGTGTTTATCTCATGCAAAAAAATGAAATTTAAATATTTACTTAATTGATTTTTTTATATATATTTATATTTTTAAATCCTTAGAAAAATAAATTTCCCTTTCAAAAAATGAATATAAAACCAATGTTATAACATAATTAAAATTATGAGAATATAACTTAGTACTCCAAGTATAATTTTAGAATAAAAAAAAATTAACATAGTTTAAATCTTTTAATATATCAATTCAAACAAAATTTGAATTCTAAAAATCCAATTCAAAATCAAATTTGGTATGAATAAAATCTTAACACATTCAATTCCTTATATTAGTTTTTAATTGAAATAAATTTATATTTACAATTCATTTATTTGTTGTTGAAAAATTTACAAATTTATCAATTTAAATCAATTTATTATATAGATTATCATATTTAAATTCGGTGTGAAATTCCGGGATATTACAATCCTCCCCCCTTAAAAGAATTTCGTCCCCGAAATTTAAACAAAAGATAATCCAAAATTTTCATTTTATTCAACACTTCAAACATACATAACATCCATACATAAGCAACCATCAAACAAACATCCAAACAAACATACATCCAATACAAACACCACTAGTTATCCGGACACATGTCCGGATACGCCCTCCTAATACTATCCAAAGTCTCCCAGGTACAATCTCTGGGATCATCACTCCACTGGACTTTAACAAGCTTCACAATCTTGCTTCTGAGTTGCCTCTCATCTTGATCAACAATTCGAACAGGATGTCGGACAACTGATAAATCCGGCTCAACCTCTAATTCCTCCTGCACAGCTGGCTCCACAATAAGAGATGGATCGTGCACATATTTCCGTAGATGAGATACATGGAAAACATTGTGAATTCCAGCCATCCGGACTGGCAATTCAATCCTGTATGCTACAGCACCAATCCTCTCGATAACTCTGAATGGACCAATGAATCTCAGAGCGAGTTTCCCTGTCTTCCCGAATCTCACAGCTCCTTTAATAGGGGAAACTTTGACAAAGACTAAATCACCAATCTCGAACTCCAATTGTCTTCGTCTATTATCAGCATATTTCTTTTGTCGATCCTGAGCAGCCCTCATCCTTTTCTTAATCAGCTCGACTTTAGCAGATGCTTCCCGGATCAAATCTGGTCCAAGCACAATACTATTCTTCGACTCTATCCAACAAGCTCGAGATCTACACGGTCTTCCATACAATGCTTCATAAGGAGCCATTTTGATACTTGCTTGGTAACTGTTATTATAAGAAAACTCCACCAGATGTAGATGATCCTCCCATGATCCTCCAAAATCTAATACACAGGCTCTCAGCATATCTTCTAGAATTCGGTTAAGCCTTTCTGTTTGTCCATCTGTTTGTGGATGATATGCTGTACTCAATCTCAAATTAGTTCCCAAAGCTGTTTGCAATGCCTCCCAGAATTTGCTGGTGAAAATGGGATCTCGATCAGTTATAATGCTGACTGGAACACCATGCAATCTCACAATCTCCTTCAAGAAAATTTCAGCCAAAGAAACTGCAATTCGGGTTGCTTTAACTGGAATAAAATGGGCGCTCTTGTTAAGACGATCCACATTTACCCATATTCCTTCATTCCCTTTCTTAGTTCTAGGCAGTCCATCGATGAAGTCCATCGCAATCATTTCCCATTTCCATCTCGGGACCTCCAAAGGTTGTAACAAACCGACTTGCTTTTGCTGATCTCCCTTCACTTGCTGGCAGGTTGCACAATTATTAACAAATCTGATTACATCCTTCTTCATGACCGGCCACCAGAAAACTCTTTTCATATCCTTATACATCTTCGAGATTCCTGGATGAATATTCAAACTAGAACGATGACTTTCTGACAATACCTCCTGACGCAGATTTCTATCATATGGAACACAGATCCTTCCGTTAATCCTTAGCATTCCGTGATCATCCATCTCAAAACTAGGACACTGCCCTTCCTAACTCTTATGATAATTCTTTTCAACATTAAATCAGATTCCTGCTTGCTTGAAATCCTTTCTAGAAGAGATGGAACCACTTCCAAAAGAGAAAGAACCGCATTTCTGCTAAGAGCGTCTACCACAACGTTTCCCTTCCCTGGAGTATACAGAATATCCAAATCGTATGACGCCAAGAATTCAACCCACCGCTGCTGTCTTAGATTAAGATCTTTCTGAGAGAAAAGATATTTCAACGGTTTATGGTCCGTGAATAACTCAAACTTTTCTCCTAAAAGATAATGCCTCCATATCTTAAGAGCAAAAACAATATCCAACAGCTCTAGATCATGCGTAGCGTAGTTTCTTTCATGTGGCTTCAACTGCCGACTCGCATACGCAATAACTCTACCATTCTGCATAAGCACAGCTCCCAATCCAACAATACAGGCATCAGTATACACTTCAAACTTGCTCTTACCATCAGGAATAGCCAATACAGGAGCACTTGTCAACTTTGCCTTTAGTTTCTGGAAAGCTTCCTCACACTCCGGTGTCCACTTGAATTTAGCTCCCTTCCTTGTCAGATTCGTTAGATGAGAAGAGATCTTAGAATAATCTTTAATAAACTTCCGGTAGTAACCGGCCAATCCAAGAAAACTGTGAACTTCCGTAGGAGTCCGAGGCTGCTTCCATTCCAGAATAGTCTCAACTTTAGCTGGATCTACATAGATTCCCTTACCAGAAACAATGTGGCCCAAAAATTTTACTTCAGATTTCCAAAAATGACACTTAGAAAACTTCGCCTTCAGCACATGCCTTCTTAGAGTTTCCAAAACTATTCTCAAGTGCTGCTTGTGCTCTTCTTCCGATTTAGAATAAACCAAAATATCATCGATGAAGACCAAAAAAACTTATTCAGAACATCTCTAAAGACTCGGTTCATCAGATCAACAAAATATGCAGGAGCATTGGTTAACCCGAAAGGCATAACCAACCATTCATAAAAACAATTAGGTCCCCTAAATGCGGTTAAGGGAATACTGTCTTCAACTATCCTTAACTGATGGAAACCTGATGTTAGATCTAACTGAGAAAAGACAGATGCACCATGAAGCAGGTCGAAGAGATCATCAATGCGAGGAAGAGGATACTTATTCCGAATGGTCACCTTGTTCAATTCACGGTAGTCTACACAGAACCTTAGCGACCCATCCGACTTAGTGACAAAAACTGCAGCAGAACCCCAACAGAAAAACTTGGTCTAATCAAACCCTTCTCCAACAAATCTTGAGTTTGCTTCACTAATTCCTCCCTTTCTCTTGGAGCCATCCTTCTACTAGGTTGAATTACAGGTATTGCTCCAGGAACCAAATCTATACGGAACTCTATTTCCCGATGCGGAGGCAAACATTTAACTTCCTCAAATACGTCGGAGAAATCCCAGACTACTTCAATATCTACAACCTCTTCTTGAGAAATCTCCACTCCATGTAAAAGACTACTCAAGTGGATTCCAGAGTTATCACACATTACTCTGGCAATCGTACCCAGATCAGTTTCCAACGAAACTGTTCTTTCATCACAATTTAAGATAGCTTTATATTTGTCAAGCCAATCCATTCCCAATATAAGGTCGAAACCTTGAAAATCCAATACATAAGGATCACAGGAAAAACTATGGGATAGATAGGAGATTCTCAAATCTTTACAAATCCTATCCAATTTGGTTACCCCTCCTATAGGATTTGATACACAAATGGGATTATCTACGATACTAGGAGTAAGTAAGAAATTCTCTACAGTTCCGAGGGAAATAAAACTTAAAGAAGCGCCAGAATTAAATAAGACTTTAATATACTTTCCATTTAAAAGTAAAGTACCTTCTAAAACTCCCTTGCCCTTCGATGAGTTCGATGGTGCGCCTTCTAAAGCAAAGACTTTGTTCTGTTGAACCTTATGAAGGAGCATACAGTCTCTAATCATGTGTCCCGGTTGGTGACAATTAATGCAAAGCGACTTCTGAACTAAAGCCGACCCTGGTCCACTATACTGCTGCCGCTGCTGCTGAGATCCTTTGCTGGGACACTTGTTTGCCAGATGACCTTCTTGATGACAAATATAACACTTTCGGGGTTCATTATTGTTCCCATACTTCTTCTTGTTTTCCTTCTTCCAGTTAGGATTGAATTTCCTCTTATTCTGGTTGGAAGAATTCCCTCCTGATGCAGCAACTTATGCCACTGACCTCTTCTTCATCAAGTCTTCATACCTTAATGCCATATCAATAAGCTCCACAAAAGACCCTTTCAAATGAGCAGTCATTCTCTCATGATACTCAGGCCTCAACCCCTGGACAAACATCTCGTTCTTCTTAAGAGGTGTGTCTATAAGTCCTGGTCCGTAGCAAGATAACTCGTTGAACTTCGTCTCGTATTCAGCTATGGACATATTCCCTTGTTTCAAATTCAGAAAATCTTGATAAAGCCGAGTTCTTCCTGCAGCAGGCATATACTTTTCCTCAAACCTCTCCTTAAATTCTTCCCAAGACATACCATCCTCCGAGATATTAGCAATCACTGAATTCCACCATACTGCAGCACCACTCTACAATTGCCACGCAGCCATTATTCTCTTCTGCTCATCTGATAACCTCATGCTCTTAAAAATCTTCTCACAAGAGCGAATCCATTCTTGAACTTCTATTATAGTTTCTGATCCTTGAAATGGTTTCCCTCCAAGATGAACAAAATTCTTGCATAAGGAAGCAAAACTGGCTGAAGACGTAACTGGATTAACAGTCTCATCATCAGTCTGCTCTCTTCTGTTACCAGTTGATCCACTTCCAACAACTCTTCCCCTTCGGCCTCTTGAACTCATATTGGCTACCTGAACAGGTAATCCAATCAATTTAGATAGGGATATAGTTATATAAGAAAATTACAAATACGCACTCTCAAGATAGATACTACTTCAGAGCCTAGGTGTTTCTCAACCATTGCTCTGATACCAACTATGACGACCACGTCTTTCATTCCACAGAAAAACGTATCATCAATAAGAAAAGAAAGAGATAGAAATAGAAAGATAGAAAGAAAAGAAACAACAAACATCAGAATCTCACAGCGGAAACGAACAAAATATAGTATTACATATATCCCTTACATAATTTACATATCAGAGTTCACAAAATAATACTACTCCATTACATCAGCCATTCATAATAGTTCTTACAACCCAAACAACTCAAAACATAACACCCAAAATGCCACTACTGCGAATATAGATAGATAGTACGTCTGGACTCCAGCTCCAGCCTCCAAAATACGCTAATCCAAACCTAATCACTTGGCTACTCATAAAAAATTTGAGTACCCAAGAGTTTATGGAAAACAAAATAAACTCCTGGTCAGACATGGGTCTGGTGTGAGTAAATCAGTTAAAGTTGGTTAACTTTAAAAAAAATCATTTTGAAATAAAAGGTATCACGTAAGACTTCCCACAAATAAACACGGGTAAGTTTTTACCTTACGCTAACCAAAACATTTGATAGGAAATTCAGTGATATTATAATAGGGTCTAGGGTTTCAAGTAAATAGAAAATAGCCGAAATTGTTACATCTATTAAATTCCAGCTACTAGCCACGAAAGTGGGTAATACAATCAAAACCGTAGGGTCTCGTAGGGAAATTGGGTTTCCATCAATGGCAGGGCTACTGGGGTACCGCCCATCACAGTACGGGGCCTAGATCACCGTACCGAGGATCACTCCCGATCCCCTGCAACACAAGGCCGGACCCATCCCTTACTGGATAGTACCGAATAAGACAACCCCGCAGTTGTGGCCAACAACTGCCCACACAGCCGAATATATAATAAGGGACTTCTAGACAGGGGTAAATCTCACTCTCAAGTGGGGGATACCCACGAAACCTTGCTGCACCTCCCCTGTTTTAGCCATTCCCGGTTGATGAGGCATGAGGTTACGATTACCTTTATAAAGAACTCATCTCTTAGAATGCTCATCGTCCACCCGACGATGATCTGAAAGCATTCAATCCATACAAGTTCGTTCCGGGTTCGAACGAAACCGAAGGCATTACCTCGTTACACTCATTTTGGAATCACCCTCAGAGTTAACGACAATAACCCTTACACTTTGATTCTCCATCTCGAATCTATAAGTACTATTCCGTCAACTCATTACGGAATCACCCACGGAGTTATACTGACGTATAGCCCTTACACCTCGAGTCTTCACTCTTCACATAAGATTCACGACCTAACGTTATTTGGAATCGATGTGGTTTTCGGATATCCAAATATGGAAACCCGATCCCGGTCTCATCGAAAACCAAAGCGTGCCTTTTAGGTCCAAGTTGTTTAAAGGTTTTAAACAATTCAATTCAAATTTTAAACATAGCATCACATAGCATTATCAACAGATAATAACTAATATCTATCACAGATATACAACATCTCATCACAGAATATAACTCAACTATCATTCAACAGATATCAACCATATACAGATATCAATACAACAATCATTCACAAACAAGCACTACTTAATTCATATCATAATTAATTTAATTAATTTAAATTAAATTAATTACCTAAGAATTTATCAATTAATCTTGCTTAACCAACATTAATTAATTAATCACAATCATTTAATTAATTAATGCTTAATTAATCAATAATCTTTAATTAATTATCAATTAATTACTATAATTATTTATTAATTAAACTTTGATTTAAAAATTAATCATCTTTAATTGGTTATTAATTAACCCTTAATTTGTAATTAATTAACCTTAATTAATCCTTAATTACCTTAATTAATTCTTAATTAATCATAAATTAATTTACCTTAATTACTTGATTAATTACTTCTTAATTAACCTTAATTATTTAATTAATTAAATCTTAACCCTTAATTAATTTACAATTAATTATAAATTAATTAATGTTTAATTACTTAATTAATTAACTCTTAATCCATTAATTAATTAACTTCTTAATCACTAAATTATTAATCATTAATCAATTAATTAATCAATTATTAATTACTTAAGAATTAATCTTAAATTAATTAATAACCTATTAATTGTTATTAAATTATTCCTTAATTACCTATTAGATAATTCATAAGAAATTAATTTAATCTTGACAATTAATTAACCAAAATTAATTAATTCCATCACTAAATTACTAATTAATTAAGTAACTTAAATTTCAAAATCTAATTAACTTTTAAACAAACAATATTTATCTTCAAAACTCTTACATAATTAAGTTTTCAATTGATTAAAAACTAATTACTTTGCAAAATAGAGATAATATAAGGTGTTAAACTTTTAGACTTTTCAAAAAAAAAATTAAGTTTTCAAAATAACTTAAACTTACTTTCATTAATATGCTTAAAGCCCGGCCCAACCCAAGCTAACACAATTCCAACTCCATCTCCTACCCTCCTCTCTTCAATTCCTTGAATCCAACACACTCACAACACACTACCCCAAACAGCAACCCAACCCGAGCAACACGCGACCAAAACACGACCCATACTCGAGTCTAACTCGAGTGCATACTCGAGCTGCAAACCTACCCAAAAGAAAAACGCACAGACACGCACACACGCCACCGCGTGTACCTGCACAGCGCCACCGCCCTTCCTTCGCCACCGCCGGCCTCACGCGCAAACCACCCTTCGATCACTCACTCGACTTCGGCCCTCAAATCACGCTTACACAACTCGAATACAAATTGGGTTGTTCGAACCCAATGTTGAACTGCAGACACAAGAAGGAAGGCCATCAACCACGACCACCGTACCACGTTCCTGCACCAAACTCCGGCCACACGTGCGCAAACCCCACATGCAACTCCTCCTCAATCCATACGAAGCTCGGTCCTCTCTATGAATTATGCGATCGAAAATTTCAAACCCAAAGAAACAGTCCCAAAACCCTACAAACCAAAATTCCAAATCCTATATTACAAAATAAATTAGATTTGTATTTTTCTGGTGATAATCATCATCTAACCAAGCTTCCATTAAAATTTCAGAAGTTAAAATCAATCCAATTACAAGAATTTGACAAAAGTACCAAATTCTGAAATCTTAAAAATTCGAATTCAATTGCATGTTTAAAATTCTAATTCCAATTTTAAAATTCACAACATGCATTAAAGATTCAACAAATATATTTGATTCATCAAAAATTAACAAGATTTTCATGCTATGAATTTTTGTTTTACTGCATATTTGTTTTCTGCAGTTTACAGTATCACCAATATGTATATTTTTAATTCTTATATCATGTTGGTTCTAACTTATCTATATATATTTGAAAATATATATCCAACATCACCAAACTATATTTTTAATTTAAAATTTGCTAAGAAAAATTGCTTTGATCTTGAAGCAACAGAGGATCACAGTTTTATTAACATGCACAGTCAAAGAAAATTTAAACTGTAAACAACATTTCATCAATCAATTAACATTCAGCATATCATCACTAACATTCAACAGACAACTTTTATACTTAAGTTAAATTTAAAGATTTACTCACCTTATTTTCTCTGATGTGAAGATTCGAATTTGCAGGATCAAATTATGTGAACTGCAGGTTATTCTTTTCCCACTTGATGTTGTTGCTTTGAAGATGCCTCAAATTTGAATTTGTTTGCTTAGCTTTTGAAATGCTTTAAATCTTGAATAAGTTGGTGCTAAAACTTAGTTTTGTTTCAGAAATTTGTTGAAGATTCAGGAACTATGATTTGCAGGTTCCTTTACTGCAATTTACTGCAAACTTTGTTTTGAAGAGAAGCTTGAATGTTTGATTTAAATTTGGTTGAAGAAGTATAGATTTGCTTTCAGAAATTGGTTGAAGATGTAGAGCTTGATGAAGTTTAGATTTTTGGAGAGAAGAAATGAAAATTTTCTTTTTAGTAAAAATGAGAGAGTATGCATGAAAAATTTGTTTTATGAAGTTTAGAGAAAAGAAAATCTAAATTTTATGACACTTGTCACAATAATGTTTAAACTCCTAACACATGTTTTATTAATAAGCTTAGTTAACATGTGTTTATCTCATGCAAAAAAATGAAATTTAAATATTACTTAATTGATTTTCTTATATATATTTATATTTTTAAATCCTTAGAAAAATCAATTTCCCTTTTAAATAATGAATATAAAACCAATGTTATAACATAATTAAAATTATGAGAATATAACTTAGTACTCCAAGTATAATTTTAGAATAAAAAAAATTAACATAGTTTAAATCTTTTAATATATCAATTCAAACAAAATTTGAACTCTAAAAATCCAATTCAAAATCAAATTTGGTATGAATAAAATCTTAACACATTCAATTCCTTATATTAGTTTTTAATTGAAATAAATTTATATTTACAATTCATTTATTTGTTGTTGAAAAATTTACAAATTTATCAATTTAAATCAATTTATTATATAGATTATCATATTTAAATTCGGTGTGAAATTCTGGGATATTACATAAACATTGGGAAAAAGAATCGCCAAAGATTGAGAAATCGTCCATAAAAACTTCTAGAAAGCGTTCTATCATGTCGGAAAAGATTCCAACCATGCATCGTTGGAAAGTCGCAGGAGCGTTACATTGTCCGAATGGCATACGTCGACAAGCAAAGGTACCGAATGGACATGTGAAAGTCGTTTTCTCTTGATCTTCGGGATCGATTGGAATTTGGTTATAGCCAGAATAACCATCAAGGAAACAATAAAATTCATGGCCGGCTAAACGTTCGAGCATTTGGTCAATGAAAGGAAGAGGAAAGTGATCTTTATGTGTTGCGGCATTTAGTTTTCGGTAGCCAATGCAAACACGCCATCCCGTTTGAGTACGAGTTGGAATAAGCTCGTTTGAATCGTTCTTGACAACGGTTAGGCCTGACTTTTTTGGTACAACGTGAATTGGGCTAACCCATGAACTATCGGAGATTGGGTAAATGATTCCGTTATCGAGAAGTTTAAGAATTTCATCACGCACCGCATCTTTCATTTTTGGATTAAGCCTTCGCTGCGTGTCACGAGTAGGCTTGGCATCGTCGATTAAATGGATGCGATGTTGAACAAGAGTGGGACTAATTCCCTTTATATCGGAAATCGACCATCCAATTGCTTCTCTGTTTTTCGAAAGAATAGAGAGTAACGAGGTTTCTTGATCAAGAGAGAGAGTTGCGAAAATTATGACGGGTAACGTTTCGTCTTCACCTAAGTATGCATACTTAAGGTGATCGAGAAGTGGTTTGAGGTCCAACTTCGGGAGTTTTTTGATCAAAGAGTTGGATAGAGATTCGGAATCATCTTGAAGCGATTCAAAGGGAAGAGTGTATTCAATCTCGTTGGGAATTTCGGGGAACAACTTTTCGTACTCGGCTTCGCGTTCATTGTTAAGGTCAAGTGTCTCGTTTTCAAAGTTTTCATGAATGGCACTAACTTCCAACGTTTCGTCATGAGGTTCATTCGATTGGCTTTCAAGATTGAAAATGCTAAGATCCAAAGTCATGTTTCCAAAAGAGATTTTCATTGATCCGTTACGACAATTGATTAAGTCATTTGAGGTGGCTAAGAATGGTCGGCCTAAAATCAACGGAATTTGAATCGAGGGATTCGTCACGGGTTGTGTTTCGAGAATGATAAAGTCAACGGGGAATATAAATTGCCCTACTCGAATGAGCACGTCTTCGATTTCTCCCACAGGCTTCTTAATGGAACGATCGGCAAATTGAAGTGTAACTTTCGTGGGTTTGAGCTCACCTAAGCCTAATTGTTCATACACGGAGTATGTAATCAAGTTGACACTCGCGCCTAAGTCTATCAAACATTTGTTAATCATCTTGTCTCCAATTGTACACGAAATCGTAGGGCAGCCAGGATCTTTGTATTTAACGGGCATGGATTGGGACAAGACTTCACTCAAACTAGCGGCTAAGAAGACTTTTTTGGGCACTTGAATGTGTCGCTTTTGGTTGCACAAGTCCTTAAGAAATTTCGCGTAAGTGGGGACTTGCTGAACGATGTCAAGAAGCGGGATGTTCACTTTTACTTGTTTAAAAATTTCCAACATATTTTCCATTTGGTCCGAGTGTTTCTTTGGTCGAAGACGATGTGGAAATGGAACACGATACTTGGTAGGCGGGTCTACTCGAGTAGAAGAAGAAGAATTTTGATTGTTGTTCGATTCGACGTTTGGCTCCACGTTTTGTTCTGAGTCGTTCGTTGTTTTAGAAGCGTCGAGAAAAGTTTTCGGTAAATCATTTGGATTAACGACTTGATTATCGATCTGTTTACCAGAATGGAGAGTTGTGATAGCATTCAACTGGGTGACGTTGCTGTCTTGAACAACATGGGCTTGATTTGAATTTGCATTTTGATTTCTGGGATTTGGAAGGGGCTGCCTTGGGAATGTTCCTCGTTCACGTTCACTTAAAGATGTGGCTAATTGACTTATTTGCATTTCTAGTTTTGCAATTGATTGGTTTGTGTTTTGCATATATGAAGTCAATGAATTTTGCAAATTGTTGTTTGATTGAAGGCTTTGAGTAGTTGCCTTAGCCAACGTTTCAAGAGTTTTTCTCGAGTGAAGTTAAACGTTTATCGTCTTGGGGGGGATGAGCAGAATTTGTTTGAAAATTTGATTGTTGTGGTTGATTATGGGATGGACCCGCAAAATTTGGTTGAAAATTGTTTGGCTGAAAGGGAGGATTCGAAACATTATTCGGAAATGCTTGAAAATTGGGACGAATCGTATTCGTGTTGGGATTGTTTTGGCTCCACACAAAATTCGGATGATTTCTCCAACCAGGGTTGTAAGTTGGAGAAAACGGGTCGTTTTTGGCTTTATTAAAAGCATTGATTTGTTCGATAGAGTTGGGACACTGATCGGCTATATGATTAGGATCATTGCATTTATAACACATCGGTTGGGAAGCTTGGTTCATTTGATTCGATGAGAAAACGTTATCGAATTTTTTAATCATTGCGTCGATCTTAGCTTCCAAAGCAACAGAAGATCCTATCGAGTGCGCACTCGATCGTGAGTAGATTGATTTTTCGTTCGAGCGTTCCCATTGGGACGACTTTTCAGCGAGGTTTTCAAGAAATTGCCAAGCATCATCATGATGTTGGGCAAGAAAATTGCCTTGACACATTGACTCGAGCATCGTTCGTGAGCTGTTTTCTAGTCCATCGTAAAGATTTGGCAAATCGTCCATTTTTCAAAGTTATGGTGTGGACATTTTATCAAAAGCTCTTTGAATCTTTCAAAATATTTTCCGAATGGTTCACCCTTGAATTGATGAAAATTTACAATTTTGTTTTGAATTCTACTTGTTTTTTCCAAGGGGTAGAATTTTTTTAAGAAAGCTTTTACAAATTCTTCCCACGTTTTAATTGAGTTCGAAGGTAAGCTATACAACCATTTTTCAGCATAATCCGTAAGAGCAAATGGGATTAATCGAAGTTTGATTCCGTCATCAGAAAGTTGTTGAAGTTTAATGGTTGCGCAAACTTGTTTGAATTTAGTCAAAAAGATGTATGGATCATCGTGCTCGAAATTGCCAAATTTTGGAAGCGTGGCAATATGGTTCGAATGAATTTCGAAATGGTTACCCGTAGGGGTGGGTAACGTGATGCAAGATGGAATAGAAACTCTATCGGGAAAGATTTTATCCATAAGAGTTCGAGAGGCGTTTTCGTTCGCCATTTCAGGAGGATCATCTGTTCGAGTTAAACGGTTTGTAGAAGGGTCGCGAGTCCAACGATTCGTTGTTGTGTCACGAGTCCAAGTACTCATGCACAAGTGAAAGTCGAGAATAGAAAGGAGTTAGAATTGAGTTTAGGGAGTGAAAGAAGATTTGAAAACGTGTTTTTGTGTTTTTTTTTTTGAATTTTTTTTTTACAAGGGAGAAAACTATTTAACAAGTGAGATTTATTTTCAAAAGAAAAGTTTGATTTTTATTTTGTTTTTGGTTTTTCAAATTTTTTTATATGTTTTTGGTTTGTATTTTTTTGTTTTCTGAATTTTCAAATATTTACCAAAAAGATTTTTTTTTATGAAAATGGAAACTGCTTTTTGTTTTTCAAATTTTTTTTGTTCTTTTTGAAAAGATTATATATTTTTTTTGGATGTTTGTTTTTGATTGAATATTTTCAAAGGAAAGAAAGAAAAGGATTTTGAATGAAAAATCAAGTTAAAATTTACAATTTTTTTTTTGGATTTTGGATTTTTAATTTTTTTTAAATATGCATGAACTAATGCAACTAAATGAATGCAAAGGACTTAATTACAATTTTCTGTCCTTAGTAGCTCCTAACCTAAAATTGTATAATCACACTTTGTCTTAAATCAACAAAAATATTTCTCAGCCAGGTAACTGACAGGAGTTATCGGTGCACCACGAATCACCGTAGCAATGTAGCCGAAGGTTTAAGTACATTCAGAGGAACAACCAGTATAATATTTACGTATCACTGTAATTTTTATAACTGGTTATTACTCTACCGTAGCCTAGACACCATGAAATAAAATCGTTCAAATAAAACATTTGTTAAGATACAATTAAGCCCTAAGTGAGCTCGTGACACCCTTAGGTCCAACGTCTAACCTTTATTATTAGTCAAATTCTACGATGAAATGCGTTTGTGGGATATGGAAAGGGTGATTAAATCCCTCACCTTATCTGAATTGGGGTATTGCCCTTAGAAAAGAAAATAAGATGAGATGAATGCAAAACAAGAAATTAAACGTGAAATTACAATGCAACTAAAATGAAGTTTGTTTTTTTTGGATTTTGATTTTTTTTATTATATACAAATGCAAATGCAAGCAACCAACAATGCAATACAAAAAACAAGGATAAATGTGCATAATACCAGAGTGTGTAGATTATTTAGCAATATATATTTTTTTAGCGGCGATTTTTCTTAGCAAAGCAAAGCAGTTTATTTGTTGGCAAGCATTTTTCCCTTTTGAATTTCTGCTTTGTCAACCTGAAATGAAGAACAAGATATATTTACAATTTTTTTTTATGTATCGAACGAAATAAAACAACTGTTGAAATCAAAGGAAACAAAACAAAAGATTTTCAAACAAAGCAAAAAGAAACTTATTTGTTTTGTAAAATCAAAACTATTGAAACAACCAAAACTATCGAAACAAAAGAACCAATACTAAACAAGTTTTTCTATGACAATTGTTTTTTTTTTGGGTAGAAATTAAACAAAACAATAAAAAACAAAAGAAGACACACTAAAATCAAAGACTCACAAGCCCCAAAAAATTCAAAATCTTCACTAAACAAACATTTTTTTTTGTTTTTTTTGAAAGGAAACTTAAAAGTAGGGTTTTACTTAAAAAAAATTGCTTTTTTTGTTTTGTTTTGTTTTTAAAGAAGAGACTAAAACATATGGAAAAAAAACAAGTGAAACTAAAAACTAAAAACTGGTTGTTTTTTTAAGAGATGATAAAAAATAATAATTAAAACTTAAAACAAACGAAAAAAAAGAGAAAAGAAAAGACAAAACTAAGAAAACAAAGAAGAAAGAAACCAAATATCACAAACTCAGCCCAATATGTAAAGTAATAGTTTCACCACTTCAGTAGTTACTTCGAAATTTCAAAACAACAAATTATTTATCTCACTAATCCATCTCGCAATTTACTTCGCAAATTTGAATTCCTTACAAATGCAGCGAGATTCCCCAAACCAATTCGCAAATTCAAAACCAAATTAAATGAATTTGTTGTGGTCTCGGTTAGAGGCGGCTTGAAGAGGCATGAAGGGATTTAGTTACTGCGGGTTTAGGGTTGTGAAATCAAGTGGTAGATTTGGGAAGTTCTCGATTTGGATAGCAGAATTTGGGTAAGGGTAAATGCTGTTTTAGGTTGAATGACGAGTCGTCTGGGTGAAGGCAGTTCGACTTGCTGAGGTGGTTCGCGAGTTTGAGGAGATGGTAAAGGCTCTGTTGCGGTTTGCGGTGAGGCTGAAAGAGGCGATTTCAGTGAAGTAGGAGTAGCTCTCTGGTATGAACAACTATCTCGATGGTTGTTGACAATCGACAAGTGGTCGTATGAGTATGGTGTTGTATGGTAGATGGCAGAGATGTTGATGATATGCAAGGAAGTGTGTTGTTCAGATTATGCAGCAGAAGTGTGGGAGGTTTGATGGAGTGCAGAAATTATGTTTATGGTGAGTTGAAAGCTGTGGATGACTGCACTGTATGATGGTGGTAGATGAGCAGTGGTTGCTTTGGGTGTTATTGTTGCCTGGCAAGGGGAAAGGTGCAGTGGCAAGGTAGTGATGACAGGTGAGGCTCTGATGAGGTATGGAATTTTAGTATTGAGAAGTGAATGCAACAGTGCAGTGGGTTACGTTGATGATCTGAGTGGAGGCAGTGAGATCTTGTTTGGGAAATGCAGAGGTCAGGGAGTTCTGGTTGTATTGTGGGGAGGTTGTTTTGGTGAATTGTCGAATGTCGAGGAAAAGCAGATGTTTACTGAGATGGAGAAGTATGGTCTGGTGGATTGTTGCAGACAAGTGGGCAGACTGTGCAAGTAGATGGCAGGGGAGTGAACTGCTTGGTGGGTGTTGAATTTGCTGCAGTTGCTACGGCCAGTGGGAGATTGTGGAACATGGTGGTGGACTGCTTTTGTGGATTGTATGCAAGTGGTTGGTAGTCGAAGTGAGAATAGGTTGTATAAGTGGCGAGAGGTCAGGAAACTGTTTGTTTCAAGCAACTGGCAATTGATGATGCTGTTGATGTATTTGTGGAATTTGTGAGTTGATGATTGGCAGCAACTGGGAATTGTACAGGATTGGGTGAACAGAGGTGGAAATGGAGTAGTTTGGGATGGGAATGAAGTGGATAAGAAGAGGTAAGGCAGTGTGTTTAATGGCCGAGGAGGAGGAAAATGTGTGTGATTTTATGGTGGTGAATTGTGGTGAAGTATCTGCTGAGGGAAGTGAAGTAGAGGAAGTTGGTGGTCAGTAAACAAGTTGATGTAGGCAGTAAAGCAACAGAGATAGGAAAATGCAACAGAGAGGGAAATGAGAAAGCAACAGTGATTTTTCACTAGAATCAGTGAATTGTAAGTTGGAAACACTGAATGGTAAATTGAATCTTTGAAATTGTAAATCTAATGGAATTTTTTTTTCTTTTTCAATTGAAGTTGTGTGTTTTTTTTAAAATTAAATGCAAATGAAAATAGAAAGGCTACGATAACATGCACACAAACAAATATAAACAAAAATCACACTAACACCCACACAAAAAAAAAAACACAAAAAAAATTATTCTAACAACAAATAATTCGAAGAATAGAAAACTAAAATCAAGACAATTCCCCGGCAACGGCGCCAAAAACTTGTTCGTCGGCGGAAATTCTATGAAATTAGAAAGCAGTCGAACGAATTTAGAAATAAAAATAACCGCAAGCGCACGGTGTACGTATGTAGCACGCGGCGAATACGGGTCGATCCACAGGGAATTGATGATTTTTAAAATTCTATTCAATCAAATTATACCAAAGTCGAAGAGGATTTGTTAACTAGAAATTATGAGGCTAACACTAGAAAATGTGATTCAAAAATTATTAGACTAAAGAACAATTTAAAGGCAAATCCACTCTCAAATTTTTGTAAGTCAACAAACACATAATTTATGATCTCTAACTTTGATATTAAGTGAAATAATCATTGCATTTATCATAAGTATGGTTTGTTTATGTTATTAGTTAACATAACTCAAACCATCAAACTATAATATAACAACTATACCACTTACAATTCTCATGAAAAAGAAGCCAAAGCAAAAACTATTTTAAGTATGATCTATTTACTATTGTAACTAGTAACATAGATCATCAAATTTCATTTTTACTTTCATTTCATAATCAAAAATTAATTAGCAAATGTTGATGTAAATTGTGTTTATGTTGAGTAAGAATATCTCATTTGCATAAGCAATATAAGCTATCAAACCCACTTGTATAAACTTACATCAAAATTCACATTCATGAAGCGTAAATAAAGAGATCATACATCATAAAATGTTGAAATTACATAAAGTTAGAGAGCTTCATCACCTATAAATTGAAGGGGTTTAGCTACTCATTTGTGGCATTGAAGCAACACAAACAAATTTCAACATTAAAAAAGAAAAGAGAATAGAAAATAAGCAAAGGAAGCAAAAGAGATTAGCTACTTACTACTTGCATAAATGTAAATCTAAGCTATGAACATAAAGGAAAAGAGAGCCTAGAAATAAAACATTAATAATAAAACAAAGAAAAGCATGTAGATAAGAGAGAAGAAAGAGGCTTGGAAGCCATTTTTATTTCATAGAACATTGAGCTTACACTTTGATTTCTTAATTTCCTAAGTAAAATGAAAGAGTAGATGATAGTTTCATATACAAAAGAGGGCTATATATACATGCATAAAACCCTAATTCTATTTTTAGAGGGCTACCTAAAATGCCCTTTAGGAAGTGTTGCCAACAAGTAACCATTAACCACTAATTAATCCATCATTTGTTTTGCATGAAGCTTTAACCTCCACTTAGTTGTCCATTAGCTCCAAATTGTACTTTTAGGTAAGTGGGTGGGGTCCTCCATGTTCATGGCTTGAATTATTTCCCTCTTCTTTCCTTTGTATTTACTTGTGCATGCATATATCTTCATATAAGCCTCTTCCATATGAATCCAAATTCCTATAAAAATTATCAAAAAAAAATGTCCAAGTAAAAATTCTTATATTGACACATGCACAAAATGACCGCTTTGCCCCTGAATGAAGATGAAAATATGATGGTTGGAAATAATTGAATTTTGCTTTTAAACACGTTAAAATGCCCAAATATGATGATTATTTAAATAAAAAGAGATAAAATATGGACGAAAATATATGCACAATTACGTGCATATCAGATCCTTAGAACCACATTCAATTGGATTCTCCCCAAGAACAACTGATGAGTCTAAACTACATGAAGAGCAAATGCTGAGATTGGAAGCCTTAAGGATCGTAAGGAAAAAGAGAGCCGAATCTTATGATCCATACAAATGGAGTTTAAACCCTTTTCATACTGGCACATACCTAGCTTTGCCTTAGGGGGAACAAAGGATAAAAGTGACAACTTGTTCGACCAAATAAAGAAGACAATTCAACTCTATACCAAAGGTATAATCTTTAAAGAAGGAATGATGGCTGATTACAACGCCTTTGCACAAAATGCATCAAAAAATAAGTAGGACATTGCCTACATGTGACATCCAAAAGGTTTTGAAATGGAAATTGGTTATTGAGGGTGAAGCCTTAGAACCAAGTAATAAAAGATATAGGCACCATCCTCAAAAGACAAGATTCAAGTCGAGACTTCCCAAGGAATGCAATCTGACTACATCAAGTTGAATGTTTACTTGCTAACCACGGAAGAACACAACTATTGGCCATCATAGAAAGAAAAACCTTAAATATGAAAGGAATCGGGGAGGATAATATTGCCACTATCACATGATGAATGGGCGTGAGACAAATCGGTGTAGGACACTTGAAGGAATAGTGATTAGCTTCTTCAAACAAGGCAAAATCAATGAATTTGTATAGAGACCATAGTTGAATTCAATAAAGTACTACTATTCTAATAAAATTATCTACATGGTCAGGAGTAGAATTCTCCCTGCACTTAGAAATTACCTTAAACAGTCAAGTCCTTTGTTCGCATCGAGTTAGCTAGGTCAACGTGCCTCCTGGAGGAAGGTTAGAGTAAGCCTTTAATCGTGTCACGCTATGGCAAGCTTAAAGCATCGACAAGCCCTTGATCGCACCACGCTATTGCCAGGTCAAGGCTCCTCCTGGAGGGAGGTTAGAGTAAGCCTTTATCCGTAACACACTATGGACAGGTTAAAGCGTCGACAATCCCTTGACCGCGCACACTATGGCCAGGTCAAGACACCACTTGGAGGGAGGATGGAGTAAGCCCTTGGTCCTGCCATGCTATGGTCTGGCCAAGGCACCGAACAAGCCTTCAGTACCACTTATAAGGCTTGGCTGGAGTGCCTCCTGGTGGGAGGTTGGGTAATTCCTTCGGTCTTGCTTATAGATAAGCTAACCAAGCGTACCAGACAACAATGGACTAAGATGTCCAAGCCCGAGAAGCGGCATATCAAACAATGAACTAAGATGTCCAAGCCCGAGAAGCGACATAGGACATCCAATCCCAAGAAGTGGCATGCCAAATAAGGACAACATACAAGGCCTGGCACATCTTAAAAGAATCAAAACCCAAGAGCGGTGTAGAACAGAAAGCCTAAATAATAATCTACAGCCTTCGATTTATTCCCAAGAAGAGAGTTTTGGAATTTTACCTATTAAAACCCGAATCTGGGTTTCGGGTCTTTTGCAATTAATCTATGGCCTTCATCATACCTAAATCAGGGTTTCAGGATTACTATTAATTTCCGACTTCACTCATTAATGCCCTGATTTGGGCTCTTGACTTCTGTTATTGAGACCATTATTATGGATTTCTGGTTATAATCCACTAATATTCGAATTTGGGTTTCAAGTCTTTTAACTTTTAATTTTCATACATTAATGCCCGAATTTGGGTTCCAGAACAATTAATATTGGAATTTCTATGAATTTCTAGCTTCAATAAAATTCAAGATTTATCTTAGTAACGTCTGAATTGTAACACCCCATATTTTTAGTAACATTATTTAGGACATTTAGTTAGCTAAATTAAATAAAATAAAATGATGATTAGGGGATTGAGATTTTATTTTAATGAGGGGTAGCCGTGTCATGTAACCAATGAATTAAAGAAGAGTTAAAATGAAATAGAGGAAGGTTAAAATAGGAAAGAGCTCATTCTAATACCCTAAACCGTAGCCGTGTATGTTCCACACGTTCATTTGCAAAATTGAAAACAAATAGAGGCCAGCCACCATTAGCAAGAGTAAGAGAAAGAGCTAAGGGAAGAAGATTAACCAACTTAATCCATTCAAATCTCAAACTCCTTAACCTCAAAGCTAAGGTGAATAATGACTACATCTCATATTTCTTAATTGTTTCGGTTTTAAGGTTAATTCGATCTATTTTGCAATGTTATGCCATGATTTTTAAGATGCAATGTTTATATATGTGTTAACCTGCCTTTTAGCAAGGCAACATATAGGCGGATTTAACCCAATCGATTGCAGGTTGATGAGACTGGAATACAATGGGTTCAATTTTACTAGATGGATAGATGATCAATCACGGATGATAAACATGATTTTGAGGCCAGGATTCGAAAGAGTTGATGGATAAAGAGCATGGGATACTTGGCATATGAGTTTTGACAAAAGTCGAGGTGATTCGGGATGGTTAGAGTTCGCTTCGAGTCACTTGTGAATTTTCTTCGGGTTTCTAGGCAGTTTTCTTCGAGTTAGAAGAGTAGTTACTTCGGGTCAGAACTTATTGCTTGGGATCGGCATTATGGAGAGAGGCTAGTCATAACTTTGGATCAACATCCAATATACTTAGGGTTGGAATGAATCATGCTCCAGGTCATCATGAATTAAGGGGTCGGCATCAAAATCAGGTCGGCATGTTGAAGCTTAAGTCTAGATCGGTAACTTCCTATCTTTGGGTTGGAAATGGTGGCCTCGATTTGGCAAAACTCAGGGGTCGGCATAGTATAAGGGGTCGGCACTACTTTGGGTCAAGGAGCAGCCTTCTTCGAGTCATTAGTAGGTTTTCAGGTCGGCATAGGAACTTGGGTATGGGGTCGGCATATTTCTACTTGCTTCGGGTCGGCTATGGACATACTTCGAGTTGGCCTTAGGAAATCAGGTCGGCATAAAAGTAAGGGGTCAGCGTATTCCACTTAGAGTCATATTTCAGTTTGCTTCGGGTCATATAGGGTTTTGCTTTGGGTCATCTTTGAGATAACTCTGGGTCGGCACATTAGCAACTTGGGATCGATCGTGACAAAGGATATGGGTTCGCCTATTGTTTTGGTGGGCCCATATCACTGAGGATGCCCAGTAACCAGTATTTTACGTATAAATACAACAAGCGTGGCTTCAAAACAATAGGATTCTTATTCAACATCTCTCCATCTTCTTCTACAAAAAGTTACTCTGCCATTTTTGTTTTTGAAATTCAAGATTGTTACTGTAATCAGATTTTAGGATAATAAAAAGGAAATTTCTTGAGTGGACATATGCCGAAGTTAGCCGAACTACTATAAATCTTTTCTTTTTTTATTGTTTTTATTTTAATTTTGATTATTGTTCATATTATACTCTCTACATATACTCTATCTGTGATCTGTGACTGGATATTGGTGCTTTCACTTGCAATTGGGTGTTTATGACCAATTCTGGCACAAACAATATGCTTGTTGATGATTTATGTTCATTCATATAGGTTTTATGATATGTTTTAAGTGTGAAAACCCTATTAAATGACATGCAAATACCTTGTTAATTTATTTTTAGATTAGAAATGATATTATAGAGATGGGTTTCAACTTTCATAATTTTCTGAATTAATGTGGATTTTATATTAATTTTCTAGTGAAGAAAATGTTTATTAGGTTTTAAAATAAGTTATGGCTAAATTATTTATGTTTTGGGTTTAAACTTAATATATGTTGGAAAACATATTAAAAATGATGTTTTTGAATTTTTGTAGAATTTTCCTAAGTGTTTTAATAAATATATAAAATTATCTAAGGTATTGGACTTAAATGTTTTATATATTTAGAAAAGGAAAAGGAGTATTTTGTAAATAAATTAAATTGTTTATTTATGAAATATTAGCAGCACTTTTAGAAAGAAAATTAGCAACCAATCAGATTTTGACAAATAAGGCAGGTCAGGTGAAAAGATTACTTTAAAAAGATGAAAATCAGTTTAAACACGCTTTTACATGTCTCGCCACTTTCGATACTTCGCTTCTGACTTAGGTGGCTTTCGACTAAGTTCCTCCGCCTCCATCATCATCGAAATCAATGCACCTAGTATTGAGACTTGGTACGTAGTGTATCAGGCTAGGCGGAAGGAATGAGGTCGAAACCAAGTGTTCTGAAGGAGGATGAAGCGTTGTTTTTATTTAAATGAAAGATACGCCTACTATGCTTTCGACTTGGTTGACTTTCGGTTGGGTCAAATGTTTTAAAGGAAAGGTTTTGAATGGGTTGTGCCTTTTGTTTTAAATGAATGCTTTTGAAGGGGTCAAACCCCATAGCTGCCGCTTTTCCACCTTTCGAAGTAAATGATTTCGAAAGGTATACTTTGTTTTGAAACTAAAGCCACTTCTCCAATGCTTTCGAAAGGGTTGGTTTCGACACCACCACTTCTTTACTTAGGAATTTCTTTCGAAAGGGATGCTTTCGACTTACATGTTTTAATGACCCTTTTGCTCTGTGAAGCTAAAACCCAAAGGTTTCGAATGGTTTAGTTTTAAAAGCTTTCGAAAGGTGTTTCCATATGTTTTAAATTAAACCCAAATGCTTTCGAAAGGTTTGTTGTTTACAAAGCGAAAGGTTCTAAATGAAGATTTTGAAGGGGTGGTTCCCTAATGGTTTCGAAAGGTCTGAAAAGAATGATTTTCCAATGTTTTCAAAAGGCAGTTTAAAGTGTTTTGAAGATTGGATGTTTAAGGTTTTAAAGCTTTCGAAGAAAAGGTTTTTCTAGTGTTTGCGAAAGGAAGATTGAATGGTTTCAAAAGGAATGTTTTGGCCTTTTGGCCCAGGTTGTAAAGAAGAGTTTTCCTTGGTTTCAAAAGGGGTACTTTTTATGGATTCGAAAGGGGTACTTTCAAAGGTTTAAATGTTTTCATCAACAAAGACTTTTGTAAAGTATATATATAACATAGCAAGGTGATTTTGAGTAAAGCATGAAGTATATGTATTTTCTTTGCTTAAGTTTGGTTTAAAGGAAAATTTCAGGAAGATTACCCTAAGTAGAATGACTCGGATATTTGTGTACCAAATGGGACTGGTATAGGGTTGCGCCCTATACATTAGCTATTAGCCTAACCTAATTTAGTCCAAAATTCCAGTGTGTAGGACTTTGTCACAGGTAAGACTAAAATTATGGTTACACACAGAACGTAATATATGTTTGTACAGGTTTAGGTTATTGGTGAGCCCGTAAAACCATTAGGATCATGTGCCCCTGGAAGAAGATAAGTTAGGAGCGGACCGTCCAAAAGGGAAGTATCTAATAAATAAATTAGGGACAAACCATCCAGAAGAGGAGTGTCTAACATATGTTAAATTATTTTTTATATATTGTCTGGTAGGCTCGAGTCAGCCAAAGGTTAGTAGTTAGCCAAACAGAACTACTGTGTTTGGACGGATAGTTCATTTGTTACCTAATATGTATGTTTACATAAAAGTGCTTTCCAGTTTTAACCAGTTTTGGTTGTAGGACTATGATTTGTAAAAAAATATGTTCTAAAGGGATATTAGTGAGGGGAACCCGTTCCGCTAAGCGACGTGGTCTCACTTAATATCAAATAACCGAGATGTATAATATTATTCACACCAGTCTTTTTGTCTGACTCAAAGTTTATATTTTCCCCTTTATACTCTTGGGTGCTCAAAATTGATTTTAGTAGATTGAGGGTTGAGGATTTTTAAGTTTTAGTAGGTTGGCGAATAAAACTTTCGGAGACGAGTAGGTGGCTGATGGATAGCTATTTAGGAGTTTCTGTTTTTTATTCCATTGTGTTTTATTATGTTAGTATGATATATAGTACTCTATTCGACCAAGGGGGCATCTTCATATGTCGCTCTTGGCGTATTTCGTAATAATTATATTTAATCTTTCCGAGGAAACAATTATGGGACGATGTAATAGAATATGAAACACTCTTATGAAATGTAATCAAAAAAGGTTTTTTTGTGAAATTTGTGATTTTGTATTATATTCATGTGCATCTGATATCATGGAGCGCTTAGCTTCGGGGCTCCAGATGGGGACGTTACATGAATCAGGGTCACTGGACTTCTACTTCAAACTTATGGATGATGATTTTTGGACTTTTATTAAATGATTATTATTGGCTTTCTATTAGTAATTTCCATAAGAGAAATTCCTGAACTTCTATAATTGAATCCGGGATTGGATTTCTGGTTCTGTATGATTAGATTTTTGGTATTCTGTTAGTATAGTTGAAGTGGTTTCCTCTCTCTTTTGTCATTACTAAAGATGGGTTTTAAGATATTCAACCGTATCCAGTTATGAAATTACTTCTCACTTATTATCTATGTTCATATGATTTATTAACTTCCACTAATAATATGGATATTCGTACTTTTTAGGGAAACGAGATTAGTAAGGAAGACTGGGTGGGCCAGCAAATACAAAAACCATAATCCAAGTTATCAAAAAGCAGATTCAGAAGTAAAATTGTAAGAAAGGACTGCATAACATGTGATATATACATAATTTATGAAATTATTTACAAATATACAGTACAATTATATATTTCACAAATCTTGAACAACCTTATCTAGATTTTGAGCAATTAAAGGATCAACGATGTGACGGATTGCTATACAAAGAGTTTCTTTAGGTTTCTTTTCCTTTTTCCTTATTTTGTCAGTGTCATAAATAGATTTGATATGTGTCTATAGAGCGCGATTAAAAGCTTTTTTGGCACCTTTGAGTGTTTTATTTTCCCTTTCTAAATCAGCAATACGCTTTTGAAAGAAGATACTTTTCATATTCAATTTTGTATTCTAGATGCATACTCATTTATATGATGTAAATACCTGACTTTTTGTCGTTCATCAAAATATTTCATCATTTAAAATTTGACTTTCCTAACCATTCTCCTACTACCTTCTCGTCTAAGACAGGAGGTGGGTTAGTCATCGTAGGAATTTTTTTAATTGCAGGAGATGTTGACCTGTTGATTTTATGACAGATAAAGTGATGGAAAAAGCCAGTAAATCGATATTTGGATGTTGTTCCCATGAAGAATTCTAATGACTTGCACTGAGCTTGATTATCTTTTAACTTAATCTCTAAATCACTTATTTATTGAAGAAGCTTTGACATTTTATGATCAAAATCAATCGAAGGATTTGATTTAATTTGGCGCTTCAATATAGAAATTTTTTCATTCTTATTTTCAGTGTCTGCTTCAACATTGGCAATTTGGTCATTAAGGTTTCTAACAGTTGTCGTTTGAAGCAAATGTCTCTTATGCCATTCCATTGCGTCTACATTGCCTTGAAAATGAGTTTACAAAGGATCCTTAAATGAACGCCTCTTTTCAACATCTGCAATCAACCTATCTCTGATACTTATGAAGTGATATAAGAAATCCGCTGAGAGTGGAGCGATAGCTAATTATGAGTCCTATATAAATAAGAAAATAAAGTCAAGACTCAAATAACCAATCACTTTTATAACAACAATAGAGATTATAACTCAAGAAGAAATAAAATGAAACGTACAATTCCACTGTTTTAATCAAACACTTGTTTTATTATACTTAAAATTGAGAACATCATTTTTGACTTTGTTCAAGGAATTAGACGAAAGAATAACCGTCGAATCCAAAGGGGCATTAAATCCTTTTGGGGTAATAATTGGAGCATATTTTCTATAGTCTCATTCCCCGACAGGAGGTCTGTCATGACCGCATACTAGTTTGGATAGTATGTTTAAATTTCCTTAAGGAGTTTTTCTTTTTCTTCACCAAGGAAATTGAAACAAAGGCAGAGATGTTCCATATAAAGTCTCTGCAGGTCTCTAAGAAAGAAATATCTATCCAATTTCAAGGACTTCAAGAGTGAAGCCTTTTCTAAATAATATCTTCTTATTTTGACATATTTGCTTAAATAATCTCTAAAAACAATGTCGCCTGAGATATGTTTATTCTGATAACGTAATAAAACACAACTAAGTATAAAAGGAAACTAATACAGGAAATTCATATTGCATAATCACAAATGTTCATTTGGTAACACACAACTAAGTATAAAAGTAAACTAATATAGGAAATTCATATTACATAACCACAAATGTTCATCTGGTTCATACAGAACCGATTTTTTGAATAACTTGGAAACAAATTTATCCTTATAATATTTAAGTTTTTCAGAAGGCAAATCATGGAGAATTGATTTGACTCGCGGTAAATTCCAACACGCCCGTAGACACTGATAAGACCAAAATTCATCTAAATATCTCCTATGCAGACGCTTAAGTAGACCCCCTCTAAAATAACCCAAGTAATAAAAATCTACAGTCGGGTGTCTGCAATAGACTTTGTATAAGAAGTCTACTAGGATATATCTTTCTTCAACAAACATCTAAAAGGGTGTAATTAGTTCTCGATACTCTTCCAAAATTCTATCATATCGAAGGCGTCCCTTCTTTAGTCAGGGGGAGGCTTCCTGGTCTTTGAAAGACGCTAACACCATAGTTCTAACAATCCTATGATAATTTTAGAGAGTGCGTTGTATTCTTTTAATTGCTTATCTAACTCTCCATACAAGCTATTTATTTCTGCTTGTTTTCTTTCAAGCTTGGTTTTATAAAGTTGGATATATTTCTTCTTTATCTAAAATAAAAAGATGTCAACTATTATTATTTTGGAAGTGAAAGCCATTTGGACAAAGAATCTCATACTTGAGAAAGACGAACTAAACTTTGCGGGACTTGCTTTTTCTTCCTTTGTTCTTCGACATCAATGCCGACAACATCCTCATGAAGATCAGAAGGCTCGAGAAGTTTAGTTGGGCTTGTTCCATGATCGTTAAAATCGGGGTTAACTTTTTCTAAGGACCCAGGGAGATAATCGCCATCCTTTTCATGAGCATCAGCATGGCCACTTCCGTTGCCGCTTGTGTAACAACCCGGAATTTTGGGTCGCTAGATTTGAACATTTAATTCATTTTAAATGTTGAATATGGATTGTAATTTGAATTTTGAAATAAAAGACTTTGGTTAAGTTAATAAAATTAGTTAAATTTCAAATACGGGAATTTAATTGAAATTTGAATAATAATAATTTAATATTAGAATTGGGATAATTGGTAATTCTGAGTATAAATAGAGATAAAATTAGATTCTAAAATTTATTTTAAGTCTAATTGGATTTAAATTATAATATTGGACTGTTGGATGAAATTAAAAGTCGATAGATTAAATTAGGAATTTTATATTAATTTAAAAATGGAATTTAATAATATAATAATGAAAATAATCAAATTTTGATTTAAACTGAAACAGAATGATTTCTAATGTGAATATAAATTTTATACGAGTTATAACAGAGTTAATAAAATTTTAAAAGTGAAATTTTAAGTGATTTCGACGATTTTGAAGATCGGCCGATTTAATCGACGAGTTAAAATAGCCTTCCGGGGAATAGTCTCGGAATTCGACGAAACTAGTTCCATTGGATCCATAATAGTTTGTTACTACAGGATTTCAATTTTCGTATCAATCGGAATTGTCATTTGACCCCGGCAACTTAAAAGGCTTAGAAAATACTTTAATCGATTTAATTTAAAATTGATCGTTTATTTCCGTGACTTGCGCATACAACCATATTAGCTTCCGAAACACGTTCCATTGTGTTCGGAACATAGGTAAAACCTTAGGAACGCCTGGCGACACGAGAGATTTGGAGTTCGTTTGTAAAAGCTTGTTAAAATTGGAGATAATATTAAAATATTATTAATAAACATTTGTATAAACTCGATTTTGACCTAAACCCTAGCATTGTTCGGCCGCTGTCTTCATCCTTTATATGGCCGAAAACGCTTACTCTTCTTCCTCAATAATCAATCAATCCATGCATTATTTTGAAAATCGTCCAACTGGAGAAGTGAAGAGAACCTCGAGATCTAAGCATCCAACGGTTATGATCGAAAATTGAGCTCCGGTTTGTCGGCAAATCGCGATGGAAGGGTGTACTTTCGTGCTCGATTTGGAGCAGTAGAGACGATCGAGTTACATGATATTTCGGTCGAAGGTGGAGGATTAGGGGAGCTTCGATGTGGCTGTCTTTGATCGCCATCTCGATGATCATTTGGGTGGCGACGATCAACCCTAAATCTCGATTTTAGGTTCGGCCTTGAGCTGTGTTTATCGCGTGAGGAAGAAAGTACATGCGGCCTTGATTTTGGTTTCCAGGATCTAGCGGCTTGAGAATGTTTGGGTAACATAAATTAATAAATAGAAAATTGTTTATATAAATTATATTAAAAATTTGTAACTCGACCATACGTTGTCAGATTTTGACGAAACTGGCGACGCCGAAATCGCAGAGACGCGTACGACGCAGTGGAGAAATTCTGGAATCGTTCCGAGCAAGTAAAAATTTAGGTTAAATTGAACGCCGTTCGATTTAATTTAAATTTGAATGCTCGTCGAAAACCCAAGGTGAGTTTAACTCACTCACATCTGGAATACTGGTTAATTTAAATAGCCAATATCTAAATGATTGCTTGATTGGTTGAATATGATAATTATTACCAAATTGAATCGATATATATTGTTGTGCTAATATCCGTGGATGCAAGGAAAACAGGTTGGAGCGATCCAACTGGATTCCTCAGAAATAGAAATTTATTTATATTCTGTAATATATCACATTTATATTCAGTGATAAAAATTGTTTTAGATCCTGTTATACTATGCTCTGTTTATTTACCGTGATAGATAAATTAGACATTTAATTGTGTTGTACTATGATTGGATGAATACAACCTGGGAAATTTAAATATAAATAAATTAATTGGATTTAAAGAAATTAAGGAAATTCTCAAGTAAAAATTTAAAAGAAATGAAATTCAAGTAATTGGTTGAAAATATGAAGTGTTTGAATTTGTGGTTTAAAAAGGGAATTAAGAATTGTTAAAAATAATAGCGAGAATTATTTTAAAGAATTGGAAGTGTGCTTTCTCTTGGAAATTTTATTTTGTTTTTAAGAAAGCTTTCAAATTATAAATTTGCAGTTTAAATATGTTTAGAATATTTTTAGAAATAAATATTATTTAAAATGTTTTTAAGCGAAAGCAAATATTTGATTAAGTAATTATGGTACTTAATTATTTTTGAAAAGGCAAAGTAGTATTAAGTTTTCAAAAGGAAATTTTAATATGAATATTTGATTTAATAACCTTATTTTAAAAGTTAAATTTTACTTAAAATACTTAGGAAACCCCTATATATTTCCTTAAGTATTACTTTCAATTAAATAATTTCTAGAGCTTATTTTAAATATTTTAAACGTATGTTTGGAAGTGATTTCAAGGAAATAGCAATGTATTTAAAATAAAAGGAGCTATTTTTAAAGTATGGAAAGGATTTTACGGGATGAACGTAAAATTGAATTGGGATAAAACGTGTTGGATTGATAAAAAGAATTCTTTGGTTATTCTAAGATGGAAGTGTATTTCCCGGAAAGCCAAGTACGTTTTTAAAATAGATTTTTGAAATGTGAGAGTTTGAAGTTATATTAAAGAATGATTTCTAGAATATTATTTAAGTTGTAAGAATTTTAAAAGTGAACATATATCAAAGTAGTTATAAAAGTAATTATTTTTAAAAGGGTAATTAGAATTATGTTTTAGAGAATATTATTATTATTTATACTTTATAAAATGGTTCTATTTTAAAGATAATCAATCAAAGTATTATTTAGAAATTGTATAGAGTTTCACAACTTTATTTTAAATTTAGTATGACTTTACTTTATTTTGAAGAGAATAGTTCATACTTTCTAAAGCAGTTTGATTTGAGATATTTTTAAAAGTGTACACACACACACACACACACACACACACACACATATATATTAAATCAAGTATGTAAGAAGTTTTAATATGAATGTTTTAATGTATTTTCAAGAATAAAGTATTTAAATTGTTTTAAATCTTAAGGATTGGTGCTTGGACACTTTCATGCGAAGTAACAATTTGGTAAATTTATTCCATGAGAAATTGAGTTTGAAAAGTGTTTTCAACGGGATTTGAAAAGGAAAATTATATCTCGTAAAGATATTTTTGAGGAAATAAATAATTGGGAAATTATTTATTGTGTGATGGATGTTTCTGAATGTTAATTGATAGTTAAATCACAGACTATCAATATTGGACAAATGCGTTAATCGTTTTGAAGAGACCGGGATCGAGATTTATTTCTCGAAAACCACTTCGATCCGGTTTGTACGTTTTCGTGGTAAAAACGAGTTCGGAGTAGAAGATGGAGCAATGAAGTGCAAGGTCTAGTCGCTACTAATCCAGAGGATATTTCCAAAATAGATGTAGTAGGAGTAGTGCCTTCGGTTCCGTTCGAACCCGGGATGGACTTGTATGAATGAATGCTTTCGGAACATCGTCAGGTGGGCGATGGGCATTCTAAGTGAAACGTTCTTAAAGGTAACGCTTAGCCTCAAGCCTCATCAACCGGGAATGAACGAAAATCAGGGGATATGCAGCAAGGCTTGGTGGGCAGCACCCATTTTCGGGTAAGGTCATTCCTGTCTAGATGTCCCTTTTATTTCGGCTTAGTGGTGCAGTTGCTGATCCCAACCGCGGGGTGATCTTACTCGGGACTATCCAGTAAGGGGTAGTCCGGGCCTTGTGTTGCAGGGGATCGGGCGTTGTAACAACCCGCATATTTATCGAGTTTATATTTAAAAATTTTATTTAAATATTAAATTGTTAATCGAATTTTGGTCCGAAAAGCTATTTTTTGCAAACGGTCAAATTAGGACTCGAGACCACTTCCATTGTGTTCGAAATGCCGTTTATAATTTTTTAAGTATAAACATCGATAGGTTTGGAGTTAGTGAAATTTCACTAACTTTTCCCGCTTTGGACTTCGGGTTAGTTTGGCCTACTAAGCCCAAGTTCCAATCCTCTTCTCCTCACTCTTAATAAATTTCCTAACTAACCCAAGCTTTGGCATTAATGGTGAAGAGAATGGGAAATTAAAACTACAAGCTCAAATTCAATTGCAACTCCAACATTCAACTCCAAATTCAAGTAGAAGATATTGGATTTAAGCTTTAGATTGCTTCTCCTTGCTTTCAAGCTTCATCTTCATAAATTTTAGTACAAAGGTGAGATTTTTATCTCACAATTCTAGCCTATAACTATATTGGACTGTTGGGAATGATTCCCTATCATTTTTGCATGCATGTTAGCATTTGGTTTGGATTGGATTGGCGAAAAACTCCAATTTTTAGCGTTTTGGTGAATTTTCTGCACTTAGGTCGTTCTGGCCATTTTTGTGTGTTCGGAGTTAGGTCGCTCGCGACCTAACCCTTAGGTCATTCGCGTGTTATCGCGCTAGGTCGCACTGCCTTGAATTTTCACTTCGGAGTTAGGTCGTTTCACGTTAGGTCGTATGGGGTTTAGGTCGTAGGTCGTTTCTGGCCTTAAATCCCCTCTGCAACGTTAGGTCGCTCAGCCTTTCCTTGTTAGGTCGTCACCAATTATGTCGCGATAAATGTTAGTACGTTAGGGCCTTAGGTCGTAGGCCTTAGCTCGCATTTGAGCTTAGGTCGTAGGTCGCTAGCTCGTAGCTCGTATTTGAGCTTAGGTCGTAGGTCGCATCACCCTTAAGTCGTTCGACCTGATGCCTCTCTTAGGTCGCGCATCGCCTTAAGTCACTCGACCTGCTCTCACCTTAGGTCGCGCCATCTTTTAGGTCGCGTACCATACTTTAGGCCGTTGTCCCTTAGGTCGCTTGCACCTTAGGTCGGCCTCGTTAGCTCGCAGATCCTCTAGGTCGCGTGGCCTTTAGATCGTAGGTCGTTAGGTCGTAAGACCTTAGGTCGCCTGACCACCTAGGTCGCTTGACCTATTCAAATGTTAGGTCACGAGTTCCTTAAGTCGCTCGTCTCTCTTAGGTCGCTCGCTTCGGCTAACTCGCGAACACCACTAGGTCGTTTGACCCCTTAGACCCCTAGGTCGCAACCATTAGGTCGCTCGACCCTATTCCTCTTAGGTCGTTAGACCTCATTTTGTCTTCACTAGGTCGTACCGTTTTGGACGGGGCGCTGCCCCCTGGACCCCCGCGACCTGACCGGGCAGGTCGAACCCCGTAAGCGGTGGTGTTGCCCCCGCACCCCCACCTTGGGGGTTGCCACCCCCCCGGACCCCCCTCCGTAGGGGATCTTATCTGAAAAACATTGAGCTGATTTCCTTGGATTTTAGTCACATCTCCGTATGCGATCTTTGTGACTGATTGTTTCTACAATTGCTTCTGTGTTTTGTCACTTTATAATATAAAGGTTTCAATACTAGTAGTAAATATAAAAACTCTTTTAACAAACAATTTCAACTCTATTTTTAATAACAAAGCTCTTTTCTTAAACCGTTTTCCAATCTATTAGTATATACAAACCTTTACCTCACTCGGATGAGAAATCTAATTAAACGACTTAGTAAAAACAAGTGGTATGAAACGCTTGCGTTCACTTCGTTGGTTAATTCTTGGACTTGTTCGATTGAACCTCTTGTGACAATTTTATTAGTGAAGATTTACAGTTTGTTCGTAAATATTTAAGTTAAGCAAGTGGTTATGGGACATGAAGCTAAACTTCTATATTTACTAGCTTAGTGTAATTAACACTTCTCGTTGATTATGACGATCATTCTGATGCTTTAGACTAGCAACTGTGCGATGTCTCTTGTTGCGAGGTTAGACTAGACACCACTTATGTGATTCCACTCACACATACCTTTTTGCTTTTTGGTTAGTCTGGACCTTAATCTGTGTGATTCCATTCACACATGTGGGGTAGCTCCCCTTGGTCTTCGGACCGTCATGTGATAGGCCTCTTTCTCTTTTCTATGATTTCTGGACTTCTTGCATTAATTTCTAGAATTTATGTCATTGACTTGTTATGAGTACAAGTTTGGGGTATGATGCCCTTTCCGAATCTTTGAGAAGATTCTTGTGATATTGATATCTCTTATTGATTGATCTTCTGTTGATCATTATTTACGTACTTATAGTGGTATGTGATTATGGATATTTTATGTTTATGCCATATCTTTTATGTTATATCATGTCATCTGATATTTATAGCTAGACTGACCCGTTTATTATTTTCTTAAATAATACTCGGGTCAGACCGAGATGTTACAAGTGCTTCTGCTTGACTTCTTCCCAGGGATTCATCATTCTGACTTTTGGCTAACTGTTTAGATTAGCAGTTTTTATTGTATACACTTGAGATATAGACTCATAGTTGTATTCTTTTGTATAGCACGTGTTGCTATTCTTTTGTATTATTGTGGATCTTTTGACCACTACTCTGATGTACACTTTCATGTGTTAGTTATATATTCATATCTTCTTCCGCCTTTGTGATATGGATGTCTGTGACTGATTTGCGTTATGCTTATTTCTATGTTTGTTTCCGAAGATTATTTATAGCCACCGTGTGATAAGCAATTACATGGATGGTCGCTCCTCAACGGCCTTATTCTCCGTGCTAGTTGACAGCACTACTCCGTAGTGTTCTTGGCTAGCGTGGGTATAGAGGTGGGGCGTCACAGGCGTGGTCCTCGGTGCACTGATCTAGACCAGGTACCGTGACAGGTGATACCCCAGTGCCTAGTCATTAGTTGGAATCCATTCTCCCTACGAGCCTTTTACGAGTTTTGTTTGTATTACCCACTCTGTGGCTAGTAGCTGGAATTTAATCATGTAACAATTTCAGCTATTTTATAAGTATTTGTATATAGACCCTATTATAATATCAGAGGAATTCTATAAAAAGTGTTTTAGCTATCGTAAGGTAAAAACACGACATGTTTATTTGTGGCGTGGTCTTACGAGATGCTTTTGTTTTCAAAAGGATTTTTGAAACTTTAATAATCAATTTGGATGCATTATTATCAGCTGGTATTCCAGACTGACTCGGGTGTTATTTCATTATAATGCTCGGGTCAGACCGAGTATTATATGTTCTGGACAGGATGCTATGGAGTAGGAGAGGAGCTGGAGTCCAAGACGTATTATTCGTACTTGTATATATATTCGCTGCTGTGATTGTATAAAATTGTCTGACTAGTAAATGTTGCTTATATAAGATACTCTGATGATACATTGTATAAAATAGATATAGTTTTCATTTTGTGTAAAGAGCTGATATTATATATATTATATTATATATTCCGCTGCGACTGTGAGGTTATGATATTGTTTAGTTCCTTCTTTCTTCTACCTCTTCTTCTTTAACCCTAATGGTTCGTATTTCTAGTTCCACTTGAGTTAATTGATGTAGAATAGTGTTGACTCAAGGGGTACGGATTTACGAGCTGTTTCACTTGGTATCAGAGCTTAGGTTGGCGACAACCGAGGCTTTGGTGGGGAAATTACTCATTAAACAGAGTCAATAGTACTCTATAATGAGTTGAGTGTATTAATAAATATGAGAGTGTACTTGTTAGTGAATATAAATTTTTTTTATACTGTGTTGACTTATCGGTTGAGTGTTTATGAATTCTGGTCGGTACGGGAAGTACAACTGTATCGATAGGGGTTTCTAAACTCTTAAACAAGATAAACTGACATAGTATTGTTTTTAGAGTGGGTAAATGAAATAATTTTACCCAAAATTATATTCTAATATAAAAGAAATAATTTTATGAAATTATTATATATATTTGATTGTTGGGATGTAGATATCTTAATCAAATAAGAATCTAAAATTTAATCTAAAATTCGAAATGGTTATAATCAAATAAAATTCTATAAGTATAAATTATACAAGAGGAAAATAACTAAATATGAATAAAACCAGAATATAAATCTTGGGGATTTTGAAAAGTGTTTTAAATGTATTGATAACAAAGGTTTGGGAAATTTAAAACCTTGGGAATGTTTGAAATGTTTTCCAGTGTGTTTGCAAGCAATGATGGAATAGTATTGTGGAAAGTATTTTCGGATGGGAATTGTTTTGAAATGAATTTAGGAAAGTAAGGAAGCACTGAACTCACTTCAGTTGCTGGAAAATATTCCTCATGATGATGGCCACATCATCAGAATTCATTTTCGAGTATTTAAAGTGATGGATTGCTACCATGTGAGTGATTATGATATTTTTTGGACTTGTTTGAGATACAAGTGGGTTTAGAAGTTTCAGAAAGGGAAATTGCTTTGGTAAAAAAATAGTTTGTTTTAGAAATCTGGAAGTTTGATTTGGTATACCAAGAGAGTATGAGTTATTTATTATTTCAAAATGGTTTTGAAATAAAACCGGGTAACTGAATTCGGGAAAATTCTATTTAAATAATGTGTAAAGTTAAAATGAATCACCATTGAACTTATTAAGTGAAGTTGATATTAATAAGAAGGAAATGAAATTTTTAATCTTGGAATTAAAATTTAACTTGAGTATGTGGAAGTGAATAGAACGGTTGAATTTTGTAACGACCCTGGATTTTGGCCCTATTTATTTTAATAAATATTCAAATCAATTTAAATAAAATGTATACCTAATCATTTAAAACGGATGTGATTTTGAAATAATTGCCATTGTTTATATAAATGGTATTTTTAAAAGAAAATTGATTTGGAAGTTTAATAAATTTTCTCAATAATATTCATAATAAAATTTGTCTTTTATGATTAAATTAAAATATCTTACTTTGTTTATATTTGGTAAGTATACATATGAATGATAAGTTTGAAATAGAATTAAAATATAAATGTAAAATATAAGTCAAACTTATGCATATAATTTACATAAAATACATATGGAGATAAATATAAAATAAGTATAAATGTAACTAAATAATATTATTCACAATTTAAATATTAATAGTTAAATACAAATAAAATAAATATAAAGAATAAGTAAACTCACGAATCTAATTTAAATATTGACAGTTAAAATATAAATATAAGAATATTAAGTATAACATATGAATATAACTTAATTATTGATAAAATACTAATAGGAATGACTAATAAACCATATTGAATATAACTTAAATATTATGAGTTAGACATAAAATATATATATATATATATATATATAAAATAACACAAATAGAATTAAAATAGATAAACAAGCATACAACATAACCTTAAAATTAGTAAGCAAAGTAAAATGAAATATGACACATATATGCAAAATATTCAAACTGGAAATAATAAGACAAATACATATAAACACATCTTCTTTCACAAGCCACAGACCTACCTGCAAGTATATGCTGACATACAAAATTCTTTTACATAGCAAAACATGATAATTATGTAAACATTTTAATAACTATGCAAGCCAATTAAGATATAAAGCAAATATGTATAAATGAATAGCTTCTTGTGCAAGCTATGCTGGCCTGCAACATAAAGAACAAACCAATATCCTTATGCATAGTACAACACAATTGTATACGAATATTATGTGCAGCTGAATATAATGAGTGTGTAAACATATTAGGTAAACAAGGCATTAAATGACCCATCTTCTCAGCCAACCTTTGTTAATTCAAGATATTTATAAATCTGATCAATCAAGAAGCTTTTGACCAGTTAAAGCCTTCCCATTCTGTTCTTTATTTATATGTATCTATCACGCTACTTCTAGTTCGTAAAACAAAGAAAAAACAAAAGTGAAACCAAAAGAAACTAAAACAAGAAAATGAAACATATTCAAATCTAAAAGAAAAAGGGCAGATTCATGAGCAGAGCTGCAGTCAGTTTCAACTTCAGGTTTCATAAGGAAAACAAGTAGTTGTTCTCTGTTCTACAGAAATTACAAGTGAGTAAACATATAAATTTGCAAACTTGAGTTTAATTTAAAAAGCAATATGATATTTCATTGAATACAGGGTAGTATGTGTTTTATACTGATATAATATTGAGTTTGTAAATATTCATTTCATCTCTGTTATATATTACTCTGTTGGTACAGTCCATGCTTTTGATCAAAACATAAATTATGCTCATCAAATAGTGTCAATTTGTAAGTATTTGACTTAAATAAAAGGATTAAACTAGATTAAGGTTCTTAACTAGTTAATGAAACTAAGTATAATAAATATACCACTGTAACTAGTTTAACAGGTATTTTAATTGTTCTTTGATAAATTTTAATGCCAAAAATTACCAATTCAAGTATATATCTTGAATTATGACTAAAAGTTATGATTTTTAAAATTTGAATGGGGATTTTTAGCTAAGTATTTCAAGAGCAACTCGGTTTTGAACAAAATGGGAATTTAATCAAATTGTCGAATTTGATTCAATATAAAATGCTGAAATTCATATTGAAACAAGTAAAAAGGTTAGTGATCTTAGGAAAAATATTCAATGATTTTTCCATTGCATAGAATTTGGATACAAGATTGATATAGGGTTTACTGCACGTTTATGTTCATGCCAGTAAAAATATGAGATTCGTCTCGTACACGTGATCGAGTGATTCATGGCTTGGTTGGAAGATTGTTGGTGACGTTGTCGAGGTGTGGTCGAGTTTGCATCACCTCCGTTGGTCCGCGTTTTGGTGGCGAGATGTTTGTTTGCAGAGTGGTCGTTTGTTTTCTTTCGTTCAAACTGTAATTTTTCGAATTCGAATCTTGAGTGGTTTATCGACTTTTGTTTTCTTGTGTTGGTGTAAATTGGGTTTTGCTCGAAGTCTTAGATGATCGCCGGAGCCAAGAACGACGCTGTACACGTGTACGACATGGTGGCGTATCAGTGTTTGAATTGGGGGCGCTGTCTCGAGTCATTCTCGAGAAATTTTGGTTGTTTGCTTCGGGTTCCTTTTGAGTTTGAGTGCGACTATCTCTGATGTTTATCTTTTACTTAAGTTTAATTGAAACTTGCTGTAAAAAAAAGAAGAAAGAAGAAGATGGAATTCGCGTACCTGGGTTGGTGACTCGGGTAAAGGGGGCGATCGACTCGAAGCAACGGTTGAGTGTAACTGGGGAGATATCGGGTTTTTGTATTCGAGTGTAAGATTTTATAAAATTTGTTAATGAATAAATGTTTCAGCAAGTTTCACAGTAAAGTGAATACTGTTCAAGATTTAAGTAAAAAAAATTAATTCAAGTTTGATCATCATAGTTAAGGTTTATTAACAGGTTAACTCGTGATTAACTATTTTAAATTTACTGATTACTTTTGTTAAAGCTCATTCATGTTTTAAAATCTTGTTAATATAAGTAACAAATTAAGTAAATTAACAAATAATGTTTCAATAATTGATAACAAATTTAAGAAGACTTGAATGTTAATTAAGTGAATAATCAATAGTCATTGATTGGATTCAGAAGTAATTAAGAGTAATTACTTTGTAATTTTAATTAGTAGTGTATTATAAAAAAACAAGTGAAATTGTAATTAACCACTTAATTAATTAATGAACGATTAATAGTTAATTAATTGTTAACCGGCATTTTGGCCCGGTTACAAAACGACAGTCGAAGACATTATTATTAGCGCTAGACAAGATTTTGACCTCGAAGAGCCTGGAGTTGTTAGCAAGTTGTCAGGCCCGTTAGAAAGACGTTCGGCATAAAGCGACGTTCGTTATTGAATATCGTTCGACACCTAAAGCATGTTCGGCAACTAGAACGTTCGGCATGCAGGGTTGTACTCGGCACAAATGAGCACTCGGCACGTTTGAACGTTCGACTGTCAAAGGGTTGTACTCGGCCTGCTCTTTACTCGGCATATCCTTTGCTCGGCATGTCCTCTGTTCGGCATTCCCTCTACTTGGCATATCCTTTCACTCGGCATCCACGCCTCACACAGCAAACCCTTCACACGGCAAGCCTTTCACTCGGCATGCTCCTCATCTGGCACACAAGTTCCACTCGGCATATCTTCCACGCGGCATTCTTACATGGCAAAGGCGTATCCTTCCACTCGGCATCCCAACATCGTTCGGCCCGCTTCCTCCATTCAACAGAGAGACCCATCGACCTGGAAAGGAAGGCACGGCATGCCGACTGTTCGGCATGTTCCATTCGGCATGTAGAGCGTTCGGCCTCACTTCGTTCGGCATAAAGATGGAGGTTCGGCATTTGGCTGTTCGACATGTTTGGGTCAGCACACAGGGCTTATTCCATTTGGACCGTGATATTCAGCTACCAGGCCCACCAGGAAAGTCCAACCCACCTTCGTCTATAAATAGAGGGACAGGGGCACAGTGAAATGGACCCTTTTTTCCGGGAACACTAGGGAGACTCTGCCATTTCTTATACTCTCCTCTTTTTAATTCAAACTTGTATCCAAGTGATTGATTTACGGATTGTATCTGTATTCAAGTAATTGAGAAAGCAATAAAAGATTAAACCCAAAGTGGATGTAGGCAGTTACGCCGAACCACTATAAATCTGGTGTTCTCGTTTTTGTTATTCTTTTTCATTGAATTACACAATTTTTCAGTCCTAATTTACTCTCTTCATTAATCTCTCTACACAACTCTACTCAAGGGTGTTAGTGACCAATTTTGGTGCTAACATTAATCAAGTGATTTAACTAAGAATTGAGAAATGATTAATGAAGCAATTAGCAATAAATAAACAGGGAATTAAGTTCTATTTAGGCCGGAGAATAGTGATTAAGAAATAATTACTTAAGTAATTAAAGTAAGATAACTTGATTAATAAAGTAATTAGTTAAATAATGTGAATAAAGTAATTGAGTAATTAAGCAATTTAGATATAAATATTAATTAAGAAATGATTTGTTGATTAAATAATTTGAAGGGAAATAAGTGGTTAAACAGGGTTAAGAGATTAACTCTCAAGTAATTAAATTCATCACAATAAGAACTTAAGAGGATTGCTTATGGATGTTGTATGTGTTGTATATTTGTTTGTGATGTTTATTGATGATATTTTGTGATGCTCTCTGATATGCCTTAATGTTTCATGGCAATTGTGTATGATTTATCTGAGGTAAATGTTATATGAATTCAATCATGGAATTAAACTATTTAAGTTAATTAGACAACTTGGCCTTTAAAATGGCGTTTGGATTTCGATGAGACCGGGACCAGGTATCCAATTGATATTCCAAAAACCACATCGATCCAAATTAAACGATAGGTCATGGATTCTCAAGTGAAGATCGAGACGGTGTTTTCAGAATGCAAGGGTTATCGTCGTTGACTCTGAGGGTGATTCCAAAATGAGTGTAAGGAGATAATCGGTTTCGTTCGAACCCGGAACGAACTTGTATGGATTGAATGCTTTCAACACATCGTCAGGCGGACGATGAGCATTCTAAGAAATATGTCCTGTAAAGGTAATCGCAGCCTCAAGCCTCATCAACTGGGAATGGCTAAAACAGGGGAGGTGCAACAAGGTTAGGTGGGTCATGCCCAAGCAGGACGAGATATACCCCTGTCTAGATGTCCCTTTATTCCGGCTGTGTGGGCGGTTGGATATGCGCACCAACTGCGGGGTTATCTTGTTCGGGACTGTTCAGTAAGGAATGGTTCCGGCCTTGTGTTGCAGGGGAGTTAGGGAGGCTCCTCGGTACAGTGATCTAGACCACGTACTATGACGGGTGGTACCCCAGTAGCCCTTCCATTGTATGGGATCCAATTTCTAATAAGCGCCGTACGTTTTGATTGTGCCCAACTACGTTGGAATGTGAGATGTAAGCATTTCAGCTATTTCTGTATTTTACCTGAAAATCCTAGACACTATTATAATATCACTGGATTTCCTATAAAATGTTTTGGTTAGCGTAAGGTAAAAACTTACCCGTATTTATTTGTGGGGAGTCATATGTGATACCTTTGTTTTAAAAGATTTTCAAAATTAAACAATTTAAACCGTTTACTCATACCAGACCCATGTCTGACCCGGAGTTTATATTTTGTTTTTCATAAACTCTTGGGTACTCAAATTTTTACGAGAAGCCAAGTGATAGGTTTGGATTTTGATTCTGGAAGAGCTTAGAGCAGGAGTTTCTAGACGTATGTAGATATCTATCTAGTTCCGCTGTGTTAGTTGATGTTTACAGTATCGCTGATGTATATAGTGACAGATATATGTATGATTGTCATGTGTATTGATATTGTATAACTCTGATATATGAAATCAATGTAATAGATATGTGATATATTATATTTTGTTCCGTTCCGCTGTGAGATTCTGATGTTTTGTTTCTTTCTTTTCTATTTCTATCCCTTTCTTTCTTAATGATGATGCGTCTTTCTGGTAGTGAGAAGGGCGGGTCGTCACACTTGGTATCAGAGCGCTAGGATGAGTGAATACCTAGGCTTTTTGAGTGATTTCTTTCTTGAGAGAGCGTATTTGTAATTTTGATATGTGTGTGTATATATATATATATATATATATATATATATATATATATATATATATATATATACCTCTTTGTTGGGTTTCCTGTTCAGGTTTTCCAATATAAGTTATAAAGGTAGATAGGGTAGTGGTGTGTGAAACACGACTACTGATGGTTGGAGTTTTGAATGTTTGTAGTTGGAGTGTATCTGTCGAGACTGCAGACCTATTACCATCTCGAGTGAGCTTTGGGTGATGTGAGGATTTCATTGTTGGAATGTAATTTTGGATGAGCTTGAGTTTGGATCTATCGGATGGACATGACCAAATCATGATATCTTGATATCTCAAGGTGTTGTAGCTGTGTGATGAGACACAATGATTTTGGATGTCTCCTAAGATGTTTCTTTGGAACAAGTTAAGGAAGTAGGTCCGTTTCGGAATTGTGACTAAGTTCAGTAGGGTATTTTTGTTTGATTGAGGCCCGAGTTTTTCGAAGAGCTTTGAATAGAAGTCTTTGGACATTGAGGTTAGCCCTATAGCTGGAAGTGATCTGTGTGCTGTCGAGAAGGTTTGTTGATTAGCAGTTTTCTTAAGGTGATTTCGGAAGTAGCGGAGTGGTTTCATTACCGAACAATATATAGCTGTTCTGGATTGTGAAGGGAGAACAAACTTATTTAGGTAGAATTACCAGAGTGTTGTGCGACAATTCTGGAATTCATTTGTGTAATCTTTTTCATGGAGTTGAGATTTTTTTTTAACTATTGATGTGAACCAAGTTTTTCCTGATGTATTCGAGAAGTTAATTGTTTGTCTTCCCATCGAGAGATAGAGTTTCGTGTTGATTTGATTCCAGGGTAGTGCTGGTGATTCAGCCTAGTTGGAGGATGGTTCCGAGAAAGGAAGTAGAGTTAGTTGAGCAGATTCAGGATCTTCTGGGGAAGGATTTGATCAAGTCTAGTTTTTTTTCTTGTTAGGATTCTGTGACAGTGTTGTCGCTAAATCGGATGGCTCGATAGGAGTATGAATAAGTTTGTTTTGGTATATTCTAAGTTTGAAGAAGAGCTCAAGCTGTATTCGAGAATAGTGTTGGAGACACTGAGGTGGAATGTTTTGAAGGCGAGTTCTTTAAGTGCCATTTTTGGAAATCGGAAGTTATTTTTGGGGCACATTATTTTGGGTGAAGATATCTCTATAGACCCAGCGAAGGGAGAATCTATTTTAGAATGGAAGCAACAGAAGCGACCGATGGAAATTCATACTTTTCTGGTTTAACTGGCTACTACAGGAAAATTTATCAGAGGCTATTCTAAGATTTCTTCACATCTGACTAAGTTGACAAGGAAAAGAACTAAGTTCAAATGGACACCCGGTGTGAAGAAGCTTTCTAAGAATGGAAGACGAGGCTAACCAGTGCTCCAGTGATTGTTATTCCGGAAGGGAAGGGCAGCTTTGGAATTTTTTATGGATGCTTGTATAATTGATTTGGGAGGCAGTGTGGATGCAGAGTGGAGAGTAACTGCGTATGCGTGACAGCAATTAAAGCAACATGAAGGGAACTACGCTACGCATGACCTTAAGTCGTTGGCCATTGTATTTGTTTTGAGATTTGGAGGCACTATCTGTGGGGAGAGAATTTGAGGTATTCGCAGATCATAAACCATTGGAATATTTTATCTCTAAGGGAATGTTGTGGTTGATGCTCTTAGCAGGAATGCAGTTTTGTTTCTTTTGGGAAGTTGTTCCTTCTCTCCAGGGCAGAATCATAAGTAAGTAAAGGGAGGATAGATCTTTTGAGGAATTGATTCTTAAACTAAAGATGGAAGGTGTTCAGATTTAGATGAATTGAGGCAATAAGTTTTAGCTAAATGTCATCACTCCAGACTGAATATTCACCCAGAATCTTTAAAGATGTATAAAGATACGAGAAGAATTTTCTGGAGACCAAGCATGAAGAGGGTCGTAGTTGCTTTCGTTTATAGTTGTACTTTCTATCAGCAAGTTAAGGTGATCATTAGAAGTTGTCCAAGATTATTGCAATCTTTAGAAATCTCAGATGGAAGTGGGCGATGATTCCGATGGATTTCATCGACGGTTTGCCAAGAACCAAGAAAAGAAATGATGGAATATGGATCATTATGGATCGATTAACTAAGAATGCTCATTATATTCCAGTTAAGGTAACTCGGACTACAGTTTCAGGCCAAAAATTTTCTTAAGGAAAATAGTAAAATTGTTTAGTGTTCCTGTTAGCATAATAAGTGACCGTGACCCTATTTTCACTGGTAAAATTCTGGAAGGTTCTACAATTGACTTTGGGATCGAGTTTGAAATTTAGTATAGCCTATTATACTCGGACGGACAGAGAGACTGAACCGTATTTTAGAGGATATGCGGCAAGCTTGAGTTTTGGATTTTGATGAATTATGGAAAGACTATCTGGTGTTTGGACCAGTTTTGTTTTGTGAACTTCTGATAAGATTAGGCTTAGCAAAGGATAAGATAAGAGCTTCTCAAGACCGTCAGAAGAAGAAGTACGCAGATATGAAGGAGACAATTGGAATTTGAGATTGGTAATCTGTTTTTGACCAAAGTTTCCCGATTAAAGGAACTGTTAGATTCGGAAGGCGGGAAAACTTGACTCGGGATATATTGGGCTATTTCGGATATTGAAAAGATTGGAACTGTAGCTTGCAAAATCGAATTGTCAGAACAGATGTCTGGAATTCATAGTGTATTCTGTGTGACCCATCTAAGAAATTTGTTCTTGATTCAGTATTAGTTGTAGAATCAATAGTACAAGAAGACTTGAAAGGTGAGCCGGATGTGACTGTGGATAGAAATTCTGTTCGGATTGTTAGTTAAGGTGAGAGGCAACTCAGGAGTATAGTAGTGTAGCTTATTATAGTGTAGTGGAGCGAGGGTTTCGGAGATTTCACCTGGAAACTCTGGATAGTTTAAGAAAGCTTATCTGGATTTGTGTCCGGATAGCTAGCGATGTTTGTTAGAATAGATTGTTGGTTGTTTGTTAATATATGAATGATATGTATGTTTGAATGGTTGATATGACAACTTTTAAATTATCATTGTTTTAAATTTTGGGGACGAAATTCTTTTAAGGGGGGAGGAATGTAACGACCTTGGATTTTGGCCCTATTTATTTTAATAAATATTCAAACCAATTTAAATAAAATGTATACTTATTCATTTGAAACGGATGTGATTTTGAAATAATTTCCATTGTTTATATAAATGGTATTTTTAAAAGAAAATTGATTTGGAAGTTTAATAAATTTTCTCAATAATATTCATAATAAAATTTGTCTTTTGTGATTAAATTAAAATATCTTACTTTGTTTATATTTGGTAAGTATACATATGAATGATAATGTTTGAAATAGAATTAAAATATAAATGTGAAATATAAGTCAAACTTATGCATATAATTTACATAAAATACAAATAGAGATAAATATAAAATAAGTATAAATGTAACTAAATCATATTATTCATAATTTAAATATTTATAGTTAAATACAAATAATATAAATATAAAGAATGAGTAAACTCGCGAATCTAATTTAAATATTGACAGTTAAAATATAAATATATGAATATTAAGTATAACATATGAATATAACTTAATTATTGATAAAATACTAATAGGAATGACTAATAAACCATATTGAATATAACTTAAATATTATGAGTTAGAAATAATATATATATATATATATATATATATATATAAAATAAAATAACACAAATAGAATTAAAATAGATAAACAAGCATACAACATAACCTTAAAATTAGTAAGCAAAGTAAAATGAAATATGACACATATATGCAAAATATTCAGACTGGAAATAATAAGACAAATACATATAAACACATCTTCTTTCACAAGCCACAGACCTACCTGCAAGTATATGCTGACATACAAAATTCTTTTACATAGCAAAACATGATAATTATGTTAAAATTTTAATAACTATGCAAGCCAATTAAGGTATAAAGCAAATATGTATAAATGAATAGCTTCTTGTGCAAGCTATGCTGGCCTGCAACATAAAGAACAAACCAATATCCTTATGCATAGTACAACACAATTGTATACGAATATTATGTGCAGCTGAATATAATGAGTGTGTAAACATATTAGGTAAACAAGGCATTAAATGACCCATCTTCTCAGCCAACCTTTGTTAATTCAAGATATTTATAAATCTGATCAATCAAGAAGCTTCTGACCAGTTAAAGCCTTCCCATTCTGTTCTTTATTTATATGTATCTATCATGCTACTTCTAGTTCGTAAAACAAAGAAAAAACAAAAGTGAAACCAGAAGAAACTAAAACAAGAAAATGAAACATATTCAAATCTAAAAGAAAAAGGGCAGATTCATGAGTAGAGCTGCAGGCAGTTTCAACTTCAGGTTTCATAAGGAAAACAAGTAGTTGTTCTTTGTTCTACAGAAATTGCAAGTGAGTAAACATATAAATTTGCAAACTTGGGTTTAATTTAAAAAGCAATATGATATTTCATTGAATACAGGGTAGTATGTGTTTTATACTGATATAATTCTGAGTTTGTAAATATTCATTTCATCTCTGTTATATATTACTATGTTGGTATAGTCCATGCTTTTGATCAAAACATAAATTATGCTCATCAAATAGTGTCAATTTGTAAGTATTTGACTTAAATAATAGGATTAAACTAGATTAAGGTTCTTAACTAGTTAATGAAACTAAGTATAATAAATATACCACTGTAACTAGTTTAACAGGTATTTTAATTGTTCTTTGATAAATTTTAAAGCCATAAATTACCAATTCAAGTATATATCTTGAATTATGACTAAAAGTTATGATTTTTAAAATTTGAATGGGGATTTTTATCTAAGTATTTCAAGAGTAACTCGGTTTTGAACAAAAATGGGAATTTTATCAAATTCTCGAATTTGATTCAATATAAAATGCTAAAATTCATATTGAAGCAAGTACAAAGGTTAGTGATCTTAGGAAAAATATTCAATGATTTTTCCATTGCATAGAATTTGGATACAAGATTGATATAGGGTTTACCGCGCGTTTATGTTCATGCCAGTAAAAATATGAGATTCGACTCGTACACGTGATCGAGTGATTCATGGCTTGGTTGGAAGATTGCTGGTGACGTTGTCGAGGTGTGGTCGAGTTTGCATCACCTCCGGTGGTCGGCGTTTTGGTGGCGAGACGTTTGTTTGCAGAGTGGTCGTTTGTTTTCTTTCGTTCAAACTGTAATTTTTCGAATTCGAATCTTGAGTGGTTTATCGACTTTTGTTTTCTTGTGTTGGTGTAAATTGGGTTTTGCTCGAAGTCTTAGATGATCGCTGGAGCCACGAATGACGCTGTACACGTGTACGGCACAGTGGCGTATCAGTGTTTGAAGTGGGGGCGCTGTCTCGAGTCATTCTAGAGAAATTTTGGTTGTTTGCTTCGGGTTCCTTTTGAGTTTGAGTCGACTATCTCTGATGTTTATCTTTTACTTAAGTTTAATTGAAACTTGATGTAAAAAAAAAAGAGAAGAAGATGGAATTCGCGTACCTGGGTTGGTAACACGGGTGAAGGGGGCGATCGAATCGAAGCAACGGTTGAGTGTAACTGGGGAGTTCTCGGGTTTTTGTATTTGAGTGTAAGATTTTATAAAATTTGTTAATGAATAAATGTTTCAGCAAGTTTCACAGTAAAGTGAATACTGTTCAAGATTTAAGTAAAAAAATTTAATTCAAGTTTGATCATCATAGTTAAGGTTTATTAGCAGGTTAACTCGTGATTAACTATTTTAAATTTACTGATTACTTTTGTTAAAGCTCACTCATGTTTTAAAATCTTGTTAATATAAGTAACAAATTAAGTAAATTAACAAATAATGTTTCAATAATTGATAACAAATTTAAGAAGACTTGAATGTTAATTAAGTGAATAATCAATAGTTATTGATTGGATTCAGAAGTAATTAAGAGTAATTACTTTGTAATTTTAATTAGTAGTGTATTATAAAAAAACAAGTGAAATTGTAATTAACCACTTAATTAATTAATGAACGAGTAATAGTTAATTAATCAAGTGATTTAACTAAGAATTGAGAAATGATTAATGAAGCAATTAGCAATAAATAAACAGGGAATTAAGTTCTATTTCGGCCGAAGAATAGTGATTAAGAAATAATTACTTAAGTAATTAAAGTTAGATAACTTGATTAAGAAAGTAATTATTTAAATAATGTGAATAAAGTAATTGAGTAATTAAGAAATTTAGATATAAATATTAATTAAGAAATGATTTGTTGATTAAATAATTTGAAGGGAAATAAGTGGTTAAACAGGGTTAAGAGATTAACTCTCAAGCAATTAAATCCATCACAATAAGAACTTAAGAGGATTGCTTATGGATGTTGTATGTGTAGTATATTTGTTTGTGATGTTTATTGATGATATTCTGTGATGCTCTCTGATATGCCTTAATATGTCATGGCAATTGTGTATGATTTATCTGAGGTAAATGTTATATGAATTCAATCATGGAATTAAACTGTTTAAGTTAATTAGAAAACTTGGCCTTTAAAATGGCGTTTGGATTTCGATGAGACCGGGATCGGGTATCCAATTGATATTCCATAAACCACATCGATCCAAATTAAACGATAGGTCGTTGATTCTCAAGTGAAGATCGAGATGGTGTTTTAAGAATGCAAGGGTTATCGTCGTTGACTCTGAGGGTGATTCCAAAATGAGTGTAAGGAGATAATGCCTTCGGTTTCGTTCGAACCCGGAACGAACTTGTATGGATTGAATGCTTTCAACACATCGTCAGGCAGACGATGAGCATTCTAAGAAATATGTCCTGTAAAGGTAATCGCAGCCTTAAGCCTCATCAACCGGGAATGGCTAAAACAGGGGAGGTGCATCAAGGTTAGGTGGGTCATGCCCAAGCAGGACGAGATATACCCCTGTCTAGATGTCACTTTATTTCGGCTGTGTGGGCGGTTGGATATGCGCACCAACTGCGGGGTTATCTTGTTCGGGACTGTTCAGTAAGGAATGGTTCCGGCCTTGTGTTGCAATGGAGTTAGGGTGGCTCCTCGGCACAGTGATCTAGACCACGTACTGTGACGGGCGGTACCCCAGTAGCCCTGCCATTGTATGGGATCCAATTTCCAATAAGCGCCGTACGTTTTGATTGTGCCCAACTACGTTGGAATGTGAGATGTAAGCATTTCAACTATTTCTGTATTTTACCTGAAAACCCTAGACACTATTATAATATCACTGGATTTCCTATAAAATGTTTTGGTTAGCGTAAGGTAAAAACTTACCCGTATTTATTTGAGGGGAGTCTTACGTGATACCTTTGTTTTAAAAGATTTTCAAAATTAAACAATTTAAACCGTTTACTCATACCAGACCCATGTCTGACCTGGAGTTTATATTTTGTTTTTCATAAACTCTTGGGTACTCAAATTTTTACGAGTAGCCAAGTGATAGGTTTGGATTTTGATTCAGGATGAGCTTGGAGAAGGAGTTTCCAGACGTATGTAGGTATCTATCTAGTTCCGCTGTGTTAGTTGATGTATACAGTATCGCTGATGTATATAGTGACAGATGTATGTATGATTGTCATGTGTATTGATATTGTATTACTCTGATATATGAAATCAATGTAATAGATATGTGATATATTATATTTTGTTCCGTTCCGCTGTGAGATTCTGATGTTTTGTTTCTTTCTTTTCTATTCTTTTCTATTTCTATCCCTTTCTTTCTTAATGATGATGCGTCTTTCTGGTAGTGAGAAGGGCGGGTCGTCACAAATTTAACTTGGGGTAAATTAAATGAATTGCGCTTAGGATTAAAATTGATTTGGATTAAATCGAAGTGTAAAATGACTTTGTAATTGTGGGTCATTGTGTAATAAATTGTATCCTTAAGAAACTAAGTGTTATACTTATAATTTGAAATTGTGGATTTAAAATTTGCAAAGAATTAAATTGGAAGAAGTTTTATATCCTAAATTTTTTTCTTCAGAGATACATATATATAAAATTTGGAATTGTGATTATAAGATGAAAATAATTCAAATGAGTAATATAAACTTTTAAGTAAATAATTTTGTGAACTTATAAATAGAAAATGGAATTATGATCACAAATGGAAAATAGTTGAATGGTAAGGCGGATTCAAATCAAATCCTGAATGAAATGTAAATTGAAATAAAGTGAAAGAAAAGATAAAAGATAAAAGGGTGAATGAACTTAAGTCAGTAAATAAATTTTGAACTTGTATATGGAGAATTAAAATTGGATTGAATTGGATTTAACTTCGATTAAATAAAATTGAGTTGAATTTGGATTGAATTATAATCAAAATTCAGTTGTGTTACAAATAATTTTGAATAGAATTAAATTCTTATTTAAAATCGTAAAAGAAATGGTATGAATCCAAGTTGGCTAAATAAAACTTAGTTGAATTTGAATTAAACTTGGAAAAGAATTAAATTGAAAGGAAATTTAATTTAGATTAAGTAAGAATGATATTATATGAATAAATTTTAACTCAACTAAATTCGAAGGAATTGTTTGAGAATAAATTTAGCGTAAGCTGAATTAAATAAAGAGAAGTTTGAAAATGAATTTAGTGTATACTAAAATAAATGGAATTTGTATTGGCATGGATGAAATTTTGGTGATTTGTTAAGAGAATTTTGAAAAGAAAAATAAAAAACCCAGTTCTAGTATGGAATTTAGTTTTAGCAATAAAAAGATGAGTGTGTGAATGAATAATGGAATTAGATTATAATAGTGATGATTTGAATTATAAATAAATTCAAATGAGTGGAATAATAAAGTGGTCATATTATTAATAAAATTCAGAATGAATCGAGGAGATGAATCAAAATTTTAAATGGAGTGAATGGGTAAACAATTTGAATTAAAATTGTAAATGGATTGGAATTGATCTGGTTGAGAATCAAATGAAAATAAGAAAATAAAATTGATTTAATAAGAAATAAATATTGTGAAAGAACTTAAGAAAATTGAAAAGAAAAAATAATTGGGGTCGGGCTCTATGAGGGGTCTTGAATGAAATTTGTTAAGATAATAAAATTGAAATGCAAGTGAAATGGTTTTAATTAATTATTGTGATAAAATAAGGATGTATGGGTTGTAAATAATCCAGAAATGGAATGATATTAATATAAACTTGAATTGTTTAATAAAATAAAAATGTAAAGGTAAGAATTTAATTTAATAATCGCAATGTGATAAGAATGCTTGGATTGTGAACCATGCAGAATTGAATAAAATCAATATAAATCTAAGTTAGAATTAATTTTAATGGTTACACGCTTAAGTGATGGTTATTTGCTTGAATGACATGGAAATTTGCATAGGTATTGGTCGTTTTGTTGTATTCAGAATTGAGTTGGTTTAAAGAAGCAAATGAAATTGGTTTCGAATCAATTGGAATGGATTGAAATTTTATTAAGTGATTTTTTCATATGAATGGAAATGAATCATAAAGGAAATGCAAGTGTATCAAATTTAAAAATAAAAACTCAATTGTAAATCAATGTGGAATTAAATTGAAGAAAATCGATGCAAGTAATACACATGTTAAACCAAAATGATGTGAATATGTGCTTATTTGGTACAAAAATGAATTGGTTGTAATAAATATGAATTATATATAGTGAACTTGAATGTAAAGCATTCAAGTGAAATAAAATTAAGTTTCGACTTGTATAAGAAATTTAAAAAGGTAATTGAAATCTTTGTATTGTTGATAAAATATGGTTAACATTGTTAAACTATGAAGTTTGCTTGTTTAAACCATGTAATTGATGTGTTTGGCTAGTTTAATGAATAGAATGTTATTAAAATTCTCACATTATTGAAAACTGATGTGTTTGTCTAAGTAAGTACAGGTACGGGAGGCAGTAGATAGAGTTGGAGCGCGTATATGCAATATAAATTTGCCGCATGTTTTTTAAATGCTAATAAAGGTACGCCTACGCAATAAAAATAGGATATATGAACTGTTTTGGTTTTTCGACCGTGTGGGTCGATGTATATATATTTATATCTATTGTGATACTGCAAAGTGCTCCTCCGTACAGGGGAGACTCTGCCAAAATTTTCCGAAAATTTTGGGAGTTAGAAATTTTTTGAAATGTTTCATTAACGACAAAATTGATTTCAAATAACAATTAAAATTAAAATAAAAAGGAATTTTGGAATGGAAATCGAAACTAGCAGTTTCGATTTGAAAATAAAGAATTTAGGCAAAGAGAATTTGAGATTTTCACTAAGTAGATTTCGCTATTGGGTTTGGAACATTCTTCTACCTTAGCAAAATTGCGGGGATGAAATTTCATAGGGGGGAGGAATGTAACGACCCAGAATTTTGGGTCGCTAGATTTGAACATATAATTCATTTTAAATGTTGAATATAGATTATAATTTGAATTTTGAAATAAAATACTTTTGTTAGGTTAATAAAATTAGTTAAATTTTAAATACGGGAATTTAATTGAAATTTGAATAATAATAATTTAATATTAGAATTGGGATAATTGGTAATTCTGAGTGTAAATAGAGATAAAATTAGATTCTAAAACATATTTTAAGTCTAATTGGATTTAAATTATAATATTGGACTGTTGGATGAAATTAAAAGTCGATAGATTAAATTAGGAATTTTAAATTAATTTAAAAATGGAATTTAATAATATAATAATGTAAATAATCAAATTTTGATTTAAACTGAATCAGAATGATTTCTAATGTGAATATAAATTTTATACAAGTTATGATAGAGTTAATAAAATTTTAAAAGTGAAATTTTAAGTGATTTCGACGATTCTGAAAATCACTCGATTTAATCGACGAGTTAAAATAGCCTTCCGGGGCATAGTCTCGGAATTCGACGAAACTAGTTCCATTGGTTCCGTAATAGTTAGTTATTATCGGATTTCAATTTTCGTAGCAATCAGAGTTGTCGTTTGACCCTGGCATCTTAAAATGCTTAGAAAATACTTTAATCGATTTAATTTAAAATTGATCGTTTATTTCCGTAACTCGCGCATACGACCAAATTAGCTTCTCAAACACGTTCCATTGCGTTCCGAACATAGGTAGAACCTTAGGAACGCCTGGTGGCACGTGAGATTTGGACTTCGTTTGTAAAAGCTTGTTAAAATTGGAGATAATATTAAACTATTATTAATAAACATTTATATAAACTCGATTTTGAACCTAAACCCTAGCATTGTTCGGCCGCCGTCTTCATCCTTTTAATGCCCGAAAATGCTTACTCTTCTTCCTCGGTTATCAATCAATCCACGCACTAATTCGAAATTCTTCCAACTGGAGAAGTGAAGAGAACCTCGAGATCTAAGCATCCAACGGTTATGATCGAAAATTGAGATCCGGTTTGTCGGCAAATCGCGATGGAAGGGCGTACATTCGTGCTCGATTTCGAGTAGTAGGGACGACCGAGTTACGTGATATTTCGGTCGAAGGTGGAGGATTAGGGGAGCTTCGATGTGGCAGTCTCTGATCGTCATCTCGATGAACATTTGGGGGGTGACGATCAACCCTAAATCGTGATTTTATGTTCGGCCTTGAGCTGTGTTTATCGAGTGAGGAAGAAAGTATGTGCGGCCTTGATTTTGGTTTCCAGGATCTAGCGGCTTGAGAAAGTTTGGGTAAAATAAATTAATAAATATAAAATTGTTTATATAAATTATATTCCAACGTTTAAAAATTTGTAACTTGAGCATACGTTGTCAGATTTTGACGAAACTGGCGACGCCGGAATTGCAGAGACGCGTACGACGCAGTGGAGCAATTTTGGAATCGTTCCGAGCAAGTAAAAAATTAGTTTAAATCGAACGCCGTTCGATTTAATTTAAATTTGAATGCTCGTCGAAAACCCAAGGTGAGTTTACTCACTCACATCTGGAATACTGGTTAATTTAAATAGTCAATATCTAAATGATTGCTTGATTGGTTGAATTTGATAATTATTACCAAATTGAATCGATATATATTGTTGTGCTAATATCTGTGGATGCAGGAAAAATAGGTTGAAGGGATCCAACTGGATTCCTCACAAATAGAAATTTATTTATATTCTGTAATATATCAATTTATATTCTGTGATAAAAATTGTTTTAGATCCTGTTATACTATGCTCTGTTTATTTACCGTGATAGATAAATTGGACATTTAATTGTGTTGTACTATGATTAGATGAATACAACCTGGGAAATATAAATATAAATAAATAAATTGGATTTAAAGAAATTAAGGAAATTCTTAAGTAAAGAATTTAAAAGAAATGAAATTAAGTAATTGGTTGAAAGTATGAAGTGTTTGAATTTGTGGTTTAAAAAGGGAATTGAGAATTGTTAAAAATAATAACGAGATTTATTTTAAAGAATTGGAAGTGTGCTTTCTCCTGGAATTTTTTTTTTTAAGAAAGCTTTCAAATTATAAATTTGCAGTTTAAATATGTTTAGAAAGAAATATTATTTTAAAATGTTTTTAAGTGAAAGCAAATATTTGATTAAGTAATTATGGTACTTAATTATTTTTAAAAAGTTAAAGTAGTATTAAGTTTTCAAAAGGAAATTTTAATATGAATATTTGATTTAATAACCTTATTTTAAAAGTTAAATTTTATTTAAAATACTTAGGAAACCCCTATATATTTCCTTAAGTATTAATTTCAATTAAATAATTTCTAGAGCTTATTTTAAATATTTTAAACGTATGTTTGAAAGTGATTTCCAGGAACTAGCAATGTGTTTAAAATAAAAGGAGCTATTTTTAAAGTATGGAAAGGATTTTACGGGATGAACGTAAAATTGAATTGGGATAAAACGTGTTGGATTGATAAAAAGTATTCTTTGGTTATTCTAAGATGGAAGTGTATTTCCCGGAAAGCCAAGTACGTTTTTAAAATAGATTTTTGAAACGTGAGAGTTTGAAGTTATATTAAAGAATGGTTTCAAGAAAATTATTTAAGCTATAAGAATTTTAAAAGTGAACATATATCAAAGTAGTTATAGAAGTAATTATTTTTAAAAGGGTAATTAGAATTATGTTTTAAAGAATATTAATATTATTTATACTTTATAAAATGTTCTATTTCAAAGATAATCAATCAAAGTATTATTTAGATATGGTATAGAGTTTCACATCTTTATTTTAAATTTAGTATGACTTAACTTATTTTGAAGAGAATAGTTCATACTTTCTCAAGCAGTTTTATTTGAGATATTTTTAAAAGTATATATATATACACACATATACATATATTAAATCAAGTATGTAAGAAGTTTTAATATGAATGTTTTAATGTATTTTCAAGAATAAAGTATTTAAATTATTTTAAATCTTAAGGATTGGTGCTTGGACACTTTCAAGGGAAGTAACAATTTGGGAAATTTATTCCATGAGAAATTGAGTTTGAAAAGTGTTTTCAACGGGATTTGAAAAGGAAAATTATATCTCGTAAAGATATTTTTGAGGAAATAAATAATTGGAAAATTATTTATTGTGTGATGGATGTTTCTGAATGTTAATTGATAGTTAAATCACCGCCTATCAATATTGGACAAATGCGTTGATCGTTTCGAGGAGACTGGGATCGAGATTTATTTCTCGAAAACCACTTCGATCCGGTTTGTACGTTTTCGTGAGAAAAATGAGTTTGGAGTCGAAGATGGAGCAGTGAAGTGCAAGGGTTAGTCGCTACTAATCCTGAGGATATTTCCAAAATGGATGTAGTAGGAGTAGTGCTTTCGGTTCCGTTCGAACCCGAGACGGACTTGTATGGATGAATGCTTTTGGAACATCGTCAGGTGGGCGACGGGCATTCTAAGTGAAACTTTCTTAAAGGTAACGCTTAGCCTCAAGCCTTATCAACCGGGAATGACTGAAAATCAGGCGATATGCAGCAAGGCTTGGTGGGCAGCAGCCATTTTCGGGTAAGGTCATTCTTGTCTAGATGTCCCTTTTATTTCGACTTAGTGGTGCTGTTGTTGATCCCAACCGCGGGGTGATCTTACTCAGGACTATCTAGTAAGGGGTAGTCTGGGCCTTGTGTTGCAGGGGATCTGGCGTGGTCCTCGGTACACTGAACTAGACCAGGTACTGTGACAGGTGGTACCCCAGTGCCTAGTCATTAGTTGGAATCCATTCTCCCTACGAGCCTTTTACGAGTTTTGTTTGTATTACCCACTCCGAGGCTAGTAGCTGGAATTTAATCATGTAACAATTTCGGCTATTTTATAAGTATTTGTATATATACCCTATTATAGTATCAGAGGATTTTTATAAAAAGTGTTTTAGCTATCGTAAGGTAAAAACCCGACATGTTTATTTGTGGCGTGGTCTTACGAGATGCTTTTGTTTTCAAAAGGATTTTTGGAACTTTAATAATCAATTTGGATGCATTATTGTCAGCTGTTATTTCAGACTGACTCAGATGTTATTTCATTATAATGCTCGGGTCAGACCGAGTATTATATGTTCAGGATAGGATGCTATGGAGTAGGAGAGGAGCTGGAGTCCGAGACATATTATTCGTACTTGTATATATATCCGCTGCTGTGATTGTATGAAATTGTCTGACTGGTAAATGTTGCTTGTATGAGATACTCTGATGATACATTGTATGAAATAGATATAGTTCATTTTGTTTAAAGAGATGACATTATATATATTATATTTTATTCAGCTGTGATTGTGAGATTCTGATATTGTTTAGTTCCTTCTTTCTTCTACCTCTTCTTCTTTAACCCTAATGGTTCGTATTTCTAATTCCACTTGTGTTAATTGATGTAGAATAGTGTTGACTCAAGGGGTACGGATTTGCGGGCTGTTTCAGCTCGAACCCTGACCTATATCTTCATTATCATCATTACTGTCATCATCATCATAATTATTATTATCTTTCTCATCGCCAACTTCTTCCGCCGTGACTTCATCGTCATCACCTTCATCGGAATCAGAGTCTCCTACAATAGAAGGAATTTCATAAGATAAGATTTTGGCAACATCAGTATCTTTTCTCTCAGGAACTTCAACTCCCTGCTCCATTTCATTGACCGTATCCATGAATCTTTTGACTAGAGCTAGATCGAGTGAAGGGGAGCTCAAGCCTGGGCACTTTTCAATGTTGTCGTTATAGGCAAGCATGAGAGCATCCTCGTAGGAATTTATAATGATGTTATTGGAGGAAGTACTCAGAAATTGTGACACACTTTACTTGGCTTCAGAAATAGTATTAATGGCCAACGTTAAGGAATTTTTCTTTTGTAAATATTAGGCACACATCCCTAAAACCAAACATAATTCAAAGCCAGTCCTTGTAAAAAAAACATACTTTCTATGTCCCAATTTTTTAAGCATATTTTTTCCTAAACCACCCTTGTGCTTGAGAGTCAAGCCGTAGTTCTTCTTCTTCTTCAGTTTTTATGATCAAATTGAAAGCGGAGCTGAGTTTTCTTCAAACAAGTGTTTAATTCTTGTTTTCAATAAAAAAACTGCAACTATGTAACGACCCGTATTTTACGTGTCGATAAATCGTGGGATAAGTCGTGACCGACTTATAGAAGCAGCGACCTAAAGGTTAGACGACTTAGTGTTGGACCGACCTAAGAAGTGACCGACTCATGGGTTAGCGACTTAAGGGGTTAAGGCTTAGGTCGTGGGGTCTTGAGTTGGTAGGGGCTTGGGTCGGCAGGGTGTTATCTCGTTAGGAGGTTGAGTCGTTAGGGGCTTAGGTCGTTGACTCGGCTAGGAGTTAGGTCGTATGACCCTGGGTTCTGTTAGGTCGGCGGGAAGTTAAGTCGGCAACGACCTAAATTAGGTCGCTAGGGAAGATAGGTCGGCAGGGTTTTTAGGTCGCGTGAGTTAGGACTGAACATACTAAGTTGGTAGCGACTTAGTGATGAGTCGTAGGTCGTTAATGTTATAAGTCGTTAGGTCGGCCTTGGGCTTAAGTTGTTAGATTGTTAGGTCATTAGGCTGCACTGTTGTGATGAGTCGTGAGTCGTTGGGTCTTGCATGCGCTTGTGTTTTAGGTCGTAGGTCGGGGTAGTTGAGTCGTGCATTGGGTTGGACATGCGCGTACTAGGTCGCAGGATGGCATGGGTCGGCAGCGACCTATGTTAGGTCGGAGATTTCTTAGGTCGGCGACGACCTAAAACCGAGCCTACGAGTTACGACCTAAGGAGTTTTCAGCCTATAAATAGAGGGGTTTGGCTCACTTTTTGGCACCGGTTTTTGAAGCGACGAAGTGCTGCCATTTTGGGAACTCGACTGCAACATTTCTTCATCTTCTTTTCTCTATTCCAATCTAATTCTAACATCCATCCAAGATCGAAGATTGAGATTGAAGATCCAAGAGACAAAGTTGAAGATCTTCATCCAACGAAGCTAGATTTCATCGTTTTAAGCGAGATTTCGCCGGATCAAGCCTTGATCTTCGCTGTCCAGATCTGAAGTGTTTAGTTTTTGAGGTGTTTAGGTGATTTGGTGAGTGGTAGTTATCTCTCACGCGGACCCAAAGGAGTATATTGGATTGGTGGTTTGTTGGAGTGTTGTAGATAGTGATTTTGTGCATTTTCCTTAGATCCAAGTATAGATCCATTGTTGTGAAGATGTTTATCTATGCAAGTTCATTTATTAAGTTATAGAAACAAAATCCATGTTTTATATTTGATAGATCTATGCTTAAAACTATGATTTCATGTATGTTAGACTTATGCTCATTTATTTACGAAATTCCCACTATAGTTAATATTGCTTATTAGACCTTGTTTGAATGCTTGAATGTTTGGATGTATGATTGATTAGATTGTTTCAAGTTAGCAAATGGTTGATTTGGAACAAGATGGTTGGAGATGATTCAAAAGCTAAGTGGAAAGGCTCTTGAATGGTGAAAGCTGCCGGTGGCATATGAAGCGGATGTGGAAGCTCATATGGATGGATTCGATGATGATGGTCTTTGTTATGATGTGATGAGACAAGGCAGGAGATCGGGATGGAACTTTGCTATGATGCGATGAAGCAAAGTGTGATGTTGAGATGGGACGGGTCATGATGACGTTCCAAGCACGTGCTGCGACGACGTGCAAAGTTATGTTGATAACTCGGTGATGCGATCCGGGTTGGTGATAATGGTTAGCTTGAGAGGTGCTTGAGCTATTATGGAAATAGTCGTCGAGGAGGATGACTAGGAGGCTAAGATCTTATCGTTGTTGAAGGTTCTAGCATGCTCAAAGCAAGAGTACGTTGGAACGGGCTGCGACGACGTTCCAAGCACGGGCTGCGACGACGTGCTAGTACTCTGGGTAGTTGCGAAAATTCCTAGGCACGGGCTGCGACGACGTGCGGAGTTATGTCTAGAACCAGGGTTACCATTAGCCCTTGACAGGTGGTCATTCAATTAACGGTGAAATCATGGCAAAGATAACAGTGATAGCCAGAGTCATGGATGTTTGGTTGTATTATCATTCGGTCTCAAGAGCGGTATTTTCTGGGTGCTTATCTGATCTTGGTTTAGGCCCTGGGGGTTTGTATTTGGAAAGCATCGCCCTTGACTCGAGTGATTATTGCTTTACTTTAATTATCTGCTATATTATGCTTGCTTTTCCTTAGTGTGTGTCTGGGGGCTATCACTGTAGAAAGAGGTGGAGTGGGATGGTTTGGCTCCTATTCCTTTTGTTCCTTATGCTCTTTTGGTATGTTTGATAGTTGATTTACTACTCACTAAGACTTTGTCTGACTCAAGGTTTTATGTCTCCTCTTATTACCTTGGGCTGTTCATCCATGTTGGGATGGGCAGACTAGGTAGCAGGTGACAGGTGCTGTTCTTAGAAATCTACGCTGAGGATGACGAAGACGAGCAGGAGGCTTTGCATATTAGTTTTCTTACTATATGTACTGGGTGTTCCGCTGTTGTATCTGATTGAGTGTTATGTAGTGAGGCTTGGATGTATGGATGATTCATACGTTTGTATAAAACTACTATGATGCTTATATGATGATTTTCTGCTATGGAGCTTCACTATATATTTCTCTATTGTATTTTATCCATGCGCTGTGAGATGTACGATAGAGGTTGCTGTTTTATTTTATCCTGACTACTGTCCATGGCTACCTGGCACGCCCTTCAGCGCTCTTTTCTCTTGTTTTGGTGCGGGAATCATGGGCGGTCGTCACATTTTGGTATCAGAGCTTTGGTTAATCGATTTTAGCCGACGCTCGCTGACGTAGTACGTATGAGAGACGTAATTGTATTTTGATGGGTGATTACTATATATAATATAGTAGTTTAGAAGGATTTGAACTCCTTATGCAGTTGTTTCTTAAGGTGTTCTAATCATTCTTATTACAGATATTAAGGATGAGTCGAAGAGGGAGACCAGCTGCAAGGGAAGGCCGTGCTACTGAAGGGGCTGTTGATTATGGAACTATGTTCGAAGCGATGATGACTTCGATCATGAGAAGGATACCAGCTCCAGGGCCATCTGTAGATGTTGGAGTTCAAGTCCAAGCTCCAAGACCGGTGGATTTTGCTAAGCTTTGTAAGGATTATACTTCTCTTGGAGGAAAAGCTTTCTTGGGGACGGAGTCGACTATTGAGGTGCAGAGATGGATTGATGCATGTCGAAGGATCTTTGGTGACTTAGGGATTGAGGATGCAACCAAGAGAAAGCTCGCATCAAGGCAACTTCAAGGGAGAGCTTCGGATTGGTGGAATTCTATCACCATTGATACTCCGGAGGAGGAGATTACTTGGGAGCAATTCCAAGCTAGATTTGAAGCTAAGTTCATCTCTACAGCTCAGAAATCTGTTTTGTTCAAGAAGTTTGTAGAGCTCAAGCAAGGTGGGAGATCGGTCCTTGAGTATGTTTCTGAGTTTGAGGCTTTGTCCAAGTATGCCAGATCGTATATTGATTCTCCCTATCAGAAGAATGAGAAGTTTGTGACTGGTCTGGATGCTTATCTTGGGAGGCAGTTGGTGGATCACTTGGATGATCCGTTTGAGAAGCTTGTGGAGAAAGCTCTCAGGCATGAGAGTTTGTTTCCTAAGGAAAGTTCTGTTGTTGCTATAACCAGGGAAGGATCTAAACCACAGCGGAGTGAAAATAGGAAGAGGAAGCAGCAGCAACAGAAGGGTAGGGATGGCCAGAAGAAGCCGAAGGGCGAAGTGACTTGTTATAATTGCCAGCAGAAGGGCCATCTCTCCAAGGATTGTAGGAATCCAAAGGCGCCGGCGAAATGCCACAACTGTGATAAACCAGGGCATTTCAGGAAGGACTGTCCAGAACCGAGGAAGGACAGGCAGGTTGTGCAAGCTTATGCTTTGGGAGTTGTGCCGTCATCTTCAAAAGCTCCTACTGCTGAAGAAAAGGGGAAGAGTGTGGTGGTTCAAGGTACTCTTTCTATCTGTGGTGTTCCTGTTAGAGTGTTGTTTGATACTGGAGCGTCGCATTCTTTTGTTTGTAATGATTTGGTAGGCCGGTTGGGTTTGAAACCGGATATTGTTGATAGGCCATTGGTTGTGACTAATCCGGTTGGGGGTTCGTCATGTTTGTGTATGATATGCCGTGGTCTGGTTGTGTCGAGTCATGATTGCTCGTTTGATTGTGATTGCTTTGTTCTGAACTTTGCGGGGTTCGGAATTATTTTGGGTATGGACTGGCTTAGGAAGTATGCGGCTAGGATTGATTGTGAGGGGCTGGAGGTGACAGTCGGGAATGTGGAAGGGCGAAAGGTTGTGATACGATGTAAGCATGAGGAAGGCGTCTTCATGAGCTTCATGTATTCGCTGGTTGTTCCACGGGATGGACTGTCATCAGTGCCTATTGTGAATGGATTCGAGGATGTCTTTGACGAAGTCAAAGGGTTGCCGCCGCATAGGGAGATCGAGTTTCGTATCGATCTAGTTGAGGGAGCCAGACCTGTTGTGATGCCTCTTAGGCGGATGGCGCCTAGGGAGCAGATAGAGTTGAGGGTGCAGGTTGATGACCTTTTGCAGAAAGGATTCATTCGGAGAAGTGTGTCCGAATGGGGTGCACCAGTTGTGTTCGCAACCAAAGCGGATGGATCGTTGAGGTTGTGTGTGGATTATCGTGAGCTGAATAAGTTGACTAGGAAGAACAAGTATCCATTGCCGAGAATAGATGACTTGTTTGATCAGCTTCACGAGGCTAAGGTGTTTTCTCAGATGGATTTGGCAACGGGATTTCACCAGTTGAGAGTGGCGAAGGATAGTGTGCCGAAGACTGCTTTCAGGACACCATCCGGTTTTTATGAGTGGCTGGTAATGCCGTTTGGATTGACTAACGCGCCAGCATATTTTGTGGATCTTATGAATAGGGTGTTTAGAGATCAGTTGAATAAGTTCGTGCTTGTGTTCGTGGATGATATTTTGGTTTACTCCAGAACTGAGGAAGAGCACAAGACGCACTTGAGAATTGTTTTGGAAATCTTGCGGAAACATCAGCTGAAGGCTAAGTTTTCGAAATGTCACTTCTGGGAGAGTGAAGTGAGGTTCTTAGGCCATGTTATCTCTGGAAATGGAATAGCGGTTGATCCCGCTAAGGTGGCAGCAATCCAGGATTGGGTTAGACCTAAGAATGCATCTGATGTGAGGAGTTTTCTTGGATTAGCAGGGTATTATCGTCGGTTTATTAAAGACTTTTCCAAGATAGCTGCACCGTTGACAGGATTGACGAAAAAGAACCAAGTGTTCAGATGGGATGATAAGTGTGAGCAAGCTTTCGTAATCCTGAAAGAGCGACTGACGAGTGCTCCTGTTTTGACTATTCCTAGTGGGAATGATGAGATGGTGGTTTACACCGACGCATGTGGCACTGGACTTGGAGCAGTGCTAATGCAAAAGGATAAAGTTGTTGCGTATGCTAGTCGACAACTGAAGCCGCATGAAAGAAATTATCCGACTCATGATTTAGAGTTAGCAGCGATTGTGTTTGCTTTGAAGATATGGAGACATTACCTATTGGGAGTTCGATTTGAGTTGTTTACAGATCATAAGTCGTTGAAGTATCTGTTCTCCCAAAAGGATTTGAATCTTCGACAGCAAAGATGGCTAGAGTTCCTAGCATCATATGATTTTGGTATAGCCTATACTCCGGGAAAAGGAAACGCAGTGGCAGATGCGTTAAGTCGAAGACATGCAGGATTGGGAGCCATGTTTTCGGAGTGGAAGAGTCTCGAGTATTTGGCTGAGTTTGACTTCAGGCCTAGATGTGAATTGGAACCTGAGATGTTGGCAAACTTATCGATAAGACCTACTCTTGTGAAAAGGATTGGCGAGAGCCAAAAGCAAGACGATAAGCTTGTCAGGATTATCTGTGGTTTGGAATCTGGATTGGAACCAGAGAAGGATAAAGGATTCGAGATCGATCGAGAGGGTCGGCTTCGAAAGCAAGGACGACTGGTTGTTCCCGATATAGATGGATTGAGAGATGAAATTCTAAGGGAAAGTCATCACTCAAAGTTGACGATTCATCCAGGTGGAAATAAGATGTATCGGGATATGAAGAGAACTTACTACTGGGAAGGCATGAAGAAGGATGTTGGAAGTTTTATTTCCAAGTGTATGAACTGCCAGTTGGTGAAAGCTGAGCAGAAGAAGCCCAGTGGATTGCTTCAGCCATTAGAGGTTCCTACATGGAAGTGGGAGCAAGTGTCGATGGATTTTATCGATGGTCTACCTAGGACAAGGGCGGGAAATGAAGGAATTTGGGTCATAGTAGATCGTTTTACCAAGAGTGCAAGGTTCATTCCTGTTCGATCAACTAGGACTGCATCGAAGTTGGCTGAGTTGTATGTTAAGTGGATAGTTCGATTCCATGGTGTTCCGAAGTGTATAGTGAGCGATCGAGACCCATTGTTCACTAGTGGATTTTGGAAGAGCTTCCAGGAAGTTTTGGGAACCAAGTTGTGTTTGAGTACAGCTTATCACCCTCAAACAGATGGTCAAACTGAGAGAGTTAACCGAGTTTTGGAAGATCTTCTCAGAGCTTGTGTTTTGGACTTCGGAGGATCATGGGAAGATCATCTTCATTTGGTGGAGTTTGCATATAATAACAGTTATCAGTCGAGTATTGGTATGGCACCATATGAGGCATTATATGGAAGACCGTGTAACTCTCCGACATGTTGGTTGGAAACTGGAGAAAAGCTGATACTTGGGCCAGAGATGATTCGACAGACTTCGGACTGTATAGAGATCATTCGGCAACGAATGAAAGCAGCCCAAGATCGTCAGAAGAGTTATGCCGATAATCGTCGAAAGGATTTGGAATTCGACGTAGGTGATATGGTTTTTGTGAAGATTTCTCCTTTGAAGAGTGTTATTAGATTCGGGAAGAAAGGGAAATTGACTCCGAGATTTGTTGGACCATTCCCGATTATCGAGCGAATTGGAAAGCTCGCGTATAGATTAGAGTTACCGGGGAAGATGGCGGGTGTGCACAATGTTTTTCATGTATCTTATCTACGTAAGTACGTGCATGACCCAACTACTGTGGTATCTGCTGATAGCTGTGAAGACTTAGAGGTTGATCTAGTTGTTTCGAGACCTCGTAAGCCGCTTCGTATTGTTGAAACCGATACAAAACGGCTTAGGAGGAAGACGATCACGTTGCTCAAGATACAATGGAGTGATGATGTTAACGACTGTACATGGGAGGAGGAAGAGAGGGTGAAGGCAGCTCATCCAGAACTCTTCGAGGTATGGCCCTAAGGTGTCGTGACATCTCATGAATTTGTACCTTGATTTCCTATCTTAGAATTCTGCATGCTAGGCTAGAATTGGATGCATGGTTTGTTGATTGCTATGGATGGTAGGCATGCGGATTATCTTTGATTGCTGTTGTTTGCTTGGAATTTCGGGGGCGAAATTCCTAAGGGGGAGAGAATGTAACGACCCGTATTTTACGTGTCGATAAATCGTGGGATAAGTCGTGACCGACTTATAGAAGCAGCGACCTAAAGGTTAGACGACTTAGTGTTGGACCGACCTAAGAAGTGACCGACTCATGGGTTAGCGACTTAAGGGGTTAAGGCTTAGGTCGTGGGGTCTTGAGTTGGTAGGGGCTTGGGTCGGCAGGGTGTTATCTCGTTAGGAGGTTGAGTCGTTAGGGGCTTAGGTCGTTGACTCGGCTAGGAGTTAGGTCGTATGACCTTGGGTTCTGTTAGGTCGGCGGGAAGTTAAGTCGGCAACGACCTAAATTAGGTCGCTAGGGAAGATAGGTCGGCAGGGTTTTTAGGTCGCGTGAGTTAGGACTGAACATACTAAGTTGGTAGCGACTTAGTGATGAGTCGTAGGTCGTTAATGTTATAAGTCGTTAGGTCGGCCTTGGGCTTAAGTTGTTAGATTGTTAGGTCGTTAGGCTGCACTGTTGTGATGAGTCGTGAGTCGTTGGGTCTTGCATGCGCTTGTGTTTTAGGTCGTAGGTCGGGGTAGTTGAGTCGTGCATTGGGTTGGACATGCGCGTACTAGGTCGCAGGATGGCATGGGTCGGCAGCGACCTATGTTAGGTCGGAGATTTCTTAGGTCGGCGACGACCTAAAACTGAGCCTACGAGTTACGACCTAAGGAGTTTTCAGCCTATAAATAGAGGGGTTTGGCTCACTTTTTGGCACCGGTTTTTGAAGCGACGAAGTGCTGCCATTTTGGGAACTCGACTACAACATTTCTTCATCTTCTTTTCTCTATTCCAATCTAATTCTAACATCCATCCAAGATCGAAGATTGAGATTGAAGATCCAAGAGACAAAGTTGAAGATCTTCATCCAACGAAGCTAGATTTCATCGTTTTAAGCGAGATTTCGCCGGATCAAGCCTTGATCTTCGCTGTCCAGATCTGAAGTGTTTAGTTTTTGAGGTGTTTAGGTGATTTGGTGAGTGGTAGTTATCTCTCACGCGGACCCAAAGGAGTATATTGGATTGGTGGTTTGTTGGAGTGTTGTAGATAGTGATTTTGTGCATTTTCCTTAGATCCAAGTATAGATCCATTGTTGTGAAGATGTTTATCTATGCAAGTTCATTTATTAAGTTATAGAAACAAAACCCATGTTTTATATTTGATAGATCTATGCTTAAAACTATGATTTCATGTATGTTAGACTTATGCTCATTTATTTACGAAATTCCCACTATAGTTAATATTGCTTATTAGATCTTGTTTGAATGCTTGAATGTTTGGATGTATGATTGATTAGATTGTTTCAAGTTAGCAAATGGTTGATTTGGAACAAGATGGTTGGAGATGATTCAAAAGCTAAGTGGAAAGGCTCTTGAATGGTGAAAGCTGCCGGTGACATATGAAGCGGATGTGGAAGCTCATATGGATGGATTCGATGATGATGGTCTTTGTTATGATGTGATGAGACAAGGCATGAGATCGGGATGGAACTTTGCTATGATGCGATGAAGCAAAGTGTGATGTTGAGATGGGACGGGTCATGATGACGTTCCAAGCACGTGCTGCGACGACGTGCAAAGTTATGTTGATAACTCGGTGATGCGATCCGGGTTGGTGATAATGGTTAGCTTGAGAGGTGCTTGAGCTATTATGGAAATAGTCGTCGAGGAGGATGACTAGGAGGCTAAGATCTTATCGTTGTTGAAGGTTCTAGCATGCTCAAAGCAAGAGTACGTTGGAACGGGCTGCGACGACGTTCCAAGCACGGGCTGCGACGACGTGCTAGTACTCTGGGTAGTTGTGAAAATTCCTAGGCACGGGCTGCGACGACGTGCGGAGTTATGTCTAGAACCAGGGTTACCATTAGCCCTTGACAGGTGGTCATTCAATTAACGGTGAAATCATGGCAAAGATAACAGTGATAGCCAGAGTCATGGATGTTTGGTTGTATTATCATTCGGTCTCAAGAGCGGTATTTTCTGGGTGCTTATCTGATCTTGGTTTAGGCCCTGGGGGTTTGTATTTGGAAAGCATCGCCCTTGACTCGAGTGATTATTGCTTTACTTTAATTATCTGCTATATTATGCTTGCTTTTCCTTAGTGTGTGTCTGGGGGCTATCACTGTAGAAAGAGGTGGAGTGGGATGGTTTGGCTCCTATTCCTTTTGTTCCTTATGCTCTTTTGGTATGTTTGATAGTTGATTTACTACTCGCTAAGACTTTGTCTGACTCAAGGTTTTATGTCTCCTCTTATTACCTTGGGCTGTTCATCCATGTTGGGATGGGCAGACTAGGTAGCAGGTGACAGGTGCTGTTCTTAGAAATCTACGCTGAGGATGACGAAGACGAGCAGGAGGCTTTGCATATTAGTTTTCTTACTATATGTACTGGGTGTTCCGCTGTTGTATCTGATTGAGTGTTATGTAGTGAGGCTTGGATGTATGGATGATTCATACGTTTGTATAAAACTACTATGATGCTTATATGATGATTTTCTGCTATGGAGCTTCACTATATATTTCTCTATTGTATTTTATCCATGCGCTGTGAGATGTACGATAGAGGTTGCTGTTTTATTTTATCCTGACTACTGTCCATGGCTACCTGGCACGCCCTTCAGCGCTCTTTTCTCTTGTTTTGGTGCGGGAATCATGGGCGGTCGTCACAAACTATTTGAAGACGAATTAATCTTGTTTATAGAAATATGAATTGTTTTTATTTTCTATGGATTGTTGGTGTTGTTTTGATGTTTAAATTCATTAATGATAGTGAGAAATGGTTGTGGTTTGATATTTGAAGTTATGTGCATAAATACTGCAAATATTACCTAGAATAACATTCTTACAGTTCTTTTGTGCAAACATTTTTAATAGTTGCTGAAAAATCAGCAATTTTTAAGATTATTTGCAGACATTGGTGCAAATTTTCACAATAATTCCAAAAAAATCAACAAATATTAAGAATATTTGCATTTAAATATGTTTTTATTTAGGAATTTTCCTCTACAATTATTCACTTAAAATAATTTGTATTCATTTTTGTATGCAATCATTCAAAATAATTACTTATACAATTATTATGTATAATTGCATATATGTCTGCAATTGTTCTGAATAATTTGCATGTATATCATAAAAAACTACAATTATTCTCATTAATTGCAGAAGTTGGTGCAAATATTGTGAATAACAATAGAAAATAATTGTTGAAAAATCTACAATTTTTAAGAATATTCGTAGACATTGGCGCAAATATTGAGAATAATTGCAGAAAAGTCAGCAAATATTGGAAAATTTTGCATACATTTATATGCATTTCTGTAAGAATTTTTCTCTACAATTGTTAATTTCAATATTTCGCATTAGGAAGATGAATTTTATCTTCATAATTAAGAATACATGCATAAAAACTGCATTTAGTGGGACATTGGTGCAAATTTTCATAATAATTGCGAAAAAGTCAACAAATATTGAAAATATTTGAATATAATTATGCTTTTATTTAAGAATTTTCCTCCGCAATTATTCACTTAAAATTTAGCAAATATTCAAAATATATACCTGTTGAAAAATCAGCAATTATTCACTTAAAATTATCTGTATTCATCTTTGTATGCAATTATTCAAAATAATTGCAGAGATTTATGAAATTATTATGTATAAATTGCATGCATGTCTACAATTGTTCTAAATAATTTGCATGTATATCTGAAAATTCTACAATTATTCTTAATAATTGTAGAAGTTGGTGAAAATATTGTGAATAATAATAGAAAATAACTGCTAAAAATCTACAACTTTTAAAAATATTTGCAGATACTGGTGCAAATATTTATAATAATTGAAGAAAAGTTAGCAAACATTGGAAATTTTTGCATACATTTATATGCATTTCTGTAATAATTTTCCGCTGCAATTGTTAGTTTCAATAATTTGCATTAGGAAGATGAACTTTATTTTCATAATTAAGAATACATGGATAAAAACTGCATTTACTGAGAATACTTGCAAATATGTGCATTAAAAACTGCAATTAGTGAAAATACATACATAAAAATCTATAAATATTTCAATATTTGCAGAAAAATATGCAAATACTGAGAATACTTGCATAAAAAACATCAAATAGAATCAATTTTTGCATTAAAAAATCTATTGCAAATATTATGAATATTTTTACTTTTTTTCTGCATATATTATGAATAATTGCGGTTATGGCTGCAATTTTTCTTAGTAATTGCAGAAAAACAACAAATTTGAGAACATTTGTTTATATACTACAAATATGTTCAATATTTTTGCAATAATAATAATAATATATGTTGAAGCCGCAAGTGTTTTTAGCAAGTATTCATTATTTTTACTTTCATATGCCATTATTACGAATACTTGAGGATATTGCTGTAATTATTTCGAATAACTATAAAAAATCAGCAAATATTGTAATTTTTGCTTACAATACTGCAAATATGTACAATTTTTGCAGTAAAACATGTAATAATATATGTTAGAGCTGTAAGAGTGTTTTATCAAGTAATCAAGTTTATACTGCAAATTTTATATGATTTTGCAACTGAAACTGCAAATATTAAGAATATTTGCAAAAAATCTACAAATTTCTTAAATTGTTACAGATATGTTATAATTTTTTAATTTTGTGAAGAATGAATTCGTTTTCATACAAATTATTGTTTTCTTTTGCTATTTCAATTTTACTGTTTGATTTTGATGTTCTAATTGAACTTTCCATTATTTGATTTTAGAATCTTCTCGATTAATTAAAATGAGTAATTGGTTTCATTTTCATTCTAAATCATTTTTCTAGTCACCTTGATTTCAGTAGATTATGATTCAATTTTTTTTACTGATTTCATATTCATATGAATGATGAAGTGCAGAGAGAAATTACAATGGAAGGGTATTTTTGTCTTTTAAATGGTCCGATTTTAAAAACCGGGACCGGAAACCTATCTTAAAACGGAGTGATGTTTTATGTATTTGCAAACTATAAGAGGGATGTATGCCAAACGCTCCCTTTACTTTTTCCCCAGCTTCTTCTCGAGAGAGGATTGTTTAACCACCATCCGAGCCTTCTCAACTTCAGACTCTTTCAAAGCCATTTTTAAAGCCAAATTTTCATCGACTAAGAGTTGTTTTGCTTTCCTCTCTTCAGAGATGATAGATTCTAATTGAGCAAGAGAGGCCCCCAATCTTTTTTGTTCCTTCACAGCATAAGTTGTACCATTTTCTAAAAATCATTGAAAAATGGACAATGACCTAACGGGTTAGGAACAAAAAAAGGTGGATGAACGGAAAAAAAAGGACGAGGAATTAATAGTAGACTGTACCATTTTCTTAAAATCATTGGAAGGCGCTGGTGATGTGGGTCTAGAGGGAGTTGAAGTACCCAAACCTCTTTGCATCTACTTGATGACTCTAGAGAATCAGAAATGACAATACGAGACATGAGATCATCCATTGAGGGAGTTGCTTTGGATTGATCAATAAGAGATTCAAGAATAGTACTTCACCCACGTTGACAGTTTCACCCTCTTTTGGAGACGAAGAAGACTGGACATCTCATCCAATTTTCTTTGGTGATCATCTTCGACCTAGCGATGGCCTGTGTTAGGGATGATGCACTAGTCGTAGAAGATGGGAGAACTGGATCACTTGCGATCAATTAGTCCTGAGGAGCAGTTGCTAAAAATTCGAAAAGTAAAAGTTTACAAAGTAACCTGAGAAGTAACACAACAATAAATTGCAAGTACTACACTTAAGCTTACCAATCTCCTAATTTATTTAGAAAACGTTTGACGAAGAGAAGACTCCGCTAATATTTAGAAAATTTTTGATGAAAAAGAACTACGTCTCCCAATCTCCTAATTTATTTGCCCCCTCTGAAATTAGTTTTTTAAGGGGGATTAGCTCTGAAAATATGGTTATTCAGATCGCTGAGTTTGACCAGGCGGATTAATTAGTTGAGAACTTCAGCGTTTAGCGATGGAAGGCCAGATTCCAGAGCATAAGTTCCAAAGAGATTAGATATGTGTAAACATTAGGTGATAATTGGATAGGTGTGATGGTAAGATGGTTAAAGAAATTAGACAATAATTCTGGGAAAGGAAGGAAGTCACCATGCGAAATTTGGATGGTAGTATAAGCAAAGTATCCTCTAGAAGGATTTTGAATAGTATCACCATTGCCAAGTGGAATGGCTTCTACTCCAATGATTCCAAAGTCATTCTAAATGGCATCAACTTCATCCTAAAAAGATATCAGAGAATGTTTGGAAATAACTTCAACATTCTTTGGCGAAAATTCTACATATAGAGCTATGTCTTTTTCAGGTTTCTTGGAGATCTATTTCACACCCATGGTTCTTTCAAGTGAAATCATTTTAGTAAAAGTTATAATTTGATCCATTATTAACACCTTTCAAAGAATTCGAAAACCTATTGCAAAAATTCAAATATCAACCAAAACATAAATTTCATATCTTTGAAAGAGTGTTTAAGTCAATTTGTGACATGAAATTCGTTGAGCTTCTGATGGTGACGAAGGGGTAGATGGAATGGAAACACCTACAAACACCCTTCGACAATGTCGAAAGCCCATGGAAATTTTACCATTAAAAGGAATGGCTAACCCTAGATTACCAGTTTAAATACACACATACAAGATAACATCACTCCACAAGCAACACAAATAAACCTTTCGACAATGTCGAAACCCGTGAATTTTGTTTTACCTAAAGAATATGAATGTTTCGAAACATTATATTCCCATTAAGTCGAAAGACTTGGACTCAGATGATTTTAATATAAATGAAAAGTCTTTGAAACATTTCAATAATGTTTATAAAAATGATAGTTATACTCCTATTAACTACAAAGGGTTTCGAGAGCATGCAAACAACAAAACATGTTTCAATAAGGGAGGCTTCGATCAAGTCGAAAGGCTTGATTCGGTTTTCAACTTAAGCAAAATATATCATTCTCAATCCAATTTAAGATAAGAAGTGCAAATTTCTAACTCTCAACACATTCCAACATAAATTAAAATTGAGCATGATTCCAATGACAGGTTAAATCCACTTGTAATATAAATTAGGTTTCGAATCCTCTAAAATAAAAGTCAAAGTTTTAGAAAGTATATATCATGCGATCATTAAATTAAACCCATTGAGACAAATTCTTCGAAAGGTGTCAAAATATAATGAAATATATTTCTTCTTTCGAAGAAGTCCATCTTATGTTGACCACATCAACCCCTTCGAAAGTGTCAACTAAAGGGTAGGTATTAAACGTCCTTTCGACCCCTTCGAAAGAGGTTGAAAGAAGCAGAGCCAAGTTAGCCGCCTCAACCCCTTTCGAAAGGGTTGAAAAGTCAAATTACAATATAGAGTTGTAATTATATGACTTAATCGTCACTATGAAGTTATTGGAAATTTTTTCTTTCCTTAGTCTAATTTCAATCGAATACTTCAAGAGGCCAACGATTAAATTGAATGACCATGATTTACACCCAACAACAACAAAAACCCCAAATTCAAGCTCGAAGAAAAAAAATTGGGATGGGGGTTTGAATTGAGTGTAATAGAGTTTGAGCTTAGGTCCATACGCAGCAATAAAAAACAGTCCCCAAATTTGATGAATTTGAATTCCAATTCAAAATTGATACCATAAAATCGAATGGAATAAGAATATAAATAAACCAAAGGATAATTTCATGTGAACGAAAAATTCAAATCATCTTTACGAAATTAGAACAAAAATACAAGTTTAGACCTAAAGGATTTGAAATCGAAATCAAACATGGTAAATCAGTTTTATGCATAAAATAATAGATACGAATTCTAACTCGTGTTGAATGAAAATAGGAATTTAAAAAGAAATTGGAATTTTTGATTCTTCCTGTAAGCTTTTAATGCCAGGTAAACAAAAAAGAGAAGAAGAAAGCGCAATTTATAAAAGTAGCAGATGCCATCCGATCAAATTTAAAGGAAGATCTATCAGAGAATATCAAAAGGCGGGAAACTTTATTGGTTTCAAAGAAGTTGACTTGGAAAGTCAAGAGCATCCCTTCGCTAGGGGGCCAAGTGTTACCATCAATATTAACTTTAACCTTGTCGATTATAAAAGAGGAATTCATAGGAAATGACAATGAAGGCAAGACCTTTCGAAGGAGTCGAAGGGATGCATATACAAAAGTTGAATGTTCTATGAGCTTTCAAGAAGCGAAAGGTTACAAAGGCACCCTTTCGCTTTCATTATTTCCTTCCGAAACATCAGCTTCCGCATGCATGATGACGTTCTGGATGAGTTTATGAACACCTTTCAAAGGCAATAGATTGCAAGTCTTTATATACGTGCCAAACCTTTCAAAACACTAGGTTTTGCCTTCATTCACATCCCACAGAAGAACACTTGGACAAAGCCGCCCCTTTGAAAGAAAAATCAACCGTTCGAACTGGTCGAGACCATTTACAATTATAAAGTATAGCTCATTTAAGTTCAATATGGAAATCATATACATAGAGGTTAGGTTCCGCATCCATTAACAAGTATGCTTTCAAAAGTTACCTTCTACATTTAGACCTTCTACGTTTCAACTCCTTTGAAGCCCTGAAGATTCACCTATCGATAAAGCTGAAAGCCCACGTTCATTCCAACTTGCAACAGCACATCAACAACAAAGTGGACAGGGCGTCTAAACCTTTTGACTGGCTCAAAAGAACTCATGTTCCTTTTAAAAACAAAGAAGAAGGATGCCCTAATGTTAACAACAATGAAAGGTCTCCAAGGCCGCCTTTCGGCCAGGTCGAAAGGACTAATTCGAAAGGTGCCAATCCCGCACCAAAAAATTAGAACCTAGGGGTCTTGTTTTGGGGATCCAATTTCATTCACTCCTTGTATTTTCCAAAATTTGTAAACCGTGATTCTCAAATTAGATTTGAGATTTGATTACTTTGTATACTTAAGCTTCAAGTAGTAAAAGAATATATTTTCACAGCAAGTTTATAACATTCTTGGATGTAATGTTGATTAAATGATTGTGTCTGACTCTGATTAAGATCTGTTTATATCAAAATGCTCGAAAGGCTACCTTTTGAGGAAGTCGAAACCATTTAATTTAACTAACTTTCTTAGACCGTTAAGTCCCAATCTTGATCCACCTTGACTACTTCAAAAGGAAGTTCCGATAGGATCCTAAACCAATTGAACAAGTTTGAAAGGTATTTCTAAAGAGTATTATGGTGTTTCGATCCAGTCGAAAGGTTATACAGAAAGGAATTCCAATTACAATGACTTATTCAAAGGGTGATCTTAAGAAAGTCGAACGGTTTCAACTATCTCTATTTGTCCGGAAGGTGTTTCCTAAGGATCACTTACACTTTAAGTTTTACTTTGGGGTGTTGACAAGTTTTCTTGTTGACATGTTAATTTAGAAAAAGAAAAACATTGTTTTCTTAATTTAATTATTTTCAAACAACGTATACAACCACGGGATTAGTACGAAGTTGAAACCAACCTCCCATTTCTAAATCAAGTTATATTTCAACTTCCATATTTTTCACAAATTTACCTATTTAATTCATAGAAACTTAACCTTTATTAATTTGCTTTATATTCAAGTTATACCAAATCTTCATATTTTATTTCTTAACTTAAATTCCATTTTTCTTACAAATCAAAATTTACAAGATAAATTTATACTTCAAATTTTTAACATTTATTTATTTACATATTCAACTTGTATAATATCACTGTACTTATAAAAACATTTTAATCCCATTTTTAAACCAAATATTATCACATTCTAATTTAAAAATATTTAATATTTCTAGAATATATATATATATATATATAACCACGGGTCTGTATAATAATTTCTAACCTAGGTCAAGTGATACGGATAATATATCATTTCAATCCGTAATTTACAAAAAAATCCGGGTTCTATCATTTCAAACCCGCAATCCCAAGTTAAATAATAAATAAATAAATAAATAAATAAATAAATATCGTTCAGGCCTATCATTTTAGCCCGTAACGATTCTATTCTACAGGGAACTTGCAGTATGATAAACAGTAAATAAATAAATAAAAATCAGCATATACATAACAGTAGATAATATAAGTGATGATGTGTAAATGTGATAATAGGGTTTTTAACATTATAAATTTATATCACAGGCAAGCAAAATATAAAATATAACTATTTTACAATTACACTTGTTATTAATTTACCAATCTATAAGTATGTTTGTCGAGTGAGAATACTCACTTTTACGAAGCTGAAGATTTTGATTCAAAACTACGGTAACCACACCAGAACAGCGTACAGAAGGTAGGATCAATTTTCAACAGATGTGACACCCCGATCCCTATCTTGAACAAAATAAAACAAATAACCAATTACGCGAATTTAAACCGACCAAAGCAAATTTTTATAAAACCAAAATTGGAACGAGATTTTAAATACGAGGATAATTGGCACAGTATGCTCGACCACTTCACTACACGACTCCACCACGTCCCACATACTTGGCCTTGTCCAAAACTTTACGCTTTGAAATGCATGCAAGCTCGCGAGGCAGTGGTTATTTTTAGGCAAAAAAGCTGAGATAAAACACAAAGGTGGTGTAACCTACTTGCACGCTACTTCTTCCTACTTCTTTTCTATTTTTTCACTTTAACAAAATATCATAACATTCTTTTTTTTTTTAAAATGCAGCATGCACGTCACAGCAAATGGTGATAATGACTCAACCATGCACAGGTGGCGCCATTATTTTATTATTCTTTTTTTTAAGAAAAGTGGCGCCCGTATTATTTCTCATTCTCTTATAGCACAGGTGACCAAACACAAGGACATGCACGATCTGACTAAATTATTCTCTTCCCTGAACACTCAAGTCTTCAAAGCAGTGGGATGTTAAATATAGTTTGTTTAAAAAAATGCCAAGGTGGTGGAGGGCCGAGCATACGGTGGATAGGAAAAAAAAATTAGCGGCCATTACTGAAGCCGAGAACCTACTTAAGAAAAAAAAATGAAATCAATAATATGCTGTAGGACGTTGTAGTAGTATTACAGTGAAGTTTGCTTTGGTAAATAAAAAAAGCAAGGAAGAATACAAGAGAAGATAAGAGAATTTCATTGCGGTCATACCTGTGCACGCGCTCAAGAAGATGATCAAATGCAGTTGAAATTTCTTAACGCAATGCTTCTATTTTTTTTTTCAAAGGAGATGCATGGGTTTAGTTTTTATAAGGAGCTGGCGCACATCAAGGGAAAGAAAGAGGCAAGAAATATTTTTGTTTGAATGGGTATTTATTTATCAAGTGAGATGCAAAATTTAAGGAAAAATGAGGCAATAAATCTTTGCTTTGAACGGTAAGGTAATAAGTGCGCAATGTTTGCTTTTATGAAGAGGTAAATTGCGTTGATTTATTGATTTAAAACGCAGGCAAAATGATAAAGTGAGAAACGCCAATTCAAGGCATGCGAAAATTTTAGGCAAAACTTTCTAGAAAAGGCAAGAGAAATAAATGCATAGATTTCTTTGGAAGAGGTTAGAGGCAAGAAATAACAATTTTGAACGTGGTTCTAAATAAAAACTTGCTTTGATTAGGGAACAATGGCAAGAAATTAATTTGCACCGGTCAGTGAATTTGCGTGATGTTTGAATTTTATAATTCCGTTTGTTAAAAAGCAAGAAATAAATTTGTTTGAACGACAAGGAACACGCACGCGAGTAGCTTAATTTTCAGTGGTATTGATTGCGTAAATTTAGCAAAAGGAAGCTGCAAGAAATATTTGGCAAACATTTTGTACCCGTTTAAAATTATTCAGGAAGTAAATGTGTTGATTAAACGCAGGAAATATTTATAAAACGGGAAGGCGAAGATAAAAGAGGCAATCTTATTTGAAACCAAATATTGCGTTTGATAAATGCAAGGAATAATGCATGATTACTGACTAATTTATTTACCTATATCCACAATATGAATTTTAAGAATGCGTACTACAGACGCAATAATTCCCGCCCAAAATATAACGAAAATAACGTATTTAAATTCATGCGTTTTCTTATTTATTTGTTACTTATATTAGTATTCGTTAAATATATACTATTTATACCACTAAATTAATCAAAATGGGCATGAACGCACAAATTAAACGTTCTTTTTATAAAGCTTATCTATATACAATTTATTTTTAAAATTTATTACTTAATTAAAATATGATTTTCTTACATCCTTTTTATTCATTTACCATTTACAAAAAAAATTATTACTTAAATGGATGTATATAAGTAAAATATTAATTACTTAACTTTAAAAGGTATATAATCCATTTTTTTAAGAATAAAAAATGAAATAAAACGTTGTTACGAATATATTCAGTTATTATAAAAGATTAGGAAGTTAGGATTAAAAATTTAAAACTTCAATTAATGTTAGACTTTAACCAAAGTAGGAATTATAGACATTTGTTTATATTTATAATAATTGGATGATTAAAAATTCAACTTTTTGTTTTAAAATAAAACCCAAAGTTTAAAATAAAAGAATAAAATTAGTTCTTAAAAAATATATTAAATAAATAAAGAATTTCTTAAATTAATTGAAGTTGGAAATTAGAAATTGTAAACAAAATACAATTGACACTGAAAAATGTCAATTATACTTTTAAAAACGTTTTAAAACCAAAATATATACAAAACAAGTTATTTTATCCCTGAAAACATAAATTAGAACATTACACGACTAAATAAAATATTATTTGTACAATTTAAAGTAAACAATTTTGTTAAATACAGCAAATTACACACAATAGTCAAAAATGCATAACTTTCACATTATAAATCAGATTTCAACGAAATGAAAAGTAGTATTCTTAAAATTTTATTTACTTTCAAAATGAAAGATAAAATTCAAATTTTTTATACTTTTAAACTTTTATATTTTTAAATTTAAAAGTCAAAGTTTGAGCATATTGACAAAATTCATACTTCCGGAAAATATTCTATTAATTCATGTGTGGAATTCTAATCCACACCAAAATTTATATTTTAAAAAACAAATTATCTAAATTAAATAAATAAAACATTTATAAAAAATTTTGGGTTGATACATAGATGGTTTGGATGGCAAGCAAAGTGAGAGTAAATGCTAAGAAACAGAAAATGCATAAGTTAAGGAGAAAGAAACGTATATATGTTTTATTCTTAAATGCAAATGAAAATGAGAAGTTTTGAAATGAGAATTAAATCTTCTTGTACATGATTTGCAAATGAGAAATACACGGCACGGAAAAAGTTTGTATGGCTAAAGCAAGAAATAAAGAGGCCATGTAGAAAAAGGTAAGAAATCAAGCAATGACCTGATGGATTTAATTAATTTCTTTCCTTTGTATTAGCAGTCGTTCTTAATTATATTGAATATGTTAAATGTGTTCATTTATTACGATTGAATCCTCAAATAAATTCATTCAGATTAGTTTCATTCTTTTATATTACCTTATGAATAAAATATGCATTTCCACTTTAACATTCCTTCCTTATTTTATTACAAAGTTTATTTTTCATCATATTAAATTACCAAAATTTTATCAATTTAACAATTTTAATTATTAAAAATTTATGGGTCATTACACTCTCCCCCACTCAAAACTTTTTGTCCTCGAAAAGGAAGAAGGTAGGGGAATAGAAACAACCTGAAAGAAAACTAAATTGAAACTCAAAATAGAATCATTACTCTAAACCATACAAATTCAATTTTAAACTAATAATTGATTTCATCTATTTAATTTCACCTAAGTTAAATTTAACTATTTCAAATTTCATTACTTCGTCTTCCAATTATCATAAAATAAAAATTTCTAAAATCATAAGTTTGAAAATCATTTGTTATGCTCAAAAATGTGTTCAATAAATTAATTTCTTCTTGATTCCTAATTATAATTAAATTTATTTCTCTCAATATATTTTTATCATCTATGTTAAATATGTTTACACTTAATACAAATGCTTAAATTTATTCTTAGTTCCTTTAATATCATTTTATATTGTAAATTATTCTATTATCCTTTTATTCTATTTACCTCTGCTAATCTTTTTATAACTAGAATTTATGTGTATAACATTTATTATAACCGCTCAAATTTTATTTATAAAATTGTTTTTATATTGTATATTATCCAATTACATTGTTAACTTCTGAAAATCAATGTAAGTTATATTGAAATGCAATTGAGTATTGTACAAATAAAACTTTCAAACTCAATTATCTCAAGTTTGAATCATTTATTAAAAATTTTGATTTTCTTTTTATAAATGTAATTATTCTTCAAGATAAAATTTAAGAATTTAATTTCTGATTCCCTTCAAACCATTTAGAGATAAATAAATATATGTACATAATATGTCAAATCAAATTTAAATCATATATCTATATATTATAAATTAAGTCATATTTTAGAGATTCAAATCAATTAAATTCTCAAGATAACACTGTAGCTAGACTACAGAATGGTCTCTTCACTTCGAAACTCAAAAAAGAATGTCGATGATGCTACAGTCATCACTAAATTTTTTCCCAGCAACAAAGAGAAGAGCACTGATTTTTAAACCTTTAAAATTGTTTGGAAACAAATTTCTATTCGAAAATAATTTAATAATATATCCTTTTAAAACTTTAACACAAGATATGAAACCATCGGAAATTTGGATTCTCAAGTTCTTGTTTTAATTTCATTTCTGTTTCCAAATAAATTTATAACCATTGTTTATAGTTCACTTACTTATATGAGACAAAACCCAAGACCATAAATAAAATCAAAGACTATTATCTCTTGACAACTAGTTAAATTAATTATAAAAATTCTGAAAATTATACTTCTATATATAAAATTAGATTTTTTTCCAAATATAGGAACAAAATTTTCAAAACAAGGATAGAGATTCAAATTCAATGGACTCAAATCAAAGAGAATTTTGATTTAAAGATAAGTTGGAATCAGAAGATCCGATGATTAAATAAAAGATAAGGAACTTGATAAGTTTATATAAATGGCGGGCAACCTTAACTGGGTCAACCGTGACTTAAAGAATAAGATCGATGTGGATTTTCTGGGGTAAATCTACATTCGATCTGAAGAGATAGAGTTCAAAATAACTAAAGATACTAGCATCTAAACCGAGGATAAATATAAATCTCCGGTGAATCAATGCTAATTGTAAAGGAGTTTTACCCCTTTATTAGAATATTGGCGAGACCGCCACTTCACTACAAAGATCATTCGAAGTGGAGTTATGGGTACTTCAGAATCGAAAGAAGATGAATAGTGAGGGAGATGAATGAACTTTGGAATCGCAGGGTGTCAGGACCCGATTCTTCGACTCCCGAATATCGACATCAATACGTCCACTGTATCGAATGCCGATCAGTCGGATGCCGAAAAACCGAACACTGAGGGTTTAAGAAAGAAGAAAGAGGTAGAAGAAGAGAGAACAGATGGAAAATAGAACGGAAAGAAAATAACAGAACAACATCAGAATCTCACAATCGCAGCGGAACCACATATAATAGATAAATGAATAATCTTTAAACAAAGAACTATATCAGTTATTACATTACATTTCATTACATCAGAGTGTACAACAACAAACAATGCAGCGGAAAAAGAAATACTATATGCTAGTAATACGCCAAGCCATCCATCTTGCCTCCAGCAACTCCTGACTTCCAGAATATCCTGATAAACCTTAACTCTTGACTGCCCGTGTAGAAATTGGTAGGCACCCAGAGTTTAGGAAGGAAAACAATAAACTCCGAGTCAGTCATGTGACTGGTGTGAGAACTCAAAACAGTTTATTTTTCTTTAAAATCAAATAACAGGATAATTTTAAAAATAGATTCGCAATGTTTTTGAAAATGTAACTACCAAAAGACCTCCCACCACACACACAATGCAAACGCAGACTTGGAGGAGATTTCTTCTTATGTTAGTCAAAGATGCTTGATACGCATTAAAAAAAAATTTGATATTATTACTAGTGCATAGTGTAGAAAACATTTCGAAAGTAGAATATAAATCTTAGCCAGCATAAGTACCATTATATTATGCCTACTATAGCTACCATATTAGATGGCAGGTTCTACAACTAAAACCGTACAAGTCTCGTATTGTTTCTTTGGATTTCCAACAAATGGTCAGGCCAAGGAACTTCCCATTGCCACATGAGAACGCCTCTGGAAGGACGTCCCCGAGAACCTAACCGGATCTCTGCCAACACAAGGCCGGGTTACCCCTAACTGGGTAACAACTGACACGAGTATGCCATCCCCCGGTCCTTTGGGACCTTTAACCGAGCGCTCGTAATCAACATCACACCATAATAAATAAGTGTTTCAACATGAGTAAGCATCTGGGCTCCATACCATGATACCACCCTTTTCCAGAAGGAAATGCACATACCCTAAAAGGAGCTACCCCTCATAACCTTGCTGCATCTTTCCTGTTTTGACCATTCCGGAGTGTGAGGCTCGACGAAGTCACGTCCACAAAGCCACGCTTTATACAAAGTCATTCTTTGGGTCAACAAATGATCATAGAAATGATCACCAAGATAGACGATCAAACAAATGATCCTATCACAAATAATCAATACAATGATCATTTCACAGCAACACTCAGCATGTCACATTACCAAATTGGGAATATATTGCTGATAACCTTCAACTATATAACCTTTGAGCTCGTACGTCTCAGAGAAGGGTGTTAAGCTAAGAGAATAAATTCTCCGCCACCAACAGAAATATATTTGAAAGAAATCGGCTTTATATCTCAATTTGTAATGTCAGACATACAATCCATACAAGTCTGTTCCGGGATCGAACAGAACCGAAGGCACTTACAAAGAAGTCCTTGCAATCCGGATATTCACTAATCACGCTCGGACTTCCCGTCACTAAGTGTGATAAAACCTCTATATCGGAGATCAGCCGATGTAGAGTAACTCGACGGTAATCCTTCTGTAACGTCCCGAAAATTTTAGACTTTCGAAAATTCAACATCGATACTCACTTTATCGACAGCCGAGAAATCGAAGGCCGGAAACCCGAAATGTTATGGTTTAAGAAGAAGAAAGAGAGAGAAGGAGGTAAGAAGGTAAAAAATAGAGAGAATAGACAATAGAAAATAGAACGGAACAGAAGAAAAACAGAACAATAACAGAATCTCACAATTCGCAGCAGAACAACATATAATAATAAATGAATAATCTTTAAACAAAGAACTATATCAGTTATTACATTACATCACATTACATTTCATTACATCAGAGTGTACAACAACAAACAACAACAAACAGTGGAAAAGAAATACTATATACTAGTAATACGCCATGCCATCTAGCTTGCCTCCAGCAACTCCTGAATATCCAGAATATCCTGATAAACCTTAACTCTTGACTGCCCGTGTGGAAATTGGTGGGCACCCAGAATTTAGGAAGGAAAACAATAAACTCCGAGTCAGTCATGTGACTGGTGTGGGAACTCAAAACTGTTTATTTATCTTTGAAAACAAAATAGAGGAATATTTTTTTAAAGTTAATTCGCAATGCTTTTAAAGATGAGACTACCATAAGGCCTCCCGCACACACACACAATGCAAACGCAGAATCGGAGGAGATTTCTCCTTATGATAGTCAAAGAGCTTGATACGCATTTAAAAGAACATTTGATATTATTTTTAGTGCATAGTGTAGGAAAAATTCTTTCGAAAATAATGATATAAATCTTAGCCAGCATAGACATTCCGCACTTATGCCTACTATAGCTACCATGTTCAATAGTAGGTTACCGCCACATTCCATGGCAGGTTATACAACTAAAACCGTACAAGTCTCGTATTGTTTCTTTGGATTTCCAACGAATGATCAGGCCAAGGAACTTCCCATTGCCACATGAGAATGCCTCTGGATGGACATCCCCGAGAACCAAACCGGATCTTTACCAACACAAGGCCGGGTTACCCCTAACTGAGTAACAACTGACCGAATATGCCATCCCCCGGTCCTTTGGGACCTTTCACCAAGCGCTCGTAATCAATTCACACAATCATAAAGTGTTTTCAACATGAGTAAGTATCTGGGCTCCATACCATGATACCACCCTTTTCCAGAAGGAAATGCACATATCCTAAAGGGTGCTACCCCTCATAACCTTGCTGCATCTTTCCTGTTTTGACCATTCCCGGGGTGTGAGGCTCGACGAAGTCACGTCCACAAAAACATACTTTATACAAAAGCCATGCTTTGGGTCAACAAATGATCATAGAAATGATCACCAGGATAGACGATCAAATAAATGATCCTATCACAAATAATCAACACAATGATCATTTCACAGCAACACTCAGCATGTCACATTACCAAATTGGGAATATATCGCTGATAACATTCAACTACATAACCTCTGAGCTCGTACGTCTCAGAGAAGGGTGTTAAGCTAAAAGAATAAATTCTCCGCCACCAACAGAAATATATTTGAAAGAAATCTGCTTTATATCTCAATTTGTAATGTCAGACATACAATCCATACAAGTCTGTTCCGGGATCGAACAGAACCGAAGGCACTTACAAAGAAGTCCTTGCAATTCGTATATTCACAATCCTGATCGGATTTCCCATCACATATGGAGAACTCAATACCGTAGCTACTCGGTGCAGAGTCAATCGACAAGTCATCCTATCGCTCTCGCAAATACCGGGTCTTCAACACCGATCTTCAATGCTATCCATTACGTCGTATCACTATTCGGAATGGGTAATCCGAATAACGAGCGCAATAATTTAAAAATAAGTGTAGCATTCAAATTCAACAAATCACAACAAATACCTTTCAAAGGTAAATATTGATAGTCGGTTATTGAACTATCAATAGATATGCACACATCACCAGATTCCAAATAATTTTCCAAATTATTTATTTCCCAAAAATATCTTTACAAGATATATAATTTTCACACTTCAAAAATAAATCAATATTTATTTTTAAACAAATTCCACTTCCTTTTATAAATTCCATAGTGAATTTATATTTCACAATATCCATGCATATACGATTTCAATTATTCATTTCAATTTATCTTCAAAAAGATAAATTCTCTAATATTCACTTTATATTGGAAAACATTTCCATACTTATTTAATAAGTAATTCACAAATCTTTTATTTTCAACCTTTGGAAAATATTCAATATACTTAAATCGAAATTAAGTATATATTTCATTCTTTAAGGAAATCATTCTCTTAAACATATTTATTTGGGCCAAAACGAATGTTGCGTAAAACATCGTTACGACAACCCAAAATCACTAGTATAGGGATTCGAAATTAAAATAGATATATAAATCCCAATACTATACAAAACATTTCCTTTCGGAAATCATTTACTATAACAACAGTGTTATAGTCCACCATTTCCTTTTATTTCTCGAAAACATCTATTTCAACAATGACTGTTGAAATCTATGGTTTCGAATCTCAACACATTTAAAACATCGTTAGATCGTTTTAATTCTATTTACAATATCACATACTAAACATTTTCTTTAACATATTATTCACTATTCGAAAATGTGAATATACTACGTTAACAAATTTCATCATTTCTATACATTTCATTTTAAAGGATTATTCACTGTCTAAAACGTGAATATAAATCCATTAATAGGTTTCAACAATTTACTTATCAAAATAAGTCGTTTGCGAATTTATAAAACAACGTTTATAAATTCCATTTCTATTTATTTTACCACAACTTCCTTTATAAGTCTCCTTTATTAACCTATTTTCAATTATAACTCAATTATATACTAAAATTCATATTATAAGTTAAACACTTATAATTTATTTGTTTGCAAAAATCGTTCCTTTGAACTTCATAATTACGAATCTTATAACTTATAAGATTCAATTATTTATCCAAAACCATTCTTTTAATAACTTTATAAAATTTTATAAACCTACTGCTTATAAAATTCCATTTATAACTTCACCGTTATAATTCTATAAATTTCATTCGTTTATGAGATTCGTTCACAATTCATTCTAACACTTATAAAAACTCGTTTTTAAAATTCAAATATTTTAATTTATAAATATCAATTTACAATCTTTTATATAAATCAATTTATATTACTATTTTAAAACATCTTTAATCTCCTTTATAACTTCACCATTTTGATTTATAAAAAAATCAAATTTCATAAATCCTCATTCTAAGCTTTTTGTAATAAATTCAGAAATCCCGATTTACACTATTTTATAACATTAAAATTTATACGTTTATTTATTGAAAATGGATAAATTCCAAAAATATTTTATAAACGTATACTTTCAAAAATCATTTTGAAATCCTTTTTAAAATTCCAAATTTTGGTCCAATGATGCTACATACCAAATAGTCAATCACGACAACAACGATATCATATATCGTATATGATAATCAACGAATATCAAAATATCCATAATCAAATAAATACTGTTGAGGAATCCAGTTGGATCCCTCCAACCTGTTTTCCTGCATCCACAAACATTGGCGCAATACCAATTCCGCTCCAGTACGGAATTATCGCGGTATATGGGATTTAAAATATTATCCGCTTAATAACGGCGCAATAGGGTCTCATCCGCTAAAAAAATGCGGGAAATCAACAACTGCAATATATACATATGCCAATATATATATATATATTGTTATTATATATAATACCAATTTCACTGTTTATGAAATATTCGCGGTATATGTTTTTAATAAATAACATCCGCTTACTAACGGCGCATAATGTCTATTTTAACAATCAATAGATAACAATCATCATTCAAACATGCATTCCAATATTTTAAATCTAACTATTTAAAATAAAATCGAAACTGATTCGATTGAGTGAGAGTTCTCACCTTGATTTCAATTTCATTTTAGCGATTTATTTGCATCATTGGACCAAATTTTGGAATTTTAAAAAGGATTTCAAAGTGATTTTTAAAATTTATACGTTTATTTATTGAAAATGGATAAATTCCAAAAATATTTTATAAACGTATACTTTCAAAAATCACTTTGAAATCCGTTTTAAAATTCCAAAATTTGGTCCAATGATGCTACATACCAAATAGTCAATCACGACAACAACGATATCATATATCGTATATGATAATCAACGAATATCGAAATATCCATAATCAAATAAATACTGTTGAGGAATCCAGTTGGATCCCTCCAACCCGTTTTCCTGCATCCACAAACATTAGCACAATACCAATTCCGCTCCAGTACGGAATTATCGCGGTATATGGGATTTAAAATATTATCCGCTTAATAACGGCGCAATAGGGTCTCATCTGCTAAAAAAATGCGGGAAATCAACAACTGCAATATATACATATGCCAATATATATATATATATATATATATATTGTTATTATATATAATACCAATTTCACTGTTTATGAAATATTCGCGGTATATGTTTTTAATAAATAACATCCGCTTACTAACGGCGCATAATGTCTATTTTAACAATCAATAGATAACAATCATCATTCAAACATGCATTCCAATATTTTAAATCTAACTATTTAAAATAAAATCGAAACTGATTCGATTGAGTGAGAAGTTCTCACCTTGATTTCAATTTCGTTTTAGCGATTTATTTCGAATAAAATTAAACGGACGTTTAATTTTACACGAAATTTTCACTAATTCCAAACGACTCCAATCCAATTGCATCGCGTAGTGATCGTCCATACGATTTCAACGCAACTGGTTTCGCGCGTTTTTGACCTCGTATGAAAAAGTTATCACATTTTAAAGTTTCGTACACATTTAAATACAAACAATTAACATTTTCTTATAATTTTAAACCTACAGCAGATCTGGACCGTTGATCTTTGGTGATGAGATCATGGCCTTTCTACCCATCTTCCATCTTCACGTTTGCTCCCAGTAACAACATCACGCACGCAACCCATTTAGTCGAAACTAGGGTTTTATATTGCAACCACCACGTCGATTTCTAGCATGATCAGCAACTCCCATTCGAAAGCCCCTGGCCACCTCCACACTCGCCGTGAATAGCTCAGAGCTCGGCCCCCCCATGGTTGAGAAAAACGTGAGTGTATGCCGGCCCTTCAAACCCAATTTCCCGTCATTCCATTGCTCGAAACGTCATCATCACCGTTGGATAGGTGGTTCGCTCTGGGCTCTACACTTTACTAGTTAAGAGTTTTCGATGAAGGTCGATGGATGAGGAGATCGGAGGGGAAGAAGAATGGAGCAATTCTGGTCATTCATATGAGGGGTGGCGGCTGCATTAGGTTTAGGGTTTAATTTTTTTTTTTTATTTGTGAGAGAGAGGGTGCATTTATAGGGAACCGACGAAACACTATTCATTCCGGAAATTCCGAACTCCGATTCACGCGCCGTAACTAGCGTTTCAAGAGTTTACCCCGCATTCCGGACACAATGGAATAAGTTTCGGAAGCTAATTCGGATATCTGTGCGAGTTATGGCAATAAACGTTCAATTTAAATTAAACCGATTTAAACGATTTTCTAGGCATTTTAATTTTTACCGGACAAACGGTAAATCCAATTGACACGAAATTTGAAACATTACAATAATATCACATTACGGATCCGATGAAACTGGTTTCGTCGAAATCCGAGACTGTTTGAAAAATGGCTATTTTAACTCGCCAAATTAATATTAAAAACAATTCGATGCGTTTCGAGCTGCCACGATCAAATGATAACTCCGTTTTCTACGAAAATTGAAATCCGGTAATAACTAACTATTACGGATCCAATGGAACTAGTTTCGTCCAATTCTGAGACTGTTTAAAAATTGACTATTTTCACTAGTCGATTTAATATTAAAATATTCAATTTTCACAAATTAACTTTTAATTCGATTTTAAAAGTTCTAAAATATCATTCTAACTTCAATATGATAAAATAAAATTTTACAAATCATTTTCAATCATATTTAACCCAATTTTCAATTATTTCCATAATTTAACGTATTAAATTATTGATTTAATTATCCAATTAAATCCAGTTATTCAAAATAAAATTTATTTGACTTATAAATTCACTTATTAATATTTAAAATTAAGTAAATATTCAAATTTTAATTACTAAAATTTCTGGGTCGTTACACCTTCCGTTTTCACAAATATCCGGTCTTCAACACCGGTCATCGAATGCAATCCATTACGACGTATCACATATTCGGAATGGGTTATACGACCCCAAGGTCCTTTCCCGGTTAACCCGAATAGTGAGCGCTTATTTAAAAAAAAAATAAGCGTGGCATTCAATTTCAAGCAAATCACAACAAATACCTATTCAAAGGTAAATATTGATAGTCGGTTATTGAACTATCAATGGATATGCACAATCATCACCAGATTCCAAATAATTTTCCAAATTATTTATTTTCCAAAAATAACTTTACAAGATATATATTTTCCATTCTTCAAAAATAAATCAATATTTATTTTTAAACCCATTTTCCCAATATCATTTATAAATTCCATATTGAATTTACATTCCAAAATATTTATGAATATACGATTTCCATTCGATTTCTAATATTCATTTTCAATTTACCTTCAAAAAGATAAATTCAAAAATATTCACTTAATATTGGAAAAGCATTTCCATACTTATTTATTTATAAGTAATTCACAAGTCCTTTTATTTTCTACACCTGGAAAATATTTAATATACTTAAATCGAAATTAAGTATATATTTCATTCTTTAAGGAAATCATTCTCTTAAACATATTTATTTGGGCCAAAACGAATGTTGCGTAAAACATCGTTATGACAACCCAAAATCACTAGTATAGGGATTCGAAATTAAAATAGATAAATAAATCCCAATACTATACAAAACATTTCCTTTCGGAAATCATTTACTATAACAACAGTGTTATAGTCTACCATTTCCTTCTATTTCTCGAAAACGTCTATTTCAACAATGAATGTTGAAATCTATGGTTTCGAATCTTAACACATTTAAAAATATCGTTAGATCGTTTTAATTCTATTTAAAACATCACATCCAAAACAATTTATTTAACATATTATTCACTATTCAAAAACGTGAATATACTTGTTAACCAATTTCATCATTTCTATACATTTTGTTTTAAAGGATTATTCACTGACTAAAACGGGAATATAACTCCATTAACAAATTACAACAATTTACTTATCAAGATAAGTCGTTGCGGATTTATAAAACAATGTTCATAAACTCCATTTCTGTTTATTTTATAACAACTTCCTTTTACAAATTTCCTTTATTAACCTATTCGATTTATAACTCAATTATATACCGAAAGTCCATATTATAAGTTAAATGCTTATAATTTATTTGTTTACAAAATTGTTCTTTTAACTTCATAATTATAAATCTTATAACTTATAAGATTCATTTATTTATCCAAAATCTATTCTTTTAAATAACTTTACAAATTTTATAAACCTACTGTTTATAAAATTCCATTTATAACTTCACCGTTACAATCCTATGATTTCATTCACTTATGAAATTCATTCGCAATTTATTCTAACACCTATAAAAGCTTGTTTTACAGTTCCAATATTTCTAATTTATAAATATCAATTTATAAATCTTTTATATGGATTAATTTATATTATTCTTTTAAAAAACGTCTTTATAAACTCCTTTTAAATTTCATTATTCTCTTAGATTTACAAAATAATCAAATTTCATAAATCCTATATTTAAACTTTTTATAATAAATTCAGAAATCCCAGTTTAAACTATTTTATAAAATCATTAATTCCATATTTTCAAAATTCAACTTTTAACTCTATTTCTCAAAAATCATAATTTTTATACATTAAAATTATAACGTTTATTTATTTAAGATGAATTAATTCCAAAAATATTTTATAAACGTATACTTTCAAAAATCACTTTAGAAATCCCTTAAAATCAAAATCGTTATTTTTAAACTTCAAAATTTGAATCCGATGATGCAACACATCAAATAGTCAATCACGTCTTTCCAATATCATATATCGATATGATAAACAATCAAATATCACAATATCCGAATCAAATAAATATTTGTGAGGAATCCAGTTGGATCCCTCCAACCTGTTTTCCTGCATCCACAGACATTAGCACAATACCCATTCCACTTCGAGGTGGAATATCGTGATATATGGGTTTTATAAAATATTATCCGCTTAATAGGCGGCGCAATAGGGTCTCATCCGCTATACAATGCGGGAAATCAATCAACTGCAATATATACATATTCCAATATATATATATTGCTATATATATAGATATATCCTACTATATCAAATATCACAACCAAATAGCAACCAATCAATAACTGCAAATCCAACTTTAAATTTTTGAGTGAGATGTTCTCACCTTTGCTTTTATTTTGCAATCCTTTTCCCATCTTGACTCGATTTTCTTGATTTATACCTTGTATAAATATTTACACAATTTATTAATATTCGAACAGATTGAATAATAAATTTTCATTTGATAATTTCGATTCATCGGTAATTTCATTTTAATAATTAAATTAACTCATAGTTTCATTTAAACCAATTTCTCGTTTAATAATTTTATTTAACTACAATTTAAATTCCCTTTAAATAAATTATTTTTAACCACTAAAAATTAAATAAGTTAATTTAAACCAATTTCCTAATTTCAAATCAGGATGTTAAAATTTTAATTTTTAACCTACTGTAAAAATGTAAATACTGGTTTCACATCATTATTTATTATTTTTAAAATAATTCGAGAAGTTAAGAATGTACATATCTATTTTATTTTCTTTCCCTGTTTACTGAAAGAAACTCATAAAAATTAACATTTATACCTCCTCTCCTATCAAGTAGCCACCACCGGCCGATCGAACACCAACCTTCAAATCGAACAACTGTAGCCTCTTCACTCGCCACTACCTCGACCACTGCCTCGATCCTGATGTGCTCGAGAACCCCCCCCCCTCATCGCGACGTCGAGACCCTAGGTCGAGCGCGACCGTCTCCGCGCCAACCCAGACGCCAGTCACCTCTCCACGAATCGCGTGTGTAACAACCCGCATATTTATCGATTTTATATTTAAACATTTTATGGTTAGTCGGATTTTAGTCCGAAAAGCTATTTTTTGCAAACAGCCGAATTAGGACTCAAGACCACTTCCATTGAGTTCAAAATGCCATTTACGACCTTTTTGAGTATAAGCTTCGATATGTTTGGAGTAAGTCGAATTTTGACCTTTTTCACTTAGGGCTTTGGTTTGGACTGAACCCATTAGCCACTTACTAACTCAGTCCCAACCCACTCCCACTCTTCATTACTTCATTTCTAATTCCTAACTCTTCAAGCTTTCAACAATGGTGGAAGAGAAAAAGAATTAGAATTCCTAAGCCCTAGTTCATTTGCAAAATCCAAGCTTTAGCTCCAAATTCAAGATAACCCATTGGTAAGCATCTCCTTCTTCTTCTCCAACTCATTCTCCTTCCAATTTCAGAAAATTCCTAAACCTAATTTAGGGAATGTTTCTCTTTTTAGCTTTGATTCAAGCTTGTTGAGTTGGAATTGAAGAGTGCTTGTTCTTGCCATCGCTTCATAGCTTCTCATTCATTGATTTGGGTTCAAAGGTGAGATTTTTAATCTCACATCTATGCTTATAATTCTCTTCTATTGTTTGGTATGAATTCCTAACACTTATTCATGTGCATTCGATTTGGATTTGGATTGCTTTTGTGAATATTCCAATTTTTAGTGTTTTGAGTTCAATTCGTTAAAAATCCTAACTTTGATGTTTGAACATGTTTTTGGTGATGCATCGAGGAGCATATAGGGCCGGGTAGTCGATTAGCATAAACCCTTAGCGCCGTTGCTCGTACAAATGCAATTTTGGTCAAGATTGAACCTCATTTGTAATAGGCAGGGAAGAGGCTGGAAACAGGTCCGGCCGACCGAGCCCTGAGAGCCGGCCGACCGACCTGCTTCCAAATGTGCTATGCACTTCTCTGTTTGGGTCTGGTCGACCGACTACATAGCTCAGTCGACCGACCTACTTCCCGAACGATTTTCTGAACAGGGTCCGGTTGACCGAGCCCTGAGGGCCGGCCGACCGACCTGATGTTATTTTGCCTATTTCGCCTATTTTGTGTGGTTTCCAAATTTAATCGATTCGTGTTATTTCCCTATTCTTTTTTAACATTTATTATCGACTTTGATGACTTATTTTCTTTGGGAATTCTTAGAATATCCACTTTGATGGATTTTATATCGATTTCTTTGGATTTTATTCACGTTTTCGAATGTGGATCTTAGTGATTGATTGTTCCTACAATCTTCTTTGTGATTTGTCACTTTAAAAATATAAAGGTTTTCTATACTAGTAGTAAATATCAAAACTCTTTCTTCAAATGATTTCAACACTATTTTATAACAAAGCTCGTTTTCTCAAACCGATTTTCAATCTATTAGTATATACAAACCTTTACCTCACTCGTATGAGAAATCTAATTAAACGACTTAGTAAAACGAGTGGTATGAAACGCTTGCGTTTACTTTGTCGGTTAATTCTTGGACTTGTTCGATTGAAACTCTTGTGACAATTTTCTAGTGGAGATCTACAATTGTTCGTAAATATTTAAGTTAAGCTAGTGGTTATGGGACATGAAGCTAAGCTCATATATTTACTAGCTTACTGTAATTGACACTTCTCTTTGATCATGACGATCATCTTTGTGGTTTAGACTAGCAATATGCGCTGTCTCTTTGTCTATATGGAGGACTATTCCTCATTTTTATTGAGTTTCGTCTCATTTCCCACATGGGTCGTACCTTTTTAGGTGCGTCAATGTTTTATTATGCATGGGGTGTACCTTTCTAGGTGCATCGATGTTTGTTTACACATGGGTCGTACCTTTCTAGGTGCGTCGATGTTTATTTATGCATGGGGTGTACCTTTCTAGGTGCATCGAGTTTATTTACTTCGTGGAGCAATCGGCTCAATAAGTCGGGACATGGGGCGTATCTCTCTAGGTGCGTCGATGTTCATCTATGCATGGGGCGTATCTTTCTAGGTGCGTCGATGTTCGACTTTGCATGGGGTGTATCTTTCTAGGTGCATCGATGTTAGACATTACATGGGGTGTATCTTTCTAGGTGCATCGATGTTTATTTATGCATGGGATGTATCTTTCTAGGTGCATCAATGTTTATTTGTGCATGGGGCGTATCTTTCTAGGTGTGTCGATGCTAGAGCATGGGGCGTATCTTTCTAGGTGCGTCAATGTTCGACTGTACATGGGGCGTGTCTTTCTAGGTGCGTCGATGTCCAGTTTTTTTGGGGATTGGCCATCCTTTTTATTGTGATTTTTGGATTTCGTGTGTTGATTTCTGGAATTTATGTTTCACCAACTTTTACGATGGGCATTGATATATATGTCATTTATTGTGGTTTGGTGAATGAAATTAGGAGTATGACATTCCTTTTTATCTTGAGTAGATTATTGTGATATTGATTAATCCCTTGTTGATTTTCAATTACTTATTTATCACAGCTTGGCATTGTGATTATTATATGTTTATGTCATATCTCTTATTATATATCACTTCATCTGATATTTATAGCTAGACTGATCCGTTTATTATTTTCTTCTTAAATAATACTCGGGTCAGACTGAGATATTACAGGTGCTTCCTCATGGCTTCCTACCTGGAACCATCTTCTGACTTTTGGCTAACTACTCTAGTTTGGTAATTTTTGTTGTATACATTTAAGATACAGACTCCTTGATGTATACATATTTTTGTCTAGCACTTGTATCTATTCCTTTGTATTATTGTGGATCTTTTTGACCACTACTCTGATGTACACTTTCATGTGTAGTATTCATATCTATTTCCGCCTTTGTGATATGAATTATCTGTGACTGATTTATGTTATGTTTACTTCTATATTTGTTTCCGAAGACCTTTATAGCCACTGTGTAGTAGCTTTGAGTTTGTGTCGGTATGTCGGATTTCCTCTTGAGATGAAAAGTTATATTTTTATCTGGCATATCGGTGCTCGCACAAAGCAATTAGACAGATGGTCGCTCCTCAACAGCCTTATTCTCCGTGCTAGTCGACAGCATTACTCTGTAGTGTTCTTGGCTAGCGTGGGTATAGAGGTGGGGCGTCACAGCTTGGTATCAGAGCCAAACTTCGGAACAATATAGAATAATTTAGCAAGGATCATGTCCTAAGTCTTTCTTAGGAGTTGTGCTTTAGGATTTTATTCGGGTCTTCGTACCGATTCATCCTATTTTCTTTATGATTCCTTGTTTTATCTATCAAGAATTGCTTGATATTTATCTTAAGAGTAACTTTTTCCTCTTCTTTCTTTCTTTCTTAAAGAAGAGAAATGGTTAGACCAGGCCGTCCCAGCGCCAGTCAATCTAGTTCTACTCCCCAGGATGGAGTATTTATGTCTTCTCAACAACTTTTGGATCTTGTAAAGAATCAAGAGTTTATCTATGCTTTGAGTAAGAACCCTGAAATGGTTCTACCTTTGAAACTTGAAGTTTCTTTCAATCAGCTTGTGGATGTTACTCTTCTTCATGGAGAGGTTGGTAAAGGAAGTGTTTGTGATATTGGGACTTCCAAGAAGAGGCATATTAAGTTCAAGAGCCTTAATCCCAATAAGAGAGTGAAGCAAACTACTTTTGTAGCAAAGACTCCAATTCCTAATCGTGGAGAATGCTACAATTGTAATTCTATGGAACATTATGCGAATATGTGTCCAAAACCCCATTCTTGTCGCTATTGCAAGAAACCGGGTCATCTTTTATCTGCGTGTCCTAAACTTTTGAACAAGGACACGAGAAAGCTAAATATTGTGCAAGCCCCTAACAACTCTTCTCTTGGTCAAGGTATTTTTCACTCAATCCTTGATGGCATTGTTTTATTTCGTGATCTTCTTATTCGAGTTCTTTTTGATATGGGTTTCATCTCATTATTTTCATATCAAAAAGAACTTGTCGATTCTTTTTCTTTAAAAATATTTTGGGCTTGATGATTTCTTTGAGGATTGTGAATCCGGATGGTAGATCCGCAACACTCAATTTGCTTTCTATTGATGTCGAAATTATTTTTATGTGACTTATCTTTCCGAGCCGATATTTTTACTTAGGCTTCGGAATTGATTTTTTTTTTGTAAGGATTGGCTTAATCGTTGTGAAGCCCATATCCTATTTTCTCGTGTGGACTTTTCCTCTTCGACATTTTCAATCTGTTAAGCAGATTTCTATTTTTCCTTTATGATTTTGATTCCAACTTGATGGCATCATTTTATTCCTTAAGCCCACTTATAAGGAAAGTGTTGTTTCTCTTATCTAAATAGTTTGAGAAATTTTTCGGTATTTTTGAGCTTGCCTTAGGATTATCACCTAAGTAATCTTTTGTGTGGTGCTAAGGTCTTTTCAGCTCGACCTTGCCACCGGTTTTCATTTGCTACAGGTTGCGGAAGTTAGCATTCCACTTACCGCATTCTGCACTCGTTATGATTCTTATGAATGACTTATTATGTCATTCGGTTTATCCAGCTTATTTCATCCATTTTATAAATCGAATATTCTATGAATATTTCGATGAGACCATTCTTGTATTTATTGATTTTGGATGAAAATAGTAATTTAAAATTTTGCAAATCTTTTTCATAAGATTTATTTATAAGTACATTTGGATTTTGATTTTAAACGAGCAAAGAATATTATCAAAACGTTTAAGAGATATTTTCATCATATAGAAGATGCTTTTGTGATTGTATTGCCCGTTGAGTATTTTAAGAATTCTGGTCGATGCGCTTGATCAACGTTATCGATAGGAATTTCCTAAACGCTTTGATGAGACAATCAAACACAATAAAATTCACTTCAAAATAGTAAATTTTTCTAGAAAGATTATTACATAATGATAAATGTAATTTGAAAGTTTTAACTTTTCATGAAAGAAGATAATTTAAAAGAAATTCTTTCTTTTTGATACTCTTATTCTTGTGATTCCTGGGGGGAACCAAGACTTTGCTATTTGTACCGATACTAGTCGTATTGGTTTGTATGTCGTTCTCTTGCAAAGGAGAACGTGCTATCACTTGTGCTTCTAAATCATTATAGCTTATCGAGACTAGGTACGCCACTCATGATCTAGTGCTCGCGGCTATTGTTTTTGCTTTTAAAGTTTGACATCATCATCTTTGGGGGAGAAATTTGTTCTCTACCTCGATCATAAATCTTTGGAATCATCTTTTCATCAAGTTCATCGGACGTTTTGGTACACTTCGTTTTATTGAGTTTTATCTCATTCCTTTTATGGATTAGTGTCCGGTGTTCTTTTATGGTGTTCGGATCATCGGATGTACTGTTATTATACTACATCGATGTTCCGTCTCATTTGATTCATTGGATGTACCGTTTGTACTACATCAATGACTTTGCTTTTGATTCATTGGATGTACCGTTTGTACTACATCAATGACTTTGCTTTTGATTCATTGGATGTACCGTTTGTACTACATCAATGTCTTTGCTTTTGATTCATTGGATGTACCATTTGTACTACATCAATGTCTTTGCTATTTGATTCATTGGATGTACCGTTTGTACTACATCAATGTCTTTTCTTTTTGGATTCATTGGATGTATCGTTTGTACTACATCAGTGTCTTTGATTCATTGGATGTACCGTTTGTACTACATCAATGTCTTTTCTATTTGATTCATTGGATGTATCGTTTGTACTACATCAGTGTCTTTGATTCATTGGATGTACCGTTTGTACTACATCAATGTCTTTTCTATTTGATTCATTGGATGTATCGTTTGTACTACATCAGTGTCTTTGATTCATTGGATGTACCGTTTGTACTACATCAATGACTTTGCTTTTGATTCATTGGATGTACCGTTTGTACTACATCAATTAATTTGCTTTTGATTAATTGGATGTACCGTTTGTACTACATCAATGACTTTGCTTTTGATTCATTGGATGTACCGTTTGTACTACATCAATGTCTTTCCTTTTGATTCATTGGATGTACCGTTTGTACTACATCAATGTCTTTCCTTTTGATTCATTGGATGTACCGTTTGTACTACATCAATGTTTTTGCTTTTCGATTCATTGGATGTACCGTTTGTACTACATCAATGTCTTTGCTATTCGATTCATTGGATGTACCGTTTGTACTACATCAATATCTTTGCTTTTGGATTCATTGGATGTACCGTTTGTACTACATCAATGTCTTTGCTATTTGACTCATTGGATGTACCGTTTGTACTACATCAATGTTTTTGCTATTTGATTCATTGGATGCACCGTTTGTACTACATCAATGTCTTTGCTTTGGTTCATTGGGCCTACCGTTTTTGTACTACGCTGATGTCCCAAACTATTTGAGTTTCTAGTTCCTCGGGCGTACCGTTTTTGTACTACGCCGTTGCACCGACACAATTTTCTGCTATTCTTGACGTTCCCCACGTCTTTTATCTACGGGAATGCCTTAAGGATTTCGGTTTTCATTCTTGAGCCCGGTAATATTGTGGAAATTGAAGTTCACCAGATTTCTTGCTAACTCTTTCGTGCACTTTATGGTGAACTTCCTATTTCAATTTTCTTTTGTGTTGATATGCATCCATGGTTGTTACTTCTTATTTTCCTCTTAAGTATTGCGAGGACGCAATTTATTTAAGGAGGGGAGTCTGTAACAACCCGCATATTTATCGATTTTATATTTAAATATTTTATCGTTAGTCGGATTTTAGTCGAAAAAGCTACTTTTTGTAAACAGCCGAATTAGGACTCGAGACCACTTCCATTGAGTTCAAAATGCCGTTTGCGACCTTTTTGAGTATAAGCTTCGATATGTTTGGAGTAAGTCAAATTTTGACCTTTTTCACTTAGGGCTTTGGTTTGGACTGAACCCATTAGCCACTTACTAACTCAGTCCCAACCCACTCCCACTCTTCATTACTTCATTTCTAATTCCTAACTCTTCAAGCTTTCAACAATGGTGGAAGAGAAAAAGAATTAGAATTCCTAAGCCCTAGTTCATTTGCAAAATCCAAGCTTTAGCTCCAAATTCAAGATAACCCATTGGTAAGCATCTCCTTCTTCTTCTCCAACTCATTCTCCTTCCAATTTCAGAAAATTCCTAAACCTAATTTAGGGAATGTTTCTCTTTTTAGCTTTGATTCAAGCTTGTTGAGTTGGAATTGAAGAGTGCTTGTTCTTGCCATCGCTTCATAGCTTCTCATTCATTGATTTGGGTTCAAAGGTGAGATTTTTAATCTCACATCTATGCTTATAATTCTCTTCTATTGTTAGGTATGAATTCCTAACACTTATTCATGTGCATTCGATTTGGATTTGGATTGCTTTTGTGAATATTCCAATTTTTAGTGTTTTGAGTTCAATTCGTTAAAAATCCTAACTTTGATGTTTGAACATGTTTTTGGTGATGCATCGAGGAGCATATAGGGCCGGGTAGTCGATTGGCATAAACCCTTAGCGCCGTTGCTCGTACGAATGCAATTTTGGTCAAGATTGAACCTAATTTGTAATATGCAGGGAAGAGGCTGGAAACAGGTCCGGCCGACCGAGCCCTGAGAGCCGGCCGACCGACCTGCTTCCAAATGTGCTATGCACTTCTCTGTTTGGGTTTGGTCGACCGATTACAGAGCTCAGTCGACCAACCTGCTTCCCGAACGATTTTCTGAACAGGGTCCGATCGACCGAGCCCTGAGGGCCGGCCGACCGACCTGATGTTATTTTGCCTATTTCGCCTATTTTGTGTGGTTTCCAAATTTAATCGATTTGTGTTATTTCCCTATTCTTTGTTAACATTTATTATCGACTTTGATGACTTATTTTCTTTGGGAATTCTTGGAATATCCACTTTGATGGATTTTATATCGATTTCTTTGGATTTTATTCACGTTTTCGAATGTGAATCTTAGTGATTGATTGTTCCTACAATCTTCTTTGTGATTTGTCACTTTAAAAATATAAAGGTTTTCTATACTAGTAGTAAATATCAAAACTCTTTCTTCAAATGATTTCAACACTATTTTATAACAAAGCTCGTTTTCTCAAACCGATTTCCAATCTATTAGTATATACAAACCTTTACCTCACTCGTATGAGAAATCTAATTAAACGACTTAGTAAAACGAGTGGTATGAAACGCTTGCGTTTACTTTGTCGGTTAATTCTTGGACTTGTTCGATTGAAACTCTTGTGACAATTTTCTAGTGGAGATCTACAATTTGTTCGTAAATATTTAAGTTAAGCTAGTGGTTATGGGACATGAAGCTAAGCTCATATATTTACTAGCTTACTGTAATTGACACTTCTCTTTGATCATGACGATCATCTTTGTGGTTTAGACTAGCAATATGCGATGTCTCTTTGTCTATGTGGAGGATTGTTCCTCATTTTTATTGAGTTTCGTCTCATTTCTCACATGGGTCGTACCTTTTTAGGTGCGTCAATGTTTTATTATGCATGGGGTGTACCTTTCTAGGTGCATCGATGTTTGTTTACACATGGGTCGTACCTTTCTAGGTGCGTCGATGTTTATTTATGCATGGGGTGTACCTTTCTAGGTGCATCGATGTTTATTTACTTCGTGGAGCAATCGGCTCAATAAGTCGGTACATGGGGCGTATCTTTCTAGGTGCGTCGATGTTCGTCTATGCATGGGGCGTATCTTTCTAGGTGTGTCGATGTTCGACTTTTCATGGGGTGTATCTTTCTAGGTGCATCGATGTTAGACTTTACATGGGGTGTATCTTTCTAGGTGCATCGATGTTTATTTATGCATGGGATGTATCTTTCTAGGTGCATCGATGTTTATTTGTGCATGGGGCGTATCTTTCTAGGTGTGTCGATGCTAGAGCATGGGGCGTATCTTTCTAGGTGCGTCGATGTTCGACTGTACATGGGGCGTGTCTTTCTAGGTGCGTCGATGTCTAGTTTTTTTTGGGGATTGGCCATCCTTTTTATTGTGATTTCTGGATTTCGTGTGTTGATTTCTGAAATTTATGTTTCACCAACTTTTACGATGGGCATTGATATATATGTCATTTATTGTGGTTTGGTGAATGAAATTAGGAGTATGACATTCCTTTTTATCTTGAGTAGATTATTGTGATATTGATTAATCTCTTGTTGATTTTCAATTACTTATTTATCACAGCTTGGCATTGTGATTATTATATGTTTATGTCATATCTCTTATTATATATCACTTCATCTGATATTTATAGCTAGACTGATCCGTTTATTATTTTCTTCTTAAATAATACTCGGGTCAGACTGAGATATTACAGGTGCTTCCTCATGGCTTCCTACCTGGAACCATCTTCTGACTTTTGGCTCACTACTCTAGTTTGGTAGTTTTTGTTGTATACATTTAAGATACAGACTCCTTGATGTATACATATTTTTGTCTAGCACTTGTATCTATTCCTTTGTATTATTGTGGATCTTTTTGACCACTACTCTGATGTACACTTTCATGTGTAGTATTCATATCTATTTCCTCCTTTGTGATATGAATTATCTGTGACTAATTTATGTTATGTTTACTTCTATATTTATTTCCGAAGACCTTTATAGCCACTGTGTAGTAGCTTTGAGTTTGTGTCGGTATGTCGGATTTTCTCTTGAGATGAAAAGTTATATTTTTATCTGGCATATCGGTGCTCGCACAAAGCAATTAGACAGATGGTCGCTCCTCAACAGCCTTATTCTCCGTGCTAGTCGACAGCATTACTCCGTAGTGTTCTTGGCTAGCGTGGGTATAGAGGTGGGGCGTCACAGCGTGGCACCGCGATTGACCGCGACCCCTAACTCCAAGCGCCGCCATCTGCTGTGAAGATCCCGAGTCGATGCCTCCCCTCCTCGAAATCGCCACTGTCCTTCGAACGCAGCCTCCATCCAATCCAAATTTGAACATCACCTCCCTTAAAACCGCATCCTAGCCGTCTCGTGCCGCGCGCACGCGCTTGAACTTGACCGAGCTACTCGAGCTCCCCCTCCAGCTCGCTCGCGCTTGCTTGCGATTTCTGATTTAGGGCTTTGGCCATTTATATTTTTCGTTTTGAACGATTTCATGATTAAGGTTTTGGAAAGAGGGGAACGAGATGGCCATTCTTTTTTCGTTTTCCTTCTTTTGTTTTTCTGGGTTTCGGCCATTGGGTTTCGAAGTTAAAATAGGGGAACGCTACCATGCTTTGCACGATTAACTGCCATGATCTTAGGCACGATTTTAGGGATAATTGTAGGGAAGAGAACGTGCTATGTTTGACTGAAATGCAAATTTAAATTTAAATTTAAATTGAATTCGTTGAAAATTTCGACGCGTTTACGTGTCGTATTCTCACACAACAACTCCGAAAAATACGAAATTTGAAATCCGAGAATAATTCAATATTACGGACCCAATGGAACTGGTTTCGTCGAATTCCGAGACTGCGCCTCGGAAGGCTATTTTTAAATATCGATTCAAACGATATAATTTCCAAATTGAACAATTCACTTCCAAATTCAATTCTGAAACTTCGATTATCTTCAGTATTATCAATATGAAATTTACAAGCCTTTGAAATATTTTTAATCAGCTTAAAATTGAAGATTTAAATCTTTATTCAACCTCAATAGATTAAACTCTATAATTTAATCGCCAAATTCATTTTGATAATTTGAAATTCAAGTCAAGCCATCATTCAAATATTTAAACTTAATTAAATATTTTCAAATTAAATTGTTCAAAATTCTGGGTCGTTACAATCTTCCCTCCTTAAAAGAATTTCGTCCCGAAATTACAAGTTAAGAAGAATGCCCTTATCCCGTCTATCATTTTTCACATTCTAAATAGTTTTATCAACTTTCTAACCTAAATCTTTTTACTAGAGACTCACTATCATTTCAACTAGCTTTCCAACTTCACTTATAAGTTTCAATCAACATTGTTTTCCTAACAATTCAAATTTAAATTTAAATTTAAATTTTAACTTTCGAAATTTTATCAAAAATTTTCTAACACCCTAAATTTTCGAAAAATTTCGCCAGCGTCTCCTTTGCGCGGCTAGCTCGGTACGACTACAAAATGGCACCACGGCCCCTCAGAATCAAAAAAGAAAAGAGAAAGCCAAGTGGCTGGAGAAGAAAATCATCAAATCTCATACTGAAATTGAAATACGTACCTTTTTGTCGAGCAATTCAATTTTATCTTCGAAATCAAAATCCCAATAATACACCTGTATAACCTGCTATCCATAATATCCAATTCCAACATTCAAACTATTTTGCCAATTCCATTACAAAATTTCCAATATACGCTTCTTACACATTTTTACTTCACTATTGAAGTTACATATCCATTCCCATTCAATTTTACATTTCAATCTCATTTGAATTCAATTCACAATTTCAATTCTATTTGAATTCAATTCACAATTCAAATTTCATTCGAATTCAATTCTCAATTAAATATTGAATTCTAACGATTAACTTTCATTTGCTAATTCATATTACTACTTTAAATTAGTTTCATTCACTAATTCATTTCAATTTCCATATTCAATTCATCTCGAATTTACTTAATTACTAACAAAGGGAATTTCAATTTATTTCTTATTTAATTCCATATACTATTGATAATAATTTAATATTATTACTTCCTAACAACCATGCAACCATATACTATAATAATTCATAGAAAATCATTTATTTTCTATACAAAAATAGTTTTGGGCAAAATTATCTTATATACTTGATTCAAAAACAATTTTATATTCACTAACAAATACGCGCTCATATCTATTATTACACTCAAACTCATTCTATAGTACTGCTGACTCTATCTCTAATGAGTAATACCCAGCAGAGCCATGGTTGTCGCTTAACCATATGCTCTGATACCACATTGTCAGGACCCGATTCTTCGACTCCCGAATATCGACATCAATATGTCCACTGTATCGAATGCCGATCAGTCGGATGCCGGAAAACCGAACACTGAGGGTTTAAGAAAGAAGAAAGAGGTAGAAGAAGAGAGAACAGATGGAAAATAGAACGGAAAGAAAATAACAGAACAACATCAGAATCTCACAATCGCAGCGGAACCACATATAATAGATAAATGAATAATCTTTAAACAAAGAACTATATCAGTTATTACATTACATTACATTTCATTACATCAGAGTGTACAACAACAAACAATGCAGCGGAAAAAGAAATACTATATGCTAGTAATACGCCAAGCCATCCATCTTGCCTCCAGCAACTCCTGAATTCCAGAATATCCTGATAAACCTTAACTCTTGACTGCCCGTGTAGAAATTGGTGGGCACCTAGAGTTTAGGAAGGAAAACAATAAACTCCGAGTCAGTCATGTGACTGGTGTGAGAACTCAAAACAGTCTATTTTTCTTTAAAATCAAATAACAGGATAATTTTAAAAATAGATTCGCAATGTTTTTGAAAATGTAACTACCATAAGACCTCCCACCACACACACACAATGCAAATGCAGACTTGGAGGAGATTTCTTCTTATGTTAGTCAAAGATGCTTGACACGCATTAAAAAAACATTTGATATTATTACTAGTGCATAGTGTAGAAAACATTTCGAAAGTAGAATATAAATCTTAGCCATCATAGGTACCATTATATTATGCCTACTATAGCTACCATATTAGATGGCAGGTTCTACAACTAAAACCGTACAAGTCTCGTATTGTTTTTTTGGATTTCCAACAAATGGTCAGGCCAAGGAACTTCCCATTGCCACATGAGAACGCCTCTGGAAGGACGTCCCCGAGAACCTAACCGGATCTCTGCCAACACAAGGCCGGGTTACCCCTAACTGGGTAACAACTGACACGAGTATGCCATCCCCCGGTCCTTTGGGACCTTTAACCGAGCGCTCGTAATCAACATCACACCATAATAAATAAGTGTTTCAACATGAGTAAGCATCTGGGCTCCATACCATGATACCACCCTTTTCCAGAAGGAAATGCACATACCCTAAAGGGAGCTACCCCTCATAACCTTGCTGCATCTTTCCTGTTTTGACCATTCCGGGGTGTGAGGCTCGACGAAGTCACGTCCACAAAGCCACGCTTTATACAAAGTCATGCTTTGGGTCAACAAATGATCATAGAAATGAACACCAAGATAGACGATCAAACAAATGATCCTATCACAAATAATCGACACAATGATCATTTCACAGCAACACTCAGCATGTCACATTACCAAATTGGGAATATATTGCTGATAACCTTCAACTATATAACCTCTGAGCTCGTACGTCTCAGAGAAGGGTGTTAAGCTAAGAGAATAAATTCTTCGCCACCAACAGAAATATATTTGAAAGAAATCGGCTTTATATCTCAATTTGTAATGTCAGACATACAATCCATACAAGTCTGTTCCGGGATCGAACAGAACCGAAGGCACTTACAAAGAAGTCCTTGCAATCCGGATATTCACTAATCACGACCGGACCTCCCGTCACTAAAGGTGATAAAACCTCTATATCGGAGATCAGCCGATGTAGAGTAACTCGACGGTAATCCTTCCGTTTTCACAAATATACGGTCTTCAACACTGGTCATCGAATGCAATCCATTACGACGTATCACATATTCGGAATGGGTTATACGACCCCAAGGTCCTTTCCCGGTTAACCCGAATAGTGAGCGCTTATTTAAAAAAAAAATAAGTGTGGCATTCAATTTCAAGCAAATCACAACAAATACCTATTCAAAGGTAAATATTGATAGTCGGTTATTGAACTATCAATGGATATGCACAATCATCACCAGATTCCAAATAATTTTCCAAATTATTTATTTTCCAAAAATATCATTACAAGATATATATTTTCCATTCTTCAAAAATAAATCAATATTTATTTTTAAACCCATTTTCCCAATTTCATTTATAAATTCCATATTGAATTTACACTCCAAAATATTTATGAATATACGATTTCCATTCGATTTCTAATATTCATTTTCAATTTACCTTCAAAAAGATAAATTCAAAAATATTCACTTAATATTGGAAAAGCATTTCCATACTTATTATTTATAAGTAATTCACAAGTCTTTTTATTTTCTACACCTGGAAAATATTCAATATACTTAAATCGAAATTAAGTATATATTTCATTCTTTAAGGAAATCATTCTCTTAAACCTATTTATTTGGGCCAAAACGAATGTTGCGTAAAACATCGTTACGACAACCCAAAATCACTAGTATAGGGATTCGAAATTAAAATAGATATATAAATCCAAATACTATACAAAACATTTCCTTTCGGAAATCGTTTACTATAACAACAGTGTTATAGTCTACCATTTCCTTCTATTTCTCGAAAACGTCTATTTCAACAATGAATGTTGAAATCTATGGTTTCGAATCTTAACACATTTAAAAATATCGTTAGATCGTTTTAATTCTATTTAAAACATCACATCCAAAACAATTTCTTTAACATATTATTCACTATTCAAAAACGTGAATATACTTGTTAACCAATTTCATCGTTTCTATACATTTTGTTTTAAAGGATTATTCACTGACTAAAACGGGAATATAACTCCATTAACAAATTACAACAATTTACTTATCAAGATAAGTCGTGGCGGATTTATAAAACAATGTTCATAAACTCCATTTCTATTTATTTTATAACAACTTCCTTTTACAAATTTCCTTTATTAACCTATTCGATTTATAACTCAATTATATACCGAAAGTCCATATTATAAGTTAAATGCTTATAATTTATTTGTTTACAAAATTGTTCCTTTAACTTCATAATTATAAATCTTATAACTTATAAGATTCATTTATTTATCCAAAATCTATTCTTTTAAATAACTTTACAAATTTTATAAACCTACTATTTATAAAATTCCATTTATAACTTTACCGTTATAATCCTATAGATTTCATTCACTTATGAAATTCATTCGCAATTTATTCTAACACTTATAAAAGCTCGTTTTACAGTTCCAATATTTCTAATTTATAAATATCAATTTATAAATCTTTTATATGGATCAATTTATATTATTCTTTTAAAAAACGTCTTTAAACACCTTTATAATTTCATTATTCTCTTAGATTTACAAAATAATCAAATTTCTTAACTCCTATATTTAAACTTTTTATAATAAATTCAGAAATACCAGTTTAAACTATTTTATAAAATCATTAATTCCATATTTTCAAAAATCAACTTTTAACTGTATTTCTCAAAAATCATAATTTTTATACATTAAAATTATAACGTTTATTTATTTAAGATGAATTAATTCCAAAAATATTTTATAAACGTATACTTTCAAAAATCACTTTAGAAATCCCTTAAAATCAAAATTGTTATTTTTAAACTTCAAAATTTGAATCCGATGATGCAACACATCAAATAGTCAATCACGACTTTCCAATATCATATATCGATATGATAAACAATCAAATATCACAATATCTGAATCAAATATATATTTGTGAGGAATCCAGTTGGATCCCTCCAACCTGTTTCCCTGCATCCACAGACATTAGCACAATACCCATTCCACTTCGAGGTGGAATATCGCGGTATATGGGTTTTATAAAATATTATCCGCTTAATTGGCGGCGCAATAGGGTCTCATCCGCTATACAATGCGGGAAATCAATCAACTGCAATATATACATATGCCAATATATTTATATTGCTATATATATAGATATATCCTACTATATCTAATATCACAACCAAATAGCAACCAATCAATAACTGCAAATCCAACTTTAAATTTTTGAGTGAGAAGTTCTCACCTTTGCTTTTATTTTGCAATCCTTTTTCCATCTTGACTCGATTTTCTTGATTTATACCTTGTATAAATATTTACACAATTTATTAATATTCGAACAGATCGAATAATAAATTTTCATTTGATAATTTCGATTCATCGGTAATTTCATTTTAATAGTTAAATTAACTCATAGTTTCGTTTAAACCAATTTCTCGTTTAATAATTTTATTTAACTACAATTTAAATTCCCTTTAAATAAATTATTTTTAACCACTAAAAATTAAATAAGTTAATTTAAACCAATTTCCTAATTTTAAATCAGGATGTTAAAATTTTAATTTTTAACTTACTATAAAAATGTAAATACTGGTTTCACATCATTATTTATTATTTTTAAAATAATTCGAGAAGTTAAGAATGTACATATCTATTTTATTTTCTTTCCCTGTTTACTGATATCAGATTAACACAACTGGACTAAAAAGAAACTCATAAAAATTAACATTTATACCTCCTCTCCTATCGAGTAGCCACCACCGGCCGATCGAACACCAACCTTCAAATCGAACAACTATAGCCTCTTCACTCGCCACTACCTCGACCACTGCCTCGATCCTGATGTGCTCGAGAATCCCCCCCCCCCTCATCGCGACGTCGAGACCCTAGGTCGAGCGCGACCGTCTCCGCGCCAACCCAGACGCCAGTCACCTCTCCACGAATCGCGTGGCACCGCGATCGATCGCGACCCCTAACTCCAAGCGCCGCCATCTGTTGCGAAGCTCTTGAGTTGATGCCGCCCCTCCTCAAAATCGCCACTGTCCTTCGAACGCAGCCTCCATCCAATCCCAATTTGAACATCACCTCCCTTAAAACCGCATCCTAGCCGCCTCGTACCGCGCGCACGCGCTTGAACTTGTCCGAGCTACTCGAGCTCCCCCTGCATCTCGCTCGCGCTTGCTCGCGATTTCTGATTTAGGGCTTCGGCCATTTATATTTTTCGTTTTGAACGATTTCGTGATTAAGGTTTTGGAAAGAGGGGAACGAGATGGCCATTTTTTTTCGTTTTCCTTCTTTTGTTTTTCTGCGTTTCGGCCATTGGATTTCGAAGTTAAAATAGGGGAACGCTACCATGCTTTGCACGATTAACTACCGTGATCTTAGGCACGATTTTAGGGATAATTTTAGGGAACAGAACATGCTGTGTTTGACTGAAATGCAAATTTAAATTTAAATTTAAATTGAATTCGTTGAAAATTTCAACGCGTTTACGTGTCGTATTCTCACACAACAACTCCGAAAAATACGAAATTTGAAATCCGAGAATAATTAAATATTACGGACCCAATGGAACTTGTTTCGTCGAATTCCGAGACTGTGCCTCGGAAGGCTATTTTTAAATATCGATTCAAACGATATAATTTCCAAATTGAACAATTCACTTCCAAATTCAATTCTGAAGCTTCGATTATCTTTAGTATTATCAATATGAAATTGACAAGCCTTTGAAATATTTTTAATCAGCTTAAAATTGAAGATTTAAATTTTTATTCAACCTCAATAGATTAAACTCTATAATTTAATCGCCAAATTCATTCTGATAATTTGAAATTCGAGACAAACCATCATTCAAATATTTAAAATTAATTAAATATTTTCAAATTAAATTGTTCAAAATTCTGGGTCGTTACACAGGGAATGTTCCAAAATTCAAAGAAAATCGAACCAAAAGGAAGAGATTCAAGCTCGAATGAAAGTGATTCTGTAAATCAAATTTACCATACATACTAAGTTTTGCCTAGAGCCAAAGCTCTGAGACCAAATGAACGACCCGGTATTTTCAACCATTCACATCCGCACATGTCGGACTTGAATTGTTCAAAATACCACGTTGTAAATAAAATTTGGAAAATCTTAGAATATACAGTAAATAAATAATCACAGACACAGAAATCAGAATACTCACAGCGGAATTTAAAAATAACTTAGTGGTTCATGAAGCCACTATCAATAGTCTCAAAATAAGAAATTCTTACATAATCTTTAAAACCAAACATAGTTTGAATCAACCGTAGAAAAAAAAATCCCAATATCAATTGTCTCGATTACAAAAGCTAAAATAAGAACTGAACAGAAACTTGACAACAGCTTGGAAATAGATGATCTTCAGAAGTCCTAGCTTCCGGGATGAAGTCCGAGCTGAAACTCAGGCTGACCCGAGCGTAAAATAAAACATAAACACTCAAGTCAGGACATACATAATTATACAGTATAAGCTAATTCAAGTGAATTGTAATATAAAGGCAAGTAACTTAAAGGATGCTTGGGACCGCCCATCCTCTAAGGATCCGTTAAACTATTTACTATGTATTAATATTTCGCTATTATAATAGTGTCTATTTGTACAGTAAACTTACTTTTAAATAGCATTAAGGGGTTACTCATATAGCCCTTAACACATAATATATTCTCATAGTCTATACACTGCCGTACTCGGCGTCGTCAGAGGGCACTCCATAGGTATGATACAAAACCAAAATCGTATAAGGCTCGCTATGGTAGGTGACACGGCACAACTAGGCAATGCCAGCGTAGATATACCAATTGCTATCCGGACCGGTGGTAACGCATAGCTGTTAATACCGTCCACCTCGAACATTACTCCTAAATTCAAAGGTGCGCACCAAACAATCACAGAGTAATAGAATGGCATACGAAGAAGTGTGTCCGATCAAAGGTGCTACCTCATTAATCCGAGAATCGCTCCTGTTTTAGCCACCTTATGCCAACTCACGGGAGTCGGGTCCACGTATTTACCTCAAAGGAAACATCACCACCATCCTACTTCATTCTGGAATCTCCACCGCGTACAAAGTTGTCAAAGTGGTTTTCGGTATCGACAGAGAGTATGCCCATATCCGATCCCGGTCTCTTTAACAACCGACGTTATTATTACTCGTGGTTAAAAAAAATCCAAAATAGTTTTATATTTAAATCAAAATACTACATTAAAACTATTTAAAAATGAAGTTATAATTCTCACAAAATCCAATATAAAATCCCAAAGGTTTAGCCTTAGTTCATTTGTATCAACTATAGCACTTGCGCAGTGCGGTAATATCCTTTACACATATATGAGTAAATTAAATTTTAGGCTTCAATATAATTTCTATAATAATTATACCTTAAATTAAACCAATTTAACTTATGTAATCATATTTTTCACCTTTAAATAGTCATTTAAATTACTCAATAATATATGATTCTTATAACGTAAATTTTGCAAATATATATCTAACTTTTTTATACTTTACTTAAAAAAATCAAGTGCAAAGTTTTCTATGAATTTTCTTAACAATTAAGTTTAATTACTGTTTCAAAAATAAACTAAATTTCCAATTAATTTCTTTACTTACCTTTATTTTAAAACCAACCTTCCATTTCTAAATCAAGTTATATTTCAACTTCCATATTTTTCACAAATTTACCTATTTAATTCATAGAAACTTAACCTTTATTAATTTTCTTTATATTCAAGTTATACCAAATCTTCATATTTTATTTCTTAACTTAAATCCCATTTATCTTACAAATCAAAATTTACAAGATAAATTTATACATTAAATTTTTAACATTTATTTATTTACATATTCAACTTGTATAATATCACTATACTTATAAAAACATTTTTAATCCCATTTTTAAACCAAATATTATAACATTATAATTTAAAAATATTTATTATTTCTAGAACATATATATATATATAACCATGGGTCTGTATAATAATTTCTAACCTAGGTCAGGTGATACAAATAGTATATCATTTCAATCCGTAATTTACAAAAAAAATTTAGGTTCTATCATTTCAAACTCGCAATCCGAAGTTAAATAATAAATAAATAAATAAATAAATATCATTCAGGCCTATCATTTCAGCCCGTAACGATTCTATTCTACAGGGAACTTGTAGTGTGATAAACAGTAAATAAATAAATAAAAATCAGCATACATATAACAGTAGATAATATAACTGATGATGTGTAAATGTGATAATAGGGTTTTTAACACATAAATTTATATCACAGGCAAGCAAAATATAAAATATAACTATTTTACAATTACACTTGTTATTAATTTACCGATCTATAAGTATGTTTGTCGGGTGAGAATACTCACTTTTACGAAGCTGAAGATTTTGATTCAAAACTACGGTAACCACACCATAACAACGTACAGAAGGCACGATCAATTTTCAGCGGATGTGACACCCCAATTCCGATCTTGAACAAAATAAAACAAATAACCAATTACGCGAATTTAAACCGACCAAAGCAAATTTTTATAAAACCAAAACTGGAACGAGATTTTAAATACGAGGATAATTGGCACAATATGCTCGACCACTTCACTACACGACTCCACCACGTCCCACCTACTTGGCCTTGTCCAAAACTTTATGCTTTGAAACTCATGCAAGCATGCGAGGCAGTGGTTATTTTTAGGCAAAAAAGCTGAGATAAAACACAAAGGTGGTGTAACCTATTTGCACGCTACTTCTTCCTACTTTTTTTTTTCACTTCAACAAAATATCATAACATTCTAATTTTTTTTTAAATGCAGCATGCACGTTACGGTAAATGGTGATAATGACTCAACCATGCACAGGTCGCGCCATTTTTTTATTATTCTTTTTTTTAAAGAAAAGTGGTGCCCGTATTATTTCTCATTCTCTCATAGCACAGGTGACCAAACACAAAGACACGCACGTTCTGAACAAATTATTCTCTTCCCTGAACACTCAAATCTTCAAAGCAGTGGGATGTTAAATATAGTTTTTTTTTAAAAAATGCAAAGGAGGTGGAGGGCCGAGCATACGGTGGACAAGAATAAATAAATAAATAAATAAATAAATAATTTAGTTGCCATTACTGAAGCCGAGAACCTACTTAAGAAAAAAAATGAAATCAATAATATGCTGTAGGATGATGTAGTAGTGTTCTAGTGAAGTTTGCTTTGGTAAATAAGAAAACGCAAGGAAGAATGCAAGAGAAGATAAGAAAATTTCATTGCGGCCATACCAGTGCACGCGCGCAAGAAGATGTTCAAATGCAGTGGAAATTTCTTAACGCGATGCTTCTGGTTTTTTAGAGGAGATGCGTGGGTTTAGTTTTTATAAGGAGCTAGTGCACATCAGGGAAAGAAAGAGGCAAGAAATATTTTTGTTTGAACGGGTATTTATTTATCAAGTGAGATGCGAAATTTAAGGAAAAATGAGGCAATAAATCTTTGCTTTGAACGGTAAGGGAATAAGTGCGTGATGTTTGCTTTTATGAAGAGGTAAATTGCGTTGATTTATTTATTTAAAACGCAGGCAAAATGATAAAGTGAGAAACGCTAATTAAAGGCATGCGAAAATTTTAAGCAAAGTTTGCTAGAAAAGGCAAGAGAAATAAATGCATAGATTTCTTTGGGAGAGGTCAGAGGCAATAAATAACAATTTTGAACGTGCTTTCTAAATAAAAACTTGCGTTGATTTGGGAACAATGGCAAGAAGTTAATTTGCACCGGTCAGTGAATTTGCGTGATGTTTGAATTATGTAATTGTGTTTGTTAAAAAGCAAGAAATAAATTTGTTTGAACGGCAAGAAACACGCACGCGAGTAGCTTAATTATCAGTGGTATTGATTGCGTGAATTTAGCAAAACGAAGTTGCAAGAAATATTTGGCAAAGATTTTGTACCCGTTTAAAATTATTTAGGAAGTAAATGCGTTGATTAAACGTAGGAAATATATATATAATGGGAAGGCGAAGATCAAGGAGGAAATCAGATTTGAAACCAAATATTGCGTTTGATAAATGCAAGGAATATATTTTGAAACAGCTATAGAATTCATTTCTTTCCCTCTTCGAAATGCATGATTACTGACTTATTTATTTATTTATATCCGCGGTATGAATTTTAAGAATGTGTACTACAGACGCAATAATTCCCGCCCAAAATATAACGAAAATAACGTATTTAAATCCATACGTTTTCTTATTTATTTGTCACTTATATTAGTATTCATTAAATACATACTATTTATACCACTAAATTAATCAAAACGGGCACGAACGCACAAATTAAACGTTCTTTTTATAAAGCTTATCTATATACTATTTATTTTTAAAATTTATTACTTAATTAAAATATGATTTGCTTACATCCTTTTTATTCATTTACCATTTACAAAAAAATTTATTACTTAAATGGATTTATATAAGTAAAATATTAATTACTTAACCCATTTTTTTAAGAACAAAAAATGAAATAAAACACTGTTATGAATATATTCAGTTATTATAATAGATTAGGAAGTTAGGATTAAAATTTTAAAACTTCAATTAATGTTAGACTTTAACCAAAATAGGAATTATAGTCATTTGTTCATATTTATAACAATTGGGTGATTAAAAATTCAACTTTTTGTTTTAAAATAAAACCCAAAGTTTAAAATAAAAGAATAAAATAAGTTCTTAACAAAAACATGAAATAAATAAAGAATTTCTTAAATTAATTGAAGTTGGAAATTAGAAATTGTAAACAAAATAAAACTGACACTGAAAAATGTCAATTACACTTTTAAAAACGTTTCAAAACCAAAATATATACAAAACAACTTATTTTACCCCTGAAAACATAAATTAGAACATTACATGACTAAATAAAATATTATTTATATAATTTAAAGTAAACAATTTTGTTAAATACATCAAATTACACACAATAATAAAAAAGGTATAAGTTTCACATTATAAATCAGATTTCAACGAAACGAAAAGTATTATTCTTAAAATTTTATTTACTTTCAAAACAAAAGATAAAATTCAAAAATTTTAAACTTTTAAATTTTTAAATTTAGAAGTCAAAGTTTGACCATATTGACAAAATTCATATTTCTGGAAAATATTCTGTTAATTCATGTGTGGAATTCTAATCCACACCAAAATTTATATTTTAAAAAACAAATTATCTAAATTAAATAAATAAAACATTTATTAAAATTTTGGGTTGATGCATAGATGGTTTGGATGGCAAGCAAAGTGAGAGTAAATGCTAGGAAACAGAAAAGGCATAAGTTAAGGAGAAAGAAACGTATATATGTTTTATTCTTAAATGCAAATGAAAATGAGGAGTTTTGAAATGAGAATTAAATCTTCTTGTACATGATTTGCAAATGAGAAATACACGGCTAAGAAAAAGTTTGTATGGCTAAAGCAAGAAATAAAGAGGCCATGTAGAAAAAGGCAAGAAATCAAGCAATGACCTGATGGATTTAATCAATTTCTTTCCTTTGTATTAACAGTTGTTCTTAATTATATTGAATTTGTTAAATGTGTTCATTTATTATGATTGAATCCTCAAATAAATTCATTCAGATAAGTTTCATTCTTTTATATTACCTTATGAATAAAATATGCATTTTCACTTTAACGTTCCTTCCTTATTTTATTAAAAAGTTTATTTTTCATCATATTTAATTAACAAAATTTTATCAATTTAACAATTTTAATTATTAAAAATTTATTGGTCATTACACCTTTGCTTACTTGATTTATAATATAATGCTTTAGAGTTGATATGCATTGCATATATAAGATATAAACTATTGAGATTAGTTAAAGAAAGATTTTGAGCTTATTGTACAAAAAACTTATGAATTTTTCTTTGTTTTTATATAAATGTAACTTTATGATTTATTGTGTCTCTCTCTAATTACGTCTCAAGTCTAAACATGAATTTTATTGTGTTAGTAGACAAGAAGGAATGGATTATTATGTGTTCTAAAATTTAAGGCTCGTCTTAATTTTTGAACAAAACAAATGGAAGAATATTTGACAATATGTTTGGTTTAATCTTCATTATTTTTTCTACAATCCCAATGTACTAAAGTCTGTTATATGAACCTGATCAAATTGTGACAACCCGGAATTTTTGGATGTTTGAAATCGGAATATTCAATTGATTTTAAATATTTAAAAGTTAATTTTTAACTTGAATTCAAATAGCACTATTTATTTGATAATTAATTATTGAATTAAATAACTGGAAGTTAGGTAAAATGTTGAATCTAGAGTTTTAAGCCTGTTAAAAATAATTTAAGGGCTTGTAAAATTTATATTGATGGTACTGAAGATAGTAAAAGCGTTAAACTTGAATTTGGAAATGATTCGTTCGATTTTAAAAATATATCGTTTAAAATTGATATTTAAATAGCCTTCTGAGGCACAGTCTGGGATTTCGACGAAACCAGTTCCAATGGATACGTAATATTGTATTATTATCGGATTTCAATTTTCGTAGCATTTGGAGTTGTTGTGTGAGCACACGGTAAGTAATTGCCTTGGAAGTTATATTGAAAATTTAATATAATAACTGAGTCCAAAGGCTATCTTCTCCATACGATCGAATTAGGACTTGAAACCTTTTCCATTGCATTCGGAATAGGGGTATAACATTATAAAGGCCTAGCGGCATGCCACAATACGAAGTCATGATTTTAAGATTTGAATTGAAGACGGTTTAAATTTAAATTTGAAATTTAAATATAATATATAGTGTTTGACTGGTCAAAATATTCCCATCAGTTGTCTTTCTTTCACCATCACAGCTTTTTCCCTTCCTTTCAAAAATACTGTAGCAAAGCATTATCTTCACGTAAACTTATTCGAGCACGCAATCTTCCTCTTCACTTTTTTAAGTGGTCGAGCCTTTCATTCCATACTCAGAAGAAAAAAAAAATCTTCTCCAGTAAACCATAAAGCAAATCGAATCATCTCAGTAAAAAAAGGAGGGCCGAAGCCTCGATCGATTAAAATCATGATTTCATCATAATGGGTGTCGCGGTGATTTTCTGAGCCGAGGGTCTCAGGGCAAGACAGTGCGGCGCGTAAGGGACGGCGGCCTTGGGGTGAAGTCTGGCGACGTCGTAGGGGCACTCTGGGTTGAAGACGACGTCGGAGGCATTGCGACCCGAATATGATGTTTAGACTTCGACGACGAGCCTGAGAAGGGGGTCGGGCTCCGTCGCGAATACGTGGATTGCGACGTGAGTGATGGCGATGCTCGACGATTCTGATCGCAAAGTTATGGCAAGTACTGCAGATGTTGAGGTGCGTCACTCGATCGGGTAGTCAAATTTATGATGTGGCTGCGAATTTTGGGTGGCTTTGGGCGTCAATGTGCAGGCAACTGTCGATTTTAATTTAATTAATTAGACATGTATGTTTATAAATATGGATCTGAACGAAAAGACAATCCAGTTTTAAATTTAATACATACATTTGTGTTGAAAGGAATCTTATTTAATTTAATGTATATATATAAAACAGAAAATGTATATAGGTAAGATTTTAGAAATAAAGTTTTGAATGTTGAAAGGTTTATATAAAATTGGATTTTGTAATCTTTATAAATATATTGTATATATAAGTAAATAATTTCAAAAGAAAATTAAATATACACGTTTTCACTTAATCAGTTATTTTTTAAATAATAATAATAATAATAATAATATATGTATTACGACGATTTATTTGTTTAATAAACTTATTTAATTATTTTAATTACTAAAAATAATGTATTAAAGAAAATTTAGTTTTAGATTTAATAATTAGTTAATCCAATCTATTAAATGGAAGTTAATTATTCAATTAGTCAAATATTAATAAAATCATATAATGTTTATTCAAGGTTTAAAATCTGAAAAGAAACAAGCCGGTCTGGAGTGGATTGCAAAACAAAGATAAAGGTGAGTTAATCTCACTCATTTGGATTTAATTTAAATTTAAATGGATAAATTTAAATATTGGGTTGAATGGTTAAATTGATTGGATGTGGTATATTATATATAGTATATATTGGAGTGACTGATTTCCCGCATTATATAGCAGATGAGACCATATGCGCTGCATAATAGTGGATGATATTATATAAACCATATACCGTGATATTCCACCTCGAAGTGGAATTGGTATTGTGCTAACATCTGTGGATCCAGGAAAACAGGATGGAGGGATCCAACTGGATTCCTCAAATTTATTTATATTGTTTAATACTCCATGATATGGTTTATGTGATAATCTGTGATATATTATGTGGGAAATTCAAATGTTGGATGCTATGGTTTGGTTGAATATATTTGGATATATCGAGTTATCAAATTGTATAGATTTGGATTTTTGGAAGAAAAGAAAAGAGAGAATTTTTAGTAAACAGTTATGGGAATTTGAATAAATTAAAGAATGAATTGGGAAAGAATAAAAGTTGATTTTTGAATTCTAATAAATAAAATTTCAAGTATGGAGAAATGATATTTTTGAATAAATGGGAATCAGTGATTTTTCTTAGAAACTCAAGTGTTATTATTTAAAGGAATAAAGAATTTACTTTAAAATTCAAGATTTAAATTTATTTGAAAGGATAAAGAAGGAATTTGGGTAATATGAAATTAGTATTTTCAGTTAAAAGATTTTAAATCATAAGTAAGAATCAAAAATCTGAAGTTAATAGGTTTTGAAATAAATGAGTAAGTAAAGGAAATTATTTCAAAATGGAGTAATTTGGAAATCAATTTGGAAATTGATTTAGGTGTTTGAAATTGGAATTATAAAGGAGGATGGGACCAAGAAATTTATAAACTGGGTTTATAAAAGTGAAGTAATATATCAGTGGATATTTGGAAGGATAAATTCACGGTGGGAATTTATTAAAGGAATGGGTAAATTTATTTAAAATAAATAGTGATTTATATTAAAAAAAATGTGAAAGAGAAGTGTATTTCCCTAGATAGCCAAGTACGTTTCAAAGAAATTTTTTAAGTATAAGTTAAAAGCTTTAAAGTTTTGAAATAAATGAGTAAGTAAAGGAAATTATTTCAAATGTATCTTAGTAGTAATTACTTGAAGGTGGCTTGGTACTATGTTTCTAAAAGAGAAAAATGTAGTTTTATATTTTATAAAGTAGCTTTATTTTAAATATTCTTAAAATGTATATTTTTAATAAAGTAGTAAAGTAGTTTTTTAAATTTAAATGTTAAAGTATGTTTTATAATAAAGTGTTTTAAATTATTTTAAAAATCTAAAGTATTGTATCGTGTTTTCAGTGGAAATAAATATATTGGAATTCACTCCCTGAGAAGAGTGCGGTTTGAAACTGTTTTCAAAGGGTTGAAAAGTGGAAATATATCTTGTGAAGATATTTTAAGATTAATAAAAAATTTAGTAAAATTATTTACGTTTGATGGTTGTTTGTGAATGTTATTTGACAGTTAAATAACCAACTATCAATATTGGCCAATGCGCTGATCGTTTCGAAGAGACCGGGATCGGGATTTATTTACTGAAAACCACTTCGATCTGGTTTGAACGTTTTCATGTGGAAAACAAGAGTTTGGATTCGAAGGTGGAGCAGTGAAGTGCAAGGGCTAGTCGCTACTAATCCCGAGATGATTCCAAAATGGATGTAGTAGGAGTAATGCATTCGGTTTCGTTCGAACCCGGAACGGACTTGTATGGATGAATGCTTTCAAAACATCATCAGGAGGACGATGAGCATTCTAAGTTATATGTTCTAAAAAGGTAACGCTTAGCCTCGAGCCTCATCAACCGGGAATGACTGAAAATCAGGGGATATGCAGCAAAGCTAAGTGGGTAGCACCCATTAGGGTAAGGTCATCCCTGTCTAGATGCTCCTTTTTATTTCGAGTGGGAGGTTGCTGATCACAACCGCGGGGTGATGTGACGCCCCACCTCTATACCCACGCTAGCCAAGAACACTACGGTGTAGTGCTGTCGACTAGCACGGAGAATGAGGCTGTTGAGGAGCGGCCATCAATAGTTAGGCCTTACACTAGTATTGGTTATCTCGATAGGAGTGGTATAAATATAAATATTCTTTCATTTTTCATCTCTGATTTATTTTCTCCCATCGGCATACCCCAATTCCAGTATAAAACGAACTACGATGGTTCGTAATAGTTTAGAACAGCAAATATAAAATATAACACAGATAATATATAAATGCAGAACACAGATAAAAACAGAAAGTCTCATATATATACAATAACTGATGTCAGTCACAATACATTTGATACAATACATATGACACGGTACATATGCAACAACAACAACAGTCGACTCAGGAAGCTACATATACAAGTACATTAACGTATATAATATACATGAATACATATCTTCCTATACAATTATACAGACTACGACAAATGACGACGACTACTCCAAAAGATATGAAAGAACTTCATAGCTCTAGCAGCAACCCAAAGCAGAATATCTACAACCTGAAATACTCGGTCTGACCCGAGTATTAGATTCAAAAGAAAATAATACTCGGGTCAGTCTAATTCAAACTCAGTTATTAGTGCACAGAAGCAATAATAATTAAATAATGAATAGTCGACGGTAATTAAACCAAATCAGAATGCAATTCAGAATATTGAATTGAAATGAACTAACAGTTCAAACCATTGAAATATCAATTAAAATATTAATTCAAGTAGGGCTGCAGTACACGCATGCGTGCACTGCCTCGCCACTACGGAATATGGAATACACAAAAAGATCCATAAGTCAAAACAAAAAGAATATCATACACGCCATACCGTGTGGCTGCAGTTCACGCTTGCGTGCACTGCCTTGCCACTAAAGTGATGATGTACCCAATGAATATCGTGTGGCTGCAGTTCACGCTTTCGCGCACTGCCGTGCCACTATAGTGATGAGGTACCCAATAAAGATTCACAAGCATCGCCGTGAATTTCACAAGGCCGAGTGTCGATTAAATTGCAGAGAGAAATGCGAGGTCAAGCCCAATGAATTTTAGGCTCAACACAAGGCAATGAGCAAAGTAGCAAGTCATGTACACCAAAACAAAATCAAGAAACATATAAATGCACATGAACAAGCTACTGACCGGACATACAAGTGCACAAAGGCACTGTTACTGCATAAAGTCATCAAAAATGAAGGTGGGGGCACCATAAACATGGCACCACAACACAACATAAAAGAATATAGAGAGTCAGTACCCAACAGAGGCAAGTCCAAGTAAAACACATAGGAAAATTGTAATCAACAAGGTTGCATGCATGCATATGTATGAATACACATACATAATACACCAATTGAAACATCACTTAGCATAGGCAATTGCCAAAGATAGTTCGATCAGAACCATTTAAACTGGGTCGAACCCAAAGTTAAAATGCAGCAAGCACAAATAAAGGCAAGGCAAAAATTGAACAACAAGAACAAGTCAGAAATCAGGTCAGAGAAACGAACATGTGGAACAACAACAAGTATGCAAACAGGTACAACGGCACTGCAATTTCAAGAAGGCAGTAAACTGAAGTCTAGAAGTAGTTCAAGTGCATAAACACATAAACCAAGTATCAGCATATAAAATACGCAAAAACAAAAGTTGCAGTGGTGAAGAACAATTCAACTACAACACACTGTCACGACATGTACACAGCTGCATGAAACAGTAAGTACAAACACACGTAAACTACATGCCTCGAAGAATAGAGCACAGAACTCGAATGACCAAATGCATATGTCAGTGGTCCAGCATGAAGACACTGCAGAATGGAGGTGAAGGCAAACAAGATGGCAACTTTAACTAAATCAAAAGAAGTCCAAATATACTGCAACTACACTCTCAACCTCAATTTTCTCAAATACAACTTGACAGTAAAAGGCTCAGGACAGTTTTAAATATGAATACTGTCACAAATGAAGTATAATGATCAAATACAAATGAATACACTGCATCAATACAGTGTATCAGGTTCGAGTTCAACCAAGGAGACAGACATCAAGTCGACACAAGACTCACATATATACATATACATGTATATACATTATATACATGGAAACAACAACATCGAGTAGAGACCAAAAGTGTTCAGGAACACAAACAAGTACAGGGATACAGTGGACAAAAACAAGCCTACAAACAAATGTGCCAGATTGCAATTCAAGTCAATCCACCCATATATGCATACACACAAACATATGTATATATGCACATATATGCAGACACTGGTGACAGAGCAAGCTTGTGTACAACTCGACACATTCATTTCATTTCATTTTATTTTTCTTTAAAAACATTTGCAGGTCTAAAAATCATGTAAATAAAAATCTACCCAAGCCTTACAAAGTTTTACCCGAGTCAAAAGCAACGAAAACCCGAGGCAAGCCTAAAATAATCAAGTAGCGAAAGAGGTCAGTGAAGCCGGTCATAATGAATATGACAAAAGAAATGGCCAGCAACAACATGCTTAAGGACACTACGGTGTATAATGAACAATGTAAGTCATGGGATCTAAATCAACAGCCCCGAAATCATCTCAAGGCAGAAAAGCATCAGCATCGAACAAAAACAGGGTTGAGGCGACAAAGTTACAAAATCAATCATCAAAACAAATCGAATGGCCGAAGTCAGGTACAAAAATTCAAGGCCGAACACAAAATCACCAAACAATGAATTTGAATTAGATGTGAGTAGGGATTACTCACCGTGGTTTTTGAGGAGCACGAATTCGATCGAATTGAAGTAGCCGCCAGCACCTAGGAGCGTTGATCGCCAAGGCAAGCTACGACCATCATCATAAAGTCGGCATTCCTGATTTCAATAGCCCTAGCTTTTGAGGCGAATGAAAGGGGATGTACGTGGCCGCCATTTTTATTCTTTTGAGGGTTTAAGGGTTCGGTTTCGAAAAATGAAAAGAGAAATGGGGGGGGGGGGGGAAACGGGTTATTAACCCTTAATAAAATCACGGCAACAAAGAATGGGCCGAACGATTTTTAAAGCCCAATAAAGAAATGGACCACTATTATTTTCAAAGCCCGACAAACTTTTATAACAATTTGTAATTTAAATTTTAAAAAACTTCTAAATGGCAATTGACGAAAAATATAAATCATTTTAACGTCGATTATGAATTGACGCGAATATCGGGTTGTTACAGACTTCCCTCCTTAAAGAAATTGCGTCCTCGCAATCTTAAGGAATAAATGGGCAAAAGGTAACAACCCCCAAAACACAACGACACAAGATGAAGAAATTTCAAATAGGAAGTTCACCATAAAGAGCATGAAAAGGTAAGCTTTTAATTTCATAAAAGAAATTCCCAAATTCTCAACAAAATTCTAATTATCAATAGATAATTCAGAAATCTCAAATCACTAATATTCGATTATCAAAAACGATAATCAAATCAACATCTATTCGATTTTCAACATCGAAAATCAATCTCAAATCACAGATATTTAATTATCACAAACGATAATCAAAAACAACAAATATCTGATTATCAAAAACTATAAATCAGAAATCACAAATATTTAATTATCACAATTGATAATCAAATCTCAAATCTCAAATGTTTAATTATCACAATTGATAATCAAATCTCAAATCTCAAATGTTTAATTATTACAAACGATAATTAAACCACAAATATCTAATTATCACAAACGATAATTAGAAACAATAAATATCTGATTATCAAAAACGATAAATCAAAAATCACAAACATCCGATTATCAAAACGATAATCAGAAATTACCACAACGGTAATCAAATTTCAAATTACAAATTTTTCAATTAACGAGTCCGAAATTAACCGAAATAGCAAACACACATGACCCATAACCACGAGTTTTACTAAATCGTTTAATTTACTTCATCGTTTCCTTGAAAGTGCAAAATTGTGTATTTTAAATAAATAACATTTTACGTTCTCAAACGGACAAGTCCGGAATTAAGCGAATCAGTAAAAGAAAGGGGTCATAGTCCTCGGTTTTTCTGAAACGTTTAAATCGCTTCCTCATTCTTTTGAAAGCGTAAACTGTAAAAAATTTTGAAAACCATTTTATTTATAAAATTACAATTTACATTCTCAAACGAACAAGTCCGGAATTAAGCGAATCAGCAAAAGAAAGGGGTCATAGTCCTCGATTTTACTGAAACGTTTAATTCGCTTCCTCATTCTTTTGAAAGCGCAAATCGTAAAAATTTTGAAAACAATTTTTAAAACACGTGATTAAAACAGCGACATCAGTAGCAACTTCGATAAGTGGATTTTCATTCATAAAAAATGTCACAAGAATCTTCTCAAAGATAGGAAGGGGTATCATACCCTAAACTCGTATTCATAACAAGTCAATATCACATGAATTCACCAATGCACAAAAATTGATAAAACTTATCAATAGAGATCACGAAAATTGGTGAAGCACAAATTCTAGGAATCTACACAAGAAATCCAGAAATCACAAGATGAGAGTATGAAAACTCGAACCGGAGTATGAAAACTCGAACGCGAGTATGAAAACTCGAACCGGAGTATGAAAACTCGAACCGGAGTATGAAAACTCGAACCGGAGTATGAAAACTCAAACGCGAGTATGAAAACTCGAACCGGAGTATGAAAACTCAAACGCGAGTATGAAAACTCGAACCGGAGTATGAAAACTCGAACCGGAGTATGAAAACTCGAACGGAGTATGAAAACTCGAACGGAGTATGAAAACTCGAACCGGAGTATGAAAACTCGAACGGAGTATGAAAACTCAAACGCGAGTATGAAAACTCGAACCGGAGTATGAAAACTCGAACCGGAGTATGAAAACTCGAACCGGAGTATGAAAACTCGAACGGAGTATGAAAACTCGAACCGGAGTATGAAAACTCGAACGGAGTATGAAAACTCGAACCGGAGTATGAAAACTCGAACGGAGTATGAAAACTCGAATGGGAGTATGGAAACTCACCTACACGTGAGCATGAAAAATCACCAACACGTGCAACACAAAGCGAGAACGGGAGCATGGAATCTCACCTACACGTGAGCATGAAAATCACCAACACGTGCAACGCAAAGCGAGAACGGGAGCACGGAATCTCACCTACACGTGAGCATGAAAATCACCAACACGTGCAACGCAAAACATAAAATATCCATAATAACATACTACTATAAGTATGTAAATAATGATCAACAGGAGATCAACCGATGAGAGGTATAGCATAAATATGGAATATCCATACTGACATACGACTATAAGTATGCAAATAATGATCAACAGGAGATCAACCGATAAGAGATAATCAATATCACAAGATCTTCTCAAAGATCCAAAGAGGTATCATACCTCAAATTTGTACTCATGACAAATCAATAACATATGAATTCACCAGTACACAAAAACAGGTGAAGCATAAAATTTCCAGAAATCAACATAAGGAATCTAGAAATCACAGAAAAAGGGAAAGAGGCCTATCACATGACGGTCCGAAGACCAAGGGGAGCTACCCCACATGTGTGAATGGAATCACACAGATTGAGGTCAAGACTAACCAAAAGGCAGAAAGGTATGTGTGAATGGAATCACACAAGTGGTGTCTAGTCTGACCATCAGAACGATCATCATGATCAACGAGGAGTGTCAATTACACTAAGCATGTGTGAATGGAATCACACAGATTGAGGTCAAGACTAACCAAAAAGCAGAAATGTATGTGTGAATGGAATCACACAAGTGGTGTCTAGTCTAACCTCGCAAATAAAAAGACATAGCACAATTGCTAGTCTAGTTCATAAAGCGATCGTCAAGATCAACAAGAAGTGTCAATTACACTAAGCTAGTAAATATAAAAGTTTAGCTTCATGTCCCATAACCACTTGCTTAACTTAAATATTTACGAACAAACTGTAAATCTTCACTAATAAAATTGTCCGAAGAGATTCAATCGAATAAGTCCAAGAATTAACCGGCGAAGTAAACGCAAGCGTTATATACCACTCGTTTTACTAAGTCGTTTAATTAGATTTCTCATACGAGTGAGGTAAAGGTTAGTATATACTAATAGATTGGAAAACGGTTTAGGAAAAGAGTTTTGTAGTAAAATAGTTTTGAAATCGTTTGGAGAAAAGGGTTTTGATATTTACTACTAGTATAGAAAACCTTTATATTTTTTTAAAGTGACAAATCACAAAAATGATTGTAGGAACAATCAAGCACAAGAATTCACATACAAAGATGTGAATAGAATTCAAAGAAATCGATTCTAAATCCATCAAAGTAGAAATACCTAAAAATTCCAAAAATAGAAGTTATCAAAGTCGACAAAAAAGATAACTAATCGGAAAAGAAGAATCGATTAACAATTAGAAAAACAAAGTAGAACGAGCATAAATGCATAAATGACTTCAACAAAAAATGAAAATCAAGTCAATGCCGAAGTCAACAAATAACGGCCATAATAGAGCACAAAACGATTCAACATCATCATCAAAGGACTCAACGTCAACCAAAGTCAGAGTCTTGGAAATCAAGAATTTAGCTATTTCTCAAAAAAAAAACAAAGTGACCGAAGTCGAATGGAAATCAAGCCGAGGAAAACATAAAATATCAAGTTCAGAATCACTGAGATTCGAACAAAATCAATCATCGGCTAAATCAGATCAAAGCCGAAAACACAAGAATTCAAAATCAAATGCATCTGAATAAGCATTAGGAATTCGCACCTAACAATTCAAAGACAATCATATGCAAATATGAGAGATAAAAATGTCGACAATTAGTTGTAACACATGTACTATCTAATTTATGTTTTATATTTGTTCTAAACCCCAGGCTCTGATACCAAGCTGTGACGCCCCACCTCTATACCCACGCTAGCCAAGAACACTACGGTGTAGTGCTGTCGACTAGCACGGAGAATGAGGCTGTTGAGGAGCGGCCATCAATAGTTAGGCCTTACACTAGTATTGGTTATCTCGATAGGAGTGGTATAAATATAAATATTCTTTCATTTTTCATCTCTGATTTATTTTCTCCCATCGGCATACCCCAATTCCAGTATAAAACGAACTACGATGGTTCGTAATAGTTTAGAACAGTAAATATAAAATATAACACAGATAATATATAAATGCAGAACACAGATAAAAACAGAAAGTCTCATATATATACAATAACTGATGTCAGTTACAATACATTTGATACAATACATATGACACAGTACATATGCAACAACCACAACAGTCGACTCAGGAAGCTACATATACAAGTACATTAACGTATATAATATACATGAATACATATCTTCCTATACAATTATACAGACTACGACAAATGACGACGACTACTCCAAAAGATATGAAAGAACTTCATAGCTCTAGCAGCAACCCAAAGCAGAATATCTACAACCTGAAATACTCGGTCTGACCCGAGTATTAGATTCAAAAGAAAATAATACTCGGGTCAGTCTAATTCAAACTCAGTTATTAGTGCACAGAAGCAATAATAATTAAATAATGAATAGTCGACGGTAATTAAACCAAATCAGAATGCAATTCAGAATATTGAATTGAAATGAACTAACAGTTCAAACCATTGAAATATCAATTAAAATATTAATTCAAGTAGGGCTGCAGTACACGCACGTGTGCACTGCCTCGCCACTAAGGAATATGGAATACACAAAAAGATCCATAAGTCAAAACAAAAAGAATATCATACACGCCATACCGTGTGGCTGCAGTTCACGCTTGCGTGCACTGCCTTGCCACTAAAGTGATGATGTACCCAATGAATATCGTGTGGCTGCAGTTCACGCTTGCGCGCACTGCCGTGCCACTATAGTGATGAGGTACCCAATAAAGATTCACAAGCATCGCCGTGAATTTCACAAGGCCGAGTGTCGATTAAATTGCAGAGAGAAATGCGAGGTCAAGCCCAATGAATTTTAGGCTCAACACAAGGCAATGAGCAAAGTAGCAAGTCATGTACACCAAAACAAAATCAAGAAACATATAAATGCACATGAACAAGCTACTGACCGGACATACAAGTGCACAAAGGCACTGTTACTGCATAAAGTCATCAAAAATGAAGGTGGGGGCACCATAAACATGGCACCACAACACAACATAAAAGAATATAGAGAGTCAGTACCCAACAGAGGCAAGTCCAAGTAAAACACATAGGAAAATTGTAATCAACAAGGTTGCATGCATGCATATGTATGAATACACATACATAATACACCAATTGAAACAGCACTTAGCATAGGCAATTGCCAAAGATAGTTCGATCAGAACCATTTAAACTGGGTCGAACCCAAAGTTAAAATGCAGCAAGCACAAATAAAGGCAAGGCAAAAATTGAACAACAAGAACAAGTCAGAAATCAGGTCAGAGAAACGAACATGTGGAACAACAACAAGTATGCAAACAGGTACAACGGCACTGCAATTTCAAGAAGGCAGTAAACTGAAGTCTAGAAGTAGTTCAAGTGCATAAACACATAAACCAAGTATCAGCATATAAAATACGCAAAAACAAAAGTTGCAGTGGTGAAGAACAATTAAACTACAACACACTGTCACGACATGTACACAGCTGCATGAAGCAGTAAGTACAAACACACGTAAACTACATGCCTCGAAGAATAGAGCACAGAACTCGAATGACCAAATGCATATGTCAGTGGTCCAGCATGAAGACACTGCAGAATGGAGGTGAAGGCAAACAAGATGGCAACTTTAACTAAATCAAAAGAAGTCCAAATATACTGCAACTACACTCTCAACCTCAATTTTCTCAAATACAACTTGACAGTAAAAGGCTCAGGACAGTTTTAAATATGAATACTGTCACAAATGAAGTATAATGATCAAATACAAATGAATACACTGCATCAATACAGTGTATCAGGTTCGAGTTCAACCAAGGAGACAGACATCAAGTGGACACAAGACTCACATATATACATATACATGTATATACATTATATACATGGAAACAACAGCATCGAGTAGAGACCAAAAGTGTTCAGGAACACAAACAAGTACAGGGATACAGTGGACAAAAACAAGCCTACAAACAAATGTGCCAGATTGCAATTCAAGTCAATCCACCCATATATGCATACACACAAACATATGTATATATGCACATATATGCAGACACTGGTGATAGAGCAAGCTTGTGTACAACTCGACACATTCATTTCATTTCATTTCATTTTATTTTTCTATAAAAACATTTGCAGGTCTAAAAATCATGTAAATAAAAATCTACCCGAGCCTTACAAAGTTTTACTCGAGTCAAAAGCAACGAAAACCCGAGGCAAGCCTAAAATAATCAAGTAGCGAAACAGGTCAATGAAGCCGGTCATAATGAATATGACAAAAGAAATGGCCAGCAACAACATGCTTAAGGATACTACGGTGTATAATGAACAATGTAAGTCATGGGATCTAAATCAACAGCCCCGAAATCATCTCAAGGCAGAAAAGCATCAGCATCGAACAAAAACAGGGTCGAGGCGACAAAGTTACAAAATCAATCATCAAAACAAATCGAATGGCCGAAGTCAGGTACAAAAATTCAAGGCCGAACACAAAATCACCAAACAATGAATTTGAATTAGATGTGAGTAGGGATTACTCACCGTGGTTTTTGAGGAGCACGAATTCGATCGAATTGAAGTAGCCGCCAGCACCTAGGAGCGTTGATCGCCAAGGCAAGCTGCGACCATCATCATAAAGTCGGCATTCCTGATTTCAATAGCCCTAGCTTTTGAGGCGAATGAAAGGGGATGTACGTGGCCGCCATTTTTATTCTTTTGAGGGTTTAAGGGTTCGGTTTCGAAAAATGAAAAGAGAAATGGGGGGGGGGAACGGGTTATTAACCCTTAATAAAATCACGGCAACAAAGAAATGGGCCGAACGATTTTTAAAGCCCAATAAAGAAATGGACCACTATTATTTTCAAAGCCCGACAAACTTTTATAACAATTTGTAATTTAAATTTTAAAAAACTTCTAAATGGCAATTGACGAAAAATATAAATCGTTTTATCGTCAATTATGAATTGACGCGAATATCGGGTTGTTACAGGTGATCTTACTCAGGATTATCCAGTAAGGGGTAGTCTCGGTCTTGTGTTGCAGAGGATTGGGGGTAATCCTCGGTATGGTGATTTAGACCATGTACTGTAACAGGTGGTACCCCAGTGCCTAGCCATTAGTTGGAAATCCATTCTCCCTACGAGCCTTTTACGATTTTTGTTTGTAGAACCCACGATTGTGGCTAGTATGCTGGAATTTAATTAATGTAACAATTTCAGCTATTTTAATAAGCATTTGTATATAGACCCTATTATAATATCAGAGGATTTTAATAAAAAGGTGTTTTGGCTATCGTAAGGTAAAAACCTGACATGTTTATTTGTGACATTGTCTTACGAGATGCTTTTGTTTTCAAAGGATTTTGAAACTTTAATAATCAATTTGAGTGTGGTTTCTCACGCTGATATTCCAGACTAACTCGGGTGTTATTTAACTATAATGCTCGGGTCAGATCGAGTATTCAAGAAATGATGCTGTGGAGCTGGATAGCGATACGTACTTCCGTATTTGTATGAAATAATCCATTGTGTATTTGGTTTTGGGAAGGACGAGATATTATAACCGTCTTGAGTTGTGTTGTTGTTTGTAAATAACTCTGGTGTTGTACTCTGATGATGTAATGTATAAACAGATGCATTTGTTTCACTGTAAAGATCATTTATTATCTATTATATTTTATTCCGCTGCAATGGTTAGATTCTGATGTTGTCTTCTATTTTCTTCTTCTACCTCTTCTTCTTAACCAAATGGTTCATATTTCCATACATCTTGAGTTGATTGAGAGAGAATAGTGTCGACTCTAGAGGTACGGATTTGCGGGTTGTTTCATTTGGTATCAGCGCAGAAGGGTGTAACAGCCCTAGTTTTTCTAGCACTTTATTCTTTTATTTATAAAACCTTGAAATTTGTTTTAAAATAAATTTTTAATTTGATTAAATCTTTTCCCAAAATTTTAAGTATAAAATGGAAGTTCTGAAATTTTTAACTTTGTTTAAAGGATAACTCTAATTGGAATTTTAATAAAAGGATTGGATTATCTACTTGCTTTAAAAAATTGGTAATATTTTGTCCATTTGAATAATAAATCGCTTTGTAAATGGTAATAGTAATCAAAGAAGAAGGTAACCATAATTCTATCTTTTATTCAAGTAATAAATTTGAAGAAGATTTATAGTGTACAAGGAAACTGTTAAATTACGCATTTAAAGGGTATGATATTTAATAACATATAAAACAGAAAATCGTATTAATTAAAAAGCGTTACTTTTGCATTAATTTCGGGTGTATATTTTGCGTAGGTTCTACGCATTTTTAAAATTCACACCGCAATATATACATGAAAAATACTTATTTTGCGGTTGTTCTACTGATATTTGTTGTATACTTTTTAAAGAAAAAGATAAATATTACGAAAGGAAATAAAATTTTACCTTAACTACATAAATAAATATACTAGTAGGCGTGCATTGTTTTAAGAGGGAAAGAAATAAATTTTCCATTTCCGTCACCTCCTTTTATCTAATAGAAATAAAACGCATTTGTTTAAAAACGTTCAAACCATAAATTAGTGACGTTTTCTTCCACTTAAATCAACACCATCTAAATATTTAGTGCTTGCCTTTTTCTTTCCCTGAACCGACGCACTCACATACGAAATTTATTGCCACTTCGCTACTCTAAATTCACCCAAGTTATTATAAGATAAGGTAACGTTCGAAATCAAATATCATTCCGTTTCCTCAGCTATCAAAGGCCAATTCTCTTATTTAAACACGTTGCAGTAAATTTGTCCAAAATTCTATTCCGTTCAAGGATAAAATAATTGCTTGCCGCCTTTAAAATCCAATCAACAAATCAAGTGCTTGCATGCCTGTTTTGATTACTCAAAATTTTCGCAAGCTTCACCTAAATACTGGAAACGTTGCATTTTTACTTCACCTCATTTTTAGCGCTGTTAATAAACATTAAATGGAAGCAACTTATCCCTTACCTGTGTGAACGAAACTACTAAATCTCAAAAAAAAAAAAAATCATGCAGCTTCCTATTTTATAACACGTTCGGAATGTTCAATTATTTTCTACCGTTTTTTTTCCCCATAATCCAAGTAATAAAAACCCACGCACCCTTTTTATTACATTGAAATCATTTATTTCAAAATGTGACTTGCCGTTTTCTTTACATATTGATTTGCAAACAAATGAAATTTCTTGACCATAAAACTTGCATGCTTTGATTGCGCATCTTATTATTTCCTTGCGTACAAATCAACGAAAATATAGCTCTTATAAAAACTGTACACGTCCCTAGATTTGTCGTTTATAGGCAAATGAGATTTCTTGCCATAAAATAAAGCACGCATAGCTCATTTATAAATACCTGTCACAAACATATTTCTTTACCTCATCCTTGGACTTCATCTCCTAGCTAGCGTTTGTGGAGCTTCAAATAATGACAGTTACATCTTTTTCCTTCTTCCTTTTATTTTTCTTTCCTTTGTTTTCTTTTTGTTTCACTCGGCTGCCACAACCTTGGACTGCAACCCCACTACCTTCCCCTCCTCTACGATCTAGCCGTCACTACTACCGAGCCTATCCCATATTTTTCCATTCGAGCCCACCAATACTAGGTTATCACTGCATACGTGCACTTCATGTTTGAAAACAAGTGTAGCATGCATGAATTAGGTTGTCATATATATTTATTTTGTTGCTTTGGCTGAGTGATAGAAAACAAGAGAGAAAATAAACTAGCAAAGGAGAAGTGGAGAAAAATAAGAAAAAAAAACAAAAACATCTTAATTTTTGATGGTAATAATAGAATATCAATTCATGATACAAAATGCATGCGTGCATGCTTTTTGATAAGCAGGGTCGTGCCCTCTTGTAGCAGCAATAGCAAGTGAATCTTGATAAGTACAAGTGTATAGGAAGGCAAAAATTATTCCAAGTAATATTTGAAAAAAAAAGGGGGAAAGAAAGTAACGTGCATGCATTTAATTTGGATAGGTTTTAGCAGTGACTTCATAAAATCCTTACTGCCTTGAACACTTTCCTTTTCAATAAGTTGTGTCTCCTGTACTTAAGTTAGATAGTTTGTTCACCACCTTTGAAATGTTTTAGCCATCGAGTGGAATATGCGTGCATGTTTCAGATAGGTGACCAAGACTAGATGTTACGAGACGTGACAAAAGAAAAAGAAAAAAAATATATTTTATATATTTATAAATTTAAAATAATGGGCGGGCTGAGTTTGTTTGGATTGAGCCGGGTGGTGGAGTGGTCGAGCTTACGGGTCAAAGTGTCTGTTCATCCCTTTTTGTTTCATATTAGAATTTTACTTGGCTTGACGTTTAAATTAATTCGTTTCCTTTTCAAAAATAAAATCTGGTCGCACCCGCCACATCAGTTTGATCGTGCTTCTGTACGTTTCTTTTTTTTTCAAGTATTACCATCGTTCGGAATCAATTTTTCTGCAGCATTCAGGTGAGTATTTATCACCAGACAAACATACCTATATATCTGTGAATTTATCACAAGTGTAATTGTAAATTTATTTTATTAAATTTTATCTGCCTGTGATATAAACGTATGATGTTAAACCCCATTATTAATTGACACATCATCAGTTGTTTATTTATTGTGATATTATTGCAGTTATACTATTTAATGCTTATTTACTGTTAATCACACTACAAGTTCCCTGTAAATTTGAGATCGTTATAGGCTGAAATGATAGGCCTGAACGATAATTATTTATCCATTTAATTATTTAATTACTTATTATTTAACTTGGGATTGCGGTTTGAAATGATAGAACCCGGGTTTTCCTTGTAAATTGCGGATTGAAATGATATATATCCGTATCACTTGACCTAGGCTAGAAAACTATATACAGGCCCGTGGTTTATATAATATTTTTATGAAATGTTTTAAAAATATTTTTAAATGTAAATTTATAATATTCTGGTTTAAATGTATTTAAAGGATTTTATAAAATTTATAATGATATTTGAATGAGTCAAAATGTTAAATAAATGAAAGTCTATGTAAAATTTTGGAATATAACTTATTTTGGGAAATTCTGAATTTTTGTTAAAAGTGAGATTTTTAATTAAGTAAAATAATTGATAATAAGTTATTTTGGGGATTTAAAAATTTAATTGTTAAGTTAATAATTTATTACAGCACTAAAATGCTGTTTTTCGTAAATGAACTGTTTTAACCTACAACTTTAGGTAGCATTTTTTATAAGTGCTACGGAAACTGAATTTTGATTGTTTTAATAAAATTTAATAGAAATAATCTTTGGGAAAAGGCTTAAATTTTGGATTTTAATATGTAATTAATAAAAATAAGGAATTGACTTTAAATGGTTTTGAATGGAAGAATTTAACTTTTAAATGTAAGTTGAAAGGCAATTAATCCCTAAATAAATTAGATAGATTTAAATGGTATTTTATAAAATGATTGATGTTTAAATAAATGATGTTAGAAATGATACTATGATATTGAAAGGTATTTGAAATTTATTTATATTTTTTTGTATCAATACCATTTTAAAAGTTGTAACCACGGGTTATAATAAGTTTGGTTCTAAAAGAGACCGGGATCGGATATGGGCATACTCTCTGTCGATACCGAAAACCACTTTGACAACCGTGTACGCGGTGGAGATTCCATAATGAAGTAGGATGGTGGTGACGTTTTCTTTGAGGTAAATACGTGGACCCGACTCCCGTGAGTTGGCATAAGGTGGCTAAAACAGGAGCGATTGACGGATTAATGAGGTAGCACCTCTGATCGGACGCACTTCTTCGTATGCCATTCTATTGCTTTTGTGATTGTTTGGTGCGCACCTTTGATTTGGGAGTGTTGTTGGAGGTGGGCGGTAGCTGCGTGCTGCGCGTTTCCACCGGTCCGGAAGCGTAATTGGTATATCTACCCTGGCATTGCCTAGTTGTGCCGTGTCACCTACCATAGCGAGCCCTATACGAGTTTGATTTGTGTCGTACCTATGGAGTATCTTCTCGTAGTCTCCCGATCGGGAGATATGCAGGTACTGTATAGACTATTGGCATTATGTGTGTTAAGGGCTATATGGGTAACCCCTTAACGCTATTTTAAAGTAAGTTTATTTTACTAATAGGCATTATTATAATAGCGAATATTACTACATAGTAAATAGTTTAACGGATCCTTAGAGGATGGGCGGTCCCAAGCATCCTTTAAGTTACTTGATCTATATTACAGTACACTTGAATTAGGTTACACTATATAAGTATGTATGTCCTGACTTGAGTGTTTATGTTTTATTTTACGCTCGGGTCAGCCTGAATTGCAGTTCAGCTTTCATCCCGGAGCTAGGACTTCTGTAGATCTTTCAAGCTGCCGGCAAACTTTCAGTCCGTTATCTTATTTATGTAATCAAGACTATGGGATATTTGGATTTTCTGTTTATGTTTTAAACTATATTTGAGATTAAAGACTATGTAATGTTTATTTGTGTGAGACTAATTTTAGTGGCTTCATGAACCACTAAGTATTTTAAATTCCGCTACGAGTTTTCTGATATCTGTGTCTGTGATTCTGTGGTTTGAATTCATTTGCTCCTAATTTATTTACAATCTATTGTTTTGAACTATTAAAGATTGACATGTTTTAAATTTATTGTCGAATTTGAATGGTACAAAATAGTGGACTGTTACAGTTGGTATCAGATCTTTGGTTTAACCATAGCCTAAGGAGCAAAAACTCATTAGAGATAGGGTAGCAATACCCTAGAATGAGTGAAGTCAAATCCTAGAATCCCTTCCTTGTGAGAGAACGTATTTTAAAGTATAAAATGATTTCAAAGGGTTTTTTCAAAGAAGTATTTTGATATAAAACTTCATTGTTTTAAATAAGATTTTCCAACTACTCCTTTCCTTTTCTCCATTCTATATAATTAGAATTTTGTTAAATGATTGTTCTAGTTAAACTTTATCTTATCTAGAATATCTTGGCATCAAAAAAATTCCTCTGTCCTTAAATTCATTCTTGATTTTTTTCAGAATGAATCGAGGAAATATCAGAGATAGGGGACGAGCTGCTGCCCCAGCTCCTCCACCCGCTGCCTCTGTTAGATTTACTAAGCTATGCAAAGATTATACTGAGCTTGGTGGCACTAAGTTCACGGGTTCTGAATCCACAGTAGAAGCTCAACAATGGTTGAGAGACTTGGATAGAATCTTCTCCGGTCTCGAAATCACAAATGCCCAACAGAGACAATTGGCAGCCTGGCAGATGAAGGGAGCCGCTTTAAATTGGTGGCTATCAGTTACTGCTCACACTAATGAGGCTGACATCACCTGGGAGCAATTTAGGTATCTTCTTCGGTTGTCCAACTTAGGATTCAATTCCTCCATTTTTTTTGAAATTTTCCTTATCCCTCTTATCGTGCTTTAGGGAGGCCTTTTTGGTCAAATGGATGCCCGAGGCGGGCAAGTCTCAGCTCTATCGAGACTTTATGGATCTGAAGCAAGGCGTTATGTCCTTTACGGAATACGAGAGAAAATTTAATGAACTCTCGCAATACAGACTGAATTTGATAGACACACCGCTGAAGAAGAACGAGAAATTTATTGCTGGAACACGACTCGAGTTTTACGATCGACTTATTACCCACGTGCATGGGACGTTCACCGCTTTGATGGACATGGCTCTCCGGTATGAGAACCCTACTTCTAGGGCCACTCCAGCTGCCCAGTCTGCACCGGCTCAGTCTTCTGGAAATTCTAAGAAAAGGAATTCCAACTTCTACCGACATAGGAGGAATAGGACTCCAGGGCTTGGATCATCGTCTTCGTCATCCCTGAGGCAGCCTGTGGATCTATCTACCATTACTTGTTACCGATGCGACCAAAAGGGACACTACGCGAATAGCTGTCCTACCTTGGGTGCTGCGATTCCACCTCCTTCTCAGTTGGCTAGACGAGACCTCTGCCACATCTGTCTTCAGACGGGACACTTCAAGAGAGACTGCCCTACCCAGAAGATGGGTACGACATCAGGAATTTTCGCCGTTACTTCTGCATCCTCCCCAGCCCCACAGCCTGCACCTGTCCCAGCTCCTAGCGATTCTCACGGTACACTCCAGAGTTCTTTTACCTTGCATTATTTTCCTGTAAGAGTTCTATTCGATACCGGAGCTTCCCATAGCTTCATCTCGTCGGATCTCTGTAATAAATTTGAAAATCTTCTGTCTCCCGAATTTTCCTCTGTACCCTTATGTGTTTCAAACCCTATCGGTGGTCCGGCGAACCTTGATAAGGTTTGTATAAATGTGAAACTCTTTCATGGTAGTTATCGATTCACTGGTGACTTCTACGTTTTGGGGTTCGACGCTTTCGACATACTGCTTGGAGGTGATTGTTTAGATAGTCACGATGCCCATATCTCGTGCAGTTCTCGAACTGTGGCCCTCAAAGATGATTGTGGAAATCCATTAGAAATCCAGTGTAAATTGCCTCAGGAGTTCGCTGGTAGTTTCATTTATTCCCTCGATACTTTTGCTGATGATATCCATTCGACTCGAGTAGTCAAACTATTTCCTGATGTATTTGGTGAAGTCATTTCTCTACCTCCGAAAAGGGAAATTAATTTCCGTATCGATCTCATTCCTAGAGCATGACCTGTAGTCCTTCCACCCAGAAGAATGGCTCCACGGGAGAAGATCGAATTAAGGAAGCAAATTCAGGATTTGTCCTCTAAAGGTCTGATTAGGCCTAGTTTTTCAGAATGGGGAGCAGCCGTAGTATTCATCACCAAATCGGATGGTTCTCTTCGGATGTGTATTGATTATAGGGAGCTGAACAAGCTCACTATGAAAAACAGATATCCTATGCCCCGCATCAATGATATGTTCGATCAACTCTATGGAGCGACTGTTTTCTCCTAGCTCGATCTAGCCACGGGTTTCCACCAACTCAGAGTTACTGAGGAGAGCATTTCTAAAACTGCTTTTTGTACGGAGAATGGTTTCTGGCTAGTTATGCCTTTTGGTTTGACTAACGCTCCCGCCTTTTTTGTCGACTTCATGAATCGGGTTTTTCGTGACGTGCTAAATAAATTCATTCTTGTCTTTATTGATGATATCCTTGTTTTCTCCACGACGAAGAAAGAGCACGATTCACATTTGAATTATGTTTTAGAGACTCTCCGAAATCACCAATTAAAAGCTAAGTTTTCTAAATGCCATTTCTAGGAAGAAGAAGTCCGATTCCTCGGTCATATTGTCTCTAGTGAAGGAGTTTCTATCGATCCAGTCAAGATCGCTGCGATCAAAGATTGGAAAGAACCAAAGACTCCAACTGATATTCGCAGTTTCCTAGGCCTTGCCGGTTACTATCGGAGGTTCATTGAGAACTTTGCTTGGATTTTTGCCCCTCTGACTGCTCTGACTCGAAAGAATGCTAAGTTTATAAGGAGCAATAAGTGTAAAGCTGCATTCCAAGAGTTAAAAGATAAGCTCACCTCCGCACCAGTGCTTACTGTACCGAATGGAAGCGAGAGATTAACGGTATTTACCGATGCTTGTCGAGAGGGTTTGGGAGCAGTATTAATGCAAGATGGGAAGGTAATTGCATATGCTAGTCGCCAGTTGAAGACCCAAGAGGCTAATTATGCTGCTCATGATTTAGAATTGCTAGCGGTTGTCTTTGCTCTGAAGCTATGGAGACATCATCTCTTGGGGGCTAAGTTCGACCTCTTCACCGATCATTAGTCATTGAAATATATCTTCACCTAGAAGGATTTGAATCAGAGACAAGTTTGGTGGCTCGAGTTTCTAGCTTCTTAGGATCTTGACATCAACTATACCCCGGGGAAAGCAAATGTAGTGGCAGATGCGTTGAGTAGGAAGAAGTCTTTGTTGTGCCAGCTTTTTGTTTCTTCTCCTCTTATGTATCGTATTAAGGCTAAGCAGGATGAGGACGAGATGCTTAGGCGTGTGAAGGGAAGTGTCCATAGCAAAGATGGTGGAAATAGTAGTATTGATGGTAGTGGAGCCCAGATTGATGATAAAGGGATTTTAAGGATTAATAATCGGATTTGTGTCCCGAATGTTGATGGTTTAAGGCAGGAGTTACTTCGGGAACATCATCAATCCAGACTTTCCATACATCTTGGTGTAGCGAAGATGTATCAGGATTTAAAGAAACTTTACTGGTGGAAGGGTATGAAGCGCGATGTCTCTATCTTTGTGAGTAGGTGTGCGACTTGTCAGCAAGTCAAGGCTGATTATCAGAAGACACCGGGTTTGTTACAGCCTCTGGAGATTCCCAATTGGAAGTGGGAGCAAATTTCTGTGGATTTCATCGATGGTTTACCGAGATCTAGGAGGGAAAATGAGAGCATATGGGTTATCGTGGATAGACTAACCAAGTCAGCTCATTTTATTCCAGTCAAGGCTTCTCGGATGGCTTCAGGCTTATCTGAGATTTATATGAGGGAGATCGTTCGCCTCCATGGCGTTCCCCTTAGCATAGTTTGTGATCAAGACCTTATTTTTACTAGTCAGTTCTGGAAAGCATTCCAACAATCCTTGGGTACTCGTTTGAATCTGAGCACTGCTTACCACCCCCAAACTGACGGTCAAACTGAAAGGGTAAATCAGATTCTAGAGGATCTCCTTTGTGCATGCATTTTGGATTATGGAGGATCTTGGGAAGACCATCTCCATCTTATGGAATTCACCTATAACAATAGTTATCAGGCTAGTCTTAAGATGTCCCCATTTGCTACTCTCTACGGGCGACCTTGTAGATCTCCTTCTTGCTGGATTGAATCCGGTAATCGCTTAGTTCTTGGGCCCGAAATGATTTTGGAAGCTTCGGAGAAAGTGGAGGAGATTAAGAGAAGGTTAAAGCTTGCTCAGGATAGACAGAAGAAGTACGCGGATCGTCGTAGAAGAAGTTTGGAGTTTGCTGTTGGTGATTTGGTTTTTCTTAAGGTTTCCCCTTTAAGAAATGTGGTTCGATTTGGGCGCAGAGGGAAGCTGGCTCCTAGGTTCATCGGTCCTTTCCGCATCTTGGAAAGGATTGGATCTCTTGCTTATCGACTAAATTTGCCCGAGAAATTTGCTGGAATACACAATGTGTTCCATGTATCCCACCTTCGTCGCTGTCTTGACGATCCATCTCTTATCATCCAGCCTACTGCTCTTGATGGTTTAGACATCGAGCCTGACTTAACTATTGAAAGGAAGCCGCTTCATATCGTTGATCAAGGTACGAAACAGCTAAGAACAAAATCTGTCCGACTAGTCAAGGTGCAATGGAGCACTGATGAACAAGATTGCACCTGGGAGACGGAGGAGAGCATTCGTGCTTCGAATCCGGAATTATTCGTTTAAGGTACTTCGGTTTACTATCTTATCTTCCTTTGTTTTCCTTCTTTCGTTCCTTTTCAAGGACGAAAAGTTCTGAGTGGGGGAGAGTGTAACAGCCCTAGTTTTTCTAGCACTTTATTCTTTTATTTATAAAACCTTGAAATTTGTTTTAAAATATATTTTTAATTTGATTAAATCTTTTCCCAAAATTTTAAGTATAAAATGGAAGTTTTGAAATTTTTAACTTTGTTTAAAGGATAACTCTAATTGGAATTTTAATAAAAGGATTGGATTATCTACTTGCTTTAAAAAATTGGTAATATTTTGTCCATTTGAATAATAAATCGCTTTGTAAATGGTAATAGTAATCAGAGAAGAAGGTAACCACAATTCTATCTTTTATTCAAGTAATAAATTTAAAGAAGATTTATAGTGTACAAGGAAACTGTTAAATTACACATTTAAAGGGTACGATATTTAATAACGTATAAAATAGAAAATCGTATTAATTAAAAAGCGTTACTTTTGCATTAGTTTTGGGTGTATATTTTGCGTAGGTTCTACGCATTTTTAAAATTCACATCGCAATATATATATGAACAATACTTATTTTGCGGTTGTTCTACTGATATTTATTGTATACTTTTTAAAGAAAAAGATAAATATTACGAAAGGAAATAAAATTTTACCTTAACTACATAAATAAATATACTAGTAGGCGTGCATTGTTTTAAGAGGGAAAGAAATAAATTTTCCCTTTCCATCACCTCCTTTTATCTAATAGAAATTATACGCATTTGTTTAAGAACGTTCAAACCATAAATTAGTGACGTTTTCTTCCACTTAAATCAACACCATCTAAATATTTAGGGCTTGCCTTTTTCTTTCCCTGAACCAACGCACTCACATATGAAATTTATTGCCACTTCGCTACTCTAAATTCACGCAAGTTATTATAAGATAAGGTAACGTTCGAAATCAAATATCATTCCGTTTCCTCAACTATCAAAGGCTAATTCTCTCATTTAAACACGTTGCAATAAATTTGTCCAAAATTCTATTCCGTTCAAGGATAAAATAATTGCATGCCGCCTCTAAAATCCAATCAACAAATCAAGTGCATGCATGCCTGTTTTGGTTACTCAAAATTTTCGCAAGCTTCACCTAAATACTGGAAACGTTGCATTTTTACTTCACCTCATTTTTAGCTCTGTTAATAAACATTAAATGGAAGCAACTTATCCCTTACCTGTGTGAACGAAATTACTAAATCTCAAAAGAAAATAATAATGCAGCTTCCTATTTTATAACACGTTCGGAATGTTCAATTATTTTCTACCTTTTTTCCCCATAATCCAAGTAATAAAAACCCACGCACCCTTTGTATTACATTGAAATCATTTATTTTAAAATGTGACTTGCCGTTTTCTTTACATATTGATTTGCAAACAAACGAAATTCCTTGACCATAAAACTTGCATGCTTTGATTGCGCATCTTATTATTTCCTTGCGTACAAAGCAATGAAAATATAGCTCCTATAAAAACTATACACGTCCCTAGATTTGCCGTTTATAGGCAAATGAGATTTCTTGCCATAAAATAAAGCACGCATAGCTCATTTATAAATACCTGTCACAAACATATTTCTTTACCTCATCCTTGGACTTCTTCTCCTAGCTAGCATTTGTGGAGCTTCAGGTAATGACAGTTACATCATTTTCCTTCTTCCTTTCATTTTTCTTTCCTTTGTCTTCTTTTTGTTTCACTTGGCTGCCACCACCTTGGACTGCAACCCCACTACCTTCCCCTCCTCTACGATCTAGCCGTCACTACTACCGAGCCTATCCCATATTTTTCCATTCGAGCCCACCTATACTAGGATATCACTGCATACGTGCACTTCATGTTTGAAAACAAGTATAGCAAGCATGAATTAGGTTGTCATATATATATTTATTTTGTTGCTTAGGCTGAGTGATAGAAAACAAGAGAGAAAATAGACTAGCAAAGGAGAGAAGTAGAGAAAAAGAAAAAAAGAAAAAAACAAAACATCTTAATTTCTGATGCTAATAATATAATATCAATTCATGGTACCAAATGCATGCGTGCATGCTTTTTGATAAGCAAGGCCATGCCCTCTTGCAGTAGCAATAGCAAGCGAATCTTGATAAGTACAAGTGTATAGGAAGACAAAAATTATTCCAAATAATATTTGAAAAAAAAGGGGAAAGAAAGTAACGTGCATGCATTTAATTTGGATAGGTTTTAGCAGTGACTTCATAAAATCCTTACTGCCTTGAACACTTTCCTTTTCAATAAGTTGTGCCTCCTGTACTTAAGTTAGATAGTTTGTTCACCATCTTTGAAATGTTTGAGCCACTGAGTGGAATATGTGTGCATGTTTCAGATAGGTGACCAAGACTAGATGTTACGTGACGTGCAAAAAAAAAGAAAAAGAAAAAATAATAATTTATATATTTATAAATTTAAAATAATGGGCAGGCTGAGTTTGTTTGGATTGAGCCGGGTGGTGGAGTGGTCGAGGTTACGGGTCAAACTGTCTGTTCGTCCCTTTTTGTTTCATATTAAAATTTTACTTGGCTTGACATTTAAATTAATTCATTTCCTTTTCAAAAATAAAATCTGGTCGCACCCTCCGCATCAGTTTGATCGTGCTTCTGTACGTTTCTTTTTTTTTTCAAGTACTACCGTCGTTGGGAATCAAATTTTCTACAACATTCAGGTGAGTATTTCTCACCAGACAAACATACCTATATATCTGTGAATTTATCACAAGTGTAATTGTAAATTTATTTTATTAAATTTTATCTGCCTGTGATATAAACGTATGATGTTAAACTCCATTATTAATTGACACATCATCAGTTGTTTATTTATTGTGATATTATTGCAGTTATACTATCTAATGTTTATTTACTGTTAATCACACTGCAAGTTCCCTGTAAATTTAAGATCGTTATAGGCTGAAATGATAGGCCTGAACGATAATTATTTAGCCATTTATTTATTTAATCATTTAATTATTTATTATTTAACTTGGGATTGCGGTTTGAAATGATAGAACCCGGGTTTTCCTTGTAAATTGCGGATTAAAATGATATATATCCGTATCACTTGACCTAGGCTAGAAAACTATATACAGACCCGTGGTTTATATAATATTTTTATGAAATGTTTTAAAAATATTTTTTAATGGAAAGTTTATAATATTCTCGTTTAAATGTATTTAAAGGATTTTATAAAATTTATAATGATTTTTGAATGAGTCAAAATGTTAAATAAATGAAAGTCTATGTAAAATTTTGGAATATAACTTATTTTGGGAAATTCTGAATTTTTGTTAAAAGTGAGATTTTAGTTAAGTAAAATAATTGATAATAAGTTATATTTGGGGATTTAAAAATTTAATTGTTAAGTTAATAATTTATTACAGCACTAAAATGCTGTCTTTTGTAAATGAACTGTTTTAACCTATGACTTTAGGTAGCATTTTTCATAAGTGCTATGGAAACTGAATTTTGATTGTTTTAACAAAATTTAATAGAAATAATCTTTGGGAAAAGGCTTAAATTTTGGAATTTAATATGTAATTAATAAAAATAAGGAATTTACTTTAAATGGTTTTGAATGGAAGAATTTAACTTTTAAATGTAAGTTGAAAGGCAATCAATCCCTAAATAAATTAGATAGATTTAAATGGTATTTTATAAAATGCCTGAAGTTTAAATAAATGATGTTAGAAATGATACTATGATATTGAAAGGTATTTGAAATTTATTTAGATTTTTTTGTATCAATACCATTTTTAAAAGTTGTAACCATGGGTTATAATAACGTTTGGTTGTTAAAGATATCGGGATCGGATATGGGCATACTCTCCGTCGATACCGAAAACCACTTTGTCAACCGTGTACGCGGTGGAGATTCCAGAATGAAGTAGGATGGTGGTGACGTTTTCTTTGAGGTAAATACGTGGACCCGACTCCCGTGAGTTAGCATAAGGTGGCTAAAACAAGAGCGATTGACGGATTAATGAGGTAGCACCTCTGATCGGAAGCACTTCTTCGTATACCATTCTATTGCTTTTGTGATTGTTTGGTGCGTACCTTTGATTTGGGAGTTTTGTTCGAGGTGGGCGGTAGCTGCGCGCTGCGCGTTTCCACCGGTCCGGAAGCGTAATTGGTATATCTACCCTGGCATTGCCTAGTTGTGCCGTGTCACCTACCATAGCGAGCCCTGTACGAGTTTGATTTATGTCGTACCTATGGAGTATCTTCTCGTAGTCTCCCGATCAGGAGATATGCAGGTACTGTATAGACTATTGGCATTATGTGTGTTAAGGGCTATATGGGTAACCCCTTAACGCTATTTTAAAATAAGTTTATTTTACTAATAGGCATTATTATAATAGCGAATATTACTACATAGTAAATAGTTTAACGGATCCTTAGAGGATGGGCGGTCCCAAGCATCCTTTAAGTTACTTTCTCTATATTACAGTACACTTGAATTAGCTTACAATATATAAGTATGTATGTCTTGACTCGAGTGTTTATGTTTTATTTTATGCTCGGGTCAGCCTGAGTTGCAGTTCAGCTTTCATCCCGGAGCTAGGACTTCTGTAGATCTTTCAAGCTGCCGGCAAACTTTCAGTCCGTTATCTTATTTATGTAATCAAGACTATGGGATATTTGGATTTTCTATTTATGTTTTAAATTATATTTGAGATTAAAGAATATGTAATGTTTATTTGTGTGAGACTATTTTAAGTGGCTTCATGAACTATTCATAAATATGTAATGTTTATCTGTGATTCTGTGGTTTGATTTCATTTGCTCCTAATTAATTTACAATCTATTGTTTTGAACTATTCAAGCTTGACATGTTTTAAATTTATTGTCGAATTTGAATGGTATAAAATAGTGGGCTGTTACAAAGGTTAAGCGAGAAGCTTGGCTCTGGTGGGACTTACTCATTAGAAATAATGTCTGTATTACTCTAAAATGAGTTTGAGTGTATTAATAAATATGAGCGCGTATTTGTTTGTGAATATAAAAGTTGTTTTTATTTTGTTTTGACCTATCGGTTGAGTGTTTATGGATTATGGTCAATATGTGGGACGCCATGTTATCGATAGGAATTTCTAGACTCTTAAACAAGATAAACCGATACAGTATTGTTTTAAATAGGGTAAATGAATTTTTTTTACCCAAATCATTTTTGTATATAAAGGAAATAATTTTTCGTAAAATGTTGTAGTTATATATGGATGCTTGGTTGTTAGGAATGATAATATTAAATTATTATCATTGTTGTGTAAAATTGAATAGGATATTGAAACTATAACTAAAGCTAAGGAATAAATTCATATACAAAGGAAATTTTAAATGTAAACTGTAAATGTGATTTTTAAATTGAAATAAGATTTCAGAATAATATCTGAATATGAATTGAAAGAATTTAGGAATTGAAATTTTGGGGAAGTTTAATTCCTTTGGGTTGAAAATGATTTTCAAAGATTTAGGGGAAGAATAATAGGAATATTATTCGAAAATATTTTGAATTGGATTTGAAATCTGGTGAGACTTGAAGTTAAGAATGTTTGAAAATGTTTTTAAAGAGATAAAAGCATTGAACTCTTTCGGTAGCTAGAAAATAACTTCGGTAATGACTGCAGCATCATCTATGTTCATTTTTGAGTTTCCACGAGAGAAATTGCTACCAAATTATTTTAAATTGGAATTTTTTGCAAAACTGGGTTTGATTTTGAAATTAAAAGAGATAATTGAATTTACCAAAGAATTTTGGATATAATTGATTTCAAATGATTTTTGAAATACTTAAGTGATTATTGAAGACTCTGGAATTGGTTTAAAATGTTTTTTTTGAGTATCATAAGTAATAGTTTAAACTCTGGAGGTTTAACTAAAAATGTTTATGGATTATAAAAAGGTTTGGAAATTTATAAAGTTTGAAAATTTCCTGGAATGAAATTAACTTGTAAAAAGTTAATAAAGTTAGAAAGGTACTACAATTAAATAAAGTAAACTTAAGAAGGTTAGTAAAGTGGAATTGAAAAATATAGTTTGAGTGGATTAAAAGAACAAAGTTCAAAGAATTAAAAATTTATTTGAATTTGAAATAAATTAGTTAATGGAGCTAATTTAAAATGAGTATGGAAACGAAATAAGTTAGAAGAGTAAGTCCAATTTAATGAAGTTAAGCTAAGTTTAATAATAGATTGTAACTGGATTTGAATTAAAGTCGGAATATAATTGAAATGGAATTGTATCACGTTGTAACGACCTTGGATTTTTAGCCCCGTTTATTTTAATAAATATTTGATCTAATTAAATAAAATGTGAACAGATCATATTAAAATGAATATAATTTTGGAGATATCTACCATTTGTTTATATAAATTTGTATTTTAAAAAGGAGATTGATTTGGAGCATTTAAAATTAAATCTCTTAATAATATTTATAATAAAATTTGTCTTATATAATTAAATTAAAATACCTTCTTTTGGTTAACATTTGATAGAAATATCTATAGATGATAATGTTTAAAATTAAAAATCTAATTCTGTCAATATAAAATATAAATATTAAATTTAAGTAAAACTTAAGGTTATAATTTAAATAAAATACAAATAAAAATAAGTATAAGTTTAATTAAATCATATTAAACATTTTTAAACATTGATAGTTAAGTATATAAGTATAAATGTAAATAAACCATATGAACCTAATTTAAATATTTAAGCTAAGATACAAATGTAAATATAATCAAGAGTTAAGGGAAACACTAAGTATAAAATGAAATAAAACAAGTATAACATAATAACAAAATAAATATCTAAATAAATATCTTCATATACATGAACAATACAAATAAAGTAAAACCAATATGCTGACAATGAAGTGTAAAATACATTTGTTCAATGCAAGAATTCACATCTGGTATGCAAGAAGACAAGTGTTTACAGCATATTCAAGTTTATCTTTATCCTCAAAACAAATCAGGTTATACAAACGAAGAGATGATGTTTAGTATGAACTGAAACAAGAACAAACTATATATATGTATGCCACTAAGAAAAGTCAGGCTGCACCTATAAAAAAAAGAGAAGGATAAATATAAACCTATAGAAAAAGCCAAAGGTCATTAAATGCTAGCACAACAAAATTCTTTTCAGCCTCCATTTTGATAAAAATATCTTTGGCCAATTTATAAATAAAAAATACTAGTACAACTAAAAATCTTTGTGATTAGTAGTGGTACATTAAGCCTGCACATTTGGTTTCTTATATATATATCATCTAATACGTTTCATTTGGTTGATAAGCCTGAGAAAAGAAAATTATATATATGCAAACAAATATGAACTAAACTCAAGAACTTGATATAAGCTTGAAGGCTGGGAAACAAAGATTAAGATTGTGTTCATCTGTAAACTGAAACCGCTCTCTGTCAAATCATTTTAGGTGAGTAGACAACCTATTTCAGAATTTAAATTGAACTAAATATGTGTGTGACACGGTTTAAATAATGGCTGTTTGAGTATTTCTATCAGATTCAACCCTGTATACATATACAAATTTATCTGGGCATCTTTTTATCTCTATTTATTTGGATTCAGAGTAAAATTCATCAAGAAATTCAATGTCCACCAATTAAATTATTTTTAGGCTTTGAAGTTTAAACAAAACAAGCTAGATTATACGTGATTTAAGATCTGTAAATATTTTCTAATAGAATATTGTTTGGTAGCAATAGCAAAACAATTTTTACAGGAAAAACTTATTTTTTTTTAATATATTCGAGTGTCACGAAACTTAAATTAAATTATATAGCTTGAATTGTTATCAGTAGAGAGGATTTTTAAATCAAAAATGGAAATTTTTCACTGAGTTTGCGAAGAGGGATGCGTAGATGAACTGAAAGTGGGTTCTTGGCAAATTCAGGCGGTCGGTGGAACTAGGGGTGACCGGGTTGTGTGAGGTGGTGGAGGAGCCTACTGGGGTAGTGGGAAAAATATGCAGGGGTGACCACGACGTCGGAGGTGACGGTGGTGCTGTTTTCTTTTTTTTTAAACCTAATTTTACTGGAGCTCAAATTTTTGACCGCCGTGACTTCGACGTAACGTCGAGTGTGGCCGGGCTTGGAAGGGAGGTGCCTGGGTCGTAGACAAGCGTGTAGACGGAGGTGCGGTGATGCTAATGGTTGGTGTTGGTGGGATGTGGTGATTTTTCGGTGGGATGTTCGAGTTTTTATTCAAGTTACAGGAGAATTTTTGATTTCGACTTAACCGTGTAGATTTGAGTGTTGATTTCAAGTGATGGGTCAATTTAGGGTTTGTTGAGGGCGATGGAGGTTGCCTGAAGTGCGGCGAACCACCGTGCACGTGCACGGTGGCGTTTGGGGTGGGTTGTCGTGTATGAGACGGCGTGGGTTGTTGTCGCGTATCGTCTCGAGTCGCGCACGAGTGAAATTGGAGGAATCTTCGGGTTTGTGTTCGTGTTTTCTGTGCGAAGTTGGTTTTTCTGATGCTAAATTACTATGTTAAAACTTAAACTAGTTACTGAAAAAAAAAAGGGTTTAGGGGTGACTCGGGAAAGGGAAATGGTAACTCGAAGCGTTGTACGAGATTTTCCAGGGCAGTTCTCGGTTTTGTTAACTGGAGTAGTATGTTCTTTTTGTTAGTAAGTAAAGTAACAGTTTTCCAACAAAACTGTAAACACTGTAAAATTTAATAATATTTAACAATATAAGTTAAAAACTTAGATACAAGCTTAAATTATATTAATCAATACTTTAAAGTGTGTTAAACTCTTAATTATTATTGTTTTTAGGTAATTAATGTAAGATGAGTATAAAACATTTTAACATATAAGTTAGTGAGAAGTAATAAATTGATTGCAAAAAGGTTAAAGAAGATTACCTATAAAATGTTACTTAAGTTGAAAGATTAACATAAATTAATTGTTTTTAAAAAATAATAAAGAATGATTAACTTTTTAATTTTAATTAGAGTTTGGAATTATGTAATTATTAAGGAATAAATAAATAGTAATTAACCACTTAAGTAACTAATAAATGATTAGAAGTTAAGTAATTAAGTAAAATTAGTGATGGATTATAAGTAACTAATAAATTGTAATCAACTAATTAAGTTAATCAATGAATGATTAATAGTTAATTAATCAAGTGATTTAATTATGAATTAATAGTTGATTAAGTTAAGTAATTTAATTAAGAATTAATTATTGATAAATTAAGTAATTAGCGGATAATAATTGGAAAATTAAGTTTTATGAATAAATAATTAAAGATATTAATTAATGATTAGGGAACAGTTAATTAAGTAATTAAAGTTAAATCACTTGATTGAGGAAGCAACTAATTAATAGTGTGAAATAAAGTAATTATGTAATTAAGACTTAATAATTAATTAATAAATCATTAATTAAACAATTTGAAATGAAATAAGTAATTGATTGTTAATTAATGATTAATTAAACAGAGTTAAGTGGTTAATTCTCAGGTAATTAATTCTAAATTGAATTAATTACAAATAAGACTTAAAGATGTCTGCTTACGGACTGTTATGTTGAATATCTGATTTGTGATATTTATCCGATGATATTCTGTGATGTTCTGTGATATATTGTGTTATATCTATAGTGATTGTATATGATTATCTGTGATAAATGCTATGTGAACTATATCATTGAATTTAAACTGTTTAAGTTAATTAGACAACTTAGCCTTTAAAATGGCGTTTGGATTTCGATGAGACCGGGATCGGGTATCCATTTGATATTCCAAAAACCACATCGATCCAATTTAAACGTTAGGTTGTGAATTCTGAAATGAAGATCGAGATAGTGTTTCAGAATGCAAGGGTTATCGTCGTTGAATCTGAGGGTGATTCCAAAATGAGTGTGATGAGATAATGCCTTCGGTTTCGTTCGAACCTGGAACAAACTTGTATGGATTGAATGCTTTCAACACATCGTCAGGCGGACGATGAGCATTCTAAGAAATATGTCATGTAAAGGTAATCGCAGCCTCAAGCCTCATCAACCGGGAATGGCTAAAACAGGGGAGATGCAGCAAGGTTAGTTGGGTCATGCCCAAGCAGGATAAGATATTTCCCCTGTCTAGATGTACCTTTTTATTTCGGCTGTGTGGGCGGTTGCTAGCTACAACCGCGGGGTTTATCTTGTTCGGGACTGTTCAGTAAGGAATGGTTCCGGCCTTGTGTTGTAGGGGGTCGGGAGTGATCCTCGGTACGGTGATCAAGGCCCCGTACTGTGACAGGCGGTACCCCAGTAGCCCTGCCATTGTTGGAAATCCATTTTCCCTACGAGACCCTACGGTTTTGATTTGTATTACCCACTTTTGTGGCTAGTAGCTGGAATTTAATGAATGTAACAATTTCGGCTATTTTCTATTTACTTGAAAACCCTAGACACTATTATAATATCACTGGATTTCCTATGAAATGTTTTGGTTAGCGTAAGGTAAAATCTTACCCGTATTTATTTGTGGGGAGTCTTACGTGATACCTTTATTTTCAAATGTTTTTCAAAGTTAGACAACTTTAAACTGTTTACTCATACCAGAGCCATGTCTGACCCAGAGTTTATATTTTGTTTTTCATAAACTCTTGGGTACTCAAATTTTTATGAGTAGTCAAGTGATAGGTTTTGGACTTTGATTTCTGGAGAAGCTTGGAGCAGGAGTTTCCAGACGTATGTAGCCATCTACCTAGTTTCGCTGTGTTAGTTGATGTATGATGTACCTCTGATGTATATAGTGGTAGATGTATATATAACTGTCATGTGTATTGATACTGTATAACTCTGATATATATAAACTATGTAATATTTATGTGATATATTGTATTTTGTTCCGTTCCGCTGTGAGATTCTGATGTTGTTGTTCTTTCTTTTCTTTTCTTTTCTTTTCTATTTCTATCCCTTTCTTTTCTTAATGATGATGTGCCTTTCTGGTAGTATAGAAGGGCGGGTCGTCACAGTCGGTATCAGAGCATGGGTTAGTGATAACCTTGGCTTTGGTAGGAATTACTCATAGAATAAAGTCAGTAGTACTCTAAAATGAGTTTGAGCATATTAATAGACATGAGCACGTATTTGTTAGTGAATACAAAATTGTTTTATATTATGCTGACTTATCTGTTGAGTGTTTATGAATTCTGGTCGATGTGTGGGACGCCATTTCATCGATAGGGATTTCTAAACTTTTAAACAAGGTAAACCAACACAGTGTTGTTTTTAAAGTAGAGTAAATGAAATAATTTTACCCAAAATTATATTTTGATATAAAAAAATATTTTTCTGAAATTATTATTATTATATATATATATATATGGATGTTTGGTTGTTAATAGTACAATCAAAAAAAATTTAAATTTTGAGTGGTTTATAACCAAATAAATTGTTTAAGTATGATTTTAAATAAAAAGGAATATAACTAAAATTTGATTAAACCAGAATTTAAGTCTCGGAAATTTAAAAGGTGTTTAAATGAATTTAAACAAAAGGATTTGGGAATTTGAAATCTTGGGAATGTTTGAAATGTTTTTCCAAAGATTTGAAGGCAATAATGGAATATTGTTTTGGAAAATACGGTTGAATGGAAATTGTCTTGGGAGGAAATTGTGAAAGTAAGGAAGCACTGAACTCACTTCAGTCGCTGAAAAATAATCCTGATGATGATGGCCACATCATCAGTATTCATTTTCGAGTTTCTAAAGTGATGGATTGCTGCCAGGATAATTGGACAAGATATTGTTTGGGCTTGTTGGGTATACAAGTTGTTTTAGAAATTTCAAAAGGGAAAATTTGTTTTGGTGAAAACAAGTGTTTGGAATTTGAAAATTTGATTTGATATACCAAGTGGGTATGTGTAGTTATTATTTCAAAATGGTTTTGGAAATGAAAACCAGGCAATTGAATTCTAGGAAATTTTATTTAGATAATGTGAAAGTTTAAATGGATTAACTATTGGACTTATAAAGTAAAGTTGATATTAATAAGAAGAAATTGGGAATTTTGATCCAGGAATTAAAATCTAATTTAAGTAAATGAAAATGAAGAAAATATATTTGAATTTAACCTGAGATGAGTTAGATAAAATTGAAGTTGAAATTAAATTGAAATTGAACTAAATTGGAAGGTAAAATGATTGTAATGGTGAAATGAAAATTTATACCTTAAGATAGTGAGTGCTATATATATATATATATATATATATATATATATATATATATAATCTGAAATTGTGATTATAAGATGAAATGACTCAAATGGGCAATATAAGCTTTTAAGTAAACAAATAAGTTTTGAGCTCATATTGAGAAATAAATTTAAACAGAATGGTAAGTAACTAGATTTAACTGAAGTTGAGTTGGAATAAAACTGAATTTGAATGAATTCAATCGAGTTACAATTAATATTGAATGGAATGAAATTCTTAAGTAAATAAGTAAGTATTGAATTAAATTAAAACAGAATTGGTGTGAGTTGTAAACAAATCTAACTCAAGCATAAATTGAATAACCTTATTATAAATAAATTCAATAATGAATTGTTCATGTAAATTAAAATTTAAGAATGGATAAAAGAATAAACTAATCGAATAAATTTGTTAATAGTTGTGTAACGTCCCGCCTTTTCGCACGATTTAAATCGACACACGTGCCAATTCAAACCATACGAAAGAGTGGATTGTTATGGGGTAAATAAAAAAAACGAGAAAGAAATAAAACTAAACAGAATCTCACAGCGGAAGGATAAAATATAATAATCAAAATATACAGTTCATGAAGCTGTTTTACAAAACCTTTGATTTTATCTATACAATACATATCAGAGTACACATACCATATAACAATGCAGCAGAACAATACGAGTGTAGTGGAATATAATTAATAATAATAATAGAAATCTCCGTCTTCGTCCTCCAGAGCTAAAGTCTTCGATCCTGAAATGCTCGGAATGACCCGAGCGAATTTGAAAAGACAAAATCACTCGAGTCAGAACTAAAAGATCTTATGTGAGTCAAATTAACAGAAATAAATATGAGTGCAGTAACTCAAGAGATGCTCCGGATTTACATCTCTTAAGGATCCGTTAAATTATTTACTATGTAGTATATTGCGCTATTATAATAGTGTCTATTTGTAAAATAAACTTACTTTTTAATAGCATTAAGGGGTTACCCATATAGCCCTTAACACAAACAATGCCAACAGTCTATAAAGTACCGTAATACCTCCTGATCGGGAAGCTACCAGAGGATACTCCATTGGCACGACACAAATAGAAACTCGTAGAAGGCGCGCTAGGGTAGGTGACACGGCACAACTAGGCAATGCCAGGGTAGATATACCAATTACGCTTCCGGGCTGATGGAAACGCGCAGCGCGCAGCTGCCGCCCACCTCGATCAACACCCCCAAAATCAAAAGTAAAGTGGCCACCGAATCAATCCAAAAGTCATAGTATAATATCGAAGGAGTGCGTTCGATCAGAGGAATGACCTCATTGGCCCGTCAATCGCTCCTGTTTTAGCCACCTTATGCCAACTCACGGGTGCCGGGTCCACTTATTTACCTTACAGGGAACGCCGCCACCAACCTACTACATTCTGGAATCTCCACCGTGTACACGGTTGTTAAAGTGGTTTTCGGAGTTGGCAGAGAGTATGACAACTTCCGATGCCGGTCTCTTTAACAACCAAACGTTATTATTACACCGCGGTCATAAAAAAAATTTATACTTTAAAATCAGAGAAAAATATCCATTTTAAACCATATAAATACGATATCATTTATATTTTTTAAAACCCCAAATCAATACGATATCATTTAGATCCAAAATCATATAATGTCATTTTATTTTCCAATATATATTCTTTTCCAAAATCATAGGGTTTTCAAAGTAAAATATTTAGAAATCAAAACTCTTTAATATAATATTTTCAAATTATACTACCTTGAAAATCGTACCCTTGAAACAAGTTTCCATCTCTTAAATGGTTAAATATTAAGTTACTTTTATAAAACAAAATAGCTTCTTTAGATTTCACAAATCAATTTCAAATATCGATTTAAACTACCAAATACCATTTTAATTCTTATGTTTCATAGCTTTAAATATTTCACCATTTCAAAAACACACTCATTTGACAATCCCATATATATTAAATTCAATTACTTATTATTTAGACTTGAAATATTTACTTAATGAATTCAATATAATTTAAGAAAACCTTTAACTTCACATAACTGGAAAATCTTTCAATTTATTATATATTCATTTAAATCAACCTGATATTCATTTAAATCACTCTACCCAAAAATCAAGTTATAAAAATCATATCCTTTAGAAATTCTAACTTTTTATTTAATTCCAATTTAACTTAATATTCATCTTCCAACCTTATTCTCATTTAAGTCAATAGAACTTCCAGAAATTAAATTTTTAAATAAATGCTTAATCGTATTTGATCTTAAAAATCAAACTTTATTTTATACTTCAAATCAAATTTATACAAAGCTTAAAAGCCGGAAATTACCATATATATAATAACCTTTATCAATAACCAAATCAACATCCCATAAATCATATATATATAACTTTACAAAATCATAGAAAATCATTTCAAAATATTTTTATATATATACCGCGGTGCCTGTATATAATTTTCTATCCTATGGTCAATTGATACGAATATTTATCATTTCAATCCACAATTTAGAAATAACAATGCGGTTGTATATCATTTCAAACTGCAATCCCGAATGAAATGAAAATGCATGATAACTTGCAGTTTATATAAGATAGAACACATCATCCATTCACCCAATATCAATCATAAACCAATTTATTTCAATCATCATCAATTTAAACAAACATCAATATATAGCATATAAAATATAACAGGTAATAAATGACAGCTATTCACTAACAGTTTATATTCAATAATAAATTTATTAACTGTTTAACTATCAGTTTATATGCAAATAAATAAATTTTAACTGTCGATTTATATGCAATAATAAAATTAACTAACAGTTAAATGAAATAAATGTGATTCAACAGAAATGATGAATAAAACATGCCAAACAGTTATAAACAAACTTCTACCCAAATCTTAAATCTATTTACAAACATAAGAAATTTTAGAAGTTGCGAGTGGGTTAAAATACTCACCTTTGGGATCTAAATCGAATTTAAATCCAATTTAGACCCAAAAATTCGATGGTCTCAGAATTCCTTCAAACCAGCGTCTAAATGTCTAGAATTCCAATACGAACCTAGCGGAGAAAACCGCGTGTGAAACTGAGTTCGTATGAGAAAGTTATACGCATTAATGGTGATTGAAATTTCAAAAAAAGAAAAAAGAAATTATATATCACATCATATATTTTACTTAACTTGCAATGGAATTTTTAGTATTGAGTACCTTTTTCGTTAACCAGATTTTGATCTGCACCTACTTTTTCATTTTGTTTTGTTTCCTTGCTATCTTAATATATTTTTTTTATAGAAAATTTTGAAGAGAAGATTATATAAATCTGGATTTGAAGAAAAAGACATGGAAAGAAGAGAAGGTTTAAAAGAGGAAAAAAAATTTAAAGAAGAAGAAGAACAACAAAAAAAAAGAAAGAAAAAAAAAGAAAAGGAAAATTTGAAAAAGAAGAAGATTTGAAGAATAAGAAGAAGAAAGAGGAAAAAAAAGCTTTGGAAAAAAAAAGAGAGAAAGGAGATTTGAAGAAGAAACAAGAAAAAAAAGAAGGAGGAAGGTGAAGAGTGACAAAAATGAAGCTATAGAAGATGAAATTTAAAAAAAATGAAATGAAGCTACAAGAATGAGGAATGAAACAAGTGAAAAGATAATATAGCTAAATATAAACAAAGTAGGAATTGAAATAAAGTAAAAATATGAACAACCCAATAAAAATGGTAGATATTAAAAGAGGTGAAAGAAAGAATTAAAAATATGAAAAGTATGTAACGTTCATGAAATGCAAAGGCTTTAGACCATGTAAATGGAAATGAGTAATGGAACAAATGAGGAAACAATGGAAAAAAAATGTGACAATTATTAATTAGAAAGGGAATGAATGGACTAACTCTACTCTATAAACAACTTTTAGAATTCAAATTTCAAAACATTTGTTTACCCAATTAATTTTTTTTAACCCCAAACATACCAAATTTGACATTCATTAACGATTTAATTACCACAATATAACTAAATTTAAAAAGACCAATTTACATAACGGGGACAGCGGGTACATAAATAAAATATGAACCATGATTTGAAAATTCAAATTTAAAAATAACATTTTTCTCGACACGTAATTATGAACTCAATTATTTAATTTATTTTAAATTTCAAGGTTAGAAATAAAATCACTTCCGTTCAACCTATGCTTGCTATTTAACTACCGTAAAAAGGTTGTTTTAAAAATTCAATTTTCTCTTTTTACAACGTTATATTTATATTCACAATGGAAACGTTCACTTTATTTCCTCAACATTCTTTTATTTTCCTTAAAATGCTTATTCGTTACTGGCAATTCATAAATGTAAACATTCTTATATTCTAAAATGATCAACTTATACAATATTAAATCCATTCTTATATTTCCAAATATTGTACATTCATATTGAACATTCTTACATTAATTTTATTAATTGCATTTTGTTTCTTTTCCTTTTTCAATTGAAAGATTTTAATAAATTTATTTCCAGTTAATTTTAATCTTCCACTTCAAAACAGACCCTAATTGATGAAATCGATTAAATAAATGCGTGAACATTGTAATCCTTATTTATAGTCAAGCAAACATGTTTATAAAATTACAGTTTCCAACAAGCATTAAATTACATACTAAATAAATCTTTTTCTCTATCAATCAATATTCATTTAAATCATCATTAAAACTGACATTTAGTATTCCAATTCCTGTTATTAAATTATATTCTAATATGCATTAGAACCTTCCAGTTCATTGCTTCATTGTAGTTTTATTGTTTTTTTAGAATTTTATTTATGGTCCAAACTTATGATCTAATAGCATAGTTGACATTTGTTCTACATTTCATTACGTTAATATACCCCAGTTTCCATCCTTTATTTGCATTAACTACTATATTTCCATTTTATTGAACTTTGGTCAATTTCATACATTAATTATAATTAAAGTCTCAATTAATTAATTTACCTTGGTTTCATTCTCTTATTAAATCAATTATTACCTTATATGCATAGTCAACATTGTTATATCTTCCATTACATCAATATTTTACCATTTCATCCTACCATTCATTTACGTAACCTTTTATTTCATTGATTTTAATAAATTCACTTATTAAAATTTCCAATTCCAATAAATTTGAGTAAACTGATTTCCATCCTTTTATTCAAATCCAAGGTCATACTATGATAAAAATTTACGTTGGTTACACTGTATATAATCAACCTTTTTACCATTTTCAATTAAACATACATTAATTGCACTAATTAAAGGAATTAATTGACATTTATATCCAATTAAATTTAATAGACCAAATAAATAGGTAATATATATAATAGTTGCACCATTTAGCCTTTAATTACAATTATAAGTTTATTACTTACGAGCAAATGTTACCATTTCTTTCATAACACGAATTTTATTCAATTTCCGTTAACAGTGTATCATTTCATTAATGAATTCAATATTTACATTCTTTTTCCCTATGTGCACTTTATAACCAAATATAACCTTACTCTATTTCAATTAATTGGAATTCCATCCAAATGGTTAATAATTTGCTTTAATTAATATTGTTGCATTTCATTTTAGTATTATTCCAGTTATAAATCTTAAATTTTAATTTCTTCCACATTTAACTACAAAATCTTATTAAATTTACCATTTTTAATTGTCAAAATTACGGGTCGTTACACTCTCCCCCACTCAAAACTTTTCGTCCCCGAAAAGAGGAAAAGAAGGGAAAAGAAAATTAAGAAATTAAATAGACAATATATCATATTCAAAATATTAAATTTATAAAAAAATGATTTACAAAATTAATTAATTAAAATAACGTATACCAATTTATAACAATTAAATCTTTTTTATATATACTTAATTACTAAAGTTTGGAAAACACTTTTCAAAAATTTTCTAAGTCCAAAATTTGCGGAAAATGTTGGCAGAGTCTCCTTTGTACGGAGAGGCTTGGGAGAAAATAAAATATCAAAATATAATAATTATATCACATATAATATCCAAAATAGTATATCCCAGTACGGGATAAAATATATAAAATAGCGCTATAATCGTAATCCGAAACGTACCTATTTGTCGGGCAATTTACGCTTAATTTATGGAACCAAAAGCAGTAGCAATTGCTTCCATAACCTGCATTTCACTTATAAAATCCAAAAGGTTAACAATTTATATAAAGTGAAATATTTAAGTGGTTTCAATCACTAACTACAAATGAATACAACAACCAACAATTTTAACAAACAACATATACAACAAATACAAAACAACCATACAATCAAACAAACAAATAGTTGTTCGGGTTCAAAACTTTTAAATTGTACGGAATGAAGAATAAACCATCAAGTGCATCATTTACTCAACAGTCTTAGATTAAACACAATGGATTATTCATCCATCCCAACAAAATTAAAGTTTCCTTACCCAACAACCACAAACCACGCCAAACAACAATTCCAATCAACAAATCAAATTAACTTATTATAAATTTTATTTCATACATCAGTTGTTTGATTATCTTTTTATTTATACGGTGATTCATCGTTTTAATTTACATTTACTCATTAAATGTTTGATTCATTTATTTTTACTTATTATTTACAATTATTCAATTTCATTAACTCAGGCCATGCTAGTTCTTTTTATCTCATTATAATTATTTATTCATTTATTGCATGCCCTCGTTTAATTTGTTAGCATTTCCATTTTATTTACTTAAGTTGATATTCATCTATTTGAATTACTTACCTTTAATTTTATTCACTTACAGTAAGATTTTAATTGTAACTTAAGTTGATAAAATTAAATTCTCATTTATAATAGCAAATTCATTGAATTCTACACTACCTACTTTTACTTGTACAATTTTCATCACATTTCCTATTAAACATTTCAACTTTTAATATTTGGTAAGTTATATATGTTTTTTAAAGAATGTACTTGAAAGTTATACAAGTTTTCTCATTACCAATGATTAATTTAAAATTCAATAATAATATTATTTATTTCGTAGGTTATAATTTCAAATTCCATTTAATACCATTTATAACATATCATTAAATCTCTTATTTCCTTTAGAGATTTTAATTTATTAATTACCTACGTTTCAATTCACTACAATAATTGAAACAATTAACTAATGGAAATCTAAGAATTTAATACCGGGTTAAATTTCAAATTATTTTAAAATAATAGATAAATATATTCTTACAACTTATATATCTCTAATTATATTTAAAACAATTCAAAATTTATATATTTTTCAAAATGAATCTGCAGTAAAACTACTACAGTGGCCTTTTCCCTTCGAAACTCGAAAATGAAAGTCGATGATGTGGCCGTCATCACCGAAATTATTTTCCAACGACAGAGGGGAAAGCACAAAACTTATTTTTTCCAAAAATCTTCTTTAAAACAATTCTTCTGAATTATATTAAAATATTTATATCAGAAAATACTTATACACAATATTATTATATTCCAAAATTTATTTGAAAGAAATTTCAAAACCCCGGAACTTAAGCCCTAAATTTCCAGATTTCATATATTTTACTTTCAACTTAGTTTCAACTATTATTTTTATTTCATTACCTAACACCTAATCTATAGCAACCAAATATATGTCATTATAAAATATTTTTATATATAGAAAATATAATAGGCAAAGTTATTTCATTCACCTATATTAAAATCAAATATTATGTCGGTCTGTCCTATTAAGTGTTTAGAAATCCCTATTGATGTCACAGCGTCCCATGCACCAACTAGAATTTATAAATACAAAACGGAACAGATTAACACAATATTAAAATCTTTTTATAACACTAAAAAATATGCCCTCTCATATATATACACTCAGCGACTCCCATAGGGTATTACTACCCTATTAGTAAAGAGTCAAACCCCACAAAGCTAAGGTTTATCGCTAAACCAAAGCTCTGATACCAGATGTAACATCCCGCCTTTTCGCACGATTTAAATCGACACACGTGCCAATTCAAACCATACGGAAGGGCGGATTGTTATGGGGTAAATTAGAAAAACGAGAAAGAAATAAAACTAAACAGAATCTCAAAGTGGAAGGATAAAATATAATAATCAAAATATACAGTTCATGAAGCTGTTTTACAAAACCTTTGATTTTATCTATACAATACATATCAGAGTACACATACCATATAACAATGCAGCGGAACAATATGAGTGTAGTGGAATATAATTAATAATAATAATAGAAATCTCCGTCTTCGTCCTCCAGAGCTAAAGTCTTCGATCCTGAAACGCTCGGACTAACCCGAGCGAATTTGAAAAGTCAAAAACACTGGAGTCAGAACTAAAAGATCTTATGTGAGTTAAATTAACAGAAATAAATATGAGGCAGTAACTCAAGAGATGCTCGGGATTTACATCTCCTAAGGATCCGTTAAACTATTTACTATGTAGTATATTGCGCTATTATAATAGTGTCTATTTGTAAAATAAACTTACTTTTTAATAGCGTTAAGGGGTTACCCATATAGCCCTTAACACAAATAATGCCAATAGTCTATACAGTACCGTAATACCTCCGGATTGGGAAGCTAGCAGAGGATACTCCATAGGCACGACACAAATAGAAACTCGTAGAAGGCGCGCTAGGGTAGGTGACACGGCACAACTAGGCAATGCCAGGGTAGATATACCAATTACGCTTCCGGGCTGATGGAAACGCGCAGCGCGCAGCTGCCGCCCACCTCGAAAAACACCCCCAAAATCAAAAGTAAAGTGGCCACCGAATTAATCCAAAAGTCATAGTATAATATCGAAGGAGTGCGTTCGATCAGAGGAATGACCTCATTGGCCCGTCAATCGCTCCTGTTTTAGCCACCTTATGCCAACTCACGGGAATCGGGTCCACGTATTTACCTTACAGGGAACGCCGCCACCAACCTACTACATTCTGGAATCTCCACCGCGTAGACGGTTGTTGAAGTGGTTTTCGGAGTTGGCAGAGAGTATGACAACTTCCATTCCTAGTCTCTTTAACAACCAAACGTTATTATAACACCGCGGTCATAAAAAAAATTTATACTTTAAAATCAGAGTAAAATATCCATTTTAAACCATATAAATACGATATCATTTATATTTTTTAAAACCCAAAATCAATAAGATATCATTTAGATCCAAAATCATATGATGTCATTTTATTTTCCAATATATATTCTTTTCCAAAATCATAGGGTTTTCAAAGTAAAATATTTAGAAATCAAAACTCTTGAATATAATATTTTCAAATTATACTACCTTGAAAATCATACCCTTGAAACAAGTTTCCATCTCTTAAATGGTTAAATATCAAGTTACTTTTATAAAACAAAATAGCTTCTTTAGATTTCACAAATCAATTTCAAATATCGTTTTAAGCTACCAAATACCATTTCAATTCTTATGTTTCATAGCTTTAAATACCATTTCAAAAACAAACTCATTTGACAATCCCATATATATTAAACTCAATTACTTATTATTTAGACTTGAAATATTTACTTAATGAATTCAATATAATTTAAGAAAACCTTTAACTTCACATAACTGGAAAATCTTTCAATTTATTATATATTCATTTAAATCAACCTGATATTCATTTAAATCACTCTACCCAAAAATCAAGTTATAAAAATCATATCCTTTAGATATTCTAACTTTTTATTTAATTCCAATTTAACTTAATATTCATCTTCCAACCTTATCCTCATTTAAGTCAATAGAACTTCTAGAAATTAAATTTTTAAATAAATGCTTAATCGTATTTGATCTTAAAAATCAAACTTTATTTTATACTTCAAATAAAATTTATACAAAGCTTAAAAATCGGAAATTACTATATATATAATAACCTTTATCAATAACCAAATCAATATCCCATAAATCATATATATAACTATACAAAATCATAGAAAATCATTTCAAAATATTTTTAAATATATACCGCGGTGCCTGTATATAATTTTCTATCCTATGGTCAAGTGATACGGATATTTATCATTTCAATCCGCAATTTAGAAATAAAAATGCGGTTGTATATCATTTCAAACCGCAATCCCGAACGAAATGAAAATGCATGATAACTTGCAGTTTATATAAGATAGAACACATCATCCATTCACCCAATATCAATCATCAACCATTTTATTTCAATCATCATCAACTTTAACAAACATCAATATATAGCATATAAAATATAACAGCTAATAAATGACAGCTATTCACTAACAGTTTATATTCAATAATAAATTTATTAACTGTTTAACTATCAGTTTATATGCAAATAAATAAATTTTAACTGTCGATTTATATGCAATAATAAAATTAACTAACAGTTAAATTAAATAAATACGATTTAATAGAGATGATGAATAAAACATGCCAAACAGTCATTAACAAATTTCTACCCAAATCATAAATTAATTTACAAACATAAGAAATTTTAGAAGTTGTGAGTGGGTTAAAACACTCACCTTTGGGATCTAAATCGGATAAATCGAATTTAAATCCGATTTAAACCCAAAAATTCGATGGTCTCAGAATTCGTTCAAAGCAGCGTCTAAATGTCTGGAATTCCAATACGAACCTAGCGGAGAAAACCGCGTGTGAAACTGAGTTCGTAGGAGAAAGTTATATGCATTAATGGTGATTGAAATTTCAAAAAAAGAAAAAAGAAATTATATATCACATCATATATTTTATTTAACTTGCAATGGAATTTTTAGTATTGCGTACCTTTTTGCTTAGCCAGATTTGGATCTGCAACTACTTTTTCATTTTGTTTTGTTTTCTTGCTATCTTAATATATTTTTTTATATAAATTTTTGAAGAGAAGATTATATAAATCTGGATTTGAAGAAAAAGACATGGAAAGAAGAGAAGGTTTAAAAAAGGAAAAAAAATTTAAAGAAGAAGAAGAACAACAAAAAAAAGAAAAAAAAGAAAATGAAACTTTGAAAAAGAAGAAGATTTGAAGAATAAGAAGAAGAAAGAGGAAAAAAAAGCATTGGAAAAAAAAGAGAGAAAGGAGATTTGAAGAAGAAACATGGAAAAAAAGAAGGAGGAAGGTGAAGAGTGACAAAAATGAAGCTATAGAAGATGAAATTTAAAAAAAATGAAATGAAGCTACAAGAATGAGGAACGAAACTTGTGAAAAGCTAATAAAGCTAAATATAAACAAAGTAGGAATTGAAATAATGTAAAAATATGAACAACCCAATAAAAATGGTAGATATTAAAAGAGGTGAAAGAAAGAATTAAAAATATGAAAAGTATGTAACGTTCATGAAATGAAAAGGCTTTAGACCATGTAAATGGAAATGAGTAATGGAACAAATGAGGAAACAATAGGAAAAAAAAGTGTGACAATTATTAATTAGAAAGGGAATGAATGGACCAACTCTACTCTATAAACAAACTTTTAGAATTCAAATTTCAAAACATTTGTTCACCCGATTAATTTTTTTAACCCCAAACATACCAAATTTGACATTCATTAAATATTTAATTACCACAACACAGGTAAATAGACACAAGGAAGAAGTTGCAAAAAAAATTAGTCTCAGGGACAACAAGTTTTCTTTTTAGTTTGAAGGACACTTTTTAGTGTAAACTGAAAATGATAGTTACAACTATCATTCTGTGAATTACACTAAAAAGTGTCCTTCAGCCTAAAAAAGAAACTTGTTGTCCCTGAAACTAAATTTTTCTCTAACTTTTTCCTTGAGCCTAAAAACCCCACCACAAAATAACTAAATTTAAAAAGACCAATTTACATAACGGGGACAGCGGATACATAAATAAAATATGAACCATGATTTAAAAATTCAAATTTAAAAATAACATTTTTCTCGACACGTAATTATGAACTCAATTATTTAATTTATTTTAAATTTCAAGGTTAGAAATAAAATCACTTCCGTTCAACCTATGCCTGCTATTTAACTACCGTAAAAAGGTTGTTTTAAAAATTCAATTTTCTCTTTTTACAACGTTATATTTATATTCAGAATGGAAACGTTCACTTTATGTCCTCAACATTCTTTTATTTTCCTTAAAATGCTTATGTTACTGGCAATTCATAAAAGTAAACATTCTTATATTCTAAAATGATCAACTTATACAATATTAAATCCATTCTTATATTTCCAAATAATGTACATTCATAATGAAAACATTCTTACATTAATTTTATTAATTGAACTTTGTTTCTTTTCCTTTTTCAATTGAAAGATTTAAATAAATTTATTTCCAGTTAATTTTAATCTTCCACTTCAAAACAGACCCTGATTGATGAAATCAATTAAATAAATGCGTGAACATTGTAATCCTTATTTATAGTCAAGCAAACATGTTTATAAAATTACAGTTTCCAACAAGCATTAAATTACATACTAAATAAATCTTTTTCTCTATCAATCAATATTCATTTAACTCATCATTAAAACTGACATTTAGTATTCCAATTCCTGTTATTAAATTATATTCTAATATGCGTTAGAACCTTCCAGTTCATTGCTTCATTGTAGTTTTATTGTTTTTTTAGTATTTTATTTATGGTCCAAACTTATGATCTAATAGCATAGTTGACATTTATTCTACATTTCATTACGTTAATATACCCCAGTTTCCATCCTTTATTTGCATTAACTACTATATTTCCATTTTATTGAACTTTGGTCAATTTCATACATTAATTATAATTAAAGTCTCAATTAATTAATTTACCTTGGTTTCATTCTCTTATTAAATCAATTATTACCTTATATGCATAGTCAACATTGTTATATCTTCCATTACATCAATATTTTACCATTTCATCCTACCATTCATTTACGTAACCTTTTATTTCATTGATTTTAATAAATTCACTTATTAAAATTTCCAATTCCAATAAATTTGAGTAAACTGATTTCCATCCTTTTATTCAAATCCAAGGTCATACTATGATAAAAATTTACGTTGGTTACACTGTATATAATCAACCTTTTTACCATTTTCAATTAAACATACATTAATTGCGCTAATTAAAGGAACTAATTGACATTTATATCCAATTAAATTTAATAGACCAAATAAATAGGTAATATATATAATAGTTGCACCATTTAGCCTTTAATTACAATTATAAGTTTATTACTTACGAACAAATGTTACCATTTCTTTCATAACACGAATTTTATTCAATTTCCGCTAATAGTGTATCATTTCATTAATGAATTCAATATTTACATTCTTTTTCCCTATGTTCACTTTATAACCAAATATAACCTTACTCTATTTCAATTAATTGGAATTCCATCCAAATCGTTAATAATTTGCTTTAATTAATATTGTTGCATTTCATTTTAGTATTATTCCAGTTATAAATCTTAAATTTTAATTTCTTCCACATTTAACTACAAAATCTTATTAAATTTACTATTTTTAATTGTCAAAATTACGGGTCATTACAAGTTGGGATTTGAATAAAGGAAAATCAAATCAAAGATTTAAATGGAAGTTGGAGGAATAGAATAAACTAAAGTTGTTGGATGGAACAGTTTGAAGAAGATAAATAACTTAAGTTAATTATGAGATGATTGTTTAAAATATTGGTTGTCGAGTTTAATAAAATGGTTTGGAATCAAATTCTTTTGAAATGAAAGAAAATGCAATGAAAGGATTGTGAATAGATTAAATGGGATGGAATCAAGTGTAAATTGAATTGGAATCAATTTAGAATTTGTTATAAAGTTTAAGTAATTATTTATTCGCAATAATATTATCGAATTGCATACGAAAATGGGTCGTTTGAAGTAAATGAGATTAGATAAAATTCTATGAATTATTAGAAGCGAATAGGATGATCTTGAAATCAGTTGGAATGAATATAAGTTTGTTTTGCTAAATAAATTATATATAAGCAAGTAAGTTGTAAATTAAACTGAAGGGAATGGTCTGAGAATTGGTTAGAAGAAATTGTAATAAGTGTCGAAACCTTACATAGATGCTTATGAAAAAAATTTGGGAATTAGAAATTAAAAACTTTAGGAACAAACCGATTTCAAATTGAAGATTTAAATAAATTAGTGGATGAAACTAATTTAAAAATAATAATAGGAATCAGTTATAAATGGAAGATAGTCAATAAAATTCAATATTCAGAGTTAAAGATAAATTGAATTCACATGAAATTGGAAATTCAGATTTAAAATAAGAAGATATAAAGGTAAGGTGGTAAAGGAATAATATAAGAGTATATATATAGTGCTTGTATTAAACTTAGGAAATGAAGTGTGAAATTCTTAAGTAAATTTGATACTGAGAAAATTATTCCAAGTGGATAGAAATCAAAATAATGTGAAAAAAAGAAAATTGATATAGTTGATAATCAATGGATATAAATACGTAGGATGAACGTATATTATTTTATCCGCATAACAATTTGATCCAGTTTCGAGCATAGAATTTCGAGATAGTTATATATCGATCCGAGTTGGGATTTTTCATTCGATTTTCGACGACGAACCATGGATATGGATTTTGATTGATTCTGGAAATTCTCTACCATAGTTGTGGCTCTGTAAGTAGAATGACAGTTTCTGATCAAGAAGCCAAATCTGAGTCCGTACTAGGAAGTCGGGTGAACGATACTAGTTCGGAAGAGAAATTGTGTGATCGGGCGAGCGATCGGATTTGATATTGCGTACGAATGGTATATGTATATCGTACGGCTTGATTGAATAGATATTGAAATTCAGTAGAGAAGTCAATAAAATTTAGAAAGAGTTAATACTGTAGATTTCAGTATTGAATTGCCATAATGGATGTCTGGAATTCATTGTGTATTCCATATATCCCATTTAAGGAAATTTGTTCATGATTCATCATTAGTTGTTGAACCAGTAGTTCAGGAATTTAGAAGTCGAATAAAATTTAACTATGGTCAGGAATCTAGTTCGGATTGTTGATCACCGAGAGACAACTCTGGATAGTTTTGGGAAAGCTTATCCGAATTCATGTTCAGATAGCTAGTGTTGTTTGTTAGGATAGACCGTTTGGTTGTTTATTAATGTATGAATGATATCTATGTTGAATGGTTGGTATAACAGCTTTTAGTTAACTTTGCTTTAAATTTCGGGGACGAAATTCTTTTAAAGATGGAGGAATGTAACGACCCTGGATTTTTAGCCCCGTTTATTTTAATAAATATTTGATCTAATTAAATAAAATGTGAACTGATCATATTAAAATGAATATAACTTTGGAGATATTTACCATTTGTTTATATAAATTTGTATTTTAACAAGGAGATTGATTTAGAGCATTTAAAACTAAATCTCTTAATAATATTTATAATAAAATTTGTCTTATATAATTAAATTAAAATACCTTCTTTTGGTTAACATTTGATAGAAATATCTATAGCTGATAATGTTTAAAACTAAAAATCTAATTCTGTCAATATAAAATATAAATATTAAATTTAAGTAAAACTTAAGGTTATAATATAAATAAAATACAAATAAAAATAAGTATAAGTGTAAGTAAATCATATTAAACATTATTCAAACATTGATGGTTAAGTATATAAATGTAAATAAACCATATGAACCTAATTTAAATATTTATAGCTAAGATACAAATGTAAATATAATCAAGAGTTAAGGGAAACACTAAGTATAAAATGAAATAAAACAAGTATAACATAATAACAAAATAAATATCTAAACAAATATCTTCATATACATAAACAATACAAATAAAGTAAAACTAATATGCTGACAATGAACTGTAAAATACATTTGTTCAATGCAAGAATTCACATCTGGTATGCAAGAAGACAAGTGTTTACAACATATTCAAGTTTATCTTTATCCTCAAAACAAATTAGGTTATACAAACGAAGAGATGATGTTAAGTACGAAATGAAACAAGAACAAACTATATATATGTATGCCACTAAGAAAAGTCAGGCTGCACCTATAAAAAAAAGAGAAGGATAAATATAAGTCTATAGAACATGCCAAAGGTCATTAAATGCTAGCACAACAAAATTCTTTTCAGCCTCCATTTTGATAAAAATATCTCTGGCCAAATTATAAACAAAAATATACTAGTACAACTAAAAATCTTTGTGATTAGTAGTGGTACATCAAGCCTGCACATTTGGTTTCTTATATATATCATCTAATATGTTTCATTTGGTTGATAAGCCTGAGAAAAGAAAATTATATATATGCAAACAAATCTGAACTAAACTCAACAACTTGATATAAGCTTGAAGGCTGGGAAACAAAGATTAAGATTGCGTTCATCTGTAAACTGAAACTGCTCTCTGTCAAATCATTTTAGGTGAGTAAACAACCTATTTCAGAATTTAAGTTGAACTAAATATGTGTGTGACACGGTTTAAATAATGGTTGTTTGAGTATTTCTATCAGATTCAACCCTGTATACATATACAAATTTATCTGGGCATCTTTTTATCTCTCTATATTTGGATTCAGAGTAAAATTCATCAAGAAATTCAATATCCACCAATTAAATTACTTTTAGGCTTTGAAGTTTAAACAAAACAAGCTAGATTATACGTGATTTAAGATCTGTAAATATTTTCTAATAGAATAGTGTTTGGTAGCAACTGCAAAATTATTTTTACAGGAAAAACTTATTATTTTTGATAAATTCGAGTGTCATAGGACTTAAATTAAATTATATAGCTTGAATTGTTATCAGTGGAGAGGATTTTTAAATCAAAAATGGAAATTTTCCATTGAGTTTGCGAAGAGGGATGCGTAGATGAACTAAAAGTGGGTTCTTGGCAAATTCAGGCGGTTGGTGGAACTAGGGGTGACCGGGTTATGCGAGGTGGTGGAGGAGCCTACTGGGGTAGTGGGAAAAATATGCAGGGGTGACCACGACGTCGGAGGTGATGGTGGTGATGTTTTCTTTTTTTTTTAAACCAAATTTTACTGGAGCTCAAATTTTTGACCGCCGTGACTTCGACGTAGCATCGAGTGTGGTCGGGCTTGGAGGGGAGGTGCCCGGGTCGTAGACAAGCGTGTAGACGGAGGTGCGGTGATGCTAGTGGTCGGTGTTGGTGGAATGTGGCGATTTGTCGGTGGGATGTTCGAGTTTTTGTTCAAGCTATAGGCAAATTTTTGATTTCGACTTAACCGTGTAGATTTGAGTGTTGATTTCAAGTGATGGGTCGATTTAGGGTTTGTTGAGGGCGATGGGGGTTGCCTGAGGTGCAGCGAACCACCGTGCACGTGCACGATGGCGTTTGGGGTGGGTTGTCGTGTCTGAGACGACGTGGGTTGTTGTTGTGTATCGTCTCGAGTCGCGCACGAGTGAAATTGGAGGAAGCTTCAGGTTTGTGTTCGTGTTTCCTGTGCGAAGTTGGTTTTTCTGATGCTAAATTACTATGTTAAAACTTAAACTAGTTACTGAAAAAAAAGGTTCAGGGGTGACTAGGGAAAGGGAAACGGTAACTCTAGATTTTCCAGGGCAGTTCTCGGTTTTGTTAACTGGAGTAGTTTGTTCTTTTTGTTAGTAAGTAAAGTAACAGTTTTCCAACAAAAGTGTAAACACTGTAAAATTTAATAATATTTAACAATTTAAGTTTAAAACGTAGATACAAGCTTAAATTATTTTAATCAATACTTTAAAGTGTGTTAAACTCTTTATTATTATTATTTTTGGTAATTAATGTAAGATGAGTATAAAACTTATTAACATATAAGTCAGTGAGAAGTAATAAATTGAGTGCAAAAAGGTTAAAGAAGATTGCCTTTAAAATGTTACATAAGTTGAAAGATTAACATAAATTAATTGTTTTTAGAAAATAATAAAGAATGATTAACTTTTTAATTTTAATTAGAGTTTAGAATTATGTAATTATTAAGGAATAAATAAATAGTAACTAACTACTTAAGTAACTAATACATGATTAGAAGTTAAGTAATTAAGTAAAATTAGTGATGGATTATAAGTAACTAATAAATTGTAATCAACTAATTAAGTTAATCAATGAATGATTAATAGTTAATTAATCAAGTGATTTAATCATGAATTAATAGTTAATTAAATTAAGCAATTTAATTAAGAATTAATTATTGATAAATTAAGTAATTAGCGGATAATGATTGGAAAATTAAGTTTTATGAATAAATAATTAAAGATATTAATTAATGATTAGGGAACAGTTAATTAAGTAATTAAAGTTAAATCACTTGATTAAGGAAGTAACTAATTAATAGTGTGAAATAAAGTAATTATGTAATTAAGACTTAATAATTAATTAAGAAATCATTAATTAAACAATTTGAAATGAAATAAGTAATTGATTGTTAATTAATGATTAATTAAACAGAGTTAAGTGGTTAACTCTCAGGTAATTAATTCTAAATTGAATTAATTACAAATAAGACTTAAAGATGTCTGCATAGGGACTGTTATGTTGAATATCTGATTTGTGATATTTATCCGATGATATTCTGTGATGTTCTGTGATATGCTGTGTTATATCTATGGTGATTGTATATGATTATCTGTGATAAATGCTATGTGAACTATATCATTGAATTTAAACTGTTTAAGTTAATTAGACAACTCGGCCTTAAAATTGCATTTGGATTTCGATGAGACCGGGATAGGGTATCCATTTGATATTCCGAAAACCACATCAATCCAATTTCAACATTAGGTCGTGAATTCTGAAATGAAGATCAAGATGGTGTTTCAGAATGCAAGGGTTATCGTCGTTGACTCTAAGGGTGATTCCAAAATGAGTGTGATGAGATAATGCCTTCGGTTCCGTTCGAACCCGGAACAAACTTGTATGGATTGAATGCTTTCAACACACCGTCAGGCGGACGATGAGCATTCTAAGAAATATGTCCTGTAAAGGTAATCGCAGCCTCAAGCCTCATCAACCGGGAATGGCTAAAACAGGGGAGATGCAGAAAGGTTAGGTGGGTCATGCCCAAGCAGGACAAGATATTTCCCCTGTCTAGATGTCCCTTTTTATTTCGGCTGTGTGGGCGGTTGCTAGCTACAACCGCGGGGTTTATCTTGTTCGGGACTATTCAGTAAGGAATGGTTCCGGCCTTGTTTTGTATGGGGTCGGGAGTGATCCTCGGTACGGTGATCTAGGCCCCGTACTGTGACGGGCGGTACCCCAGTAGCCCTGCCATTGTTGGAAATCCATTTTCCCTACGAGACCCTACGGTTTTGATTTGTATTACCCACTTTTGTGGCTAGTAGCTGGAATTTAATGAATGTAACAATTTCGGCTATTTTCTATTTACATGAAAACCTTAGACACTATTATAATATCACTGGATTTCCTATGAAATGTTTTGGTTAGCGTAAGGTAAAAACTTACTCGTATTTATTAGTGGGGAGTCTTACGTGATACCTTTATTTTCAAATGTTTTTCAAAGTTAAACAACTTTAAACCGTTTACTCATACCAGACCCATGTCTGACCCGGAGTTTATATTTTGTTTTTCATAAACTCTTGGGTACTCAAATTTTTATGAGTAGTCAAGTGATAGGTTTTGGACTTTGATTTCTAGAGAAGCTTGGAGCAGGAGTTTCCAGACGTATGTAGCCATCTACCTAGTTTCGCTGTGTTAGTTGATGTATGATGTGCCTATGATGTATATAATGGTAGATGTATATATAACTGTCATGTGTATTGATACTGTATAACTCTGATATATGTAAACTATGTAATATTTATGTGATATATTATATTTTGTTCCGTTTCGCTGTGAGATTCTGATGTTGTTATCTTTCTTTTCTTTTCTTTTCTTTTCTATTTCTATCCCTTTCTTTTCTTAATGATGATACGTCTTTCTGGTAGTAGAAGGGCGGTCGTCACACACGTGGTGGATACATTAAATGAAATTAAGCTCTTACTTAATAAAATGTAAATGAATTGTGTGAAGTCAAAGAATAGTATGGGGTTAGATTTAACTGGAGTTTAGTTAAATAAAATTGAATGGGAATAAATAGATTTCGATGGCTTATAAAAGAATTGAAAACCATTGAATAAAAAAATATTCTTGGCTAAATAAAATATATAATCCCAGACTAAAAAGTAAAATGTGAACGGGATTGATTGTAATGGATGAAAGTATGGATATAAATAAGTTGCGACTTATAAAACTTAGAAGTGGAATAAATAAGCCAAAATATAATTGTTTATATTTTGGGAAATGAATAAAAATCCAAAAACTTGAATTATAAAATAGGTTGAACTCAAGAAATTAAGTGATTTTTGGAAGGTAAAAATCAAATATGGAATTAAAAGTGGGAAATGGACTAATTTGAATAAATTGGTTAAGTGAGTATGTTAATGGAATTTTGAATTGGTCAAATGAAGGATTAATTGTGAGTTAGTAATGGAGTTGGATTGAAATAGTGATGAGTTGTAAATAAAATCCAAATGAGTAGAAATAAAATTAAAATGTAGCAGAATTTACTTTAAATAAGAGTCAATTGAGGAAAGGTCTAAGTAGACTAGACTAAGTAAATGGACATCGAAATAAAATTTATTAAGTTGGGAATAAATTTGTGAGTGAACAAATTAATTTAATTTGTAACTAAATGGAAGTGAAATTAAATATTGAAATTAAATTCAAATTGGTAAGCAAATAGAATTGAAACTAAATATTGAAATTCAATTTAAATTGTGTAAGTAAAGTAAAGATGAAGAATTAGTTCTAAGTGGACTAAAATAATAAAGGGTATATAATGCTTATATTGAACATAAGAAATGAATGGTGAAATTCTTAAGTAAGGTTGATTTTGGAAATATACTAAGTAATTTTGGAAAGGAGATTAGCTAAATTTGTAAAATGTGATAATTGTGGATAAGTACAAAGAAATCAAAATGAATGTGAATAAAAAGAGAATTGATATAGCTAATAATCAATTGAGATAAATACGTAGGATGTACGTATATTATTTTATTCGCATTGCGATTTGGTCCAGATTCGAGCATAGAATTTCAAGATAGTTATATTGATCCAAGTTAGGATTTTTCACTCGATTTTCGACGGCGAACCCTGCATATGGATTTTGATTGATTTCGGAAATTCTCTATCATAGTTATGACTATGCAAGGAGAATGATGGTTTCTGATCAAGAGACCAGATCTAAGTCCGCACTAGGAAGTCGGGTGGACGATATTAGTTCGGAAGTGAAATTGTGTAATCAAGCGAGTGATCGAATTTGATATTGCATATAGATGATATATGTACATCGTACGGGATTGAATGAATAGATGTTGAAATTTTGTAAAGAAGTCAATAATATGATTTTGAATGTTATGATTGGATATTATTGCTAAGTATGATATACAGGTATTATAAAGGAAAAGGAAAATTGGTTTTGATTTCAGAAGATAAATTTGAATTGCACGACAAAAAGGTATGTGTTTAAATTTCTGTATGAAATTTGATTGGATTTTTGATTTAGCCAATGGGCTTTTTGTTTTCTTTTGGAATTTGGGAGCCCATAGGCATTTTGTAGTTGTTCCGAGCTAGCCGCGCAAAGGAGACGTTGGCGAAATTTTACGAAAATTTAAGGAGTTAGAAAAATTTTGAATAAAATTTTGATAGTTTAAAATTTGGTTTAAACTATTTGAATTATTAAGGGGATAATATTATTGGTAACCTATGGATGGGTTTGGAAAGTTAGTAAGGGTGATAATGTGTCTTTAACAAAAGATTGTTTTGGGAAGTGTTTGAAACTGAATGGTTTTAGGAAAATAGTTAACGGGTTGTTGACCGTTCTTCTTAACTAGTAATTTCGGGGACGAAATTCTTTTAAGGTGGAGGAATGTGACGACCCAGAATTGTTGAATGTTTGAAATCGGAATATTCAATTGATTTTAAATATTTAAAAGTTAATTGTTAACTTGAATTCAAATATCACTATTTATTTGATAATTAAATTATTGAATTAAATAATTTGAAGTTGGGTAAAATGTTGAATCTAGACTTTTAAGCATGTTAAAAATAATTTAAGGGCTTGTAAAATTTATATTGATGGCACTGAAGATAGTAAAAGCGTTAAACTTGGATTTGGAAGTGATTCGTTTGGTTTTAAAAATATATTGTTTAAAATTGATATTTAAATAGCCTTTCGAGGCACAATCTCGGATTTCGACGAAACCAGTTTTATTGGATCTGTAATATTGTATTATTATCGGATTTCAATTTTCGTAGCATTTGGAGTTTTTGTGTGAGAACACGGTAAATAAACGCGTTGGAAATTATATCGGAAATTTAATATAATAACAGAGTCCTAAGGCTATCTTCTCCATATGATCGAATTAGGACTTGAAACATTTTCCATTGCATTCGAAATGGGGGTATAACATTATAAACGCCTAGCGACATGCCTCAATATGATGTCAAAATTTTAAGATTTGAATTGAAGACGGTTTAAATTTAAATATAATATATAGTGTTTGATTGGTCAAAATATTCCCATCAGCTGCCTTTCTTTCACCATCACAGCCTTTTCCCTTCCTTTCAAAAATACTGTAGCAAAGCATTATCTTCACGTAAACTTATTCGAGCACGCAATCTTCCTCTTCACTTTTTTAAGTGGTCGAGCCTTTCATTCCAAACTCAGAAGAAGAAAAAAATTCTTCTCCAGTAAACCTTAAAGCAAATCGAATCATCTCAGTAAAAATATGGGGGGCCGAAGCCTCGACCGATTAAAATCACAATTTCGTGATAATGGGTGTCGCGGTGATTTTCTGAGCCGTGGGTCTCAGGGCAAGACAGTGCTGCACGTAAGGGATGGCGGCCTCGGGGTGAAGTCTGGCGACGTCGCAGGGGCACTCTGGGTTGAAGACAATGTCGGAGGCATCGCGACTCCAATATGATGTTTAGACTTCGATGACGAACCTAAGAAGGGGGCCGAGCTCCGTCGTGAACACGTGGATGGCGACGTGAGTGATGGCGATGCTCGACGATTTTGATCGCAAAGTTGTGGCAAGTACTGCAGATGTTAAGGTGCGGCACACGATCAAGTAGTCAAATTTAAGATATGGCTGCGAATTTGGGGTGGCTTTGGGCGTCGATGTGCAGGTAACTGTCGATTTTAATTTAATTAATTGGATATGTATGTTTATAAATATGGATCTGAAGAGAAAAGACAATCCCATTTTAAATTTAATACATACATTTGTATTGAAAGGAATCTTATTTAATTTAATGTATATATATAGATAAAACAGAAAACGTATATAGCTAAGATTTTAGAAATAAAGTTTTGAATGTTGAAAGGTTTATATGAAATTGGATTTTTGTAATCTTTATAAATATATTGTTTATATAAGTAAATAATTTCAAAAGAAAATTAAATATACATGTTTTCACTTAATTGGTTATTTTTTTTAAAATAATAATAATAATAATAATATATGTATTACGAAGATTTATTTGTTTAATAAACTTATTTAATTATTTTAATTATAAAAATAATGTATTAAAGGAAATTTAGTTTTAGATTTAATAATTAGTTAATCCAATCTATTAAATGGAAATTAATCTTTCAATTAGTTAAATATTAATAAAATCATATAATGTTTATTCAAGGTTTAAAATCTAAAAAGAAACAAGCCGGTCTGGAGTGGATTGCAAAACAAAGATAAAGGTGAGTTAATCTCACTCATCTGGATTTAATTTAAATTTAAATGGATAAATTTAAATATTGGGTTGAATGGTTAAATTGATTGGATGTGGTATATTATATATAGTATATATTAGAGTGATTAATTTCCCGCAATATGTAGTAGATGAGACCCTATGCGCCACATAATAGCGGATGATATTATATAAACCATATACCGTGATATTCCACCTCGAAGTTGAATTGGTATTGTGCTAACATCTATGGATGCAGGAAAACAGGTTGGAGGGATCCAACTGAATTCCTCAAATTTATTTAGATTGTTTAATACTCTGTGATATGGTTTATATGATAATCTGTGATAGATTATGTTGGAAATTCAAATGTTGGATGCTATGGTTTGATTGAATATATTTGGATATATCGAGTTATCAAATTGTATAGATTTGGATTTTCGGAAGAAAAGAAAAGAGAGAATTTTAAGTAAATAGTTATAGGAATTTGAATAAATTAAAGAATGAATTAGGAAAGAATAAAAGTTGATTTTTGAATTCTAATACTTAAAATTCCAAGTATGGAGAAATGAGATTTATGAATAATGGGAATGAGTGATTTTTCTTAGAAACTCAAGTGTTATTATTTAAAGGAATAAAGAATGTACATTAAAATTCAAGGTTTAAATTTATTTGAAAGGATAAAGAAGGAATTTGGGTAATATTAAACTGGTATTTTCAGGTAAAAGATTTTAAATCGTAAGTAAGAATCAAAAATCTGAAGTTAATGGGTTTTGAAATAAATGAGTAAGTAAAGGAAATTATTTCAAAATGGAGTAATTTGGAAATCAATTTGGAAATTGATTTAGGTGTTTGAAATTAGAATTATAAAGGAGGATGGGACTAAGAAATTTATAAACTGGGTTTATAAAAGTGAAGTAATATATCAGTGGATATTTGGAAGGATAAATTCACGGTGGAAATTTATTAAAGGAATGTGTAATGGATAGCCAAGTACGTTTTCAAAGCAAATTTTTAAGTATAAGTTAAAAGTTTTAAAGTTGTTTTAGAAGCATGTTTTAGAAAATTTATTATTATTTTTTAAATGTTTAAATTTTAAAGTAAGTATTTTTTTCAAATGTATTTTAGTGGTAATTACATAAAGGTGGCTTGGTACTACGTTTCTAAAAGAGAAAAATGTAGTTTTATATTTTATAAAGTAGCTTTATTTTAAATATTCTTAAAATATATATTTTTAATAAAGTATTAAAGTAGTTTTTAAATTTAAATGTTAAAGTATGTTTTATAATAAAGTTTTTAAATTATTTTAAAAATCTAAAGTATTGTACTTGGTGTTTTCAGTGGAAATAAATATTTGAGAATTCAATCCCTGAGAAGAGTGCGGTTCGAAATTGTTTTCAAAGGGTTGAAAAGTGGAAATATATCTTGTGAAGATATTTTGAGATCAATAAAAAATTTGGTGAAATTATTTATGTTTGATGGTTGTTTGTGAATGTTATTTGATAGTTAAATAATCGACTATCAATATTGGCCAATGCGCTGATCGTTTCGAAGAGACCGAGAACATGACTTATTTCCTGAAAACCACTTCGATCCGGTTTGAACGTTTTCTTATGGAAAACAAGAGTTTGGATTCGAAGGTGGAGCAGTGAAGTGCAAGGGCTAGTCGCTACTAATCTTGAGGTGATTCCAAAACGGATGTAGTAGGAGTAGTGCCTTCGGTTCCGTTCGAACCCAGAACGGACTTGTATGGATGAATGATTTCAAAACATCGTCAGGAGGACGATGAGCATTCTAAGTGATATGTTCTAAAAAGGTAACGCTTAACCTCGAGCCTCATCAACCGAGAATGACTGAAAAGCAGGGGATATGCAGTAAGGCTAAGTGGGTAGCACCCATTAGGGTATGGTCATCCCTGTCTAGATGTTCCTTTTTTATTTCGGCTTAGTGAGCGGTTGCTGATCCCAACCGCGGGTGATTTTACTCGGGATTATCCAGTAAGGGGTGGTCCCGGTCTTGTGTTGTAGGGGATTGGGAGTAATCCTCGGTATAGTGATCTAGACCACGTACTATGACAAGTGGTACCCCAGTGCCTAGTCATTAGTTGGAAATCCATTCTCTCTACGAGCCTTTTACGATTTTTGTTTGTAGAACCCACGATTGTGGCTAGTATGCTGGAATTTAATTAATGTAACAATTTCGGCTATTTTAATAAGTATTTGTAAATAGACCCTATTATAATATCAGAGGATTTTAATAAAATGTGTTTCGGCTATCGTAAGGTAAAAACCCGACATGTCTATTTGTGACGTGTTCTTATGAGATGCTTTTGTTTTCCAAGGATTTTGAAACTTTAATAATCAATTTGAGTGTGGTTTCTCACGCTGGTATTCCAGACCGACTCGGGTGTTATTTAACTATAAGCTCGGGTCAGACCGAATATTATAGATTAAAGGAAATGATGCTATGGAGCTGGATGGCGATACGTACTTCCGCATTTGTATGAAATAATCCACTGTGTATTTAGTTTTAGGAAGAACGAGATATTATAACCGTCCTGATTTGTGTTGTTGTTTGTATTAAACTCTGATGTTGTACTCTGATGATGTAATGTATAAACAGATGTATTTATTTTTGTATAAAGATCATTTATTATCTATCACATTTTATTCTGCTGCGATGGTTAGATTCTGATGTTATTTTCTATTTTCTTCTTCTACCTCTTCTTCTTAACCCAAATGGTTCGTATTTCCATACATCTTGAGTTGATTGAGGGAGAATAGTGTCGACTCTGGGGTATGGATTTGCGGGTCGTTTTACAAATAATATGCAGCCTTCTAATTTTTGTTAAACCTATTTCTTTAGGAGGTCTATGATAGGTTATCTCTAGTTGAAAAAAAAATTATACATGTAATAGGTATTTATGCATAATATATACCACTTTAGCACCTTATTAGCTTTTCTTTTGATATAGTTATAAGAGAATTTGAATTTTAAGGCTGTTGCTTTTTGCATTGAACCTTTATTATACTAAAGAACAGAGCTCACACTTTCGGTAAAAATGCACGAAGAGAATTTTGGCATGATTAAAATATGGAGAACTTTGAGATTCTGTTAATACATGTTCTATGTAGATGCAATAAAATTGTGTATTGGACAACAATCAAGAAGAAAGAAAAACAATGCTTGTCTATGTTAGTAAATTCTTTAAATTAGGAACATGAAAATCAGGATGGTATAGGACTTTTGTCAAACAAAATTTGGTCCTATTTTGTCCAATGTTGTTGAAATTACAATTTACAATTCTTTTTCTTATAAGAATATATGAATTGAAATAATAATTTGATTTGCAGAAAGAAAAAAATTACATGGCAATTAAATTAAACTAAGTATACATACCTTTTTTACTAAAGGGATAACTAGGAACCTTAGATGATTAGATAGGGAAAACCTCTTAAGTTTGTCAAAAGAAAAAAAATTAAAGTTTAAACATTTTAAAAGTGCCATGGTAGAACAACAATAACTTTTGATTTTGTTGTTCGATTTTAATGAGTCTTCTTTCATTTCAAAGACATTTTAGTCAAAGATATTTTAATGTAGAATGAGATTCATATTCATTATTTTTGAAAATTTTGACATCTATTGGTGTTAAACTCATTTCGAATTCACACAAAAAAATCTACTTACGATAATTAGTTTTAGAATTTTAAAACCCAAGTGTTTTGGCCATAACTTTTGAAGGGTTTATCTTATTTCGACAATTTTACACTTTCTAAAAGTTAAGAACATAAGCAACAACTTCTATGTTGAGAGTTTTGTAAAATTTTGACATTTTCTGGACTAAAAATTTAAATTTCTTAAGTGGTCCCGCACTTAATTATCCATTTCAGATTTCATTGCCTTTGAGAAAAATCCCATAACTTATTGTGAACTTTACATTTAGTTGTCTAGAAGTTGCTTTTCAAAGCCTATACATTGTGTGACAATTTTGCATTTGGAACCCATGTCTAAATTTGTGAGTTTAGTCCTTTAAACTTTATTGAGGAGTGACCTAGTTTGAAAATGCAAATTGATATATCTTTTAAAGTTCCACGTGCTCATTATATTTATATGCGACTAATGTTGATGTAGTTAAGAATAGGTGTTGAAGATGCCTGGTTGAACTAATTAGCAGATTTAGCATGCTTTTGCTTGCATAAAAAATAAGGTGGCTCGCTTTAAAATGCTAAAATAAGGTACGTGTTTACGCAATATCGATAAATATGAATTATTATATTATTTCTGTAACGACCCGTAAATGTTGATAAATAAATTGGTTAATTTAATTAGATCTTTGTAATTAAATTTAGAAAGAAATAATTTTTTTTATAATTTATATTGAAGTAAATGTTAAGAATGAATTGTAGCAATGGTTATTAAAACTAATTATTGACAATTGGAGTGAAATCCCAATAGTGTAGTAGTGTAAATTATTGCACTTGGTTAAAATGGAAAATAAGTAAATAAAAGCAAGTGTTGGATTTAACCAATGAATAATACATTGATTAATAGAAACTGAACGTAAATTTAGGCAATAATGTTAGAGCAAGTTGATAAATAACTAATTTAGCACAATCCCAATTAATTGAAATAACTGTAAGGTCATAATTGGTTGTATTCAGTAAATTTGGAAAAATAAATTTCAGTAACTGTAATAAAGTAATAGAAAAGTATATTGTTTCCATAAGATATATAAAGGAATGAAAACTTGTGATTTATGTATGAAATAATAACCAAACTAAGTGAAATAGTGATTAACGTAAGTAAATTTGTAACAAATTGAATGGACTCCCATGTTAATAGAAAAATTATATATGTTACAACTTGGTTATGAATTCAATATAAGATAAGCGAGTGGAAATATTATAATTTGTTTATAAATCAAAATATAAGAAAACAAACGTAAATATTGAATTAATTGATGAATCAATATATATTTAATGATAATTGAATGTAATCAATGTTTAATAAGAAATTATAACATTGGTTTGGAAATGATTAAACTTGTAAGAATGTGATTGAGAGTTAATGAGAAAAAATTATTATAAGTTACCTGTTTTGATGGAATTGGAAATAAATTTTAATAAATGTAAATAAATGCTACATTTATGTGAAATGTAATACAATGTATAGGAGTTGTTAAATTGGGTATATTAAGGTAATTAATGGTAAAACAATGTAACTAAGTTTATAGAGTAGTAATGAACTTAATATAAAGATTTGAATTGAAACAAATCCATCCATTGAAATCCAATTTATAATAAGTGTAATTATTGTAGCAATTGAAATTTAATGTTATGCAATTGAAATAAAGATAAAATAGAAAAATGTTAACGTATCAGGATATATACCAATATAAACGGAACCTAAGATGATAATATGATAATTAGTTGAATTAAAAGAACGGGAGTCGGGATTTATTTATTTATTGGAATTTAAAGTTGAATAATTGCATTTATTGCAAATAAGTAGAATTAAATAATAAATTTTACGTTAATTGAAATAAAGATGGAATATAAGAAAAATTAATGTAATAGTTTTGAATCCAATGTTAAATCCATCTATTTGATAATAATGAATGGACTAATTATTGATTGATTTAATTTAATGGAATTATTGGGAATTTTATTTATAAATTCTGAATTCAATAAATTAAGGTTAACACTGAAATTGATAAATTAATTAACTTTAAATTGACATCTAAATTTTTTAAATTAGTGTGAATGATTTGGAAATATAAAAATGATAAGAATTGTCGATTTTAGAATTGAAATTGGAAATTTGATTTCATTAATCAATTATTAATTTATTCAATTAATGTAAAAATAGCCATTTTGGCCACTGACTCAGATTTCGATGAAACTAGTTTCATCGGATCCGTAACGGTGAATTATTGTAGGATTTCAAGTTTCATAGCGATCGGACTTGTCGTTTGATCGTACGGACTCGAAATGCCTTAAAATCAATGAAATTGAAATCAATTGAAATCAATTTGAAATCAATTGATTTTAGCATAACTTCTTCATACGATGGAATTTGGACTTGAAACCTATTCCATCGTGTTTAAAATATTTAAAAACATCTATTTTGATATATGGAATGACCCAATTTCGTTCCGGAGTCGAAACGGGCTTTTTCGGGCCATTTTATCGTTCAACGCGTATATCCAATCGATCCCGTCCATTTTAATTTCAGCTTGCCTATATTGTTATAAAACCTAATTCATTTCTTATTCCTCATTTCTATACGTTCAGTTCTATTAGCTTCTCTTTCCAATGGCTGCAAACCCTAATTCCCAAATAAAATTCCAAATCAAATCCAAAGTCAAAAATTCAAACTCAACAAACTATATCGAATAATATAAGGATTTGAAGCTCTCGACGAGCGCAAGTCAAATATATGATTCATTTTTCAATCTGAATTTCAATGTGGCCAGAAATTGATGATCAAGTTACGGCCGTTCAACGTGCGTCGAGCAAACTCGTACGATCGTCAAATCAATTTATGGGTTTTGTAGAGAGGGCGGAGGGGAGCGCATCTATATGGTTCGTTCATCGATTAGACGGTTAGATTGTGCATGAAAATTCAATTAGGGTTTAAAATCAAAGCGGCGGCTGCATGAAATTCGTGAATGCGACTTGCTCGCGTGGGGGGCTGGAGCGTGGGGGTTGACGGCAGACTGAGGGAGGCGGCGCGCATGGCTCGCGAACGGCCGTGGGCGTTGGTGACGAATGGGAATGGCCGCGGCACATTTGGTCATGCGTGTTTTTTTCCTGTAGCCGCGTGAAGGAGAGATGGTGATGGCATGGCATTGAAGGTTAGTTTCTTTTGTTTTATATTATTTAAATTTAATTTTCAACTCGTTCTAACATCAATAACTCTCACATACGAGGTCCGTTTTACGCGCGGTTTTCTCCGCTAGGTTCATATTGGAATTTCAGACATTTTGGCGCTAGTTTGGACGATTTCTAAGACTGTTCAAATTTTGGGTTTAAATTGGATTTAAATTCAATTTAAATTCAGAAGTTGATTGTTTTAACCCACTCACAACTTCTAAAATTTCTTATGTGTGTTAAATTAAATTTTGATGAGATTAGAAATTTATTTATGACTGTTTGGCATATTTTTATTCATCATCTCAATTAAATTGAATTTATTGAATTAAATGGTTATTTAAGTTATTATTGCATATAAACTGCTAGTTAAATAGTTATTTAATTTATTATTGAGTATAAACTTCCAGTAAATGTCTGTTATTTATTTTCTGATTATATATTGATTGAATTGGATGATGATTGTGATAAATGGTTAATGATTGATATTTGATGAATGGATGTTGTAGTCTATATTATTATAAACTGCAAGTTGTTATGCATTTTATTTCATTCGGGATTGCGGTTTGAAATGATATAACCGTAATTTTTATTTTAAATTACGGATTGAAATAATAAATATCTGTATCCCTTGACCATGGGGTAGAAAATTATATACAGACACCGTGGTCTATATATAAAAATATTTTGAAATGATTTTCTATGGTTTTGTAAAGAAATATACGGTTTTATAAGATATTGATTTGGATATTTTATAAATATTATTTTATATATAGTTAAATTCTTGAATTTAAGCTATGCATAAATTGTTTAATAATAATAAGTTTAATAATAAAGTTTGATTTTATTAAAATATAATACGAATAAGTATTTACTTAAATTATAATTTAATATAGAGTTTATATTGATTTTTATCAATCAAGGTTGAGAAGATAGTTTTGAAATTGATTTGAGATTTTATTTAATTAAGAGTTATATTTAATAAGAATCCATTTGGAACTTATTGAAATTGAGATTTTAAAAGAATATGGTTTTCTAACTTAATTCGGGTTTAAGGTGATTTAAGTGAATATATCAAGTCTAAATAAATTAAGGAATACTCAGCTATTGAAATTTGAAGTTTTATTTAAAGGACATTTGATTTATTAAGCAATGATTTTAAAACTAAATAATAGTAAAGTAAATTTGGTGTGTATACATATGAATTATAAAATTTAGTTTTGAAATATTGAATATTTAAGCTTTGAAATATATTGAATTTGAAATGGTTTATTTTGTGCATAAATCTGTTTTGAAATCGATATAATTTGAAATGGTCTATTTGAAAACCGAATTGAATTGAAATTTATTATTTGGGGATTTGTTAAATTTAAAATTTAGAAATTCGAGTTGTTTTGGAATTGATTTGTGAAATTTAAGAAGCTAGTTTTTATAAAATATTTTAATATTTAAACCATATAAGGAGTGGAAGTTATGTTTCAAAGTTATAAATTTCAAAATATTACGTTTTGGAAGTGTTATAGTTTTAAGTCTTTGGTTTCGAAATTTTATAACTTTGAAATGATATGATTTTAAAATGATATCATATGGATTTGGTTTTTAAAAGGGAAATGGTATCGTATTATATGGTTTTGAAATCGATAGTATATTCTGGCTTTGAAGTATAAATTATTTTGAAATGACCGCGGTGTTATAATAACGTTTGGTTGTTGAAGAGACTGGGATCGGAAGTTGTCATACTCTCTGTCAACTCCGAAAGCCACTTTAACAACCGTGTACGCGGTGGAGATTCCGGAATGAAGTAGGTTGGTGGCGGCGTTCTCTTGAGGTATACACGTGGACCCGACTCCCATGAGTTGGCATAAGGTGGCTAAAACCGGAGCGATTCCGGGCCAGTGAGGTAGCCCCTCTTATCGGACACACTCCTTCGATATTATATTCTGACATTGAGACTTATTTAGTGGCCACTTTTGATTTTTTATTTTTGGGTGTATGGCTCGAGGTGGGCGGTAGCTACGTGCTATGCATCACCACCAGTCCGGATTGCAATTGGTATATCTACATTGTCATTGCCTAGTTGTGTCGTGTCACCTACCCTATCGTGCCTTGTACGAGTTTGGTTTTCTCCCATTGCCCGTGTGGTATCCCTTGTTGGCTTTCCGATCAGGAGGGACCATGATATTGGATGGACTAATGGGACTATTACGTGCTAAGGGCTATATGGGTAACCCCTTAACGCTATTTAAAAGTAAGTTTATTTTACTATAGACATTATTATAATAGAGAAATATTACTACATAGTAAATAGTTTAACGGATCCTTAGGAGATGTGAATCCCGAGCATCTCTTAAGTTATTGCACTCACGTTAGACATTAGATAGGAGATGTCAAATCCCGTAAACATCTCTGACGCCGTTCCACTCATATTATTTACCGTTGATTCAACTTGCATAAGATCATTTAGTTCTGACTCAAGTGTTTTGTCTTTTCTATTCGCTCGGGTCAGTTTGAGCATTTCAAAATTCGAAGACTTTACCTTTGGAGGATGAAGACAAAGAGTTGTATTACTATTATTTATTATATTCCACTGCATCACATTGTTCTGTTATATTATTATTGAATATTCTTTGGTATGTGTAACTCTGATACGTATTGTATAAGTATAGTCAAATGTTTTTTCTAAAACAGCTTCATGAACTGTTTATTTGATTATTATATTTTATCATTCCGCTGCAAGATTCTATTTTGTTTTTTCTTTCTCTGATTTTTCTTATTTACCCTCTAACAATCCACCCTTCTGTATGGTTTAAGTATGACCTGTATGGTTTATGGTCGATTTAAAGCGTACGAAAAGGTGGGATGTTACATCTGGTATCAGAGCTTTGGTTTAGCGATAAACCTTAGCTTTGTGGGGTCTGACTCTTTATTAATATGGTAGTAATACCTTATGATGAGTCGTTGAGCGTATATATAGAGTGGTTATTTGTTAGTGTTATATAAAGGTTTTAATATTGTGTTAATTTATTCCGTTTTGTATTTATAAATTCTGGTTGGGTCATAGGACGCTATGACATCAATAGGGATTTCTAAACACTTGATAGGGCAGACCGACACAATATTTCTTTTGAATATAGGTGAATGAAATAATTTTGCCTATTATATTTTCTATATATAAAGTAATAAATTTTTGTAAATAAGATACATATTTGGTTGTATTATATTGGTTGTTAGGTAGTGAAATTTATAAATATTGATTGGAAACTAGAGTTTAAGAAAATAAAATAAAATAAAATTTGGAAATTTGAGAACTTAAGTTCCGGGATTGTGAAAATTTCTTTCAAGGGATTTTGGAATTTAATAATATTATTTATAAGTATTTTCTGATACAAATATTTCAAGATAATTTGAAAGAATTGTTTTAAAGAAACTTTAAAAAGAAATAAGTCTATACTCCCCTCTCTGTCGTTGGAAAAAAATTTCGGTGATGAGTGCACGCATCATCGACATTCATTTTCGAGTTTCTAAGTGGGAAGGCCACTGTAGTATTTTTACTACAGATTTATTTTGATAAACAAATGTAAATTTCAAATTGTTTAAATGTAATTGGATATATAAATGTAAGCGTATACATCTATCTATTATTTTTAAATGATTTGAAATTTAACCCGGTATTTAAATTCTTAAGTTTCTGTTAATTAGTAGTTTCAATTAGCGTAGTGAAATGGAAGTTCGCTAATAATTGGAACTTTTAATTAAAATAAGAGATGAAATGATAGGTTATAAATGAAATTTCCAGAAGTTGAAATTAGTAACCTATAAACAAATGATATGATTATTGAACATTAAATAAATTTAAAGGAAATGAGATAAACTTGTATAAATTTCAATTGCATTCTTAACAAACATAAATATAACTTATCAGATATTAAATGTTCTAATGCCTAATAAGAAGTGTAATGGATATTATACAAGTAATAAACTTAAGGTAATGAAAGTATGTAATGAAATTCTTTTATAAATAAAAATTTGATGTTGTTATTGTTATCCTACCTTTTGGCAAGGCCGGGATACCATGAATCTATCGAGAGCCAAGTTTGACCTGCTATGGATATCGGTGAATTTTGTCCGAGCCCTGATTAAGCTATAATTGATGGAACATGACAAGAAGGGTCATAGGAGTCAGCACCTCGAATTTCAAGTAAATCCGAGTTCGTACGCTCAAGTTATGATCGATTCAAATTGAAGGGAAAAGCCCCAGGTTTCGTATCCATCAATGTGGGTAATCTCGTACCCACCGCAAGACCCTGATTTCGAATCGATCGCTTTCGTATCGATCGGCTTCGAATCCATCAGCGGATCATCTACTTCGTATCGGCCAACTCCCATCAGTTCGTATCGGTTAGGAGCGGCCGTGTTCGAACCCGTCAATATCTTATCAACAGATCTCATAGCCATCATGGAAACCTTTCTTCGTATCCATTAGGTTACCAGGCTTTGTATCCACCGAGAGGCTCCAATTTGCATCAGTGGTTCGTATCCATCAGTGACTGCATTTTGAATCCATTAGTAGAGCCGTATTCGAACCCAGGTATGAACAATTGTTCGTATCCAACGAAGTCCCGCTCTTCGACTCCACTAGAAGACCTTACTTCGAACCCATCGGGGGCTCTTCATTCAAACCCATAGGCAACGGCTAGTTCAAGTCAAAAGGACCTAGTCCATCACAATTTCCTTCGCATCAAGTGAGGCGAAATGTATGGGTACGACGCGGACAAACCGGAGAAAAGAGGGGATTGACTCGAGAAGTGCGCGCCACCTCATCACGAAACACGTGCAGACGATCGAGTCGAAACAATCGATTCGAACGAGTCAGTTCGGAGAAAACAAGGACCGAAAAACACAATTTCGTATCGATCATATCTCTCGATTTACTGATCCAAATGCTATGAAATTTTCAGAGGAGACTACGCACATGCAGTAGAAGCTTCACACCAAATTTCAGCTCAATTGGACGTCATCTTGATCGATATGAAATGGTTTCGTATCGATCTCAGATTGGACCGAAACTTTCAGGAAACGGTCGCGTGGGCCCCTACACGTGCCAGACCAAGTCTCACGAAGTTTGGGCGAGATTTTAGCTTCCTACGCCTATAAATAGAGCCCCAGGGCCAATAGAAAAAGGATCTTTCGACTCTCAAGCGCCCAGACTCTGCCGGATCGAGATCTTCATCATCCTACATTATATACTTGCTGTTGATTTCGAATTTTCAGTTGTAACTTGTTGTTTCTTCCTGTAATCGCTTGTAAACGTTGAAAGAGAATCAATAAAATTGCTAAAACTTCACAGTGGACGTAGGCAACGAGCCGAACCACTATAAATCGCTTGTCTTTGTCTTTATTTTACTGTTATTTGGAGTTTTTGTTAGATAATCCTCATTTTCAATTCATATTCTTCATTTATTATCTCTTCAAAAACTTCCGAAGAGTGTTGTGCCCAATTTTGGTGCAAACACTTTGGTGCTTTCACTGAGAAAACCCAGTTTTTCTCCTGCTCCTTGGATCTGTCGCCGATACCGGATTGCATAAATCTAAGGGAGAGATCCATATTTCAGTTTCAGATTCCTTCCGTTCTATTCAGATTTGCCAAAGTCTAGGGAAGGAGTTCACGATATAAAATGGTTAGCACAAGAACCACATCTGCCACTGGTCAAGAAGGTCGGGATAGACAGAATCCCGCGCAACTACCTCCACCTAACCAAGATGATACCGGGCATTACGACCCATCAGGTCCGGTTACCAGGCAAGAGTTCCAGACGTTGCTCCAAGAACTAACTCAAAGTCGACAACATCTAGCCGAGCAGTTGCGCGTTAACACTGAGTTAGCCAGCCAACTAGATCGCCAAGGGCGTAGAAGATCCAGGAGGGATCATGCGTCTCGTTCCACCACGGAAAGTTCTGCTTCATCCGACTACAATCACAGATCCACCCATCCCAGGCTAGAGGGAAATTATGCACAGGCCGTTGACCACCAGCCAGCATTGACCGTGGGACAGATAAGAGTTGGCCCATCTGCAAGTTTTCATACAGGGCCCTCCTCCCGAGGAGGCGCTAGTCTGCAACATACCGCGGATAACCATGCCGCCACCACTGCGGTTGGCATGGGAGTTGATACCCGAAATCACTCCAACCAGAATTACCACCAGTAGGAACGAGCACCAGAACCATATGTCCCGGAAGACATCGTGCCAAGGAGGCGAGATACGGATCGTCGACAGCGCCCGATCCCATCTCGCACCGTGGAACCCGACCACACTTTGGCTCACCACCCTCAGAATGTAGCAATGCCAGACCTCTCATCCATGGTATGCCAAATGATTCGCGAGACTCGGGGCTTAACAAATGACGATTGGGGAATCTCCCGAAGTCATACTCTGTTCACCGATGACATATTATATGCTGAACCTCCTCAGCGATTCAGGATGCCGACCCTGCCCATGTATGAAGGAAGTTCCGACCCTAACCAACATATTCTGAAGTACGAATGGTCGATGACTGCTGCAAGAGCTGATGATGCAGTAAAGTGCCGTAGTTTCCCCATTTCCTTAGGGGGGATTGCTACAATGTGGTTTACACGATTACCTCCACGATCTATCTCTTCGTTTGATCAATTGGCTACTAAGTTCGTTGAACAGTTTCGTATGCATATCGCCAGGCCTAAAGACGTCAATACTTTATCTAGTGTCACTCAAGCTCCTGGGGAGACACTCAGGCGATATTTAGAAAGGTTCAATGCCGCTTGTGCAGAGATCACTAACCCCAATGATAATTCAATCTTGATGGCCTTGACTAAGGGAATTGATCCTGATTCTGAGTTTGGAAATTGGCAAGCTGGGAAGCCTCCCGCATCGTTGGATCGTTTCTATTCCAAAGCCGCTCAATTCTTAAGGCGTGAGGATGCAAAACAATCTAGGAAACAGGACGATGCGAGACCCAACAATGAAGGGATTCAGAGTAATGTTGCAGTTAAACAATCTGGTGAAAGTTCAGGAAAAGTCCAGTTAAATATTCAGAATAAATAGACTCCGCAGCCGAGGAACGGTGATAGTCATAGTAGAAAACAAGATCAGAACCGTGGCCCACAACGTAGGGCCCCGATGTTTGATACTTATACACCGCTGAACACGTCGTTGGAGAACGTATATCTACAGACTTGCAACGCTATGCAGTATAAGAAGCCTGCTCCAAAACCATCGTCGGAGAGGCAGATCCAAATAGGAAAGTTCTGTAGATTCCATGAAAGTTATGGACATAACACCAATGAGTGTAGACATTTGCAAGACTTCATTGAGAAATTGATCAGAGGGAGGAAGCTGGATCAGTTCGTTCGGGCGCCGCAGTCTGGTGATGCGGGCCCATCCAATCAAAATTGTGTGCAAACTCAAGAGAGACGAGAGGAACCTGCCCGTACAGGCGGGAGGTTAGTTATTAATATAGTCAGTGGTGGTCCCCACCCGGCAGACCGAAGTTGGAAGGAGATGGAGTCATATGCCAGTTCGATCAGGCATGTTGATTTTGAATGTTGTAGTAGTTTTGATGAAGGGGCTGCGGCCAAACTACAGAGAACGATGGCAGACGACATCATATTTAGAAACCGAGATGCTGATAGGGTCGAAGCCCCAACCATTGACCCACTAGTCATATCGGCCCAGGTTGGTCCTGCTTGGATGAAGAGGATCCTGGTGGACAGTGGGAGTTCGGTGAACATTTTGTTTAAACGAGCATATGATCAAATGAAGATGCAAGCCAAAGATTTAAAACATTGTCAATCTAGAATCCATGGCTTCGATGGAAGTGCTAATATACCCACCGGAGTGGTGGAGTTGCCAGTGGAGTTAGGAGTCGGAGAACGCCGATGGGTTCGAATGCTATAGTTTGTTGTTTTAGATATTCACTCTCCATATAATGCCCTTTTGGGCCGACCGACCCTTGTTGAATTCAGGGTAGCAATCGCCCCATGGTGTTTAACGTTGAAGTTCCCCACTGATCGTGGGGTTAGAGTCATTCAAGGAGATCAGGCTGCTGGAAGAGCCTGTTATGTTGCGGAGCTGCGCGAGGTGCAGCGAAAGGAGAAAGGAAAGGGCGTAGAGGAATCTCTCTACGTCCGTTTTGCGGACAATTGGTGCTTGGACCTTGGCCCGGGCACCACAACCAATTCCAAAAAGATCTTGACCAGAGAGATAATGATAACAAGGAGGAATCCAAAGAGAGTCAAGCTTCTCCGGCTGAGCTGACGATTGATGTTCCAATCGACAATGATGATGATGGTTCAAGAATGTTGAAGGTTGGGTCTCAATTAAGCCAAGAAATGCAACAGGAATTGGTTGGTCTTCTCCGGGCGAATCTCGACGTATTCGCCTGGACGCACTCTGATATGTGTGGAATCTCGCCGGACATCGCGAGCCACACCCTGAATGTTGACCCGCGGTATATCCCGGTCAAACAAAAAAGGCGCGGTATGGATCCAGAGAGATCTGCCGCCCTTAAAGAATAAGTTGATAAGCTGAAGATGAATGGGTTTATCCTAGATGCTCTGTACCCAGAGTGGGTATCCAACCCTGTGCTTGTCCGAAAACCAAATGGGAAGTGGAGAACTTGCATTGATTATTCTGACTTAAATAAAGCTTGTCCGAAAGACAGCTTTCCACTCTCCCGAATTGATCAACTTGTGGATTCAACAGCCGGACACGAATTGCTATCATTCAAGGATGCTTACTCTGGCTATAATCAAATACCCATGCATGTGCCCGACCAGGAGCATACGAGCTTCGTAACCGATCTGGGACTATACTGCTACAATGTCATGCCCTTCGGATTGAAAAACGCCGGAGCGACTTACCAACGATTGGTTAGCTGGATGTTCGCTGACCAGATCGGAAAAACAATGGAGGTTTATGTGGACGACATGTTGGTGAAATCACGATACTCTACTGATCACATTAAAGACTTGGATTCGATGTTCAATACCCTTCGAAGATACGGGATGAAGCTCAACCCGCTTAAGTGTCATTTTGGAGTCGCATCCGGAAAATTCCTTGGGTTCATCGTCAATGCCAGAGGAATAGAAGCCAGCCCCAAAAAAATCTAGGCTATCAGAAATTTACAAACTCCGAAAACTATAAAGCAAGTCCAGAGTCTCAATGGAAAGGTGGCAGCACTAAGTAGGTTCATATCAAAGTCCATCGATAAATGCATCCCATTCTTCGATTTGATCCGAAAAGGGAAGCGGAACTTCGAATGGACCACGGAGTGTGAAGGCGCATTCAAGTCATTGGTCCAACATCTTTCCACACCACCGATTCTTTCAAAGCCGATCAACCACGAACAGTTGTATCTTTACTTGGCGATATCAGAAAACGCGATCAGTGCTGCCCTTGTTCGGGAAGAAGACCGAGTGCAGAAACAGGTCTACAATGTTAGCAAACGGCTCACCGGAGCTGAGAGAAACTATCTGAAGCTAGAGAAATTAGCCCACTACCTAGTCATCGCCTCGAGGAAGCTCCGTCCATACTTTCAGGCTCATCCCATCACTATATACACCGATCAGCCATTACGACAGGTCCTCACGCGGCCTGAGACGTCTGGTAGCTTACTCAAATGGAACATCGAACTGAGTCAATTCGATATTACTTACACTCCAAGGAGAGCTATTCACGATCAAGTCCTAGCAGGTTTTATAGCCAAGTTCACTGTCCCTGAAAACTTACCTGAGACCAGCAATCTCCTGACTACATCTGGAAGCTACACACTGACGGTGCATCCAACGATCGGTGCTCGGGCGCTGGGGTAATACTTGAAACCCCTGAGGGCCGATCCATATGTTATGCTTTAAAGTTAGAGTTCCATGCAACCAATAATGAAGCCGAATACGAAGCTCTACTTCCTGGTTTGAAGCTGGCCCGCGATCTGAAAATTACCGCGGTGGAAATTTACTATGACTCCCAACTAATCGTATGTCAGGTCTGGGGAGAATATCAGGCTAAGGATCGAAGATTAGCTGCTTACCTAACTCGAGTCCGGGAGGTTCTTGATCAGTTTGATTATTATGCCATTTTCTACATTCCCCGGGAGCATAATCAGAAGGCCGATTCGTTGGCAAAGTTAGCAAGTACGGGCAAAGCTCAACAGTTGGGGCTCGTTCCCATTGAAACTCTATCTTCTCCGAGAATTAGTCAGATGGAAACTGGTTGCACATTTGAGGCTACTACCAGCAGGGAATCGTGGATGACCCCCTACCAAGATTACATTGAGCATGGCATACTACCCGAGCGTCGAAGTGGGAGAAGACAAATTCTTAGAAAAGCTTCGCGATTTGTCATTCAGAATGGAGTTATGTATCGAAGGGGATAATCTATTCCTCTTCTCCGGTGTATCGCACACGACGAAATCAAACGAGTGTTACACGATGTGCACGAAGGAGAATGTGGCGATCACACTGGGGGGAAAGCACTTGCCAAGAAAATACTCCGGTATGGATATTATTGGCCTACCGTAAATTGCGACGCCATGGACTATGCCAAAAAATGTGATAAATGCCAAAAACACGCTCGAATTCCTAGAGCCCCGCCTACCGAGATAACCCAAATGGTCAGTCCATGGCCATTTGCAATATGGGGGATTGATATAATTGGTACATTGCCTTTGGCCAAAGGTGGCGCGAAGTATGTCATCGTCGCAGTCGATTACTTCACAAAATGGGCGGAAGCCGAACCTCTTGCAACAATCATGACGAAGAAAGTTATCAACTTTGTAGTACGCAATATCATCTGTCGGTTCGGTCTCCCGCATACTATTATCACCGATAACGGAGCCCAATTTGACAACGCTGAATTCAAGAATTTCTGTCTGCGATTCCATATCCATAAGAAATTCTCCGCAGTTGCACAGCCACAAGCGAATGGCTAAGTCGAAGCCGTTAATAAGGTTATCAAATCTATTTTGAAGAAACGACTGGAAAAGGTCGAGGGCAAGTGGGTTGAAGAGCTTCCTGTGGCCTTATGGGATTATCGGACGACTCACAAAACTGCAACCGGACACACTCCCTTTTCTCTATCTTATGGCTCTGAAGCCGTTATTCCGGTCGAAATGGAAGTTCACTCTCATCGTTTGACATATTATGATCCGAAAACGAATGTCATACTACTTGCCGAATCCCTGGATCTGCTCGATGAGAGGCGCGAAGAGGCTAATTTAAGGGCAGCCGCATATCGGAGTCGAGTCGCCCGAATGTACAATGCCAAGGTCCGACCGCGGACCTTCGAACTTGGCAACCTTGTACTCAAAAGAATTTATCCGGTTCCTTCTCACATGAAGCCAAACTAGGAAGGACCGTATTTGATTTCACAAAAGCTCGGAGATGGCACATTCAAGTTATCGACCGTTGACGGTCTTACTCTGCCGAGAGCCTGGAATAGCGAGAGTCTCCGTCGCTACTATAAATGACAGGCTTTATTTTTTTAGCCCGTTGTTTCCTTTGCATTTTATTTTCGCATTTTGAATTTTGAACTTGTAATAAGGCAGCTGACTTTGCCATATTTTCTTATTTCAGCAATAAAATGCTATCTCTTCAAGCCATAGCTGTGATTTATCGAATACGCCGCGAAACATCACAATGCACGGAGAGCTAAGTTCCATCATACGGTGGGATTTAATTCAAGTAGGGAGTGACTGTGATACGACCAGTCACTCACTATGTGAAACCCAAGCTCGAGGGCATGTCACCGCATTAATGTCTAAAAGGATTGTTACACGACAATCCTTACACTAACTCCAAGTTCCCAGAGGCGAACTGGAGTCTAAACACTGAAATAACTCTAAGTCCCCGGAGCGCGGACTGGAGTATAAACACTAACTCCAGATTCCCAGAGTGGGAACTGGAGTATAAACACTGAAATAACTCTAAGTCCTCGGAGCGCGGATTGGAGTATAAACACTAACTCCAGAATCCCAGAGTGCGAACTGGAGTATAAACACTGAAATAACTCCAAGTCCACGGAGCGCGGACTGGAGTATAAACACTAACTCCAGATTCCCAGAGTGCAAACTAAAGTATAAACACTGAAATAACTCTAAGTCCCCAGAGCGCGGACTGGAGTATAAACACTAACTCCGGATTCCTAGAGTTCGAACTGGAGTATAAACATTGAAATAACTCTAAGCCCCCGGAGCGCGGACTGGAGTGTAAACACTAACTCCAGATTCCCAGAGTGCGAACTGGAGTATAAACATTGAAATAACTCTAAGTCTCCGGAGTGCTGACTGGAGTGTAAACACTAACTCCAGATTCCCAGAGTGTGAACTGGAGTATAAACATTGGAATAACTCTAAGTCCCCGGAGCGTGGACTAAAGCATAAACAATCATTAACTCCAGATTCCCAGAGTGCGAACCGGAGTATAAACGTTGAGATAATTCTAGGTCCCCAGAGCGTGGGCCGGAGTACAAGCCATAACTCCAAGTTCCCAAAGTGTGAACTGTATCATAAGCATCGGCAATCATCGGACTCTCAGAGCATGAACCGAATTATTGCTCGCAAATTATTCTGAGTCCCCGGAGTGTAGACATGCGCTCAAAATTCACAAAAAAAAAAGAAGCACGGTCGTAAACCAATCATCGCAACATTTATAAAAAAAACAGCTAGGATGAGAAAAGCAAAATTTTATTTCAACTGACTAGAAACAAAGACTTACATGCAAATAATTCTAGTTATCTATGATCCTGCTGCATTAACTCTTACTCCCCTTCTATCAACTAGGCAGTACATCCACTTTCATGTGCAAGAAACAAATACCCCTTCTTCTTACCATATTACCTTTGTATATGCTGACAATTCTGCCAACTCCAGGAGAGTATTTTTTGATGCTTTGCCTCCTTTAAGACAATCCACCCACCCCTGGATTGTTTTGGGTGATTTTAATTCCTGCTATGATTACAGTGACAAATCAGGTGGAGCTCCACTTACATCAAATGATCTTGATCCTCTAAACCTGGCTGTTTATGAATCTGATCTGATTATGGTTAAAAAAACTGGAGCCAAGTTTTCATGGAATAATAGAAGTCGTAGCGGTGTACGAACCTTCACTGCAATTGATCACACCTTTTGCAACTTTCAAGCTATCTCTCACTGGCCTACCCTATCTGTATACCTTCCTCAACCAATAATGTCTGACCACTCCCCTTTAATCTTAACTCTTCGTCTCCATTTTAAAAAGGAAAAGAGAAGTTTTAAATTTTTTAATGCATGGGTTAAACATGAACATTTCCTACCCTTAGTTACTAAAGTCAGCTCTGTTTTTTCTTGTTTTGGTAACCCAATATTTAAGTTTTGCAGGAAGCTAAAATGTATTAAGCAGGAGATTAAACAGTGGGTTATCACAACTTTTGGCTCTGGTAGCCTGCTGTCAACTAGCCTAAAGGAAAAATAAAGAAACAACAGGAGTTCATGATGGAGCACCCACAAGATGTTCAAGCTGCTGAAGAAGAAAGTAAACTATTTAAAGATGTAAATAATGCTTTGTACTTGGAAGCTAGCATGAAGAGACAACAACTGCATACAAAATGGATTGCTGAAGGAGATAAAAACACCAAGTATATTCATGATTCTATAAAGGTAAAGCATGCGAGAGAGAACATTTATAGCATTTATGAGGAACATGGTTCTTTTTTTTCAACTGTTGAATCTGCTGATAAGGCTTTTATTGACTACTTCTCAAATTTGCTTGGAAACTCAGATGGTTTTATTCCTGACCTTGAACTCATTTCTTCTCTACCACTACCATGCATTTCTTCCTTGGAAGCTGCAACTCTTATTACTCCTGTAACTGATGAGGAAATTAAAACAACTCTCTTCTCTATGAATCAACAATCATCAGGGGGCCTGATGGTTTAAATGTGGTTTTCTTTATCTCTACTTGGAGTGTTTTGGGTAGTGAGTTCTGTAGAGCCATACACAACTTTTTCAATAAGTGTAAGTTGTTAGGTGAAGTTAATAGTACTAACATTGCCCTTATTCCCAAAGTCAGCAACCCAACTGGTGTCACGTCTTTCAGACCTATCTCTTGCTGCAATGTAGTTTACAAATGCATATCTAAATTACTGGCTTCTCGTTTAGTTAAAGTTCTTCCCTCTGTTGTTTCAAGAAATCAGGCTGCTTTTATTCCTTCTAGGAGTATACTTGATAACCTACTACTATCCCAAGAATTACTGAAAGGCTATGGTAAAAATAAGGTACCTACTGCTGCAGCAATTAAAATTGATATTTCCAAGGCTTATGATACCGTTCACTGGTCTTCAATAGTTAGGGTTATGGCTCAGATGGGATTTCCTAAAATTTTTGTTTCCTGGGTATATGTGTGCATCTCCACTCCTTCTTTCTCTATTGTTATTAATGGTAGATCAGTTGGCAACTTCAGAAGTAGTAAAGGAATACGGCAAGGTGACCCTATATCTTCACACTTGTTCTTGCTTGTTATGGAAGTATTAACTGTCATACTCCAAATTAGGTATTCTCTGAAGACAATAAAGTACCATCCTAAGTGTGCACAACAGCATATTACTTCAATCATGTTTGCTGATGATGTGATGTTGTTCACAAAGCCTGAGTTACCTTCCTTAAATGCTATTTCTGAGGCATTGCAAGATTTCTACACTATGACTGGTCTTAAAATAAATCAAGACAAATCTTCTTTGTTGGTTTCTGGAGTCAGTGATGCTCAAGCTACTGCCTTACAAAGAAAAAGTGGATTCTCTTCAATGGACACTGATATGAAGTATCTTGGTCTACCATTAATTTCAAAAAGGATTACAAAAGTTGACTGTTTTCCTCTCTACAACAAAATCACTTCTGTTATGAATGCTTGGGGAAATAGGCAGCTGACACAAAGTGGTAGATTAGTGCTTATTAATTCTACTATTTTTTCCTCCCTTGTTTACTGGGCTCGTGCTATGATTCTCCCAGTAAGGCTATTGCAACAAGTCAGGTCTGCTATGAACAGATTTTTTTGGACTGGAAGCATTCATAATAAGAAACTTTTGCCTTGTTCATTTTCAAAGTTTGAAGCCTCTAAAAAAATGGGAGGTCTTGGGGTTATAAATGTCAGGAAGTGGAATTTAGCAGCAATAAGTAAACATATTGATGACATAATCAACAATAGAGCTAGTTTATGGTTGACTGGTCTGGCAACACAATATTAAGAATAAGTATTTTTGGTGTATGGTTAATCCTCTGTCAAGTAGTTGGATTTGGAGAAATTTATTGAATTTGAGAAATGTTATCCTACCTATGATTTTATATCTTGTCAAAGCTAATTCTTCTGTCAGTTTCTGGCATGACCCCTGGGTCAGTAAAGGTCTTATCTTATCTTCATTATGTGACTATTACTAGATTTTGCAGTCTGGTATACGCATTGATGCCAAGGCCATTGATTATATTCATGATGGAAAAATTGTGCTTCCTTCCAATAGTAATCAATATTTAAGATAGCTGTGGAATAAAATGCAACAGCTATACCTACCAGATACTCAATATGACATTGTTGTTTGGGATATAAAGCCTCATTCAATTAAAGGAGTTTACAACTATGTCACTGTCACTACTCCTTTGCCTGCATCTAAATGGAGCACTGTTATCTGGTCATCTGATTCACAACCAAAAGACAACTTGATGCTATGGAAAATAATAAAACAAGCCTTGCTAATAAGAAATGTTCTGAGCAAATATGGCATGGGTTGCACTATGGAGTGCTTGTTTCGTGACCTATATGAAGAGTCTCCACATCATATTTACTTTGAATGCCCTGCTCTTCTATTTCTGATACAAAGAATTGGGTTTAAAACTGGTCTTAGTTTTCTTTCTCCTAACACTGGTGATGTGTGGGAAGTTTTCTATAATGCTACCAAGAAGAAAGATGAAATGGGTAGGTTGCTTGCTGTGTGCTTGAAAATTTACATGACAGTCATTTGGAGGGAAAGAAATGCAATATTTTTTGAAAATCAAAGAAAAAAAGGGGATGAGCTTTGGTATGAAGTGAAGAATGCTATTTATTGCCAATTGAAGATCTGTCAAACTGTTTTCAACCCTGCTCTGTTGCAAACTTGGGATTGATCACTGTTTCATTTCTTTTTCTTATGTTTTTGTTGTTGTTTTCCCTTCCTTGTAATCTCTTTGTTTCTGTTGTAACATTTATTGTTTTGCAATAAACTGGTAGGGGACCAGATAACCTCGCTGGCTTTGCCAAAAAAAAAAGTTCTTCCAAAAAAAGAATTCCTACTAGCAGGCGCCGAACCTGCATCAATACACGACCTACTAAAGGAGAACGAAAACAAGTTCCTATCTACCAAAACATCTTCTGGAGTGGCCGATCTATTTCGTCTTTTTTAACCTCCTTACCAGCGGTTCATTATCAGAATCGCTAGGAACAGAAATCCTTTGTTTGAATGGCCTCCTCTCCGGTGGCTGCTCTTCGGCCGGGGGCATAATGTCGACGTCCCCCTCAGGACTTGAACTTAAATGAAGGCTTCCGCCGGAGGAGTAGAAGGGACCGGACTTGCAACAGAAGACGGAGCGGACACCCGAGTACCGACCACAGAGCCACTTGGCAATATCACACTTAGAGGTGCTGGACTATGCACCGTAGTACTAACTCCTAACTCCAGCGCTGCCCTCACGCCCGCAGCGTATATTTCGGCGTTTATCTCGACCAAAATTTCCTCGTCTCGAGCTGATTGGGCCTGGCTGGGGGAAGCTGTGGTCTGCGTTACAAAACTAGAGGCCGGCGGAAGGTCACTGATGATAAATGGCAAGTCTGTAAAAGGGTCACCCTATTGGCCAAGCAGCTCACTCACCATTTGTTCGTCGAGAGATAAGGATCTCCTCTGCGCCGTATCGGTAGACACTGCTGTCGTCACGACAGTCGTTTCGGTGGTAACGACCTTTTGCCCTTGAATAAACTCCTGAGCCGAAGAAGCCGGAGTAGTTTTGGTTACTGAGCAAAGAAGAGAAGGGGTTATAAGCAATCACTTCAAAACAAACACTTTAATAGAAACACACTTGAGACATGTTCAAAGTACCTTTCTCAGTTTGACTCGTTGACGGTTGGACGGCCTCAGAGACGTGCTCCCGAATGGGAGATAACCGCGGCTGTTTTGGGTCATAAGCAGGAACAGATTGTGAACCAACCACAGATACAGGCTCTAACGAAGGTGGAGCGGTGATTTCAATAACAGTGGCGTGATGCTCAACACCTGATCCCTGTCCAACCTCCAGAGATCGGCCACCAATCATCTCCTTTTCATGAGCAATAATAGCGTCATGGAGGATCTTTTTCTCATCATCTGTCAGCAACCGGTTTTCGAGTTCAAATCGGTCGACCGATTCATCCGGATGCGCTTCCTCTTCTTCCTCAACCAATCGACCCCAAGCGCTGCGGAGGTGTACCGGGTAATCTTGGAGCCAGGCCAAATTTCTGTGTCTCAACACATTGGAATTGTAAGTGATGAGCAAATCTTCAATATCGGCCTCCAGCCTAGCCTCCGCTTGTTGAAATTTCTCCTCAACCTCCGTCTCGACTGCCTGGACCTTGGCTACCGCCGCATCCCGTTCAGTCCGGAGAATCACGGCTTGTTCACACGCCTCCTAGGCTGCGTTGTTCGCATCAACCCTACCCTTGGCGATTTCGGCAAATTTGGACTTAAGCTCGTTTAACTCCTTCAGGGCTGCGGCCCTCTCGGCAGTGACCCGGGTGTTTCGATGGCCCATATCCTATACCGTGGCATAATGCTCACGTTTCATCCTATCCATCGTTTCCTGGGCTTCGTCGGCTTTTTTGATAGCCTCCATTTCAGATTTCCAAGAAGATTCAGCTTCAGTGTTTAGCACCTCAATAATACGGCTCTTTTGAGCTAACTCAGCCTGCAATCTCTCGATGGTGGCCCCATGCTCAAAGGCCAATGCCGACGCTTTGTCAGCTGCTTTCGCCCACGCCTTGTACTAGGCATAAAAATCATGCACATAGTCATGAACTAGCTGCTCGGCTTCCTCTGGCATCCTTTTTAAATGAGGAGGAAAGATGTAATTGTCAAAGCAGATATTTGGAAAGTCTTTCTTTAGCTGAGCAAGCTTGATTTCTCCTTCCCCTGAAATTTCCACGGGGGGCTGTTCTGTAGCGACAGCAATTATTGTCTCGCTTCTAGAATGGCGGGATTCATGCCTGGAAGATTGGGAAGCCGACATGTAATGTGAAGACTCAGAGGGACGAGAGACATGAGCAGGAGGTTGTATGGGATCTCTAGTGGGAGGAGGAGTACGCGATCGAGATCGACGCTTATAACTTCTGTCTGTATCATATCTCTCTTGACCAGAATACCCAGAGCGTCCCTGGTCGTAATCTCTGTCCCCATGTCATCTGCGCGACCCATGATATGAAGACTTGCGCGCGTGTCGAAGACTCCCTAACATTGAACCTCGCCCGGACATGGTATCTGCAGAGCAAAATAAAGTAGGATTAACCCTTTGATACATATAGTTTATAGTCAAAGGTTATGCAGTGTTGTGAAATATGTATGAATGTGCAACCCTCCGACCAACCGGATGTGTCTGCCATACCAGTGGGAAGAGACTCACTTAAAACTAAGGCTTGTGAGATTTCGTCCAATCCGACGTCCTGCTGCAAGAACGTGTCGTCCGGAACCGAAAGATCGGCACATCCTTCGTGAAGATTCTCCGCTCTAGAGGGAGGCATTTCCGAAATTCTAACTCTAGGAGCGGACCAAGATTCAACCACAGATTTCCATCTCCCTTTTTTAGATGGTTCAGAGATGGCTGCTTTGCCTTTTCTCTGCTCATCGATATCCTGGGCTGCGTCTGCAGGTTCACCCAAAGGTTCTTCGTCAGTATGAGTCCTCTCGGAGTCAGATTCTTCAATCAGAACAACCTTGCGCTTTTTCCGCATAACTTGTTCCTTCGAGGCGGTCTTTAATACGCCATCAAGCAGTATGCTTTGTCTTCGCTCGATCAGCCCAAGGATCCGAAGATTCCTATCAGTCAAGGGAAGTTCAATGTTCCTATCTTCACTCGGGATTTCTTGAAGCACACGAACTATCTCCTCGAAATGTCTACCTTCTGGTCGCTGAATTACGGTTGTACAAGAGAAAAAAGATATGAATTTTACTTCAACTGCAAACGCCTTAGTAATTACTTGAGAGTTCAGGGTTACTCACGTCTGAATAACCATCGCCGGACGAACCATGGAGGGCATCGGACATAAAACCATTCTGTCCTATAGTAGCTTAGCCTAGTCCAGGACCCGGTAACCACTTGACATTTCCTAACCGCTTCCAAGAATGTAAAAGATGGAGTATCGTTTCGGCTTTTGAAGTTGAACAGATATCTGATCTCAGTTGGGATTGGCGGCCGATGAAGGTATTCCATGAAGACGATAAACAAGCTATTGAGCGATGCATACCCATTCGGATGTAGTTGAGATGGAGCAATTCCCAAGAATGATAACTTTTCTCTTATATAGTCGTTAAATGGAGGTAGCGTTCCAGCGGCACAAGCATGACGGTTAAATGCAGTGTATCCTTCCGGTGGATTATGTGGCCTATCATTTGGTCCCGGCAATAGCACGTCGTCCATCGACAGGCCATGCCTCAGGCATACACTCCCCAACATATCTTCAGAAATGTGAGACGGGACAGAGTCTCGTGGATTGGAAATGAATGATGCGTCGGATAGTTCATCCGGGGCTGGACCAACTACATCGGACTCAATATCCGGAACCTCTGGTCTCGAAGGAACTATATTTTGAATTTCTTGTGGGTTTTCTTGCTGCTACGAACTCGAAGGCTCCGTAACTTGCTAACTCATGAGAAACCATCGTTAGACGATAAGAGACCCGTGCATTCCTCGGTGTAAAGTGTATGAGTTGTGTTATGCAGTGCTATGGTGTGCATTACTTGAAGAATGTTGAAGAGTTAAAAAGAATATGCAGGCAGTTAAAGTTGTCACAATTCCATCGACGAGCTTCGAAAGGCAGTCAAGTATGCAGTTTAATTATTATTAAGTCCAAATATGCAGAAATGAAGCTCATCGAAGTTATGCTGAGAAAATACTAAAGTCTTGTGACGCCCCACCTCTATACCCACGCTAGCCAAGAACACTCCGGAGTAGTGCTGTCAACTAGCACGGAGAATAAGGCTGTTGAGGAGCGAACATCCATGTAATTGCTTATCACACGGTGGCTATAAATAATCTTCGGAAACAAACATAGAAATAATCATATCACAAATCAGTCACAGATATCCATATCACAAAGGCAGAAGAAGATATGAATATATAACTAACACATGAAAGTGTACATCAGAGTAGTGGTCAGTAAGATCCACGATAATACAAAAGAATAGCAACACGTGCTATACAAAAGAATACAACTATGAGTCTATATCTCAAGTGTATACAACAAAAACTGCTAATCTAAACAGTTAGCCAAAAGTCAGAGTGATGAATCCCTGGGAAGAAGTCAAGCAGAAGCACCTGTAACATCTCGGTCTGACCCGAGTATTATTTAAGAAAATAATAAACGGGTCAGTCTAGCTATAAATATCAGATGACATGATATAACATAAAAGATATGGCATAAACATAAACATCCATAATGACATACCACTATAAGTATGTAAATAATGATCAACAGAAGATCAATCAATAAGAGATAATCAATATCACAAGAATCTTCTCAAAGATTCGGAAAGGGCATCATACCCCAAACTTGTACTCATAACAAGTCAATGACATAAATTCTAGAAATCAATGCAAGAAGTTCAGAAATCATAGAAAAGAGAAAGAGGCCTATCACATGACGGTCCGAAGACCAAGGGGAGCTACCCCACATGTGTGAATGGAATCACACAGATTAAGGTCCAGACTAACCAAAAAGCAAAAAGGTATGTGTGAGTGGAATCACACAAGTGGTGTCTAGTCTAACCTCGCAACAAGAGACATCGCACAGTTGCTAGTCTAAATCATCAGAATGATCGTCATGATCAACGAGAAGTGTCAATTACACTAAGCCAGTAAATATAGAAGTTTAGCTTCATGTCCCATAACCACTTGCTTAACTTAAATATTTACGAACAAACTGTAAATCTTCACTGATAAAATTGTCACAAGAGGTTCAATCGAACAAGTCCAAGAATTAACCGACGAAGTGAACGCAAGCGTTTCATACCACTTGTTTTACTAAGTCGTTTAATTAGATTTCTCATCCGAGTGAGGTAAAGGTTTGTATATACTAATAGATTGGAAAACGGTTTAAGAAAAGAGCTTTGTTATTAAAAATAGAGTTGAAATTGTTTGTTAAAAGAGTTTTGATATTTACTACTAGTATTGAAACCTTTATATTATAAAGTGACAAAACACAGAAGCAATTGTAGAAACAATCAGTCACAAAAATCGCATACGGAGATGTGAATAAAATCCAAGGAAATCAGCTCAATGTTTTTCAGATAAGATCCCCTACGGAGGGGGGGTCCAGGGGGGGTGGCAACCCCCCAAGGTGGGGGTGCGAGGGCAACGCCACCGCTTACGGGGTTCGACCTGCCCGGTAAGGTCGCGGGGGTCCAGGGGGCAGCGCCCCCGGCGGGGTGCGGGGCAGCGCCCCGTCCAAAACGGTACGACCTAGTGAAGACAAAAAGGGGGTCTAACGACCTAAGAGGGATAGCGTCGAGCGACCTAACGGTTGCGACCTAGGGGTCTAAGGGGTCAAGCGACTTAGTGGTTGCGACCTAGACGTGTTCGCGACCTAACGATGACTCACGACCCAACATGGCCGACTTAACAGAGGTCGCGACCTAACAGGATAACTCGTGACCGACTTAAGAGTTGCGTGACTGAAGGGTTCCACGACTTAAGGGTTGCACGACTTAAGAGTTGCACGACTTAAGGGTTAGGCCAGGAGCGACCTAACGAGATAAGGTCCAACGACCTACGAGTTAAGGGTCCAACGACCTATCGGGATAACTCGTAACCGACTTAAGGGTTGCGTGACTGAAGGGCTGCACGACCTAGGGTTAACTCGTGAACGACTCACGACCTATGGACGAACGACTTAACTCCGAACGAGCTAAAAATGGCCAGAACGACCTAGGGTTAACTCGTGAACGACTCACGACCTATGGACGAACGACTTAATTCCGAACGACCTAAAAATGGCCAGAACGACCTAGGGTTAACTCGTGAACGACTCACGACCTATGGACGAACGACTTAACTCCGAACGACCTAAAAATGGCCAGAACGACCTAGGGTTAACTCGTGAACGACTCACGACCTATGGACGAACGACTTAACTCCGAACAACCTAAAAATGGCCAGAACGACCTAGGGTTAACTCGTGAACGACTCACGACCTATGGACGAACGACTTAACTCAGAACGACCTAAAAATGGCCAGAACGACCTAGGGTTAACTCATGAACGACTCACGACCTGTGGACGAACGACTTAACTCCGAACGACCTAAAAATAGCCAGAACGGCCTAAGTGCGGAAAATTCACCAAAACGCTAAAAATTGGAGTTTTTCGCCAATCCAATCCAAACCAAATGCTAACATGCATGCAAAAATGATAGGGAATCATTCCCAACAGTCCAATATAGTTATAGGCTAGAATTGTGAGATAAAAATCTCACCTTTGCACCAAATATCAATGAAAATGAAGTTTTAAGCAAGCAAGAATCAATCCTTCTTCTATCTAAGCACAAGAAGCTTGAATCCAATGTCTTCTTCTTGAATTTGGAGTAGAAAGATGGATTGCAATTGAATTTGAGTTTTGGAATTTTAATTTCCCATTCCCTCCACCATTAATGCCAAAGCTTGATTAGTTAGGAAATTTATGAAGAGAGAGGAGAAGAGGGTTGGAACTTGGGCTTAATAGGCTAAACTAACCCAAAGTCCAAAGCGGGAAAAGTTAGTGAAATTTCACTAACTCCAAACCTATCGATGTTTATACTTAAAAAAGTTATAAATGACATTTCGAACTCAATGGAAGTGGTCTCGAGTCCTAATTTGACCGTTTGCAAAACGTAGCTTTTCGGACCAAAATCCGATTAACGAGTTAATATTTAAATAAAATATTTAAATACAAACTCGATAAATATGCGGGTTGTTACAAGTCTCATATCCATCATAAGAGGTTTCAAATCGATCAACAGGGGCTTGTTCGAACCCATCCGAAGTCAATTCGAATCGATGCCGGAAGCATACTTCGAATCGATGTTCCAAAGCCCGAGTTCGTATCGATCAGAATAGGGTACTTTCGCATCGATCTCTGGTTGCCTGGTTCGTACCGATCAAGAAGTCATTAACTTGAGATCGATTACCTTCGAATCGACGCCCTTCATATCGATCATAAACAATAATTCGAATCTATCTAAAGTTGAAGGCTCCGAACCGGCCATGAGCTTGCTTTCGTATCGATCGTTTCGAATCGACACGATCTATCGTCGAAGCCATCGGTACGAACAACATTTTCTCCATCGAAGCATTCCAGAGATCGATGCAAAACCCAACGAAAGAGATTCTCATCTTCCTCAACTCGAACGCCGAACCCCCAGATCGATTCGAACCTACCTTGTCTAATCCCTCTTCTCCAAACCAGATCTGGTTTTACCTAAGCCCAGAACAAATGGTCGAGGGAAGAAGGATGGATCTGAAATGATGATTGTTACTGGGAATCGCGTTTGATTACCTAATTTAGAAAAAGGATTCGAGAAGTGGTGAATCCGTAATCGAACGAATCGATGGCGTGATTAAGTTTTTCCCTTCTGTTATTTAGAACCAAGAAGAGAAAAATGGAGGCGGCTGCAAAAAAGGTAAAAAAGGTAAAAAGTGAGAAGGCCGAAGTATTTATAGGGGAGTTGGTGTGCGACCGGGTCCATTCGCCTTCCGATGCGCGTAACTGGCCACAACCAGTCCAAGTGGACCTTGGTTTGAATGGTTCTTTCGAGCCCGTTGGGCCTTTCTTTCATCGAGGGGAAATTCCCTTCAGACCTCATCGTTTCGAAGCCAATGCTCGACTCGATTCCATCCATAGGCCGTTAATACAAACCGTATCGATCCAATCATGTCCTGGGGGCGCTTCCGAGCGCCAACATCCATCGATACGAAACCATTTGACCTGGATCAGTTTGAAATCACCATCTCGCAACCATTGAACCAGAAGCGGTACAGACATATCGATACGAACACTGGTAGTTTCTATCCATCACAACTCAACCGCCTTGATCGATACGAATGCACGTCTCGCACACGACAAATTCCTTATCCATCAATACGAAGCCAACCATTCAACCTCTTACATCAACTCAGGAGAAGATCAATACAACATCTGACACAAGAGATACACCAAACAACTAAACATTGTAATACGAGATTCAATCACATCAACGCAGGGTTGCAATGTTTGACAAAATAGAAATGGCTGTTTAGAGAGGGAAGGCAGCTTTTCAAAGCACGTCATGTTCCCACAAGACGTACTTTGGGGGGAAAATGTTATCCTACCTTTTGGCAAGGCCGGGATACCATGAATCTATCGAGAGCCAAGTTTGACCTGCTATGGATATCGGCGAGTTTTGTCCGAGCCCGGATTAAGCTACAATTGATGGAACATGACAAGAAGGGTCATAGGAGTCAGCACCTCAAATTTCAAGTAAATCTGAGTTCGTACACTCAAGTTATGATCGATTCAAATTGAAGGGAAAGGCCCCGGGTTTCGTATCCATCAATGTGGGTAATCTCGTACCCACCGCAAGACCCTGGTTTCGAATCGATCGCTTTCGTATCGATCGGCTTCGAATCCATCAGCGGATCATCTACTTCGTATCGGCCAACTCCCATTAGTTCGTATCGGTTAGGAGCGGCCGTGTTCGAACCCATCAATATCTTATCAACAGATCTCGTAGCCATCATGGAAACCTTTCTTCGTATTCATCAGGTTACCAGGCTTTGTATCCACCGAGAGGCTCCAATTAGCATCAGTGGTTCGTATCCATCAGTGACTGCATTTCGAATCCATCAATAGAGCCGTATTCGAACCCAGGTATGAACAATTGTTCGTATCCAACGAAGTCCCGCTCTTTGACTCCACTAGAAGACCTTACTTCGAACCCATCGGGGGCTCTTCATTCGAACCCATGGGCAACGGCTAGTTCAAGTCAAAAGGACCTAGTCCATCGCAATTGCCTTCGCATCAAATGAGGCGAAATGTATGGGTACGACGCGGACAAACCGAAGAAAAGAGGGGATTGACTCGAGAAGTGCGCGCTACCTCATCGCGAAAGACGTGCAGACGATCGAGTCGAAACAATCGATTCGAACGAGTCGGTTCGGAGCAAACAAGGACCGGAAAACACAATTTCGTATCGATCATATCTCTCGATCCACTGACCCAAATGCTATGAAATTTTCAGGGGAGACTACACACATGCCGTAGAAGCTTCACACCAAATTTCAGCTCAATTGGACGTAATCTTGATCGATACGAAATGTTTTCGTATCGATCTCAGATTAGACCAAAACTTTCAGGAAACAGTCGCGTGGGCCCCCTCACGTGCCAGACCAAGTCTCACGAAGTTTGGGCGAGATTTCAGCTTCCTACGCCTATAAATAGAGCCCCAGGGCCAACAGAAAAAGGATATTTCGACTCTCAAGCGCCCAGACTCTGCCGGATCGAGATCTTCATCATCCTACATTATATACTTGCTGTTGATTTCGAATTTTCAGTTGTAACTTGCTGTTGCTTGCTGCAATCGCTTGTAAACGTTGAAAGAGAATCAATAAAATTGCTAAAACTTCACAGTGGACGTAGGCAACGAGCCGAACCACTATAAATCGCTTGTCTTTGTCTTTATTTTACTGTTATTTGGAGTTTTTGTTAGATAATCCTCATTTTCAATTCATATTCTTCATTTATTATCTCTTCAAAAAATTCCGAAGAGTGTTTTGCCCAATTTTGGTGCAAACAGTTATTGTTGTGAACTTAAGTATAATTGAAATGTTACTGTGGTAAAGGTAATAGGAAGTAAGTATTACAAGTATAAGATTATAAACTTAAGTAAATGAATTGATATGCAAAGAATTGAATTAAACATGAATACTATAAATAAATGAATGTTAATAAATGAAATAATTTGTAAGAAGAAAATGCAAATAAGAAAGAAAAAAAATGAACCATTATATGAATAAAAAGAAAGCCAACGAAAAATATTATGAAAAGAAATGATTAAGAATGAATTTGATCTATTTTCTGAAATTGTTGGTTGTTTGTTTTGGTTTAAGGTTGTTTGGGCAAGGATACTTTGAATTTGTTTGGATGTATGAATAATCTATTTAGTTTCATCAAAGTCTGTTGAGTAAATGGTGCACTTGATAGTTTATTTTTCATTCTGTACAGTTTAAAGTTTTGAAACGGAACAACTATTTGTTTTGTTTGATATGGATGGGTAGTGGAATTGTGTTGATTCTATATGATGGTTGTATGCTGTGGCTGCAAGTGATTGTCGTGTTTGACATTGATTTATTTGTAGTGGATGAAAGTAAATTAATATTTCATTTTATATAATTATTAACTCTTTTGGATTATATAAGTGAAATACAGGTTATGTAAGCATAGGCTACTGTTTGGTTTCATAATTAAGCGTAAATTGCCTGACTAATAGGTACATTCTCGGATTACGGTTTATAGCGTTATTATATTATTTTTTAGGGTTGGGATATATGTTATTTTGAAAAATATATGTTGTATATAGTTATATTTGATATTATATTTTCTCCCGAGCCTCCCCGTACAAAGGAGACTCCGCCGAAATTTTCCATAAATTTTGGACTTGAAAATTTTTGAAAAATGTTTTCCAAACTTTATTAATTTGAGTATAAAAAGATTTAGTGGTTATAAATTGGTATATTTTATTCAAATTATTTAATTTTGTAAGTTTACTTGTTTATGAAGTTAGTATTTTTGAATAAGATATATTGTTTACTTAATTCTTTCTTTTCCCTTCTTTTTCCTTTTCGGGGACGAAATTTTTAAGTGGAGGAGAGTGTAACGACCCATAAATGTTGATAAATAAATTGGTTAACTTAATTAGATCTTTGTAATTAAATTTAGAAAGAAATAAAAAAAATTATAATTTATATTGAAGTAAATGTTAGGAATGAATTGTAGCAATGGTTATTAAAACTAATTATCGACAATTAGAGTGAAATCCCAGTAGTGTAGTAGTGTAAGTTATTCCACTTGGTTAAAATGGAAAATAAGTAAATAAAAGTAAGTGTTGGATTTAACCAAAGAATAATACATTGATTAATAGTAACTAAACGTAAATTTAGGAAATAATATTAAAGCAAGTTGATAAATAACTAATTTAGTGCAATCCCAATTAATTGAAATAACTGTAAGGTCATAATTGGTTGTATTCAGTAAATTTGGGAAAATAAATTTCAGTAAGTGTAATAAAGTAATAGGAATGTATATTGTTTCCATAAGATAATATAAAGGAATGAAAACTTTTGATCAATGTATGAAATAATAACCAAACTAAGTGAAATAGTGATTAATGTAAGTAAATTTGTAACAAATTGAATGGAATCCCATGTTAATTGAAAAATTATATATGTTACAACTTGGTTATGAATTCAATATAAGATAAGCGAGTGGAAATATTATAATTTTTTATAAATCAAATATAAGAAAACAAACGTTAATATTGAATTAATTAATGAATCAATATATATTGAATGGTAATTGAATGTAATCAATGTTTATAAGAAATTATAACATTGGTTTGGAAATGATTAAACTTGTAAGAATGTTATTTAGAGTTAACGATAACAAATTATCATAAGTTACCAGTTTTGATGGAATTGGAAATAAATTTTAATAAATGTAAATAAATGTTAAATTTATGTGAAATGTGATACAATGTTTAGGAGTTGTTAAATTGGGTATATTAAGGTAATGAATGGAAAAACAAGGTAACTAAGTTTAAAGAGTAGTAATGAACTTAATAAAAAGATTTTAATTGAAAAAAATCAATCTATTGAAATCCAATTTATAATAAGCGTAATTATTGTACAATTGAAACTTAATTTTATGCAATTGAAATAAAGATTAAATGGTAAAATGTTAATGTATCAGGATATATACCTATATAAATGGAACCTAAGATGATAATATGATAATTAGTTGAAATAAAAGAATGGGAGTCAGGATTTATTTATTTATTGGAATTTAAATTTAAATAATTTGATTTATTGAAAATAAGTAGAATTAAATATTAAATTTTATGTTAAGTGAAATAAAGATGGAATGTGAGAAAATTAATGAAATAGTTTTGAATCCAATGTTAAATCCATCTATTTGACAATAATGAATGGAATACTTATTGATCGATTTAATTTAATGGAATTATTGGGAATTTTATTTATAAATTCTAAATTCAATAAATTGAGGTTAACACTGAAATTGATAAATTAATTAACTTTAAATTGACATCTAAATTTGTTAAATTAGTGTGAATGATTTGAAAATATAAAAATGATAAGAATTGTCAATTTTAGAATTGAAATTGAAAATTTGATTTAATTAATCGATTATTAATTTATTTAATTAATGTAAAATAGCCATTTTGGCTACTGACTCGGATTTCGACAAAATCAGTTTCATCAGATTTGTAACAGTGAATTATTGTTGGATTTCAAGTTTCGTAGCGATTGGACTTGTCGTTTGATCGTACGGACTCGAAACGCCTTGAAATCAATGAAATTGAAATCAATTTGAAATAAATTGATTTTAGCATAACTTCTTCATACGATGGAATTTGGACATGAAACCTGTTCCATCGCTTTTAAAATGTTTAAAATCATCTATTTTGATATATGAGTTGACCCAATTTTGTTCCGGAGTCGAAACAGGCTTTTTCGGGCCATTTTATCATTCAACGTGTATATCTAATCGATCCGGTCCATTCTAATTTCAGCTTGCCTATATATACCATGTTATAAACTCTAATTCATTTCTTATTCCTCATTTCTATACGTTCAGTTCTAATAGCTCCTCTTTCCAATGGCTGCAAAACCTAATTCCCAAATACAATTCCAAATCAAATCCAAAATCAAAAATTCAAACTCCACAAACTATATCGAATTATATATGGATTTGAAGCTCTCGACGAGCGCAAGTCAAATATATGATTTGTTTCTCAATCTGAGTTTCGATGTGGCTAGAAATTGATGATCAAGTTACGGCCTTTCATTGCGCGTCGAGCAAACTCGTCCGATCGTCAAATCAATTTATGGGTTTTTGTAGAGAGGGCGGAGGGAGCGTGTAACGACCTGTAAATTTCGACAATTAAAGTTTTTAATTAAATAGGACTTTGTAATTGAAATTTTGAAAAAAAAGGGTGATAAATTAGTATTGAAATGAAATCCAATTGAAGAAATAGTGGAAACCATTATAATTTGTTAATTAAATTTGATTTGTGAAATTAATGTTGGAAGAAATAAATTGGAAATAGTATTAATGAAATAATAACTGAATTTAATTGAAACTATATAAATGAAAGTAAATTTTATTAAGTGGATGTCAACATTGAATAAATTAATCAAAATAAAATCTAAATACATGTTTGGATAGAATCAATAATTGATGGATTAAATGATAAGTAATTAGAATTTAATTCTATAAAATTTGGAAACTGAATGTAATGTAAAGTAATAAGGTTAGTGCAATACCTATTAATGAATGGAATGAAATGGGACTAATATAAATGTATATTAGGTTATAAATCAATTTGAATGAAAAAAAAACGTAAATATTGATTGATGAATAAATATACAAGTATATTAAAGGTTATAATAGTGGGTTACTAGTAAATTCACTCATTTACCAATAAAGATAATTAGATGTGCCTTGATGATAATTAATAACATAGCGGAAAAAAGTAAATGTATTCGTTAGAATATTAATTGAAATTGGATAGGGATTTTAAGTAACAATGTTAATGCAAGGTAAGTAATGCTAAATTAAAGTCAATAATAATGAATAGTGATTAATTAAAAATTTGTAACATATATTATAAATTACCTGCTTGTTTGTTAATGGAATTAGAATGTGTAATAGGTGATAATAAAATAAATGAATGTTACACTAATAGAAAATGAAATAACGTTCGTTTAAATGTTGAGTAATTACAGGGTCGTATTTATTATAAGCGTTACTTTAATAATTATGATTAATGGTGAAATTAATACGAGAAGTAGGTAAAGTAATAACTAAGAAAGGAACACGTTATAAATTGATTATGACTTAAACTTAAGTGCAAGTTAAAGGTTGAAATTGAATCTAATTCATTCAATTGGAAACTTATCAAAATAAATTGGATTCAATGTATGATAAAGAGGTTATTTTAAGAAATTGAAATAAATTCTAAAATTGGTGAATTAAGTTACTTTGAATAGAGATGGGAATTAGTTTAAAGAATTATTAATTAATAAGTAAATCAAGATGATAAAATTTATGAACTATAGAATTTGAATTTGTGACGCCCCACCTCTATACCCACGCTAGGCAAGAACACTACGGTGTAATGCTTTCAACTAGCACGGAGAATAAGGCTGTTGAGGAGCGACCATCTGTATAATTGCCTTGTGCGAGTGTCGATATGCCAGATAAAAATACAACTTTTCATCTCAAGAGGAAATCCGACATACCGATACAAACTCAAAGCTACTACATAGTGGCTATGTATAATCTTCGAAAACAAATATAGAAATAAGCATAACATAAATCAGTCACAAATAATTCATATCACAAAGGCGGAAATAGATATGAATATACAACACTTAAAAGTGTTTATCAGAGTAGCGGTCTATAAGATCCGCGGTAACACAAAAAGATAGTTACAAGAGCTACACAAAAGAATAAGTATACATTGTAGAGTCTACATCTCAAATGTATACAACAAAATAAACTACTAATCTAAGTAGTTAGCCAAAAGTCAGATGATAATCTCTAACGAGGAGTCAAGCAGAAGCACCTGAAACATCTTGGTCTGACCCGAGTATTATTTAATAAGAAAATAATAAACAGATCAGTCTAGCTATAAATATCAGATGAAATGATATAGAATAAGAGATATGACTTAAACGTATAATAACCATAATGCCATACTATGATAAGTACGTAAATTGAAAAAAATCAACAATGGATAAATCAATATCACAAGAATCTTCTCAAAGATCCGAATTCACCTATAAAGGTGATGACACACAAATTCACCAATGCACAAAGATTGATAAAACATATCAATGAAAAACACGAAAATTGGTGAAGTACAAATTCTAGAAATCATCACAAGAAATCCAGAAATTTCAAAGGAAGGGAGGCCTATCATAGACGGGAGCATAAAAACTCCCTACACGTGTATCACGAACGAAACGCTAATTCCATGGTTGCTAACCATCACGAATTGAGCCGAAGCTCCACAGACGGCCCGAAGACCATGGGTTGCTACCCCACCAGATTTGAGTCGAAACTCCACGAAGCGGGGTTTAGTCTCCCTCGCAGACAAAGAGACATCGCACATTGCTAGTCTAAATCATAAAAAAAATGATCGTCATTGATCATCACGAAGTGTCAATTACACTAAGCTAGTAAATATATGAGTTTAGCTTCATGTCCCATAACCACTTGCTTAACTTAAATATTTACGAACAAACTGTAGATATCCACTAGGAAATTGTCACAAGAGATTCAATTGAACAAGTCCAAGAATTAACCGACGAAGTAAACGCAAGCGTTTCATACCACTCGTTTTACTAAGTCGTTTAATTAGATTTCTCATACGAGTGAGGTAAAGGTTTGTATATACTAATAGATTGGAAGACGGTTTTATAAACGAATTTGCTATTGAAAATAGAGTTGAAATCGTTTTGAGGAAAGAGTTTTGATATTTACTACTAGTATTGAAACCTTTGTATTTTTAAAGTGACAAAACACAAAAATGATTGTAGAAACAATCAATCACTAAAATTCACATACGAAGATGTGAATAAAAATCCAAAGAAATCGATCCGAATCCATCAAAATGGATATTCCCAAAAATTCCAAAAATAGAAGGCATTAACATCGTAGGAACAACAAGTGGGAAATAACACGAGTCGATGGAATTTGGAAACCGTGCAAAAATAGGCTCAAGTAGGCATAGAAGACAACTAGGTGCAGGTCAGTCGACTGGCTCATTGAGTTCAGTCGACTGAACTCAGTCCCCAAAAATCCGCGGGATACTGGTCAGTCGACTGAACTCAGTGGGTCAGTCGACTGACTGCAGTAAACAGAGCCCCTAGGCTCTGCAGGAAGCCTTCAAACTGCATTTTAGCTTCAGCTAGTCGACTGACTTGGAAGTCCAGTCGACTGACTGGAGCTAAGGCAGTTTTCTCTGCCTAAAAATGGAAGGTGAAACCCTTCCAAATTCGCAACCGGAGAAGCTTCGGGCACTATGGGATTACGCCAATCAGCAACCCAGCCCAATAGGCTCTTCGATGCGTCACCAAAAACAAGTTCAAACTACAAGGCTATGATTTTTGAAGATTTGAACTCGAAACACTAAAAATTGGAATATTCACCAAATCAATCCAAACCAAAAGCAATTGCACACGAATAAGTGTTAGGAATTCATACCTAACAATCGAAGATAAATATAAGCACAGATGTGAGATAAAAATCTCACTTTTGAACCCAAACAAATGAAGATGAAGCTTGAAAGCAAAGGGAATCAACCACTCTTCAAATCCAACTCAAGAAGCTTGATTCTAAGCTATAAAAGAGAAACATTTCCTAAATTAGGTTTAGGAATTTTCTGAAATCAAAGAGAGAAAGAGTTGGAGAAGAAGAAGAGAAGCTTACTAATGGGTTCTTCTATTAGTTTGGAGCAAGAGTTGATTTGCAAGAGAAACCTAGGGCTTGGAGTTTTAATTTCCTCTTCCACTCTCCATTAACATAAAAGCTTGAGTATTAAGAAAATAGAAAAGAAGTGAATGAAGAGCAGAGGGTTGGAACTGAGTTAAGTGGGGTTAATGGGCTCAGCCCAAACCAAAGCCCTAAGTAAAAAGTAGCAAAAATCAACTTACTCCAAACATATCGAAGCTTATACTCAAAAAGGTCGCAAACGGCATTTTAAACTCAATGGGAGTGGTCCCGAGTCCTAATTCGACCGTATGCAAAAAGTAGCTTTTCGGACTAAATTCCGATTATCGATAAAATATTTAAATAAAATATTTAAATATAAAAATCGACAAATATGCGGGTTGTTACAGACTCCCCTCCTTAAAGAAATTGCGTCCTCGCAATATTTAAGAAGAAGATATATAGTAACAACCATAAAAGCATATTCAACACAAAAGAAGTTTGAAATAAGAAGTTCACCCCAAAGAGCACGGGAAAGTAAGTCCGGATGTGATCGCTCGATGAACTCTCTAGACTCCCAAGAACAATCCTTAGGATTTGAAGACCATTGAACTTTTACAAGCGGAACATCTTTATTTCGAAGACGTTTGACCTTCGAAGCAATCATACGAATAGGATGTTGCTCATAAGTTAAATTAGGCGAAACTTCAATCTCTTCCACAACACCGGGCTCAAGAATAGAATCGGAATCTCGAAGACATTTCCGAAGTTGAGAAACGTGAAACACGTCATGGATAGCAGAAAATTGAGCCGGTAATAAAAGGCGATAAGCCATGGAACCAATACGTTCAGTGATAGGAAATGGCCCAATATATCGAGGCGCTAACTTTCCCGAGCGATTGAAACGTACAACACCTTTCATAGGTGAAACACGAATAAAAACAAGATCTCCAACAGAAAATTCTAATTTCCTTCTTCGATTATCGGCATAGGATTTTTGTCTACTCTGGGCTTCTTTCATCCTATGACGAATAAGCTCAATCTTTTCTGTGGAATCACGAATAAACTCTAGACCTAAAACCAGCTTCTCACTGGCCTCAAGCCAACAAGAAGGAGATCGGCATGACCTTCCGTAGAGTGCCTCGAAAGGTGCCATACCAATACTAGATTGGAAGCTATTATTATAGGAAAATTCAACAAGAGAAATATGGTCTTCCCAACTTCCACCGAAATCAAGCACACATGCACGAAGAAGATCTTCAAGAGTTTGATTCACACGCTCAGTTTGTCCATCAGACTGAGGATGATAAGCGGTGCTAAAATTAAGCTTCGTTCCCAAAGCTTTTTGAAGACTCTTTCAAAATCCACTAGTAAACAATGGATCACGATCACTAACAATAGAAGTAGGAACTCCATGCAATTTAACAATCTCTTTGATAAAGAGCTTGTCCAAAAGAGGAACGGTTGGGTTAGACCGAACGGGAATAAAATGGGCAGATTTAGTAAGCCTATCAACAATCACCCATAAGCTATCATGACCCGAACGAGAACGGGGAAGGCCATCTATAAAATCCATGGAAATTTGGTCCCACTTCCAAATTGGAATTTCTAAAGGTTGCAATAACCCACCGGCCCTTTGATGTTCGGCCTTAATGAGTTGGCAAGTCATGTAACGCTTAACGAAGTTAGCGATGTCAAATTTCATTCCCTCCCAATAATATAGTCGCTTCATATCCGCGTACATTTTACTACTACCGGGATGAATGGTAAATTTAGAACGATGTGAATCTTCTAAAACATCTTTGCGAAGATCACTAATACTTGGCACGATATGTCTACCAAACTTTCGAATACCGCCATGAGAATCAATATCAAAGTCTTTCAAACCTTCAGTATCAATTCTATCCTTCAATCTTTGGCTAAGAAGAGCCAATTCGGGATCCATCTTTTGAGCTTCAAGAATGCGGTCTAAAAGAGAAGGATGAGCCTCAAGGCTACATAAAACAAGAGATGAACATAAATCGGATATACGATCTTGAATTTCACAAGTGGATAAAATTCTGAGGTCATTCCATTCGGATATCATCATGGAAACAACCGCTTGTTGCCTGCGACTAAGTGCATCGGCAACACGATTTCCCTTTCCGGGAGTATAAAGAATGTCAAGATCATAAGGTGCAAGGAACTCGAGCCAACGCTGTTGATGCAAATTAAGTTCCTTCTGAGAGAATAAATACTTCAAAAACTTATGATTGGTATAAAGAACAAATTTCTCTCCCAAAAATAATGATGCCAAATTTTTAAAAGCGAAATCAATAGCCACGGGCACTAGATCATGAGTGGCATATCTAGTCTCAATAGGCATTAATGATTTAGAAGCACAAGTGATAGCACGTTCCTTTTTTGCAAAAGAACGGCATCCAAACCAATACGATTAGCATTGGTTCAAAAGATAAAGTATTGCTTTCCTTCGGGAATCACAAGACTAAAAGTATCGAAAAGAAAGAATTTCTTTTTAAATAATCTTCTTTCCCGAAAAGCTAAAACTTTCAAAAGTACCTTTATCTTTATGTAATAAGTTTTCAAGAAAAATTTGCATTTTTCAAGTCAATATATCGTGTCTGATTGTCTCATCAAAGCGTTTAGGAAATTCCTATCGATAACGTTGATCAAGCGCATCAACCAGAATTCTTAAAGCACTTAACGGGCAATACAATCACAAAATCATCTTCTATATGATGAAAATATCTCTTAAAAATTTTGAGAATATTCTTTGCTCGTTTAAGATCAAAATCCAATTGTACTTATAAATAAATCTTATGAAAAAGATTTGCAAAATTTTTAAATTTCAATTTTCATCCAAAATCAATAAATACATGAATGAAATTATTGGGATTAAAATGGATGAAGTAAACTGGATAAATTGAATGAAATAATAAGTCATTCATAAGAATCGTAACAAGTGCGGAATGCGGTAAGTGGAATGCTAACTTCCGCAACTCGTAGCTAATGAAAACCGATGGCAAGGTCAAAATGAAACGACCTTAACACCACACAAAAGATTGCTTAGGTGGTAATTCTAAGACAAGCTCAAAGATTCCGGAAAATTCTCAAAATATATAAATGAGAGAAATAACACGTTACTCATCACGTGGGATTAAAGAATGAAAATGATGCCATCAAATTGGAATCGAAATCACAAAGAAAAATAGAAATCTGCTTAACGGATAGAAAATGTCGAAAATGAACAGTCCATTCGAAAAATAGGATATGGGCTTCATGATGATTAAGCCAATCCTTCCACACAAATCAATTCCAAAGCCTAAGTAAAAATATCGGCTCGGAAAGAAAATTCACATAAAATAATTTCGACATCAATAGAAAGCAAATTGAGTGTTGCGGATCCACCAATCCGGATTCGCAACCCTTAAAGAAGTCATCAAGCCCAAAATGTTTTAAAGAAAAAGAATCAACAAATTCTTTTGATATAAAAATGATGAGATGAACCCATATCAAAAAGAACTCGAATCGGATAATCGCAAACAAATGAAATCAAGGGTTAAATAAGAATACCTTGACCCAGAGAAGTTTCGCTAGGAGCTTTTAGCTTTCCCTCTCTCCTACTTTGAAGTTTAGGGCATGTAGATAATGACCCGAGCCTTTGCAATAGCGGCAATAAAGGGGTTTCGGGCACTTAATTACATAATGGTCTGTGGAACCACAATTGTAGCATCGTTTACGACTTGGGGTAGGTGGCTTGGCTGCCGAAGTTTCTAGTTCCACCTTCTTCTTGCTTAGAAGTATGGGGCTGACAGAAATATGATGACTTGAATTTTTGCAATAACGACAAAAGAGTGGTTCCGGACACTCCTTCGCATAGTGGTCCTTAGAACCACAGTTGTAGCATTGTCCATGATTAGGGATTAGAGTCTTTGCTACCGAAGTTGCCTGTCTCCCTTTCTTGTAGGGATTAAGGCCTTCGAACTTAATATACCTCCTTTTGTTGCAAATGAGGCTCTTTTTGGAACCTCCGACATCACTGTTACTTCCTTTACCTACCTCTTCTTCTTGTAGAGTGATATCTACAAGTCGATCGAAAGGAACTTCTAGTTTCAGAGGTAAGACCTTTGTGGGATTCTTTCTCAAAGCACAGATAAACCTTTGATTCTGAGCAAGATCCAAAAGTTGTTGGGCAGACATGAATACGCCATCCAGAGAAGGACTACTGGAATGACCAGCGCTAGGACTGCCAGAACTAACCATCTCTTCTTCTTTAAGAAAGAAAGAAAGAAGAAGAAAAAGGTTATTCACAAAATGAATATCAAGCAATTTTGATAGATAAAACAAGGAATCATAAAAGAAAGTAGGATAGAACGGTACGAAGACTCGAATAAATCCTAAGGCACCACTCCTAAGAAAGACTTAGGACATGATCCTTGCTAGATTATTCTACATTGTTCCGAAGTGAAGCTCTGATGCCAAGCTGTGACGCCCCACCTCTATACCCACGCTAGGCAAGAACACTACGGTGTAATGCTGTCAACTAGCACGGAGAATAAGGCTGTTGAGGAGCGACCATCTGTATAATTGCTTTGTGCGAGTGTCGATATGCCAGATAAAAATACAACTTTTCATCTCAAGAGGAAATCCGACATACCGATAAAAACTCAAAGCTACTACACAGTGGCTATGTATAATCTTCGGAAACAAATATAGAAATAAGCATAACATAAATCAGTCACAGATAATTCATATCACAAAGGCGGAAATAGATATGAATATACAACACTTAAAAGTGTTTATCAGAGTAGCGGTCTATAAGATCCACGGTAACACAAAAAGATAGTTACAAGAGCTACACAAAAGAATAAATATACATTATAGAGTCTACATCTCAAATGTATACAATAAAATAAACTACTAATCTAAGTAGTTAGCCAAAAGTCAGAATAATAATCTCTGACGAGGAGTCAAGCAGAAGCACCTGAAACATCTCGGTCTGACCCGAGTATTATTTAATAAGAAAATAGGATCAGTCTAGCTATAAATATCAGACGAAATGATATAGAATAAGAGATATGACTTAAACGTATAATAACCATAATGTCGTACTATGATAAGTATGTAAATTGAAAAAAAATCAACAATGGATAAATCAATATCACAAGAATCTTCTCAAAGATCCAAATTCACCTATAAAGGTGACGATAGACAAATTCACCAATGCACAAAGATTGATAAAACATATCAATGAAAAACACGAAAATTGGTGAAGTACAAATTCTAGAAATCATCGCAAGAAATCCAGAAATCTCAAAGGGGGGGAGGCCTATCACAGACGGGAGAATAAAAACTCCCTACACGTGTATCACGAACGGAACGCTAATTCCATGGTTGCTAACCATCACGAATTGAGACGAAGCTCCACAGACGGCCTGAAGACCATTGGTTGCTACCCCACCAAATTTGAGTCGAAACTCCACGAAGCGGGGTTTAGTCTCCCTCGCCGACAAAGAGACATCGCACATTGCTAGTCTAAATCATAAAAGAAAATGATCGTCATTGATCATCACGAAGTGTCAATTACACCAAGCTAGTAAATATATGAGTTTAGCTTCATGTCCCATAACCACTTGCTTAACTTAAATATTTACGAACAAACTGTAGACATCCACTAGGAAATTGTCACAAGAGATTCAATCGAACAAGTCCAAGAATTAACCGACGAAGTAAATGCTAGCGTTTCATACCACTCATTTTACTAGTCGTTTAATTAGATTTCTCATACGAGTGAGGTAAAGGTTTGTGTATACTAATAGATTGGAAGACGGTTTTATAAACGAATTTGGTATTGAAAATAGAGTTGAAATCGTTTTGAGGAAAGAGTTTTGATATTTACTACTAGTATTGAAACCCTTGTATTTTTAAAGTGACAAAACACAAAAATGATTGTAGAAACAATCAATCACTAAAATTCACATACGAAGATGTGAATAAAAATCCAAAGAAATCGATCCGAATCCATCAAAATGGATATTCCCAAAAATTCCAAAAATAGAAGTCATTAACGTCGTAGCAACAACAAGTGGGAAATAACACGAGTCGATGGAATTTGGAAACCGTGCAAAAATAGGCTCAAGTAGGCATAGAAGACAACTAGGTGCAGGTCAGTCGACTGGCTCATTGAGTTTAGTCGACTGAACTCAGTCCCCAAAAATCCACGGGATACTGGTCAGTCGACTGAACTCAGTGGGTCAGTCGACTGACTGCAGTAAACAGAGCCCCTAGGCTCTGCAGGAAGCCTTCAAACTACATTTTAGCTTCAGCCAGTCGACTGACTTGGAAGTCCAGTCGACCGACTGGAGCTAAGGCAGTTTTCTCTGCCTAAAAATGGAAGGTGAAACCCTTCCAAATTCGCAACCGGAGAAGCTTCGGGCACTAAGGGATTACGCCAATCAGCAACCCAGCACAATAGGCTCTTCGATGCGTCACCAAAAACAAGTTCAAACTACAAGGCTATGATTTTTGAAGATTTGAACTCGAAACACTAAAAATTGGAATATTCACTAAATCAATCCAAACCAAAAGCAATTGCACACAAATAAGTGTTAGGAATTCATACCTAACAATCGAAGACAAATATAAGCATAGATGTGAGATAAAAATCTCACATTTGAACCCAAACAAATGAAGATGAAGCTTGAAAGCAAAGGGAATCAACCACTCTTCAAATCCAACTCAAGAAGCTTGATTCTAAGCTAAAAAAGAGAAACATTTCCCAAATTAGGTTTAGGAATTTTCTGAAATCAAAGAGAGAAAGAGTTGGAGAAGAAGAAGAGAAGCTTACTAATGGGTTCTTCTATTAGTTTGGAGCAAGAGTTGATTTGCAAGAGAAAACTAGGGCTTGGAGTTTTAATTTCCTCTTCCACTCTCCATTAACATAAAAGCTTGAGTATTAGGAAAATAGAAAAGAAGTGAATGAAGAGGAGAGGGTTGGAACTGAGTTAAGTGGGGTTAATGGGCTCAGCCCAAACCAAAGCCCTAAGTAAAAAGTAGCAAAAATCAACTTACTCCAAACATATCGAAGCTTATACTCAAAAAGGTCGCAAACGGCATTTTAAACTCAATGGTAGTGGTCCCGAGTCCTAATTCGACCGTATGCAAAAAGTAGCTTTTGGGACTAAATTCCGAGTATCGATAAAATATTTAAATAAAATATTTAAATATAAAAATCGACAAATATGCGGGTTGTTACAGAATTTTTATAATGAGTTAATTTATTTAATTTATAATAGTTGGATTTATTGCAAATGAATAAAATCAAATATGTAATTATTACGTTAATTTAAAAATTAAGTCGAAAACGGGAAATATTTATGTGATAATTTTTAATCCAATGGTAAACCCTTCTATTTGAAATTATGAATGGAATAATTATGGGTAAATTCAATTTAATGGAAATTTTGGAAATTTATCTATAATTTTGAGTTTTATGAAATTGAAGGTTTCTATTAATAAATTGACTTTCAAAAAATTGTTAAATCATTGTAAATGTTTGAGAATTTTAAAGTGATAAAGATTGCAAAGTTTAGAATTTTTAACCGCAATTTGATTTAATTAATTTATTTTAAATTTATTTAATTAACATAAAAATAGCCATTTTTGCCACTGACTCGGATTTCGACGAAACCAGTTTCATTGGATCCGTATCCGTAAATTTTTGTAGGGTTTCAAGTTTCGTAGCGATTGAACTTGTCGTTTGATTGTACGAACGTGAAACGCCGTGAAATTGATATAATTGAAATCAATTTGAAATCAATTTGAAATTATTGATTTCAGCATAACTTCATCATACGATGGAATTTGGACGTGAAACTTTTTCCATCGCGTTCAGAATATTTTAAGACGTCTATTATGATATATGGGTTGACCCAATTTCGTTCCGGAGTCAGAATGGGCTTTTTGGGCCAATTATCGTTTAGCGCGTACATCTATCTTATCCCATCCATTCTATTTCTAATTTGGCTATAAATATGTCGTTATAAACCCTAGTTCCTCCCCTTCTCATTTGTCTGTACGTACATCTCAACTCTCTCCTCCTCAATGGCAGACAAACAAATTTCAGATCCAATTTCAAAAATCAAATGAAAATCCAAACTCGTCAAAAAAATTCAAAAAAATTATAGAATCGAAGATCTCGTCGATACGAATCTACGCGTAGCTTCTGTTTTTGCAATTGGTGCTCGAATCAATGGAAAATCTCGGTCAAAGCTCTTGAATTTCGAAACCCTAGTGCAAATTGGGCGTTTTTGATTCGGAAAGAAATTGGCAAAATCAAGATCTGGGTATTGTAGATCTCGTCTTGGGCTTCGATATGGTGATAGTCGCTTGTGTTAATTCGATCTAATGAGTCGGGAATTTTGAAATTAGGGTTCGGCAAACCCTAATTGGGGGTGGCGGCGGCCGGCACTTGAAGGGAAGTCGAGGCAAAAGGGGAGTACGGCGTGGTGAATGACGGCGTGGTGGAGGCTGGAGGGTCGGTCAAAGGGGGGCATTTTTCTTTGTGTACTGTAGCCAAGGCTGGAACATGCATGAGGGAGGGAGAGGAAGTAAGGTTGATGAGGTGTAAGAGAAAAGTATGTTTATTTTAATTTAATTTCAATTTTAATTTCAATGATAAAATCTTAATAACTTTTTCATCCGAACTCTGTTTCACGTGCGATTTTTTTTGTTAGGATCATAATAAAATTTCGGATCTGTTGACGCAGGTTTGGACCAATTTGGAGACTGTCCAATTTTTGAGTTTAAATTGGATTTAAATTCAGTTTAAATTTAAAAGGTGAGTGTTTTAACTCACTCGCAACTTCTAAAATTTCTTATGTTTGTTAAATTGATTTTTGATGTGTTTAGGAATTTATTTATGGCTGTTTAGCATGTTTTAAATCATCATCTCAGTAAATTGCATTCATTTCGTTAAATTGTTGTTTATTTATTGCATATTAACTGCCAGTTATATTTATGTTTATTTTTATTGCATATTAACTGCCAGTAAATTTATATTTACTTTTGCATATAAACCGCCAATTAACAATTTTAAATTTATTTTTAAATATAAACTGATAATTGATACCAGTTATTTATCACCTGTTATATATTGATGTATTGTTTGAATTTGGATGATGATTGTGATAAATGGATGTATGATTTTGATGGATGAATGGATGTTTATTTATATTAACTGCAAGTTGTTATGTATTTCATCTCTTTCGGGATTGCGGTTTGAAATGATATTCAACCGCATTTTTTTTAATTTTTAAATTGCGGATTGAAATGATAAATATCCGTATCACTTGACCATAGGATAGAAAATTATATACAGGCACCGCGGTATATATATAAAATTATTTTTGAATGATTTCTATGGTTTGGATAGGATACGGTTTAATAAATATTTATTTTGATACCTATATGGTTAAATTATTGAATTTATGTTATGAATAAGTTTGTTAAATAAAAACAAATAAGTTGAATAATGGAGTTTGATTATTTATATTATATGGTTAAATATGTGTTTAAGATATTGTATATATATATATATATATAGAGTTTAATGGTTTAAATCAAATAAGATTGGAAGGTAAATTAGAAATTTAATTGGAATTGAGCGTATTTAAGAATTTAACTCCATAAGTTGATGTAGAACTTATAGCTTGAAACTTTTAAAGATATGATATTTATAACTGAAATTTATTTCAAGATGAATTAAATAAATATTTCTATTATAAATGAATTAAAGGAAATATTTAGTCATAGGAAATTTGAGTTTAATTAAATGATTATGGAGTTAGTATGCGATATTTCAAAACTAAATAATAGGACATTTAATTGTTGAATAATAATTTCCAACCTTAATTTTTGGAAGTGTTTAATACTTAAAGTTTGACATATATTAAAATGAAGTGGTTTTGGAAACTGAAGTGAATTTAAATGTATGGATTTAGACTTAATTTAAATGAATAAATTTGTAAAGCCGTGAAAATTATTTACTTTATAAAGTAATATAAAATCAACTATTTTACATACCGTTGAATATCCAAACCATTCAAGTTTTAGAAGTTATGGTTTTAAAGCTATGGATTTCAAAGTATTATGTCCTGAAATTTTAATTCAAATGTTTGGTTTCCAGATATTATAAATTGTAAACCACTATGATTTTGGAAAAGAAATATATTTGAAGAAAAATGATATTATTGATTTGAGTTTTATAAAAATAATATCAAAATGAGTTGTTTGGAAATGGAAATGATATCGTATTTAAGGGTTTTGAAATGGAATTATATTCTGGTTTTAAAGTATAAACTATTTTAAAGACCGCGATGTTATAATAACGTTTGGTTGTTAAAGATACCGGGATCGAAAGTTGTCATATTCTCTGCCAACTCCGGAAACCACTTTAACAACCGTGTACGCGGTGGAGATTCCAGAATGAAGTAGGATGGTGGCGGCGTTTTCCTTTGAGGTAATTACGTGGACCCGACTCCCGTGAGTTGGCATAAGGTGGCTAAAACAGGAGCGACTCTCGGGCCAATGAGGTCATTCCTCTGATCGGATACTCCTCTTCGATACTATACTCTGACTTTGGATTGTTTCGGTGGTCACCTTCACTTTTGATTTCTTTGATTTGGGGGAGTTTGTCCGAGGTGGGCGGTAGTAGTAGCTACGCGTTACCACCAACCCGGATGCGTAATTTGTATATCTACCCTGGCATTGTCTAGTTATGTCGTGTCACCTACCATATCGCACCTTGTACGAGTTTGGATTTCTCCCGTAGCCCGTGTGGTATCCTCTGGTGGCTTCCCGATTAGGAGGGACTGTGACATTGGATGGACTACTTGGACTATTATTGTGTTAAGGCGGAGATTGGGTAAATCCTTAACGCTATTTAAAATAAGTTTATTTTACAAATAGACACTATTATAATAGAGAAATATACTACATAGTAAATAATTTAACGGATCCTTAGGAGATGTAAATCCCGAGCATCTCTTGAGTTACTGCGCTCATATTTATTTCTATTAATTTAACTTACATAAGATCTTTTAGTTCTGACTCGAGTGTTTTGTCTTTTCAATTTGCTCGGGTCAGTCCGAGCGTTTCAGGATTTGAAGTTTTAGCTCTGGAGGACGAAGACGAAGATTTGTATTACTATCATCTACTATTATCCACTACACTATTTAATTCCGGTGCATTAATATTTATTGGTATGTGAACTCTGATAATTATTGTATAAAGAAGAACCAATTGGTTTTGTGATAATATATGGTTCTCTAACGTGGTAACATATCCAGGTTTAGCGATAAACCTTAGCTTTGTGGGGTCTGACTCTTTATTGATAGGGTAGTAATTCCCTATGGGAGTCGCTGAGAGTATATATATGAGAGAGCGTATTTGTTAGTGTTATAAAAAGGGTTTTAATATTGTGTTAATCTGTTCCGTTTTGTATTTATAGATTCTGGTTGATGCATGGGACGCTATGACATCAATAGGGATTTCTAAGCACTTAATAGGACAGACCGACATAATATTATTTTTAATATAGGTGAATGAAATAATTTTTCCTATTATATTTTCTATATATAAAATAAAATTTTCAAATAATATCTATATTTTGCTGTAATAGATTGGTTGTTAGGTGATAAAGTGTATAAATAATAATAGAAATAAGATTGAAAAATAAAATAAATGAAATTTGGAAATTTAGAACTTAAGATCCGGGGTTTTAAAATTTCTTTCGAATAAATTTTGGAATATAATAATATTGTTTATAAGTATTTCTGATATAAATAGTTTGATATAATTTGAAAGAATTGTTTAAAAAAGATTTTGGAGAAAATAAGTTTTGTACTTCCCTCTGTGTCGCTGGAAAATAATTTCGGTGATGGCGGTCGCATCATCGACTTTCATTTTCGAGTTTCGAAGGGAAAGGCCACCGTAGTAGTTTTACTGTAGACTCATTTTTGAAAAAAGTATATATTAATTTTGAATTGTTTTAATATAATTAGAGATATATAAGTTGTAAGAATAGATTTATCTGTTATTTTAAAATAAATTGAAATTTAACCCGGTATTAAATTCTTAAATTTCCATTAATTAATTGTTTCAATTATTGTAGTGAAATGAAAGGTAAGTAATTAATAATTGAAACCTCTAATTTAGGTAAGAGATTTAATACTAAGTTATAAAGGAAATAAAAAGGAAGTTGAAATTGTAACTTATAAGACAAAATGTAAAAAATTTATTGAACAATGAATTGATTAAATGAAATGAGAAAACTTGTGTAACTTTCAATTACACCCTTAAATAAAATATATATAACTTACCAAATATTAAAAGTTGAAATGTTTAATAAGAGATTGTAATAGAATACTATATAAGTAGAAATTTGAAATAATGAAAGTATTCAGTAAAATTGCCATTAAATGAGAATTTAATGTTATAAACTTAAGTTATAATTGAAATTTTACCAAGTAAATATAATTAAAGGTAAGTATGACAAATAGATGATTATAAACTTAAGCAATTAAAGGGTAAATAGACGAGGTCATGCAATTATAAACGAATGTAATATAATAAAGAGAAATTGTAAACTTAAGTAAAAGGGTTGAAGTTATTTCTAAATAAAATTGAAAGAAATATAAATGAAAATAAAATTGAAAGAAATAAATGAAAATAAAAAGATAAACCGTTATATGAATGAAAAGAATCACTGAATGAATGAAAGAAAGGAAATTAAACAACTAATGTATGAAATAAAATTAGTAATAAGTAAATTTGATTTGAACTGTGTTGTTTGGTTTATGGTTGTTGGGGTAAGGATACTTTAGATTTGTATAGATTTGTGAATAACCTATTTAGTTTTATCTAAGACTGTTGAGTAAATGATGCGCTAGTAGTTTATTCTTCATTCCGTACAATTTAAAAGTTTTGAACCCGAACAACTATTTGTTGTTTGATTGAATAGTTGCTTTGTATTTGTTGTGTATGTTGTTGCTGAAATGGATGGTTGTTGTATTGATTTGTTGTTAGTGATTGGAAGCACATAAATATTTCACTTTATATAAATTGTTAACCCTTTGGATTGTATAAGTAAAATGCAGGATATGGAAGCAATTGCTACTGCATTTGATTTCATAAATTTAGCGTTAATTGCCCGACAAATAGGTACGTTTTCGGATTACGTTTATAGCGCTATTATATATATTTTCCCATGTTGGGATTTATATTATACTTTAAAATATTTGTTGTATATTGTTATATTTATATTATACTTTCTCCCGAGCCTCCCCGTACAAATGAGACTCTGCCAAAAAAATTCGAAATTTTTGGACTTAGAAATTTTTGAAAAAGATTTACAAACTTTATTAATTTAAGTATCAAAAGATTTAATGGTTATAAATTGGTATATTGTATTTAAATTTATTAATTTGGTAAATCTATTTTGTTATAAATTTAATATTTTATGTAAGATATAATGATTTCTTAATTCTTCTTTTCCCTTCTTTTCCTTTTCGGGGACGAATAGTTTTGAGTGGAGGAGAGTGTAACGACCCGTAAATTTCGACAATTAAAGTTGTTAATCAAATAGGACTTTGTAATTGAAATTTTGAAAAAAAGGGTGATAAATTAGTATTGAAATGAAATCCAATTGAAGAAATAGTGGAAACCATTATAATTTGTTAATTAAATTTGATTTGTGAAATTAATACTGGAAGAAATAAATTAGAAATAGTATTATTGAAATAATAACTGAATTGAATTGCAACTATATAAATGAAAATAAATTTTATTAAGTGGATGTCAACATTGAATAAATTAATTAAAATAAAATCTAAATACATGTTTGGATAGAATCAATAATTGATGGATTAAATGATAAGTAATTAGAATTTAATTCTATAAAATTTGGAAACTGAATGTAATGTACAGTAATAAGGTTAGTGCAATACCCATTAATGAATGGAATGAAATGGGACTAATATAAATGTATATTAGGTTATAAATCAATTTGAATGAAAAAAAAACGTAAATATTGATTGATGAATAAATATACAAGTATATTAAAGGTTATAATAGTGGGTTACTAGTAAATTCAATCATTTATCAATAAAGATAATTAGATGTGCCTTGATGATAATTAATAACATAACGGAAAAGAGTAAATGTATTCGTTAGAATATTAATTGAAATTGGATAGGGACTTTAAGTAACAATGTTAATGCAAGGTAAGTAATGCTAAATTAAAGTCAATAACAATGAATAGTGATTAATTAAAAATTTGTAACATATATTATAAATTACTTGCTTATTTGTTAATGGAATTAGAATGTGTAATAGGTGATAATAAAATAAATAAATGTTACACTAATGGAAAATGAAATAACGTTCGTTTAAATGTTGAGTAATTACAGGGTCGTATTTATTATAAGCGTTACTTTAATAATTATGATTAATGGTGAAATTAATACGAGAAGTAGGTAAAGTAATAACTAAGAAAGGAACACGTTATAAATTGATTATGACCTAAACTTAAGTGCAAGTTAAAGGTTGAAATTGAATCTAATCCATTCAATTGGAAACTTATCAAAATAAATTGGATTCAATGTATAATAAAGAGGTTATTTTAAGAAATTGAAATAAATTCTATAATTGGTGAATTAAGTTACTTTAAATAGAGATGGGAATTGGTTTAAAGAATTATAAATTAATAAGTAAATCAAGATGATAAAATTTATGAACTATAGAATTTGAATTTTTGTAGTGAGTTAATTTATTTAATTTATAATAGTTGGATTTATTGCAAATGAATAAAATCAAATATGTAATTATTACGTTAATTTAAAAATTAAGTTGAAAACGGGAAATATTTATATGATAATTTTAAATCCAATGGTAAACCCATCTATTTGAAATTATGAATGGAATAATTATGGGTAAATTCAATTTAATGGATATTTTGGAAATTTATCTATAATTTTGAGTTTTATGAAATTGAAGGTTTCTATTTATAAATTTACTTTCAAAAATTTGTTAAATCATTGTAAATGTTTGAGAATTTTAAAGTGATAAAGATTGCAAAGTTCAGAATTTTTAACGCGCAATTTGATTTAATTAATTTATTTTAAATTTATTTAATTAACATAAAAATAGCCATTTTTGCCACTGACTCGGATTTCGACGAAACCAGTTTCATCGGATCCGTATCGGTAAACTATTGTAGGGTTTCAAGTTTCGTAGCGATCGAACTTGTCATTTGATCTTACGAACGCGAAATGCCGTGAAATCGATTTAATTGAAATCAATTTGAAATCAATTTGAAATTATTGATTTTAGCATAACTTCTTCATACGATGGAATTTGGATGTGAAACTTTTTCCATCACGTTCAGAATATTTTAAAACATCTATTTTGATATATGGGTTGACCCAATTTCGTTTCGGAGTCAGAACGGGCTTTTTGGGCCAATTATCGTTTTGCGCGTACATCTATCTTATCTGTTCCATCCTATTTCTACTTTAGCTATAAATATGTCGTTATAAACCCTAGTTCCTCCACTTCTCATTTGTCTATACGTACATCTCAACTCTCTCCTCCTCAATGGCAGATAGACAAATTTCAGATCCAATTTCAAAAATCAAATGAAAATCCAAACACGTCAAAAAAATTCGAAAAAATTATAGAATCGAAGATCTCGTCGATACGAATCTACGCGTAGCTTCTGTTTTTGCAATTGGTGCTCGAATCAATGGCGAATCTTGGTCAAAGCTCTTGAATTTCGAAACCCTAGTGCAAATTGGGCGTTTTTGATTCGGAAAGAAGTTGGCAAAATCAAGATCTGGGTATTGTAGATCTCGTCTTGGGCTTCGAGATGGTGATAGCCGCTTGTGTTAATTCGATCTAAGGAGCCGGGAATTTTGAAATTAGGGTTCGGCAAACCCTAATTGGGGGTGGCGGCGGTCGGCACTTGAAGGGAAGTCGAGGCAAAAGGGGAGTGCGGCGTGGTGAATGACGGCGCGGTGGAGGCTGGAGGGTCGGTCAAAGGGTGGCGTTTTTCTTCGTGTACTGTAGCCAAGGCTGGAACGCGCGTGAGGGAGGGAGAGGAAGTAAGGTTGATGACGTGTAAGAGAAAATTATGTTTATTTTAATTTTAATTTCAATTTTAATTTTAATGATAAAATCTTAATAACTTTTTCATCCTAACTCCGTTTCACGTGCGATTTTTTTTGTTAGGATCGTAATAAAATTCCGGGTTTGTTGACGCTGGTTTGGACCAATTTGGAGACAGCCAATTTTTGAGTTTAAATTGGATTTAAATTCAATTTAAATTCAAAAGGTGAATGTTTTAACCCACTCATAACTTCTAAAATTTCTTATGTTTGTTAAATTGATTTTTGATGTGTTTAGGAATTTATTTATGACTGTTTGGCATGTTTTAAATCATCATCTCAGTAAATTGCATTCATTTCGTTAAATTGTTATTTATTTATTGCATATTAACTGCCAGTTATATTTATGTTTATTTTTATTGCATATTAACTGCCAGTAAATTTATATTTACTTTTGCATATAAACCGCCAATTAACAATTATTAAATTTATTTTTGAATATAAACTGATAATTGATACCAGTTATTTATCACCTGTTATATATTGATGTATTGTTTGAATTTGGATGATGATTGTGATAAATGGATGTATGATTTTGATGGATGAATGGATGTTTATTTATATTAACTGCAAGTTGTTATGCATTTCATCTCTTTCCAGATTGCGGTTTGAAATGATATACAACCGCATTTTTTTATTTTTAAATTGCGGATTGAAATGATAAATATCCGTATCACTTGACCATAGGATAGAAAATTATATACAGGCACCGCGGTATATATATAAATTATTTTTGAATGATTTCTATGGTTTGGATAGGACATGGTGTAATAAATATTTGTATTGATATTATATAAATATTATTTTATATATACCTATATGGTTAAATTATTGAATTTATGTTATGAATAAGTTTGTTAAATAAAAACAAATAAGTTGAATAATGGAGTTTGATTATTTATATTATATGGTTACATACGTGTTTAAGATATTGTGTATATATATATATATAGAGTTTAATGGTTTAAATCAAATAAGATTGGAAGGTAAATTAGAAATTTAATTGGAATTCAGCGTATTTAGGAATTTAACTCCATAGTTGATGTAGAATTTATAGCTTGAAATTTTTAAAGGTATGATATTTATAACTGAAATTTATTTCACGATGAATTAAATAAATATTTCTATTATAAATGAATTAAAGGAAATATTTAGTCATAGGAAATTTGAGTTTAATTAAATGATTATGGATTTAGTATGCGATATTTCAAAAATAAATATGTTGAATAATAATTTCCAACCTTAATTTTTGGAAGTGTTTAATACTTAAAGTTTGACACATATATTAAAATTGAAGTGGTTTTGGAAACTGAAGTGAATTTAAATGTATGGATTTAGACTTAATTTAAATGAATAAATTTGTAAAGCCGTGAAAATTATTTACTTTATAAAGTAATATAAAATCAACTTTTTTACATACCGTTGAATATCCAAACCATTCAAGTTTTAGAAGTTATGGTTTTAAAGCTATGGATTTCAAAGTATTATGTGCTGAAATTTTAATTCAAATGTTTGGTTTCCAAATATTATAAATTGTAAAGCAGTATGATTTTGGAAAAGAAATATATATGAAAAAAAATGATATTATTGATTTGAGTTTTATAAAAATAATATCAAAATGAGTTATTTGGAAATGGAAATGATATCGTACTTATGGGTTTTGAAATGGAATTATATTCTGGTTTTAAAGTATAATCTATTTTAAAGACCGCGGTGTTATAATAACATTTGGTTGTTAAAGAGACCGGGATCAGAAGTTGTCATACTCTCTGCCAACTACGAAAAGCACTTTAACAACCATGTATGCGATGGAGATTCCAGAATGAAGTTGGATGGCGGCGGCGTTTTCCTTTGAGGTAATTACGTGGACCCGACTCCCGTGAGTTGGCATAAGCTGGCTAAAACATGAGCGATTCTCGGGCCAATGAGGTCATTCCTCTGATCGGATACTCCTCTTCGATACTATACTCTGACTTTGGATTATTTCGGTGGCCACCTTCACTTTTGATTTCTTTGATTTGGGGGAGTTTGTCCGAGGTGGGCGGTAGTAGCAGCTACGCGTTACCACCAGCCCGAATGCGTAATTGGTATATCTACCCTGGCATTGCCTAGTTGTGCCATGTCACCTATCCTATCGCGCCTTGTACGAGTTTGGATTTCTCCTGTAGCCCGTGTGGTATCCTCTGGTGGCTTCCCGATCAGGAGGGACTATGATATTGGATGGACTACTGGGACTATTATTGTGTTAAGGGGGAGATTGGGTAACTCCTTAAGGCTATTTAAAATTAAGTTTATTTTACAAATAGACACTATTATAATAGCGAAATATAATACATAGTAAGTAGTTTAACGGATCCTTAGGAGATGTAAATCCCGAGCATCTCCTGAGCTACTGCACTCATATTTATTTCTGTTAATTTAACTTACATAAGATCTTTTAGTTCTGACTCGAGTGTTTTGTCTTTTCAATTCGCTCGGGTCAGTCCGAGCATTTTAGGATTTGAAGTTTTAGCTCTGGAGGACGAAGACGAAGATTTGTATTACTATCATCTACTATTATTCCACTACACTATTTAATTCCGGTGCATTGATATTTATTGGTATGTGAACTCTGATAATTATTGTATAAAGAAGAATCAATTGTTTTGTAAACAGTTTTATGAACTGTATATTGATTATTATATTTTATCCTTCCACTGTGAGATTCTGTTTTATTTTATTTCTTCTCTATTTTTCTTATTTTCCCCATAACAATCCTCCCTTCCGTATGGTTTAAATTGGCACGTGTGTCGATTTGAAGCTTGCGAAAAGGCGGGATGTTACAGAGCGCATCTATTTGGTTCGTTCGTTGATATGATAGTTAGATTGTGCACGAAAATTCAATTAGGGTTTAAAATCAAAGCGGCGGCTGCTTGAAATTCGTGAACGCGACTAGCTCGAGCGGGGGGCCGGAGCATGGCGGTTGGCGGTGGACTCAGGGAGGCGGTGCGCATGGCTCGCTAATGGCCGTAGGCGCTGGTGACAAACGGGAACGGCGGCGGCCCAATTGGGTCGTGCGTGTTTTTTTCCCTGTAGCTACGTCAGGGAGAGATTGTGATGACGTGGCATTGAAGGTTAGTTTCTTTTGTATTATATTATTTAAATTTAATTTTCAACTCGTTCTAACATCAATAACTCTCACATACGAGGTCCGTTTTATGCGCGGTTTTCTCCGCTAGGTTCATATTGGAATTCTGAACAATTTTGCACTGGTTTGGACGATTTCTAAGACTGTTCAAATTTTGGGTTTAAATTGGATTTAAATTCAAAAAGTGAGTGTTTTTAGCCCACTCACAACTTCTAAAATTTCTTATGTGTGTTAAATTAAATTTTGATGAGATTAAAAATTAATTTACGACTGTTTGGTATATTTTTATTCATCGTCTCAGTTAAATTGAAATTATTGAATTAAACGGTTATTTAAGTTATTATTGCATAAACTGCTAGTTAAATAGTTATTTAATTTATTATTGAATATAAACTTCCAGCAAATACCTGTTATTTATTTTCTGATTATATATTGATTGAATTGGATGATGATTGTGATAAATGGTTGATGATTGATATTTGATGAATGGCTGTTGTAATTTATATTGTTATAAACTGCAAGTTGTTATGCATTTTATTTCATTCGGGATTGTGGTTTGAAATGATATAACCGTAATTTTTATTTTAAATTACGGATTTAAATGATAAATATCTGTATCACTTGAGCATAGGGTAGAAAATTATATACAGACACCGTGGTCTATATATAAAAATATTTTGAAATGATTTTCTATCGTTTTGTAAAGAAATATATTGGTTTATAAGATATTGATTTGGAATTTTATAAATATTATTTTATACATAGTTAAATTCTTGAATTTAAGCTATGTATAAATTGTTTAATAATAATAAGTTTAATAATAAAGTTTGATTTTATTAATAATATGGATAAGTATTTACTTAAATTATAATTTAATATAGAGTTTATATTGATTTTTATAAATCGAGGTTGAGAAGATAGTTTTGAAATTGATTTGATATTTTATTTAATTATGAGTTATGTTTAATAAGAATCCATTTGGAACTTATTGAAATTGAGATTTTAAAAGAATATGGGCTTTATAACTTAATTCGAGTTTAAGGTGCTTTAAGTGAATATATCAAGTATAAATAAATTGAGGAATATTCAATTATTGAAATTTGAAGTTTTATTTAAAGGACACTGGATTTGTTATGTAATTATTTCAAAAGTAAAAAATAGTAAGGTAAATTTGTTTTGTGTGTGTGTGTGTGTGTATATATATATATGAATTATAAAATTTAGTTTTGAAATATTGAATATTTAAGCTTTGAAATATACTGAATTTGAAATGGTTTGTTTTGTGCATCAAATCTGTTTTGAAATCGATATAATTTGGAATGGTCTATTTGAAAACAGAATTGAATTGAAATTTATGACGTTGGGATTTGTTAAATTTAAAATTTAGGAATTCGGGTTGTTTTGGAATTGATTTGTGAAATTTAAGAAGCTAATTTATTTTATAAAGTATTTTAATATTTAAACCATGTAAAGGGTGGAAGTTATGTTTCAAAGTTATAAATTTCAAAGTATTACGTTTTGGAAGTGTTATAGTTTTAAGTCTTTGGTTTCGAAATTTTATAACTTTGAAATACTATGATTTTAAATCATATCATATGGATTTGGTTTTTAAAAGGGAAATGATATCGTATTATATGGTTTTGAAATAGATAGCATATTCTGGCTTTGAAGTATAACTTATTTTGATATGACCGCAGTGTTATAATAACGTTTGGTTGTTGAAGAGACCGGGATCGGAAGTTGTCATGCTCTCTGCCAACTCCGAAAACCACTTTAACAACCATGTACGCGGTGGAGATTCCAGAATGAAGTAGGTTGGTGGCGGCGTTCCTTTGAGGTATATACGTGGACCGACTCCCGTGAGTTGGCATAAGGTGGTTAAAACATGAGCGATTCCGACCAGTGAGGTAGCCCCTCTTATTGGACACACTCCTTCGATATTATATTTTGATTTTGAGACTTATTTGGTGGTCACTTTTGATTTTTGATTTTTGGAGGCGTGGCTCAAAGTGGGTGGTAGCTGCGCGCTATGCGTCACCACCAGTCCGGATAGCAATTGGTATATCTACCCTGGCATTGCCTAGTTGTGCCATGTCACCTACCCTATCGCGCCTTGTACGAGTTTGGTTTTCTCCCATAGCCCGTGTGATATCCTCTGGTGGCTTCCCGATCACGAGGTACAATGATACTGGATGGACTACTGGGACCATTACGTGGTAAGGGCTATATGGGTAACCCCTTAACGCTATTTAAAAGTAAGTTTATTTTACTATAAACATAATTATAATAGCGAAATATTACTACATAATAAATAGTTTAACGGATCCTTAGGAGATATGAATCCCGAACATCTCTTAAGTCACTGCACTCACGTTAGACACTGGATAGGAGATGTCAAATCCCATAAACATCTCTGACGCCGTTCCACTTATATTATTTACCTTTGATATAACTGACATAAGATCTTTTAGTTCTGACTTGAGTGTTTTGTCTTTTCAATTCGCTCGGGTCAGTCTGAGCATTTCAGGACTCGACGACTTTATCTTTGGAGGACGAAGTTGAAGATTTGTATTCCTATTATTTATTATATTCCACTGCATCACATTGTTCCACTGCATTGTTATTGATTATTCTCTGATATGTGTAACTCTGTACGTATTGTATAAGTATAATCAAATGTTTTTGTAAAACAGCTTCATAAACTGTTTATTTGATTATTATATTTTATCGTTCCACTGCAGGATTCTATTTTTTTCTTTCTCTGCTTTTTCTTATTTACCCCCTAGCAATCCGCCCTTCTGTATGGTTTAAGTCTGACTTGTGTGGTTTATCATCGATTTAAAGCGTATGGAAAGGCGGAATGTTACAATTTCACCGTGTTTCGGGATCCTCCATTGATTGGGATGTATATTTATTGTGATTTTCAGTTATAGTTTTTTAAAATGCTCTCCTTACGAAGGATACTTTGCCAAAAAAATTCGAAAAATCCAACTTTAGAAAATTTTCAAAAAATTATTCTTGTACGAAATATAGAAATCAATAAATGAGTCTATTAAATTTATGCCATACGATAAGATTAGTTCTAATGTTAACCACTTAGAGGATTAAGTGAGTTTCAACTTGATGATAGATCATAGAATACAAAGAAAGTTCAGAGTATGAGTTCTGTGAGACATCTCCTTACAAGAAGTTGTGAGGATGCAATTTTCTTAAGGAGGAAGGTCTATATCAACCCTATTTTCAAAACCATAAAATTATGCAAATTTAATGAAAATATAAATGTTCATCTTCAATTTTTGATAACTATTAATTGGAAATACACTTTTTACTTAATCGAAGTCTATTTATTAATAGATTTTGTTTTGACAAATTGAGTTAATTAATAATTTTTTAGAAAATAACTTAAATTTTTATATATGTTTTAGGAAATACAAAATACATTAAAAGCATAAATAGTTTTCAAATAGCTTTTAAATAAAAAAATTACCTCAATGCAATGAATATTTAAAAATAAATAAACGGGTAGAGAAGTGAATGCAATTGTGCAACTATCGAATTATATGTCATAAAATAAAGTGTAAATCGATTTAAATTAGACTGAAATAAATTTACAAATTAATAAAGGAGTTATTTGAAAAGAATATAAGTGAAAATTTTAAATAATCAAAACTAGCCTAAACTAGTTCAAGCTCAGCCCATCAAAAATCTCCATTCTCTACACCATCCCAAGCCTGTTACCCATTTTCCTAATTCCTAATTTCCATGACCCCAAATCAATTTTTCGAAGAAAAGAAAACAATAGTGAAAGAAACAAAAGTGCGGCCTCATACGTAGCTGGCGGGGGCGATGGGGGAGAGTGCGACAGTTGCTAGAGGCGATGAGAACAAGTAGCCACAACGACAGTTGAAAGTGCGATATTAGGAGGGTTGCATGGCTGATGTCGGTAGCGTCGGTTGGTGGTATGTGCAAAGAAGCAGCGATGAGTGGTGTAGTGGCTGTGGCATATACAAGGTGGAGGCTCAACAGAGCAAGGTGGAGTTCAAGCGGCATTTGTGCAGGCGCAAGGTTGGTGATTGTTGGAGTTCTAGCGTCGATGTTGAAGGATGCAGTTTCGCAATGATGGCTGGAGTGAAGGCTGTAGCCAAAGGAGGTGATGCTTGGGTGGTTGGTGTTGAACTGTAGTAAGGGCAGTGTGCGAAATTACGGTAGCGATGAAGGCAAGTCAGGTCACGACGGGTAGGAGCGACTGCATCATTGGTGAGTTACTTTAACTCATACTACTATCTCTATAATATGAATTTCGCTTTGCATACCCTTCCCTAATTATAGATCTCAATGAATATTTGTTGTGTGTGAATAAATTGGTTGAAATATGGATACATGCGATAATTAATATTGTTTATCGAGCATTTGATTTGAAAATTGACTGTTTGGTGATATATGGATTGTTATGTGGACTGAAAAAGGCCAATTTACAAATGGAACTCTTTTCGATTGCAAATTGAATCTTAGTAACCGAGTTATCGGAAAGCAGCTCAGATCACTAAGTAATTTCATATATGGAATGATATTTTATAGAGCATTGTAGCTCTAAAGTTGCATTCTTGATGGGTTTATTGGTTGAATTGTTTAAATGTTTTAAAAAGTTTTTCAAAATGAGACTTATCTATTTTGATCCTTATTGGAATTTAGTTTATACAATATACTTAAATTATACTGTATTCTTAACTTATTTCTTATTTCAAATTTCTATTCAAGGATGTTAAAAATAAGTAATATTTATTCACAAAATCTTCTGATATTACTATTATAAGTATATTATAATTTTCGAAATTTTTTAGAGGCTAAAGATAAAACATGGTATTATTTTATAAAAGCAATTATAAAAGTAATAATTTTAATTTCAGACGATTTTAATTACAAAAAGCTATGAAAGTGACTTTAAAAGCGTTTTCATGCCTTTATAAATAATTAACTCTTCTTTTAAATGAATTTAAGGATTTGAAAGTGATTTTGGGAAATTATATCTTTGTATATATAAAATTAAGTTTAAATTTATTTTATTTTATTTATTATGGATTTGGGATTTTATTGAGATTTCATATTTTTTTTATGAAGCAGGGAATTTTACGAAATGGTCGAATCATACAAATTGGTATGATACTTTTGGTTTAATTCTTCAGCTTATTTTTATAACCCATTGAATAGAGTATACTGAGTTGAATTTTCTATCTTTTAGTAAGTATTTGAATATCACTAGTTGATATGGGACGCTTAGTGAAATTCTGGTAATTACTAAAGTGATAGTGATTTACACTTTAGAATTGTACTATGTTGGGCTGTTTGGCTATATGTGCTGATCGATCCTTAAGAAAACTATAATTCATTATTTTGATGATCATGATGATAGTTTGATTTTGATGATCCAGTTGATCGTTCATGGTCCTGGCAACTTGTTAGACGGTTCTGCGGTGCTATCTTCTTCTGGATATCAATTAGTGGTCTCTATAGGCTTTTGTAGGTAACTAGCTATCACTATATGCATTTTGTAGCTTACTAATGGCTACATTTATGATTTCGTGCTTATGCATTTAGTAGTAGCTTACTAGTGGCTACATTCATGATTTCGTGTTACCTAAGAAGAGATAGCAATTATTAGTAGCTATGTATGAGTAGTCAAGTGATTCAGGTTTGCTTGACTAATTCTGGAGGAGATATGGAGCAGGAGACTTCCACGTGTAGATATATTATTGGTTCCGCTGTGTTTGTTTGTATCTGTATCTTATGTACTTGAGATGTATGGTTAGACAGATGTTTATAACTGTCTAATATGTGTTGTATAAGTTGTGTACTCTTATGTAATATGATTCTATGTAATGTTTTATGTTATATATTATATTTCATTCGTTCCGCTGTGAGTTCTCTGATGTTGTTGTCTTTCTTCTTTCTCTTTCTTTTCTTCTTCTATCCCTTTCTTTCTTCATTAGCGATGCGTCTTCCTGGAGTGTTTAAATTTAAAATAAGTTTAAATGGAATTTAAAATAAATTTAAAAACAATTTGTTTTTAAAATACTTAATTAAGTAAGAAATGTTATCTACAGGACAAATGAAATTTGATGAATTGAATTAATCAAATAATTAAGTTAATTTAAGATGAATAATTAATTATTTAATTAATAATAATCATTTGTTTATGTTTAATTACTTCTAGAAGTTACATTCATGATTCTGTGATTTCTTCAAGAGAGGTCTGTACCTCTATGATTTGTCCACAAAAGGGATAGTACCTTTTATTTTTTACTATCCTTATATGGATTTATTTTATTTCATTGATATGAAATGGACATATGTGAATCACCATATTTGTGTATGAAAGTCTATGACAGATTGAGTGTTTTATGAAATTGTGATTATCTTATCATATATCATTTTGGATTGATTTGGATTGGCATATTTTATAGGACTTAGTAGTTAGTATAGTCATATATTATTGTGATATACAATTATCACACCTTTAAATTAGATGTAGTCCGATCCTTTTATTTTCATAATACTCGGGTCAGGCCGACACTCTACAAGTAACATGACTCACTGACCTTGGACATGTATGCTAGCAAGGGGGTAATTTTTTTGATAGTTTGAGTTTACCTCATGTATATATATGGATATATTTTGTATGGGATGTTATGTGTATTACTTTAGATAGTAACCTTGTACTGGTTTTCGATGAAATATTGTATATATTAGGGATGTGGGTCTAGTATTATCATTTTGTAGACTCATATTTTTGTAATTGTATATGATGTATATATTCCAATATGATCTATGATTTCTATGGTTGATATTGCATATTCTTCTGATTTATTTTAACCTATGTGTTTATTACTTTGTGTCGAGACTATACACATCAATTATTCAGTTCAGATCCTTAAATTTTTATTAAGAATGACATGTCAATGTTAGCCTAAGGTAACATTCACATCAGGTCGCTTTTAAGAAACCTCATTCTCTGTATTACTGGATGGTAGTACTTAGTAATACTTTTTAGTAGTATAGGTATAGGGATGGGGCATTGCAGGTTAACAAAGATTGTCTATTTAATTACACTAATGTCCACAGGAATAGTAACCAAGTTGACCAAAATATATTGTAATACTATCGTAAAACTTTATGGAACTCTATGTACTATAGTGAGTGACCGAGGACCATTTTTTTAGTGCATTTTGGCGAAGCCTACGTAGCGCTTTAGCTTTAAAGCTATGTATGAGTACGACTTACCATCTAAAGATAGATGGCCAGACCGAAAGAGTCAATCGAGTGTTGGAATATATGCCAAGATCTTGTGTTAGACTTCGATGGATCGTGCAAAGACCACCTTTACTTAGTAGAACGTAAAATAATAGTACCAGTCCAACATTGGGATGATACCTTTTAAGGCATTTTATGGAAGGCCTTGTAAGTCATCAATAAAATGGTGTGAAATGGGGGATAAACTTGTGTTAGGTTTATGTCTGGTAAGGTAGGCTTTAGAGAAGATCAAATTGATTAGGAAAAGGATGAAGGATGCCCGTCCTAGATAAAAGAGCTATGTTGATTATAGGTGGAGAGACCTGGAGTTCGATCTGGGAGATTATGTGTTTGTGGAAGTGTTATCTACTAGAGGCACTATGAGGTTTGAAAAAGCGGAAAAGTTGGCGCCAAGATATGTTGGTATGCTCCATTTATTAGAGAAGTTCGGTGGATGGCTTACATAGTTGAGTTGTTAAGAGCTTTTGCTATGGTGCATAACATATTTCATGTATCATGTCTACAGAAATGTGTCCAGGACCCCAGGGATGTTGTGATTCTGACAACTATGGAAGACTTGGTTGTTAAACCAAAAATGACATGTCAGGAAGCCAATTTAGATTGTAGGCCAAAGTGAGAAAACGCTCCAGAATAAAGAAGTAAAGCTTGTTCGGGTCTTGTGGAGTGAGGAATGAAATGATTATTCTTAGGAAATAGAGGATAAGGTTAAGGGGACTTATCCCTAGTTATTTGCTTAGCTTAGCTCCTAGGTTTTCTATGTCTAATTGCATACCATAGATATATACACACACACACATACATTATTAAGATGCATGCATGAAGAACCCATATGTGTTCATATTAGACTAGCATAAGAAAAGTCAGAGCTTAGTATCGCGCCTTATTTTATTTTCAATGATGAAATTCCTTTAAGGGGAAGCCTATAACACCCTCATAAATTAATAAACAAATAATTAAGTAATTAATTATGAAGTAATGAAAATGAGATAATGAAAACAGGTAAATTTCCTGGAACATTTTATTTACTTATTATGCTTGGATGCATCAAGTGACACTGGGGAAATCCTAGTTTAAAATGTAAATTAATAAGAATTTAATGATGTCATCAAGGCTAACAAATAATAAGAAAGTAGGCTATTCGTTTTGAACTAAAGATAAACACCTCCCGGTTTCCATTTTCTTCTACATTCAAAACTTAAAACAAAAGCTAGAACTCTTTAACTGTGTTTGCACCCTAACAATAGGAAGAATAAAGGAAAAGACCAATGCTAAAGGAACTAAATACTTCATTAACCAAAAGTATAGATGAGTAATATATTCCCTAATCTTTTCTTCCTTATATGACTCACGATCGTATAATAATTTAGGCATTCCTTTCTTTTTACTTGATTAATTGGCATATGATATAAAATAGAGGGATAAAATTGTCATGTTAGAAAATGATTTTGACAAATAGAATTTACCTTTGAGCAGATAAATTTTTATAAATTAATTAGGATCTGTATATAGGAAAAATTGTTTAGCTATGAGGAATACTATACACAATTAATGTTCTATAGAAAAATTGGGAACATACAAGGTTGCATTCGAAGGAAAAGTAGGTCTAACCGAAAGGTTATTATAGAGAACAAGAAGGTAAATTAGTGTTGGCTGGAAGGTTGTTTAATTAAAGAGTTTAACTAATTATTGGGTTGTTGATCAGATCCATATTTTATTCCAAACGTGTCGGCAAAGTGCATAAAATGGTAACGAAAGACTAAGTCAAGTGAATCAGAAGTCGATAAGTGTAATGCAAGTGTCAGAAGTTTTGCGGTATTAAGTTCCCAACGTGTATCGCGGGACAATGCCGAAGGTGCTAAAGCTGAAACGAAGAATAAATAAACTAAAATCCTAGGGTAAAAAACTTAAGTATGAAATCTAAGGTTACATAAACCAAGGATGTTAACCAAAGGCTAAGGGCGGTCGATGGTTAAGTAGGAATTACAGAAAGAGGAAGGGATTTAGAAAATTTAAAAAGTTAATTTCACAAATCACCAAAAAATAACTATAACAAGCTTTAAGCTTTCCTTGGTGAGACCAAGAGCATTGATTGCCCATAATAGTGTAACTCTCAGAAGAATGCGTAAAGCGAAACTACTTTCAAAGATCATAAGGTATGATAAGGCTCAACGTGACCGAAATCAAAACTGTAGACATTGATGTCAATATGACAATTAGTATTAATAATCATAAGACGATTAGTTAGAATGCTGGCTTACTAAATAGCTAAGTGAAAAGCCTAACAGTGATGGTTAGGTAGTAGATTTGATAGGAGTAAGGCCTGTGTAGCATATGAAGCTGAAAGCAAAGGAGTAAGGCCCATGTGGCATTCGAAATCAAAAGCGAAAGAGTAAGGCCCTTGTAGCGTCCAAAACTGATGCAAAAGAATAAGGCTTGTGTGGCATCTGAAACCATAAGAGAAGGAATGAGGGATGTGTGGCATTCGAAGTACAAAAGCAAGTAGTGTAAAGCTAGAAGTGGCAACAAAGGAACGGGTAATGACATAAGGCCTTAGGTGGCAGTCTAGAAGCTAAAATCGAAGGTGTAAGGCCTAAGTTGCAACCAAAATTGAAAGTGAAATAGGTATGATGCCTTTGTAGCAACCTAAAGTATAAAATCAATTGTGTAAGGCCTGAGTGGCGACCAAGAACAACAATGCATAAGGCCTTAGTGGCAGCCGAGAAATAGTGTAATTAACATAAATAGTATATATGCATAAGGCCTTAGTGCAGCCGAATGGTAGTACTTTAGTGAGATATATATGTATGTCATAAAAGTATGTAAAGCCTTATGCGTAGACTAAGGTAGGGTGTATCGGTATAATGGAATATTGTGATATCTCCATGACAACCAAGGGAATACCTTTTGTAACATCCCTCCTTTTTATATGCTTAAGTAGACACACATGCCGACTTAAACCATACAGAAGGGCGGATTGTAATGGGGTAAGCAACAAAAAGCATTGAAAGAAAAAACAAAATAAAATCTTGTAGCGGACCGATAAAATATAATAATCAAATAAACAGTTCATGAAGCTGTTTTGCAAAACATTTGATTTTACTTATACAACACATATCAGAGTTACACATACCAAAGAATAATAAACAATTCAGCGAAACAATGTGCATGCAGTGGAATGATATAAATAATAATAATAATAGTAATACAATCTTTGTCTTCGTCCTCCAGGATTAAGGTCTTCAAATCCTAAAATGCTCAGGCTGACCCGAGCGAATCGAAAAGACAAAACACTCGAGTCAGTAGTAAAAGATCTTATGTACGTCAAATCAACAGTAAATAATATAAGTGGAACGACATAAGAGATGTTTACGGGATTTGACATCTCATATCCAGCCAGTGTTTAACATGAGCGTAGTAACTTAAGAGATGCTCGGGATTCACATCTCTTAAGGATCCGTTAAACTATTTACTATGTAGCAATATTTCTCTATTATAATAATGTCTATAGAAAAATAAACTTACTTTTAAATAGCGTTAAGGAGTGAACCAATATTCCCCTTAACACGTAATAGTCCCAGTAGTCCATCCAGCATCAGCGGATCTCCAGATCGAAAGACTACACTAAATACTCCACGGGCTACGAGAGAAATCCAAACTCGTACAAGGCGCGCTAGGGTACGTGACACAGCATAACTAGGCAATACTAGGGTAGACATACCAATTATGCTTCCGGACCAGTGGTAACGCGTAGCAGCTACTACCGCCCACCTCGAGCCACACCCTCAAAATCAAAAGGGCCCAAATCAATCACAAAGTGATAGAATGGTATCGAAGGAGTGTGTCTGATTAAAGGTGCCACCTTCTTAGCCTGTCAATCGCTCTTGTTTTAGCCACCTTATGCCAACTCACGGGAGTCGGGTCCACGTATATACCTCAAAGGTACACCGCCACCATCCTACTTCATTCTGGAATCTCCATCACGTACACGGTTGTTAAAGTGGTTTTCAGAGTTGGCAGAGAGTATGACAACTTCCAATCCCGGTCTCTTCAACAACTAAATGTTATTATAACACCGCGGTCATTTCAAAATAGTTTATGCTTTAAAACCAAATATCACCGCCTTTCAAAAATCAAATCAATACGATATCATTTTATTTCAAATATATCCTTTATAAAACCATAATACTTCCAAAATTATAATATTTCGAAACCAAACGCTTGAAATATAACCTTTCAAAACATAACACTTTGAATTTCATAGCTTCTAAACCATAGCTTCCACCATTTAAACGGTTTGGATATTCAAACAGTATATAAAATAAAATAGTTGAATTTAAAATTACTTTATAAAGTAAAATAATTTCCTTGACTTCGCAATTTTATTCACTTTAAATTAAATCTCAATTCATAACTTTCAACTCATTTTCAATTTTCAATCAACCATTTCAATTTATATCGATTTCAAATATAGATTCGAACCTCCAAATAAACCATTTCAATAGATTTCAAAGCTTTCATTATTCAACACTTCAAAACTAAATTTGTTAACTATATATATATATATAAATCAGTTTACTATTATTTAGTTTTGAAATATTTACTTAATAATTCCGGTATCATACAAATAAACTCCAATTTCAAATAACCAAATATTTCCCTCACTTTATTCAAACTTGATATGTTCATTTACAAAACCTTAAACAAAAATCAAGTTAAAAATCATATTCTTTAAAATCTCAAATTCAACGAGTCCCAAATAGACTTTTATAAGCTAAAATTCTCAATTAAATACAATTCCAAATCAATTTCCAATTTATCTTTCAAGCTTAATTTATTGAAATTATTATAAATTCTATATTAAAATATAATTTAAATAAATACTTAACCATATTATATTTTAAATAAAAATCGAACTTTATTATTAACGTATTTATATCAACAAATTTATACGTAGCTCAAGTCAAGAATTTTACTATATATATATATATATATAATAGTATTTATGCAATATCTAAAATCAATTTTTATATAAAACCATGTATTTCCTTAAAAATCGTAGAAATCAATTTCAAATTGTTTTTATATATATAGACCATGGTGTGTGTATATAATTTTCTATCCTATGGTCAAGTTATACGGATATTTATTATTTCAATCCGAAATTTAAAATATAAATACGGTTATATATCATTTCAAATCGCAATCCCAAATGAAATAAAATCCATAACAACTTGCAGTTTATAACCATAAAAAATACAACATCCATTCATCCAATATCAATCATCAAACGTTTATCACAATCATCGTCCAATTCAAACACTAACATCAATATAAAGCAGATAATAAATAACAGGTATTTACTAGCAGTTTATATTCAATAATAAATTAAATAACAATTTAACTAACAGTTTATATGCAATAATAAATTAAATAACAATTTAATTCAAATAAATTCAATTTAACATAAATGGTGATTAAAAATTTGCCAAACGGTCATAAATAAATTTCTAATCACATCATAAATCAATTTAACAAATATAAGAAATTTTAGGAGTTGTAAGTGGGTTAAAACACTCACCTTTTGAATTTAAATTGAATTTAAATCCATTTTAAACCCAAAATTTGGACAGTCTCAGAATTCGTCTAAAATAAAGCCAAAACGTCTAGAATTTTGATAGGATCGCAACAGAGAAAACCGCGCGTCAAACGGACCTCGTATGTGAAAATTACACCAGTTAGAATGATTGAACATTAAATTTAAATAAAATAAAAAAATAAAGAATCCTCACTCCAGATCCATGTCAGCACACCATTCAAACCCATCAGCACAAAAAAAATTCGAACGAAGCCCTAACACCATCAGCTGCCGATAATCAAGCACCAACCGCTGCCATCACCCACGCCCTCGCCTAGATTGACCTCGTCATCACATTACCCAGGCCGCACCGCCTATGCTGGCCCCAAGCAAGCCACCTCTGGTCGCCAAACTGGTTTCCATCACCTAAAAAAGAATCACCGATTCTGGCGAATTGGCCGACCTCCTAGAAAAATCAACCGTATGGATCGATTCCGCTAGTCACCCTCTACGCCCCATGCCTTCCGATCGAGTCAACTTTGATAATCCGTCGTTAGAACTCACAACCATAAACGAACGACCGAAAATTGATTTTCAATTTCAAGACATACGATGATTCGAAACCAAAAACGAATTGTAGATTTGAGATGCGCTCGTCGAGAGCTTCGAATCCATATAAAATTTGATATAGTTTGTGGAGTTTGAAATTTTGATTTGAATTTGATATTGAAATTGGACTGCGAAAATTAGAATTGTCTGCCATTGAGAAAGAGGAGCAGTTGGAATTGTACATACAGAAAAATGAATATAAGAAATAAGCTAGGGTTTATAACGAGGTACATATATGCAAAGCTGAAATTAGAATGGACCGAATTGATTTGGATTGAAACCCGAACAACAAATGCCCGAAAAGCCCGTTCTGACTCTAGAACGAAATCGAGTCAACCCATATATCAAAAAAGATGTTTTTAAACATTTTAAAACCAATGGAACAGGTTTCAAGTCCAAATTCCATCGTATGAAGAAGTTATGCTAAAATCAAGTTATTTCAAATTGATTTCAATTGATTTCTAGTCGTTCCGAGCCCGTACGATCAAACGACACGTCCGATCGCTACGAAACTTGAAATCTAATTATAATTCACAGTTACGGATCCGATGAAACAGATTTCATCGAAATCCGAGTCAGTGGCCGAAACGGCTATTTTCCAATAAATCAATAAATTAATATTTAATTAATTAAATCAAATTCTCAATTCCAACTATACAATTAGCAATCTTTATCATTTTTTATTTCTTGAACAATTTCAATAATTTAAACAAATTTAGATGTCAGATTAAAGTTGATAAACCCATCAATTTTAGTGTTTGATTTCACTTTCACTAAATTCAGAAATTAAAATTAAAAATTCCAAAAATCCATTTATTAAAGTTTAAACCTTGTTATCCAAGTCTTTCATTACAATAAGAATATAATTAACATTGGTGTATCTTGGTACATAAATATTTCCCAATTTCATCTCAATTTCTATTTACGTAATATTTAAATATTAAATTTCATTAAATTTCACTTAATCCAATTTATTAAATTTAAATTAAAAATCTTATTTCCCAGTCTTACATTTTTATCAAACAACAATTTTTATAATTACTTTCTAGCGTTGATCCTATCAAATTACAATTTATTATGTATTATTTTATCAATTAACATAACTTTGAATCTATTTCCCAATTTACTAATTACAACCAATTAAAACCTTATAATTGTTTCAATTAATTGGGATTGCACTAAATTAATTATTTATTCACTTGCATTAACATTATTACCTTTATTTTAGTGAGTTAATTATTAAATTATGGATTTTTATTTTTCTTTCCGAATTATATTACCAAAACTTAATAAATTAACAAAATTTAATTAACGAAAATTTCGGGTCGTTACACTCTCCCCCACTCAAAACTTCTCATCCCCGAAAAGGAAAAGATGGGAAAAGAAGGAATTGAGTAGACAATACATCTTATTCAAAAATATTAACTTTATAAACAAATAAATTTACAAAGTTAATCAATTTAAATAAAGTATACCAATTTATAACCATTAAATCTTTTTATACTCAAATTATTGGAAAGCATTTTTCAAAAAAAATTCTAAGTCCAAAATTTACGGAAAATTTCGGTAGTCTCCTTTGTACGGAGAGGCTCGGGAGAAAATATAACATCAAATATAACAATATATAACATATATTTTAAAAAAATAATATATCCCAATACGGGAAAACAATATAATAGCGCTATGAAACTGTAATCCGAAAACGTACCTATTTGTCAGGCAAACAAACACTTAATTATGAAACCAAAAGCAGTAGCAATTGCTTCCATAACTTGTATTTCACTTATATAATCCAAAAGAGGTTAATAATAATATAAAATGAAATATTTAAAGTTGTTTCACTCAGTAACAAACAAATCAATAAAAATCACTTGATCACAACATAAAACCATCATATGAAGTCAATAAAATCAACCATCCATATATCCGTAGCAAACAAAACATATAGTTGTTCGGGTTTAAAACTTTAGAATATACCGAATGGAAAATAAACTACTAAGTGCACCATTTACTCAACAGTTTTAGATGAAACTAAATAGATAATTCATACATCCAAACAATTTTAAAGTATCATTGCCCAAACAACCATAAACCAAACAACAAGACTTTCAAACAATAGATTAAGTTCATTCTTATTAATTTCGTTTCATACATTTATTGCTTCATTTCCTTTTTATTCATATAATGATTTATCTTTTCAATTTACATTTTGTTTCTTATAGTTTTCATCATTTTTTTTCTATCCGCTACTTACAAATTCATTTATCCGTATAATGCAAATTTCTTTTATTTGCATTACATTCATTACTTAATTTCATTTATTTACAGTATTCATGTGAAATTCAATTATTTAGCACATCAATTCATCTACTTAAGTTTATAATCATCTATTTATAAACTTACCTTCTATTATATTAAATTAGAAACATTTTCAATTATACTTAAGTTTATAACAACTACAACATCAAATTTTTATTTATTAAAGAATTTCGTTGAATACTTTCATTACTTCAAGCTTTTACTTGTATAGTGTCCATTACATTTTCTTATTAAACATTAGAACTTTTAATATTTGGTAAGTTATTTGTATGTTTTTAAGAATGTAATTTAAAGTTACACAAGTTTTTCACATTTCTTTTAACTTTTTAGTGTTCAATAATCATATCCTTTATTAATAGGTTACAATTTCAAATTTCTTGAAATTTCATATATAACATAGCATTTAATCTCTTATTTTAATTAGAGGTTTCAATTATTAATTAGTTACAACCCATTTCACTACAATAATCGGAACTATTGATTAACAGAAATTTAAGAGCTAAAATACCGGGTTAAATTTTAAATCATCTTAAAGATAATAGATAAATGCATATGCTCACAATTCATATATCCAATTATATTTAGAAAAAAAATTATTTTTTTATCCAAATAAATCTGCCGTAAAACTACTACAGTGGCCTTCCCACTTAGAAACTCGAAAATGAATGTCGACGATGCATGCACTCATCACCGAAATTATTTTCCAACGACAGAGAGGGGAGTACAAAACTTATTTCCTTCCAAAGTTTCTTTAAAATAATTCTTCAAAATATATTGAAATATTTACATTGGAAAATACTTATAAACAAAAATATTATATTTCAAAAATCCTTTGAAAGAAATTTTCAAATGCCGGAACTTAAGTTCTAAAATTTCCAATTTTCATTTATTTTATTTTCTTCAACTTTTGTTTCCAATCAATATTTATAAATTTCCTTACCTAACGCTAAAAATATTGTATCGGTCTATCCTATTAAGTGTTTAGAAATCCATGTTGATGTCATAGCGTCCTATGCACCAACCAGAATTTATAAAAACAAAACGGAACAAATTAACACAATATAAAAACATTCTTATAACACTAACAAATACGCTCTCTCATATATACTCTCAGAGACTCGTCATAGGGTATTACTACCCTATTAATAAAGAGTCAGACCCCACAAAGCTAAGGTTATCGCTTACCAAAGCTCTGATACCAGATGTAAAATCCCGCCTTTTTATACGCTTAAGCATTCACATGCTGACTCAAATCATAGAGAAGGGCGGATTGTTATGGGTAAACAAGAAAAAGCAGAGAAAGAAAAAAACAAAATAGAATCTTGCAGCGGAACGATAAAATATAATAATCCAATAAATAGTTCATGAGCTGTTTTACAAAACATTTGATTTTACTTGTACAACACATATCAGAGTTATACATACCAAAGAATAATAAATAATGCAGCGGAACAATGTGAACTGGGGTGGAACGATATAAATAATAGTAGTAATACAGTCTTCGTCTTCGTCCACCAGAATTAAGGTCTTCAAATCCTTAAATGCTCAGGCTGACCCAAGCGAATTGAAAAGACAAAACACTCGAGTTAGAACTAAAAGATCTTATGTATCTCAAATCAACAGTAAATAATATAAGTGGAACGACATTAGAGATGTTTATGGGATTTGATATCTCCTATCCAGTGTCTAACGTGAGTGCAGTAACTTAAGAGATGCTCGAGATTTACATCTCCTAAGGATCCGTTGAACTATTTACTATGTAGTAATATTTCGCTATTATAATAATGTCTATAGTAAATAAACTTACTTTTAAATAGCGTTAAGGAGTGACCCAATATTCCTCTTAAAACGTAATAGTCCCAGTAGTCCATCCAGTATCAGCGCATCTCTAGATCGGGAGACTTCCCTAAATACTCCATAGGCTACGGGAGAAATCCAAACTCGTACAAGGTGCGCTAGGGTAAGTGACACGGCACAACTAGGCAATGCCAGGGTAGATATACCAATTACGCTTCCGGATCGGTGGTAACGCGTAGCAACTACTGCCTCCCACCTCGAGCCACACCCCCAAAATCAAAAGGGCCCAAATCAATCACAAAGTAATAGAATGGTATCGAAGGAGTGTGTCCGATAAAAGGTGCTACCTTCTTTGCCCGTCAATCGCACCTGTTTTAGCCACCTTATGCCAACTCACGGGAGTCGGGTCCATTCATATACCTTAAAGGATGCCACCACCATCCTGCTTCATTCTGGAATCTCCACCGCGTACATGGTTGTTAAAGTGGTTTTCGGAGTTGGTAGAGAGTATGACAACTTCCAATCCCAGTATCTTCAACAACCAAACGTTATTATTACACCGCGGTCAATTCAAAATAGTTTATGCTTTAAAACCAAATATCATTGCCTTTCAAAAACCAAATCAATACAATATCATTTTATTTCAAATATATCCTTTCTAAAACAATAACACTTCCAAAATTATAATATTTTGAAACCAAACGCTTGACATATAACCTTTCAAAACATAATACTTTGAATTTCATAGCTTCTAAACCATAGCTTCCACCACTTAAACGGTTTGGATATTCAAACAGTATAAAAAATAAAATAGTTGAATTTAAAATTACTCTATAAAGTAAAATAATTTCCTCGACTTCATAATTTTATTCACTTTAAATTAAATCTTAATTCATAACTTTCAACTCATTTTCAGTTTTCAATAAACCATATCAATTTATATCGATTTCAAATATAGGTTCGGACCTCCAAATAAAACATTTCAATAGATTTCAAGCTTTCATTATTCAACACTTCAAAACTAAATTTGTAAATTATATATATATATATATATTGTGTGTGTGTGTGTGTGTGTGTGTGTGTGTGTCTGTATGTATGTATGTATGTATGTATGTATGTATGTATGTATGTATGTATGTATGTATGAATGAATGTATATACACATATATCAAATTCAGTTTACTATTATTTAGTTTTGAAATATTTACTAAATAATTCCAATATCATTCAAATAAACTGCAATTTCAAATAACCGAATATTTCCCTCACTTTATTCAAACTTGACATATGACGCCCCACCTCTATACCCACGCTAGCCAAGAACACTACGGAGCAATGCTGTCAACAAGCACGGAGAATAAGGCTGTTGAGGAGCGAGGATCCGTGCAATTGCTTTGTGCGAGCACCGCTATGTCGGATAGTATAACATGCATTTGATTTCGGGAGGAAATCCGACACACCGATACAAACTCAAAGCTACTACACAGTGGCTATAATAATCTTCGGAAACAAATATAGAAATAAACATTACACAAATCAGTCACAGACATCCATATCACAAAGGCGGAAAAAGATATGAATATATAACACATGAAAGTGTACATCAGAGTAGTGGTCAGAAAGATCCACAATAACCCAAAAGAATAGCAACATGTGGTATACAAAAGAATAAGTATACATCATAGAGTCTATATCTCAAATGTTTACAACAAAAACTACTAATCTAAATAGTTAGCCAAAAGTCAGAGTAATGAATCCCTGGGGAGAAGTCAAGCAGAAGCACCTATAACATCTCGGTCTGACCCGAGTATTATTTCATAAGAAAATAATAAACGGAACAGTCTAGCTATAAATATCAGATGACATGATATAGAATAAGAGATATGGCATAAACATATGATAACCATAATGGCATACTACTATAAGTATGTAACTGAAAATCAACATGAGATTAATCAATATCACAAGAATCTTCTCAAAGATCCAAAAAGGGTTTCATACCCAAAACTTGTATTCACAACAAGTCAATGACACACGAATTCACCAATGCACAAAAATTGATAAATCATATCAATGAAAATCAATAAAATTGGTGAAGCACAAATTTCAGAAATCAACACACGAAATCCAAAAATCATAAAAAAAAAGGGGAAGCCTATCACACGAACGGGAGCATGAAAACCCACCAACATATGTATCACACGAACGAGATGCTATCTCATGGCAGCTAGCCATTAATTTTTGACACACGAACGGCCCGAAGACCATGGGGTGCTACCCCACATGTGTGAGCCGAAATCACACTGAAACGGGGTCTAGTCTCCCTCGCAGACAAAGAGACATCGCACAATTGCTGGACTAAATCACAATAAATGATCGTCATGATCATCAAGAAGTGTCAATTACACTAAGCTAGTAAATATATGAGTTTAGCTTCATGTCCCATAACCACTAGCTTAACTTAAATATTTACGAACAAACCGTAGATCTTCACTAGGAAATTATCACAAAAAGGCTCAATCGAACAAGTCCAAGAATTAACCGATGAAGCAAACGCTAGCGTTTCATACCACTTGTTTTTCTAAGCCGTTTAATTCGATTTCTCATCCGAGTGAAGTAAAGGCTTATATATACTAATAGATTGGAAAATGGTTTAAGAAAAGAGCTTAGTAATAAAATAGTTTTGAAATCGCTTTGATGAAAGAATTTTGATATTTACTACTAGTATTGAAACCTTTGTATTTTTAAAGTGACAAATCACAAAAATGATTGTAAAACAATCAATCACTGAAATTCACATTCGAAGACGTGAATAAAATCCAAAGAAATCGATATCAAATCCATCAAAACGGATATTTCGAAAATTCCCAAAGAAAATGTCATCAAAGTCGATAATAAATGATAACAACAAAAGGGAAACAACACGAATCGATTAAAGTTGGAAATTCAACAAAATAGACAATATAGGCAAAGCTGGCAAATAGGAGCAGGTCGGTCAACCGGACTCCCTGAGTCGGTTGATCGAACCAAAGATGGAAGTGCTCGGGTAGCAGGTCGGTCGACCGGACCCTGAGCTCGGTCGATCGGAGCCTGTAAAGTGCACTCCCAAACCTAATTCGACCGTATGCAAAAAGTAGCTTTTCGGACTAAATTCCGAGTATCGATAAAATATTTAAATAAAATATTTAAATATAAAATCGATAAATATGCGGGTTGTTACATGATATGTTCATTTATATAACCTTAAACAAAAATCGAGTTAAAAATCATATTCTTTAAAATCTTAAATTCAATGAGTCCCAAATCGATTTTTATTAGATAAAATTCTCAAATACAATTTCAAATCAATTTCCAATTATGTTTCAACCTTAATTTATTGAAATCGTTATAAATTCTATATTAAAATATAATTTAAATAAATACTTAACCATATTATATTTTAAATAAAATCAAATTTTATTATTAACTTATTTATATCAACAAATTTATACGTAGCTCAAGTCAAGAATTTTACTATATATATAAAATAGTATTTATGTAGTATATAAAATCAATTTTTATATAAAACCATATATTTCTTTTGAAAAATCATAGAAATCAATTTCAAATTGTTTTTATATATATAGACCACGGTGTCTGTATATGATATTTGTCATCTCAATCCGAAATTTAAAATATAAATACGGTTATATATCATTTCAAACCGAAATCCCAAATGAAATAAAATCCATAACAACTTGTAGTTTATAACCATAAAAAATATAACATCCATTCATCCAATATCAATCATCAAACATTTATCACAATCATCGTCCAATTCAAACAATAACATCAATAGAGAGCAGATAATAAATAACAGGTATTTACTAGCAGTTTATATTCAATAATTAATAAAATAACAATTTAACTGACAATTTATATGCAATAATAAATTAAATAACAATTTAATTCAAATAAATTCAATTTAACTGAGATGATGATTAAAATTATGCCAAACAGTCATATATAAATTTCTAATCACATCATAAGTCAATTTAACAAACATAAGAAATTTTAGAAGTTGTGAGTGGGTTAAAACACTACCTTTTGAATTAAATTGAATTTAAATCCAATTTAAACCCAAAATGTGGACTGTCTCTGAATTTGACAAAACTAGCGCCAGAACGTCTGGAATTTTGATAGGATCGCAGTGGAGAAAACCGCGCGTGAAACGGACCTCGTATGTGAAAATTACGCTAGTTAGAATGATTGAACATTAAATTTAAATAAAATAAAAACAAAAGAAAGAATCCTCACTCCAGATCCACGTCAGCACACCATTCGAACCCATCAGCACAAAAAAAAATTCGAACGAAGCCCTAACACCATCAGCCACCGAAAATCGAGCACCAACCAAAGGCAGGAAGTGCTCGGGTAGCAGGTCGGCCGACCGGACCCTGAGCTCGGTCGACCGGAGCCTGTTGCCAGCACTCCCATGCCTATCTAATAAATGTGATTTCCTTCCCAATTGCTATCGGTCGAGCAACGACACTAAGGGTTTACGCCAATCGACTACCCGGCCATAGAAGCTCTTCGGTTCATCACCAAAAACATGATCAAGACATCAAAGCTATGATTTTTAAAGAATTGAACCCAAAACACCAAAAATTGGAATATTCACCAAATCAATCCAAACCAAAAGCAATTATACAAGAATAAGCGTTAGGAATTCATACGTAACAATCGAAGATAGTTATATACTAAGATATGGGATAAAAATCTCACCTTTTCACAAAAATAATGAAGAAGAAGCTTGAAAGCAAAGGGAGAATCGACCACTCTTCAACACAACCCAAACGAGCTTGAATCTATTCTCAAAAAGAAGAACATTCCCAAAGTTAGGTTTAGGAATTTCTGAAATTGATAAGAGAATGAGTTGGAGAAGAAGAAGAAGAGGCTTACCAAAGTTTCTTCTATTAGTTTGGAGCTAGAGCTTGATTTGCAAAATAAAACTAGGGCTTTAGTTTCAATTTTCCATTCCACTCTCCATTGTTATAAAAGCTTGAGTATTAGGAAAATAGAAAGGAAGTAAATGAAAAGGAGAGGGTTGGGACTGAGTTAATAAGTGGGGTTATAGGGCTCAGCCCAAACCAAAGCCCTAAGTGAAAAGTGGCAAAATTCCACCAACTCCAAACATATCAAAGTTTATACTAAAAAAGATCGCAAATGGCGTTTTGAACTCAATGGAAGTGGTCCCGAGTCCTAATTCGACCGTATGCAAAAAGTAGCTTTTCGGACTAAATTCCGAGTATCGATAAAATATTTAAATATAAAATCGATAAATATGCGTCTTGTTACAGACTCCCCTCCTTAAAGAAATTGCGTCCTCGCAATATTTAAGAAGAAGATATATAGTAACAACCATGAGAGCATATTCATCACAAAATAAATTTGAAATAAAAGGTTCACCATAAAGAGCACGGGAAAGTAAGTCCGGATGTGTTCGCTCGATGAACTCTCTAGATTCCCAAGAGCAATCTTTAGGATTTGAGGACCATTGAAATTTCACAAGCGGAACATCTTTATTTCGAAGGCGTTAAACCTCCGAAGCAATAATTCGAATAGGATGCTGCTCATAAGTTAAATTGGGTGAAACTTCAATTTCTTCCACAACACCGGGCTCAATAATAGAATCGGAATCTCGAAGGCACTTCCTTTGTTGAGAAACGTGAAACACGTTATGAATAGAAGAAAACTGAGCCGGTAATAAAAGGCGATAAGCCATGGAACCAATACGTTTAGTGATAGGAAATGGCCCAATATATCGAGGCGCTAATTTTCCCGATCGACTGAAACGTACAACACCTTTCATAGGTGAAACACGAATGAAAACAGAATCTCCCACAGAAAATTCTAACTTCCTTCTCCGGTTATCGACATAGGATTTTTGTCTACTCTGGGCTTCTTTCATCCTATGTTGAATAAGGTCAATTTTCTCTGTGGAATCCCGGATAAGATCTGGACCTAAAACCAGCCTCTCACCGGCCTCAAGCCAACAAGAAGGAGATCGGCATGGCCTTCCATAAAGTGCCTCGAAAGGTGCCATACCAATACTAGATTGGAAGCTATTATTATAGGAAAATTCAACAAGAGAAATATGATCTTCCCAACTTCCACCGAAATCAAGCACACAAGCACGAAGAAGTTCTTCAAGAGTTTGATTCACACGCTCGGTTTGTCCATCGGACTGGGGGTGATAAGCGGTGCTAAAATTAAGCTTCGTTCCTAAAGCTGTTTGAAGGCTCGTCCAAAATCCACTAGTAAACAATGGATCACGATCGCTAACAATAGAAGTAGGAACACCATGCAATTTAATGATTTCCTTGATAAAGAGTTTGGCCAAAAGAGGAATGGTTCGGTTAGACCAAACTGGAATAAAATGGGCAGATTTAGTAAGTCTACCAACTATAACCCATAGGCTATCATGACCCGAACGAGAACGGGGAAGGCCGTCAACAAAATCCTTGGAAATTTGATCCCACTTCCAAATTGGAACGTCTAAAGGTTGCAATAACCCACCGGGCCTTTGATGTTCGACCTTGACAAGTTGGCACGTCATGCAACACTTAACAAAGTTAGCAATATCAGATTTCATTCCCTCCCAATAATAAAGCCGCTTCATATCCACGTACATTTTACTACTACCGGGATGAATGGTAAATTTAGAATGATGAGAATCTTTTAAAATATCTTTACGAAGATCACAAATATTTGGCACGATAAGTCTACCAAATTTCCGAATGCCGCCACGAGCATCGATATCAAAGTCTTTCAAACCTTCAATACTAATTTTATCCTTAATATTTTGGCCAAGAAGAGCCAATTCGGGATCTAGCCTTTGAGCTAAAAGAATGCGGTCTTAAAGAGAAGGATGAGCCTCAAGGCTACATAAAACAAGAGATGAACATAAATCGAAAACACGCTCTCGAATTTCACAAGTGGATAAAACCTCGAGATCATTCCATTCGGATATCATCATGGAAACAACCACTTGTTGCTTGCGACTAAGGCATCGGCAACTCAATTTCCCTTTCCGGGAGTATAAAGAATATCAAGATCATAAGATGCAAGGAATTCGAGCCAACGCTGTTGACGCAAATTAAGTTCCTTTTGAGAGAATAAATATTTCAAAGACTTATGATCAGTGTAGAGTATAAATTTTTCTCCCAATAGATAATGACGCCAAATTCGAAGGGCGAAAACGATAGCCGCAAGTTCTAAATCATGAGTGGCATATCTAGTCTCAGCTGGCTTCAATTGCCTAGAAGCATAAGCAATAACACGTTCTTTGTGCATAAGAACGGCACCCAAACCAACGCGACTATCATCAATATAAACAATAAAATCTTGATTCCCCTCGGGAATAACAAGAATAGGAGCATCAGAAAGGAGTTCTTTTAATTTATGAAAAGAAGTTTCGCATTTGTCTGACCAAATGTATTTAACACTTTTCTTTGTTAAGCTAGTGAGAGGCACGGCAATTTTTGAAAAGTTCTTGATAAAGCGACAGTAATAACCCGCCAATCCAAGGAAGCTACGGATTTCCGTCACACTCTCTGGTCTCTTCCAATCTTGAATCGCTTCAATCTTTGAAGGATATACGAAAATTCCAGATTCGGAAATAATATGACCGAGAAACTTCACACTAGATTGCCAAAAATGGCATTTATAAAATTTTGCTTTTAATTGATTACTCCTAAGAGTTTCCAACACAATCCGAAGATGTTTTTCATGCTCCTCCTCGGTTTTTGAATACACAAGAATATCATCAATAAAGATGAGAACAAATCGATCGAGAAAATCTTTGAAAACTTGATTCATAAGGTCAACGAAATAAGCCGGAGCATTCGTTAAACCAAATGGCATAACAAGCCATTCATAAGATCCATATTTTGTACGGAACGATGTCAAAGGAACGCTATCCTCTGCAACACGAAGCTGATGAAAACCGGTTGCCAAGTCCAATTGTGAAAAGACTCTAGCACCACTAAGTTGATCGAATAGGTCATCAATTCGAGGTAAAGGATATTTATTTTTGATAGTAAGATCATTAAGCTTGCGGTAGTCAATGCAAAGCCTAAGTGTGCCATTGGATTTCTTTAAAAAATAGCCGAAGCTCCCCAAGGCGAGGAACTAAAGCGAATAAATTGCTTCGTTTCCAAATCGGATAATTGTATGCACATCTCTTCATTTTCTTTATTGGACAACCGATAAGGTGGACAAGTAATAGGTTGAGCTCCAGGGGTAAGATTAATTCTGAACTCAATTGCTCGCTTAGGTGGTAATCCTAAAACGGGCTCAAATATGTCGGAAAATTCACGAACAACGTGAATAAGAGAAATGATATCTTCCTCATCATCATTATCATCATCGCGAGGATTTAAAGAATATAAAGATGCATATAAAGTGGAATCCGAATCTTTGAGAATAATAGAAACTTGCTTAACAGATTGAAGATGTCGAAGATGAATAGTCCGCTTAGGACATAGGATATGAGCTTGATAACGGTTAAGCCAATCCATTCCCAAAATCATTCCAAAGCCTAAATAACGCATGACATGCAAATCGACCAGGAAAGAAAAATCGCATAAAATAATCTCGACATCCTTACACAATAAACTGAGTGTTGTGGATCCACCAACCGGATTCGCAATTCTCAAAGAAGTCATTAAAGTAACAACACTTAAAGAAAAAGTATTAACAAGCTCTTTTGATATAAAAGAATGGGATGCTCCTGTATCAAAAAGAACTTGAATAGGTTGATCACGAAATTTAATAATACCATCCAGGATAGAATGAGATGTACCTTGACCACGAGATGTGTTTCCAGAGGCTTGAGCAACATTTAACTTTCCCTCCTTCTTGCCTTCAAGTTTGAGGCATTGATGTATATAATGATCCGGGCTCTTACAATAGCGACAACAACGGGGCTTTGAACACTTGTTCGCAAAATGGTCCCTAGACCCACAATTGAAGCATTTCCCACTACTAGGAGAAGGAGCCTTTGCAGCAGGAGTTGCTTGCTTACCCTTTTTGTTGGGATAAGGACCTTTGAATTTGTTTGGCCTCTTCTTGTTGTTGAAGTTTGGATTGGAACCCACCACTTCAACATCATTTTCCTTGTCCGCTTCTTTAAGACAAAAAGCGATGTCAACGAGTTGGTCGAAGGGAACTTCTAATTTTAGAAGTAATGGCTTCTTGAGATTTTTGTTAAAGCCATAGACAAATTTTTGGTTCTTCTTCAATGGGGTGTTGATGTATTCAACCACATATTTGGAAGGTGACTCGAAGGATGCAACATAGTCTGTCACAGAAGATTCACCTTGAACAAGGTCAATAAAACAGCGAGCCAAATCACCTTCTCAGCTTCTGGCACAAATTTTAATTCGAAGCGTTCTCGGAATTTCTCCCAAATGAGATCCGCTTCATTGATTTCAGAAATAAAAAGTTCATACCAGTCCAATGCTCTTTCTTGGAGCATACTAGAGGCCCCCTGAACTCGGTGAAGATCAATGAGGTTCATGCGAGAAAAGATACGATCGCATGATCTTAACCAAGCCTGGACTTCAATAATAGTTTCAGAACCTTTGAATGGATTCCCACCCAAGTTGGTATAATCGTTGCACAAGCGTGCAAATCCAGACTTAGGATGAGTTGGTTCCGAATTAGAACCAACTGCTTGACATTCTTAACTAAATCAAGAAGCTGCTGGGCAGACATAAAAACTCCATCTTGGGGAGTAGCACTAGATTGACCGGCCCTGGGACGGCCTAGTCTAACCATTTCCCTTCCTTTAGAAAGAAAGAAAGAAGAAGAAAAAGGTTATTCACCAAATGAATATTAAGCAATCTTGGTAGATAAAACAAGGAATCATAAAGAAAATAGGATGGATTGGTACGAAGGCTCGAATTAAATCCTAAAGCACGACCCCTAAGATGGACTTAGGATGATGATCCTTGTTAAATTATTCTACATTGTTTCGAAGTTTGGCTCTGATACCAAGCTGTGATGCCCCACCTCTATACCCACGCTAGCCAAGAACACTACGGAGCAATGCTGTCAACTAGCGCGGAGAATAAGGCTGTTGAGGAGCGACCATCCGTGCAATTGCTTTGTGCGAGCACCGCTATGTCGGATAGTATAACATGCATTTGAATTCGGGAGGAAATCCGACACAACGATACAAACTCAAAGCTACTACACAGTGGCTATAATAATCTTCGGAAACAAATATAGAAATAAACATAACACAAATCAGTTACAGACATCCATATCACAAAGGCGGAAAAAGATATGAAAATATAACACATGAAAGTGTACATCAGAGTAGTGGTCAGAAAGATCCACAATAACCCAAAAGAATAGCAACATGTGGTATACAAAAGAATAAGTATACATCATAGAGTCTATATCTCAAATTTTTACAACAAAAACTACTAATCTAAGTAGTTAGCCAAAAGTCAGAGTAATGAATCCCTGGGGAGAAGTCAAGCAGAAGCACCTGTAACATCTTGGTCTGACCCGAGTATTATTTCATAAGAAAATAATAAACGGAACAGTCTAGCTATAAATATCAGATGACATGATATAGAGTAAGAGATATGGCATAAACATATGATAACCATAATGGCATACTACTATAAGTATGTAACTGAAAATCAACATGAGATTAATCAATATCACAAGAATCTTCTCAAAGATCCAAAAAGGGTTTCATACCCAATACTTGTATTCACAACAAGTCAATGACACACGAATTCACCAATGCACAAAAATTGCTAAATCATATCAATGAAAATCACTAAAATTGGTGAAGCACAAATTTCAGAAATCAACACACGAAATCCAGAAATCATAAAAAAAAAGGGAGGCCTATCACACGAACGGGAGCATGAAAACTCACCAACATATGTATCACACGAACGAGATGTTATCTCATGGCAGCTAGCCATTAATTTTTGACACACGAACGGCCCGAAGACCATGGGGTGCTACCCCACATGTGTGAGTCGAAATCACAATGAAACGGGGTCTAGTCTCCCTCGCAGACAAAGAGACATCACACAATTGCTAGTCTAAATCACAAAAAATGATCGTCATGATCATCAAGAAGTGTCAATTACATTAAGCTAGTAAATATATGAGTTTAGCTTCATGTCCCATAACCACTAACTTAACTTAAATATTTACGAACAAACCGTAGATCTTCACTAGGAAATTATCACAAAAAGGCTCAATCGAACAAGTCCAAGAATTAACCGACAAAGCAAAAGCAAGCGTTTCATACCACTTGTTTTTCTAAGCCGTTTAATTCGATTTCTCATCCGAGTGAAGTAATGGCTTATATATACTAATAGATTGGAAAATGGTATAAGAAAAGAGCTTAGTATTAAAATAGTTTTGAAATCGCTTTGATGAAAGAATTTTGATATTTACTACTAGTATTGAAACCTTTATATTTTTAAAGTGAAAAATCACAAAAATGATTGTAAAACAATCAATCACCGAAATTCAAATTCGAAGACGTGAATAAAATCCAAAGAAATCGATATCAAATCCATCAAAATGGATATTTCGAAAATTCCCAAAGAAAATATCATCAAAGTCGATAATAAATGATAACAACAAAAGGGAAACAACACGAATCGATTAAAGTTGGAAATTCAACAAAATAGGCAATATAGGCAAAATTGGCAAATAGGAGCAGGTCGGTCAACCGGACTCCCTGAGTCGGTTGACCAAACCAAAGATGGAAGTGCTCGGGTAGCAGGTCGGTCGATCGGGCCCTGGGCTCGGTCGACCGGAGCATGTAACCTGCACTCCCAAACCAGAGGCAGAAAGTGCTCGGGTAGCAGGTCGGTCGACCGGACCTTGAGCTCGGTCGACCGGAGCCTGTTGCCAGCACTCCCATGCCTATCTAATAAATGACATTCCCTTCCCAATTGCTATCGGTCGAGCCACGGCACTAAGGGTTTACGCCAATCGACTACCCGGCCATAGAAGCTCTTCGGTTCATCACCAAAAACATGATCAAGACATCAAAGCTATGATTTTTAAAGAATTGAACCCAAAACACCAGAAATTGGAATATTTACCAAATCAATCCAAACCAAAAGCAATTGTACAAGAATAAGCGTTAGGAATTCATACGTAACAATCGAAGATAGTTATATACTAAGATATGGGATAAAAATCTCACCTTTTCTCAAAAACAATGAAGAAGAAGCTTGAAAGCAAAGGGAGAATCGACCACTCTTCAACACAACCCAAACGAGCTTGAATCTATTCTCAAAAAGAAGAACATTCCCAAAGTTAGGTTTAGGAATTTCTGAAATTGATAAGAGAATGAGTTGGAGAAGAAGAAGAAGAGGCTTACCAAAGTTTCTTCTATTAGTTTGGAGCTAGAGCTTGATTTGCAAAAGAAAACTAGGGCTTGAGTTTCAATTTCCCATTCCACTCTTCATTGTTATAAAAGCTTGAGTATTAGGAAAATAGAAAGGAAGTAAATGAAGAGGAGAGGTTTGAGACTGAGTTAATAAGTGGGGTTATAGGACTCAGCCCAAACCAAAGCCCTAAGTGAAAAGTGGCAAAATTCCACCAACTCCTAACATAGCAAAGTTTATACTCAAAAAGATCGCAAACGGCGTTTTGAACTCAATGGAAGTGGTCCCGAGTCCTAATTCGACCGTATGCAAAAAGTAGCTTTTCGGACTAAATTCCGAGTATCGATAAAATATTTAAATAAAATATTTAAATATAAAATCGATAAATATGCGGGTTGTTACATGATATGTTCATTTATATAACCTTAAACAAAAATCGAGTTAAAAATCATATTCTTTAAAATCTCAAATTCAATGGGTCCCAAATCGATTTTTATTAGATAAAATTCTCAATAATATACAATTTTAAATCAATTTCCAATTATGTTTCAATCTTAATTTATTGAAATCATTATAAATTCTATATTAAAATATAATTTAAATAAATACTTAACCATATTATATTTTAAATAAAATCAAACTTTATTATTAACTTATTTATATCAACAAATTTATACGTACTCAAGTCTAGAATTTTACTATATATATAAAATAGTATTTATGTAATATATAAAATCAATTTCTATATAAAACCATGCATTTCTTTCGAAAAATCATAGAAATCAATTTCAAATTATTTTTATATATATAGACCATGGTGTCTGTATATGATATTTGTCATCTCAATCCGAAATTTAAAATATAAATACGGTTATATATCATTTCAAACCGCAATCCCAAATGAAATAAAATCCATAACAACTTGCAGTTTATAACCATAAAAAATACAACATCCATTCATCCAATATCAATCATCAAACATTTATGACAATCATCGTCCAATTCAAACAATAACATCAATATAGAGAAGATAATAAATAACAGGTATTTACTAGCAGTTTATATTCAATAATAAATTAAATAACAAATTTAACTGACAATTTATATGCAATAATAAATTAAATAACAATTTAATTCAAATAAATTCAATTTAACTGAGATGATGATTAAAACTATGCCAAACAGTCATATATAAAATTCTAATCACATCATAAGTCAATTTAACAAACATAAGAAATTTTAGAAGTTGTGAGTGGGTTAAAACACTACCTTTTGAATTAAATTGAATTTAAATCCAATTTAAACCCAAAATGTGGATAGTCTCTAAATTTTTCAAAACTAGCGCCAGAACGTCCGGAATTTTGATATGGTCGCAATGGAGAAAACCGCGCGTGAAACGAACCTCGTATGTGAAAATTTCGCTAGTTAGAATGATTGAACATTAAATTTAAATAAAATAAAAACAAAAGAAAGAATCCTCACTCCAGATCCACGTCAGCACACCATTCGAGCCCATCAGTACAAAAAAAAATTTCGAACGAAGCCCTAACACCATCAGTCGCCGAAAATCGAGCACCAATCGCTGCCATCACCCACGCCCTCGCCTAGATTGACCTCGTCATCACGTTACCCAGGCCGCGCCGCCTATGCTGGCCCCAAGCGAGCCAACTCCAGTCGCCAAACCGGTTGCCGTCGTCCCAAAAAGGATTACCGATTCTGGCGAATCGACCGACCTCCTAGAAAAATCAACCGTATGGATTGATTCAGCTAGTCACCCTCAACGCCCCATGCCTTCCGATCAAGTCAACTTTGAAAATATGTCGTTAAAACTCACAACTATAAACAAATGGCCGGAAATTGATTTGGGATTTCAGGACAAACGATGATTCGAAACAAAAAACAAATTGCAGATCTGAGATGCGCTTGTCGAGAGCTTCGAATCCATATAAAATTTGATACAGTTTGTGGAGTTTGAAATTTTGATTTGAATTTGATATTGAAATTGGACTGCGAAATTTAGAGTTTGTCTGCCAATTAGAAAGAGAAGCAGTTATAATTATACATACAGAAAAATGAACATAAGAAATAGGCTAGGGTTTATAATGAGGTATATATATGCAAAGCTGAAATTAGAATGGGCCGGTTGGATTGAAAGCTGAACGACGAATGGTCCGAAAAGCCCGTTCTGACTCTGGAAAGAAATCGGGTCAATCCATATATCAAAATTGATGTTTTTAAATATTTTAAAACCAATGGAGCAGGTTTCAAGTCCAAATTCCGTCGTGTGAAGAAGTTATGCTAAAATCAAGTTATTTCAAATTGATTTCAATTGATTTCAATTTAATTGATTTCTAGGCGTTTCGAGCCCGTTCGATCAAACGACAATTCCGATCGCTACGAAACTTGAAATCCTATTATAATTCACCGTTATGGGTCTGATGAAATCAGTTTCATCAAAATCCGAGTCAGTGGCCAAAATGACTATTTTCCAATAAATTAATATTCAATTAACTAAATAAAATTTTCAATTCCAATTATATAATTAGCAATCTTTATCATTTTTGATTTCTTGAACAATTTCATTAATTTAAACAAATTTAGATGTCAGATTAAAGTTGATAGACCCATCAATTTCAGTGTTTGATTTCAATTTCACTAAATTCAGAAATTAAAAATTAAAATTCCAATAATCCATTTATTAAAGTTTAAACCTTGTTATCCAAGTCTTTCATTACAATAAGAATATAATTAACATTGGTTATATCTTGGTACATTAATATTTCCCAATTTTGTCTCAATTCCTATTTACGTAAAATTTAAATATTAAATTTCACTTAATCCAATTTATTAAATTTAAATTAAAAATCTTGATTGCCGTTCATACTTTATTGTCAAACAAAAATTTTTATAATTACTTTGTAGCATTGATCCTATCAAATTACAATTTATTACGTATTATTTTATCAATTAGTATAACTTTGAATCGATTTCCCAATTTATTAATTACATTCAATTAAAACCTTACAATTATTTCAATCAATTGGGATAGCACTAAATTAATTATTTATTCACTTGCATTAACATTGTTACCTTTAATTTAGTTATTTCATTATTAAATTACAGATTTTTATTTTTCTTTCTTAATTAAATTACCAAAACTTAGTAAATCAACAAAATTTAATTATCGAAATTTCGGGTCGTTACACCTTTGGTTACCGTATCTATAACATCCTGTTTTTAAATCAAATTTAATTTAATAATTAATATAAATTTCTAGAATTAATTTGAATAAATTTGAAAATAAATAAGATATGTATTGTTGTATATAGATTGTGATTTGAATTTGAAATTCAAAAATATAAAAAATATTTGGATTTAAAAATAATACATATGAATTTTTATTAGTAAGTAATTTAGTTTTAAAACATTTTCTTTTATGGTTATATAAATTTTAATATAAGAAAATATATTTGAAAATAGAAATAAATTAATTAAGCATATTAATATAAACTAAATGCATTTAATATATATATATATATACACATATATATATTATACAAAAGACATAAAAATCATGCAAAATACAAATGTAAACATGTAACATGGGAAGATTAATAAGTTTAATCAATGTAACAAAAAATTTAACAAGTTTCAAAATTTTCTATTTTTCTTTTTTTTATAAAAATAATAATTTTCAAATTATATATACATCTATCTTCCACCCTTCATTCTCTTTTCGTTTTCAAAAGAACTTTAAACTAAAATCAAGCTATAACCAATGCTCAAACCAGAAAAACAAAATTTGAGATAAGTTCCAGTAAATTAAGTTCAAATTCAAGATTAAAAGCATCAAAGCTCAACAACAAAACTCTTGCAAAATTCATCAATCTGAGCAAGTTCAAGCAAGTAAAGATTAAGCAAATTCAGTATAAATTCAACTCAACAAGATCAAACCATAACAACCAAGTCCAGATCAAAGTCATCTCAGATTTTAAAACTTAGACAACTGCCAGGCTTTACCAAAAAGGCTTTCTGTTTTCTTCTTTGCTAGGTGAGTAAACCTTTGTGAAATCTAGATTTTTACATGTTGTTTGTAATCAAGCATGAAGTGAAGTTGAATTTTTTTTGCATGTGTACAAATCTGTGTATATATGTATGTGAATATGACTATGCATGTCTGAGAACTGGCATTGCCTCTGTTCCAGGTTTACAAGCTTCAACCCTGCTTCAAAAATCAATTTCTCCTCCTCTGATTCTTGATAGGCTTTAAGCTCTAAACAAAACGTGTTTGTATGACCATGTTTTAAGTTTTCAAAATAATTTTAAGCAAAATTAATTAAAGCTTATTCTGGAATTTGAAAAATACAGGAAAACCCAATATATATTGAAAATTCATTCATCATGATTTCAGGTTTCAAGTATATCAATTGAAACGTTTTTGAAAATGAGGATTTTTAAAAGTGAAATCAAAATTTTTAAGTACGAATCCATGGAGAACTTGCATGTTGAACGATATTGGGTTTATTGGCAAATTCTGGTGATCGACGACATAATTCGGCTCGTGATCGAAGCTAGAGCATGCTTGGTGGTCGGGGATCATCAGAAAAATGCTCGGTGAATTTATAATTCACCGAGGTAATGGAATGACAAAGATTCAGGGTTTAAGCCTAAGTTTTTGATAAGGTCGGAATTCGACCAACTGCAGCGTCGACATTTATAACGACCCTGACTCGACCTTCGAAAATCGACACCCATACTTCACTTGTACTCGGATGCCTTAGATTCAAACGTCGATTCTGGTTCGCCGGAGCTTATAACACATTAAGTATAACAACATAGCGGAAACAGAATGAATAATATTATTGATATACAACCGTTGATTACTGCAATGATATAACAAATTGATCGGTATTATCAGAGATACAAGATACCGTGGAAAGAAAGTCTCCAAAAGATAATATCTTCAGAAGTCCTTAAGATAGATACTCCAATAACTGCAACATCATTGCCAATGCTCCAAGACTAGAAAGACTCCAAACCAAAAAGCGTGAACCACCATCAATACTGAAGTGAAGCAACTCGCCAAATGCGATTACCAATATCCAGAGATTGAATACTATCGAATCTACACCTACTATTCGACTATCTCAAAAACCCAACTCTAGACTGGCCGTATGGAAAATTGTGGGCACCCAGAGTTTAGAAAGGGAACAATAAACTCTATGTCAGTCATGGGACCGGTGTGAGCAAACGAAAACAGTTTTAAACATAAACAAACAACAAAAGAATATTAAGACTGAAATCCACAATGCTTTTTGAAAATGAAACTACCATAAGGCCTCCCCGCACACGCACAATCCAAGCGCACAATTGGAGGAGATTTCTCCTTATGATAGTCAAACATGCTTGATACGCAAAATCGTTTTGATATTATTATTAGTGCATAGTGCAGAAATTCTTTCGAAAGTATAATATTAATCTTAGCCAGCATAGGTACCATTATATTATGCCTGCTATAACTACCACCTGAGGTGGCAGGTTATACAATTGCAATCGTAAAGGGCTCGTATTGTTTCTTTGGATTTCCAACAAATAGTCAGGCTAAGGAACTTCCTATTGCCATATGGGTACGCCTCTGGAGGGACGTCCCGAGAACTTAAACATCTCTCTGCCAACACAAGGCTGGGTTACCTCTGTAACTAGGTAACTACTACAGGAGTATGCCATCCTCCGATCGTTTGTGACCTTTTTTCGAGGATCCTCAACCATAAAGCAACAACCACAAAGTAATAAGTTTGCAGTGACCACAAGAGTTAAGCATCTGGTCTCCATACCATGATACCCCCCTTTTCCAGAATAAAATGACACACCCTAAAGGCCGCGACCCTCGTAACCTGCCGCATCTTTCTAGTTTCAACCACTTCAGGGTTGTGAGGTCCGACAAGTTCTCATCCACAAAGCTACACTTTTCACAAAGTCATGCTTTGATCAACAAATGATCAGCAACACTCAACAACACTCAACATACCACACTACCAAATTGGGAGTAGTAACTATCAACAACATAACCTCTGAGCTCGTACGTCTCAGAGAAAGGTGTTAAGCTAAGAGAATAAATCTTCGCCACCAAATAGAAATGTATTTTATAGAGACCAGCTTTATATCTCAAAGTGTAATGTCAAACACACATCCTACAAGTCTGTTCCGAGTTCGAACAGAACCGAAGGAACTTCCAAAGAAGCCCTTGCAGTTCGGGTATTCACAATCCCGATCGGACTCCCCATCACATATGGAGATTTTATACCGGCGCGACTCAATGCAGAGACATTTGACGGGTTATCCTTTCGTTCTCGAAAATACCCGGTCTTCACCACTAGTCTTCAAATGCTATCCATTTACGTCGTACCATTATTCAGAATGGGTTATATGACACAAAGTTCTCTCCGGGCTAAATCGAATAGTGAGCAGAATATTAAAAAACATATGGATATTGGGATTTCAGTTAAGTCACAACTTTAACCCAAAACTTTTCTTTCAAATGGTTTTAACAAATTACCATTTTCAAATCTTTAAATAAAAAGATTCACTTCACAAAGTTCACCAATCTTTCACAAAGATTCATTCATAGCCTTTCTAAACAACTCCATTTCAAATCTTTTATACAAGAGATACACCTTTAAGATCCTCTTTAATTTCAAAACAAGGTTCAACCATCTTTCACAAAGATTCATTCATAGTGTTCAAAACTATTTCAATTCCATTTCAAACTTGAAATCTTTCAACACAAATTGGAAATACTTTCTTTATGTGAAAGCTACTATTATTTGAAAACAAATAGTTTTCGTTTCAGAAAAATCTGATTACATTTGCACAAGTTAAAGCCCTTCAGGTAGAAAACCTAGGTTAAATTCAAATTCCCAAAACAATACTTTTAAAGTGGTTTAAAACCCATATAAATACATTATATAACTTGTTAAACCATAATTCAAATTTTGAATTCAAATTCAAATCAAACTATTTGAATTTCAAAACTTAATCAAATTATTCAAAATAAATTTTATCGTTAAAACTCCTTTTCAAAAGCTTTTTAACCCAATTCCATTTCCAAAACTATTTGGATTCAAAATTCAATTTTAAAACCATTTCAAAAATCTGTGACTTAACCAATTTCCTCGTGCAATCCATATTTGTGTGTGCATAGTGTAATCCAGAGGTTTTACATAATAGTGCAACATCATCAATCATTACAGATTCAAGCACATCAATACCGATGAGTGATATATTCTTATAACACTTACCTTCATTCATAGATACACGGATAAATAATATACATTTATCACAGATAAAACAAATTACATTCAGCACAGCTTGAACCAAGACAATGTATATCATAAAGCATTACACATCAGAGATATCAACAATTCATCATTCAACTGAATCTAAACACCAATAAGTCGGATTAATTAATCATTTGATTAATTTAAATCAAATAATTACTTATGAATAAATTTATAATACTGGTTAATTAATCATTAATTTATTACAAATCATTTAATTAATTACACTTTAATCATTTATTATTTAACCTCAATTAATAAACTAATTAATCCTTTAACTATTAATAAATCAACCTTAATTAATAAATAAATTAACCTTTATTCATTAAATAATTAACCTTTAAGTATTTAATTATCCTTTAATTATTTAATTTCCCTTAATTAATTAATTAATTATTAACCCTTAGTTAATTACCATTTAATTAATCATCCTTAATTAATTACAATATGTGATTATCCCTAATCACTTTCATTAAATAAATCTTTAATTAATTAATTATCCTTAGATTAATTAATAACTCACACAAATTAATTATCCTTGATTAATTAAAATAAGTAATTATCTCTAATTACATAATTAACTTTAACCATTAATTACTTTTAACTAAGTAATTATCTTTAAGTAATTAATTATCTCTAATTACTTATATTAATTAATCTTCTAATTAATTGATCATCCTTAATTATGAAATTAAGTAACCTTAATCAAATCTTTGATTAAGTAATTATCCTTAAAATTTTCTTACATAAAAGAAAAATTACCTTTAATAACTTAAATCAAGTAATTAATCTTTTAATCACTTAAGACTTTATTCAATTTAAACGATAATCCTTTTTATCTTAATTAATTGCTTTAGATATCAAAGGTTATTTTTAAATATATTAAAAACACTTTTTAAACTTAATAAATTTTAAAATAATTTATATTTAAAACCTTTAATTAATACGAAAATAAACACCTATTGTATAAAAGAGTTTGTTTAACAAAATTCTTTAAAACTTGAAACTTTATAAAACTTGTTTAAAAATTTAAACTCGTATTACTTTTGTCTAAAAACTTGGTTTCCTTTTCTTTTAAAACATATTAGAAACTAAAATTTTAAAAGAAAATAAATTTGATTTAATTAAAATCATCATCCTTTGATTATTAGAGTTAAATGCTTTTTACCTTAATTACATTGCATTTCAACAATTATTTTTTACTTGGAAACATTTATGGATTAATTACAAAATTTTGCTTGATGTAATATAAATCAAACTACTTTTAAAACAATATTTAAAAACTTTGAAAATTCATACTTTAAACACTTGAATTTGTTTAAAATAACATTTTCTAAATTTTAACATTTTATATATTTAAAACTGGTTAAGGCTTTGCTTTAAAAAATTTGAAATCCATTTTAGTTAAAAATCTAGACAAGTTTTAAAAACTAGAAACAAACGTTTCTGAACAATCAAAAAATTTCCCAAGTAAAATGAAAATTTTCTCGAGATAGTCCCGTGAAAACTCGAGACAACAAACAAAGCAACCACTCTTCGATAACTCCGAGACGAACACGAGGAAAAACACAAAACACTCCGGGCCAAAACGTTTCTTCCCCAAACCCAAAACTTTAGACGCATAGATCGATCGCCGTGTATGTGCATGACGATTCTGATCGTTGATGACCAATGTCGCGTCCACCAACAAGATAACGACCTCTACGCCAAACCATTTGGTAACCCAGATCGACGAAATCGACACCCAATCAAATTCGAAACACTCGATCAAAAGCAGGACCCAAAAGGGATCAACAATTCTCCTGCCGCCGTCGACCACGACAACTGGAACCCATAGCCTACCCTCCAGAATTGCTTCACGTCTCCATGATGCGACCACGACCCTCGCGATCGAGCTCGATGAACCGTAAACGTCGCCATTGCTTTGAATACACGGCCTACATAATACAACACCAAAACCCTACCTTGACAAATTCCGACCTTCACAGCTACGAATAAAATCTTCCTCCATTTTTTCGAAGATCAACATCCCCTTATCCATCTCTGACAAACAATCTGAGTTCCAATTCGTCACCGCTCGCCGTTGGTAGCTAAAATACCCAAAAACGTTCAACACCGAATATATCCTCGAATCCCAAACTAAAAATCACAATTTTCACACCTAAATTCATGATTTGACTTCACTTTCCATATTGTATAATCAGAGATTTAAATTGACAAGTTTGAATTTTACCCCTTTCCTGGTTTTTACTATAATTTTTAAACTTACAGGATATTCATCAAATAAAATTACTTAAAATTATTTTTAAAAAGACAAGAACACATTGTTATTAACATTTTCTTTTCTATGATCAGAGACTAGAAATGATTAATTGGGGAGATAGAAATTTTCTAAAGTTGTTCTTGCACCTAACATTCACAAAGAGCCTAAAAACATACATATACAGGCATACATACATATTCGCAAAATACAAACCACATTCTAGATGAAATATCTATACAAACAGACATATTTATAGCATCATCACACAGTTCAATTAGCACCAAAAGATTTTGCTTTAAGTGTTTACTCACTGGAGATTTGGGAAGAACAGAGACAGATTTTAGGCCTAGAACTTGATGATTATTTGATCTGCTTGATTTTTTATCTGGAGATAATCTGATCTGATTTGTTACTTGATTTGTGTTTGCCAGCTTCAGGTTTGATTGTGAGGATCTGTTGGTTGATCTTTAATTTGCCTGAAGTTGTTGCTTGTTCCAAGTTTGAAAGCTTGAACATTTGCTTGATTTTGCAATGATTTCTTGTTTCCAGGTTTTAGTTTTATTTCCAGGTCTTTGATTCGTTTGAAATTTTATTTTTGAACTGTTTTGAAGTTTCAGGTTTGAGAAAATGTTTTACCTGAGTATAGCCTGGTATCCATCTCAAATTTATAATGTTTTATTTAATTCAAATTAAAAGATAAATTCCACTTGTTCTTCTTTATTTACACATGTTAATGCATGAATAAAAAATTCTATAAATGTCATTTTGTGATAAAATTATGTTTAGACCTTGTCTCTAATTTATTTATAAATTATGGTTTAAGCCTTATCGTTTTTCGTAATTTGTGAATTAACTTATATCTAATGTTCTTAATATTTAATGAATTATATCTTATATTTACATAAGTTTGTATTTTTAAATCTTTATGCATATACAAACTATTTGTTAGGCCTTTTTGTACTTATACTTTCAAAAGATATATCCATATTAAAGCTTTATATTTATTTACATATATACGACTATTTTCATATTTTTATATATTTACAAACTAAAATTTTAAAAGAAAATTTTTCTAATTTTTATAACCAATACTATTTTAAACTTAATTTATTATACTTTTAAATGTATACATATACATACAAATTACATTGAGTTATATATAAATTTTAAAATTAAACTTAAGTTGTTATACTTAAATTTATATAAATAATATTAGTGTTCAAAATATTCAAATTTAACTTTTAGAAAATTGTTATATTAATTTCAAAATAAAACATCCAAATAATTATATTATAACTAGAAAAAAAAATTTATTAATTTTTGAACATAGTATTTTCAAATCCAATTTATTTTCCAAATATATTTATTTTGAATTTCAAATCCAAATTCTGTTTTACAATATATTTTATTTTTATTCCTAAATATTCAAGTTAGTTATCAAATAAATTCACAAATAAATTCAAACTCGGTATATTATTAAAAATATTTATTTCTGGATTTCCAATTAGAAATTCTATTTAAAATCATATTTATATACATTTATATTGATAAACAAACAAATATCTATTTAAATTTGGAAAATACCAAATTAATTCACAATTAAATTTCGAAAATTAAATTAATTATCAATTTAAATTTGATTTAAAAACGGGAACGTTACAGCATTGCAACGGATCGGACCGGGAGGAGTGTAATCGGTGAGTGGTTGATCGGAGGAGCTCTGACAGGGTTGCGTGGTCTCTGATGGTCTAATTCGTCGGCACGAGGAAGATTGGTCGATCGAATTTTTGTTCCAGGTTGGGTCAGATTGCTCGTTTGTGAGTTTGTCGTTGTTTTGGGTTCCTAGATTGTCTGTGAACTCGAGTTGATCGTTGACGAGTGGTGGATGATGGTAGAGTTGATTGGAGTTCGTCGGATGGACTGTGCATGTGCATAGGTATCATACATATCTAGAAGTAATGGTTTGGAGAAGAAGGGTTGTGACTCGAAGTTGTCTTCGAGAAGTTTGGGTGCTTGCTTGAGTCTTGGTTCAGGTATTTTTGAGTGCGTATCGGGTTTTTTAAACTTAAACCAAAAATCAAAGTTTTGAAAAGAAAATACGGGTTGGTTCGGGGAAGACTCGAAGTAAATAGTGTTTTGGCTCGGGTGACACTCAGGAAGGTCTCGGGTTTGATAAAAAAACAGTTTTCCACTTTCAAACCAAATTCAAATTTTAAATATTTTAACCCATGTTTTTAAATAAGTGTTTTGATTTAAGTTTGGATCAATAAGGTTTTAAGTAAGTTATTTTTAAAAGTAATTAAGTTTAATTTATTAATTATATGACATTTATTTATAAATTAATTCTTAAATTATTTGAATAAATGATGTAATTAAAGAATTAATTAAGATAAAGTGTTTTTAAATTATTAATTAACCTCAATCCCTCAAGTTAATATATGGGTTAATGTTAATTAATTTTAAAGCCTGTTAATTAAAGATTTATTTATTTAATGACAAAAATTGAAAGATAATTACTTAAAGGACAATTCCTTAATGACAGTAATTAAAAAATAATTTATTAATTTATTAATTAATGATTAAAGGTTAATTAAATAATAATTAAAGGTTAATTAATTAATAATTAAGGACTAATTGATTTATAATTAAGAATAATTAATCATTAATTAAGGATAATTAATGAAAGTAATTATGTGATTAATTAATTATAATCACACGATTAATTCATCTTGCTTATAGATGATTGACTATTATTGAATTCCTTGAACTAATTGATACGTCTGATATGTGTTTGTGATACTTTGTGATATGAATTGCTGTAAATTGAACTGTGATATCTGTGATATGTTTCTGTGTGAATGTGAAAACTGTTGGCCTTTAAAACGACATTTGAATTTCGATGCGACAGGGAATCGGATTCCAATTGTTTATCCAAAACCCACATTGAATCTTAATGGTGAATCTTTGTGACTCAGATCCACGTGTCTTAAAAATAAGCGCTCATTATTCGGTTTAGCTGGGAGAGGACTTTGTGTCATAAAACCCATTTCGAATAATTATACGGTGAAATTGGAGTGCATTTGAAGACGGTGGTGAAGACTGGGTATTTTCGAGAATAAAAGAATTACCTGTAGATTGTCTCTGCACGGAGTTGCTCCGGTATAGAGATCTCCATATGTGATGGGGAGTCCAGTCGGGATTGTGGATACCCGAATTGTAAGGACTTCTTCCTTTATTGGACGAAGTGCCTTCGGTTCCATTCAGACCCAGGATGGACTTGTATGGTTGTATGTCTGACATTACACTTTGAGATATAAAGCTAATTTCTATCAAATACATTTATGTTGGTGGAGAATAATTTATTCTCTTAGCTTAACACCCTTCTCTGAGATGTATGAGCTTTGAGGTTATGTAGTTGATGGTTATTAATGATATTATCCCAAATTGGTAGTGTGGCATGCTGAATGCTTATCATTTGTTGATCAAAGCATGGCTTTTGTAAAAAGCGTAGCTTTGTGGGATGAGACTTCATCGAACCTCACACCCGGAAATGGTTGAAATAGGAATGGATGCAGCAAGGTAATGAGGGTTGCGCCCTTTAGGGTATGTGCATTTCCTTCTGGATAATAAGTGGTATTCTGTTATGGAATCCAGATAATTTGCTTTGTGGTTGTTGGTGTTGAGGGCCCTCGATAAAGGTCGATTATGACCGGGGGATGGAATACTCATGATCGGTAGTTACCTAGTTACAGAGGTAACCCGACCTTGTGTTTGCAAAGAGCTGGTTAAGTTCTCGGGGCGTCCCTCCAGAGGCGTACCCATTCGGTGTGGGAAGTTCCTTAGCCTGACCATTTGTTGGAAATCCAAACAAAACTATACGAGCCCTGTATGGTTTTAGTTGTATAACCAGCCATTTACTTATGGTGGTGACCTACCATTTAAATGGTAGCTATAGTAGGTATACCATAATGGTGGTATGCTAGCTAAGATTTATATTATACTTTCGAAATTTTTTCTATACCATCCACTAATAATAATATCAAAAAGAATTTAGTCGTACCAAGCATGTTTGATTATCATAAGGAGAAATCTCCTTCAGTTGTGTGATTGCATTATGTGTGTGCGGAGAGGCCTTATAGTAGTTTCATTTTCCAAAAGCATGAATGGATTTATTTTATAAATTTCTTTTGTACGACAACTGTTTTTGTTTACTCATACCAGTCCCATGACTGATCCGGAGTTTATTGTTCCCTTCCTAAACATTGGGTGCCCATAACTTCCAAACGGGCAGCCTAGAAGCAGGTTATCTATGTTTTGGAGCTAGCTTGGATAGTAGAAGTAGATTATGGAAGCCCTTTGGAGTCTTCGGTTTGGAAGCTATCGGATTTTGGAAGCTTTTGGTTTGAAGTCTTTGGAGCTTTTGGTTTGAAGGTGCTTATGTTGGATTCTCGCTCTTTCTTTTGGAAGACTCTATTGACGTTATTGTAGACTGTCGTTGTTCCGGTGTTATTGTTTGTTGTTGTGTCATCTAAATTCTACTCTGATAACGGTGGTTATTTGTTGCAACCAATTGTGTAATGACATTGTATCAATGCTGTGATCAATGAAATCATCTTTTGTTTCCTCTGTTTTGTATTCATCTACTGTTGTTATAAGCTCCACCGAACTGGAGTTCGATGTTTGAATCTCCAGCATTTGAATTCAAGTAAGGTATTTGATATCGATTTTTGAATGCTGGATTTCGAGTCATGACAAGTAGTATCAGAGCTAAAGTTTGAGTAAGAACTTTAGCCTCGGAGTATAACACATTAGGTGGCTCATTAGAGATTGGGTTAGAAACACCCTATAATGATTATATCCCTAAGATATCTCATCTGTATGCTTAAATCAAGATTCTTAATATTTACAGATAGTGAGAATGAGCGCGAGAAGAGTACGAGGTAGGGGACGGGGAAATACCACTACAACTGGTCAAGACCCTGCAATGGCAGCTACTCCTATTCAACCTCAACCGAATCTGGCTTATTTTTATCGAAGTTTCTCAAGAATTGGTGGAAAGCCATTCATAGGCAAGGAGTCTATTATCGAAGCACAAGCCTGGACTCGATCATGTGAAAAAAAATTCAGAGGTTTGAAGTTGGAAGATGATCAGATGAGGTTAATAGCTTCTTGGCAACTTCAGGAGGATACTTTAGCATGGTGGAAGACTATTACAGTGGATGAGCCGAAGGATGAGTTCACTTGGGATCGATTCAAAGAGGTGCTTGAGCAACGTTACATGCCGTTTGTTGGTATCTCCAGAATGTACCAAGAGTTTACTGACTTGAAGAAAGCTAGTCTACCTTTTGAAGAATATCTAAACAAGTTTAACGAGTTATCTCGATTTGGTCCGGAGTTGGTGAATACACCTCTGAAGAAGAATGAAAGAGTTATTCGAGGGATGAACAAGAAATTCCATGAGAGGATGACTGCCCGCGTAAAGGAATCCTTTTCTGACTTGATAGATATGGGTTATAGATATGCTACCCTGGATGAACAAGAAGTTTCAAAGGAGAAAGGAAGCGCAAGCAATCCAAATTGGAAGAAAAGGAAGTTTGGAGGGAATAAACCATGGCAAGGCAAAGAAAAGAAGAATAATCAGGAGAACCAGGCAAAGGATTTTACTTGTTTCAATTGTTTGGAGAAGGGCCATTATTCTAGTAGATGCGAGAAGCCTAAGAAACAAGGAAAGAAGGATCAACCCATAAAGACAAGTCATGGAACTAGGGAATGCCATTACTATCATAAGGCGGGACACGTAGTTAAAGATTGCCCGACAATGAAGCAAGCTCAAGTAGCGAAAGTGTATGCGGTCAAAGATGACCCCTCAACTTCAAAATCAGACAAAGGAAAGGAGTTTTAGAAGGTAACCTTCTTATTTATGATAGAGTTGTTAGAGTTTTTTTTGACATGGAGACACACATAGCTTTATTTCCCAACAGACCGTAAAAGAATTAAAACTTGAACCCAAAATTTGTCGACGAACCCATTTGTGTGAAGAATATGGTTGGTGGCCCTGCGAACCTTTGTTTACGATGTAGAGAGGTTCTTATCTCGTATTCTCGTCATCAATTTCCTATCAGTCTCTTTGTCCTCTATTTTAATGAATTTGAAATCTTACTTAGAATGAACTGGTTAATGAAATACGAAGCCAAATTAGATTGTACCAATCGAACAATCTCGGTCAAAACAAAACTTAGGAATTCCATTGTGATTTCTTATGAGGATCCAAGTCCAAAAAGGGATAACCTAATGTTTACTTTGGGGTATCCCGACCCAAGTTTGGAATCTGTACTTATTCTTCAATAATTTCCCGACGTATTCGATGAAGTTAAATCTTTGCCTCGGCGCAGGGAGATTGAATTCAGAATCGATTTGGTTCCCAATGCTCATCCTGTTGTTTATGCAAGCCGCAGGATGGCACCAAGGGAAAGAATAGAATTAGTCAAGCAAACCCGAGATTTGCTGTTGAAAGGATTAATACGTCCCAGTGTTTCTAGTTGGGGTTCAGTTGTGGTGTTTGTGGCCAAGTCTGAAGGATCTCTAAGATTGTGCGTAGACTACCGCGATCTCAATAAACTAACTCTCAAGAATAAATTTCCTTTACCCTAAATCAACGATTTGTTCGATCAGTTGCATGGCGCTCGATTCTTTTCAAAGATGGATCTAGCTCAGCGATTCCATCAACTGAGAATTGCTGAAGACTGTGTTCACTTAACTGCTTTTGGGGGTCCAGGCACATTCTACGAATGGTTAGTTATGCCTTTCAGACTAACCAATGCTCCCGCATATTTCGAAGACTTAATGACCCGTGTATTCCGAGAGATGTTGAATAAATTCGTTCTTGTATTCATTGATGATATTCCGATCTATTCGAAAACTGAAGAGGAGCATGCTGAACAGATAAGAATTGTTTTGGAAATATTGAGGAAGAAGATTCTATTCGCCAAATTTTCTACGTGTCATTTTTAGGTAAAAGAAGTTAGATTTCTGGGTTATATTGTCACTGAAGAGGGAATTTCTGTACATCCTAGCAAGGTCACCGCTATTTTACACTGGAAGCAACCCACAACTCCAAAAGAAGTCAGAAGTTTTTTGGGTTTAGCCGGGTACTACAGAAAGTTTGTTCAAGATTTATCCAAGATAGCCAGTCGGTTAGCTAAACTGACTATGAAAAATGATAAATTTGATTGGACTACGAAGTGCGAAGAAGCATTCCAGGAGTTGAAGAGGAGATTGACTACTTCTCCCCTTCTGGCTATTATTAACGAGAATCAAGGTTTATCTGTTTATACAGACGCTTGCAGTGAAGGTGTGGGTGTTGTTCTAATGCAGGAAAGTAGAGTGATTGCGTACGCGAGTAGATAATTCCGACCACATGAGAAAAACTACCCAACCCACGATCTTGAGCACTTGGCTGTCGTTTTTGCTTTAGAAATCTGACGTCATTATCTACTGGGTAAAAATCTCTTTTAGCTTTCCTAAAAATTTAAAAGTTTAACTTAACTTAATATTTATACTTAATAAATCCTTCTTCTCTTAGGTGAAAATTTTGAATTGTTCACGGACCATACGGGTAGGTAAGACTCGATGTAAACAGCGTTTTGGCTCGAGTGACACTCGGGAAGGTCTCGGGTTTGATAAAAAAAATAGTTTTCCAATTTCTTTTAAATATTTTAACCCATGTTTTTAAATAAGTGTTTTGATTTAAGTTTGGATTAATAAAGGTTTTTAATAAGTTATTTTTAAAAGTAATTAAGTTTAATTTATTAATTATGTGACATTTATTTATAAATTAATTCTTAAATTATTTAAATAAATGATGTAATTAAAGAATTAATTAAGATAAAGTGTTTTTAAATTATTAATTAACCTCAATCCCTCAAGTTAATATATGGGTTAATGTTAATTAATTATAAAGCTGGTTAATTAAAGATTTATTTATTTAATGATAGTAATTAAAAGATAATTACTTAAAGGATAATTGCTTAATGACGGTAATTAAAGAATGATTAATTAATCTATTAATTAATGATTAAAGGTTAATTAAATAATAATTAAAGGTAATTAATGAATAATTAAGGACTAACTGATTTATAATTAATAATAATTAATCATTAATTAAGGATAATTAATGAAAGTAATTATGTGATTATTTATTATAATCACACGATTAATTCATCTTGCTTATAGATGATTGACTATTATTGAATGCCTTGAACTGATCGATACCTCTGATATGTGTTTGTGATACTTTGTGATATGAATTGCTGTGAATTGAACTGTGATATCTGTGATATGTTTCTGTGTGAATGTGAAAACTGTTGGCCTTTAAAACGGCATTTGAATTTCGATGCGACAAGGGGTCGGATTCCAATTGGTTATCTGAAACCCACATCAAATCTTAATGGTGAATCTTTATGACTTATATCCACGTTTTTTAAAAATAAGTGCTCATTATTCGGTTTATCCAGGAGAGAACATTGTGTCATAAAACCCATACCGAATAATGATACGACGAAATTGGAGTGCATTTAAAAATGGTGGTGAAGACCGGGTATTTTCGAGAACAAAAGGATTACCCTTCGATTGTCTCTACAGTGAGTTGCTCCGGTATAGAGAACTCCATATGTGATGGGGAGTCTTGTCGGTATTGTGGATACCCGGATTGCAAGGACTTCTTCCTTTATTGGACGAAGTGCCTTCGGTTCCATTCAGACCCAGGATGGACTTGTATGGTTGTATGTCTGACATTACACTTTGAGATATAAAGCTGATTTCTATCAAATACTTTTCTATTGGTGGCGGAGAATTTATTCTCATAGCTTAACACCCTTCTCTGAGACGTACGAGCTCATAGGTTATGTAGTTGATGGTTATTAGTGATATACACCCAAACTGGTAGTGTGGCATGCTAAGTGCTGATCATTTGTTGATCAAAGCATGGCTTTTGTGAAAAGCGTAGCTTTGTGGGACGAGACTTCATCGAACCTCACACCCCAGAAATGGTTGAAACAGGAATGGATGCAGCAAGGTTATGCCCTTTAGGGTATGTGCATTTCCTTCTGGATAATAAGTGGTATTCTGGTATGGAGTCCAGATAATTTGCTTTGTGGTTGTTGGTGTTTAGGGCCCTCGATAAAGGTCGGTTACGACCGGGGGATGGCATACTCGTGACAGTTAGTTACCTAGTTACAGAGGTAACCCGGCCTTGTGTTGGCAGAGAGGTGGTTATGTTCTCGGGGCGTCCCTCCAGAGGTGTACCCATCGGTGTAGGAAGTTCCTTAGCCTGACCATTTGTTGGAAATCCAAACAAAACAATACGAGCCCTGTACGGTTTTAGTATTATAACCTGCCATTTACTTATGGGCATGACCTGTCGTTTAAATGGTAGCTATAGTAGGTATACCATAATGGTGGTATGCTGTCTAAGATTCATATTATACTTTCGAAATGTTTTCTACATTATGCACTAATAATAATATCAAAAAGAATTTTCTCATATCAAACATGTTTGACTATCATAAGGAGAAATCTCCTCCAATTGTGCGATTGCATTGTGTGTGCGGGGAGGCCTTATGTAATTTCATTTTCCAAAAGCATGAACGAATTTCTTTTATAACTTGTTTTTGTACAAACAGCTATTTTTTTTACTCATACAAGTCACATGACTGACCCGGAGTTCATTTTTCCCTTCCTAAACTCTGGCTGCCCATAATTTCGACATGGGAAGCCTAGAAGCGTGTTATGTTATGGAGCTAGCTTAGATAGTAGAAGTAGATTCTGGAAGTCCCTTGAAGTCTTTGGTTTGGAAGCTATCGAATTTTGGAAGCTTCTGGTTTGAAGTCTTTGGAGCTTTTTGTTTGAAGCTGCTTATGTTGGATTCTTGCTCTTTCTTTTGGAAGACTCTACTAAAGTTATTGTAGATTGTTGTTGTTCCACTGTTATTGTTTTTTGTTGCATCGTCTACATTCTACTCTGATAATGGTGGTTATTTGTTGTAATCATTTGTGTAATGATGTTGTATCAATGTTGTGATCAATGAAATCATCTTTTGTTTCCGCTGTTTTGTATTCATCTAATGTTGTTATAAGCTCCACCGAACTGGAGTCCGACGTTTGAATCTCCGGCATTGAATACAAGTGAGGTATTTGATGTCGATTTTTGAACGCTGAATTTCGGGTCGTGACAGTATCACAATGGTGTAGACACTTAGTAATAAACTTATGATTTAAACTATCCATTCAATCAGATAAACTATTGCTTTGGTAGGTGAGGGGAAAGCTTTTTCTGCATGTTGGTGGCGTGATCTCGCTATCTTATATGCTTTGGAGTATTATGTTTTTCATGCCAACTTTATGTCTGACCCGTATTTTTATTCTTGTTTTCCCTATGAACTCACGAGTACTCATTAATATAGACTGAGTTTTGGCTTAAGGCAGGTTGCGTTTTGGGATAACCGAATGACGTAAGTCGAAGAAGAAGTAGGATGCTTGGGTGTTATATTTATGTTATTTCTATTGTAGTTAGTGCTAGTACCCGCATCATCATATGTGGGACACTAATAGCTATATGTACTATATATTTGACCCCCCATGGGCACGACTTTGGGATGTAAAAGCAATTGTTAAACATATTTTAATGATATGTTTCATTTTGTGTATCAGTTCTGTTTACGTAAGACAGCATAATATAATTAATCTCATCTCTATCACCGGAAGATAATTTAAAGGTGATTGCAGCACACTGGGGTTCATCTTTGGGTTTTGGAATGAGTGATGTTACACTAGACTACATTCTTTTTAATTGTAATGACCCACTATTTTTAATATCTAAAATTAATTATAAACGACAATAAAATATGCTTACAACTAATTTCAAATGTTAAAGATAGTGGACCGTAGTTATATAAAATTAGAAATTCTAAAACAATGAATAAAAATGGATACCTCATATTGAAATTTAAACATCGATACATACACACATACATACATACATACATACATATATCATTTTAACAATTAACTATTACTGAAACCTCACACAATGCATATTATACACATTCAGTGCATTAGTTATTAAAATGACAATCGCGTAACTACAATGCAAGAGATATGCTAGTCTATCCTATGGATACAACTTCTTCCAGACCCTTTGCTCCCTACTTTGCTTTCACTTGCAAACTTACAAATACATATATACATAGAATAAAGGTGAAATGTGGCAACTATTTTTGGGACTACGCCAATTTCTATACACCCCGATGATAAGGAAATCGTGAGCTATTTCATAGGAAAAGACTACCAACGTACCCCTTTTGATGGAATCAAGCCCATATAGATCTGTTTCTTCTCTTCTCCTACATCCAAAAACTTATTACTACATAATGATCATAGCATCCACACAATCATTGCAACCAATGCGACCGATGCAACCATTATAAAAAAGATGTATTCCTACTCATCCATCACAACAAATCATCTTATGGGAGTAGCAATAATAATAGTATATAGCCATCAAGCATCAACAATATTCAATGACAACCCCAATCCATCAAAAATGAAAACATCAGAAATACATTAACATACATACTATTCATTAACCGTAGTAAGACATCGTTAATATAAGTATAAATCATTAAATGTGTACTAACAATCAACATCAATGACACGACATTAATGGTTAAGTAATAATAATTAATTACCCATTAGAAGTAATGGTAAAATATCGCACACTCATCAAAATGCAATACCATTATCAACCATCAAATATATGTGATAACTATAATCAACAATTAATCACACATTCAACAATCCTTCAAATAATTTATTTGCATCCATTATTCTCTGAAGTATAATACCGTTTTATTATGGTCTATTATAAACTCAGTTTTATTTATTCATCCCAAAACAATAATAATTCTTCCAAAACAGTAATATAGTTCAAATTTCCTTTACCAAATTTTTTTTCCAAATACTTCAAAATATAACATTTTAAATAAAAATAGCAACCTTCATCAAATTGCATTTTAAGATGATATTACTATTGTTTTACATCAAAATAATAAAATTAAAACCGCTTTAATACTTTCTCGAACTAATTTATTTCTATTTATTCGAAAAACACAACCTTTTATTAAATCACCAAAACCCCTTTTTGTTTCTATTTACTCAAAATGGTAATTGTTTTATCCAAAAAAACTTTTGAAAAATAGTTTACTATTATTATTATTATTATTATTCAACAACACCTTTTTATTTTATTTCTCAAACAATAATTATAATATTTTCTACCATGAATACTATAAATCAAATATTTTTCAATTTACAAAAAACAATACTAAAATCCACATTATTATTAATTAAAACCTCATTTCATTTTATGAATAATAAATTTGTTGAATATTAATTCCCATATAATCATAGTTAATATTTATGAAATTCCCCAGAAATTTATAAATAATAACCATACTAAATTCTCTGTTTTAATTTCAGCAAAGTTTGTTAAATCATCGTTATTCACATAAACCTTTCAAAATATGTAAATAACCTTATTTGTTATTTATTTATTTAATTTCTCATTATAATCCAGTTTATCTCAATTAATTATTTTCTAATCAAAATCAAAATTTTATTTTAATTAAACTCCCAAAAATACTACAGTCAACCATATTAGCCAAATTAAGGTTCAATAAATTCAAAATATTTTAATAACCAAACAGTCATCCATAGAATACGACAAATATCAATAATTATGGCTTTTCATCAATACATATGTATTTCATAATTTAATATTAAATTAACTAAATTAAATGAACCATCCCAATGCTCTTTTGATAACAACCTCCAAACTTTGTAGAGCCCACGCCATGACGTTCGAAATTCCGCTGTGAACCCAACAAAAGAAACCGTACATGAATTAGAGTTCATTTGCAAAGTTAATCAAGTTAAAAAAATTATGAAACAAAATAAAAAAATTGTTGCTACACTGCATGTCTAACCCCGATATCTACCCCAAGCTGCTAATTCCATTGCCAATCATCGCAACGCTATGTCATTTCAACCCGATCCAACACCAGCCCCTACTACCTCATGCCAAGCGACACCATTGACATCCTGGTCGCCACCTTCGATTCTGCCTCGTTGGTAGAATCTACAATTATCACTTCCGCCACATCAAGGAAAAACTCCAGCAACTACTGGAATGACGTGATCCAATTGTACGGGTCAACTCTACTCGACGTCCTCTACACAGCCATATCATCTGATCGTCCAATCATCATTGATCCACCATTAACTCTGAAACCTTAGATTCGATGGCCATGAATTGTTTGTCGATTTCTGACCACTCTGAGCATGTTTTCAACGGATAACACCACTAGTTAACTCCATTCATCGAGAGCTCTACAACGATATATAATATGAAGAGTTTGGCACTTTGATTTTTGAATTAATTTGTAATTAGCGAAAATCATCCATAATTAAATTGTAATCGAAGAAATTTTAAGACTAAAGAAGAAAGGTTGATATGACAATGTTATCCGGCCTTTTGGCGCGGCTATATCCACAATAATCAGACAAGACGGACTCAATTGTCATCAGGATCGATGTATTGGATTAACGATCACAAAGCCTAGAGATCAGACTTAAATGATAATATGAAGCAGTAGCAAAACAGAAGCCAAAGGTGAACTCAATAGAACACTTAGAGCATGGAAGTTCACTACTACCTAAAGCTAGATCAGATACGATCCATATTCAATACTATGGATCGTATCGATTACATAGCTCAATTCAACGATGATCGATCGATATCTCAAAATCTATAAGTCCAACACACATGGAACTTTCAGAATGTCAATATATTGGAGAGAGGAGTCCCCATAAATGATCGCATGCCGAAATGAGTGAATGTGAACGATCAGTATGCATCGTTCACAAATGATAATATGAACTCATCCAAATGATCCAACTCGATGAAGATTGATATCCACCAACCACAACTCAGAATAACACCAAACTTTGGGAGAATGGACTAGAGGCATGGTGGGAAAACGATCGCACGTGCATTGGAGCACGAGTAAACGATCGGTGCCGATCATTCCAACAATCGAGTTTGGACTTGGGATCATTTCGATAGGCCCCTACAGTTTTAAAAGTCTTCTGCCGAATTTTCAACGAGTTTCGTTGTTCCCACCTATAAATGCAGACTTCTTTCTTCATTTAAAAGAATCTTTATCCAGCTTACTGCTTTGGACTCCGTTTTAATCAAGTTCTTTTATCGTTACTACATTTTGAACAAATTTACATTAATCAATAAAGAAAATTCTTCAAAGTGGACATAGGCATACAATGCCGAACCACAATAAGTCCTCGTGTCTTTGTTGCTTCTTAATTCTGATTGCTTATTTACTTATCCTCTCCGTTTAAATTTGATTGTTCTTCATCTATTTCTCTACAATTCTATTCTTTAGGGTTTGTGCCCACCTTTAGTGCAAACGGATGGCTCCCTCCTAGGGTTCAAAGCATTATTGACATAGCCAATGAGGTGGGTTTAGTCGTATATAACTGTTTTGGCCCAAAAGTGGTTGGGTGGACTATTTAAATTGTGTATTTCCTATGTTTCGCAAATTGTAACTCCAAATCTACCAAAATTATATATCGAACTAAATCAACTTTGAAAATCCTTTTCAACGGTTATAAACATGGTACCTAACCCACCTCTTAATTACAAATCCACTTTTAACTAAATTAATATTAACAACGTCAAATTTTCGGATCATTACATTCTTCCCCTTTAAAGAATTATGCCCTCACAATTCCCCAAATGCAATCTTTAACCAAATTAATAAAGTTTCATCATGGGATTAATCATAAAACGTGGGAAAATATATCAATCGCAAATTAATTACTTATAAAAGCAACGTACAAAGACCACATAACACCATTATTCATGATATTATACAACTCATTCATAGCAACGAGTTCAATTTTCAACATATATGTACTATAACAATATATGCACTTGATCAATCATACAATCCAAACTACAGTATGTAAAAATAACACTATATCAACAAAGGTGAAACAATCTCAATCATAGATTAACCCATATCATGCATCTTAATAATTCAACCACTATTGACCATAACAAAATTCCATATATATAAGCCAATCAAAGCATGCATATATAAATAAATGAATATACATTAATCGAACATCATCAAAACACATGTATGTTAATTCCTATCGTACATCCATCATAGTATGTGTATCCTCAAAAATGTCAATGAACTTTCTCATGATCTCATCTTTATAATAATCGGTGTACCATTCCATTTTCACACCATCTAAAATACCGTGTGCACCTATTAATGGTCACATCCTCCAAATAACATGCGCTTAGTGATGGCTATATCCTTAAAATAAGATGTGTGTAGTTATGGTTACATCCTCAAAATAATATATGTTTAATCATGATTGAATCCTCAAAATAATATGACAATTTATTCATACTCCAGCTGCATCAATCCTCGATCTTCAAACCCACACCATAAGGTTTCTTCTAAATGACCACCATCACATGGTTAACAAATAATCATCATCATTAGAGTATTTTACTTTGTGATATATAAGTACCCGTCATCATTTGGTTTCTTTGCTCGAATCCATGCCCCTTAGATGGGCAGGAACTAAACTACACGTCCTAGAAGTCCAGGGTAAGACCAAATCCTAACATCAACAGACTTTTAGGGCATGTCCTAGCCTAGGTGAGCTTCTTTACATACCTTTCCTTTACGTGCACACATCGAAACCTTCGAATATCAACAATTACTTAGCACACTTCATATTCATAGTAGAGCATGTCCTAGCTCCACTTCGCAATTTCATTTCCTCGAACTCGTCCTTATGAATCACCATCATAGCTCCAAACATTTAGTAGTTAAGTCCGGAACATCAACATTGGATCTCATCTCTTCTAATCTTCAGACCACGTCGAAATAAATCTGATTTCAAAATCCTCTTATAGTAATTTCTTAATTTTATGACAAGGATACATACCCAAAATACCAAAGTGGGATCCACAAGCGAGGAGTGTCCCAATATATCTTTAAAGCAAAGAAATTTTGTTTTCAAGTCAAAGCTTCCATCTATTTTTAAAACCAAAATCCTTTTTCTTCCTAAAATATCACCACCATACTATAAAGTAATTTCCCAAAATATTTTCACCATTTTAAATTTTTTTGAGAAAACATCATTTTATAGAAATTTTAAAATGGAAACTCTTTATTCCACATATTTATGGAAGCAGTTTTTTTTTTAAAAAATGTAGGTTTTCGAAATGCATGTTTTGATAAATATATGTGGAACCTCCCCAATCATCATTTTGATTCCTTGGTTATACTCATCAAGACTTTAATTATCAGAATTCTCTAATTATTGTTCTCATCTTCATGAAACATCTTCAAATCTCTTAGTCATTCTGAACACCAAATCTTCCTCAACTTAGGAAACAACGCTATCCCACTATGACTAGACTAAATATGTCACTTATCAACCCTCTAGTCCTTCCACTGTACGTCCCATCAAAAGGTTGTTGAATCACATATTTTGATTCATGACAAAGCAATAAATTATACTATATGGATAAGCGACAAAAAGAAAAGGAAATATGTTATTCAAACTACAAAGGAGACAAGGCTACAAAACTACGTATAGCATGTTGATCTATTGAAAGTTTTTAGTCAGAGAAATGTTAAAATCTATCCTTAAGTAGTTAAGTTAGTTTAAAAACTTTAAATTCTATAAAATGTGAGAAGTGTGCTTTGACTGTCAGGTCAGTCGACTGACCGTATATGGCCAGTCGACTGAACCTGTACAGGTGCACAGAAACGCTCTGGTTTTAAACAACTTTGAATATTCAGTTGACTGATCGTTTTGGGTCAGTCGACTGAATTCTTTCAACGGCTATTTTTTCTGAATGGACACTTCTTTTCACCAAGAGTCACATTCTAATATGAAGAGGTATGGATGCTTCTGTTGATCATTACTCTTCATGAACAGTTGCATCTTTTTAACTATTATATAAACACACAAAATCCACTTCACAAATCACCAATTTTTCTGATTACTTTTTGATCTTACTTTCTATCTTTGTATTCTAAAAAGCAATCACAACTTTCATATATTGCTTGAATCTCTGAAACAATTAACTTATTCTTTGATTCTAAGAAATATTTTCCTTTCTAAATCTTTATACACACATATATACTTGAGGAAAGATTATAGGAAGGTTGTACTACCAAAGACAAATCAGTGTTGTTAAGAACACAAAGTGTCAAAGCAATTCTATTGAAACTGTTGAAGTCCGGTTCGGTTGTTCAGGTGGGTAAAGTCCTCTTTCGGTTGTTAGAGGCGGAAAAATCTTGTTCGGTTGTTCAGGTGTTGTATACCTATTCCTCCGGGTTAAGAGAGGGTTATTGTGAGAAATTCCAGAGGGAAGTCTGGGACTGGACGTAGAACGGGAAGTTCGAGCTAGTATAAAAATTCCTAGTGTGCTTATTTTTATTTACTTTGTTATTATCATCTATTTTCGCATTTATATTTAACTACATTCCATATTACACGATCCTAAGTGATAGCTAGCCACAATAGTCAGTTTCATTTGGTATCAGAGCAAAGCATCTTATAACCGTTACAAAGTTATCTAATATCTTGCTAATATGGAAAACAACACCACTAATACTAGTTTTATTGAAGGTCAATCCACTGCACGACCTCCATTCTTTAATGGTTTAAACTATAATTATTGGTCTACTCGTATGCAAATCTATATGAAATCAAATTGTTTTGAATCATGGAATATCACATAGAATGAATACACTCTTCCAACTAGAGAATATTCCACTTGGTCAAACACACAAAAATTAGATGCTACTACCAATGCTAAAGCTATGAACATGTTATTTTGTGCACTAGATAGAAATGAATTTAATCGTGTTAGCATGTGTCAAACTGCTTATGGAATACGGAGAACGCTTAAAATCACCCATGAAGGAACTAACAAAGTCAAACAAAGCAAAATCTCCATGCTCAAAAATCAGTTTCAAAACTTTAGAATGAAACAAGATGAATCCATCAATGGTATGTATTCTAGATTTCAAGATATCTATCATTCACTATTAGGATTAGGAGAAAAATTTCTGATTTTGATATAATATCAAAAATCCTAAACTCTTTAACAGATGAATGGGAAAGAAAGGTCCAAGCTATTGAAGAGGCAAACGATCTTTCAACTATGAAACCAGAAGAGTTAATAGGAAATTTAATGTCATAGGAAGTGAATTTGCAGGCAAAGAAAGTTCAAGCACAAGACAAGAAGAATCTAGCGTTTCAAGCAGAAAAAGATGAATCTGACTCAGATGAAGAGGATATGGCATTTATTGCTAAGAATTTCAAAAAGTTTTTGAAATTCAAAAAGAATAACAAGGGCAATGTTTGCACCAAAATTGATCACAAACATTTTGGTGCCTTCACTGAGAATAGCTGATTCAGGATAAGTGAATTTGAAGATTTAAGAATTCATATCTAAGAGCTATGACGAGGCAAACAAGTAAGAGACAAAGGCCAGAGAGAAGTGAACACCAAGGAAGTCAAGAGGCTTCCTCAGGAGCGAATCAAGCATCGATCTTCATCACTAGGGACGAGATGGAGACAATGATGAAGAAACAAGAGGAGTTGATCCAGAGTTTATTTCAACAGATAGGGCAACTTGGAGCACAGAACAGAGGAGCTGATGGAGTTCAGAATGGAGCAGGACCATCCGGCGTGGCACCCGAATTAGGAGGCACACACATGGAGAATGTTGATCCAATCTCGGAGGGAGAGAGGAGCATCTGCGCAACCTGGAAGTAGCAGAGGAGTGAACGCTCAGTCAAGGGGGCAAATCCCAGAATTCCCTCGTGAACTTGGGGGGCAGGTCGAAAGTGATGAACGAAGATTTCATCTTGGAGACAATGACAGGTTGGCGGAGATGGTCAGGCGAGCCATGAGAAGCGGACTAGTAAACAAGGATTTATAGGATGTTAATAGGAGCCCTTTTACCACGACAATCAGACGAGCTAGGAACCCACCAGACTTTAAGTTACCATCGTTGGATATGTATAATGGAAGGACAAACCCTACAGTTCATCTGACAAAATATATGAGGCATATGGAGGTGCTTGGGGCATCAGAGGAAGTTATGGCCCGGTGCTTCCCATTGTACTTGGTAGATATTGCGGCGTTATGGTTTAGACAGCTGGAGAGCGGCTCCATAGGAACATGGGCAGATTTAACTGAGAGATTCATGAGGCAATTCAGTGTTCACATTGAAAGACCCAAGAATGTGATGACTTTGGCAACTCTAAAACAGAAGGCTGGAGAGACTTTGAGGAGTTTTCTGACGCGATTCAATGCGGCGCAGCTTTGGTGGATCGACCAGATCCATCTATGGTTATGATGGCAGCTGTGTCCGGAATAGCTGACGGAACAGAGTTCAAAAATTCATTAACTAAAGATCCACCTGTGGATCTAGGAGAATCCTATCACGAAGCGAAAAAGTTTTTACGATTGGAGGATGTGAACGCCGAAAGAGAGGAAGGAGAGGGAATTGATGTTTTCGCAATCAAAGGCGGGAATACACCTGGAAAGGGTGCGGAGACTAGTAAAGGAAAAAGAAAGACTGAGAACGATGGTGACATGTCAAAGCGTCCACGGAGGGAGCCGTGATTCACCACTTACTCTGAGCTGAATGAGAGTTTGGAGTGAATCTATCAGGATACCAAAGAGCAGGTTCTGTATCGTAGACCGATGCAAAGGGATCCAACTTCTGACGAAAGAAAATCAGATAAGTTTTGTGTATTTCATGAATTGAATGGTCATAGTACTAATGATTGTAGGCATCTAAAGGACGAGGTGGAAGGGCATATCAGGAACGGTATGTTAGTTCAGTATGTGAGGAGGCGAACTCCAGCGGTGGAGCCAGAGCGACCACCGTCTACATCAGCTAAAGGTGACCCTGAGCCGGGACAACGTTTGATTATCCATTGATTGAATGAAATAATGATGAACAAGTCGTAAACCTCTCACTAACACAGTTAAATCATTTACACATGTAAGTGGTCGCGCACGATCCATAGGCATGCTCTGAATGACTACCAACCGCATCATAGTAAGACTTTACACTTTGACATCTTCATCTTGCTTTTTGCTTTGATTTTGATTTGAACATTTGGACTCTGCTTGTTTGGACATTTCTGTTGTGTGATTCGTATGATTATTGCTTTGATATTTGCAACTCTATGAAAAAAGTTTTACTGGTATGCTCGTTGGATTGCGAACGGTCCACGAGCACCTCTTGTATGGCGATGAAACGCCAAAAGTCTTTGATTCAGTAACTCCCCCGAACATGAAATCCGTCATCAATAATGCTAAGTCCCCCCCCCCCCCCCCCGGGGCACACATAATTTTCCTCGAACGGCACACGATCGCGAACGATCACAATTTGCCTCGAACGGCACACGATCGCGAATGGTCACAACTAGCCTCGAACGGCACCCGACTGCGAACGGTCACGATTCACTTACTATGTTCGACGTCGAACGGTCACAATCAGCCTTGAACGGCACTCGATCGCGAACGATCGATATCCGCCGCGAATGGTCCCACCTCATCATTCGTCGTGAATGGCATCGACCGCGAACGGTCCCATTCCATCATCTGCTACGAACGGCCTACGACCGCGAACGGTCCCGTTTCACCTCGAATGGCATACGATCCCAAACGATCGTCATTCGAGGTCATATGAAATTATCAAGTTCTTTGTAGGTTGTTGACAGGATATGAACATCCAGCTTATAGCATTACAAAACACGCCTTCCTACCGCAAGGCATGTTTTGTGGGGCAAATGTTATCCCGCTTTTTGGCAAAGCCGTGATACCAAAAGATCGATCCAAAACGAAAGACAGCTCGTCTCAAAGAATGTTTACACATTGCTTCACTATAGATTTCGATGAATTTTGTCCGAGCCCGGATCAGGCTACAATTGATAAGACATGACAAGCGAAGCCATGAAAGCCAGTGTTTCAAATTTCAGGTTAATCGGAGTTCGTATGAACGAGATATGATCGATGCAAGTTAGCTAAAACACGTTGTTCGTATCCATCGAATTGTTGAGGAGATGCCCATTTCGAATCCATGGGATTCGTATCCATCAATTTGTTTTGTTCGAATCCATCAAGTTCAACATACTTCGAATCGATCAAGTTCGAATCGATCAGGCATGATATCGGTCAGTTCGAATCGATCGGTTTCGAATCGATCAAATAGGCATCGCCTCAGCATGTTCGTATCCATAGAGTTTAGAGCAGTTCGAATCCATCGTTCGTATCCATCAGGAAGTCATGCATTGGTCTATTCGAATCCATCAGATTCGTAACCACCAGGTTCGAATCAATGAAGTTCGCGTCGATCAACCCACACCGCTTCGCATCCATCGATGCACCATTCTATAAAAAAGGCATTTGATCGAATCCATCAGAGAACCTTGGTTCGTATCCATCAGTTGTTCTCACTTCGTATACATCCCAAATACGCTTGTTCGTATCGATCGAATGGAGACAACTTCCATCGATACGAATAACACCACCTCCATCGATACGAAGTGGGCACGCTACGAACCGATGCGAAGTACACGTCATTGGTGGATTCGAGCCATACAACGGTCATCGATACAAATGAAGCAAAACTCATGGAGTCGAAGCGGTCAACTCGGAGCAAAAGGCGGATCGATGCGAGATGTGCGCGCCACGTTGTCTCGAAGGCATGTGCATCCATCGATTCGAATACATGGATTCGAAGTGATCGAGTTGAAGCAAACAACCAACCGAAACATATCAGCTCGTATCGATCATATCTCCCAAACCACTGATCCAAATGTAATGAAATTTTCATAGTAGCTTCCATACAAGGTAAAGATTGTTCCTGCCAAGTTTCAGCTCGATTGGATCATTTTTTGATGGATACGAAATCACTTCGTATCGATCGCAGATCGAATCGAAACTTGGTGGGGTCGGTCGCGTGGGCCCACTCACGTGTCAGAAAAGTCTCCCAAAGTTTGAGCGAGATCTGGGCCTCCTACGCCTATAAATAGCACCCTGAAGCCTACAGAAAGGGGATCTTTTTTTGGCCATTCAACATCCAGACTCTGCCAGATTCAATTCTATTCTTCATTATCGCTGTTGTAATCAGAATTCAAGGCTATCATCAACTGTAATCCGCTGTAGTCGACTGAAATCATCAAGTGAATTAATAAAGACATAAACTTCAGAGTGGACGTAGGAAAGATCGCCGAACCGCTATAAATCCTGTGTTTTTGATCGTTATTGCTGAATTATTGCGATTGTTATCGCTTAGATCTGAGTTTTGTGTTGGTTATTGCTGATTTGTGTTCATAAACGTGTGCTTTCACGATATTGAGTGTTTGTGACCAATTTTGGCGCAAACAGGCAAGAGCTACAAAAATAATTCTAGCAACAATAATAGCAATAAACCATCATCATCTGTCATGGAATGTTATGAATGTCATAAGAAGGGTCATATGAAGAAAGATTGTCTAGAAAAACAGAAAAACAAATTCAAGAAGAACAAATGCAAGAAGAAAGCATTTTCTGTAACATGGGATGATTCAGATTCTTCATCATCAGAAAGCGACAGTGACAGTGACACAGAGCAAGCAAATGTGTGCTTCATGGCTACAAATGATGATGTAAGTTAACTAAGTTTTGAAGATTTAGTTGAACATAATTCTGAACTAGTAGATTTTGCAAAACAGATTAAGAAACAAAATAAGGAATTACAAGGAAAACTGAATAGATTTGAATTAGAAATTAGTATGCTTAGAGATGAAAAGAAAATTCTTGAAGAAGAACTTGAAAAATCTCAAGAATCTAATTCTAATTTAGCCTCTCAACTCTCCATGATAACTCAGGAATTAGAAATTCAGAAAAATAAAAATGATATTTTATCAGTTGAAGTAAATAATTTAAAATCTAACATTAAAGTTTTAGAATTAGAAAAATCTAGTTTTAAAACTAAGCTAGAAGATATTAATAAAAAAAATTTCAAATTTAATAAAGGACGAGAAAATCTTTCTAAATTAATAGAAAATCCTCAGTTAACTTTAAATAAAATGGGATTAGGATATAAGAAAATTGTAAAACCAAAGAAATTTGAAAAGTTTAAAAATAAGTTTAAAAACAAAATTAAAAAAGATTTAAAGAAAATAGTTTCTACAAATGTTAAAACTATTAAAATATGGTTTCCTAAAACAAATAATAACTTGATTAGGAATAAACATATCAAAACATTTATGGAAACATTCATAAAAATAAGAATTATATTTTTAAAGGGAATTCTGAACCTTCTTGGGTTTGGTTTCCTAAGACCTAACTCTTAGGACCCTGAAAAGAAAAGTGGGTACCATTTTAATTTTTATTTTTTGCAGGTACCACTTAAAAAGAGAGGAAAATGGATTCTAGACAGTGGTTGCTCAAAACACGTGACTGGTGATAAAGACATGTTAACAAATATAGTCTACTCAAACGGAGGATCAGTCACCTTTAGAGATAATTCAAAAGGTTATGTCATCGGCAAAGGCGATGTGAGCAACAACGGTATTTCTAGCTCACCTCTCATTACTGATGTTCTATTAGTTAAAAACTTAAAACACAATTTATTAAGTATAAGCCAGTTATGTGATAAAGGTTTTAATATATCTTTTTCAGAAAATAAATGCAATATTTTTGATAAAAATCAAAATATGATTTTTGAAGGTATAAGAGATAAAAATATCTATATTTTAAATCTGAATATAAGTCATAACACAACTATGTGTTTAGTAGCTACAGAAAATGATTCTTGGCTATGGCACAAAAGATTTGTCACTTAAACACTAACACTATTAGTAAATTAGCTAAAAATAAACTTGTTAAAGGATTACCTGATATAAAATTTAAAATTGATAATATCTGTGATGCATGTCAGTTAGAAAAGTTAACAAAATCTTCCTTTGAATCTAAGAAAATCATATCTACAACACAACCACTTGAACTATTACATATGGACCTTTTTGGACCTACTCAAGTTAAATCTATTAATCATAATAGATATGTGTTTGTTATTGTAGATGATTTTTCAAGATATACATGGACTATTTTTACGAAACATAAAAGTGATACTTTTAAAAAAATTAAAATTTTTGTAAAAAGAATTCAAAATATAAAGAATTTTAAGGTTAAAAATATTAGAAGTGATCATGGAGGTGAATTTGAAAATGAAGCTTTTGAACATTTTTGTAACAAGAAAGGAATTAATCATAATTTTTCCTTTCCTAGAACACCACAACAAAATGGAGTTGTAGAAAGGAAAAATAGAACATTACAAGAATGTGCACGAACTTTATTAAATGGAAGCACTTTACCTAAGCATTTTTGGGCAGAAGCTGTTGCAATTGCTTGCTATGTTTTGAATCGTGTTTCTATTCGACCATTAACAAAACATACTCCTTATGAACTTTTAAATGGTAGAAAACCAAATATTTCATATTTTAAAGTTTTTAGTTCAAAGTGTTTTATACTTAACACTAAAAATCAGCTGGGCAAATTTGATCCAAAATCCGATGAAGGTATATTCATAGGATATTCGGAAAGAAGCAAAGCTTATTGAGTATATAGTACTAGAACTAAAACAATCGAAGAAACTCTTCATGTTTCATTCGATGAAAATATCAAAATTTCTTCTAAATTTACAAATTTGGAAAATAATACAAATATAAATTTGACAAATAAATCAGATGATGATGATATTATTGTTCAAAATAATAATTCTGAAATTTCTTTAGAAAATGTAAATATTATTAATAATAATAATATAGTAAGATCTGCTCCAAGAATTCTTAGAAATCACCCTATTCAAAATATAATTGGAGAAGTAAATTCAAATGTTAGAACAAGACATCAATTAAATCAAATGGGCCATATATCTTTTCTCTCTAATATAGAACCTAAAAATATTAAGGAAGCCTCAACTGATGATTATTGGATTATAGCTATGCAAGATGAATTAAATCAATTTGAAAGAAACGAAGTTTGGGAATTAGTTCCTAGACCAAGTGATCAATAGGTCATTGGTACAAAATGGGTTTTCAAAAACAAAGTTGATGAGCAAGGTAACATTACTAGAAATAAAGCTAGATTAGTAGCACAAGGTTATAATCAAGAAGAGGGAATAGACTATGAAGAAACCTTTGCACCTATTGCAAGACTAGAAGCTATACGTATTCTACTGGCTTTTTCGTGTTTTCATAACTTTAAATTATATCAAATGGATGTTAAAAGTGCTTTTTAAATGGTTTTATAAAAAAATGTTTATGTTGAACAACCTCCTCTATTTACTCATGAAAAATTTTCAGATCACGTTTATAAACTTAAAAAAGCTTTATATGGTTTAAAACAAGCACCTTGTGCTTGGTATGATCCACTTAAATGCTATTTGTTGGAATCTGGTTTTGAGATTGGAAAGGTTGATCAAACATTATTTATTAAGAAAACTAAACAAGGTATTTTAATTACTCAAATATATGTTGATGATATTATTTTTGGTTCAACAAATGAAAAATTATGTCAGGAATTTTCGGCTATCATGACAAATGAATTTGAAATGTCACATATGGGAGAATTATAATATTTTCTCGGGTTACAAATCAAACAAATGCAAAATGGCATTTTTATTAATCAAGAAAAGTATTGTAATAATCTAATTAAACCATTCGGTATGGAAAACACGTCTGCCAAACCAACTCCTATGAGTACATCTATACATCTTGAAAAAGATGAAAATGGTAAAAGTGTTGACCAAAACTATATCGTAGTATAATTGGATCACTACTTTACTTAACTGCTAGTCGACTTGATATTATGATGAGTGTTTGTTTGTGTGCTCGATTTCAAGCAAATCCTAAAGAATCACATGTGCGAGCAGTTAAACGTATAATTCGTTATCTTAATAAAACCAAAGATTTAGGATTATTTTATCCAAAAGAATGTCCTTCTGAATTAGTATCATATAGTGATGCTGATTTTGGAGGAAGTCGAACAGATAGAAAGAGTACAAGTGGAACTTGTCATTTCATTGGACGATCCTTAGTATCTTGGTTTAGTAAGAAACAAAATTGCATGTCACTATCGACATGTGAAGCAGAGTATATATCTGCAGCTTTAGCATGTGCTCAAGTAATCTACATGCAACAAACATTACGAGATTTCGATATAACTTTAAATAAATCTATAATATATTGTGATAACACTAGTGCAATAAATTTATCTAAAAATCTTGTCAATCATTCATGAACTAAACATATTGACATTCGTCATTATTTTCTTCGTGATAATATTGAAAAGGATATAATAAATTTGGAATTTGTAAATTCTGAAAATCAATTAACTGACATCTTCACTAAACCTCTAAGTGAAAATTATTTTATAAAAGTAAGGAGAGAACTAGGTATAATTTCTTTATCAGAATTATAAAAATTACGAATTTTTTTTTAAAATTTAATAAATAAATATATATATATATATATATATATATATATATATATATTTTGGTACTCGAACTCTACACCTCAGGTTTGATAAGTCTATGTCTTTACCACCTGGCTATTCATTTCTTCACATTTATACCATATACATATGTTTCTTTATATTTCTAATTTTTAAAAGAGAAATTTTCAGCCACAAATTCTGTTTGGTTCATTCTCTTCCTCTATTTTTTAAACTGCACGTTCAACCATCACTTCTTAACTACTTTTTACTCCTATTTATTCCAGCTCTGTTCTCATATCTCCATCAAAAAGATTTTTTTTTTCCAAACATATTTGTTTCTTTCTCTACATAATCTTCTAAATTCAAAATGTCTTCATTACACAATTCATCAGATGGATCATCCTATTCTTCTATCAACTTTGAGACTCCATCATCAACTTCAACAAACCTACCTACACCTACTCCTACCCATGAACCTGCAAGACCATCAAGCTATCGAACGGGTTATACTGTGATATCCCGGAAATTTGGCAATATAAATTTAATAATCTGTGTTAAAAATTAATTTGATTTGATAATTTTTGATAATAAATTTTGAGTTAATTTAATAATCATATTTTAATAAATATTTAAATTGGTAAATTTTATCTTTTAAAAGCTAATAAATTGTTGTCTATTTATAATATATATATATATATAATTGTATATATTGCAAATTGATAAATTTTGATTTGGAATTTAGTAAATGAATCAATTTTCTAATTTTAATCTATATTTGGAAAATTGGAAATTTGATTTAAATTTAACATTTAACTTTTCAAACCAATTCAATAAATAATTATATGATTTATACTTATGGTAAATCTGATTTGTTTAAAATTTTATTTATTTAGCTTAGATATGAATTTAAATTAGATTAGCATTAAAAGCTTTGTTTTATTTTATTTTTAAATATTACTTGAAATTATACATAAGAATTTAAAATACAAATTACAAATGATCTTAATTTGTTTATAATCTCTTTTATAAATTATTTAATATTGTTTAATTTGTTATTTTCAAATAATAATGATAATACTTAGTTTTTATAAAAATAGATAGATTTTTAAAAATAGGATTTGTTGTTTTTAAATTTAATAAGAATTATATATGCACACATATATAACTTGATTTTTTTAAGATTGGAGTTTTAATTTAATTTAAATTTGAACTTAATGTTCTGAAATTCAAAAGAATAAATACATAAAAATATTTGAATAAGCTATATTTATAATTTGATTGCTTTCATTTCTTTTTGACTTAAAAAGAAATAAATTCATTTATATATACATAAGAAATAGTAAATTAAGATTTAAAAGTTTATAAACAATTTTAGATTAAAATAAAGATACTTAAAACACATGTGTTAATCTTTTAACACCCTTGTTGACATGTGTTAGTCATATAATAAAACAAAGTGACAAATGTTTAAAATTAGAACAAGTGTCTTTTTAGTTTTCTTTTTATTTTCTTTTAATTAAATCAAAAAAAATTCTTATATAAAAACTTTGCTCCTCATTCTACCTTCTTTTCTATTCTTCTTTTTTTCAAACTTAAGAAAATTTTCAGTCAAAAATCTGCAAAACTTCTCCATTCAAAAAATAGAGATCTTGATCAAAATCAAAATCTGTTTCCCCCTCAAATTCAAATCAAAAAACCCTGTTTTCTGTTCAAAATAAAAATCTGCAAATGATCCCCTCAAAGAACCAATCTACACAAATATTTCCTCAACCTGAAACTCATTTTGCAAAATCAAAGTAAAAACTGAAGCTCTCTTCAAATATCAACCTGGAAATCATTCTGCAATCTCCTCCATTTCTGTATTAAAAAGAAAATCAAATTTGCAATTCAAAACTTTATCAAAACCTGCATGCAACAACAAAGTTCAATCAAAGCCTTCATTTTCCTTTCTCTGCTTTCTCTGGGAAACATGCAATTGTAAATCTGGAAGCATGCGTCAAGAAGCTAGCATTCGCAAGTAAAACAAGATGAATGTTTTTAGAAAAGGAAGCTACAGTTTTTAAAAAGCAAAACAAAAGCAACATGAGGTTTTCAGGTTCAGGCTTGTCAAACATGGATGATTCAGTGAGTAACACTTTTATTTAAAACTAACTTAAGTATAAATTAGTCGCTAGTTTTACTCAGGTAATAAGTGTGTTTTGCATGCAATTTACAAGTTCTTTACTGGAAAATATATGGTTGTTTGTAGTATGCTTGCTGCAGTGTACATTGTTTCCTGTACTTAAGTTCCAGGATTATAGAATTTGATTAAATTCCATTTCAGATGATTTAATATGTGTTAATATTTGGATTTCAAACAAAATATAGTTGAGTAATATAAGTTTAAGGTTTAAATTTTTATAAAAATAAAAGGAAAAACCTGTAAATGTCTCGGAAACACTAAGTACTACAGAACAAACATTTGAAAGTAAGAATTTCAGTATCCAGATTCTTTGATTTAAGTTTATAAACCAATTACATTATCAAAGACTTGAATTTTAAAACTAAAATTAGAAATTTTAGTTTGAAATTGATTGTGTATTTCTGATTTAACTAGAAATCATATTTGGGGTTAGATTTGACAACCTAGAAGGTCGGGGTGGCCATGGTTTTCTCTGGTGATGGAGTGATGATCGAGGAATCAGGGAAAAATGGTAGTTGATGGATTAATGCATTGAGGCACTAGTAATTAGGAATTGAAGTATTTTAACCCTAGTTTTTCTGTAAGCAAGAAATTGAGTAACGCGGCTTTTATAAGCGACCGAGTTGTCCCAAATTCGGAGAGAAGATAGATGGGGTATGGAAGAAGTTGTGGTCGGAGGTGCAGTTTGTCAGGTGATCGGAGATTGGTGATTGAGGCAATTACCTGTTGCCACATTGCTACTGTTTTTTAGCTTGAAAGCTCGTTTTTGAAATTGGGGTTCTGCAATTGATTCGAAGGTCGGAATGACATTGGGTGATGATCGGTGATTTGCGCAAGTGGTTGCGAAGGGGTCGGAGTTGATGGCGTGACGGTGCAAGTGCACGCGGTCTTGGAGTATCAGCTGTTTGTTTTTGGGGAAGAAGGGTTTTCTCGAGAGTGTTTCGGGTTATTTCGAGATTTGCTCGAAGCTGTGGGTCAGTGGACTCGAAGGTGTTGATGTGTGGGCTCGGGTGAGTCAGTTAGTTCAGGGTTATTATACCTGACAGTATTTGTTTTGAATAAATTCAGATGATATTCAAATGGAAGGACACTCGAGTTGCTCGAGTTTGATTTGAATTTTGCTCGGGTTAGGCTAGGATGAGACTCGAGTGAATTTTGTGATTGCTCGAGTTGGATCCGTTTCAAGTTAGAAAACTGTCTTGTTTCCAATTTTAAACTGAAAATTAAGTTACTAATCAAAGATTTAAATTAAGTTTTAAATCTAATTTTAAATTATGGATTCAAGTTAATTTGAATCTTGAGCAGGAAATGAATGAAGTTTTTTTTAAATTTCAAATTTGTTTAAAATACTTTAAGAGATTTATTGTTTAAAATTGTTTTTAAAGAAATTTGAATTTAAATTTGGAAATTGAAATATAAAGTAATGTTTTAAACAAAGTTTAAATTTGATTCAAATCTAGATTTGAATCTTTATTTCAAAATAGATTTAAGTTTTATAAATTTTAATGTTTAACAATTTTGAATGACTAAGTAAAAATTTAAATGTTTTGAATTTAAAAGAAATTTGATTTTAAACCCTTGTAAAATTTCTTTTATAAGAAAAGTATTATTTATCATGTAATTTTAAAGGTCTGTAATTGATTTTTAAAACTTGTTAAAGTTAAATTAGAATTTGACAATTTGTTGTACATTTAATTATTGGGGTAATTAAATGAATAATTAATTTATTTAATAAATGAATGAAATAGATAATTACTTAAGGTAATTAAGGATTTAATCTTAAGGGTTAAAGATTAATTATTCTTAGAATAATTAACTTGTAATTTATGAATTATTAATTAAATAAGACTAGTTTTTAATTAATGATTAATATTTAATTAATCAAGTAATAAAGGATTAATTAAGTTACAATTAATACTTAGTTAATTGAATAATTAGAGGTTAATTAATGGGTTAATTAATGATTAATTAATTTGTAATTAATAATGATTAAAATAAGTTAATTATTTTAGAAAAATAATTCATGAATAGTTAATTAGTTAATGAGGTAATTAATTAAGGATTATTTAATAATTAATTAATATGATTAATTTTTAATAATTAATTAGATTAATTAATTTAAAGATAATCATTTGTGTAAATTGTTAAGTATAATTACTTGTGGAAGTAATTAAGGAATTAATCACTTATTGTAATTAATTAAGTTTAATTTGATTAGATTAAGTTAATTAATTAGGTTAAATTAATTTAAGATAATCAATAGATGATTGTGAAGTATAATTACTTAATGTAATTAAATGAAGAAAAATTACTTAGAGAAGTAATTTATGGGTAATTACTGGATGTAATTAATTGAAGGTGATTTGTTGATGAAAGTAATTTGAGTATAATTACTTTGTGAATTACTCAAGGGATTAATTTGAAATAATTAATTAAGAAGTAATTAATTTGTTTGGTAAAGTAATTAAGGAGGTTAATTACTGAATGGAGTTAATCAAGGGTGATTAACAATTATGGTTTAAATAAAGATTAATTACTTAATGTAATTAATTTAAAAAGAAAATCATTAATTATTATAATTAATGATGTAATTAAGAATGGATTTAATAAGAAATAATTAATAAATGAAGGAATTAATTAATGTAATTAATTAAGGATCAATATAATTAATTATAGTTAATTAATTAAGGAAGTAATTGAAGATTAATTACTGTATTTGGTTAAGTATAATTAATTTGAGAAATTAATTAGTGAATAATTACTTGAATATAATTAAGGTTAATTAATCAGGGATGATTAATTAAAATGAATAATTGATTGAAGATTAATTAATCGATTGATGATTAATTAATAGTGATATAAGCAAGTTGATATTAATAGTAATTAATTTAATTCATTTTAAATTAATTAGAAATGATGTAATTAATTTAATTCATTTTAAATTAATTATAATTGATGTGATTATTAATCATTGCTTATATGGATGGATGATGTTGTTTGCCTTGAATGGTTTGAATCTCAGATATGAGATAAGAAATGTTGGGTGATATGGATGCATTGGTTGCGTTGTGATGATGATTTGGATTACCTTTTGATAATGATAATATGGATTATCTGTTGTGATGATAATGTGATTATCTATTGTGAATCTATGTATTATCTATCTGTGTATATTGATAATTGAATTGTTTTAAACCTTTAAAACAACTTGGCCTTAAAAGATACGCTTTGGATTCCGATGAGACCGAGATTGGGTTTCCATATTTGGATATCCGAAAACCACATCGATCCAAAATTACGATAGGTCGTGAATCTCTTGTGAAGAGTGAAGACTCGAGGTGTAAGAATTATATGTCAATATAACTCTAGGGGTGATTCAATGATGAGTTTGACGGAGATAGTTCTTATAAGTTCGAGATGGTGATTCAGAGTGCAAGGGTTATCATCGTTAACTCTGAGGGTGATTCCAAAATGAGTGTAACGAGATAATGCCTTCGGTTTCATTCGAACCCGGAACGAACTTGTATGGATTGAATGCTTTCAGAACATCGTCAGGTGGACGATGAGCATTCTAAGAGATGTGTTCTCTAAAGTTAATCGTAGCCTCAAGCCTCATCAAGAGGGAATGGCTAAAATAGGGGAGGTGTAGCAAGGCTAAGTGGGTCATGCCCAAGTAGGACGAGATTTTCCCCCGTCTAGAGGTCCCTTTTTATTCGGCTTAGTGGGCGGTTGGAACATACGCCAACTGCAGGGTTGTCTTGTTCGGGACTATCCAGTGAGGGATGGTTCCGGTCTTGTGTTGTAGGGGAGCGGGCGTACTCCTCAGTACGTTGATCTAGGCCACGTACTGTAACGGACGGTACCCCAGTAGTCCAACCATTGATGGAATCCAAAATCCAATAAGTGCCAACGGTTTTGATTGTATTACCCACTTTTGTGGCTAGTAGCTGGAATTTAATAATGTAACAATTTCGGCTATTTCATATTTACTTGAAAACCCTAGACCTATCATAATACCACTGGGTTTCCTATCAAATGTTTTGGTTAGCGTAAGGTAAAAACTTTTCCATGTTTATGTGTGGAAAGTCTTACGTGATACTTTTCTTTTCAAAAGGTTTTTCAAAGTTAAGTAACTTTAACCTGTTACTCACACCAGACCCATGTCTGACCCAGAGTTTATCTTCTGTTTTCTTAAACTCTTAGGTACTCAAATTTTTACGAGTAGCCAAGGGATTCAGGTTAGCTTTTGACGAATTGTGATGGAGCAATGGAGCAGGAGGCTTCTGCGTTGTAGATATATAGTTCCACTGTGTGTTCTCTGTGTTGGTATCTCTTTCTTGTATTGTATTGAGTTGTAATAACTAGATAGTTGTTTATAACAGTCTGGTATGTGATGTATATTCTGTGTAACTCTGATTAGTGTTGTATACTATATAATATTTATGTTATTAATATAATTTATTCGTTCCGCTGTTGAGATTCTGATGTTGTTTCTTCTTTCTTCTCTTTCTTTTCTATTTTCTATCCCTTTCTTTCTTCAAGATGATGCGATTTTCTGTGGTGAGAAAGCCGGGTCGTCACATATACACCCGAGAAAAAGAAAGCTAGACGGTTCCTGTTCTTTGGTTCTCCTCAAACCAATCAAAAGATTGATGATCTTCATCATTACCAGAGGGAATCGATAACGCTTCGGCGCGAAATGTATTATGAACATAAAATGAACTCTAGACGTCTGAGTTTTCTTGAACAAATTGGATGGAAGTTCTCCGGTTCATCAACCTACACCATTGTCAACTCAAAATCCATGGGACAGGTCGCCACAAGCTCCACCTGTCTCTCCAAACTCTTAGGAGCGTGGAAACCGTTGGTCACCTCTACGACCATATGTTGAGAAGACTAAAGATGAACCAACAAAATCCAACTCTCCATCAACCTCATCTTCAAATTAAATATGTTTTTGTTGTCTTTTTTTTAATTATCTCACTCCATATTTATTATGCATTGTATTAATATATAATAAATATTATCTGTTGGTTCTCAAAAATTAACTAAATATACTAAAGACAAAATCAGTCGACTGGAAGTTCAGGTAAGTCGACTGAATCTGCATAATGTATGTTCTCGTACACTATTCAGTCGACTGATCGAATGCAACCATTCGACTGAATAAGTAAACAGAGAGCAAAATTCCTATTTTAGTCAACTAGACTAGTCAACTGATTCTGCAGCATAACTCTCGGGAAAATTGTTCACAATATTCAGTCGACTGATCAAATACGACCAGTTGACTGAATGACCAAACAAAGAGCATACCAATAATTTTAGTCGACTACACCAGTTGACTAAAACGACTGTAGAGCTCTGGGGAAAGTCGTTCAGTCGACTGACCATAAATTTCAGTCAACTGAATTCACACCCGAAACGTCCTTTCCACCTTTTGTTTACCTACTTTTTACCCCAAAAACCCTCACTTCTTCTTTTACTTTTTACTTTTACCTCAAAACTCCAGAATTCCAAAACCCTAGTTCCTAAAATTTCCAAAAAATTCTTCAATTCTCTTCATAAATTCAAGTGGCACCTCGACAAACAAAGAGATCTAGGCATGCTTATTCTTCCTCCGAGCCAATTGACTCACAAATCGCTCAATGGTTATACGATGCAACTGCAGTTCAACGATGGAATAAGATGAAAGAAGCTCGTTTCTTTGAAGGTTCTTTTGTTGTCTTTCCTGATTTTGCATCGTATAGAATTCAAGAATTAGCAAGAAGAAGTCATTTAGAATCTCTTTTAGATCATAACCAAAACAATACCAAGATAAATCATATCTTGGTGAAACTCTTCTATGCAAACTTGAACTTAGGCCATCAAAACCCACGCAATCGGGACAATTGCGTTTGTAGTTTGGTATGTGGGCAACAAGTGTTTCTCACTTTAGATAGAATCGGTCATATACTTCGTACTTCGACAAGGGGTGTTGAATTACAAGAATTAAATGTGGTCGTATGTGAAAGAGATGAAGTAAGTCATCGTTTTCTAGAAGATGATATGACCGAGCTTAAGTCTATTGCATTACGACCTACTGCAAGAATAATGCATAGAGCTTTGATGCGCACAATTTTACCCCGCACTGGCTCATACAAGCTTGTCTATCCAAACAACTATAAAGCATTATATGCTATTTGGGGAGAAATTGAAGTAAATTGGCCAAAGCTCATTCTAGATGAATTTCTGACATTCAACCAAGGTCGTATGAATATTATTTACTTTGGTGAATATATTATGCGGTTTCTTATAATCTCCAGGTTCCTATCCGGTATACGATACCTCTATTCCTAAACCCTTGAATAGCCGCACCATTAGTCTTATGAAACTACCACCAAGACCTATCACTATTATGAGCTTTCAAGAATTGAAATCTCGATCTCGCCAAGAAACCTCTTCTCAACAACAACATCAATCACGAGATGACATCCGTATGCCAACACCATCCCAAAGTACTCGGGAATCTATTGACTTAATCGTCAGAAATCAAGTTATCTTGGATTCCCGTATTAAAAATCTTGATAAGAAAATTGACAAAAAGTTTGATAAAATCAAGAGTTTCTTTAGGATATTATGGGATGCAATATCATGCTTCTCTTCCACCGCTACGGAGGCTTCTCAACGTGATCCAGGCAAACGACCAGCTCCTCACTTTACATGTTCAACGTCGGAAGAACATACTAGTTCCGACACAGGAGGCAATGGAGGTGGCACACAATTTGCAGGGAGTTCCTCCAAAGGAAAAGGACCAGTGCAAGTTGAAGAAGAAGAGACAGAAACTGATTCGGAATGAGGTTATTATTTAGTAGTAGTAAGATAGTTATTATGTTACGTACATTCTATAACTTTGTATTTGTAACACTTGACATTTGTTGTTTTTGTGATTGCATCTAGTATTTTATTGTTTTTACTGTCATAACTTTATCCTTTCTTTTTTTTCGATGACAAAGAGGGAGAAATTTGGAACCTAATCACTATATGCAGGTTATATATAGCTCTATGTAGGTTATATATAACGCCATATATTCAGGGGGAGATATATAACGTCCGTTATATATTTCTCAAAAATAGTATCATATACACCAGGTGTTGTCATCAATCAAAAAGGGGGAGATTATTGAATCACATATTTTGATTCATGACAAAGCAATAAATTATACTATATGGATAAGCGATAAAAAGAAAAGAAAGTATGCTATTCAAACTACAAAGGAGACAAGGCTACAAAACTACGTATAGCATGTTGATCAATTGAAAGTTTTTAGTCATAGAAATGTTAAAATCAATCCTCAAGTAGTTAAGTTAGTTTAAAAACTTTAAATTCTATAAATGAGAGAAGTGTGCTTTGACTGTCAGGTCAGTCGACTGACCGTATATGGCCAGTCGACTTGTAACAACCCGCATATTTATCGATTTTTTTATTTAAATATTTTATCGTTAATCGGATATTGGTCCGAAAAGCTACTTTTTGCAAACGGTCAAATTAGGACTCGAGACCACTTCCATTGAGTTTGAAATGCCGTTTACAATTTTTTTAAGTATAAACATTGATATGATTGGAGATAGTAGAATTTCACTACTTTTTCGCTTGAGACTTTGGGTTGGGCTTTTAGCCTATTAGACCCAACCTTCATCCCTCCTCTTCATAACTTCATTTCTATTTTCCTAAGTCTTCAAGCTTCTTCAAAAATGGTGGAGGGAATGGGAAATTAAAATTACAAAACTCGAATTCAATTGCAATCCATCTTTCTACTCCAAATTCAAGAAGAAGACATTGGATTCAAGCTTCTTGTGCTTAGATAGAAGAGGGATTGATTCTTGCTTGCTTAAAACTTCATTTTTCATTGAATTTGTGCAAAGGTGAGATTTTTATCTCACAATTCTGGCCTATAACTATATTGGATTGTTGGCAATGATTCCCTATCATTTTTGCATGCATATTAGCATTTGGTTTGGATTGGATTGGCGAAAAACTCCAATTTTTAGCGTTTTGGTGAATTTTCTGCACTTAGGTCGTTCTAGCCATTTTTGTATGTTCGGTGTTAGGTCGCTCGCGACCTAACCCTTAGGTCGCTCGTGTGTTATCGCGCTAGGTCGCACTGCCTTGTATTGTCACTTCGGAGTTAGGTCGCTAGGTCGTGGGTCGTGGGTCGTTAGGGCTTAGGTCGTAGGTCGCTCGCCACTACATCGTTAGGTCGCGAGATACTAGGTCGTCTTTGGCTTTAGGTCGCCGGCTCCTAGGTCGCAACCTCGTTAGGTCGTTCCCCCTACTGCTTATCACGACCATGTGTTAGGTCGTTAACCCCTAACTCGCTCGGCCTTTAAACCATTAGGTCGCGCACACCTTTAGGTCGCGTACCCACTAAGGTCGCTTGACCTTGTTTTCCTCTAGGTCGCATGGCCTTTAGACCGTTAGGTCGTGAGCGTTAGGTCGTTAGACCTTACCTTCCTTAAGTCGCTTGACCGGTTAAACCTTTAGGTCGCTCAACCCTACTACCATTACTAGGTCGTTTGGCCATAGCTCGTTAGATCGCATGACCTTATAAACCGATAGGTCGCATGACATTATAACCCTATAGGTCGTTGGACCTTTGGCTCGTAGGTCGTTGGACCTTATCCCGATAGGTCGCTTGACCTATTCAAATGTTAGGTCGCGAGTTTCTTAAGTCGCTCGTCTCTCTTAGGTCGCAATTTCCTTAAGTCGCTCGTCTCTCTTAGGTCGCTTGACCTATTCAAATGTTAGGTCGCGAGTTCCTTAAGTCGCTCGTCTCTCTTAGGTCGCAAGTTCCTTAAGTCGCTCGTCTCTCTTAGGTCGCGAGTTCCTTAAGTCGCTCGTCTCTCTTAGGTCGCTCGCTTCTGCTAACTCACGAACACCACTAGGTCGTTTGATCCCTTAGACCCCTAGGTCGCAACCATTAGGTCGCTCGACCCTATTCCTCTTAGGTCGTTAGACCTCATTTTGTCTCTACTTGGTCGTACCGTTTTGGACGGGGCGCTGCCTCCTGAGCCCCGCAACCTGACCGGGCAGGACGAACCCCGTAAGCGGTGGCGTTGCCCCTGCACCCCCACCTTGGGGGGTTGCCACCCCCTGGACCCCCCTCCGTAGGGGATCTTATCTGAAAAACATTGAGCTGATTTCCTTGGATTTTATTCACATCTCCGTATGCGATTTTTGTGACTGATTGTTTCTACAATTGCTTCTTTGTTTTGTCACTTTATAATATAAAGGTTTCAATACTAGTAGTAAATATCAAAACTCTTTTAACAAAAAATTTCAACTCTATTTTTAATAACAAAGCTCTTTTCTTAAACCGTTTTCCAATCTATTAGTATATACAAACCTTTACCTCACTCGGATGAGAAATCTAATTAAACGACTTAGTAAAACAAGTGGTATGAAACGCTTGCGTTCACTTCGTCGGTTAATTCTTGGACTTGTTCGATTGAACCTCTTGTGACAATTTTATTAGTGAAGATTTACAGTTTGTTCGTAAATATTTAAGTTAAGCAAGTGGTTATGGGACATGAAGCTAAACTTCTATATTTACTAGCTTAGTGTAATTGACACTTCTCGTTGATCATGACGATCATTCTGATGATTTAGACTAGCAACTGTGCGGTGTCTCTTGTTGCGAGGTTAGACTAGACACCACTTGTGTGATTCCACTCACACATACCTTTCTGCTTTTTGGTTAGTCTGGACCGTAATCTGTGTGATTCCATTCACACATGTGGGGTAGCTCCCCTTGGTCTTCGGACCGTCATGTGATAGGCCTCTTTCCCTTTTTCTTTGATTTCTAGATTTCTTGTGTTGATTTCTGAAATTTATGTCATTGACTTGTTATGAGTACAAGTTTAGGGTATGATGCCCTCTTTGGATCTTTGAGAAGATTCTTGTGATATCGATTTATCTCTTATTGATTGATCTTCTGTTGATCATTATTTACATACTTATAGTGGTATGTCATTATGGATATTTTATGTTTATGCCATATCTTTTATGTTATATCATGTCATCTGATATTTATAGCTAGATTGACCCGTTTATTATTTTCTTAAATAATATTCGGGTCAGACCGAGATGTTACAGGTGCTTCTGCTTGACTTCTTCCCAGGGATTCATCACTCTGACTTTTGGCTAACTGTTTAGATTAGCAGTTTTTGTTGTATACACTTGAGATATAGACTCATAGTTGTATTCTTTTGTATAGCACGTGTTGCTATTCTTTTGTATTATTCTGGATCTTTTGAGCACTACTCTGATGTACACTTTCATGTGTTAGTTATATATTCATATCTTCTTCCACCTTTGTGATATGGATGTCTGTGACTGATTTGCGTTATGCTTATTTCTATGTTTGTTTCCGAAGATTATTTATAGCCACCGTGTGATAAGCAATTACATGGATGGTCGCTCCTCAACAGCCTTATTCTCCATGCTAGTTGACAGCACTACTCCGTAGTGTTCTTGGATAGCGTGGGTATAGAGGTGGGGCGTCACAGCTTGGTATCAGAGCCAAACTTCGGAACAATGTAGAATAACTTAACAAGGATCATCGTCCTAGGTCTATCTTAGGAGTCATACCATAGGATTAATTCGAGTCTTCGTACCGATTCATCCTATTTCCTTTATGATTCCTTGTTTTATCTATCAAGATTGCTTGATGTTCATTGGTGAATATCCTTCTTCCTTCTCTTCTTTCTTTCTTAAAGGAAGAGAATGTCTAGACCAGGCCGTCCCAGAACTGGATCATCTGGTGCTGCTCCCCCGGATGGAGTTTTTATGACTGCTCAACAGCTTCTTGATTTAGTAACTAATGCTCAAGCAGCTGGAGCTAACCCGGAACCTACTCACCCAAAGTCGGGATTTGCACGCTTGTGCAGCGATTACACCAACTTGGGTGGGAAGCCCTTCAAAGGTTCGGAAAATATCATCGAGGTCCAGGCTTGGTTAAAATCATGCGATCGAATCTTTTCTCGCATGAACCTTATCGATCTCCACCGCGTTCAGGTGGCTTCCAGCATGCTCCAGGAGAGAGCATTGGACTGGTACGAACTCCTTATTTCAAAAATTAATGAAGCGGATCTCACCTGGGAGCAATTTCAGGGACGCTTCGAGTTAAAGTTTGTACCAGAAGCTGGGAAAGTAACCTTGGCTCGACGTTTTATAGACCTTGTTCAAGGTCAATCCTCTGTGACTGATTACGTCGCAGCCTTCGAGTCGCTTTCCAAATATGGGGTTGAATACATCAACACCCCATTGAAGAAGAACCAGAGGTTAGTTTATGGCTTAAATAAGAATCTTAAGAAGCCACTACTTCTGAAACTAGAAGTCGCATTTGATCAACTCGTCGATATCGCTCTTCGTCTTGAAGAGGCTGATAGAGAGAGTGATGTTGAAGTGGAAGGCGCTAAACCAAACTTCAACAACAAGAAGAGGCCAAACAAATTCAAGGGTCCTTATCCCAACAAAAAGGGTAAGCAGGCAACCCCTGCGGCAAAGTCTACTTCTCCTAGTGGTGCGAGTTGCTTCAACTGTGGGTCTGGGGATCATTATGCGAATAAGTGCTCTAAGCCCAAATCTTGTCGCTATTGTAAGAGCCCGGATCATTACATACATCGATGCCTCAAGCGTAAAGGCAAGAAGGAAGGAAAGTTGAATGTGGCTCAAGCCCCTGGCAACACATCTCGTGGCCAAGGTATTTCTCATTCCATTCTTGATGGTATTATTTTATTTCATGATCAACCTATTAGAGTTCTCTTTGATACGGGTGCATCCCATTCTTTTATATCAAAGGAACTGGTAGACACTTTTTCCTTAAGTGTTACCGCATTGATGACTTCTTTAAAAATTGCGAATCCTGTTGGTGGATCCGCAACTCTTAGTTTGCTTTGTAAAGATGTGGAGATTATTTTATATGATTTTTCTTTCCTAGCCGATTTGCATGTCATGTGTTACTTAGGATTTGGAATAATTTTGGTAATGGACCGGCTTAACCGTTATCAAGCCCATATCCTATGTCCTGAGCGGACTATTCATCTCCGACATCCACTATCTGTTAAACAGATTTCTGTTAATCTTAAAGATTCAGAATCCTGTTTGGTGGCATCTTTATATTCTTTAAATCCTCATGATGACGATGATGATGATGAAGATGATATTATTTCTCGTATTCACGTTGTTCGTGAATTTTCCGACATATTCGAGCCCGTTTTAGGTTTACCACCTAAACGAGCAATTGAGTTCAGAATTAATCTTGTTTCTGGAGCTCAACCTATTACTCGTCCTCCTTATCGCATGTCTAATAAGGAAAATGAGGAGATGCGTAAACAATTATCCGAATTGGAGACGAAGCAATTTATTCGCTCTAGTTCCTCACCTTGGGGAGCTTCGACTATTTTCGTGAAGAAATCCGACGGTACGCTTAGGCTTTGCGTTGACTATCGCAAGCTTAACGATCTGACTATTAAAAATAAATATCCTTTACCTCGGATTGATGATCTATTCGATCAGCTTAGTGGTGCCAAGGTCTTTTCACAATTGGACTTGGCTATCGGTTTCCATCAGCTTCGTATCGCTGAGGATAGCATTCCTTTGACATCATTCCGTACTCGATATGGATCTTATGAATGGCTTGTTATGCCATTTGGGTTAACGAATGCTCCAGCTTATTTCGTTGACCTCATGAATCGAGTTTTCAAAGATTTCCTCGATCGGTTTTTTCTCATATTCATTGATGATATTCTTGTGTATCCAAAAACCGAGGAGGAACATGAGAAACATCTTCGGATTGTACTGGAAACTCTTAGGAGTAATCAATTAAAGGCGAAATTTTCTAAATGCCACTTTTGGCAATCTCGTGTGAAGTTTCTCGGTCATATTATTTCCGAATCCGGGATTTCCGTGGATCCTTCAAACATTGAAGCGATTCAAGATTGGAAGAGACCGGAGAGTGTGACAGAGATTCGTAGTTTTCTCGGTTTGGCGGGCTATTACTGTCGTTTTATTAAGGACTTTTCTAAGATTGCCGTGCCTCTTACTGGCTTGACTAAGAAGGGAGTTAAATACATTTGGTTGGACAAATGTGAAGCCTCTTTTCAGAAATTGAAAGAACTCCTTTCCAATGCTCCTATTCTTGTTATTCCCGTGGGGAATCAAGATTTTGTTGTTTATACTGATGCTAGTCACGTTGGTTTGGGTGCCGTTCTTATGCAAAAAGAACGTGTTATTGCTTATGCTTCTAGGCAATTAAAGCCAGCCGAGACTAGATATGCCACACATGATTTAGAACTCGTGGCTATTGTTTTCGCCCTTCAGATTTGGCGTCATTATCTATTGGGAGAGAAATTTATTCTTTATACGGATCATAAGTCTCTGAAATATTTATTTTCTCAAAAAGAACTTAATTTACGTCAACAGCGTTGGCTCGAGTTTCTTGCACCTTATGATCTTGATATTCTTTATACCCCCGGTAAGGGTAATCGTGTCGCCGATGCTCTTAGCGGTAAACAACAAGCAGTTGTTTCTATGATGATATCCGAATGGAACGATCTCGAGATTTTATCCACTTGTGAGATTCGAGAGCGCGTATCCGATTTATGCTCATCGCTTGTTTTATGTAGCCTTGAAGCTCATCCTTCTCTTTTAGACCGCATTCTTGAAGCTCAAGGGCTAGATCCTGAATTGGCTCTTCTTGGCCAAAATGTTAAGGATAAAATTGATATTGAAGGTTTGAAAGACTTTGATTTTGATTCTCGTGGCAGCATTCGAAAATTTGGTAGACTTATCGTACCAAATATTGGAGATCTTCGTAAAGATATTTTAGAAGATTCCCATCGATCTAAATTCACCATTCATCCCGGTAGTAGTAAAATGTATGCTGATGTGAAGCGACTTTATTATTGGAAGGCAATGAAATCTGATATTGCTAACTTTGTTAAGTGTTGCATGACTTGCCAACTTGTCAAGGCCGAACATCAAAGGCCTGGTGGGTTATTGCAACCTTTAGAGATTCCAATTTGGAAGAGGGATCAAATTTCCATGGACTTTATAGATGGCCTTCCCCGTTCTCGTTCGGGTCATGATAGCTTATGGGTGATTGTTGATAGACTTACTAAATCAGCCCATTTTATTCCGGTTCGGTCTAACCGAACCGTTCCTCTTTTGGCCAAACTATTTGTCAAGGAAATTGTAAAATTACATGGAGTTCCTACTTCTATTGTTAGCGATCGTGATCCATTGTTTACTACTGGATTTTGGAAGAGTCTTCAAAAAGCTTTAGGAACGAAGATTAATTTTAGCGCCGCTTATCACCCCCAGTCCGATGGACAAACCGAGCGTGTGAATCAAACTCTTGAAGATCTTCTTCGTGCTTGTGTGCTTGATTTTGGTGGAAGTTGGGAAGATCATATTTCACTTGTTGAATTTTCCTATAATAATAGCTTCCAATCTAGTATTGGTATGGCACCTTTCGAGGCACTCTACGGAAGGCCATGTCGATCTCCTTCTTGTTGGCTTGAGGCCGGTGAGAAGCTGGTTTTAGGTCCAGACTTTATTCGTGATTCCACGGAAAAGATTGAACTTATTCGACATAGGATGAAAGAAGCCCAGAGTAGACAAAAATCCTATGCCGATAATCGAAGAAGGAAATTAGAATTTTCTGTTGGGGATCCTGTTTTTATTCGTGTTTCACCTATGAAGGGTGTTGTACGTTTCAGTCGATCGGGGAAGTTAGCGCCTCGATATATTGGGCCATTTCCTATCACTGAACGTATTGGTTCCATGGCTTATCGCCTTGCATTGCCGGCTCAGTTTTCTGCTATGCATGACGTATTTCACGTTTCTCAATTACGGAAATGCCTTCGGGATTCCGATTCTATTCTTGAACCTGCTGTTGTGGAAGAAATTGAAGTTTCGCCGAATTTAACTTATGAGCAGCATCCTACTCGAATTATAACTTCGGAGGTTAAACGACTTCGAAATAAAGATGTTCCGCTTGTGAAGGTCTAATGGTCCTCAAATCCTAAGGATTGCTCTTGGGAATCCAGAGAATTCATCGAGCGAACACATCCGGACTTGCTTACTCCTGCTCTTTGAGGTGAACTTCCTATTTCAAATTTCTTTTGTGTTAATATGCTTTTATGGTTGTTACTTGCTATTTCCATCTTATATATTGCGAGGACGCAATTTCTTTTAGGAAGGGAGTCTGTAACAACCCGCATATTTATCGATTTTTTTATTTAAATATTTTATTTAACTATTTTTTCGTTAATCGGATATTGGTCCGAAAAGCTACTTTTTGTAAACGGTCAAATTAGGACTCGAGACCACTTCCATTGAGTTCGAAATGCTGTTTACAATTTTTTTAAGTATAAATATTGATATGATTGGAGATAGTAGAATTTCACTACTTTTTCACTTGAGACTTTGGGTTGGGCTTTTAGCCTATTAGACCCAACCTTCACCCCTCCTCTTCATAACTTCATTTCTATTTTCCTAAGTCTTCAAGCTTCTTCAAAAATGGTGGAGGGAATGGGAAATTAAAATTCCAAAACTCAAATTCAATTGCAATCCATCTTTCTACTTCAAATTCAAGAAGAAGACATTGGATTCAAGCTTCTTGTGCTTAGATAGAAGAGGGATTGATTCTTTCTTGCTTAAAACTTCATTTTTCATTGAATTTGTGCAAAGGTGAGATTTTTATCTCACAATTCTAGCCTATAACTATATTGGACTGTTGGGAATGATTCCCTATCATTTTTGCATGCATATTAGCATTTGGTTTGGATTGGATTGGCGAAAAACACAAATTTTTAGCGTTTTGGTGAATTTTCTGCACTTAGGTCGTTCTGGCCATTTTTGTATGTTCGGTGTTAGGTCGCTCGTGTGTTATCGCGCTAGGTCGCACTGCCTCGTATTGTCACTTCGGAGTTAGGTCGCTAGGTCGTGGGTCGTGGGTCGTTAAGGCTTAGGTCGTAGGTCGCTCGCCACTACAACGTTAGGTCGCGAGATACTGGGTCGTCTTTGGCTTTAGGTCGTCGACTCCTAGGTCGCAACCTCGTTAGGTCTTTCCCCCTACTGCTTATCACGACCATGTGTTAGGTCGTTAACCCCTAACTCGCTCGGCCTTTAAACCATTAGGTCGCGCACACCTTTAGGACGCGTACCCACTAAGGTCGCTTGACCTTGTTTTCCTCTAGGTCGCATGGCCTTTAGACCATTAGGTCGCGAGCGTTAGGTCGTTAGACCTTACCTTCCTTAAGTCGCTTGACCGGTTAAACCTTTAGGTCGCTCAACCCTACTACCATTACTAGGTCGTTTGGCCATAGCTCGTTAGGTCGCATGACCTTATAAACCGATAGGTCGCATCACATTATAACCCTATAGGTCGTTGGACCTTTGGCTCGTAGGTCGTTGGACCTTATCCCGATAGGTCGCTTGACCTATTCAAATGTTAGGTCGCGAGTTCCTTAAGTCGCTCGTCTCTCTTAGGTCGCGATTTCCTTAAGTCGCTCGTCTCTCTTAGGTTGCTTGACCTATTGAAATGTTAGGTCGCGAGTTCCTTAAGTCGCTCGTCTCTCTTAGGTCGCAAGTTCCTTAAGTCGCTCGTCTCTCTTAGGTCGCGAGTTCCTTAAGTCGCTCGTCTCTCTTAGGTCGCTCGCTTCTGCTAACTCGCGAACACCACTAGATCGTTTAATCCCTTAGACCCCTAGGTCGCAACCATTAGGTCGCTCGACCCTATTCCTCTTAGGTCGTTAGACCTCATTTTGTCTTCACTTGGTCGTACCGTTTTGGACGGGGCGCTGCCCTGGACCCCCGCGACCTGACCGGGAAGGACGAACCCCGTAAGCGGTGGCGTTGCCCCCGCACCCCCACCTTGGGGGGTTGCCACCCCCCTGGACCCCTCTCCGTAGGGGATCTTATCTGAAAAACATTGAGCTGATTTCCTTGGATTTTATTCACATCTCCGTATGCGATTTTTGTGACTGATTGTGTCTACAATTGCTTCTGTGTTTTGTCACTTTATAATATAAAGGTTTCAATACTAGTAGTAAATATCAAAACTCTTTTAACAAACAATTTCAACTCTATTTTTAATAACAAAGCTCTTTTCTTAAACCGTTTTTCAATCTATTAGTATATACAAACCTTTACCTCACTCGGATGAGAAATCTAATTAAACGACTTAGTAAAACAAGTGGTATGAAACGCTTGCGTTCACTTTGTCGGTTAATTCTTGGACTTGTTCGATTGAACCTCTTGTGACAATTTTATTAGTGAAGATTTACAATTTGTTCGTAAATATTTAAGTTAAGCAAGTGGTTATGGGACATGAAGCTAAATTTCTATATTTACTAGCTTAGTGTAATTGACACTTCTCGTTGATCATGACGATCATTCTGATGATTTAGACTAGCAACTGTGCAATGTCTCTTGTTGCGAGGTTAGAGTAGACACCACTTGTGTGATTCCACTCACACATACCTTTCTGCTTTTTGGTTAGTCTGGACCTTAATCTGTGTGATTCCATTCATACATGTGGGGTAGCTCCCCTTGGTCTTCGGACCGTCATGTGATAGGCCTCTTTCCCTTTTTCTGTGATTTCTGGATTTCCTGTGTTGATTTCTGGAATTTATGTCATTGACTTGTTATGAGTACAAGTTTAGGGTATGATGCCCTCTTTGGATCTTTGAGAAGATTCTTGTGATATCGATTTATCTCTTATTGATTGATCTTCTGTTGATCATTATTTACATACTTATAGTGGTATGTCATGATGGATATTTTATGTTTATTCTATATCTTTTATATTATATCATGTCATCTGATATTTATAGCTAGACTGACCCGTTTATTATTTTCTTAAATAATACTCGGGTCAGGCCGAGATGTTACAGGTGCTTCTGCTTGACTTCTTCCCAGGGATTCATCACTCTGACTTTTGGCTAACTGTTTAGATTAGCAGTTTTTGTTGTATACACTTAAGATATAGACTCATAGTTGTATTCTTTTGTATAGCACGTGTTGCTATTCTTTTGTATTATTGTGGATCTTTTGAGCACTACTCTGATGTACACTTTCATGTGTTAGTTATATATTCATATCTTCTTCCGCCTTTGTGATATGGATGTCTGTGACTGATTTGCGTTATGCTTATTTCTATGTTTGTTTCCGAAGATTATTTATAGCCACCGTGTGATAAGCAATTACATGGATGGTCGCTCATCAACAGCCTTATTCTCCGTGCTAGTTGACAGCTCTACTCCGTAGTGTTCTTGGCTAGCGTGGATATAGAGGTGGGGCGTCACACGACTGAACCTGTACATGTGCACAGAAATGCTCTGGTTACTTTGAATATTCAGTTGACTGATCGTTTTGGGTCAGTCGACTGAATTCTTTCAAAATCTATTTTTTCTGAATGGACACTTCTTTTCGCCAAGAGTCACGTTCTAACATAAAGAGGTATGGATGCTTCTGTTGATCATTACTCTTCATGAACGGTTGCATCTTTTTAAATATTATATAAACACATAAAATGCACTTCACAAATCCCCAATTTTTCTGATTACTTTCTAATCTTATTTTCTACTATCTTTGTATTCTAAAAAGCAATCACAACTTTCATATATTGCTTGAATCTCTGAAACAATTAACTTATTCTTTGATTCTAAGAAATATTTTCCTTTCTAAATCTTTATACACACATATATACTTGAGGAAAGATTATAGGAAGGTTGTACTATCAAAGACAAATCAGTGTTGTTAAGAACACAAAGTGTCAAAGCAATTCTGTTGAAACTGTTGAAGTCCTATTCGGTTTTTCAGGCGGGTAAAGTCCTTTTTCGGTTGTTAGAGAAGGAAAAATCCTGTTCGGTTGTTCAAGTGTTGTATACCTATTCCTTCGGGTTAAGAGAGGGTTATTGTGGGAAATTCCAGAGGGAAGTCTGGGACTGGACGTACAACGAGAAGTTCGAACCAGTATAAAAATTCCTGGTGTGCTTATTTTTATTTACTTTGCTATTATCATCTATTTTCGCATTTATATTTAATTATATTCCCTATTACACGGTCCTAAGTGATAGCTAGCCATAGTAGTCACTTTCAAAGGTAACATTGGATAACGACCTCATCCTACATTTATCATACATAGCAATAAAACAAATAGGAAAGAAAACCAAAAAATAAGCAACTAAGTAAACAAACAAGTAAATAAACATTAACAAAAACTGTAACATCCCGCCTTTTCACACGATTTAAATCGACACACGTGCCAATTCAAACCATACGGAATGACGGATTGTTATGGGGTAAATAGGAAAAACAAAGAAGGAAAAAAAATAAACAGAATCTCACAGATGAAGGATAAAATATAATAATAAATATACAGTTCACAAAAACTGTTTACAAGACATTTGATTCTTCTTTACACAATAAATATCAGAGTTCACATACCAATAAATATCAATCCAGCGGAACACAGTGTGTAGTGGAACCATATAATATAATAATAATAATAATAATGAAATCTTTGTCTTCGTCCTCCAAAAATAAAGTCTTCAAATCCTGAAATGCTCGGACTGACCCGAGCGAATTTGAAAAGACAAAAACACTCGAGTCAGAACTAAAAGATCTTATGTAAGTTAAATTAGCAGAAATAAATATGAGTGCAGTAACTCAAGAGATGCTCGGGATTTACATCTCCTAAGGATCCGTTAAACTATTTACTATGTAGTATATTGCGCTATTATAATAATGTCTAATTGTAATATAAACTTACTTTTAAATAGCATTAAGGCTTTACATTTTCCACCTTAACACGTAATAGTCCCAGTAGTCCATCCAATATCATAGTCCCTCCTTATCGGGAAGCCACCAGAGGATACCACACGGGCTACGGGAGAAATCCAAACTCGTACAAGGCTCGATAGGGTAGGTGACACGGCACAACTAGGCAATGCCAGGGTAGATATACCAATTGCTATCCGGGCTGGTGGAAACGCGCAGCGCGCAGCTGCCGCCCACCTCGAACAAACTCCCCCAAAATCAAAAATAAAGGTGGCGACCGAATCAATCCAAAGTCAAAGTATAGTATCGAAAAGGAGTGTCTGATCAGAGGAATGACCTCATTGGCCCGAGAATCGCTCCTGTTTTAGCCACCTTATGCCAACTCACGGGAGTTGGGTCCACGTATTTACCTCAAAGGAAACGCCACCACCAACCTACTTCATTCTGGAATCTCCACCGCGTACACGGTTGTTAAAGTGGTTTTCGGAGTTGGCAGAAAGTATGACAACTTCCGATCCCGGTCTCTTCAACAACCAAACGTTATTATAACACTGCGGTCATTTAAAATAATTTGTGCTTTTAAAACCCGAATAAAATATCCATTTCAAAACTATATAAATATGACATCATTTCCTTTTAAAACCCAAAACAATATGATATCATCTTTATTTTCTAATATATTCTTCTCCAAAATCATAGGGTTTTCAAAGAAAAATATTTAGAAATCAAAACTCTTGAATATAATATTTTCAAATTATACTACCTTGAAAATCATAACTTTGAAACAAGTTTCCATTTCTTAAATGGTTAATATTAAATTACTTTTATAAAACAAAATAGCTTCTTTAGATTTCAAATATCAATTTCAAATATCAATTTAAACTACCAAATACCATTTCAATTTTTATGTTCAAAGCTTTAAATATTTTCACCATTTCAAAAACAACTTATTTGACAAATCCATATATATTAAATTCAATTACTTATTTTTTTTTTAAACTTGAAATCTTTACTTAATGAATTCGATATAATTTAAGAAACCTTTAACTTCACATGACTGGAAAATCTTTTAATTTATTATATATTAATTTAAATCAACCTGATATTCATTTAAATCACTCTACACAAAAATCAAGTTATAAAAATCATATTCTTTTAAAATTCTAACTTTTCATTAAATTTCAATTTAACTTAATATTTATCTTCCAATCTAGTTCTCTTTTAAGCCATTAAAACTCCAGAAATTAAATTTTAAATAAATTCTTAATCGTATTTGATCTCGAAAATCAACCTTTATTTTATAATTCAAATCAAATTTATACAAAGCTTAAAACCTGAAAATTACTATATATATATATTAAAATATATATATATATATATATATATATATATATATATATATATATAACCAAATCAATATCCATAAACCATATATATAGCTTTAAAAAACCAAAAACATTTCAAAATATATTTTATATATATACCGCGGTGCCTGTATAAAATTTTCTACCCTATGGTCAAGTGATACGGATGTTTATCATTTCAATCCGCAATTTAAAATAAAAATGCGGTTGTATATCATTTCAAACCGCTAGCAACTTGCAATTAATAAAATTAATCATCCATTCATCCATTTATCATAGTCATCATCCAATTTCAAACAATCATCAATATATAACAAGTGATAAATAATGGTATCAATTACTAGTTTATACTCAAAATAAATTTAATAACTGTTAATTGGCAGTTTATATGCAAAAATAAACATAAATTTAACTGGCAGTTAATATGAAATAAAAATTTAACATAGCTATGACTGGCAGTTAATATGCAAATAAATAAATTCTAACTGTCAAATTTATATGCAATAAATTAATTAACAGATATACTAAATAAATGCGATTTAACAGAGATAATGAATAAAACATGCCAAACAGTCATAAATAAATCTCTACTCATATCTAAAGTCAAATTAACAAACATAAGAAATTTTAGAAGTTGTGAGTGGGTTAAAACACTCACCTTTTGAATTTAAATCGAATTTAAATCCGATTTAAACCAAAAAATTCGACGGTCTCCAAATCTGTCCAAACCGGTGTCAAAGATCTGGACTTTTATTACGATCCTAACAAAAATAAAATCTCGCATGAAACGGAGTTCGTAGGAGAAAGTTATACGCATTATGGTGATTGAAATTTCAAAAAAAAGAAAAAAAGAATAGAAATAAAAGAACACCTTCAAGCGCCACGTCATCCCTCTTTCTTTCCCTCTCTCCCTCATGCATTTTGCTTCCAGATTTTTCTGAGAAGTTTGAATTTTAGCTTTTGATTTGTTTTGGAATTTTTATTTGGATCTAAGATTTGTTTCTCTGCCATTGAGGAGGAGAAGGAGCTGATGAAATTTTAAGCGCAGACAAATGAGAATAGGCGGAGGCTAGGGTTTAGCGGGGTATTTATAGATGAAGTTGGAATAGACAGATGGATTCGAATTTAAATGAATTCACAATTTGTCAAATTTAAATTCCAATAATCCATTTATTTGATTTTTAGATCTTATTATGAATAAATGGTCAACTTACCATTCCTATCATTTCTGATTGCAATTAGCTTCAAATTTATTAACCAAACCTCCATATCAAATAAAGATTTATTGCAAAAATTTTAGTGTTTACCTTTAATTAAAGTAAATTCAATAAATTATAAAATCTTATTTCAAATGAAATTTTATACCATTCGTATTCAATTCTCTTTATTAAATCAATCATCATCTTATGTATATATTTAACATTAGTATATATCAATTTACCCCAATTAAATAAAAATTTATTCCCAAATTGATTTACAGCCTAATATAACATTTAAATTTTATTCCCAATTCATAAATTACTACCTTAACTAAATTTTACGTTTCCTTTTTAATTTACATCTTCACCTTACGTTACTACATTAATTATTCTTAAAGTAACGTCTATTATTAATAACAATATTATAATTACTTACCATTTTATTTCATAAATTAATCCATTTCATCTAAATTCTTATCTATGTAATATTTCAACATTTAATTTCATCAAATGTAATTGTTTTCCAATACGTTAATAACTTTATTTCCAGGTCTTATATTACAACAAACTATCCAATACGAAAGTCTTAACATTGTTACAAATACTACTTTAATTAACATTAACGCAATACTCAATTAAAAATTATTGTAACTGATTTCAAAATTGTAAATTAACAAGCTACCAAAATAGTCAATATACAATAATCGTACTCTAACTTTTAGTCACATTAATACGCTTTTATTTCTCAAAATCAAAGTTCCCATTTAACTAAATCTCCATAAATGAATTTGACGTTATCTTCAAAAAGTACTTTATATTAACATTAACGTACAAATTTATTTATATCTATTACAATCGATTTAGTACTATTTTCTCAATATTTAAAATGATTTAACAAATTTTATATGTCAATTTATTAAAGATTAAATATTCAATTCCATAAATTCCAAAATTGTTGATAAATTTCCAAAACTTCCTTTTTTTATTGAATCAATCTATATTTATTCCTTTCATTAATCTCAAATATAAGGGTTTACCCTTTGGATTAAAAATTATCACATAAATATCCTATTTCAACGTAATTCTTAATTTAACGTAATAAATGAAAATTTGATTTCATTTATCTCAATAAGTCTTACTATTGTAAAATAACCAATTGACTCACTATTCAAATTCACATTCTATAATTCAAAATTTTTCTATCACCTTGATTTACTTAACTTTATAATTCCATAGACAAATCTCTATCTCAAATCTTAAATGTAAATCATTCTACTAATTATAGTACTTAATATTTTCTTAAAATAATCTTCCTATTACGCTTGAATCCAATTTATTAAATAAGTTTCCAATAAGATCCAATTTCAACCTTGCACATAAATTTAGGTTATAATTAACTTATAACGTATACTTCCCTAGTTATTTCTTTATATACTCCCCATATTAATTCCACAATTAACCATTATTATTCGAATAACGCTTATAATAAATACCATCCTATAATTTACTCAACACTTAATTATTTCCTTTTCCATTAAGGTAACATTCCTTTATCTGATTATTACTTATTACACATTCTAATTCCATTAACAAGGAAGTAGGTAAGTTATGATATATGCTACAAATTTTTAATTTATTACTATTCATTATTATTAACCTAAATTCTGCATTACTTACCTCGCATTAACCTTATTACTTAAAATCCTTATCCAATTGAAATTAATTCTCTAAATAAATACATTTACTCCTTTCGTTATTTTATTAATTACAATTAAGGCACACCTAATTATCTTTATAGGTAAATGAGTGAATTTACTAGTAACCTACTATTACAACCTTTAATATACTTGTATATGGTTATTTTACCCTTTTATAATCCATTTATAAATATATGCACATCTACAAATTAAGATTCTAAATCCAATTTCTTATTCCATCTAGGTTCCATTTCTTCACTTTATGAATAACTAGCATTTCCTATTCATTTGTTTCATCTACTTATATTCACTTTATGAATAGTTTGATATTCCATTTATTACTAACTTTAATTATTGCAATTTATTATCTACATACAATTTGAATCTATTTTCAAATTTTCACCTTCCAATAATAAATAAAAAGGATTGTACTAAATAAAATTTTATTTTCATTAATGAATTCAATCCTTGCCTTTATTTACTTATTTCTAACCTTATATCCCACTGCAAAAATTTCCACTATTACAATTAATTGCAATAAATAATTTAATTTGTACATTTTAATTACCCTTGATACATCAAATTTTAACATTCTCTTTTATATAAATAAATAAGATTTTCATTCCTTTCTAAATTTAAATTAAAAATCCTATTAATTTAATTCATTTTAAATATTGAATTCACACGGGTCGTTACACTCTCCCCCACTCAAAACTTTTCGTCCCTGAAAAGGAAAAAAAAAAGGGAAAAGAAGAATTAAATAACACTACATCTTATTCAAAATATTTAACTTATAACCAATAATTTACTAAATTTATTTCCTTAAATAAAATATACCTGTTTTATAATCATTATATCTTTTTATACTTAAATTACTAAAGTTCGGAAAACATTTTCAAAATATTCTAAGTCTAAAATTTTACGGGAAATTTTGGCAGAGTCTCCTTTGTACGGAGGGCTCGGGAGAAAATATAATATAAATATAACAATATACACAAATAATTTCCAAAATAATACATATCCCTACACGGGAAAATATATAAAATAGCGCTATAAACCGTAATTCGAAACGTACCTATTTGTCGGGCAATTTACGCTTATTTTATGGAACCAAAAGCAGTAGCAATTGCTTCCATAACCTGTATTTCACTTATAAAATCCAAAGGGTTAACAATTTATATGAAGTGAAATATTTAAGTGGTTTCAATCACTATCAACAAATCAATACAACAACCAACAATTTCAACAAACAGGATATACAACAATACAACCAACCATTCAATCAAACAAACAAATAGTTGTTCGGGTTCAAAACTTTTAAGTTATACAGAATGAAGAATAAACCATCAAGTGCATCATTTACTCAACAGTCTTAGATTAAACACAATGGATTATTCATCCATCCCAATAAGATTAAAGTTCCCTTACCCAACAACTCCAAACCACGACAAACAACAATTTCAATCAAAAAATCAAATTAACTTATTATAAATTTTATTTCATACATTAGTTGTTTGATTCTTTTCATTTATTTCATTCAATTTTATTTCCATTTTATTTCTTTCAATTATATTCAGAAATAACTCTACCCTATTTCTTAAATTTACAATTTCTCTTTATTATATTACATTCATTTATTTTCACTTGGTAAAATTTCAATTATAACTTAAGTTTATAACATTAAATTCTCATTTAACAGCAATTTCATTGAATACTTCATTACCTACCTTTACTTGTACAATTTTCATTACATTTCCTATTAAACATTTCAACTTTTAATATTTGGTAAGTTATATATGTTATTTAAGAGTATAATTGAAAGTTATACAAGTTTGTTCTATTTCCTTAAATTAAATTAAAGTTCAATAATAGTAATCTTTATTTCATAGGTTACAAATTTCCAATTTCATTTAATACCATTTTTACTTTACTTAAAGGTTCAAATTTGCTACACTTAGTTGTCCTATTAATTAACTGGAACCTAAGAACCAAATACCGGGTTTAATTTTAAATCATTTAAAATAATAGATAGATATCTACACTTAACATATATATCCAATTATAATTAAAACGATAAAATTTCTTAACGATTCTGCAGTAAATTACTACAGTGGCCTTCCCACTTAGAAACTCGAAAATGAATGTCGATGATGCGTGCACTCATCACCGAAACTATTTTCCAGCGACAGAGAGGAAAGTACAAAACTTATTTTCTCCAAAAATCTTCTTTAAAACAATTTCTTTTAAATTATATTAAATATTTATATCATAAAATACTTATAACAATATTATTATATTCCAAATCATTTGAAAGAAGTTTTCAAAAACCCCGGAACTTAAGTTCTAAATTCCCAAATTATATTTATTTATTTTTAATGTTATTTACCTATTATTTATAAATTTTATTCCTAACAACCAATATATTGCAACCAAATATAGATATCATTTGAAAATTTTATTTTATATATAGAAAATATAATAGGAAAAATTATTTCATTCACCTATATTAAAAACAAATATTATGTCGGTCTGTCCTATTAAGTGTTTAGAAATTCCTATTGATGTCACAGCGTCCCATGCACCAACCAGAATTTATAAATACCAAACGGAACAAATTAACACAATATTAAAACCTTTTATAACACTAACAAATACGCACTCTCATATATATACACTCAGCGACTCCCATAGGGTATTACTACCCTATTAGTAAAGAGTCAAACCCCATAAAGCTAAGGTTTATCGCTAAACCAAAGCTCTGATACCAACTGTAACATCCCGCCTTTTCACACGATTTAAATCGACACACGTGCCAATTCAAACCATACGGAATGGCGGATTGTTATGGGGTAAATAGGAAAAACAAAGAAGGAAAAAAACTAAACAGAATCTCACAGCGGAAGGATAAAATATAATAATAAATATACAGTTCACAAAAACTGTTTACAAGACATTTGATTCTTCTTTACACAATAAATATCAGAGTTCACATACCAATAAATATCAATGCAGCGGAACACAGTGTGTAGTGGAACCATATAGTATAATAATAATAATAATAATAATAATAATAATAATAATAATAATGAAATCTTTGTCTTCGTCCTCCAGAAATAAAGTCTTCAAGACCTGAAACGCTCGGACTGACCCGAGCGAATTTGAAAAGACAAAAACACTCGAGTCAGAACTAAAAGATCTTATGTAAGTTAAATTAGCAGAAATAAATATGAGTGCAGTAACTCAAGAGATGCTCGGGATTTACATCTCCTAAGGATCCGTTAAACTATTTACTATGTAGTATATTGCGCTATTATAATAGTGTCTAATTGTAAAATAAACTTACTTTTAAATAGCATTAAGGCTTTACATTTTCCACCTTAACACGTAATAGTCCCAGTAGTCCATCCAATATCATAGTCCCTCCTGATCGGGAAGCCACCAGAGGACACCATACGGGCTACGGGAGAAATCCAAACTCGTACAAGGCTCGATAGGGTAGGTGACACGACACAACTAGGCAATGCCAGGGTAGATATACCAATTGCTATCCGGGCTGGTGGAAACGCGCAGCGCGCAGCTGCCGCCTACCTCGAACAAAATCCCCCAAAATCAAAAATAAAGGTGGCCACCGAATCAATCCAAAGTCAAAGTATAGTATCGAAGAGGAGTGTCCGATAAGAGGAATGACCTCATTGGCCCGAGAATCGCTCCTGTTTTAGCCACTTTATGCCAACTCACGGGAGTTGGGTCCACTTATTTACCTCAAAGGAAACGACGCCGCCAACCTACTTCATTCTGGAATCTCCACCGCGTACACGGTTGTTAAAGTGGTTTTCGAAGTTAGTAGAGAGTATGACAACTTCCGATCCCGGTCTCTTCAACAACCAAACGTTATTATAACACCGCAGTCATTTAAAATAATTTGTGCTTTTAAAACCCGAATAAAATATCCATTTCAAAACCATATAAATATGATATCATTTCCTTTTAAAACCCAAAACAATATGATATCATCTTTATTTTCCAATATATTCTTCTCCAAAATCATAGGGTTTTCAAAGAAAAATATTTAGAAATCAAAACTCTTGAATATAATATTTTCAAATTATACTACCTTGAAAATCATAACTTTGAAACAAGTTTCCATTTCTTAAATGGTTAATATTAAATTACTTTTATAAAACAAAATAGCTTCTTTAGATTTCACAAAAAATTTCAAATATCGATTTAAACTACCAAATACCATTTCAATTTTTATGTTCAAAGCTTTAAATATTTTCACCATTTCAAAAACAACTTATTTGACAAATCCATATATATTAAATTCAATTACTTTTTTTTTTTTAAACTTGAAATCTTTACTTAATGAATTCAATATAATTTAAGAAACCTTTTGTGACGCCCCACCTCTATACCCACGCTAGCCAAGAACACTACGGTGTAGTGCTGTCAACTAGCGCGGAGAATAAGGCTGTTGAGGAGCGACCATCCATGTAATTTCTTATCACACGGTGGCTATAAAATGATCTTCGGAAACAAATATAGAAGTAAGCATAACATGCGAATCAATCACAGATATCCATATCACAAAGGCGGAAAGAGATATGAATATATATCACATAAAAGTGTACATCAGAGTAGTGGTCTAGAAAGATCCACGATAATACAAAAGAATAGCAACGCGTGCTATACAAAAGAATACAACTATGAGTCTATATCTCAAGTGTAAACAACAAAAGCTGCTAATCTAAACAAGTAGCCAAAAGTCTGAGTAGTGAATCACTGGGGGAGGAGTCAAGCAGTAGCACCTGTAACATTTCGGCCTGAGCCGAGTATTATTTATAAGAAAATAATAAACGGATCAGTCTAGCTATAAATATCAGATGACATGATATAAAATAAAAGATATGGCATAAACATAAAATATCCATACTGACATACTACTATAAGTATGCAAATAATGATCAACATGAGATCAACCGATAAGAGATAAATCAATATCACAAGAATCTTCTCAAAGATCCAAAGAGGGCATCATACCCTAAACTTGTACTCATGACAAGTCAAAGAGATAAATTCCAGAAATCAACACAAGAAATCCAGAAATCATAAAAAGGGAAAGAGGCCTATCACATGACGGTCCGAAGACCATGGGGAGCTACCCCACATGTGTGAGTGGAATCACACAGATTGAGGTCAAGACTAACCAAAAAGCAGAAAGGTATGTGTGAATGGAATCACACAAGTGGTGTCTAGTCTAACCTTGCAATGAAAGAGACATCGCGCAATTGCTAGTCTAATTCATAAAGCGATCATCAAGATCAACAAGAAGTGTCAATTACACTAAGCTAGTAAATATAGAAGTTTAGCTTCATGTCCCATAACCACTTGCTTAACTTAAATATTTACGAACAAACTGTAAATCTTCACTAATAAAATTGTCACAAGAGGTTCAATCGAACAAGTCCAAGAATTAACCGACGAAGTGAACGCAAGCGTTTCATACCACTTGTTTTACTAAGTCGTTTAATTAGATTTCTCATCCGAGTGAGGTAAAGGCTTATATATACTAATAGATTGGAAAACGGTTTAAGAAAAGAGCTTTGTTATTAAAAATAGAGTTGAAATTGTTTGTTAAAAGAGTTTTGATATTTACTACTAGTATCGAAACCTTTATATTATAAAGTGACAAAACACATAAGCAAGTGTAGAAACAATCAGTCACAAAGATCGCATACGGAGATGCGAATAAAATCTAAGGAAATCAGCTCAATGTTTTTCAGATAAGATCCCCTACGGAGGGGGGGTCCAGGGGGGTGGCAACCCCCCAAGGTGGGGGTGCGGGGGCAACGCCACCGCTTACGGGGTTCGACCTGCCCGGTCAGGTCACGAGGGTCCAGGGGGCAGCGCCCCGACCAAAACGGTACGACCTAGTGAAGACAAAATGAGGTCTAACGACCTAAGGGGAATAGGGTCGAGCGACCTAATGGTTGCGACCTAGGGGTCTAAGGAGTCAAGCGACCTAACTGGAGCAACCCTGTGGTCATGCGACCTAACTGAAATGGCCAAGCGACCTAACAATAGCACAGGTCAAGCGACCTAACGTTTTAAGGCCGAGCGACCTAATTAAACTCGCGACTTAATGGTGTGGAAGGCGTGCGACCTAACATGTTACGACCTAAGGGTCGAGCGACTTAGTGGAACAAGGTCATGCGACCTAATACTTGTAGTAGGGTTGGGCGACCTAACGGAGTAAACGGTCGAGCGACCTAACAGGTTATAGGTCCAACGACCTAGCGGGATAGAAGGTCATGCGACCTAAAAATGGAAGGCAAGGCCAAGCGACCTAACGAAGAGGGGGTGAGCGACCTATGGTCATAAACGAGGTCGAGCGACCTATAGAGGCATAGGATGCAGCGACCTAAAACGTCGTGACCTAGCGACCTAAAACATCGCGACCTAGCGACCTAAGGGGATAAGGGCTGAGCGACCTAACATTCGAACGACCTACGACCTAAGGAGCTTGCGACCTAAAGCCCAATGACCCACGACCTAATTCCGAAGCGCCGAGCGACCTAACGTTATAGGCCATTTTAGGTCGGAAACGAGCTATTCGAAGGCCGAGACTTTTCCACGTGAACGACCTAAGGGTTAGGTCGCGAGCGACCTAACTCCGAACACACGAAAATGGCCAGAACGACCTAAGTGCAGAAAATTCACCAAAACGCTAAAAATTGGAGTTTTTCGCCAATCCAATCCAAACCAAATGCAAATGTGCATGCAAAAGTGATAGGGAATCATTCCCAATAGTCCAATATAGTTATAGACTAGATTTGTGAGATAAAAATCTCACCTTTGCTCCAAAACCCAATGAAAATGAAGAACAAAGCTTGAAGGCAAATGGAGAAGCAACCACAAGCTTGTATCCGATGTCTTCTTCTTGAATTTGGAGTTGAATGTTGGAGTTGCAATAAAACAAAGACTTTGGAGTTTTAATTTCTCATTCCATTCACCATTTTTGTTGAAGCTTTAGTGTTAGGAAATGAAATGAAGCAATGAAGAAGAAGGGGGGTGGAACTTGGGCCTAATGGGCTAAAAGTCCAAACCAAAGGCTCGAGTGAAAAAGTGGTGAAATTCCACTAACCCCAAACATATCAATGTTTATACTTAGAAGATTGCAAACGACGTTTCAAACTCAATGGAAGTGGTCTCGAGTCCTAATTTGACCGTTTGCAAAAAGTAGCTTCGGACCAAAATCCGATTAACGATAAAATATTTAAATAAAATATTTAAATATAAAAATCGATAAATATGCGGGTTGTTACAGACTCCCCTCCTTAAAGAAATTGCGTCCTCGCAATATATAAGGTGGAAATAAGAAGCAACAACCATAAAAGCATATTAATACTAAAGAAATTTGATATTAGAAGTTCACCTCAAAGAGCAGGAGTAAGCAAGTCCGGATGTGTTCGCTCGATGAATTCTCTGGATTCCTAAGAGCAATCCTTAGGATTTGTGGACCATTGAACCCTCACAAGCGGAACATCTTTATTTCGAAGTCGTTTACCCTCCGAAGCAATAATTCGAATAGGATGCTGCTCATAAGTTAAATTCGGCGAAACTTCAATTTCTTCCACAACAGCAGGCTCAAGAATGGAATCGGAATCCCGAAGGCATTTCCGTAATTGAGAAACGTGAAACATGTCGTGCATAGCAGAAAAATGAGCCGGTAATGCAAGGCGACAAGCCATGGAATCTATACGTACGGTGATAGGGAATGGCCCAATATATTGAGGCGCTAATCTTTCCCTATCAATGGGAACGTACAACACCTATCATAGGTGAAACACGAGTAAAATTCTGGACCTAAAACCAGCTTCTCACCGACCTTAAGCCAACAAGAAGGAGATGGCATAACATTCCCTAGAGTGCCTCGAAGAATGCCATACCAATACTAGATTGGAAGTTATGATTATAGGAAAATTCAACAAGACAAATATGATTTTCCCAACTTCCACAAAAATCAAGCACACAACACGAAGAAGGTCTTCCAGAGTTTGGTTCACACGCTCTACTTGTCCATCGGACTGGGGTAATAAGCGGTGCTTAAATTAAGCTTCGTTTCTAAAGCTTTTTGAAGACACTTCCAAAAATCCACTAGTAAACAATGGATCACTATCGCTATCGATAGAAGTAGGAACTCCATGTAATTTAACATCTCCTTTCACAAAGAGTTTGGGCCAAAAGAGTAACGGTTCGGTTAATCCGAACGGGGAATAAAATGGACGGATTTAGTAAGTCTATCTACTATAACCCATAAGTTATCTGACCCGAACGGGGAACGGGGAAAGACGTCTATAAAATCCATGGAGATTTGGTCCCACTTCCAAATTGGAATTCCTAAAGGTTGCAATAACCCATCAGGCCTTTGGTGTTCGGCCATGACAAGTTGGCAAGTCATGCAACACTTAACAAAGTTAGCGATAGCAGATTTCATTCACTCCCGATAATAAAGTCGCTTCATATCCGCGTACATTTTACTACTACTGGGATGAACGGTAATATTAGAACAATGTGAATCTTCAAAAATATAATGACGAAGATCACAAATATTTGGTACGATAAGTCTACCAAACTTTCAAATGCCGCCACGAAAATCAATTTTTTTGAAGTCTTTCAAACTTTTGATATTAATTTCATCCCCACGACCTTGGATGCGAAGAGCCAATTCGGGATATAACCCTTTGAGCTTCAAGAACGCAGCCTAAAAAGAAGGAGGAGCCTCTAGACTACACAAAACCAGGGATGCACATAATTCAGATTTTTGCGATCTCGAATCTCACAAGTGTATAGAGTCTCGAGATCGTTCCATTCGGATATCATCCTATAAACAACTGATTATTGCTTACAACTAATTGCATTGGCAACACGATTTCCCTTCTGGGAGTATAAAGAATATCAAGATCATATGATGCAAGAAATTCAAGCCAACATGGTTGACACAAATTAAGTTTCTTATGAGAAAATAGGTATCCCAATGATTTATAATCGAGGTAGAGAACAAATTTCTCCACCAAAGATGATGATGCCAAATATTGAAAGCAAAATCAATAGCCGCGAGTACCAGATCATAAGTGGCATTCCTAGTCTCGATCGGCCTCAAAGATTTAGAAGCAAAAGTGATTGCACGTTCTCTTCGGGAATCACAAGAATAAGAATATTGAAAAGAAGGAATTTTGTCCTCTTTCCTAAAAAGCTAAAACTTTAAAAATCACAATTACCTTTATAGAAAAATTTATATTTTACAAGTCAATTTATTGTGTCTGATTGTCTCATCAAAGTGTTTAGGAAATCCCTATATCACTATCAATTCCTCTATCAGCCTCTTCCTCTTGTGGAGTGATATCTACAAGCTGGTCGAAAGGAACTTCTAGTTTCAAAGGTAAGATCTTTGTGGTATTCTTACTCAAAGCATAGATAAACTCTTGATTCTTTATAAGATCCAAAAGTTGTTGGGCAGACATGAATGCGCCATCCAGAGAAGGGCTACTGGATTGACCAGCGCTAGGACTGCTAGAACTAACCATTTCTCTTCCTTAAGAAAGAAAGAAGGAAGAAGAAGAAGGTTATTCACTGAATATCAAGCAACCTTGATAGGAAAAACAAGGAATCATAAAGAAAATAGGATGAATCGGTACGAAGACTCGAATTAAATCCTAAGGCACAACTCCTAAGAAAGACTTAGGACATGATCCTTGCTAGATTATTCTACATTGTTCCGAAGCCTGGCTCTGATACCAAGCTGTGACGCCCCCACCTCTATACCCACGCTAGCCAAGAACACTACGGTGTAGTACTGTCAACTAGCGCGGAGAATAAGGCTGTTGAGGAGCGACCATCCATGTAATTTCTTATCACACGGTGGCTATAAAATGATCTTCGGAAACAAATATAGAAGTAAGCATAACATGCGAATCAATCACAGATATCCATATCACAAAGGCGGAAAGAGATATGAATATATATCACATAAAAGTGTACATCAGAGTAGTGGTCTAGAAAGATCCACGATAATACAAAAGAATAGCAACGCGTGCTATACAAAAGAATACAACTATGAGTCTATATCTCAAGTGTAAACAACAAAAGCTGCTAATCAAAACAAGTAGCCAAAAGTCTGAGTAGTGAATCACTGGGGGAGGAGTCAAGCAGTAGCACCTGTAACATCTCGGCGTGACCCGAGTATTATTTATAAGAAAATAATAAACGGATCAGTCTAGCTATAAATATCAGATGACATGATATAAAATAAAAGATATGGCATAAACATAAAATATCCATACTGACATACTACTATAAGTATGCAAATAATGATCAACAGGAGATCAACCGATAAGAGATAAATCAATATCACAAGAATCTTCTCAAAGATCTAAAGAGGGCATCATACCCTAAACTTGTACTCATGACAAGTCAAAGAGATAAATTCCAGAAATCAACACAAGAAATCCAGAAATCATAAAAAGGGAAAGAGGCCTATCACATGACGGTCCGAAGACCATGGGGAGCTACTCCACATGTGTGAGTGGAATCACACAGATTGAGGTCAAGACTAACCAAAAAGCAGAAAGGTATGTGTGAATGGAATCACACAAGTGGTGTCTAGTCTAACCTTGCAATGAAAGAGACATCGCGCAATTGCTAGTCTAATTCATAAAGCGATCATCAAGATCAACGAGAAGTGTCAATTACACTAAGCTAGTAAATATAGAAGTTTAGCTTCATGTCCCATAACCACTTGCTTAACTTAAATATTTACGAACAAACTGTAAATCTTCACTAATAAAATTGTCACAAGAGGTTCAATCGAACAAGTCCAAGAATTAACCGACGAAGTGAACGCAAGCGTTTCATACCACTTGTTTTACTAAGTCGTTTAATTAGATTTCTCATCCGAGTGAGGTAAAGGCTTGTATATACTAATAGATTGGAAAACGGTTTAAGAAAAGAGCTTTGTTATTAAAAATAGAGTTGAAATTGTTTGTTAAAAGAGTTTTGATATTTACTACTAGTATTGAAATCTTTATATTATAAAGTGACAAAACACATAAGCAAGTGTAGAAACAATCAGTCATAAAGATCGCATACGGAGATGCGAATAAAATCCAAGGAAATCAGCTCAATGTTTTTCAGATAAGATCCCCTACGGAGGGGGGGTCCAGGGGGGGAGGCAACCCCCCAAGGTGGGGGTGCGGGGGCAATGCCACCGCTTACGGGGTTCGACCTGCCCGGTCAGGTCATGGGGGTCCAGGGGGCAGCGCCCCCGGTGGGGTGCGGGGCAGCGCCCCGACCAAAACGGTATGACCTAGTGAAGACAAAATGAGGTCTAACGACCCAAGGGGAATAGGGTCGAGCGACCTAATGGTTGCGACCTAGGGGTCTAAGGAGTCAAGCGACCTAACTGGAGCAACCCTGTGGTCATGCGACCTAACTGAAATGGCCAAGCGACCTAACAATAGCACAGGTCAAGCGACCTAACGTTTTAAGGCCGAGCGACCTAATTAAACTCGCGACTTAATGGTGTGGAAGGCGTGCGACCTAACATGTTACGACCTAAGGGTCGAGCGACTTAGTGGAACAAGGTCATGCGACCTAATACTTGTAGTAGGGTTGGGCGACCTAACGGAGTAAACGGTCGAGCGACCTAACAGGTTATAGGTCCAACGACCTAGCGGGATAGAAGGTCATGCGACCTAAAAATGGAAGGCAAGGCCAAGCGACCTAACGAAGAGGGGGTGAGCGACCTATGGTCATAAACGAGGTCGAGCGACCTATAGAGGCATAGGATGCAGCGACCTAAAACGTCGCGACCTAGCGACCTAAAACATCGCGACCTAGCGACCTAAGGGGATAAGGGCTGAGCGACCTAACATTCGAACGACCTACGACCTAAGGAGCTTGCGACCTAAAGCCCAACGACCCACGACCTAATTCCGAAGCGCCGAGCGACCTAACGTTATAGGCCATTTTAGGTCGGAAACGAGCTATTCGAAGGCCGAGACTTTTCCACGTGAACGACCTAAGGGTTAGGTCGCGAGCGACCTAACTCCGAACACACGAAAATGGCCAGAACGACCTAAGTGCAGAAAATTCACCAAAACGCTAAAAATTGGAGTTTTTCGCCAATCCAATCCAAACCAAATGCAAATGTGCATGCAAAAGTGATAGGGAATCATTCCCAATAGTCCAATATAGTTATAGACTAGATTTGTGAGATAAAAATCTCACCTTTGCTCCAAAACCCAATGAAAATGAAGAACAAAGCTTGAAGGCAAATGGAGAAGCAACCACAAGCTTGAATCCGATGTCTTCATCTTGAATTTGGAGTTGAATGTTGGAGTTGCAATAAAACAAAGACTTTGGAGTTTTAATTTCTCATTCCATTCACCATTTTTTTTGAAGCTTTAGTGTTAGGAAATGAAATGAAGAAATGAAGAAGAAGGGGGGTGGAACTTGGGCCTAATGGGCTAAAAGTCCAAACCAAAGGCTCGAGTGAAAAAGTGGTGAAATTCCACTAACCCCAAACATATCAATGTTTATACTTAGAAGATTGCAAACGACGTTTCGAACTCAATGGAAGTGGTCTCGAGTCCTAATTTGACCGTTTGCAAAAAGTAGTTTCGGACCAAAATCCGATTAACGATAAAATATTTAAATAAAATATTAAATATAAAAATCGATAAATATGCGGGTTGTTACACCTTTAACTTCACATGACTGGAAAATCTTTTAATTTATTGTATATTCATTTAAATCAACCTGATATTCATTTAAATCACTCTACACAAAAATCAAGTTGTAAAAATCATATTCTTTTAAAATTCTAACTTTTCATTAAATTTCAATTTAACTTAATATTTATCTTCCAATCTAGTTCTCTTTTAAGTCATTAAAACTCCAGAAATTAAATTTTAAATAAATTCTTAATCGTATTTGATCTCGAAAATCAACCTTTATTTTATACTTCAAATCAAATTTATACAAAGCTTAAAACCTGAAAATTACTATATATATATATATATATATATATATATATATATATATAACCAAATCAATATCCATAAACCATATATATAGCTTTACAAAACAAAAAACATTTCAAAATATATTTTATATATATACCGCGGTGCCTGTATAAAATTTTCTTCCATATGGTCAAGTGATACGGATGTTTATCATTTCAATCCGCAATTTAAAATAAAAATGCGGTTGTATATCATTTCAAACCGCTAGCAACTTGCAATTAATAAAATTAATCATCCATTCATCCATTTATCATAGTCATCATCCAATTTCAAACAATCATCAATATATAACAGGTGGTAAATAATGGTATCAATTACTAGTTTATACTCAAAATAAATTTAATAACTATCAATTGGAAGTTTATATGCAAAAATAAACGTAAATTTAACTGGCAGTTAATATGAAATAAAAATTTAACATAGCTATGACTGGCAGTTAATATGCAAATAAATAAATTCTAACTGTCAAATTTATATGCAATAAATTAATTAACAGTTATACTAAATAAATGCGATTTAACAGAGATAATGAATAAAACATGCCAAACAGTCATAAATAAATCTCTACTCATATCTAAAGTCAAATTAACAAACATAAGAAATTTTAGAAGTTGTGAGTGGGTTAAAACACTCACCTTTTGAATTTAAATCGAATTTAAATCCGATTTAAATCCAAAAATTCGACCGTCTCCAAATCTGTCCAAACCGGTGTCAAAAGATCTGGACTTTTATTACGATCCTAACAAAAATAAAATCTCGCGTGAAACGGAGTTCGTAGGAGAAAGTTATACGCATTATGGTGATTGAAATTTCAAAAAAAAAAAGAAAAAAAGAATAGAAATAAAAGAACACCTTCAAGCGCCACGTCATCCCTCTTTCTTTCCCTCTCTCCCTCATGCATTTTGCTTCCAGATTTTTCTGAGAAGTTTGAGTTTTAGCTTTTGATTTGGTTTGGAATTTTTATTTGGATCTAAGATTTGTTTGTCTGCCATTGAGGAGGAGAAGGAGCTGATGAAATTTTATGTGCAGACAAATGAGAATAGGCGGAGGCTAGGGTTTAGCGGGGTATTTATAGATGAAGTTGGAATAGACAGATGGATTCGAATTTAAATGAATTCACAATTTATCAAATTTAAATTCCAATAATCCATTTATTTGATTTTTAGATCTTATTATGAATAAATGGTCAACTTACCATTCCTATCATTTCTGATTGCAATTAGCTTCAAATTTATTAACCAAACCTCCATGTCAAATAAAGATTTATTGCAAAAAATTTAGTGCTTACCTTTAATTAAAGTAAATTCAATAAATTATAAAATCTTATTTTAAATGAAATTTTATACCATTCGTATTCAATTCTCTTTATTAAATCAATCATCATCTTATGTATATATTTAACATTAGTATATATCAATTTACCCCAATTAAATAATTTTATTCCCAAATTGACTTACAGCCTAATATAACATTTGAATTTTATTCCCAATTCATAAATTACTACCTTCCCTAAATTTTACGTTTCCCTTTTAATTTACATTTTCACCTTACGTTACTACATTAATTATTCTTAAAGTAACGTCTATTATTAATAACAATATTATAATTACTTACCATTTTATTTCATAAATTAATCCATTTCATCTAAATTCTTATCTATGTAATATTTCAACATTTAATTTCATCAAATGTAATTGTTTTCCAATACGTTAATAACTTTATTTCCAAGTCTTATATTACAACAAACTATCCAATACGAAAGTCTTAACATTGTTACAAATACTACTTTAATTAACATTGACGCAACACTCAATTAAAAATTATTGTAACTGATTTCAAAATTGTAAATTAACAAGCTACCAAAATAGGCAACTTACAATAATCGTACTCTAACCTTTAGTCACTTTAATACGCTTTTATTTCTCAAAATCAAAGTTCCCATTTAACTAAATCTCCTTAAATGAATTTGACGTTATTTTCAAAAAGTACTTTATATTAACATTAACGTAAAAATTTATTTATATCTATTGCAATCGATTTAGTACTATTTTCTCAATATTTAAAATGATTTAACAAATTTTATATGTCAATTTATTAAAGATTAAATATTCAATTCCATAAAATCCAAAATTGTTGATAAATTTCCAAAACTTCCTTTTTTTATTGAATCAATCTATATTTATTCCTTTCATTAATCTTAAATATAAAGGTTTACCCTTTGGATTAAAAATTATCACATAAATATCCTATTTCAACGTAATTCTTAATTTAACGTAATAAATAAAAATTTGATTTCATTTATCTCAGTAAGTCCTACTATTATAAAATAACCAATTGACTCACTATTCAAATTCACATTCTATAATTCAAAATTTTTCTATCACCTTGTTTACTTAACTTTATAATTCCTTAGACAAATCTTTTTCTGAAATCTTAAATGTAAATCATTCTACTAATTATAGTACTTAATATTTTCTTAAAATAATCTTTCTATTACGCTTGAATCCAATTTATTAAATAAGTTTCCAATTAGATCCAATTTCAACCTTGCACATAAATTTAGGTTATAATTAACTTATAACGTATACTTCCCTAGTTATTTCTTTATATACTCCCCATATTAATTCCACAATTAACCATTATTATTAGAATAACGCTTATAATAAATACCATCCTATAATTTACTCAACACTTAATTATTTCCTTTTCCATTAGGGTAACATTCCTTTATCTGATTATTACTTATTACACATTCTAATTCCATTAACAAGGAAGCAGGTAAATTATGATATATGCTACAAATTTTTAATTTATTACTATTCATTATTATTAACCTAAATTCAGCATTACTTACCTCGCATTAACCTTATTACTTAAAATCCTTATCCAATTGAAATTAATTCTCTAAATAAATACATTTACTCCTTTCGTTATTTTATTAATTACAATTAAGGCACACCTAATTATCTTTATAGGTAAATGAGTGAATTTACTAGTAACCTACTATTACAACCTTTAATATACTTGTATATGGTTATTTTACCCTTTTATAATCCATTTATAAATATATGCACATCTACAAATTAAGATTCTAAATCCAATTTCTTATTCCATCTAGGTTCCATTTCTTCACTTTATGAATAACTAGCATTTCCTATTCATTTGTTTCATCTACTTATATTCACTTTATGAATAGTTTGATATTCCATTTATTACTAACTTTAATTATTGCAATTTATTATCAACATACAATTTGAATCTATTTTCAAATTTTCACCTTCCAATAATAAATAAAAAGGATTGTACTAAATAAAATTTTATTTTCATTAATGAATTCAATCCTTGCCTTTATTTACTTATTTCTAACCTTATATCCCACTGCAAAAATTTCCACTATTACAATTAATTGCAATATATAATTTAATTTGTACATTTTAATTACCCTTGATACATCAAATTTTAACATTCTCTTTTATATAAATAAATAAGATTTTCATTCCTTTCTAATTTTAAATTGAAAATCCTATTAATTTAATTCATTTTAAATATCGAATATACATGGGTCGTTACAAAAACTAATCACGGAAATTAGGAAATCAACATAATAGAAACAGTAGGAAACAATTCAAGCAAGTAATATATAAATAATTAAATGAACAGTCAAACGGCATGGTGCAAACAAGGAATCAAATGTAACATAACAAGAAAAGAAATCAACTCGTATAGTTCAACCAAAATGAACAAATAGAATAAAAAGGTCATATCCTAATCATCAAAATGGATAGTCCCTATACCATATCCCAATCACTTCTATGGAATGGAATAACTGACATTTCCACAACTTCTTAGAGAAAGTCATACATGACAGTCATAAAGGTAACATCGTCATAATGGGTTCAAAACTCGATCTACCTCGTCATCTTACACCCCATGTTGTAAGTCTAGTTTTATTGCCCTCATATAAAATTTCTAGATAAGACATCTTTTTATATAATGTTTTTTTAACAAACACCTCCAAAGTTTGTTATTTAATCAAATATTTTACCTTTTTAACCATTTACTTTCCAAATCAAATCGTCCTCATATTAGTTAAATATTTTCTTTAAAATATTGTAAAACTAGATTCTTTATAATAAATAACTTTTCTCCATAATATATTTCCAAATATATTCTCAATAAAACAAGCTTAAAATCATGTATTTTAAACCAAAACTTTTTACTCAAAAATATTTTTCTTTTCAAAACACCATTTACCAAAGAGCACTATTTTAAGTGAAAATCCTTGCAACCAAAATTATTTACTAACAAAAAGTTTTCTAAAATCAACTATACTCCTTTGATAATAAAATTATCATAAACTAATATTTTATTGCATTTTTTACTCAAGAAGAGACTTCTTAAGTAAAAATACTTTCATCAAGCTATTTTTAAATATAACACGATTTCTTAAATAAAAATATTTCTACTATATTATTTCCAAATTCTTCATTTGAGAGAATAATTGCATCAAAATAAAATACATTTTAATGAAAATAACCTTCTTTTGATAAATCTTCTCCAAACCAAACATAATTTAGAATGTTTCAACAAAATATATTTTTTCCTTTTAAAATAAGGGTTCTCACTAGATATTCTCTGTGAAGACCCGCAAATCCATACTCCTTGAATATACACTAATCTCCATAGATTTATTCAAGATGAACAGAAATACGAATTCTCAATGTTTAAGAAAAAGAAAAGAGGTAGAAGAAGAGAGAAAAAGATAGAAAATAGAGAGAAAAGAAAATAGAACGGAACAAAACAGCAGAACAATAACAGAATCTCACAATCCGCAGTGGAACAACATATAATAGATAAATGAATAATCTTTAAACAAAGAACTATATCAGTTATTACATTTTATACATTACATTACATCATCATCAGAGTGTACAACAACAAACAACATCAAACAGCGGAAAAGAAATACTATATACTAATAATACGCCATGCCATCCAGCTTGCCTCCAGCAACTCCAGAATGTCCTGATTAACCTTAACTCTTGACTGCCCGTGTGGAAATTAGTGGGAACCCAGAGTTTAGGAAGGAAAACAATAAACTCCAAGTCAGTCATGTGACTGGTGTGAGAACTCAAAACAGTTTATTTATCTTTGAAAACAAAATAGAGGAATATTTTTAAAGTCAATTCGCAATGCTTTTAAAAATGAGACTACCATAAGGCCTCCCGCACACACACACATGCAAACGCAGAATCGGAGGAGATTTCTCCTTATGATAGTCAAAGATGCTTGATACGCATTTAACAGAACATTTGATATTATTAATAGTGCATAGTGTAGAGGAAATCATTTCGAAAATAAAGATATAAATCTTAGCCAGCATGGACATTTCGAACTATGCCTACTATAGCTACCATCTAAACAGTGGTGACCACCATAAGTAAATGGCAGGTTCTACAACTAATACCGTACAAGGTTTCGTATTGGGAATTGGATTTCCAACGAATGATCAGGCCAAGGAACTTTCCATTGACACATGAGAAAGCCTCTGGAAGGACGTCCCCGAGAACCAAACCGGATCTCTGCCAACACAAGGCCGGGTTACCCCTAACTGGGTAACAACTGACACGAGTATGCCATCCCCCGGTCCTTTGGGACCTTTAACCGAGCGCTCGTCATCAACATCACACAATCGTAAATAAAGTGTTTCAACATGAGTAAGTATCTGGGCTCCATGCCACGATACCACCCTTTCCAGAAGGAAATGCACATACCCTAAAGGGAGCTACCCCTCATAACCTTGCTGCATCTTTCCTGTTTTGACCATTCCGAGGTGTGAGGCTCGACGAAGTCACGTCCACAAAAACATACATTATACAAAAGCCATGCTTTGGGTCAACAAATGATCATAGAAATGATCACCAAGATAGACGATCAAACAAATGATCCTATCACAAAAGATCAACACAATGATCATTTCACAGCAACACTCAGCGTGTCACATTACCAAATTGGGAATATATCGCTGATAACATTCAACTACATAACCTCTGAGCTCGTACGTCTCAGAGAAGGGTGTTAAGCTAAAAGAATAAATTCTCCGCCGCCAACAGAAATATATTTGAAAGAAATCTGCTTTATATCTCAACTTGTAACGTCAGACATACAATCCATACAAGTCTGTTCCGGGCTCGAACAGAACCGAAGGCACTTACAAAGAAGTCCTTGCAATCCGGATAATCTCTAATCACGTCCGGACTTCCCATCACATAGAGAGTCTCTATACCGTAGCTACTCGGTGCAAAGACAATCGGCGAGTTGTCCTTTCGCTTTCAAAAATATCCGGTCTTCAACACCGGTCATCAATGCTATCCATTACGTCGTATCACTATTCGGAATGGGTAATCCTAATAACGAGCGCATTAATTTAAAAATAAGTGTAGCATTCGAATCCAAGCAAATCACAACAAATACCTTTCAAAGGTAAATATTGATAGTCGGTTATTGAACTATCAATGGATATGCACAACATCACCAGATTCCAAATAATTTTCCAAATTATTTATTTCCCAAAAATATCTTTACTAGATATATAGTTTTCACACTTCAAAAATAAATCAATATTTATTTTTAAACAAATTCCCCTTTTCATTTATAAATTCCATAATGAATTTATATTTCACAATATCTATGAATATACGATTTTAATTATTCATTTTCAATTTATCTTCAAAAAGATAAATTCTCAACTTATTCACTTTATATTGGAAAACATTTCCATACTTATTTAATAAGTAATTCACAAATCTTTTTATTTTCAACTCTTGGAAAATATTCAATATACTTAAATCGAAATTAAGTATATATTTCATTCTTTAAGGAAATCATTCTCTTAAACATATTTATTTGGGCCAAAACGAAAGTTGCGTAAAACATCGTTACGACAACCCAAAATCACTAGTATAGGGATTCGAAATTAAAATAGATATATAAATCCCAATACTATACAAAACATTTCCTTTCGGAAATCATTTACTATAACAACAGTGTTATAGTCCACCATTTCCTTCTATTTCTCGAAAACGTCTATTTCAGCAATAAATGTTGAAATCTATGGTTTCGAATCTCAACACGTTTTGAAAACATCGTTAGATCGTTTTAATTCTATTTAAAACATCACATCCTAACATTTTCTTTAACATATTATTCACTATTCAAAAACGAGAATATACTAAGTTAACCAATTTCATCCTTTCTATTCATTTTATCTTAAAGGATTATTTACTATCTAAAATGTGAATATAACTCCATAAATAAGTTATAACAATTTACTTATCAAAATAAGTCGTTTGAGGATTTATAAAACAACATTTATAAATTCCATTTCTATTTGTTTTATAACAACTTCCTTTTATAAATTCCTTTATTAACCTATTCAATTTATAACTCAATTATAAACCAAAAGTGCATATTATAAGTTAAATGCTTATAAAACGATTATTTTACAAAATCGTTCTTTTTAAGACTTTCCAAATTATAAATCTTATAACTTATAAGCTTCAATTATTTATCCAAAACCATTCTTTTAATAACTTTATGAATTTTATAAACCTACTGCTTATAAAATTCCATTTATAACTTCACCGTTTATAATTCTATAAATTTCATTCATTTATGAGATTCATTCACAATTCATTCTAACACTTATAAAAACTTGTTTTATAATTCAAATATTTTAATTTATAAATATCAATTTATAAATTTCTTATATAAATCAATTTATACTATTATTCTTTTAAAACATCTTTAATCCCCTTTATAATTTCACCATTTTGATTTATAAAATAATTAAATTTTATAAACCCTATATTTTCAACTTTTTATAATAATTTCAAAAATCCCGATTAAACTATTTTCTAAAATCATTAACCCATATTTTCAAAAATCAACTTTTAACTATATTTCTCAAAAACCATAATTTTTATAACATTAAAATTATAACGTTATTTATTTATAATGGATCAATTCCAAAAATATTTTATAAACGTATACTTTCAAAAATCACTTTAAAAATCATTTTTAAAATTCCAAAATTTGGCCCAATGATGCTACACACCAAATAGTCAATCACGACAACAACGATATCATATATCGATATGATATTCCATCAAATATCAAAATATCTGAAATCAAATAAAAACTATTGAGGAATCCAGTTGGATCCCTCCAACCTGTTTTCCTGCATCCACAAACATTAGCACAATACCAATTCCGCTCCAGTACGAAATTATCGCGGTATATGGGATTTAAAATATTATCCGCTTAATAGACGGCGCAATAGGGTCTCATCCGCTATACAATGCGGGAAAATCAACAACTGCAATATATACATATGCTAATATATATATATATATATTGCTATTATATATAATACCAATTTCACTGTTTATGAAATATTCGCGGTATATGTTTTTAATAAATAACATCCGCTTACTAACGGCGCATAATGTCTATTTTAACAATCAATAGATACCAATCATCATTCAAACATGGATTCAAGTATTTTAAATATAACTATTTAAAATAAAATCGAAACCGATTCGATTGAGTGAGAAGTTCTCACCTTGATTTCAATTTCGTTTTAGCGATTTATTTCGAATAAAATTAAACGGACGTTTAATTTTACCCGAAATTCTCACTAACTCCAAACGACTCCAATCCAATTCCATAGCGTAGTGCTCGTCCATACGATTCCAACGCAACTGTTTTCGCGCGTTTTCGACCTCGTATGAAAAAGATATGCATTTTACAAGTTTATACGAATTTTTATAACTAAATTTACAACATAATTAATTATTTATAAACTAAGTCAATTACTGGCCGTAGGATCAAGCCTCAGTGCATCAGGGCCGTGACCTATCTTCTCCTTCGTTCACGCATGCCTCCATCTACAGGCCGACACATGAACCCATCACTTAGCAACTAGGGTTTCATTTTGCTCGACCCTCACTCGATTATAATTCGATCAGAGACCCTCATACGAACCCCCTTTCCACGCTCTATGCTCGGCTAGAATCACCTTGAGCTCGGTTGCCTCTGGAGTCTCGAAACGCATGCGCAACACCCAGGGAACGCGGGCAATTATCTCTCTCTACGCTGCGTTTTAGACGATCATCACCGTATAGATCTTTAGCTCTCACTTAGATCTACATCTTTCATGTTGGAAGTTTCACGAATCGTTGCACGGATTTGAAGAGATTGAGGAGAGAAAACTGCAAATTTCGGCCATTGAATGAAGCTACTGGCGGCTAGGGTTTTTAAACCTAATTGTTTTTTATTTTGTGAAGAGGATGGTCTATTTATAGAAAATCGAACGAAACACTATTCATCTTGGATTTTCCAAACTCCGATTTACGTGCGATGACTGACGTTTCTTGGGTTTATCCCGCGTTCCGGACACAATGGAACAGGTTTCGGAAGCTAATTCGGTCATCTGTGCGAGTTATGGCAATAAACGTTCAATTTGAATTAAACCGATTTAAACGATTTTCTAGGCGTTTTAGCTTGTACCGGACAAACGGTAAATCCGATTGACATGAAATTTGAAACCATACAATAATATCACATTACGGATCCGATGAAACTGATTTCGTCGAAATCCGAGACTTTTTGAAAAATGGCTATTTTAACTCGCCAAATTAATATTAAAACAATTTAGATGCGTTTCGAGCTGCCATGATCAAACGATAACTCCGATTGCTACGAAAATTGAAATCCGGTAATAACTAACTATTACGGATCTAATGGAACTAGTTTCGTCCAATTCTGAGACTGTTCAAAAATTGGCTATTTCACTAGTCGATTTAAATATTAAAATATTCAATTTTCACAAATAAACTTTTAATTCGATTTTAAAAGTTCTAAAATATTTCTATAACTCCAGTATGATTAAATAAAATTTTACAAATCATTTTCAATCATATTTAACCCAATTTTCAATTATTTCCATAATTTAACATATTAAATTATCGATTTAATTATTCAATTAAATCCAATTATTCGAAATAAAATTTATTCGACTTATAAATTCACTTATTAATATTTAAAATAAATTAAATATTTAAATTTAAATTAATAAAAATTCTGGGTCGTTACATACTTCCCCCCTTAAAAGAATTTCGTCCTCGAAATTATTAAGTAAGAAAAGTTACGGAATCTATTAATTTTCCAAAATCCATAGTTAAACTTCTTACAATAACTTTACTAAGTTTTCAAATCATACTTAGTTATCGTTTCAAAACAACTACTATTGTTTAACTTTCAATTCCAAATCAAAGTCTAAGTTTTCAAAATTTTCCAATTTCCTCAAATTTTTTCTAACGCCTTAAATTTTCGAAAAAATTCGCCATAGTCTCCTTTGTGCGGCTCGATCCGAAAAAAAATGACAGTATATATATCACAAATATACATCTCATCAAGTAACGAGGCATCCCGCAGGGAAAAAATTGTAAAAGTACGATATTTAATCCGAGATATGTACCTTATATTTTATTAGCGAGCATATACGGCTAATATAGCGCGAAAGCGAGCTCCAAATGCGAAGCAAACGCGATCCGTACCTACTAAACACTCAACAAACAACATGAGAATCATGCATATATGAAAATAGCATCAATATACAACATATAGCAACATAATAACTATATATGCCAACATAGCAATTGCAATAAAAGCAATATGTTCAACCATCAAAACAACTATCATCCAACTAGCATTCATAACCAATAAATATTCATTCATATTCTCATTAATATTCAATGAACTGGTTTTCAATTTAAATCACATTTGATTCATTAACATCGGATTTACTAACATTCATTCATATTAAATTTTAATTAGTTTGCATTCACTAATTCGTATTCAAGTTGGTTCACTTCCAAATCAAATTCACTCCTATTTAAGATTCACTTAACTTCCAATTGGATTTTCAATTACTTTAACTTCCAATTTCATTAACTCAATTTCATTAATACTTAATGAATTATATATAATCAACTAACAATCATATACCAACCAATGTTTATTAATTACAACCAAATTCCTTTACTTATATTCATTCAATTTGGTTTAACATCATCACTTTCAATTGGTTCAATTAAATTGATTTTCATTCAATTTTTCAATTTTCCATAACATTAGATTTTAATGAATTAACTTATATTCATTATTTCATATCAACTTATTTTACATTTAATTGATTAACATTTAATCCATTAATTCAATTCAATTACTAAAGTTGAATTTCATTTATATAACTTAAGTTCATATCTATCACTTAACTTTATTAATTTACTTTGATACCAATATCAACTTCATTCAACATCTATCAAGTTATACTTCATTTTACAAACATCACTTGGTTTTACATAACTTAAATTCCTACTTATAAATCAATTCAGATTCCAATTCTAAAGTAAATTTCCATTTAACTTTAAATTCATTTTTATTTACAACTCATATTCATAAATATATTCATATAGTTTCACTTCTTATATATATAAGTTTATTTCACAATTGTAAATCACTTTAATTATAATTCAATTCTATGATTCATTTGGTTTATACAATTATTCACTTATTTAGATTATTCAAACAACTAAACAATCAACTTATATACACTTTAATAATTCAGAAAAATTATTCCTTTATATATAAAATATAATCAAGGTAAAATTGTGTCGAATTGTTCTATTCAAGTGTTTATAAAACCCCTTCGGCATAGTTGTCGAGACCGTGCTGACGAAGGTTCATATGCCACTCAATAAACCAATCATCACAATATAAAACAATTTTATATATTCACTAACAAATACGCTCTCATAGCTATTATTACACTCAAACTCATTCTAGAGTACTACTGACTCTATCTCTAATGAATAATACCCAACAGAACCATGGTTGTCGCTTAACCATATGCTCCGATACCAAATGTAACATACGCGATTTTTCGTTGCCGAAAAACCGAATAGTTAGGGTTTTAAGAAAAAGAGAAAGGTAGAAGAGAGAAGAAGATAGAAAATAGAGAGAAAAGAAAATAGAATGGAACAAAATAGCAGAACAATAACAGAATCTCACAATCCGCAGCAGAACAACATATAATAGATAAATGAATAATCTTTAAACAAAGAACTATATCAGTTATTACATTTTATACATTACATTACATCATCATCAGAGTGTACAACAATAAACAACATCAAACAGCGGAAAAGAAATACTATATACTAATAATACGCCATGTCATCCAGCTTGCCTCCAGCAACTCTAGAATATCCTGATTAACCTTAACTCTTGACTACCCGTGTGGAAATTGGTGGGCACCTAGAGTTTAGGAAGGAAAACAATAAACTCCAAGTCAGTCATGTGACTGGTGTGAGAACTCAAAACAGTTTATTTATCTTTGAAAACAAAATAGAGGAATATTTTTAAAGTTAATTCGCAATGCTTTTAAAAATGAGACTACCATAAGGCCTCCCGCACACACACACATGCAAACGCAGAATCGGAGGAGATTTCTCCTTATGATAGTCAAAGATGCTTGATACGCATTTAAAAGAACATTTAATATTATTACTAGTGCATAGTGTAGAGGAAATCATTTCGAAAATAAAGATATAAATCTTAGCCAGCATAGACATTTCGAACTATGCCTACTATAGCTACCATCTAAATAGTGGTGACCACCATAAGTAAATGGCAGGTTCTACAACTAATACCGTACAAGGTTTCGTATTGGAAATTGGATTTCCAACGAATGATCAGGCCAAGGAACTTCCCATTGCCACATGAGAACGCCTCTGGAAGGACGTCCCCGAGAACCAAACCGGATCTCTGCCAACACAAGGCCGGGTTACCCCTAACTGGGTAACAACTGACACGAGTATGCCATCCCCCGGCCCTTTGGGACCTTTGACCGAGCGCTCGTCATCAACATCACACAATCATAAATAAAGTGTTTCAACATGAGTAAGTATCTGGGCTCTATACCATGATACCACCCTTTCCAGAAGGAAATGCCCATATCCTAAAGGGAGCTACCCCTCATAACCTTGCTGCATCTTTCCTGTTTTGACCATTCCGAGGTGTGAGGCTCGACGAAGTCACGTCCACAAAAACATACTTTATACAAAAGCCATGCTTTGGGTCAACAAATGATCATAGAAATGATCACCAAGATAGACGATCAAACAAATGATCCTATCACAAATGATCAACACAATGATCATTTCACAGCAACACTCAGCATGTCACATTACCAAATTGGGAATATATCGCTGATAACATTCAACTACATAACCTCTGAGCTCATACGTCTCAGAGAAGGGTGTTAAGCTAAAAGAATAAATTCTCCGCCGCCAACAGAAATATATTTGAAAGAAATCTGCTTTATATCTCAACTTGTAACGTCAGACATACAATCCATACAAGTCTGTTCCGGGCTCGAACAGAACCGAAGGCACTTACAAAGAAGTCCTTGCAATCCGGATAATCTCTAATCACGTCCGGACTTCCCATCACATAGGGAGTCTCTATACCGTAGCTACTCAGTGCAAAGACAATCGACGAGTTGTCCTTTCGCTTTCAAAAATATCCGGTCTTCAACACCGGCCACCAATGCTATCCATTACGTCGTATCACTATTCGGAATGGGTAATCCGAATAACGAGCGCAATAATTTAAAAAAAAGTGTAGCATTCAAATCCAAGCAAATCACAACAAATACCTTTCAAAGTTAAATATTGATAGTCGGTTATTGAACTATCAATGGATAAGCACAACATCACCAGATTCCAAATAATTTTCCAAATTATTTATTTCCCAAAAATATCTTTACTAGATATATAGTTTTCACACTTCAAAAATAAATCAATATTTATTTTTAAACAAATTCCCCTTTTCATTTATAAATTCCATAATGAATTTATATTTCACAATATCTATGAATATACGATTTTAATTATTCATTTTCAATTTATCTTCAAAAAGATAAATTCTCAACTTATTCACTTTATATTGAAAAACATTTCCATACTTATTTAATAAGTAATTCACAAATCTTTTTATTTTCAACTCTTGGAAAATATTCAATATACTTAAATCGAAATTAAGTATATATTTCATTCTTTAAGGAAATCATTCTCTTAAACATATTTATTTGGGCCAAAACGAAAGTTGCGTAAAACATCGTTACGACAACCCAAAATCACTAGTATAGGGATTCGAAATTAAAATAGATATATAAATCCCAATACTATATAAAACATTTCCTTTCGGAAATCATTTACTATAACAACAGTGTTATAGTCCACCATTTCCTTCTATTTCTCGAAAACGTCTATTTCAACAATAAATGTTGAAATCTATGGCTTCGAATCTCAACACGTTTTGAAAACATCGTTAGATCGTTTTAATTCTATTTAAAACATCGCATCCTAACATTTTCTTTAACATATTATTCACTATTCAAAAACGTGAATATACTACGTTAACCAATTTCATCCTTTCTATTCATTTTATCTTAAAGGATTATTCACTATCTAAAATGTGAATATAACTCCATAAATAAGTTATAACAATTTACTTATCAAAATAAGTCATTTGCGGATTTATAAAACAACGTTTATAAATTCCATTTCTATTTGTTTTATAACAACTTCCTTTTATAAATTCCTTTATTAACCTATTAAATTTATAACTCAATTATAAACCAAAAGTGCATATTATAAGTTAAATGCTTATAAAATGATTATTTTACAAAATCGTTCTTCTTAAGACTTTCCAAATTATAAATCTTATAACTTATAAGATTCATTTATTTAACCAAATCTATTCTTCAAATAACTTTACAAATTTTATAAACCTACTGCTTATAAAATTCCATTTATAACTTCACCGTTTATAATTCTATAAATTTCATTCATTTATGAGATTCATTCACAATTCATTCTAGCACTTATAAAAACTCGTTTTATAATTCAAATATTTTAATTTATAAATATCAATTTATAAATTTCTTATATAAATCAATTTATACTATTATTCTTTTAAAACATCTTTAATCCCCTTTATAATTTCACCATTTTGATTTATAAAATAATTAAATTTTATAAATCCTATATTTTCAACTTTTTATAATAATTTCAAAATCCCGATTAAACTATTTTATAAAATCATTAACCCATATTTTCAAAAATCAACTTTTAACTATATTTCTCAAAAGCCATAATTTTTATAACATTAAAATTATAACGTTATTTATTTATAATGGATCAATTCCAAAAATATTTTATAAACGTATACTTTCAAAAATCACTTTAAAAATCATTTTTAAAATTCCAAAATTTGGCCCAATGATGCTACACACCAAATAGTCAATCACGACAACAACGATGTCATATATCGATATGATAATCCATCAAATATCAAAATATCTGAAATCAAATAAAAACTGTTGAGGAATCCAGTTGGATCCTTCCAGCCTGTTTTCCTGCATCCACAAACATTAGCACAATACCAATTCCGCTCCAGTACGAAATTATCGCGGTATATGGGATTTAAAATATTATCCGCTTAATAGACGGCGCAATAGTGTCTCATCTGCTATACAATGCGGGAAAATCAACAACTGCAATATATACATATGCCAATATATATATTGCTATTATATATAATACCAATTTCACTGTTTATGAAATATTCGCGGTATATGTTTTTAATAAATAACATCCGCTTACTAACGGCGCATAATGTCTATTTTAACAATCAATAGATAACAATCATCATTCAAACATGCTTTCAAGTATTTTAAATATAACTATTTAAAATAAAATCGAAACCGATTCGATTGAGTGAGAAGTTCTCATCTTGATTTCAATTTCGTTTTAGCGATTTATTTCGAATAAAATTAAACGGACGTTTAATTTTACCCGAAATTCTCACTAACTCCAAACGACTCCAATCCAATTCCATAGCGTAGTGCTCATCCATACGATTCCAACGCAACTGGTTTCGCGCGTTTTCGACCTTGTATGAAAAAGATATGCATTTTACAAGTTTATACGAATTTTTATAACTAAATTTACAACATAATTAATTATTTATAAACCTAAGTCAATTACTGGCCGTAGGATCAAGCCTCAGTGCATCAGGGCCGTGACCTATCTTCTCCTTCGTTCACGCATGCCTCCATCTACAGGCCGACACATGAACCCATCACTTAGCAACTAGGGTTTCATTTTGCTCGACCCTCACTCGATTATAATTCGATCAGAGACCCTCATACGAACCCCCTTTCCACGCTCTATGCTCGGCTAGAACCACCTTGAGCTCGGCTGCCTCTGGAGTCTCGAAACGCGTGCGCAACACCCAGGGAACGGGGCAATTATCTTTCTCTACGCTGCGTTTTAGACGATCATCACCGTATAGATCTTTAGCTCTCACTTAGATCTACATCTTTCATGTTGGAAGTTTCTCGAATCGTTGCACGGATTTGAAGAGATTGAGGAGAGAAAACTACAAATTTCGGCCATTGAATGAAGCTACTGGCGGCTAGGGTTTTTAAACCTAATTATTTATTTATTTTATTTTGTGAAGAGGATGGTCTATTTATAGAAAATCGAACGAAACACTATTCATTTTGGATTTTCCAAACTCCGATTTACGTGCGGTGACCGACGTTTCTAGGGTTTATCCCACGTTTCGGACACAATGGAACAGGTTTCGGAAGCTAATTCGGTCATCTGTGCGAGTTATGGCAATAAACGTTCAATTTGAATTAAACCGATTTAAACGATTTTCTAGGCGTTTTAGCTTGTACCGGACAAACGGTAAATCCGATTGACATGAAATTTGAAACCTTACAATAATATCACATTACGGATCCGATGAAACTAGTTTCGTCGAAATCCGAGACTTTTTGAAAAATGGCTATTTTAACTCGCCAAATTAATATTAAAACAATTTAGATGCGTTTCGAGCTGCCACGATCAAACGATAACTCCGATTGCTATGAAAATTGAAATCCGATAATAACTAACTATTACAGATCCAATGGAACTAGTTTCGTCCAATTCTGAGACTGTTCAAAAATTGGCTATTTCACTAGTCGATTTAAATATTAAAATATTCAGTTTTCACAAATAAACTTTTAATTCGATTTTAAAAGTTCTAAAATATTTCTATAACTCCAGTATGATTAAATAAAATTTTACAAATCATTTTCAATCATATTTAACCCAATTTTCAATTATTTCCATAATTTAACATATTAAATTTTCGATTTAATTATTCAATTAAATCCAATTATTCGAAATAAAATTTATTCGACTTATAAATTCACTTATTAATATTTAAAATAAATTAAATATTCAAATTTAAATTAATAAAAATTCTGGGTCGTTACATTCTCCAACAAGTTACTTTTGATAAAAACATGTTAAATTCTATACCGTTATCAAAATAATTTTCCCACTCTTAAAACATCTTATTAATTAAATACTTCTCAAACCTTACAATATCTATTTTAAAATATCCTTTAATTTCTTTCCAAAATATCCATTAAAAAAATATATTTACAGAGTTATCTAAGTCATATTGAGGTTACAAAATAACTTTTTCTCAAAGGATGTTCCCAAATTAAAGACAATTTTAAACAAAATGTTTCAATTAAAATATTCCAACTAAAATAAATATTTTAAACTAAACATCCTTCCATAAAAATATTTTCAAATAAAATATTTACCAATAAAACTTCTATTTTCCTGTATAAAATTTTTCTGCTTCTAGTAAAGCATTTCTAAATCATAATACCATTATAGAAATACATTCCAAAGGATATCTAAAAAACAATTAAAGTTTCTTGCACAAAAATATTTGTTCACATATTGAATTCATCTTCCAATATCTAATTAAAACACTTTTTGCTAAAAGTACTTTCGAATAAAATATTTTTACTATGTTCATTTTACCTTTTGAAAATACCTTAATAAAAATATTTTATTTCCAAATTAAATACTTTATTCTCCTAAAAAATTTCAACAAATCACTTACATGCCTGGAAATAACTACTTTTCCCTTTTTTTAATAAAACATCCTTAAAATCAAAGGTGTATATTTTAGAAATTTTCCAAACAAAATATATTCACTTTAAAAGTGATTCCATCTTATTAAGTTGGGTTTCAATTATAATTTAATATATGAGTGTGTCACTCGGGTTATAACCAACACTTAACCCCTTTTATAAGTGTTCATCCTACCTCATTTCTACTTTATTTATCTTTGATACAAAGTTCATCATAAATAAACATAATTTTACGGTGATGTGATGTTAGTTAAGCAAATAACCCATACAGACAATGCATATAATTACCAATCAAAATGCCATCTCATTTTATATACTAACCCAAGATATGGTGTAAATTATCATAACCTAAATGGGTAAACCTACCCAAGGCTTAGGGTAACACTAAATCTAAGTTCTGATACCAACTGTAATGACCTATTATTTTTAACATCTAAAAATAATTTTAAATGCCAAAAAAATACACGTACAACTAATTTCAAATGTTAAAGATAGTAGAACGTGAGTATATAAAATTAAAAATTCTAAAAGAATGAATAAAAAGGAAAACCTCATAGTAAAATTTAAACACCAATGTAAACATATGCATACACATCATTTTAACAATTAAATATTACTCAAACCTCATACAACACATAATATACACATTTCAAAATATCAACTATTAAAATGACAACTATGTAACTAAGATGCAAGAGATATACCAATATACTATGGATACGACTCCTTCCCAGCCCTTTGCTCCCTTCATTGCTTTCACCTGTAAACCTACAAATATACATAAACATGGAATAAGGGAAAAGATGTCAAGTATTTTTGCTACCATGCCAATTTCTATGTACTTCGAACATAAGGGAACTGTGGGCTATTGCATAGAAAAAGACTGCTTACATACCTCTTTTAGATGATCAAGCCCTTGTAATTCTATTTTCTACTCTTCTCCTACATCTAAATACTTGTTAGTATATAACAGCCATATCATCTATGCAACTACTTCAGCCAATGCGACTAATGCATAGAAAAACATGTGAGCATAATACCAATGAGTGCCGAAGTTTAAGGTCTATAATCGAGGACTTAAGTAGAAAGAAAAAGATGAAAAAATATGTGAGGGATCCGTAGGCTAGTGGTAGATGAATAAAAGACCCCAAGGGTAGAATACCCAAAGGAATCAGGTCGGCTACAATGGAGAGAGACCAAGACAACATCCAGTAAGAAAAAGCTAGAATGAGGTGGAGAGATATGGTAGTTCATTGAGGCATGCGCGTCAAGAAACAAGCTTTGCCATAAAGGATAGGACTGAAGCAAAGAAACAGAGGATAATGAATGATGACATCATTTTCAGAAATAGTGAAGCAGACAGATCGTAAAGTCATGCTTGATCCTATGGTAATTACGGCCACAGCTCAGTATTAGTGAGAAGGATCTAAAGCCATGTAAATCCCCAATTCAGTATTTACCAGAGAGACTAAAGGTCTTTTGGTTTTATTAATTTGCACATGAAATTAGGTGAAGGAGACATCAAGATAGTGCAGGTTCAGTCCTTTGTTGTGGTCGATGGATTTTCAGCCAATAATGCTATTCTGGCTCGACCTCCCCTTGCTAGTTTCAGGATAGAGGTTTCTCCATGGCGTTTGATGATGAAGTTCCCAACCAAGAATGGAGTAGGAGTTATCCAAGGCGATCAGAGTATAGGTCGAGGATTCTATGTTGTAGAGCTTAGAAAGGAAAAACGATGTGGAAATGGAAAGAATGCAGAGAAGGCCCTCTACATGGAGACTGTTGATGCATAGCAAGCACAATCCAAGCTCTAGCTTTGGCCCTGTAGAAAGTTCTATATACTTATGGAACACCAAAAAGAGCCAAAGGATGCAAGGGCGGCACTGATAGAGCTTACCATTAACATCTTAATCGTCGGTGATGATCCCACTTTGGATCTCAAGGTCGGATCTTAGCTCAGCATAAAGATGAAAAAGTAGTCCATATGGTTTCTTCGGGCAAATCTGGATGTATTTTCTTGGATGCATTCTAATATATGTGCAATTTTCCTAGAGATAGTATTATGTGCACTAAATATGGACTTAAGATACCTTCCTTTTAAGAAGAAAAGGCATGGTTTAAGTCTTGGGGGATCCGCTGCATTGAAAGAAAAAGTGAATAAGCTAAAAGCAAATGGCTTTATCTTGCACTATACCCTATATGGGTATCAAATCCCGTATTGGTCAAGAAGATGAATGGAAAATTGTGGGCATGCATTACTTATTCGAATTTGAATAAAGTATGCCAGAAAGAAAGTTTCTTGTTATAAAAAATTATCCAACTTATGGACAAAACGACTGGACATGTGTTGCTATCCTTTATGGATGCGTACTCCGATTGTAATCAGATAGCAATGCATGTCCCAAAAGAGTATACAGGTTTTATAAGTAACTTGGGACTATATTATTATTGAGTGGCGCCATTCTATTTGAAGAGTACTAGAGCTACATATCTACAGCTGGTGAATAAGATGTAAATAGAACAAATCGAATGGACTACGAAGGTCTACGTAGAAGATATGCTTATGAAGTCATCGTGATCGATGACTCTAATTGACGATCTCTAAAAAATGTTCGATGTGCTTCAGAAGTATGAGTTGTTGTTTAATCGACTAAAATGTTCTTCAGAGTCTCGCTAGGTAAGTTTTTGGATTTCATTGTAAAGTCAAGAGGCATTGAAGCTAATTTGGAGCATATCAAAGCACTAACAAGGTTATTTCCCTAAGGAAAAGGAGGGAATGAAAAACTTGAATGGGAAAGTCGTCATGCTAACTCGGTTCATCTCAGAAGTGACTAACAAACGTATACCGTCCTTTGATGCCCTCTAGAAAGAAAAAGGAAAGTTTATCTGGATAAAGGAATTTTAGGAAGCTTTCTAGAAATTACTGGAGCATATGGAGAGAACACTGGTGTTGTCAAAGCCTTTAGAAGGTGAAGATCTATTTATTTAGTTGGTCATATCTTCTTATGAAATGAGTGCGGCCTTAGTACCTGAGGACTCTAAAATTTAAAGCGCTATATAGTACATCAAAAAGCATTCCCTGGAGTGGAAAAGTGTTATCCAAAGTTAGAGATGTTGGCGTGCTGCTTATTGATTACTTCAAGGAAGTTGTGGCCATACTTCTAGGCTCACCTGATAAAAACACCAACTGATCAGCCGTTTAGGCAAGTACTACATCGATCCAAGATTTTGAGGAAATTACTAAAATGGAATATTAAGCTGAGTCAATATGATATAACCATCACCCTAGGAGTGCGGTACGAGGATAGGCAATAGCTGACTTCATTGTCGAGTTTACCATCCATGATGGGGAAATGGTAGAAGATGTGGTCCAACTATCCCAATAGAAGTTGTACATAGATGGAGCCTCTAATGAGCATTGTCTCGAGCGGGAGTAATCCTTGTAACCCTGGAAGGATGAAGGATATGCTATGCTTTGAAGCTAGTGTTCACGACGATAAAAAACGAAGCTAAAAACGAAGCATTGGTTATGGGATTCAAGATAGTTCGAAAACTGGGAGTTAAGACATTGCATATTTTTAGTGACTCTAAATTGGTGGTATGTCAAGTTAAGATGGAGTTTCATGCTAATGAACCAAGACTTTCCCCTTACCTAACCAAAGCTTTAGAACTACTGAATGACATTGAGCACTATACGATAATTCACATCCTTAGGAAGAAAAATATGAAAGCTTATTTATTGGTCAAACTGGCTAGTTATGAGGATGTAAAGCTCTCGAGACTTGTTTCAGTAGAAATTTTTTCAGATCCAAGCATCAACAAGAGATGTTGATTGGATCTTGGAGGCCAAAGGGGAAAAGGAGTCTTGGATGACTCTAATTAGAGAAATTTTGCTAAAGAGAACTCTCTCGAATGAAAAAAAGGAACAATGAAAACTCTTGTGTAAGGTACACGATTTATTATGCAAGGAGGAGTGATGTATAGGATAGGACTTTCTACCGCTTTTGTGGTGTTTCAACAAAAATAAGGAAAAGAATATCCTTGCTATGAATGAAGCTATGATGATTACATCGGGAGTAAGCATTGGCAAAAATGGTACTTACCTATGGATATCTTAGGCCAACAATAACCATAAATGTGGTTGATTACACCAGATAATGCGATAGATGCAAAAGGTTTGCGAAGATACCGTGCAACGATCGCCCTACACCTTAGACACTTAATATACCTGTATAGTGTGCAGCAATGGTTCACAGCTAATGTAGGATGGTACTCTGGGGTTGTAAAGTAAATGAAACAATCTAAAAACCTGTCGTATATCTCACAACGCATCGAATAAAATATAATAATCATTACAGATTTAAAAAATGCAAGACAATAATAACTAAATGACCTAAATATCTGATCACGCAAGTTTATAGAGTTATACAAAATAGTAGTAGAGTTTATATGTTGGAAATAAACTCAAAAATAATCTATCTCCAAATAATATAACTAACATTGTTTAGGCTCCATAGTGTCGCATAGCAGAAAGCAACAATAAGTCCAAATATAAATACAAGAAAGAACCATCTCATGCTTATCCATCTGTATAGCACCGCATACCACCCAAACATGATACCTATTCTACCCATTCAAGAGTAAGGATATGATAAGAAACAAAGCATAAAACCTCGAGTTAGACGATGGTCTTACGTGAGCGATAAGCAATCTGAGAATACTATAAGTTGATATAATAAGCAATAATGGCATAAAAATCATACCATATGTGTCCTTGCATCCAAAGAGTTAGCATATAACCACAATAATACGATACTCTACTAACATCATAAGGTTTGCAAACATCCTGGTACTCCATCGGTGTCTAGATATCGATCTCCTGGATACCTATGTCATATGATATCCCCGAGAACCAAAACAACAAACATAGAAACCGTAGCAAACATAACATCCATCAAACAATCCTCATTGTTACTCAGTGTGCTTTGGATATATGATAACTCGTATGACCATTCATCTACTAAGGATTAATGGTGCACCATCAGTTGTCTAGATATCAGTCATAAGGTTTGGATACCCACATCATAAGGTTTGCAAACATCTTGGTACACCATCAGGTGTCTAGATATCGATCTCTTAAATACCTACGTCATATGAAATCCCCTAGAACAAAAAACAATAAACATAGAAACCATAGCAAACATAACATCCATCAAGCAATCCTCATCGTTACTCATTGTGCTTTGGATATATGATAACTCGTATGACCATTCGTCTACTAAGGATTAATGGAAAAATCCTGGTTTTCTATGTACCCAAAACCTGCCCATAGCTGACATTAGATCCCTTCCTCGATCCAGGGTATTCATATCCCATCAACGATCGGAGGTAGCTGACTAATTACCACAGTGGGCATCCACACAATATCCCTACTTACGAGTAAGTACATCGGAAAACACTTTGAGCATCAGTGACCCTTTCTCACATGTATCCGAGCCCATCTTTTCTCCCTCTATTTCCTTTCATCATTACGAATTCCTTAAACATTCCATTTTTTTCCTCAATAGAACCCTTCAACATTCTATCCGTGAGTTCCCTTCCTCAAACCCTCCCTGGTGGATCATCATCATTACAACTCCATCAATAAAGTCTGTGACGACCTACCCTTCTACTCCCAGAAAGACGTATCATTATAAAGAAAGAAAGGGATAGAAACAGAAAAGAAAAGAAAGAAAGATCAACAACAACAACAGAATCTCACTGTGGAAACGGAACAAAATATAATATATCACATAACTATTACGTAGTTTACATATATCAGAGTTTTACAATATCATACACATGACAATTCTATATACATCTGTCACTACATACATCTCAAAATACAACATACTCTAACTAACACAGCGGAACTATATAGATATCTACATACGTCTGGGCTCCTGCTCCAAGCTCCTCCAGAACTCAACAATCCAAGAACCTATCACTGGGCTACTCATAAAAATTTGAGTACCCAAGAGTTTATGAAAAGCACAAAATATAAACTCCGGGTCAGACATGGGTCTGGTATGAGTAAACGGTTTAAGGTTGTTTAACTTGAAAAACGTTTGAAAATAAAGGTATCACGTAAGACTTCCCACACATAAATACGGGTAATTTTTTACCTTACGCTAACCAAAACATTTCATAGGAAATTCTACGATATTATAATAGTGTCTAGGGTTTTCAAGTAAATAGAAAATAGCCGAAATTGTTACATTATTAAATTCCAGCTACTAGCCACAAAAGTGGGTAATACAATCAAAACCTTTGGCACTTATTGGAAAATGGGTTCCATACAATGGCAGGGCTACTGGGGTACCGCCCGTCACAGTACGGGGCCTAGATCACCGTACCGAGGAGTACGCCCGCTCCCCTGCAACACAAGGCCGGAACCATTCCTTACTGAACAGTCCCGAACAAGATAACCCCGCAGTTGGCGCGACCAACCGCTCACTAAGCCGAATAAAAAGGGACATCTAGACAGGGGAAAATCTTGTCCTGCTTGGGCATGACCCACCTAACCTTGCTGCACCTCCCCTGTTTTAGCCATTCCCGGTTGATGAGGCTTGAGGCTACGATTACCTTTACAGAACAAATTCCTTAGAATGCTCATCGCCCGCCTAACGATGTGCTGAAAGCATTCAATCCATACAAGTTCGTTCCGGGTTCGAACGAAACCGAAGGCATTATCTCGTTACACTCATTTTGGAATCACCCTCAGAGTTAACGACGACGACTCTTGCATTCTGAATCTTCATCTTCACATCAGATTCACGACCTATCGTTAATTTGGATCGATGTGGTTTTCGGATGTTCAAATACGGAAACCCGATCCCGGTCTCATCGAAATCCAAAACGTGTCTTTTAGGGCCAAGTTGTTTTAAAGTTTTAAAACAAATCAATTATACATATACACTCAGATAGATAATTTACAATATCACAATAGATAATCAACATTTTCATCGCAACAGATAATCCATATTATCATCATACTTCCATCAAAGCATACATTTCATACAGTATTATCTATCTCATATTTGAGATCTCAAACCATTCAAGTTAAACAATATCATCCATCCATACATAAGCAATCATATCAGCTATAACTAATTTAAAATGAATTAAATCAATTATTTGCATTTCTAATTAATTTAAAGTAAATTAAATTAATTACTTCACCATTATAAGTCTTGCTTATATAACTATTAACCAATTATCAATCAATTAATAAATTCATTTCACTTAACACTTGATTAATTAACATTTAATCATATTCAAGTAATCATCCTTTAATTATTTTCACAAATTAATTATCTTAACCTTCAGTTACAAACATTACATTACTTCTTAATTACACCAATTAATTACTCTTATATCTCTTATTATTAATTATATTTATTAATGATTACTAATTACATTTTAATTTCATTATCCTGTATTAAATTAATTACCTTAAGTAATCAAATCTTAAATTAAACTACATTTATTAATCACTCCTGATTAATACTATTCAGTAATCAACCACCTTTAATTACTCTATCAAATCAATTAATTACACCTCAATTGATTTTCTTTAAATTAATCCCTTGATTAATTGCCCAAAGTAATTATACTCAAATTACTTTCATTATTAAATCATCCTCAATCAATTACATCTGGTCATTATCATTAATTACCTTCCCAAGTAATTATACTTATCACATTATCAAATAATTATTTAAATTGCTTAACTTAAAACGATTCATATTAAACTTCATTAATTACAATAAGTAATTAATTTCCTAATTACTTAATTATTTAATTATTCTATTTCATGTTATTTAGTTTATTACTTCCTAATCAATTTATTTACCTTAATTAACTTAATTAACTATTCTTTAATCATTAATTAAAAAACTTAATTATTAATAGAACTTAATTACCCATTTATTAACTACTAATTACTTAATTTATCACTTTATTAATTCTTAACTAAATTATTTAATCAATTAACCATTAATCATTAATTTACTTAAGTAGTCAATTTATTTATTACTTATAATCCATCACTAATTAAAATTAGAAAGTAATTATTTTTATTCACTTTCTGAAATCATCAATTAATATTAATTTTCAGCTTAACTAACATTTTTAAAGGCCTTCATTGATTCTGGAAATCAATTATGTTAACTAACAACAACTTAATTGTTAATTTACTTTATTCTTAATTAAAATAATTACTAGATTATATAATAATTAAGCGTTTTAAAAACTTCGTTAAGTATTAATCAAAAATCATTATAACTTGAATCAAAATCTTAATTAAAACTTGTCAAACCTTCATTAAGTTCTCAGTACTTAAAAATTTGAGGAAAACAAATTTGTTTAACTCCAACATTAAAATGCATTACTGCAGTTCCAAGGAATCTCGAGCCATTCCTGCAAAAACTCGATTATAACTCCAAGTACAACACGCTAATTCCCAAGCCTCACTCCCTATACACAAACTTCTTCTTCTCCTTCTTTTTTTTAGTTCCTGCAGTTTAAATTTGCTAAGTAAAAAAAAAGCATCAGCCTTAAAACTACGCTCGCGATAACCCGAAGCGACCTACCCAAGCACTCGTGCACGACTCGAGAACTACCACTAACACGACGCCGACTTCCTCCTTCACGCCGTGCACGTGCACGGCGGCACCAAAGACCTCCGGCGAACACCCACCTCGCCGACAAGTCACGAATTCCATGAACAAAAGAAAATCAAACTCGAATTTCGTTTCAACCCATTGAAACGAAATTATGCATACTAATCGAAATTCTGTAGCTCAACCGCTATGGCAAATCGACCTCGTCACCACCGCCATGACCACCGGAAGCCGTCAACTTTTGGCCGCACCTCGACAATACGACCTTCGACCGTCGACCAGAAATTCGCGGCACTCGATCGCGTAGAGGAGTTGTTCTTGCTTGGTTACAGTCATGACAAAAACCTAAAACAAAAACCCTAAATCAATCTTAATCCCTTAATTCACTTAATAGAAAAATTATCTGATAATATTTACTACATCACCATCCTCACACTTCCTTCAACACGAATTTGAACATTCAAAATTGATTCAATCACTAGAAATTAGAAGAAATACAATTTTTATTCAATTGTGTACTGCTCTTAAATTACTAAACTAAAAATCTTTATTTTTGTTTTAAAAATCATCAAATTACATAAGGATTCAAAATATAATCTTGAATCAATAATTTACAACAGTCGAATTTTATCAACTATCACTTGATTCCCTGAATATCAATATCACAGTGACATATTTTATAAAAATGTTTTAATCATCCTTTAAAAATCTTAATTTAAGTTTTATATCTTATTTTGTTGAGAAATCGAAACTTATCCATGATTTAAATAAGGATAATTTGAGATTTTGCTCAATATATGCAACCAGTCCAACTACAGGAAAACACAGAGCATCACTCAACCATATACAAACTGTAGTATACACAATCCAAATTATCAATGGAGTTTGAATTGATTTTAATTAACTTAAAACTTTTTAAAAAAATGTTTACTCACCAGTAAAATTCCAGAACAAAACATAACCTGAGATGATGAAAACTGCAATTGAATCTGTTTTCAAAGTTTGAATAAAATCTGAGTTTGCTTGCTTCTTCTTTTTACTTCTTTCTGTTTTCCTCTTTATTGTTTTTTCTCATGTATACTTATGTTATTGAACAAAATAAATAAAGGATGAATACACATATATATAGAAGATAAGAAGTTATGTATAGATGGAAAGAAGTCTAACCAGGTTAGGTGTTATGTGCTAGTACACTATTCATTTTTGTTTTATCAGGCAAGTTTTCAAATGGCTGATATGATCTTTATATACATACTACTTTTTGTTTTAAGTATGTTGATCAGATCTTATCACTGCAAAATAAAGATTTGTACATATCTTAAATAGACAAAAATATGGGTTGAACAGAAAAGCATTAAATGTTGTGTTGCTTAATTAGTTTACATAATTATGATTATGTTGTACCATGTATAAAGACATTTGTATGTATTTGTATGAGGCTATGTTCTTCAGCAGGTAAGCTTGCGGCTTGTACAGGAAGACATTTTACTTTATTGCTTGTATTTCAATTTACCTGAGTTTGTCAGGTTTCTTCATGCTTACAGATACTTTGTGAATGAGGATTATTTCCTTTGAAAACATTTGTTTTATTATTTTATACTTTATGTTTAGATTTACATGTGAAGATATTGTGTAAAAAAAATGTTTTATTAATTACTTGCTTGAAAAATGAATATGTTTGGGTCAGGTTTATTTTTACTTTGGTTTGCTTTGAAAATAATTTGTTTCATTATTTTTAACTTGAATAATGTATATACATATAGTTGTTGTCATTCTGTTATGAAAAATATTTTGTTTTGCTAACTTCTAGTTTACATAATTTATACACAAATGTTTGAGTTTGGTTTTATATTACATTTGATTTTGTTTTACTTTATACTTTGTGTTTTTATACCTTGTTCTTATTTTAGCTTTGTTTATAAATTGTTAAGTTATGTTGTATGCAATCTTAACTAATTAATTCTTATTTTAAATTTTACATTTGTATTTTATATTTAACTATCAATGTTTAAGTTATATTCAATATAGTTTACTTACTTATATTTGTATTTATTTCTATTTGTACTTTACTATCACTATTTAAATTATATACATATGTTTGACTTATTTTCTACATTTATATTTTATATTGTTAGAATTAGATTTTAAATTTAAACCTTATCATCCATATGTATATTTCCAAATGTAAACAAAGTAAAGTATTTTAATTCAATTATGTAAGGTAAATATTATTAAGAGATTTTATTTAAATTTCCAGAATCAAATTTCCTTTTAAAATACAAATTTATATAAACAAATGGCAATTATTTCCAAAATCATATTCATTTGAAAATAATCAGTTCACACTTTATTTAATTTGATTAAATATTTATTGAAATAAACAGGGTCAAAATCTAGGGTCGTTACAAAGTCAATATTGTCGAAACACTTCTAGACGTCCATACTGATCGTAAAATCACATCAAATTTCCGAGGCCATCACGTTGAAGTATCACCTTTTCGCCTCGTTGTTTTATCATCAATCTTCACTGCATTGTCACCATTGAAAATTAACGTCGAATGATTGAACGAAGACATGTGCATAAACATCGGAACACCATGTGCACGTACACCAAGACTCGACCTTATTGACCATCGCTTGGAGTAATTAGTATTGACCATAAATTGTCAGTCCCATCTACTTGGGCTATCTCAAAAAATTCAAGATATTGAAGTCCTTCCATTTCATGCCATTACCACATTTCCTCGAAGCCAACTCGAAGTGTTTCAACCTAAAACCCGAAGCCTTTAGCCCATTGTCTTAAAACACTTCTAGTTGGGATCAAACACTTTTTCCCTTTAAAAATTTGGCTATGTCTAAATGAGCATCACCTTCTTTCCCTTGACTTGTCCCGAAGCAAACAACTCAAAGACCCAAAGTTTTCCTTACTTTAAATCATAGCATTGCCAACCCCGATTTGTTTTTGCCCAGATTGAAGATTTCCAAAGTCAACCACCACCAATCTAATTTTCCTTAGATTAACTCAAAGTCATTCCACCTAAAACCCAAAGCAAGCTCTTCATTGACTTAAAATGAATCGACCAAAACCCAAACCAATCCCTGCTATGATCTCTGCTAGTATTGCATCTTGCCTCTGACTAGTGGAAATTCTCTCGATCAATGTCGATTTGATGGTCAAACTCAAAAACATCTCAGGCTCTAATTCACAATGAAGTCTGAATTTATAACCAACAGTATAATCGATCCATGTCCACTCTAGGGAGTTTGCTCCTAAACTGGCATGTCTTCTATTAAAATAATTAGTGATCACATTTCTCTTTCCAAGGGTATAAAAAATGATAAAGTTATAGGAGGCAAAATATTCCAACCATTGCTGATGATGAAGATTGAGATTTCTTGGAGAAAAGGTACTTCAACTATTTGAGATTCATGAATAATTCGAACCTTTCTCCAAGTAAATAGTTCCTCCAAATCTTCAAAGCAAACACTATTTCCACCATTTCTAAATCATAGGTTGGATAATTCCTCTTATATGGCTTCAGCTATCAGCTAGCATATGGGACAACCTTACCTCCTTACATCAGTATTGCACCTAATCCAATACTATGAGCATTGTTGTATGCCATCATCTTCTTATTCCCATTCGGTATAGTCAAAAATGGTGCACTCGACAGCCTCTTCTTTAAACTCACAAATGCATACTTTCACCTTGCATCCTGGATAAAAGTCTAATTCTTCTTCATCAGATTAGTCTACGTTGATGCTACCTTTGAGAAGTCCTTGATAAAATGTCTATAATCTCCCGCTAGTTCAAGAAAACTTCTCACATCCATAGCATTTTTAGGTTGGTTCCAATGTTGAACTGCTGTCACCTTTACAGGATCTAGAGTAATACCTTTCTCGAAAATAACATGACCCAAGAATCTCACTTCCCTCCTCAAAAGTGAGACTTCGAAAATTTTGCTTTTATTTTGTGCTTCCTAATGCTTCAGTCGCAAACCTTAAATGTGTCTTATGTTCCTCCTTTATCATAAAATAGACCAAAATATCATCTATGAACATAAGAATAAACTTATTTAGCTTATCTTTGAAGACATGGTTCATAAGACCAATGAAGTATGTTGATGCACTGGTCATCCCGAATGGTGTAACCAACCACTCATAGAATTTAGATAGCGTAAGGAATGCTATGATTGACACAATCTCTTTTGCTAGTCGCAGTTGGTGGAATTATGCCGTAAGATCCAACTAAGAGATCACCTTCGCACTATGGAGCTGATCGAGCAAGTCATCGATATGCAAAAGTGCTTACTTATTCTTCCTTGTCACCTTATTCAACTCATAGTAATCAACACACAACCTTGGAGAGTCATCCACCTTAGTAAAAAATACTTAGGTGTGCCCCACTCAGACTTGCTTCTACGAAAGAAATCCTACCTCAATAGGACAATCATTTGCACCTCTAACTCCTTTTGTTCTCTAGGTGCCATATGCCTCAGAGACATAACTACTGGTCTGGCATCTTTCACAAATCTATGTGAAACTCAATCCTCACTGTAGCAATAATCCAGTCACCTCCTCAAATATGTTTTAATACTTTCTAATGACAGGCACAGATGAAAACTCATCATGTGAGACCTTTAGCGAATAAAGAAAGCTAACTATAATATAATCCTCTAGTAGACAGACCATATGTACCTTCTGCTCATCCTCAGCCCCAATTGTCACCAACAACTTCTCGCAATCCACTAACACTGCATAATTCCTTAGACAATCTATCCTCAAGATAATAACGATCCAAATAATACCCAAAATAAAGAAATCACAAACAAGAGAGCATCCACGACTTGTAAGACCTTACTACGACAAACCATACACTGGTAGTAGGCACTCCAACATGGTTTGTCACTACTAAAGATCGATCAAAATTTTTGGGTTGCAATCTCAGTCTATCCACCAGGCTAATAGATGTAAATGAATGTGAAGGCCCGATATCTGCCAAATTATTTGTGAAAATGTCATACATAGAAAACATACCTTGAATGGTGACATCTTTCCATTTCTCTTTTGATGAGAAAGCACTCAACAAAGTCAGAACAACATCTAAAGTGTATGCCTTTACAATCTACCTTTTCTTCATTGGTTATAGGCACTTTTTTATCGATGCCATGCCTTACTGTAGTTATAACTCTTCTTCCGTTTAGCTTTGCAATCCTAACTCAGATGATCCTGATCGCCACAGTTATAGCAAACAGGATTGCACTTAGCTATTTTATGAGCATCTTTACCTTAGGACTATTTCCTCTTCCTATTCCATTTCTTCTTGCCTCATCTTCTTTGTTGCAGCTTTGGCTCTTCTTCAGCAACAATAGCTGGTTCGGACTTTGGGTACAAGATCTCATTGCAAAGAGCTTTCATGATAAGTTTCACAAAAGGCTCATCAATATGACCCAACAACTTCTCTTCTAGATAATCATCTAAAAAATGATATATTTTTCATTCTTCTTCAATGGAGAATCGATGAAAGACATCCCATATTTGGATAAGGTATCAAATTTAGCCACAACTTGGGTACATTTATGTCCCCTACTTCAGCTTTACAAACTTTCTAAACAACAATGACTTCTGGGTAGCCGATATGAACTTCTCCTTGAACATAGCTTTGAACTGATTCCAAGTGAACTTGTCCTCGGGAGTATCAACTTTAATAGTTCTCCACCAGTTCATAACTTGTCCTGGGAGCTATCGAGAAGCCAATCTCCTTCTTATAACATCATTTAGTTCTAAATCATCAAAATCCTGCCAAAGGTATCGTACCAATCCTACACTTTCATAGACGATTCCATTCTTTGGAACTGTCTGCCACCAAGACTGGAAAATCCTTATTCAGCTTCATGAAATCGCCCCTAGGTGGCTTCACTTAAGCACCACAACAAACACATCATTTGGAGTAGCCGCTTGGGAATACTGCATAATTTTCGCCATTATAGTATTGAAAATTTCCTACAAGTCAAGGTCAGCAACCCCCGTGCCTACTCCTTCATCTTTGACTCCGAAGATGGAGTTCCTTCCAATGTTTCTTGTATGATGGCTCATTCTTGATCGGTAGCAAGAATGATTGCTCTCTCATAAAGAAAACTGCATCGCCGGTACTCATGTGTGCAATGCAACTCATAACATATACATACATATATCATTTCCAAAAATATATCTATATCCTACTATATAATTTTAAAAACTAAAATGTATAATAAGTATGTTGTCTCATATATATACTCTCATCCAATCTAAGGAATAAATCCTCCTTATCTCTATAACATCACTGTATCAACTTAGGTCAACTACTCAATCTAAGCTCTAATACCAAATGCGATGACACTCTACACCTTCGACACCCAATACACATTTATAGTGCACTGCAACGGCACCCGACCAATGTTGGATGATAGTCAGAGGTAGTAAAGTAGATGAAATAATCACATAACCTATCATATTTCTCTTAATGCATCGAATAAATTATAATAATCATCACAAATATAAAACTGGCAAGACAGTAATAACTAAATGAACCACAATATCAGTGTATACAGCTTTATAGAGTTATACAAAATAGGAGTAGAGTTTATACAATTGGAAAGAAACTCAAAGGTAAATTGTCTATAAATAATATAGATAATACTTTCTAGGCCCTAAAGTATCGCACAATGGAATAAGCAACAATGAGTCCAAATATAAATATATGAAAGCACCATCTCTTGGTCGTCTATCTATACAACACTGCGTATCATCCAAGCCTATTATCTAGTCTACTCATTTAATAGTACTCGAGATAATAAGGAGCAAAGCATAAAACCTCAAGTTAGATAGCAGTCTGTTGTGAGCAATAAACTATCTTAGAATAATTTATAAGTCGATATAGTAAGAAAAAATGTTATAAAGAATCATACCTTATTTTCCCTACATCCAAAGATTTAGTATATAACAATGATAATATGCTACTCTGCTAACATCATAAGGTGTACAAACATCCTGGTACACTATTGGGTGTCTATATATTAATCTCTTAGATACCTATGTCATGTGACATCCCATAAAATGACAGACAACAAACATATCGGCTAAGGAAAACATATCGTCCATCAAAAAATCATCACTATCACTTTGGATATATGATAGCACGTATGAGCATTCCTTTACTAGAGATTAGTGAAAAAAATACTGGTTTTCTATGTACTCAAACACTGGTCCATAGCTGATAGTAAAACCATTCCTCGATCTAGGGTATTCAGGTTCCTCCAATGATCGATGTTAGCTAACTAAGTACTATGGTAAACATCCTCACAATACCTCCGCTTATGAGTACATCAAAAAACACGCCAAGTTTCAACGATCCCTTCACATGCATATCTGCGCCCTTCTTCGCCCTCCATCTATTTCCATTTATGATTATGGAACCCTTCAACATTCCATTTTTTCCATGGTAGAACCCTTTGATGTTATGTTCATGATTTCCCTTCCTCGAACCCGCTTTGGTGGATCATCATCATCACTCTATCGTTTAAGCCATCATCATCGGAACACTTCTAGACATCCACATCGTTCATCGATTCAACACTTCAAAATTTCAAGGCGATCATATTGAAGCATCATGTCTTCACCTCGTCATTTTATCATCAATCATTATTGGTTGTCACCATTGAAAATGAACATTGAAAGATCGAACGAACACATATACATGAACATCGAAACAACACGTGCACGTCCCTTGAGACTTGGACCCTATAGCCATAACCTGGCATGATTGGTAGCGACCGTAAATGGTTGGTCCTGACTACTTAGGCTATCTCAAAAACTTGAAGAGATTAAAGTACTTTCATTCATGCCTTTGTGAGATTGCCTCAAAGCTGGTACAAAGCTTTTCAACCCAAATTCTGAAACCTTTAGCCCATTGCTTCAAAGCAATTGTGATTGGGGCTAATCATTTTTTACCCTTTAAAAATTTGGCAAAGTCAATATGTGCATCACCTTCTTCCATTGTCCTATCCCGAAGCAAACTACACAAAGACCCAATTTTCCTTGCTTCGAAACCAAGCATTACTAACCTCGATTTGTTTTGCCTCAATTGAAAATTGCAGAAGTCCACCATCACAAATCTGATTCCATGGCTCTACTCGAAATCTTTCCACCTAAAATCAGAACTATCAAGTAAACTCCAAATCACTTGAAACTTATTGTCTAGACTCACTAAAGCTTCAAGAAAATCATATCTAAATTTCATTATGTTTCGAGCACTTTGCAATCATTTGCACTAAACGACGTATCAGAATCCTAACTGCACAAAATGACTAGCAAAAACATCAAAATGATTCATACAAAAATAAGACATCATCTAATATCATCCAAACAACACATATGATTCATCCAAACTCAATTCAATAACATGAATTTCTCTAGACCAACTTCCTTTATAATAGTAATTATGTTTTGTAAATGGTATACATCATATCAAATCCAACTTCCTTTATAATAGTAATTATGTTTTGTAAATGGTATAAATCATATCAAATCCAAGTGCACCTTTTAAACATGGGTATAAGGTGTTATTTAAGTTGGATCTGCATTTTAAAATCATTTCATTTCAATGGTTGCTTTGAAAACCATAATTTAAATATATCAATATGCGTAGTAAAGTGAGAGAAGCAATATTGCTCACCTAACACTAAATTTACCCACTAATCGACTGAGATATGCAGTGGTAGCATGGATTTCAAAGTAGCCAATCAATAGATCTAAGATTTCTTTTGCTAACTACGCCATAATGATGTGGTTTTGGCTAATTAAAATATGAAAAGGTGGAGCATTTTGATGGAAAATGAATTAATGGTGGTTAAGATTTGATTTAGGAAATGGGAAAATAATTTAGATCTATCTCATCCTTCCTAATTAGGAAAATCCTAAAATGTGCTAGTGGTCTTAGTTTGGACTTAGTTAGTTACTTTCTAATTTAGCCAAATAGTTGTCTAAAATTAAAATGGTCATATCTCTTAAGCAATAAGTTTGATTTCCTATTATGACCGCTCTACAAAAAGAGGAACCATTATCCCAATCTAATGGAAGCAGTTTCATACCCTATTCAGCTCATATCAAATGTTATTGGTCTTATAAGATTTTCAAGGTCAAAATCATCCGATAAAATTTCTAAGGGTAGAAAATGTCTGTAATACCCATAATTTTAAATAACATTATTCAGGAAACTTAATTTGATAAATTAAGTAGAATAATGTAGAGACTAGAGTGATAAGAAAATTGAGATTTGAAAACTAATCAGGGTCGTGCCTTAATTAAATGGATTTATAAAATGGCTCATAAGTAAATACTTAAGAGGGTAAGGTAGAGGTAATATGGGAAATAGCTGTATACCACAACCTCATAACCCCTAAACCCTTACCTCATTTTCATTCATATGTTTATAAAACAAAAACATAAACTAATGAGATCAAGGCTGGCCATAACCCTAGGAAGGAAAAAAGGAGTTCAACATCATTAGAAGCTAAGATTCAAGCTAGGAATATTAAAATGAAGAAAAAAATCTCAATTCCTTATCCGAACAAGGTGAATAATAATCTAAACCATCTTATATATGTTTTATCGAACATTTTAATTTCGGGTTTAAGATGTAAAACCATATGGATGGATTGAATGATGATATCCTTTGATTATATGCCATGTTTGATTTAAACAATATATTTATGTGAAATGGATTTCGAATGCCATGAGGGTCGAATATGTTATGTAAAACATTATTTTGGAGATGAGTTTAAATTTCCATAATAATCCAAGCTATGGGTAGTTTATTATGAATTTTGAATGGAATAAATAGATAATTTCGGTTTAAAAATTAATTAAGGCAATTATATAAAGGACTTCGGGTCTGAAATTTATATATGTTAGAAAACTTATTAAAAGTGAGTTATGATGATTTTTGAGGATTTTTCGTAAGTATTTTATTATGATTATTAAATTATTTACATTGAAGGACTTAAATATTTAAATGTTTTATAGAAGGGAATGGCTTAATTGTTAAAATAATTTCAGTTATAAATTATCGAATGTGGTAGCCTTTTTAGAAAAGAATTTTTATAAATAATTTTGCAAACAATCATATTTTGAAAAATTGGGTAAGTTAGGTAAAAAGTAATTTCTTTTAAAGGAAAAAAAATAAGTTTTGTATTAATTTACAACTTCGCCACCTCTTTATGCCACCTTTCATCACCATACTTCTGCTAATAAACTCATTCGAAACCAATACATAGGGTATCTAGTTATCGATATGTAGTGGATTGGAGAAAGGCGAAAATGGGTTGTGTCGAAGGTATGCTTTCGAAGGGGTTGAAGTCATTCTTATTAGCTTTTGAATGCATAACTTGCCATTGTTTTTAAAAGACGCTTTCGAAGGGGTTGAAGCTTTCAAATTAATTAACTTACCTTTGTTCAAAGAGCCGCTTACTTTTTATAAAAGAAGCTTTCGAATGAGTTGCCACTTGTTTTGTTTTAAAAAGGATTTTTCGAAAGGGTAGCCACATTTTGAACCTATTCGAAACCTAGCTGCCACATGCAAGCCTTTCGAATTAGTTAAACGCCGCTTTCTTGATAATTATAAATCAATGCTTTTGAAAAGGAAGTTTACGCCCTTGTAAAATTTGAAGCCACCTTCCCAAATGCTTTTGAAAGGGTTCCTATAGTCGCTTTTATCAATGCTTTTGAAAGGGTGGGTTCGAAGCTATCCTTTTCCCCAATTCTTTTAATTACAGGTCAACACTTTTGAAAGGGTTACTTTTTCTTTGTTTTCCTTTAACTCAAAAGTTATATTTAATATTAAATCTAATTGTTTCGAAAGGAACATTTTTAAAAGAAAGCTTTCGAAGGGAATGCCTTAATTTTTTCGAACGGTATGTTTTAGGCATTTTAAAAGGTATGTTTCAATTATTTTGAAAGATAAGCTTTAAGCGTTTTGAAAGGTAAATCTTTAATGGTTTCGAAAGGAAGTTTTCAATGCTTTCGAAAGGAATGATTTGAGTGTTCCAAAAGGTACATCTTTAAGTGTTTTGAAAGGAAGGTTTGAATAATTTCGGAAGGTATGTTTTTATGGTTTCGAAAGAAAAGGCCTAAGGTTATGAAAGCCTTCATTTTCAAACAAGAAACCCAATCTCAATTTTAAAAGTAAACCCATGGCAATGTGAAAGAGTTTTGAAATGACATTTAACTTAGGTGTTTTTAAATAAGCTTTCCTTGTTAAAGATAATAGGTCAAAGGGATTAACCATGTTTCATTTAAAAAATGATTACAAGAAAATTAAACCTTAGATGTTTATACTATTATGTTATGATCAGTTATCATGTGCACTCCTTCTGTAAACATATTCACTTTATAATCAACCCATAACTGCATTTTGGGATGTTAAAGGAAAAATAACCACGTAAGTTGACCTAGCTATGTGAGTAAAATTGCATCCAAGAGGTCAGGTTGACCTAGAATTTAGGATGCCCAAAGTCTGATCAAAGAATTATTGGTTTAAATAGGTTCATAGTAAGCCCATGAAAACTATGTATAGAGATTGTTATCGGTGGGGGCCAATAGGTTCTTAGTGATCCCATGAAACGATGTTCGGACAATTATTGAAAGTGATCGATAGGTTCATAGTGATTCCATGAAAACTATGGCATGAGAGAAGTTATTGAAGAACCCAATAGGTTCGTAGTCAGCCCATGAAAACTATAATTGGAGAAAGTTATTGGTAGATACCTATAGGTTCATAGAGACCTCATGAAAACTATGATAGAATGATTGTATTGGTAGAAACCAATAGGTTTATAGTGAGCCCATGAAAACTATGAAATTGGATAGGAATTTCATAAAGAATTAACAGGTTATTAGTCGACCCATGAAAACTAATAGGTTAATAGTGACCTAGAAACTATAACTTGAGACAGATAGTCAGATAAATAGGGATGGGAAATCCAGAGCATATTGCATGTTTGCATATCATCATAATACCTTCTATTATATTATGCTCTCACCATTGTAGATGCAGGCGCACAATATATGGTTATCATTAACTGAGTTAAGCTAAGGTGAGGGGAAAACCCGTTTTGCTAAGCGGTGTGGTCTCACTAAATATCTGTATAGTTTGAGTTGGTTGGTTATTATTCATACTAGACTTTTTGTCTGACTTAAAGTTTTTGTTTTCCCCTTGAACTCTCGAGTGCTCAATTGATTTTGAGTAGCTTAAGGGTTGAGGTTTTTAGGTTCCCCTTTAGACGAATAAGCTTTCGGAGACTTGTAGGAGGAAAGCTGGCTAGTAGGAGTTCTTTCTGTTTGATTTCGATGTGTTTTAGATGTAATGGAAGAGTGGTTTAATTGCATATATTTATACTCTGATTAACCAAGGGGGCTCTTCATATGTAGCTCATGGCGTATGTTGTAATAATTATATTTCTCTGAACGTGGTTTATGATACGAGATTATGTAATGAATATAATATGCAATTTGAAATGGAATGAGAATTTTTTTTTTAAAATTTTGAGTTGTAAATTTTTCATATCCACGTGTTTCTAGTATTTCAATGTATGTAACATTACCGCATTTGGTCATCAAGAATTAATAACCATAGATGACAGCGACATCTATAGCGGTTGGTTTTAGGCCTCCAGATGGGGGATGTTACAATGTGGCTAGTAGACTTTTCCCAATATCATGGAGTTAGACAACCTCAAATGAATTTATGAATCTTTGATACGTAAAATACAAGTCATTACATACGAAGAACCCTACCTGCAAAGCATATGCAAATGGTCAGCCCATGGTCGTTGGCGGTGTGAGGGATTGATATAATAGGTGCGCTACCGATGTCGAAAAGCGAAGCAAAGTTTCTACTCTAACTTTGGACTACTTGAAAATGGGGGATGAAGTGGAACCGCTAGCCATGATCACTATGAAGAGAGTGATCTACTTTGGGTGAAGAATACCCTATACAGATTCGAGGTTCCATAGAAGATCACTATTGATAACAAAATTTAATTCGAGAGTGTCAAGTTCAAAGACTTCTATAACCAGTGCCGAATGGAGAAGGGATTTCCTACAGTAACACACCTACAAGCGAATGGGTAGATTAAGGCGGTGAACAAGACCATTAAATCCAACCTCAAGAAAAGACTGATGAGAGCCAAGGGAAATTGGGTTGATGAGTTACCATTAGCATTGTAGTCTTTTAGGATGACCCACAAGTCTGGACTGGGATACTCTTTTCGCTTTGTCTTCGGGGGATGAAGCCATAATTCCAATTGAGCCGGAAGTCCCTTTATAAAATCTCCCATTTTGAGAGCCGAAACAAAGTGCTACGGATGCTGCAGTGATCCGTAGTTATTAATTTTTAGTGACAGAATGTGGCTATGTTAATCATTTTGATAATACCAGAAGCCCATGAATATGGAAAATTCGACAAAGTTTTAAAAATAAAATTTCTCATTTCATTTGACAATAAGATTTCAATTTCATTACATAATCCTAATTCGCAAACCACATTCAAAGAAAATATAATTATTACAACATCTTCCTAAAGCGACATATGAAGATGCCCCATTGGATGATATGAGTCAAATATTTGGCATTTAATACAACTTGCCATTACAACACAAAAGTAGAATCAAAACATAGCAAAAAAAAGGTATATCTCTCATACAAGCTAGATTACCTCCTGGATGTCTCCGAAAGCTTATTGGTCTAAAGAGAACCTGAAAAACCCTTACTCTCAACCTACTCAAATGAATACTTGATAGTTCAAAGGGAAAGGCAAAAACTTCGAGTCGGACAAAAAGTCTGGTATGAATAATAATCTACCATCTCAAACCAATAGATATCTAGTGAGACCACGCTGTTGTGCGGAACGGGTTTCCCATCACCAGTATATAATTAAACATCTTAACCATATACTATGCTCATGCATCCCCAATTGTCAGGACACGATTCTTCGTCTTCCGAAAATTCGACATCGACACTCACTTTATCGACTGCCGAGGAATCGAACGACGGAAAACCGAACACTGAGGGTTTTTAAAAAGAATTTAAGGAAAGAGAAAGAGAGAAAAAGGTAGAAGATAGAGGGAAAAGAAAATAGAAAATTTTAAAATAGAAGAAGAAGAGAATAGAGAATAGAACGGAATAGAAAACAACAGAACAACATCAGAATCTCACAATTCGCAGCGGAACAATATATAATAATAAATGAATAATCTTTAAACAAAGAACTATATCAGTTATTACATTACATCACATTTCATTACATCATATCATCATCAGAGTGTACAACAACAACAAATAGTGCAGCGGAAAAAGAAATACTATATAAGTAATATGCCATGCCATCCATCTTGCCTCCAGCAACTCCAGAATATCCAGAATATCCTGATAAACCTTAACTTTTGGCTACCCGTGTGGAAATTGGTGGGCACCCAGAGTTTAGGAAGGAAAACAATAAACTCCAAGTCAGTCATGTGACTGGTGTGAGAACTCAAAACAGTTTATTTATCTTTAAAATCAAAATAGAGAGATATTTTTAATCAATTCGCAATGCTTTTAAAAATGAGACTACCATAAGGCCTCCCGCACACACACACAATGCAAACGCAGAATCGGAGGAGATTTCTCCTTATGATAGTCAAAGATGCTTGATACGCATTTAAAATAACATTTGATATTATACTAGTGCATAGTGTAGTGGAAAATTCATTTCGAAAGTAGAATATAAATCTTAGCCAACATACGACCATTATCGTATGCCTACTATAGCTAACTATGTTCAATAGCAGGTTACCGCCACATTCCATAGCAGGTTATACAACTAAAACCGTACAAGTTTCGCATTGTTTCTTTGGATTTTCAACAAATGGTCAGGCCAAGGAACTTCCCATTGCCACATGAGAATGCCTTTGGAAAGACATCCCCGAGAACCAAACCGGAACTCTGCCAACACAAGGCCGGGTTACCCCTAACTGGGTAACTACTGACACGAGCACGCCATTCCCCGATCGTAAACGACCTTTCTCACGGGATCCCGAAAACAACAACCACAAAGTAATAAATTCGTAGTAACCACATAGGTTAAATATCTGGGCTCCATACCATGATACCACCTCTATCCAGAAGGAAATGTACATACCCTAAAGGGTGCTACCCCTCATAACCTTGCTGCATCTTTCCTGTTTTGACCATTTCCGGGATGTGAGGTTCGACGAAGTCACGTCCACAAAAACATACTTTATACAAAAGCCATGCTTTGGGTCAACAAATGATCAACACAATGATCACTAAGATAGACGATCAAATAAACGATCCTATCACAATAATCAACACAATGATCATTTCAGCAACACTCAGCATGTCACATTACCAAATTAGGAATATATCGCTGATAACTTCAACTATATAACCTCTGAGCTCGTACGTCTTAGAGAAGGGTGTTAAGCTAAAAGAATAAATTCTTCGCCACCAACAGAAATATATTTGAAAGAAATCGGCTTTATATCTCAACTTGTAATGTCAGACACACAATCCATACAAGTCTGTTCCGGGCTCGAACAAAACCGAAGGCACTTACAAAGAAGTCCTTGCAATCCGGATATTCACAATCCTGATCGGATTTCCCATCACTTAGGGAGTCTCTATACCGCTGCAACTCAGTGCAGAGACAATCGACAGGTCATCCTATCGCTCTCGCAAATACCGGGTCTTCAACACCCATCTTCAATGCAATTCACAACGACGTATCACATATTCGGAATGGGTTATACGACCCCATGGTCCTTTCCCGGTTAACCCGTATAGTGAGCGCTTATTCAAAAATAAGTGTAGCATTCACATTCAAACAAATCACATCCATTACCCATTCAAAGGGAAATACTGATAGTCGGTTATTGAACTATCACTGGATATGCACACATCACCAGTTTCCAAATAATTTTCCAAATTATTTATTTTCCAAAATATCTTCACTAGATATATTATTTCAACACTTCAAAAATAAATCAATATTTATTTTTAAACCAATTCCACTTCCTTTTATAAATACCCTAGTGAATTTATAATCCAAAATATCTATGAATATTCGATTTCGATTTTTCATTTCAATTTATCTTCAAAAAGATAAATTCTTAAGATATTCACTTTATATTGGAAAACATTTCCATACTTACTTATTTAGAAGTAATTCACAAATTTTATTTATTTTCAACACTTAGAAAATATTCAATATACTTCAATCGAAATTAAGTATATATTTCATTCTTTAAGGAAATCATTCTCTTAAACATATTTATTTGGGCCAAAACGAATGTTGCGTAAAACATCGTTACGACAACCCAAAATCACTAGTATAGGGATTCGAAATTAAAATAGATATATAAATCCCAATACTATACAAAACATTTCCTTTCGGAAATCATTTACTATAACAACAGTGTTACAGTCCATCATCTCCTTTTATTTCTCGAAAACGTCTATTTCAACATTTAATGTTGAAATCTATGGTTTCGAATCTCAACACAATTAAAACTTCGTTAGATCGTTTTAATTCAATTTAAACATCTCATTCAAAACATTTCCTTTAACATATTATTCACAGTTCAAAAACGTGAATATACTACGTTAACACATTTCATCCTTTTATACATTTTAATTCAAAGGATTATTCACTATTCAAAAACGTGAATATAACTCCATTAATAGGTTTCAACAATTTACTTATCAAAATAAGTCATTTGCGAATTTATAAAACAACGTTTATAAATTCCATTTCTATTTATTTATAAAAACTTCCTTTTTATAAATTCTTTTATTAACCTATTCCAGTTTATAACTCAATTATAAACTAAAAGTTCATATTATAAGTTAAATACTTATAAAACGATTATTTTACAAAATCGTTCCTCTAAAGACTTTCCAAACCATAAATCTTATAACGTATAAGATTCATTTATTTAACCACATCTATTCTTTCAATAACTTCACAAATTTATAATTCTTACTATTTATAAATTTCATTTATAACTTCACAATTTATAATTCTATAAATTTCATTTATTTATGAAATTCATTTTCACTTCATTCAAACACTTATAAAAACTCGTTTTATAATGTCAATATTTCAATTTATAAATATCTATTTATAAATCTCTTAATATAAATCAATTTATATTATTCTTTTAAAACGTCTTCAAATTCCTTTATTATTTCACCATTTTGATTCATAAAATAATTAAATTTTATAAATCCTATATTTAAACTTTTCACAATAAATTCTAAAATCCCAATTAAACTATTTTATAAAATCATTAGCATCATATTCTCAAAAATCAGTTTTTAACTATATTTCTCAAAAATCATAATTTTTATAACATTAAAAATTATAACGTTTATTTATTTAAAATGGATCAATTCCAAAAATAAAGTATATTTTCAAAAAATCACTTTAAAATCATTTTAAAATCCCAAAATCTGGGTCCAATGATGCTACACACCAAATAGTCAATCACGACAACAACGATATCATATATCGATATGATAATCAATCAAATATCAAAATATCTGAAATTAAATAAATACTGTTGAGGAATCCAGTTGGATCCCTCCAACCTGTTTTCCTGCATCCAAAAACATTAGCACAATACCAATTTCGCTCCAGTACGAAATTATCGCGGTATATGTTCTTATTAAATATTATCCGCTTAATAACGGCGTAATAGGGTCTCATCCGCTAAACAAAAAATGCGGGGAATCAACAACTCCAATATATACATATGCCAATATATATATATTGCTATTATATATAATACCAATTTCACTGTTTATGAAATATTCGCGGTATATGTTTTTAATAAATAACATCCGCTTACTAACGGCGCATAATGTCTATTTTAACAATCAATAGATATTCATCAACATTCAAACATGCATTCAAATATTTTAAATCTAACTATTTAAAATAAAATCGAAACCGATTCGATTGAGTGAGAAGTTCTCACCTTGATTTTATTTTCCGTTTTAGCGATTTATTTCGAATAAAATTAAACGGACGTTTAATTTTACCCAAAATTCTCACTAACTCCAAACGACTCCAAACCAACTCCATCGCGTAGTGCTCGTCCATACGATTCCAACGCAACTGAGTTTGCATTTTTTCGACCTCGTATGAAAAAGTTATCGATTTTACAAGTTTGTACACGATTTTATATAAACAATTCAACATAACTTTATAATTTTAAACCCACACCATACTCTCAGCCCTTAGATCCCCTTGCTTGCATCCTGGCCGTCCCCTACCTTCATCTCCCTCACGTTCAAGCTACAGGAATTAGGCCGCACCACCAACCCATGAACAAGCAACTAGGGTTTAACATTGCAAGCTCATTTCTCGACGAAATCACATCAAACCACCTGCAAATCGAAGCTCTTCGCGAGAGCTACCTCCACCACCCATGGCTTGAAGCCCGGCCCCCTATATGGCCTTGAATTGCGTGTGAAAATCTGCAGGTTCGGCCCCACATAGCTCCTCCTACGTTGCACCAAACACGATCTCCACCATTCACATTGTAGCTCTCACTCCCCTCTCCAACTTTCATGTTGACAACTTCCTCTAATTGTTGACGGATTGGAAGATCTAGAGGAGGAAATGAGATTGAATTCTGGCCTTTGAATGTTAGGGTGGCGGCTAGGGTTTTAGATTAGGGTTTTAGTTATTTTTTTTATCAAATTTATGAAGGGGTGGTCTATTTATAGAATTTCGTTCGACACTATTCATCCGGAAATTCCGAACTCCGATTTACGCGCCGAAACTGACACTCCTAGGGTTTATCCCGCGTTCCGGACACAATGGAACAGGTTTCGAAAGCTAATTCGGACATCTGTGCGAGTTATGGCTATAAACGCTCAATTTGAATTAAACCGATTTAAATCGATTTCTAGGCGTTTTAATTCGTACCGGACAAACGGTAAATCCAATCGACTTGAAATTTGAAACCATACAATAATATCACATTACGGATCCGATGAAACTAGTTTCATCGAAATCCGAGACTTTTTGAAAAATGGCTATTTTCACTCGCCAAATTTAAATTAAAAATAATTCGATGCGTTTCGAGCTGCCACGATCAAACGATAGCTCCGATTGACACGAAAATTGAAATCCGGTAACAACTAACTATTACGGATCCAATGGAACTGGTTTCGTTCAATTCTGAGACTGTTCAAAAATTGACTATTTTCACTAGTCGATTTAAATATTAAAATATTCAATTTTCACAAATTAACTTTTAATTCGATTTTAAAAGTTCTAAAATATTGTTCTAACTTCTATATGATAAAATAAAATTTTACAAATCATTTTCAATCATATTTAACTCAATTTTCAATTATTTCCATAATTTAACATATTAAATTATCGATTTAATTATTCAATTAAATCCAATAATTCAAATTAAAATTTATTTGACTTATAAATTCACTTTTTAATATTTAAAATTAATTAAATATTCAAATTTTAATTATCAAAAATTCTGGGTCGTTACAATCTTCCCCCCTTAAAAGAATTTCGTCCTCGAAATTACAAGTAAGAAAAGTTACAGAATCTATTAATTTTCAAAAATCCATAATTAAACTTCTTACAATACTTTACTAAGTTTTCCAAATCATACTTAGTTATCTTTTCAAAAACAATCACTATTGTTTAACTTCAATTCCAAATCAAAGTTAAAGTTTTCAAAAATTTTCCCAATTTTCTCAAATTTTTTCTAACGCCTTAAATTTTCGAAAAAATTCGCCATAGTCTCCTTTGCGCGGCTCGATCCGAAAAAAAAAATGACAATATATATATCACAAATATACATCTCATCAAGTAATGAGGCATCCCGCAGGGAAAAAAGTGTAAAAGTACGATATGTAATCCGAGATATGTACCTTGTATTTTATTAGCAAGCATATACGGCTAATATAGCGCGAAAGCGAGCTCCAAATGCGAAGCAAACGCAATCCGCACCTACTAATCACTCAACAAACAACATGAGAAACATGCATATAGACAATAGTATCAATATACAACATATAGCAACATAATCACTATATATGTCAACATAGCAAATGCAACTAAAGCAACAAATGCAAACATCAACCAACTATCATTCAACTAACATCCATAACCAATAAATATTCATTTATATTCTCATTCATATTCAATGAATTGGTTTTCAATTTAATTACATTTGATTCATATACAGTGGATGTTATCAACATTCATTCTTATTCAATTTTAATTAGTTTGCATTCACTAATTCACAAGTTGGTTCACTTCCAAATCAAATTCAATTCTATTCAAATTTATTTACTTCTAATTTGAATTTCAATTACTTTAGCTTTCAATTTCATTAACCTAATGAATTACATACAATCACTAACAATCATATAACAACCAATGTATATTAATTACAACCAAATTTCCTTTGCTTACAATTTGTTTAATTAAATTGATTTTCATTCAACTATTCAACTTTCAATAACATTAGATTTTAATGAATTAACACTTACATTCATTATTTCTATCAACTAAATTCACATTCAATTGATTAATATTCAATCCATCAATTCAATTCATTTATATAACTCAAGTTTATATTCATCACTTAACTTTATTAATTTTACTTTGATCTCTTAAGTTATACTCCATTTTACTTTAAATTCATTTTTATTTACTACTCATATTCATAAATATATTCATATAGTTTCACTTCTTATAATTCTTTTTATTTAGATTATTCAAACATCTAAACAATCAACTTATATACTTTAATAATTCTGAAAAATTATTTCTTTATATATATAAAATATAATCAAGGTAAAATTATTTCATTTACCCAATTTAAAACAATATTGTGTCGAATTGTTCTATTCAAGTGTTTAGAAACCCCTTCGGCATAGTTGTCGAGACCACGCTGACGAAAGTTCATACGCCACTCAACAAACCAATCATCACAATATAAAACAATTTTATATTCACTAACAAGTACGCTCTCATAGCTATTATTACACTCAAACTCATTCTAGAGTACTACTGACTCTATCTCTAATGAGTAATACCCAACAAAACCATGGTTGTCGCTTAACCATAAGCTCTGATACCACATTGTCAGGACACGATTCTTCGTCTTCCGAAAATTCGACATCGACACTCACTTTATCGACTGCCGAGGAATCGAACGACGGAAAACCGAACACTGAGGGTTTTTAAAAAGAATTTAAGGAAAGAGAAAGAGAGAAAAAGGTAGAAGATAGAGGGAAAAGAAAATAGAAAATTTTAAAATAGAAGAAGAAGAGAATAGAGAATAGAACGGAATAGAAAACAACAGAACAACATCAGAATCTCACAATTCCCAGCGGAACAATATATAATAATAAATGAATAATCTTTAAACAAAGAACTATATCAGTTATTACATTACATCACATTTCATTACATCATATCATCATCAGAGTGTACGACAACAACAAATAGTGCAGCGGAAAAAGAAATACTATATAAGTAATATGCCATGCCATCCATCTTGCCTCCAGCAACTCCAGAATATCCTGATAAACCTTAACTCTTGACTGCCCGTGTGGAAATTGGTGGGCACCCAGAGTTTAGGAAGGAAAACAATAAACTCCAAGTCAGTCATGTGACTGGTGTGAGAACTCAAAACAGTTTATTTATCTTTAAAATCAAAATAGAGAGATATTTTTAATCAATTCGCAATGCTTTTAAAAATGAGACTACCATAAGGCCTCTCGCACACACACACAATGCAAACGCAGTATCGGAGGAGATTTCTCCTTATGATAGTCAAAGATGCTTGATACGCATTTAAAATAACATTTGATATTATACTAGTGCATAGTGTAGTGGAAAATTCATTTCGAAAGTAGAATATAAATCTTAGCCAACATACGACCATTATCGTATGCCTGCTATAGCTAACTATGTTCAATAGCAGGTTACCGCCACATTCCATAGCAGGTTATACAACTAAAACCGTACAAGTTTCGTATTGTTTCTTTGGATTTCCAACAAATGGTCAGGCCAAGGAACTTCCCATTGCCACATGAGAATGCCTCTGGAAAGACATCCCCGAGAACCAAACCGGAACTCTGCCAACACAAGGCCGGGTTACCCCTAACTGGGTAACTACTGACACGAGCACGCCATTCCCCGATCGTAAACGACCTTTCTCACGGGATCCCGAAAACCAACAACCACAAAGTAATAAATTCGTAGTAACCACATAGGTTAAATATCTGGGCTCCATACCATGATACCACCTCTATCCAGAAGGAAATGTACATACCCTAAAGGGTGCTACCCCTCATAACCTTGCTGCATCTTTCCTGTTTTGACCATTTCCGGGGTGTGAGGTTCGACGAAGTCACGTCCACAAAAACATACTTTATACAAAAGCCATGCTTTGGGTCAACAAATGATCAACACAATGATCACTAAGATAGACGATCAAATAAACGATCCTATCACAATAATCAACACAATGATCATTTCAGCAACACTCAGCATGTCACATTACCAAATTGGGAATATATCGCTGATAACTTCAACTATATAACCTCTAAGCTCGTACGTCTCAAAGAAGGGTGTTAAGCTAAAAGAATAAATTCTTCGCCACCAACAGAAATATATTTGAAAGAAATCGGCTTTATATCTCAACTTGTAATGTCAGACACACAATCCATACAAGTCTGTTCCGGGCTCGAACAAAACCGAAGGCACTTACAAAGAAGTCCTTGCAATCCGGATATTCACAATCCTGATCGGATTTCCCATCACTTAGGGAGTCTCTATACCGCTGCAACTCAGTGCAGAGACAATCGACAGGTCATCCTATCGCTCTCGCAAATACCGGGTCTTCAACACCCATCTTCAATGCAATTCACAACGACGTATCACATATTCGGAATGGGTTATACGACCCCATGGTCCTTTCCCGGTTAACCCGAATAGTGAGCGCTTATTCAAAAATAAGTGTAGCATTCACATTCAAACAAATCACATCCATTACCCATTCAAAGGGAAATACTGATAGTCGGTTATTGAACTATCACTGGATATGCACACATCACCAGTTTCCAAATAATTTTCCAAATTATTTATTTTCCAAAATATCTTCACTAGATATATTATTTCAACACTTCAAAAATAAATCAATATTTATTTTTAAACCAATTCCACTTCCTTTTATAAATACCCTAGTGAATTTATTATCCAAAATATCTATGAATATTCGATTTCGATTTTTCATTTCAATTTATCTTCAAAAAGATAAATTCTTAAGATATTCACTTTATATTGGAAAACATTTCCATACTTACTTATTTATAAGTAATTCACAAATTTTATTTATTTTCAACACTTAGAAAATATTCAATATACTTCAATCGAAATTAAGTATATATTTCATTCTTTAAGGAAATCATTCTCTTAAACATATTTATTTGGGCCAAAACGAATGTTGCGTAAAACATCGTTACGACAACCCAAAATCACTAGTATAGGGATTCGAAATTAAAATAGATATATAAATCCCAATACTATACAAAACATTTCCTTTCGGAAATCATTTACTATAACAACAGTGTTACAGTCCATCATCTCCTTTTATTTCTCGAAAACGTCTATTTCAACATTTAATGTTGAAATCTATGGTTTCGAATCTCAACACAATTAAAACTTCGTTAGATCGTTTTAATTCAATTTAAACATCTCATTCAAAACATTTCCTTTAACATATTATTCACAGTTCAAAAACGTGAATATACTACGTTAACACATTTCATCCTTTTATACATTTTAATTCAAAGGATTATTCACTATTCAAAAACGTGAATATAACTCCATTAATAGGTTTCAACAATTTACTTATCAAAATAAGTCATTTGCGAATTTATAAAACAACGTTTATAAATTCCATTTCTATTTATTTATAAAAACTTCCTTTTTATAAATTCTTTTATTAACCTATTCCAGTTTATAACTCAATTATAAACTAAAAGTTCATATTATAAGTTAAATACTTATAAAACGATTATTTTACAAAATCGTTCCTCTAAAGACTTTCCAAACCATAAATCTTATAACTTATAAGATTCATTTATTTAACCACATCTATTCTTTCAATAACTTCACAAATTTATAATTCTTACTATTTATAAATTTCATTTATAACTTCACAATTTATAATTCTATAAATTTCATTTATTTATGAAATTCATTTTCACTTCATTCAAACACTTATAAAAACTCGTTTTATAATGTCAATATTTCAATTTATAAATATCTATTTATAAATCTCTTAATATAAATCAATTTATATTATTCTTTTAAAACGTCTTCAAATTCCTTTATTATTTCACCATTTTGATTCATAAAATAATTAAATTTTATAAATCCTATATTTAAACTTTTCACAATAAATTCTAAAATCCCAATTAAACTATTTTATAAAATCATTAGCATCATATTCTCAAAAATCAGTTTTTAACTATATTTCTCAAAAATCATAATTTTTATAACATTAAAAATTATAAGGTTTATTTATTTAAAATGGATCAATTCCAAAAATAAAGTATATTTTCAAAAAATCACTTTAAAATCATTTTAAAATCCCAAAATCTGGGTCCAATGATGCTACACACCAAATAGTCAATCACGACAACAACGATATCATATATCGATATGATAATCAATCAAATATCAAAATATCTGAAATTAAATAAATACTGTTGAGGAATCCAGTTGGATCCCTCCAACCTGTTTTCCTGCATCCAAAAACATTAGCACAATACCAATTTCGCTCCAGTACGAAATTATCGCGGTATATGTTCTTATTAAATATTATCCGCTTAATAACGGCGTAATAGGGTCTCATCCGCTAAACAAAAAATGCGGGGAATCAACAACTCCAATATATACATATGCCAATATATATATATTGCTATTATATATAATACCAATTTCACTGTTTATGAAATATTCGCGGTATATGTTTTTAATAAATAACATCCGCTTACTAACGGCGCATAATGTCTATTTTAACAATCAATAGATATTCATCAACATTCAAACATGCATTCAAATATTTTAAATCTAACTATTTAAAATAAAATCGAAACCGATTCGATTGAGTGAGAAGTTCTCACCTTGATTTTATTTTCCGTTTTAGCGATTTATTTCGAATAAAATTAAACGGACGTTTAATTTTACCCAAAATTCTCACTAACTCCAAACGACTCCAAACCAACTCCATCGCGTAGTGCTCGTCCATACGATTCCAACGCAACTGAGTTTGCATTTTTTCGACCTCGTATGAAAAAGTTATCGATTTTACAAGTTTGTACACGATTTTATATAAACAATTCAACATAACTTTATAATTTTAAACCCACACCATACTCTCAGCCCTTAGATCCCCTTGCTTGCATCCTGGCCGTCCCCTACCTTCATCTCCCTCACGTTCAAGCTACAGGAATTAGGCCGCACCACCAACCCATGAACAAGCAACTAGGGTTTAACATTGCAAGCTCATTTCTCGACGAAATCACATCAAACCACCTGCAAATCGAAGCTCTTCGCGAGAGCTACCTCCACCACCCATGGCTTGAAGCCCAGCCCCCTATATGGCCTTGAATTGCGTGTGAAAATCTGCAGGTTCGGCCCCACATAGCTCCTCCTACGTTGCACCAAACACGATCTCCACCATTCACATTGTAGCTCTCACTCCCCTCTCCAACTTTCATGTTGACAACTTCCTCTAATTGTTGACGGATTGGAAGATCTAGAGGAGGAAATGAGATTGAATTCTGGCCTTTGAATGTTAGGGTGGCGGCTAGGGTTTTAGATTAGGGTTTTAGTTATTTTTTTTATCAAATTTATGAAGGGGTGGTCTATTTATAGAATTTCGTTCGACACTATTCATCCGGAAATTCCGAACTCCGATTTACGCGCCGAAACTGACACTCCTAGGGTTTATCCCGCGTTCCGGACACAATGGAACAGGTTTCGAAAGCTAATTCGGACATCTGTGCGAGTTATGGCTATAAACGCTCAATTTGAATTAAACCGATTTAAATCGATTTCTAGGCGTTTTAATTCGTACCGGACAAACGGTAAATCCAATCGACTTGAAATTTGAAACCATACAATAATATCACATTACGGATCCGATGAAACTAGTTTCATCGAAATCCGAGACTTTTTGAAAAATGGCTATTTTCACTCGCCAAATTTAAATTAAAAATAATTCGATGCGTTTCGAGCTGCCACGATCAAACGATAGCTCCGATTGACACGAAAATTGAAATCCGGTAACAACTAACTATTACGGATCCAATGGAACTGGTTTCGTTCAATTCTGAGACTGTTCAAAAATTGACTATTTTCACTAGTCGATTTAAATATTAAAATATTCAATTTTCACAAATTAACTTTTAATTCGATTTTAAAAGTTCTAAAATATTGTTCTAACTTCTATATGATAAAATAAAATTTTACAAATCATTTTCAATCATATTTAACTCAATTTTCAATTATTTCCATAATTTAACATATTAAATTATCGATTTAATTATTCAATTAAATCCAATAATTCAAATTAAAATTTATTTGACTTATAAATTCACTTTTTAATATTTAAAATTAATTAAATATTCAAATTTTAATTATCAAAAATTCTGGGTCGTTACAATCTTCCCCCCTTAAAAGAATTTCGTCCTCGAAATTACAAGTAAGAAAAGTTACAGAATCTATTAATTTTCAAAAATCCATAATTAAACTTCTTACAATACTTTACTAAGTTTTCCAAATCATACTTAGTTATCTTTTCAAAAACAATCACTATTGTTTAACTTCAATTCCAAATCAAAGTTAAAGTTTTCAAAAATTTTCCCAATTTTCTCAAATTTTTTCTAACGCCTTAAATTTTCGAAAAAATTCGCCATAGTCTCCTTTGCGCGGCTCGATCCGAAAAAAAAAATGACAATATATATATCACAAATATACATCTCATCAAGTAATGAGGCATCCCGCAGGGAAAAAAGTGTAAAAGTACGATATGTAATCCGAGATATGTACCTTGTATTTTATTAGCAAGCATATACGGCTAATATAGCGCGAAAGCGAGCTCCAAATGCGAAGCAAACGCAATCCGCACCTACTAATCACTCAACAAACAACATGAGAAACATGCATATAGACAATAGTATCAATATACAACATATAGCAACATAATCACTATATATGTCAACATAGCAAATGCAACTAAAGCAACAAATGCAAACATCAACCAACTATCATTCAACTAACATCCATAACCAATAAATATTCATTTATATTCTCATTCATATTCAATGAATTGGTTTTCAATTTAATTACATTTGATTCATATACAGTGGATGTTATCAACATTCATTCTTATTCAATTTTAATTAGTTTGCATTCACTAATTCACAAGTTGGTTCACTTCCAAATCAAATTCAATTCTATTCAAATTTATTTACTTCTAATTTGAATTTCAATTACTTTAGCTTTCAATTTCATTAACCTAATGAATTACATACAATCACTAACAATCATATAACAACCAATGTATATTAATTACAACCAAATTTCCTTTGCTTACAATTTGTTTAATTAAATTGATTTTCATTCAACTATTCAACTTTCAATAACATTAGATTTTAATGAATTAACACTTACATTCATTATTTCTATCAACTAAATTCACATTCAATTGATTAATATTCAATCCATCAATTCAATTCATTTATATAACTCAAGTTTATATTCATCACTTAACTTTATTAATTTTACTTTGATCTCTTAAGTTATACTCCATTTTACTTTAAATTCATTTTTATTTACTACTCATATTCATAAATATATTCATATAGTTTCACTTCTTATAATTCTTTTTATTTAGATTATTCAAACATCTAAACAATCAACTTATATACTTTAATAATTCTGAAAAATTATTTCTTTATATATATAAAATATAATCAAGGTAAAATTATTTCATTTACCCAATTTAAAACAATATTGTGTCGAATTGTTCTATTCAAGTGTTTAGAAACCCCTTCGGCATAGTTGTCGAGACCACGCTGACGAAAGTTCATACGCCACTCAACAAACCAATCATCACAATATAAAACAATTTTATATTCACTAACAAGTACGCTCTCATAGCTATTATTACACTCAAACTCATTCTAGAGTACTACTGACTCTATCTCTAATGAGTAATACCCAACAAAACCATGGTTGTCGCTTAACCATAAGCTCTGATACCACATTGTCAGGACACGATTCTTCGTCTTCCGAAAATTCGACATCGACACTCACTTTATCGACTGCCGAGGAATCGAACGACGGAAAACCGAACACTGAGGGTTTTTAAAAAGAATTTAAGGAAAGAGAAAGAGAGAAAAAGGTAGAAGATAGAGGGAAAAGAAAATAGAAAATTTTAAAATAGAAGAAGAAGAGAATAGAGAATAGAACGGAATAGAAAACAACAGAACAACATCAGAATCTCACAATTCCCAGCGGAACAATATATAATAATAAATGAATAATCTTTAAACAAAGAACTATATCAGTTATTACATTACATCACATTTCATTACATCATATCATCATCAGAGTGTACGACAACAACAAATAGTGCAGCGGAAAAAGAAATACTATATAAGTAATATGCCATGCCATCCATCTTGCCTCCAGCAACTCCAGAATATCCAGAATATCCTGATAAACCTTAACTTTTGGCTACCCGTGTGGAAATTGGTGGGCACCCAGAGTTTAGGAAGGAAAACAATAAACTCCAAGTCAGTCATGTGACTGGTGTGAGAACTCAAAACAGTTTATTTATCTTTAAAATCAAAATAGAGAGATATTTTTAATCAATTCGCAATGCTTTTAAAAATGAGACTACCATAAGGCCTCCCGCACACACACACAATGCAAACGCAGAATCGGAGGAGATTTCTCCTTATGATAGTCAAAGATGCTTGATACGCATTTAAAATAACATTTGATATTATACTAGTGCATAGTGTAGTGGAAAATTCATTTCGAAAGTAGAATATAAATCTTAGCCAACATACGACCATTATCGTATGCCTACTATAGCTAACTATGTTCAATAGCAGGTTACCGCCACATTCCATAGCAGGTTATACAACTAAAACCGTACAAGTTTCGCATTGTTTCTTTGGATTTTCAACAAATGGTCAGGCCAAGGAACTTCCCATTGCCACATGAGAATGCCTTTGGAAAGACATCCCCGAGAACCAAACCGGAACTCTGCCAACACAAGGCCGGGTTACCCCTAACTGGGTAACTACTGACACGAGCACGCCATTCCCCGATCGTAAACGACCTTTCTCACGGGATCCCGAAAACAACAACCACAAAGTAATAAATTCGTAGTAACCACATAGGTTAAATATCTGGGCTCCATACCATGATACCACCTCTATCCAGAAGGAAATGTACATACCCTAAAGGGTGCTACCCCTCATAACCTTGCTGCATCTTTCCTGTTTTGACCATTTCCGGGATGTGAGGTTCGACGAAGTCACGTCCACAAAAACATACTTTATACAAAAGCCATGCTTTGGGTCAACAAATGATCAACACAATGATCACTAAGATAGACGATCAAATAAACGATCCTATCACAATAATCAACACAATGATCATTTCAGCAACACTCAGCATGTCACATTACCAAATTAGGAATATATCGCTGATAACTTCAACTATATAACCTCTGAGCTCGTACGTCTCAGAGAAGGGTGTTAAGCTAAAAGAATAAATTCTTCGCCACCAACAGAAATATATTTGAAAGAAATCGACTTTATATCTCAACTTGTAATGTCAGACACACAATCCATACAAGTCTGTTCCGGGCTCGAACAAAACCGAAGGCACTTACAAAGAAGTCCTTGCAATCCGGATATTCACAATCCTGATCGGATTTCCCATCACTTAGGGAGTCTCTATACCGCTGCAACTCAGTGCAGAGACAATCGACAGGTCATCCTATCGCTCTCGCAAATACCGGGTCTTCAACACCCATCTTCAATGCAATTCACAACGACGTATCACATATTCGGAATGGGTTATACGACCCCATGGTCCTTTCCCGGTTAACCCGTATAGTGAGCGCTTATTCAAAAATAAGTGTAGCATTCACATTCAAACAAATCACATCCATTACCCATTCAAAGGGAAATACTGATAGTCGGTTATTGAACTATCACTGGATATGCACACATCACCAGTTTCCAAATAATTTTCCAAATTATTTATTTTCCAAAATATCTTCACTAGATATATTATTTCAACACTTCAAAAATAAATCAATATTTATTTTTAAACCAATTCCACTTCCTTTTATAAATACCCTAGTGAATTTATAATCCAAAATATCTATGAATATTCGATTTCGATTTTTCATTTCAATTTATCTTCAAAAAGATAAATTCTTAAGATATTCACTTTATATTGGAAAACATTTCCATACTTACTTATTTAGAAGTAATTCACAAATTTTATTTATTTTCAACACTTAGAAAATATTCAATATACTTCAATCGAAATTAAGTATATATTTCATTCTTTAAGGAAATCATTCTCTTAAACATATTTATTTGGGCCAAAACGAATGTTGCGTAAAACATCGTTACGACAACCCAAAATCACTAGTATAGGGATTCGAAATTAAAATAGATATATAAATCCCAATACTATACAAAACATTTCCTTTCGGAAATCATTTACTATAACAACAGTGTTACAGTCCATCATCTCCTTTTATTTCTCGAAAACGTCTATTTCAACATTTAATGTTGAAATCTATGGTTTCGAATCTCAACACAATTAAAACTTCGTTAGATCGTTTTAATTCAATTTAAACATCTCATTCAAAACATTTCCTTTAACATATTATTCACAGTTCAAAAACGTGAATATACTACGTTAACACATTTCATCCTTTTATACATTTTAATTCAAAGGATTATTCACTATTCAAAAACGTGAATATAACTCCATTAATAGGTTTCAACAATTTACTTATCAAAATAAGTCATTTGCGAATTTATAAAACAACGTTTATAAATTCCATTTCTATTTATTTATAAAAACTTCCTTTTTATAAATTCTTTTATTAACCTATTCCAGTTTATAACTCAATTATAAACTAAAAGTTCATATTATAAGTTAAATACTTATAAAACGATTATTTTACAAAATCGTTCCTCTAAAGACTTTCCAAACCATAAATCTTATAACTTATAAGATTCATTTATTTAACCACATCTATTCTTTCAATAACTTCACAAATTTATAATTCTTACTATTTATAAATTTCATTTATAACTTCACAATTTATAATTCTATAAATTTCATTTATTTATGAAATTCATTTTCACTTCATTCAAACACTTATAAAAACTCGTTTTATAATGTCAATATTTCAATTTATAAATATCTATTTATAAATCTCTTAATATAAATCAATTTATATTATTCTTTTAAAACGTCTTCAAATTCCTTTATTATTTCACCATTTTGATTCATAAAATAATTAAATTTTATAAATCCTATATTTAAACTTTTCACAATAAATTCTAAAATCCCAATTAAACTATTTTATAAAATCATTAGCATCATATTCTCAAAAATCAGTTTTTAACTATATTTCTCAAAAATCATAATTTTTATAACATTAAAAATTATAACGTTTATTTATTTAAAATGGATCAATTCCAAAAATAAAGTATATTTTCAAAAAATCACTTTAAAATCATTTTAAAATCCCAAAATCTGGGTCCAATGATGCTACACACCAAATAGTCAATCACGACAACAACGATATCATATATCGATATGATAATCAATCAAATATCAAAATATCTGAAATTAAATAAATACTGTTGAGGAATCCAGTTGGATCCCTCCAACCTGTTTTCCTGCATCCAAAAACATTAGCACAATACCAATTTCGCTCCAGTACGAAATTATCGCGGTATATGTTCTTATTAAATATTATCCGCTTAATAACGGCGTAATAGGGTCTCATCCGCTAAACAAAAAATGCGGGGAATCAACAACTCCAATATATACATATGCCAATATATATATATATTGCTATTATATATAATACCAATTTCACTGTTTATGAAATATTCGCGGTATATGTTTTTAATAAATAACATCCGCTTACTAACGGCGCATAATGTCTATTTTAACAATCAATAGATATTCATCAACATTCAAACATGCATTCAAATATTTTAAATCTAACTATTTAAAATAAAATCGAAACCGATTCGATTGAGTGAGAAGTTCTCACCTTGATTTTATTTTCCGTTTTAGCGATTTATTTCGAATAAAATTAAACGGACGTTTAATTTTACCCAAAATTCTCACTAACTCCAAACGACTCCAAACCAACTCCATCGCGTAGTGCTCGTCCATACGATTCCAACGCAACTGAGTTTGCATTTTTTCGACCTCGTATGAAAAAGTTATCGATTTTACAAGTTTGTACACGATTTTATATAAACAATTCAACATAACTTTATAATTTTAAACCCACACCATACTCTCAGCCCTTAGATCCCCTTGCTTGCATCCTGGCCGTCCCCTACCTTCATCTCCCTCACGTTCAAGCTACAGGAATTAGGCCGCACCACCAACCCATGAACAAGCAACTAGGGTTTAACATTGCAAGCTCATTTCTCGACGAAATCACATCAAACCACCTGCAAATCGAAGCTCTTCGCGAGAGCTACCTCCACCACCCATGGCTTGAAGCCCGGCCCCCTATATGGCCTTGAATTGCGTGTGAAAATCTGCAGGTTTGGCCCCACATAGCTCCTCCTACGTTGCACCAAACACGATCTCCACCATTCACATCGTAGCTCTCACTCCCCTCTCCAACTTTCATGTTGACAACTTCCTCTAATTGTTGACGGATTGGAAGATCTAGAGGAGGAAATGAGATTGAATTCTGGCCTTTGAATGTTAGGGTGGCGGCTAGGGTTTTAGATTAGGGTTTTAGTTATTTTTTTTATCAAATTTATGAAGGGGTGGTCTATTTATAGAATTTCGTTCGACACTATTCATCCGGAAATTCCGAACTCCGATTTACGCGCCGAAACTGACACTCCTAGGGTTTATCCCGCGTTCCAGACACAATGGAACAGGTTTCGAAAGCTAATTCGGACATCTGTGCGAGTTATGGCTATAAACGCTCAATTTGAATTAAACCGATTTAAATCGATTTCTAGGCGTTTTAATTCGTACCGGACAAACGGTAAATCCAATCGACTTGAAATTTGAAACCATACAATAATATCACATTACGGATCCGATGAAACTAGTTTCATCGAAATCCGAGACTTTTTGAAAAATGGCTATTTTCACTCGCCAAATTTAAATTAAAAATAATTCGATGCGTTTCGAGCTGCCACGATCAAACGATAGCTCCGATTGACACGAAAATTGAAATCCGGTAACAACTAACTATTACGGATCCAATGGAACTGGTTTCGTTCAATTCTGAGACTGTTCAAAAATTGACTATTTTCACTAGTCGATTTAAATATTAAAATATTCAATTTTCACAAATTAACTTTTAATTCGATTTTAAAAGTTCTAAAATATTGTTCTAACTTCTATATGATAAAATAAAATTTTACAAATCATTTTCAATCATATTTAACTCAATTTTCAATTATTTCCATAATTTAACATATTAAATTATCGATTTAATTATTCAATTAAATCCAATAATTCAAATTAAAATTTATTTGACTTATAAATTCACTTTTTAATATTTAAAATTAATTAAATATTCAAATTTTAATTATCAAAAATTCTGGGTCGTTACAATCTTCCCCCCTTAAAAGAATTTCGTCCTCGAAATTACAAGTAAGAAAAGTTACAGAATCTATTAATTTTCAAAAATCCATAATTAAACTTCTTACAATACTTTACTAAGTTTTCCAAATCATACTTAGTTATCTTTTCAAAAACAATCACTATTGTTTAACTTCAATTCCAAATCAAAGTTAAAGTTTTCAAAAATTTTCCCAATTTTCTCAAATTTTTTCTAACGCCTTAAATTTTCGAAAAAATTCGCCATAGTCTCCTTTGCGCGGCTCGATCCGAAAAAAAAAATGACAATATATATATCACAAATATACATCTCATCAAGTAATGAGGCATCCCGCAGGGAAAAAAGTGTAAAAGTACGATATGTAATCCGAGATATGTACCTTGTATTTTATTAGCAAGCATATACGGCTAATATAGCGCGAAAGCGAGCTCCAAATGCGAAGCAAACGCAATCCGCACCTACTAATCACTCAACAAACAACATGAGAAACATGCATATAGACAATAGTATCAATATACAACATATAGCAACATAATCACTATATATGTCAACATAGCAAATGCAACTAAAGCAACAAATGCAAACATCAACCAACTATCATTCAACTAACATCCATAACCAATAAATATTCATTTATATTCTCATTCATATTCAATGAATTGGTTTTCAATTTAATTACATTTGATTCATATACAGTGGATGTTATCAACATTCATTCTTATTCAATTTTAATTAGTTTGCATTCACTAATTCACAAGTTGGTTCACTTCCAAATCAAATTCAATTCTATTCAAATTTATTTACTTCTAATTTGAATTTCAATTACTTTAGCTTTCAATTTCATTAACCTAATGAATTACATACAATCACTAACAATCATATAACAACCAATGTATATTAATTACAACCAAATTTCCTTTGCTTACAATTTGTTTAATTAAATTGATTTTCATTCAACTATTCAACTTTCAATAACATTAGATTTTAATGAATTAACACTTACATTCATTATTTCTATCAACTAAATTCACATTCAATTGATTAATATTCAATCCATCAATTCAATTCATTTATATAACTCAAGTTTATATTCATCACTTAACTTTATTAATTTTACTTTGATCTCTTAAGTTATACTCCATTTTACTTTAAATTCATTTTTATTTACTACTCATATTCATAAATATATTCATATAGTTTCACTTCTTATAATTCTTTTTATTTAGATTATTCAAACATCTAAACAATCAACTTATATACTTTAATAATTCTGAAAAATTATTTCTTTATATATATAAAATATAATCAAGGTAAAATTATTTCATTTACCCAATTTAAAACAATATTGTGTCGAATTGTTCTATTCAAGTGTTTAGAAACCCCTTCGGCATAGTTGTCGAGACCACGCTGACGAAAGTTCATACGCCACTCAACAAACCAATCATCACAATATAAAACAATTTTATATTCACTAACAATTACGCTCTCATAGCTATTATTACACTCAAACTCATTCTAGAGTACTACTGACTCTATCTCTAATGAGTAATACCCAACAAAACCATGGTTGTCGCTTAACCATAAGCTCTGATACCACATTGTCAGGACACGATTCTTCGTCTTCCGAAAATTCGACATCGACACTCACTTTATCGACTGCCGAGGAATCGAACGACGGAAAACCGAACACTGAGGGTTTTTAAAAAGAATTTAAGGAAAGAGAAAGAGAGAAAAAGGTAGAAGATAGAGGGAAAAGAAAATAGAAAATTTTAAAATAGAAGAAGAAGAGAATAGAGAATAGAACGGAATAGAAAACAACAGAACAACATCAGAATCTCACAATTCGCAGCGGAACAATATATAATAATAAATGAATAATCTTTAAACAAAGAACTATATCAGTTATTACATTACATCACATTTCATTACATCATATCATCATCGGAGTGTACAACAACAACAAATAGTGCAGCGGAAAAAGAAATACTATATAAGTAATATGCCATGCCATCCATCTTGCCTCCAGCAACTCCAGAATATCCTGATAAACCTTAACTCTTGACTGCCCGTGTGGAAATTGGTGGGCACCCAGAGTTTAGGAAGGAAAACAATAAACTCCAAGTCAGTCATGTGACTGGTGTGAGAACTCAAAACAGTTTATTTATCTTTAAAATCAAAATAGAGAGATATTTTTAATCAATTCGCAATGCTTTTAAAAATGAGACTACCATAAGGCCTCTCGCACACACACACAATGCAAACGCAGAATCGGAGGAGATTTCTCCTTATGATAGTCAAAGATGCTTGATACGCATTTAAAATAACATTTGATATTATACTAGTGCATAGTGTAGCGGAAAATTCATTTCGAAAGTAGAATATAAATCTTAGCCAACATACGACCATTATCGTATGCCTGCTATAGCTAACTATGTTCAATAGCAGGTTACCGCCACATTCCATAGCAGGTTATACAACTAAAACCGTAAAAGTTTCGTATTGTTTCTTTGGATTTCCAACAAATGGTCAGGCCAAGGAACTTCCCATTGCCACATGAGAATGCCTCTGGAAAGACATCCCCGAGAACCAAACCGGAACTCTGCCAACACAAGGCCGGGTTACCCCTAACTGGGTAACTACTGACACGAGCACGCCATTCCCCGATCGTAAACGACCTTTCTCACGGGATCCCGAAAACCAACAACCACAAAGTAATAAATTCGTAGTAACCACATAGGTTAAATATCTGGGCTCCATACCATGATACCACCTCTATCCAGAAGGAAATGTACATACCCTAAAGGGTGCTACCCCTCATAACCTTGCTGCATCTTTCCTGTTTTGACCATTTCCGGGGTGTGAGGTTCGACGAAGTCACGTCCACAAAAACATACTTTATACAAAAGCCATGCTTTGGGTCAACAAATGATCAACACAATGATCACTAAGATAGACGATCAAATAAACGATCCTATCACAATAATCAACACAATGATCATTTCAGCAACACTCAGCATGTCACATTACCAAATTGGGAATATATCGCTGATAACTTCAACTATATAACCTATAAGCTCGTACGTCTCAAAGAAGGGTGTTAAGCTAAAAGAATAAATTCTTCGCCACCAACAGAAATATATTTGAAAGAAATCGGCTTTATATCTCAACTTGTAATGTCAGACACACAATCCATACAAGTCTGTTCCGGGCTCGAACAAAACCGAAGGCACTTACAAAGAAGTCCTTGCAATCCGGATATTCACAATCCTGATCGGATTTCCCATCACTTAGGGAGTCTCTATACCGCTGCAACTCAGTGCAGAGACAATCGACAGGTCATCCTATCGCTCTCGCAAATACCGGGTCTTCAACACCCATCTTCAATGCAATTCACAACGACGTATCACATATTCGGAATGGGTTATACGACCCCATGGTCCTTTCCCGGTTAACCCGAATAGTGAGCGCTTATTCAAAAATAAGTGTAGCATTCACATTCAAACAAATCACATCCATTACCCATTCAAAGGGAAATACTGATAGTCGGTTATTGAACTATCACTGGATATGCACACATCACCAGTTTCCAAATAATTTTCCAAATTATTTATTTTCCAAAATATCTTCACTAGATATATTATTTCAACACTTCAAAAATAAATCAATATTTATTTTTAAACGAATTCCACTTCCTTTTATAAATACCCTAGTGAATTTATTATCCAAAATATCTATGAATATTCGATTTCGATTTTTCATTTCAATTTATCTTCAAAAAGATAAATTCTTAAGATATTCACTTTATATTGGAAAACATTTCCATACTTACTTATTTAGAAGTAATTCACAAATTTTATTTATTTTCAACACTTAGAAAATATTCAATATACTTCAATCGAAATTAAGTATATATTTCATTCTTTAAGGAAATCATTCTCTTAAACATATTTATTTGGGCCAAAACGAATGTTGCGTAAAACATCGTTACGACCACCCAAAATCACTAGTATAGGGATTCGAAATTAAAATAGATATATAAATCCCAATACTATACAAAACATTTCCTTTCGGAAATCATTTACTATAACAACAGTGTTACAGTCCATCATCTCCTTTTATTTCTCGAAAACGTCTATTTCAACATTTAATGTTGAAATCTATGGTTTCGAATCTCAACACAATTAAAACTTCGTTAGATCGTTTTAATTCAATTTAAACATCTCATTCAAAACATTTCCTTTAACATATTATTCACAGTTCAAAAACGTGAATATACTACGTTAACACATTTCATCCTTTTATACATTTTAATTCAAAGGATTATTCACTATTCAAAAACGTGAATATAACTCCATTAATAGGTTTCAACAATTTACTTATCAAAATAAGTCATTTGCGAATTTATAAAACAACGTTTATAAATTCCATTTCTATTTATTTATAAAAACTTCCTTTTTATAAATTCTTTTATTAACCTATTCCAGTTTATAACTCAATTATAAACTAAAAGTTCATATTATAAGCTAAATACTTATAAAACGATTATTTTACAAAATCGTTCCTCTAAAGACTTTCCAAACCATAAATCTTATAACTTATAAGATTCATTTATTTAACCAAATCTATTCTTTCAATAACTTCACAAATTTATAATTCTTACTATTTATAAATTTCATTTATAACTTCAAAATTTATAATTCTATAAATTTCATTTATTTATGAAATTCATTTTCACTTCATTCAAACACTTATAAAAACTCGTTTTATAATGTCAATATTTCAATTTATAAATATCTATTTATAAATCTCTTAATATAAATCAATTTATATTATTCTTTTAAAACGTCTTCAAATTCCTTTATTATTTCACCATTTTGATTCATAAAATAATTAAATTTTATAAATCCTATATTTAAACTTTTCACAATAAATTCTAAAATCCCAATTAAACTATTTTATAAAATCATTAGCATCATATTCTCAAAAATCAGTTTTTAACTATATTTCTCAAAAATCATAATTTTTATAACATTAAAATTATAACGTTTATTTATTTAAAATGGATCAATTCCAAAAATAAAGTATATTTTCAAAAAATCACTTTAAAATCATTTTAAAATCCCAAAATCTGGGTCCAATGATGCTACACACCAAATAGTCAATCACGACAACAACGATATCATATATCGATATGATAATCAATCAAATATCAAAATATCTGAAATTAAATAAATACTGTTGAGGAATCCAGTTGGATCCCTCCAACCTGTTTTCCTGCGTCCAAAAACATTAGCACAATACCAACTTCGCTCCAGTACGAAATTATCGCGGTATATGTTCTTATTAAATATTATCCGCTTAATAACGGCGTAATAGGGTCTCATCCGCTAAACAAAAAATGCGGGGAATCAACAACTCCAATATATACATATGCCAATATATATATATATTGCTATTATATATAATACCAATTTCACTGTTTATGAAATATTCGCGGTATATGTTTTTAATAAATAACATCCGCTTACTAACGGCGCATAATGTCTATTTTAACAATCAATAGATATTCATCAACATTCAAACATGCATTCAAATATTTTAAATCTAACTATTTAAAATAAAATCGAAACCGATTCGATTGAGTGAGAAGTTCTCACCTTGATTTTATTTTCCGTTTTAGCGATTTATTTCGAATAAAATTAAACGGACGTTTAATTTTACCCAAAATTCTCACTAACTCCAAACAACTCCAAACCAACTCCATCGCGTAGTGCTCGTCCATACGATTCCAACGCAACTGAGTTTGCATTTTTCGACCTCGTATGAAAAAGTTATCGATTTTACAAGTTTGTACACGATTTTATATAAACAATTCAACATAACTTTATAATTTTAAACCCACACCATACTCTCAGCCCTTAGATCCCCTTGCTTGCATCCTGGCCGTCCCCTACCTTCATCTCCCTCACGTTCAAGCTACAGGAATTAGGCCGCAACCACCAACCCATGAACAAGCAACTAGGGTTTAACATTGCAAGCTCATTTCTCGACGAAATCACATCAAACCACCTGCAAATCGAAGCTCTTCGCGAGAGCTACCTCCACCACCCATGGCTTGAAGCTCGGCCCCCTATATGGCCTTGAATTGCATGCGAAAATTTGCAGGTTCGGCCCCACATAGCTCCTCCTACGTTGCACCAAACACGATCTCCACCGTTCACATCGTAGCTCTCACTCCCCTCTCCAACTTTCATGTTGACAACTTCCTCTAATTGTTGACGGATTGGAAGATCTAGAGGAGGAAATGAGATTGAATTCTGGCCTTCGAATGTTAGGGTGGCGGCTAGGGTTTTAGATTAGGGTTTTAGTTATTTTTTTTATCAAATTTATGAAGGGGTGGTCTATTTATAGAATTTCGTTCGACACTATTCATCCGGAAATTCCGAACTCCGATTTACGCGCCGAAACTGACACTCCTAGGGTTTATCCCGCGTTCCGGACACAATGGAACAGGTTTCGAAAGCTAATTCGGACATCTGTGCGAGTTATGGCTATAAACGCTCAATTTGAATTAAACCGATTTAAATCGATTTCTAGGCGTTTTAATTCGTACCGGACAAACGGTAAATCCAATCGACTTGGAATTTGAAACCATACAATAATATCACATTACGGATCCGATGAAACTAGTTTCGTCGAAATCCGAGACTTTTTGAAAAATGGCTATTTTCACTCGCCAAATTTAAATTAAAAATAATTTGATGCGTTTCGAGCTGCCACGATCAAACGATAGCTCCGATTGACACAAAAATTGAAATCCAGTAATAACTAACTATTACGGATCCAATGGAACTGGTTTGTTAAATTCTGAGACTGTTCAAAAATTGACTATTTTCACTAGTCGATTTAAATATTAAAATATTCAATTTTCACAAATTAACTTTTAATTCGATTTTAAAAGTTCTAAAATATTGTTCTAACTTCCATATGATAAAATAAAATTTTACAAATCATTTTCAATCATATTTAACTCAATTTTCAATTATTTCCATAATTTAACATATTAAATTATCGATTTAATTATTCAATTAAATCCAATAATTCAAATTAAAATTTATTTGACTTATAAATTCACTTTTTAATATTTAAAATTAATTAAATATTCAAATTTTAATTATCAAAAATTCTGGGTCGTTACACCAATGGTTATAACAGAATAATGTATAAACATGTCATAAGTACCGGATTACCCATCCCCTAATTATTAGACTACCCATCTAAGTTCTCATTGACTACCCTACCCATCCTACATTTTATTTTACTTAAACTAGTGTGGACTATCCATCTTACATTTTATCATTTAAACTGATGTGGGCTATCCATCTCACATCTCATAGTTTTCCTAGAATGATTATGAACCCTTAAATTAAACAACTACAGACTATCCATCTTCGGCATGATGTAGAATATCCATCATACATCCTATAGTGTTCCTAGGATGACTATGAACCCATCACTTAGCCATTTAATTCATGTTTCTCATATGTTTCTATTTATCCCATGTTACCCACTTGTTTAACTTTACTCCATGCTACCCATACATTCATCATTAATCCATGTTATCCACATGTATAACTTATTTTTATTGGTGTCCCCAATTAAGTTGTTTCTCCTTAGTTATTTAAATTTCATGGTGAAATACATTTGTAACCCTAAAATACCCATCAAGATATACCTTAGTGTCCCTAAGGTTCGAAATTAAAATTTTGCAGATGGCTCTCCGTCGTATATAAGATCGATATGCATTAGCATCACTTCCATAATTAAAGTCCTTGTTATCATTTTTTTAATCATGTATGGTTAATACCCTTATCCCATAATTTAAACAAGGAAATTATCTCTTTGTATTTTCAAATTCTAATACCATTTGTAAAACCCTTTTTATATTGCCATATACATGACTAAAAATGATATAAGGTTTATGGCTTTCAAAACATCTTAGTTTGATCAATGTTAACATCATATCATGTTGATGTAGAAGCATAAGGATTTTTGCCTATAAAAAATCGAAGATTAACCATGCAGCATCATGAGCCTCGATGAAAATGAAGTCGTCGATCCTCATGATACATAGGTTATCCACCTATTTTAAAACCCAAAGACTAGTTAAAATTGGTAAAAGGAAAACTCAGTGACAGGTTTAAAAGCGACCTGTCTAGGCTCGATGACAATTTAAAGCAACAAGGGTTAGGCTCGATGACAGGTTAAATGCAGCTTAGAGCAGGCTCGATGGGCATCTGGTTGGCGAGGTTGAAACAAGGAAGCCACTTATAATATAGAGCGATATCAAAGTTATAAGGGTTAGCAACTCATTAAACATATACGATGATAATGAAGCATGGTGAGTTATGGCTCAACATTGCCGATGTCGACATTATAAACAGTAATTAACATGGAAACTGTCAATTTCTTATAAAAAAGTATCTTTTCACTAAACCTCTATAATTTGTCAAACTCTAGTTGGCTAATATAAACTTTATCAATTTCTTTACTCAAAACCTGCCGCATCTTATTTCGAAGATCCAAAACAATATTTCAAATAATTAAATACTAATTGTTAACCAAAAATGGATCAACAAACTAGGTTGAGTGTGAAAGCACCAGCCCTATTTATCAAGGCAAATAAAATAGGAAAAGAAATTGTAATTCTCAGAAAAAGTACAGAAACAAGAAGATATTTATAGTTGTTCGGCTATTAACGAAGCCTACATCCACTTTATAACTTTCTATAAGTGACTGCTGTTACAAGTGGAATCAGATTACAATATGATTGAATTGAAAGTGACTACTGTGGCTAGTTATCACTTAGGATCGTGTAAATAGAATTTATTATAATCTAAATGCGGAAATAGATAATAATAGTAAAGTAAATAAGAATAAGTACACCAGGAGTTTTTATACTGGTTCGAACTTCCCGTTCTACGTCCAGTCCCAGACTTCCCTCTGGAATTTCACTCAATAACCCCTCATTTAACCCAAACGAATAGGTATGCAACACCTGAGCAACGAAATAGGATTTTTCCGCCTCAACAGTCGAAGAGGACTTTTACCGCCTGAACAATAGAATAGGACTTTACTGCCTGAGCAACTAAACAGGACTTTGATTACAAAGTAGATTGTCTTGACCGTTTGTTTTCTAGTAACACGGATTTGTCACTTGTAGTACACCCTTCCTATAATCTTTTCCTCAAGTATCATGTGTATAGTTGTGTGTATATGAAGATTAGGAAGTTTCAAATTGCTTTAGAAATATAGAATTGTGATTGTAAGCACCGAATGTATAAATTTAAGAGAGTGGTTGATTCAGAAAATATAATTCAAGTATAAGCAAGTAAGTGAAGTAATTTGATCTTGAAATTCATGCATATATATAGTAGTTAAGGAGTTGCAACTGCTGGTGAAGAGTTCTCAATGAATAGCAATGGCTGCAACTCCTCGCGAGGAAGAAGGCTATTCGAAAAGGAAGTGTTTTTTCAAAAAAATAGTAGTTGGAACCAGGTCAGTCGACTGAGAAAAAATGACCAGTCTACTGAATATTCAAAGACAATGTAAAACACTGCATATCTGTGTACTGAACATGATCAGTCAACTGGCTGTTTTCGATCAATCGACTGAATTTGAAAATATAAACATGTATACACGTGTGCACATGTTCAATAGGCTGTTTATAGATATTCAGTCGACTGAATGACTTTGTTCAGTCGACTGAATTTTGTTGATAACTAAAAATCACTACAGCTCATTTGGTTAGAGCACTTGCCTTCTAAACTAGTGACTTGGGTTCGAGCCCCACTTCATGCATTTTTTTGAAAACTTGATTTTGATTAAAATATGCATGCAAGTTAATTTAAATGTGAATGATGATTCTTGAGGAAAGATATTAACAAATCACTAAACTAGACTCTATATATATTTGATGACTCTTGTTAAAATATATAACTATATGAACCATACTTTGAGTCGTTGAGTCCGGATGTTGTCGTAATCGTGGATTCGTGAATTGTTGTTTCATGTTAGCAATCAAAATGTATGGTCCAACATTCTCCCTCCTTTTTTGATGATGAAAACTTCATTTTATACGAACGAATCTTCGACAAGCTTTGTTGACTTATCTCTCCCCCGGAATAAATTCCTGTAATTATGCTATAGATTTCTCCCACTGAATCTATGGTAATATTCTTGTAAATCTTTTCTCCTCTTAATCTGTGCTTGCATCGTTAATTCTTGCAAATAGCGTTAGAGCAATATCTTTCTCCCCCTTTGTCATCGACGAAAAGGAGAGTTTGTATGATGACATAAATTATATTCCATATAAGTGTTTAACATAAAACAATATAAAACAAAATAACTACTACTTATAACATTAGGTATCAAAAAAAAATTTAACATTTAAAGCATGCGATACCCGAGGTTCTTATAATTTCCTAATTTTTAGGAAACCAACCCATTTGGGTATGGTTGAACCTTTATAGATATAGTTTTCATTACAAATCACATTCTTATAATAGTTGCTAATATAAAGTTGTTTATCACGATCAATCATATTAGCTGGAATCCATATCTTAATACTATTAGTCATTAACTTAGTACTTGAAAAGAAATTCTACCGTTTATAAACAAAGTACTATTATGACTATAATTAGTTTTAAAACTATCTTGGTTACTAGTACTAGCACTAAAATTAGTATACAAGAATGCATATCTAGTACTATTTTTACTTTTAGCTTGTTTATAGCCTAAACCGCTTTTATCAATGTAAGCTTTCGAATTTGTAACTAAGGAAGATAAGATATCTTTACCTTTGTTAAAATGTATGATTTTTATTTTAATCTTTCAAATTTTGCTTTAGAATCACAAACTTCTTTTTGAAAAATATTATTGATAACTTTTAAAATCTTACATTCTTTAGATAATTCTAGATTATTTTTAATCAAAGCTTCATTCTCTTTTTCAAGAGACAAAATTAAAGAACTAGAATTGTTTAAATAATTTTCCACAAATATATTTTTATTTTGCAAAAAATTGATTTCCTCCAAAAGATCATTGTTTTTATCTTCTAACTACTCATTTTCTTTTTGTAGGGAATTTTTTTGTAAAACAAGTTCTTCTATGGTATTTTCAAAACATTTAGTTTGTTTTACCAAAAAATTATTTTCCTCTGTTAAATTAGAAATTTCTTGCTCACAATCTTTTAACTTAGCTAAAGCAATTCTATTAACTTTATTCAAAGTTTTACAATCTTTTAATAATTCATCATGTGCTAACAGACGATCTTTATATAAAGAATCTAAGCATACTGATTGTGATCTAAGTTTAGCCATGAAGCATTTGTTAGTTTGCTCCTTAGATTTTTCTTTATTTCTCTTCCTCTTCTTATTGCCTCGACTATATCCCTTTGTGGCCATTAATTCTAGGATGTTTTTACGATCTCTAGAATCTCAGGCTCTAATACCAAATGAAAGTGACTAATGTGCTAGTTATCACTTAGGATCATGTAATATGGAATGTATTATAATCTAAATGCGGAAACAGATAATAATATTAAAGTAAATAAGAATAAGCACACTAGGATTTTTTATACTGGTTTGAAATTCCCGTTCTACGTCCAGTCCCAGACTTCCCTCTGGAATTTCACTCAATAACTGCTCACTTAACTCGGAGGAATATGTATACAACACCTAAGCAACCGAACTAGATTTTTCTGCCTCAACAGCCGAAGAGGACTTTTACTGCCTAAACAACAGAACAAGACTTTACCGCCTGAGCAGCCGAACAAGACTTTGATTACAAAGTTGATTGTCTTGACCTTGTGTGTTCTAATAACACGGATTTGTCACTTGTAGTACACCCTTCCTATAATCTTTTCCTCAAGTGTGATGTGTATAGCTGTGTTTATATGAAGGTTAGGAAGTTTCAAATTGCTTTAGAAATATAGAATTGTGATTGTAAGCAATGAATGTATGAATTTAAGAGAGTAGTTGATTCAGAAAATATGATTCAAGTATAAGCAAGTAAGTGAAGTAATTTGATCTTGAAATTCATGCATATATAGTAGTTAAGGAGTTGCAACTGCTGGTGAAGAGTTCTCAACGAATAGCAATGGCTGCAACTCTTTATGAGGAAGAAGGCTATTTGAAAAGGAAGTGTCTTTTCAAAAAAATAGTAGTTGGAACCAGGTCAGTCGACTGAGAAAAAATGACCAGTCTACTGAATATTCAAAGATAATGTAAAACAGTGTATATTTGTGTACTGAACATGGTCAGTCGACTAGCTATTTTGGTCAGTCGACTGAATTTGAAAATATAAACGTGTATACACATGTGCACAAGTTCAATAGGCTGTTTATAAATATTCAGTCAACTGAATGACTTTTTTCAATCGTCTGAATTCAATTGATAATCAAAATTCATCACAACTCATTTGGTTAGAGCACTTGCCTTCTAAACTAGCGACCTGGGTTCGAGCCCCGCTTTATGCATTTTTTGAAAACATGATTTTGATTAAAACATGTATGCAAGTTTATTTGAATGTGAATGAAGATTCTTGAGGAAAGATTTTAACAAAGCACTAAACTAGACTCTATAGACATATTTGATGACTCTTATTAAAATATATAACTATATGAACCATATTTTGAGTCGTTGAGTCCGGATGTTGTCGTAGTCGTCGATTCGTGAATTGGTTTTGATTGCTAACATGAAACAACATGAATCTCCTAAGTTAGATCAAGTCACAAGTGCAAGAGTTCACTGGAGAATCACCGTGAACCCTTGATGACTATTTTGTGGGAAGAGAAGAGTGAAGAATAATTTCTGCAAAGTTCCAGCAGCTAGTCCAGAAGATCCTCTTTACGTTTCAGATAGGTGAGTATCTATAGGGATTGGAGAGCTATTAGGCTAGTTTGTTGTGCCAGAAGCCTATACTTGATGGTGCGAAGACGCTCCAAAGAGTTCACATCGAATCGATCTGACATGATGGATCGCTAGTGATCCATAGGGCATGGATCACTAGCGATCGATGTAGTTAAAGTATTTTTGGATCTTTTCACTTAGATGGCGCTCCTTGCCTTATGTAGATGCTCTCCATGTAATTTCATAACGAGTTGCATTGTTTTGATGGTGATTCATATACAGGTTGCATTGAACTATGACTGGAATCAGATGAATGCTCACTTCCCGAACTAGCTTGCGTGGAATATCACGAAACATAGCAAACATCCCTAGAAAATAAATTTTTTCATGATGTAAGAAGTTTGGAGGATCCATGAGAAATCCTTGTGGATCGCTAGCCATCCATCGCCTTAGCCTACTTTTGTATCTTTCCTCTTGGCTCTTTCTTAGCTTCTTATTCTGGTCCTTTTGGTTGATTCTTGAGTTATTTTGACTTGACATTGATGTTCTAGCTTCTATTGAATTCTGTCGGGTTGAAAACCTAGTTAACAAGTACCTTCCAGAGTATTCTTTCGTTGCGAACAAGGTGTGCTTTGAAAGTAATTACTTTTAAGTTCTCATTTCGTGAAGTTTAATTGATCGTGTTGCGGCTATCATGCGAATTTGGCTTTGGCTATTCAGCCTTCTAATGAGTTTTCAATGTGAACCGTTGTTGCTCGAAACGATAAATGAATTTCAATCCCACAGCTTTCTAAATGCCTGCAAACAACACTTAGATCATACTTGGCGAGTTTGGAGAAAATCGATTGCAATTTGATGGATTGCCAGCGATCCATAGTCCATGGATTGCTAGTGATCCAAGGACTTAGCAAAAATTCCATTCAATCTCCTATTTAACTTTGTTCGGGCCGACCTTTCATCGTTTCACGCTTTCCCTTATGAATCAAGCTAATATCTCTACGACCCGAGCTAAACACGACCAAACCTTAAGCTTGCTCATTCCATTGCCGTCATCGATCTCCACCGTTGAAGCTTCTTGCTACCGTCCACACTCGACTTCAACGTCACCTTGAGCCAACCACTAATGCTTGAAACGTCACTCGCCTGAATCACTACCGAGCTTTCCCACTTTGGATCACCGGCAACTTGAAATTGACCACATTTTCCTTCTGACTTGAGGTTGGTGATGCGGATTTAGGCATAGTATTAGCGATTGGTGATGAATTTATGTTGCTAATGGATGCAGAGGAAAATTCGAGCTAATTGTGACTTTGTGGAAAAAGATAGTAAATCGAGTCTTGAATTCTTTACGCAACGAAGCCAGGGTTTTCCCCCGGTGCTTGACATGTTTTTCTATCTTCATCCACAGAGTCGGAATTAAAATGCACCAAGTTACACCACTGATCCTGACATGACATCTTGCGGATTGATTTGGGTTTTTTCTGGGAGGTGATAATAGCTTAGGGTGGTATCTTGTATGTAGCTCATACTATTATCACTTTCCAGAGAACTAAAATCGACTTTAGTTGAGAATTCTCTACTCAATTCGGACCCATTGATCTATAGTTGCTCACTTTGTACAAGTCTTATTATTGCACAGTTAGTGTACTGGAATAGGAGGAGCTTTTTGTCATGTCGAACAGCGGATCCGTTATCGATCGTTGATCGGTAATAGGTAAGTGTAGGAGGAATAACTTTAATGAATGATATGAAAAGCTTCTTCCTTTCTTTGCAGCTTGTGATAATCTACACAAGATAGAGTGTTTGTAGTGTTCAGGACGCCGAGCCCATCCTACATAGATAATACACTGTACTTGCCGCAATCAACGCGTGGAATCCGATGAGTTGGCATAAGTCGAAAAAATTTCAAAATTCAAGTGTTGAGCATAGGGGTACTTCTAGTTATAAATAGAATTACCTAATCACATTAGACATAAGTTCTGTTATATGAATTAAGCACCCGTCGTACTATCGTATATCCAATGGAGGAAGTCCAGCACTCTCGAAAGCCGAATGGACATTATTTATGTCTTCACAAACAGTTCCAGTAGAGCCTAGTTCTTCGGTACCACCAACTAAATATGTACAACTAGTTCCATTAGGTCCGATTGTAGTTCGAACACCTCTAAACTTTAGATTTTTATTCAACCCTCCGAAGAGAGCTTCCACCGTAATATCTCATAATGTCTTGCACAACATTTGTTTACATCATAGCATTCCAGATGATGATGTACTCTTTCCATTGAAAAAAGAGTTTGCACACATGACACCTTCGGGGAACACCGCCTGCCACAGGTACATGTGCTTGAATGGAGTAGTGCCCCTTTTAATCATTTCTCGAGAGAGACTCTTCTGATTTTGAGAATTGGTCAATTTCATATTTACCCCAACGGATATGCGATTTTGACTTGCCTTCACGTTTTGTTTATGCGGACATTCAATCGTGCCCTAAGTTTTGATGAGCTGAGATATTTCCTTTCATTTAAGAAGAGCAACAAATGTCCATCGTTTGTGATCATCGAGGCTCAAAGAAATTGCAAAATCATGCTGCAGCTTCAAAGTAATTTGTCCTAGCTCAAGACCCAATATTTTTTAGTTAGGTGTCTTGAGGGAGTTAATCACCTTGGGATGATAGGGATAAGTTTTCTCTTTCATTCATTGAGATTTAATCTGATGGTGTAGGAATTTTAATAGACTGAATACTCCTTGTAGTTATTTCGAGGCCAAACAAAGATCCATCACTATGATCCAATCTTTCGTACTCTAAAAGCCATAGATGCTAGAGAGAGATCGGTCAGATCTTTGTTAATGGACAAGAATTTGCTTTGGTACGTATTGCTGCATCTCAATAATCCACCATTGTCGTTGAAGTCCCATCCCCTGCCTATTCCAAGATTCAAACACACTCCACTTCTTCATCGCACAATTCTAAAGAGGGCGTCCCACCAGGATGCGAGGGTCCATCTGGTGGATCGATTGAGGAAACTCATGAAGGAAAAGGCATTGCGACTGGGACCAGTAGCTCCATTAGGATGCTCTCGATCTCGGAGGAGGGGAGAGAGGAAATTCAAAGAGCAAGAAGGCATGACCACAGTGTTCGTAGAAAAGGAGGAAGGTGAAATTGAGAGCTGAAGTAGCTATGATTCCTCCTCTAACGATGATGAATTTGATGCAATTTCCAATGATGGGAACTCCAAATATTGTGACGAAACCCATGGAATGAGTCCCGTTCTCCCAGACTCGCCTCCCTAGGAGATTATTGCTAATGTTGCTTCTCAACCCACGGAACGACCTCATAGTTCTCCACCCAAGGAAACCGATGTCAACTTTGGGGACTTGAGAAGTGTTTTCATGGACATTGGTGACCACATGGGAGATGATTTTGAGTTTGAGGGATTGTCTTTTCACCCCGGGCGTGCTGCGTCTAGAGTTAGCCAGACTCCCACTGCAATCGCTTCTCGATCTGGTTTGCAAAGTCCTTTTAGACCTTCTATGACACATTACACACTTCTCTAGGGTCACGTACACTTACTTTGAGTTCATTTTTTATCACTAAAGTTCTTCATTTTTTACCAGGAACCATGGGAGGTCATCGACTGTATGAGGAGCTTGAATAATTTTCAAACGCATAATGCTGGTAGAGACGACTTCAAGTCGCCATCAGCCCCGAGAAACTGGAGAAGGAGGAAAGATTGGGAAGCTAAAGTTATTCGTTGGGATGACAAGGATCAAAGCAGAGTTTATAGGAGTGGTTACGAGAAGAGGAAAACTCCCGATGATCGAGAGCCATCCAAGAAATCGAAGGTAGATCATGGAACTCATCCTTTCGAACACCAAGCATTTGCCTCGGCTCTAGTATCTATAGGAATTGAAGTTCCGACTTCTACTGTTCAAGTCTCTCCATCACCCAGACTCCATCAAATTACGTAGTGCCTGCTTCTAGTTATTCACATCTTCGCAGGAGACCAGCTTATATTCTCCCATCTAGTCTCCTTAAGCTGGAAGCTACGCTCGTTGAATGGCTTGTGAAGGGAGATAAATTTTATCATGACGTGCGTTCGATCCGTAAGGATTCTTATATGCCATACCTTTAAGCGATTTAGATTTAAACCAATTTGGATCAAGATAAAGGATGGGATAAATTATGCAAGTAAACGATGGTTACAAACCCTAACAACCACCAAGAGATCCTTTCCTTCAAGTTAGAAAAGGATGATTATAAAAGGATGTTGACGAAACGCGATGCCAAGAATGATCAAGTGACAAAGGAAAGGGGTGCTACCTTTTGAGAGATTAAGAGAAATGCTAGTTTGCTGAAGGAATTGAAAGAGGTCCACGCAAAAATTAAGATCACTTTCGAAGATGAAATCAAGAAGGCCCATGCTTATGAGGTTAAGCTGAAAAAGGTGCTTGAAATTCGAGAAGAGATCATCGAAGCTCCTAAGAGAACTATTGCTGGTTATGGCGAAGCCGTCAAAGCTCATAAAAAGACAATTGCTGATTATGCGGGAATGGCGAAATCCCATAACAAGACGATTTCTAACCAAGCTCGAATGATTACTTTATTTCAAGAAAAAGTCATGTGGTTCAACGTTGAAAGGACCAAATTGAAGTTGAGAAGGCCACTGTAACGGCGGACTACTTAGAGCGGCAGGATACCTTCGAAAGGAATATGGAGAAGATGGATGACACCATCTTGAATTTCTACGTCAACTCCTTGCTACATCAGGGCAGCCTCAGTTATCTGGGCCCCAACGTCCCACATACTCTTACTATGGTTTAGGAAGAAGTTTTGGCCCATTGCCGAGAAGATGGGGATATATATACCGAGCAAGAGTTGGAGGATGCCTATCTCGACAAAGAGTCAAAGAGGGCTTTGGTAGAGGGCTAAGAGATTATTCGGATTGAGAGGGACCAAGAGGCCGTCGATGCTACTGCAACTACAACTACTAAAGCACTGTCAGAGCCTTTCAGTTCTAGGCCTGGCGAATCATCAAAGTATCCTCGTGATTAGTTAGCATTTATTTCGGGTTCAGCCGGTGTTGCTTTGTGGGGTGCCCCTTCAGCAGCTGTCTTTGAAGCCTTGGGTGGTTCTGGAACTTAACAAAAGATTGTGTAGCCATTTAAAGAAGGAGATGATTAGGAGTACAAGGTTGAAATTCTCGGTAACAATTTTGATGCATGTGACCTTCTTGTTTCTCCCGAATTTGAGAGTTTTCAGCTCATAGCCGCAAGAACAAGACGAACTGAATGCATTCAATTTTGATCCTATTGGTATGTCTTCTTTGCCTATTGAACTTCCAATTTCTTCGGCCCCGGGGCCTGCTACAATTTCAACTGCTTCAATGTTTGTTTCTATAGAAAATGATATGCTAGAGCAGACAGATCAAGTAGCCAGCCAAGTTGAACTAAATAGAAGATGGTGGCAGTTAAATAAGAAAAACTTAAAGAATGAAAATCTTCGAGGAGCTCCCAAGTCCCGTGAGCGCAAGACTAAGGAGGAGTCTTCCAAGGGGGTCGAAGAACAAGAAGGTGACAAGGGCACGACGCCTATAGTTGATATCTCCGATAGTGATACGACTCCAGGTGGGGAAGTTGAGGGGAAGAAGAAACATCCGACCAAAGGCAGGAAAGGAAATGTTGGAAAGAAGCTTTGACGAGCTTGAGTAACAGTGGAGCTGGATTTTGCAATATTTTTATTTGTTTGACACATATAGGGTACAAGTGCAGAGTCTGCGCTTATAGGAAATGAAAAGATTATTGTTTCTCCTGCTATATCTTCTGTATTCCTTATCATTCATCACGTACATAGCTTGGTTTTATGCCATTTATGTGTTCTTTCTTACTATCACGTACTTAGCTTTTTATTTCCGTGATTTCACACATTTTTATGCATTTTTCAGTTTTGTTTAGTACCATTATTACTGCCAAAAATCTTTGTTTGGATGCCCCGGTCAGATCTATATTGCACCCTATCTTTGGGAATTTCTTGCTTGAGATATTCATGAAACTTTTTAACGGCCTCACGGTGAGTAATTTATGTACTTAAGTGGTCGGTGATGCCGGAGCGACACTGATTACTTCGTTACTTGTTAAGTGATTTCATCGTGATGCCGAGGTTCAGGATATCATGCACATGTATTGCCCCTTGTAGTGCTATTTTCTTGCTTCAATAGCGGAACGTGATTTTTTTGCAATATGAGAGTTCCTTGATTTTGGATGCAACTTTGCTAACCTAAGTAGTAGTGTGGGGCTGACGAAATGCGTATAGTGGGATCGAGACTTACTTGGTCATAGATTTTTGGGCCAAGAAGCTTACGAGATGCACGACTTAAGTAATTTTATTATCTTAGGTGTGATCCAATAATCCAAGAAGCGTTGCATGGCCTAAGAAATGTGCGGCTTTGATTCGACCTTCCCGATGTCGTCGGAGCAACATTGGTTCTTAGAAGGCAGGGATCGAGTTCTGTCGATCCAATAGTTTAAGTCGACTAGCTTCCGCCAACTCGGCGGGTAGATGGGCATATTTGAGTGTGGTTCCACTATCTCAAGTAGCAATTGGATGGTTTTGAGTCGATATGACCCCGTTGACTCAACAAGTTACTTTTGTGAACATGGTTTTATTGGTTCAAAAAGCAAAGCAATTTTATTAATAAAAGTTGGGCAAGTTCTGCCTATTTTCAATGCTCCGGTATTTGGTGATGGCTTATTTGTGGGAAATAGGAAATACATAAGATATTCTTAGATAAAGTAATAACCATCGATTTACTATTCAAAGCTTGGAGAATTTGGGTTCCATCAATAGTTGTTAGTTTGAATGTGCCATCCCCTAGCTTTTGGCCGATAATATAGGGCCCTTCCTAGTTTGGTTCGAATGTTCCCGATATAGGATAGATCCGTTTGAGGATAAGGTCTCCCATTTTAAAAGTATGGTTACAAACATTGGAATTGAAATATCGTGCTACCCTTTTTGGGTGAGCAGCAGTCCTCAGCTTGGCTTCTTCCCTCTTCTCATCGACCATATCGAGTGACTCAACTACGAGCTACTCATTTTTCCTTTGATTGAAGTTTTTCCCTCGATGAGAGGATACTTCTAGCTCAACTAGGATCATAACTTCTGAACCATATACCAAGGCAGACGAGGAGTTCCCGGTCGCAAATTTGTGTGTTGTCCTGTAAGCCTATAGCAAGAGTGGAAGTTCATCAGCCCAATTTCCTTTAGCTTCAGTTAGCCGCTTTTCTATGGTGGACTTGATGATATTGTTCACTGCTTCCATTTTCCTTTTTGCCTGTGGATGTGCAAAAGCAAAAAAGCTTTCCCAATTTTGAAGCATTTCCAAAAGTCTTTATACTCAGCGCTTACGAATTGAGTCCCATTATCCGTGATGAATTTTTGTGGCACTCCAAACCTACAAATAATGTTTTTAGTGATAAAATTAATAACTTTCTTTATGGTAATAATGTCCATCGGTTCCTCTTTGGCCCATTTGGTTAAATAGTCAATAACAATGATATCATATTTGGCTCCTCCTTGGCCATTAGTAATACACTAATTAGATCAATTCCAAGGATCGCAAATGGCCACTAGCTGACCATTTGTGTCAGCACTATCGAAGGACTTCTTTTGATCTTGCCTAATCTTTAAAATTGGTCGCACCATCTGGCATAACCTACTGCATCGTAGTTTACAATTAGCCAAAAATATCCATTATCGAAGAACTTTATTTACAAGGGTCCCTCAGTGTGATCTCCATGGTCTCCTTCATGAACTTCCCGGAGGATTCTTTGGGCTTCGTCGTTGGTCACACACCTGAGCAAGGGGTAGAGAATCCCCTTCGGTGGAGCATCACATCTTATGCTACAAACCTGGGTGCCTTTCAAAGGAGCTCTTTCCATTGATTCTTCTATATGGGGAGTGTTCCTTAGAGCATGTAGTCCTTGATCGTTGTCATCCATCCAGTCAATATCCATCTCGCTTATGCTTGGGGCGGTCAGAGTTTCAAAGGGAGAGGTCCAAATGACTGAGCTTATATGGAACTAGCCAGTTTGGCTAGATAGTCTACCTCCATGTTTTGTTCCCTTGGGATATGAGTTATAGTGTAATGTTCAATGTCATTCAGTAGTTCCTGCACTTTAGATAGATGGAGGGTGAGGTTCTCTCCCCGAGCTTGGTATTCGCCTTTCATATGGCAGACAACTAGCTGAGAGTCGCTATAGATGTGTACGGACTCCATCCCAAGTTCCTTCACAAATTTTAGCCCGGCTATCAATGCTTCATATTCTGCTTTGTTATGTGTTGTTGGAAATTCCAAGCGTAAGGCATAGCAAACAGATCATCCTTTAGGAGTTTCAAGCATTAATCCTGGCCCTGAGCAGAAGTTGTTAGATGCACCATCGACGAACAACTTCCAACGTGTCTCCACTTTTAGAGTAATTTCTTTTTCATTATCTTGTATTGTGGCTCGGCAATGAAGTATGCCAGCGCCTGCCCATTGATCTCCCTTCGAGGGTGGTAAGTGATTTCATATTAGCTCAATTCAGTCTTCTATATAACAAGCTGTCCAGAGGTCTCGGGGTGGTAATATACTTGCTTCAAGGATTGATCTGTTAGTACTTTGATCAGGTGTGCCTGGAAGTATGGTTATAACTTTCTGGATGCGATCATGAGGCAGTATGCTAGTTTTTCCAATTTCATATAGTTCTTCTCGACTGTAGTAAGTTTTTTGCTGATCTAATATACGGGTCATTGGACCTTAGCTTCTTCTCGTATGTGCACAATACTTAATGCATGGGGCGAGACTGCTAAGTATATGTACAAGTCTTCTCATCTACCAGCTTGGATAGGATTGGTGGGGTTTCCATATGTCGTAGCAGCTCTTCGAATGAAGTTTGACAAGCCTGATTCCATTCAAAGTTCTTTTTTCCCTGCTTTAGTGCACCAAAAAATGGTATACATTTGTTAGTTTCTTTTGAGATGAATCGGCTTAGTGCTGAAACTTTTCTATTCAGGCTTTGTAACTCCTTCTTGTTCCTTGGAGCCTTAGCATCTCATAAAGCAGTAATTTGTTTGGGATTTGCTTCAATGCCTCTGGCGCTTATAATGAATCTCAAGAACTTTCTAGAGACTACCTAAAGTGACATTTAACTGGATTGGGTTTCATTCCATATTTGCATAGTATTTCAAACATTTCGGTGATGTTATCCAAGTGATTTACGAATATGCGTGATTTAACCAACTTATCATCTACATAGACTTCCATAGTTTTCTCGATCTAATACTTGAATGGTACTCACTAGTCGTTGGTAGGTGGCCTTACAATTCTTTAAGCCGAATGATGTCACTTTGTAGCAGTATAATCCCAGGTCAATAATGAAACTGGTTTTTCCTGGTCATGTTCGTGCATCATGATCAGGTTGTATCCTGAGTAAGCGTCCATAAATGATAGCAATTCATGTCAAGCTATCCCATCCACAAGCTGATCGAGTATAGGCAGAGGAAAGCTTCCTTTTGGGCAAGCTTTGTTTAGATCCAAGTAGTTAGTACAAGTTCGTCATTTCTCATTGGACTTCTTAACCAAGAACGGGTTAGATACCCATTTAGGGTAGGTTGCATCGTGGATAAAACAATTCGCCATCAGCTTATCCACTTCTTCTCTTAGTGCTTTGGACCTTTCGCATCCCAAACTATGCCTCTTCTACTTCACTAGTTTATACTTGAGATCAATGTTAAGTGTGTGGCATGTAGTCATCAGTGAAACCCCTCACATATCTGAATATGCCCAAGCGATTACGTTCAGGTCAGCTCGAATATATTTAATTATTTCCAATCGCATCTTCTTTCCAAGATGTGATCCAATTTTTAAGACCCATGTTAGGTCATTCATATCGACTGGGACAGACACTATCAATTCTACCAGTGCTGGCCATTCCTCTCCTGAACTCTTCTTTCTAAGGTCCAAAGCCTTATCAATTTGTCTATGGTCCCTAAGCCAGGACAGCTCTGTAGTTTCTATTCGGTATGTTCACGAAAGTGGAGAGTTCTCCCCAGATTCTTTCCTTTTTTTATCTAGACTTGTGTAATTCAGCAATATAGCATTCTCTAGTGGCACTTTGGTCTCCTTTGATTACCCCGACTCCTTTCTCTATCGGAAATTTCATGGTTAAACACATTGAGCTAAGGCAATCCTGAAATCTGCCAAAGCGGGTCGTCCCAAAAAAGTATTGTAGGTCGATATTTCATCTACAATCACAAAGGTTTGGACAAGGACGAATATTCGATTGCCTTCCCCAAGTTCTATGGGTAAATCAATTATTCCGATAGGTTGCCTTGGTTTACCGTTGAATCCCTGGATCTTTGTTCGGTAAGCGGATTCATCTTTCATAGTGATCTTCATCTGATCAAACGTGTGTTTGAAGAGGATATTCAACGAGCTTCCACTATCCATTAATACTCATCGGACCATGGCTGGCCCGATGCCTACCGTCACGACCATGGGGTTCTCTGCTGGTTAGCAGGAACTCCGTATTCGATCATGAAGCATGAATCTTTCAGAGCATATCTTAATGAACTTACATATCGCTCTATTTGTCCCTAAATTTTCTACGTGGGATGAGGTCCTCCAAATATTGTTCCAATGATGAGTCACTGATCGGTCAGACTGGATCCCTCTTTGTTGGTTCCAGCTTGGTTTCCCTGATCTCTTAGAGCTTGGGATGCTGTGGGCTGGTCAAGATTTTATGGTTTCCTCACATACTGCTGGATCTTGTTTTCCCAAATCAGCTCTTTAATTAGGTTCTTTAAATGACGGCACTCATTCGTGTTGTGACTTGTGTTTCATGGAAGTGGCAATATTTCTCGGAACACTTTTGTTGTTCAGTTCCTTCCTTTTTAGGTGGCTTCTTGTACTCTTCTATCCCTTGTGTCATAGGGTAGATATTTTTTGGAGTATAATGAGCCGGGTGTAGTCTTCGAACCTCGGGCCTTTAAGTTCTTGTTACGTCTGTTTCATTTGTTGGAATTCTAGTTCTTCATTTTCTGATTCCCAGCCTTCCCCGCGTTTCCTACTGTGATTCTGGAGGTATTTGCATCTTGGTTAGATGCCATTCCATTCCGGCCAATGTATATTGGTTGTAGGTTAGCAGGTTTTCCTTCCAACTCCTCTGCCTCTTCCAATCTCAAGTGCTGGCTTGTCTTTCGGTTAAAGTCCTTCCTAGTGGTAGGTTGTTTCATTTTGGGTTGCTAACTTCAGTCACCATGGTATAGAAATGACTCATGAAGGATTTCAAAATTTTATTTCGTCCTTGGAATACGCTAGCTAAGGACATCAAATCTTTTGGTTGTGTCGTGTGAAGCCTAAACTGATCAAGGAATTTTGTTACTAATTCATTGAAAGTGGAGATGGATCTTGGTGGAAGCCTAGTGAACCACATGGAAGCGATCCTCTTTAGGAAGATTGAAAAACATCTACCTCGAACAGCATTTGCACCGTTTGCTCCATCCATATACCAACTGTACTTGTACAAGTGAGGTTTCGGGTCTTCAGTTCCATCGTAAGATGAAACAGTCAATATAGTGAACTTTTTAGGGTATCGTTCATTCAGAATGTCATTAGTGAAGGGAATTCGGCTTGGATCGGATCCCTGTTCGTCATCTCTTAATCAATCCTTTCATCCATTAGGGACTTGATCATGTCCGCATTATACACTTTGGATGTTCGGTTGTCTGTGGGTTGGCTGTCAGTGCTTATACCAAGTGTTTGATTTTGCAAATGGTCTTGGTAAGCGGGCTGAAGCCTAGGCTGTCCTGTTTTCGGGAGATCCACTCCCTTGGAGTTTCGATGGCTTGCGGTTGGTCGGGTAAGGGTAGTTTAGATCTCCCTACCGCTATTGAGTGCATTAGTGTTTCCTTCCAACTTGTCGTCATCAAGTTGCTCACCATCTTCTGAGTCGGAGAGATCCACTACTATATTTTCCCATAGGGTTTTTGCCTTAAGGTTCAAGTTTGTAGCGGGTTGCTTTGTAGTTGGTGGAGTGCTTATGTTTCCTTATATACTGATTCATGCGGCTCCACCTACTACTCCTTTTGCTGCTGCTTTTCGTTTCCCCTATTTGGATAAAATGAAAGAGTTTTCCTACTCTGTGGCAGCTGTGGGCTCTAGCATGGTTCTTGGAGCAACAAATCATTGCAAGGTCAGTAGGGCATTTAATTTGTCCATAAGAGGTTTTTGGCTATTCTTAATCTTTTGATTAATTTCATCAACCATATTTTTAGTTCATCTCTAGTGACAACTTCATGCTTGATAGAAGATCCTGGCACTTGATCTTCTGTGTTGGCTCTAGTATTTGGTCTGATTAATGGATTATTGACGCCGTCACTTCAACCTGCTGAGGGCTGGTTTCTTCTCGACCTATTACGGTTCCTATGGATCTTTTGGAAGCAATTCTCTTTCTTCATTGACCCTTATCAGCAAATCTTTTAAGCAGAGATTGAGGATCCAACTACTGGACATGTCTGATCCAAAGTAGATAGCAAGATCTGAGCCTGAGTTGGGTTCTAAGTGAAAGCACCAAAATGTTAACCCAAAAAATGGATCAACGCCCTGAATTGAGTGCGAAAGCACTGGCCCATTTTATCAAGGCAAATAAAATAGAAAAGGCAGGTTTATATCGTAGAAAAATTAAAGAAACAAGAAGATTTTTATAGCGGTTCGGAGGTTAATGAAGCCTACATCCACTTTATAACTTTCTATTAACTTACTGCTATTACAAGTGGAATCAGATTACAATATGATTGAATCTCTTAAGATAGATCAAGTCATAAGTGCAAGAGTTCATTAGAGAATCACAGTGAAACCTTAGATGACTACTATGTGGGAGGAGTGAAGAATAATTTCTGCAGAGTTCCAACAGACGGTCCATAAGATCCTCTTTATGTTGCAGATAGGTAAGTATTTATAGGGATTGGAAAGCTATTGAGATAGGCTGCTTTATGGAAGCCTATACATGATGGTACGAAGATGCTCTAAAAAGTACTCATCGAACTGATCTTACCCGATGGATCACTGGCGATCTATAGGGCATGGATCGCTAGCGATCCATGTAGTTAAAGTATTCATGGATTGTTTCACTTGAATCGCGCTCCTTGCCTTATGTAGATGCTCTCCATGTAATTTCATAACGAGTTGCCTTGTTTTGAAGGTGATTCATATATGGATTATATTGACCTATAACTAGAATCAGATGAATGCTCACTTGTCGAACTAGCTAGCTTGAAATATCATGAAACTTGGTAGACTTCCTAGAAAACATATTGGTATATGATGCAAGAAGTTTGGAGGATCCGTGAGCAATCTTTATGGATCGCTAGCGAACCATCACCTTAGCCTACTTTTGTATCATTCCTCTTTGGTCTTTCTTAGCTTCTTCTTCTGGTCCTTTTGGTTGATTCTTGAGTTGTTTAGACCTGATGTAGGTGTTTTAGCTCCCGTTAAATTCTGTCGGGTTAAAATCCTGGTTAACACTAACCATAATTAATTAAGCTTTTATATGCATACTCGAGCATAAATAGTTCTCCATAATTCAAAATTACAAGGGAAAAATCCCAAAAATTTACAGAAATTCGAGAATATAATTCTCTTTACCATGTAAAAATTTTTGGGCCAAAAGCTATATTTAATTTTTTTAAATATTTAAAACCCGAACTTAACCCATTTCCTCTCTTAGATAATTCGTTAAATATTCAAAAAAAATCGAAAAATTATAAAATTTAAAACCTATCTCTAAAATATTATTTTATACAACATATCAAAAATTCAAGTCATCTAGAGGATGAAAACATCATATTTAACCCTAAAAACCAATTAAACAATTATTAAAATTCCAATAACATATTGTTCTATCCAAACAATATTAGCTCAACCAATCATGGCATAATTTATCAAAATTAACCCGGGTATTTCCCATAACCAAGTTTGAGATTAAGTATAGTGATAGCATCATATTATCACCTTGGTTTAATAGTGGATTTTGAGATTTTATTATTGCTTAATCTTCGTAGCTTTCCTTTTTGAATCTCCACTTGATTTTCATGACTTAGTTGGTAGTTAATGGCTATCCTTTCTTGAGCTCTTTGATTGTTTCGATTTATGAAAACATAAATAGAATGGAATAAGAGTTTAAGGGTTATGAAGTCTTATTTATTCCTATATGACCCTTTCTCTATTCAACTATATGCTTAAGTTATAAAATAATCTTATGTATTTATTTGGTTAAGGCTCGATCTTAATTATATTTAAATCTCAATTCTCTTATCACTCTAATCATCATATTATTCTATTTAATTTGTCTAAATAAATTTCCTGAATTATGTTAATTAAAATTAGTGGTGTTACAGGCTCTTGTCTTTAAAGAATTTTGTCCTCAAAATTTGGTAAGGACTAAATACCAAGTATATCTACCATGCAAACATCTGTAACATTACCTAATAACAATCTTAGCCTATATGACTAGCAATCAATCTATATATATTAAATATAAAACATACCCTCATAACAGATCAGGATAAGTATCTCCAATCATGTCCTCTGTCTTCTAAGTACAATTTTTCTCATTGCCGCTCCACTGAATTTTTACCAACTTGACTATCTTGTTCTAAACCTTTTCTCATCCTTCACTACAACTTGAAATGGTTGCCCAACAAAGCCTAGATCTGGTTTTACTACTAAATCTTTTAATGTAGTTAGAGTGATAGTTGTCTCTGGATCGTACATATACTTCTAAAGATGAGAAACATGAAAATGTTATGGACAACTGCCAAACTTCTCGGTAACTCTACTCGATATGCGAGCTTTCAATCCTCTCTATAACTAGAAACGGTCCAATATATCTCGTTTCTAACTTTCCTGTCTTACCAAATCTCACCACACCTTTCATCGGTGATACATTGATAAAAACTCTGTCTCCAACTGAGAACTCTAGATCTTTACGCCTTTTTTCCGCATAACTTTCAATCTAGACTGAACTTCTCTCATCCGACCTCAGATTAACTCAATTTTCTCTGTTGCTTCTCTCACCAGGTATGGACCTAAGACTAACCATTCTCCGATTTCTAACCAACATGTTGGTGACTTGCACAGCCTACCATACAAAGCTTCAAAAGGCATTATTCCTATACTAGTCTGGTAATTACTATTATAGGAAAACTCAACTAGGTGTAGGTGGTCTTCCCACGATCCGTCAAAATCTAGTACATAAGCCCTCAACAAATCCTCGAGTACTTTATCGACTCTCTCTGTCTGCCCATCTGTCTAGGGATGATAAGAAGTACTCTTCATAAGCTTGGTACTTAATACTTCCTACAGACTCTCCATAACTCACTAGTAAATAGTGTATCTCTGTCACTGACTATGCTACTAAGAATCCCACGTAGTCCAACTATGTTCTTCATAAATAACATAGCCAATACAGGTGCCGTCTTGGTTGACTTAACTGGGATGAAATGGGCACTCTTGGTCAATCTATCCACTACGACACATATACTTTCATTTCCTTGATTCGACCTTGGAAAACCGTCAATAAAGTCCATGGATATTGAATCCCCTTTCCAAAGTGGTATATCTAATGGTTAAAGCAACCCACTCGACTTCTGATGTTTGGTTTTTACTTGCTAGCAATTTTAACATTGGTTTACCCATAAGCCAACATCCCTCTTCATAGCTTCCCAAAAGAAACTTCTCTTTATATCCTGATATGACCTGGTTCCCCTAGGATGAGTCGTAAACTTCGATCGACGACATTCCTTAAGAACTTCTTTCCTTAAGGTCCTAACATTCAGAACGCACGAACGTCCCTTCTTTCTCAACCATCCCTTTTGATCAAGACTAAAATCTTTCAGATCATCAATCTCAGCTCCAATCTCAAGTCTTCTAACCTTCTCGGCCAAAAATAGATCATTCTCCTACTTGGAAGCAATCCTTTCAATCAAAAATGGTCGAACTTCCAAAAAGGATATCATGGAAGTCTCTAACTAGAAGTAGCAGTCGATCTTAACTGCACAATACATGTAGTCAATGCTCAAGATCCTTTCATTATGCCAACAAAGCTAACACCACATTCTGATGTTTTCTGCTAAGAGTATCCGCTACTTTATTACCTTTCTCTGGTGTATACTATATATCAAAATCATAAGCTGCTAAAAACTCCAATCAACTCTTTTTTCTCATATTCAAATCCTTCTAAGAGAATAAATACCTTAAGGACTTATGATCTGTGCATAACTCAAATATTTCTCCCTAAAGATATTGTCTCTACACTTTCAATGGGAATATCGCTGCTACCAACTATAAATCATGGGTCAGATAGCTTACTTCATGCTGTGTCAGTTGTCGTGAAGCGTAGACAATTACTTTACCTTTTTGCATTAACACATCTCATAATCCACTTCCACATCCATCTGTATACACTACTAACACTTGATTACCGTCTGGCACAACAAACACGGGTGCATTAGTCAATAGATGCTTTAACTTAATGAATACTTCCTTGCATCTATCGGACCAGACAAACTTAACGTCCATTCTGGTTAGTTTAGTTTGGGATGCTGCTATTCGGGAAAAATCACTGATGAATATCCAGTGATATCTAGCTAATCAAGAAAACTTCTTATCACGGTCACTGTTTCGGGTCTCTTCCAACTATTAACCATTTCAATCTTAGCTGGATCAACTAATAACCCTTCTCCTAAGACTACATGGCCAAGAAACTTTTCTTCTTTCTTCCAGAAATGACACTTCAAAAACATCGCTTTCAGTTGATGCTGTATAAGTGTCTCTAACACTATTCTAAGATAAACCTCATGCTCTCTTTCAACCTCAGAATATATCAAAATGTCGTCTATGAACACCAATACGAACTTATCGAAGTGCTTTTGGAAAATCCGGTTCATCAACTCTACGTAGCAAGCTGAGGCATTCGTTAGACCGAATGGCATAACTAACCACACATATGAACCATATCTCGTTCGGAATGATGTCAAAGGAATGTTATCCTTCGCCACCCTTACCTGATGGAACCTTGTAGCCAAATCCTATTGGGAAAACATTTTAGCTTCACTCAACTGATCAAATAAGTCATCAATTCTCAACAAAGGATACCTATTCTTTATAGTCTTCTCATTCAACTTAGGCAGTCAATACACACCTCAATAACCCATCCGGTTTCTTCATGGACACTGTGGGCACTCCTCAAGGCGAACTTCTTGGTCTGATAAAGTTTTTTCGTTCTAAGTGCACTAGCTGCACCATTAACACCTTCATCTCGGTAGTTGTCATCCTGCTAGGTGGTCTACTTACGGGTTCTGCTCCTGGCCCAAGATCTATTTGAAACTCGGTAGCTCGCTTCAGTGGTGGTCCTATAATTGGTTAAAAGCATCTGAAAATCTCTTGCTACTAAAACTCAATTCAACTCTTCTTCTACTTCCATAGCATTCAACAAAGCATAAACTTCTAGACTTGAATTTTCGACTCGGTATACTATTCGGTCACCACTACTAGGATGTCTCAATGATATTTCCCTATCCTGGAAAAATATCCTAGTATCATATCTATCTAACCAATCCATACCTAATATGATCTCAAAGCCTACGAAACCAAAGACATACAAATTGCAGGCAAACTAATGACCTAACGAATCAAGTTCTAACTAGTCACATCTCATCCTCAGAGTTGCATACCCTCCTATCGAATTTGCAACCCTCATGGAAGTAACAAGATATGATGGTTCTAAGCATAACTTATCTACCAAACATTGAGATATAAATGAATGTGATGCACCACTATAGTATCCTAATTGGTATACTATGGACCAAAAGTGCACCTTCCATCATAGATTTTTCCTTCTCAGCTGTTGTTGGTCTAGAGGATGATAATTCCAAAGCATGGACTTTACCCATCTTAGCCTTGGCTTCTTCTGGGCACTTGTTCATGTAATGCCCCCACTTGGTCGTGGTTAAAGAATTTCACATTCTACTTTCCCACAACCACCTTTCCATCAGCCAAGCAACACTCATTAGCATAGTGTCCCTTTCTTATTGTACTTGTAACAAACAATATCTGCCTTCCCTTTCTTAGTTTATACTCCTTTCTGAGACCCTCGTTGTTAAAGAATTTTCTTTTCTTATTCCATGATTACTGAGTCTCTGTTGACTTCTCCACCCCCAAGGTAGAAAGCATTTCTTCATTTCTAATCGCCATCTCCACTACTACATTTGATGGATCTTAGAGATATGGCATGGTTGCCCTACCGATTTCCAGCCTAAACCCCTGGATAAATTCTCGGTCCTCTTAATAATAGTGTCTACAGTGGCATATCCATATCTAGACAGCTCATCAAACATCATAGAATACTCCAACACTGACATCTCCCCCGGTTCAAATCCATAAATTTCTTGAGCAAAGCGGACTTAGCTACCTTAGATAAAAATATCTCCTTGAATCTCCTTCAAAGTCTGCCTAAGTTAACTCTTCCTATGACACACGTATGGTAACTCTATTCCACCAGAACAATGTTTCTCCCTGCAACTGCCTCAAAGCTAGTCTCCATTTCTGCTCATCATCTAAACCATGATCTGCAAAAATTCTCTCATAGTGCAAAAGCCAATTTTCCACTTCTACAGCATTCTTTGTTCCAAGAAAAGGCTTTCCACCTAGACTGGTATAATCTAGACTTAGCTTGGCCTAGTTATTGCTAATTGGGGCCACTAGATTTTCTCCTTCCCCATTCACAACATTACCACCAACTGCTCCTGCAGCTGCTCAAGCTTGCATTAAGTTAACGAAGAACTGATACATCATCCCCATATCTACTGGTGGGGTTATAGCACCTACATTGGCATTTGGATTTTGATTAGCATTTGCCTATCAACCTTGGTTTCTCCTGGTATTGGGTCGAGCATTTCCATTAGTTATGGTGCTTCCTCCACCGAGATTCATTCTTCCATTTCCTACTTTCATACCTTTCTTTCTCCTAAATCTACATACGAGCCTTAGTAAGATATTGAAGAACAGTCTAAGGGAGAGGGCAGTACATACTCATATATAGTAAAATAAAAGTACATTATTATAGCTTATCCCAATGCCAATCTTATTCTCTTAATAACTGGATAACATTTTTAAAATCTTTTAGGTTTAAATTCCTTTCAAGCTTACATAAACCTATGCTTTAATACCAAACTGTAACATCCCTTATTCTGAGATCCGAACATAAGTGCTATGGATGTTGCCTTCATCCATAGTATTAATTTCTAATGATAAAATGCGACTTTATTAATCATTTTGATAATACCATAAACATGTGAATTTGGCAAAATTCAATGGTTTAAAAATAAATTTTCTTAGTTCATTGCAAAATAATATTTCAATTTTATTACATAATCCCAATTCGCAAACCACGTTCAGATAAGATATAATTATTACAACATATTCAAAGAGTGACATATGAAGATGCCCCCTTGGATGATCACAGTAAGATATCCAACATTTAATGCAAATTTCCATTAAAACCTAAAAGTAGAATTAAACACAGTAGGAAAAATATATATCTCTCTCCTACCAGTTAGATTGCCTCCTACACATCTCTAGAAGCTTATTCATCTAAAGAAACCGAAAAACCCTTACTCTCAACCAACTCGGATGAGTACTTGAGTGTTTAAGGAGAAAGGCAAAAACTTCATGTCAGAAAAAAGTTTGGTGCGAATAATAATTTACCATCTCAAACCAATAGATATCTAGTGAGACCACACCGCTGTGCGGAACGGGTTTCCCCACACTAGTATTCAACTAAACATTTTAACTATATACAGTGCTCTTACATCCACAATGGTTATAAAAAAGTAATATAATAGTGTATAAACATGTCATAAGTACCAGATTACCTATCCCTTGATTATTAGACTAACCATCTAAGTTCTCATGACTACGCGTCTATTATTCATGTGGACTACCCATTCCGTATTTTATATTACTTAAACTAATGTGGATTATCCATAACACATTTTATTTTACTTAAACTGATGTGGACTATTCATCTTACATTTTATCATTTAAACTTACGTAGAATATCCATATCACATCTTATAGTTTTTCAATGATGACAATGAACCCTTAAATCAACCAATTAGATATTTTCTATCTCTGGTATGATGTAGATGGTCCATCATACATCTTATAGTTTTCCTAGGATGATTATGAACCTATCACATGGCTATTTAATTCATGTTATCCACATGTTTCCATTTATCCCATGTTACCCACATGTTTAACTTTACTCCGTGCTACCCACATGTTCATCATTAATCCATGCTATCCACATGTATAACTTGCTTCTATTGGTATCCCAATTAAGCTATTACCCCTTAGTTATTTAAATTTCATGGTGACATACATTGGTAACCCTAAAAGATTTCATGTCAACCCATTAAGATATACCTTAGTGTCCCTAAGGTTCGAATTTAAATTTTTGCAACAAATGCCTTTCCACCACATATAAGCTCAATGTGTATTAGCATCGACATCTATAATTAAAGTCCTTGTTATCATTTTATTAACGATGTATGGTCAATGCCGTTGGCCCATAATTTAAACAAGGAAATCATTCCTTTGTATTTTCAAATTCTAATGCCATTTGTAAAAACCCTTTTTATATTGCCATATACATGATTGAAAATGATATAAGGTTTATAGCTTTCAAATTTTTTAGTTTGATCAAGTCGACATAAAATCATGTCGACGTAGAAGCATAAGGCTTTTCGCCTATTACAACTTGCAAACTAACCATTCGGCATCATGAGCCTCGACGACAATGGAGTTTTAATCCTCAGATACGTAGGTTACCACCTATTTTAAAAACTCAAAGACTAGATAAAATTGGCGTAAGGTAAACTCAACGACAAGTCTAAAAGCAGCATGTCTAGGCTCGATGGCAATTTAAAGCAATAAGGGTTAGGCTCAATGACAATTTAAGGAGGTAAGGGTTAGGCTTGATGTCAATTAAATGTGGCTTAGAGTAGGCTCGATAACCATCTGGTCGGTGAGGTTGAAATTCAAAGTCACTTATAAAACAAAGCAACATCAAAGTTATAAGGGTTGATGACTCATTAAACATATGCTACGACATGCCTCTTTGTAAAACGCGGCACTTATACGCATCGACATGCCTATCTCGAGGACCATCTCTCTATCTTCGTTACTATAACCTCGACAAGGTTCCAACCCAATTTACTCCATGCCAAACTCATTAACATCATGAATATTGGTTTGTTCCACATTGATGATAATGAATTGAGGTGAGATATGGGTCGACATGGTAGAACAGTAATTAACTTGAAAACTGCCAATTTTCTATAAAAATAGTATCTTTTCACCAAACTTCCATAATTTGTCAAACTCTCATTAGCTAATAAAAGCTTTACCAATTTCTTTACTAAAAACTGTCACGCCCTATTTCCTAGATCCAAAACATTATTTCAAATAATTAATTAACCTTTTATATCCATATTCTAGTATAAATAATTTCCTTAATTCAAAATTACTTGGGAAAAATCCTAAAATTTACGGAAAATTTAGAATATCATTCTCTTCACTATATAAAATTTTTAGGGCCAAAAGCTATATTTAATTATTTTATATATTTAAATCCTAAACTTAACCCATATCCTCACTTGGAATATTCATCAAATATTTAAACAAATTCAAAGAACTATAAAATTTAAAACCTATCTCCAAAATATTGTTTTACACCACATATAAAAAACTCGACTCATTTGGAGGATGAAAACTACAAATTTAACCTTAAAACCCGATTAAACAATTATTATAAAATTCTTATAATATATTGTTCTATTCAAACAATATTAGCTCAACCAATCATAGTATATTTTACAAAAATTAACTCGGGTGTTACCCATAATCGAATTCAAGATTAATTATATTGATAGAATCATATTATTCACCTTGGTTTGATAATAGATTTTGAAATTTTATTATTCCTTAATCTTCCTAGCTTTCCTTCCTGAATCTCTACTTGATTTTCATGACATGGGTGGTAGTTAATAGTCATTCTTGCTTGAGATTTTTGATTATTTTGATTTATGAAATCATAATTAGAATGTAATAAGGGTTTAGGGATTATGATGTCTTATTTATTCCTATATTACCCTTTCCTTATTCAACTATATGATTAGGTTATAAAACAATCTATGTATTTATTTGGTTAAGGCTCGACCTTAATTATATTCAAATCTCAGTTGCCTTATAACTCCAATCATCACATTATTCTATTTAATATATCTAATTAAATCTTCTAAATAATGTTAATTAAAATTAGGGATATTACATCCTTCTCACTAAAGAATGCATTATGATCCTAAGATGAACGAGGAACTCTTGCTTGAGTCCCTCGAATTAGTTGGTGAGAAATGAAAAGAGACTAAACTAAGGGTAGTTGCTCACTAGAAAGGAGTAAAAGACATTTAATGTGAAGGTCGGAAACTATACCATTAAGATATGTGATCTTAGTTTGAAATGGATCTTTCGTGATACAGGGGCACTTGGTCTAAATTAGGAAGATTGCTATATGATTGAACAGCAGTTTGGAGGCAGAACATTCAAGCTATCAACTGTGGATGGGATCCTGATTCCGCGGGCAAGGAATAACAAGCATCTATGATTCTATTTCACTTAGATTTATTTATTTATTTATTACAACTAAGACATCCTCATTGATGGGGTGAGCTGTAAAAATGAAAATCTTCTGGTCTTTTCATAAATAATGTTGGCTTTTAGAATCAAAGGAACCATATTCTTAAAAGTCTAAGATTCCACAGCATGATCTACGGCCGAATCGGACATTCAGTGTTTTGAAAAACCAGATATATATAGGTGCCCTAAGATAGGTACTGATGTACTCCTCAAATCCATGATCAAGTTGAAGTAGTATAATCATATTGGGGTGGATCGGACGATTTCCCTCACACGTGTAATCTTTGACCAACATCCGAAGATTGGCCATGTCAAGGGTTGGTGCTCGGAGATAAGCATCTAAGACATTGGATCTAGAAGATAGAAACCGACATATATATCTATTTGCAGACAGGTCATGCTTAAGCCTTGGTAGGACACGCTTGGATAATGATAAGCGAAGGTGGTCGATAAACTTTTGTGATCAACGCAAAGTGACAGGCGAGGTCAAATATGGACGTAAAGAGATAGGCATCCAAGACATCGATTCCCAAAGATAGAATTCGACGTATAACTAAATCTTTTGTAAGTATAGCCACGTTTATAGATCAACGTGATATGTTTAGCTAATGAACAACAAGGTTGATTGATGAGATATCTTTAATTGTCACTCGAAAATAGGTGAAATGGAAGGAAGATGCCCAGATACAGAAATTCAATGCGCACATTCTCAAAAACAGAAGTCGATACAAGATCAAGTCTTTCAAGAGTATGACCTCATTCATAGTCAAATAGAATATGTTCAGTCAAAGATAAACGAGGATGGCCACAAAGTTAGCTAAAGTAGTACAACTGTATTTACGACTAAGCGAGATACACTCAACCAAAGTTAGTTAGAATTGACTAAAGAAGTGCATTTATGTCTATCCAAGTAAGAAGTATATTGGCGATGATAAAAAAACGGAGTAATAAAGCAATTGTAGGAATTTATTTATATGTATAGTGTTATAGTATATAATGGCACTACACAGACATGAACATGTACAATATGTATACAATTGAATTACATATGATTATGTTATACATGCAGGCAGGTACATAGACAAATAACACAAAAGAAACAGTAATCTAAATGCGAAAAAGTTTGAATGGAAATAATCTTTAATTTACACATCTTTTGTATAGAAGTTGCGGGTGCCACTCCCATACAAAGGCATCCTGTATAAATGAAATGCCAGAAAAGAACAAACACTAAAAAGGTAAAATGAAAATGTATTCAAAATCTATAGAGATCATCTAATTCCCTCGTCCTTAATTACCTCCCCTTGTAGTTTACCTAGTGGGTCGTTTCCTAGTGGTAGCCTTTATCTCCTCCCCTTCTTCTTCTTTCTCTATAGAACCTTCCTAGGAAGGAGAGAATTCCTCTTCAACCATCCAATTGAGAGGGTCTTTGGATTTTTTAAAGGGGGTTGGAGGTTTTAGAAATGCCAGCACGATGACCTTAGAGCGGCCTGACTTTTATAGGAGGGCTCTTGAGTGTAGTTATAAATTTTCCAGAACCGACGGGGGGTTTCTCTGTTCTCAACTCCATATCAACTTTAATCTTATCAAAATCTAACTTCAACCTCTCCATTTTTGAAATTCAGTCAGGTTTCTTTGCACAGACGATTGTATCTCCTCATTAAAAGATGCATCGACGTCTTCCAGCCCATTCTATGCCCTTATATTCTCTGAATCTATTTTAGGGCCAGAGATGGAGGGAGGAATTAGAGGAACGAATGTTATAGTTATGGAGGTGGATACTTTTGCAATATCATTTAGTCTAGAAGCATGAGTAGCTAGTGGCAGAGGGGGCAGGAATGGATGACCTATAACTTAATAGAGAGAAAGTTGTAGATTAGTGATGTCCTTGGGAAAGAATTAAAGATTCTTGAAGACTAGAGAGATTAGAGCTATACCTTGACCACCTAGAGTGTCCTTTAGTAGGACTTGATAACTTTTCCCTCCTTAAGAGTAGGATGGACCGGTTGAATGACTGGATGAGTGAGTGAAAAAGTATGAGCGCACGGTGTAGCAGGTGCGGATGTCTTGGTTATAGTAGCCTCGGAAGTAGTTGCCATGGATGTAGTGATATCTGCCGAAGATCTTTCAAAGTTGGAGTGGAAGTTTCTACATGATCTGATGACTTGGGATCGGTGTGAGCCTTAGCAGACACCTAGCCTGTAGCTGTTTGCTGCCAAGAATTCCCATCCCATTTCTAGGGCCATCGATTCATCTTTGCCTAAACATTGATCTTAAATACTTTACATCACGTTATGGACACTGCTCTTGACCCTACATTGGATTTCCTCCCAAGCATCAATAAATGTTTCTAGAAATCCATTCCAAGCCACTTCAGATTCTATCATATTGGTAAAGAATTGAAGAAAAGTAGCTTCTATTTCTACATCAGTTTGGATACCCTTTGCTTTGAGGTCTGCATTTTCTTCTTTGACGTCGATGAGCTCGACTTAAACTTTTCTTTTGATTCTGTTTTATCTTTTAAGTTGGCTCTAAGTTTCTCCACTTTAGCTTAAAGCACTGTTCTCTTTAATTTTTTCCATGAGCTTAACATTGGTAGCTTATGCGAACTTTAATTGTGACTTTAAGACTAAGGTCTCTTGCATTTAGACCCTGGTCGGCATAGCAATTCTTGTTTGTAAATCGTTGGTCGACTTTGTTTCCTCATATCTTTCCTTTGGTAATTATCATCAATTATTACTTATAAACTTTGCATGTCTCCGCTATGGTTGGCGCTCTCTAATTCGAAGGAACTTATGATCAACCGATTAGCCCGGTTGACATTGGAGAGGACTTAGGCGAGATTTTTCCATTCGAACGGTTGCTCCACGACCTCCTTAAGTTAATTAAGGCCTGCATTAGTTTCACTATGAGAATGGTCCTTGACATTACAATCAAATCACCTCTTCTAGGAAAAAGCAGGGTAGAGCCGCTTGCATCTTTATGGTAATAGTAGTAAATCATCTTTTAGAGGATGGAAGAGGAGCATTGTGACTTGAACAAGTTTCCTTACTAGCTTTATGAGATTGCATGGGTTGTGAAGGGATAATAATTTGGGATTGTTGGGAAGCAGAGATAGTAGTGATGAGAGGTTAATATGATGGGGGAAGCTTCTGATGAGCAGATAGTTGTTACTGTGAAGAAGGGAAGCAAAGATACTGCTTCTAATAGGAATCGAAGTCGCACACCATAAGGGACATGCGGTCCTCGTTGTTTTTCTTGGCAGCACTATTTTCTCTGAACATCGCGTTGCTCCTATTCTTCGCAATGGTTGATAGAATTAGGGGTATGCCTTATAGAGAATTATGTAAATTGTTACATATATCTAACTTTATAGATAATTTAGTTCGAAATAAAAGGTGTTTTCTTTTTATTATATACTTGCTATAATTAATTAATTTAATAGAAAATCAATAAATGGTATGTATTGTGATAGTAGTTACAATGTGTTGTAATCATGAGTTATTTATCGTAATATAATAAATATACCATTTTAAATATTCATAGTTAAGATGTGTCAAAACAGGATATTGATACATCCATTGAGACTAGAGTACGTAACGCTTTCTAAATATAGGGCAGTGTATTACTCAGGATAGGTGGAGGCAGTAAGGGGTTATGTACTGTTAGTTATTGGATAGCTATGGAACGACTCACTCGATAGTTTTCTACAAATTTATATAACCAAGGCCTAACAGAAAATATCGATGTGACTAATTAACATAGTTCTCTTGGCTTGAGAACACTATCGACTTCAATATGGAAACTAAACTTTGATTATAGTTAAATCATGACATAGCATCCATCGAACGACTAGAGTTGGGTTGAGTGAAAGCATTGGAAGTGAAACATTATTAAAGAGAGAATTCTTCTCCTCAATTATCTAGGGTTAGTATCATAGGGTCAACTAAATGAAACTCAAAGTCAAACTCTCTGTCCTGAGCAGTACGGTTAATTATTATTATTATTACTACTGAACCATAAATTTTGTGTTTGGACTATAAAAATTGAATATGGATGATATTGAAATTTTGACCATTATCGAATTCCATAAGCCCTAATGTGATATAGTATTGACGAAGATAATTGGTGTAAATGATTGTCACTATCGGGTATGCTTATATAAGTTAGATTATATTATACCCAAAAAGATGTGTAAGCGATAAATTTAGCCAAAATGCCATACTGCTAGCTAAGGTGACATGCGAACTTTAATTTTCAAATTATTCAATATTGATCATTGATTGAATTTACACCTTTAAGTCGCACAACCTTAACGATGAATACTTTGAATAAACCACATAATTTAATTAAATCAAAAACTATTGTAAACTAATTAAATTGAATAATATTTATGAGATATTAATTATTAAACTTTATTTGATTTATTTGAATACTATTAGCATTTAATAATGTGAGTATACAAAAGTTATAAAGCCGTGTACTGATATAAGGTATCAATAACATATTTAAATTGGGTTTGAAAAGATTAATTGCTAAGTGCTTTTGGGAAGTTTTTTGATGCCCGCATGAAAATGATGAAAAAGGGGAGAGGTTTCAAATGCGATTTGAAAATCCAAATGAGCAATTAAAAGAAGGAATTAAATCTCCATCTTTTACTCCTCACAAATGATTTTCGCCTTTTCTCTTTAATGTTATTTCTTTTACTAAAAATATGAAGAGTAGGGAGAGGATTTGATTAGATTCAATTGGGAATTAAACAGGGAAGGTTTTGAAGGAGAGAATTGAAAGGTTACAATGTTTCCTCCAAAACATATTCTCTCTTATTCGATTATTCTTTCCGTAGAAATTTTTTTATTTTCTTTCTCTTGCTCTCCACCTCTCACTTAATGGCCCCTATGATAAATAAATTCTCTAAAACAAATTCCAATAAAATTAATAACATTCATGGGTGTTTGCCTCTAGATCCTTGGGAAATCCAAAAGTTGATTCAATCGAGTCGGAGTTTTATTCTTCATTTAAGGTGCAAATCTTAGGCTTCATATTTAAGTAATTCTAATTTTATTTTATTCCATATTCACCATGTTAATGAAGTTTAAATCCTATGCATGCTATATCTAGTCTCATTATTTTTTCATTATGTTGACCCTAAGTGTAGATCTAATATATGTTAATTGGTTGTATGTTAATCATGATAATATAATTAGATCCTACATTTGCTGCAACCTTTTTATCATATGTTCATATTATATGTATGGTTTAGATCTAATTTATTTTATAATGAATTATATATGCCTAATTGTCCTATCTAATTTTGTCATTATTTTAGAAATTATTATTTAATAATAAATAAGGCAAACAAATAAATAAAGAATTTTAGACTAAAAACTAATTTTGATTGACTGATGTATTCTTTACCTCGTCATATACACAAATATAAATTAACTATATATGTAATTTATTTAAAATTACTTCGGAGAATGAATACATGTTTCACATATTTGTTATTTTGAATGTAATTTTTGATTGTTGTTGACATTTGTTCAGAAGTTTTTCTAATTAAAAAAAAAACATAAGTGGACTTTTGTGCAAATATGTCATAAGCCCTTTGAATCCTACTTAAGTTAAAGCAGATTTCAATTTGTTACTTTAACTTTAAAATATATAATATATTACAAAGTGTGTGTGTGTGTTATTTTAATTTAAAACATAGTTTGTATTTATACATATATGCATACATAAATGTGTTCAAATTGTTCTGAAATAGTATCGAAGATAAGTAAATGAAATGAGATAACTCTTCCACCTTTTCCTCTACTTATTAATTGCTTAATTTAACATGATCGATTGTCATTTCGAATATATGTAAACTTTTGATTGGTTAAAACAACTTTATAACATATTATATATAAGTAAATATAAGTAAACTATATATACATATATTGTTATTTTACATATTTTTAAAATAAACTATGGACAACAAAAAGACATATATAAAGGGAAAATGTGGCTGTTGCGGTGTAAATCCCAACATCTATATACATACACAATAACTCCATACGCTCCTTATATGTTGCACTTTCACCATACATACAAGAATCTATTTGATACATTCGTTATTATATATTTGAATTCAAATTAAATTTAAATCACCATAAATAAGGTTTTATGTAAAATTTTATTAGATTGTATCTAATATACCTTAAGACTTCATAGGTCCAACATGAACCAAATACGAATTTTTTTGAAATCTACATATTCCATCTACTTCCAACCGGATTGGTTCTTTCAATGCTATCAGAGCGAGATTGGTTGAGGCGTTCACCTAGTGCATTGGATGTCCCAGGTGCGATCCCTACAATTGGCATGATAGGGGGTTCTCACATTATGATCTGTGACGAAGTATAACGACCCGCAAATCCGTACCCCTTGAGTCGACACTATTCTATCTTAATCAACTCAAGTTGTACAGAAATACGAACCGTTTGGGTTAAAGAAGAAGAGGTAGAAGGAGAAAGTAGAGAAAACAACAACAGAATCTAACCATCGCAGTGGAGTAAAATATAATAGATAATAAATAATCTTTACTCAAAATCAAATATATCTGTTTACATATATTACATCATCAGAGTACATCAATCACAGATCACATCAATAACATACAACTGGATACACAGCTATACAACACAGCGGAATATATATATATATATATATATATATATATATATATATATATATATATATAAACAAGTATGAATGTACGTATCGTCATCTTGCTCGTCTTCTGAGCTCCACAGCATCATATCCTGTATCCTATAATACTCGGTCTGACCCGAGCATTACAGTTAAATAACACCCGAGTCAGTCTGGAATACCAGCGTGAGAAAATCACACCCAATTGATTATTAAAGTTTCAAAAATCCTTTGAAAACAAAAGCATCTCATAAGACCACGCCACAAATAAACATGTCGGGTTTTTACCTTACGATAGCTAAAACAATTTCTATAGAAATCCTCTGATATTATAATAGGGTCTATATACAAATACTTATAAAATAGCCGAAATTGTTACATCTATTAAATTCCAGCTACTAGCCACAGAGTGGGTAATACAAACAAAAACTCGTACAAGGCTCGTATGGAGAATGGATTTCCAACTAATGACTAGGCACTGGGGTACCACCTGTCACAGTACGAGGCCTAGATCACCGTACCGAGGAGTACGCCCGCTCCCCTGCAACACAAGGCCGGGACTACCCCTTACCGGATAATCCCGAGTGAGATCACCCCGCGGTTGGGATTAGCAACCGCCCACTAAGCCGAAATAAAAAGGGACATCTAGACAGGAATGACCTCACCCTGCTTGGGTGCTACCCACCTAGCCTTGCTGCATAACCCCTGATTTTCAGTCATTCCCGGTTGATGAGGCTTGAGGCTAAGCGTTACCTTTAAGAACAATATTCCTTAGAATGCCCATCGTCCACCTGACGATGTTTCGCAAGCATTCATCCATACAAGTCCGTCCTGGGTTCGAACGGAACCGAAGGCACTATTCCTACTACATCCATTTTGGAAATATCCTCAAGATTAGTAGCGACTAGTCCTTGCACTTCACAGCTCCATCTTCGAATCCAAAAATCGTTTTTCACGAAACGTACAAACCGGATCGAAGTGGTTTTCGAGAAATAAATCTCCATCCCGGTCTCTTCGAAACGATCAACGCCTTTTTGTCCAATATTGATAGTCAGTTATTTAACTGTCAATTTATATTCACAAATATCCATCAAACAATAAATAATTTCCCAAATTATTTATTTATCTCAAAAATATCTTTCCAAGGTATATTTTCACTTTTCAAACCCCGTTTGAAAACAGTTTCAACATATTCCTTTCCCGGAATAATTTCCCAATATTTATTTCCACTGAAACGTCAAGTATAAAATACTTTTAGCTTATAATAATTTAAAAGCACTTAGTTATAAAATATACTTCATAGCCTTAAAATTTTAAAACTACTTTAATACATAATTAAATTATGTACTTTAGGAATATTAATGAATAAGGCTACTTTTAAAAATATAAAACTAGATTTTCTTTATAAAAAACAAATACCAAGTCATTTAATAATTACTACGATAATAGTCTTGAAAAATATTTATTTTAGAATTTAAACATTTAAAAATAATAAATTTTCTAAGATATGCTTTTTAAAACAACTTTAAAACCTCTAACTTATTTAAAATTGCTTGAAAATCGTACTTGGCTATCCAGTGAAAACACTCCTCTCTTTCACATCTTTAAAAAAAAACGAATCACTATTTATTTATTTTTAAACGAATTTCCCTTCCTTTATAAATTTCCACTTTGAATTCATATTTAAAATATCCACTGATATTTTATTTTACCTGATAACCCAGTGTAAAACTTCCAAAATCTCAGTTAAAATAAATTCTTTATTCATTCCAATAATATCACTTAAGCTTTACCATTTATTATTACCCCTAATAATTCAAATTCCTCTTATTTCAAATTTTTTAGAGTTTTGCAATCACTTTATTTTATTTTATTTTATTTTCAATTCGTTATTAATTTATTCCAATTCATTAGAATTATTTTACTTAAAAATTTACTCTTTTATTTCTTTCGAAAATAAAATTCTAGGGATTTAATAATTTATTTTACTGAGATATTCAATCCAACCATACCGTTCAATACTTCAATTATTCATAAAATCATCACGGGATATCAAATATTCAGAACACAAAATATTCAGTAATCTAAATAATTTCGAGGGGTCCAGTTGGATCCCTCCAACCTGTTTTCCCTGCATCCAAAGATGTTAGCACAATAATATGCCAATTCCAGAATATAACGTACTATAACACATCAATCAATTTCAACCATTCAAACAATTATTTAAATTTAATCATTTAAATTTAAATTTAACTGGGTGAGATTAACTCACCTTTGGCCTTAGATTGCCATTCACCTCAAGCCCGCCTTGTTTTCCGCAATTTCTAACCTTGAATAAATATTATATGATTTATTAATATTCAAAATAAAAAAAACGAACCGTTAAGTACCATTTAATAAATTCAATTTGCTAGTGATTCAAATTTGGACTAATTTTCCTTTAAATAATTTCTTAGTTACTCAAATAAATAGATAGGTTAATTAACCAAATTATTTTTGAAAATTTTAATTAAGCTTTAAATAAAAATAGGTACATATGTGTATTCATCCTATTTTATTATTATCATTTTTGAAACAGCCTATATACTTTAATGAATTGCTTAACTGCTTTTTATCAAATTACATATAACGTTTCTTTAACTATCTACATCTTATATATATCCGGTTTATCTCAATACTTTAAACATGCATGTACACATATATTACTAAACTGCTACTGTAAAAAATTTCTGGCAAAAATATCCTTTTCTTTTCATTATTACTATATTTTTTTTATATATATAAACTAATGACTTGATTAATCACAGTAATTAAATTAATTACAAATGCTATACCCAAGTAGGATTCACGAAGACAGGAACGACCATGTCTCTGCCCTATGATAGCTCGACGCCTGGATCACCTAGCTCCACCCCTCCACGCTCTGCCCTGCCTCGCAAACCCCAATCCTTCCCTTAAGCGATCACCACGACCTGGCATCCTTGCCCTAACCCATGCGGCCCTCGGTCCAAATGCACTTCGATCTGGTCGACCGTAATTACATAGTTCGAAAAGACGAAGGAAGTAGCTCGCCATCATCGCGAAGCCTCACCTCGCAACGTCAAGCCCTCAAATCGCGATTCGAGATTTCCAAGCAGGCCGAGGTCAAATCGATGGGGATTTGAATAGGGAATTGCCGAACGAAGCTTGGCCATTGATTTAATTTTTCTTCTCTTCTTTTTTTTTCTTCTCCAGTGGGTTTGGTTTTGATTTATGGAGGAGTCGGAAGGGGAAAGTAAGGATTTCATTTGAACGAGAAAGTGAATTATTCGGCCATGAGAAACTCGCATTTCTTTTATTTGATTTCTGATGATTGTTGAACAGGATACCGTGATTTAAAAGAAAAGGAGGAGGAGACACAAAGGGATGGTAGCGTGATTAAGACGAGAAAATGGAAAATATCTATGTGCGTCAGAAAGTAGGGTGGCTGATGTACGATATAGGTTGGCTGTATTTTGATTTTTATATATTTAATATTATTAAATTTTCAAAATATCTTGTTTAGCATAACTCGAAATCTCGAATTCCAAATCAGACCTGCCGACAGGCGTTTATAAGGCTATACCCGTATTCCGAACACAATGGAACGTGTTTCGGAAGCTAATTTAATTATATGTGGAAGTTAGCTTTATAAATCGATTTAAAATATTAAATTGCTGATTTTAATTCCAATGGGTTTCTCACCCGTACGAGCAAACGGTAAATCCAAACGCTACCAAAATTGAAATCCGATAATAACTAACTACTGCGGATCCAATAGAACAGGTTTCGCCGAATTCCGAGACTGTGTCCCGGAAGGCTATTTTTAAATTCAATTTAAACGATAAAATTTCAAAACTGAACAGATCACTGTTAAATTCAATTTTAACACTTCTGTTATCTTAAGTATTATCAATATAGATTTTATAAGCCTTCAAATTATTTTTAATAGGCTTAAAACTCCAGATTCAACAATTCTCCCAACTTCAAAATTATTTAATTCAATAATTAATTATCAAACAAATTGTGATATTCGTAATTCAAGTTAAATTTTGCTCTATTGAATATTTAAAATCAATTAAATATTCTGATCTTTAAATGCTTGAAAATTCCGGATCGTCACATTCCTCCCCCGTTAAAAGAATTTCGTCCCCGAAATTGCTAGTTAGGAAGAACGATCCAATACCCGTTTACTTATTCCCAAAACCAAACAATTTAAGATTCTACCAACTATCTTTTATTAAAGAATCATTATTATTCTTATTAACATTCCAGACTTTTCCAAAACCTTCTATAGTTTTCAAACTATATTATTGTTTAACCATTCATGTTTCAATTTAAAACCAAATCTTGAATTATCAAAATTTTCTCAAAAATTTTCTAACTCCCTAAATTCCCGAAAATTTTTGCCAGCGTCTCCTTTGCGCGGCTAGCTCGGTACAACTACAAAATGGCTCTACGGCCTCCCAAATCCAAAAAGAAAACAAAAGGCCAAGTGGCTCAATTAAAATCCCAATCAAATTTCACAAAAAATTTAAACACATACCTTTTTGGTCGGGCAATTCAATTTTTATCATCTGATATCAAAACCAATTTTTCTTTTCTTTTATAATACCTGCATACCTGCTTGACAATAATATCCAATCACAATATTCAAAAACATTTTATCGTTTATTCATTCAAATATTGACTTAAATTATATTAGTGTATCAATTTTCATTTAAGAATTCACCATTCCCTCTTAAATTTAGTATAAGCATTTCATATGCTTCTTATATTCATTTTCACTTTACCACTTTAGTTTATATCCATTTCTATTCAAATCGGTTCTTTCATTTCCATATGAATTCAATTTATCTTTAACTTTAAATATTGAATTTTATTTTCCATTTATAACTTATTCATATCATTATTTTAAATTGGTTTCATTTACTAGTTTATTTTAGTTTTCAAATTAAATTCGTTAGTTGTAACAACCCGCATATTTATCGATTTTATATTTAAATATTTTACTTATATATTATATCGTTAATCGGATTTTGGTCCGAAAAGCTACTTTTTGCAAACGGTCAAATTAGGACTCGAGACTACTTCCATTGAGTTCGAAATGCTGTTTACAACTTCTTTAAGTATAAACATCGATATGTTTAGAGTCAGTGGAATTTCACGAACTTTTCCCGCTTTGGACTTTGGGTTGGTTTAGCCCATTAAAACCCAAGTCCCAACCCCTTCTCCTCACTCTTCATAAGTTCCTAACTAACTCAAGATTTGCATTAATGGTGAAGAGAATGGGAAATTAAAACTCCAAGCTCAAATTTAATTGCTAATCCAACATTCAACTCCAAATTCAAGTAAAAGATATTGGATTCAAGCTTTGGATTGCTTCTCCTTGCTTTCAAGCTTCATCTTCATAAATTCTGGTGCAAAGGTGAGATTTTTATCTCACACTCTTGCTTATAACTATCTTGGACTGTTGGGAATGGTTCCCTATCACTTTAACATGCACATTTGCATTTGGTTTGGATTGGATTGGCCAAAAACTCCACTTTTTAGTGTTTTTGGTGAATTTCCAGCCTTAGGTCGTTCTGGACCCTTAGGTCGCTCGGGTTCGTGGCTTGCGTGCGTGGAAAAGTCGCCTGGACGTTAGGTCGTAGGTCGCTCACGAGTTAAGCCTTAAGCCGAAGGTCGTTCGCGAGTTAAGCCTTAGGTCGTTTGGCCTTTATAACGTTACGTCGCTCGCGTGTTATAACTTTAGGTCGCGCTGGCCTTAAGTCGTAGGTCGTCTCCGACCTAATATTACCTCTGCTATTTCACTAGGTCGCGCGGGCCTTAGTTCGTAGGTCGTGAGTCTCCTAGGTCGTAGGTCGCTCGGTCCTACTTCTGTCCCTAAGTCGCGTAACCCCATCACCTTTAGGTCGTTAGGCCTATATGTCGTTAGGTCGTTACACCTATAACCCGTTAAGTCGCGAATACCTTTAGGTCGCGAACCCCATTAGGTCGCAAACCTCTTTAGGTCGCCTGTCCCTTAAGTAGTTAGGTCGTTCGACCAGTGATGCTGTTAGGTCGTTTGACCCGTGTTACGTTAGGTCGCGCACCCTCTTAGGTCGCTTGACCTTGTTTCCTGTTAGGTCGCGTGACCTTATTTTTGTTAGGTCGTGAACCTTGTTAGGTCGTGAACCATGTTAGGTCGCTCATCCTTAGCTCGCGTACCTTCTTAGGTCGCGCACCCCCTTACGTCGTTAGACCTCAGTTTTTGTTTTAGGTCGTAGGCCGCTTATCTTCACTAGGTCGTACCGTTTTGGACGGGGCGCTGCCCCCTGGACCCCCATGGCCTGACCGGGTAGGTCGAACCCCGTAGCAGGGGCGTTGCCCCCGCACCCCCACCTTGGGGGTTGCCACCTCCCCTCCGTAGGGGATCTTATCTGAAAAACATTCAACAGAACTTGTTGAGCTGATTTCCTTGGATTTTTATCACATCTTCGAATGTGATCTTTGTGATTGATTATTTCTACAATCGCTTATGTGATTTGTCACTTTAAAATATAAAGGTTTCAAAACTAGTAGTAAATATCAAAACTCTTTCAATAAAAGGATTTCAACTCTTTTTTAATAACAAAGCTCTTTTTTTAACCCGTTTTCCAATCTATTAGTATATACAAACCTTTACCTCACTCGGATGAGAAATCTAATTAAACGGCTTAGTAAAACAAGTGGTATGAAATGCTTGCATTTGCTTCGTCGGTTAATTCTTGGACTTGTTCGATTGAACCTCTAGTGACAATTTTATTAGTGAAGATTTACAGTTTGTTCGTAAATATTTAAGTTAAGCTAGTGGTTATGGGACATGAAACTAAACATTTATATTTACTGACTTAGTGTAATTGACACTTCTCGTTGATCATGACGATCATTTTATGATTTAGACTAGCAATTGTACGATGTCTCTTTGTTTGCAAGGTTAGACTAGACCTCATTGGTGTGATTCCGACTCACACATATCTCTTTGTCCGCAAGGTTAGTCTAGACACCATTTGTGTGATTCCACTCACACATACCTTTTTGTTGCGAGGTTAGGCTAGACACCAATTGTGTGATTCCACTCACACATACCTTTTTGCTTTTTGTTTAGCCTAGACCTCATCTGGGTGATTCCGACTCACCCATATGGGGTAGCTCCCCACGGTCTTCAGACCGTCATGTGATAGGCCTCTTTCCCTTTTTCTGTGATTTCTGGATTTCTTGTGTTGATTTCTGGAATTTATGTCATTGACTTGTTATGAGTACAAGTTTAGGGTATGATGCCCTCTTTGGATCTTTGAGAAGATTCTTGTGATATTGATTGATCTTCTGTTGATCATCATTTGCATACTTATAGTAGTATGTCAGTATGGATATTTTATGTTTATGCCATATCTTTTATTTTATATCATGTCATCTAATATTTATAGCTAAACTGATCCGTTTATTATTTTCTTAAATAATACTCGGGCCAGGCCGAGATGTTACAGGTGCTTCTGCTTGGCTTCTTCCCGGAATTTGCTACTCTGACTTTTGGCTAACTATTTAGATTAGCAGTTTTTGTTGTATACACTTGAGATATAGACTCATAGTTGTATTATTTTGTATAGCACGTGTTGCTATTCTTTTGTATTATCGTGGATCTTTTTGACCACTACTCTGATGTACACTTTCATGTGTAAGTTATATATTCATATCTTCTTCCACCTTTGCGATATGGATGGCTGTGACTGATTTGTGTTATGCTTATTTCTATGTTTGTTTCCGAAGATTATTTATAGCCACCGTGTGATAAGCAATTACATGGATGGTCGCTCCTCAACAGCCTTATTCTCCGCGCTAGTTGACAGCACTACACCGTAGTGTTCTTGGCTAGCGTGGGTATAGAGGTGGGGCGTTACATTAGTCGTTGACACAATTTTCCAAAATTTTCTAAAATTTTCGAACTCCCAAAATTTCTGAAAAATTTTGGCAGTCTCCTTTGCACGGAGGAGCTTTTGCAATTTGACAAAAGAGATAAATATATATACATCGACCCACCCGGTCGGAAAAACTAAATACAGTTTATATTTCCTATTTTTATTGCGTAGGCATACCTTATTTAGCATTTTTAAGCAAGCAGCTTATTTATTTAGCAGTTAATGCAACCCAAATCCAGCCACACGGCTTCCAAAAACCTGTACTTACTCAATTTAAACATGTAAGTGACAAATATACAAAGTTTATAGCATTTAACTTAATTGCAGTGGTTAAAACATATGAATTCTAAAAGAAATGCACATCAAACATTTTCCGTAAGCAATTTATACAATTTCCATACTAATTCAACTGTTCCAATTAATTTATAAACCATTTTCATTCAATTTGAATGGTTTTCAATCCATTCGTATATCACTTCATCAATTCGAATGGTTCAAAACTCAATCGCTTACATTTAATTTATTCTTAAGCAAATTGAACTCATATTTAATTCAGTTGCTCTCAAAATCAATTCATTTTACTTCTATCAATTCATTGGATTTTAATTACTCCTATTTGCATCCAATGACAATTTATTCTATGCAGTTTGACGAAATCTATGTGAATAAACAAGTATTTATGTTTCATAGCCAATTTAAATGGATTTTAACTCAATTTATACTCAATTCTATTTCATTTTCAATTTATTCACAATCCATATATTCTCATTTTCATTACATTTCAGATTTGAATCCATTCACTTGCAATTCATTTTATTAACCAAACCAGTTCATTCAAAACCATTAACAATTTAGGTTCATCTTCATTGCCAATTAAATTTCCTTTTTATTTTATTTCATTCATGACCATTTATTTAGCTCGACCAATTCCAAGCTTGCACCCCCGAATTAATTCAAACCAAGCTTTAATTAATGGTCTTCCAATTTTACTCGTAGTCGAGCTTCTAGTTATTCTCATCTTAAGTTGATTTACTCAATTTATTTCTCTTCAAACTTAAGTTCACTTCCATTTGATTCTTATTTATCCCATCCATTTATTTATTTAACATAATTAGTTTATCCACATTCACTTAAACCATTCTAGTAAACTTGAAACATTCTATTTTTTTATTATTGTCTCAAGTTATTTCAATCCCTTAATAATTTAAATGGTTTACCATTATTTATTTCAGAATTTTGATTCCATTAAATATTATCGGCAACTCACCGAATTTTATTTCAATTAAAATCATTATTACTTGATTTAAATCCAATCCACCATCATTACACTTAGTTTTAAGTTGAATTCAATTCAACTCTCCTTCATCTCTTCTGCTTAAGTTATTCCACTTCAATTTATTCAATCTTTTTTTTTCTATACTTAAGCTCATTTCATTTTGCAAATAAATTTCCCTTTTTCAATTTACCATTCACTATTATGAACTCACAATTCAATCTAATTTACTTCACTAACAATCCAGGTCGAATTTGATTTATAACTTGATTTTTATTTTCAACCTTCAACATAAACTGACAATTCAATTTCATTAACTAATTTATTATCTAATTAGTCTTTTTCCCAACTTATAATCCAGAACTTTAGTTTAATCTCAAAATCTCTTCATTTAAATTTTCTTAAGTTCAAATTTATTTTATAATTCAAGTTTGGATTTTTATTTTATTTTTCAATTCATCAAAAACATTTATTTTGGGTTTCTATCCCACTTTTCAAATTTTATAAGTCACAACTTGTTATTTACACAATCCCATTCATTCTAGGCTTGAATATATTCATCTTTTATTTTTAACTCAAGCCTTATGCTTATTTATATCTCAAGCATTTTTTTTTATTACCCTGGAATTTTAATTCTTTTATAAGTTATTTTGATTTATTCATTCCAATCCAATTCTTATCCAACTTATTTCCATCTATTCAGGTAAGAATCTAATTCCATTTGATAACTCAATTGAATTTTTATTCCAATTCAATTTTATTTTAACTCGGGTTTGTTTAACTCAATTCGATTTCAACTTAATTCGAATACAACTGGATATTATTTCAGCCTACTCAATTACTTCAATCCAGTTAAATTTTTATTTCCTCAATCTAAGCTTATTTCATTTTTACTTTTCACTTAAAATTAAATTCCCAACATTCAAAGCTTACATTTCCTTCCTGATTTAAAAATCATCTTAATTTATAAGCTTACAACCTATCTCATCAGGATTTTTTTTTAAACACCCGGTTCCTGGTTTCCAGTTATTTTGAAATCTCCAACATCTCAAAATCAAAATTCTCAAAAATTACACCAACCCTGGTTTTATTCCCAACAAATTTCCTTTTAAATTTTCAAAACAACTAGCTCTTCTGAGCAAATAAATTTTTGGCAGCAATTCGTCACTTAGAAACTCAAAAATGAACATCGATGATGCTGAAGTCATCACCGAAGTTATTTTCCAGCTACTGAAGTGAATTCAATGCTATATCTCTTTCTAAAATTTATTTGAAACAATTTTCCTCTCAGTAATACCCCAAAACAACAATAATTCTATTTACCTCCAAAATACTTCCAAAATCTCCGGGGTTTTAAAGTTTCAAATTCTATTTTAATTCAAATTTTAACTAAAAATGCATTTGTATAGTTTATGCTTATACAAATTCCCAATTAATTATGTTTCAATTCATAATTTACATTTTTAATTCATATTTATAAATTTCATTTCATAATTGAATTTATCTTCTCAATCTTTGATTATATTTACAATTTCTAGTTAAATTTTCCACTTAACAATGATAATACTTTAATATTATCATTTCTACATCCAAGCAACCATATAATACTTAAATAGTTTTCAAAAACTTTCTTTATATCAAAATATATTTTTGGGTAAAATTATTTCATTTACCCATATTTAAAACAATACTGTGTCGATTGCTCTATTCTAGTGTTTAGAAACCCCTTTGATACAGTTGCGCAGACTATGTCGACGAAGGTTTATATGCCACTCGATAAACCAATCAACACAATATTAAAACGATTTATATTCACTAACAAATACGCGCTCATATCTATTAATATGCTCAAACTCATTATAGAGTACTACGGACTTTATTTTAAATGAGTAGTTCCTACCAGAGCCAAGGTTATCTCCAACCTAAGCTCTGATACTAAGTGTAACGACCCGCAAATCCGTACCCCTTGAGTCGACACTATTCTATCTAAATCAACTCAAGTTGTACAGAAATACGAACTGTTTGGGTTAAAGAAGAAGAGGTAGAAGGAGAAAGTAGAGAAAACAACAACAGAATCTGACCATCGTAGCGGAGTAAAATATAATAGATAATAAATAATCTTTACTCAAAATCAAATATATCTGTTTACATATATTACATCATCAGAGTACATCAATCACAGCTCACATCAATAACATACAACTGGATACACAGCTACAAAACACAGGAATATATATATAAAACAAGTACGAATGTACGTATCGTCATCTTGCCCGTCTTCTGAGCTCCACAGCATCATATCCTGTATCCTATAATACTCGGTCTGACCCGAGCATTACAGTTAAATAACACCCGAGTCAGTTTGGAATACCAGCGTGAGAAAATCACACCCAATTGATTATTAAAGTTTCAAAAATCCTTTGAAAACAAAAGCATCTCGTAAGACCACGCCACAAATAAACATGTCGGGTTTTTACCTTACGATACCTAAAACAATTTCTATAGAAATCCTCTGATATTATAATAGGGTCTATATACAAATACTTATAAAATAGCTGAAATTGTTACATCTATTAAATTCCAGCTACTAGCCACAGAGTGGGTAATACAAACAAAAACTCGTACATGGCTCGTAGGGAGAATTGATTTCCAACTAATGACTAGGCACTGGGGTACCACCTGTCACAGTACGGGGCCTAGATCACCGTACCGAGGAGTACGCCCGCTCCCCTGCAACACAAGGCCGGGACTACCCCTTACTGGATAATCCCGAGTGAGATCACCCCGCGGTTGGGATCAGCAACCGCCCACTAAGCCGAAATAAAAAGGGACATCTAGACAGGAATGACCTCACCCTGCTTGGGTGCTACCCACCTAGCCTTGCTGCATAACCCCTGATTTTCAGTCATTCCCGGTTGATGAGGCTTGAGGCTAAGCGTTACCTTTAAGAACAATATTCCTTAGAATGCCCATCGTCCACCTGACGATGTTTCGCAAGCATTCATCCATACAAGTCCGTCCCGGGTTCGAACGGAACCGAAGGCACTATTCCTACTACATCCATTTTGGAAATATCATCAGGATTAGTAGCGACTAGCCCTTGCACTTCACTGCTCCATCTTCGAATCCAAAAATCATTTTTCACGAAACGTACAAACCGGATCGAAGTGGTTTTCGAGAAATAAATCTCGATCCCGGTCTCTTCGAAACGATCAACGCCTTTTTGTCCAATATTGATAGTCGGTTATTTAGCTATCAATTTATATTCACAAACATCAATCAAACAATAAATAATTTCCTAAATTATTTATTTATCCCAAAAGTATCTTTCCAAGATATATTTTCACTTTTCAAACCCCGTTTGAAAACAGTTTCAACATATTCCTTCCCCGGAATAATTTCCCAATATTTATTTCCACTGAAACGCCAAGTATAAAATACTTTTAGCTTATAATAATTTAAAAGAACTTAGTTATAAAATATACTTCATAGCCTTAAAAATTTAAAACTACTTTAATACATATTAAATTATATACTTTTGGAATATTTAATGAATAAGGCTACTTTTAAAAATATAAAACTAGATTTTCTTTAAAAAAACAAATACCAAGTCATTTAATAATTACTACGATAATAATCTTGAAAAATATTTATTTTAGAATTTAAACATTTAAAAATAATAAATTTTCTAAGATATGCTTTTTAAAACAACATTAAAACCTCTAACTTATTTAAAATTGCTTGAAAATCGTACTTGGCTATCCAGTGAAAACACTCCTCTCTTTCACATCTTTAAAAAAAATGAATCTCTATTTATTTATTTTTAAACGAATTTCCCTTCCTTTATAAATTTCCACTTTGAATTCATATTTAAAATATCCACTGATATTTTATTTTACCTGAAAACCCAGTGTAAAAATTCCAAAATCTCAGTTAAAATAAATTCTTTATTCATTCCAATAATATCACTTAAGCTTTACCATTTATTATTACCCCTAATAATTCAAATTCCTCTTATTTCAAATTTTTTAGAGTTTTGCAATCACTTTATTTTATTTTCAGTTCGTTATTAATTTATTCCAATTCATTAGAATTATTTTACTTAAAATTTTACTCTTTTATTTCTTTCGCAAATAAAATTCTAGGGATTTGATAATTTATTTTACTGAGATATTCAATCCAACCATACCATTCAATACTTCAATTATTCATAAAATCATCACGGGATATCAAATATTCAGAACACAAAATATTCAGTAATCTAAATAATTTCGAGGGGTCCAGTTGGATCCCTCCAACCTGTTTTTCCCTGCATCCAAAGATGTTAGCACAATAATATGCCAATTCCAGAATATAACGTACTATAACACATCAATCAATTTCAACCATTCAAACAATTATTTAAATTTAATCATTTAAATTTAAATTTAACTGAGTGAGATTAACTCACCTTTGGCCTTAGATTGCCATTCACCTCAAACCCGCCTTGTTTTCCGCAGTTTCTAACCTTGAATAAATATTATATGATTTATTAATATTCAAAATTAAAAAAATGAAGCGCTAAGTACCATTTAATAAATTCAATTTGCTAGTGATTTAAATTTGGACTAATTTTCCTTTAAATAATTTCTTAGTTACTCAAATAAATAGATAGGTTAATTAACCAAATTATTTTTGAAAAATTTAATTAAGCTTTAAATAAAAATAGGTACATATGTGTATTCATCCTATTTTATTATTATCATTTTTGAAACAGCCTATATACTTTAATGAACTGCTTAACTGCTTTTTATCAAATTACATATAACGTTTCTTTAACTATCTAAATCTTATATATATCCGGTTTATCTCAATACTTTAAACATGCACGTACACATATATTACTAAACTGCTACTGTAAAAAATTTCTGGCAAAAATATCCTTCTCTATTTTATTTTATTTATTTCTATTCATTATTAATATATATTTTATATATATATATAAACTAATGACTTGATTAATCACAGTAATTAAATTAATTACAAATGCTATACCCAAGTAGGATTCACGAAGACAGGAACGACCATGTCTCTGCCCTATGATAGCTCGACGCCTGGACCACCTAGCTCCACCCCTCCACGCTCTGCCCTGCCTCGCAAACCCCAATCCTTCCCTGAAGCGATCAGCACGACCTGGCATCCTTGCCCTAACCCATGCCGCCCTCGGTCCAAATGCACTTCGATCTGGTCGACCGTAATTACATAGTTCGAAAAGACGAAGGAAGTAGCTCGCCATCATCGCGAAGCCTCACCTCGCAACGTCAAGCCCTCAAATCGCGATTCGAGATTTCCAAGCAGGCCGAGGTCAAATCGATAGGGATTTGAATAGGGAATTGCCGAACGAAGCTCGGCCATTGATTTAATTTTTCTTCTCTTCTTTTTTTTTTCTCCAGAGGGTTTGGTTTTGATTTATGGAGAAGTCGGAAGGGGAAAGTAAGGTTTTCGTTTGAACGAGAAAGTGAATTATTCGACCATGAGAAACTCACATTTCCTTTATTTGATTTCTGATGATTGTTGAACAGGATACCGTGATTTAAAAGAAAAGGAGGAGGAGACACGAAGGGATGGTAGCGTGATTAAGACGAGAAAATGGAAAATATCTCTGTGCGTCAAAAAGTAGGGTGGCTGATGTACGATATAGGTTGGCTGTATTTTGATTTTTATATATTTAATATTATTAAATTTTCAAAATACCTTGTTTAGCATAACTCGAAATCTCGAATTCTAAATCAGACCTGTCGACAGGCGTTTATAAGGCTATACCCGAATTCCGAACATAATGGAACGTGTTTCGGAAGCTAATTTAATTGTATGTGGAAGTTAGCTTTATAAATCGATTTAAAATATTAAATTGTTGATTTTAATTCTAATGGGTTTCTCACCCGTACGAGCAAACGGTAAATCCAAACGCTACGAAAATTGAAATCCAATAATAACTAACTACTATGGATCCAATAGAACATGTTACATCGAATTCCGAGACTGTGTCCTGGAAGGCTATTTTTAAATTCAATTTAAACGATAAAATTTCAAAAATGAACAGATCACTGTTAAATTCAATTTTAACACTTCTATTATCTTTAGTATTATCAATATAGATTTTATAAGCCTTCAAATTATTTTTAATAGGCTTAAAACTCCAGATTCAACAATTCACCCAACTTCAAAATTATTTAATTCAATAATTAATTATCAAACAAATTGTGATATTCGTAATTCAAGTTAAATTTTGCTCTATTGAATATTTAAAATCAATTAAATATTCTGATTTTTAAATGCTTGAAAATTCTGGGTCGTCACACGAAGCATTACTATGACGACCCGACTTTCCACTTTCGGAAAATCGCATCATCTTTAAGAAAGAAAGGGATAGAAAAGAGAATAGAAAGAAGAGAAGAAAGAAACAACATCAGAATCTTATACAGCGGAACGAATAAATTATATTAATAACATTAATATTACATAGTTTACAACCAATATCAGAGTACACAGATATACAACACATACTAGACAGTTATAAACACCTATCTTGTTATACAATTCAAAGACAACAACTCAGAGAACACACAGCGGAAAACTCTATATATCTATACTCGCAGAAGCCTCCTGCTCCATTGCTCCTCCATAATTCGTCAAAGCTAATCCTGAATCCTAACCTGAATTCCCTTGACTACTCATAAAAACTTAAGTACCCAAGAGTTTATGAAAAATAAAAATAAACTCCGGGTCAGACATGGGTCTGGTGTGAGTAACAGGTTAAAGTTGCTTAACTTTTAAAAACCTTTTGAAAAGAAAGGTATCACGTAAGACTTCCCACACATAAACATGGAAAAGTTTTTACCTTACGCTAACCAAAACATTTGATAGGAAATCCGATGATATTATAATAGTGTCTAGGGTTTTTAAATAAATAAGAAATAGCCGAAATTGTTACATCCATTAAATTCCAGCTACTAGCCACAAAAGTGGGTAATACAATCAAAACCGTTGGAACTTATTGGATTTTGGATTCCATACAATGGCAGGGCTACTGGGGTACCGCCCGTCACAGTACGTAGCCTAGATCAACGTACCGAGGATCACTCCCAACCCCCTGCAACACAAAGCCGGAGCCATTCCTTACTGAATAGTTCTGAACAAGACAACCCCATGGTTGTAGCTAGCAACCACCCACACAGCCGAATATAAAGGGACTTCTAGACAGGGATCAATCTTGCTCTCCAGTGGGTGCGACCCACGAAGCTTTGCTGCACCTCCCCTGTTTTAGCCATTCCCGGTTGATGAGGCTTAAGGCTACGATTACCTTTATAGGACATATCACTTAGAATGCTCATCGTCCACCTGACGATGTGCCGAAAGCATTCAATCCATACAAGTTCGTTCCAGGTTCGAACGAAACCGAAGGCATTATCTCGTTACACTCATTTTGGAATCACCCTCAGAGTTAACGACAATAACCCTTGCACTCTAAATCACCATCTCGAATCTATAAGAACTAATTCCGTCAACTCATTACGGATTCAACCATAGAGTTATACTGACGTATAGCCCTTACACCTCGAGTCTTCACAAAACTCCACTTTGAATTCACGACCTAACGTTATTTGGAATCGATGTGGTTTTCGGATATCCAAATATGGAAACCCGATCCCGGTCTCATCGAAATCCAAAGCGTGTCTTTTAAGGTAAAAGTTGTTTTAAAGGTTTTAAAACAATTCAATACAGTATCTATATATACACAGATAGATAACTCACAATTTCAATTGATAATTAACATTATCACATAACAGGTAATTCACATCATCAATATCAAATAGATATCCCATATATCATAATCACAATAGATAACCTAAGTATCACCACAATGCAATCCATACCATACAATACCATTTATCTCATTACTGAGATCTCAAAGCATTCAAGACAATCAAAGACATCCATTCATACATAAGCAAGGATTTACTCATCACAATATAATTAATTTAAAATAAATTAAATTAACTATCACTAATCTCTAATTAATTTAAAATGATTTAGATTAATTACTTAATCTTTAATTAATTTAAAATAAATTAAATTAATTACTTCATCAATACAAATCTTGCTTACTCAATCATTTAATTGATTACAATCAATTAATCGATCATAAATTACTTTAATTAATCACTCTTGATTAATTACCCTTAATTACATCCATGTAATTATCCTCAATTAATTTCATAAAATTAATTATTCCCAACTAAACAGTAATTAACTTTTAATTACTTAAATTAATTAATTAATCATAATTAATTATTTTAATCCTTAATTAATTACATTAATTAATTTCCTTTAATTACCTATTATTGATTAATTAATCATAATTAATCAACTTTAATTACATCATTAATTAAAATAATTAATGATCCTTAATTATTTCTTAAATTAATTACTCTAAGTAATTAACTAACTTAATTACTATACTAAACCAAATTAATTATCCTTAAATTAATTTCTTAATTAATCCCTTGATTAATTATTAAATAATTAAACTAAATCACCTCACACTTAAACATCTCCACTTAATTACAATCTGTAATTATTAAACAATTACTTAACTAAGTAATTTCCAAAACTTTAATTACATAAAGTAATTATTTATAAAACTCAAGTGTTTATAATTAATTAAACTTAATTAATTAAAATAAACAATCATATAAAATAAATAAATTACATTAAGTAATTAATTCCTTAATTACTTTACTAAGTAATTATACTTAAACCATTTATAATTGCTTATTATTAAATTAATTAATATAATTAATTATACAAATTAACTACATTAATTAATTGTTAAATAATCATGGTTAATGACCTTCATTAACCATCCTCAAATTATTTTATAAAGTAATTAACTTAAATTAATTACAATTTGAATTATCTTTAATCATTCACTAATTAAAGATTAATTATTAAATTAATTAACCTTAATTAAAAACTTAATTACATAATTAATATTCATTCATCATTAATTAATAACTTAATTAATGATCTAAATTTTAAATTGATTAATCATTAATTAATTATTAATTCCAAAATCAATTAATTAAATTAATTATTAAATCTTAATTACCTTATTAATTAATTCTAAAACATAAATCTTAATCAAATTTTCAAAATAAAACATAACTTAATTATGTTTAAAACAATTTAATTCAAAACAAAGTACTTACGAAATTACCTTTAAATTTCAATTTAAATTCAAGTTTAAAATAGAATAATTTTTAAACTTATCAAAGTTTTAAATAATTTAAAACTTATTTAAAATTACAAGTCAAAACAAAAGTTTGACTTAAGAATGCAATCATAAGAATTTGAAGTTAAATTTATTTCAAAATTTTAGAAGTTTCAAATCGTTTATGTTTTAAAACTTTCAAATTTAAATCTTCTTTTAAATTTAAAATTGAACTTCATTTTAAACTCAGATTTCCAGTTTAAAAATTTATCTTTAAATCTTGCTTCAGATTTTAAAAACTTCATTATTTAAGATTTCAACTATTTACCAAATTGAAATCGTTAATTAAGTTAAGAATTTAAACTTTTATTTCAAAACCTGGGATTTAAATTTGAATCTAAAATTCAAACCTGCATTTGAATTTACTCTTAATCCTTACTTTAACTAAATCTGCAGAATTTCCAATGTTTAAAACTCAGATTTTAAATTTCAAAATCCAGATTTTAAAGAAAACAGAAAAACAGGTTTCAACTCAAAACCTGGAAATTTAAATTCAAAGTAATTCAAACTTGAATTAAATTTTAAACCTAAACCTTATTTAAAACCTCTATCTACAGATTTTAAAATTTGAAAACCCAGATTTTTTTTAAAAAGTTTAAAACCCAAATTTTTAAAACAAAACACAGTTTTACTGTGTAATCTGTAAACTACAGGTTAACCCGAGAAACAAAACTTTTATTTCGGGTTTTTCCCCCATTTACTCCGAGTCAAACATGCTACTGCTTCGGGTTCTCTTCCTATTTACTCAAGCCATCCCTGCAACATCCCACACCCAAAAACAAATCATCAGAAAACTTGTCGCCGTGCATATGCACGGAGATCTCCTCCTTTGCCCATCATCTTAGATGATCCAAAAACAACCAGCAACTCATCCATCCCCCAACATAATCACCAAATAGAACAGATAAACAAGAATTCAAAATTCACCCCCCTACATTCAAACCTGGAAAATTTTATACAGGTTTTTACTCCAAACCTGTCAACGGCAGCCTCTCGCCACTCCGACCACCTGAGGTCCACCCTATCTGGCTTCGAACCTATCTACACACCAACTTCCCATTTCCCAGATATCAAGACACTCGGTCAATCCACCACTTCAAACCATCTCAATGCACAAACCCATACTAAACTAGGGTTTATACTGAAAAATCAAAACTGCATCTGTTCTACTCAATAAAATTCTTATTTTAGATTTTTCTAAGGATCTAAACTCCTTACTTTATAACTAAGAAAAGTATTAAGTTTCCTTAATCTACAGATTGCAAGAATTTTGCTTATACTCAATTTTGGTTTAAGAATAAACTGTTTCATTATCAAGCACCTAAAAATACTAGTACTTGATTTAAAAATCAAGCTTCAATTAATACATAGTTTTACGATACTGAAATACAATATTAACTCATTAAAATTTGTTTTGAATTTACATGCAGAGGCCACACTACTCATACTTTTAACTTGCTAAAGTTAATTTTCTTCAGGTAGTAAATCAACTCACCTACAAATATTTGATTCTAGTCTAAATAAGCAAACAAATCTTATTTATTTTAAGAACAGATACTAACACGAATTTAAACAATATTTGGTGGATTCATTTAAATAGGAAGATGAATTCAAAGTCACAGCAGAGCATATCCAACATGCATTCACAAACATATTACCAAACCTTTATGAACACAAACATTACTAAATTATATCTAACATAAGAATGCAACCTATTTAAATTTAAAAAAAATTAAATTACTCACCTATTAAATGCAGACCACTGTTGATTCTTGCAGAAAACACCAAAAATGCAGAGCTCCTGTTTTTCATTTGAATTTGCAGAGATATGATATGCAGATTGACCCTTATATTGAAATCTGAGTTGAAATTTGATATACAGTTTTGCCTAATTGTTTCCACTAACTAAAATGCTTGCATGCAGGCTTGACTCTGTTGCTCATTCATGTAGAAACAAACATGTGCAGGCTTCATTTGAATTTGAAATGAAGTGTAAATTTTTGGATTTGAGGGGTTGCAGATGTTGTATTTTGAATATGCAGGTTTCACTTGATTTGAGGAATGCAGATTTGCGATTTGAAAATGCAGATTTATGTACAGATTTTGGTGAATTGTATATGCAGATTTTTATACAGATTTGTGATTGTGGATTGTTAATATGAAAATGAATTTTGGTCTTCATTTGATTAAGGGAAAGAAAATGGAAATGAAATATGAATGAATGAAGATGCAAGTTTAACTAATGTATTTTTAGATTTATAAAAATAAAAGAAAAATAAAAACAAAATTTTAACACTTGTCAAAAGAATACATATAAATTTAACACTTGTTTACCCCTTTAAGATAATTAGTATCTAATTACAAATTAATGTGTGTGTAATCCTAAGTTTATATGTTAGTTTATATTAATATGTGTATGAATTTATAAAGAAATAAGAACAATAATGTTTTACAAATTAATTTATACATATTAAAAATTAAGACAATCAAACAATATAAAATTTTATACTTTTTAAATTTAAATTCAACTAAATTCAAAATCAAATATTTTTCAAATCAAGTTATACATATAAATTCAATTTGAAATAAACATTACAAATCTTATTCAAAATTTATTTATAAAGTCAATACAATATTAATATTATTTTTATAAATCTCTTTTATTAAATAAAAATCATTTTTCAAGAAATTATACTTTTATTAAATAAATAATCCATTTTATTAAGTCATGAAATCATTTTGTTGAATTTATTCTAAATTTAAAACAATGCCAATTTATTTAAAATATGAACCATATATTTATATTGAAAATAGAAATCAATTTATATCATTTAAAAGATAAAATAACCAATTTAAATATTTATTGAAGAAGATTATTAAATTATCTGAATAATTATTACCAGAAAGTCAATATCAATTTAATTTTAACTACAGATTATTAAATTGATATTGTTAAAAATTCCGGGATGTTACAATCCTTCCCCCTTAAAAGAATTTCGTCCTCGAAATTTATAACAAAGGTAATTTAATAATCTTATTAATTTAAAAACACAAGCATATATCAAACATATGCTAACAACCAAACACAACCAATTCAAACAAATCTAATTATCCAGACAAATTCTGGATAGAATTTTATCGAGTTTCCCCAGGTATATATATACCGGGATACTCGCTGTAGAGAATCCAAACAAACAATACTATGAAGCTACAAAGCTCCTATACAACTATATCTATAACACTAGACAAAATATCAGACTACAAACGAGTCTGACTCAACATCCCAAAAATCCAGAACTGTTGGTTCCACAACCAGAGATAGATCATACACGTACTCCCTCAGAGATACGTGAAACTCATCGAATCCCAGTTATCCAAACTGGCAATTCAATCATGTAGATCAATCACTTAATCACCTAGATACAGAAAAGATCCAAAACACTTCAGAGCAAGCTTCTCAGACTTACCCAAACTTATAGCTCACTTAAGATCAGAGAAAACTTATCCAAAATTAAATCTCCGTCCTTAGAATCCAAATTCCTCCGACTCTTATCCCCAAAATCTCTTTGGACAATCCTGGGCTACCCACAACCTTACTGATCCGCACAACCTTTGCTGATGCTTTTAGAAACAAACTAGACCAATCAACACAACAAAATGATCTTCTCAAGATCAACCAAAACCAAGAACTCAAACTCAACTCCTCAACTTCAGAAGACAACAACTTCTTCACCTATCCGGGAAAAGAAAAGCAGATACACTTCCAAACTGCTTCCGCTGCTCAACTCTGATCCAAAGTAGAAGAAAATGCTGAAGAAGAACGCAAACACAAACAGGATAACACACCCCAGAGATATGGTTCACAGATCCATAAGGAAACTCAGAATTTCCTCCAAAACTCCGAGCTGCTACACCAACTCAATCTCCTGGAACCATACTTCTATAAAGCTGAACCACCAGTACCACTCCTGAAATTCCAGTCGATAAGAAAACTCAATCTCCAGATACGAACCAAACTCTGACTTCCGGAAGACATCCAGAAAAATTCAGATAACCCAAGAGAACACTCAAACAATCGCAGGTCACTTTTGCGAACACCCAAACCAAAGCCAAAGAAAAACTGTTCTCCCTTAACCAAATAGAAAAGCTTAAACTTCCCTAGTCAACCCAACGAAGAAACGGGTTCACTTAACTGCTTCTGAACTCCAAACTGCACTGCTGCCACAGATGCCAAAGAATTCCAAAACAAGCTCTCCGAGAAACTCGGACTTTAAAGCAAACAGAAACTCAAGCTGACCACAGCCACAACACTGAAGCAGACTCACCTCCTTAACTTGTTCCAAAGAAAACATCTTCGGGAACATCCATAGTCACTGCATCTCATCACGCAGCTACTACTCCCTAAGGTATTCAAAATACCATCACTCTCTTCTGCCAACCAACAGATCCAAACTCTACTCATCAACTTCAGAAATAAACTCCGAACCTTTACAGGTTTCCTTCAGAGATCAATGAAGTTCTTCATCACTACAGAACTCACTCGAGACGGTATTAGGTCTACAATCTCGACAAATACACTTCCAACCTCAAACATTTAAACTCCAACCAATGGTAGTCGTGTTACACACACTACTACCCCATTTACCTTTATAACTTATATTGGAAAACCTGAACAGGTAACCCAACAGATAGGTAGAAATATATATATATATATATATATATATATATATATATATATATATATAAATTACGAATACTCTCAATAAAGACACCACTACAGAGCCTAGGTATTCACTCAACCTAATGCTCCCTAAAGAAAGCTACACTTCAGAGCCTAGGTATTCACTCAGCCTAATGCTCTGATACAAAGTGTGATGACCCGACTTTCCACTCCCGGAAAATCGCATCATCTTTAAGAAAGAAAGGGATAGAAAAGAGAATAGAAAGAAGAGAAGAAAGAAACAACATTAGAATCTTACACAGCGGAACGAATAAATTATATTAATAACATAAATATTACATAGTTTACAACCAATATCAGAGTACACAGATATACGACACATACTAGACAGTTATAAACACCTGTCTAGTTATACAATTCAAAGACAACAACGCAGAGAACACACAGCGGAAAACTCTATATATCTATACTCGCAGAAGCCTCCTGCTCCATTGCTCCTCCATAATTCGTCAAAGCTAATCCTGAATCCTAACCTGAATTCTCTTGGCTACTCATAAAAATTTGAGTACCCAAGAGTTTATGAAAAATAAAAATAAACTCCGGGTCAGACATGGGTCTGGTGTGAGTAACAGGTTAAAGTTGCTTAACTTTTAAAAACCTTTTGAAAAGAAAGGTGTCACGTAAGACTTCCTACACATAAACATGGAAAAAAATTTACCTTACGCTAATCAAAACATTTGATAGGAAATCCAATGATATTATAATAGTGTCTAGGGTTTTCAAATAAATAAGAAATAGCCGAAATTGTTACATCTATTAAATTCCAGCTACTAGCCACAAAAGTGGGTAATACAATCAAAACCATTGGCACTTATTGGATTTTGGATTCCATACAATGGCAGGGCTACTGGGGTACCGCCCGTCACAGTACGTGGCCTAGATAAACGTACCGAGGATCACTCCCGACCCCCTGCAACACAAAGCCGGACCCATTCCTTACTGAATAGTTCCGAACAAGACAACCCCATGGTTGTAGCTAGCAACCACCCACACAGCCGAATATAAAGGGACTTCTAGAGGGATCAATCTTGCTCTCCAGTGGGTGCGACCCATGAAGCTTTGCTGCACCTCTCCTGTTTTAGCCATTCCCGGTTGTTGAGGCTTGAGGCTACGATTACCTTTATAGGACATATCACTTAGAATGCTCATCGTCCACCTGACGATGTGCTGAAAGCATTCAATCCATACAAGTTTGTTCCGGGTTCGAACGAAACCGAAGGCATCATCTCGTTACACTCATTTTGGAATCACCCTCAGAGTTAATGACAATAACCCTTGCACTCTAAATCACCATCTCGAATCTATAAGAACTAATTCTGTCAACTCATTACGGATTCAACCACAGAGTTATACTGACGTATAGCCCTTACACCTCGAGTCTTCACAAAGCTCCACTTTGAATTCACGACCTAACGTTATTTGGAATCGATGTGGTTTTCGGATATCCAAATATGGAAACCCGATCCCGGTCTCATCGAAATCCAAAGCGTGTCTTTTAAGGTCCAAGTTGTTTTAAAGGTTTTAAAACAATTCAATACAGTATCTATATATACACAGATAGATAACTCACAATTTCAATTGATAATTAACATTATCACATAACAGGTAATTCACATCATCAATATCAAATAGATAACCTAAGTATCACCACAATGCAATCCATACCACACAATACCATTTATCTCTTTACTGAGATCTCAAAGCATTCAAGACAATCAAAGACATCCATTCATACATAAGCAAGGATTTACTCATCACAATATAATTAATTTAAAATAAATTAAATTAACTATCACTAATCTGTAATTAATTTAAAATGAATTAAATTAATTACTTAATCTTTAATTAATTTAAAATAAATTAAATTAATTACTTCATTAATAAAAATCTTGCTTACTCAATCATTTAATTGATTACAATCAATTAATCAATCATAAATTACTTTAATTAATCACTCTTGATTAATTACCCTTAATTACATCCATGTAATTATCCTCAATTAATTTCATAAAATTAATTATTCCCAACTAAACAGTAATTAACTTTTAATTACTTAAATTAATTAATTAATCATAATTAATTATTCTAATCCTTAATTAATTACATTAATTAATTTCCTTTAATTACCTATTATTGATTAATTAATCATAATTAATCAACTTTAATTACATCATTAATTAAAATAATTAATGATCCTTAATTATTTCTTAAATTAATTACTCTAAGTAATTAACTAACTTAATTACTATACTAAACCAAATTAATTATCCTTAAATTAATTTCTTAATTAATCCCTTGATTAATTATTAAATAATTAAACCAAATTACCTCACACTTAAACATCTCCACTTAATTACAATCTGTAATTATTAAACAATTACTTAACTAAGTAATTTCCAAAACATTAATTACATAAAGTAATTATTTATAAAACTCAAGTGTTTATAATTAATTAAACTTAATTAATTAAAATAAACAATCATATAAATTAAATTAATTACATTAAGTAATTAATTCCTTAATTGCTTTACTAAGTAATTATACTTAAACCATTTATAATTGATTATTATTAAATTAATTAATATAATTAATTATACAAATTAACTACATTAATTAATTGTTAAATAATCATGGTTAATGACCTTCATTAACCATCCTCAAATTATTTTATAAAGTAATTAACTTAAATTAATTACAATTTGAATTATCTTTAATCATTCACTAATTAAAGATTAATTATTAAATCAATTAACCTTAATTAAAAACTTAATTACATAATTAATATTCATTCATCATTATTTAATAACTTAATTAATGATCTAAATTTTAAATTGATTAATCATTAATTAATTATTAATTCCAAAATCAATTAATTAAATTAATTATTAAATCTTAATTACCTTATTAATTAATTCTAAAACATAAATCTTAATCAAATTTTCAAAATAAAACATAACTTAATTATGTTTAAAACAATTTAATTCAAAACAAAGTACTTACGAAATTACCATTAAATTTCAATTTAAATTCAAGTTTAAAATAGAATAATTTTTAAACTTATCAAAGTTTTAAATAATTTAAAACTTATTTAAAATTACAAGTCAAAACAAAAGTTTGACTTAAGAATGCAATCATAAGAATTTGAAGTTAAATTTATTTCAAATTTTAGAAGTTTCAAATCGTTTATGTTTTAAAACTTTCAAATTTAAATATTCTTTTAAATTTGAAACTGAACTTCATTTTAAACTCAGATTTCCAGTTTAAAAATTTATCTTTAAATCTTGCTTCAGATTTTAAAAACTTCATTATTTAAGATTTCAACTATTTACCAAATTGAAATAGTTAATTAAGGTAAGAAATTAAACTTTTATTTCAAAACCTGGGATTTAAATTTGAATCTAAAATTCAAACCTGCATTTGAATTTACTCTTAATCCTTACTTTAACTAAATCTGCAGAATTTCCAATGTTTAAAACAAAGATTTTAAATTTCAAAACCCAGATTTTAAAGAAAACAGAAAAACAGGTTTCAACTCAAAACCTGGAAATTTAAATTCAAAGTAATTCAAACTTGAATTAAATTTTAAACCTAAACCTTATTTAAAACCTCTATCTACAGATTTTAAAATTTGAAAACCCAGATTTTTTTAAAAAGTTTAAAACCCAAATTTTTAAAACAAAACACAGTTTTACTGTGTAATCTGTAAACTACGGGTTAACCCGAGAAACAAAACTTTTACATCGGGTTTTTCCCCCATTTACTCCGAGTCAAACATGCTACTGCTTCGGGTTCTCTTCCTATTTACTCAAGCCATCCCTGCAACATCCCACACCCAAAAAAAAATCATCAGAAAACTTGTCGCCGTGCATATGCACGGCGATCTCCTCCTCTTCCCATCATCTTAGATGATCCAAAAACAACCAGCAACTCATCCATCCCCCAACATAATCACCAAATAGAACAGATAAACAAGAATTCAAAATTTAACCCCCCACATTCAAACCTGGAAAATTTTATACAGGTTTTTACTCCAAACCTGTCAACGGCAGCCTCTCGCCACTCCGACCACCTAAGGTCCACCCTCTCCGGCTTCGAACCTATCTACACACCAACTTCCCATTTCCCAGATATCAAGACACTCGGTCAATCCACCACTTCAAACCATCTCAATGCACAAACCCATACTAAACTAGGGTTTATACTGAAAAATCAAAACTGCATCTGTTCTACTCAATAAAATTCTTATTTTAGATTTTTCTAAGGATCTAAACTCCTTACTTTATAACTCAGAAAAGTATTAAGTTTCCTTAATCTACAGATTGCAAAAAATTTCCTTATACTCAATCTTGGTTTAAGAATAAACTGTTTCATTGTCAAGCACCTAAAAATACTAGTACTTGATTTAAAAATCAAGCTTCAATTAATACATAGTTTTATGATACTGAAATACAATATTAACTCATTAAAATTTGTTTTGAATTTACATGCAGAGGCCACACTACTCATACTTTTAACTTGCTAAAGTTAATTTTCTTCAGGCAGTAAATCAACTCACCTACAAATATTTGATTCTAGTCTAAATAAGCAAACAAATCTTAGTTATTTTAAGAACAGATACTAACACGAATTTAAACAATATTTGGTGGATTCATTTAAATAGGAAGATGAATTCAAAGTCACAGCAGAGCATATCCAACATGCATTCACAAACATATTACCATACCTTTATGAACACAAACATTACTAAATTATATCTGACATAAGCATGCAACCTATTTAAATTTAAAAAAAATTAAGTTACTCACCTATTAAATGCAGACCACTGTTGACTGTTGCAGAAAACACCAAAAATGCAGAGCTCCTGTTTTTCATTTGAATTTGCAGAGATATGATATGCAGATTGACCCTTATGTTGAAATCTGAGTTGAAATTTGATATATAGGTTTGCCTAATTGTTTCCACTGACTAAAATGCTTGCATGCAGGCTTGACTCTGTTGCTCATTCATGTAGAAACAAACATGTGCAGGCTTCATTTGAATTTGAAATGAAGTGTAAATTTTTGGATTTGAGGGGTTGCAGATGTTGTATTTTGAATATGCAGGTTTCACTTGATTTGAGGAATGCAGATTTGGGATTTGAAAATGCAGATTTATGTACAGATTTTGGTGAATTGTATATGCAGATTTTTATACAGATTTGTGATTGTGGATTGTTAATATGAAAATGAATTTTGGTCTTCATTTGATTAAGGGAAAGAAAATGAAAATGAAATATGAATGAATGAAGATGCAAGTTTAACTAATGTATTTTCAGATTTATAAAAATAAAAACAAAATTTTAACACTTGTCAAAAGAATACATATAAATTTAACACTTGTTTACCCCTTTAAGATAATTAGTATCTAATTACAAATTAATGTGTGCGTAATCCTAAGTTAATATGTTATTTTATATTAATATGTGTATGAATTTATAAAGAAATAAGAACAACAATGTTTTACAAATTAATTTATACATATTAAAAATAAAGACAATCAAACAATATAAAATTTTATATTTTTTTAATTTAAATTCAACTAAATTCAAAATCAAATATTTTTCAAATCAAGTTATACATATAAATTCAATTTGAAATAAACATTACAAATCTTATTCAAAATTTATTTATAAAGTCAATACAATATTAGTATTATTTTTATAAATCTCTTTTATTAAATAAAAATCATTTTTCAAGAAATTATACTTTTATTAAATAAATAATCCATTTTATTAAGTCATGAAATCATTTTGTTGAATTTATTCTAAATTTAAAACAATGCCAATTTATTTAAAATATGAACCATATATTTATATTGAAAATAGAAATCAATTTATATCATTTAAAAGATAAAATAACCAATTTAAATATTTATTGAAGAAGATTATTAAATTATCTGAATAATTATTACCAGAAAGTCAATATCAATTTAATTTTAACTACAGATTATTAAATTGATATTGTTAAAAATTCCGGAATGTTACAATTACCTCTCACTCCTACATGTCCCTTGATAGTTGTGCTAGTCGAAATATTACATGTAAAACTTGCTCGTGAGGTACGTAGTTGTGTCACCGTAAAGGAGTTTGGTTCGGTGCAACAATAATGTCAGAGAAAAATAGTCCATGCGACCAAAATTAGTCATGTTAGGGCTAACCAACTAAGCTTACTAATTTAGTATGGTGTTTAGAAAGGTAGCGTCTAGGCTTTGGTTTGGTAATCTAATACCCTGCCTCCCTTGACTACCAACCTGGCCTAAAAAGCGAAGTGAGCCCATAAGTTGCCCCTGACAGAAAAGGCTCAATTTGAATTGGGCCTTTAGCTAATTCTCAAAATTATTTTGAAAACTTAAAATAATTTTTAAATTTAGAAGTTAAATGTAAAATAAGAAATACATTATAAAATGTTATAATGTGGTTTTAAATTTTTTTGATATTAAAATAAGATTTTAAATTTGAAATTTAAATTTAAAATAAGAATTAGATTATAAATGTTATAATATGATTTTCAAAGTTGGCTTTGAAAACAATGTATATTATAAATGCTATAATATAGTTTTCAAATGTTCTTTGAAAATAAAATAAACATATCTTGAAATTTTATTATTTATTAATAAGATTAATAAAATAAATAAATAGTTAATTAATTAAAAAATATATACGTAAATTATATATGTATATATATGTTACATTATTTTGAATTATTTAAGATGATGTAAGTATATATGTATATAAATAAGAAATTTTGAAATTAATATTTAATTAACTTGTCTAATTCAATAAATAAATTAAAAGTTAATAAACATATGATAAAATACATATATGTGTGTGTGTAACCATATAAATTGTAGTTATACATATTCAGTTAAAATGTTTAATTAAATAACATAAAATTAATAAAATGTTAATCAATTGCATTAATTAAATAATATTTAATTAATGTAATGTATATAAGACTATTATGTACGTTAATTAAATTATAAAAGTTATATAATAATTAAATTACATAATATGAATGTATATAATCAAGTGGAATAGAAAAAATCCAAGTAGACTTAAAGGACAAATACATGCATATAGTACGTATACCATGATTTTCGATGTGTCTGACCCTTGAATCACAAAGATATTTTTATAAGAAATACATTATTCCATAAGTCGATATCACTCATCATATAATATATTAAAGATTATGAATCTTTAATATAAAGTTGTCTTTTATCACTTATATATTAATAGATTGCTTGCATACTCTCTAGTTGTTGATATTCCTCAAGCTAGAGATGTTATGTGTAGCACTATTAGTATATTAACTAGACAAGGTAAGATACATGCACATATTTGTTGACATTCCTCAAGGTACATGCATCATACTTAGGCTGCTATGAAATGGTGGATATGAGCAAATAATCTCTTTCGATTTGTTGATATTCCTCAAGGTCGAGATGAGATTAAGACAAAGATCATGGGTTAAGAGTTGTATTTGATATAACTGGTAAAGTATTATGTGACAACCCTGTTTTATACGCCGTATAAATGAATAAAGTTAATGTAATAAAAATGTTCGAACATGATTTTTAACAGTTATTATTTCTAAAACTAAATTATTACTTAATTAAACTTTATTTAATAAAATATTTTGGTTAAATAATTTGAACTAAATTAATAAATTCTTTTTCAAAAAAGAAATTAAACTCATATAAAATGTTTAGGTATTAATAATTTTTATTTTTATTTTTGAAGTGGTAGAAAAATAAATCTATTTTACGTAAATACAACAAATAATTTAATAAAAACAAACAAGTATTGAATTGAAAGAAATTATATAGATATAGAAATATATTGTGTAAAGTGTAAATCTATTTAAATTATATTGAAAAATATTTACAAATTAATAGGAAAGGAAAATAAGAAAATAAAATATTAACTAATCAAGCCTAATATTGTAACATCCCATCTTCTGAGGCTCAAAAGTAACCGCTACTGACGTTACAGTCATCCGTAGTTGTTATTTCTTGGCGACCGAATGCGACATTGTTAATATTGATACACAAGAACACATGAATATGAAAAAATTTAAACTTCAACAAAACAGAATTTCTCATCATATGAATAATATTCAGATTTAATTACATAATCTCAGACGTTACCCGCGTTTAGATTATATATACATGTACAAAATACGATAAGAGCGACATATGAAGATGTCCACTTATGATGAACATAGAACAAATAAATATGAACTTTATAGTTCTTAGTACATCACAGCGGAAAAAAAAAAAAGTTCGTATATAGCTAACACTACCTCCTACACGTCTCCGGAAGCTTATTCGTCCAAAAACCTGAATTTCTCCCACTCTTAGACTACTAAAATTGATTTTTGAGTACCCGAGAGTTTGTGAAGAAACACAAATTTCGAGTCAGACATTAAGTCTGGCATGAATAATCCATTATTATCTCTTATCATAAATAGATAACTAGTGAGACCATGCTGCTTAGCAGAACGAGTTTTCCCCTCACTATTATCCAAAACAGAACACACAAATCATTTACTATCTCCCTGCACCCAAATTGATTAGTCTTAACATAATATGAAATAAAGCCATAAATCATATAAATTTGATATCCCATCCACCCATTTATTAGATATCCCATCTAAAAGCTATATATTAGATTTCTCATCTAAAATCAACTTATTACAGTTCCCTTCTAAAATCTTTAAAATGACTATCCATCATAATTTAATAGGACTATCCGTCTTAAATCCATTTAAAATAAATGCAGATTATCCATCATACATTGTTTTATAAAAGTTGGTGTGGGCTATCCACTGCACACTCCATGGTTTTCCTAGGATGACTATGAACCCTTGGGTGCCAAATTCCGAGGCTAACCACCTCTGGCAAAACATTCTTTACTATAGAAATTTGATGTGAGCTATCCACCGCACATTCCATGGTTTTCCTAGGTTAACCAAGAACCCAATACTTGGCCAATTAAGATATCACGATCCCCATGATTATGTTTAAAAATTCATGATCCCCATGATTATTTATTTTCCCTATGTATACCACTTGTTTAACATATTCTCGTTGGTAGCCCCAATTAGGTTAAACTAAATAAAAACACATTGATAGCCCCAATTTATATTTTCGAAAGCATATTTTTGTTTGTAACCCCAAACTATGTATCGAAAACATTAGACCCACCCCGGTGTCCTCAAGGTTTATTTACATGCAATTTATATAAGGATCCCCCTTGCATATTCAAACAAAGATAAGTATTTTATGCTATAACCCTTCGAAGTAACCCCTTCAAATTAGCAAAATTTTACTTAAGGAAAAATGGCTAAAATAGCCCTTTAAACCCCTTCGATTGAAGCCCCATTCGAAAGCAAATAAACATCCAAAGTTGGCCCCTTAGGATGCATACCTTTCGAAAGCATCACAAAATCATACCTTTCGACCTTGTCGAAAGGTTTCTTTTTGACCTAGTCGAAAGGTTCCGCCTTTCAACTTTGTCGAAAGCCTGGGGTATCTCCCTCCATTTATAAACATTACGAAATCATGGAAACTCAAAACCTTTCGAAATCATTGAAGGTAACCCCTTCGAAACCTTTCAAAATCAAACCTTTCGAAATCAAAATCTTTCGAAACCAAAACCTTACTAAACCAAAACCTTAAGAAGTCAAACCTTTTGAAGTCAAAACCCTTCGAAACCATTCAAAAACAGTGAAGTGTTGGTGTTGGATGCAACCCTTCGAAATCAATGGAGAGAGACGACGAGTTATATAAAACAAAAGATAACCATTGACTCCATCTGGTCGAAAGGTCTGGAAGCGGCAACTATGCTTCCGACCCTGTCGAAAGCCAATTTTTGAATTTGTCAAGAAGTTTCATTTAAAACAAGAAAACAGACCAACGAAATCTTTTTCTTTTAAACCATTTGACAACGTCGAAAGCTATTTGTTGAAAGCTAGCAGGCGAATTTTCTTTAAAACCAAAACAAAGTTTCATCTCCTTCGAAAGCTCTAACCTTTCGTCCCAAAACCTTTCGACCCCTTTCAATTCACTACATACCAGTCGCCTAATACCATGTGCAATTATTTTTGACCTGGTCGAACGGTTTGATACCTTTCGAGCTTATGGGAATGTTTGGAATGAAGGTGGAAGCTCTTGCCGAAAGAGTTGAAATAGTGAAAATTATATTTTTAAACAGTTCTTTTTATACCCCACCTGCCTTGTTTTTCTAAATCTGATTGGTTGCCAAAATTTTATATTCAAAATATCTGCCAACTTTCCTTATTTGGAAATTTAAATAAATTTGAAAAAGCCCCTTTGTCCTTTATAATTATGCAAAACATTTAAGTCCCATACCTTAAATAATTTTATATAACTATTAAAACATCATGAAAAATTCTGGAAAAATTCCAGAAAATCAAGTAATACGTTCTCTTCAGCATATTAAAATTTCAAAGCATGTGAAGATCAAAACCACTCGAAATTTAACCAAAACCGAATGAAAACGTATTAGTTAATCCCTTAACATTTAAAACACCTATGTCTTGCACAAACAAAGGTTTAAATGGTTGTATCCTAACCAAGACACAAATATGAATCGTGTATAACCCATAGTCAATCCAAACAGAGAAAAATAAGATGATAAACATGATTATTCACCTTGATTAGTTGATTGGAGAATGAGATAATTTCTTAGCTTTAATTCCTTAGCTTTTTCTTCAATTTATTCTCTTCTTGGAGCTTTTAATGGCCGGCCGAAAGTAGGTGAAGAGTTATGATTGAGAAGGTAAAAATTTATTAAGGTGGAAGAAGAGATTTATATTTAGAAATGTAGCACCATTTCCAAGTTTACCCCTTAGGTAATTCCTCTTGTAAATTTAGTTAAGTCTTATTTTAGTTCATTCATTAAGACATGACCATTGGATTTATTAATGTCATCTCCCTAATTATTCACATTATTCTATTTAATTCATCCAATTAAATATCCCGAATAACGTAAATTAAAATTTAGGGGCATTACAGACTCCTCCTTAAAGAATTTCGTCCTCGAAATTTCAGTAAGGACACAACAACAAGCATATAGCCCATGTAGGCAAAGCTAGTATAACCTACGAGACAAATTCTATATAAACCCTGTATAGAACATACCATCTAAAAAAGCTCGGGAAAAGTAGCCCTAATCATGTCTTCTGTCTTCCAAGTACAGTCCTTCACGTTGTCGCTCCACTGAACTTTCACTAACCTGACTGTCTGGTTCCTTAGCCTTTTCTCATCTTTTGCCACAACACGAACTGGTTGCCTCACAAAAGTCATCTCCGGTTCCACCACTAAATCCTCCGGTGCCGTCAGAGCGTTAGTTGTTTTTGGATCATGAACGTACTTCCTAAGATAAGAAACATAAACACAATATGAACTCCGATCAAACTGCTCGATAAATCTAGTCAGTACGTGAGTCTCCCAATCCTATCTGATATAATAAATGGTCCAACATATCTTGGTGCTAGCTTCCCGGTCTTCTAGAACCGAACCACGCCTTTCATCATCGATACCTTGATGAAAACTCTATCTCCAACTAAGAATACTAGGTCCTTACTCCTCTTATTTGTGTAACTCTTTTGCCTTGACTGAGCTTTCTTCATTCTTTCCCATATTAACTCGATCTTTTCCGTCGACTCTCTCACCAAATCTAGACCAATCTGTCTTCGGTCTCTAACCAACATGATGGTGATTTGCATGGCCTTCCATATAAAGCTTCAAAAGGCGCCATTCCTATAGTAGTCTGATAATTATTATTATAGGAAAACTCCACTAAGTGCAAGTGTATTCCCAAGAACAACTAAAGTCCAGCACATAAGCCCTCAACAAATCTTCTAGTACCTTGTTGACTCTCTCTATCTGCCCATCCATTTGAGGATGATATGGGGTACTCATCTTGAGCTTAGTGCCTAACACACTCTGTAGGCTCTTCCAGAAATCTCGAGTAAACAAAGCATCTCTATCGTTGATGATACTACTAGGAACTCCATGCAGTCTAACGATGTTCTTCATGAACAACTTAGCAAAAACAGGTGTCGTCCTAGTTGACTTTATCGGAATGAAATGGGCACTCTTGGTCAATCTGTCCACTACGACCCACATACTTTCATTACCCAAATTTGACCTTGGCACCCATCAATAAAATCCATAGATATTGAATCCCACTTCCAAACTGGAACATCTAAAGGCAGAAGCAAACCACTAGGCTTATGATGTTCGGCTTTTACTTGCTAAAAATTCAAATACTATTTTACCCATAAGCCAACATCCATCTTCATTCCTTCTCAGAAGAAACTTCTCTACGTATCCTGATACATCTTGGTCCTCTAGGATAAATTGTAAACTTCGATCGATGACATTCCTTATGAACTTCCTTCCTAAGGTTTCAACATCTCGAACACATAATCATTCCTTCTTTCTCAACCAACCCCTGTAGTCAAGAATAAAACCCTTTAAATCATAAATCTCGATTCCAGCTTCTAACCTTCTATCCTCTTGGCTAACACTGGATCCTCTTACTGCATAGAAGCAATCCGTTTGATCAAAACTGGTCGAATTTCCAAACAAGACATCATGGCGATATTCCGACTAGATCCAGCAGTCGACCTCAACTGTACACTGCAATCATCCAGTACTTCAAAGTCTTTCCATTCCACCAACATCGCTAACACCATATTCTGATGTTTCCTGCTAAATGCATCTGCCAGCTTATTTTCTTTTCCCAGTGTATACTCGATGCTAAAACCATAAGTTGCAACAAAATCCAGCCATCTCTACAGCCTCATGTTCAGCTCCTTCTGAGAGAATAATACCATAGAGACTTATAATCCATGAATAGCTCAAACCTTTCCCCCAAAATATAATGTCTCCATACTTTCAATGTGAAGATTACCGCTAACAACTCCCAATCATGAGTAGGATATCTCGCTTCATGTGATCTAAGCTGTCTAGAAGCATAGGCAATAATCTTTCCATTCTGCATTAGCACAGTACCTAACCAAGTACTACATGCATCGGTGTAAACTACCAACCCCTGATTCCCATCTGGAACTACTAACATGGGAGCATTGGTTAAGAAATGTTTCTATCTAAGGAACGCCTCCTCATACTTATCAGACCAAACAAACTTCACATCCTTCCTGGTTAGCATAGTCAAGGATGCCACGATCCACGAGAAATCCTTAATGAACCTTCGGTAGTATCCTGCAAGTCCAAGAAAACTTCTAATCTCATTTATCGTCTCTGGTCTCTTGTAATTGTTAACAGCTTCGATCTTATCCGAATCAACTGCTAAACCTTCCTCGAAGACTACATAACCAAGGAAATTCACTTCCCTTTTCCAGAAATTACACTTTGAGAACTTTGCTTTCAACTGATGTTGCCTTAGCATCTTCAACACCATTCTAAGGTGATTTGCATGACCCTTTTCATTCTTAGAATATAACAAAATGTCATCAATAAAAACCAACATGAACCTATCCAAGTACTCTCAAAAAACCCGATTTATCAAATCCATGGAGAAATCTAGCGCATTAGTAAGCCCGAATGGCATATCAACCATTCGTAAGACCATATCTGGTCCAAAACGCCATCAAAAGAAAACTGTCCTCTGCCACTCTTAACTAATGGAAACCTGCCGCCAAATCCAGTTGGGAAAACACTCTGGCTCTACCCAACCGGTCAAATAAGTCGTCAATTCTCGACAAAGGATATCTATACTTGATCATCCTCTCGTTCAGCATACGATAGTCGATATACAACCTTAACGACCCATCTGGCTTCTTAACAAATATCGCGGTCGTTCCCTAAGGCGAACTGCTTGGCCGGATGAAATTCTTTCCTTCCAATTCCACTAGCTACACCTTCAATTCTTTCATCTCTGTTGGTGACATCCTTCCAGGTGGTCTACTTACGGGTTTAGCACCCGGTATAAGATCTATCCAAAACTCGATTGCTCTTTTCGATGGCAAGCCCGAAACTGGTTCAAACACATAGGCAAACTCTCTTACAACATAAACCTGCTTTAACTCTGCTTCCGTTCCCATGGCACCCAATAACATAAGCATTTCCGTCCGAACTCCTTACGTTGTAAATAACTCGGTTACGGCTATTAAGGTGCTTCAATGATATTTCCCCCTCCTGGCAAAATATCCAAGCATCATATCTATCTAACCAATCCATACCCAATATGATCCTGAAACCCATGAAATCAAAAACATATAAAAAGCATGCAAACACTAACAAATCAAGTTCTAACTGATCATGTCTCATTCCCAAAGTTTCATACCCTCCTCTAGGATTCGCAACCGTTAAAGAAGTAATAAGGTATAAAGCTTCCAAAATAAGAAATCTACCAAATACTATGATATAGATGTGTGCAATGTACCGGTATCAAATAGTATCCTAACTGGAGTACTATGAATCATAAGCATACCTTCTATCACAGCTTTTCCTTTCTCAACAGCCATTGGTCTAGAGGATGGTGCTTCCAATGCAAAGACCTTTCCCTTTCTAGGTTTAGCAGCCTCGGGACACTTGTCCTTGTAATGCCGCACCTGGCCACAGTTGTAGGACTTCATATTAGGCCTCACTGCAACTGTTTTTCCATCACCCAAACGACACTCATTAGAATAGTGCCCCTTCTTATCACATTTGTAACAGGCAATATCGACCTTGCTCTTCTAAGCTGCTATCCCTAACTGGGCACCTTTCTTCTTGAAGAACTTCCGCTTCTTCCTCTGAAAATTATAAACCTCGGTCGGTTTCCCCTTTTCAAAAGTCGAAAGCATCTCTTCATTCTGAATAACCATCTCAACAACTATATGACATAGATCCTGAAGGTTTGGCATGGTTGCTCTGGCGATCTCAGGATTCAACCCCTTGATAAACTTATCATTCCTCCAAATGACAGTATCAACAGTAGCATATCAGAAACGGGATGGCTCACCAAACTCCATAGCATACTCAATCACGGATCTATCCCGCTGAATTAAATCTGCATATTTCCCGAGCAATGTTGACTTGGCAACCTCTGATAGAAATCTTTCTTCGAACCTCCTATGAAATTCAGCGCAAGTCAGGTCTTCCACTGCCTCTTCTACGGTAACTCCGTTTCACCAAATAACACTGCTCCCAGCAATTGCCTTGAAACAAGTCTTCTCTTCTGCATGTCCGTCACACCGAGATCTACAAATATCCTCTCAGAATGCAATAGCCAGTTTTCCACTCCTACTGCATCCTCGGTTCCTTGTAAAGGCTTCTGTCTAAGATAGCGTAATCCTTGCTCAGCTTGGCATAATTATTGCCAACTATGGCCACCGGATTAGCTCCTCCAGCTTTCCCTACAACCACTCCTATAGCTGCTCCAGCTTGCTTCATATTCATGAAGAACTGATACATTATTCCAATATCAACCAGTGGAATCTTGGCACCAACATTAGCATTCGCATTTGGGTGTGCATTTGCCTGCCGACACTGGTTGCTCCTAGTAATGGGTCGAACATCTCGGCTGGCTGCGGTGCGTCTTCCACCTTGATTCACTCTTCTGTTTCCTTCCTCCAAACCTTACTTTTCGACTACCTGAAATCCAATCTTTGTAAGATATACAAGAACATTTTAAGAGAGTAGGGAATACATATTTAGGCATTTATAGCAAAGTACACATATGTTACTATAACGCTTACCTAAGCCCAACTATATTTTAGATTCATTAGACTGTGCTTAAAAAATATTTTAAGGTTTAAATTCATTTTAAGTACATAAACCATGCTCTGATACAACCTTGTAACATCCTACCTTCTGAGGCTCAAAACTAACCTCTACTGATGCTACAGTCATTCGTAGTTGTTATTTCTTGGATACCGAATGCGACATTGTAAATATTGATACACAGGAACACATGAATATGAAAAAATTTAAACTTCAACAAAAAAGAATTTCTCATTTCATATGAATAATATTCAGATTATATTACATAATCCCATACGTTACCCATGTTCAGATTATATATACATGTACAGAATACGATTAGAGGGACATATGAAGATGTCCCCTTACTATGAAAAGAGAACTAATAAATATGAACATTACAGTTATCAGTACATCATAGGGGCTAACACAAAATAGCTCTTGTATAGCTAACACTGCCTCTTGCACATCTCCGAAAACTTATTCATCCAAAAACATGAAATCTCCCACTCTCTAACTACTCAAATTAATTTATGAGTACCCGAGAGTTTGTGGAGAAACACAAACTTCAAGTCAAACAATAATTCTAGTATGAATAATCACCTATCATCTCTTATCACAAATAGATAGCTAGTGAGACCACGCCGCTTAGTAGAACGGTTTTTCCCCTTACTATTATCCAAAACAAAACTTGCAAATCATTTACTACGCCCTTACACATAAAATGATTAGTCTAAACATTATATAACGTAAAGCCATAAATCATATACATTGGATATCACATCCATCCATTTATTGGATATTCCATCTAAAAGAAAAATATTAGATTTCCCATCTAAAATCAATTATTAGAGTTCCCCTCTAAAATATTTAAAAAGACTATCTGTCATAATTTAATAGGATTATCCGTCCCAAATTCATTTAAAATAAATGCAGATTATCCATGTTACATTGTTTTATAAAAGTTGGTGTGAACTATCCACTGCACACTCCATAGTTTTCCTAGGATGACTATGAACACTTGGGTACCAAATCCCGAGGCTAATCACCTCTGGCAAAACATTCTTTACTTTATAAATTTGATGTAGGCCGTCCATTGCACATTCTATGGTTTTCCTAAGTTAACCAAGAACCCAACACTTGGCCAATTAAAATATCATGATCCCTATGATTATGTATAAAAATTCATAATCCCCTGATTATTTATTTTCCCCAGGTATACCACCTATTTAACCTATTCAAATTGGTAGCCCCAATTAGGTTAAATTAAATAAAAATACATTAATAGCCCCAACGTATATTTTCGAAAGCATATTTTTGTTTGTAACCCCAAACTATGTACCAAAAACATTAAACCCACCCTGGTGTCCCCAAAGTTTATTTACATCCAACTTATATAAGGATCGCCCTTACATATTCAAACAAAGATAAGTATTTTATGCTATAAACCTTCGAAGTAACCCCTTCAAATTAGCAAAATTTTACTTAAGGAAAAGTGGCTAAAACAGCCCTTTAAACCCCTTCGAATGAAGCCACACTCGAAAGCAAATAAACGACCAAAATTAGCCCCTTCAGAAGCCTTCCTTTTGAAAGCATCACAAAATCATACCTTTTGACCTTCTCCGAAGGTTTCTTTTCGACCTAGTCGAAAAGTTCCACCTTTTGACTATGTAGAAAGCCTATGGTATCCCCTATAAAACTACGTATAAACTATTTGAAAGCAATGAAACTCAAAACCTTTTGAAATCGTTGAAACTCATAACCTTTCGAAATAATTGAAAGTTTAAACCTTTCGAAATCATTGAAGGTAACCCCTTCGAAACCTTTCGAAATCAACACCTTTCGAAACCAAAACCTATCGAAGTCAAAACCCTTCGTAATCATTCAAAAATAGTGAAGTGTTGGTATTGGAACCAACCCTTCAAAATCAATGGAGAGAGGCGGCAACTTTTATAAAACAAATGATAAACTTTGAGTCCATCTGGGTTGAAAGGTTTGGAAGCGGCAACTATGATTCCGACGCTGTCGAAAGCTAATCTTTCGACTTTGTCGAAAGGTTTCATTTAAAACAAGAAAGCAAACTAATCAAAACCTTTTTCTTTGAAAACATTTAACAATGTCGAAAGCTATCTTTCGAAAGCTAGCAGGCATATTTTCTTTAAAACCATAACAAAGTTTCATCTCCTTTGAAAGCTCTAACCTTTCATCCCTAAACCTTTCGACCCCTTTCAATTCATTACGTACCAGTCGCCTGATACCATGTGCATTGATTTTTGACCTAGTGGAAAGGTTTGATGCCTTTCGACCTTGTCAGAAGATTTGGAGTAAAGGTGGGAGCTCTTGCCGAAAGAGTTGAATAGTGAAAATTGTACTTTAAAACAGTTCTTTTGTACCCCCACCTGCCTTATTTGTCTAAATCTGATTGGTTGCCAGACTTTTATATTCAAAATTACTGTCGACTTTCCTTATTTAGAAATTATAAATTTGAAAAGCCCCTTTCTTTTTATAATTATACAAAATATTTAAGTCTCATACCTTAAATAATTTTATGTAACTAGTAAAACATCATGAAAAATTTTGGAAAAATTCCAGAAAATCAATTGATACGTTTTCTTCAACATCTTAAAATTTCAAAGCATATAAAGATCAAAACCACTTGGAATTTAACCAAAACCGAATAAAAACGTATTAATTAATCCCCTAAAATTTAAAACACTTATATCTTATCCAAACAAAGGTTTGATTGGTATATCCTAACCAAGACACAAAAATGAATTGGGTATAACTCATAGCCGGTCCAAACAGAGGAGATGATAAACAGGATTATTCACCTTGATTAGTTGATTGGAGAATGATATAATTTCCTAGCTTTAATTCCTCAGCTTTTTCTTCAATTTATGCTCTTCCTGGAGCTTTTAATGGCCGGCCGAAAGTAGAGGAGGAGTTATGATTGAGAAGGTAAAAATTTATTAAGGTGGAGGAAGAGATTTATACTAAGAAATGTAGCCTCATTTCCAAGTTTACCCCTTAGGAAATTCCTTCTTCTAAATTTGGTTAAGTCTTATTTTAGTTCATTCATTAAGACACGGGCATTGGATTTATTAATCCCATCTCCCTAATTATTCACATTATTCTATTTAATTTATCTAATTAAATATGTCAAATAATGTTAATTAAAATTCAGGGACATTACAGATATTTAAGCCCATATTATTTCCTTGTGCTAGAACTTCCCTAGTTCCTTCAATTGCAAGCTATTACTTCATTTTTGGAGTGATCTGATTATCAAATTAACCTAAAAAGTTCAATTCACATCAAAAAAAGAAATAAATAAATAAAATTTAGAAATTGCACTTGAATTCAAGCCAAGTAGTGACGTAACAGGTGATTGTCACGGAAGGAGACGATCATGTGATTAAGACTACGATGGGCATGCAGCCAACATCCAGCCTTAGTTTAGTCACGATGAGGGTGAATGAAGATGGAGGTGTGCATTTGGGGGAGTGGGATGTCACGATCGATTTAGAGGAGCTGCGGGATTTGGTGGTGATGTTGGTTGTGAATATGCGCGCTTAGAAACATAGGAGGAGACGAAGGTGATGTAATGCTGATAGGTGAGTGATTACACTCACATACCTATGTTACAATCGCTTAAATCATCATATGCATATGTCTTGCTATGTCAAATTATTTATTCATTTGTTGTTTTAGATACGTCTTGTGTGTATTTTGTTGATCTGATCTAGGGCACTTGTTGCTTAATATTGCCTAGGGTACACTTTTACTTAACTGTTTTTTGTGTTTATGGGTGTACATCTACGTGCATTCATATCCCTGCTGTTGTTCATGCCTGTGTATTTAACCTTGTTGCCATGAATTTTTCCATGTTATTGACCCTATTAGTTCAACTATCTTGCTGTTATAAATTTCTATTACATTCTACTTGTTGTACATCACCGAGTTTTCACTTTTGCATGAGTGAGTATCATATGGTGTGTTTGTATAAATATCGGGTACATGCTTATTATTTTAAATATTTATATAGTTTTGTAAATGTAAAATACAAAATAAATTATAATGAATAAGTTAGTATATATTGAATATATCTAAACCCTTGTGTTTATGCAATATATATAATATTAATGTAAAAATCACTTAAGATTAATAAATAAATGAAATTAAATCACTAGTATTTAAAATAAGATTAGAAATCATATGTAGTTAATGTCTTATGGTTATTAAAGTATAATTAACAAAATCTAATATATATATGTATAATTTAAATATTGAAAAAAGCTTTTTTTTTGACATAATGGTAGTGCAACTAGGGTCGCACCATCGTGCTATCATATATTAATATAAATGTCTAACTAATAAGCCTAGTCTGTGGCAAAAAATACAAAATTTTAAAATCATGGACATCCACAAAATAGGTTGCCATCATATCTAGCATAGCAGTATATATACATCATACTAGCACAAATAATCATAAGTAAGTAGATAATAAGTAGTATAAATCAACCAGCACAAAAGTCAAGCCATCGAGTTGTTATTACCCATGGATTCACGAGCTCCCAAGCTAGTGAGGAAGAAGCGCAATGGACCTACAGATGTTCCTATCCAAAAGGAATACAAAGCCAGGACGTTTCTAGCCACAATTAAATAAGAGTATTCAGTATGATTGAAGCATCTTTCTTTCCTCTCTATCCATGAAACCCAAGCAAAAGCTAAGGCAATCAAAGCCACCGGGCAGTATGGAGCTGTAGACTCTGAAAGGACAAGCCATTCTGACTTCGAGGCTTAAGTAGTGACATTCAGGTTTGTCACACATATCCAAACGCACAAAGTAAAAGTCACAATCAAAGAAGATGTGGGCACAGGAGCCCCAACCATTATGACAAAGGAAACATGAATAAGAATATGAGATGTTCTTAGCAGCTATATGTAATATTTAGCGTTGTAAATTATTTTGTGAATTTAAAATGAGTTTCTGATGTTATTAGCAAATATTTAATAATCGATTAATTTTATATTATGATAATAAATTAGTTATTTATTGTAATTATTAAAATATATCTAAATTTAGATAATTATTTAATCAATTCTAGAATATGTATTATTATCTATTTCTTAGCTTTTATTTGGTCATATAAAATTATATATTGTAAATGATTCATTTTTAAGCATTGATTTTTATTTTGTATCCATTTGAATGATCTTTTATATTATTATTTTTCTATGTTCATTGATTCCTTGTGACGACTTCGGTTTTCGACCTTCGAAAATTGACACCCATACTTCACTTGTATTCGAATGCCGCAGATCCAAACGTTCGAATCCGATTAGTCAGAGCTTATAACACATTAAGTACAACAATACAGCGGAAGAATAATAATTAATATCATTGATATACAACATTTGATACAATAAGATACAATGGATCCATAATTGCCAGAGAAGAATACAACAGCGGAATAAGTAGCAGCAGAAAGATAGCACCAAAAGACAGAAGAGTCCCTAAAAGAATCCAACTCCATACTGCAACTCCATCTCCAAACAAAGATAGCTCGAACCCCCGATCATGATGTATTAAGCAAGGTCGGTCATAGATACGATCGCTAAGATCCAAAGACTCCAACCCAATTCCAAATAGAAAGCTGAAGCCTACCGAATGTACATCTATTATCTGACTATCTAAAAAAAATCTAACTCTAGACTGCCCATGCGGAAAATTATGCGCACCTAGAGTTTAGAAAGGGAACAATAAACTCTGGGTCAGTCATGAGACTAGTATGAGAAAAAAAAACAGTTTATCTTTAAAAGCAAAACAAAAGAGTTTAAAAGAAATCCGCAATGTTTTTTGAAAAATGAAACTACCATAAGGCCTCCCCGCACACACACAATGCAAGCGCACAATTGGAGGAGATTTTTACTTATGATAGTCAAACATGCCTACTACGCAAAATCTTTTTGATATTATTATCAGTGCATAGTGCAGAAAACCTTTCAAGTATAATATAAATCTTACCCAGCATAGGTACCATTATATTATGCATGCTGTAGCTACCACCTGAGATGGAAGGTTATACAATAGCAATTGTAAAGGGCGCGTATTAGTGATTGGATTTCCAACAAATGGTCAGGCTAAGGAACTTCCTGGGCCACATAGGTACGCCTCTGGAGGGATGCCTAGAGAACCTAACCGGATCTCTGCTAACACAAGGCCGGGTTACCTCTGTAACTTGGTAACTAACTGTCACGAGCATGCCATCCCCCGGTCATAACCAACCTTTATCCGAGGATCCTCAACCACAAAGCAACAACAACAAAGTAATAAATTTGCAATAACCACATAGGTTAAATATCTAGGCTCCATACCATGATACCACCTCTATCCAAAAGGAAATGGACATACCCTCAGGGGGTGCTACCTCCAAATAACCTAGCTGCATTCTTAATGTTTCAACCGTTCCGGGTTGTGAGGTTCTGATGCAGTCTCGTCCACAAATCTACGCTTTTCACAAAAGCCATGATTCGATCAACAAATGATCAGCAACACTTTGTATGCCACATTACCAAATTGGGAATGTATCACTAGTAACCATCAACTACGTAACCTCTGAGCTCATGCGTATCAGAAAAGGGTGTTATGCTAAGAGAATAAATTCTCCGCCACTAAACAGAAATGTATTTGGTAGAAACCAGCTTTACATCTCGAAGTGTAATGTCAGACACACATCCATACAAGTCTGTTCTGGGTTCGAATAGAACCGAAGGCACTTCACAAAGAAGCCCTTGCAAATCCGGATAATCCCAAATCACGCCCGGACTCCCCTTCACAAAGGGTGATAAAATCTCTATACCGGGGACTAGTCGGTGCAGAGACATTCGATGGGTTATCCTTTCGCTTTCGAAAATACCCGATCTTCACTACTAGCTTCAAATGATATCCATAACATGTATCATTATTCGAAATGGATTATATGACAGAAGGTCCTCTCCCGGCTAAACCGAATAATGAGCGCTTAATTTAAAAAGCATACGAATGTTGGGATCTCAGTTAAGTCACAACTTAAAGCCCAAAAACCTTTCTTCAAATGGTTTAAACAAATTACCATTTTTCAAATCTTTAAACAAAAAGATTCACTTCACCCATCTTTCATAAAGATTAATTCATAGCGTTCAAAACTATTCACAATTCAAATATTTTATACAAAAGATACAACTTTAAGATCCTCTTCAATTTCAAAACAAGGTTCAACCATCTTTCACAAAGATTCATTCATAGCTTTCAAAACTATTTCAATTCCATTTCAAACTTGAAATCTCTCAACACAAATTGGAAATCCTTTCTTTATATGAAAGCTATTATTATTTGGAAACAAATAGTTTTCATTTCGGAAAAATCCAGTCAAATTTGCACAAGTTATATCCTTTAAAGTACAAAACTTGGGTTAAATTCAAATACCCAAAACGATACTTTTAAAATGGTTTAAAAACCATATAAACACATTTATAACTTGTATAACCTATTTAAACCATAATCTCCAAACATCGAACTCAATTTCAAAACTTGAATTCAAATTCAAATCAAACTATTTAAATTTCAAAATTTATCAAGTTATTCAAAATAACTTTTATCTTCAAAACTCCTTTTCAAAAGCTTTTCATATTTAACCCAATTCCATTTCCAAAACCATTTGGATTCAAAATTCAACTTTAAAACCATTTCTAAAATCTATGACTTAACCAGTTTCCTCATGCAATCCATATTTATGCGTGTATTGTGTAGTCTAGGGGTTTTACACAATAGTGCAGCATCATCAATCATTACAGATTCAAGCATATCAATATCGATAAGCGGTATAATCTATAACGCTTATCTTCATTCACAGACTCACAGATAAATAATATTAATTCATCACAGATAGAATAAATTATATTCATCACAGATAAACAAATTATATTCATCACAGCTCAAATCAAAACAGAGCAACACACATCAGGGATATCAAAGAATTCAAACATTCAATAGAGTCCAAATATTTACAAGTAAGATTAATTAATTATCTAATGTAAATCAGATTAACTACTTATGAATAAACTACTAATCCGGGTTAATTAGTATTAATTAATTACAAACCATCTTAATTAATTAACCTTTAATCATTTATTAATTAACCTTTAATAATAAATTAATCAACCTCTAATTATTAATTAATCAACCTTTAATCATTAAATTATTATCTTTTAATTAATTTATTATCCTTTAATTAATTATCCTTAATTAATTTCATTAATTAATTACTAATCATTTAATTATCATTCCTTAATCGCCTTCATTAATTAATTATCCTTAAATTAATTACCTTAATTAATTAATCACATAATTAATTATTATTAACATATCAATACTGATCCTTTAATTAAGTCCTCGATTATCAAGATGAATTCTTATCTTAACCGATCACTTTATTTCTACATTTAAACAAAATAAAGAGTTCATTTAAAATGAAGGATATATATATATGTGTGTCAATAAAAACACTTTAACTCTATTTATTTAAAAATAATTATTTTCAATCTTTAACTATTCAACCAAAACTGGATAAAACCTTAAGAATGTGTTTTAAAAATTGATTTAAATTCAAATTTAGAATACTTGTTTTATCTAAATTTTAAAACTTTAAAACTATTTTATGACAAACACTAAAATTCGAGTCATTGCCAAACTTTCCTGAGGCTTACTTCGAGATTCACCCAATCTTCTTCTGCTTCGAGATACTCACACAAACTCGAGCACGAACTCGAGTAACTTCATCTTCCCAAATCCTTTTACTAAAACCAGATACACAGATACCCCGTGCATGTGTACCAATGCTCCGGTCACCTCCGACCAACATCGTCGTTGCCTTCTCCTGACTGACGCCCTCCACATGCATCTCGACCACCCAGGTTTGACGAACTCGACCGAAAATTGAAATTTTACAATCGAGCAACTCGAGCATTAACTAGAACAAACCCAGATCAGAAAAAACAAACGCCGAGGACAACCCATCCACGATCATCCACACTGGCTTGAATAAAACTTTGCCAACCTCTCCTGCTTCGATTCCCCAAGAACTCGATCCCATGATGACGATGAACTTTTACTTCAAACTTTGTCGAGAAATAGCACCATAAAACCTTAGATCATCTACATTCGGCCACCACGATAGCTAATAAATTCACTTAGCATTTTTCCTAGGTCCGCCAACCTCCATGCTACCCTCAGCCTCAAGCATGACCTTCGAATCAAAATATGATTTCCAGAGACTTGAATTTGGACTTAAATTTAAATTTTTATTGTAATTTCCTTCTACCGGTAATCCCTTTGATGCTTATGCTCATAATTGTTTTTAAAGTTTAAATCAGGCGATTACAACTAGATTTCATTTAAACATCATTACAAATATGAATTTTTTTGTATGGAAATCATATGCCAGTAAAATAACATTTTGATGTATATATATATATAAACTAACATGCACAGGCAATTTAAATTTATTCACATGCAATTACATCCATTTCAAGTTTCCATCATCACAGTACATAGATCGATATAAAAGATTGGGTTTAAAATGGAGTTTACTCACCTTTGTTTGAGCAGAGCAAAAGCCTGGAATTTTTATTTTAAATCTGGATTTTGATCTGCTTTGATCTGATCTTGATTTATCATATCAAGTTGAATTTGTCGTTGAGCTTTTATCTTTACTTGATCGTTGTTCTCTAGAACTTAAATTTGATTTCCAGGCTTTGAACTTTTCTTTGAGATTTTTGATTTTTTTTCTCTATTCCAGGTTTTATCTTTCAGTTCCTGGTTGAAGCTCTGAATTGCTTTTGTTTGGGATAGGTTTTTGATTTCTGATTTTCGAATTTGTTTTAAGGTTTAAGAATTTTAAACTGAGAATGATAACCATGTTTCTATTCTCTAATATGTTTTATATGATTTTCATTTTTTAGAATATTTTAAGAGAAAATTTTGTTTTGCTACATGTTGATTAAACTAACACTTGTTAATTTCCAAGTTATTTTACTTACACTAGTTAACAAAAAATTATATTATGTTTAAGCCCTTGTTTAATAAACTATATTTTAAACCTTTGTCATTTTATATTTACATAGGTTTGAGTTTTTATCAATTATGTAATATGTTTACAAATGCTTTTATATATATATATATATATAACTATGTTTATTTTTAAGTATATAAGTGAAAAGTATTTTAATTTTTTTTATTAAATCTCATTTCGTAAATTTACAAACCAATTCTAAACATATATATGTTTCTTATTAATTTCCAAAAGATATGTATATTTTAAAACTTTTATTAAGCCTTGTTTTAATACCAATTTATATTTACATTATACATACATTCTCAATTTAAAATTTATCTATACATATATTCTATTGTTCAAAATAAAACCGTTAAATCTAATTAACTTTATAAAATATTTATTTTGTATTTCAACTCACAATTCTATTTTACTATTTATTTATTCCCAAATTTTCATATTAATCTCAATTTAAACACAAATTAATCCAAAAATCAAATTAATTACTAAGTTAATTTTGGCCAAAAAACCAGGAATGTTATAGATTCCCCTTTAAGAAAATTTCGTCCTCCAAATTTGCCAAATAGGGAGACGAACAAAAGATGGAAACACAAAGATAGAGAATCGACTCATCAATCAAGCTGAATATCTATTCTACATTTGGCTTACCAAATAAAAATATCATCAATAATTATGAGAACGAACTCATACAATTCTACACAAGATACTCGGGTCACCAAATCTACAAAATGTGCAAGGACATTGGTTAGTCTGAAGGACAACTAACCAATCGTAGAATGTATCGAGACCCCAAAGAACATTCAAATAGAGTCAATCTTCCATAATTCTCAAACACTAGGTATGAATTCCAAACTCAGGTCGGAATACCCTAAATTATATATTAACTTGTCCCTTTTCGGACTTCGATTCACATAAGAAATCACAACAAAAATTTCAAATTTGGTGTTGACCCTAATGGTTTTGTCGATACAGTCTAGCTTTTAGCTTCCTATTTTATTAACCAATTAAATCAATTTAAAATTTCAATTCATTAAGGTTAAAAATGATGGAAAGAATACGAAATAGGAATTAGAACCTTTTTTGTAAGGATTCGCAGAGCCAGCACTACATCAAAGCTTCTCCCTGGAGCTGCCACGAAGTAGTCAAAGAATTGAAACTGGATCAAAGGAGATTGAAAAGAAAGTTGTTTTCGTTGTTGCAGGGTATCGACCATTTGAAGTGGTACTTCCCTGTCCCCTATTCGTCTTCTTCTTGCACTCATACTCACTATCGGTGGATAGTAAGAGAATTCACTGAGGCATACAGACGGATATCTTAGGGATATACTCATTCTAGGGTATTTGTAACCCTATCTCTAATGAGTCACCTAATGTGTTATACTCCTAAGCTAAAGTTCTTACTCAACCTTCAGCTCTGATACCAAATGTGACGGCCCGGATTCCAACGTTCGAAAATCGACACCCATACTTCACTTTTATTCGAATGCCGCGAATTCAAATGTTCGAATCTGATTCGCCGGAGCTTATAACACATTAAGTACAACAATACAGCGGAAGAATAATAATTAATATCATTGATATACAACATTTGATACAATAAGATACAACGAATCCATAATTATCAGAGCAGAATACAACAGCGGAATAAATAGCAGCGGAAAGATAGCACCAAAAGACAAAAGAGCCCCCAAAAGAATCCAACTCCATACTGCAACTGCAACTCCATCTCCAACCAAAGATAGCTCGAACCGCTGATCATGATGTATTAAGCAAGGTCAGTCATCGATACGATCGCTAAGATCCAAAGACTCCAAACCAATTCCAAACAGAAAGTTGAAGCCTACCGAATCTACATCTGTTATCTAACTATCTGAAAAAAATCTAACTCTAGACTGCCCGTGTAAAAAATTATGGACACCTAGAGTTTAGAAAGGGAACAATAAACTTCGGGTCAGTCATGGGACTGGTATGAGCAAACAAAATAGTTTATCTTTAAAAGTAAAACAAAAGAGTTTAAAATAAATCGGCAATGCTTTTTGGAAAATGAAACTACCATAAGGCCTCCCCCCGCACACACAATGCAAGCGCACAATTGGAGGAGATTTCTTCTTATGATAGTCAAATATGCTTACTACACAAAAAAAATTGATATTATTATTAGTGCATAGTGCAGAAAACCTTTCGAAAGTATAATATAAATCTTATCCAGCATAGGTACCATTATATTATGCCTGCTATAGCTACCACCTGAGATGGCAGGTTATACAATTGCAATTGTAAAGGGAGCGTATTGGTGATTGGATTTTCGAAAAAAGGTCAGGCTAAGGAACTTCCTAGGCCATATGGGTACGCCTCTGGAGGAACGCCCCGAGAACCTAACCGGATCTCTGCCAACATAAGGCTGGGTTACCTCTGTAACTAGATAACTAATTGTCACGAGCATGCCGTCCCCCGGTTGTAACCAACCTTTATCCGAGGATCCTCAACCACAAAGCAACAACTACAAAGTAATAAATTTGCAGTAACCACATAGGTTAAATATCTAGGCTCGATATCATGATACCACCTCTATCCAGAAGGAAATGGACATAACCACAGGAGGCGCTACCCTCAAATAACCTTGCTGCAATCTTCCTATGTAACGATCCTGACTCGACCTTCGAAAATCGGCACCGAATACGACACTCGTATTCGAATGCCGCAGATCCAAACGTCGAATCTGGTTCGCCGGAGCTTGTAACACATTAAGTACAACACAGCGGAAGAAAAAGAATAGCATATATCAATAAACAACATTTGATACAATATCTGATACAACAGAATGATACAATGGATATAAATATACATCAGAGATACAAGAAATAGCGGCGGAAAGAAAAGATAACACTAGCGAGTCTTCAAGAAAGAACTCCATCTTCAAAACACCAATCTAGCAATAGCTCGAACTCCCAATCACAATACACAAAGAAGAGCAAGTCTCGTCCGTAAAGGATTGCCAAATCCTAGGCTGAAAGCTATCGAATCTACACCTACTATAGATTATCTGAAAATCCCAACTCTAGACTGCCCGTGTGGGAAATAGTGGGCACCCAGAGTTTAGGAAAGGAACAATAAACTCCAGGTCAGTCGTGGGACTGGTATGAGCAAACAAAAACATTTGGTCTTTAAAAACAAGCAACAAGGAATTTAAAATAAATCCGTAATGCTTTTTGGAAAATGAAACTACCATAAGGCCTCCCGCCACACACACAATGCAAACGCAGAATTGGAGGAGATTTCTCCTTATGACAGTCAAATATGCTTAATACGAGAAAGTTTTCTTTGATATTATTACTAGTGCATAGTGCAGAAAACCATTTCGAAAGTACAATATAAATCCTAGCCAGCATAGACATTCCGAACTATGCCTACTATAGCTACCATCCAAACAGTGGTGACCACCATAAGTGAATGGCAGGTAATACAACTAAAACCGTACAAGGCACGTATTGGATGAATGGATTCCCAACAAATGGTCAGGCTAAGGAACTTCCTACTGTCAATGGGATCGCCTCTGGCGGGACGTCCCGAGAACTAACGTTACGGTTAGATCTCTGCCAACACAAGGCCGGGTTACCTCTGTAACTAGGTAACTACTACACGAGCGTGCCATCCCCCGGTCCTTTGGGACCTTTATCCGAGGTACCTCTAATCCAACAACCACAAAGCAATCACAAAGTAATAGATCTGCAGTATCCACATGAGTAAGTATCTGGGCTCCATACCATGATACCACCCTTTACCAGAAGGGAATGACAAACCCTAAAGGGCGCGACCCTCATAACCTTGCCGCATCTTTCCTGTTTCGACCATTTTCGGGGTGTGAGGTCCTGATGCAGTCTCGTCCACAAAGCTACGCTTTATACAAAAGCCATGCTTTGATCACAAATGATCAACAAATGATCATCAACACACAGCAGCACTTAGCATGCCACACTACCAAATTTGGGAGTATATCACTGATAAATATCAACTACATAACCTCTGAGCTCGTACGTCTCAGAGAAGGGTGTTAAGCTAAGAGAATAAATTCTCCGCCACCAAGCAGAAATGTATTTGATAGAGATCAGTTTAATATCTCAAAGCGTAGTGTCAGACATACAACCATACAAGTCTGTTCCGGGTTCGAACAGAACCGAAGGCACTTCCGAAGAAGCCCTTGCCAATCCGGGTATCCACAATCCCGATCGGACTTCCCATCACATAGGGATAACTCTATACCGGAGCAACTCAGTGCAGAGTCAATCGACAGGTTATCCTACCGCTCTCGAAGACACCCGGTCTTCAACACCGGTCTTCAATTGCAATCCATAACGTCATATCACTATTCAGAATGGGTTATATGACACAAGGTCCTCTCCCGGCTAAACCGAATAGTGAGCTCAATATTTAAAAACATATGGATATGGGATTTCAGTTAAGTCACAACTTGAAAATCCAAAGTTTCTCTTTTAAATGGTCAAACAAATTACCATTTTAAATCTTTAAATAAAAAGATTTATTTCACAAAGTTTCACCCAGTTTCACGAAGATCTATCCATAGATTTCAAAACAATTTCCATTTCAATTGGATTTATTCCTTAAATCTTTGAACTAAAGATTTAATTTATAGCTTTCAAAACACGTTTCCAAAGATTTATCTATAACTTGGGAAACTATTTCCATTTTAGACTTGAAATCCTTTTAACACGAATTGGAGATTCATTTCTTATGCGAAAGCTCTTATTACTTGAAAACATATAGTTCCCGTTTCAGAAAAATTCAATTATATTTATACAAGTTAAAATCTTTGGGTTTAGAATTTCAATTCCCAATCAACGCTTTTAAAATGGTTTTAAAAAAACCCATAGAAACCCATTTACAAGTTGAACAATCTTCTTAACCCATAGTTTCCAAACCATAGAATTCAATCCCAAATATTGAATTCGAATTTAAATCAAAATATTTAAATTCCAAAACTTAATTAAGTTATTTAAAATAACTTTTATTTTTTTAAAATTCATTTACAAAAGCTTTCAATTCTATTTCCAAAACTAATTTGGATTCAAAAATATAATCTTTAAAACTATTTCAAAAATCTGTGACTTAACCCATTACCACGTGCAATCCATATTTGTGTGTGTATACGTGTGGTCCAGGGGTTTAACACAATAGTGCACAACATCATCATCACAGATTCAACCATATCGATAAGCGGTATAACCCATAACGCTTATCTTCATCAACAGATTCATAGATAAAGTAAATTTATCAATCACAAAGATTCACTAACATGTTTCGATGTGGGTTTCGGATAACCAACTGGAATCCGGCTCCCTGTCGCATCGAAATTCAAATGTCGTTCTATGGGTCAAGGGGTTACATATACATATAACAATATATACGTCACAAATAAAATAGCCAAGCACAAAGCATTACATAGCATCACAAAACATATCAATCCATCATGAAGCATTCAATTGGCAATCAAACATCTACAATTAAGATGAATAAATCTATGTGGTTTTAAATCTATTCCTCACATAATCACTTTCATTAGTAATGAACTACCCTTAATTGCTTCTTTAATTACTTCTAAATTAATTACATTAATAATTAATTATATTTATTAGTCATCCCTGATTAATCTCCTTAGTAATTAATTACTCTTAATTAATTTCATCACTTAATCATTTCAAAAGACTTAATCAACCCATGCTTAAATTAATTACACTAAGTTCACAAAGAAATTTCCTTCCATATTAATTACACAAGTAATTAATTCCCAAAACTCTTCTCTACTTTAATTAATTACCCCAGTATTTACTTATCTTAATTACTTCTTTAAGTAATTATTCATCATTGATTACTTATCAACCCATTTAATGATTATCCTAAATTAATTAAAGTTAATTAATTAATTTAAACTAATCCAATTAATAAATTAATTACAAAGAGTAATTAATACCTTTGATTATTTCCATGAAGTAATCATACTTAATTAAGTTCCATAAATTGATTATTTAAATTAATTAATCCAATTAATTATCAAAATTAATTATATTAATTAATAAATAAATAATCACAAGTTAATGACCATCATTAACTTATTAACAAATTCTTAATTACCTTTCTTAAGTAATTGACTTAAACTAATTACTAATTTAATTAACCTTAATTAGTTTCAATCTTTAATTAATTAAACAAATTAATTAATTAAATTATTTAAATTGCCTTACTAATTTAATGAAACAAAGATCATTAAATCTTAAATTTACTTTTAAAAATAAAACATTTCTTATTCATGATTACTTTATCATTAATAAAGTAACTTTAAACAATTCTAACTTAAAATTGTTTTCAAAGTACATTTTAAATTTAAAACTTAAAAAGAAATCAAACTTAACTTAAACAAAGTTTAAAAACATTTTAAAATCTTTTAAAACTTTATACTAAAGACTTTCTTTTTTTTAATAAAAGAAGTTATAAGAAATTTAAACTCCAAATTCATTTAAAAATACAAATCATATTTACATATGTTTGAACAACCAATTTGTTTAAACATTTAAATTTCTTTTTTTTTTTTTAAAAAAAAAAAACTTCCTTAATTTTCAAACCTTGTTTCAAAACTGAAGTTTGATTCCAGATTTAAACTTATGTTTAAATCCTTACTTAAATTTAAAGCTTATCTTAAATTTAAAATATTTAAACTCTTGAAGTTGTTCTAAACATTTTGTTTCAAAGTTTAAATTTAAATTTCAAACCTGGATTCAAAACTCATTTGAGATTCAAAATTTTAAATTTGACTTAAATCCTGTTTTCAAAACCCTGCATTTAGATTTTTAAACAAATCTTAAAATTAAAACTACAGGTTTTATAAACCTGTAATCTCAGAAGCAACCCGAGTACCCCCTTTGTTTGCTTCGAGTAAAACCAACGGCTACTTCGAGCAAAATTTGATTTCACTCGAGTATAATCTCGAGTACAAAACTACTGCAAAACCCAATTCCTCCCTGATACTCCTTCTTCCCCGTGCATATGCACGATGACTGTAGCCACCTCCGGCCACCGCCCAGGCCATGAACAAGTCGCCGACCTCCCTTACATCACCTCGCGATCATCACAATCCCTCAACACACTCGAAATCAGATTCGAGTTTCCCCAATTCAAAATCTGTCAGCAACAGGCACTTCCACCCAAACCTGTAAACCCTCATTTCCTCCTCCTCCGACCACCTTATCGACAACTACTCCGACCACACCTGCACCAATGCTCCAACTACCATTGACCCAAAAATCAAGACACGCGGTCACTTGTGGTTTCCTCCCGATCAATCAAAGCAGTGCCAAATAAAACTAGGTTTAGCATTCCCCTTTTCCAGATAAAACAGCAATGCACCAAAAATTCATCACTAAAATTTGCAATTTGATTTTAAATAATCACAATTTAGTTTTAACTTTGATTCAAACACCTGAAATTATCAATCAACTGGATTTTGACAGGTTTTAACTTCCTTTGTTAAAATTTTGTTTCCAGTAACTACAGGTATATTTTTTTTTCCTTCTTTTCATCTTAAACAAAATCTTAAGTTTATCATTGATGATATATTAAACATGCATTGACCAAATCTCTTATATTATCAAAGATAAATTTTAAAATCACTTAAGTTTCTTTTAAAACTTGGATCCTGGAACTTAGAAAATACTGTAAATATCACAAAACAGAAACTATACTAAATACAGTTTTTATTACTAGAACAAGCATGCACTTCATAATTTCTTAAACTTTAAAATTTTATGAGGTTACCCTCAATATACAAATCAACATACAACCAGATCTACACAAGTCATAAATCATGCCAAAATTTAATATTTAAGTTTTTAAACCAGAAAGTGTTACTCATAAACACTCCATTCAACATACTATCAGGTATACAACACAAGCACATACATTTCAGTCATAAAACAAGCATCAGATATACTTAAGTTTTAATTTTAAGAAAAGAAGTTACTCACAAACAAAAATAAACAAATTCAGGAAGGAGATTTGCTCACCTGTTAATGAAGGCAGAGACAAAGAGGAGGCAGGAAACAGGGAGTAAATTTTTGAGCCTGTATATTTGAAATTAAGAATCTTTACTTATTTACTCTTGCATTTGTTTATTTAATTCATCAAACACAAAAATTTAAATTTTTACTCACTGTGTGATTTTTTTTTCTTTTCTGTTATACACAGGGAAGCTCTCCTGCATTTAAAAACAGATATCAATCCTTTGCCTTGAACTTGACTTTGTTTTCCTGCAACTTTGTTAAATAAATTTGTTTAAATCTTTGCTTATTTGCTGAATTCAACATTAAACTCAAATTCCTTTTAAAAAAAAGAAATTTACTTGCCTTTGAAATTGTTTCTAGAAAGCTTTGCATTTGATTTCCAGTAACTGCAAACTTGCATTTGCTTTTGTTTACTTTGATCTTGAATTTGCTTTAGGAATCCACTGCATGCTTTCCAGGTTTGATTTTTTTTGTGTTGCAGTTTGAATTTAAACTTGCCGGAAACAAACGTGAACTGAAGCTTGATTGTTGTTTGAGTTGAATTCCTGGTTGATTCCCCAGAATTTGTTTTCAAGGCTTTGTTTTTTTTTCTTTTTTTTTTCTTTTAAGCTTGATCTTCATTTTTCAGATTTGAGGAGAGAATGGTATTATTCCTTTTTTTTCTGATTTTTTTCTTTGGTGTTATACTTTTGAGATGCCAAATCTTTTTTACTGTTTCTCTTCAGATTTGTGAAGAGTTATTATGAACATGTATGGGAAAATGAAGAGTTTTGTAATTTTTTAATCTTATTATTTTATTTTATCAAATATACTTGATGCCACTTGTTAAAAACAATCTCAAGCTCTAGATTTTGTTGATTTTCTTACTCTACTACATCTCACATGTGTATGTATTTCTCTTTACTTCCTTGTGTATATTTACATTTTAAACTTTTAGTTCTTGTTTTTATATCTATTTTGTTTATTATTTTCAACTTACATCAATTTGAAGAAAGGAATGATTTTTAAAAACTCATTATTAATAAGTGATTTATTAATAAGAAAGGTAATAAAATTGGAATTTTCCCATATATAGTTTATCACTGATTTTATTTGTTTGAGACCTTTCAATTTATTTTCAAATTGCATTTCCAAGTTTAAAATATATTATAAATTTATATTGACAATTTTAGGGTGTTATTTTATTTTATTTTGAATATTCTATCTTAAAATATATTTATATGGAAGAAAAAAAATACCTCTTTATTAATTTTGAAAATTTAATCACAATTTATATTTTTAATCTTAAATTCCCAATTCAAATCTATTTATAACTCAAAAATAGAAATTTTCTAATAAATTCATAACTAAATCCACAATTATATTTTCCAAAATTAAATAAATTGTCAAATTAAACTTGTTCAAAATTCAGGAATGTTACAGATTTCCCCCCTTAAAAGAATTTCGTCCTCGAAATTTGCAAGAGAGACGAAGAAGAAAAGATGATAGATAAAGAAATAATTGATCAATTCATATCGAAATATTTATTCTGCATTCGGTTTACCAAATCAGAATATCAACAATATGAGAATAAACTCATACAATTATTACACAAGATATTCGGTCCATCGGTCTATGAGTATGCAAGGGCATTGATTAGTTCGAAGGGACAACTAATCGTTCGTAGAATATATCGGACCCAACGATAGATAGACGGATTTAATCTTTCGAAATTTCAAATACTAGATATGGATTCCAAACTTAAGTCGAAACTCCTCAAAGTATATATCTTGTTCGTCTTCGGGCTTTGATATTCACAAGAAATTACAATAGAATTTTAAATTTGGTTTTAATCGAAATCGTTTTATCGATACAATTTATTTAGCTTTATATTTTAGTTAACCAATTTATTTCAATTTAAATTTCAACTTCGTTAAAGTTAAAAACGAAAAGCTGATAGGAATTTGACGAAGAGAAAACAAAATAGAGACTTATCTACACGATTCGTAGGGCCACCATCACACCGAAGCTTCTTCTGGAGCAACTACGAAGCAATCAAAAGAATACGAAATCGAATCAAAGGAGATTGATAGAGAAAATTGTTTCCACTGTTGCAGGGTATTGACCGTTTGTAGTGGTACTCCCCTGTCCCCTATCTCGTTCTCTTCTCGCACTCATACTCACTATTAGTGGATAGTAAGAGAATTTACTGAGGCATTCGAACGGATATCTTAGGGATTACTCATTCTAGGGTATATTTCACCCTTTCTCTAATGAGTTACTTAATGTGTTATACTCCTGAGCTAAAGTTTCAACCTTCAGCTCTGATACCAATTGTAACGATCCTGACTCGACCTTCGAAAATCGGCACCGAATACGACACTCGTATTCGAATGCCGCAGATCCAAACGTCGAATCTGGTTCGCCGGAGCTTATAACACATTAAGTACAACACAGCGGAAGAAAAAGAATAGCATATATCAATAAACAACATTTGATACAATATCTGAAACAACAGAATGATACAATGGATATAAATATACATCAGAGATACAAGAAATAGCAGCGGAAAGAAAAGATAACACTAGCAGCGGAACAAAATCTCCAATATAGTCTTCAAGAAAGAACTCCATCTTCAAAACACCAATCTAGCAATAGCTCGAACTCCCAATCACAATACACAAAGAAGAGCAAGTCTCGTCCGTAAAGGATTGCCAAATCCTAGGCTGAAAGCTATCGAATCTACACCTACTATAGATTATCTGAAAATCCCAACTCTAGACTGCCCGTGTGGGAAATAGTGGGCACCCAGAGTTTAGGAAAGGAACAATAAACTCCAGGTCAGTCGTGGGACTGGTATGAGCAAACAAAAACATTTGGTCTTTAAAAACAAGCAACAAGGAATTTAAAATAAATCCGTAATGCTTTTTGGAAAATGAAACTACCATAAGGCCTCCCGCCACACACACAATGCAAACGCAGAATTGGAGGAGATTTCTCCTTATGACAGTCAAATATGCTTAATACGAGAAAGTTTTCTTTGATATTATTACTAGTGCATAGTGCAGAAAACCATTTCGAAAGTACAATATAAATCCTAGCCAGCATAGACATTCCGAACTATGCCTACTATAGCTACCATCCAAACAGTGGTGACCACCATAAGTGAATGGCAGGTAATACAACTAAAACCATACAAGGCACGTATTGGATGAATGGATTCCCAACAAATGGTCAGGCTAAGGAACTTCCTACTGTCAATGGGATCGCCTCTGGCGGGACGTCCCGAGAACTAACGTTACGGTTAGATCTCTGCCAACACAAGGCCGGGTTACCTCTGTAACTAGGTAACTACTACACGAGCGTGCCATCCCCCGGTCCTTTGGGACCTTTATCCGAGGTACCTCTAATCCAACAACCACAAAGCAATCACAAAGTAATAGATCTGCAGTATCCACATGAGTAAGTATCTGGGCTCCATACCATGATACCACCCTTTACCAGAAGGGAATGACAAACCCTAAAGGGCGCGACCCTCATAACCTTGCCGCATCTTTCCTGTTTCGACCATTTTCGGGGTGTGAGGTCCTGATGCAGTCTCGTCCACAAAGCTACGCTTTATACAAAAGCCATGCTTTGATCACAAATGATCAACAAATGATCATCAACACACAGCAGCACTTAGCATGCCACACTACCAAATTTGGGAGTATATCACTGATAAATATCAACTACATAACCTCTGAGCTCGTACGTCTCAGAGAAGGGTGTTAAGCTAAGAGAATAAATTCTCCGCCACCAAGCAGAAATGTATTTGATAGAGATCAGTTTAATATCTCAAAGCGTAGTGTCAGACATACAACCATACAAGTCTGTTCCGGGTTCGAACAGAACCGAAGGCACTTCCGAAGAAGCCCTTGCCAATCCGGGTATCCACAATCCCGATCGGACTTCCCATCACATAGGGAGAACTCTATACCGGAGCAACTCAGTGCAGAGTCAATCGACAGGTTATCCTACCGCTCTCGAAGACACCCGGTCTTCAACACCGGTCTTCAATTGCAATCCATAACGTCATATCACTATTCAGAATGGGTTATATGACACAAGGTCCTCTCCCGGCTAAACCGAATAGTGAGCTCAATATTTAAAAACATATGGATATGGGATTTCAGTTAAGTCACAACTTGAAAATCCAAAGTTTCTCTTTTAAATGGTCAAACAAATTACCATTTTAAATCTTTAAATAAAAAGATTTATTTCACAAAGTTTCACCCAGTTTCACGAAGATCTATCCATAGATTTCAAAACAATTTCCATTTCAATTGGATTTATTCCTTAAATCTTTGAACTAAAGATTTAATTTATAGCTTTCAAAACACGTTTCCAAAGATTTATCTATAACTTGGGAAACTATTTCCATTTTAGACTTGAAATCCTTTTAACACGAATTGGAGATTCATTTCTTATGCGAAAGCTCTTATTACTTGAAAACATATAGTTCCCGTTTCAGAAAAATTCAATTATATTTATACAAGTTAAAATCTTTGGGTTTAGAATTTCAATTCCCAATCAACGCTTTTAAAATGGTTTTAAAAAAACCCATAGAAACCCATTTACAAGTTGAACAATCTTCTTAACCCATAGTTTCCAAACCATAGAATTCAATCCCAAATATTGAATTCGAATTTAAATCAAAATATTTAAATTCCAAAACTTAATTAAGTTATTTAAAATAACTTTTATTTTTTTAAAATTCATTTACAAAAGCTTTCAATTCTATTTCCAAAACTAATTTGGATTCAAAAATATAATCTTTAAAACTATTTCAAAAATCTGTGACTTAACCCATTACCACGTGCAATCCATATTTGTGTGTGTATACGTGTGGTCCAGGGGTTTAACACAATAGTGCACAACATCATCATCACAGATTCAACCATATCGATAAGCGGTATAACCCATAACGCTTATCTTCATCAACAGATTCATAGATAAAGTAAATTTATCAATCACAAAGATTCACTAACATGTTTCGATGTGGGTTTCGGATAACCAACTGGAATCCGGCTCCCTGTCGCATCGAAATTCAAATGTCGTTCTATGGGTCAAGGGGTTACATATACATATAACAATATATACGTCACAAATAAAATAGCCAAGCACAAAGCATTACATAGCATCACAAAACATATCAATCCATCATGAAGCATTCAATTGGCAATCAAACATCTACAATTAAGATGAATAAATCTATGTGGTTTTAAATCTATTCCTCACATAATCACTTTCATTAGTAATGAACTACCCTTAATTGCTTCTTTAATTACTTCTAAATTAATTACATTAATAATTAATTATATTTATTAGTCATCCCTGATTAATCTCCTTAGTAATTAATTACTCTTAATTAATTTCATCACTTAATCATTTCAAAAGACTTAATCAACCCATGCTTAAATTAATTACACTAAGTTCACAAAGAAATTTCCTTCCATATTAATTACACAAGTAATTAATTCCCAAAACTCTTCTCTACTTTAATTAATTACCCCAGTATTTACTTATCTTAATTACTTCTTTAAGTAATTATTCATCATTGATTACTTATCAACCCATTTAATGATTATCCTAAATTAATTAAAGTTAATTAATTAATTTAAACTAATCCAATTAATAAATTAATTACAAAGAGTAATTAATACCTTTGATTATTTCCATGAAGTAATCATACTTAATTAAGTTCCATAAATTGATTATTTAAATTAATTAATCCAATTAATTATCAAAATTAATTATATTAATTAATAAATAAATAATCACAAGTTAATGACCATCATTAACTTATTAACAAATTCTTAATTACCTTTCTTAAGTAATTGACTTAAACTAATTACTAATTTAATTAACCTTAATTAGTTTCAATCTTTAATTAATTAAACAAATTAATTAATTAAATTATTTAAATTGCCTTACTAATTTAATGAAACAAAGATCATTAAATCTTAAATTTACTTTTAAAAATAAAACATTTCTTATTCATGATTACTTTATCATTAATAAAGTAACTTTAAACAATTCTAACTTAAAATTGTTTTCAAAGTACATTTTAAATTTAAAACTTAAAAAGAAATCAAACTTAACTTAAACAAAGTTTAAAAACATTTTAAAATCTTTTAAAACTTTATACTAAAGACTTTCTTTTTTTTAATAAAAGAAGTTATAAGAAATTTAAACTCCAAATTCATTTAAAAATACAAATCATATTTACATATGTTTGAACAACCAATTTGTTTAAACATTTAAATTTCTTTTTTTTTTTTTTAAAAAAAAAACTTCCTTAATTTTCAAACCTTGTTTCAAAACTGAAGTTTGATTCCAGATTTAAACTTATGTTTAAATCCTTACTTAAATTTAAAGCTTATCTTAAATTTAAAATATTTAAACTCTTGAAGTTGTTCTAAACATTTTGTTTCAAAGTTTAAATTTAAATTTCAAACCTGGATTCAAAACTCATTTGAGATTCAAATTTTTAAATTTGACTTAAATCCTGTTTTCAAAACCCTGCATTTAGATTTTTAAACAAATCTTAAAATTAAAACTACAGGTTTTATAAACCTGTAATCTCAGAAGCAACCCGAGTACCCCCTTTGTTTGCTTCGAGTAAAACCAACGGCTACTTCGAGCAAAATTTGATTTCACTCGAGTATAATCTCGAGTACAAAACTACTGCAAAACCCAATTCCTCCCTGATACTCCTTCTTCCCCGTGCATATGCACGATGACTGTAGCCACCTCCGGCCACCGCCCAGGCCATGAACAAGTCGCCGACCTCCCTTACATCACCTCGCGATCATCACAATCCCTCAACACACTCGAAATCAGATTCGAGTTTCCCCAATTCAAAATCTGTCAGCAACAGGCACTTCCACCCAAACCTGTAAACCCTCATTTCCTCCTCCTCCGACCACCTTATCGACAACTACTCCGACCACACCTGCACCAATGCTCCAACTACCATTGACCCAAAAATCAAGACACGCGGTCACTTGTGGTTTCCTCCCGATCAATCAAAGCAGTGCCAAATAAAACTAGGTTTAGCATTCCCCTTTTCCAGATAAAACAGCAATGCACCAAAAATTCATCACTAAAATTTGCAATTTGATTTTAAATAATCACAATTTAGTTTTAACTTTGATTCAAACACCTGAAATTATCAATCAACTGGATTTTGACAGGTTTTAACTTCCTTTGTTAAAATTTTGTTTCCAGTAACTACAGGTATATTTTTTTTTCCTTCTTTTCATCTTAAACAAAATCTTAAGTTTATCATTGATGATATATTAAACATGCATTGACCAAATCTCTTATATTATCAAAGATAAATTTTAAAATCACTTAAGTTTCTTTTAAAACTTGGATCCTGGAACTTAGAAAATACTGTAAATATCACAAAACAGAAACTATACTAAATACAGTTTTTATTACTAGAACAAGCATGCACTTCATAATTTCTTAAACTTTAAAATTTTATGAGGTTACCCTCAATATACAAATCAACATACAACCAGATCTACACAAGTCATAAATCATGCCAAAATTTAATATTTAAGTTTTTAAACCAGAAAGTGTTACTCATAAACACTCCATTCAACATACTATCAGGTATACAACACAAGCACATACATTTCAGTCATAAAACAAGCATCAGATATACTTAAGTTTTAATTTTAAGAAAAGAAGTTACTCACAAACAAAAATAAACAAATTCAGGAAGGAGATTTGCTCACCTGTTAATGAAGGCAGAGACAAAGAGGAGGCAGGAAACAGGGAGTAAATTTTTGAGCCTGTATATTTGAAATTAAGAATCTTTACTTATTTACTCTTGCATTTGTTTATTTAATTCATCAAACACAAAAATTTAAATTTTTACTCACTGTGTGATTTTTTTTTCTTTTCTGTTATACACAGGGAAGCTCTCCTGCATTTAAAAACAGATATCAATCCTTTGCCTTGAACTTGACTTTGTTTTCCTGCAACTTTGTTAAATAAATTTGTTTAAATCTTTGCTTATTTGCTGAATTCAACATTAAACTCAAATTCCTTTTAAAAAAAAGAAATTTACTTGCCTTTGAAATTGTTTCTAGAAAGCTTTGCATTTGATTTCCAGTAACTGCAAACTTGCATTTGCTTTTGTTTACTTTGATCTTGAATTTGCTTTAGGAATCCACTGCATGCTTTCCAGGTTTGATTTTTTTTGTGTTGCAGTTTGAATTTAAACTTGCCGGAAACAAACGTGAACTGAAGCTTGATTGTTGTTTGAGTTGAATTCCTGGTTGATTCCCCAGAATTTGTTTTCAAGGCTTTGTTTTTTTTTCTTTTTTTTTCTTTTAAGCTTGATCTTCATTTTTCAGATTTGAGGAGAGAATGGTATTATTCCTTTTTTTTCTGATTTTTTTCTTTGGTGTTATACTTTTGAGATGCCAAATCTTTTTTACTGTTTCTCTTCAGATTTGTGAAGAGTTATTATGAACATGTATGGGAAAATGAAGAGTTTTGTAATTTTTTAATCTTATTATTTTATTTTATCAAATATACTTGATGCCACTTGTTAAAAACAATCTCAAGCTCTAGATTTTGTTGATTTTCTTACTCTACTACATCTCACATGTGTATGTATTTCTCTTTACTTCCTTGTGTATATTTACATTTTAAACTTTTAGTTCTTGTTTTTATATCTATTTTGTTTATTATTTTCAACTTACATCAATTTGAAGAAAGGAATGATTTTTAAAAACTCATTATTAATAAGTGATTTATTAATAAGAAAGGTAATAAAATTGGAATTTTCCCATATATAGTTTATCACTGATTTTATTTGTTTGAGACCTTTCAATTTATTTTCAAATTGCATTTCCAAGTTTAAAATATATTATAAATTTATATTGACAATTTTAGGGTGTTATTTTATTTTATTTTGAATATTCTATCTTAAAATATATTTATATGGAAGAAAAAAAATACCTCTTTATTAATTTTGAAAATTTAATCACAATTTATATTTTTAATCTTAAATTCCCAATTCAAATCTATTTATAACTCAAAAATAGAAATTTTCTAATAAATTCATAACTAAATCCACAATTATATTTTCCAAAATTAAATAAATTGTCAAATTAAACTTGTTCAAAATTCAGGAATGTTACAGATTTCCCCCCTTAAAAGAATTTCGTCCTCGAAATTTGCAAGAGAGACGAAGAAGAAAAGATGATAGATAAAGAAATAATTGATCAATTCATATCGAAATATTTATTCTGCATTCGGTTTACCAAATCAGAATATCAACAATATGAGAATAAACTCATACAATTATTACACAAGATATTCGGTCCATCGGTCTATGAGTATGCAAGGGCATTGATTAGTTCGAAGGGACAACTAATCGTTCGTAGAATATATCGGACCCAACGATAGATAGACGGATTTAATCTTTCGAAATTTCAAATACTAGATATGGATTCCAAACTTAAGTCGAAACTCCTCAAAGTATATATCTTGTTCGTCTTCGGGCTTTGATATTCACAAGAAATTACAATAGAATTTTAAATTTGGTTTTAATCGAAATCGTTTTATCGATACAATTTATTTAGCTTTATATTTTAGTTAACCAATTTATTTCAATTTAAATTTCAACTTCGTTAAAGTTAAAAACGAAAAGCTGATAGGAATTTGACGAAGAGAAAACAAAATAGAGACTTATCTACACGATTCGTAGGGCCACCATCACACCGAAGCTTCTTCTGGAGCAACTACGAAGCAATCAAAAGAATACGAAATCGAATCAAAGGAGATTGATAGAGAAAATTGTTTCCACTGTTGCAGGGTATTGACCGTTTGTAGTGGTACTCCCCTGTCCCCTATCTCGTTCTCTTCTCGCACTCATACTCACTATTAGTGGATAGTAAGAGAATTTACTGAGGCATTCGAACGGATATCTTAGGGATTACTCATTCTAGGGTATATTTCACCCTTTCTCTAATGAGTTACTTAATGTGTTATACTCCTGAGCTAAAGTTTCAACCTTCAGCTCTGATACCAATTGTAACGATCCTGACTCGACCTTCGAAAATCGGCACCGAATACGACACTCGTATTCGAATGCCGCAGATCCAAACGTCGAATCTGGTTCGCCGGAGCTTATAACACATTAAGTACAACACAGCGGAAGAAAAAGAATAGCATATATCAATAAACAACATTTGATACAATATCTGAAACAACAGAATGATACAATGGATATAAATATACATCAGAGATACAAGAAATAGCAGCGGAAAGAAAAGATAACACTAGCAGCGGAACAAAATCTCCAATATAGTCTTCAAGAAAGAACTCCATCTTCAAAACACCAATCTAGCAATAGCTCGAACTCCCAATCACAATACACAAAGAAGATCAAGTCTCGTCCGTAAAGGATTGCCAAATCCTAGGCTGAAAGCTATCGAATCTACACCTACTATAGATTATCTGAAAATCCCAACTCTAGACTGCCCGTGTGGGAAATAGTGGGCACCCAGAGTTTAGGAAAGGAACAATAAACTCCAGGTCAGTCGTGGGACTGGTATGAGCAAACAAAAACATTTGGTCTTTAAAAACAAGCAACAAGGAATTTAAAATAAATCCGTAATGCTTTTTGGAAAATGAAACTACCATAAGGCCTCCCGCCACACACACAATGCAAACGCAGAATTGGAGGAGATTTCTCCTTATGACAGTCAAATATGCTTAATACGAGAAAGTTTTCTTTGATATTATTACTAGTGCATAGTGCAGAAAACCATTTCGAAAGTACAATATAAATCCTAGCCAGCATAGACATTCCGAACTATGCCTACTATAGCTACCATCCAAACAGTGGTGACCACCATAAGTGAATGGCAGGTAATACAACTAAAACCATACAAGGCACGTATTGGATGAATGGATTCCCAACAAATGGTCAGGCTAAGGAACTTCCTACTGTCAATGGGATCGCCTCTGGCGGGACGTCCCGAGAACTAACGTTACGGTTAGATCTCTGCCAACACAAGGCCGGGTTACCTCTGTAACTAGGTAACTACTACACGAGCGTGCCATCCCCCGGTCCTTTGGGACCTTTATCCGAGGTACCTCTAATCCAACAACCACAAAGCAATCACAAAGTAATAGATCTGCAGTATCCACATGAGTAAGTATCTGGGCTCCATACCATGATACCACCCTTTACCAGAAGGGAATGACAAACCCTAAAGGGCGCGACCCTCATAACCTTGCCGCATCTTTCCTGTTTCGACCATTTCCGGGGTGTGAGGTCCTGATGCAGTCTCGTCCACAAAGCTACGCTTTATACAAAAGCCATGCTTTGATCACAAATGATCAACAAATGATCATCAACACACAGCAGCACTTAGCATGCCACACTACCAAATTTGGGAGTATATCACTGATAAATATCAACTACATAACCTCTGAGCTCGTACGTCTCAGAGAAGGGTGTTAAGCTAAGAGAATAAATTCTCCGCCACCAAGCAGAAATGTATTTGATAGAGATCAGTTTAATATCTCAAAGCGTAGTGTCAGACATACAACCATACAAGTCTGTTCCGGGTTCGAACAGAACCGAAGGCACTTCCGAAGAAGCCCTTGCCAATCCGGGTATCCACAATCCCGATCGGACTTCCCATCACATAGGGAGAACTCTATACCGGAGCAACTCAGTGCAGAGTCAATCGACAGGTTATCCTACCGCTCTCGAAGACACCCGGTCTTCAACACCGGTCTTCAATTGCAATCCATAACGTCATATCACTATTCAGAATGGGTTATATGACACAAGGTCCTCTCCCGGCTAAACCGAATAGTGAGCTCAATATTTAAAAACATATGGATATGGGATTTCAGTTAAGTCACAACTTGAAAATCCAAAGTTTCTCTTTTAAATGGTCAAACAAATTACCATTTTAAATCTTTAAATAAAAAGATTTATTTCACAAAGTTTCACCCAGTTTCACGAAGATCTATCCATAGATTTCAAAACAATTTCCATTTCAATTGGATTTATTCCTTAAATCTTTGAACTAAAGATTTAATTTATAGCTTTCAAAACACGTTTCCAAAGATTTATCTATAACTTGGGAAACTATTTCCATTTTAGACTTGAAATCCTTTTAACACGAATTGGAGATTCATTTCTTATGCGAAAGCTCTTATTACTTGAAAACATATAGTTCCCGTTTCAGAAAAATTCAATTATATTTATACAAGTTAAAATCTTTGGGTTTAGAATTTCAATTCCCAATCAACGCTTTTAAAATGGTTTTAAAAAAACCCATAGAAACCCATTTACAAGTTGAACAATCTTCTTAACCCATAGTTTCCAAACCATAGAATTCAATCCCAAATATTGAATTCGAATTTAAATCAAATTATTTAAATTCCAAAACTTAATTAAGTTATTTAAAATAACTTTTATTTTTTTAAAATTCATTTACAAAAGCTTTCAATTCTATTTCCAAAACTAATTTGGATTCAAAAATATAATCTTTAAAACTATTTCAAAAATCTGTGACTTAACCCATTACCACGTGCAATCCATATTTGTGTGTGTATACGTGTGGTCCAGGGGTTTAACACAATAGTGCACAACATCATCATCACAGATTCAACCATATCGATAAGCGGTATAACCCATAACGCTTATCTTCATCAACAGATTCATAGATAAAGTAAATTTATCAATCACAAAGATTCACTAACATGTTTCGATGTGGGTTTCGGATAACCAACTGGAATCCGGCTCCCTGTCGCATCGAAATTCAAATGTCGTTCTATGGGTCAAGGGGTTACATATACATATAACAATATATACGTCACAAATAAAATAGCCAAGCACAAAGCATTACATAGCATCACAAAACATATCAATCCATCATGAAGCATTCAATTGGCAATCAAACATCTACAATTAAGATGAATAAATCTATGTGGTTTTAAATCTATTCCTCACATAATCACTTTCATTAGTAATGAACTACCCTTAATTGCTTCTTTAATTACTTCTAAATTAATTACATTAATAATTAATTATATTTATTAGTCATCCCTGATTAATCTCCTTAGTAATTAATTACTCTTAATTAATTTCATCACTTAATCATTTCAAAAGACTTAATCAACCCATGCTTAAATTAATTACACTAAGTTCACAAAGAAATTTCCTTCCATATTAATTACACAAGTAATTAATTCCCAAAACTCTTCTCTACTTTAATTAATTACCCCAGTATTTACTTATCTTAATTACTTCTTTAAGTAATTATTCATCATTGATTACTTATCAACCCATTTAATGATTATCCTAAATTAATTAAAGTTAATTAATTAATTTAAACTAATCCAATTAATAAATTAATTACAAAGAGTAATTAATACCTTTGATTATTTCCATGAAGTAATCATACTTAATTAAGTTCCATAAATTGATTATTTAAATTAATTAATCCAATTAATTATCAAAATTAATTATATTAATTAATAAATAAATAATCACAATTTAATGACCATCATTAACTTATTAACAAATTCTTAATTACCTTTCTTAAGTAATTGACTTAAACTAATTACTAATTTAATTAACCTTAATTAGTTTCAATCTTTAATTAATTAAACAAATTAATTAATTAAATTATTTAAATTGCCTTACTAATTTAATGAAACAAAGATCATTAAATCTTAAATTTACTTTTAAAAATAAAACATTTCTTATTCATGATTACTTTATCATTAATAAAGTAACTTTAAACAATTCTAACTTAAAATTGTTTTCAAAGTACATTTTAAATTTAAAACTTAAAAAGAAATCAAACTTAACTTAAACAAAGTTTAAAAACATTTTAAAATCTTTTAAAACTTTATACTAAAGACTTTCTTTTTTTTAATAAAAGAAGTTATAAGAAATTTAAACTCCAAATTCATTTAAAAATACAAATCATATTTACATATGTTTGAACAACCAATTTGTTTAAACATTTAAATTTCTTTTTTTTTTTTTTTTAAAAAAAAAACTTCCTTAATTTTCAAACCTTGTTTCAAAACTGAAGTTTGATTCCAGATTTAAACTTATGTTTAAATCCTTACTTAAATTTAAAGCTTATCTTAAATTTAAAATATTTAAACTCTTGAAGTTGTTCTAAACATTTTGTTTCAAAGTTTAAATTTAAATTTCAAACCTGGATTCAAAACTCATTTGAGATTCAAATTTTTAAATTTGACTTAAATCCTGTTTTCAAAACCCTGCATTTAGATTTTTAAACAAATCTTAAAATTAAAACTACAGGTTTTATAAACCTGTAATCTCAGAAGCAACCCGAGTACCCCCTTTGTTTGCTTCGAGTAAAACCAACGGCTACTTCGAGCAAAATTTGATTTCACTCGAGTATAATCTCGAGTACAAAACTACTGCAAAACCCAATTCCTCCCTGATACTCCTTCTTCCCCGTGCATATGCACGATGACTGTAGCCACCTCCGGCCACCGCCCAGGCCATGAACAAGTCGCCAACCTCCCTTACATCACCTCGCGATCATCACAATCCCTCAACACACTCGAAATCAGATTCGAGTTTCCCCAATTCAAAATCTGTCAGCAACAGGCACTTCCACCCAAACCTGTAAACCCTCATTTCCTCCTCCTCCGACCACCTTATCGACAACTACTCCGACCACACCTGCACCAATGCTCCAACTACCATTGACCCAAAAATCAAGACACGCGGTCACTTGTGGTTTCCTCCCGATCAATCAAAGCAGTGCCAAATAAAACTAGGTTTAGCATTCCCCTTTTCCAGATAAAACAGCAATGCACCAAAAATTCATCACTAAAATTTGCAATTTGATTTTAAATAATCACAATTTAGTTTTAACTTTGATTCAAACACCTGAAATTATCAATCAACTGGATTTTGACAGGTTTTAACTTCCTTTGTTAAAATTTTGTTTCCAGTAACTACAGGTATATTTTTTTTTCCTTCTTTTCATCTTAAACAAAATCTTAAGTTTATCATTGATGATATATTAAACATGCATTGACCAAATCTCTTATATTATCAAAGATAAATTTTAAAATCACTTAAGTTTCTTTTAAAACTTGGATCCTGGAACTTAGAAAATACTGTAAATATCACAAAACAGAAACTATACTAAATACAGTTTTTATTACTAGAACAAGCATGCACTTCATAATTTCTTAAACTTTAAAATTTTATGAGGTTACCCTCAATATACAAATCAACATACAACCAGATCTACACAAGTCATAAATCATGCCAAAATTTAATATTTAAGTTTTTAAACCAGAAAGTGTTACTCATAAACACTCCATTCAACATACTATCAGGTATACAACACAAGCACATACATTTCAGTCATAAAACAAGCATCAGATATACTTAAGTTTTAATTTTAAGAAAAGAAGTTACTCACAAACAAAAATAAACAAATTCAGGAAGGAGATTTGCTCACCTGTTAATGAAGGCAGAGACAAAGAGGAGGCAGGAAACAGGGAGTAAATTTTTGAGCCTGTATATTTGAAATTAAGAATCTTTACTTATTTACTCTTGCATTTGTTTATTTAATTCATCAAACACAAAAATTTAAATTTTTACTCACTGTGTGATTTTTTTTTCTTTTCTGTTATACACAGGGAAGCTCTCCTGCATTTAAAAACAGATATCAATCCTTTGCCTTGAACTTGACTTTGTTTTCCTGCAACTTTGTTAAATAAATTTGTTTAAATCTTTGCTTATTTGCTGAATTCAACATTAAACTCAAATTCTTTTAAAAAAAAGAAATTTACTTGCCTTTGAAATTGTTTCTAGAAAGCTTTGCATTTGATTTCCAGTAACTGCAAACTTGCATTTGCTTTTGTTTACTTTGATCTTGAATTTGCTTTAGGAATCCACTGCATGCTTTCCAGGTTTGATTTTTTTTGTGTTGCAGTTTGAATTTAAACTTGCCGGAAACAAACGTGAACTGAAGCTTGATTGTTGTTTGAGTTGAATTCCTGGTTGATTCCCCAGAATTTGTTTTCAAGGCTTTGTTTTTTTTTTCTTTTTTTTTTCTTTTAAGCTTGATCTTCATTTTTCAGATTTGAGGAGAGAATGGTATTATTCCTTTTTTTCTGATTTTTTTCTTTGGTGTTATACTTTTGAGATGCCAAATCTTTTTTACTGTTTCTCTTCAGATTTGTGAAGAGTTATTATGAACATGTATGGGAAAATGAAGAGTTTTGTAATTTTTTAATCTTATTATTTTATTTTATCAAATATACTTGATGCCACTTGTTAAAAACAATCTCAAGCTCTAGATTTTGTTGATTTTCTTACTCTACTACATCTCACATGTGTATGTATTTCTCTTTACTTCCTTGTGTATATTTACATTTTAAACTTTTAGTTCTTGTTTTTATATCTATTTTGTTTATTATTTTCAACTTACATCAATTTGAAGAAAGGAATGATTTTTAAAAACTCATTTTATTAATAAGTGATTTATTAATAAGAAAGGTAATAAAATTGGAATTTTCCCATATATAGTTTATCACTGATTTTATTTGTTTGAGACCTTTCAATTTATTTTCAAATTGCATTTCCAAGTTTAAAATATATTATAAATTTATATTGACAATTTTAGGGTGTTATTTTATTTTATTTTGAATATTCTATCTTAAAATATATTTATATGGAAAAAAAAATACCTCTTTATTAATTTTGAAAATTTAATCACAATTTATATTTTTAATCTTAAATTCCCAATTCAAATCTATTTATAACTCAAAAATAGAAATTTTCTAATAAATTCATAATTAAATCCACAATTATATTTTCCAAAATTAAATAAATTGTCAAATTAAACTTGTTCAAAATTCAGGAATGTTACATCCTATTTCGACCATTCCGGGTTGTGATGTTCTAATGCAGTCTCGTTCACAAAGCAACGTTTTTCACAAAACCTTGCTTCGATCAACAAATGATCAGCAGCACTTTGTATGCCACATTACCAAATTGGAAATGTATCACTAGTAACCATCAACTACATAACCTTTGAGCTCGTACGTCTCAGAGAAGGGTGTTATGCTAAGAGAATAAATTCTTCGCCACCAAACAAAAATGTATTTGATAGAAACCAGCTTTGCATCTCAAAGTGTAATGTTAAACACACATACATACAAGTCTGTTCTGGGTTCAAACAGAACCGAAGGCACTTCACAAAGAAGCCCTTGCAAATCCAGATAATCCTAAATCACGTCCGGACTCCCCATCACAAAGGGTGATCAAATCTCTATACCAGGGACCCGTCGGTGCAGAGACATTCGACGGGTTATTCTTTCGCTTTCGAAAATAACCGACCTTCACCACCGGTCTTCAAATGCTATCCATAACGTCATATCATTATTCGGAATGGGTTATATGACACAAGGTCCTCTCCCGGCTAAACCGAATAATGAGCACTTAATTTAAAAAGCATATGAATATTGGGATCTCAGTTAAGTCACAACTTAAAGCCCAAAAACCTTTCTTCAAATGGTTTAAACAAATTACCATTTTTTAAATCTTTAAACAAAAAGATTCACTTCTCAAAGTTCACCCATCTTTCACAAAGATTAATTCATAGCTTTCAAAACTATTCACAATTCAAATCTTTTATACAGAAGATACACCTTTAAGACCCTCTTCAATTTCAAAACAAGGTTCAACCATCTTTCACAAAGATTCATTCATAGCTTTCAAAACTATTTCAATTCCATTTCAAACTTGAAATCTTTCAAAACAAATTGGAAATCCTTTCTTTATATAAAAGCTATTATTATTTGAAAACAAATAGTTTTCGTTTCGGAAAAATCCGGTCAAATTTACAAAAGTTATATCCTTTAAAGTATAAAGCTTGGGTTAAATTCAAATTTCCAAAACAATACTTTTAAAATGGTTTAAAACCCATATAAACACATTTATAACTTGTATAACCTTTTTAAACCATAATTTCCAAACATAGAATTCAATTTCAAATCTTGATTTCAAATTCAAATCAAATTATTTAAATTTCAAAACTTTATCAAGTTATTCAAAATTACTTTTATCTTCAAAACTTCTTTTCAAAAGCTTTTCATATTTAACCCAATTCCATTTTCAAAACCATTTGGATTCAAAATTCAACTTTAAAACCATTTCAAAAATCTGTGACTAAACCAATTTCCTCGTGCAATCCATATTTGTATGTGTATAGTGTAGTCCAGGGGTTTTACACAATAGTGCAACATCATCAATCATTACAGATTCAAGCGCATCAATATCGATAAGCGGTATAATCTATAGAGCTTATCTTCATTCATAGATAAATAATATTAATTCATCACAGATAAAAAAATTACATTCATCACAGATAAATAAATTATATTCATCACAGCTCTAATCAAAACAGAGGAACACACATTAGGGATATCAAACAATTCAAACATTCAATAGAATCCAAATATTCATAAGTAAGATTAATTAATTATCTGATTAATGTAAATCAGATTAATTACTTATCAATAAACAACTAATCCGGGTTAATTAATATTAATTAATTACAAACCATCTTAATTAATTAACCTTTAATCGTTTATTAATTTACCTTTGATAATAAATTAATCAACCTTTAATTATTAATTAATCAACCTTTAATCATTAAATGAGTATCTTTTAATTAATTTATTATCCTTTAACTAATTGTCCTTAATTAATTTCATTAATTAATTACTAATCATTTAATTATCATTCCTTAATCACCTTCGTTAATTAATTAACCTTTAATTAATTATCCTCAAATTAATTACCATAATTAATTAATCATATAATTAATTATTATTAACACATCAATAATAATCCTTTAATTAAGTCCTTGATTAATCAAGATAAATTTTTATCTTAACCGATCACTTTATTTCTACATTTAAATAAAATAAAGAGTTCATTTAAAATAAAGGATATATATATACATAAAAACACTTTAACTCTATTTATTTAAAAATAATTATTTTCAAACTTTAACTATTCAACCAAAACATGTATAAAACTTTTAATTAAGAAAGTGTTTTAGAACTTGATTTAAATTCAAATTTGGAAAACTTGTTTAATCTAAATTTTAAAACTTTAAAACTATTTTATGCACAAACACTCAAACCAGGGCCATTGCCAAACTTTCCCGAGGCTTACTTCGGGCTTCACCCAATCTTCTTCTACTTCGAGATACTTACGCGAATAACTCGAGCACGAGTAACTTCATCTTCCCAAATCCTTTTACTAAAACCAGATACACAGATACCCCGTGCATGCGTACCAATGCTCCGGTCACCTCCGAAAAACATTGTCGTTGCCTTCTCATGACCGACGACCCCCACATGCATCGCGACCACCCAAGTTTGACGAACTTGACCGAAAATTGAAATCTTACAATCGAGCAACTCGAGCATTAACTGGAACAAAACCCATATCAGAAAAAACCGATCGTCGACGACAACCCGTCCACGATCATCCATACTAGCTTGAACAAAACGTTGCCAACCTCCCCTGCTTCGATTCCCCAAGGTTCCATTCAACTCGATCCCATGATGATGACGAACTTTTACTTCAAACTTCATCGAGCAACAGCACCATAAAACCCTAGATCATCTACATTCGGCCACCATGATAGCTAATAAATTCACTTAGCATTTTTCCTAGGTCTGCCAACCTCCAGGCTACCCTCAGCCTCAAGCACGACCTTCGAATCATCGTGGTTCGTCGGAATTTGAGAAAAGTGCTTTTTCCATTCATATTACAATTCCTAATGATTTAGTAAACTAAAAATTTGGAAATGATTCTCAAAAATCCTTATTCTCAACATCGAATCTGGTTATGAAATCAAAATATGATTTCCAATTACTTGAATTTGGACTTAAATTTAAATTTTTATTGTAATTTTCCTTCTACCTATAATCCCTTTGAAACTTATGCTCATAGTTGTTTTTAAAATTTAAATCAAGTGATTACAACTAGATTTTATTTAAATATCATTACAAAAATCTATTTAAATTTTGAGATATGAATTTTTTTGCAAGGAAATCATATGCCTATAAAATAACAGTATGATGTTTATGTATATATATAAACTGACTTGCACAGGTACTTTAAATTTATTCACATGCATTTACATCCATTTCAAGTTTCCATCATCACAGAACATAGATCAATATAAAAGATTGGGTTTAAAATGGAGTTTACTCACCTTTGTTTGAGCAGAGCAAAAGCCTGGAATTTTTATTTTAAATCTGGATTTTGATCTTCTTTGATCTGATCTTGATTTATCATGTCAGGTTGAATTTGTTGTTGAGCTTTTATCTTTACTTCATTGTTGTTCTCTGGAACTTGAATTTGATTTCCAGGCTTTGAACTTTTCTTTGAGATTTTCGATTTTTTTCTTTGTTCCAGGTTTTATCTTTCAGTTCCAGGTTGAAGCTTTGAATTGCTTTTGTTTGGGACAGGTTTTTGATTTCTTATTTTCGAATTTTTTTCAGGTTTAAGAATTTTAAACTAAGAATGATAACCATGTTTCTATTCTCTAATATGTTTTATATGATTTTCATTTTTTAGAATTTAAAGAGAAAATTTTGTTTTGCCACATGTTGATTAAACTAACACTTGTTAATTTTCAAGTTATTTTACTTACACTTGTTAACAAAAATTAATATTATGTTTAAGCCCTTGTTTAATAAACTATGTTTTAAACCTTTGTCATTTTATATTTACATAGGTTTAAGTTTTTATCAATTATGGAATATGTTTACAAATGTTTTTATATATATAACTATATTTAATTTTAAGTATATAAGTGAAAAGTATTTTTTAAAAAATTATTAAATCTCGTTTTATAAATTTACCAACCAATTCTGAACATATATATGTTTCTTATTAATTTCCAAAAGATACGTATACTTTAAAACTTTTATTAAGCCTTGTTTTAATACCAATTTATATTTACATTATACATACATTGTCAATTTAAAACTTATCTATACATATATTCTATTCTTTAAAATATAACCTTTAAATCCAATTAACTTTATAAAATATTTATTTTGTATTTCAACTCACAATTCTATTTTACAATTTATTTATTCGCAAATTTTCTTATTAATTCTCAATTTAAACAAAAATTAATCCAAAAATCAAATTAATTACTAAATTAATTTTGGCCTAAAAACCAAGAATGTTACATTCCTTGTCTTCTATATTGATTTAGTTAATTATCTAACTAACTCTAGAATATATGTTTATTATTTATTATTCAATCTAAGTATTAATTTTGTTACATAAAATTATATGTTGCAATTGATTTATTATTTATTTGTTTTACTCTTACATGTATTTTTGATTACTCTACTTTATCTTCTTTTTCTTCTTTATATATATACATACATACATATATATATATATATATATATATATATATATATATATATATTGTATTGAATCATGTGAATGATTCACTATTGACATATTTTGATTGATAGTTTGTGTTGATATAGTGATGGTATCTTTGATAAGGTTTTATTGTATTTAATTCTGTATGATGAAAATCGAAATAAATGGAGTTATAATATCGTTTGGGATGAGGCATTGGATAATATTTCTCTAGTTATTCTTTGGACTCTTTGTATAGAATAGTGCGGTGATGAGTAGAGTTTATAAGTTGTGAATAAACGTTTAAGTATCATGCAATGGTATGGGATGCTATTGTGATATTTATATAATTATTCATTATAAGAAGATGACACTCAGTGATGGGATTAGAGTAGTATCTTGAGTGTGAGGTGATATATGTAGTGAGTATGGCTCTGTGCCTAATGATGAGCGTGATTTAGAGTCTATACATATTGGTTATATATGCCACTATTATGACGTACTCCTATCATGTATGCTGGAGAGGACCAGATGGCTAGAATCCACTGTAGCAGCCTGATCGTTCAGTCACACCCCAGATTCGTGACACCATGTTTATATACCTTTGTGGTACTTTTATGCACGTGCTTGCTGCTTGTGTCACTACGCCAGTAGTCTATTACCTGTAGAGGCATTTGTAGTGTCATGACTTAAAGTCCTCGTGTTGATGAGCACATTAGTGGATACTTGTCACGATGACTATAAGGTAACTAAGACTATAGAGACTTTGTGCCTCTGGAGGTTTCTTTGTGCTATCAGTCTCCCTTATGGTATTGATAGAGTGGTAGATTGGCATATACCATTGGCACACCTCACTGTAGCATTGGTATAGGCCAGGTGCCACATATTATTATTATTATTATATGGCTCTACTTAGGACTCCATGTCTCTCGTACAGCCATTTTCGTCACGATATTTATAAATAGATATTATATAAGCAAATGAGATTATACATGGGATACATATCCAGTGTATAGTGGATTCTTAATATTTGGTATTTAGCCTATTCTATTTTATATATATTTATGATGATGTTTTATTTATCGAGATTGAGAGATATATTTGGGCCATGCTTCATGCTAACCTGATTATACATGGTGATATCTCATTTATTGATTTTTGGATTTGATGATGATATCCGGATATGTATGATTCACCGATTTTGTTGATTTTTTTATTTCTTATTTGATGTGTTTCTATATGGGTGATGATATCTTTTGATATTAGAGCTGGATACTTTGTATGATTTGAGTTATTCATTGTGACTTGATGCGTTGATGGTGAACTCTAGCCGTATTAACTTATTATTATTTCTTGTCTACACTAAGTTACCAAATTATAGATCCTTGATTAGACACAGTCTGACCCATGTGTTATTTATAAAATACTCGGTCCAATCCGAGACATTTCAAGTACAGGGATGACATGACCGGTATTTATTTTATTATGCTTAGAGGAGACATATTAGGATGTGGTATGATATTTATGTGACATTGGTTCATTATATATTTTGTTACTAAGATGCATATTGATTATTCATCACATCATATTAAGATAGTTGGCATTTAGGGTGAGTTGTACCCTTATTTTATCATATATTATATGTTATATGTTATCGCTTTGATTCGATACTGTGTTCTCTGTTATTTAGTATATTGTCTATTGTTCAATCATGAAGGCACACATCATTATTACTTTGCATCGATATTGTGTATGCATATTTGAGATATTTATTTGATGTTTTAATGCGTACCAGTGTTGGTCTAAGGGAATATTCGTCTGTGTAACTCATATCGTCTTATTCTCTATATTATCCGAAAGTATTACTTTGTAATACTCTTGGATAGTATAAAAAAAGAGGTGGGAGTGTTCACATACATTCATTTCTTGTGAGCCTATGATTTATTGATATTCCTCAAGGTCAGAATCCCAAGGCAAGTGAGTTCTAAAACTCACTAGAGAAGTCAAATGATTTCTATATTTTTCTTAGGGTTTTGGTAAACATAAAAATATAGTGGGAACCTTACTAGAAAAATAAAATGTAACATTTAACCTTTATAATATTGTAAGAACATTTGCTATATAAAGTTATAATAATCTACACTGATAAATTTGTGCAATTAATATAATTAATATAATGTTTATCAATTAAGATATACAGATGAACTGGATTAAAGATTGACAGAAGAAATATAAAATTAATATACTAATATATATTTTCCCCAATGTTATTGTTTCAATACCCACGCAAGCGTCTAATTTTATAACTACTAAATTCATTCTTGATTGTTCACTTGCGTGTCTATTTTCCTGAGACTATGTATTGTCTTTTGAGTTTTGAACTCGTAAGCAATACAAGAAAATGGATATTTAACCCATATTTAATCACATAAAATGATTGTACGGTGAAAAGTCATTGTTCGTAATGTACGAACTTTGACGAAATTGGTTCATTCAAAATACGCAAATAAATCATAATGCAAGATCATGTATTCAATATGATTGATTATATCAAGGATTTCATTTGAATAGTTTGACCATTTTAGAAAAGAAAATGAATGCACAGGGGTAGATTTAACTTAAAGTACAATTAGAATAAAGAAAGTGTGTGGCGATATGCCTTCCTTACACCTAAAGACGACACTTAATACATCCAATATATTCCTGTGTTGATTATTCAAGTGTCTGAAAGATAGATTGTGGGGTAAAGATATAATAATCAAGAGAAATAAAAAAATAGATTGTATTACAACATGAGAGTCATACACAACACTAATAAATAGTGCATGAAGTTACTCCAAACTATTACATCAAGTTACAACAAGTACTACTCCAAATCCGAGTCTCAAGATAGCTATTTCAGACTGCCGATTAGTATTACATAATATACACAATGCAGCGGAAATACAAATATAACTACTAGATGCAAGGAGGACTCCTGCTCCATCCTGCTCTAAAATGCTTCTGTAAACCTGACTACTCAACTACTCAAAAGAATTTGAGTACCCTGAGAGTTTGGGGAAAAGAAAAATAAACTCCGGGTCAGAATGGGTTTTGTGTGAGTAAAGCAAAAAGTTTAACTTTATAAAAACCTTTAAACAAAAGTATCTCGTAAGACCACACCACAAATAAACGTGAAGGATTTTTATTTTATGATAATCAAAACATTTTATATTAAAATCGTTGTATATTATCACAATGTCTAGATTAAAGTAAATATAGAATCTTAGCCGAAATTGTTATATTATTCAAATTCCAGCATACTAGGCTCTACAAGAAAAAACCGAAGGCTCGTAGTGGGTAATGGATTCCAACTACGAAAGGTTAAGGGTTTGCCTGCCGAATTCGTACACCTCTAGATAAAATGTACGGGAGGTTACAACATGTTGCACCTCTACTACTCAGGACTGACACTACCCCCTTTTCGAGTAGCAACGAATATGATCACCTCTTGGTTGCAATCAACAACCGTACAATGGGATCCCCAAGCATGCATGGATATCGCTATAGATTTGGGATGACCATACGCTACTTAGGTGCGACCCACTTAGCCATATCGCATGTCCCTGCTTTATTCATTTCCTAGGTGTGAAACTCGAAGACGAAATGCTCTTACCATTTCCTCCTAGCAAACCATCTTGGAATGCCCTCAAGGCCACCAATGTAATACTAGCATTCATCCAAACGAGTTGTTCCGGGATTGAACAAACAATCACAAATTACTATCTTCCATATTGGAATCACTCTCAGGAAGAATAATATAGCTCCATAGCATACTTCATAACGATCTAACATGAAATTATTAGTTTGGTGTGGTTCGGAATAATCATATTATTTGAAACCGGTGTCTCCAAAAAAAGTGACAATTTCGGCTAACTCAATTTCGGTTCTCTTATAAGTATACAAATGTATTCGAGTCCTAACCGGAGAATTCAAACATGCAACTATACTCCTTGAGTCAAAACAAGTCAAGTGATAATAGCGGACAATTCGCTATTTAAAGGTGATTATACAAGGTTAATATATGGATAACCATATAATCAATTAAATGTGAAACATTCATGGAAATTAAATCTCCCATATCTATCACTTTTTCGACATTTCGACCTATCTTACCCTTCACCTAGAGATAAACTCTAGATCTAATAGGTAGACGGTCAGCCTACTCATCGACTTTTAGTTCTAGCTATGGGATGACATACTTCCCATACATGTGTCACCACATTACTTGGGTTTTGATATTTGTTCAAGGTTACTTAAAGGTAAACGACATGGAAATCCCTTGATTAAAACATTTGAAAATAGAAAGCACTTTTGAAAACAGAATAAACTGATATTTGAAATCAGTTGATAATTAAAACACCTAATCTTTATTAATTAGTTAAGTAATCAAATTTAAACCTTCCTTAAATAGTAACTAAACTTAATTAAAAATTAACAAAACTTGGTTATCCTTGATTAGAGATTAATTGGTATTAAACCCCTTTAAATAATAATTAATTAATAATTAACAAAATAATAATAAATGGTAAATAAACTAATCGTTGGTTAAATACTTAATTAACAATTAACTTTAATTATTTTACTAATCATGATTAACATAATTGATTAACAGTTAAGTATAAACAAATTTTATTAACTAGTGACTACTGCTAATTACCTTAATTAATTAATTAATCATTAAATAATCAATTAATTAAAAACTTACTAATTACTTTCAATTAACTTAATTAAGTTAGAAAAAATTTGCTATAAAATTTCTAAGGGTAAACATTTAAATACGAACTGCACGTATAGCAACTATCACTATATAGACCCGTAATTCTAACATTTTGAAATTTGATTTCTGTAACATCCCGATATTTCGTGCCATTCGCATCCACACATGCCGAACTTGAATTGCTCAAAACATTAGATTGTTAATTTATATTTGGCAAAACTTCGCATATACGGTAAATAAATCAATCACAGAATCACAGACACAAAGTAATATAAAAATAAGCAGCGGAAATAGATGAATAGTAGTTCATGAAGCTACTATATATACAACAGAGTATGAAACAAAGTACATCAGTAATCAAGATACATAGAAGTCTCAATACATAGTCAAATAACAAAATCTGAATATATCACTGGAGTCAACTGAACAACTGAAAGCTGAATAGATATAGATGGATATCCAAGCAAAGCTCCAACTACAAAGGTGAGTCTCAAATGCTGTGACACTCAGTCTGACTCGAGCATAAAGGAAAACACAAAACACTCAATTCAGGATTAATATTCTTATATAAATAAATTTAACTCACGTGAAATGTCAATTGAAATACAAGTAACTTAAAGGATGTTTGGGATTTCCATCCTCTAAGGATTCGTGGAACTATCTACTACGTAGTAATATACGCTATTATAATATGTCTATAGTAAAGTAAACTATTAAAATAGCGTTAAGGCGTTACCCATATCCTCCTTAACACATTCTATATAATGACGTAATCTCTATAATACTGTAAACTCCACCAAACCAGTGGGATATCAAGGAGCACTCCATAGGTATGACACAAAACAAACCAGTAGTGGTCTCGATAAGATAGATGACATGGCACAGCTAGGCAATACAAGGGTAGATATATCAATTACACTTTTGAGCTGATGGTAACACGTAGCCGCAGCTACCGCCCACCTCGTCCAACACTTCTAAAAATCCGAAGGTGCACCCAATAAATTAAAAAGTAATAGAATGGTATCGAAGAAGTATGTCCGATCGAAGGAGCTACCTCACTTGGCCCTTCAGTTGCTCATGTTTTTGCCACCTTAAGCTAACTCATGGGAGTCAGGTCCACGTATATACCTTATATAGAATCGTCGTCAACCGTCCTACTTCATTCTGGAATCTCCAATGCGTACACGGTTGTTAAAGTGGTTTCAGTATTGGCAATGAGTATGACAATAACCAATCCCCGTCTCTTTAATAACCAAATGTTATTATAACACCGCGGTCATTTTATTTCAAATAGTTTATACTCATATCAAAATATCGTATCATTTCAACACCATATCAATTCGAGGTCATTACTCACTTTAAAATAATATACATTTCAAAAATCATAACTGTTATCCTGCTTTTTGGCAAAGCCGTGATACCATAAGATCGATCGAAGATAAAGGACAGTTCGTCTCAGAGATTGGTCATACTTCATTTCACCATGGATATCGCTGAATTTTGCCCGAGTCCAGATTGAGCTACAATTGATAGGACATGACAAGAAAGATCATAGAAGCCATCATCTCAAATTTCAAGTCAATCCGAGTTCATGCGCTCAAGTTATGATCGATACAACTTGAAGGGAGAAGCACTGGTTTCGCATCCATTGTTGTAGGTGTCTTCGAATCCATCACCGAACACCGTTCGAATCGATCACCTTCGTATCGATCAACTTCGAACCCATCGGAGTGTCTCGGATTCGACTCCATCAACTTCGAATCCATCGAGTTCGTATCGATGGACTTTGTATCCATGGAGAAGTTACAAAGCTCGTATCCATCAGAGAAACGCAAGTACGTATCCATCAGGCATCGGTTGTTCGAACCCATCAATGGAGCCTTGTTCGAACCCATCAGTGAAGCCTAGTTCGAAACCATCAGTGAAGCTTCGTTCGAATCCACCAAGTCAATTAGCCATGATGACGTGTCATCCACCGGTTCGAATACGCCGAGATACATGGAGTCGAAGCGGTCAACTTGGAGCGAAATCCGGATCGAGGCGAAGTGTGCGCTCCACGTCATCACGAAGGCGCATGCCACCATCAATTCGAAACCATCGATTCGAAGGGATGGTTTAGAACCAAATAGCCACACAAGGAATCCCATTTCGTATCCATCATATCTCTCAATCTACTGATCCAAATGCCACGAAATTTTCACAGAAGCTTGCATACATATTGAAGAATGTCCACACCAAATTTCACCTCGATTGGATGAATTTATAATCGATTCGAATGGAGTTCAAATCAATGCCAAAGTGGGTCCAAATTTCCAGAGACCGGGCACGTGGGCCCCCTCACGTGCCAGAAGTGGTCTCCCGAGTTTTCAGCGAAATATCAGCATCCCACGCCTATAAATAGAGCCCCAGAGCCAACAGAAAAGGGATCTTTCGACTCTCAAGCCTCCAGACTCTGTCGGATCAAGATCTCCGTCATCTTATATCATAACTTTGCTGTTGATTTCGAATTTCCAGTCGCAACTTTCTGTTGATTGCTGTAACAACTTGTAATCATTGAAAGAGAATCAATAAAACTGCAAAAAACTTCACAGCAGACGTAGGCAACACGCCAAACCACTATAAATCGCTTGTCTACGCATTTACTTTACTATTGATTGGAGTTTTGGTTAGATAATATTCGATTTGGATTTACATTCTTCATTATTATCTCTTCAACGACTCCCGAAGAGTGTTGTGACCAATTTTGGCTCAAACACTTTGGTGCTTTCACCGAGAACCCAGCTTTTCTCCTGCTTTTTGGATCTGTCATCGATACCGGATTGAATAAATCTAAGAGAGAGATCCAGATCATCAAGTCCAACTTCCTTCCCTTCTATTCAGATTTGCACAAAGTCTAGGAAAGGAATTCAACTTTCAAGATGGTTAGTACAAGATCCACCTCAAACGCTGTCAATCAGGAAGAACAGGATAGACGGAACCCTGCTCCACTACCTCCATCTAATCAAGATGCTACCGGACCCTTGGAACCATCAGGTCCAATTACCTGACAGGAGTTACAGTCACTACTCCAAGAGCTGACCCAGAGTCGGCAACAACTAGCAGAACAGCTACGTGCTAATGTCGAGCTGATCAACGAGCTGGATCGCCAGAAGCGAAAGAGATCCACGAGAGACCATGCTCCTCGCTCCTCCAGCGAAAGTTCTTCATCTTCTGGTTATCATAATCGATCTCCACGACCTCAGCTACATGGGAGTCACATGCCAGCCGCTGGAGATCAATCGACACTGACCGTTGGACAACTGAGAGCTGGTCCATCAGCCAGTTTCCAAAACCGGACCCTCCTCCCGAGGAGGTGCCGTCCCTCGCCACACCGCAGAATACCGCACCACTAACGTTGCGGCTGAACCAGGGGTCGACGTCCAAGATCAGTCGGGCCTGGACCATCGCCATAGTGGACGTACTCCTGAACCATACATCCCAGAGGACTATGAGCCAAGAAGGCAAGACTTGGACCGTCGACGACATCCGGTTCAACCCCAAAGTGTGGAACATAAGCATACTCCAGCACAAATGCCGGATCTTTCAACTATGATACGTCAGATGATCCGTGAGAGTCAGGGATTCACAAATGACGATTGGGGAGTTTCCTGAAGTCACACCCCTTTTACGGACGATATCCTTACTACTGAACCACCACGGCGATTCAGAATGCCAACTCTACCCATGTACAAAGGAAACTCCGACCCCAACCAACATATCCTAAAATATGAATGGTCGATGACCGCTGCTAGAACTGATGATGCAATGAAGTGTCACAGTTTCCCTATATCCTTAGGGGGCATCGCTACCATGTGGTTCACTCGATTGCCACCTCGATCCATCTCTTCGTTCGACCAGTTGGCCACGAAATTCGTTGAACAATTCTGCATGCATGTCGCAAGGCCGAAAGATGTCAACACTCTATCTAGCGTCACTCAAGCTCCTGGAGAAACGCTCAGACACTACTTGGGGAGATTCCATACTACATGTGCGGAGATCAGCAATCCGAACGATAACTCCATCCTTATGGCGTTAACTAAGGGGATCGACCTTGATTTCGAGTTTGGCAACTGGTTAGCTGGAAAACACCTGCATCGTTGAACCATTTCTACGCCAAGGCGGCCCAGTTCCTGAGAAGGGAAGACGCGAAACAGTCTAGGAAGAATACTGATGCAGGACCAAGTACGGAAGGGATCCAAAGCAATGTTGCAATCAAACAATCCGGTGAGAGCTCCGAAAAAGTTCTGTTGAACGTTAAAAACAAACAGGCTCGGCAAAGAGAGAGCATGAATCAAATCAGAAAACGAGATCAAACTCGTGGCCCGCAGCGCAAGAATCCGATGTTTGACAGTTACACTCCTCTGAATACATCACTAGAGGACTTGTGCTTACAAACCTGTAATACAATTCAATATCAAAAACCTGCACCAAAACCGTCGTCAGAAAGACAAATCCAAACGGGAAAGTTTTGCGGGTTCCATGAAAGCTATGGGCACAATACGAACTAGTGTCGTCACTTACAAGATCTCGTTGAAAAACTGATCTGAGAAAGAAAGCTGGAACGGTTTGTGCGGACACCGCAGCCCAGAGAAGCGGGCCCATCAAATCAAAACACTGAACCCAGTCGGCCGAGACATGAGGACTCAACTTGTCCCCGTGGAAGATTGGTGATAAACGCCATCAGTGGCGGACCAACCTTCTCAGGTGCTTGGGACGACGAAGATCTTCGTCACTGTTACACATGACAGGCTCATTCTATCTATGAATACTTTGCAATTTCCTTTACATTCTGAAGTTTGAACTTGTAATAAGGCACTGACTTTCCATATTTTCTTATTTCAGCAATAAATTACTATCTCTTCAAGCAAGAGTTGTGATTCACCGAATGCAACGTTCAACAATCACGACACACGAAGAGCTAAGTTCCATCAAACAATGGAATTTATTCAAATAGCGAGTGACTGCGTTACGACCGTCCACTCACTAAGTGAAACCCCAACTCGGGGGCAAGCCATCACATCAAAGGCTGAACTGGGCCAACACACGACAGTCCTAAAACTAACTCCAAATTCCCAGAGTGTGAATTGGAGTATAAACATACAGCAACTCGTTCCCGGAGTGCGAACGGACTCCAAATTCCCAGAGTGTAAATTGGAGTATAAACATTCAATAACTCGTTCCCGGAGTGCGAACGGACTCCAACTTCCCAAAGTGTGAATTGGAGTATAAACATTCAGCAATTCATTCCCAGTGTGCGAACGGACTCCAAATTCCCAGAGTGCGAATTGGAGTATAAACATCCAATAACTCGTTCCCTGAGTGCGAACGGACTCCAACTTCTCAGAGTGTGAATTGGAGTATAAACATCCAACAACTCGTTCCCGGAGTGCGAACGGACTCCAAATTCCCAGAGTGCGAATTGGAGTATAAACATTCAATAACTCGTTCCCAGAGCGCGAACGGACTCCAACTTCCCAAAGTGTGAATTGGAGTATAAACATTCAGCAACTTGTTCCCAGAGTGCGAACGGACTCCAACTTCCCAGAGTGTGAATTGGAGTATAAACATTCAGCAATTCGTTCCCATAGTGCGAACGGACTCCAAATTCCCAGAGTGCGAATTGGAGTATAAACATCCAATAACTCATTCCCGGAGTGCGAACGGACTCCAACTTCCCAGAGTGTGAATTGGAGTATAAACATTCAGCAATTCGTTCCCAGGTGCGAACGGACTCCAAATTCCCAAAGTGCGAATTGGAGTATAAACATCCAATAACTCGTTCCCGGAGTGCGAACGGACTCCAACTTCTCAGAGTTTGAATTGAGTATAAACATCCAACAACTCGTTCCCGTAGTGCGAACGGACTCCAAATTCCCAGAGTGTGAATTGGAGTATAAACATTCAATAACTCGTTCCCGGAGTGCGAACGGACTCCAAATTCCCAGAGTGCGAATTGGAGTATAAACATCCAATGAATCGTTCCCAGAGTGTGAACGGACTCCAAATTCCCAGAGTGTGAATTGGAGTGTAAACATCAAAACCATCGTTCCCGGAGTGTGAACGAATTCCTAAAGAGCCTAAATAGGTGTGACTGACCATCTATCGGCCAACTCCAACTTCCCAGAGCGTGAATGGAGACCCAAACATACATGTTGTCTCTAAGTTCCCAGAGTGTGAATTGGAGCACAAATACCAAGTCAAAGTTCCCAGAGCGCGAACCGAAATATCAATACTAACTCCTAGTTCCCAAAGCGTGAAGTGGAGTATAAACATCAATTTCAGGTTCCTGGAGCACGAACCGTGTTACAAACATCGATAACTCTCAAATTTCCGGAGTGCGAACCGGGTTATCGATCTCGAATTATCCTAAGTCCCCAAAGCGTGGACATGTGCTCAAGATTTGCAATAAGTGCGATCAACCACCAGGGTGCAAATGTTGTTCCCCGAGACTAAGGGGCAAAAAAGCTAAGTGTTAATCACTAACCAAAGTGATACAATGCCCGAAGTTCAACTTGTTCATCGATAACAACATATGACCAAGATTTTCAGACTTAGCAAATAAAACGAACTCTACTTGACGGTAAAAACACCACAAGTACACCGGACTAAAAGCTAAACACTGAAAATACTTAAGCACAAATGAAATGAGAATTGAAACAAAGAAATTGAATTTTATTTCAACTAACTAGAGACAAGGACTTACATGCAAATAAGTTCTTCCAAAAAAGAATTCCTACTAGCAGAGGCCGAACCTGCATCTATACACAGCCTACTAACAAAAAACAAACACAACTCCCTATCTACCAAAAAGTCCGCTTAAACGGCCCATCTACTTCTTCTTTTTAAATCTCCTTATCAGCGGTTCGTCTTCGGACTCGCTAGAGACAGAGATCCTTCGTTTGGAGTACCTCCTCTCCGGTGGCTGCTCTTCGGCCGGGGGCATAATGTCAATGTCCTCCTCAGAGCTCGAATCTACGTGAAGGCTTTCCACCGGAGGAGTAGGAGGGATTGAACCCGCAATGGAAGATGGGATAATGTCACCCAATGAAATTACCCTTAAAGGTGCAGGGCTATGTGCCGCCGTACTGCCACCAATACTGCCACCTCGCCCCGCAGCTTCTAATTCTGCATTAATCTAGGCCAGGATTTCTTCATCACGAATCGCTTGGGCCTGGCCGTGGGCATCTGCAGTACACGTTGAAGAGCTAGAGGTTGGCAGGAGGTCACTAACAATGAACGACAAGTCTGTGGAGAAGCCACCCTGCTCGTCGAGCAGCTCGCTCACCATTTGTTCATCAAGAGATAGTGTGCCCCCTGTGCCACCTCAGCTGACACCGCTGTTACGACGGTAGTCTCGGTGGTGATGGCCTTATCCCCTTTACTCGATTCTTGGGCCGCGGCAATTGGTGCAACGCCAGTCACTAAGTAAAGATAAGACGAAGTTATTAGTAACCGCTTCAAAACAAACTCCCTATTCGAAATACACTTGAGTTAAGTTTGGAGTACCATCCTCAATTTGACTTGCGGACGACTGAGCGGCCTCAGAAGTATGCTCCTGAACAGGAGATAGCCGCGGCTGTTCTGGGTCGTAAGCTGGAACGGATTGTAACTCAACCACAGATACAGGCTCTAACAAAGGTGGAGCAGTAAATTCAAGAATAGTAGCATGATGCTCGATAATCGATCCTTCCCCAATCTCCCGGTGCTGGCCACCAATCATCTCCTTCTCATGAGAAATTATGGCATCATGAAGGATCTTCTTTTCGTCTTCGGTCAGCAACCGGTTCTCAAGCTCGAACTGGTCGACTGATGCATCTGGTTGCGTTTCTCCTTCCTCCTCAACCAATCGGACCCAAGCGTTACGGAGATGTACCGGATAATCCTGAAGCCAGGCTAAATTTCTGTGCCTCAGCACATTGGCATTGTAAGTAACGAGGAGATCTTCAATGTCGGCCTCCAGCCTGGCCTCTGCCCTTTGAACTTTCTCCTCAACCTCAGCCTCAACTGCCTGAACTTTAGCCACCGCCGCATCTCTCTCAGTCCGAAGCACTACGGCTTGTTCGCATGCTTCTTGGGCCGCGTTGTGCGCTTCATCTCTATCTTTAGTGATCTCGGCAAATTTGGCTTTGAGTGCATTAAGTTCCTTCAGGGCCGCGTCCCGCTCGGCAGTCACGATGGTGTTTCGGTGGCCCATGTCCTCCACCGTAGCGTAATGCTCATGCTTCATCCTGTCCATCGCCGCCTGGGCCTCATCCGCTTTCTTTGTAGCATCCATTTCTGACTTCCGAGATGACTCGGCTTCATCGGTTAACACTTGTACGATGCGATCCCGGTGAGCTAGATCAGTTTGGAGTTTTTCGATGTCGGCCGCTCGCTCAAAGGCCAACGTTGATGCTTTTTCAGCCGCTTTCTCCCACGCTTTGTACTGGGCATAAAAGTCATGCACGTAGTCATGTACTAACTGCTCGGCTTCCTCCGGGATCCTTTTTAAGTGTGGAGGAAAGATATAGTTATCAAAGCAGATGTTTGGAAAATCTTTCTTTAGCTGAGCAAGCTTGATTGCTCCTTTCCCTGAAAATTCCACGGGGGACTGTTCTGTAACAACGGCAGTTCCTGTTTCGCTTCTAGAGTGGCGGGATTCATGCCTAGAAGATTGAGAAGCCGACTTATAGTGAGAAGATTCAGAGGGACGAGAGACATAAACAGGAGGCTGTATGGGATCCCTGGGAGGAGGAGGAGTACGCGATCGAGATTGACGCTTATAGCCTCTATCTTCATCATATCTTTCTTGACCGGAATACCCAGAGCGTCCCTGGTCGTAATCTCTGTCCCCCTCTCGTCTGCGTGACTCATGATATGAATACTTCCGGGCATGTCGGAGACTCCCTACCATTGAACCTCGCCCGAACATAGTATCTGCAGAGAAAAATAAAGTAGGATTAATCACCCTTCAAAACAGGTAGTTTATAGTCAAAGGTTATGCAGTGTTGTGAAATATGTATGAATGTGCAACCCCCCGACCAACCGGATGTGTCTGCCACACCAGTGGGAAAAGACTCGCTCAAAACTAAAGTTTCTGAAAGTTCTTCCAATCCAGCATCGTGCTGCAGGGACACATCGTCCAGAATTGGAATATCGGCGAGCCCTTCATAAAGATTTTCAGTTCTCGGAGGAGACTTCCCCGAAATTCTAACTCCGGGAGCGGATCGGCCCGTGACAACCGATTTCCATCTCCCCTTCTTAGTTGGCTTAACAACAGCTGCCTTTCCTCTGCTCCACGACATCCTGAACTACATCCGTAGGCTCGGTCAACGGCTCATCATCGGTATGGGTTTTTTCAGAATCGTCTTCCTCGGCTATAATAATTTTGGGCTTCTTGTGCTTGACTCGTTTTTTCGAAACGGTCCTTAATGCCCCGTCAAACTTTATACTCTGCCCCCGTTCGATCAACCCATAAGTCTGAGATTCCTATCCGTCAAAAGCAACTCGATATCCCTATCTCCGCTCGGGACTTCTCGAAGTACGCGCACTATCTCCCTAAATTGTTCACCTTCAGGTCGCTGAATCGTTGCTGTAAAAAGGAAAAAATTATAAGTTTCACTTCGACTGCAATTGCCTTAGTAATTATTTGAGAACTCAGCTATACTCACGTCTGAATAACCATCACCGGGCAAACCCCGGAGGACATCTGACATAGAACCATTCCATCCTGTAGTAACACAGCCTGGTCCAGGACCCAGTGACCACTTGACAATTCCTCACCGCTTCCAAAAATGTGAAGGAGGGGTAATCACCTCGGGTTTTGAAATTGAATAGATATCTGATCTCGGTCGGGATCGGTGGTCTATGAAGGTACTCCATGAAGACGATGAGCAAGCTGTTCACGGAAGCATATCCGTTCGGGTGTAGTTGAGATGAGGCGATCCTCAAAAAAGACAGTACTTCCCTTATGTACTCATTGAACGGAGGAAGCGTCCCGGACGCGCATGCGTGGTGATTAAATGTTGTATATCCCTCCGGCAGATTGTGTGGTCTATCATTCGGCCCCGGCAATAACACGTCATCCAGTGATAGGCCATGCCTCAAGCATATTCTCCCCAACATATCTTCATAAATATTGGATTGAATGGAATCCGATGGATTGGCAATAAAAGACGCATTGGGAAATTCGTCCGGGGCTGGACCGATGATCTCAGATTCAATATCCGGAACCTCTAGCCTCAAAGTAACTGTACTTTGAATCTCCTGCTGCTGCGAACTTGAAGGTTCCATGACTAGCTAACTCATGAGAAACCATCGTTAGACGACAAAGAACCCGTGCATCCTCTAGTGTAAAGTGTATGAATGTATGTTGTGCAGTACCATGCATTACTTGAATAAATGTAGCAGAGTTAAAGGAAATATGCAAACGACAAAGCTACGGGGTCCAGTTATAATGACCGTCATCGCTGACCGTCATCACTAAACCGTTTATATGATGGAAATTGATTCGGATAGAAGTTTTTATGGTTCCATCGACGAGCTTCGAGAGGTGGTCAAGTATGCAGTTTAATTATCAAGTCCAAATATGCAAGAATGAAGCTCGTCGAGATTATGCTTAGAAAATGTCAAACTTTGGTATACATCATAGAGGGTTTCGAACCGATCACAGGAATCTCGTTCGAACCCATCATAGTACCGCTTTGAATCGATACAGAGGGGCGCGCTTTGAATCGATGTTCAAGTGCCAAGTTCGAATCGATCAATGAAGGATGACTTCGAACCGATCCTTGGTTAGCTAGTTCGTACCGATCAGGAAACCCTCAACTTAACATCGATCACGTTCGAATCGATACCCTTCGTATCGATATAAAGTTAAGAACTTCGAACCGATAGCTGATGGATTCGAGGTCCATCGATTCGAATGGACCCATCAAGATAGTCAATCGGTGCGAACTGCGTCCCCCATGAGGTCATCCCAGGGATCGATGCGAAATCCAAGGAAAAATGATGCCGCAATCATCGATTCGAACACGAGTCCCCAGATGGTTTCGATGCCCCTCCAAACCAGATCTGGTTTTACCAATCGCCAGAGTGGCCAATCGATGAAGAAAAGATAGGTCTGAAATAGCTTTGCCGTTTGGATTCGAGGCTAATTACCTAATTTGAGTGATGGATTCGAGGAATTAAAGACTTGGATCTTGATTGATTCGGGAACGTGACACAGTGTTTTCTCTCTGAAGCTTCGAAACGATGCAGAACACAGTAAACACAAGGCAACGGTGAAAAGTAAAACGTGAAAAATGCAAGGTCTCTGCTATTTATATGAAGCCCAGAAGGTGACCGAGCCGTTTCGCATCCCAGTCAACTCGACCGGTCACAACCGGTCAATTCCCAGATCGGTTCGAAATCTACCTTCGAATCCATGCGCTGAAGCTTCATCGATGCGAAACACACAGCAGAGCATCGAGTCGCATCGATGCAAAACAAACAGTGGGCACATCGATTCGAAGCCCCTGTTCACATCAACAAATTCACAACTCCATCCACAACCTATCGATACGAACGACGATTTCGTATCCATCCTTTCCCATCGGTTCGAATGGGTGATTCGTACCCAGCCAAGCCATCGATTCGAATGTCGGTTTCGCATCCGTAATAGCATAAGCGCACTTCATCAATACGAGTGTTGATCTCAAATCCATCGATGCTCATACCCATCGATTCGAAATATTACATCCGCGCAACGCAAATTCAATTCCTTCAACCTTCTATATCGGTTCAGGAGAGGATCGATGCGAAAGGACTTTTCAAAACAACCATCAAGCGTTGTCTCAACCCAAATTTCCAAATCGGTTCAGGAGACGATCGATACGAAATTCAATAGCAAACAAAACTGACAACGACTCGTGGACGCACGACGTTAATAAGGGTCAAACTAACATTTGTGCATTTATGTCGGACTAATATTCGATTTTAAACATTTACAGAGATCGAATACTCATCTTGTTACGAATACAACAACCAACAACTAAGCACTATTATACAGCAATCAATCATATCAGCGCAAGGTTACAGCAATACGGAGTACGGATCCCAACAAAAGAGAGCAGCGATTGTTCAAATAGAAATTGCAGCTATTCAAAGCGCGTCATGTTTCCACAAGACGTACTTTGGGGGGAAATGTTATCCTGCTTTTTGGCAAAGCCGTGATACCAGAAGATCCATCAAAGACAAAGGACATTTCGTCTCATAGATTGGTCATACTTCGTTTCACCATGGATATCGCTGAATTTTTCCCGAGTCCAGATTGAGCTACAATTGATAGGACATGACAAGAAAGATCATAGAAGTCGTCATCTCAAATTTCAAGTCAATCCGAGTTCATGAGCTCAAGTTATGATCGATTCAACTTGAAGGGAGAAGCACAGGTTTCGCATCCATTGTTGTAGGTGTCTTTGAATCCGATCACCTTCGTATCGATCAACTTCGAACCCATCGGAGTGTCTTGGATTCGAATCCATCAACTTAGAATCCATCGAGTTCGTATCGATGGACTTCGTATCCATGGAGAAGTTACAAAGCTCGTATCCATCGAAGAAACGCCAGTACGTATCCATCAGGCATCGGTTGTTCGAACCCATCAGTGGAGCCTTGTTCGAACCCATTAGTGAAGCCTAGTTCGAACCCATCAGTGAAGCTTCGTTCGAATCCACCAAGTCAATTAGCCATGATGGCGTGTCATCCGTCGGTTCGAATACGCCGAGATACATGGAGTCGAAACGGTCAACTTGGAGCGAAATCCGGATCGAGGCGAAGTGTGCGCTCCACGTCATCACGAAGGCGCATGCCACCATCGATTCGAAACCATCGATTCGAAGGGATGGTTTCGAACCAAACAGCCACACAGGGAATCCCATTTCGTATCCATCATATCTCTCAATCTACTGATCCAAATGCCATGAAATTTTCATAGAAGCTTGCATACATATTGAAGAATGTCCACACCAAATTTCACCTCGATTGGATGAATTTATGATCGATTCGAATGGAGTTCGAATCGATGCCAAAGTGGGCCCTAATTTCCTGAGGCCGGGAACGTGGGCCAGAAGTGGTCTCCCGAGTTTTCAGCGAAATATCAGCATCCCACGCCTATAAATAGAGCTCCAGAGCCAACAGAAAAGGGATCTTTCGACTCTCAAGCGTCCAGACTCTGTCGGATCAAGATCTCCGTCATCTTATATCATAACTTTGCTGTTGATTTCGAATTTCCAGTCGTAACTTGCTGTTGATTGCTGTAACAACTTGTAATCATTGAAAGAGAATCAATAAAACTTCAAAAAACTTCACAGTGGACGTAGGCAACACGCCGAACCACTATAAATCGCTTGTCTACGCATTTACTTTACTGTTGATTGGAGTTTTTGTTAGATAATATTCGATTTGGATTTACATTCTTCATTATTATCTCTTTAACGACTCCCGAAGAGTGTTATGACCAATTTTGGCTCAAACAATAACATTTTCCAAAATTATAATTCTTTAGAAATTATAAACCTTTGAAACCATAACGCTTTGGAATCATAACTCTTGGAAATCATAACACTTTAAAAATCATAACACTTTCACTTAACAGTTTAGATATAGAAAATAGTATACATAATAAAATAGTTATAAGTTAAAGTAGTATATATAATAAATAATTAGTATGTTAAAATTGTTATAAATTCAAAACAGTTTGTGTATTAAATTAATTAGTATAATAAAAATGGCCTATTAAAAGAATTTATAAAGTAAAGTATTAATATAGTTTTTATATATTTAAAAATAATTTATATAACAGAAATAGTTTTCCCTAAATTTCACAATCAGACTTAAATCAATTCGAATTCCAAATATCCAATTTAATTCAACCTCAATTCAACCATCTCGGTTCAATTCAAATTTCAATAAGCCATATTCAGTTTATATCGATTTCAAATAAAATTTTGAACTACAAATTTAACCATTTCGATTCCAATAGATTTCAAAGTTTAAATATTGAAATCTTTACAACAACTTAATCTCAAAGTTTCATTTATATTTCAACTTTACAATTATTGAACCAATCCAATAATCATTTAAATAAAATTTTAAATTACAAATTTAAATAAGATTAAATATCCCAATTTAAATTTATTTAAATTTGAAAATATTCATCTAATCACCTCTAATCAAAATTAAGTTATAAATCATATCTTTAAAATCTCAAATTCAATAAGTTTCAAATCGATTTTTATTTAAGTACAATACTTAAACAAATAAAATTTCAAATCAATTTCTATTTATCTCCAACCTTATTTATAAAAATTATTATAAAATCTATTTTAAAAATATTATTTTTAATAAATACTTAAACATAATATATACATATTAAATTTTATTTTATTTAATTAAATCTTATTATTAAATCTATTTTGTATTAAAACTTATTTTATATATTGTTGGGTGTGTTTCCAACCCCATCGAACCAAAGGAAAAGAATGAACCAAGCACCTCCTTTGTGCCTGCCGAACCAAGGCAAAGCAATTGCCACCGAACCAGGACACCACCATTCAAGCATCGGTCCGGCCTCACTACCGGTCCAATCACCACATCTTCATACCGGACCAACCACCACCGAATGGACCACCATTACCGAACCAACTACACCCGGACCATCTCTCTGCCGAACCAACCTCCCCCATGCTCCACCGAACCAGGTGACCACAGGACCAACACCTCGTAACCTCTCCATACCGAACCAACTCCAAGACCTCAACACGGCCGGACCAAGGCACGCCGAACCAGATGCGCCAGGCCAGATTGCCTCAGCCCAGGCCCACCAGCAGCTATATACATCCAAGACCCCTGCCCCCAGCCTCACTCTATAAATAGAGGGGCAGAGGTACAACAATGGCAGACAAGTTTGAGAGCTCAAGCAAGGAAAGAACTTTTAAACAACTTTCTTATACTTGTACTTAAAGCTTTGTACTTGTAATCTAAAAGAAGAAGGATAATAACATATAAAGTGGATGTAGGCACGTTCTGGCCGAACCACTATAAATCTGTGTGTCTTTTACAGTTCAGTCCCTGCTTTTTACATATTTGCATAAGTCACCCAAACCGCTAAGAACAACATAAAATCAACTAAATCATACGACTTTGAGGTGTTTGTCCATTTTTTGTACAAACATTTTTGGTGCTTTCGCTGAGAACTTGGAACTCGAAGCTTCAGCTTCCCTCATTCAACCTTCTTTCCCAATAGCACCCTTCATTGCCTAGGAAACATGACTTCCAGGCCGAGAAAAGACGCCAACAAGGGAAAGAACGTTGCAACCAGCAGCGCTCCAGATCCAGTTAATCCAGATCAAGAGAACCATCCCACTACGACAGCAGTGCCAAATGTAGATCAGGCAAATCCGACAGCCCCTGCCGCGGAACAACCGGCAGCAATCACTTGGGCGGATCTAGACAGAGTTGTGGCTGAAGTAACTAACCGCTTCATCTCCCAACAAGAAGCTTTGGTGGACCAACTCATGTCACGCTTAAGGGATGCCGAGGAATCCAACTGCAACACTGAATCATGGGGTGAGTCTCAATCTGGAGGATCGCGGAGACAACAAAGGTCTTCCCTCTTCGAGGAAGCTTTCAACAGGAACAACAATGATAGGGGTCGCGCCCGGACTCAGCTTGAACTCCGACTCGAGGAAGCGCTTGGAACCGAACCCGATGGGGGAGGGGCCAGGCGAGGGTCGGATGTAGCTGAGCCAGTCATGCCGCCTAATCATAGAACCCCGGTGAACGGAGCCGAGCTAGAACCCAGCCCGAAGTTGACCCCATGGAAATGCTCGAAACAGAACCCCCCAGGGGAAGATCAAGGCAGGAGCCAACTGTAGCTGGTCCTAGCATGCATCCGAGCAGCCAAAGACAGCCACTGGATAACGTCAGAAGTGATAGACTATACCATCCCTACAGGTCATCTGGACGAGATCGATCCCGCAGGGAAGAACCAAGCTCATTTTTGTCCGCTCCAAATTCTAATGAAAGAATGGCACGATTATTCAGGGAATGCGTCCGACGGGAACAAAGGGATCGAGGGATAGGCGCTAGGGTAACCAGCCCTTTCACCCACGACATCGAAACCGCCATCACCCCTCGAGAATGGAAAATGCCGACAATGGAACCATACATGGGAACCTCTGACCCCATTGTACACCTGCAAAGATACACACAACATATGCTCATGAGCGGGGCAACGGAAGGAGTATTATGCAAATGCTTTCCACTATTTTTAGCAGATCTAGCTACCTCCTGGTTCTGCCATCTGCCCCAAGGATCCATCAGTTCATGGGAAATGTTGAAGGAGAAGTTTATCAGCCAGTTCCGCATTCATGTGGAACAACCCAAGGATGCTTACTCCCTATCTACTGTCAATGAAGAAACCCGGAGAGACGCTGCAGCGATACCAAGCCCGGTTCAATGCCGCAGCGGCCGCAGTCCAAGATGCCGATGAGAAACTCACCCTAATGGCCCTTTGTAGTGGTGTGCATTCAGATACCAAGTTTGCTAGAAGACTAACTAAAGAAAAACCAGCTACCTTGCCCGATTTCTTCCATGAAGCTGGGAAGTACATGAGACTCGAAGAGGCTGCCACTGAAAGGCAGACAGGACCACAGGCTAAGGCGGCTCATGAAAACGCCCCCGCCGCAGCGAAAGACATTCGGAGAAATGACTCCAGAGACAATGCAGGGGGCAAGAAGGGAGAAAAGCGCTTGTACCGACCAGGACCGAGATTTGACGCTTACACTCCCTTGAATGAAACAGTCGAGAACATCTTCCTGGCCACCCAGGACGAACTTGCATACAAGCGCCCCCCGTACAAGAAAGAGTCAGATCGCGCAATCCAGTCCGGAAAATTCTGCCATTTCCACGAGTCTCATGGGCACGATACCAATGAATGCCGCCATCTCCGAGACTTAATTGAAGAACATATCAGGAGAAGGAGGCTGGAACGCTATGTAAAGGGCCAGGATAGTACTCCAGCTCCCGCCAAGGAAAACCCAGGGAAGCTCCACCCAGAGACGGGCGGAGGAAATCGCAACACCAGTGGTTCCAGCCAAGAGAAGATAGTGGTCCGTACAATATCTGGAGGGCCACACATCGCCGACAAGAGCTGGACAGAAATGGAAAGGTATGGAAACTCACTCAGAAGCGAGGGAGACTGCGTCAATTCTGTTATGGAAGAACGCCACCCTAAGCGGAGGGAAAATAATTACATCACATTCAGTGGGCACGACCTAGAAGGAAGGCAATACCCTCATATGGATCCTATGGTCATCTCTGCCTGGTTCGGCCCAGCTAAAGATTTTCGAATCCTAGTAGACACTGGAAGCTTAGTGAATATTCTGTTCAAGCATGCTTTCGACAAGATGAAGCTGTCAATGAAGGACGTGTCTCCCTGCAACAAACCGCTACATGGTTTCACTGGAGAAGCAAAGATGCCCCTCGGACAATTGGATCTCTTTGTTGAATTGGGAAGTCATCCCCGCTCCGCCGTTCGGAAACAATCATTCGTGCTAATAGACAACCACTCGGCCTACAATGCCTTTTTGGGAAGACCAGCCTTTTCCGACTTCCAAATCGTCCTCGCCCCATGGTGCCTGAAGATGAAGTTCCCAACGGATAGTGGAGTGGGAGAGGTAGAAGGGGATCAAGACGCCGCTCGGGACTGCTACGTAACCGAACTTTGCAATAATCGCAGGAGAGATAAAGGGAAGAATGCAGAGACTGCTCTCTGCAAGAAAAAATTGGAAGCATAGAAACTAAAGAAAGCCCCTCTCTTCGGTATACCAGTGATCCTTTTAATGAATTAGACCCCAGGGACAAAGAGGAGGAGGCCACCGCCGAGCCTGCAGAGGCTATGGAATTCGTATCTGTAGACAAACGCGACCCAAGTAAACTGCTGAGAGTCAGATCTCAGTTAAAAAGAGAATTAAAGAATCAACTCATTGATTTTCTTCGCCACAACATGGATGTATTTGCATGGACGCACGCTGATATGACTGGAATCTCCCCGGACATAGCATGCCACGCACTAAACATCGATCCTACCAAGGTACCGGTAAAGCAAAAGAAGAGAAGTATGGGGGCAGAACGATCAGCAGCCCTCGAGGAAGAAGTAAAGAACTTACTTGCCAATGACTTCATACGTGAAGCCATCTACCCAGAATGGATCGCCAACCCGGTACTGGTAAAGAAAGCTAATGGGAAGTGGCGAACATGCATCGATTTCTCCAACTTAAATGACGCTTGCCCGAAAGACTGCTTCCCACTCCCCCGAATCGACCAACTCGTGGACAGCACTGCCAGACACGAACTTTTGTCCTTTATGGACGCATATTCAGGATATAACCAGATCCCTATGCACGCCCCCGATCAAGACCACACTAGCTTCATCACTGACCGAGGATTGTACTGCTACAAGGTAATGCCATTTGGACTTAAAAACGCCGGAGCTACTTATCAGCGCCTCGTCAACAAGACGTTTGCAGAACTGATAGGACGTACTATGGAAGTTTATGTGGATGACATGCTGGTAAAATCGAGGAAAGCCAACGACCATATAAACCACCTGGACGAGATGTTTCAAGTACTTCGCCAATATGGAATGAAGCTGAACCCTCTAAAGTGCTCCTTCGGAGTATCGTCTGGAAAGTTCTTGGGATTCATCGTTCATGCCAGGGGGATTGAAGCAAACCCCGAACAACTCCGAGCCTTGCAAGATATCAAGATACCATCCACTCGAAAAGAGATGCAAAGCCTAAACGGGAAGGTGGCCGCCCTAAGCCGGTTCATCTCTAAAGCAACTGACAAATGCATTCCTTTCTTCGAAGCCCTGAAGAAAGACAAAGGAAAATTCGAATGGACCGATGAGTGTTCAACAGCTTTCCTTAACATAATCGAACACCTCCAGCGGCCACCAGTACTCTCAACTCCTAATGAAGGCGAGGAACTATACCTATACCTTGCTGTGTCACCACACGCCCTAAGCGCCGCTTTGGTGAGAGAAGACAACCGCACGCAGCGACCCGTATACTTTGTAAGCAAGAGATTCACAAGGGTAGAAGTCAGATACCCTAAACTTGAAAAGCTAGCATACTGTTTGCTTATCACGTCGCGGAAACTGCGACACTATTTCCAGTCTCATTCCATCAGAGTTTTAACCGATCAACCGCTAAGGCAAGTGCTCCATCGCCCCGACACTTCTGGGCGATTACTTAAGTGGTGCATCGAACTAAGTCAATATGATATCACTTACCATCCTTGCACCGCTATCAAGGGACAAGCCATAGCTGATTTCATTGCCGAATTCACTACTAGCGAAGGTAAGGACCAATCTGAAATAGCAGAAGATATCAAGTGGAATCTCTTCGTAGATGGAGCGTCGAACGAGCAAGGCTCGGGGGAAGGTATTGTGATAATCACCCCTAGGGGAAAGAAACTACACTACGCTCTAAGATTGGAATTCGCTACCACCAACAACGACGCAGAATACGAAGCAGTGATAGCCGGATTAGAACTTGCACTAGAAATTGGAGTCAGTTCTTTATGTCTCCATAGTGATTCTCAACTTATTGTAAATCAAATACTGGGAGAATTCCAGACTCGAGGAGAACGACTCACGGCGTATCTAAAGAAGACCAGGCTACTGCTTAATCAATTAGATCACTATTTAATCAAACACATTCCCCGAGAAGAGAATCAAGCGGCCGACGAACTAGCAAAACAAGCTAGCATGAAGAACATCACTATTTTCGGAGCATTAACCATCTCAAAACAGCTGGCACCAAGTTTCGAGCAAGTAAATCTGATAGCTGCAACCGAAGAAGAAACATGGATGACCCCTATCTAAGAATACTTACAAAACGGCACCCTGCCCGACGGGCGAAATGAAATTAAGAAAATTCTAAGGAAAGCTTCCCGCTACACAATGCAAGAAGGCATCCTCTATCGGCGCGGCTTCTCTAACCCATTATTGAGGTACGTTGCTAGAAGAGAAGCCAAGGAAATTCTATCCAATATCCATCAGGGAAGTTGTGGAGACCACACCGGAGGGCAGACCCTAGCAAAAAAGATACTCCGATATGGATATTTCTGGCCCACTTTAAACAAAGATGCCTTAGACTTCGTCAAAAGATGCGACAGATGTCAGAGATTTGCTAAGATTCCTCGACTACCAACCAATGAAATTACTCAGATGACCAGCCCTTGGCCCTTCGCAATATGGGGAATTGACTTAATTGGCGAACTGCCGATGGGCCAAGGCAGGGCCAGACATGCTATAGTGGCAGTTGACTATTTCACCAAATGGGTGGAAGCGGAGCCTCTGGATAAAATATCTTCAACTAAAGTTATCAACTTCTTAATCAAAAATGTTCTGTGCAGGTACGGAGTTCCACTCAGAATCATATCAGACAACGGGCTTCAATTTGACAGCGAGGAATTTGCCGACTGGTGCCAAGAGCATGGAATTCATAAGGTCTTCTCATCCATAGCTTATCCCCAGGCAAACGGACAAGTCGAAGCTGTCAACAAGATTCTCAAGACTCTAATCAAGAAGAAGCTTGAAAAGTTAAAAGGCGCATGGGTGGACGAACTTCCTACAGCACTATGGGCCTACCGCACTTCTTTCAGAACATCAACAGGGCATACTCCGTTCTCTTTGGCATACGGATCAGAGGCCATGCTCCCAGTTGAAACTATTGTACCTTCCCATCGTAGGATCCACTACAACCCCGAAGAGAACGAAGAACTCCTCCACATGTCTTTGGATCTAATTGAGGAGAGAAGAAATGATGCAGCACTCAAAGCAGCAGCTCACAGACAAAAAGTGGCAGCACTATACAACTCCAAAGTCAAACATCGCAGCTTACAAGAAGGAGATCTTGTCCTCAAGCGAATCTTTCCGCGCCCAGGAGCGCTGGATCCAATCTGGGACGGACCATATGTAATTCATAAAGATCTCCACAACGGAGCTTATATTTTGTCAACAGTGGACGGAGAGGTGTTCCAGAGGGCATGGAACATCCGACACCTCCGTCGATACTTTTCTTAACTTGTAATACCCATGTGAAGTGAATTAACAAAGAGAATCAGTGAACGTAGGCATTTTCGTGCCGAACCACTGTAAAAAACTTGGCTCTTGTTAACTTGTTCCTTTATATCTTGGCCACTTGTTAATCTTTATCCTTTGCTGTTGAACAAAATCCTTTGCAGATGACATTTCAATTCAGAGCTTCACAACACAACTCCACCTGGACAAAATCTAACAGGTACGCTACGATCCTATGCCCTCGCCAATGAGACACTTTGCTCCGGTATCCCTCTACCGCGAGTTAACTCATTGTTTGCCTCGGCCCTTAAAGCCGACTGTAATGAGCTGAGTATAAGCCACGGAGAAGGCCGATTATGCCATGGCAGCTCATTACAGCGATTCGGCTCGCCGGCAACTGTGAACCGATCATAAGCCCCAACATAAGGTGTGGCCAGCCAGGGGCAGTTCACTGTTGACGATCGGGCCCCACGCTAGCCGGCCATAGTAAATCGAATAATACCCACAATTACAGGCCATAATAGCCCGGGTAGTTACTGTGCGCGATCGGCTCCGATGTGTCTTAAGTGCGGATGTGGTAAAAAAGAAAACTCCCCGCAGAGGCGTAAGATGGGTGACAAATGTCTCCAAGACCCACAACTAGGGAAAGTGACTACAAAACCCGTTTTCCACGAACTTAAGCACACCGACGGCCTTCCGTGACTGGAAGTTTTAATTTCCATTTCATTTAAAACTTTTCTCCTATTCTCCGTAACGGTGCTTGAAAGTACAGGGTATGAAATAGGGAACGCTCGCTAATGGGAACAGAAACTTACAACCGGATGACGAGACACTCATCAGCATTCCGTGCTTAGTCTTACAGGGCGCGCAAAGTTGCCGTCCACAGCCGAAACATGAAGGGCGGTACCTTCCACTTTTATACATTAATGCATAGCTGCAGTTCATATTCATACATCACACTAACATTGCAAAACATGAAATTATATTACAAGCAGAAGCTTAGTGGCAAACACAATCAAATCACAGGCATATGCATGGTTATATTTCTTATACAACACATCAAAAGCAATGACAGCATTCAAAATATAACAGAATCAGCTCGTGTTATAAAATTACGTAGAGTCGTTCAATGACATAATTACAATCCGAAAATACACTAATGTTTTTGACTAAGTATAGACAGGAAAGTCAAGAAAACCAAAAACTATACGGATCGGATCAAGTAGTCAACTGCATCAGTGCTCCGCCCCCATCTTACTAGCTCTCCGAATCTACTTGACGGCAGGATCGGAGCTCCCAGCATGTTGACCAGAAGTCCCACCTGTCCAATTCAGAAAAAGAGTCCATTAAAACCGGCAACGAACGATCAAGTTATGAAAAGCTAAAAAGAGAAAACTCACCAACACCTGCTTCTTGGTCCTCATCCCCCAACTGCACACCGGCTTCCTCCGCAGCGAGTAGCCGTATCCCCTCCTTCACCGCCACCTTCTCCTCCTTTGAAAACTGGGTGGTAACCATATCCATCCTGAATGCCGCTCCACCTTCCTTATCTGCATCGGCCCTGGCCTCCTCCAAAGCCCGGAGATATATCCTGGCCATGATCCGAGGATAGTCATCCATCCAAGATAGATTACCCTGCTTCCAGGTACGGAAGTACATGTCCTGCAACATCTCATCCATCATCCCCTCATTCTCCTCAAACTCCCTCACCCGGGCCTCGGAGGACAGCAACTTAGCGATGGCAACATCCCTCTCCCGCCGGTATCTTGAGCACTCAGCCTGAAGGGATCTCCTCATCTCCTCCATCTCTTCTTTCAACTTGGCTTGAGAAAGTTTTGCAGCTTCAAGCCTCCCAGATATTTCTTCAACCTGCTCGAGATCCGCCCTCCTAACCTCATCAACCGTGGTAATGGCCACGTCAATGCGTTTCTTGCAAGCGGCCTCCATTTTCCGCAACTCGGCTCTGCTAGCCTCTTCCATGGTCTTCTTCAGTCGTTGGGAGTCGGCTTCAGCTGCGAAATCTGAATAGCCTGGTCGGCAAGTTGCTTGGCCTGATCAGTGACCACTAACCGCAGCCTAATATTGGCACTCCCTATCTCCTCCCCGGCCTTGGCCAATCGGGCGTGATGCTCCATTAACTTCTTGGCCTCCTTCGCGACCCGGTCGATGTTGGCCTTGGCTTCGTCCCCTATAGCGGCTATCCAAGTAGTGATCAGATCCAGATCTAGGGACCTAGCCTCATCAAGAACCCGAACCATGGGATTGCGGGGGAGAAGATGCTCGCCCGTGGCCTCGTCAAATAAGATATCCTGACAGCTTGGGTCCAAATCCGGGTGGCCGGCAAAGGGATTGCGAGGCACGTCGGGACGTTTTATGCGGATAACGGTAGGATTTTCAGGCAGATGCGGGGAGGGAATATACTCAGTGTCCTCCTTTGTGATATCATGAATAGGTTAAGGTGGAAGCTGCGAACCGGGTGAAGATTCAAATAAGGTCCATGTCGCGCCGGTCCTGGTTGGGCTGGGGGCACAGAAGAAGACTCTTCTCTATCCTTGGACTTCTTTCTATCTGATCGAGTTTCCGCTTTGCGAGACATTTATCTGCGACACAAGAAAAACATGGTATTAGAACAAGGAGTATGGGAATATAAACGAATAGTTATCAAGTTCCATTCGGTGGTCAAGTTTTCGAGTTTCATTCGGCATTAAAGGTTAAAGACTCATTCGGCATTCGCAATAATCGAATTCATTCGGCAATTGTCCATTCGGCATCGCTTGGATAATGTTCGCTCGGTAGTAAAATTTTCAAGCCCATTCGGCGAAAAGAGAAACATACCTATTCGGCACGAGTTTGATTCGGTACGAGTTTGATTCGGCACAAGGATTGATTCGGTACAAGATTGATTCGGCACTCAAGTTGGTTCCGCTCTCTCTGATTCGGTAAGGAATAACGTAGGGGTGTAGCCCCTATTTATAGACGTGCACAGGGCAACCGAACCAAATGGTTCGGCACTCAAAAACCGAATGAAGCTATCCAAACCACGAGAAAACAAAGCGCGACATATGCCGGCATATGCCACACTTTGGGAGGCAAATGTTGGGTGTGTTTCCAACCCCATCGAACCAAAGGAAAAGAAGGAACCAAGCACCTCCCTTGTGCCTGCCGAACCAAGGCAAAGCCATTGCCACCGAACCAGGACACCACCATTCAAGCATCAGTCCGGCCTCACTACCGGTCCAATCACCACATCTCCATACCGGACCAACCACCACCGAATGGACCACCATTACCGAACCAACTACACCCGGACCATCTCTTTACCGAACCAACCTCCCACATGCTCCACCGAACCAGGTGACCACCGGACCAACACCTCATAATCTCTCCATACCGAACCAACTCCAAGACCTCAACACGGCCGGACCAAGGCACGCCGAACCAGATGCGCCAGGCCAGATTGCCTCAGCCCAGGCCCACCAGCAGCCATATACATCCAAGACCCCTGCCCCCAGCCTCACTCTATAAATAGAGGGGCAGGGGTACAACAATGGCAGACAATTTTGAGAGCTCAAGCAAGGAAGGAACTTTTAAACAACTTTCTTATACTTGTACTTAAAGCTTTGTACTTGTAATTTGAAAGAAGAAGGATAATAACATATAAAGTGGACATAGGCACGTTCTGGCTGAACCACTATAAATCTGTGTGTCTTTTACAGTTCAGTCCCTGCTTTTTACATATTTGCATAAGTCACCCAAACCGCTAAGAACAACATAAAATCAACTAAATCATACGACTTTGAGGTGTTTGTCCATTTTTTGTACAAACATATATTTTAAAAAAATAGTAAAATTATAAATAGTATCTTAAAATTTATAATTTCAAAACTAACTTTAAACTTCCCAAAACATATAATTTTAAAAATCAAGAATTTTAAACACATATAAAATAACATTTATATATATAATATTTAAAAATCAATATTTATATAAAACCGTATATATTTCCTTTTCAAAACTTTGGAAATCATTTCAAAATATATATAGACCAACGATGTCTGTATACTATTTTCTATCCTATGATCAAGTGATACGGATATTTATCATTTCAATCCGCAACTTAAATATCTATGGGTATATATCATTTCAACACGCAATCTCAAAATCCAATTCAATGAAAATCACTTGTGTTTATCATTTCAACCCATAACGATTTTCTCCTATTCTACAAGATCATTCGGGTATGTGTCATTTCAACCCATAGGGAATTCTATACTAATAGGGAACTTGCAGAGCGAGAACATATATGATAATAATAAAATAATCAGCAACAGGCATATATTATCAGTGATCAATAAAATAAATATAAACAACAAGATATGGTGTCATATATCATAGGTGAACAATTACAGCTATATAGCATATCATATACAACAATTAACTAATTAACAGTTCAATTTAGCAGCATTTTTCAATTGTCATTTCAAATGAAATCAAATTTAATAAATATAAGAATGTTAATTGTGAGTGATTTCTCACCTTTCGAGGCTAGATATGAACGAGAAAGAGATAAGTTATGAATCCAAGCAAACATTCCAAATTAAAGCAAGATTGGGCATGAATTTGACGATCAAAGCTGATAATAAGGAATCGATGAAACAATTAGAATCAGCTTGATATGGATTGAACTAAATATATGTATATATATTTATATTTTCTAAAAATCAATTATTTATAACATATATAAAAGTAAAATCTATCTATATATATATATATATTTTTTCAAATCACTATTTAACTTAGCTCTTATGAGATAAATATATATATATATATATATATATATATGGAAACCAAACTAATGTATACTTGTATATATATGCTAATATGAACTTATACATTATAAAACTTTATATATATAAACAAAATTTAAAAATCAATGTTGTTATAAACTTATATACATATATATTAACATGTACATACATATATATATAAACTCACGTGCTTATTATATTTTGAAACCAGTATTCATTTATACCTATAGATAAACCAATATATAACATATATACAATTGCTAACACAATATATATAAATCCATGAATGAAATGTAACTCACATATATGCAGCAAGTATATGCAAAAGCAAATATACCCGAGCTGTATGCAGACAAGACTTTACATCCACTAATATATATATAAATATATATGACTAACATATACTATATCTATCTTATAAAAGAACATATGTAAGCAAATATATATATAACTTATATAATATAGGTCACTTTACACAAACCTATTACTCATATGAAAATATATAACTTATATACTATATATATAAGCGTATCACCATTATATAAAATTAGCAAAACATAAATATATATATATATATACAAACAAATAAATATATATACATATACCCACCTTGCCGAGGTTTACAAAAGGAGAAAGGAGTGGGATCTGGGCTGCGCGGGCTAGGTCGAAGCAAGGAGGAGAGGAGACTTGGCAGAGAGGGAGGAGAAGGTGGAGCCGAGCTAGGGGATTTGGGTAGAGGAAGGGGAATATGGTGCAGGCGGCTAAGGAGGAGGAGGGAAGTCATGCGAGGGAGAGGTGATGAACAGTGGGGACTTGGCGAGGCTGAGATGGGGAGGACGCGGCTGCATGTGGATCTGGGGTTCGGTGATGGATTATGTGGTGTTGTCGGGGCTTGCGCGTGGAGGGGAGAAGTGGAATGGCTGATGTATGGATGGAGTTGGAAGGGGATGAAGGTCGTGTCTTGGAGTTATGGCATGCGATGATGGGTGGTCACGTGGAGGTTGCGGGGCTTGAGGGGGGAAATATGCAAATATAAATTTCATTCAAAATGAAAAGTAGCTGAAAAATAAACCAGACAATTTTGAAACCAATTAAAACCAAAGGGCTTGACTGTTGAAATCTGGAATACCAATATTTAATGGTTATTGGCATTACATGATGGATAAACGAATGGTCACGGGATATCCAAAAGCCAAAATGCGGAAAAGATACGAAAATCGTTCCATAGATTTCGCTGTCTCATAGACACCAAAACACACAAACGAATAGACTACGGAGACCAGCATGACGAGACGATCAAAACGGTATACAGATATCAGTGGTATGATCATCTTATCAAAAGTCGATATTCGGTACCAAAAATGCTGCTAATGTGCCGAAAATAAGATAAACAGAGCAGTAGCAGTCCAGATTTGGAGAAACGAAATATGACGTCTCACTCAGAAAATGATAAACAAATTTATTGTATAAAAATATTCAGGTTTGAAAAACATTTTATTATCATTAGGTATTAACTGATTTAATTTTAAATAAAATTACACAATAAAATAAACTCTCATATTTTTTGATGAAAATTTACCATTTACTATGTTTATATAGACGTATTACAAATATCAAAATTTTATTTTCAAATTTTATTGTTTAAAATTTGACAAAAAATCAGTTAAATTATGATATTAAAACCAATAAAATTTACGGTTCGTTACACTCTCCCCCACTCAAAACAATTCTTCCCCAAAAAGGAAGGAGATAGAAGAATGGAAACAACCAAAAAGAAAAGATAGATTAAAAATACAAAACACAACCATTAATTCAAAACCCATATAAATTTCAATTTTATATTAATTAATATTCAACAGTTCGGTTTAATCCATTTTATTCAATCAATAGATAGTCATTAAATTCAAAAAATTTAGTTCAAACTGTTGATTCAAGCCATATAAATTTCATTTATTTTTAATTTGGTTTATATTCAACTAATTGATTTTGAATTCATTTTATTTAATCGTTGTGTTCACATTTAATTGATTTCAATTCCATATATTTTCATTCAATTAATTTGTCTTCAATTGATTAACATTTATTACAGAACTTTCCCAACAAATTTTTTTTATTTAACTCATTTATTAAATCTAATTGATCTTTAGTTAATTTAATTCCTCTTAAAAATCTAATTTCAACTATTCAACAAATATGGGTTCAATCTATTTTATTCATTCAATAACTATTTATTACATCCATAATTTTATTGATTTAATTTAATGTATTTCAATCAATAGATTTGATTTCAATTTATTAGCATTTGTTACAAAATTTTATTTTCAGAACACAATTTATTTTAATTAACCCATTTATTTAATCCATTTGACTTCCCTTAAGTTTATTTCACTTAAAAATTCAATCTCAACTGCTCTTAAGTTCATATTTATTCACTCAAATAGTATCTTCCTTATATTATCCAATTTATCTCAATTAACATTTCTTATAATCATTAAGTATATAAACTTCTATTGTAACTACCAAATTTTACTTATACATTTCCTTTTCAAAATTCATTCTAGGAATACTTTATTCCATATATTTTATATCATATATTATTCAATTACATTCAAACCTTTCCCAGTTAAGTTTTATTAATATTTTCTGAATATAGTTGAATACTATACAATTTTGTCTTTTATTTACAATATTTTATTAAGCAATAATTTAGCTTGAACATTTCTATTACTTAAGTTTCTCTTGTATAACCTTCAATTCACATAAACATTTTTACCCTTTGAATATTTCAAGCGAGTTATGTATATGTTTTAGAGTGAAATTAAGTGTTATACAAACAAATTTTTCCTAATTTCAAGTTATTTCAAATTCCATTTCATATTTTAAATATTTAAATTAGTCAAAATTTTGCTTTGTTTCAATAATTTAAAACCATCACTTTACACAGAATTTAAGTATACATTTTCGGTTTCACCTCAAATCATCTTGAAATAAATATATACTTATAATATTTTGTATATCAATTCTTACTCAAGAAAATTCAAATCAAATTCATTTTTCAAAACAAAAGTGTAGTAGAGCTACTGAGCGGTCACTCTACCTTAATACTCGAAAATGAATGTCGATGATGTTGCAGTAATCACCGGAATTATTTTCCAGTGAAAACGAAGAGAGTACCAACTTAATTCCTTTAAAATTATTCTTTTGGAACAATTTCCATTCGAAAATACTTTCAAATAATATATTCCAAAACTTTAAAAACCAAATTTTTCTTGAAAATATCAAAAATTGAATTCTCAACTTCTTAATTTAATTTCATTTCAAATTTTAAATCAATTTTAAACCATGTTTTATAAATTCATTTATTTATATCATGTTGCGATAGTCAATGGTTTATAAAACAATAAATGAAAATCAAATATTATCATTTCTAATAACCAATTCATTTAACTATTAAATTTCATAAAATTATACTTTTATACATATATAAAATATAATCATACAAAATTTACAAATTTTGGAAACAATATTGTGTCAATTGCTCTGTTCAAGTGTATTGGAATTCCTATTGATAGCGTTAGCTGGATGAATCGATCGAAATCCAAAATTCAAACTTAACAACTCAAACAATACAATAGTAAATATTTTTATGTTACTTTCAAATACACTCCCTCACAGGATGATTTTGAAATGATTTCAAAACAAGGATGGAGATTTAAATTCAGAGGGACCCTCAAATGAGAAATTCTAACTAAGGAAATAGACTCGAAAGGAAGGTAAGATAAATGAATTACAAAGAGGAAAGAATGGATGGACTAATATTAATCACGGCTGACCTTAACCATGTCAACCGAGATTCTAGAAAAATATGAATGCAGAAATTAAATTTCCCGCTTAGGAGAGAAGAGAAATAACTTCACCAAAACATCAGGATAATCCCTGACTATCGGGCTGGAGTCAAAATCATTCGATTGAGAATCAAGCGAAAGATGGCACAGCCCGCAAAATCTGAGGCAATTAACATTCAATAAGAAGATATTTACCCGGGTTGTCCACTAGAAAACGATTTGGGCTTTGCAAGGAATAATAGCATCGAAACTGAGGATATAGAAGTCTTTGGTGAATCGATGCCTGTTGTAAAGGAGTCCACCCTTTTACAAATCATACAGTGGTTGGCGGGACCGTCGATGGGATGAGTCACCCAAAAGAATGAAGCTATAGGATGCTTCAATATCAAAAGAAAATGAATAGGGAAAGTCGGGTATGAATTTTAGAACAGGGGGAAGCTCCAAAATTCAAAGAAAATTCGAATCAAAGAGGAAGAAATTTAAGCTCGAAGGAAACGTGATTCTGTAATTAAATTTACTCTATATGCTAAGTTTTTCCTAAACCAGAGCACTGATACCAACTGTAACATCCCGATATTTCGTGCCATTCGCATCCACACATATCGGACTTGAATTTCTCAAAACATCAGATTGTTAATTTGTTTTTGGCAAGACTCAGCATATACAGTAAATAAATCAATCACAGAATCACAGACATAGAGTAATATAAAAATAAGCAGCGGAAATAGATGAATAATAGTTCATGAAGCTACTACATATACAACAGAGTATGAAACAAAATACAGCAAAAATCAACATACATAGAAGTCTCAGTACATAGTCAAATAACAAAATCTGAATATATCATTGGAGTCAACTGAACACTTGAAAGCTGAATAGATATAGATGGATCTCCAAGCGAAGCTCCAACTCCAAATGTGAGTACCAAATGCTGTGACACTCAGTCCGACCCGAGCATAAAGAAAAACACAAAACACTCGAGTTAGGATTAACATTCTTATATAAATAAATTCAACTCAAGTGAAATGTCAACTAAAATACAAGTAACTTAAAGGTTGTTTGGGATTGTCATCCTCCAAGGATCCGGGGAATTATCTACAATGTAGTATATACGCTATTATAATATGTCTATAGTAAAGTAAACTATTGAAATAGCATTAAGGCGTTACCCATATCCCCCTTAACACATTTTATATAATGTTGTAGTCTATACAGTACTGTAAACTCCACTAAACAGTGGGCTATCAAGGAGCACTCCATAGGTATGACACAAAACAAACTCGTAGTGGTCTCGATAAGGTAGGTGATACAGCACAACTAAGTAATGCCAGGGTAGATATACCAATTACACTTCTGGGCTGATGGTAACCCATAGCCGTAGCTACCGTCCACCTCGTCCAACACTGCCAAAAATCCGAGGATGCACCCAATCAATCAAAAAGTAATAGAATGGTATCGAAGAAGTGTGTCCGATTGGAGGAGCTACCTCACTTAGTCCGTCAACTGTGTTAGGAACTGAGATGTTGGTTTTGATGACAACAAACTTTTTAACTATCTTATTATAAAATATATACTGACAGTATAATCTAGATAGATATGTATATGTAGGATATATAGATATGCCGGTATAAATTACTGAAGACTGATCAGTATAAAGACTCAAGATTGAATACTCAAGAGTATCAAGATCAAGATTTCAAGATATGTGTCTATTTTTTGTTAAAACTTCATAATAGCATGGAAATCTTCATTTCGAATTACATTTGGGATGGAACCCATTTATACCTTCTTAGTGGCTTAAAAACCCACGATAAGCAGCTCACAAAACTATGACAAGTGGCTTACAAACCCACGAACATCCTGGTTTTGTACAAGTTCTCGAGTCCTGATGTGATGAGATATTCTACAAGAAGAAGCTTACAAAATTACTTCAAAATGGCTTTTTAAAAATGATTTTCAAAACTGCTTTCCAAAATGTTTTAGCCTTAAAACTATCTTTTCAAATGATTTTCAAAAAGATGTTTTAGCCTTAAAATATCCTTTGTTTTTGTGTTTTAAAACATAGTAAAATTAGTTTATTTTACTCCAGAATCATTTTATCTTGTTTTCATTTCAATACCATTTTCAAAAAAAATTTACATTATTTTTAACAAGAGGATGTCGACATCATGGGATACCCCATGTCGACATGGTGGCGGTTGAATTCAAAAGTTTCAATTTTCAAAAGAAGTGTCCATTCATTAAAATCTCTTCACGAATGGTTATGACCATTAGTGCTTTATAAATAGACTTCACAAACGAATTTTTTAATCCCTATTTTTCTTTTTTTTTCTTCACTTCTTCTTCTTTACAAACCATATTCTATCATTTTCATATTTTTAAGATCATGCCGAAATTCTACCGAATTCTCGAGTGAATGAAATTAGAATCTCATTCTTGTTTGATTCTCTACCCTCTCTCAATGATCAAAGTACTATTCAAAGTTATAGGATCAATTTGTAATCAAAAGTTTATCGAGTCTCTCTATAAGGTGTATATGTGCCTGGAAATCAATTGGGTAATCTTATGGCCCGTAAATCAAGAGAGTTTGCCCCGGACTCATGAGACGGGAGGGTACCTCAAGGCATTTATAAATTGAGGAGTGTAATCTCGACACTAGTTTAATAAAATCTATATGAGGTGGTTTGCCTTGATACAGGACTGGATGTAGGGTAACTCCGAACCAGTATAAAATCCAGTGTGTTCTTTCCATTTACTGCTTTTTATTTACTTTCTGCATCTGTGTTTGATTCCGTGATTGTTCTGCGATTAAGTTCTATATTTGTTTTTGTCATAATTTTAATTTAGTTCATATAAGTCTTAGAATTCATTAAACACTATTCAACCCCCTCGAGTGTTAAATTAGGCTTAAGATCCTTAATCCGTTGTCCTTTTCAATTGGTATCGGAACATGGTTTCATATTTCTCATAATGTGAAATTTGAAAAAAAAATTAATAGCTACCAACACTGGTAATGTCAACTTTGGAACTAGTTCTATTATCACTAACACTAGTTCATTTGTTGAAGGTCAGTCTACTGTTAGACCACCATTTTTCAATGGCAATAATTATGCATATTGGGCTTGTAGAATGAAAATTTATTTACAATCTGTAGGATTAGACACTAGGAATATCATACAAACTGAGTATATTGAACCAACTACCAATTTTATCCAGTGGATCGCTGAGAAAAAGGGTGTTGCACAAAATAACTCAAAGGCCATGAATATATTATTTTGTTCGTTAGATAGGAATGAGTTTAATGGAGTGTCTGTTTGTAAGTCTGCATTTGAAATCTGGAATACTTTGCAAGTTACTCATGAAGGAACAAGCAAAGTTAAATAGACTAAAATTTCCATATTAGTTGATCAGTTTCGATTGTTTAAAATGCATGCAAATGAGTCCATTTCCGACATGTACTGTCGATTCAAGTTATTGTTCATTCACTAATTGAATTAAGAAAAACCTTTTCAGAGGAAGATCAAGTCAGAAAAATTCTAAATTCACTCACTCCAGAATGGGATCAAAAGACACTTGTAATCGAAAAAGAAAATGATATCAGTCTCATGAAAATAGAAGAATTGATTGGGAATCTGATGTCTTATGAAGTTCAACTACAAGGAAGAAGAGAAAACAAGCTATAGAAAATAAGTCATTAGCATTCAATGCAGCAACTGAAGATTCAAAACCAAACAGTGATGAGGAGATTGCTTTCATGACAAGAAACTTACGGAAATTCATAAAATATAGAAAAATGAATAATTGTAAAAGAAATGATCAAAGAAATTCAAGAAATAATGCAGAGAACGTCAACAACGATATATGCTACAATTGCAATAAAGTCGGGCATTATAGGAAAGACTGTCCGTATCCAGATAAACAGTTATTCCCTCCAAACAATGATTCATCAAGGAAAAGAAAGAAAGCATACACAGCAACTCTAGATGACTCAGACTCATCATCCAGTGACGATGAAAAGAAGACGGAAAAGTCAAATTTGTGTTTCACTGCTATTCATGAATCAGACGACGATGTGAGTGTGGAACTAAAAATAGGTACGCATTTACATTATTTTTAATTTTTCTTGGTTGAATGGATGCTTGTTTATATGCTTGATTTTATTAAATTCCTTGAATTTTAAATTCTAATTTATCCCTTGAAATTTGAATTTTAAATTCAAAAATAATATTATTTTAATAATATTTTAAATATTAAATTATTAATATTTAAGTACTATTATATTTAGTGTTATCATAGGAATTATATAATTAGAATATAGTATATAATATATATATTTATTAGAAAATAGGATTAGACACTTCTCCTTTGAATGAATTGGCACATGTCGACATGCCCCTCAGAATTTGATTTCAAAATTTGAATTCAAACTTTTGAATTTCCCTCCACCTTTTCACCAACTTCAATGCTTTGGAAAGATGCCTCTTGACCAGAGAACATAACCATAGTATCTCTATTTATCTTACTCTCTTTATCATTACTTTTCACTTTCATTTCAAATTTCAAACTTTCTTCACGATCTTCAACTCCTCTCAAACTTCATCAATGGCCTCTTCAAGCACTCCTAACACATTAGGCTTCCAAAATCTATCAAAAACTTTCTTTTTTATGACCCGGAAGCTACCAAAGCTTACATCAACTATGTAAACTTTGGTAAAATTCATACGGGAAACTTTGTTATTTTTGAATATTTTCCTTCTTATGAAGTTGAAATTTCTTTTCAACAATGTTCTATTCTTAGTTTAGTTGATAACAAACAAAATGATTTTGTGTGTTATCGAAACCTTGTTAAGATGTTTTATGCGAATTTGAATCGTGGTTTTTATGATAGGGAAGAAGGACAAATTTGGAGTAGTGTTAAAGGAACATAAATTGTTTTGGATTGTGAAATTTTGGGAAATATTTTGGGATGCAAGTATACCGGAATGAATCTCTCGGAATTTCAAATCAATGAAAATGATCGAGAGACATTTCATAACATTTTTGAAGGGGATGACAATTTTGAATTCAAAAATCAGTATTTTCATCCAAAAGCAAGAATTGTTAATCTTCTTATCCAACACACTCTTATACCAAGATCGGGAAACTACAACAACCTGACTTTGAAAGTTTGCAAAGCTCTTTTTTCAATTTTTGGAAATTATGATATTAGTTGGGCTCCAGTTATTTTGGATGGGCTAAGGCCCAAGAACTTTATCATGGGTGAAAACACATTATATCATGGAATTTATCTTACTCGAATTTTCAATTATTTTGGAGTTGATTTTAAAAGGGAAGAATTTACAACTAAAAAAGTGTTCAACCATGGATACATTTCCCTTATGCAAATTCCATTAGTGTTTCAACCATACGAAACACTTATGGAAAATGAAGAAATGGAGGAAGAAGAAGAAGAAGAAGAAGAGGAAGAGGAAGGAATGGAAATTAAGGAGGAGGAAGAGGAAGATCAAGAAATCTCCTTAGAAAGTATTGAATATCCTACTAATCCCACTAATACATCCAACAAAAATATTCTCAATAATCAAAGAATTATAATGGAAAATCAAAAGACACTTAAAAGATCACTGAGTAAGAAAATAGATAAGATTTCCATTAAAATCGACAAGTTCTTCGGGAAAATTAGTAGAAAGCTTGGACTATCATCTTTTTCGTCTTCATCTAAGTAGTTGTATTTCATGTTATCTTAAGTTCTATCTTTGTATTTCCTTTGTTTTAGTCAATATTATATTGTCTTATGTAATGTTGACTAGAATTATTAATGGAATCTTTCATTTCTTGTTATTCTTGTTCACTTGTCTTTGTAATTGCTTGTTTTTATATTATACAAATTTTAGTTTAATAGATTTGTTAATATTTTTCAAAATAAAGCAAAATGTCATTTTAGGCAGAGGCATGTCAACATACACCATCCCCCCATGTCGACATCCAACGGGCAGAAACTAGTTACATTTTCAAATTTTAATTTTATGTAACTAACTTATGTCTATTCATTTCAAACGACTTTCTATCCCTATTTATATCCGTTTCTTCCAAAATAAATTGTCAAACTTCATCTCTAGTCATTTTCTTTCACGGTTCTTTCTATTTCTTGAATTGTGGCTTCTCCGATTAAGAATCTAAGTGATAATGTTGAAGAAACTCTCACTTTCTTCAAGAATATTCTTATATTCATACTTCGTAGTCAGTGTCACTTAGAATTATGTCAAATATAAATGATCAAGGAGAAAGAGAAACATTTTGACACCCTTTGTTGGATGATCTCAGCCCTTAACAAGGCGATCTCAAAGGAATTGCACCAGTCACTCCCGACAAAGATAAAGAAGAATAGGATGCCATTAAAGCCGACCCTGTCTTTGGAGAAGATGGATGGGTGGAAGTACCAAGGAATGTCTAGTCAATCTATATGTTATTTGTTTGATTTGATTGGTGTGTGTTAAAATTTGATTGACTTAACTTATTTGGTATGGTTTGTATATATGTTTGGATTAAATAATTACTGTAAATATAATTGGCTGATGATTGATTTATTTGATTATACTTATGATCGCACTTAGCACTTATTGCACTTATATATGGTTTACTCTATTTTATTATGGTTGATTATCTTATAACAAGTCCAGGAATTTTATTAGTTAGAAGTTTTTGTTGATGATAAAGGGGGAGAAGTTATAAAATAGTAGTTGGCTCGGAGTAAGGGGGAGTTATGATGGTTTGGATTAAGGGGAAGTCATGGAGTAAGGGGGGGTTATGATAGGGATTATGGTACAGTAAGTATATTTTACAAATACAGGTTGTCATCATCAAAAAGGGGGAGATTGCTAGGAACTGAGATGTTGATTTTGATGACAACAACATTTTTAAGTATCTTATTATACAATATATACTAACACTATAATCTAGATAGATATGTATATGCTGGATATACAGATATGCAGGTATTGATTACTAAAGACTGATCAGTATAAAGACTCAAGACTCAAGATTAAAAACTTTAGAGTATCAAGATCAAGATTTCAAGATATGTGTCTAGTTTTTGTTAAAACTTCATAATAGCATGGAAATCTTCATTCTGAATTTCATTTGGGATGGAACCCATTTCTACCTTCTTGGTGGCTTACTAACCCACGACAAGTAGTTTACAAACCTAACAAACCCACGAACATCTTGGTTTTGTACAAGTTCTCGAGTCCTGATGTGATGAGATATTCTACAGGAAGAAGCTTGCAAAACAACTTCAAAATGGTTTTTTAAAATCGATTTTCAAAACTGCTTTTCAAAATATTTTAGCGTTAAAACTATCTTTTCAAATGATTTTGTAAAAAGATGTTTTTGCCTTAAAATATCCTTTGTTTTTGTGTTTTAAAACATAGTAAAATTAGTTTATTTTACTCCAGAATCATTTCATCTTGTTTTCATTTCAATACCATTTTCAAAAAAAAATTACATTATTTTTAACAAGAGGATGTCGACATCATGGGATACCCCATGCCGACATGGTGGCCGTTGAATTCAAAAGTTTCAATTTTCAAAACAAGTATCTATTCGTTTAAATCTCTTCACGAATAGTTATGACCATTAGTTCTTTATAAATAGACTTCACAAACGAATTTTTTAATCTCTATTTTAATTTTTTTCTTCACTTCTTCTTCTCCACAAATCCATATTCTATAATTTTTATAATTTTAAGATCGTGCCGAAATTCTGTCGAATTCTCAAGTGAGTCAAATTAGAATCTCATTCTTATTTGATTCTCTACCCTCCCTCGAAGATCAAAGTGCTATTCAGAGTTATAGGATCAATTTATAATCAAAAGTTTATCGAATCTCTCTATAAGGTGTAGTTATGCCTGAAAATCAATTGGGTAATCTTGTGACCCGTAAATCTAGAGAATTTACCCCGGACTCGTGAGATAGGGGGGTACCTCAAGGCCTTTATAAATTGAGAAGTATAATCTCAACACTGGTTTAATAAAAATCTATATGAGGTGATTTGCCTTAGTACAGGACTGGATGTAGGGTAACTCCGAACCAGTATAAAATTCTGTGTGTTCTTTACGTTTACTGCTTTTTATGTACTTTCTACATCTGTGTGTGATTCTGTGATTAAGTTCTGCATTTGTTTGTGTCATAATTTCAATTTAGTTCATATAAGTCCAATTTTTTTCATATAAGTCTTAGAATTCATTAAACACTATTCACCCCACCCCTCACACCTCCCCCCTCTAGTGTTAAATTAGTCTTAAGATCCTTAATACGCTGTCCTTTTCAAATTGCTCCTGTATTAGCCACCTTAAGCTAACTCACGAGAGTCAGGTCCATATATTTACCTCATACAGAATCGTCACCAACCATCCTACTTCATTCTAGAATCTCCACCGCGTACACAGTTGTTAAAGTGGTTTCGATATTGGCAGAGAGTATGACAATAACCAATCCCGGTCTCTTTAACAACCAAACATTATTATAACACCGCGGTCATTTTATTTCAAATAGTTTATACTTTATATCAAAATATCATATCATTTCAAAACCATATCAATTCGAGATCATTACTAACTTTAAAATAATATACATTTCAAAATTCATAACATTTTCGAAAATTATAGTTCTTTCAAAATTATAAACCTTTGAAACCATAACACTTTTGAATCATAACACTTTAAAAATCATAACACTTTCACTTAATAGTTTAGATATAGAAAATAGTATATATAATAAAATAGTTATAAGTTAAAGTAGTATATATATAATAAATAATTATTATATTAAAATAATTATAAATTTAAAACATTTTATATATTAAATTAATTAGTATATTAAAAATAGTTAAATTAGAAATAGTTTATATTAGAAGAATTTATAAAGTAAAGTATTAATATAGTTTTTATATATTTAAAAATACTTTATATAATAAAAATAGGTTTTCTCAAATTTCACAAATTGATTTAAATCAATTTGAATTCCAAATATCCAATTTAATTCAACCTCAATTCATCCATCCCAGTTCAATTCAAGTTTCAATAAACCATATTCAGTTTATATCGATTTCGAATACAATTTTGAACTACAAATTTAACCATTTTGATTCCAATAGATTTCAAAGTTTAAATATTCAAACATTTACAATAACTCAATTTGAAATTTTCATTTATATTACAAATTCAACTTTACCATTATTTAACCAATCCAATAATCATTTAAATAAAATTTCAAATTACGAATTTGAGTAAGACTAAATATCCTAATTTAAATTTATTTTAATTTGAAAATATTTATTTAATCACCTTTAATCAAAATCAAGTTATAAATCATATCTTTAAAATCTCAAATTCAATAAGTTTCAAATCTATTTTTATTAAAGTATAATCCTTAAAAAAATAAAATTTCAAATCAATTTCTATTTATCTCCAACCTTAATTTATGAAAATTATTATAAAATCTATTTTTAAAATATAATTTTTAGATAAATACTTAAACATAATAAATGCAAATTAAATTAAATTTTATTTGATTAAATCTTATTATTAAATCTATTTTATATTAAAACTTATTTTATATATTTTAAAAGAAATAGTAAAATTATAGTATAATCTTAAAAAAATTAATTTCAAAACTAACTTATAAATTTAAATTTCCCAAAACATATAATTTTAAAAATCAAGAATTTAAAACATATATAAAATAACATTTATATATATAATATTCAAAAATCAATATTTATATAAAACCATATATATTTCCTTTTTAAAACCTTAGAAATCATTTCAAAATAAATATAGACCAACGGTGTCTGTATATAATTTTCTATCCTATAGTCAAGTGATACGGATATTTTTCATTTCAATCTGCAATCTAAATATCTACGGATATATATCATTTCAACTCGTAATATCAAAATTCAATTCAATGAAAATCGCTTGGGTTTATCATTTCAATTCATGACGATTTTCTCATATTCTACAAGTGTAACGACCCTGACTCGACCTTCGAAAATTGGCACTGAATACATCACCCGTATTTGAATGCCGTAGATTCAAACGTCGAATCTAGTTCGTCGAAGCTTATAACACATTAAGTACAACAACACAGCGGAAGAAAAAGATAATATCATTGTTATGCAATAGTTGATTAAAACAATGACATAATATCTGATACAATAAGATACAACAGATCCAAAAATATCAGATCAGAATATAACAGTAGAATATAACACAGCGGAAAGAAATTTCCAACTTGATCTCCAAGAGTGAAAGGAAGAATCCAAAACTGCAACTCTAATGCCAAGGATCAAAAGACTCCAAACTCCATATCGAAAAGCTCGAACCACCATTACGTTGTATTAAGCAAGGTCGGTCCAAGTAAAAAAATGCTATCGCTGTATCCAAAGGCTGGATGTTATCGACTCTACACCTACTATTTGATTATCTGAAAAACACAACTCTAGACAGGCTGTATGGAAAATTGTGGGCACCCAGAGTTTAAGAAGGGAACAATAAACTCCAGGTCGGTCATGGGACTGGTATGAGCAAACAAAAACATTTTTTTTATAAAAAAACCAAACAGAGAATTTAAAATTGAAATCCCCAATGCTTTTTGAAAAAATGAAACTACCATAAGGCCTCCCCGCACACACATAATGCAAGCGCACAATTGGAGGAGATTTCTCCTTATGATAGTCAAACATGCAAGATACGCGTTTTGATACTATTATTAGTGCATAGTGGAAAAAATTTGCAAGTATAATATTAATCTTAGCCAGCATACGTACCATTATAGTATGCCTACCATAGCTACCATATTAGATGGTAGGTTCGACAACTAAAACCGTACAAGGTGCGTATTGATAATTGGATTTCCAACAAATGGTCAGGCAAAGGAACTTCCTATTTCCACATAGGTACACCTTTGGAGGGACGTCCCGAGAACCTACCCGGATCTCTGCCAACACAAGGTCGGGTTACCCTCGCCCAGAAGTAACACCTGCAAGTATGCCATCCCCTGTCGTTACCAACCTTTATCCGAGGACCCTCAAACACAAAGCAACAACCACAAAGTAATAAATTTGTAGCGACCACATAGGTTAAGTATCTGGGATCCATACCATGATTCCACCTTTTTCCAGAAGAAATGGACATACTCTAGGGGCGCGACCCCTAATAACCTTGCTGCATCTTTCATGTTTCGACTATTTTCGGGTTGTGAGGTCCTGATGCAGTCTCATCCACAAAGCTACGCTTTACACAAAAGTCATGCTTCGATCAACGAATGACCAGCAGCACTTCGTATGCCACATTACCAAATTAGGAATGTATCACTGGTAACAATCAACTACATAACCTCTGAGCTCGTACGTCGAAGGGTGTTAAGCTAAGAGAATAAATTCTCCGCAACCAAAGAGAAATGTATTTGACAGAGACCATTTTTACATCTCAAAGTGTAATGTCAGACACACATCCATACAAGTTTGTTTCGGGTTCGAACAGAACCGAAGGTACTTCAAAAGAAACCCTTGCAATCCAGGTATTCGCAATCTCGATCGGACTCCCCATCACATTTGGAGATCTCTATACAGGTGCGACTCAGCGCAGAGAGATTTTACGGGTAATCCTTTTGTTCTCGAAAATACCCGGTTGTAACAACCCATATATTTATCGATTGTATATTTAAATATTTTATTTAAATATTTCATCGTTCATCGGATTTTAGTCCGAAAAGTGACTTTTTGCAAACAGTCGAATTGGGACCCGAGACCCCTTCCATTGAGTTCAAAATGTTGTTTGTAACCTTTTTGAGCATAAGCTTCGATATGTTCGCAGTAAGTTGATTTTTGCTACTTTTTCGATAGGGCTTTGGGTTTGGGTTTGGGTTTAGCCCATTTGCCCAATTCTGGTTATATCAACCCAACCCCTCTCCACTTCTCTTCATTCATTCCTCATTTCCTAACTCTCTCAAGCTCAAGAGAATAATGGGGGAAAAGATTGGAAATTAGAATTCCTAAGCCCTAGTTCCTTTGCAAACTCAAATTCTTGCTCCAAATTCAAAGAGAAGCATTGGTAAGTATCATCTCCTTCTTCTCCTACTCATTCTCTCTTTGATTTCAAAAAAATTCCTAAACCTAATTTGGGAAATGTTTCTCTTTTAAGCTTAGATTCAAGCTTCTTGTGTTGAGATTGAAGTATGGTTGATCTTCCCTTGTCTTCAAGCTTCTCATTCATTGTTTTTGGGTTCAAAGGTGAGATTTTTATCTCACATCTAAGTCTATGATTATCTTTGATTATTAGGTATGACTTCCTAACTCTTATTCATGTGCATTTGATTTTGGCTTGGATTGATTTGGTATATATTCCAACTTTTGGTGTTTTGAAAGCAAAATCTATGAAAACCCTATTATGGATGTTTGAACGTGTTTTTGGTGATGCATCGAAGAGCCTATAGGGTCGAGTTGTCGATTGGCATAAATTCCTAGCGCCATTGCTCGATCGGTCACGAATTGGTTGGGTTTGCACGTCATTTGTATAGGCAGAAAAACTGCCTATGTTCCAGTCAGTCGACTGGACTTTGTATCCAGTCGAATGGCTGTAGCCCATTGGCGTACCAAAGGCGGAAAATAGAGACAGGGGTCTCTGTTTCCTGCAGTCAGTCGACCGAACTCATTGAGCCAGTCGACTGACCTGCTCCTAATTGCCTACTATGCCTATTTTGTTTATGATTCCAATTTTTATCGATTCGTTTTGATTCCTAGATGATGCTATCAATTATTCGACTTTAATGACCTCTAATATGGGATTTTTGGAAATATCCATTTTGATGGATTTGATATCGATTTCTTTGGAATTTATTCACATCTCCATATGTGAATTTTAGTGATTGATTGTTTCTGCAACCATTTTTTTTATGCTTGTCACTTTAAAAATATAAAGGTTTCAATACTAGTAGTAAATATCAAAACTCTTCCATTAAAACGATTTCAACACTATTTTATTACAAAACTCGTTTCTTTAACCGTTTTCCAATCTACTAGCATATACAAACCTTTACCTCACTCGTATGAGAAATCTAATTAAACGGCTTAGTAAAACAAGTGGTATGAAATGCTTGCTCACTTCGCCGGTTAATTCTTGGACTTGTTCGATTGAATCTCTTGTGACAATTTTTTAGTGGAAATCTACAATTTTCTCGTAAATATTTAAGTTAAGCTAGTGGTTATGGGACATTAAGCTAAGCTCATATATTTACTAGCTTAGTGTAATTGACACTTCTTTATGATCGATGATGATCATTTTATGGTTTAGACTAGCAATGTGCGATGTCTCTTTGTCCATGTGGAGGACTGTACTTCATTTTTATTGAGCTTCGTCTCATTTCTCGCATGGGTTGTACCTATCTAGGTGCGTCGATGTTTATTTACACATGGGTCGTATCTATTTAGGTGCGTCGATGTTTGTTTACTTCGTGGAGCAATCGGTTCCATAAGTCGGGGTATGGGGCGTATCTTTTTAGGTGCGTCGATATTCGACTTTGCATGGGGTGTATCTTTCTAGGTGCATCGATGTTAGACATTACATGGGGCGTATCTTTCTAGATACGTCGATGTTGATTTATGCATGGGGCGTATCTTTCTAGGTACGTCGATGGTTATTTATGCATAGGGTTTATCTTTCTAGGTGCATCGATGCTAGACATTACATGGGGCGTATCTATTTAGGTGCGTCGATGTTTGTTTTTTCATGGGTCGTGCCTTTCTAGGTGCGTCGATGTTTGACTGTGCATGGGGCGTCTCTATTTAGGTGCGTCGATGTTCGGTCTATGGAATAGCGTTCCGTTTGGATTGACCATCCTTTTCTTGTGATTTCTGGATTTCTAATTGATGATTTCTGGAATTTATGTTTCACCAACTTTTACAATTGGCATTGATATGTATGTCATTTATTGTGGCTTGGTGAATTAAATAAAGAGTATGACATTCCTTTTGATCTTTGAGAAGATTCTTGTGATATTGATTAATCCCTAGTTGATTTTCAATTGCATACTTATCACAGTATGGCTTTATGGTTATCATATGTTTTTGTCATATCTCTTATTCTATATCATTTCATCTGATATTTATAGTTAGACTGATCCGTTCATTATTTTCTTATTAAATAATACTCGGGTCAGACCGAGATATTACAGGTGCTTCTACTTGACCCCTCTTCTCGAGTATTATTCTGACTTTTGGCTACTACTTAGATTAGTAGTTTCTTTTGTTGTATACATTTGAGATATAGACTCGTGGATGTATTCTTATTCTTTTATCTAGCTCTTGTAACTATCCTTTTGTGATATTGTGGATCTTGTTTGACCACTACTCTGATGTACACTTTCATGTGCAAAATTCATATCTTTTTCCGCCTTTGTGATATGAATTATCTGTGACTGATTTATGTTATGCTTATTTCTATATATTTTTCCCGAAGATATTATAGCCACTGTGTAGTATCTTTGAGTTTGCATCGGTATGTCAGATTCCCTCTTGAAATGCAAGTTATATTTTTATCTGGCATATCGGTACTCGCACAAAGCAATTACACGGATGGTCGCTCCTCAACAGCCTTATTCACCGTGCTAGTTGACGGCATTACCCGGTAGTGTCCTTGGTTAGCGTGGGTATAGAGGTGGGGCGTCACAGCTTGGTATCAGAGCCAAACTTCGGAACAATATAGAATACTCTAGCAAGGATCATTGTCCTAAGTCTTTCTTAGGAGACGTGCCTTAGGATTTTATTCGAGTCATTGGACCCGTCCAATCCTATTTTCTTTTGTGATTCCTTGTGTTATCAATTATTATTGTTTGATATTAATTTTGTGAATAACCTTTTTCTTCTTCTTTCTTTCTTTCTTAAAGAAGAGTAATGGTTAGACCAGGTCGTCCCAGTGCCGGTCAATCTAGTGCTACTCCCCAGGATGGAGTATTCATGTCTGCTCAACAGCTTTTAGATCTTGTGAAGAATGCACAGGCTGCCGCACCCATCCCTGTGCCTACTCATCCTAGATCCGGTTTTGCATGCTTGTGCAGAGACAATACCGATTTGGGTGGAAGGCCATACAAGGGATCTGAGAGTGTTATAGAAATTCAAGCTTGGCTTAAATCATGTGATCGCATCTTTTCTCGCATGAACCTTATTGATCTACATCGAGTCCTAGTGGCTTCTAGAATGCTCCAAGAAAGAGCATTAAATTGGTATGAGCTTTTGGTTTCTGAAATCGTTGAAGCAGATCTTACTTGGGAGCAATTCCGGGGAAGATTCGAATTGAAATTTGTGCCGGAGGCAGAAAAAGTAACTTTGGCCCGGCGTTTTATTGACCTTGTTCAAGGTGAATCTTCTGTGATGGATTATGTCGCATCTTTCGAATCTCTCCCTAAGTATGGGGTCGAGTATATTAACACCCCATTGAAGAAAAATCAGAGATTTGTCTATGGCTTGAATAAGAACCTTAAGAAGCCATTACTCCTGAAACTTGAGGTTTCATTTGAATCAGCTTATTGATATCGCTATTCGTCTTGAAGTGGCCGATAGAGAGAGTAATGTTGAAGTTGTGGTTGCCAAACAAAACATCAACGACAACATGAAGAGGGCTATTAAATTCAAAGGCCCCATTCCCAACCAGAAAGGGAGGCATGAAACCCCGGTAGCAAAATCCCCAACCTCTAGTCGTGGACAATGCTACAATTGTGGTTCCACAGACCACTATGCAAGGGAGTGTCCGAAACCTCTTTATTGTCGCTATTGCAAAAATTCGGGACACCATATAACTGCATGTCTCATACTTCAAAGTAGGAAGGAGGGAAAGCTCAATGTAGTGCAAGCCCCTAGCAACTCTTCTCTTGGTCAAGGTATTTTACATTCGATCCTTGATGCTATTGTTTTATTTCGTGGTCTTTCTATTTGAGTTCATTTTGATATGGGTTCATCTCATTATTTTTATATCAAAAGAACTTGTCGATTCTTTATCTTTAAACATTTTTGGGCTTGTTGACTCCTTTGACAATGGCGAATCCTGTTGGTGGATCCGCAACGCTCAATTTGCTTTGTTTTGATGTCTAGATTATTTTATATGATTTTTTATTTCCAAGCCGATTTGCATGTTATGCGTTACTTAGGCTTTGGAGTTTAGTTGTGTGAAAGAATTGGCTTAATCATTATGAAGCCCATATCCTATTTTCCGAGTGGACTATTCATCTTCGACATTCTTAATCTGTTAAGCAGACATCTATTTTTCTTTGTGATTTTGATTCCAATTTGATGGCATCATTTTATTCTTTAAGCTCTCATCATGAGGAAAGTGTTATTTCTCTCATCTAAATAGTTTGTGAAACTTTCCGGTATTTTTGAGTTTGTCTTAGGATTGTCTCCTAAGAATCTTTTGAGAGGTGTTAGGGTCCTTTTTTAGTTCGACCTTGCCACCGATTTTTATTTGCTACAAGTTGCGGAAGTTAGCATTCCACTTACCGCATTCCAAACTCGTTATGATTCGTATGAATGACCAATTATGTCCTTCAGTTTGTCCAGCTTATTTCATCCATTTTATGAATCGAGTATTTTACGAATATCTCGATGACTCCATTCTTGTATTTATTGATTTTGGATAAAAATAGAAATTTAAAATTTTGAAAATCTTTTTCATAAGATTTATTTATAAGTACAATTGGATTTTTATCTTAAACGAGCAAAGAATATTCTCAAAACTTTTAAGAAACATGTTTATCATATAGAAGATAGTTTTGTGATTGTATTGCCCATTGAGTGCTTTAAGAATTTTGGTCGATGTGCTTGATCAACGTTATCGATAGGAATTTCCTAAACACTTTGATGAGACAGTCAGACACAATAAATTGACTTGTAAAGATGTAAATTTTTCTAGAAAGATGATTACATAAAGTTAATTATACTTTTTGGAAGTTTTAACTTTTCGAGAAAGAAGATTATTTAAAAGAAATTCTTTCTTTTCGATACTCTTATTCTTGTGATTGCCGAAGGGAACCAAGATTTTATCTTTTGTACCAATGCTAGTCGTATTAGTTTGGATGTCGTTCTCTTGCAAAAGAGAACGTGTTATCACTTGTGCTTTTAAATCATTAAAAGCCGATCGAGACTAGGTATGCCACTCATGATCTAGTGCTCGCGGCTATTGTTTTCGCTTTTAGAGTTTGGCATCATCATTTTTGGGGGAGAAATTTGTTCTCTACCTCGATCATAAATCTTTGGAATATTTATTTTCTCATAAGGAACTTCATGTTGACTCGAGTTCCTGGCATCTTATGATCTTGATATTCTTTTTATTCCCGGAAGGGAAATCGTGTTGCCAATTCGATTAGTCGTAAGCAACAAGTGGTTGATTCTTTGATGATGTCTGAATGGAATTATCTTTTTATCAAATTCATCGGACGTTTTGATATACTTTGTTTTATTGAGCTTTATCTCATTTCTTTTATGGACTAGCGCCCGATGTTCTTTTATGGTGTTCGGTTCATTGGACGTACCATTTTTGTAATACGTCGGTGTTTCGAAATTATTCGAGCTTTGGTTCATCTGGTGTACCGTTATTGTACTACGCCGTTGTTCCAAATTAATCGAGTTTCTCGTTTCTCGTTTCTCGGGCGTACCGATTTTGTACTACGCCGTTGCACCGGCTCAATTTTCTGCTATTCTTGACGTTTTCCACGTCTTTTAACTATGGAAATGCTTTTAGGTTTTTGATTTTCATTCTTGAGCCTAGTGTTATAGTAGGAATTGAAGTTTCACCAAATTTGACTTTTGAGCAACATTCTATTCACATCATTTCGTCGGGGGTTGAGCACCTTCGAAATAAAGGTGTTCTTTTTGTGAAAGTCCGATGGTTCTCAAATCCTAAGGATTGCTCTTGGGAATCCTGGGAATTCATCGAGCGATCCCATTCAGACTTACTCTTTCATGCTCTTTAGGGTGAACTTCCTATTTCAAATTTATTTTGTGTTGATATGCTTTTATGGTTGTTACTCTTTATTTTCTTCTTAAGTATTGCGAGGACGCAATTTCTTTAAGAAGGGGAGTCTGTAACAACACATATATTTATCGATTGTATATTTAAATGTTTTATTTAAATATTTCATCATTTGTCGGATTTTAGTCCGAAAGGTTACTTTTTGCAAACAGTCGAATTGGGACTCGAGACCCCTTCCATTGAGTTCAAAATGCCGTTGCAACCTTTTTGAGCATAAGCTTCGATATGTTCGGAGTAAGTTGATTTTTGCTACTTTTTCTATAGGGCTTTGGGTTTGGGCTCAGCCCATTTGCCCAATTCTGGTTATATCAACCCAACCCCTCTCCACTTCTCTTCATTCATTCCTCATTTCCTAACTCTCCAAGCTCAAGAGAATAATGGGGGAAAAGATTGGAAATTAGAATTCCTAAGCCCTAGTTCCTTTGCAAACTCAAATTCTTGCTCCAAATTCAAAGAGAAGCATTGGTAAGTATCATCTCCTTCTTCTCCAACTCATTCTGCCTTTGATTTCAGAAAAATTCCTAAACCTAATTTGGGAAATGTTTCTCTTTTAAGCTTAGATTCAAGCTTCTTGTGTTGAGATTGAAGTGTGGTGGATCTTCCCTTGTCTTCATGCTTCTCATTCATTGTTTTTGGGTTCAAAGGTGAGATTTTTATCTCACATCTAAGTCTATGATTATCTTTGATTGTTAGGTATGAATTCCTAACTCTTATTCATGTGCATTTGATTTTGTCTTGGATTGATTTGGTATATATTCCAACTTTGGTGTTTTGAAAACAAAATCTATGAAAACCCTTTTATGGATGTTTGAACGTGTTTCTGGTGATGCATCGAAGAGCCTATAGGGCCGGGTTGCCGATTGGCATAAATCCCTAGCGCCATTGCTCGATCGGTCGCGAATTGGTTGGGTTTGCACGTCATTTATATAGGCAGAAAAACCGCCTATGTTCCAGTCAGTCGACTGGACTTTGTATCCAGTCGACTGGCTGTAGCCCATTGGCGTACCAAAGGCAGAAAACAGAGACAGGGGTCTCTGTTTCCTGCAGTCAGTCGACTGAACTCATTGAGCCAGTCGACTGACCTGCTCCTAATTGCTTACTATGCCTATTTTGTTTATGATTCCAACTTTTATCGATTCGTTTTGATTCCTAGATGATGCTATCAATTATTCGACTTTGATGACGTCTAATATGGGATTTTTGGAAATATCCATTTTGTTGGATTTGATATCGATTTCTTTGGAATTTATTCACATCTCCGCATGTGAATTTTAGTGATTGATTGTTTCTACAATCATTTTTTTTGTGCTTGTCACTTTAAAAATATAAAGGTTTCAATACTAGTAGTAAATATCAAAACTCTTCCATTAAAACGATTTCAACACTATTTTATTACAAAACTCGTTTCTTTAACCCTTTTTCAATCTACTAGCATATACAAACCTTTACCTCACTCGTATGAGAAATCTAATTAAACGGCTTAGTAAAACAAGTGGTATGAAATGCTTGCGTTTACTTCGCCGGTTAATTCTTGGACTTGTTCGATTGAATCTCTTGTGACAATTTTCTAGTCACTACACCGCAAAAGGCTTTTAACAGCGTTTGATAAACGCTGTAATATGATACAACAGCGTTATTAGAAACGCTGTATAACGACATGCTGTCGTATATACATAACTTACAACAGCGTTTCTATAAACGCTGTTGAAACATCTCTGTGACAGCGTTTATTACGAGCTGTCAATAATATTTTTACAGCGTTTCAGACGTGCTGTATTATGTTTCAACAGCGTTTATAACCACACCAAAATAAACTTTTAACAGCGTTCTAAAAACGCTGTAATAGGATATAACAGCATTGTTAATAACGCTGTATAACTCCCGTTCCACAGTTGTTGCTCCCCTTTTCACAGCATTTTTATTATGCTGTTGGAGCAATGTACATTATCTTTTCATAGAATTGACAGCACTGTTTAAACGCTGTTGTTTGTTTGTACTATTTTTACAGCGTTGCCCCATTGCAATATTTACACACAGGTATCATTAATCTAAATAGCATTTTATTATATTTCAACCGGATAATATACATAACATATACAAATCAAACTAAAAAATATCATATAAAAACATAACAATCAACTATTTCAATAAATTAAGTTGAATACAATATCCATAAACAAAGTTTACATAAATTCATAAACAACGATAATATTTATAAACTAATATCCTACGACAATGGACAAAAGCACAATATCTGCACCGACAACCAAGGCAACAAATGCAACTGCAGATACTTTAGACAAATTAGAATCAGCATAGTTTAAAGGAACCTTATCTAATGCTTCCATTCTCCCTGCTCCTACATTTGGCTCTACATACACTTGGAACAGCAAGAAACTATCCGTCCCCAGAACATATTGCACCCTTGACCATTGTTTCATAAACCATCTAGCCTTGTCAACCTGGCCATCTCTACTATCCCATGTCACTGCCCCCTTGATCTCTGACTACAGCCCTATTATCCTCAAATGGGGTGCCAATCAACAGCTAACTTTTCCTCCTTTTAGATTTTTTAGCTTCTGCACTAAACACAAGGACTTTGAGCATGTTTTTTTGCAGGGATGGAACACTATAATTCACGGCGACCATATGTACGTACTGCTGGAGAAGATGAAAAATTGCAAAAAAAAAAATTAGGCCTTGACATAAGGGAACAGCTCTTCTACACTTAGTCATTAATTAATGCTTGCACAGCCTTATAACATGCAACTATCAAGTCTAGAATATAAACTCACTATTAAGCTAACAGCAGCAATGGAGGATGAATTGCAAATGGTAAAGCAAAAACTTGGAACGGAATATCATTTCGAAGGCGACAGAAATACTGCCTTTTTCCACACTGCATTGAAGATAAACCAAGCAAAAGTAAAGATTACCGACATCACTGATATGCAGGGAACACTCCATACTGAAGCCCCAAATATCAACAGAGCTTTTCTTGATTTCTTCCACCACTCTATGAATGATAACAATGACACCATTGACATCTCCTTAATTCCATCTCTCAGCCTTCCTAGAATAAGCAACACCGAAGCATGTAATATCATAACCTCTGTTACTGATGCAGAAATCAAAGAGGCGCTTTTTAGCCTAAATTCTACAAGCACTGGTGGTCCTGATGGATTCAACACGCTGTTCTATAAACATACATGGGAACACATAGCTCCTACATTTTGTAAAGCAATCCACCATTTTTTTCAAAACAAATAAACTTCTAAAAGGAGTAAACTCAACAAACCTTGCAATGATACCGAAAATCAGCAATCCAACTGTTGTTGATCAATTCCGACCGATAGCCTATTGTTCTGTAATATACAAGGGCATCACTAAAATCATAGCATCTAGAATTAAGCCAACCCTATCGAGAATTATAGATCAAAATCAGACTGCTTTCTTATCATCAAGAAACATATCAGACAATATTTGAAGCTGAGGATTACAGCTGATGATTCAACTAGTTCCTTCAACTTTTTTCTTTTTAAAGTTATATTAATGTACTGATACGCACCTGCACAAGTTATGAAATTTTTAACAAGTAAACATGTAACTGAAGGAAGTAAACATGTAACTGAAGGAAGTAAACATGTAACAGCTTGAATAATTAAATTTACTATTGCATCCGTGGCTCCATAAACAGCCAGTGCACCACCTACACCGTATACTCCAAGTGCTGGTACTACAACCTGTTTTGTGAACTCAGCCCTACAAAGAAAAGATAATAACACAAAACATTAGAAAATGGGTAAACTCATTAGTGGTAGGTAATAGGTATACGAATAATTTACCATACAAAGGCATGTTGTAAGCCGTAATAAAGAAGAAGAGGAACAATCCAAAGCAGTCTAGATTCAAGCAAAGGAGCAACAATTGAACTAAGTGTGTTATGAAAGCTAGATTTCTCATTAGCAATGATTTCTATAGTTTTTTCTTCTCTTTTGGTTAAGACATAGAGCAGAATAACACCCATAAGTTTGTTCGGACAATTTAAGATGAAATTCAAATAATTTTTGCACTATAAATAGGGTATCCCTGGGAATTAAAGGTTTTTGGCTACAACCCTTTACATAAGTACCGACTTGTCTGAATCATTATGTCTACTTTGTTTGCAGCAAGAAGTTTGAGCATATATTTATATTGATTTTGAGAAAATGATGACCAGACTAACAAATCAGCTGAACATACTATAGTTCTTTAACTTTAGTCCTGATGGTTGAGCGACTATTTCCTTAGCGTTGAAGCCATCTTCGACTAAAGCTTGTTCCCATTTATCCATAAGAGCAGTTTTTGCTATTTGAGGGTTCTTTTCTCTTTCTATAAATTCAAAAGACTCGGAAGATGTTTCGAATGAATCATATGCCCTGAACAGGCGCACGTCAATAAGTGACGGATAGTGAGTCTGCAATAATTGTCGTTAGTTCATTATTATTCTTCAAAGGAAAAGTGTAAGATGCGTTATTATCTGTTATCTGCAAAGTTCCATCTTCATTATATAAGGAAGACTTCTGTGTGTTGTTGGTAAAAATAAGATACTCAGGCAATGGAACTAAGACTATGTTCAATGTCAAATTATTATATGAGGTGACCTCTCCAATCTAGAATTAATAAAGAAGGATGTTAGAGATATTTGAGTTTAAATCACATTACCAAGTTCAAAATTTGTGATTTGGTGAAGGACAAACTCGAAATGGAGTAATAGAAGGACACCATGATGATGTCATCTCAATAAGGCGATATGCAATAAGATCCCCCACCTGCAACAAAACCAAGAAAGAAAAAAAAAGGTAGAGTGAAGGTGGACAAGTTAACTTAAAGATCGTTTAGAACATTTATATATTTTTACAATAACCTCATAAACTATATTCATCTTAAAGAAGAAATGTCAAGCTTGCTTCTAATATTCACTGATGTGAGAAGCTAGCAATTCAATTTCTAAGCTTTTTTTACCAGCATTGGCAAGAATATTAGACTTATATCAACAATCGCACACAAATCAAAGATAAATAAGATCATTATCCCATTTGATCGGAAAGGTCAATATTAGACTTACCTGAGGAATACGCTTTAATGGAAATAGGCTTTCAAAATCAATAGGACTGCTTGCATTCTTCTCATTCAAATGTACAATCTCCTTTCCATTTGATTGCTCATAATTAATAAGAGCATTATCCCATTTGCTAGTGTTCCCACTACACTGCCCTCTGTTGTTTATAACTTCATTCCATTTGCTAGCTGTTCCATTACACAGCTCTTTGTTGCTTATAGCACCATCCCACTTGCTAGTGTTTCCAGTACACTGCTCTGTATTGTTTATAACATCATTACACAAGCAGAATCTCCTAAGCTTGAAAAAACTGGTGCTTCTCAATCAAACTTGGCAAGTAAAAAAGGCAAATAAGCTATAATTACCTCTAGAATAGTGTCAGCACCAAATTCGTTCCTCCACCTGAGCATTTCGGCCCACATGATTATTGCTTTCTCAATATCAGATTTTCTTGCTTTCAAAAATTTGTATAAAATAAATAAAAGAATGAAGACATCAGAGAAAGTGCTTCTGATATTTAATTTCATAAAGCACTATTGTAATATATATTAACACAAAACTTTAAAAAAAAACCTAGAAAATCTAATATTGTTGAAGCATGGATATTATTCATTATAAGCATAGAAAACTTTATCTGATGCACTACTTGTTACGTTAGACAATTTTTTCTACCGACCTCTTAACTACTATGGATCTAAACAATATACCTCAATAAAAACATCAACCTCCCTAAAATCTTCAAAATTTTGAATCATAACCTCTTCAAAAACTACTACAAATACAAAATTGGATAGTGTATGTCATAACTCATTAAACACTAAATAACAGCAATAATGTTGTATCAATTGGTCAGTAGTTCAAACTACAAGATTAAAGATAATGAATTCGATCCTTGAAATCGATATTTGTTGCCAATAATGAACCATGTTCAAAAAAATAATGTTATAATGATTTAGAATGTCGCACTTTGTAAATTAATAAAGGAACAAACCCATCAATTACTGCCTGTGCACTTACAAAAATATGTGTAAAGCCTTCACACACTTCGACTTATCAATAAGGACATTTTATAGGGTGGCAAAGATCATGTCCCAACTTAGGAGTGAGATTGAAGCAAAAGAATACACTTACAAATACTTTTATTTTTATTATCAAAAGAATACACTTACACATACATACTTACATATAGAGTTAGAATTAGTTGCTTATAGTATAAAAAAACACATCCATGAAGAATGTGCAGGCAGATAGAAAAAACCATAATGTGAATTTAAATACTTTGTATGACTACGTGTATGAGAAGTTAATGAAACTTTGTAACCAAAGGCTATAGTAAAATTTGTTTAGGCATGAATATAGTGCATATGTATACTCAAATAACCAAATGTCAAACAATACTCTTATATGTATATTTTTGTAATTTGCGAAAAACTTAGTTTCAATAAGTATTAATAAAATAGTAAAACTCAAAATATTTTTATGCCAAAAATACTTAATCTAATTCGATCACCAAATAAAACATAAACGGTATACATGTAACTAGATTTTACACTGAAGTTAAAAGTTACCTTCCCAAAAACAACAAAAATTTTGGTCAACTCGATCAAAATGCCTGAATCTTTTGAAGTCTGCTTGACTAGAAAAAAAAATGTGAAACCAATCTCTCCTTGCCTCTCCTTAGTGAATGAAGTTTTCCGTCTTTGGTAGCAAAATTATTTAGTGTAGAGGCAATAAAGTCGAACAGTTCCTATGTTATCAAATGAAGATAATATTTTAAAAAAATAATGAATGCATATTTTATATAATTGATTAGATAAAACATGGAGAAAAGATAGACAACAACCTCTATAGTACCATACATCAGTTCTTAATATATTGACTTTTGCACAAATTCAGTATCAATAACTCTAATTTCCCTCCTACTAATATGACCTTCAGTATTAGGAAGTTTGAGCCACCCAGATCTAATGCATAAAAAAAGGCCTTCTTATCCCTTGAGAGGAAAAAAAACTATGCCTCAAAAGGATATATTTATATTTACTCAATGAATTATCTTGTAACAAATTCTTTTCTGCTGCACATTGAGCAATATTAAACAGTTTTGTACTTTTCTAACTTGATGAAACAGATAATATTATTATGGCACAAGTAGTGTTTAGGAGCTGAGCATAGTCACATTTGCTGTAATGGTTCTAATTTGAAATGATATCAGACAACTGGACAACAGCTTTACTGAACTACTAGTACTGAGGATGAAAAGTCCTCAAAGGGCTAACAAGCTACCACTTACTAAAGATGTTAAAAAACTATGATATAGCTATGCTTATCAATGTTTTATTAGGTTATCGAAACACTGTTAGGTTTTGGTTCTTCAAGTCGATAAAGCTGGATTTATTACTAATGTTCATATTATAATTCATCATATTCATATTATAATTCAAATTAGTTATTTGAGAAGTTTGTTCCAAAAAAGTTTTTGTGAAACAAATGTTCAATGAAATTATAACCAAAGATGCTTTTGTGGAAGACAACTTACCCACAAAAGGCTACTGAGTTGGAGAATCTGCTCTTGTCCAAGGATACTCGACAAGATTACCGACGTAACATGTTCTTCTATCACGTGAGCTTTGGGCCTCATTTCAGGATAAAATCAAACAAACTATGAAAAACATGAAATTGATTTGTAGTTTAGAAAAATTATACCTACTCATTGCCTGGTGTTTCTTAATATTGGTGTTGGTCAAATGAGCATCACCGGGAGAAGCGTAAGTGCATTTGGAAAAGTAGCATCGATGATTCATCGTCTCCTGATAGTTGACCGTCGCACCTAAGAATATTTGATAAAGATAGTGAATTAATAAAATCCTATAAGGAGAAAAGTGCGGCCGCATGAGCAAGACTTTTCGATTATATGTCCACTTATTGTTCAATGAGGTTGCAAACAATTTGGAAACAATAAGCTTGGACCATTGTTCTCTTTAAGTGAAAAATAAACGAACAACTTACCATGTTATCCACTTATATAGACACAAACTTTTACAAAAACTTGGCAATTATGATGTAACAATCGAAATACATTTTCAACCTTTTGCTATAACAAAAAGGACAACATTTTTCAACAAGTGCTTGAGCATAATAATATACATATGTTGATTACATCAAACACTCATTTTTGTGAAATTGAAATAACTCAGTTAAGTAATCTTAGTTTTTCAAAACCGAATAAAATCATTTTTGCAATATTAGGTATTCTCAATATTGAGGAAACTGAGTGAACCTCGGGTTTGCAAAACTGAGCAACACTCAGAATTAGTCATTTTTTGGCTTAATCGAAAAATAATAAATGAAAATGAAAGTGAAAATGAGAGGAATGTAGATTTTAAATGAAATTGGTCATTTTCATATCAACTTTTAAAAAGTACTTGTAAGCAGTGTCATGCATGCATAATAATCAGTGATTTGCGGAATTAGTCCATCTGCCCGTATTCTTAAAAGAGATTTAGTTTATTTCCAGTAGATGAAATTATCAATTATGCATCACCAATGCTTACTACCAAAACAAGTTAAGAAAATCATGGCCCTGAAAAATTATAAAAACAAAAAATAAAATAAACATTCTAAGCAAATGACAAAATCGAAGGACAGTAAAAGTAGAAGCCAACGGTACACACATTTCATGTTGGAACAGATAAAACAAAAATCAAGCACTGAGTACAGCAACTTTTTAAGCAACAAAGCAAAAGAGGTTACCTATAGACATTCATAGCTACTATGGATTGTCAATTTATCACTGTATAAGAATGATTCCAGGAGAAAAAAGACATTTACGAGATTAAATTGATTGATAGTATAAATATAAGTAAAACAGTCTCAGACATCCAAGAAAGGAATGAAATGAACAGCACAAGCTCTTAAACCTGGCAGGGCGAAAGCTCTTAAACCAGCCTTTCCTTTGTCATCATTGACTGCTCGATTTTCCTGAAATTTCAATAAAAATTAATAATCAAAAAACATAAAAACTGATGATCGAGAAATGAATTAAAACAGTGAATGAAATGGGATCGAAACAATTGGCTTGATTTCTCCAAAGTGAAAATAAATTGCCGGACGTATAATCAGCGTCAATCATCCGGGGGAAAGGATCATCATTTCACCAATTTTCATTCACCGTCAGATGTTAGGGCTAGAGCAAACTAGATGTTGCAGGAGAAACTAGAGTACGAACGAAATTTCATGGGAGATTTCAGTTTTAATTAGGTTTAAAATAATTTTGGGGAAGATTGGAAGTCGATTGTTTTCTGCTCTACGCGGGAGAGAAGAAATTATGGTGGCCAGTTAACCGCGAATCTAAAAATAAAGCGGGTCACTTTAAACAGCGTTCCACGTTCCAAAATTTAATTCACTACATACTTTTATCAGCATTCACAAAGAAAACGCTGTGCCTCTTTGCTGTTAAAAACGTTTTTTCTTGTAGTGAGTGGAAATCTACAATTTGCTCGTAAATATTTAAGTTAAGCTAGTGGTTATGGGACATGAAGCTAAGCTCATATATTTACTAGCTTAGTGTAATTGACACTTCTTTATGATCGATTATGATCATTTTATGGTTTAGACTAGCAATGTGCGATGTCTCTTTGTCCATGTGGAGGACTGTACTTCATTTTTATTGAGCTTCGTCTCATTTCTCGCATGGGTCGTACCTATCTAGGTGCGTCGATGTTTATTTACACATGGGTCGTATCTATTTAGGTGCGTCGATGTTTGTTTACTTCGTGGAACAATCGGCTCCATAAGTCGGGGTATGGGGCGTATCTTTTTAGGTGCGTCGATGTTCGACTTTGCATGGGGTGTATCTTTCTAGGTGCATCGATGTTAGACATTACATGGGGCGTATCTTTCTAGATACGTCGATGTTGATTTATGCATGGGGCGTATCTTTCTAGGTACGTCGATGCTTATTTATGCATAGGGTTTATCTTTCTAGGTGCATCAATGCTAGACATTACATAGGACGTATCTATTTAGGTGCGTCGATGTTTGTTTTTTCATGGGTCGTGCCTTTCTAGGTGCGTCGATGTTTGACTGTGCATGGGGCGTCTCTATTTAGGTGCGTCGATGTTCGGTTTATGGAATAGCATTCCGTTTGGATTGACTATCCTTTTCTTGTGATTTATGGATTTCTAATTGATGATTTATGGAATTTATGTTTCACCAACTTTTACAATTGGCATTGATATGTATGTCATTTATTGTGGCTTGGTGAATTAAATAAAGAGTATGACATTCCTTTTGATCTCTGAGAAGATTCTTGTGATATTGATTAATCCCTAGTTGATTTTCAATTGCATACTTATCACATTATGGCTTTATGGTTATCACATGTTTTTGTCATATCTCTTATTCTATATCATTTCATCTGATATTTATAGTTAGACTGATCCGTTTATTATTTTCTTATTAAATAATACTCGGGTCAGACCGAGATATTACAGGTGCTTCTACTTGACCCCTCTTCTGGAGTATTATTCTGACTTTTGGCTACTACTTAGATTAGTAGTTTCTTTTGTTGTATACATTTGAGATATAGACTCCTGGATGTATTCTTATTCTTTTATCTAGCTCTTGTAACTATCCTTTTGTGATATTGTGGATCTTGTTTGACCACTACTCTGATGTACAATTTCATGTGCAATATTCATATCTTTTTCCGCCTTTGTGATATGAATTATCTATGACTGATTTACGTTATGCTTATTTCTATATTTGTTCCCGAAGATATTATAGCCACTGTGTAGTTGCTTTGACTTTGCATCGGTATGTCGGATTCCCTCTTGAAATGCAAGTTATATTTTTATCTGGCATATCGGTACTCGCACAAAGCAATTACACGGATGGTCGCTCCTCAACAGCCTTATTCACCATGCTAGTTGACGGCATTAACCCATAGTGTCCTTGGTTAGCGTAGGTATAGAGGTGGGGCGTCGCACCGGTCTTCACCACCGGTCTTTAAATGCTATCCATTACGTCGTATCACTATTCGGAATGGGTTATATGACATAAGGTCCTCTCCTGACTACACCGAATATTGAGCGCTTAATTTCAAAAACATATAGATATTGGGATCTTAGTTAATTCACAACTTAAAGCCCAAAAACCTTTCTTTAAATGGTTTACATAAATTACCATTTTCAAATCTTTAAACAAAAAGATTCACTTCATGAAGTTCACCAATCTTTCACAAAGATTCATTCATAGCTTTCAAAATAATTCCATTTCAAATCTTTTATACAAAAGATACGCCTTTAACATCCTCTTCAATTTCAAAACAAAATTTAACAATCTTTCACAAAGATTCATTCATAGCTTTCAAAAAAAATTCCCTTTCAAATTGGATTAACTCATCCAACCTTTAAATCAAAGACTTAATTCATAGCTTTCAAAACCATTTCCAAAGATTCATTCATAACTTGGAAAACCCTTTCAACAAAACTGGAAATTCTTTCATTATATGAAAGCTATTATCATTTAAAAAAATGCTTTTCGTTTCGAAAAATCCGACCAAATATACACAAGTTATAGCCTTTAAAGTAAAAACTTGGGTTAAATTCAATTTCCCAAAATAATACTTTCAAAATACTTTAAAGATGGTTTAAAATCCATATATAATATATAGTTGTATCACTTCTTTCCAAACCATAGTTTCCAAAATAATTTCAAAACTTTAAACAAGATATCTTATATTCAAACCATCTTCAATTTCAAATTCCCTTTCAAAAGCTTTTCATATTCAGCCTAATTCCATTTCCAAAATCATTTGGATTCAAAATTCAACATTAAAACCTCTTCATAATATTAAATTCAAATATCTATGACTTAAACAATTTCCTCGTGCAATCCATATTTGTGTGTGTATGGTGTAGTCCAGGGGTTTTACACAATGGTGCAACATCATCAATCATCACAGATTCAATCATATCAATATCGATAAGTGGTATAATCTATGACGCTTATCTTATATTCACAGATTCACAGATAAATAATATAAATTTATCATAGAAAAATAAATTACAATCACCACAGCTCAAATCAAAAATAATTCATATCACAAAGCATTACACATCAGGGATATCAAACAATTCAACATTCAATAGAATCCAAACATCCATAAGTAAGATCCATTAATTATCTGATAATTTCAGATCAGATTATTTTCTTATGAATAAACTACTAATCCTGGTTAATAATATTACTTAATTAAAAACCATCTTAATAAATTAACCTTTAATCATTTATTAATTAACCTTTAATAATAAATTAATCAACCTTTAATTATTAATTAATCGACCTTAATTAATAAATAAATAAACCTTTAATCAATAAATAATTAACCTTTTATTATTTAATTATCCTTTAAATAAATTACCTTAATCAATTAATTAATAAGTTAATTAATCTTAATTAATAACCATTAAATTAATTATCCATAATTAATTACAATAAGTGATTATCCCTAATCAATTTCCTTAATTTATTAACCTTTAATTATTAAATAATTACATTTAATTACTTTCATTAAGTAATTATATTTAAGTAATTAATTAACTTAATTAGTAAATCCTTTAATAAATTGCATAAATTACTCATTAATTAAATCACAATAATTAATTAATCCTTAATCTAATTACATAAACTAAATAGCTTTAATTTAATTACACAAAGTAACTATACTTACTTAATCACTTAATTACATCCTTTAAATCATATTAAATACAATAAATTATCGTTAACAAATAATTTAGTTTTAAAGCCTTTAAGTTAATTAATAATCAAAACATTATTTAATTATTATTTAGAATCTTATTAATAGCCTTTGGAATTAATTATCATTAACCCATTAACTTTAAACCTTTAAGTTAATTAATCTTTCAAAACACTTTATCTACTTAATTTACTCATTAATTGTCTTATTAAATATACTTTGAAATAAAAAAAATTAAAATAAAGGTTACTCAAAAATAATTTCACTTTCAATCCTATAATAATTTTTTAATTTAAACACACATTTATTAATTTAAAAGAAGTGGTTAATAAATTGTCCGACTTGATTAAGTTTTTGAATTTTAAAACTTTTTATTTTTAAAACATATTAACATATCCCAAAAAGAAACCCGAGCTTTTTGTTCGAAATTCCCGAGCTTGACTTCAAGCAATCCCACACGCTTCTTTATTTCGAGCAAACCATCCTTTATCTCGAGTTCGTAACCGACACGAACCTTCTTCCAAACCTTTTGAAATAACAGACACAAACCAGATACGATGATATATCGTATATGTGCACACGTCGTCGCCGACTATCATCCAAGCCACTTCGACCAGAGTTGCCCCGATGACTCACGAAGTTATTCCCCTTGGTACGATCACCTGAATGACCTCGACGACTACGCAGTAACCATTAAAACCCAAACGAACGAAACTACTATCATGTTCTAAATTTCAGCGTTCGAAAATCGACACTCGTACTTCACTTGTACTTGAATGCCGCAGATCCAAACGTCGAAATTTGACTCATGCCGGAGCTTATAACACATTAAGTATAACAACACAGCGCATGAAAAGAATGAATAATATCATTGATATACAATATCTGATACACAATGAATACAATAGAATGATACAATAAATATCAATACTATTAGAGATACAAGACACAGCAGAAAGAATATCTTCAATAGAATACATCTCCAAAAGAATCCGACTCTATAATGCAACTGCAACTCCATCCCCAAACTAAGGATAGCTCAAACCATCATCACAATGCAATAAGCAAACTAGATAACTCCAGAATTAAGCAAATGTGATCACCAAGATCCAAAAGCTTCAAAGATATCGAATCTACTCCTACTACTCTATTATCTGAAAAACCCAACTCTAGACTGTCCGTATGGAAAATTGTGGGATACCCTGAGTTTAGGCAAGGAACAATAAACTCCAGGTCAGTCATGGGACTGGTGTGAGCCAATAAAATAGTTTATCTTTTAAAAAAAACATCAAAAGAATTTAAAATTGAAATCCGCAATGCTTCTTGGAAAATAAAACTACCATAAGGTCTCCCGCCACACACACAATGCAAACGCAGAATTGGAGGAGATTTCTCCTTATGATAGTCAAAAATGCTTGATACGCGAAAATCATTTTGATATTATTATTAGCGCATATTGGAAAACATTTGCAAGTATAATATTAATCTTAGCCAGCATAGACATTTCAAACTATGCCTACTATAGCTACCATCTAAACAGTGGGGAGCCACAATAAGTAAATGGCAGGTTCTACAACTAAAACCGTACAAGGCGCGTATTGGAGATTGGATTTTCTAACAAATGGTCAGGCTAAGGAACTTTCTATTGCCACATGGGAACGTCTCTGGAGGGACGTCCCGAGAACCTACCCGGCTCTCTGCCAACACAAGGCCGGTTACCCCCTTCCCGGGAAGTAAAACATAAGATATGCCACCCACAGTCGTTTGCCACCTTTATCTGAGGATCCTCTACACCAACAACATCACATAATAATAAATTTATAGTGTCCACATGAGTTAAGTATCAGGGCTCCGTACCATAATACCACCCTTTTCCAGAAGGAATGGACATACCCTAGGGGCGCTACCTCTGCAACCTTGCCGCATCTTTCCTATTTCGACCATTACCGGTTTGTGAGGTCCTGATGTAGTCTCGTCCACAAAGCTACGCTTTTTCACAAAGCCATGCTTTGATCAACAAATGATCAGCAGCACTTCGTATGCCACATTACCAAATTAGGAATGTATCACTAGTAACCATCAACTACATAACCTCTGAGCTCATACGTCTCAGAGAAGGGTGTTAAGCTAAGAGAATAAATCTCCGCCACCAAACAGATATGTATTTGATAGAAACTAGATTTACATCTCAAAGTGTAACGTCAGACACACATCCATACAAGTCTGTTCCGGGTTCGAACGGAACCGAAGGCACTTCCGAAGAAGCCTTTGCAAAGCCGGGTATCCACAATCCCGATCGGACTTCCCATCACTTAGGGAATCTCTATATCGGCACGACTCAGTGCAGAGATAATCGCTGGGCTATCCTTTCGTTCTCGGAAATACCCGGTCTTCACCACCAATCTTCAAATGCTATCCATAACGACGTATCATTATTCTAAATAGGTTATATGACACAAAGGTCCTCTCCTGGCTAAACCGAATAACGAGCGCAATATTTAAAAACATATGGATATGGGATTTCAGTTAAGTCACAACTTTAAAATCCAAAACTTTTCTTTTCAAATGGTTTGAACAAATTACCATTTTCAAATCTTTAAACAAAAAGATTCACTTCACAAAGTTCACCCAGTTTCACAAAGATTCAATTATAGCTTTCAAAACAATTTAAAATTGGATTAAATCATCCAATCATTTAAATAAAAGACTCAATTCATATTTTCCAAAACCATTTCCAAAAATTCATAGCTTTTCAGAAATAATTTCCATTTCAAATCTTTTATTCAAAAGATACACCTTTTAAATCTTCTTCAATTACAAAACAAGATTCAATTATCTTTCACAAAGATTTATTCATAGCTTTCCAAAAACATTTCAATTCTATTTCAACTTGAAATCGCTCAACCTAAATTGGGAATCCTTTCTTTAAATGAAAGCTATTATTAGTTAAAAACAAATAGTTTTCGTTTCGGAGAAATCCGATTACATTCGCACGAGTTAAAGCCCTCTAAGTCTAAATCTTGGGTTAAATTCAAAACCCTAAAACAATACTTTTAAAATGGTTTTAAACCCATATAAGAACATTTATAACTTGTATATCCTTTTTAAACCATAATTTCCAAATATAGAGTTCAATTTCAAAACTTTGAATTTAAATTCAAATCAAACTATTTCAAATTTCAAAACTTTATTAAGTTGTTCAAAATAACTTTTATCTTCAAAACTACTTTTTCAAAAGCTTTTCATTTTTAACCCAATTCCATTTCCAAAACCATTTGGATTCAAAATTCAATTTTTTTAAAGCTTTTTCAAAAATCTATGACTTAACCGATTTCCTCGTGCAATCCATATTTGTGTGTCTATAGTGTGGTCCAGGGGTTTTACACACAATAGTGCAACAACATTAATCATTACAGATTCAATCATATCAATATCGATAAGCGGTATATTCCTATAACGCTTACGTTTATTCTCATATACACAGATAAATAATATACACTTATCACAGATAACATAGATTACGTTCATCACAGCTTGAATTAAAACAATTTAAATCACAAAGCATCACACAGTAGAGATATCAAACAATCTTAGAACATTCAATAGAATATAGTCATCTATAAGTAAGACTAATTAATTATCTGATAAATTTGAATCAGATTAATTACTTATAGATAAACTACTAATCCTGGTTAATTAACATTAATTACAAACCAATTCAACTAATTATCCTTTAATCACTTATTATTCAATCCTTTAATAATAAATTAATTATTCTTTGATTATGAATTAATCAATTTTTAAATTGTTAAATAATTAACCTTTATTTATTCAATTATTATTTTTCAATAAATTATCCTTAATAAATTACATTAATTAATTAACCCTAAATTAATTTCCATTTAATTAATTATTCTTAATTAATTACATTAAGTGATTATCCTTAATCGCTTATGTTAACAAACCACAGTTTGATTACATTGAGTAATTATACCTTAATCACTTGACTAATCCGCTTTAATCATTAATTAAAACTTAATTACTTAATTATCTTTAAGTAATTAATTATCCTAAATTAATTAACTTTTAATTAATCAATAAATTTTAAAAAAACAATTAACCTTTAAAATTTAACCTTTAAAATAAATTTCAATATTAGCCCATAGATTAACTTAAACCTTTAAGTTAATTAAAACTTACAAACATTTCTTAATTACCCCATTTAATCTATTTTATATAAACTTGGAAATTAACTTAATTAATTCAAGTTAAAAATAAATTATTAAACTCATTTTTATCCAAACCTTTTAAATTATCATTAATCATTTAAAAATAATTTATTTTAAGAAGATAGTTTAAAACTTGGTTGTTTTAAAATCTTCAAACTTGATTTATTGAAAATTTAAAAACCTATTATCTATTTAATAAAACCCGAGTTAATTGATGAAATACCTGATCCTTGATTCGAGTTCCTCACATTATTCATTTCCCCGAGCTATATCACGAATCCCTTTGGGTTGAACCGATGAACTTCGTCTCGCTCAATTTTTTTCGAACAACAACGAATATGCACCCCCCCTCCCCCACACGTGAACGTGCACTGACACCTCGGTCACCTCCGACCATCGCCGCTGTTATCCTCAGGTCATCGACGACCCTCTAAAACGAACTGATCACCCAGTTCGATCTAACAGCCTAAGAATCGAAAAACGATCCAATCGACATCATCTCAAATCCAACCCAGTCAACTAATTTCCCGTTGCACTACCACGTCATATCGCCAGAGCCTTGCCGACTCCGACCATGGCTCCGCCGTCCGTCCATGAATCACCTTCCCTCGGTCTGATTGCCTGAAACACTATGTCGACGACGAGAACAACTCGCGACTTCCACGAAAAAACACAGGGATAAATCCCTAGTTCATCGATCCTTGGCCACCACAGTGACTTAAAAATCTACCCAGTATTTTTCTGACATTCTCCATCACATGAACCTCCTCAGACATTAACCTCGAGCTTCCATTTCTCGACATTCGTCAGAATTTGACCATTTTGTGTTTTCCGTTCAAACCTAAAATCCCACTTTAATTCAAAACTTAAAATCGCAATTTTATTATTAAAATTCAACATTTACGAGCACAAATCAGATTGCATGATCAAAACAAGGAATTAAATCATTTGAATTTTTTTTAATCATTAAAAGATCATTACTGTAAAAAAATATTTCCAGTAACTTATTTTTTAATTATACTTATTTTTATTTTTATAAATAATGTTATACTCATATGATCATTATTCATTCAGCAATCAAAGCCTAAAATGTTTCGTGTTGGGATAATTTAAATTTTCAAATAGGTTTTAAAACCTGGAGCAGAGGCATGTTTTTGGCCTGTACACTAATATGCACACAGTCATTTATATCTATAAAGGCATGCAAACACATTCACACCATCATTCCAGCATAATTCATATCATACATCTAATACAAATCCAAACACTAAGAGATATAGCAGAGTTAAGGGGTTTGCTCACAGTAAAATGAAGACAGAGCCTGGAAGAAAGAACTCTGGAAAGCATATTGATATGGTTCCTTTGATTCTTTTTCTTCAGTTTGATTGCTTTTGATCTTTACTTGATCGTTGAGATGATTTCTGAATTTGTTTGAACTGCATTTGCTTTTCCAAGTTAAAATGTTTTCAGGCTTGAAAGCTTTTGATTCAGGTTGGTCTTGCTTGTTTTCAGATTGAAGATACTCGGATTTTCCATGCTTGAGAGCTTTGTTTTAGCTTTTGAATTCATAGCGAGATGCATTGCATTTTATTCTCAGGTTTTCTTTTTTTTTCCTTTCTTCTGATTTGTTGTTTTGTTTTTGAATTTCAGGTTGAAGATGTATGATAAATTTTCTGGTTTTGAGGAAGAATTGATTTTCAAATTTGAGAAAGAAGTGTTGTTTGACTTTCTTAGCTTTTGATTTTTTTTAAACTATGCTTTGTTTTTATTTTTCTTTTCAGATTTGATTTTTTTTCTTTTGTTTTTGAATGTATGAAACAAAAATGAAAAGAATATTTAAAAGATGACACTTGTTCAAACATGTTTTAAATTATCTACACTTGTGAATGTATGTATCTCCTTACTTAACAAATGTCACTTATGAAGATTTTATGTTTAAAACCCCTTTTTGAATTATTTTGTAAAATTTATTTTATACCTTCTTGTTATTATGTTTACAAACTTATACTTTTGCATATATTAAGAATCATGTTTTTTTATATTTATATTCACACATTTTCTTCTATATTTACAAACTATATTCTTAAAAGAAAATGTTCTATTCTTTATAACCAATACTAAATTAAACTTAGTTTATTATACTTCTAAATTAAAACCATTATACTTTTTAAATAAATACTTATCTATATACATTAATAAATAAACATGTATACACACACATATATATATATATATATATGTACATATATATTAAAATTTATCCTTTAAATGGCCTTGTTCGCTTAAACATTTATGTTCACATAATTGTCTTGAATTTATTTACAAACTATATTTGTTTATCAAAAGATATGTACACATATATGTAAGTTTTAAAACTTTCATTCTTGTTTGTATACATACATACACATATAATTCATAATTTATAAAGCTTTTCAAATCTAATTTATTTATTAAATCAATTTTATTTGCAATATATTTATTAAATTTCAAAAGGTAAATATTTTATATTCGTTCTTGTTTTAAATTTTAAATTGAAGTCATTGTACAAATCCTAACTTTTAAAGAAATTGATTTCAAAGTTTAGTTGTACTTTGATAATAAACATATATATATAAATTGTATATGTATATAAGTCTTTAGAATAAAGGTTTAACTTCAAACAACTTTTAAAATCCATTTATATGCATATATATAAAATTTAAAGCTTTTATTAATTCCTATTTTCACAATCTATTTATAAAACCCACATTTTAATTGTTTTTGGAGAAACTTAAATAAATTTTCCAATTAATCTCACAATTTAATTCAAAATAATATATTAATCACCAAATATTTCAAAATTTAATCCCTAAGATTAAATCAATTATCAAATTATTCTTAGCTAAAATCCAGGAATGTTACAGATTTCCCCCCTTAAAAAAAATTTCGTCCCCGAAATTTGCAAAGGAGACAACAGATATAGATGAAAGTTAGAGAAATGGTTTTCCAGGTCAAACTGAATATCTATTCTACATTTGGCTTACCAAATCAGAATATCAACAATAGATATGAGAACAAACTCATTCAATATTACACAAGACACTCGGGTCACCAGATCTACGAAATATACATGGGTGTTGATTAGTTCGAAGGGATATCTAACCGTTCGTAGAATATATCTAGACCCAAACAATAGATAAATGGATTTAATCTACCATAATTCTCAAACACTGGGTATGGATTCCAAACTCAAGTCAGAATACCCCAAAGTATATATAACTTGTCCCTCTTCGGACTTTGATCTTCACAAGAAATCACAATAGAATTTCAAATTTGATTTCAATCGAAATCGTTTTATCGATATAAATCAATTTTAACTTCATATTTTATTAACCAATTTATTCCAATTAGAATTTCAAAGTCATGGAAGGTAAAAACAAAAGGTTGATATAAATTTGACGAAGAGAATACGAAATAGGAACTTATCTACCCGATTCATAGGGCCACCATCACACCAAAGCTTCTTCCTCGAGCTGCCACGAAGACATCCAAGAAATTGGAAAGACGAATCAAAGGAGATTGATAAGAAAGTTGTTTCTTGTTGTTGCAGGGTATTGACCATTTGTATTGGTATTCCCCTGTCCCCTATCTCATCTTCTTCTTGCACTCAAACTCACTATCAGTGAATAGTAAGAGAATTTACTGAGGCATACAGACGGATATCTTAGGGATATACTCATTCTAGGGTATACTCCACCCTACCTCTAATGAGTTACCTAATGTGTTATACTCCTGAGCTAAAGTTTCAACCTTCAGCTCTGATACCAAAATGTCACGTTTCAAATTTCAGCGTTCGAAAATCGACACCCGTGCTTCACTTGTACTTGAATGCCGCAAATCCAAACGTCGAAATTTCACTCGTGCCGGAGCTTATAACACATTAAGTATAACAACACAGTGGAAGAAAAGAATGAATATTATCATTGATATATAATATCTGATGCACAATGAATACAATAGAATGATACAATCGATATCAATACTATCAGAGATACAAGACAGAGCGAAAAGAATATCTTTAATAGAATACATCTCTAAAAGAATCCGACTCCATAATGCAACTGCAACTCCATCCCCAAACTAAGGATAGCTCGAACCATCATAACGATGCAATAAGCAAACTAGATAACTCCAGAATGAAGCAAATGTAATCACCAAGATCCAAAAGCTTCAAAGATATCGAATCTACTCCTGCTACTCTATTATCTGGAAAATCCAACTCTAGACTGCCGGTATGGAAAATTGTAGGCACCCAGAGTTTAGGAAAGGAACAATAAACTCCAGGTCGGTCTGGGACTGGTGTGAGCAAACAAAACAGTTTATTTTTTAAAACAAACATCAAAAGAATTTGAAATTGAAATCCACAATGCTTTTTGGAAAATGAAACTACCATAAGGACTCCCGCCACACACACAATGCAAACGTAGAATTGGAGGAGATTTCTCCTTATGATAGTCAAAAATGCTTGATACTCGAAAATCATTTTGATATTATTATTAGTGCATAGTGGAAAATTTTGCAAGTATAATATTAATCTTAGCAAGCGTAGACATTTCGAACAATGCCTACTATAGCTACCATCTAAACAGTGGGTGCCACCATAAGTAAATGGCAGGTTCTACAACTAAAACCATACAAGGCGCGTATTGGAGATTGGATTTTCCAACAAATGGTCAAGCTAAGGAACTTCCTATTGCCATATGGGAACGTCTCTAGAGGGACGCCCCGAGAACCTACCAGGCTCTCTGCCAACACAAGGCCGGTTACCCCCTTCCCGGGAAGTAAAACCTAAGATATGCCACCCCTAGTCGTTTGCGACCTTTATCCAAAGATCCTCTACACCAACAACATCACACAGTAATAAATTTACAGTGTCCACATGAGTTAAGTATCAGGGCACCATACCATAATACCACCCTTTTCCAGAAGGAATGGACATACCCTAGGGGCGCTACCCCTGCAAACTTGTCGCATCTTTCATGTTTCGACCATTACCGGGTTATGAGGTGCTGATGCAGTCTCGTCCACAAAGCTACGCTTTTTCACAAATCCATGCTTTGATCAACAAATGATCAGCAGCACTTCGTATGCCACATAACTAAATTGTGAATGTATCACTAGTAACCATCACTACATAACCTTTGAGCTCGTACGTCTCAGAGAAGGGTGTTAAGCTAAGAGAATAAATCTTCGCCACCAAACAGAATTGTATTTGATTGAAACCAGCTTTACATCTCAAAGTGTAAGGTCAGACACACATCCATACAAGTCTGTTCCGTGTTCGAAAGGAACTGAAGGCACTTCCGAAAAAGCCCTTGCAAATCCCGGTATTCACAATCCCGATTGAACTTCCCATCACTTAGGGAATCTCTATACCGTCGCAACTCAGTGCAGAGACAATCGACGGGCTATCCTTGCATTCTTGAAAATACCTGGTCTTCATCATTGGTCTTCAAATGTTATCCATAACGACGTATCATTATTCGAAATGGGTTATATGAAACAAAGGTCCTCTCCCGGCTAAATCGAGTAACGAGCGCAATATTTAAAAACATATGGATATGGGATTTCAGTTAAGTCACAACTTTAAAATCCAAAACTTTTCTTTTCAAATGGTTTAAACAAATTACCATTTTCAAATCTTTAAACAAAAAGATTCACTTCACAAAGTTCACCCGGTTTCACAAAGATTCAATTATAGCTTTCAAAACAATTTCAAATTAGATTAACAACTCATCCAATCATTTAAATAAAAGACTCAATTAATATTTTCCAACACCATTTCCAAAAATTCATAGCTTTTGAGAAACAATTTTCATTTCAAATCTTTTATTCAATAGATACACCTTTTAAATCTTCTTCAATTACAAAACAAGATTCAATTATCTTTCACAAAGATTTATTCATAGCTTTCCAAAAACATTTCAATTCTATTTCAACATGAAATCTCTCAACCCAAATTGGGAATCCTTTCTTTAAATGAAAGCTATTATTAGTTAAAAACAAATAGTTTTCATTTCGGAAAAATCCGATTACATTTGCACGAGTTAAAGCCCTTTAAGTCTAAATCTTGGGTTAACTTCAAAACCCCAAAGCAATACTTTTAAAATGGTTTTAAACCCATATAGGCACATTTATAACTTGTATATCCTTTTTAAACCATAATTTCCAAATATAGAGTCCAATTTCAAAACTTTATTAAGTTATTCAAAATAGATTTTATCTTCAAAACTTCTTTTTCAAAAGCTTTTCATTTTTAAACCAATTCCATTTCCAAAACCATTTGGATTCAAAATACAATTTTTTTAATGCTTTTTCAAAAATCTGTGACTTAACCGATTTCCCCGTCCAATCCATATTTGTGTGTGTATAGTGTGGTCCAGGGGTTTTACACACAATAGTGCAACAACATTAATCATTACAGATTCAATCATATCAATATCGATAAGCGGTATATTCCTATAACGCTTACCTTTATTCTCAGATACACAGATAAATAATATACACTTATCACAAATAAAATAGATTACATTTTTCAACGTTAACTAATCCACACACGTTCCTTTTTCAAAAATGGGGTCCCCTCCACCTTCTATTCTTCTTCCCTCTAAACAGTCCCATCCCCTTTCTCCTCTTCAACCCTGTCCTTCTTCTCCGATTCTTGTACCACCGTCAGCTTCTACCCATTTCCCTGTGTCAGTCCCCTCTACATCCTTTGTCAGTAATACTGTAGTGCCTGCAAATGTTGCAGATGCTATTCCTAAACCTTCTCCTCTTCTCCCTGTGACCATTCTCCCTTCTTCAGCTCCTTTACTACCTCAACCTTCACCTACTCCTCCTCGTTCTTGGAATTCACTCTTTAAAGCAAAGCCCAGCAATGCAGGGAAATATGTACCTCGTGATTTTCAACTTGACTTTATTGGTAACTCAATTGTGCCATCACCTGATGTTATTCAGGCTGGCAATTCTATGTGGAAGGAGTATCTTGTTGGATTTTTCCTTGATAACCCTCTCCCTTATGCTACTGTGGTGTACTATCTCAAAAAGGTTTGGAAACTTCGTGGTTCAATATCTGTAAAGTCAGATGGTTTTTTGTTTCTCTTCAAATTTACTAATGATGAAGATAGGTCAAGAATCGCTGAATCTGATCCTGTAGTTATGAGAAACAAGCTTTTTATAGTGAAGCCATGGGATGAGAACATTGGAAATACTTGTGGTAGTATACAATCAGTTCCAGTTTGGATTAAGCTATACAATATTCCACTTTATGCTTGGTCACCATTGGGTATCAACTGGTTAGCTTCAAGAGTAGGTAAACTTCTTTGTTTGGATGCTTCAACTGAAAATTTTGAGCGCATATCTTTTGCGAAATGTTTAGTTGAAGTAACTCCAAATCAAGATTTACCTGATGATTTTTCAGTTCGAATGTTAAATGGTTCTGAGAAAATTGTTAAAGTTGAATATTTGTGGAAACCTGAAATATGTATTGAATGTAAAGAGTTTGGTCATACTGTAGAAAGTTGTAAGAAAGTTGAATGTGTAGGTGTTGTAGAGCAATGTTTAGAAAAAGAGCAGCTGAATACAAGTGATGGAGGAATGAATAAGATGAAGAAGGGGCAAAGTATAGTAAAGCAGGACAGAGTGAAAGAGATATGGCAAAAGGTTGTTAAGAATAAGGGGAAAAAAGTTGTAAATTGTGAGCAAAAAGAAGTAGTTGCTCTGAAGAAATCAGGTGAAAATGGAACTGTAATACATGATGGTCCTGAGCAAAGTAATAAAGAAAATGGTAAGGAGAGTGTACTACCCAGTGTTGAGCAAAGTTGCACAGTATGCACACAAAACCAGTTGCTGCAATGTGCAGATAATGAATGTTATATATTGGAAATGTATGATGGGGAGGAAGGAGAAATTACAGGTGAAGACAAAAGTAGACAAGAACACAATGTGACAACCAAGTATCATAAAGAGAATGAAACTAATGATGAACAAAATGAATTATGTACACAAATTCAGGTTGCTAGACCTAGTGTGCAGGAAAGTAATAATAAACTTTCCACTCCAGTAAAGAATGGAATAGGGGTTGTTAATGTTGCAACTGAAGAACATGCTCACACACAAGTAAATGCAACTGATTTTGATAGAAGTTGGTGTCAATCTTTTGAAACACAAATCTAACAACTTATAACCTCCTTGCATTCTGCTTCTGTTCAAATTCAACCACCTACCTCTCCACATTACAAATTCTCAATACAGCTTCCTGGTTGGCCTACATCCAATTCAAACAAACAATCTCAATCAGCATCACTTCATGTCCCTCCCACTCATACGAAATCTCAACCAACCTCTCCCCGGTCTGTACCAAGAAGGAAAATTGAAACAAGGTCTCTGTCAGCTCAGAGGAGAAATAGCAGCACCCAAGATCAATAATTTTTAATGTTAAAAAATATTGCATCTTGGAACATAAGAGGAGCCCATAATAATTTGAAACTTGATCAAGTGAAAAGATATATATCAGAGCATAACATTTGTATTTTTGGCCTTCTTGAAACTAAGCTCAATAGTACTTTATCCCAAAAAGCAGCAAACTACATTAATCCAAAATGGTCAATACATCATAACCTTGAAGCTGCTACTTATGGAAGAATTCTTGTCATTTATGATCCTACTGTTACAACACTTTCTCCTATTCTCTCAGCTAGGCAGTATATTCACTTTCATGTCCATGTTTGTCAATCTCAAACTTCTTTCTACTTAACTTTTGTATATGCTGATAACTCTGTCATCTCTAGAAATGCTTTCCTTAATTCATTGCCACCTTTAAGACAAGCATCTCACCCCTGGCTTGTACTAGGTGATTTCAACTCCTGTTTTGCTTATGATGATAAATTTGGTGGATCTCCTCTTCTACCTAGAGACATTGAATCTCTCAATCTTGCAGTTCATGATTCTGGTTTGTTATGTTGAATATGCGCTTTGCGCTATATGATTTTTGTTTGATGATAATAAACATATATGCATTCATATAAATGTATTTGGTAATGTACTATTTTGTTTTTCATAGTTTAAATAAATATTTGTTGAATAAAATTAAATTACACAGAATTCGAATTTGAATTGAAACAAAACAAGATAAACAGATTTTGAATTCAAACAGAAATTTTTATTCAAACAAATATTTATTACAAATTGTAAATAGTACAATTTCATGCTCTCACTATACATGTACATTTTTGATTACAATCACATCACATTTACATCACGACCTTACTACATATCTCTCACACTCATATTTTTGTCTTCAACTATAATCTGGTTTGAATCCAGCATCTGAGTAATCTGCAAAAATATTCAAACGCAGTAAAATTGAAAGAGAAATATTTTTGAAATTTGAAAGAAACGATGATTTTGAAAACATTGTTTGCCTCAGTTATTTGGGTTGTTCGTCATCATTTTTGACTGTGCAATATCTGTGCATATCGATATTTTTTATCAGGGACAGGTAATTACAAGTGGCTGCAGTACACACGTGTACATTCGTATACGTGTGCACTGCCTCGCCAACTCGTGTGCAAAAATCAAACAAAAGCACAGAAATCAAAAACAAGGTCAAACCCAAGATAGGTTCAACTCAAAGCACCACTGACCAGACATTGCAAACACAGTCTCAAGCATGAAACAAGGTGCACCAGACCAGATTGCAAAAATAATCAAATATACACAAATGCAGCCCAATAGACTACAGCAACACAGTAGTAAGACTGCATCCACAGAAATACACAACTACAAGGCATTTTCATTGCAACTGCATAGCTACACAACAAAGCAAAGACCAGAAACTCAAGCTTCAAAAAGCTACAGCAACAATGCACCAATAAAGTCGAGACAAAGCAACTGTTCTTAACAGCAAGTTCAAACCAAAGCACAAAAGTGCACAGCAACACAAAACTGCATAGGACTGTAACAACCAGAATGAAGACAAGTACACTTGAACAAAATGAACAAGTGGAGCATCTGTGTAAACTGGGCAAGTATGGACAGAGTTCGAGCACAGTTGAAGCTCAAGACATCAAGTGATATAAGTCAGAGCAACAAAATCATCACAATGAAGACCACTATGCAGTGTACAGTAATACAACAGAGAAATGCACAAGCATGATACAGAGAATACAGTATGAAGACCAAGGCTGCAAATGTGAAAATGCTCAAACTCAGTGACAACATACTACAATGACCAAGTACAAGTGCACCAATGAACCATCAAAGAATGCAACAGGTTATGCTGCAGGGATGAATACAACATGAAGCACTGCAACTCAAGGAGATAGGGTCGACCAAAAATCCAAATGCACAAAAGCATGATGCAAACTGAACAACTTACAAATATGCAACCATACAGCAGTCATGTATGCAACAGGTTCAAAGGCAATATGAACAAGTGACTCAGGTAACAACCAAATTAAGAATCAAGTGGAAATGAATCGATGTCCAATATGCAACATGGTCGAGCATTGATACAAGACACAAATGAATGACAATGAATGCAACAGTGAAGCAAAATATGGCAGTAAAGATATAATGGCCGTGAACAGCAAGATGATCAGCCACTAGAATTTCAAATGAAGCAAATCCAAGTTTACATACAAAATTCAAATGCAGTGATATACAACAGGGATGAACACTGTAAACATTGAAGCCGTGGATATGATTCAAGAAATCAAAACAGTGCAGTGATGATCAGGACACAAAACCAAGTAAGAAATTCAAGTGTGTAAATTTGACAAAGTCAAATATCTCAAATCACGAAATCACAACTTCAAAACCGTGAGTAACAAATTATACGAAATTTATCAAGTCAGAGAAAGTCACGGAACCAAAATCAAATTCAAGTCGAGAATTCTCTACCGTGTCAACCAAGGAATCTAGTGCATACGAATTTGATTAAGTCAAAGAAATCTCAAGCATCAATACATAATCGAACGACCAAAGCAATTTTTTGAAATAATCAGTCGAACGCAAAAATAGGAAATCAAATCCTATTAAAACCCTAATCATCATCGGCATTTCAATCTGATCGAGTTCAAGTATCAAATTAGAAAAGCAAAAGGGGACAGCACATACCGAATTCACAAGCATCAAAACTCGATCGAGCAACTGCAAGCAAGCTAGGGCAACAAATCACAGATCAATTGAAGAAACCAGAGCCCTAATTGCAACGAAGAACCGAAGCCCTAATTGCAACGAAGAGCCGAAGCCCTAACTGGATCAAAAGGGAACGAAGCCCTAACTGGAACGAAGCCGCCATTATTTCTCACGAACAATTAAAAAGAGGATCGGGTGAAATAAGGAAGTGGGCCGGTGTTCAAAAACAAAAGGGGGTTTTTGTTTTTTAATTAATATTGTTAATAAACTTATATTAATAATGTTAATTAGTTTAGGGCTATTTTGTTCTTAATTTTTTTTTTATTCTACGAATCAAAGAGTTTAGGTAAATCACCACCTAGGTTTTAGGTTGTGTCTGATTGTCTATTTAGAGTTAGTTCAGTAAGCAGGGGTTGCGAGTTTGCAAAACTCTATAGGCGGTAGCAGGGTTTGCAAGTCTGTTAGAGTGTTTGTAAGCGTGATACTGTTTAATTCTAATAGAAATCTGGGAATGCAGCAGTAGGCAGGGGTTGCCGAAGCTGGGTAAATCTTGTGTGTGATTTACTTTTCAGTATATTTATTTCTGCAGTTTATTTTTGTGTTTAAATTAAGAAAATTTGCTATAACCCTATTCACCCCCCCCCCCTCTAGGGTTAATTTAGATCCTACAAGTGGTATCAGAGCCTGGTATTTTTAACTCTAGAGTCATGAGTCTACAAAATAATGCTTTTTCTGAGGGGCAATCTATTGCTAGGCCACCCATGTTTAACGGGAACGATTATGCTTATTGGAAAGTTAGGATGGGTATCTATCTCAGTTATGTTGATTATGAAGTTTGGGATATTATTGAAACTGGCTATAAACCCCCCACTATAATCGTTGGTGATACTGAGATTCCTAAACCTAAGGATAGGTGGGATGCAAACGATAGGAAATTGAAAACGACAAATGCTAAAGCCATGAATGCTTTGATATCTGCTCTAGATAAAAATGAATTTAATAGAATTTCTCATTGTACAACAGCACAGGAAATATGGCATACTTTGGAGGTAACACACGAAGGAACTTCTCAAGTCAAGGAGTCTCGGCTAGCCCTGTTCAGCAATGAATACGAAAACTTTGTGATGGACAAAGGCGAGAGCATAAAGGATATGTTTGGACGTTTTTCAACCTTGGTATACAATGCTAGAGCGCTTGGGAAGGTATTCACTGAGGTAGAGCTTGTGCGAAAGATACTACGAGTTTTACCGATGAACTTTGAGGCAAAAGTCACGGCAATCCAAGAATCGAAAGATCTGAGCAAACTAAGCATGGAGGAGTTGATTGGAAACTTGATGACATATGAGCTTGAGCTAAAAGCAAAGGAAGAACGCAATAACTCCGAACCAAAGAAGAAGACGATTGCCTTAAAGAGCAAAGAAGAAAGCGATGAAGAAGAAGAAGATCCAATTGAAGAGCTTGCAATGGCTGTCAATAATCTTAAAAAATGGTCAAGATTCAAGTCACGAAAGAAGAAAATAAGTGGTAATAAGTCAAAGAATTCTGACGATTCCGATAATGAATTGACATGCTATAACTGCAAGAAGCCTGGACACTTCAAACAAAAATGTCCACTTCTCAAAAACAACAAAGGAAAGAAAAAGAAAAAGAAGGCTTTTGCAGCAACTTGGGATGATGAAGAAGGAGAGGAAGTTTCAAATAATAGCTCAGAGGAGGCTAACTTGTGTCTTATGTCAAAATCGGATTCAGAAGCAAGCTTAGAGGAATCTAGTGAGGTAAGTAACTATTCTTATAAAGAACTTGTTTCAATGTGTTGTGATTTTACTAAAATGATTGATACTCTTGAATCTAAAATTGAAAAACTAAAATCTGATAGGAGAGAACTTGTCCATGAAAATTCTAGGTTAGAAACTGAAATTGAAAATATTCAAAACCTAGAATGTAAAAAATGTAAGATTTTAGATTCAGAATTATCAAAACTGAGGAATAACTTTGAAAGTCTTGAAAGTGAAAACTTGAATCTTAAGGAAACCATTGACACTAGGAGAAAGGATTTTATTAATCGATGCACCTCACTTGTTACTGAAAACTCAACATTAAAAACCAAAGTCCAAAGTCTTGAGAAATCTTTGAATAACTTTTCAAGAGGCGAAAAATCTTTCAACATGCTATTGGGAAATCAAATTTTTGCTAACAACGGGAAAGGACTAGGTTTTGGGAAAACACAAGTTGATGATAATGCAAAATATAAGAATGTCTTTGATAGATGTGAAATATATAGATGTCATGATGAAAATGATAGTCATAGGAACAAGAACACAAAATTTATACAAGTTTGGGTTCCTAAGAATTCTAAAAACAAATTTCATGTTTATTGGAATAAAAATAAAAGGACTAAACAAGTATGGATTCCAAAGGGATTTTTTATTCACAATGCTTCTATCACTAATAACATTGGACCTAAGAGTTTCTCTAGGTCATCTTCCTCTCTTCTTATGTAGGTCTGTTGGCGGGCTAAGGAACAACAAGAATGGTTTCTAGATTCAGGTTGTTCTAGACATATGACAGGTGACAAATCGAAGTTCCTTAGCTTAGAGAATTTTAAAGGTGGAAATGTGATCATGGGAGACAATAGCAAGTGTAAGATTATTGGCAAAGGTGAAGTTGGTAACGGTATTTTTTCTTTGACTAATGTTTTATACGTTGAAAATCTGCATCACAATCTCATTTCTATTAGCCAACTATGTGACAAAGGTATGAACGTGATTTTTGATAGTGATACTTGCAAAATTATTGATAAATCTTCTAGTAACATTGTTTTTATGGGCAAAAGAAAAGGGAATGTTTACTCACTTTCATTTGATAATCTAAAACTTTCTAGATGTTTGGTAGCCACTGACGAAGAGGCATATTTATGGCATAGGAGACTTGGACATGCTAGCATGAGTCTCTTAGAAAAACTCGAATCAAAAGAATTAGTCAGAGGGTTACCACATCAGAAATTTAAAAATGATAAAGTGTGTAAAGCATGTTCCTTGAGCAAGCTTAGTCGATCATCATTTCGTCCTAAAAACATTGTTAGCACATCAAGGGTCCTTGAACTAGTTCGCATGGATTTATTTGGACCAAATGAAATTTCAAGCTTGAATGGAAAACGTTATTGTTATGTATTGGTTGATGATTATTCTAGATTTACATGGGTTTACTTTTTAGCCAAAAAGTCTGAATCTTTCGAATATTTTTCAAAATTTGCAAAACTTGTTCAAAATGAAAAAGGAGTTACAATTAAAACCTTGAGAAGTGATCATGGAGGCGAATTTGAAAATTTTGAATTTGAAAATTTTTGTGAAGAAAACGGTTTAAAACATGAATTTTCTGCTCCACGAACACCTCAACAAAATGGGGTGGTTGAAAGGAAAAATCGTACATTACAGGAATTGGCTAGATCCATGTTAAGTGAGTATAAGCTACCTCTAATCTTTTGGGCAGAGGCAGTGAATACTTCGTGCTATGTAATGAATAGAGTAATGATTAGACCAATACTTGGCAAAACGTCTTATGAACTGTGGCATGAAAGGAAACCTAACATTTCTTATTTTCGTATATTTGGGTGTCCTTGTTTCATTCTTAACACAGGTGATCAACTTGGAAAATTTGAATCAAAGGCTGATGATGGAATTTTCATGGGCTATTCAACAAGGAGTAAGGCTTACAGGATATATAAAAAACGAACAAAGACAATTGTTGAGTCAATCAATGTGAAATTTGATGAATCTGATCTGGAAAAAACGACTGAAAGGATGGTTGACGATGGAGTAGATCCTGAAGGCACTGAAGAAGGGACATTTAGTAAGAAAACTGAAAGGAGGACTGTTGATGCTGATAAATTAAAGTTCAAACCTAATCATCCTCCTGAATTAATTATTGGTGATCCTACGGAAGGTATACGTACTCGTTCCTCATTTGATGAAAATCTATGTGCGTTTTGTTGTCATAGTGGTTTTATTTCTGAAATTGAACCTGATTCTGTTGAAATGGCTCTTAATGATGAAAATTGGTTTTTAGCAATGCAAAATGAACTTAATCAATTTGAGAGAAACAAAGTCTGGAATTTAGTTCCTAGGCCTAATGACTATCCAATTGTAGGGACTAAATGGGTGTTTAAAAATAAATTTGATGAATCAGGAAATGTAATTAGAAACAAGGCTAGGTTGGTTGCAAAAGGTTATAACCAAATAGAAGGCATAGACTTTGATGAAACATTTGCTCCAGTTGCTAGGTTAGAAGCCATTAGAATCTTGCTAAGTTTTGCATGTTACAAGAGTTTCAAACTTAAACAAATGGATGTAAAAAGTGCCTTTTTGAATGGTGATTTAAAAGAAGAAGTTTTTGTTGAACAACCACCCGGTTTTGAAAATCATGAATTTCCAAATCATGTGTATAAGCTAGAAAAAGCATTATATGGTCTTAAGCAAGCACCAAGATCTTGGTATGACTGCCTCTGTACATATCTTTTGGAAAATGGTTTTAAAAAGGGAAGTGCTGACACGACTCTGTTTCTATTACATAAAGAACATGATTTTTTGATTGTTCAGATTTATGTGGATGATATTATTTATGGTGCTACTAATGAGCTTTTGTGTGAGAATTTTGAACAAGTCATGCAGGCTAAATTTGAGATGAGTTTGGTTGGTGAATTGAAATACTTTCTTGGATTTCAAATTAAGCAAAGCAGTGATGGTATCTTCATTTCACAATCCAAATATGTGTTGGAGCTATTGAAGAAATTTGGAGTCGAAAATTCCAAACCATTGAGAACTCCTATGAGCCCATCAACAAAGTTGGACAAAGATGAGAAAGGAATTGCAATTGATCAAAAGAAATATCGAGGGATAATCGGTTCACTTCTCTATCTTACTGCTTCTAGACCTGATATTATGTTTTCTGTGTGCTTGTGTGCACGTTTTCAAGCTAATCCCAAAGAATCTCATTTAAAAGCTACTAAACGAATTTTGAGATATCTTTCACGCACACACAAATTTGGACTATGGTACCCCTCTTGTGAAAATTTTGATTTAGTAGGTTATTCCGATGCTGATTATGCTGGTTCATTAGTTGACAGAAAAAGCACTAGTGGAACATGTTTCATGCTAGGACATTCATTAGTCTCATGGTCAAGTCGGAAACAGAATTGTGTTGCATTATCCACCACTGAAGCAGAATATATTGCTTTGGGAAGTTGTTGTGCTCAAATTCTATGGATGATGCAAACTCTTTCTGATTTTGGCTTAGTCTATAAACAAGTCCCATTAAAATGTGATAGTAGGAGTGCTATAGATTTGTCAAATAATCCTGTTCATCACTCTCGCACAAAACACATTGATGTGAGACACCATTTTCTTCGAGATCACATTGCTAAAGAAGACATTTGCATTGAATATATTTCAACAGAAACTCAACTTGCTGATATTTTCACAAAACCTCTCCCCGAAGACAGATTTTCCAAATTACGTTTAGATTTGGGAATTATAGAGGTTGACTAATCATTTATTTTAAAAAAAATTTGATTTTTGAATTTGATTCTAAATGACAATTTTTTTTAACTAATCTAACTCCCTAATGATTATCGAAAAGATGAATAGTGATTGAAAAAGTGATGAGTGTTGATATTTATCATATATTAAAACTCGAGAAAATATAATTAGGAAATTTCTTTAGAATTTCATAACAAGAGTTATAAAAACTTTTTGTTGGGTAATAATTCCATGACCATTTCTATTTCTATCATCTTTCTATCAAACATTACTCATCAAGATCATATTTAGTATGTAAATTTGTGGTAGTTTACAAAGGAAATCATTTGTTCTTCAATATCTTTAAATCAGTGAAGGAAATTATTTGTGCTTCAATTTATTATATTCAGCAATTAAAAATAAATACCCAAAGTATTCACTCTCATTTAAAAGTCCTCACGGTCATGCATGGGTGAATTACTTGGATTTTTGATTATGTGCTTCCATGCTCATTTAAAAGTCCTCACGGTTATGCATGTATGGAACGCATATTAAAAATAATTGATTTAATAGACAAGTTGATCCTAATCCCATTTAAAAGTCCTCACGGTCATGCGTGGTTAGAAGATACTTGATTTCATTTTTTAAAATTAAATTGGAATACTACTAATCTCATTTAAAAGTCCTAACGGTTATGCATGGTTAGTAGATATTCAAATTTCCAGAAATAAATATACCACAAATAGACATAACTAATGAATTTTGATGATTCTATCTTCATCACTTCTGAAAGTGGAATATGCGCTTGACAAGGGTAATTATGATTTTTGTTTGAATTTTATTGAAATTTGATATTTATATTTAATTGAGTTAAATGTTTGATTCATGTCGATCATTTCATCCCTATTTTATAACACTATTATTCTTTTGCTGATAACAAAAGGGGGAGAGAAAAGTTAAGATTTTTGTCGAATAGAATCAAGCAAAGGTCAAATAATTTTCATTGTGCATATAGGCTCTCTTATATATTTCTATGCATATATGTAGGGGGAGCATTGTGTAGAGAGGGAGCATTCAAATAGGGGGAGCAAATGAAATTATCAAATACATTTAATATGTCCAAAATCTTAAATATATGTTTGTTATCATCAAAAGGGGGAGATTGTTGAATATGCGCTTTGCGCTATATGATTTTTGTTTGATGATAATAAACATATATACATTCATATAAATGTATTTGGTAATGTACTATTTTGTTTTTCATAGTTTAAATAAATATTTGTTGAATAAAATTAAATTACACAGAATTCGAATTTGAATTCAAACAGAACAAGTTAAACAGATTTTGAATTCAAACAGAAATTTTTATTCAAACAAATATTTATTACAAATTGTAAATAGTACAATTTCATGCTCTCACTATACATGTACATTTTTGATTACAATCACATCACATTTACATCACGACCTTACTACATATCTCTCACACTCATATTTTTGTCTTCAACTATAATCTGGTTTGAATCCAGCATCTGAGTAATCTGCAAAAATATTCAAACGCAGTAAAATTGAAAGAGAAATATTTTTGAAATTTGAAAGAAACGATGATTTTGAAAACATTGTTTGCCTCAGTTATTTGGGTTGTTCGTCATCATTTTTGACTGTGCAATATCTGTGCATATCGATATTTTTTATCAGGGACAGGTAATTACAAGTGGCTGCAGTACACACGTGTACATTCGTATACGTGTGCACTGCCTCGCCAACTCGTGTGCAAAAATCAAACAAAAGCACAGAAATCAAAAACAAGGTCAAACCCAAGATAGGTTCAACTCAAAGCACCACTGACCAGACATTGCAAACACAGTCTCAAGCATGAAACAAGGTGCACCAGACCAGATTGCAAAAATAATCAAATATACACAAATGCAGCCCAATAGACTACAGCAACACAGTAGTAAGACTGCATCCACAGAAATACACAACTACAAGGCATTTTCATTGCAACTGCATAGCTACACAACAAAGCAAAGACCAGAAACTCAAGCTTCAAAAAGCTACAGCAACAATGCACCAATAAAGTCGAGACAAAGCAACTGTTCTTAACAGCAAGTTCAAACCAAAGCACAAAAGTGCACAGCAACACAAAACTGCATAGGACTGTAACAACCAGAATGAAGACAAGTACACTTGAACAAAATGAACAAGTGGAGCATCTGTGTAAACTGGGCAAGTATGGACAGAGTTCGAGCACAGTTGAAGCTCAAGACATCAAGTGATATAAGTCAGAGCAACAAAATCATCACAATGAAGACCACTATGCAGTGTACAGTAATACAACAGAGAAATGCACAAGCATGATACAGAGAATACAGTATGAAGACCAAGGCTGCAAATGTGAAAATGCTCAAACTCAGTGACAACATACTACAATGACCAAGTACAAGTGCACCAATGAACCATCAAAGAATGCAACAGGTTATGCTGCAGGGATGAATACAACATGAAGCACTGCAACTCAAGGAGATAGGGTCGACCAAAAATCCAAATGCACAAAAGCATGATGCAAACTGAACAACTTACAAATATGCAACCATACAGCAGTCATGTATGCAACAGGTTCAAAGGCAATATGAACAAGTGACTCAGGTAACAACCAAATTAAGAATCAAGTGGAAATGAATCGATGTCCAATATGCAACATGGTCGAGCATTGATACAAGACACAAATGAATGACAATGAATGCAACAGTGAAGCAAAATATGGCAGTAAAGATATAATGGCCGTGAACAGCAAGATGATCAGCCACTAGAATTTCAAATGAAGCAAATCCAAGTTTACATACAAAATTCAAATGCAGTGATATACAACAGGGATGAACACTGTAAACATTGAAGCCGTGGATATGATTCAAGAAATCAAAACAGTGCAGTGATGATCAGGACACAAAACCAAGTAAGAAATTCAAGTGTGTAAATTTGACAAAGTCAAATATCTCAAATCACGAAATCACAACTTCAAAACCGTGAGTAACAAATTATACGAAATTTATCAAGTCAGAGAAAGTCACGGAACCAAAATCAAATTCAAGCCGAGAATTCTCTACCGTGTCAACCAAGGAATCTAGTGCATACGAATTTGATTAAGTCAAAGAAATCTCAAGCATCAATACATAATCGAACGACCAAAGCAATTTTTTGAAATAATCAGTCGAACGCAAAAATAGGAAATCAAATCCTATTAAAACCCTAATCATCATCGGCATTTCAATCTGATCGAGTTCAAGTATCAAATTAGAAAAGCAAAAGGGGACAGCACATACCGAATTCACAAGCATCAAAACTCGATCGAGCAACTGCAAGCAAGCTAGGGCAACAAATCACAGATCAATTGAAGAAACCAGAGCCCTAATTGCAACGAAGAACCGAAGCCCTAATTGCAACGAAGAGCCGAAGCCCTAACTGGATCAAAAGGGAACGAAGCCCTAACTGGAACGAAGCCGCCATTATTTCTCACGAACAATTAAAAAGAGGATCGGGTGAAATAAGGAAGTGGGCCGGTGTTCAAAAACAAAAGGGGGTTTTTGTTTTTTAATTAATATTGTTAATAAACTTATATTAATAATGTTAATTAGTTTAGGGCTATTTTGTTCTTAATTATTTTTTTTTTTATTCTACGAATCAAAGAGTTTAGGTAAATCACCACCTAGGTTTTAGGTTGTGTCTGATTGTCTATTTAGAGTTAGTTCAGTAAGCAGGGGTTGCGAGTTTGCAAAACTCTATAGGCGGTAGAAGGGTTTGCAAGTCTGTTGGAGTGTTTGTAAGCGTGATACTGTTTAATTCTAATAGAAATCTGGGAATGCAGCAGTAGGCAGGGGTTGCCGAAGCTGGGTAAATCTTGTGTGTGATTTACTTTTCAGTATATTTATTTCTGCAGTTTATTTTTGTGTTTAAATTAAGAAAATTTGCTATAACCCTATTCACCCCCCCCTCTAGGGTTAATTTAGATCCTACATGTTATTGGTTAACAAATCTGGGGCTAAATTCTCATGGAATAATAGAAGTAGAAGTGGTGTTCGTATCTTCACTACTATTGACCATGCTTTTAGTAATTTACAATCACTCAACCAATGGCTCTGTCTCTCTGTCTTACTTCCACAGCCTATTCTTTCAGATCACTCCCCGCTTGTCCTATCTTTTGGGAACCATTTGAGGAAGGAAAAAAGAAGTTTTAAATTTTTTAATGCCTGGTCCAAGCATGAACAATTTTTGAGCATTGTTAAACAAGCAGACTCTGAATTTATTTGTTATGGTAACCCTATGTATAAATTTTGCAGGAAATTAAAAAGTATCAAGCTTGCTATCAAACTGTGGGTATCTACTACTTTTGGTTCTGGTAGCCTACTGTCCACTACACTGAAAGAGCAGCTGAAGATTAAACAAGAGTACATGATGGACCACCCACTTGATATCCAAGCATCTGCTGAAGAGGGGAAATTACACAAGGAAGTTCACATTGCCCTCACCTTGGAAGCAAGCATGAAGAGGCAGCAATTGCACAAAAAATGGATAGTTGAGGGGGATAGAAATACTAAATTCTATCATGATTCTATTAAAGTTAAGCATTCTAGAGAGAATATTTTTACTATTACTGATGAACATGGTTCACTTTTTAACACTGCAGACACTGTTGATCAAGCATTTATCCAATACTACACCAATCTGTTTAGCAATGCTAATGGTTTCATTCCTGATTTGAACCTCATATCCACACTTGATCTACCTTGCATTTCTACTATGGAAGCTTCCTCTCTTATTTTGCCTGTTACTAATGAAGAAATCAAAGCCACCCTTTTCTCTATGAACAAGCAATCAACAGGAGGCCCTGATGGATTAAATGTCATCTTCTTCATAACAACTTGGAATGTTTTAGGTGATGATTTTTGTGCTACAATCCACAACTTTTTCAATAAGTGTAAGTTGCTTGGAGAAGTCAATAGCACCAACATTGCCCTGATCCCTAAGGTCACTCCTCCTACAAGTGTAACATCATTCAGACCTATTTCTTGCTGTAATGTTGTTTACAAGTGTATATCAAAAATCCTAGCTTCTCGTCTTGTCAAAGTACTGCCTTCTGTTGTTTCCAATAACCAATATGCATTTATACCATCTAGAGACATAATTGATAATGTTCTCCTTGCTCAAGAATTACTCAAAGGTAATGGCAGGAAGAATGTGGTTCCTGCAGCTACTCTTAAACTTGATATAACCAAGGCCTATGATTCAATCCATTGGGATTCTATTGTTAGGATATTGGCAGTGATGGGGTTCCCTAAAGCTTTTGTGTCCTGGATATATGTATGTATATCTACCCCATCCTTCTCTGTAGTTATAAATGGCAGACCTGTTGGTAATTTCAGAAGTAGTAAAGGAATTCGCCAAGGTGACCCAATATCATCATACTTATTCTTGATGGTTATGGAAGTGTTAACTGTAATTCTTAGAGATAGGTACAAACATAAATTCATTAAGTATCATCCTAAGTGCTCTGATTTACAAATTACCTCAATTATGTTTGCTGATGATGTTATGTTGTTTACCAAACCTGAAATGCCTTCTTTAAATGGTGTTTTGGAAGTTTTGCATGAATTTCACAGTATGACAGGGCTCTCTATTAATCATGGCAAGTCTTCTCTTTTGGTCACTGGGGTTAGTCAAATGCAGGCTGCTGCTCTTCATAATCAAACTAGTCTCTCTAGCATGACTAATGATATGAGGTATCTTGGTCTACCTTTAATATCTAAAAGAATAACTAAGGCTGATTGCATTCCCCTTTACAATAAAATCACCTCTGCATTAACTAGTTGGGACAATAGGAGCTTGTCACAGAGTGGTAGGCTAGTTATTATTAAATCTGTTGTTTTTCCCACTTTGGTCTACTGGGCTAGAACCATTTTCCTTCCTGTTAAAATGTTGCAACTAATAAGGTCTGCCATGACTAGATTTTTTTGGACAGGAAGTATACACAACAGAAAGATTGTGCCTTGTTCCTTTTCTAAAATTGAGACACCTTTGAAACTTGGTGGGCTGGGAGTTATAGATATCAGGAAATGGAATACATCTGCTGTTAGTAAGCAATTTGATGTCCTTCTAAATAAGAAGAATAGTTTGTGGGTTAGTTGGACATGGAATCACAGCATAAAGAATAAGCATTTTTGGACTATGGAAACACCACAGAACTGCAGTTGGATTTGGAGAAGTATGTTGAATCTCAGGCATGTTTTCCTCCCTATGGTACTATATCCCATAAATTCTACAATGGCTGTTAGCTTTTGGCATGATCCATGGGTTAGTATTGGTCATATCCTCTATAATGTTTGTGATCATGCTCAGATAATACAGTCTGGTATACACCAAAATGCATTAGCTAATGACTTTTTACATAATGGTAAAATAATGTTACCAACCATCAGTAATCAAGTGCTTAAGCAGATGTGGGATGATATACAACAGCATATTTACAGTGTGAAGCAGGATGCTTGTGTTACTTGGGATAATAAGTTACACACAGTTAAAACTGTATACAATTATGTTACTGATAGTGATCCACTTCCAGCTGCTAAATGGTACAATGTGATATGGAATTCTGATTCAACTCCAAAAGAAAATTTAATGATGTGGAAAGTCATAAATCAGGCTTTACTTACAAGAAGTATTATCAGTAGTTATGGTATGGTTTGTTCCAAATTGTGCTTATTCTGTCAACTTCATGATGAGTCTACTGATCATCTTTTCTTTGGTTGTCCTGCTTTACACTTCATTATAGACAGGATAAGTTGTATTACTGGTTATCATTTATCTGGTTCTACAACTAGTGCACTCTGGCATATAATCTACAAAGCAACTAGGTGGAGAAAGGAACAAGGAAGAGCTTTAGCTGTTGTATTGAAAATAAGTATGTCTGTGATCTGGGCAGAGAGAAATTCTATGGTTTTTGATAATTTTAGAAGAACTGATGCTTTAATATGGAAAGATATCAAGTCTCGTACTCATTCTCAGCTTGATTTTTGTGCTGCTGATTTCCCTCCTTCACTGGTTGAAGCTTGGGGATGAGTCTGTTGATTTTGTTATTTTTTTTATTTTTTTCTTTTTCATGATGTTGTACTTTTTTATTGTCTTGCAATAAAACTGGTAGGGGCCCAGTTAACCCCGTTGGCTTTGCCAAAAAAAAAAAGATTACATTCATTACAGCTTGAATTAAAACAATTCAAATCACAAAGCATCACACAGTAGAGATATCAAACAATCTTAGAACGTTCAATAGAATATAGCCATCCATAAGTAAGCTAACTAATTATCTGATAAATTTAAAGTAGATTAATTACTTATAGATAAACTACTAATCCTGGTTAATTAACATTAATTACAAATCAATTCAATTAATTATCCTTTAATCACTTATTAATCAATCCTTTAATAATGAATTAATTATTCTTTGATTGTGAATTAATCGATTTTTAAATTGTTAAATAATTAACCTTTATTTATTCAATTATTATTTTTCAATAAATTATCCTTAATAAATTCATTAATTAATTAACCCTAAATTAATTTCCATTTAATTAAGTATTCTTAATTAATTACATTAAGTGATTGTCCTTAATCACTTATGTTAACAAACCACAATTTGATTACATTGAGTAATTATACTTTAATCACTTGATTAATCCACTTTAATCATTAATTAAAACTTAATTACTTAATTATCTTTAAGTAAATAATTATCCTAAATTAATTAACTTTTAACTAATCAATAAATTTAAAAAAAAAACAATTAACCTTTAAAATTTATCCTTTAAAATAAAATTCATTATTAGCTCATAGATTAACTTAAACCTTTAAGTTAACTAAAACTTACAAACATTTCTTAATTACCCCATTTAATCTATTTTAAATAAACTTGGAAATTAACTTAATTAATTCAAGTTAAAAATAAATTATTAAACTCATTTTTACCCAAACCTTTTAAATTATCATTAATCGTTTAAAAATAATTTATATTAAGAAGATAGTTTAAAACATGGTTGTTTTAAAATATTAAAACTTGATTTATTGAAAATTTAAAAACTTGCTATCTATTTAATAAAACCCGAGTTAATTGCTGAAATACCAGATCCCTGCTTCGAGTTCCTCACCTTATTCATTTCCCCGAGGTATATCACGAATCCCTTTGGGTCGAACCCGATGAACTTCGTCTCCCTCAATTTTTTTCGAACAACAACGGATACACACTCCCCACACGTGCATGTGCACTGACACCTCGGTCACCTCCGACCATTGCCACCGTTATCCTCAGGTCATCGACGACCCTCCAAAATGAACTGATCACCTAGTTCGATCTAACAGCCTAAGAATCGAAAAACGATCCAATCAACATCATCTCGAATCCAACCCAGTCAACTAATTTCCTCTTGCACTGCCATGTCACATCGCCAGAGCCTTGTCGACTCCGACCATGGTTCCACCGTCCATCCATGAATCACCTTCCCCCGGTCTGATTGCTTGAAACACTATGTCAATGACGAAAACAACTCGCAACTTCCACGAACAAAACATGGGTCTAAAGCCCTAGTTCATCGATCCTTGTTTGCCACAGTGACTTAAAAATCTACCCAGTATTTTTCCGACATTCTCCATCACATGAACCTCCTCGGACATTAACCCTCGACATTCGACGGAATTCGACCATTTTGTGTTTCCCGTTCAAACCCAAAATCCCACTTTAATTCCAAACTTAAAATCGCAATTTTATTATTAAAATTCAACATTCACGAGCACAAATCAGATTACATGATCAAAATAAGGAATTAAATCATTTGAATTTTTTTAATCATTAAAAGATCATTACTGTAAAAAAAATATTTCCAGTAACTTATTTGTTAATTGTACTTATTTTATTTTTATAAATAATGTTATACTCGTATGAACATTATTCATTCAGCAATCAAAGCCTAAAATGTTTTGTGTTGGGATAATTTAAATTTTCAAATAGGTTTTAAAACCTGGAGCAGAGGCATGTTTTTGGCCTATACAATAATATGCACTCAGTCATTCATATTTATAAAGGCATGCAAACTCATTCACACCATCATTCCAGCATAATTCATATCATACATCTAACACAAATCCAAACACTAAGAGATATAGCAGAGTCAAGGGGTTTGCTCACAGTAAAATGAAGACAGAGCCTGGAAGAAAGAACTCTGGAAAGCATTTTGATCTGGTTCCTTTGATTCTTTTTTCTTCCGTTTGATTGCTTTTGATCTTTACTTGATTGTTGGGATGATTTTTGAACTTATTTGAACTGCATTTGCTTTTCCAGGTTAAAATGTTTTCAGGCTTGAAAGCTTTTGATTCAGGTTGGTCTTGCTTGTTTTCAGATTGAAGATACTCAGATTTTCCAGGCTTGAGAACTTTGTTTTAGCTTTTGAATTCATACTGAGATGCATTGCATTTTATTCTTAGGTTTTCTTTTTTTCCTTTCTTTTGATTTGTTATTTTGTTTCCGAATTTCAGGTTGAAGATGTTTGATAAATTTTCTGGTTTTGAGGAAGAATTGATTTTTAGATTTGAGAAAGAAGAGTTGTTTAACTTTCTTAGCTTTTGATTTTTTTTAAACTATGCTTTGTTTTTATTTTTCTTTTCAAATTTGAGTTTTTTTTTCTTTTTCTTTTGTTTTTGAATGCATGAAACAAAAATGAAAAGAATATTTAAAAGATGACACTTGTTCATACATGTTTTAAATTATCTACACTTGTGAATGTATGTATCTCCTTACTTAACAAATGTCACTTATGAAGATTTTATGTTGGAAACCCCTTTTTGAATTATTTTGTAAAATTAGTTTTAAACTTTCTTGTTATTAAACTTATACTTTTGCATATATTAAGAACTATGTTTTTTTTTAATATTTGTATTCACACATTTTCTTCTATATTTACAAACTGCATTCTTAAAAGAAAATGTTCTACTCTTTATAACCAATACTAAATTAAACTTAGTTTATTATACTTCTAAATTAAAACCATTATACTTTTTAAATAAATACTTATCTATATACATTAATAAAATAAACATGTATACATACATATACATATATATATAAATATTAAAATTTATCCTTTAAATGGCTTTGTTCACTTAAACATTTATGTTTACATAATTGTCTTGAATTTATTTACAAACTATATTTGTTTATCAAAAGATATGTACACATATATGTAAGTTTTAAAACTTTCATTCTTGTTTATATACATACATACACATATAATTCGTAATTTATAAAGCTTTTCAAATCTAATTTATTTATTAAATAAATTTTATTTACAATACATTTATTAAATTTCAAAAGGTAAATATTTTATATTCATTCTTGTTTTAAATTTTAAATTCAAGTCATTGTACAAATCCTAACTTTAAAATAAATTGATTTCAAAGTTTGGTTGTACTTTAATAATAAACACATATATAGATTATATATGTATATAAGTCTTTAGAATAAAGGTTTAACTTCAAACAACTTTTAAAATCCATTTATATACAAATATACATAAATTTTAAATCTTTTATATTCCTATTTTCACAATCTATTTATAAACCCACATTTTAATTGTTTTTGGAGAAACTTAAATAAATTTACCAATTAATCTCATAATTTAATTCAAAATTATATATTAATTACCAAATATTTCAAAATTTAATCCCAAAGATTAAATCGATTATCAAGTTATTCTTAGCTAAAATCCAGGAATGTTACAACTACCCCTAATACCCTATCTACCATCGTATCGTCATCAACAATGATCAGAAAAATAAAACTCTAATTTTCTCGTGATCTACGACACACGATCCTCCTCCCCGCTTCATTTCGTTGACCATAATTTCGTCGATCGACGGGAATTTACAAAAACCAACATTTGATCAACTCCAGATTTCACGATGACCCCAAACTTAAAAATCATAATTTTAAACCTAAAAATCATCATTCTTCACTATAAATCAATTTATATAATTTAAACGTGAAATCTCACTACTTGATTTTCTTGCTTTTAAATGATTCTACTGTAATTTTCCATTTCAAAATAATTGCTCGATATTATCTTTTTAAGATTGACATCACATTGTTTAAATACTTCTTCATTTATAAATAATCACCTAAAAATGTTTATTTGGGAAGATATAGATTTATTTGTGCTACTTTTTGTGACGACCGCCCATGACTCCTGCACTAAACAAGGAAATAGTGCACTGTAAAGTGTGCCAGGCTGCCATGGACGACCATAAGGGTAAAGTAAACACAAAATAGTCTATCGTATTACTCACAGTGCATGGATAAAATACAATAGAGAAGTAAACATAGTTTGGTACAACAATCTGAAAAGTCAATACAACAAGCCTCACTACATAACACTCAGAGAATCATACAAACAGCGGAACATCCAGTACATATAGTAAGAAAACAATATGCAAAAGCCTCCAGCTCGTCTTCGTCATCAACAGCGTTAGTCACTAAGAACAGCACCTGTCACCTGCTACATAGTCTGCCCATCCCAACATGGATGAACAGCCAAAGGTAATAAGAGTTAAACATAAAACCTTGAGTCAGACAAAAGTCTTAGTGAGCAGTAAATCAACTATCAAACATACCAAAAGAGCATAAAGGGTAAAAGAAATAGGAATGTTCGTTGACGGAAATTTTATCGATTTAGAAAACTATCGAACGATTTTTGAATTAAAAATAACCGCAAGCGCACGGCGTACACTTGTAGTACGTGGCGAATACGGGTCGATCCACAGGGAATTGATGATTTAAATTTTCTATTCAATCAAATTAACCAAAAGCTTGAGAATATTTAAGCTAGAAAAAGAGAAAAACAAACGAAAGAAAATTGATAAAAAATGTGAGAGTTTAAGAACAATTTAGAGATAAATCCACTCTATAGATCACATAAATCAACAAAATGAAGTTATGATCTCTCTTTTCTTTTCATTAGTGTAATTAGTTGATGTGCTTATCATAAGTATGGTATATTTGTGCTATTAATTAGCCTAATATAAACCATCAAACTATAACACAACCACTAATACACATTTAACTCTCATGAAATATGACAACAAGTTGAAATAAAAATCTATTTTAAGCATAGCCTATTAACTATTGTTTAGAAATATAGGCTATCAAATTTCAATTTCAACATTCACTTCTTTGCCATAATCATATTTAGATGAAGAGGCAATTTGTGTTATGTTTTTTTAAGCATAGTCTATTTGTTATGAACAACATAGACTATCAAATTCAAAGCTAAACAACAAGTTAACCACTTCATACATTCACATTAAAGCACAAAAAGAGAGTACAAAATATCAAAATGTTGAAGCTACATGATTAGAGGCTTCATTACCCCTAAATTGAAGGGATTAGCCTCTCATATTTGTTATCAAAACAACAAATATAGCTTGCAACATGAAAGAAACAAGAGGAAAAAGAGAGCAAAATGAAAAGATAAACTAATTAACTTGCATAAAAGAAAAGATATCTACACTACAACATAAAAGTAAATGAACATGAAAAGGAATGAGCATGTATTAAATTGCATAAAATAAAAAAGATTACATAAAATAAAAATGGCTAAGTAGCCATGAAAAGAGAAAGAGAATTTTCTTTTATTTTCTCTAAACTAATGAAGAGAAGGAGGCCTAAGAGAGACTAAGAGGAGAGATCATGTTACATGAAACATATGGGTATTTATACATGTATGAAACCCTAATTCATATTTTTGGGGAATACCCAAAATGCCCCTTAGGAAGTGTGGAGGCCAAGTAACCATTAACATGTCTTAATCCCCCATTAAGTGTACATGAAACCATTAAGTCCAAAAGCATGTGCATTAGCCTTTAATTTGTACATTAAGGTAGGTGGGTAGGTGGGGTCCTCCATGTTCTTCACTTTGAATTATTTCCATCTTCATTCTTTTGTATTAATTTTGTGCATGCATATCTTCATGAAACCACTTCTATTTGAGATCAATTTCTTACAAAAATATATACAAATTTTCAATTAATTTTTCTCAAAGAAATATATGCACTTAAATGACTGTTTTGCCCCTATATGAAGATGAATATGTGAAAATTTGGAACTAATATGAATTTTGGTTAAAACAAGTTAAAATACCCAATATGATCATTTATTTAATTTAAATAGAATAAATATGGTGGTAAAAATATGCACATTTACGTGCACATCAAATACCCCCACACTTATCTTTTTATTCGTCCTCGAATAAAGAAAAACTAAGATAAATCCGTTTTCGTAGGAAGCACGATTGCATTGAGCGTATGCAACAAGTCGTTAAACCTCTGGGTGTCCCCAGTAGGACGAGTGTTGTCTCGTGAGGGTTTTCAGCGGATACTACCCACAAAATCCAAGTGCGGGATGAAAGTATTTACAAAATGCAAGATTTATTTACAAAGAGATGAATACAAATTTTTGAAAATATTTACAAATGAAGGATTTATTTTTAAATTGACATGAATAAGTTAAATATAGGTTTTGGTTATTCTCTTGAAAATTTATGTCATTTACTGGTCAAAATTTCCAACAAAAATCAAGTTATCATAACAAATAGACAATAGTTTAACTTGTTGTTTCGGTTGATAACAAAGTGTAATTATAAAATGGATCCTTAGTTGATTATCAAAGTTTATCAAAGTGGTATTTTCATTTCTTTTCAATAACAAATCAAATCAAGTAAAAATAGTGCTAGGATTTCAATTGCTTGCTCTCTCATTATTTGCAAGAAAAATTTCACACCTAGCTCAGGTAAACTGAGACCAGATATACCACCCATGCACTGCCTTTCGGGCTTATGTGAGGGGAGTACAGAGCATGGCGAGTGCACACACTTTCATGCATACACTATCGACCGTAGGTGGTTTTTATTAAGTCTTTTTTTTTACATGTGTTTCATACATCATAACCGTGAGGACTTTTAAATGAGTATGAAATCACATAATCAAAAATTCCAAGTAATCACCCATGCATAACCATGAGGACTTTTAAATGAGAGTGAATACTTGGATGTTATTGTTTTTTTTTTTATATATTTTTTGGGAAGGAGTTTTGTAAAATCATCTTCGCACCATTTAATTAGAAGACAAAAAAAAATGTTATATCCTTTACTTTAAATCAACCACTTTTTAAAACAAAGATTTTCAATTAGGATGTACTTCATAATTAACACATATGAATCTTCCTAGATACTAGTTAAACCATTATTATTTGTAATCAAACTTCATTTTCATTTTTGTTTAGACAAATAAATTTCCAAAAATTTCAATTTAATAAACCAAAACCATATATTTATCTTATAGTGTTTCTTTTAAAAATAAATCAAAATGCTAAAAAAAAAAAATCTTCTTTTGTTTTTGATTTTCTTTTTTGAGTTTTTGGAAGAAAAATGTAAAATTAATCCTAAAAAAAAATCAAGAAGAAGATGAGTCTCCCTCCACACTTGATTTTGACTGTGTCCCCACATTCAACCCAAGTGGAAGGAGAAAAATAAAATGAAAATCCTATATTTACATGAAAGATTATTATTTACAAGAGATGAGAAAGTATACAGTCAAAAAGTAAATGAAACGGTCTTCTAAAGACCGATTCATTTGTCTCGTCAAATGTGTGAGACACAGTTTAAGCACGAAAAACCAAATCGTAAAAGATTTCGAAGTTGAATGTGGATTTGGAAAAACAAATTTTGTTTTATTAAAAATTGAACGAGTTGTTTTGTTTTCAATGATTTTTGGGGTTGATAAAACAATTGGTTGAAATTCACATTTATTTTCACCAAATTGTAATTCAAGTTTATTATTGAAAACACTTTCAGAGTTATTGATTTCAAAATCAAGATGGTGATTTTCATCTTCCCCGTCGGAATTTAACAACTCGTCATCCAAAAGTCCAAAAAAATCGTGTTCATTACATTCGTCTTCCTTTGTTGGATTATCAACAACTTTATTACATATCTCAAGTTCAAAATCCAAAGTTGTTGTATTCAAATTTTCGAAACCGAGAAAAGGAAGATCGAATTTTAAATCGAGTTTCGCACCCTCAAAAGAATTGAAATCCAACTCAATTACCGTATTTTCAACAACTTGATTAAGATCGTCATTATCAAATTCAAAAGTTGTTATTTGAAAATCGTCGATTTGGGTAAAAGGTGGATTAGCACTTGACTTGTCACACGTTGGGATTTGAGTATGTTTATCACGTTGATTCAAATATGTTTCGAACACCAAATCCATGTGATCATTGTACATTTCATTCATTTGTTCAACAAAGTCAAATTTGTGATTAGTAACTTGAAAACTTTTGATTTGTACTTGTTGAGGACAAGAATCGCCAATTTCAATAAATGGTGGATTTGATTCTTTGGAAGTTGGGATTTGATTATGATTTTCACGAAAAGTTTTGTATTTTTCAAGTAATAAATCCCCGTTATCTTTTTCCATTTGGCCAACAAAATCAAATTCATGATTATTAGTTTGAAAATATTCGTTTTGAATTTGTTGATAACCAAAGTTTTCAATTGTATCTTTATTGAAACTATTTCCATTGCCAAAATTATTTGAAAATTGGTTCACATTTTCATCTTGATTTTGAAATTCATTTTGAAGCTCGAAATTGAATTGGCATGGGTTATACTCGAAATCATTTGAATTTTGAAGTGAATTCAAATTTTGATTATTTTGACTTGAACTATTACACAAATATGAGTTACACAAATCGTTTACACTTTGATTTTGTTGTGTAGAGAGTTTAAGTAAAGTTGAAATGCTATTTCCGAGATTTTAGGGTTGATCATTTTTTTGAAAATTTTGTTGTCCGAAATTTGAATCGTTTAAACAAAAGTTGTTGTTAAAATATCCATACGAATTTGGAGTGAACTCATATGGATTATATTGATTTTCACAACTATCGTAAAATTCATGTAAATATGGAAATTCGGACATTTTCAAGAAATTTTTTTTTCTTTCTTTCTTTATAAAGGAAAAATATTTACAAATAGAATTTATTTTTCAAAAGGGAAATTGATTTTTTTTTTTGGTTTTTAATTTTTTTTGTTTTTGAAAATGTTTTATAATTATTTTTTGGATTTTTGTTTTTCTAATTTTTTTTGGATTTTTGAAATTTCAAGGAAGAAGGATTTAAAAATTTCAAAGGAAAAGGAATATTTACAAAAAAAATTAGTTTTGGGTTTTGAAATTTATTTTGTTTTTTTTTAAATATGCATGAACTAATGCAACTAAACGAATGCAGTGGTTAATTACAAATGATTTATCCTACGTTAACCCAAAATTGTATAATTACAAATTATCTTAAATCAACAAGATAATTCTCAGCCAGGTAACGGGCAGGATTTATCGGTGCACCACGAATCACCGTACCAATGCAGCCGAAGGTTTAAGTACCTTCAGAGGAACAACCACTATAATATTTACGAATCACCGTAATATTTATAAATGGTTATTACTCTACCGTAGCCTAGACACCAAGAAATTAAATTGTTCAAAGAAGACAACTTGTCAATATACAATTAAGTGTTATTGATTGCTAATCGTTATTATTAATCAAAATCTAAGATGAAATGCAGAACAGAAATTAAACGTGTATTAACAATGCAACTACGAATGAATTTTTTTTATTCTTTTTAAAATGCAAATGCAAGCAACCAACAATTCAATTCAAATAAAACTAGAAATGAAAGCAGAATTTTTTAGCAAGCAGAGCAATTTATTTTGGCTAGCTAAGGAAGCAATTTTCAGCAAGCTATTCTTCCTTTATTTCCTGCTTTGGCAACCTGAAAATTAAAAACTAAGATATATACAATATATATATTTTTTTTGGTTTTTTTTTTTTTTGAAAGGAAACTTAAAAGTAGGGTTTTACTTTAAAAAAAAATTAAAAAAAATTGATGTAGTTAAACAAGGCCCAAAACCAAAGAATAACCACAAATCAACAAAACAAAGCAACTTTTTTTTTAGACACAGAAATGAACAACATAAAACTAATGAACCTTAAAAGAAACAAATAATCTTGAAAGAAACTAAAGGACCCAAAAAAAATAAGAACCAACCCAGATCCGACCCAATATAAACAGAATACCCTCAAATATTATCTGACACAATAACTTTCATTTTTGAAATTCCTAAATTCACGAACGTTTGACGATTTCAAATTCACAAACGGTTTCGCACGCCAAATCGAACTACTTTTTGAAATCAAAGTTTCAATTCCCAAAGTTCAATACGCAAGGTTGATGTCGATGAAGTGGGTTTGGTTTCGAAGTGCGTTCGGCTGCAGGGGTTTGGGGTTTCGAATTGCTGCTTTGGTCGTGGATTCACGAATTGGGGAAGGGGTTGTGAAGTTTTGTCGATGCTCTTTCAGGTGGTTGGGAGAGAATGGTTTGAGTGTCGAATTGGGTGAGGTTGGAGGAGGAGCTGTCGTGGTTTGCTTGAAGGCGATTCAGTGTGGTGATGGAGTTGCAGTGCGTATGGGGTTCGTTGAAGGTCGCGTTGTGTGTTCGGCAGTTCGAAGGGGATGGGACTTTGGTTTGCGAAGTGAAGTGAAGGCGTAGCTGATTTCGTATGGTGGCTGGTGATAAGAAGGGGGTGGGAACAGGTAGCTGGCCAGAGGTAGTTGCAGAGGATGGTACTTGGTTTGTTATGGAAGTTCTTGTCAAATGAAGAAAGTGTTTTGTTTTGTGGCAGGAAAAGTGGCAGGAGTGGTGATCTGAACTATGGTTATGAGGGTTTGAAGGCAGCAGGGACTCGTGTGATAGTAAGGATGTGATGATGGTTTGCAGAAACTTGTATGTCAGGTTATGATGATGTGGCACAGCAGTTTTGAGGAGGCAGAAGTGGTTGTTGAATGTGGTTGTTAGTTTAAGATGGTAGATGATGGAAGAGACTGTGTATGACAGTGTGGATGGTTCAAGTAGGAGTAATTCTCTCTCTCTCTCTTTCTTTTCTTTTTGGTGCAGTAGTAAGAAGGCAATGAAAGTAGACAGGGGAAGGAGAAGGCTTGTATGATTTAAGTGATATGGTTATTGAGTGGTTGAAGTTATGGTAAGAGATGGTTGTGGTTGGTCAGGTAGATGCAATTTTGGGTGAAATTTGTATGGTTATGTAGTGTGCAATTGCTGTTTTATGTGAAGCAACTGAGAAAATAGGCGAGAGGAAGGCCGAAATTTGTGTAGCTGGCTGGTGGACAGTTGAAGTGGTGGTTCTGGTTTGATGAAGTCTGAAAGGGCTGGTGACTAGCAGGTTGTTTGGACGATGTGAGTTGTTGTGAAGGGGAAGAGACAGTGAACAGGGGAAGTTTGTGCACCGTGCACAATGGACAGCTTGCACAGAACAGTAACAGTGCCTCCTTTTTTTTTTGGAAAATGTAAACAAGGGCATAAAATTGAAATGTAAACATAAAAGTGGCAATGCAATAAACTAGTTTTATTTGAAATTGTATACGTTGCCCTTTTTTTTCAAATATGAAATGCAAAAGCAAAACAAATAGAAAACAACAATCACACAAACAAATGCAAGCAACAATCACACAAACACAAATTTTTTATTTTTTTTATTGCAAACACACACAAAATAGGCACACAAAAATCAAAAGAAAATAATTCGAAGAGTAGAAAATCAAAATCAAAGCAATTCCCCGGCAACGGCGCCAAAAACTTGTTCGTCGACGGAAATTCTATCGGTTTAGAAAACCGTCGAACGAATTTTGAATTAAAAATAACCGCAAGCGCACGGCGTACACTTGTAGTACGTGGAAAATATGGGTCGATCCACAGGGAATTGATGATTTAAATTTTCTATTCAATCAAATTAACCAAAAGCTTGAGAATATTTAAGCTAGAAAAAGAGAAAAACAAACGAAAGAAAATTGATAAAAAATGTGAGAGTTTAAGAACAATTTAGAGATAAATCCACTCTATATATCACATAAATCAACAAAATGAAGTTATGATCTCTCTTTTCTTTTCATTAGTGTAATTAGTTGATGTTCTTATCATAAGTATGGTATATTTGTGCTATTAATTAGCCCAATATAAACCATCAAACTATAACACAACCACTAATACACATTTAACTCTCATGAAATATGACAACAAGTTGAAATAAAAATCTATTTTAAGCATAGCCTATTAACTATTGTTTAGAAATATAGGCTATCAAATTTCAATTTCAACATTCACTTCTTTGCCATAATCATATTTAGATGAAGAGGCAATTTGTGTTATGTTTGTTTAAGCATAGCCTATTTGTTATGAACAACATAGACTATCAAATTCAAAGCTAAACAACAAGTTAACCACTTCATACATTCACATTAAAGCACAAAAAGAGAGTACAAAATATCAAAATGTTGAAGCTACATGATTAGAGGCTTCATTACCCCTAAATTGAAGGGATTGGCCTCTCATATTTGTTATCAAAACAACAAATATAGCTTGCAACATGAAAGAAACAAGAGGAAAAAGAGAGCAAAATGAAAAGATAAACTAATTAACTTGCATAAAAGAAAAGAGATCTACACTACAACATAAAAGTAAATGAACATGAAAAGGAATGAGCATGTATTAAATTGCATAAAATAAAAAAGATTACATAAAATAAAAATGGCTAAGTAGCCATGAAAGAGAAAGTGAGTTTTCTTTTATTTTCTCTAAACTAATGAAGAGAAGGAGGCCTAAGAGAGACTAAGAGAAGAGATCATGTTACATGAAACATATGGGTATTTATACATGTATGAAACCCTAATTCATATTTTTGGGGAATACCCAAAATGCCCCTTAGGAAGTGTGGAGGCCAAGTAACCATTAACATGTCTTAATCCCCCATTAAGTGTACATGAAACCATTAGGTCCAAAAGCATGTGCATTAGCCTTTAATTTTTACATTAAGGTAGGTGGGTAGGTGGGGTCTCCATGTTCTTCACTTTGAATTATTTCTATCTTCATTGCTTTGTATTAATTTTGTGCATGCATATCTTCATGAAACCACTTCTATTTGAGATCAATTTCCTACAAAAATATATACAAATTTTCAATTAATTTTTCTCAAAGAAATATATGCACTTAAATGACTGTTTTGCCCCTATATGAAGATGAATATGTGAAAATTTGGAATTAATATGAATTTTGGTTAAAACAAGTTAAAATACCCAATATGATCATTTATTTAATTTAAATAGAATAAATATGGTGGTAAAAATATGCACATTTACGTGCACATCAAGGAACCCAACCATCCCACTCCACCTCTTTCTACAGTGATAGCCCCAGACACACTAAGCAGAAGCAAACATAGCAATTCAGACATTCAAAGAAAAGCAATTATCACTCGAGTCAAGGTCGATGTTTTCCAAGTACAAACCCCCAAGGCCTAAACCAAGATCAGATAAGCACTCTGAAAACATCGCTCTTGGCCCAAGCGACAATACAACCAAACATCCAAACATTCATGACTCTGGCTATCACTGTTATCATTGCCTTGATATCACCGTTAATTGAATGACTGGCACATTCTTTCAGCCGTTCGTCAAGGGCTAATGGTAACCCCGGTTCTAGACATAACTCCGCACGTCGTCGCAGCCCGTGCCTAAGACTATCGAATCTGCCCAGAGTACTAGCACGTCATCGCAGCCCGTGCTTGGAACGTCGTCGCAGCCCGTCCCAACGTACTCTTGCTTTGAGCATGCTAGAACCTTCAATAACGATGAAATCTCAGCCTCCTGGTCATCCTCCTCGACGACTATTTTCGTACTAGCTCAAGCGCCTCTCGAGCCATCCATTATCCACAAACTCAAACCATATCACCGAGTTATCAACATGCTTGGGATGATCCCGTCTGGATTAAACCAAGACTTTCTCACATCTTACTTTGCTTCTTCGCATCATAGCAAAGTTCCATCTCAACATCATGGTTTGCCTCATCGCATCATGGCAAAGTCTGATCTCAACTTCATCATCAAGTCTATCCATATGAGCTTCAACATCCGCTTCATATGCCACAAGCAGCTTTCCTTATTCAAGAGCCTTTCTACTTAGCTTTTGAATCATCTTCGGCCAACTTGTCCAAATCAAGTTATCAATCAACTAATCAATCAAATCAAACATTAATCCAAGTAATCAATCAAACAAGATCTAAATAAACAATTACAGCAATAATGGCAATTTCGTAAATAAAGAGTCCAAATCTAATAAGTATGAGTTCTAAGCAACATCCCTACAACTTGATGAATGAACTTGCATAGGTGAACATATAGTAAAATAGGTGTTGAATCATCATGAACCATAGATCTACATGCAGACTTAAGGAAAAAGCATGGAATCACTATCTTTAACACACAAACAAGCCACCGATCCAACATACTCCTTTGGGTCCGTGTGAGAGATAACCACCACTCACCGAATCACCTAAACACCTTAACAACAACCAACTCCAGATCTGGACAGCAAAGGATCTAGCTTGATCCGAGAAGATTCCGCTTCAAACGATGAAATCTCTCTTCAATGGATGGAAATCTTAAACTTTGGCTCTTGGATCTTCGATTTGATCTTCAATCTAGATGGAAGGAATCACAAGATTAAAGTAGAGAAAAGAAGTGAAGAAGTGTTGTAGTCGAGCTCTCAAAATGGCAGCACTTCGTCGCTTCAAAATCCGGTGCCAAAAAGTGAACCAAACCCCTCTATTTATAGGCTGAAATCCCTTAATTCGTACCCCCTTAAGTCGGTCACGACTCATCATCCCCATAAGTCGTCCACGACTTAACATCCCTTGCCGACCTAACGCCCTTGCCGACCTAACACATGCGCGACTTAACTATCCAACTACCTAAGCCTTACACCAATGCGCGACCTAACAACTACACGAGTTACGACCTACGACACAAGCTAATGCGTGACTTAACACCCCTACGACCTAACGACTCAATAGGGGAAAGCAACCTAACACAACCCATGACCTACACCTTCATACGACCTAACCAGCCTGTCGACCTAACTATACGCCTAAGCCATAACTCATTCACGACCTAACTCTCTTAGGTCACTAGCTTCTTAGGTCGGTCAAACCTATAGGTCGCTCAAACTCCTAAGCCGCTAACTATCTTAGGTCGCTTCCTGTATTTAGGTCGTCTCAATCTATAAGTCGTAACTCGTTAACCTCCTCCAACTACTAACTCGTTAACGACCTATTCCTTAACCCGTTAACTCGTTCTAACACACTAACTCGCTCACTGTCTTAAGTCGTTCTACACACTAAACTGTTAACTCGTTCAAACCTATAGGTCGCTCCATTCCTTAACTCGTCCACGACTTAAGAAATACCTGACCTAAGCTACCCACGACTTAAGCACCACATGAGTTAACTTTTACACGACTTAAGCTTTGGTCGACTCAAACTCTAAACGACTTAACAACATCAACGACTTAATGTCGACAGTTTTACAATCTTTCGATCCGTAAAAGTACAGGTCGTTACACTTTTAGCCTGTGAATGTTTTAAACAGAGGTATAAATACCTAGAATAAACATGCATACAACTATACACACACACACACACACATACCAGACATGCAGGCATACTAACATTCATACAAACAACAACTTTAAATATATATATATAGCATCAAGATATCATGGCAGATTTAAGGTTAGTCTGCTCACCTAAATGAAGATAAAGGACTGGAATTTCGTTTTGAATCTAAAAACTTGATTTTTCTGATGAATCTGGAAATAGATGTTGATCTGAACCTTGTAGCTTGATCCGGTTGAAGATCATTGTTCGGATCTCTGTTTTGCTTTGATTTAAGTTTGGTCATTAACTTACTTTGCTTTCAGGTTTGCTTCAGATCTTTGAATTTGAGCAGATTTTTGTTTTTGAATTGGAATCTTCTTTCCAGGTTGATAAAACTTGAATTTATATTCTGTTTAGTCTACAGGCTTTTGTTTCAGGTTTGGATTATTTTAATTTTCCTAGTTTTTGGTTTTGAATTGCTTTTGGTTTTCAGGAGATGAATGAAGAAATATCTTTGAAGTGAGAAAATGAAACATTTTATTCAATTTTAGTAATCTCTAACTCAATCAACTGCCACTTGTTTATTTTTCATGCTAATTCATCATACATGTTCAATTATTTTGAGAAAGGTTTACATTTGTTATTAACAATCTACTTCTTTTACACTTTTTTAATACAAATAAATTTATGTTTAGCCTTTTGTTTTAATTTATTTAAAATTATGTTTTAAACCTTACCTCATTTTAATTTATGAAATATGTTTTTTTTTCAAAAGGTATATTCATATCAAAGCCTTTATATTTATTTATCAACTATATTTATTTTCAAGTATATAATAGGAAAGTATTTTAAATCTTTTATACATATGCTTTATATCTTTGTATTCATACTTTTACTTTTAAAATTATTTATATATTCTTAAGAAAATTGATTTTTAAAATTAGATTTTACATAAATAAATATACATACATATATATTACATGTGAGTCTTTAGAATATAAATTTAACTTTAAACAACTTTTTAAAATTATTTATATCAACTTAAAAATTTAACTTTCAAATAGGTTTTGAAAATTTACTCTATTGAATTCCAATACAACTTTCAAAATATATATTACATATGTATATTATAAACAAGAAAACAAATTTCTAGTAATTTTGAAATAGAGCTATTCAAAATCAAATATTATTTAAAATATTTACTTTGAATTTCAAACCAAAATTCTTTATATATTTAATTTGTATACACATATATATTGTAACGACCCGTATTTTACGTGTCGATATATCGTAGAATTTACAGGTTGTTAGTGTTATGGTATCCCTAGCCTAAGTCGTATGGGAGGTTAACTCGTGTGCTGTTTGGATTGTAAGGAAGATATCTCGTGTAGGCAACTTAAGCTTAGGTCGTGTGAGGGTAGGTCGAGTGGAGCGACCTATAGGCTTGGACGAGTTAGCGTGTTAGTGCTAACGAGTTAAGGCTTAAGGAATTACGAGCTAACGTGTTAAGTGTTGAGTCGTGTTCGAGTTAATAGGGTTTTAAGTCGTTAACGAGTTATAAGAGTTAGTGAGTTAGTGTGCTACGACTTAGTGGTTTGGGATGAGTTAAGGGCCAGCGACTTAAGGTTTTGACCGACTTAGGGGCTAGCAAGTTAGTGTGTGAGCGAGTTAGGTGGAGCAGCGGCTTACGAGTTAAGTCGTTGGCAACTTAAGGTGTTAGGTCGTTAAGAAGTTAAGTCGCGGCATCGTGGATCTGCATTCATTTTAAGTCGCGTAGCTTTAGGACCGTTAGATCGTGTGTGCGACTTAGTAGCTCGCTGTGTCGTAAGTCGTAACTCGTTTACGAGTTAGCGGATCTGCGTTCTTTTTAGGTCATACGGATTGTGAGCCGTTAGATCTTATAGGTTGTAGAGGGGCTTTGGAGTTAGGTTGTTAACGACCTAGTTAACCCGAGTTTTGGTTGAGTCGTTGGTACGAGTTAAGGCCTTAGGTCGCCTAAGAGTTAGGTCGGCGCATGCTAAGTCGTTAGCGACTTAATGATAGGTCGTAACTCGTGTTGCCTGTTAGGTCGTGAGCCTATTAGCGTTAGGTCGTGACATTTATAAGTCGTTTCCCAGTTGAGTCGTTGGGTTTGATAAGTCGTAAGCCGTTGAGTCGTTAGGTCATGAGTCGTAACATGTTAGGTCGGCAACGACCTAAGACCGAGCGCGAGTTATGGACTGAGCGACCTAAGGGGGGGGCGATTCAGCCTATAAATACGTGACCATTTGTGCACTTTTTGGCACCGGATTTTGAAGCAACGAAGTGCTGCCATTTTGAGAGCTCGACTACAACATTTCTTCATCTCCTTTTCTCCATTCCAATCTAGTTCTAACATCCATCCAAGATCGAAGATTCAAGGGCCAAAATTGAAGATCTTCATCCGTTCGAGTGAGATTTCATCGATTGAAGCGAGATTTTTGCCGGATCAAGCTTGGGTATTTGCTGTCCAGATCTGAAGTGGGTTTCTTTTGAAGTGTTTGGGTGATTCGGTGAGTGGTAGTTATCTCTCACACGGACCCGAAGGAGTATATTGGATTGGTGGCTTGTTTGAGTGTTAAAGTTAGAGATTTCATGCATTTTTCTTAGTTCCAAGACTAGATTCATTACTTTTGAAGATGTTTATCTATGCAAGTTCAATTAACAAGTTATAGAGACAAAACCCATGTTTTATATTTGATAGATCTGTGCTAAAACCTATGATTTCATATATGTTAGACTTATGCTCATTTATTTACGAAATTGCCATTATAGTTGATATTGCTTGATTAGATCTTGTTTGGATGCTTGATTGTTTGGATGTATGATTGATTTGATTGTCTCGAGTTAGCTTGTAGTTGATTTGGGACAAGATGGTTGAAGATGATTCAAAAGCTAAGTGGAAAGGCTCTTGAACGGTGAAAGCTGCTGTGGTATATGAAGCGGATGATGAAGCTCATATGGATGGGTTCGAGGACTTTGCTATAGTTAGAGGAAGCAAAGTATGATGACGAAATGGACTTTGCCATGATATGTTAAGGCGAAGTATGATGATGAGATGGACTTTGCTAAGATGCGTTGGAGCAAAGCATGATGTGGAAGCCTTGGTTTAATTCAGACGGGATCATCCCAAGCATGTTGATTACTCGATGATGCGGTTCGAGTTGGTGGATAATGGTGGCTCGAGAGGTGCTTGAGCTATAATGGGAATAGTCGTCAAGGAGGATGACTAGAAGGCTGAGATCTTATCGTTATTGAAGGTTCTAGCAAGCTCAAAGCAAGAGTACGTTGGGTAGATCCGTTACACCCAGGCGCGGGTCATGATGACGTGCTAGTACTCTGGGTAGATTCGTTATACCTAGGCACGGGTCACGAGGACGTGCGGAGTTATGTCTAGAACCGGGGTTGCCATTATCCCTTGACGGATGTTTGAAAGATGAGTTGGTCATTCAATTAACGATAAAATCAAGGCAATGATAACAGTGATAGCCGGAGTCATGGATGTTTGGTTGTATCATCATTCGGTCTCAAGAGCGGTGTTTTCTAGGTGCTTATCTAATCTTGGTTTAGACCTTGGGGGTTTGTATTTGGAAAACATCGACCTTGACTCGAGTGATTATTGCTTTACTTTAATTATCTGCTTTGCTATGCTTGCTTCTCCTTAGTGTGTGTCTAGGGGCTATCACTGTAGAAAGAGGTAGAGTGGGATGATTTGGGTTCCTATTCCTTTTATCCCTTATGCTCTTTTGGTATGTTTGATAGTTGATTTACTGCTCACTAAGACTCTGTCTGACTCAAGGTTTTATGTCTCCTCTTATTACCTTGGGCTGTTCATCCATGTTTGGGATGGGCAGACTAGGTGACAGGTGACAGGGGCTGATCTTAGTGGCTCACGCTAATGATGACGAAGACGAGCAGGAGGCTTTGCATATTATTTTCATATTCTATGTACTGGATATTCCGCTGTTTGTTGATTACTCTGAGTGCTATGTAGTGAGGCTTCTTGTATTCATGATTCAGACCATGTATAAAGCTATTATGATTAGATGAAGATATTCTGTTCTATAGGAGCTTCACTATATTATATTTCTCTATTGTATTTTATCCATGCGCTGTGAGTTTTACGATAGAGTCTGCGATGTTTATTCTACCCTTGACTATCGTCCATGGCTGCCTGGCACACTTTCAGCGCATTATTTCCTTGTTTTGGTGCGGGAGTCATGGGCGGTCGTCACATTTGGTATCAGAGCGAGGTTAATCGATTTAGCCAACGCTCGCTGACGTGACTACGTATGAGAGGCGTAATTGTATTTTGATGAATGATTACTATATATAATATAGTAGTTTAGAAGGATTTGAACTCCTTATGCAGTTGTTTCTCAAGGTGTTCTAAGTCATTCCTTTTTGTAGATATTAAGGATGAGTCGAAGAGGGTGACCAGCTGCAAGGGAAGGCCGTGCCGCTGAAGGAGTTGCTAATTATGGAGCTATGTTTGAAGCTATGATGACTTCTATCATGAGAAGGATACCAGCTCCAGGGCCATCTGTAGATGTTGGAGTTCAAGTTCAAGCTCCAAGATCGGTGGATTTTGCTAAGTTGTGTAAGGACTATACTGCTCTTGGAGGAAAGGTTTTCTTAGGGACGGAATCGACCATTGAAGTGCAGAGATGGATGGATGCTTGTAGGAGGATCTTTGGAGATTTAGGAATTGAGGATGCAACTAAGAGGAAGCTTGCATCGAGACAGCTTCAAGGGAGAGCTGCTGATTGGTGGAATTCTATCACCATAGACACTCCAGAAAAAGAGATTACTTGGGAGCAATTCCAAGTTAGATTTGAAGCCAAGTTTATCTCTACAGCTCAGAAGTTTGTTTTGTTTAAAAAGTTTGTTGAGCTCAAGCAAGGTGGGAGATCGGTTCTTGAGTACGTTTCTGAGTTTGAGGCCTTGTCCAAGTATGCTCGGTCGTATATTGAATCTTCTTATCAGAAGAATAAGAAGTTTGTGACAGGCTTGGACAGTTATCTTGGAAGGCAGTTAGTGGACCATCTGGACGATCCATTTGAGAAGCTAGTGGAGAAAGCTCTCAGGCACGAGAGTTTGTTTCCTAAAGAAGTATCTGTTGTTGCTGTGACCAAGGAGGAGTCTAAACCACAGCAGGGTGGAAACAAGAAGAGGAAGCAGCAACAGCAGAAGGGTAAGGATGGTCAGAAGAAGCTGAAGGGGGAAAAGACCTGCTATAATTGTCGGCAGAAGGGCCATCTCTCCAAGGATTGCAAGAATCCGAAGGTGTTGTTGAAGTGCTACAACTGTGATAAGCCGGGGCACATTAAGAAGAACTGTCCGGAACCGATAAAGGACAGGCAGGTTGTGCAAGCTTATGCTTTGGGGGCTGTTCCGTCATCTTCAAAAGCTCCTACTGCTGAAGAGAAGGGGAAGAGTGTGGTGGTTCAAGGTACTCTTTCTATTTGTGGTGTTCCAGTTAGAGTGTTGTTTGATACTGGAGCGTCGCATTCTTTTGTTTGTGATGATTTGGTAGGCCGGTTAGGTTTGAAACCGGATATTGTTGATAGGCCATTGGTAGTGACAAATCCAGTTGGGGGTTCGTCATGTCTGTGTATGATGTGCCATGGTCTAGTTGTGTCGATTCATGGTTGCTCGTTTGTTTGTGATTGCTTTGTTCTGAACTTTGCGGGGTTCGGAATTATTTTGGGTATGGACTGGCTTAGGAAGTATGCGGCAAGGATTGATTGTGAGAGGCTGGAGGTGACAGTCGGGAATGTGGAAGGGCGAAAGGTTGTGATACGATGTAAGCATGAGGAAGGCGTGTTCATGAGCTTCATGTATTCGCTGGTTGTTCCACGGGATGGACTGTCATCGGTGCCAATCGTGAATGGATTCGAGGATGTCTTTGACGAGGTCAAAGGGTTACCGCCGCATAGAGAGATCGAGTTTCGTATTGATCTAGTTGAGGGAGCCAGACCCGTTGTGATGCCTCTTAGGCGGATGGCGCCTAGGGAACAGCAAGAGTTGAAGGTGCAAGTTGATGACCTTTTACGGAAAGGATTCATTCGGCGTAGTGTGTCCGAATGGGGTGCACCAGTTGTGTTCGCAACCAAAGCGGATGGATCGTTGAGGTTGTGTGTTGATTATCGTGAGCTGAATAAGGTGACTAAGAAGAACAAGTATCCATTGCCGAGAATAGATGACTTGTTTGATCAGCTTCACGAGGCTAAGGTGTTTTCTCAGATGGATTTGGCGACGGGATTTCACCAGTTAAGGGTGGCGAAGGATAGTGTGCCGAAGACTGCTTTCAGGACACCATCCGGTTTTTATGAGTGGCTGGTAATGCCGTTTGGATTGACTAACGCACCAGCATATTTTGTGGATCTTATGAATAGAGTGTTCAGAGATCAGTTGAATAAGTTCGTGCTTGTGTTCGTGGATGATATTCTGATTTACTCCAGAACTAAAGAAGAGCACAAGACGCACTTGAGGATTGTTTTGGAAATCTTGCGGAAACATCAGCTGAAGGCTAAGTTTTCGAAGTGTCACTTCTGGAAGAGTGAAGTGAGATTCTTAGGCCATGTTATCTCTGGAAATGGGATAACGGTTGATCCCGTTAAGGTGGCAGCAATCCAGGATTGGGTTGGACCTAAGAATGCATCTGATGTGAGAAGTTTTCTTGGATTAGCAGGATATTATCGTCGGTTTATCAAAGACTTTTCCAAGATAGCTGCACCATTGACAGGATTGACGAAGAAGAATCAAGTGTTCAGTTGGGACGCTAAGTGTGAACAAGCTTTCGTAATCCTGAAAAAGCGACTGACAAGTGCTCCTGTTTTGACCATTCCTAGTGGGAATGATGAGATGGTGGTTTACACCGATGCAAGTGGTACTGGACTTGGAGCAGTGCTAATGCAGAAAGATAAAGTTTTTGCGTATGCTAGTCGACAACTGAAGCCGCATGAAAGGAATTATCCGACACATGATTTGGAGTTAGCGGCGATTGTATTTGCTTTGAAGATGTGGAGACATTATCTTTTGGGAGTTCGATTCGAGTTGTTTACGGATCATAAGTCGTTGAAGTATCTGTTTACCCAAAAGGATTTGAATCTTCGGCACCAACGGTGGCTAGAGTTCTTAGCATCGTATGATTTTGGTATAGCTTATACTCCGGGAAAAGGGAACGCAGTAGCTGATGCGTTGAGTCGAAGACATGCAGGATTGGGAGCCATGTTTTCGGAATGGAAGAGTCTCGAGTATTTGGCTGGATTTGATTTCAGGCCTAGATGTGAATTGGAACCTAAAATGTTGGCAAACTTATCGATAAGACCTACTCTTGTGGAAAGGATTGGCGAGAGCCAAAAGCGAGACGATAAGCTTGTCAAGATTATCCGTGACTTGGAATTTGGATTGGAACTAGGGAAGGATAAAGGATTCGAAGTCGATCGAGAGGGTTGGCTTCGGAAGCAAGGACGACTAGTTGTTCCCGATGTAGATGGATTGAGAGATGAAGTTCTTAGAGAAAGTCATCACTCGAAGTTGACAATTCATCCAGGTGGAAATAAGATGTATCGAGATATGAAGAGAACCTATTATTGGGAAGGCATGAAGAAGGATGTTGGAAATTTTATTTCCAAATGTATGAACTGCCAGTTGGTGAAAGCTGAGCAGAAAAAGCCCAGTGGATTACTTCAGCCATTAGAAGTTCCTACATGGAAGTGGGAGCAGATATCGATGGATTTTATCGATGTTCTACCTAGAACCAGAGCAGGGAATGAGGGGATTTGGGTCATAGTAGATCGTTTGACCAAGAGTGCAAGATTCATTCCTGTTCGATCGACTAGGACTGCATCGAAGTTGGCTGAGTTGTATGTTAAGTGGATAGTTCGATTCCATGGTGTTCCGAAGAATATAGTGAGCGACCGAGATCCTTTGTTCACTAGTGGATTTTGGAAGAGCTTCCAGGAAGTTTTGGTAACTAAGTTGTGTTTGAGTACAGCTTATCATCCCCAAACAGATGGTCAGACTGAGAGAGTCAACCGAGTTTTGGAAGATCTTCTCAGAGCTTGTGTTTTGGATTTCGGAGGATCGTGGGAAGATCATCTTCATTTGGTGGAGTTTGCGTACAATAACAGTTACCAGTCAAGCATTGGTATGGCACCGTATGAAGCGCTGTATGGAAGACCGTGTAACTCTCCGACATGTTGGTTGGAAACTGGAGAAAAGCTGATACTTGGGCCAGAGATGATTCGACAGACTTCAGATTGTATAGGGATCATTCGGCAACGAATGAGGGCAGCCCAAGATCGTCAGAAAAGTTATGCCGATAAGCGTCGTAAAGATTTGGAGTTCGACGTAGGTGATATGGTTTTTGTGAAGATTTCTCCTCTGAAGAATGTTATTCGATTCGGGAAGAAAGGAAAGTTGACCCCAAGGTTTGTTGGACCATTCCAGATCATCGAGCGAATTGGAAAGCTCGCTTATAGAATGGAGTTACCGGAAAAGATGTCGGGTGTGCACAATGTTTTTCATGTATCATATCTACGAAAGTATGTGCACGACTCGAATACAGTGGTTTCTGCTGATAGCTGTGAAGATTTGGAGGTTGATCCAGTGGTTACGAGACCTCGAAAGCCGCTCCGTATTGTTGGAACCGATACGAAACAGCTTAGGAGGAAGACGATTACGTTGCTCAAGATACAATGGAGTGATGATGTTAACGACTGTACGTGGGAGGAGGAAGAGAGGATGAAGGCAGCTCATCCTGAACTCTTCAAGGTATGGACCTAAGGTGTCGTGACATCTCATGAATTTGTAACTTGATTATGATCTTAGAATTCTGCATGCTAGGTTAGAAATTGGATGCATGATTTGTTGATTGCTATGGATGGTAGGCATGCAGAATAGCTTTGATTGCTGTTGTTTGTTTGGAATTTCGGGGGCGAAATTCCTAAGGGGGAGAGAATGTAACGACCCGTATTTTACGTGTCGATATATCGTAGAATTTACAGGTTGTTAGTGTTATGGTATCCCTAGCCTAAGTCGTATGGGAGGTTAAATCGTGTGCTGTTTGGATTGTAAGGAAGATATCTCGTGTAGGCAACTTAAGCTTAGGTCGTGTGAGAGTAGGTCGAGTGGAGCGACCTATAGGTTTGGACGAGTTAGCGTGTTAGTGCTAACGAGTTAAGGCTTAAGGAATTACGAGCTAACGTGTTAAGTGTTGAGTCGTGTTCGAGTTAATAGGGTTTTAAGTCGTTAACGAGTTATAAGAGTTAGTGAGTTAGTGTGCTACGACTTAGTGGTTTGGGATGAGTTAAGGGCCAGCGACTTAAGGTTTTGACCGACTTAAGGGCTAGCAAGTTAGTGTGTGAGCGAGTTAGGTGGAGCAGCGGCTTACGAGTTAAGTCGTTGGCAACTTAAGGTGTTAGGTCGTTAAGAAGTTAAGTCGCGGCATCGTGGATCTGCATTCATTTTAAGTCGCGCAGCTTTAGGACCGTTAGATCGTGTGTGCGACTTAGTAGCTCGCTGTGTCGTAAGTCGTAACTCGTTTACGAGTTAGCGGATCTGCGTTCTTTTTAGGTCATACGGATTGTGAGCCGTTAGATCTTATAGGTTGTAGAGGGGCTTTGGAGTTAGGTTGTTAACGACCTAGTTAACCCGAGTTTTGGTTGAGTCGTTGGTACGAGTTAAGGCCTTAGGTCGCCTAAGAGTTAGGTCGGCACATGCTAAGTCGTTAGCGACTTAATGATAGGTCGTAACTCGTGTTGCCTGTTAGGTCGTGAGCCTATTAGCGTTAGGTCGTGACATTTATAAGTCGTTTCCCAGTTGAGTCGTTGGGTTTGATAAGTCGTAAGCCGTTGAGTCGTTAGGTCATGAGTCGTAACATGTTAGGTCGGCAACGACCTAAGACCGAGCGCGAGTTATGGACTGAGCGACCTAAGGGGGGGGGCGATTCAGCCTATAAATACGTGACCATTTGTGCACTTTTTGGCACCGGATTTTGAAGCAACGAAGTGCTGCCATTTTGAGAGCTCGACTACAACATTTCTTCATCTCCTTTTCTCCATTCCAATCTAGTTCTAACATCCATCCAAGATCGAAGATTCAAGGGCCAAAATTGAAGATCTTCATCCGTTCGAGTGAGATTTCATCGATTGAAGCGAGATTTTTGCCGGATCAAGCTTGGGTATTTGCTGTCCAGATCTGAAGTGGGTTTCTTTTGAAGTGTTTGGGTGATTCGGTGAGTGGTAGTTATCTATCACACGGACCCGAAGGAGTATATTGGATTGGTGGCTTGTTTGAGTGTTAAAGTTAGAGATTTCATGCATTTTTCTTAGTTCCAAGACTAGATTCATTACTTTTGAAGATGTTTATCTATGCAAGTTCAATTAACAAGTTATAGAGACAAAACCCATGTTTTATATTTGATAGATCTGTGCTAAAATCTATGATTTCATATATGTTAGACTTATGCTCATTTATTTACGAAATTGCCATTATAGTTGATATTGCTTGATTAGATCTTGTTTGGATGGTTGATTGTTTGGATGTATGATTGATTTGATTGTCTCGAGTTAGCTTGTAGTTGATTTGGGACAAGATGGTTGAAGATGATTCAAAAGCTAAGTGGAAAGGCTCTTGAACGGTGAAAGCTGCTGTGGTATATGAAGCGGATGATGAAGCTCATATGGGTGGGTTCGAGGACTTTGCTATAGTTAGAGGAAGCAAAGTATGATGACGAAATGGACTTTGCCATGATATGTTAAGGCGAAGTACGATGATGAGATGGACTTTGCTAAGATGCGTTGGAGCAAAGCATGATGTGGAAGCCTTGGTTTAATTCAGACGGGATCATCCCAAGCATGTTGATTACTCGATGATGCGGTTCGAGTTGGTGGATAATGGTGGCTCGAGAGGTGCTTGAGCTATAATGGGAATAGTCGTCAAGGAGGATGACTAGAAGGCTGAGATCTTATCGTTATTGAAGGTTCTAGCAAGCTCAAAGCAAGAGTACGTTGGGTAGATCCGTTACACCCAGGCGCGGGTCATGATGACGTGCTAGTACTCTGGGTAGATTCGTTATACCTAGGCACGGGTCACGAGGACGTGCGGAGTTATGTCTAGAACCGGGGTTGCCATTAGCCCTTGACGGATGTTTGAAAGATGAGTTGGTCATTCAATTAACGATAAAATCAAGGCAATGATAACAGTGATAGCCGGAGTCATGGATGTTTGGTTGTATCATCATTCGGTCTCAAGAGCGGTGTTTTCTAGGTGCTTATCTGATCTTGGTTTAGACCTTGGGGGTTTGTATTTGGAAAACATCGACCTTGACTCGAGTGATTATTGCTTTACTTTAATTATCTGCTTTGCTATGCTTGCTTCTCCTTAGTGTGTGTCTAGGGGCTATCACTGTAGAAAGAGGTGGAGTGGGATGATTTGGGTTCCTATTCCTTTTATCCCTTATGCTCTTTTGGTATGTTTGATAGTTGATTTACTGCTCACTAAGACTCTGTCTGACTCAAGGTTTTATGTCTCCTCTTATTACCTTGGGCTGTTCATCCATGTTTGGGATGGGCAGACTAGGTGACAGGTGACAGGTGCTGATCTTAGTGGCTCACGCTAATGATGACGAAGACGAGCAGGAGGCTTTGCATATTATTTTCATATTCTATGTACTGGATATTCCTCTGTTTGTTGATTACTCTGAGTGATATGTAGTGAGGCTTCTTGTATTCATGATTCAGACCATGTATAAAGCTATTATGATTAGATGATGATATTCTGTTCTATGGGAGCTTCACTATATTATATTTCTCTATTGTATTTTATCCATGCGCTGTGAGTTTTACGATAGGGTCTGCGATGTTTATTCTACCCTTGACTATCGTCCATGGATGCCTGGCACACTTTCAGCGCATTATTTCCTTGTTTTGGTGCGGGAGTCATGGGCGGTCGTCACATATATGAATAAACAAACAAATGTTTCATTTAGTTTGGAAATTTCAAATTAACCCACAATGTAATCAAAAATTTATTTCAATCATCAATTTAAATTTAACTCAAAAATCGGGATCGTTACAGACTCCCCCCCTTAAGAAAATTTCGTCTTCGAAATTTGCCAAACAGCGAGACCAACCAAAGAACAGATGGAGAATGTTTTACCAGACCAAACTGAATATCTATTCCGCATTTGGCTTACCAAATCAGAATATCATCAATAATTATGAGAATGAACTCATTCAACCCAAGATACTCGGGTCATCCATTCTATGAAATATACAGCGGCACTGGTTAGTTCGAAGGGATAAAACCATTCGTAGAATATATCTGGACCCAATAGAACACATAATGGATACTCAATCCAGGTTGGAATATCTCAAAGTTTACACCAGCTTGTCCCTCTACGAACTTTGATCCTCAAAGAATAAACAAACGGATATCATTTAATTCAGTTTCATATTTCTTTAAGCAATTTATTTCAAATAGAATTACAAATTCATTAAAGTCAAAAAAAAGCTGATAGGAAACCGATGATTAGAATACGAGATAGGAAGTTTATCTACAACAATTCGTAGGGCCATCATCACACCAAAGCTTCTTCCTCGAGCTGCCATGAAGCGATCCAAGAATTAGAATTGAATCAAAGGAGATTGAGAAGAGTTGTTTCTTTGTTGTTGCAGGGAATGACCATTTGTAGTGGTACTTTCTTACCCCATACCTCGTCCTCTTCTTGCACTCATACTTACTATCAGTGGATAGTAAGAGAATTTACTAAGGCATACAGACGGATATCTTAGGGATACTCATTCTAGGGTATACTTCACCATATCTCTAATGAGTCACCTAATGAGTTATACTCCTGAGCTAAAGTTCATTCTTCAGCTCTGATACCACTATAACGACCCTGACTCGACCTTCGAAAATGGACACTGAATACATCACCCGTGTTCGAATGTCGTAGATTCAAATGTCGAATCTGGTTCACCAGAGCTTATAACACATTAAGAACTACAACTAAGCAGAAGAAAAAGATAAATCATTGATATAGAATAGTTGATTACAACAATGACACAATATCTGATACAATAAGATACAATAGATCCAAAATATCAGAGCAGAATATGACACAGTGGAAAGAAATTTCCAACTTGATCTCCAAGAGAGAAAGGAAGAATCCAAAACTGCAACTCTAATGCCAAGGCTCAGAAAACACCAAACTCCATATCGAAAAGCTCAAACCACCATTACGTTGTGTTAAGCAAGGTCAGTCCAAGTGAACAAATGTTATCGTCAAATCCAAAGGCTGGATGCTATCGAATCTACACCTACTATTTTATTATCTAAAAAACCCAACTCTAGACTGCCCGTGTGGAAAATTATGTACACCCAGAGTTTAGGAAGGAAACAATAAACTTCAGGTCAGTCATGAGACTGGTATGAGCAAACAAAAACATTTGTTTTAAACAAAACCAAACAAAGAATTTAAAATTGAAATCCGCAATGCTATTTTGAAAAATGAAACACCATATGGCCTCCCCACACACACACAATGCAAACGCACAATTGGAGGAGATTTCTCCTTATGATAGTCAAATATGCTTGATACGCGAAAACCTTTTGATATTATTATTAGTGCATAGTGGAAAACATTTGCAAGTATAATATTAATCTTAGCCAGCATACGTACCATTATAGTATGCCCACTATAGCTAGCATATTAGATGGCGGGTTCTACAACTAAAACCATACAAGGCGCGTAATGGTAATTGGATTTCCAACAAATGGTCAGGCAAAGAAACTTCCTATTTCCACATGGGTACGCCTCTGGAGGGACGCCCCGAGAACCTACCCGAATCTCTGCCAACACAAGACCGTGTTACCCCTACCCAGAAGTAACACCTACAAGTATGCCATCCCCGGTCGTTACCGACCTTTATCTGTGGATCCTCAACCACAAAGCAACAACCACAAAGTTATAAATTTGTAGCAACAACATAGGTTAAATATCTGGGCTCCATAACAGGATACCACCTTTTTCCAGAAGAAATGGACATACCCTAGGGGAGCGACCCCTAATGACCTTGCTGCATCTTTCCTGTTTCGACGATTTTCGAATTGTGAGGTCCTAATGCAGTCTCGTCCACAAAGCTACGCTTTACACAAAAGCCATGCTTCAATCAACAAATGATCAATAGCACTTTATATGCCACGTTATCAAATTGGGAATGTATCGCTAGTAACCATCAACTACATAACCTCTGAGCTTGTACGTCTCAGAGAAGGGTGTTAAGCTAAGAGAATAAATTCTCCGCCACCAAACAGAAATGTATTTGATAGAGACCAGTTTTACATCTCAAAGCGTAATGTCAGATACACATCCATACAAGTATGTTCCAGGTTCGAACAGAACCAAAGGCAATTTAAAGAAGCCCTTGCAGTCCGGGTATTCACAACCCCGATCGGACTCCCCATCACATATGAAGATCTCTATACCGACGCGACTCAGTGCAGAGACATTCGACGGGTAATCCTTTCATTCTGGAAAATACTCGGTCTTCACCATCGGTCTTCAAAATGCTATCCATTATGTCGTATCACTGTTCGGAATGGGTTATATGACATAAAGTCCTCTCCCAGCTAAACCGAATAGTGAGCGCTTAATTTCAAAAACATATGGATACTGGGATCTTAGTTAAGTCACAACTTAAAGCCCAAAAACCTTTCTTCAAATGGTTTAAACAAATTACCATTTTCAAATCTTTAAACAAAAAGATTCACTTCACAAAGTTCGCCAATCTTTCACAAAGATTCATTCATAGCTTTCAAAACAATTCCATTTCAAATCTTTTATACAAAAGATATGCCTTTATGATCCTCTTCAATTTCAAAACAAAATTTAACAATCTTCCACAAAGAATCATTCATAGCTTTCAAAACAATTTCCCTTTTAAATTGGATTAACTCATCCAATCTTTAAATCAAATACTCAATTCATAGCTTTCAAAACCATTTCAAAAAGATTCATTCATAACTTGGGAAACCCTTTCAACAAAACTGGAAATTCTTTCATTATATAAAAGCTATTATCATTTAAAAACAAATGCTTTTTGTTTCGTAAAAATCTGATCAAATATACACAAGTTATACCCTTTAAAGTAAAAACTTGGGTTAAATTCAATTTCCCAAAATAATACTTTCAAAATACTTTAAAGATGGTTTAAAATCCATATATAATATATAGTTGTATCACTTTTTTCCAAACCATGGTTTCTAAAATAATTTCAAAACTTTAAACAAGATATCTTATATTCAAACCAATCTTCAATTTCAAACTCCCTTTTCAAAAGCTTTTCATATTCAGCCCAATTCCATTTCCAAAAATCATTTGGATTCAAAATTCAACTTTAAAACCATTTCATAATATTGAATTCAAATACCAGTGACTTAATCAAATTCCTCATGCAATCCATATTTGTGTGTGTATGGAGTAGTCCACGGGTTTTACACAATAGTGCAACATCGTCAATCATCACAGATTCAATCATACAATATCGATTAGCGATATAATCTATAACGCTTATCTTCCATTCACAAATTCACAGATAAATAATTTAAATTTATCACAGATAAATAAATTACATTCATCACAGCTCAAATCAAAAATAATTCATATCACAAAGCATTACACATCAGGGATATCAAACAATTCAACATTCAATAGAATCCAAACATCCATAAGTAAGATCCATTAATTATCTGATAATTTTAAATTAAATTATTTTCTTATGAATAAACTACTAATCCTAGTTAATTAATATTAGTTAATAAAAAAATATCTTAATAAATTAACCTTTAATCATTTATTAATTAACCTTTAATAATAAATTAATCAACCTTTAATTATTAATTAATCAACCTTAATGAATAAATAAATCAACCTTTAATCATTAAATAATTAGCCTTTAATTATTTAATTATCCTTTAAATTAATTACCTTGATTAATTAATTAATTAATTCTTAATTAATTACCATTAAATTAATAGTCCTTAATTAATTACAATAAGTGATTATCCCTAATCAATTTCCTTAATTCATTATCCTTTAATTATTAAATAATTACTTTTAATTACTTTCATTAAGTAATTATCTTTAAGAAATTAATTAACTTAATTAGTAAATCCTTTAATTAATTGCATAAATTACTCATTAATTAAATCACAACAATTAATTAATCCTTAATCTAATTACACAAAGTAAATAACTTTAATTTAATTACACAAAGTAACTATACTTATTTAATCACTTAATTACATCCTTCAAATCTGATTAAATAAAATAAATTATCATTAACAAATAGTTTAATTTTAAAGCCTTTAATTTAATTAATAATCAAAATGTTATTTAATTATTATTTAGAATCTTATTAATAGCCTTTGGAATTAATTATTATTAACCCATTAACTTTAAACCTTTAGGTTAATTAATCTTTAAAAACACTTTATCTCCTTAATTTACTCTTTAATTGTCTTATTAAATTTACTTTAAAGTATATATTTTTAAGTAAAGGTTACTCGAAAATAATTTCACTTTCAATCCTTTAATAAATTTTTAATTTAAACACAAATTAATTAATTTAAAAGAAGTGGTTAATAAATTGTTCAACTTGATTAAGTTTCAAATTTTATAACTTTTTATTTTTAAAACATATTAACATAGCCCAAAAAGAAACCCACGCTTTTTGTTCGAAATTCCCAAGCTTGACTTTAAGCAATCCCACACGCTTCTTTACTTCGAGCAAACCATCCTTTATTTCGAGTTCGTACCCGAGACGAACCTTCTTCCAAACCTTTTAAAAATAACAGACACAAACCAGATACGATGATATATCGTATATGTGCACACGTCACCGCCAACCATCATCCACGCCACTTCGACAAGAGTTGCCCCGACGACTCACGAAGTTGTTCCCCCTGGTCTGATCACCTGAATGTCCTCGACGATGATGTAGTAACCATTAAACCCAGACAAACAAAACTACACCTAAAAAACTATCTACCATCGTATCGTCATCAACGATGATCGGAAAAATAAAAATCCATTTTACTCATGATCTACGATACATGATGCTCCTCCAAGCTTGATTTCGTTTACCATAATTCCGTCGATCGACGACAATTTACAAAAAACCAACATCTGATCAACTCCAGATTCCATGATGACCCCAAACTTAAAAATCATAATTTTAACCTTAAAAATCATCATTCTTTACTATAAATCAATTTATATAATTCAAACATGAAATCACGCTACTTGATTTTTTTTGTTTTTAAATGATTCTACTATAATTTTCCATCAAAAAGTAATTTCCTGAAAGATATGCTTGATATTATTTTATTTAAGGTTGTCATCACATTGTTTAAATACTTTTTCATTTAGAAATCATCACCCAAAAAAGTTTATTTGGGAAGATATAGATTTATTTGTGCTGCTTTTAGTCAGTGAATGTTTTAAACAGAGGTGTAAATACCTATAATGAACATGCATACAACAATGTATATATATATACATACACCAGACATGCAGGCATACTAACATTCATACAAACAACAACTTTACATATATATAGCATCAAGATATCATGGAAGATTTAAGGTTAGTTTGCTCACCTTAATGAAGACAAAGGACTAGAATTTCATTTTGAATCTGAGAACTTGATTTTTCTGATGAATCTAGAAATAGATGTTGATTTGAACCTTGTAACTTGATCTGGTTGAAGATTGTTGTTTGGTTGCTTTATGTCTGTTTTGCTTTGACTTAAGTTTGGTCATTAACTTACTTTGCTTTCAGGTTTGCTTCAGATCTTTGAATTTGAGCAGATTTTTGTTTTTGAATTGGAATCTTGTTTCCAGGTTGATGAAAATTGAATTTATTTTCTTTTTAGTCTACAGTCTTTTGTTTCAGGTTTGGTTATTTTAATTATTTTGTTTTTTGGTTATGAATTGCTTTTGGTTTTCAGGTTTTAGATGAATGAAGAAAATTTTGAGAAGTGAGAAAATGAAACATTTTATTCAATTTTACTAATCTCTAATTCAATCTACTGCCACTTGTTTATTTTTCATGCTAATTCATCACACTTGTTCAATTATTTTGAGAAAGGTTTACATTTGTTATTACACAATCTATTTCTTTTACACTTGTTTAATACAAATAAATTTATGTTTATCCCTTTGTTTTAATTATTTAAAAATTATGTTATAAACCTTACTTCATTTTAATTTATGAAATATTTTTCTTTTTCAAAAGGTATATTCATATCAAAGACTTTATATTTATTTATCAACTATATTTATTTTCAAGTACATAAGAGGAAAGTATTTTAAATCTTTTATATATATGCTTTATATCTTTGTATTCATACTTTTACTTTTAAAATTATTTATATATGCTTAATAAAATTGATTTTCAAAATTAGATTTTACATAAATAAATATATACGCATATATATTACATATGAGTCTTTAAAATATAAATTTAACTTTAAACAACTTTTTAAAATTATTTATATCAACTTAAAAATTTAACTTTCAAATAGCTTTTGAAAATTTACTATATTGAATTCCAATACAAATTTCAAAATATTTATTACATATGTATATTATAAATTAGAAAACAAATTTCTAGTAATTTTGAAATAGAGCTTTTCAAAATCAAATGTTATTTATAAAAGATTTACTTTGAATTTCAAACCAAAATTCTTTTTATATTCAATTAATATACATATATATATGAATAAAAAAATGTTTTATTTAGTTTGGAAATTTCAAATTAACCCGCAATTTAATCCAAAAATTTATTTCAATTATCAATTTAAATTTAACTCAAAAATCGGGATCGTTACAGATTCCCCCCTTAAGAAAATTTCATCCCCGAAATTTGCCAGACTGACAGACCAACTAAAAAACATATGTAGAATGTTTTTCTAGATCAAACTGAATATCTATTCTGCATTTGGCCTACCAAATCAGAATATCATCAATAATTATGAGAATGAACTCATTCAACCCAAGATACTCGGGTCATCCATTCTACGAAATATACAGGGCAATGATTAGTTCGAATGGATAACTTAACCATTCGTAGAATATATCTGGACCCAATAGAACAAACAATGGATACTCAATCTAGGTTGGAATATTTCAAAGTTTACACCAGCTTGTCCCTCTTCGGACTTTGATCCTCAAAGAATAAACATACGGATATCATTTAATTCAGTTTCATATTTCGTTAACCAATTTATTTCAAATAGAATTACAAATTCATTAAAGTTCAAACAAAAATCCGATAAGAAACCGATGATTAGAATACGAGATAGGAAACTTATCTACAACAATTCGCAGGGACATCATCACACCAAAACTTCTTCCTCGAGCTGCCATGAAGCGATAGAAGAATTGGAATTGAATCAAAGGAGATTGAAAAGAGTTTTTTCCTTGTTGTTGCAGGGACTGACCATTTATAGTGGTACTTCCATGTCCCCTACCTCGTCCTCTTCTTGCACTCATACTTACTATCAGTGGATAGTATGAGAATTTACTGAGGCATATAGACGGATATCTTAAGGATACTCATTCTAGGGTATACTTCACCCTATCTCTAATGAGTTACCTAATGTGTTATACTCCTGAGCTAAAGTTCAACCTTCAGCTCTGATACCTCTGTAATGACCCTGACTCGACCTTCGAAAATCGGCACTGAATACATCATCTGTATTCGAATGCCGCAGATTTAAACATCGAATCTGGTTCGTCGAAGCTTATAACACATTAAGTACAACAACACAGCGGAAGAAAAAGATAATATCATTGATATACAATAGTTGATTACAACAATGACACAATATCTGATACAATAAGATACAACGTATCCAAAAATATCAGAGCAGAATATAACAACAGAATATGACACGGGGGAAAGAAATTTCCAACTTGATCTCCAAGAGAGAAAGGAAGAATCCAAAACTGCAACTCTAATGCCAAGGCTCAAAAGACTCCAAACATATCAAAAAGCTCGAACCACCATTACTTTGTATTAAGCAAGGTCATTCCAAGTGAACAAATGCTATCGCCGAATCCAAAGGCTGGATGCTATCGAATCTACACCTATTATTTGATTATTTTAAAAACCAAACTCTAGACTGCTCGTGTGGAAAATTATGGGCATCTAGAGTTTAGGAAGAAAACAATAAACTCCAGGTCAGTCCTGAGACTGGTATGGGAAAACAAAAACATTTGTTTTAAACAAAATCAAACAAAGAATTTAAAATTGAAATCCGCAATGCTTTTTGGAAAAATAAAACTGACATAAGGCCTCCTCACACACACACAATGCAAGTGCACAATTGGAGGAGATTTCTCCTTATGATAGTCAAACATGCATGATATGCGAAAACATTTTGATATTATTATTAGTGCATAGTGGAAAATATTTGCAAGTATAATAATAATCTTAGCCAGCATACGTACCATTATAGTATGCCTACAATAGCTACCATATTAGATGGCAGGTTCTACAACTAAAACTGTACAAGGCGCGTATTGGTAATTGGATTTCCAACAAATGGTCAGGCAAAGGAACTTCCTATTTCCACATGGGTACGCCTCTGGAGGGTTGCCTTGAGAACCTACCTGGATCTCTGCCAATACAAGGTCGGGTTACCCCTGCCCGAAAGTAACACCTACAAGTATGCCATCTCCGGTCGTTACCGACCTTTATCCGAGGATCCTCAACCACAAAGTAACAAATTTGCAGCAACCGCATAGGTTAAATATCTGGGCTCCATACCATGATACCACCTTTTTCCAGAAGAAATGGACATACTCTAGGGGCGCTACCCCTAATAACCTTGTTGCATCTTTCCTGTTTCGACCATTTCCGGGTCTTGAGGTCCTAATGCAGTCTCATCCACAAAGCTACGCTTTACACAAAAGCCATGCTTTGATCAACAAATGATCAGCAGCACTTCGTATGCCACATTACCAAATTGGGAATGTATTACTACTAACCATCAACTACATAACCTCTGAGCTCGTACGTCTCAGAGAAGGGTGTTGAGCTAGGAGAATAAATTCTCCACCATCAAACAGAAATGTATTTGATAGAGACCGGTTTTACTTCTCAAAGTGTAATGTCAGACACATATCCATACAAGTATGTTCCGGGTTCAAACAGAACCGAAGGTACTTCAAAGATGCCGTTGCAATCCGGGTATTCACAATCCCGATCGGACTCCCCATCACATATGGAGATCTCTACACTGGCGTGACTCAGTGAAGAGACATTCGACGGGAAATCCTTTTGTTCCCAAAAATACCTGGTCTTCACCAACGGTCTTCGAATGCTATCCATTATACCGTATCATTATTCGGAATGGATTATATGACATAAAGTCCTCTCTCGGCTAAACCGTATAGTGAGTGCTTAATTTCAAAAACATATGGATATTGGGATCTTAGTTAAGTCACAACCTAAAGCCTAAAAACCTTTCTTCAAATGGTTTAAACAAATTACCATTTTCAAATCTTTAAACAAAAAGATTCACTTCACAAAGTTCACCAATTTTTCACAAAGTTTCATTCATAGCTTTAAAAACAATTCCGTTTCAAATCTTTTGTACAAAAGATACGCCTTTAAGATCCTCTTCAATTTCAAAACAAAATTTAACAATTTTTCACAAGATTCATTCATGGCTTTCGAAACAATTTCCCTTTCAAACTGGATTAACTCATCCAATCTTTAAATCAAAGACTTAATTCATAGCTTTCAAAACCATTTCCAAAGAATCATTCATAACTTGGAAAACCCTTAAAACAAAACTAGAAATTATTTCATTATACGAAAGCTATTATCATTTAAAAACAAATGCTTTTTGTTTCGTAAAAATCCGATCAAATATACACAAGTTATAGCCTTTAAAGTAAAAACTTGGGTTAAATTCAATTTCCCAAAATAATAGTTTCAAAATACTTTAAAGATGGTTTAAAATCCATATATAATATATAGTTGTATCACTTCTTTCCAAACCATAGTTTCCAAAATAATTTCGAAACTTTAAACAAGATATCTTACATTCAAACCAATCTTCAATTTCAAATTCCCTTTTCAAAAGCTTTTCATATTCAGCCCAATTCCATTTCCAAAATCAATTGGATTCAAAATTCAACTTTAAAATCATTTCATAATATTAAATTCAAAATCTGTGACTTAACCAGTGGAATCCATATTTGTGTGTGTATGGTGTAGTCCACGGGTTTTACACAACAGTGCAACATCATCAATCATCACAGATTCAATCATATCAATATCGATAAGCGGTATAATTTATAACGCTTATCTTCCATTCATAGATTCACAGATAAATAATATAAATTTATCACAGATAAATAAATTACATTCATCACAGCTCAATTCAAAAATAATTCATATCACAAAGCATTACACATCAGGGATATCAAACAATTCAACATTCAATAGAATCCAAACATCCATAAGTAAGATCCATTAATTATCTGATAATTTTAAATCAGATTATTTTCTTATGAATAAACTACTAATCCTATTAATTAATATTGATTAATTAAAAACCATCTTAATAAATTAACCTTTAATCATTTATTAATTAACCTTTAATAATAAATCAATCACCCTTTAATTATTAATTAATCAACCTTAATTAATAAATAAATCAACCTTTAATCATTATATAATTAACCTTTAATTATTTAATTATCATTTAAATTAATTACCTTAATTAATTAGTTAATAAATTAATTAACTCTTAATTAATTACCATTAAATTAATTATCCTTAATTAATTACAATAAGTGATTACCCCTAATCAATTTCCTTAATTTATTAACCTTTAATTATTAAATAATTACTTTTAATTACTTTCATTAAGTAATTATCTTTAAGTAATTAATTAACTTAATTAGTAAATTCTTTAATTAATTGCATAAATTACTCATTAATTAAATCACTATAGTATATTAATCCTTAATCTAATTACATAAAGTAATTATATTTAATCACTTAATTACATCCTTTAAATCTTATTAAATAAAATAAATTACCATTAACAAATAATTTAACTTTAAAACCTTTAAGTTAATTAATAATCAAAATGTTATTTAATTATTATTTAGAATCTTATTAATAGCCTTTGGAATTAATTATCATTAACCCATTTACTTTAAACCTTGAGGTTAATTAATCTTTAAAACAACTTTATCTCCTTAATTTACTCTTTAATTGTCATGTTAAATTTATTTTAAAAATATTTTTTTTTTAAATAAAGGTTACTCAAAAATAATTTCATTTCCAATCTTTTAATAATTTTTAATTTAAACACACATTAATTAATTTAAAAGAAGTGGTTAATAAATTGTTCAACTTGATTAAGTTTTAAATTTTATATATTTTTATTTTTAAAACATATTAACATAGCCCAACAAGAAACCCGAGATTTTTGTTCAAAATTCCCGAGCTTGACTTCGAGCAATCCCACAAGCTTCTTTACTTCGAGCAAACCATCCTATATCTCGAGTTCATACTCGAGACGAACCTTCTTCCAAACCTTTTGAAAAAAACAGAAACAAAAAAGATACGACGATATATCGTTTACGTGCACACATCGCCGTCGACCGTCATACACGCCACTTTGACCAGAGTTGCCCTAACGACACATGAAGTTATTCCCCCTGGTCTGATCACCTGAATGTCCTCAACGACGACGCGATAACCATTAAAACCCAGACGAACAGAACTACCCCTAAAACCCTATCTACCTTCGTATCATCATCAACAATGATCAGAAAAATAAAACTCCATTTTTATCGTTATCTACGACACACAATCCTCCTCCAAGCTTGATTTCGTTGACCCTAATTTCGCCGATCGACGGCAATTTACAGAAAACCAACATCTGATCAACTTCGGATTTCACGATGATCCCAAATTTAAAAATCATAATTTTGACCTTAAAAATCCTCATTCTTTACTATAAATCAATTTACATAATTCAAACGTGAAATCTCGCTACTTGATTTTCTTATTTTTAAATGATTGTGCTGTAATTTTCCATTTAAAAGTAATTTCTTGAAAGATATACTTGATATTATTATTTTTAAGATTGACATCACATTGTTTAAATACTTTTTCATTTAGAAATCATCACCTAAAAATGTTTATGTGGGAAGATATAGATTTTTTGTGCTTCTCTTAACACGTGAATGTTTTAAACAGAGGTATAAATACCTGTAATAAACATGCATACAACAATATATATATATATATATATATATATATATATACACACACACACACACCAGACAAGCAGGCACACTAACATTCATACAAATAACAACTTTAAATATATATATAGCATCAAGATATCATGGCATATTTAAGGTTGGTTTGCTCACCTTAATGAAGACAGAGGACTGGAATTTCGTTTTGAATCTGAAAATTTGATTTTTCTGATGAATCTGGAAATAGATGTTTATCTGAACCTTGTAGCATGATCTGGTCGAAGATTTTTGTTTGGTTGCTTTATCTCTATTTTTCTTTGATTTAAGTTTGGTCATTAACTTACTTTGCTTTCAGGTTTGCTTCAGATCTTTGAATTTGAGCAAATTTTTGTTTTTGAATTGGAATCTTGTTTCCAGGTTGATCAAACTTGAATTTATTTTCTTTTTAGTCTACAGGCTTTTGTTTCAGCTTTGGATTATTTTAATTTTTCGGTTTTTGGTTTTGAATTGCTTTTGGTTTTAAGGTTTTAGATGAATGAAGAAAAATCTAAGAAGTGAGAAATTGAAACATTTTATTCAATTTTATTAATCTCTAATTCAATCAACTGCCACTTGTTTATTTTTCATGCTAATTCATCACACTTGTTCATTTATTTTCAGAAAGGTTTACATTTGTTATTACACAATCTATTTCTTTTACACTTGTTTAATACAAATAAATTTATGTTTAGCCCTTTATTTTAATTTATTTAAAAATTATGTTTTAAACCTTACTTCATTTTAATTTATGAAATATGTTTTTTTTAAATTTTCAAAAGGTATATTCATATCAAAGCCTTTATATTTATTTATCAACTATATTTATTTTCATATATATAAAAGGAAAGTATTTTAAATCTTTTATGCATATGCTTTATATCTTTGTATTCATACTTTTACTTTTAAATTATTTATATATTCTTAAGAAAATTGACTTTTAAAATTAGATTTTACATAAATAAATATACACATATATATTACATATGAGTCTTTAAAATATAAATTTAACTTTAAACAACTTTTTAAAATTATTTATATCAACTTAAAAATTTAACTTTCAAATAGCTTTTGAGAGTTTACTATATTGAATTCCAATACAACTTCCAAAATATGTATACATATATTATAGATTAGAAAACAAATTTCTAGTAATTTTGAAATAGATCTTTTCAAAATCAAATATTATTTATCAGAGATTTACTTTGAATTTCGAACCAAAATTCTTTTTATATTCAATTTATATACATATATATGAATAAACAAACAATTGTTTTATTTAGTTTGGAAATTTCAAATTAACCCACAATTTAATCCAAAAAATTATTTTAATTATCAATTCGAATTTAGCTCAAAAATCGGGATCATTACAACAAGATCATTCGAGTATGTATTATTTAAACCCATAGGGAATTCTATACTGTGACGACCCGGAATTTTGAGCAATATCAATTTAATAATCTTTGATAATAATTAAATTGATTTGATCATTTTATATTACAAATTGACAAGTTAAATTTATTTTAAAGATTGATAATAATAATTTGTTAATATCTACTAATATTTTTCTTTGCAATATAAATAGGCAAGATTAAATTCTTTTGAAGTTTATAATAATTTGATATGGAAATATTTATTTTGGTAAATAAGAAGTTTTTAATGTAATAAAACTTTATATTCAAATTGTAATATATAAATGTATATATTGTGATTTGAATTTGTTTTAAAATTTAATATGGAAATTTACAAATTTAATGTTAGAATGTTTTTCTATTTGAAATGTGTATATATATTTGTATATATATTTGAAATAGGAAAATTATTAATTTGAATTTAATAAGAGTTTTCAAATTTGAATATATTTAGTTTTGAAATTTGAAATGATATTTAAGATTTAAATAAAAGTTCATTTGTTTTAATAGTTTTTCATTCTAATTTTATAATTATCTAACATTATACAAATATTTATATATATAGCTTAAAGAGATTATTAAAAATAAAATAACATTTTAAAGAAAACATTAATAAAACAATAATAATAACACTTGTTAATGTATGTTATGACATTTGTAAGTCAATATACATAGGTGTAAGTTAGTTAATGCATCATAGTAGGCAAGTGTCATTTACTTTAAAATCTAAAAATAAAAATATGAGTAAGAAAAAGATTTAATTTTCAGGTAAGAAATCACTTTCTTCTTTCAAACAAAAAAATACAAAACAAAGTTCAAAAGAAGTAAATATTGAGATCTGTAGAAAATTTGGAAAATTTGAATCTAAGGAGGAATCTGGAATTCAAATTCTTCGAAGAGCTAGAGATTAAACATCAACATATAATTCTGTAATCAGCAGCATTCATATGTAAACTTCAATAGACAAATTCAGATACAACAATAAAAGATCTGTTCTCAACATGCAAGAAATTTGGAAGAAGCCAGGAAAACAGTTTTCTTATCTACTCTCTGTTCTTTGCTAATCAGGTGAGTAAAACAAATTTTAAAAACAGTTAAAGCCTGGATTTTGTTTTGTTCTTGAGATGAAATCTTATTGATATGTCCGAATTCTTAAATTTAATTGATGCATGTTGATGAATGATATTGGAGATGCCTGTAGACATAAATGTATGTTCTGTGTATTATGATAAGTGTTCAATTTCATAGCAAAATAAAAATAAAAATGTTGAATTCAAATTAGTTGATGATTTGTAAACAAAGATGGTTTGAAGTCAATTGATCTTTCATCTAAAAATAATTATAGACTGTTAAACTTTGTAATTAACTTGAATTTTAAATTTCAGAGTAAAAAGAATAAATTGGGTTAAAAATTATTATAACAATTTTAGTTTTTGATCTCATAATTGGATTCATAATGCCAAATCGTGATTTTTAAGATTTGTATCTTGATTTTTAGATTTGAATTCAAGGAGAATTTTCGAGTTTCTTGTTTTGGGAATTTCGGCCAATTAATGGCGAACTACGGCGAATCAGAGGTCGTGGGTTGGGTTGAAGGTGGTTGGTGTGTCGTTGATCAAAGGAAAATTACTATCATAATTTTTAATGTGTTGTGGTGATCGGAATTCGATCAATTAGGGTTTAGTACCTGTTTTTCGGCTGTTAAGCTCTGTTGGGTTTCGTGGCAACGTGAAGTAACCGGAGGCGATCGGGTTGTTGCCGAAGGTTAGGGGGTGTCGTGGCGAAGCTTGGGTAAGGATGGCAAGGCGTCTCGATTAATAGTTCGTCGGCGGTGATCAACTTCTGTTGGTCATTGGGTTCAGGCAGTGGGGTAGATAACGAAATTTCGATTTTGATCGAAGTCTTGTTTTTTGGGTTGTGCGTATAGGTTCTGAGGTCTAGTGCGACCTAGTGATGACCGGAGAAGGGTTCGTCGTTGGCGGGGTTGGGCGTGCACGTTAACGTGCACGTTGACATGATTTGATTTTGGGTTCTGGAAAAGGAGGGGAGGGAACTCGAAGCCTTCATCGTGATTTTGATGATTGGGCTCGAAGCAGGAAATAGGGTGGAAAGCTCGGGAAAGTCTCGGGGTTGACGCGAGTTTTTGGAGAGGGGTTCTCGGGTTTTTATTTAGCTGTTGTGTGATCGAGTTTGTATGGGTTTAACTGCATTGTTAAGGAAGTTTTGATTCAGGAATTTGGTTTTCGAAATGTTGATTTAAGTTTAAACAAAAATAAAACTAGTTTTCTCTTATAAACTAATTCGATTTTAAAGTTAAGTTTTAATAAATTTTATATTCTGAAACATAAAGTTATAAAAATGAATTAAATGGATTTTAATAATGAGTATTATATTTTATTGAATCACTTTGTAAAGTTCAAACATTTTAATTTGAATGTTTCAATGGTTTTAATTAAAATTGATTTCTAAAGTATTTTATTTTAATTAAGTTAAATAATTAAGATTTAGAGATCAATTAAAAATAAGGATTATCTTTAGTGATTTAGAATTTGAATTAATTAAAGATAATTACATTTGTAAAGATAATTGAGATAATTAAATCATTTTTAATTATCGAGATTTAATTAAGATAATGGTTTCTTAATTAAGAATCTTTTAATATAGTAAGTTAAGAATCATTTAATTAATTTTAGATGATTAAGTTAAATAGTTAATTAAGTAATTAACTTGTGATTAATTAAGATAATCACTTTGGATTAATCTAATATAATTACTTTGGAAGTAATTAAAGTAACTAAGTGGTTAATTACTAAAGGTAATTAAATAAAGGATAATTACTTTATTAAAAGTAATTAAGTAAATGTGATTAAGAGTTAATCACTTTGTTATTAATTAAAGAATTAATTAATAATTGGTTAAGGATTATTTGATTTATTATTAATTAATAAAAGGATTAAGGATAATTAATTAAGTGATTAATTACCTGTAAAAGTAATTAATTAAGAAAGAAGTTTAATTAATGAAGTAATCATTAATTAATAATTAATTATTAATTAATAATTTAAGAATAATTAATTTATAATTTAGTTTTAATTACTAAATGTAATTAATCAAAGGTGATTAATTAAAAGTAACTAATTAAATATGATTAATTAAAAGTAATTAATCAAGTGTGATTAATTAAAAATAATTAATCAAGTAAAATTAATTAAAGGTAATTAAGGAATAATTACCAGAATAATTAGAGGATAATTAATCAAGGTTGATTAAATTTTTTTAAGGTAATTAAGAGGAAATTACTTAGTTTAATTTGGAGTAATTAATCAGGATGATTAATTAATATGGTAATTAAGTAAGAATTACTTAAAGTAATTAAGTGATAATTAATCAAGGAAGATTAATTGAAATGGAATTAAGTAATGTGAGTTAATTAATTAATTTGTAATTAAATAAATGAATAGTAAATGGATTGAAGATAATCCAAGTATTTAATTAAATTAATCAAGTTTGAATCAAACTTGTTTATGAATGATTAATGATTGGATGATATATCATTGGAGTAATTAATGATATTGGTTGTTGACATTGATTGATGGGTGATGATGTGAATATGCTATATCTGATTGTGATATATACGCTGCTTTGTGATATGTATAGATGCATGTGATAATAGATGCTTATCTATCTGTGTTGTGAATACACCCATTTATGTTAAGTGATATTTCTAAATATCTATTGTTTAAATCCCTTAAGTACAACTTGGACATTAAAATGGCATTTGGTTTCGGTGAGACCGGGATCGGGTTTCCATATTTGGATATCCGAAAAACACATCAACTCCAATTAAACGTAGGACGTTAATCCAAGTGGAGCAAGTGAAGACTCGAGGTGTAAGGGCTATACGTCAGTACAACTCTGGGGGTGATTCCGTAATGAGTTTGACGGAATAGTGCTTATAGATTCGAGATAGTGATTAGAGTGCAAGGGCTATGGTCGTTGACTCTGAGGGTGATTCCAAAATGAGTGCAACGAGATAGTGCCTTCAGTTTCGTTTGAACCCGGAACGAACGTGTATGGATTGAATGCTTTCAGCACATCGTCAGGCGGACGATGAGCATTCTAAGATAATTGGTCCTATAAAGGTAATCGCAGCCTCAAGCCTCATCAACCGGGAATGGCTAAAACAGGGGAGGTGCAGCAAGGCTTCGTGGGTCGCTCCCACTGGAGAGCAAGATACATCCCTGTCTAGAAGTCCCTTTATATTTCGGCTGTGTGGGCAGTTGGTCTGCAGCCAACTGCGGGGTGGTCTTGTTCGGGACTGTTCAGTAAGGAATGGTTCCGGCCTTGTGTTGCAGAGGATGAAGGGAGTAATCCTCGGTACGGTGATTTAGGCCACGTACTGTGACGGGCGGTACCCCAGTAGCCCTGCCATTGATGGAAACCCATTTTCCCTACGAGACCCTACGGTTTTGTTTGTATTACCCACTTTTGTGGCTAGTAGCTGGAATTTAATAGATGTAACAATTTCGGCTATTTTCATATTTACTTGAAAACCCTAGACACTATTGTAATATCACTGGATTTCCTATCAATTGTTTTGGTTAGCGTAAGGTAAAAACTTTTCCATGTTTATGTGTGGGAAGTCTTACGTGATACCTTTTCTTTCAAAGGATTTTCTAAAGTTAAGCAATCTTAAACCGTTTACTCACACCAGACCCCTGTCTGACCCGAGTGTTTATTTTCTGTTTTATTAAACCCTTGGGTACTCATATTATATATGAGTAGTCAAGTGATTCAGGTTATCTCTTGACGAATTCTGGAGGAGCTATGGAGCAGGAGGCTTCAGCGTGTAGATATATAGTTAGAGTTTCCGCTGTGTGTTATTCTGTGTTGCTATTCTTGTATTGTATTAGACAGAAATGATATAACTGTCTAAATTGAGATATTTTGATGTGTACTCTGATGTATATGATACAATGTATACGTTCTATATTATATTTAAATCGTTCTGCTGTGAGATTCTGATGTGTTGTTTCTTTTTCTTCTCTTCCTTTTCTTCTTATATCCCTTTCTTTCTTATTTAGTGATGCGATTTTCCAGGAGTGGAGAGTCGGGTCGCTACAGCTGGTATCGGAGCAGTTAGGTTGAGTGAATACCTAGGCTCTGGAGATGTGTCTATCTTGAGAGAGCGTACTTGTAATTTTTATATAAATATATTTTTATATAACTACCTAATCAGTTGGGTTATCTATTCAGATTTTCCAACATAAGTTATAAAGGTAGATAAGGTAGAAGTGTGTGGAACACGACTACCACTAATGGAAGAGGTTTATATGTTGTGGTTGGAGGTGTTCATCGAGATTGTAGATCTATTACCGTCTCGAATAAGTTTTGTAGATTGGTGAAAGGATTTCTTTGAGTCCAGAGGAAGTCTTTTTCAAGAATTGGAGTATATTCTTGAAGTGTGAGGTTGTTTTGCTCTCAAGTGAGCGGGATTTCTAAGAGTTGAGTTGTCCGCTGAGGGGAAGTAAGTGGTGGTACCTTGATAGCTTCAGGTAAGAACAGCTGTGTAATGAGATGCAGTATCCATTGATGGTTCTGAAGATGATTCTTTTGGAGCCAGATTTAGATGGCGTTGGAAGAGCATTGATGCCTACTGCAATAAAGATTCGAATGTTTAGAGATTCTCTAGATCTCAAGTAAGGATGTCTTATCCATATTGAAGTTTGAGACTAAGGTCGATGAGTTACCTCATTTCGGGCAAGGTCTCATTTGTTTTCTTAAGAAGATGAGTGGTTGGTGTTTGGTTTGGAGCCGAGTTTCTTGAGAAGATGTCTACTCGTCTCAAGGACTTTTGGCAGAATTGGATGATAGTTTTGAGTTTCAAGGAACTTTTGGGTTAAGAATGATCTTTTGACTTAGGTGTATCATTGAAGTGAAGTTTGGAAGCAGCATGGACCTATTTCTTCGATGATTTAGTAATCTTTGGAATTCTACTATCAGCAGACCAGGCAGATGGTGAAGCTTATCCATTTCTTTTGGGAGGCTCAGCAGAGCGGGATATTTGTTGGAAGTGATCTATCAGTTTCTGATAGGTGAGCCATTGTGGAAAGGTTTATCTTGAATAGGAAAAGCTGTTCTAATAGGTGAGACAGTCCTTTGGAATTAGAACTGAGTGGAATCACAAAAGTGACTGGCGATTAGTTTGGGAATTTTTGAGTATTCTTTGGTTTGAGATTGAGGCATCTCAAGTAGAGGTGAAAGCTTTGGAAGTAGTCAGAGATTTTCTTGATGTCTTTGAGAAAATCAAAAGTTGACCCGAATCGGAGATTGAGTTTTCTTATCAACTTGGAATTCAGGAGTAATTTTGATGGTTCAACCATGAAGGGGGATGACTCTTAGAGCAAGAAGAGTTTGGTGAGGCAGCTCAAGATTCTTTGGAGAAGGATTGATCATCTTATTCTAAGTTAAGATTCTTCTAAGATGTTTTGACCAAGTGGAAGGGTCACTAAGATTTTTATGAGTCGGATGAATTGTGTATGAAGAAGGATTGTGCTCGTGTTCTTCGATAGCATTCTTATCTGCTCTAGATCAGAGTTGTGCAGCGGAAGCGAGTTGGGAGTTATTCTAGTATGGGAGCAATCGGGAATTGCAGTAAAGAAATTTCTACAGGAAATTCAAGTATGAAGGAATTTTCTGGATTTGGTTGGCAAGGTTGTCAAGTGCAACTGTTTGGCTATTCCAGATAGGAGAGGTAGGTTGAAGTCCATTGATGCTTGTGGAATAAGAGTTGTATTTTGGATTTCAGCAAATTATTTTTGGGAGAGCCATTTTGTTGAGTAGGTCCTGGAGATTTGGTTTGAGTTGGTCCTGTTGTTTCTTGAAGCAATCAGCAAGGGTTAGGCTGATCAGGAATATTGGAGGTGACTCAGACCATCTGAAGAGTTGTGCAGTTAAGAATTGAGAAAATTTGGAATGTGTGGTCAGAGTTTGGATATTGATTTGGTTTTATCCGATCAAAGGAGATATAAGATTGGGTAAAACTGGAAAGTTAGCTTCAGGGGTATTTTGAGTTTTCCTGTATTCTCTGAAGATTTGATTTTGATCTACAGGATTGAATTGCCAGTTTGGATAACTGGAATTCATTGTATTTCACATATCTCTGAGGAATATGTGTATGATTCTTTGAGTGATAGAATCAGCAGTTCAGAGGAATCTAGTAGTTGGGATGGTTTTGAGTCTAATCTGATATCTTGTTCAGATTTGTAGGTTCAGGAGAGGGAGTTCTTGGTTTTAATAGTGTAGTTAATTAAGATTTTGTAAAGTGAGTATTCCAGTATAGGTACTTGGAAACTCTAGATAATATTAGGAGATTCTATTCAGAATTTTTCTGGATAGATAAAATTATTTGTTTGAATTGGTTGCTATGATTGATTGTTTGATTGCTAATTTAAATTCTTTAGCTGGGTTATTAAATTTTTTTGCTTTTAAATTTCGGGGACGAAATTCTTTTAAGGGGGGAGGAATGTGACGACCCGGAATTTTGAGCAATATCAATTTAATAATCTTTGATAATAATTAAATTGATTTGATCATTTTATATTACAAATTGACAAGTTAAATTTATTTTAAAGATTGATAATAATAATTTGTTAATATCTATTAATATTTTTCTTTGCAATATAAATAGGCAAGATTAAATTCTTTTGAAGTTTATAATAATTTGATTTGGAAATATTTATTTTGGTAAATAAGAAGTTTTTAATGTAATAAAACTTTATATTCAAATTGTAATATATAAATGTATATATTGTGATTTGAATTTGTTTTAAAATTTAATATGGAAATTTACAAATTTAATGTTAGAATGTTTTTCTATTTGAAATGTGTATATATATTTGTATATATATTTGAAATAGGAAAATTATTAATTTGAATTTAATAAGAGTTTTCAAATTTGAATATATTTAGTTTTGAAATTTGAAATGATATTTAAGATTTAAATAAAAGTTCATTTGTTTTAATAGTTTTTCATTCTAATTTTATAATTATCTAACATTATACAAATATTTATATATATATATAGCTTAAAGAGATTATTAAAAATAAAATAACATTTTAAAGAAAACATTAATAAAACAATAATAATAACACTTGTTAATGTATGTTATGACATTTGTAAGTCAATATACATAGGTGTAAGTTAGTTAATGCATCATAGTAGGCAAGTGTCATTTATTTTAAAATCTAAAAATAAAAATATGAGTAAGAAAAAGATTTAATTTTCAGGTAAGAAATCACTTTCTTCTTTCAAACAAAAAAATACAAAACAAAGTTCAAAAGAAGTAAATATTGAGATCTGTAGAAAATTTGGAAAATTTGAATCTAAGGAGGAATCTGGAATTCAAATTCTTCGAAGAGCTAGAGATTAAACATCAACATATAATTCTGTAATCAGCAGCATTCATATGTAAACTTCAATAGACAAATTCAGATACAACAATAAAAGATCTGTTCTCAACATGCAAGAAATTTGGAAGAAGCCTGGAAAACAGTTTTCTTATCTACTCTCTGTTCTTTGCTAATCAGGTGAGTAAAACAAATTTTAAAAACAGTTAAAGCCTGGATTTTGTTTTGTTCTTGAGATGAAATCTTGTTGATATGTCTGAATTCTTAAATTTAATTGATGCATGTTGATGAATGATATTGGAGATGCCTGTAGACATAAATGTAAGTTCTGTGTATTATGATAAGTGTTCAATTTCATAGCAAAATAAAAATAAAAATGTTGAATTCAAATTAGTTGATGATTTGTAAACAAAGATGGTTTGAAATCAATTGACCTTTCATCTAAAAATAATTATAGACTGTTAAACTTTGTAATTAACTTGAATTTTAAATTTCAGAGTAAAAAGAATAAATTGGGTTAAAAATTATTATAACAATTTTAGCTTTTGATCTCATAATTGGATTCATAATGCCAAATCATGATTTTTAAGATCTGTATCTTGATTTTTAGATTTGAATTCAAGGAGAATTTTCAAGTTTCTTGTTTTGGGCATTTCGGCCAACTAATGGCGAACTACGGCGAATCAGAGGTCGTGGGTTGGGTTGAAGGTGGTTGGTGTGTCGTTGATCAAAGGAAAATTACTATCGTAATTTTTAATGTGTTGTGGTGATCGGAATTCGATCAATTAGGGTTTAGTACCTGTTTTTCGGCTGTTAAGCTCTGTTGGGTTTCGCGGCAACGTGAAGTAACCGGAGGCGATCGGGTTGTTGCCTAAGGTTAGGGGGTGTCGTGGCGAAGCTTGGGTAAGGATGGCAAGGCGTCTCGATTAATAGTTCATCGGCGGTGATCAACTTATGTTGGTCATTGGGTTCAGGCAGTGGGGTAGATAACGAAATTTCGATTTTGATCGAAGTCTTGTTTTTTGGGTTGTGCGTATGGGTTCTGAGGTCTAGTGCGACCTAGTGATGACCGGAGAAGGGTTCGTCGTTGGCGGGGTTGGGCGTGCACGTTAACGTGCACGTTGACATGATTTGATTTTGGGTTCTGGAAAAGGAGGGGAGGGAACTCGAAGCCTTCATCGTGATTTTGATGATTGGGCTCGAAGCAGGAAATAGGGTGGAAAGCTTGGGAAAGTCTCGGGGTTGACGCGAGTTTTTGGAGAGGGGTTCTCGGGTTTTTATTTAGCTGTTGTGTGATCGAGTTTGTATGGGTTTAACTGCATTGTTAAGGAAGTTTTGATTCAGTAATTTGGTTTTCGAAATGTTGATTTAAGTTTAAACAAAAATAAAACTAGTTTTCTCTTATAAACTAATTCGATTTTAAAGTTAAGTTTTAATAAATTTTATATTCTGAAACATAAAGTTTTAAAAATGAATTAAATGGATTTTAATAATGAGTATTATATTTTATTGAATCACTTTGTAAAGTTCAAACATTTTAATTTGAATGTTTCAATGGTTTTAATTAAAATTGATTTCTAAAGTATTTTATTTTAATTAAGTTAAATAATTAAGATTTAGAGATCAATTAAAAATAAGGATTATCTTTAGTGATTTAGAATTTGAATTAATTAAAGATAATTACATTTGTAAAGATAATTGAGATAATTAAATCATTTTTAATTATCGAGATTTAATTAAGATAATGGTTTCTTAATTAAGAATCTTTTAATATAGTAAGTTAAGAACCATTTAATTAATTTTAAATGATTAAGTTAAATAGTTAATTAAGTAATTAACTTGTGATTAATTAAGATAATCACTTTGGATTAATCTAATATAATTACTTTGGAAGTAATTAAAGTAACTAAGTGGTTAATTACTAAAGGTAATTAAATAAAGGATAATTACTTTATTAAAAGTAATTAAGTAAATGTGATTAAGAGTTAATCACTTTGTTATTAATTAAAGAATTAATTAATAATTGGTTAAGGATTATTTGATTAATGATTAATTAATAAAAGGATTAAGGATAATTAATTAAGTGATTAATTACCTGTAAAAGTAATTAATTAAGAAAGAAGTTTAATTAATGAAGTAATCATTAATTAATAATTAATTATTAATTAATAATTTAAGAATAATTAATTTATAATTTAGTTTTAATTACTAAATGTAATTAATCAAAGGTGATTAATTAAAAGTAACTAATTAAATATGATTAATTAAAAGTAATTAATCAAGTGTGATTAATTAAAAATAATTAATCAAGTAAAATTAATTAAAAGTAATTAAGGAATAATTACCAGAATAATTAGAGGATAATTAATCAGGGTTGATTAATTTTTTTTAAGGTAATTAAGAGGAAATTACTTAGTTTAATTTGGAGTAATTAATCAGGATGATTAATTAATATGGTAATTAAGTAAGAATTACTTAAAGTAATTAAGTGATAATTAATCAAGGAAGATTAATTGAAATGGAATTAAGTAATGTGAGTTAATTAATTAATTTGTAATTAAATAAATGAATAGTAAATGGATTGAAGATAATCCAAGTATTTAATTTAAGGATTAATTAAATCAATCAAGTTTGAATCAAACTTGTTTATGAATGATTAATGATTGGATGATATATCATTGGAGTAATTAATGATATTGGTTGTTGACATTGATTGATGGGTGATGATGTGAATATGCTATATCTGATTGTGATATATACGCTGCTTTGTGATATATATAGATGCATGTGATAATAGATGCTTATCTATCTGTGTTGTGAATACACCCATTTATGTTAAGTGATATTTCTAAATATCTATTGTTTAAATCCCTTAAGTACAACTTGGACATTAAAATGGCGTTTGGTTTCGGTGAGACCGGGATCGGGTTTCCATATTTGGATATCCGAAAACCACATCGACTCCAATTAAACGTAGGACGTTAATCCAAGTGGAGCAAGTGAAGACTCGAGGTGTAAGGGCTATACGTCAGTACAACTCTGGGGGTGATTCCGTAATGAGTTTGACGGAATAGTGCTTATAGATTCGAGATAGTGATTAGAGTGCAAGGGCTATGGTCGTTGACTCTGAGGGTGATTCCAAAATGAGTGCAATGAGATAGTGCCTTCGGTTTAATTCGAGCCCGGAACGAACTTGTACGGATTGAATGCTTTCAGCACATCGTCAGGCGGACGATGAGCATTCTAAGATAATTGGTCCTATAAAGGTAATCGCAGCTTCAAGCCTCATCAACCGGGAATGGCTAAAACAGGGGAGGTGCAGCAAGGCTTCGTGGGTCGCTCCCACTGGAGAGCAAGAGACATCCCTGTCTAGAAGTCCCTTTATATTTCGGCTGTGTGGGCAGTTGGTCTGCAGCCAACTGCGGGGTGGTCTTGTTCGGGACTGTTCAGTAAGGAATGGTCCCGGCCTTGTGTTGCAGAGGATGAAGGGAGTAATCCTCGGTACGGTGATTTAGGCCACATACTGTGACGGGCGGTACCCCAGTAGCCCTGCCATTGATGGAAACCCATTTTCCCTACGAGACCCTACGGTTTTGTTTGTATTACCCACTTTTGTGGCTAGTAGCTGGAATTTAATAGATGTAACAATTTCGGCTATTTTCATATTTACTTGAAAACCCTAAACACTATTATAGTATCACTGGATTTCCTATCAATTGTTTTGGTTAGCGTAAGGTAAAAACTTTTCCATGTTTATGTGTGGGAAGTCTTACGTGATACCTTTTCTTTCAAAGGATTTTCTAAAGTTAAGCAATCTTAAACCGTTTACTCACACCAGACCCCTGTCTGACCCGAGTGTTTATTTTCTGTTTTAGTAAACCCTTGGGTACTCATATTATATATGAGTAGTCAAGTGATTCAGGTTATCTCTTGACGAATTCTGGAGGAGCTATGGAGCAGGAGGCTTCAGCGTGTAGATATATGGTTAGAGTTTCCGATGTGTGTTATTCTGTGTTGCTGTTCTTGTATTGTATTAGACAGAAATGATATAACTGTCTAAATTGAGATATTTTGATGTGTACTCTGATGTATATGATACAATGTATACGTTCTATATTATATTTAAATCGTTCCGCTGTGAGATTCTGATGTGTTGTTTCTTTTTCTTCTCTTCCTTTTCTTCTTCTATCCCTTTCTTTCTTATTTAGTGATGCGATTTTCCGGGAGTGGAAAGTCGGGTCGCTACATATACTAATAGGGAACTTGCAGAGGGAGAACATGTATGGTAATAATGTAACAATCAGCAACAGACATATATTATCAATGATCAAATAAATAAATATAAACAACAGGGCATGGTGTCATATATCACAGGTGAAGAATTACAGATAAATAGCATATCATATATAACAATCAACTAATTAACAATTCAATTTAGCAGCATGTTTCAATAGTCGTTTAAAATGAAATCAAATTTAATAAATATAAGAATGTTAATCGTGAGTGATTTCTCACCTTTCGAGGCTAGATATGAATGAGAATGAGATGAGTTCCGAATCCAAGCACGAATTCCAAATTAAAGCAAGATTGGGCACGAATTTGATGATTAAAGCTAATAATAAGGAATCGATGAAACAATTAGAATCAGCTTGATATGAATTGAACTAAATGTGTGTGTATGTGTGTGTGTATTCTAAAAATTAATTTAAAACATATATAAAAGTAAAATCTTTATGTATATATTTTCAAATCGCTATTTAACTTAACTCTTATGAGATAAATTTCTCTCTCTCTATATATATATATATATATATATATATATATATATATATATATATATATATATATATATGGAAACCAGACTAATGTATACTCGTATATATATATATATGCTAATATAAACTTATACATTATACAACTTTGTATATATACACACAAAATTTAAAAATCAATGTTATAAACTTATATACATATATATTAATATATACATATATATATATATATATAAACTCACGTGCTTAATATATTTTAAAACTAGTATTCATGTATACATATAGATAAACCAATATATAACATATATATAACCGCAACACAATATATATATAAAGCCATGAATGAAATGTAACTCACATATATGCAGCAAGTATATGCAAAAGCAAATATACCCAAGCTGTATGCAGACAAGACTTTTACATCCACTAACATAAATATAAACATATATGACTACCATATACTCGATATAAATATATATATATATATATATATATATATATCTTATGACAGAACATATGTAAAATATATATATATATATATATATAACTTATTACAGGTCACTTTACACAAACCTATCACTCATATAAAAATATATAACTTATATACTATATATATAAACGTATGACCATTATATAGAATCAGCAAAACATAAATATATATATATAAACAAATAAATAAATAAAAATATTTATATAGATATACCTTGCCGAGGTTTATGCGAGGAGAAAGGAGTGGGGTTCGGGCTACGTGGGCTGAGTCGAAGCAAGGAGGAGGGGAGACTCGGCGGAGAGGGAGGAGAAGGTGGAGCCGAGCTAGAGGATTTGGGAAGAGGAAGGGGAATTTGGAGCAAGCGGCTAAGGAGGAGGAGGGAGGTCATGTGAGGGAGAGGTGATGAGCAGTGGGGACCTGACGAGGCAGAAACGGGGAGGACGCGGCTGTACGTGGATCTGGGGTTCGATGATGATCATGTGTTGTTTCCGGGGCTTGCGCGTGGAGGGGAGAGGTGGAATGGATGATGTCTGGGTGGAGTTGGAAGGGGATGAAGGTCATGTCTTGGGGTTATGGCATGCAGTGATGGGTGGTCACGTGGAGGTTGCGGGGATTGAGAGTGGAAATATGCAAAGATAAATTTCGTTCAAAATGAAAAGTAGCTGAATAACAAACCAGCGAATTTTGAAACCAATTAAAACCAAAGGTCATGACTGTTGAAATCTGGGATTCCAATATTTAATGGTTATTAGCATTATTTGATGGAAAAACGAATGGTCACGGGATATCCAAAAGCCAAACCGCGGAACTGGTACGGAAATCGTTTTGTAGATTACGCTGTCTCCCGGACTCCAAAACACACAAGCGAATAGACTACGGAGATCAGCACGACGAGATGATCAAAATGGTATACAGATATCAGTGGTATGATCATTCGATCAAAATCGATATTCGGTACCGAGAATGCTGCTAATTTGCCAAAAATAAGATAAACGGAGCAATAGCAGTCCAAATTTGGCAAAATAAAATATGACGTCTCACTCAAAAAACGATAAAATAAATTATTGTGTAAAAATATTCTGGTTTGAAATACATTTTATTATCATCAGGTAGTAACTGATTTAATTTTAAATAAAATTACACAATAAAATAAACTTTCATAATTTCTTATGAAAATTTACCATTTAATATGTTTATATAGACGTACTGCAAATATCAAATTTTATTTTCAAATTTTATTATTTAAAATTTCACAAAAATTCAATTAAATTACGATATTAAAACCAATAAAATTTACGGGTCGTTTCAATTTCTAAGCTACAAAACTTCAACTTTGAACCCTTATTTCCATTAAAACGTAAAAATGAACTTATGGAGGCAAAACTAAAGTTTAAAAGTTGAAAACATTTCACTTTCAAAAACAAATTCAAACCTTCGACAAAAGTGGATTTCAACGTCGCTTTGGGTCAGCTAATTGCTAACTTCATGTTACGAACCCATATTGTAACACCCGCATTTTTATATAGTTAGAACTTAACAGATAACGATAAGCAATGAAAATAAACAATTATGGAATTTTCAAAATATGGCTTTGGAACTTTGGAACTTGTACCATTGCATCCGAGGCGATTTTCTGATCAGTTTCCATATATAGCAGTTCAAAGTCCGAACCAATATGAAGAAGTTAAGAATGAAACATAATAAATAACCGAACAAATATATATATATACATATATACATGTAACGCGGATATGGACTGACCAGAAGGTCTACCCAATAGGCGCAATGGTCGACCACCCGTCGACCGTTTGTTAAGGGCGTCAACCGCCTGGTCCACCCGCACATGGCCTGGACGAAAATTCATCCAGGTACGTGCAGTGAAACTGCCCTATGACGTGGTGGCTTCAGGTTCAATCCAAGAATCCAACGGTCTGAGGTCTCCAAGCTCCAATATAAATAGGACCCTAGGCCTAGCTATCTTCTCACAATTAGATTTCCTTCTATGGATTCATTGCCTAAGGCTGAACTCTAAAAAGAAAATAATTTCTAGGAAGAAGATCTTCTAAATTAAAATATTATACACTTTGGAAGAAGGGGATCCAGAAGGACTATGGAGCCAAGCGGAGCACAAGCGAAGCTAAGGACGACGGGTGAGTGGATTTATTTATATATCTTTTAAGTTTAAGATATATTATCATTAGATTCCCATTTAGAAATTTTTTTCAGTAATTAATCATATTAATTAAATTATGCTGAACTATAAGTAAACTTGCAGTCTATTTACAGTATTATTATTTACATACTGTTTCATATGCCTTATTTACATCTTTTTCTATGTTTTGGGTTTTATGCAAGCGTCGATTTTCTTCTATCCTCTCCTTTTTCTTCATGTATGGATTAGAATAGATTAAACACGAATATGGATTAAAAATATTGAAATGAAGATGTAAAATAATAAAAGTTTGAGGAATAGAATTACTGTAATAAATAGCACTAAAATGGAAAAAGTTAGTTTGGGAGTAATTAATATAGAATTACTGTAATAAATTACATTAAACGAAAAAAGTTAATTTGGGAGTAATTATTAGATTAATTGGTCGGTTTAGAGAATAGGATACATTTCTATAACTTAACATCTAAAAGATAGAGACAGACGTAACTGTAAGAATAAAGGAATAAAATGGGAGCTAGCATAAAATAAAGAAACCGTTTTATTTTACACTACTTAAAAATAGTATAAGAAATATTTGGCAGTTACGGATTATTTTTTGTAGTATTATCCAATATTAAGATATGGAAACAGATTATATAGTTTTCATAACTAACCAATAAAATAAAATTGCTTCCTAAAATAGAATGACAATAAAGCAAAGTATGAATTGTAACAAGAAAATAATTAATCATGAATTTAAAATGTAAAAAAATTAATGAGCCTAAGTCTGTATTTAATACGTATGCTATTTAAATAGGAAACTATTATGATAAGTGAATTATGTAATATTAGAGAATTAAAGGGAATTCTATATCATAATAAAAGAAAGCAGACTAGAATAGACAAGAAACGCTTGTAATTATATAAGGGACTATAAAAGAAGAAAACGTAACAATTGCAAGTAGAATTATAACATATATTATAATTAGGAAATAAGAATGGAAAAGTTTATCGTGAGACTTATAATAGATTGGTAAGTAATGGTAATAGAGAACAATAGCAGAAGCTTATTTAAACAACTTATATTAAGTCAATAAGAAAATAAAAAAGAAATGATAAAAGAGGCTTATTTCTTTGAACTTAAGGAGAAATAAGCAAGATAACGAATGTGGCTTATAGTAACAGTATTCCCTATTAGATCTGTGGTAACCTCACAATAATTAGAAGTGAGACGAGGGCAAATAATATGCTAATTAAGTTAAATAAGTAGTTAACAGAGTAAGAAAGTAACCAAAATGCAAGTTAGAAGATTAGACTTAGGGTCTAATGAAAGAATCGAATTGCATTTGGAGCAGCCCAAAAGATGAAGCGCCTAACAAAGCAGTTCATCACGGTTCCAGCAATGGAGAAGCACGTCTAACTTAGAATTTTGGACTAGAAGGTAGTACGAGACTTCAACGTGACGTGAGGATACTCTAGGATGGCCTTTTGGGTAGGCCTAACGAAGCTGCATCCCCAGAGACAGGTCAATAGGTGTTCCATCAAGAGAGTATGCCTTGACTGCATTTGCACTAACGAAACTGACCTACATAGGCAGTCAGAAGGGCTTGGTGTTCGGAGTAGGGTATTCGTATGTCCTGTACTTGCAAGTAAGGTGAAGGATAGTCGCATGCAGATATCATCCAGCATCAAGACCAAGAGCGATTTCGGGAAAGACTAGAGTTAAACTTACAAACAAATGATTCTTTCACTATCGGGACATTAGATGGAAGGGCACCGTCAATTGGATGTTATATTGTTTGTAGTAGGGCATGGCCACTTAACTTTTTAGAAGTCTTTCGATTAGTTGAGGGGTGGCCGCATGGAGCAATAGCCACAATGAGAAAAGGAGATAGACCAACTAGAATATCTATATTGTAGGTCTAACAAAGCTATCCTTTACAGATATAGAAAATCCTCGATTGAGTTCCATACAAGGTAGACCTTGTTGGCGGGATTCAACGAGTAGACAGAACGATTAAGTATAGTGATCAATGTATGCACCGGGTGGTACGTTGCAGATGTCAGAGCATTAGTATAGACTATTGCGGACGCAGTTTTACATTTTCATAATAGACGACGGAACATCTCTACTGTAGGCCTCACGAAGCTGTCTTTTACATATGTAGTCACAGAATGCTATAGGAGCAAGACAATGGAGTCCTTTGCAAGGAGGAGATGGGAGGTACCATGGGTAGTACCTAAGACCAATACGATCATTGGGCATATAGCCACATATATGTATATATTAGTTATTAGGTTTTAATCTACTATGGGGTAGATGGGAACGGTTCATGAACAGATGGAGTATTGTTACCGAATGAACCTAATATAAGAGTAAATGGAAATAAAATGATATATATAGAATTAAGCCTAGAAGTATATAATTTATTCGTTCACCAGAACTTTTGTTTTGGCCCCCTTCTCATAACATGCTATAGGTTAGGTAGATGGCAGGGACTTCTTAGCTTAAAGACACTTGCTTAGAAAGTGTTTTTGTTTAGGTGAGTATTTACTTACTATTATATTTTATTCAATTCCACTGTGAGGTAATTAATTGAGCTCTGATATATTTATCTTTGCCTATTTGCAGGATACCAGATACCCAACTCGGGCTTCAATGGGCTTGGTTTTCACCAATTTTGCAAAAAATCCGGACCATTGGAATTTGGGTTGTTAGATTTAGTATCATACCTAGGTTTAGATTCCTAGTAGACAATGAGTGAACATATTTGTATTTTTTATATAAAATAGGTATACTCTTAAAACCCCAAAGAGAAGTCCATTCCTTTGAGTAAACTAATAGCTGGAGAAAGTTTGGAAAACAACTATGTATATCTAAACTTGGAATGAGGGATTCGAAAAGCTAAAAGACCTCGTATGGCGAAGATTTTTTGATTTAGTAAGGGATATTTAGAAATGTGAAAGTAAATTAAAAAGCCACCTTATTGTCTAGCACAACATTTAATGTAACGACCCAGAATTTTTTTCATTTGAAATCAGATATTTAATTGATTTTAAATATCAACAAGTAAATTTTGTAAGTCGCTGGATTTAATTGGATAATTAAATCAATAATTTAATGTTTGAAATTGCGTAAATAGTTAGAAATTGGGTTTAATGTGATTAAAAATGATTTATAAAGTTATATTAAATCATATTGGAGTTAGAACGATGTTTGTGAACTTTTAAAATTGCAATTAAAAGTTAATTTGTGAAAATTGAATATTTTAATATTTAATTGACAAGTTAAAATAGCCATTTTTCAAATAGTCTCGGATTTCGACGAAACTAGTTTCATCGGATCCATAATGTTATATTATTGTACGGTTTCAAATTTCGTGTCAATCGGATTTACGGTTTGTCCGGGACAAGCCAAAACGCATAGAAATTAGTTTAAATCGATTTAATTTAAATTTGATCGTTTATTTCCGTAACTCACACAGATGATCGAATTAGCTTCCGAAACATGTTTCATTGTGTCCGGAACATGGGGTAAACCTTAGAAACGCCAGCCGGCACGCTTCGTTTGGAGTTCGGAAAATTTCGAGTGAATAGTGTTTCGCCATTTTTCTATAAAAGGACCCCATAATTCACATTTTACACTCAAACCCTAGAAATTAGGCCAGGCCGCCATTTTCAATTCTATGGCCAGAAACTTCTAATCTTTTCTTCTTAATCTCTTTTAATCCATCAACTAATTCAAGAAATCCCCAACAGCAAACTTGTAGAGCATCGCGTGGTTGACAGATCTATATGGCGATGATGGGTTATCGCGCAGTGAGGAGGGAGAAAAGGGACCGCATTCATCAAGGGGTTCGGCATGTTTTTCGAGGCTCAATAATAGCCGAGTTTCACAAGGCTTCGGCCGAAGGTAGAGCTTGGGTTGGCGAATTCAACGGCATCACTTGATCGTTGCATAGTTCGTCGTGCCGGCCGAAATTTTTAACCCTAGATCGTGGGCTATGGGTTCAAAATGCACGGCATCTCCTGGAAACTATCATGGGGAGGAAGAGTAAAGCCACGGCCAGGATGCTTGGATCTGGGTATGGACGGCCTAAATGTAAAAGTAAAAAGAAAATAAAATTTAATTGTAAATTGAATAATATTAAAATTTGTATAATGTTTAAAATGCGATATCTTGTTCATACGAGATCGGAATTGCGCAAAACAAGTTGCGTTGGCTTCGTTTTGATGAATACTACGCAATCGAGCTGGTTTGGAGTCGTTTGGAGCTAGTGAAAATTTCGGGTAAAATTAAACGCACGTTTAATTCTATTCGAAATAAAACGATACAACTATTATCGGAAATTCAAGGTGAGAACTTCTCACTCAATCGAATTGTTTTGATTTAAATTTTAAATGGTTAGATTTAAAATTGCTTAATTGTATGCCTGGATGATAAATTATTATCTATTGATTGTTAAAATAGACATTATACGCCGTATATTAAGCGGATGTTATTTATTAAAAACATATACCGCGATAATTCCAACTCGTATGGAATTGGTATTATATATGTACTTGGAGTTGATTTCCCGCATTATATAGCGGATGAGACCCTATTACGCCGCATAATAGCGAATAGTATTTTATAAATCCCATATACTACGATATTCCGTCTCGAAGCGGAATTGGTATTGTGCTAACATCTTTGGATGCAGGGAAACAGGTTGGAGGGATCCAACTGGATTCCTCAAATAATTGAATTGGTTTCAATGTTGTGTGTTGATCTATTTATTGATCTATTTATAATCTGCGTGATTATCTTTGTGATTGGAATCGTTAAAGGCTAAATTTTAGCCGAATATATTTTTGGTATCGTTAGATGCCGAAAATAAATAAAATTTGATTTTTGAAAATTTAAGTTGAGAATTCATAATATAATTTAATTTTGGAATTTATTCATTTTAAATAATAAAAAACGTTGTAATTTTTATGTTATAAAATTTATGATTTTTGTGAAATATAACCGAAATGTGATTTTCGAAATAAGTAGATGATTAATTTATAAAATGGTTTAAATTGGGATTTTTGAAATATTACAAATGATTTATGTAAAAGATTTATAAAATTGATATTTAGAAATTAAAATATTGGAATTATAAAACGAATTTTTATAAGTATTAAAATGGAATAAAAATGGATTTCATAAGTGGATGAAATCTATAGATTTATAAATTGTGAAGTTATAAAATGAATAGATTTTGTAAAATAAAAGATTTATAAGTAATTAACTTATAAATTGGATTTTGGCGTGTAAATGGAATATGGATAGAATTTATTAATAACGTGATTTTATGAGTTGAAGTTGTTATAAAGTATAAATGGAATTTTTAAATGTTGTTTTATAAATCCAAAATCGACTTATTTTGATAAGTTTAATTTTTTAGCTTATTAAAGGAGATATATCCACGATTTTGGGACAGTGGATAATCCTTGAGATAAAATATGTAGAAATTGAATTTGGTTAATGAAGTATATTTTCACGATTTTGGACGGTGAATAATATATTAACGAAATATTTTGAGAAAGTGATATTTTAAATAGAATTAAAACGATTTAAAAATGTTTTAAAATGTATTAAGTATCGAAACCATAGATTTCAACATTTATTGTTGAAATAGATGTTTCAAGAAATAGAAGGAAATGGTTGACTATAACACTGTTGTTATAGTAAATGATTTCCGAAAGGAAATGTTTTATATAGTATTGGGATTTATATATGTATTTTAAGTTCGTATCCCTATACTAATGATTTTGGGTTGTCGTAACGATGTTTTACGCAACATTCGTTTTGACCCAAATAAATGTGTTTAAGAGAATGTTTTCCTTATAGAATAAAATATATACTTAATTTGGATTTAAGTATATTGAATATTTTCCAAGTGTTGAAAATAAATAGATATGTGAATTACTTATTATTAAATAAGTATGGAAATGTTTTTTTTCAATATGAAGTGAACGTTTTGAGATTTTATCTTTTAAAGATAAATTGAAAATGAATATTAGAAATCGATTTAAAAACCGTATATTCATAGAATATTTGGAAATGTAAACTCAATATGGAAGTTATAAAAGAAAGGGAAATTTGTTTAAAAATAAACATTGATTTATTTTTAGAAAGTGTGGAAATAAATTTACGAATTTGGAACGTAAGTTTAATAAATCGGTAAGAATTTATTTCATTAGTTTAAATGAACCATTTTGAAATGGAAGTTGTAAGGGTGTAAATTGATTCGAAATTGGTTTTCAAATGGTTGAAGTGTCGAAGATATGTATCTTATAAAGATATTTTTGAAAATAAATAATTTGGGAAATTATTTGAAATCGGGTGATGTTGTGAATATTGATTGATAGTTAAATAACCGACTATCAATATTGATCCTTGAGTGGCTATTTGTTGTGAATTGGTTGAAATTGAATGCTACACCTATTTTTTTAAATTATTGCGCTCGTTATTTGGATTACCCATTCCGAATAGTGATACGACGTAATGGATAGCATTGAAGACCGGTGGTGAAGACCGGGTATTTTTGAAAATGATAGGATGACCTATCGATTGTCTCTGCACCGTTAGCTACGGTATGGAGATTTCCTTTGTGATGGGAAATTCGATCGGGATTGTGAATACCCGGATTGCAAGGGCTTCTTTGGAAGCGCCTTCGGTTCTGTTCAAACCCGGAACAGACTTGTATGGTTACATGTCTGACATTACATTTTGAGATATAAAGCAGATTTCTTTCAAATACATTTTCGTTAGTGACGGAGAACTTATTCTCTTAGCTTAACACCCTTAGAGGTTATGTAGTTGAAGGTTATCAGCGATATATTCCCAATTTGGTAATGTATCATGCTGAGTGTTGTTGTGTGATGATTATTTATTGATCATTTGTTAATCAAAGCGTGGCTTTGTGAAAAAGCGTAGCTTTGTGGACGAGACTTCGTCAGACCTCACTCCCCGGAAATGGTCAAAACAGGAATATGCGGCAAGGTTATGAGGGTCGCGCCCTTTAGGATATGTCATTTCCTTTTGGAAAGGGTGGTATTATGGTATGGAGCCTAGATACTTACTCATGTTGACACACTATATTTATTACTGTGTGATGTTGGTTATCGAGCGCTCGGATAAAGGTCCAAAGGGATCGGGGGGTGGCATATTCATGTAGTAGTTGCCTAGTTACAAAAGTAACCCGGTCTTGTGTTGGCAGAGATCTAACCGTAACGTTAGGTTCTCGGGACGTCCTGCCAGAGGCGATCCCATTGACAGTAGGAAGTTTCTTAGCCTGACCATTTGTTGGAAATCCAAACAAAACAATACGAGCCTTGTACGGTTTTAGTTGTATAACCTGTCTCATCAGGAGGTAGCTATAGCAGGCATAATATAATGGTACCTGTGCTGGCTAAGATTTATATTCTATTTTTGAAATGCTTTTATCACTATGCACTAATAATAATAATAAAAATCAAATGATTTGTTTCGCGTAGTAAGCATCTTTGACTATCATAAGGAGAAATCTCCTCCAATTCTGCGTTTGCATTGTTTGTGTGCGGAGAGGCCTTATGGTAGTTTCATTTTCCAAAAGCATTGCGGATATTTTCCACTTCTATTGTTGTTGTTGTTTTAAAAGTTAAATAACTGTATTTAAGTTATCACACCAGTCTCATGACTGACCTGGAGTTTATTGTTTTCCTTCCTAAACTCTGAGTGCCCATAATTTTCCACACAGGCAGTCTAGAGTCAGGTTATCAGGTCATTCTGGATTCAGGAGTGCTTTGGAGCTCAAGTGGCGAGCTGGATGGCGAGTCGTATTACTTGTGTATGATATTATCTTTTCCGCTGTAGAATTCGCTTGTAAGGACATGTTTGTATAACTATCCATTGTCCAGTTGTGTTGTATATTGTTGCTGTATACTCTGATGATAATGTAATGTAATAACTGAGATAGTTCTTTGTTTTAAAGTATTCATTTATCTATTATATGTTGTTCTGCTGTGATATGTGAGATTCTGATATTGTTTCTGTTCTATCTTTTTCTTACTTCTTCTATCTTTTTCTTCTACCTCTTCTTTTTTTAATCCCTAAGGGTTCGGTTTTCCGGCATTCGATTGTTCGGCATTTGATATAGTGGACGTATTGATGTCGATTCTCGGAAGTCGAAGAATCGGGTCTTTACATTTAAACTCTTAAGAATTGTAATACAAATTTTTGGAAGAATTTAAAGTTTTAACTTAGAAGTATGCAGCCTTATAAACATGAGAAGTTGGAGAGAAACAACTTTAAAGTATTTTTGAATTTGAAAACAGATAAATATATGGTTTAGTAAAATATAGACTTTAATTGAAAATTAGTATTTTTGGCTATAGTGACGATGTTTTATGCGACATATAGCCAGGTATAAACGTATTTTGAAATCCTTATACAAGTACGTAAAAATATTTTTCTGGCTGTAAAGAAATTAAAGCTGTTTTGAAAAAAAATATGGGTTAGATGATTTAAGTGGTTGGAGTAAGCTTATGGATATTAATATAGGTTCAGTAAAAGGATGGAACACGTCAAGACTCAACTTTAAGGGTGGAGAGTAGACACAAATATTTAGCATAAGTCATAACCGCGACTCGGACAACCCGGAGGAGGATAGTTTAGGCTTTAATTTGTTAAGGAGGAGGAACGCGACGCGGCAGCAAAGAAAAAAACAAGCCGACCCGATCGACCTTTTACTAAGGCAAGTCGACTGCCTAAGTTCATTCGAACGCGTATAAATGTGTGCACCCTTCTATCCTTCCTCATTCTTATTTCCTCCTCCCGAAGACAATAGCCGCACCCAAAATCCACCCCTTCCAACCACCCAACGCCTCAAAAAATCCACCGTTTCTCTCATGGTTAGTGCCAAATTGAATCGTGTCGTGAGATCTACTCGGATCCATACTTCTTTTTCAAAAATCTGAGAGTTTTTCGCCATGCCTTCAAGACCCTCTGTAGTCCACCGTTTTCCCTAACTTACACTATAGGAGATAGCATGGTGCCAGAGTGATAGAAGGATTATGCGGTCTTACTTTAATACGGCCACTTACTAGATTTTGCAAGGAAGGGTGATGAAGTTTTTTGATTATCCAGACACCCCTTTAGAGCAGCTCATTTTGGACATAGGGCTACGATAGAATTTAAGCCATGAGACATTCGAGCGGCGAGCATATCCTAGGTTAGTACGTCATTTCGATGCTAACTTACATACTAGTGATGAGGATGAGGGGTTGGCCTTCCAGTCAGAGGTCAAGGGAGTGAGGATAGTATTTTTCGAGACCCAATCGGCGAGTATTTTAGATGTTAGAGGACATGGGTTGGAGATAGGACATATTGAGATGACGGACATGGCCGTCTTACACCAGATTTTAGTAGATCCATAGCACCCCGACTGGTGCGCTGGATAGTTGTTCCCATTAGCTAGATTGGTTATACGCATTTTGCAACATAACATTTTCCCCAATATGAGGAGTTATGACCAGATCTACCCCATAGTAAGGTAGGCCACCTACGCCATATTCGAAGGCTTGTAGGTGAACTAGGCTAGGATGATTATGACCTAGTACATGACCGCAGCGGGACTTCATCGCTCTACTATGATATATTGTCACCTTTGGACACGGGTCATTAGGTGGGCTGGAGTTGAGATGGAGAGAGAGACTTATAGTGAGTAGGCCCACCCCATGATTGATTCATCCACTCTGAGGAGGATGCATATAGATTTAGACTGGATATAGGCCCCACGGAAGGAGCAGGAGCACGAGCCACATTTCCAGGCACCACGGTACTTTCATGAGCCGCAACACTTTCCTTCGCCACCATTTGGAGGCGGCGTTGGGCACGTAGAGTCACCATGGCCCGCTTGGCCGTCACAGCCTGCGACGTAGAGTGCGTGGGGGTATGGATCTTAGGGGGAGAGAGCAGAACCCTCTCAGCCCTCTCCACCATCGAGCTATGATGACCAGTTTAGGCGCATTGCCGGGGGAAAGAACGGATTGACAGGGAGCACGCGGAACTTCTACGAGGACACCAAGAGTTGGTTAGGACACGGCAGGAGTTAGTTAGAATGCATTAGGAGATTATGACGAGCACTAGGCGGCAGGAGGAGTGCCTTAGCTGTTTAGATTCTTTTATTAGGGCCTTCTTGTGTCAGGCGGACAGTGTCCTAGGCCTCCTAGCCTGAGATAATAGCTATGTTTGCCTACTTATGTCACTTATCTAGCATCACAAGGTAGTAGGGTTTGTTTTCTCTTTCGATATAAAATTGTATTATTATGTGAGCATTTGAAAACTCTGTTGTAATAGTAGATCGGTGTTGATTTTTTTGGCTTTATTTTTGTGGTGTTTACAAATAGAGAATAAGGACATAAGATGTTATTATAAAAAGTAAAAGAAAAATAAGATAACTAAAAGGAAAATAATAAATTTAAAGAAAGCGACAGAAATGTCAACAGAAAAAAATTTAAAAAAAATAATTTCTTGTGTAAACTATGCTCGGAAAAGAAAATAAAGATTTTATAGGATAGCAGCATAAGTTCCAAGCATGGAGAGAGGGGTATGCAAAAGTAAAACAGAGAAATGTGAAGTTTTCCATTTTCTACCTTCTTTCTGACATAAGAAATCGAGTTTAGAAAAATAGATTTTTCTGAGATTCAAATATTAAAAGTTTTGTGTTAGGATTTGGATGAAAAATTGGTTGAACTACACACTATTCAATAGGAGCGTGGAAAATATTGGGTGAAAAATGTTTTAAATTTTCGAAAAATTACATTCATATAGAAATTGCAAGTATATTTAGGTTGTGTGCATCATTTTTAAAAAAATTAAATAAAAAGCATTCATACAGGAGGTACCGCTTAGAAATTCATGTACATGCATACATCTTGTCTTGAAAAGCACTTTTGCATGAAAGCACGGATGGTTGTAAAATTGGATGTACATAAAATAGGTGTAACTAATGTGAGGGATTACGTAAATTTTACCCTTGTCAAATTTCGGGGACAAAATTTCCTAAGGGTAGGAGAATGTAACACCCCGTATTTTTATATAGTTAGAATTTAACGAATGACGATAAGTAATGAAAATAAATAATTCTAGAATTTTCAAAATATGGCTTCAAAACTTGTACCATTGCGTCCGGGGCGATTTTCTAACCAGTTTCCATATATAGCTTATCAAAATCCAAACCAATATGAAGAAGTTAAGAACGAAACAGTATAAGTAACCGAATGAAATATATATATATATATATATATATGTATGTATGTATGTATGTATGTATATGATACAGATATAGGCCGACCAGAAGGTCGACCCAATAAGCATAACCGTCGACCGCCCGTCGACCGCTTGCTAAGGGCGGTCGACCGCCCAGTCGACCCGTGCACGGCCGGGACGAAAATTCGTCCAGGTATGTGCAGTGACGCGTTTTATTGTTTTTACACGATTTGAGCCATACTTTCTTCGATACGATGGCTCCAAATTGCCCTATGACGTGGTGGCTCTAGGTTCAATCCAAGAATCCAACGGTTTGAGGTCCCCAAGCTCCAATATAAATAGGACCTTAGGCCTAGCTATCTTCTCACAATTAGATTTCCTCCCATGGGTTCATTGCCTAAGGCTGAACCCTAAAAAGAAAATAATTTCTAGGGAGAAGATCTTCTAAATTAAAATATTATGTACATAGGAAGAAGGGGATCCAAAAGGACTGTGGAGCCAAGCGGAGCACAAGCGAAGCTAAGGACGACGGGTGAGTGGATTTATTTATATATCTTTTAAGTTTAAGATATATTATCATTAGATTCCTGTTTAGAAAGTTTTATTCCGTAATAATCATATTAATTAAATTATGCTAAACTATAAGAAAAGTTGTATTTTATTTACAGTATTAGTATTTATATACTGTTTTCTATGCCTTATTTACATCTTTTTCTACATTTTGGATTTTATGCAAGCGTCAATTTTCTTCTATCCTCTTCTTTTTCTTCGCGTATGGATTAGAATAGATTAAAAGCGAATATAGATTAAAAATACTAAAATGAAGATGTAAAATAATAAAAGTTTGAGGAATAGAATTACTGTAATAAATTGCATTAAAACAGGAAAAGTTAATTTGGGAGTAGTTATTATAGAATTACTATAATAAATTGCATTAAAACGGGAAAAGTTAATTTGAGAGTAATTATTAGATTAATTGATCGGTTTAGAGAATAGGATACATTTCTTTAACTGAACATCTAAAAGATAGCGATAAACGTAACTATAAGAATAAAGGAAATAAAATGGGAGCTAGTGTAAAATAGAGAAACCGTTGTATTTTACACTACTTCAAAATAGTACAATAAATATCTGACAGTTACGAATTATTGTTTATAGTATTATCCAATATTAAGATATGGAAATGGATTATATAGTTTTCATAACCAAGGAAATAAAATAGAATTACATCATAAGATAGAAGACAATAAAGTAAATTATGAATTGTAACAAGGAAATTATTAATCAAGAATTTGAAGCTGTAAAAAATTAATGAGCCAAAGTCTGTATTTACTACGCATGCTATTTAAATAGGCAACTATTATGATAAATGAATTGTGCAATATTAGAGAGTTAAAGAAAATTCTATATCATAATAAAAGAAGGCAGACTAGAACAGACAAGAAATGCTTGTAATTATATAACGGAGTGTAAAAGAAGAAAAGGTAACAATTACAAGTAGAATTATAAGATAGGTTGTAATTCGGAAATAAGAACTGAAAATTTTATCGTGAGACTTATAATAGATTGGTAAGCAACGGTAGTAGAGAACAATTGCGTAAACTTATTTAAACAACTTATATTAAGCCAATAAGCAAATAAAAAATAAACGATAAAAGAGGCTTATTTCTTTGAACTTAAGGATTTATATATTAAGTTAAATAAGCAAGATAATGAATGTGGCGCATACTAAAAGTATTCCCTATTAGATTTATGGTAATCTCACAATAAATAGAAGTAAGACGAGGGCAAAAAATATGCTAATTAAGTAAAATAAGTAGCTAACAGAGTAAGAAAGCAACCTAAATGCAAATTAAAAGATTAAACTTAGGGTCTAATAAAAGAATCGAATTACGTTTGGAGCGGCCCAAAGGATGAAGCGCCTAATGAAGCAGTTCATCACGGATTCCAGCAATGGAAAAGCATGTCTAACTTAGAATCTTTGGGCTAGAAGGAAGTAGGAGACCTCAACATGATGTGAGGATACTCTAGGATGGCCCTCTGGGTAGGCCTAGCGATGCTGCATCCCCAGAGACAGGTCTATAGATGTTCCATCAAGAGAGTATGCCTTGACTGCATTTGCATTGTAGGCCTAACGAACCTGACCTTTGTAGGCGGTCAGAAGGGCTTGGTGTTCGGAGTAGGGTATTCGTATGTCTAGTACTTGCAAGTAAGGTGAAGGATAGTCGCATGCAGATATCGACCAGCATCAAGACCAAGAGAGATTTCAGGAAAGACTAGAGTTAAACCTACTAGCCAATGATTCTTTCACTATCGAGATATTGGATGAGGGGCACCGCCAATTGGATGTTAGATTGTTTGTAGTAGGGCATGACCACTTAACTCTTTAGAAGCCTTTCGATTAGTTGAGGGGTGGCTACTTGGGGCCATCGCCACGATGAGAAAAGGGGACAGACCGACTAAAATATCTATATTGTAGGCCTAACGAAGCTGTCCTTTATAGATATAGAAAATCCTCGACTGAGTTTCGTACAAGGTAGACCTTGTTGGCTGGATTCAGAGAGTAGATAGAACGATTATGTATAGTCCTCAATGTATGCACTGGGTGGTACGTTGCGGATGTCAGAGCATTAGTATAGACTAGTGCGGAAGCATTTTTAAGTTTTCATAGTACACGATGGAACATCTGTATTATAGGCCTCACGAAGTTGTCCTTTACAAATGTAGTCATAGAACGCTATAGGAGAAATACGATGGAGTCCTTTGTAAGGAGGATACGGGAGGTACCATGGGTAGTATCTAGACGGTCATTGGGCATATAGCTACATATATGTATATATTAGTTATTATGTTTTAATCTACTATGGAGTAAATGGGCCACGTCCATGAACAGAGGTGAGAGTATTGTAACGGAATGAACCTAATATAAGAGTAAATGGAAATAAAATGATATATGTAGATTAAGCCTAGAAGTATATAATTTATTCGTTCACCAGAACTTTTGTTCTGACCCGCTCCTCATAACATGCTACAGGTTACGTAGATGGCAGAGACTTCTCATCTTTAAGACACTTGCTTAGGAAGTGTTGTTGTTTGGGTGAGTATTTTACTATTATATTTTAGTCAATTCCGCTATGAGGTAATTAATTAAGCTCTGGTATATTTATCTTTGCCTATTTGCAGGATACCAAATACCCAACTCGGGATTCAGTGGGCTTGGTTTTTAGCACTTTTGCAAAAAATCCAGGCCATAAGAATTCGAGTTGTTACATATATGCAACAAATAACTCATTCCAAACACCATACAGCTACATACATCATAGCACTAACATAAGCAATAATACTTTTTCCATAATCGCTAACTAACTTTTACCTAAAATACAAGATAGAAACTTTCTTGCTTACTCAAACTTCGGCGTACACAATTATCACCAAATCATCACATAATCAAGCACACGTCATATATAACATTCATACACTAATATACATCATCAATTTCCTAATTTTAATAAATTTAACTAATTGTTTAAAAAGCGTAAACTTTACTCACCGAAACTTTTCTAAATCAAATCGAACTTTTGCCGAAATTTGAAAACAGTTAAGAATATTGCAAATTTGGAACTTTTAGATGCTTGGACCTCCAAGATGGGCTTGGCCTGGGATAATTGGGCTCGGCTTTGGTATGTTTAGACTCGGCCATCATGGTTTTGGGGTGGATGAGCTTGAGTTTTCAAAGAGAAAGTGTTGTAGTAGATGTAGAATTGGTTTTGTGAATTAAAGAAGTGATTTTAGCCGAAACAAGTGATTTTTCTCGATTTTAAAAATTATGAAGAGGAAGTCATGGATATTTGGCTTAAGGTCTTAGGAAATATGGATTGAATAAGGTGGTTGTAAACATGAAAATATGAAGATAAAGAGGTATATATAGGCTTAGCGAATTTATTAAAATATATATAAGTGTTTATATTAGAATATATGTATGCACGCATTACCATACCCCTTTTCTCCTAAAATTCTATCCATACATAGTATCCCCCCTCTCCCTGCATTATTCAAGCCATATCACATGTACTTGTGTTGAAAAAAAAGTATATTTTTATATGTGTGTGCGAGTGCGTGTGCGTGCGTGTGTATATATATACATAAACTTTTCCTTATAATATGTTTTCTTTTATTCTTTACGTGTGCACACACACTTAAAAGAAAGCATATACATGCACATGTACATATGTATTTATCATGTATAAATAGTTTATAGTGCGTACATATGTGTTTTAAAATAGTTTTATGACATTTCGAATAACTTTTAACTGATGAAAAATCAATATGTCAAAAAATAACTTCCGATCGCATTTTCTATTTCTCTATGAACTATATATATTGGTAAACAAATTTTAAAATGATTTTATTATCACTAGTTATTATTTAAAATAGTTTTATTTGTTAATAAGAATCCATTTATTAATTATTCAAAATATAATTAAATGTTCATTTAAATAGAGATTAAATTCTGGGCCGTTACAAAGTGAATGGTCACTTCTGCTTCATAAGAAAGCATTAAAAAAGAGAATTGTAAAATAATTACCGATAGCTAACATTGGAATGAGATATAAGATTTTTATTCCAAAATGTAACTTTTTATACAAAATTGTTCTCTATGAATTTATTTTTTAAGTTCAAGATATTTGATCTGAACACTCTCAACCGTAAAATAGTTATACTACTTAAACCTACATTATGTCGTTGAATATACCTCTGTATTTCATACACTATTATAATAATGGAAAAAATAGTGGAAGCTTTCCCTATAACACTTATTCGTCGCATTAAGTTATGAAAATTATTTTCGTAAAACATACCACACATCATTTATGAAATAATAACTGTTTTTCATTGTTAACTAAAAAATAGATGTAGTTTTATTTCAATATGGATATTATGAATATTGGTTATAAAATAAAACTATAATGATGGCATTTGTTTGTTATAGCAAAAGTGATGCATTGGAAAATACATTAGTATCTCAAATTATTCGCAATAATTCAGAAGTTATAGACTAAGCCATAGTTTTGAGAAATAATATTTGATTATATTATTATAAATCATATGGTCCTAATGAATTATATCTCAAACAATTAAGGGCAAAGCACTCATTCATTGTGAGCATTATAATAATTAACGAACTATACACATTAATACATATAGATATATGCAATCGGAAGTTCAAAAACTGTTCCATGTACTTTGTTGTATTCACCAACGAATTATCACAATCATGAATATGTGCATATGATACACATGTGATAAGCCTGTATGAAAAACCCTAAAAGGAATTTGGGAACGATTGCCGTTGGATGACTAATTTATATTTTGGATAGAAATTTTGTAAACAAAAATCAAATCATTTTAATATAAGGTGATTCATAAAATGTTTATGAATACTTATTCCATTGCATCAAAAAATAATTATTATTACAAAAAATACTAACTTCATAACGGAAGAATTTCTTCAAGAAATTATCAGTAGTAAAATAGATTTGGATACGATCCAAAGATAAAACCGATTATGAGGAATGAAATAAAATTAACCAAACCTAAATGAACATTATACATTATAATGTATAATAAATATTCTTGCACGTTGAAGAGAAACTATGAGTTTTTTATCAATGTCAAGAATAAATAATCATGTGCAGTCAATTAAACCATTAAGAGTATTGACTCTGCCATATGATATGATGTACAAATCCGAAAGGGTTCCAAGTACACTACAAAATGTGATTTGATAGTTGTACCTAAAGGAATATGATGCATTGGCCACCGGTTTTTCCTCAAGAAAATACTAATGCAATTGGAATATTGTGGGCGACATTGATAAGAATAAAATCGTAATTTTCAATTGTAGAAATTAATGGAACAGATTCGTCATTCAATGTGCTTAAGATAATTCATATTTCACTTATAAAATTATCGTTTGGTATGACTTTGGGCTTTGGTACATATGTGTTGGAATGAAAAATTATAAATAATAATTTAGAATAGACTGTTTGCACATAACAATCAAAGTGTCTCGAAGTCAATTAAAGCAATATTAAATTTATGGGTTTTCGGATATGATCCAAGAAATAATATAAAAGTATCATTTTATAAGCATCATAATTGAATAAGCATTTTGATGGAAACGTCAAATAGTTTGATTTTCAGTCGAAATGCAGAGGAAGCGTATGTCCATAAGAAAGAACATTAACGGGCACATAAATATTTTCAAAACTATGAGTAAACAACATATTGCTGATTGTTAAGGATGAAATTAGTGATAGTCTAGGTCTTTAATGTTCGATATGGGATTTTTAAGTTATATCTTTCATAATAAAGGATGTTGGGAATGTCTCGAATAATATGCAAAGACATCATATTAAAATATTTTATATGAAACATGTAAATGGATTCCTTATGTATTGATAATAGAAATCATCATACATGTTGTATTGTGTATATTATCTTAGTTTGCTTATGTACTTGATGCAAGAAGCAAATATTAAATCCAAACTAAAATCACTAAATGGTAGTTTAGAATATTCTCGAGTATTTAAGAAATATTAGTGAATTGTTTAAAAAGGCAACAAATTCCTTATGAAGGAATGTTTGGAATCTAACTTCATGAGTGATATCGAGTATAGTATGTTAATAAAAAAATTAATGTTCAAACTTTAGTTAAAGAGATTTAAGTTGGAAATTTTCCAACTAAAATGTTGTGGTTGATTCAATGAAAATGTTAAGTACATCACCTTGAATAACGCTATGATAAAAGCAATGTATAAATATAAATTTATAACCGAGCTAAGGGTGATTCCAAGTATTAAGAATACTACATTATTAATATATGATAATAATGAAATGACAAGAGCTCACTAAAAGTCAAGAAACACACTTTGACTGGTTCCACATGATAAAGTTAGTTTATGAGCATCGGATAGAGTTGATTGACAGAGTAGATAATTAAAACGACACAGCGATTCCAATCATGAAGGGTTTAACTCAGTTAGTTCTCACCAGACTGGTTGAAGGGATGTAATAGATATTCAATAATTGGTCCCATGTGCAGGTGGAAGATTGATAGAGTTACGGGTATACCTTAAGGTCAATTATGTAATTTGTTATATATATCTCACCCACTAACCAACCTTGTTCAAAATAAAAGGTGTTTTATTTCTATTATATACTTAATATAATCTATTACATTAATTAAATAATTTAAAATATATTGAATAGAAAATCCATAAATGGTATGTTTTTGTGATAGTAGTTACAATGTGTTGTAATCATGAGTGATTTATCACAATAAAATAAATATATCATTTTAAACATTCCTAGTCAAGTTGTACCGAAACTAGATATAGTTACATCCATTAAGACTAGAGTACATAACGCTCCCCAAATGTTGGGCAGTGCATTACTCATGGCTGTTGAGGACACTGAGAAGTGACATGCTGATAGTTATTGGATAGCTATGGAGTAACTCACTCGGTAGTTTTCTGTTAGCTAATATAACTAAGGTTAAACAGATAATATATAGGTGACCAATTTAGACGGCTTTCTTGACTTGTGAATACTGTCGACCATTAGTGTGGAAACTCCGCTTTGATTATAGTTGAATCGTAGCACGGTTTCCATTAAATGACAATAGTTTGGTTGAGTAAAAGCAATTGAAGTGAAACACTAATCAAAAGAGAATTCGTCTCAGAATTACGAGTTCAACTTAAGTCAATTCAAAGTCAAAGCCTCTGGCCAGAGCATTATGGTTAATAATTATTGTTATTGAACTAAGGATTTTTGTGTGAACTATAAAGTTGAATATGGAAAATATTGTTAGGGATGCGGATTAAGGATCTTAAGGCAGAAATAACACTAGAGGGGGGGTGAATAGTGTTTTAAAGAATATATGAACTATATGACTAAATTAAAACTTTCAACACAAATCTAAACAGAATTTTAACACAGAATGATCACAGAACATATAACAAATGCAAATAGTAAAGTAAAGCAAGTAAAAGGAAAGAACACACTGGATTTTATACTGGTTCGGAATCCTCCTACATCCAGTCCTGCACCAAGGCAATATCCTTGTACAGATTTTTATAAGCCAATATCCAAATTACAACCCTCAATTTCTAAGGCTTTGAGGAACCCTCCTATCTCCGAGTCTGGGGTAAACTCTCTTGATTTACGGGACACAAGATCACCCTAATACTTCTTAATAACAATCCTTTTGAATGGATAGACTCTATGGACTTTTTGAATACAAATTAATCCTATAACTCTGAATAGCACTTTGATCTTTAGTAGAATGATGGAGAATCAAATAGAGAGAGTATCTAAATGATTTCCTATTGAGAATTTGGAAGAATGATGGCACGATCTTGAAAATATGAAGTTTTATGGATATGGAATGGTGGAGAAGAAAGAGTGAAGAAAACAAGAAAGTAGTTGTTAACAAAATTCGTTTTGGAAGCCTTTATATAGACGCACAACAGTCATAACCATTTGCGAAAGGTTTTCGAACGAATGGACACTTCTTTTGAATATTGAATTTTGAATCCAACTGTCACCATGTCGACATGGGGTATCCCCTTATGTCGACATCCCTTAGTTCAAAATTATAGAGATGTTGTTTTGTAAAAGCATTTGAATTTAAAACAAGTTGAAACTTTTCTGGAGCAAAGTAAAGTGTTTGAACAATATTTTGAGATAGAGAATGAATATAAAACATTATTCTAAATATATATATACAATTGATATAGACCGTCAATTATATAAGTAATATTCAAAATCAGAATAAGTTTTGATGTTTTAAAATTAGAAGTTTTTTTTAAAAATCAGAATAGAGGAATATTTTAAGGCTAAAACAAAGTTTGAAAATATTTTTGAAAACATGATTTTGAAAGCTAAAACATTTTGAAAACAAATTTAAAAACATTTTGAAAAATCTATTCAAACTGAAATTGCAAGAACCTTCCTACAGAGCTCCTCCATAGGAATTGAGAACTTGTACAAAGTAGTTTAAATGATTTTGATTTTCGTGGGTTTGTAAGCCACTTGTCGTAGGTTTGTAAGCTACTTGTCGTGGGTTTGTAAGCCACTTGCCGTAGGTTTGTAAGCTACTTGTCGTGGGTTTGTAAGCCACTGGTTTCAATAGAAATTGGGATCCATCCCAAAAGAAAATTGGAAGAAAGATGAGAGTGCTATTATGAAGTTTTAACAAAATACTAGACACTTATCTTGAAATCTTGATTCTCTAGAGTCTTGAATCTTGAATCTCTAATCTTCATCTTGATGCTTGAGTCTTTACACTGATCAGTCTTCGATGATACCTGCATATACTTCCTATATACATACATATATATATTTATATATATGGAAATGTTAGTATATATTTTATAAAGTAAAGTATAATAACTATATAAGGTTGTTGTCATCAAAACATCATCAACTCAATTCCTAACAATCTCCCCCTTTTTGATGATGACAACCTTTATTTATAAAATATTCTTACCATACCATAACTCTCCATAACTCCATGATTTCTTCTTAACACTACAACTCCCCCTTACTCCATGACTCCCTCTTACACCAAGCAAATATATTTTTCTAACTTTCTCCCCCTTTGTCATCAACAAAATAATTAACTACTTAAGAATTCAAGAATGATTAGTATGAACAAATAATATGTATAGAACAAGCATGAACCAATGAGTATAAGTGAACACATTTTAGTTATTACAACATATATAAGAACATACATAAACACGAACAAACAAAACAATTTAAAACAAAGAATAAAATGAAAGTACGCTTTAATGGCGATCCTTAACTATAGGAGACTTATGAATCGAACAATTGGGGTAGTGGATACAAAAGTTTCCACGTTGTTCAATTATGTTTCCATTAGTATCAACAAGGATCTCACCAACGCAAATAATGCTCTCGTCCGTATTCATAGGGACTTCGGGTTGAGGTAAAGGTTGATCTTCCTCTTGGTCTTCTTGTGGTTCTTCCGTAGGTTCTTCTTCCTCGGATTCCATGGCTTGTGAAGAGTCTTCAATATTAATAGGATTTGTACGGTTATCCATAAGGAATTTTTGTACATTCCTAATAATATTCACTTGCCTTTATTGTTCTCTAGCCATCCTAAGTTGACTTACTTGAATTTCAGTCATCAATTGAAGGATATCTTTCATCTTCTCTTGCAATTTGATCACTCGAGCGTGCGTAGTTCGTTGAAATGGACCAGAATGAGGAGATGTGGGTGAAGTGGGTTCATTAGTAGAAGAGGAGGCCATTATTTTATTGTTTCAGAAGTTATTTACAGAGAATATAGTGAAGAAAGAGGAGAGAAAACGGAATGAATAGATAAATAACCAAATAACTAACTTTGGAGGGAAATTCAATTTTCAAATTTTTGTTGGGTATGTCGACATCATGAGATGGGGCATGTCGACATGTTCTTCAAAAAAAATGTAATTTTTATTTTGAATTTTTATTGATTATTATATTATATTATTTTATATTTCAGATTTGAACAAATACCTAATTCTCTTCTAAATTTAGTAAAATTCTGTTCGGTTAATGGTTTAGTTAATATATCAGCAATTTGTTTTTCAGTATTTATATAATCTAGAGTTATTATTTCTTTAGTTATGTTATCTCTAAGAAAATGATGTCTTATATCAATATGTTTAGTTCTAGCATGATGAATTGGATTTTTAGATAGATTTATTGCACTAGTATTATCACAATATATTGGTGATTTACTTATGTTAATTCCAAAATCTTTTAAAGTTTGTTGCATATATATGACTTGTGAACAGGCCAGAGCAGCAGATATATACTCTGCTTCAGTTGTTGACAAGGAAACAGTAAGTATTTTGTTTCTTGCTGAACCAGGAAACCAGTGAATGTCCTAGAAAGTGACAAGTTCCACTTGTACTCTTTCGGTCTGATTTACAACCAGCATAATCAGCATCACAATATGATATTAAATCAAAAGTATTATTTTTAGAATAAAATAAACCATAATCTAAAGTGTATTTTACATATCTTAAAATTCTTTTAACAGCTTTTAAGTGAGTTTCTTTAGGTTATGATTGGTATCTTGCACAGAGACAAACACTATGCATAATATCAGGACGACTCGCTGTTATATAGAGTAGCGAACCAATCGTTCCCCTATATAAAGTTTGATCAATATCTTTTGATTTATCTTCTTTACTTAAACCTACATTTGTTGACATTGGAGTTGGTTTCCCACTAGAGGTGCTTAAAACAAATTTATTGATTAAGTCTTTAGCATATTTTTCTTGACTTATGAAGATTCCATTTTCTAGTTGTTTAATTTGAAGCCCTAAGAAGAAACTTAATTCTCCCATGTGACTCATTTCAAATTCTTTAGTCATTATATCTGAAAATTCTTTATTCATTATGTTATTAGTTGATCCAAAGATTATATCATCTACATATATTTGAACCAATTGAATATCTTGATTATTTCTTTTAATAAAAAGTGTTGTATCTACTTTACCAATTTCAAAACCAGATTGAAGTAAATAAGATCTTAGTCTTTCATACCAGGCTCTAGGAGCTTGCTTTAGACCATATAGAGCTTTCTTTAACTTGTATACATGGTTTGGAAATTTATTATCTTCAAAAAGTGGAGGTTGTTCAACATAAACATCTTCTTTTAAAAAACTATTTAGAAAAGAACTTTTAACATCCATTTGATATAATTTGAAATTATTATAATTAGCGAAAGCAAGTAGAATTCTTATAGCTTCTAATCTTGCTACGGGGGCAAAGGTTTCATCATAGTCAATTCCTTCTTCTTGACAATAACCTTGCGCGACAGAACGAGCTTTATTTCTTACGACCTCACCGAGTTCATTCATTTTATTTTTATAAACCCATTTAGTTCCAATTATACTTTTATCCTCAGGTTTAGGAACAAGTTCCCATACATCATTTCTGGTAAATTGATTCAATTCTTCTTGCATAGAAAGAATCCATGAATCATCAGACGATGCTTCCTTTGGATTTTTAGGTTCAATTGTTGATATAAAGGCTACATTACTCATACTACTTAATTGATTTCTAGTTCTTACTACAGATTCAGTATTTCCTAAAACATTTTCTATAGGATGATCTTTTGATATTTTAAATCTCTTATTAGGTTGATTTATTTCACTAATAGTTTCATTAGATTGATTTAAATTTATAAAATCTTCTTCATCATCTATTTGTACAATATCTTTAAGATTTTCATCAAAAGATACATGCATAGTCTCTTCAATAGTATTAGTTTTTAAATTAAAAACTCTAAATGCTTTGCTTCTATTAGAATAACCAATAAAGAATCCTTTATCAGCTTTTGGTTCAAATTTATCTAAATTATCTTTTGTATTAAGTATAAAACATTTACTCCCAAAGACTTTAAAATAAGCAACTATATGTTTCTTATTATAAAGTAATTCATATGGAGTTTTATTTGTTAATGGTCTAATTAAAATTCTATTTAATATATAACAAGTTGTAGCAACTGCTTCAGCCCAAAAATGTTTAGGTAAATTACTATCAGAAAGCATTGTACGAGCACACTTTTGAATCGTTCTATTCTTATGTTCTACTACTCCGTTTTGTTGTGGAGTTCTTGGAAATGAAAAGTTGTGAGTAATTCCCTTTTGAGTACAGAAATTCTCAAAATTTTCATTTTCAAATTCACCACCGTGATCACTTCGAATAGTTTTAATTTTGAAAGAATGTTGTTTTTGAATTCTTTTAGAAAAGTTTTTAAATATTTCAAAAGCATCACTTTTATGTTTTAAAAAGATTGTCCAAGTATATCTTGAATAATCATCTACTATAACAAAAACATATTTACTATGGTTAATTGATTGAACTTGAGATGGACCAAATAAATATAAATGAAGTAATTCTAGAGGACTAGAGGTAGAAATAGCATATTTTAATTTAAATGAACTTTTCTTAAGTTTTCCTAATTGACAAGCATCACAAATACTATCTACTTTAAAGTTTAACTTGGGTAGACCTCTAACTAAGTCAAGTTTTGATAGCCTAGATAATAATTTGAAATTCAAATGGCCAAATCTTTTATGCCAAATCCAAGGGTCACTTGTATTAGCCAAAAGACGTAGATTATCATTTGAAATTTTCATACTAAGGATATAAATATTTTTCTTCCTAATACCTTCAAAAATTATATTAGACTTATCATCTTCAATGTGACATTTATCTTTTCCAAATTTAATTTTAAAACCTTTACCGCAAAGTTGACTTATACTAAGCAGATTATGTTTTAAGTTCCTAACTAATAAAACATCAGAAATAAGTAAAGTTTAGTTACCGACATTGCTGACGCCAGCCACATATCCTTTAGAGTTGTCACCAAAATTGACTAATCCACCATCTTGATAAGTAATGTCCTTGAGTATCTCGGGATTTCCAGTCATGTGCCTCGAACAGCCACTATCAAGTACCCATTTATCTTTCTCAATTTGCACAGTTTGTCCATTGGGTGTTGATTCGTCAAAAGCCATATAACATGTATGTCCTTGCATAACACACCAATTCAGTAGATAACTTGATTTTTCAAAATAACTATATGCAGACTTATGATACTTTGATGAAATGCATAGATTCAAAACAGTTTTAACACAATTTTCCAAAAATGCCATTTTTATATTTTTCAAGTTTCAGATTATGAAAACAATGAAAACCAATGCTCTGATACCAATTGTTAGGGATGCGAATTTAGGATCTTAAGGCAGAAATAACACTAGAGGGGGGTGAATAGTGTTTTAAAGAATATATGAACTATATGACTAAATTAAAACTTTCAACACAAATCTAAACATAATTCTAACACAGAATGATCACAGAACATTTAACAAATGCAAATATTAAAGTAAAGCAAGTAAAAGGAAAGAACACACTGGATTTTATACTGGTTCGGAATCCTCCTACATCCAGTCCTGCACCAAGGCAATATCCTTGTACAGATTTTTATAAGCCAATATCCAAATTACAACCCTCAATTTCTAAGGCCTTGAGGAACCCTCCTATCTCCAAGTTTGGGGTAAACTCTCTTGATTTACAGGACACAAGATCACCCTAATACTTCTTAATAACAATCCTTTTGAATGGATAGACTCTATGGACTTTTTGAATACAAATTAATCCTATAACTCTGAATAGCACTTTGATCTTTAGTAGAATGATGGAGAATCAAGTAGAGAGAGTATCTAAATGATTTCCTATTGAGAATTTGGAAGAATGATGGCACGATCTTGAAAATATGAAGTTTTATGGATATGGAATGGTGGAGAAGAAAGAGTGAAGAAAATAAGAAAGTAGTTGTTAAAAAAATTCGTTTTGGAAGCCTTTATATAGATGCATAACAGTCATAACCATTAGCGAAAGGTTTTCGAACGAATGGGCACTTCTTTTGAAAATTGAATTTTGAATCCAACTGTCACCATGTCGACATGGGGTATCCCCTTATGTTGACATCCCTTAGTTCAAAATTATAGAGATGTTGTTTTGTAAAAGCATTTGAATTTAAAACAAGTTGAAACTTTTCTGGAGCAAAGTAAAGTGTTTAAACAATATTTTGAGATAGAGAATGAATATAAAACATTATTTTAAATATATATATATATATACACAATTGATATAGACCGTCAATTATATAAGTAATATTTAAAATCAGAATAAGTTTTGATGTTTTAAAATTAGAAGTTTTTTTTAAAATCAGAATAGAGGAATATTTTAAGGCTAAAACAAAGTTTGAAAATATTTTTGAAAACATGATTTTGAAAGCTAAAACATTTTGAAAACAAATTTTAAAACATTTTGAAAAATCTATTCAAACTGAAATTGCAAGAACCTTCCTACAGAGCTCCTCCATAGGACTCGAGAACTTGTACAAAGTAGTTTAAATGATTTCGATTTTCGTGGGTTTGTAAGCCACTTGTCGTAGGTTTGTAAGGTACTTGTCGTGGGTTTGTAAGCCACTGGTTTCAATGGAAATAAGGTTCCATCCCAAAAGAAAATTGGAAGAAAGATGAGAGTGCTATTATGAAGTTTTAACAAAATACTAGACACTTATCTTGAAATCTTGATTCTCTAGAGTCTTGAATCTTGAATCTCTAATCTTCATCTTGATGCTTGAGTCTTTATACTGATCAGTCTTCGATGATACCTGCATATACTTCCTATATACATATATATATATATATATGGAAATGTTAGTATATATTTTATAAAGTAAAGTATAATAACTATATAAGGTTGTTGTCATCAAAACATCATCAACTCAGTTCCTAACAAATATTGGAATTTTAATCATTACAAATTCCATAAGTCTTATATAGCGTTGACGAGGATAATTGGTGTAAATGATTGTCACTATCAGCTACTGCTTATAAGTAAAATTGGATTTTACCCAAAAAGATGTGTAAGCGATAAATTCAGCAAAAATGTCACTCTGCTAGCTAAAGTGACATGTGAATGTTAATTTTTGAATTATTCGATATTAATCACTGACTGAATTTAAACATTTGAGTTGACAACCATAATGATGAATACTCTGAATAAACCACACAATTTAATATATTATAAACTATTGTAAGTTAATTAAATATATTAATATTTATAATTATTAAACATTATTTAATTTGTTTGAATACCATTATTATTTAATAAAGTGCATATATAAAAGTAATAAACGTGTGTATCGATATACGATACACGATAAATATTTAAACTGGATTTAAATAAATTAATTGTTAAGTGGTTTTGGGGAAAAAAATTAAGCCTACATGCATGATTAAAAGAGGGAGAGGTTTCACGTGCAATTTGAAAATCCAAAGTAGCAACTAAAAAAAGAAATTAAATCTCCATCCTTTACTCCTCTTATGACTCGCTTAAGTCTCATTTATGAAATGATTTTGCCTTTTGTTTAATGTTATTTATTCTACCAAAAATATGAAGAGGAGGGAGAGGGTTTGATGAGATTTAATTAGGATCTAAAGAGGGAACGTTTTAAAGGAGAGAATTGAAAGGTTTTAATTTTTCCTTTTAAACATATTCTCTCTTATTCAATCCATTATTTTTTCGCTGGCAAATTTTCTTTTCTTTCTAATGCTACCCTTCACTCCCTTAATGGCCTCTGTGATAAAAAAATTCCACAAACAATTCAAATAAAGTAATAACATTCAAGATGGTGTTTGCCTCTAGATCCTTGCAAAATCCAGAGGTTGATTCAATTGAATCGGTGTTTTGTTCTTCATTAAAAGTGCAAATCTTAGACTTCGTCTTTAGGTAATTCTAATTTATTTTATTATATATTCACCTTGTCAATGAAATTTAAATCCTACACATTCTACATCTAATCTCATTATTCGTTTATTATGTTGACCCAAAGTTTAGATCTAATATATGTTAATAGATTGCATGCTCATCATGATAATATAATTAGATTTTACATTCGCTCTAATCTTTTTCTCATATGTTCATATTATACATATGATTTAGATCTAATTCATTTTGCAATAAATTTATACATGCTTAAGTTGTCCAATCTAATTTTTTTCATTATTTTACAAATTATTATTTAATAATAAATAAGGTAAACAAACAAACATATAATTTTGGATTGGAAACTAATTTTAATTAATTAATATATTTTGTACCTCGTTATATTCACAAATGTAATTAACTGTATATATTGACAAGCACCATTGTCCCAATGGTTAAGTAATTCGACTTTGGCACGAGAGGTCATAAGTTCGAAACTTGCGTAGCGTGATTCGAACATATATTGACATGTGATTTATGATATGTTGTCCCAGTGACATGTTGTATCTGAGTGCCATTTCACAAAAAAACTGTATATATGTAAATTATTTAAAATTACGTTAGAGATTGAATACATATTTCACATATCTATTGTTTTGGATATATATTTTAGTTTTTGTTGACTTTTTTTAAGTTGTTTCGATTTAAAAAGGAATAAAAACATAGGTTTACTTTTGTGCAAAACATTATAAACCCTTTGAATCCCTCTTAAGTTAAAGCAGATTTTAGTTTGTTACTTTAACTTTGAAATATATAATAGATTACAAAGTTTATACATGCACAAAAACACAGATATGTGTGTGTGTTACTTGTTATTTTAATCTAAAACATAGATTATGGTTATTCATATATGCATACATATATGTGTTTGAATGTTCAAATTTTAGCATTAAAGATAAGTAAAGGAAAGGAGATAACTCTTCCACCTTTTCCACTCCTTATTAGTTGCTTAATTTAACATAATCAATTATCATTTTGAATATATATAAACTTTTGATTAGTCAAACAACTTTACAACATATTATATATAAGTGAATATAAGTAAACTGTACACACACATTGCTATTTTATATAATTTCAAAATAAATTATGGATGTGACGCCCCACCTCTATACCCACGCTAGCCAAAAACATTACGGTGAATGCTGTCAACTAGCATGGAGAATAAGGCTGTTGAGGAGCGGTCATCCGTGTAATTGCTTTGCGCGAGCATCGATATGTCAGATAGTATAACGAAATCCGACATACCGACACAAACTCAAAACTACTACACAGTGGCTATAATATCTTCGGAAACAAATACAGAAATAAACATAACGTAAGTCAGTCACAGATAACTCATATCACAAAGGCGGAACAAGATATGAATATTACACGTAAAAGTGTACATCAGAGTAGTGGTCATAAATATCCACAATAACACAAAATAATAGCAACATGTGCTATACAAAAGAATACATCAATGAGTCAATATCTCAAGAGTATACAACAAAAACTACTAATCTAAGTAGTAAGCAAAAGGTCAGAGTAATGGATCCCTGGAGAGAAGTCAAGTCGAAGCACCTGCAACATCTCGGTCTGACCCGAGTATTATTTGATAAGAAAATAATAAACGGATCAGTCTAACTATAATATCAGATGACACGATATAGAATAAGAGATATGACTAAACACATAATAATCACAATGCCAAGCTGTGATATATAAGCAGTTGAAAATCATCAAGGGATTATTCAATGTCACAAAATCTACACAAGATTCACAGAAACGTCATACTCCTAATTTAGTTCACCAAACCATAAATATTGACGATAATATCAATGTAAATCACAAAAGTCAATGACACACAAATTCCAGAATTCAATCCACGAAATCCAGAAATCACAAAAGTCAATGACGCACAAATTCACCAATGCACAAATATCGATAAGGCTTATCAATAGAAATCACGAAAATTGGTGAAGCACAAATTCCAGAAATCACAAAGGGGGGAGGCCTATCACAAACGGGAGCATAAAGCCCACCAACACGTGTATCACAAACGGAATGCTAATTCCATGGTTGCTAACCATCACAAATTGAGCCGAAGCTCCACAAACGGCTCGAAGACCATGGGTTGCTACCCCACCAAATTGAGTCGAAACTCCACAAAATGGGGTTTAGTCTCCCTCGCAGACAAAGAGACATCGCACATTGCTAGTCTAAACCACAAAGATGATCATCATGATCAACGAGAAGTGTCAATTACACTAAGATAGTAAATATATGAGTTTAGCTTCATGTCCCATAACCACTTGCTTAACTTAAATATTTACGAACAAACTGTAGATTTCCACTATAAAATTGTCACAAGAGTTTCAATCGAACAAGTCCAAGAATTAACCAACAAAGTGAACGCAAGCGTTTCATACCACTTGTTTTACTAAGTCGTTTAATTGGATTTCTCATACGAGTGAGGTAAAGGTTTGTATATACTAATAGATTAGAAATCGGTTTGAGAAAACGATCTTTGTAATAAAATAGTGTTGAAATCATTTGAAGAAAGAGTTTTGATACTTACTACTAGTATAGAAAACCTTTATATTTTTAAAGTGACAAATCACAAAGAAGATTGTAAGAACAATCAAAATCACTAAAATTCACCTTCGAAGACGTGAATAAAATCCAAAGAAACCGATAAAGAATCCATTGAAATGGATATTCAAAAATCCCTAAAAAGAGTCATCAAAGTCATAATAAATGATAACAACAAATTGGATTATCACGAACCGATTTAAATTGGAATTCTCAAACAAAAAGGCAAGAAGGCAAAATCACAACAGTTTCAGACGTCTGAAACAAGTGGTTCAGACGTCTGAATCTGGAAATATAAAAATTTCCAGAACACGATTCAGACGTCTGAACCAAATGTTTCAGACGTCTGAAACTGCAATTTTGTGGTTTTCCTGAACCTAGGCCAAAAATGGCCAAACGAATATAGAAAACGATCGATTGAGCAAATGGCGAGGACAAAGGAATTACGTCGAACGACAACCCAGCCTAAACGACTCTTCGATACGCCTCAAATCTCAATGTCCAAATATCCATAATAGGATTTTCATAATTTAGACCAAAACACCAAAAATTGGAATATACACGAAATCGATCCAAACCAAAATCAATTGCACATGAATAAACGTTAGGAATTCATACCTAACAATCGAAGATAATTATAGACAAAGATGTGAGATAAAAATCTCACCTTTTTACAAAATCAAACAAGAAGAAGCTTGAAAGCAAATGGAGAATCAACCTCTCTTCAACACAACTCAAATGAGCTTGAATCTATGCTCAAAACAAGAACATTCCCAAAATTAGGTTTAGGAATTTCTGAAATTGGTAAGAGAATAAGTTGGAGAAGAAGAAGAGAATGCTTACCAATGGGTTCTCTTGAGTTTGGAGCTAGGAATTTGAGGTTGCAAGAGGAACTAGGGTTTTGGAGTTTTAATTTCCAATCTCTCCCACCATTATTGCCTTAGAACTGAAAAGAGAAGAAAATGAGGGTGAATGGGGAAGAGTGGCTCAGATTTGAGTATAAGTTAAACATAGGGCTGAACCCAAACCCAAACCCAAAGTGAAAAGTAGCAAAAATCAACTTTCTCCAAACATATCGAAGCTTATACTCAAAAAGGTCACAATCGGCATTTTAAACTCAATAGGAGAGGTCCCGAGTCCTAATTCGACCGTATGCAAAAAGTAGCTTTTCGGACTAAATCCGACTAACGATAAAATATTTAAATAAAATATTTAAATATAAAATCGATAAATATGCGGGTTGTTATAGACTCCCCCTCCTTAAAGAAATTGCGTCCTCGCAATATTTAAGAAGAAGATATATAGTAACAACCATCAAAGCATATTCAACACAAAAGAAGTTTGAAGTAAGAAGTTCACCCTAAAGAGCACGAGAAGGTAAGTCTGTATGTGTTCGCTCGATGTACTCTCTAGATTCCCAAGAACAATCCTTAGGATTTGAAGACCATTGAACTTTCACAAGCGGAACATCTTTATTTCGAAGACATTTGACCTCCGAAGCAGTAATTCGAATAGGATGTTGCTCATAAGTTAAATTAGGTGAAACTTCAATCTCTTCCACAACACCGGGCTCAAGAATAGAATCGGAATCTCGAAGGCATTTCCGTAATTGAGAAACGTGAAACACGTCATGAATAGCAGAAAATTGAGCCGGTAATAAAAGGCGATAAGCCATGGAACCAATACGTTCAGTGATAGGAAATGGCCCAATATATCGAGGCGCCAATTTTCCCGATCGACTGAAACGTACAACACCTTTCATAGGTGAAACACGAATGAACACAAGATCTCCCACAGAAAATTCTAACTTCCTTCTCCGGTTATCGGCATAGGATTTTTGTATACTCTGGGCTTCTTTCATCCTATGACGAATAAGATCAATCTTTTCTGTGGAATCACGAATAAAATCTGGACCTAAAACCAGCTTCTCACCGGCCTCAAGCCAACAAGAAGGAGATCGGCATGGCCTTCCATAGAGTGCCTCGAAAGGTGCCATACCAATACTAGATTGGAAGCTGTTATTATAGGAAATTTCAACAAGTGAAATATGATCTTCCCAACTTCCCCCAAAATCAAGCACACATGCACGAAGAAGATCTTCAAGAGTTTGATTCACACGCTAAGTTTGTCCATCGGACTGAGGATGATAAGCGGTGCTAAAATTGAGCTTCGTTCCCAAAGCTTTTTGAAGACTCTTCCAAAATCCACTAGTAAACAATGGATCACGATCACTAACAATAGAAGTAGGAACTCCATGCAATTTAACAATCTCTTTGATAAAGAGCTTGGCCAAAAGAGGAACGGTTCGGTTAGACCGAACGAGAATAAAATGGGCAGATTTAGTAAGCCTGTCAACAATCACCCATAAGCTATCATGACCCGAACGAGAACGGGGAAGGCCATCTATAAAATCCATGGAAATTTGATCCCACTTCCAAATTGGAATTTCTAAAGGTTGCAATAACCCACCGGGCCTTTGATGTTCGGCCTTAACAAGTTGGCAAGTCATGCAACGCTTAACGAAGTTAGCGATGTCAAGTTTCATTCCCTCCCAATAATAAAGTCGCTTCATATCCGCGTACATTTTACTACTTCCGGGATGAATGGTGAATTTGGAACGATGAGAATCTTCTAAAATATCTTTTCGAAGATCACTAATATTTGGCACGATAAGTCTACCAAATCTCCGAATGCTGCCACGAGAATCGATATCAAAGTCTTTCAAACCTTCAATATCAATTTTATCCTTAATATTTTGGCCAAGAAGAGCTAATTCGGGATCTAGCCTTTGAGCTTCAAGAATGCGGTCTAAAAGAGAAGGACGAGCCTCAAGGCTACATAAAACAAGAGATGAACATAAATCGGGAACACGGTCTCGAATTTCGCAAGAGGATAAAATCTCGAGATCGTTCCATTCGGATATCATCATCGAAACAACCGCTTGTTGCTTTCGACTAAGTGCATCCGCAACACGATTTCCCTTTCCGGGAGTATAAAGGATATCAAGATCATATGGTGCAAGAAATTCGAGCCAACGCTGTTGATGCAAATTAAGTTCCTTTTGAGAGAATAAATACTTCAAGGACTTATGATCGGTATAAAGAACAAATTTCTCTCCTAAAAGATAATGACGCCAAATACGAAGGGCGAAAACAATAGCCGCGAGCTCTAAATCATGAGTGGCATATCTAGTCTCAGCAGGCTTCAATTTCCTAGAAGCATAAGCAATAACACGTTCTCTTTGCATAAGAACGGCACCCAAACCAACGCGACTAGCATCAGTATAAACAACGAAATCTTGATTGCCCTCAGGAATAACAAGAATAGGAGCATCAGAAAGAAGTTCTTTTAATTTTTGAAAAGAAGCTTCACATTTGTCCGACCAAATGTATTTAACACCCTTCTTCGTCAAGCTAGTGAGAGGCACGGCAATCTTAGAAAAGTCTCTGATAAAACGACGGTAATAGCCCGTCAATCCGAGAAAACTACGAATCTCTGTCACACTCTCCGGTCTCTTCCAATCTTGAATTGCTTCAATCTTTGAAGGATCCACGGAAATTCCGGATTCGGAAATACTATGACCGAGAAACTTCACACGAGATTGCCAAAAGTGGCATTTAGAAAATTTTGCCTTTAATTGATTACTCCTAAGAGTTTCCAACGCAATCCGAAGATGTTTTTCATGCTCCTCCTCGGTTCTAGAATACACAAGAATATCATCAATAAAGATGAGAACAAATCGGTCGAGAAAGTCTTTGAAAACTCTATTCATAAGGTCAACGAAATACGCCGGAGCATTCGTCAAACCAAATGGCATGACAAGCCATTCATAAGATCCATAACGAGTATGGAACGATGTCAAAGGAATACTATCCTCTGCAATACGAAGCTTATGAAATCCAGTAGCTAATTCTAATTGTGAAAAGACTCTAGCACCACTAAGTTGATCGAATAGATCATCAATCCGAGGTAAAGGATATTTATTTTTGATAGTAAGATCATTAAGCTTGCGGTAGTCAACGCAAATCCTAAGTGTTCCATCGGATTTCTTCACAAAAATAGCTGAAGCTCCCCAAGGCGAGGAATTAGAGCGAATAAATTGCTTTGTCTCTAATTCGGATAATTGTTTACGCATCTCCTCGTTTTCTTTATTGTACATACGATACGGAGGACGGGTGATAGGTTGAGCTCCAGGAATAAGATTAATTCTGAACTCAATTGCTCGCCTAGGTGGTAATCCTAAAACGGGCTCGAATATGTCGGAAAATTCACGAATGACGTGAATAAGAGAAATAATATCACCCTCATCGTCATCATCGTCATCACGAGGATTTAAAGAATATAAAGATGCAACCAAGCTGGAATCTGAATCTTTAAGATTAATAGAAATCTGCTTAACAGATTGAGGATGTCGAAGATGAATAGTCCGCTCAGGACATAGGATATGGGCTTCATAACGGTTAAGCCAATCCATTCCAAAATCATTACAAAGCCTAAATAACGCATGACATGCAAATCGGCTCGGAAAGAAAAATCACACAAAATAATCTCGACATCTTTACACAATAAACTGATTGTCGCGGATCCACCAACCGGATTCGCAATTCTCAAAGAAGTCATTAAACACAAAACATCCAAGGAAAAAGTATCAACAAGTTCTTTTGATATAAAAGAATGGGACGCACCCGTATCAAAAAGAACTCGAATAGGATGATCACGAAATAAAATAATTCCATCCAGAATAGAATGAGAAATACCTTGGCCACGAGATGTGTTGCCAGGGGCTTGAGCAACATTAAGCTTTCCCTCTTTCCTGCCCTGAAGCTTGGGGCATGAGGATATAACATGACCGGGAACTTTGCAGTAGCGACAAGAGAGAGACTTTGGACACTTGTTCGCGTAATGCTCCTTCGAACCACAATTATAGAATTCCCCACGACCAAAGGAAGAAGTCTTTGCCACGGAGGTTGCTTGCTTCCCTTTCTTATTAGAATAGGGGCCTTTGGATTTGTTTGGCCTCTTCTTGTTGTTGAAGTTTGGTTTGGAACCCACCACTTCAACATCATTCTGCCTATCCGCCTCTTCAATACGAAGAGCGATATCAATGAGTTGGTCGAAAGAAACTTCTAATTTTAGAAGTAATGGCTTCTTGAGATTTTGTTTAAGCCATAGAGGAACCTCTGGTTCTTCTTTAAAGGGGTGTTGATATATTCAACCCCATATTTGGAAAGCGACTCGAAGGAGGCGACGTAATCAGTCACGGAGGACTCACCTTGAACAAGGTCTATAAATCGTCGAGCCAATGTCACTTTCTCAGCTTCTGGTACGAATTTCAATTCAAAGCGTTCCCGGAATTGCTCCCAGGTGAGATCCGCTTCATTAATCTTATAAATAAGAAGCTCGTACCAGTCCAATGCTCTTTCTCGGAGCATACTAGAGGCCACCTGAACTCGGTGAAGGTCAATAAGATTGATGCGAGAAAAGATTCGATCGCATGACCTTAGCCAAGCCTGTACTTCAATAATAGTTTTGGAACCTTTGAATGGCTCCCCACCCAAATTAGTGTAATCGCTACACAAGCGTGAAAATCCCGACTTTGGGTGAGTAGGTTCCGGGTTAGCTCCAGCTGCTTGAGCATTTGTCACTAAATCAAGAAGCTGTTGAGCAGTCATAAAAACTCCATCCTGGGGTGGAGTGCTAGATGGCACGGCTCTGGGGCGGCCTGGTCTAGACATTTCTCTTCCTTTAGAAAGAAAGAAGAAGAAGAAAAAAGGTTATTCACCAAATTGAATATCAAGCAATCTTGATAGATAAACAAAGAATCATAGGGAAAATAGGATGAATCGGTACGAAGACTCGAATTATCCTAAAGCACGACTCCTAAGATGGGCTTAGGACGATGATCCTTGTTATAATATTTCATAGTGTTCCGAAGTTTGGCTTTGATACCAAGCTATGACGCCCCACCTCTATACCCACGCTAGCCAAGAACATTACGGTGAATGCAGTCAACTAGCACGGAGAATAAGGCTGTTGAAGAGCGACCATCCGTGTAATTGCTTTGCGCGAGCATCGATATGTCAGATAGTATAACGAAATCCGACATACCGACACAAACTCAAAACTACTACACAGTGGCTATAATATCTTCGGAAACAAATACAGAAATAAACATAACATAAGTCAGTCACAGATAATTCATATCACAAAGGCGGAACAAGATATGAATATTACACGTAAAAGTGTACATCAGAGTAGTGGTCAGAAAGATCCACAATAACACAAAATAATAGCAACATGTGCTATACAAAAGAATACATCAATGAGTCAATATCTCAAGAGTATACAACAAAAACTACTAATCTAAGTAGTAAGCAAAAGGTCAGAGTAATGGATCCCTGGAGAGAAGTCAAGTCGAAGCACCTGCAACATCTCGGTCTGACCCGAGTATTATTTGATAAGAAAATAATAAACGGATCAGTCTAACTATAATATCAGATGACACGATATAGAATAAGAGATATGACTAAACACATAATAATCACGATGTCAAGCTGTGATATATAAGCAGTTGAAAATCATCAAAGGATTATTCAATGTCACAAAATCTACACAAGATTCACAGAAACGTCATACTCCTAATTTAGTTCACCAAACCATAAATATTGACGATAATATCAATGTAAATCACAAAAGTCAATGACACACAAATTCCAGAATTCAATCCACGAAATCCAGAAATCACAAAAGTCAATGACGCACAAATTCACCAATGCACAAATATCGATAAGGCTTATCAATAGAAATCACGAAAATTGGTGAAGCACAAATTCTAGAATTCATCTCAAGAAATCCAGAAATCACAAAGGGGGGAGTTCTATCACAAACGGGAGCATAAAGCCCACCAACACGTGTATCACAAACGGAATGCTAATTCCATGGTTGCTAACCATCACAAATTGAGCCGAAGCTCCACAAACGGCCCGAAGACCATGGGTTGCTACCCCACCAAATTGAGTCGAAACTCCACAAAACGGGGTTTAGTCTCCCTCGCAGACAAAGAGACATCGCACATTGCTAGTCTAAACCACAAAGATGATCATCATGATCAACGAGAAGTGTCAATTACACTAAGCTAGTAAATATATGAGTTTAGCTTCATGTCCCATAACCACTTGCTTAACTTAAATATTTACGAACAAACTGTAGATTTCCACTATAAAATTGTCACAAGAGTTTCAATCGAACAAGTCCAAGAATTAACCAACAAAGTGAACGCAAGCGTTTCATACCACTTGTTTTACTAAGTCGTTTAATTGGATTTCTCATACGAGTGAGGTAAAGGTTTGTATATACTAATAGATTAGAAATCGGTTTGAGAAAACCGTCTTTGTAATAAAATAGTGTTGAAATCATTTGAAGAAAGAGTTTTGATATTTACTACTAGTATAGAAAACCTTTATATTTTTAAAGTGACAAATCACAAAGAAGATTGTAAGAACAATCAATCACTAAAATTCACCTTCGAAGACGTGAATAAAATCCAAAGAAACCGATAAAGAATCCATCGAAATGGATATTCAAAAATCCCTAAAAAGAGTCATCAAAGTCATAATAAATGATAACAACAAATAGGATTATCACGAAACGATTTAAATTGGAATTCTCAAACAAAAAGGCAAGAAGGCAAAATCACAACAGTTGCAGACGTCTGAAACAAGTGGTTCAGACGTCTGAATCTGGAAATATAAAAATTTCCAGAACACGATTCAGACGTCTGAACCAAATGTTTCAGACGTCTGAAATAGGCATATTTTAGCCTATTTTCCTTCTGTTTGAAAATAAGCCAATTCAGCCGTCTGAAATCCCAAATTCAGACGTCTGAAACTGCAATTTTGTGGTTTTCCTGAACCTAGGACCAAAATGGCCAAACGAATATAGAAAACGATCGATTGAGCAAATGGCGAGGACAAAGGAATTACGTCGAACGACAACCCAGCCTAAACGACTCTTCGATACGCCTCAAATCTCAATGTCCAAATATCCATAATAGGATTTTCATAATTTAGACCAAAACACCAAAAATTGGAATATACACGAAATCGATCCAAACCAAAATCAATTGCACACGAATAAACATTAGGAATTCATACCTAACAATCGAAGATAATTATAGACAAAGATGTGAGATAAAAATCTCACCTTTTTACAAAATCAAACAAGAAGAAGCTTGAAAGCAAATGGAGAATCAACCTCTCTTCAACACAACCCAAATGAGCTTGAATCTATGCTCAAAACAAGAACATTCCCAAAATTAGGTTTAGGAATTTCTGAAATTGGTAAGAGAATAAGTTGGAGAAGAAGAAGAGAATGCTTACCAATGGGTTCTCTTGAATTTGGAGCTAGGAATTTGAGGTTGCAAGAGGAACTAGGGTTTTGGAGTTTTAATTTCCAATCTCTCCCACCATTATTGCCTTAGAACTGAAAAGAGAAGAAAATGAGGGTGAATGGGGAAGAGTGGCTCAGATTTGAGTATAAGTTAAACATAGGGCTGAACCCAAACCCAAACCCAAAGTGAAAAGTAGCAAAAATCAACTTTCTCCAAACATATCGAAGCTTATACTCAAAAAGGTCGCAATCGGCATTTTAAACTCAATGGAGAGGTCCCGAGTCCTAATTCGACCGTATGCAAAAAGTAGCTTTTCGGACTAAATCCGACTAACAATAAACTATTTAAATAAAATATTTAAATATAAAATCGATAAATATGCGGGTTGTTACAATGGACAACAAAGGCATATAAAAGGACAAATGTGTCTGTTGCGTTGTAAATTGCAACACCTATATATATAAACATTAACTATGTACACTGCTTATATATTGCACTTGCACTTTACACATATGTATGTACTTGATAGTTGGTACATTCATAATTATATATTTAAATTCAAATCAAATTTAAATCTTCATTTTAAATATTTAAATAAAATAAGATTTTATTTAAAATTTATAAGATTGATCTAATATACTTTGAGATTTCATATGCCCAATATGATCTAAATATGGACATTTTTTAAAATTTACCTATTTCATCTGCTTCTGACTGGACCGGTTCCTTCAATGGTGATACTTTTCTTCCGCATCTTGTCGCTCTTGTTCTTTTCTTCTTCTCTTAGAATGTGATTCTTGGTAAGAGCTGGGGTGTTGATACAAAGTTTCGGGGTTGAAGAGAGGTGTTGGCCTATGACTGCATGGAGTTTGTTAAAGCAATGTATCCTCATTGTACCTGAAAAAAAGATGAGTTATGTTAGAATTGAGGCACTAGATGAAGAACAGGTTCTAAAGTTTGTGCTCATGATCCTAGAAGTGTGAGAAGTACTTATGTTTCCCTAAATAACTATGGATCGTGTTCGAGGAGTCCTAGAGATGGAGTTTCATCAACCTCGACGGCCTCAAGAATATCTCTCGAAGGGAAACTGAATTCATGGGTACTAGTGTTGAGAATATCTTCAAAGTTTATTCCCATGGAAGCAAAGGCAGACTGTTTCCAAGGTCTCTTAAGGAGCCAAAGATTAGCCTATAGGAAGAGTTGATTCTTCAACTGGTTCCAAATGTGACCCGAGGGCAATCTATGAAGATTTGAAGACTAGTCACTTCGGTAGGATAGATGCTTTGACAATAGTGCCTTCAAGAGATGTCACCCCATACGATTCGTTTCCTCCTTCATCATCGTTTTCATCAACGCCTTTCATGTCTCCCTCTTCATCTCCCATTTCCTATCCGCCTTCATCTCCTTCTTCGATTATATTTTCTTCTTCACTCATGTCTTCTTCTCATAGGTTTTCCTCGCCTTCTTGGCCCTCTCTATCCTCCTGGTTATCATCATCAGAGTCATGAGCTAGGGCATAATGACTGGCTATAGGTTGAGTTATTTTGGTGTTGGGTTAAGGAAATGCTCCTTCCATTGTATATAGGATGAAAGTGGTGCATTCGTGCATTAATGAGAAGATAAGAAGTTTTAGCGGGTTTGAATCAATCCCCTTCAAGAATCCCAAGGTATTGGCATAAGCATCGAAAACCGCTCATTCGAGGAGATTTGTCAAGGATACAGAGAGAATGTTAGATGCTGGAGCGAAGAAAACCCAAGTATGAAGGAGATATTAGATAAGAGAATTTACAACCAAAAAACTATAGGCGGTTGAAACCTTCAGGAACATCGAATAAAGAAATATTTGATTATGTATTAGTTGAGCTTGTTGTTGAGGCCCTCGATAATTTTATAGTGATTGAATGCAGTAATGATTAATAGAGAAGATGTTTTCTCCCTCTTTTTCAAGCTTAGAAGATAAGTGAACTCTGGGAAGTCAACGAATGAGCTAGGTGCATCATGAAAATGATGTAGAGAGATCTGGGCAAGGCACAGCCATTGGGATGCACTTGAGTAGGAGCCAATCCAAGCTCTTGAAGGAAGAATTAAAAAAATTAGTTAAAGGGTGGGACGGCTCTAGAAAGTATACCTATTGCATATCGTGTAGCCACTGGCGAGAGATGAGCCCTTTGACCGAGTGTAGGTAAAAGGACCTCGTCTTTAGGAATCTCATGCTTAATACAAATTATTTGGAGTTCCTTTGTGGTTAGTTTGGACAATGTTTGATTAGGAGGATTTTCCAAGACAGAGAGAATAAGTAGATCTTCCCTTGGAGGAATAGGGACATGAGGCTGAACTGCTAGGAAAGCCTGGAGTTGGAATTCTCATGTAATAAAACGTCTCGCTCTAGACAGAGTAGAAGTAGACCCTTGAGCAGTAGAAGAGCCCCCTTCTGCCGGTGGAGTGGAAGGGCTAGTTCCAGCTCTACAATGGGGAGATCGTTTAGTATCATTCATTTTAAACTTGAAATCTTAACGACGAACGAGGTCAGAATGTTTTATTTTAATCTTCTATTATAATTAAAACCCATATAGTTGATGTACAGAGTCCAATGGATGTCGACATATGTTGACTAATCGGATTATGCGCATTAATCGTGGTAGTGTGAAATGTTAATCTATGCAGCACATGTTCTGTTTCTAGAGCATGGTGTATGTAAACACTCGGTGTAAATAGCCCGCTCGAGCTTCATCACACTATGGTACCGTATGTTGGATATTACCCGTTATCATATAATATACGATAGCGGACCATTGTCCGGAGCGATATAGAACTTTCTTTGCAAAAACATTGGATTGTAGTATTTAACTTGAAGCATTGGCACGTGATTCAGTCAGACGTCGGAGTGCATTCAATGTGACTATTTCTTAAAACCGTCCCATCAAAGTCAAGTTGTCAATCCAAATTCAATCAAGATATGATGAAACTTAGTCGCTTAATTTTCACATGTGATAGATAGTCACATTTGAAGAACCAAGTCCGACCAAGGAAAAAGCCGAGGTAAAGACCAAGGAGGCATGAAGTTTCCATTAAGATGATAAAATAAAGAGAACTTGGAGGAGAACCCAAAGGAAATTAGGTGTCAACTTCAGGTCAATGAGTCCATCCTCGAGTTATCATCAATTCTTCGATGATAAAAAGTGGGGCAAGCATGAATCCCAATTTGAACTTGAATTGACATCCATGATTTGGTGTCAATGACAACACTGACAACACCAAGGAGGTAGTATTAACGCCTTGAGGCCAAGGTCAAAAAGCCCACCTAAGTGAAGTCGATATCTGGCAAGATGCAATAAAAATTCAGTGTCTCGATGAACCAAGTGATACCGTAGCTACGATCATGGAGGTGCTAAAGTGACCTATGGTGATGGTGTCGGAATTGCAAGGCAGTAGCAGCAACTGGAAGAAATAGCAAGAAACGAGGATGCTTGGAAATGAATTGAAGTACCAAAATCTTTTTAAGTGTTAGTGTATATAACATATTCTGAAATCATGTCGGTACCAACGTGATTATGGTTGGTACTGACATGTTTACCCTTATGTTAAAAAAAATAGAAGAAGAGAAAAGAAAAGAAAGAAAAGAAAATCTTACCTAATTGGAACATGACATAGTTTCTAGAAAGTCAAAAGCTCCCCTTTTACTACAGAAATGGAATGATATGACAACTGTTAAAAGCGATGAACGGACTCTCTCAGAATCGATGTGATGCTTGAAATACAATGGTTAGTCGACTATCCTACACATATAAAATAATTTCTTGTCTTGATCCAAAGCATGCTTCGTTTCCATAAAAATGTACCTTAAGGGACAAGTGTTATCCAGCATTTGAACCGAACGACATCTTAGTGAATCTGAACTTCAAGATGATAAGGAATGCATCAAGAACTTAAGGAGTTGTCTGGAATGATGGAATAATAAAGCATAAGAATTTGAAGCGGGATTGGTACAAGGCACATATGGCCAGTATCGATAAGATTATCATTAGTAACGATATGATCTCATAGGGGACCCACTTTTGAACAAGTTGGTGAACCACTCTAGTACAATGTTGAAAAGGAAAAGTCTCGTATAGGACATATCACGTCGGTATCGACATGGTTTGTTGTAGAAATTTTTGGAACGATGCTTGAAAACTTGAAGATATGAAGAAGTATGAAGAAAAAGTGATGTTGAATTGAGTAAGTTATGGTCGGTATCAACATGATTATAATCGATATCGACGTGATTTTTATCATGAGAATTACTCATTCTTCCTTTCTAATCCCATGGATATGAGTTTTTGCCTAGCCTTCCATGATCTAAAGACTCTAATGAATGATTTCATCTGTAAATACAAGTGTTAGAACAACATGGAAAGGACTTTTTGACCTTTTTGAACTCTTGATCTTCACTCTCTTCTCTGTAGTCCTAACCTTACCGCGAATTGTTAAACTTGGATTTACATTGTTTTCTAGATTTGAAACCTTGTTATTTGTTTGTATTCATGTCAAATATCTTGAAATAAAATAAAAGTTGGATATAGTCATTGATTTGAGGCCAAACCACTATAAAAATTCTCATGTGTTTGCTATTTACTTTCATTTTTAATCTACTTACTCACGTTTAGGATTGATCTGGTTTGTTACATCAATTTTTGACTTAACAAGTCTACCCTTATTTTATACGGTATTCTTTTAGGTTTCTTCTGTAGAAAATTAGTATACCATTGGGATTCGACCAGTCAAATGATCGCTATTGCTCGCTTTTTTCATATTTCCAGTGTATTTTTCACTTCCCAATTGTCTAACTTCATTTTGACGGTAATTTTACTCATAACTATGTTATAAGAAGGTATTACTATATTTATTTTGATAACAAGTGTGATACTTAATTTAAGTAGTGCACTCATTATTACACTACATTTTAAATGGTCATTTATGCTCACTCTTCTCTTTGTACTTAATGTTTTCATTACTTCAATTGTTTTTTTCCTATTTCATCATATTTTCCACCTATCAATTAATTCACTTATACGCAAAACCATTACTTAATTGTTTCATTACCTGTTTATCATTGCTCAATTCACTTCAATAACAAAAGTTCCAATTTGATTCAAATGACGAATTATATGTCGAAAGCCCAGTTTAAAATGTATATCCTATTTTCATACATCTGTGGGTTCTTTTCATATAAAAAATCCAAACTTTATTTATATTTATAGAACCAATAATGAATTAGTAGCATGAATAGGATCATATAACATGGAAAATAGAATCATACTCATCGTTTAACTCAAATAGCCAAGAAATCCTCTCCTCCTTGCTCTTTGGGTTTTCCTTAGTTCCCAAACTTTGTAAAATGTTGAGATGTTTTTAGATTTGAGAACCTTTGTTTTTACTCTTCTATTTAGACTATTTATTTGTTAACTTTGACAAAGAATTGTTGGTTTCATTTTGGATCTAAGATTTCAGATCTATGGCTTGTTCAAAGGAGGAGGAGAGGATGAAGTGTGAAATGAACGTATAGTATTATCTCTTTTGAGGAGGGATATTAATACGATAATTGATACTAATGGATTGTTAGGTCTAACAAGCCCAATTACACTTAATATATTCTTTTAATCATAACTGTATACTCGGGTGTCCCTTTTTAATATATTTATAATGAAACCTGACCAGAAAATATGCTCTATGCAACGGTGCAAGTTTCAATATTTAAGTCTTTCATTTACAAAGTTTTATATTTTGTATATTTTTGTAAAATTAATATTTCGCCCCTTAATTAATATTTTAGTTTATTATTAATATTTATGGAGCGTTGCATGATTGGTAATGGTGTAACCATGTTAAAATGGGTTGAAGTTTGGTTATTTAATTCTCGATGATTGATTTGAATAAGGCGTTCTTTATACTTAGTATAAGAGGATGATGGGAATGCCACAATTGATATACATAGACACCGTATTAAATGCTTAATTTGGAGTATAAGAGAAAGATTTCTTATAGCTTCGGCAATACGAACTATCACATATGCTATGTTATATACTAGATCGAAATTCACGTCTACACTTAGTATAGTGGGTATATATCACATCTGAGTTAAAATCACTGAATGATGTTTAAAAGTATTCTTGAGTATTTATGAAATTTTAGAGAGATGTTTATGGAAACAACGAACTACTTATGAAGGAGTGTTCTAACTCGAACTTGACAAGTGACATCAGATATAGTAAGTCAATCTTAAATTCGTATTGACCCTTAACAAAAGGGCTTTAGGTTAGAAATGTTCTAAATGAGAGATTATGGCTGACTCGATTATAAGGCTAAGTATATGAATAGCATCGAATGAAAGTATTATATATAAGAAAATTTAAAAGAAATCCAAGGATGGTTCTAGCATTGGAAATCCAAAAACATATTTTGATAGCATTAACGCAATACATATTGCAGTAGGAACTGACAACATGATAAGGTCGAGATATACTCTCTTTGTAATTAACGCATGATAAAAGAATTTATCAGTGACGGAATAGTATAATCGAAAAGTAGATACAAAATATTAATACTGCAGATCTCCTCACTAAGGCACTTTCTTGGTTTTATGTAGAAAAACTGATCGAGGGTATAATTATGAGTCACCACAATTTGCTCCAAGTGTAAGTGGAAGATTGATAGAGTTAAGGTGTACCCTAGTGAACTTAACTCTTATAATGAATCTTATTCGAAATAAAGTTAGTTTTTGATTTTATTTTTCTATTGTGTATATTATTATTATTAGATATAAATAATGTTGTAAATACATTAAATGTATAAAAGTAGAAAATCCTTAGGAAACGTATTTAATTGGTTGTAGTTATGAATGTGTTTGTAATCATGAATATTAAATTGATAATAAATAATTATCCTTATATGTTCAAATCTTAAATTGGAAATGTGTTCATACCGGCTTTACCATTTAAATTGTTCAAATATTACTAATGCTTGAGTTAAATGCAAGTCACACAACTATACGTTTAGTTTTCAAAGAAAATATTTTATTGAAATTATTATTATGGACAAAACAATAGAAGGATTATATTGGTTATTTTATTATTATTTTTAATTATTATTAGAAGGCCCAAAATTATGAATAAAATATATAATTGTTGTAGATATAGTTAATACCTCTGGGCCAATAAATAGTTAAAATATAATAAATAATTCACACACATACATACATACATATTGGTAGCCGAAATTTTTAAAATAAGGCGGGCCTAAATAAATACGCGTATGAATTAATTAAAAGAGTTTAATTAATAAATTGAGATAAGATCGAATGTATAATAGCCATACCCTGAATGGTGGACTGGGCAAGATATTATTTACATAGCTCATTAGCATTGTTATAAATAAACCTTGAGACAATTCTCATTAATAGACATTCATTCTCTCTAAAAAAAAGAAATCTTAATGGTGGACTTTACAACTTCACCACTAAGATAAGGATGGGTTCTCTCAAAGTCAAAGCTAGTAGTACAAGGTGTATTCGACCAGCGGGATTATCAAGATAAAATTTTGAAATTGTTTTCAATCAAAAATTAATTATTAAGAATGTTTTAAAGTTTTTGTTTTAAAATAAAAAGGAGAAATATTTTTCTTCTTTCTTCTGTGCATGTACAGCCTATGCCCCCTTGATATAACCACACTAATCTCAAAAGCGTCAGAGTCGGAGCTGCGGTAGGAAAGATATAAAAGTTGGTCAGTCCCGAATGGCATTGGCGGTTTAGATCATTGCAAGCGTAGTCGGTTGAGGAGATTGAGGCATGTCGCGGTTTTGTTGGTTGCAAAATCGATCGGAGGAGAAACTATGGTGGAGGTGGATATGTCGAGCGATGGATGATATTGATTCATGATCGGGTAAGTCGATGACGTTTGGATTTGAGTGCGACATGTACATGAAGAAGGGGGCCAGGGTTAAGGTTTCAAGTTAGAACAAAGAAGAGAGATTTTTTACAATAAAGTCCTTTAAAGTTTATTAATAGCAAGTTAACCCTTTAAACATATAATCCTTGTACTTCTCACATACGAGCTATGTTCTACATGTGGTTTTGTCCAATGAGTTCATATTAAAATTCTGGATAGGTGATTCATATATATGTATATGCAATTGTAAATCTGATGGCAATATAGTAATTTGTAAATAATTTAACTATAAAATTAATATTAATATCAAAACAATACATTAGGACATTAATAATTATTTGAAATTTTCATAAACAAAACGAAACAAATTACAAATTATCTGGTAGTATACATGTATTATATACATACATACATATATTATTGAACATTATATTTAAATAAATAAGATTAACAAACATTATTTTTGTTAAATATTACACTGGAATAAACGTTAAAAATAATATATATTTATTTTGAATACATCAGTTTAAATAAAAATTTAATGGAAATCAACCATGAAATTATTTTAGTAAACAACACATTCGAATAAATTTTAGTTGTATTAATAATAATATTTAAAATTAAATTCAAATCAAATCCATCAAACAAACATTAAATATGATTTAATGTTGACAATATTATTCATAATAACATGATAAAAGATTTAGTGCATAATTAAGTAAAAAGAAAGTTGATTGAAATTTGCCTTTTTTACCCTACCGTCCGATGCACCTTGACCCGATAATAATAACTTCCAATATATAGGAAAAGGAGCTAAACAAGAAAGAAATATAAATGAGTGGGAGAAAGTAACGTATGATAATGCTTGGCTGATGATTTAATCTCATACATACAAGTTGAGAACGATGCCCAATTTATGGGAAAAGGTAATTAAGACATGTAACACTTTATGTTAGAGCTTCTTCAACTGCATAAAGATTCAAAAATACAAAAATACAAAAATATATTATTACAAATCATTATTGAGTAACCATCAGATTTCCCACAACAAACGTAATTGGAAGGTTGTTCAACAGGCTATTAGAGTATGGCGTCCTTAAAAAAGGGCATTAAAGCTGTCAACGAATGCAAACGGATGCGAATATGGTCGCAACCGCATCCGTATAGGAAAATTTAAATCTGCATCCGAGTCCGCATCCGATATCCACGGATATCTGAAAATTAACATCCGTATCCGCATCCGTGGATATTCTATGGATATTGAAAATATCTGCATCCGAAAATAAATAGCGGATATTTTCGAATATTCGAAAATATCCGATATATCCGCATCTGAAATTGAATAAGATTTTTATTATACTAATATTTTTGAACTAAAACAAACATTTTTTCAGACAACAATACACACACTACAATACTAATCAATTTCTAAATATATTATAGGTTCATCATTAAATAATAAATCAATAATAATAACAATTTTTGTTATAATTAATTTTGGATCCGATGGATGTTTTTTGGATACGGAGATGCCTATATCCGCATCCGCATCCGATTTTCGGATATCGAATAATATCTTTTTTTTCGGACACGGATCCGGACGGATTTTGGATTTTTCGGATATCCATTGACAGACCCTAATGGCATGATAACTAGCAAATGTTAAACATGCACCTTTAATGTTTGCATGTTTAATTATCGTTTGGTGTTGATGAGGATTTTTTATTTTATTTTTTTCTTCTGCTTTTAAAGTTTATGTAGAATTAATATTCCACACTTAAAATTATTGTACACAAACTAAATTTGGATTAAAATAAAAACATAATATTTGTTAACTTCAAACATTGATACACCATTACGCAACTTAAAATAAAGATACAATACTATTTAGATTAAAACGTACACCAACACTCAACGTAAATATGGATATAAAAAATTCTTTACTACTCTCCGGGCATATTTTTCAAATTTTGGTTCTTTCTTAACCTCAATTACTTTAGTTACCGTTCATCTATATCTCTTGTATCATGATCTGATCCACCTCTTCGTGTCTTCATGTTAAGTAATCTCTTTGATCTCTCCTTGATCTCTTTTCCACCAATCCTTTTACCATAATTTGGTTATATCTCTCTCTCATCTCGTTAATTAATGTATTTACTCTGTATTGGGAATTATGCTTCTTCTTAGCAACTTTATGCATGGCGGTATGACTACATCGTCACCAGTCACCACTTTGTTTTCCTACTTTGATTTTTGTACTTTGTTTTCTACTCTGTTGCTTTGTTACTCCTTGTGCTGCTTTTGTGGTTCAAAATTTCCATGTCTTGTGCTGAGTTAGTAAATTGTAGTCGTGCATACATCAATAAAATGAGGTTTTATACACACTACCTGCGACACCTCTTAAAAAACATATGAACGTATAGTAAATTTACTGAAAATATGGACAAGTACATGTACCGAAAAGTTCACTGTTGTTCTAGCTTGTAGATCAAGGATTCTTAGCTTTGTGTTGGGATCGAACGTGATCTGTCCTCGGAACGTCTCACCACTTTGACCATTACTATGAACAAAATCAAGAGAAGTTAAATGCAATAAGATTACAATCTTCCTCTTGTGAGTTTGACCGCATGCGGATTTCAGTTTCAACTCTCATTCAAATTGAAGTTTTCTGAGACGAAATATTAGATGGTTTAATCAAAACCAAAGAATGGTTCGTCTTTCAGTTGTGACATTCAGCCTTTTTTTTTTCCGGTACCGAACAAATAAAATGAAGATTGTAACTGTGGAGTGCGCTGTAAGTTGAATGTGGTATTTTGTGTAGAGATGGTAATAACAGATCCATTTTGCTAACCGTTGATGAACATTTACTAAATCGATGCGCTTGTTAAACAGCCACCATATTTCAGCGACTACAAATTTGTAGGTATTCTACTGAATTTTTGGTAAAGCTCACAACTTGTAATTAAATATTACAAGACAACTTACGATTCAGATTACATTTTTGTAATATCTGTAAGTATGGAGATAACATGCTCATCACAAGAAAGCGTATATCTCAAAAATATGTTGCCTTTTAAAATAGCGTCCGCTGCCCACCACACTAGTTTACAACAAAAGACAAAAAAAATTGAAGCATAATAACGATGCCTCAATATTAAATCATAAAAACACGCCAACAAATATCAATAGAAATACGTAAGACAAGCCAAGTAACTTTCACATGAATATTCACACACAGTGAAGACACAAGTAAAAAAAGAGGAATTACAAATCAAGGAGAATAAAACCAAAGATATGACCCACTAACTTATACACAACAGCCAGGCAGGCAGTCAGCATCATAAAAGGTTAAGGGCGCCACAGAACATTAGATTTTTGGCGTCACTTACAGGTCAGACATGGATCAGTCTCGATCTTTCTCTATATTTTCTTAAACATCAACATATAAAAACAAAAGCAGCTAGAGTAGAAATGCCGTGGTAATCCAACAATATACTTATTTGGCTTATATGTTCCGCATTGATGCACTTCTTGCCACGGTCCTGCATACATTCGCATGTAAATTCTCAATCGACTGCATCAGCGTCAAATATTAACATAATATCTTCCCGAAAAGAACATTATCATTGGATGAAGTCCACGCTGATGAAACAAAATAATCAAAGATACATAGCAATCAAAATGCTTTATAAAAATTGTGGTGACTAAAAAATATAGGAGGACGATTCAAATAGCACCAGACGTTCCTTCACTAAGATTAAGTCTTAACTACAGTGCTTACAATCCATGAATATTAGAACCGTCAAACATAGTGTGGCATTTAAAGATAAACGTCATATGTCACATATTATGCATATAAAGATGCAAGTGAAACATGGTGAAAAAATCAGCCAATTATGAACTGAGAGATTTATCTTTAAATGCTACACTATATTTGATAGTTGACAAATAGGGACACGGTTCATGACCGAAGAAATATTATCCGCACCAGTTTTGAATTTACAGGTAAACATGCAGCTGCCTCCTTTGGATAGACTTCAAATGTTTTTTTTTTCCCTTCCTTTTGGAAAGGTAAAAATATAAACACAGATGTCAGAAAATAAGCAAATTTTAATGGCCGCTCTTTAACTTCAGTTGAAAGGCTTTTCCTCCATCCTTTAATAAATGGATTCTGGTCATGTTTATTTTTCTGTCTTTGGTAGGAGCGCTTGTTCAGTCAAACTGATTTTCTGACTTTTTACAAAACAGCAGTCCATTCAACAAGGGTACAAACACTATGTGTGTGTATGCGTTTAATGGCACCCCTGTTTTGCAGCACCCTTTGATTTTCACCACAAAATCTGATTTAAATAATGTTATGACATGAAAGAGAGAAGCAAAATCGAGGACCACAGATACGCTGCAAAACAGGGGTATCATTGAGCTATACACACAGACATATATAGCCTCCTTTACTTGGCACCGTTTTGTAGCCTCCTGATATAAGTAACAAGTTTCTATTTAAATATTTGAACTTTCTCTCTCATGTCACATGAACCAAATATTTACATATAAACTTGTGATTGATATCCGAATGCTACAAATGGTGCTAAAGAAATTGGGTTATTGATCCAAACTTTGTGTGTGTAGTAGACTCGCGCGTGTCTACACACATATGGGCAAGAATCGGCTACGCCTCATTTTAGCTACACTTCAATAATTTCAACCACATGCTATATTTAAATAATTATAGTTTTTCTCTTTTGTCACCTCATCCTGCTATTTAAACGGGAAATGTGGTTGAAATCGGTGGAGGGGGTTGTAGTCGATCCTTGCCACATGTACGTGCATATATCTATGGGCTAACTAGTTGAATACAAAATAAAAAACAATTGATGACAATAATAGATCTGAACCATTGAATCCTATTGTGCTCACATTTGAGGTTGAAATCAAGAGACGACCCAATAATTGAAATCCACTGTGTCATCAACTTTTTTTTAAAATTGTACTTTATATACAACATGTTACTGAGACAACATATCACATGTCAATAAACGTTCGAATCACGCTACGCAAGTTTTGAACTTGTGATCTCTCGCACCAAAGCCGAAACACTTAACCACTTGGACAAGATGTTTGTCACTGTGTCACCAACTTGTGTCTTAATAGAATTTCCCTATATATTATATATACATATATATTGTGGTAAAAAGTTACATCTGTTTAACTTACATATATACATATCAACATTTAAATATAGATGATAATGAATTTTTTTTGTCCAGTTTTTAGGGGTTGCTGCAGCTGCTCAACTGCCTTAAACTTGTCTTTTTTTTTCTCAAAAACATATAGATGGGAAAATATTAGTTTAGACTGGATTTCATTCCGGAATCACCAAAAACAAAATGAGTTGGTTCTTGTTAAAAGGTTGGTTAAAAAGGTTCATATGTAAGGAAGATTATTGCTTCTTCTCACATTTATCAATTACAAAAAACCGATTAAAAATGATGAGTCCATACGTGAGAATTATTGTTATGATTTATCTATTTTTTTGGATTTATTAGTTCTATAGAGGAAGAAAAGCAAGTTGGGCAGCACTAAGACAAAAATATTTAGAGGCTAGATATTTTAAGTATTCATATAAGCAATTTTCTAAAAAACGAAAGAGAATATTCTCAAGGGTGGAACAAAACAGTGTTGCGGAAGGTGGAGAAAGAATCGGAAAACTAGTGTTTACGTCTTTTATGGTTTGGATATTTTAAGTGGTATACTATAAACCAAACCCATTAACTTATGGGCCAACATTATTCGTTACTGGTTTTTACTCATATTTGATGTGATTGAACAGATGCAATCCACGGTTCCTAATTTCAGCCGGCTCGTCGAGATTCATCCGTTATGGTCCGATTCCGGCTATGAACGGACCGGAATTTTCCAGTAATTCCATTTTCAGACAAACAAATAAAGTAAAATGAATTATTTTATAAATACCTAAGACTAAGAAAGAGAGACACCATCGAACAGGAGAGAAGCAACATCGAGATCGAGAAAGAGAGGCAGGGAGAGAAAGAGAGGGGATGGAAGTGAGAAGCGGCGGAATGAAACGGCAACTCTTTTTTTTTTCTTTTCATCAATTAGGGTTTTTTGGTTGAGCGGGTAGCAGTAATGTATTTGTGATAGCTTTGAAGTGTTCAGCAGACCTAGTTTATTTGAGCTTGATTCTTCCTCTAATGGCTATATTATGGATTAAAAGAATATATTGTTTTGGTTTATTTCTTAGTTTACTATAAACTGCTTTTTTCATATTTTCTTCCAAATGGAAACAAAATATCAAAAAAAATTATGATCTGAACGGAAATGAAAAAACGGAATTTCAAACCTTATACTATCATTAAATCAATAGGCTAGGTTTCTACATGGTTAAAATTATCATAGTTATAAACAATACAATACGTATTTTATCTCAGCATACATTTGCCTAGGAAAGTAGGTTGTAAATGTCATTGAAATCAAAAACCAAAACAAACAACAAAATCTCTAAAACTAAGGGAACTGACAATACTAGATAAGCTTTCAAATTGGTATCTCAAATATTGACCAATATTACAAAACAAATTACTTGGTATACCTCGCAGGAAGCATATGAGGAACAGCTCCAGAGCCCTTTGTACCACCTAGTCGTTTTGCTTTGTTGTCATGTTCCTTATCCACTCTCATTGCAGCTACCTCTTTCTCCATAGAAGCAACTTCTCTTCTCATTTTCCTAGCCTCTACTTCCATAGCCCTGGTTAGTGTATCAACTTTCTTGGCCAACATCTTCACATAAATGGGCACAGTAAATTACTATGATACAAGGACATACTAATAGAAAGAAAGGAAGCGAGCAAAGTTAACCTCAATAGCATCATCCTTGTCTTTTAGGGTTTGGTCTTTCTCATGGCAGGCTTTTCTAAGAGTGATTACCTCCTTTTGCAGCATGTCATATAATAATCCAGAGACCGTATCTTCAGACTCCCCATTGTTATTCAACTCAATTGGCTTCACATCTGGATTCTCCTTCCAACTACTAGGCGTGGATTCATTATCTCTGCCTTCAATGGATCTATTTAAGGAATTACTAGTTCCATTTTCAAGAACTTTACCACGGTCAAGTGACCTAGTACCACCATCAAATGATTTTGATGTGCCTTTAGCATTTTTAAGTACAGTAATAGTGCTGCTGGAAAGTGAAGATCTAATCTGAAACGATGGTGATCTTCTAGGAAGAATGCCATTTGAAGATAGTTTAGATACATTATCAGCTCCTCCAAGTGATTGGCGCCGTGAAGAACCATTGCTTATGCTCTTTGATTCGACTGAGCGGCTTGAACCACTTGACGGCATTCTAAGTCCATCTTCAAGAACTTTGAGGCGTAACTGAAACTTCTCCTGAGATGACCAGAGATATACGATATTTAGTATCCCCTCATTTTCCAGTAAATAAAATTAAAGAGTTGGTCCCTATTTGTGTTTGGATAAAATATCAAAGTTTGTAGTCAAATGCATCTAGTTCAAGCGGTTAGCGGTGTGGTGTTTTAGACAAAGATTCTAAAGGTCATAAGTTCGAGTGCCTGAGACATCAAAAGAAGTGCTCGGTTTGAATAAAGTATCACTAATTTTATCAGAAAACAGATACCAAAGTTTGTATATTTAAGGACGTTTAAGTTATGCTAGCTCATCAATCACTTAAATTTCAAAGCACCTGCATGTTGCTTAAAATGAATATAAACCCGACATTTTGTGAACAGTTACAGTCGTTCAGCTGGTGGACAATAGGTAGGTATTGGAGGAGATAGATGAATTATATCTCCTTTTAGTCTTAAACAATCTACTAGAAAACAAAGCTGAAACCAAAGGAGCAAATGTTATTTTACTGTAAATATTTGTCTACGTAATGAATACGTTAACTCAGAAGTGAAAGGAATCTATTAAGTTAAGGAGAATGCTATAATAACCGAAAATAGGATGTAGAAAAGTGCAGATCTCAAAATGGAGGGGAGGAATTCAGGAGGTCTTTGTAATCCAACGGTCATCATGATTTTCGCATGAAATGATATCCTCATTTTCGGTCAGAGAAGCATTTTTGTTAAGCTAATAAGGTTATGACCTAGTAATAGATGTTATTACCTTCAGCTGTGCTTCTGACCTTGCAGCTCGTTCTACAACAGCAAGTTTATCTCGCAATTGCTGCATTTCCCCCTACATGCATGGATTTAAGAACATGAGACAATCTTAACACGAAATTTATTTTATATATATATATATATATATATATATATATATATATATATATATATATATATATATATATATATATATAAATGTGTGTGTGTGTGTGGACAAAAATGTACTATGTTAACCCTGCAAGCTAAAGCAACATTTGCCAATAAATAAAACTAGCTAGCTTGCCATACGTGAATATTAGGTAAGGTGCTTATCTTTACCTGCATGAATCTTCTTTCCTCAAGCCACTGTCTAACAGGCATTACTTTGTCATTGGCATCTTTATATTCATTTGCCACCACAACTGCAACCCTGTTAGCTGTAACCTTTGCACGAGCTAATTCAAGGGCCATGGTTTTCATCTCTTCCTAGATATAAGATGATTGGTTAGCTAGAAAAATATTTACGTAAAAGAGATATTTTGAGAGAGATTCCAGCATTATTCCAGCAGAACATAATTGAAATGTAAAAATAGGATAATACATTCATTTCCTGAAATTTTCTTTGGTAGTCCCTCACAGCATTTGCTGCAGTGCCACCAGCGAGAACAGCTTCTTCAAGCTCTCTTACAGTCTGGCTTAGCTTCTCAACCTCTGCAACCTTCTGTCTATGTGATCTATCTAAGAACTTGTTTTCTTCCTGAAGCAAATGAACCGTAAATAAATGTGTAATGATAACAGTTGGAAATATTAATAAAAATAGTCCCACGCGAATTACCTGACAAATTTCTATCTGTTTCATTAACTCCTGGTTTCTGTTTTGTAAATCATCAACCATTGAGGCCTTTGCTAACGCAACTTGGACGGTCCTTTCAGCATCCAGCAATGCTGCTTCCTTTGATTTGGTCAGACGGTCCAAAGCTCGATTATCATCTTGAAGTTTCGCTATCTACCGCAAAGTAAATTGAAAATTACATTACAATTCTATGTAAACAATGTTATCGTACAGTGAGAGACCCCTATCTATCTATCAATCTCTTAAAATAATAGTAAAACGGAAGAATTTCCAGCCTTCTCGTTAGTTATAGCAATTTCCTAATTTCTCTCAATTCTCTCATAATATTTTATTTTAAAATATCCTGATATAATTTATGGTTTCAAAATTATTCAAATTATTTTATTAATTTTCACCAGTCATGTACATTCAAATACCTATCCTGTACGAGTTAAATACTTCTGCACGGTTCTCCTCAATTATTTTGCATTTGAGTCCATACAATTAAGTTGATTAAATATCTTAAATTAAAAAAAAAAATTAACTTTAAACTATTCAAAATAAACTCAGTTAACTGATATCATTAACCCATCTATTAAATCTCAAAAAATAACAATTTCAGTATGTATATCGCATTATATTAACAAAAATGGAAAATTGGATATTTTTTTAATTCAGATATAAATATAAATCATATAACAAAAGGTATATACATAATCAAAGAAAACAACTTTAATTTACATTTCATTCATCTCAAAAAATTATTTACTAAATAATGGCATATGAATTTTCAACTCTCTCTTTGAGTATAAAAGTTTTATCCACTCTCTTTAGTTCTCTCCTAATTTTATTTTATTTCAAATAATGTAAGCTGGCAATTTTTTCAATTATTCGCAATGTTTATTGATTCTTTTCATGGTTTACACTCATCTACATTTTTATAATACCTACAATGCAAAGTTCTCATCAATTCCATCCTACCATTTTGCATTTAAGTCCAAATATTCAATAAATGAATTAAATAACTAATTTAAATATAACCTACTTAAATTAATTCAAGTAACTAATATTTATTAGTTTGTATTATAAATCCCAAAAACTGTACATTCATATTAACAAAATGGTAAAAGACAATTTTCATTCGAATATAAAAATATAATAATCACTTAATAAAAATTATGTACATAATAAAGAATAATAAAAATTATGTACATAAAGAATAATATAATATAATATATAATTGATTTACCACAACATATTTATCGTACATTGCATAACAAAACCCTATTTTTTACAATATTCAAAGTATGTATGAATACTATTTTTTTACCATATTATCACCTGCAACGCATGGCTTACACAATAGTTTTCTAAATCAAACAGATCAGAACTCAAGTTCGATACACAACAACAACAACTAAGCCATTATTCTCAAACAAGTTAGGATCGGCTAAAAAGGGAACCCAAAACTAAATGACAAAGTCAATTTAAACGTAATAACAACAACAATAAACCATGGTAATAATAATAAAATAAAATAATTAAAATAATAATAATAACAACAAATAAGTAAAATAGAGATAAAAATAACAATAAAAGTAAAAATATAAAGAAATTAAAAAAACACCATGATAATAGTAATAGTAGTAATAATGGTACCGACAAATGTTAAAAAGACCACACGTCACGTCTTAGTCTTCTATTTACTAGTCATATAAACTATAACTTATAGCACTACTTCTAAACCAACTCAAGCAAAAAAACTCCAAGCTCATGGTTCGGATACGTTGATCGCTAACTTTCAGGCATTCCTGTCTGACACTGACTCTTCGGATATATTTCACTCCTTCAAGTCCTTTTTTACTACTTCCTCCGACGTCAACCTTGATCTGCATTTTTTGAGCATTCGATGCGGCCTATAATTCCAACGTGTACAGGTGTCTCGAAAGGCCTCCGTTGGAGATGTCCAAACCCTCTTAAGCGGTGTTGGACTAGTTTTTCTTTTTCTCTTCAATTGGTGCTACTACAAGTTTGTCACGTATATCACCATTTCAAATTCGGTCATGTCTTGTATGACCACAGCTTCATCGCAGCATGCACATCTCTGCTACACTTATCTTCTGGACGTGTTGTTTTATGCTTCTCTGGAGATTTCCTGTGACAGTGAATGTCGAACGCTAGTCACCATTTCACTCATCCCGCTCGAATTCTAAAACTAACATCTTCATCAATCTCACCATCATCCTGCAACACTGATCCTAAATATCAAAGGGATTCCTTCTTGGGCACTACTTGTCTGGCCAAAGTGTCATCTCCATCCTCTGACCTGACACCGCTGAACTCATACTTCATATACTCCATCTTGGTTCTGCTAAGCCTAAACTCTTTGATTTTAAAATCTGTCTCCACAGCTCGAGTTGTCTATCAACCCATATCTTACTTTCGTCAATTAGAACAATATCATCAGCAAATAGCATACATCAAGAAATCTCATATTGTATACCCTTCGTAACCTTATCCATCACTAAAGCAAAAAAGTAGGAGCTCAAAGCTGATCTTTGATGTAAACCTATGTTAATGAAGTTCGATACGCAACAAAAGAAAAAAGAAAAACGAGATCGTGGAAGAATCTGAAGCATTTCTTAAAAAAAGAGCTGTTTTCAGCAAATATGTAACTAAACAATCCCCTCTTATACTGAATATATCAGCTATTTAAGGAAAATTATCATGACATGTCAGTTATCACATCCAAATCCTTTGCTTGTGGTCCTTGACAGTGTGTTAACTACACAAACAAACAGGAATAAAACTTGACTATAGGATATGGAAGTGCGGACCTCATGACGAGCTAGCTTCAGTTCAGCTTCAAGTGGTGCAAGAATAGCCTCAATTGGAGGCATATCGTCGTCCTTTTGAGCTGCATGTACCCTTCTAAGGGTGGCTTCTGCAGCAAATTGAGCAGCCATAGCTGCTTTCTTTTCATCGTTAATCTTCTTGATTTCAAGATTCTGCATTATTAACCGGAATCATTAAGAATTTCTTTCATAAACAATAAATTAACTTTAGTATTTGAAAGATGTATGAAGACATACTCTGGTATCTAGAAGAGCCTCGGTCAATTTGAGCTTTTCATCCAGCTTCTCCAGTTCTTCTGTTAGCTGAAACAGAACAATAGATACTGACATTGCATTTTACGCAAATTTCATTTAATTTAGTGCGTGAAGCACCAACGGCAATTTTGTTCATGAAATGGTATAAATAAACCGAATTATTTGGGTCATCCCCCGACATAATACAAAAGAGCAGGCCAGTGAAGTCCGCATTGGTGGATTTACACTTCCAACCACACCCAACTATGGGCTTCTAGATCGATGCAGTTAAATTTGCATTTGGGAACATTTACATATGAAATTATGAACAAACCTATACATGTTTAAGCACATAACTATGAGTTAAAAAAAAAATATTGATTGCACAGTTATAGATATTTATCGTATGAAATTGGGATTAATGTCTGGTTTCCAAAAGCATAACCCACCAGCAACCTGCGAAAACTTGAGGAACCATAAAATTAAGAAATTGCTTAAACATACAATCAATTGTTTAATGTTAAAAAACCAACAATAAATATAAAAATCAACTATCGACATTAACACGAGACCCTAAACTCCATATGCATAACAACCAAGCGCACCTCTTCACAAGCTTTTTCTCTTGCTCTGTCACTTAATCTCAATGCCTTAATTTCTGCTTGCGCCTCTCCCAGTTCACGATCCTTATCTAATTAACAATAAACGTGAAAAAATTCATAAGAGCTCTGGGATGTTACTCCAAATTCAAAATGTAAACCTTCGATCAAATTACAGTCCCACCTCTAACTTCATTCTCCAATCGATTCAGCTCAACCATTACTGGGTCAGATCCATGCAGCAAATTCATAAATTCATCAGCGTCCAAACTCTTCCGAATGGGGGTTTTTCTTCTCGTCTTGGCCGCTGAAGTCGTCGTGGACTTCGGCACTGACGAAGGAGGCGCTGCATTGCCGATATCTGTCGTGTTCGATAGAACATCGCCGCCATCAAAAGACGGATCTGACATACTGGATCTGAAAGATGAGCAAGTGAAATCAGAAAAGCTAACGCTAGTTTTATGAATTTGTTTAGTCTTTTTAATTTCTATGGAAAATAAAAGTTCGCGTCTATTCACTTCAAATCTTCTGGAGGAGAGAGTAGAAAGACAGCATATTATAATGATTTTTCAATCGGAAAGTGATGTGGTCTCGGTTTTTACTGTTTTTAAGGGATTGGATATAATTTTCTAGCAAATATGGTAGAATAATCAGCTCCAAGTTTCCAATTTCACACCGCCGTTTAAAATACGAAGCTTTATTAAAATACGAAGCACCTGGCATGAATAAGGTTACACGTAACATATTGTATATTGTTCTGTTATATATTTTCGATTTAATGTGCACAAAATTCGATTCAGTACATGACTCAAGTAATACAATAAGCTTTATAATCACCAATGCAAACACTTTTATTTCACAAAACTAAAATAATGCAAATTGTATAAAAGAATTACCAAAATAATGCTTCAACCACTATAATTGATATTTTGATTTCCTATATTCTAAATATCAAATTTAATGCGCTTAGGGAAAATATCACCTATTGTTATTTGAGAGTGGAAATTGGGTTAAATGACTTTTCATATCAGGTTAATAAGTTTTAAGGATAGTATTTCTAAATAATTAGTTTTAAGCATAATTTACAACAAAATGATAAATTCATTTATTTTTTCAAGTTATACACAAAAATAATAAATTAATTTATCATTATTTCTCTATGACTAAAAATGATAACTTCATTTGTCATTTTTCTGAAATTTTTTCTTAAAACTAATTTTTCAAAATTGTCCTTCTTCAAACTTTACCCTGCACAAAGAAGTCATTTGAGTAATAATCTCCTATTTGAAAAGAATAGCAACTCTTTCTTTTGTTTTGAATAGGCCATTACGTGTAACTGTTTAGGTATGAAACATTTTGGTCTTCTTACTTTAGTATTTATTATAAAACAATAGTCGGACAATTATGATCACCGATAATTTTTTATCAAACATTATAATCGCGGCTTATGTATTATTCTTTATACAGTAACGAGTGTGAACCCGTGCTACGCACATACGTTATTGGTAAAAGCATATTTGTAAATCATGTTCAAACCAGAGTAACGTGAAAAAAATTGTGTGCAACTATTAAATGTCAAGCAATAAAATATCATGCACAATATAGATTTCGATTCAATATGGGCATTAGAAAACTAATCTAATGTGCTGTCCAACCTATTATCAAATAGAAACAATTAGAAACATAGTCTAAATATCACAAAGGGATATATAGCAAGGTGATACATATGTAACACTTGTACTCTTAAGCTATAATGTGTTGACAGATCAATTGGCCCAAGTGGTTCAATCCAAATGTTGGAACTGTCTTAAAAAAATAATTGTTGCATGAAATGGTTCACGATGGCTCACCCATAAACAATTTTAATGCACAGTCCAACGTGCTTCCAAAATAAGGAGGATCTATGGTAGTGCATTTCTTTAGCACCTAAATAATAAATTATACTAATGGTCATCAAACTCGTTTGAAAGCGTAGTAGTTTGTTGGGCAATAGAAAATAAAATAAAATAAATGACCTGATACAAGAAAATACTAACTTGTGACAAATATATCAGCGTCAAAAACAAACTACATCAAATGGAATATATTTTGTTTGAAAAAAGAATGAAAGGTTGTTACCTAAATCATATCAAATACATAAATATCAAATTGTGTTGAACAAAGAAGTATAGCGAGGCTTAATTAAGTCCACAAAAGCAAATGTCTAATGCATTACAACAGATAAGCAGAAGGATTGTTTTGTTCGATACATATAAAAAAATGAAGAAGAAAAATCAGTGTTCGGATAAAAAGTGTAGCATCATTGACCAAGCAGCATATGCTGATAGAGGTTGTCATCCTTTCATGTCTCCATGGCTAAACCTAAATGGATTGAATGTTCATCTATTTACTATAATGATAAGCTTGCTATTAGAGAACAATGACAATGTTATACAATTTGGTAAAGATCGCAAGCTCCATATTAATTAGCATATGAAAGGCAGATCAATGTGTAGAAGATGATCCTTATTGAGAAAGTCTAAATCAAGTATATTTTTAAAAATCAAAATTGAGCGAAAATAAGCATACGGATTGCAACTATATTTATCTATTGTTACCATCGAATATTTGTTTTTATAAATATAGAAATATTTTTTGAACGACAGTTAACATGATCATTTAATTCAACTCGATTCTTAGTAAACTTTTTAAAATTTCAATCTATATTCTTTTCCTTTACTTTTTTATATGGAAAAAAAATTATGTACTCGATACATTAAATTTATTACCCAACCTTTCGTACTAGTGAAAATGATAAGAACACAAAAATATAATTCTCTAAAGCTTTAATATATATTTACTATCAAAATCATTTGATGATTGAAATGAACTTATGGCAGTTTAAACTAACTTTGTTGAAACATAGGATCATCGCTTAATGATTAGAATGTGAGAAGTAGATTGAAGATGGAAATTAATGTATTAGATAAAAAATTCGAAGTTAATTGGATAACTTAGATACCAACACATGGTTTCACTTTTTTTTGAAACATACATTAATTTGATTCTTATCATGCATTCAAATTCGCAATCCCTAATAATGAATATAATTAATGCTTGAAATCTAAATGAATCCCTTGAATTATAATGATTAGCACAACAAAGCATCATTGTTTTCGGGGTGTAACATATATTACACAACCGAGCATAAAGAAATCAAATACAAAATTCATAATTATGATTTTGTAGAATACAATATACTTGATTTGTTTACCATTAAAAGAAATTATATTGTTAGGGTAACAAAAAAGCATGAATAAAAAATTTATAATAACACGGAAGATTACAAAGACAATAAAATTGTAAATGAGGATAGACAGTCAAGGCTCTGTTGCTATAAATATGTGGACAATTTTTTTTATGCATATTTTTAATTAACAACTTATGCATAATGGTTACACCAACTTCACTAACATGAAATGCTTCTTCAATATTCAAAAATAAATATTTTACACTAGACAATCCAATTGATGATATTGACACGATCACAAACATAGAAGAAACAAATTATTTAAAACATACTTAAGATTTCATTACTGAAGAATAAAGAAACCGAGCACAAAGAAGTCAAACGTAAAATTCATAAACTTGATTGTGTAGAACACAATCTATTTGATTAATTTACTGTTAGAAGAAATTGTATTATTAGGGTGACAAAAAGCATGAATAAAATTTTCATAATAACACATAAGGCTACAAAGGTAATAAAATTGTAAATGATGATAGATAGTAAGGGTTCTGCTGTTCTAAATGTGTGGACAATCCTTTGATGTGCATATTTTTAATAAAAAACTTATGCATAATGGTCACACCATTTTGACTAACATGAAATACTTCTTCAATATTCAAAAATAAATATTTTACATTAGACAATCAAATTGATGACATTGGCACGATCACAAACATAGAAGAAATAAATTATTTAACATACTTAAGATGTCATTATTGTGCTTTTTTGTTTTCCTGTTATGATTATGATACTCATAATTAGCTGTGTGTATGTATGTGTGTGTGTGTGTGTGTGTGTGTATATATATCTTTTTAGATAACATGAAACACTTTTACAATCACATAAGAAATTGTAAATGAAATCTTGGAGACAACTACCCATCACCAAACATGAACAAATAAATATTGATAAAGTCGGGAAAAAAGTTTGAAAATGATAATATAGAGTGGTATAAAATTGATAATATTGACACAATCACGGACATAGAAGAAATAAAATATTTAAAACACACCTAAATTGTCATTATTGTGAATTTTTGTTTTACTTTTATGATTATGATACTCATAATTAAGTATATATCTTTTTAGGTAACATGAAATTGTAAACAAAATTTAGGAGACAACCATGCATTACCAAACATAAACACAAAAATATTGAAAAAATTGAAAAAATGAGAACATACAATGGTTTAATTGTCGACCTGATCTGAAGCAGATAAGATTATGGTAAATCTAAAAACTTTATACAAAATAAATATTAAAACTATAATATAAAAGTCTAAAAATGAAAACTTACTTATTGAACTGGTGAAAAGGAACAAAGCATGGGGGATCGGATGCGAAAACGTTCCTAAGAAAACAACTTCAGAAATGGAAAAAATCAACAACTTTTAACTATTTTGAAAATTATGAAATGAAAATAATCAATAGACTACTTTAAATTACCGTTAAAAAGATGAAAAGAAACTTAGCGAATAAAAAAAAATCCTGATTCGTCTTCGTCGATGATGCTTTCCTACAAAATGAAAACATCTAGATTCCAGATCCATATGGTTCTGATTCAATGGTTTTTTACAAGATAAAAGGTGTTTCCTTAAATAATTTAAAAGAAATATAGTTTATGAGAATCAAAAGAGAAAATAGAAAGTAGAAAGGTTGAATAAATTGACAAACATATAATGAGATTGAATTAAACAGAAATGGAGATAGGGTTTTAGGAAGATGAATTTGCAAACTAATGAGAAGAGAGAACGAAGTCACAGAAAAAGAAAGGGGAACTATCAAAAATACGCTTCCTTGATTATTAATAAACTAAGAGCAGAAGAATGCTAAGAGACAAAACAATGAATAGCAATAAATACAATGGATACATGAATTGTGATTGGAAAAGAGTTGGAGGGGGGTAATTTCAAATTGTATCTCAAATCGATGAGAGATAAGCATTTAGCTTTAGATTGAATGAGAAAATAGAATACAAAAAATCTTTTATTCTCTTTTATATATAATAAAATTGATTAGAGTTGATGGTAAAATCATTCAAATTAGCAGTCACAGTTCATGACTTGCTTTGGAACAAATATTTAATTTTTATAATACTATACCTAGATCTCAATAAATGAATAGGACCCAATAGGATAAATGTTTTTCACTGTAATCAAACTTATACGCTATTTTTTTTGACCTCGTTTATGTAAACCAATGAAATCCTAATGGGGACTAGGGTTTATGCTATCTAATATGCTCATCTTCTTTTCTCTTTCTTTCTTTCTTGATCGCTTCTCAATTATATAATTTCTCGTTCTTAATTTATCTTTCTTTCCTTATTCATAGCATGGGATTCGGCCTGGATAAGGGCAAAAGAATCGATTTTGATAGTGGTTGTTCTAAGGATTTGAAGGCGTAACTGCAATGGTTAGGACTGAGTCGATCAACCAAAGTAGTGGTGGTGTGTGACGACCCGCAAATTCATCACTTCAGAATTTTTTTGAAATATTAAAATATAAGATATTTTAATATAAATGATAATTTTTTGAACAGTAAATAATTTTGGTAATCTTATTTTGAATAAATTTTACAAAAATATATGCTTTGGAAGATATATCAATAAAATGACCGAAAACCGTTTTATCAACCGTGTTATCCCGCTTCTTGGCAAAGCCGTGATACCAAAAGATCGATCGGAAACAAAAGACAGTTCGTCTCAAAGATTGATTATACATTGCTTCGCTATGAATATCGATGAATTTTGTCCGAGCCCGAATTAGGCTACAACTGATAGGACATGACAAGCAAGGTCATAAAAGCCAGTGTTTCAAATTTGAGGTTAATCGGAGTTCGTATGAACGAGATATGATCGATGCAAGTTAGCTAAAATACGGTGTTCATATCCATCAAATAGTTGAAGGGATGTCCATTTCGAATCCATCGGGTGCGTATCCATCGGGCTGACATCGCCTCAGTATGTTCTTATCCATTGAGTTTAGAGCAGTTCGAATCCATCGTTCGTATCCATCCTAGAGCACTGTTTCGTATCCAGAAGTAGGCCACACTTTGTATCGATAGGCTCGTATCCATCACCACACCTCGGTTCGTATCCATCGGCTTCGTATCAATCGGAATGGCCAGGTCTTCGCATCCATGAACTTCGTATCGGTCAACCAATGATTAGTTCGAATCGATGAACGAGGTGTTCATTCGAATCCATCAGGCAGTTTCGGTTCGTATCCATCAAAATCGTATCCATTGAATGGAGACATCACCATCGATACGAGCTAAGCCGCTTATCTCGGTTCGAACTACACGTTGAAAGTTGATACGAAATGCACGGAGTTGATTGATTCAAACTGGATAACAGTACTCGATACAAACGAGGCGAAATTCATAGATGCGAAGCGGTCAACTCGGCAAAAGGAGTGGATCGATCCAAGGAGTGCGCGCCACGTCGTCTCGAAAACACGTGCGTCCATCGATTCGAATACATGGATTCGAAGTGATCGACTCAAAGCGAACAGCCAACCCAGAAACTCCAACTCGTATCGATCATATCTCCCAAACCACAGATCCAAATGCGACGAAATTTTCACAGCAGCTTCCATACAAGATGAAGAATGCTCCTTCCAAGTTTCAGCTCGATAGGATCAATTTTTTGTGGATACGAAATCATTTCGTATCGATCACAGATCGATTCGAAACTTGGTGGGGTCGGTCGCGTGGGCCCACTCACGTGCCAGAAGAAGTCTCCCGAAGTTTGAGCGCGATCTCGGCCTCCTACGCTTATAAATAGCCCCTTGAAGCCTACAGAAAAGGGATCTTTTGGCGATTCAATGTTCAGACTCTGCCGGATTCAACTCTACATCCTTCTATCACCATTGTATTCAAACATCAGAGATATAGCTTACTGTAATCTGCTGTAACGGATTGAAATCATCAAGTGAATCAATAAAATCATAAGCTTCAGAGTGGACATAGGCAAGATCATCGAACCACTATAAATCCTATGTTTCTGATTGTTGTTTCTGAATTGCTGTGTTTGATATTGCTTAGATCTGAGATTTGTGTTGAATATTGTTGATTTGCATTCATATACGGGTGCTTTCACGATATTGGGGTTCGTGACCGTTTTTGGTGCAAACAATATCAATAAAATGACCGAAAACCGTTTTATCAATAAACAGCTCTTAGACCATCTGACATCGTGCACGTAGCTGGATATATATACTCATTTATATATATGAGTGAGAATATGTAATAAAATTATTTATTTTATTTTTGAAAATAAAATCTCTTTATGACATCATTAATGATATCACTATTTTGGAATAAATAATTTTTGAATTTAAATTGAGTTTAAATGATGTAATAATTATTTTAATTATTAAATATGCCCTTCTAATTATTATATAATGATAGAAATATTATTATCAAACTTTGTTAACAAATATATATACATATATATTAAATAAGAAGAGAAAATATAACCAGAAATCAAAATCAAAATCAAAATCCGAAACGATTCAACGTAAAAAGGTTGTGCAACATTGTGAATCATTTGAGATATAAATATGCACACATACGTGTACATATGCATGAACACATTCACATGCATATGAAAACATATATACATACAAATATAATTACACATTTAAATACACACACACGCATTACAAAACATCAAGATATTTTTCCTAAAAACTTAACACTTAAACAAACCAAAGTCAACCTCTTTTACCCAAAATACAAGCACATATGTATAATATGGGGGGGATACACGGCCGAACATGATGAGGTAGGAGGGAAGTGGGGCGGTGAGCAAATGGTGATGTATTTGTGTAGAAATATCATGATATTTACATCCTCACTTTTTGTAACATCCATATTTTTAGTAACATTATTTAGGATATTTAGTTAGCTAAATTAAATAAAATAATGTAAGTTGATCAATAGAATGAGATTTGTGGTTTAATAGGGGTAGCTGTGCCATGTTAATGAGTAAATCAAAACGAGATAACATGAAATAAAATAGGCAAGGGCAAAATAAGGAGAAGGATATGTTTATACCATAAATCTTTAGGAATTTACTTCCACACGTTCATTTCATTTATTAAAATTTATCAAGTAGACGTCGACCACCATTCTAAAGAACAAGAGGAAGAAAGCTAAAGGAAGGAGTTAAATCAAAACCAAATTCACTCAAATCTCAAATCCTTAATCTCAAAAGCAAAGGTGAATAATGACTACACCTCTTAAATGTTTTTTGTTTTAAAGAAATCTGAATTTGTCTTGCATAATTTAGCCATAAATTTGAAGGACGAAATGTTTGTATATGCTTGTTGATGATTTATGTTTATTCATAGAGATTTTATGATATGTTTTGATATGAAAACTCTATTTAATGATATCCAAATATCTTGTGATTTTAGATATAGTTCAGATATGATATTCTAGAGATGGGTTTCGATTTTCATAATTTTTTAAATTAATGTGGATTTTATATTAATTTTGTAGTAAAGAAAATGATTTATTTGGTTATAAGTAATTTATGGCTAAATTATAAAGAAATTGGGTCTGAAATTTATATATGTTAGAAAACATATTAAAAATGATTTTTTGGAATTTTTGTAGAATTTTTCCAAGTGATTTGATGAATATATATAATTATTTAATCTATGAGACTTAAATGTTTTATATATTATAAAAAAGGGGTATTTTGTAAATAAACTAAAGTATTTATTTCTAAAATTTTGGCAGTGAATTTAGAAAAGAAAACTTGCAACCAATAAGATTTTGACAAACAAAGCAGCTTAGTTAAAAAGATTACTGAAAAGGTTAAAAATCAGTTTTACATGTAAAATATATGTTTCGCCACTTTCGGCACCTAACTTTCAACTTAAATGGCTTTCTACTTAGTTCTTCTGCCCCCATCGCTATCGAAATCAATGTGTATGACATCAAAGACTTGGTGCGCAACAAATTGGAAAGACGGTGGAAGGAATGAGGTCGAAACCAGGGGTTCCGAAGGGATCGAAGCGCGACTTTATTTTAAATAAAAATGCCCCTGCTTTGCTTTCGACTTGATTAGCTTTCGATTAGGCCAACGGTTTTAAAAGAATGGTTTAAGGAGGTTGCACTTTTGTTTTTAAGTATATGCTTTCGACTAGGTCAAAGCCCTTTTGTGACGACCCGTTTTTCCATACCCTTTGAATCGACAATAAACCATACATGTCCAACTCAAATTGTACGAAAAGACGGAACATAAAGGGTAATAAAGAAAATAAGACAGAATAGAATCTCACACGAATGAAATAATATATAATATTGAACAATATCTATAAGTCCGTGAAATGATGGTTTTGATGACAACAACCTTAGAATAGTTTATAAAATATAAATACTAACATTATAAGTTTAGATATATATGTATATGCAGGATTTAACCATGAAGGTACTAAGAAAGAAGACTGTACAATATAGAGATTCAAGATATCAAGATTGAAGACTCATGAGTATCAAGATTATCAAGAGTTCAAGATTTTAAAGTTAAGTATTTTTTATTATTAGCAATTTTGTTAAAACTCATAGAAAAGCACTGGCATCTTAAAATCCAATTTATTCGTGGAATGGAATCCACTTCGAGCCTGTTAAAGGGATGGAACACTAAGTAGGATAGAACCTACGAAAAATCTGGTGGAACATTGTTTTGTATCCGCTAACTTTTTATTCAAAATGGTTTTTCAAAATTATATCCTGTTTTCAAAACATTCCTTTTAAAAGATTCAAAACCCTCTATCCTGATTTTAAATAATTTTAGCCTCAAAATTATCTTTAATTTCAAAGTCAAATTACTCCTGATTTTAAACAATCTTTTAATATAATATATTTAACTTTTAAATATTTATACTTAGATTTAAAATATAAAATTAGAGTTAAATTCTATATATATTATTCTCTATATTTACTTTTGAATTTTAACTATATTCAAGTATATTTATAAAGTTTAAATTAGTTTTAAATATAAGACAAAAGTTATTTTCAAAGAAAATCAAAACATCAAAAAATGCTTTGGGATGTCGACATGCCTATACACCCCATGTCGAGATAGTGTTAGTTGAGTTCAAAATTTAAATTTCAAAAGAAGTGTCTATTCGCCATAACTCTTCACGAATGGACATAGCTATTGTTCTTCTATAAATAGGGGTTAGTTTCAATGAATTTAATATCATATTTTCTGGTTTTTCACTCCTCTTCTTCTTCCACTTTTCTTAATACATATTCTTATCATTACTCTGCCGAAAACAACATTGAATCGAACTCGATTACTTCTAGTTTGATTCTCCATCACTCTCTCTACAAGATTCTCGGTGCTATTCAGAGTTATAGACTTCTTTGTAATCTATTAAGCGAGAAAAGGTGTGATTGTAGCCTTGAAAATCAATCAAGAAAGAAAAGGTGTGATTGTAGCCTTGGTAAATCAATTGGGTAAACTTGTGGCCTGGAAATCAAGTATCTCTACCCAGAGGATCGAAATTCTGAAGGGTGTACCTCGTAGCCTTGAATCCGAGGGTGTAATTGTACAATTTCTTTTGAAAGGAAATCCGTACTTGTGTTGCTGGACTGGATGTAGGGTAACTCCGAACCAGTATAAAATTCAGTATGTTCTTTCCTTTACTGCCTTTATTTTATTTCTGTATCTGTGTTTGTTTCTGTGATCATATTTGTGTCTGTATATTGCATTCATCAGTGTCTAAATTAACATAAATCGAAAAAGATTTAGTAATTCTTTATTAACACTATTCAACCTCCTCTAGTGTTAATCCTAGCCTTAAGATCCATAATCCGCATTTCTCACGATATCTTCATAGCGAAAAACTTTTAAATACATATATCAGAGTCTAACCTAAATTCAGCTTGGACAGTTATAAACGTCTGTCTTTACAATTGATAACAAACATCAAACTAAAACCAACATAGCACAATGGATAATAGAATATGTCATACGTAGACGAATATCTCCAGCTCTCCTCTGGAAACTCCAACCATCTTCGACTAAACCTAAAACTACTCGAATCTGACCCGAGTATTGAAAATACTCGGATCAGGCTTGATAAACTAGCGTAAGAAACTCAAATATAAATGACAGTGTCATATATCAGCCTTTGAACAAAATCCTTTGAAAATAAAGAGTATCTCATAAGACCACGCCCACACATAAACACAGATGGGTTTTACCTTATGATAACTAAAACACTTTTATATCAAAATATTTGATATTATTTTTAATGACATCTCTTTGAAATCATTTACAAATAAACTTATTAATCTTAGCCGAAATTGTTACCATTATTAAATTCCAACATACTAGGCTCTATAAACAAAACCGTAGGTTCTTATTGAAGAATGGATTTCCATACAAATGACCAGGTAAAGAATCCACCTCCCGAGATGGGTACACCTCTAGATGGATGCCTCGAGGAACAACACAAAGGAACCTCTACCAACACAAGACCGGCCTACCTCTATAACTAGATAGTACCAAATATGTCATCCCCCGGTCGTTACCGACCTTTATCCGAGGGCCCTCATGGCATACAAATCACGTTAATTTACATCCCGAACATTATAGCGGAAAAAAAAATATCTAGAAGGGGATGACCATACCCTACTTGGGAATGACCCACTTAGCTTTGCTGCTTCTAATCCTGTTTCGGTCATTTCCGATTTGATGAGGCTTGAGGTAACGATTACCTTTTCACATAACATATATTACAACTTTGAATGCCACATTGCTATTTCCGTTAACTACTAATTGCCTTCCATAAAAATACAACCATTGAGCTCGTACATCTCAAGACGGGTGTTAAGCTAAGTGAAGTTGCCTTCTCCGCCACCACTGATGTACGTTTGTAAAAACCAATGTACGTAATCATTTAAAAATGCAATGTCAGAAAAACGTCCATACAAGTTGTCCAGGAACATGATAAACCGAAGGCACTCTTCTACTACCGCTAGTAGCGAGTAGCCCTTGCAATCCGAAAAATCTCCGACACGAGGAGACCACTGCTATTAATAACTCTATAATGGGAGTTACCCAGAGCATGTTCCACAAGCAGTCTTCACGCTATGAAGATCCACGGTCTTCAATAATCATCATCTTCAACAAGTCTTCACATTCAAACGTATACATTGATTCGAAGTGGTTTTTGGACAGGAATCACTCAAATCCGACCCCAGTTCCTTCGAAATCCAATTATCGATAAAAGATGAATATGAGTAAATAAAATTTATTTAATCTCTTTTCACTTTAATTCTTTTCAGATGATTTCGAAATCTCTTTACTTTGACTTAGAATAATTCCAAGTAATTCATTCTTTCGTTTTGGAAAATATCTCAAATTTTCATGATTAACTCTCGATTCCAAATTCCTTAACTTTTAGGCGGGTCAAAAACAATGTTATTTAAGACATCGTTTGCGATAAACCCTAAACCAATCTTAGCAAATCATTTTTGAGTAAATGGGATCATAGAAATCATTCATTTTGAAGATTTCTTAAATTTTGGATAATACCAATCTTATTTTATTTTGGAAAACTTAATAGAATCTTTTATTTTAGAGCAACCGGGCTTTCCTTTCGATATGTTCCCCCTCTCCTAAGAAAAGAAAACATAGGCTAGGTAAGCTCAGGGCATTGGTTGCTCCATCCCTAACCTTGGTTAAACACTTTATTTTATCTCCCCAGATCTCACAAGCGGGATAAATGTACTAGTCGTTTTCGCATTCTCAAATTTTCAACTTTATTTTGGAATTACTTATAAATATTCCAAACTATCTTTCAAAATGCTTAACTATCCTTTTTAAAACATTCACAATTGATTCTGAGAAAAATCGTTACGTTTAAACTCCTTTTTAAAAAGTTATACAATTCGCAGCATAAAAGTGCCGTGGAAAGTGCTATATAAGATTATTTGATTAAATAAACTTTTTAACATTCAATTATTAATATTTTTCAACCCAAATCTATTTTAAATCATTTAAATAGATTTATCAAATTTATTCCATATTTTTCCATAATTAAAAATGCTCATTTAAACAAATTCTCTGTTATGGTCACTTAAACTGCACTAGCGCGATTTTTTTAGAAAATTGATTTGAACTTAATTCAGAATCTATTCAACGAAATTTTGATTTCCTTTCTTCGTTTCGAAGATATGTATATAATAGTTTTTCTTATCTCGAAGAATTCCGAGCTATATTCCACTCTACACATTCATTTGAACTTTTCAGCGCGAAATCACGAACTACCATTGCGCGACACACCTAGATTTAGCTTATTTTAAAAAAAATTCCAAAATTTTCAAGCATTCCATGTACACCATTTTATTTTCAAAAGGAAAATGATTTTCTTTGTGCTTATCGACGTGTATTAACATGAATCGATAAAACAATTTAATAATCATATCAAACATGATCAAAGCATATATAACCATCCATAGCAATCATAACACAACATCAAACATGTATATATATAAATAGAGATGCTAAATAGAGTTTCTCACCGTAAACCAAAGCGATTAACTTCCTACCAACATTCTAATCAACCAACACTTCACTAATTTATTCCTACTCCATTAAATACTAGCAAACAACACTCTTTTCCTTTCAATAGCTTGGCCAAGGCTTGAGATGAAGGTTGGCCGAAAATATAGAGAAGAAGCGGTAGAGCTTTGAACTTGAATTCTTAAAATTCAACCCGAAAAATATGTCATCTTCTCTCTTGTTTTTGACTCTCTTAATCTTAAAATCTGAAAAACTTGTTAACTGAAAAATTGTTGCAAGTTCTTTTATCTTGAATTAGAAAAAAACGAATCACTTGATTTTGATTAGTTTTGATGTAGATATGATAGAATGAAAAGAGGTATTGTCGGATTGACAAAAATGAAGTCCGAAAATGCACTTTAAAGAATTGAGTTTCAGGTATAGCAAGCCTCAAAACCGGAAAAGGTGATCAACATAAAAGCTGTAGCCACTGGAATTTTATATGCTTTCAAAAAAAAATTCTGAATTTGGATCTGCTATGATCTAAACAAAATGGCTTATTCTCTGGCTTAAAAAATGGGCCAGAAAATACACTGGAAAGAAGTAGATTTTTAACATGGTTACTTTTAGAATAAGAAAAAGTAGTCAGCATGAAAGTTGTAGTCACTGGAAAAATACATGATTTGAAAAAAAAAGAATTTTGTATTTTGGTTCTGATTTGAAGAAGTTAACGTTGAGAGAAGAAGAGGTAAAATGTGGAGAAAAAATGAGTTTGATTTGAAGAGGATGAACATTGATTTCTTTTGAATATTTTGTAAATATTTTGACATTATATCTTTCTAATTTTTTCCTATGGCTTGAAAGCCATTAAAACGAAGAGGAAGAAGATAAAAAAGCTTGAGAAATAAGAAGAAGAAATGTGAATGAAAGTGAAGAAGGAGGTGGGTATTTATAAAAAAGAAAAAATGGTAATTTACCAAAATAACCTCTTACCAAATTACCAAAATAACCTCTTACCAAATTACCAAACAAACCTTACTTCAACCTAAAGTAAACTCCACTTTTTAAAAACTTGACATCATCCTTCACATCCTTACTTTACGTCTTAGTCACTTAAAGATTAAGTAAAGAATATCATAATTACGTTGGCTTTGATTTGATGTGATTTGATGTTTACCTTTTCTTACTTTTGTTAATTCTTACTTACTTTTACTAATGACTTCTAGAAGTTTTCTAATCTTATTTAGTAAAAGTAAACATATTTAGTGAATTAATTAATGCTTACATTATTTGAATGTATGTTCCTATATAAGAAAATAAAGGTGCGACGACATTGCGACAAACTTTTAATCGATAAAATGTTGATTTTCCACAAAATGTTTTACGATCATATTTTGACGTTTTAGTTAAACTATTTATATACGTAAACCAAATTTAAAAATAAATTTGTATAATGCCTTTTAAAAATATAAACACTCGTAAATAAATTAAAATAATTTATGTAACCATTGAAACTTACTTTTCTAAAATCATCATTTTGTCACTTTTGACGATATAGGCAAATGTTACTATTTTTGTGTATACTTCTCTTTCCAAATCCTATCTAATTTTGTTCGAATCATATAACCTTACTTATTTTACATTTAAAATCACTTTAAATGTTATATTTTAAAGTTGTCAAATTCTGGGTCGTTACATTCTCCCCCACTTAAAAGAATTTCGTCCTCGAAATTACCCAAACAAAAGTTTACCTAAAACATTTATCTTTAAACTTAATTCCATATAATATACGCAGATCATCCGTACGAAATATCTTATTCAATTTCCTATTCGAATACACAACTTCATTTTCGAACTAGTATCATTCCCCCGATCCTCTAGTGCGGACTTTAATCAGGCTCTTTGCTAAAAAACATTTGCCTTCCTTGCATAGTGCTCAACTATGATAGAAAACTGAAGTACCTAACCAAACATCCTCATCAATGTTTGTCGTAAAAATCGAGTGATAATCCTTTTTTGGACCAGTGTAAACAAATCGAAGTTCCGAACTCGAATCTTAGATCAAAATTGGGGGATGAGATGATCTACATATAACATATGTATTTATTAACCCTCAAAACTCTCATAAACTTTTATCTTAAGCTCAAACACTTTATAAATGTGTTTTTTATATAATCCCTTTAATTATTTATTTTCAAATATTTTAATTAAAGGAATATATTAAGGAACCATTTTTCACTCAAAAGATAATTTATCTTTATTAAAAAAGTCTTCCCAAAATCTTTTAACTCGGTAATTTCCTTTAACACTAATATTATTTATGAACCATTTTATAAATCTATTACTTAAGTTTATTACATCTTATAACTTATGTAAATAAATCACTTTTAAAGACTTAAGTCCAAATTCTTAATTAATGCTATAATTCATTAATAAAACTGTAACGACCCAATATTTTCAGCCATTCACATCTGCACATGTCGGACTTGAATTGCTCAAAATACCGAATTGTAAAATAAATTTGGCAAAACACAGCATAAACAATAAACAAATAAATCACAGATCACAGACACAGAGTAATAAATGCAGCGGAAGTAAAGAAATAGTAGTTCATGATGCTACTATATAAGTACATCAGAGTCAAACAAGATACAACAGAGATAACAAGATACAATGGAGCTCTCAACATGATAACCGGGTATGAATCATAATACATCGCTGGAACCAACCGAAAAACTGGAATCAACTGGATAACCGAAAGTGAAATAGATAGCTGGATCTTCAAGAAAAGCTCCAACTTCGAAGGTGAGTCTCTAATGCTATATCACTCAGTCTGACCCGAGTGTAAAATAAAAACATAAACACTCGAGTCAGGACATACATACTTGTACAATGTAAGCTTACTCAAGTGAACTGTAATATAAGGTACAAGTAACTTAAAGGGTGCTTAGGACCGCCCATCCTCTAAGGATCCGTTAAACTATTTACTATGTAGTAATATTTCACTATTATAATAATATCTATAGTAAAATAAACTTACTTTTAAAGAGCATTAAGGAGTGACCCAATATTCCCCTTAACACGTAATAGTCCCAGTAGTCCATCCAATATCATAGTCCCTCCTGATGGGGAAGCCACCAGAGGATACCACACGGGCTATGGGAGAAAACCAAACTCGTGCAAGGCGCGATAGGGTAGGTGACACGGCACAACTAGGCAATGCCAGGGTAGATATACCAATTACGCGTCCGGGTCGGTGGTAACGCGTAGCGCGTAGCTACCGCCCACCTCGAGCCACACCCCCAAATAAAAATCAAAAATGCCACCGAATCAATCCAAAAGCCAAAGTATAATATCGAAGGGATGTGTCCGATCAAAGGTGCTACCTTATTAACCCGTTGATCGCTCCTGTTTTGGCAACCTTATGCCAACTCACGGGAGTCGCATCCATGTATTTACCTTAAAGGAAACGCCACCACCATCCTACTTCATTCTGGAATCTCCGCCACGTACACGGTTGTTAAAGTGGTTTTCGGAGTTGGCAGAGAGTATGACAACTTCTGATCCCGGTCTCTTTAACAACCAAACGTTATTATAACCCATGGATATTTATTTCAAAATCATTTATACTTTCAAAACCAAACTAGCATATCCATTTCAAAATCATATAATTTCTTTCAAAATAGTATATACTTTCGAAACCAAAATATCATACTCATTTCAAAACCATATCACAATGGTATCATTTCCATTTCAAAAATAATTCAATAATATATCATTTAAATAGAACCCAAATTTCCAAATCATTGAATATTTCTTTCAATTTATTAAATTTGAAATATTCCTTTAAATTATCATAGCATTTTGGAAATGTTACCTTAAGGAATCATAACATTTTTGGAATGTAATACTTTCCACTTTAACATTTTATATAATCAAAGTATTTATATGCTTACAAATTTAACATGGTCAATTTATCATAGCCTTATAGTTAAATAAACTTTGTTACCGTAATATCTAATTTAAAGCTGAAATTCTTATGTTAAGTTAAAAGTACCTTATTAACTTACATTCTTATTACAATAAAGAAACTTTATTATTTTAATCATTTAAGATATGCCATTTACATTAATTAAAACTTGCATATCAAATGCACATTATCAACTTACATTTTATTATTACAGTAAAGAACATTTATCATTTTAATCAATTTAAAATGCACCATTATATTAATTAAAACTTATATGTCAAATGTACGTTTTAACTTACCTTTATTACAATAATGAGCATTTATCATTTTAATCAATATTACACTAAATAAAACTTACATTATCAAATGTACATTTTAATTTATATTTCTATTACAGTAAAGAGCATTTATCATTTAATCAATATTACACTAAATTAAACTTACATTATCAAATGTATATTTTAATTTATATTTCTATTACAGTAAAGAGCATTTATCATTTTAACCAATATTACATCAATTAAAACTTTACATGTCACACGTATGTTTTTAACTTACATTTTTATTTCAATAAAGAGCACTTATCATTTCAATCAATATTACATTAATTAAAACTTTACATGTTTCTTTCAATAATTTAAACTTTACATGTTTCTTGCATTAATTAAAACTTCACATGTTTCTTGCATTAATTAAAAACTTTACATGTTCTCTCATTAATTAGGACTTTACACATTTCTATCAAATTAAAAACTTACACGTTTCTTTCATTAATTAAAACTTTACATTTTTCTTACATTAGTTAAAAACTTTGTATGTTCTCTTATTAATTATGACCTTACACGTTTCTTTCATTAATTAAAAACTTACACTTTTCTTTCATCAATTAAAACTTTACATGTTTTTGCATTAATTAAAACTTTACATGTTCTCTCATTAATTAGGACTTTACACGCTTCTTTCATTTATTTAAAAACTTACACATTTCTTTCATTAATTAAAACTTTACATGTTTCTTGCATTAACTAAAACTTCACATGTTCTCTCATTAATTATGACTTTACACGTTTCTTCAATTTAAAATACCTTATTTTCTTAACTTAAAATCTCCATTTGGAAACCAATTTCCAATCATCAAGTTAAGTCATATATATAAATTACATTTTATACATTAACTTATACAACTTAACTTAGAAAATCACTATAAACCTATTTATACAAACATATCCGCTTCATGAAATAAAATTCATTCCAACTACTAGGCTAGATTTAGAATTCCACATTAAATAAAATTTCATTATTAAGTTGTTTATTATATTCCAAATCTTTAAATTACAAATTTAAAACCAAGTAAAGATTTTTTTTTTGCATTACAATTAAAAACCAAAATCAACTTATAAAATCTTAACTTATAGAAAACCAATATCTCTTTGTATTCTAAGTCTTTAAATCAATTTTTTTTTAAAATTTCCATATATTTATAAATTCAAAATACTTAATAATTTTAGGAAACTATTATAAATTTTTTTATCCATGGGCCTGTATAAAATTTTCTAACCTAGGTCAAGTGATACGGATATGTATCATTTCAATCCGTTTTAAAAAGAAAAATCCGGTTTCTATCATTTCAAACCCGCAATCCCAAGTAAATAAATGCAATAAAAATCATTTGAGCCTGCAACAAATATATAAACAGCATTTAACATCATATAACATATCACAGGCATGTGTGAATGACATATCAATTTATACAGATACACTTGTCATTATTCCACAATAATATAAGTACATATGTCTAGAGTGATAAAAACTCACCTTTTAAAAGCTAGAATCAAATTCACAATATACAATTGAAACTCCGCAAAGCACGACAAGGCACGACCAAACTTTTGAGTAGATGGAGAGTCAAGATCCATATCTTGTATATAACAAATACACAAATCATAAGAATAAGATTCAACACAACAAAAGATGTATTAAACTATGCAATTACGAATCAAAGAACATAACCTTGCTTTCAACCACCAAGTGGGCTTGGCCATGGTCTAATAGTGAGGAGGAGGTGATGTTGTGGGGGTGGAGGCCGAGCTATGCAAGGAGAAAATAAAAAAAAGATAAGAAAGTGGAAAAAGAAGAGAGAAGGAACCCATGAATCTAGACTTTTTCCTTCCTCACTCAAATGATACAATGGGAAACCTTTTTTTATTTCACGTGAATGATAAGAGGCGGCTAGGTTTAAAAAGATTTGAATGGCTAAAGATTAGGAATAGTTAGAAAATAAAAAGACAAGGAAATTTAAAAAGGCACAATTTAAGTAGGGAAAAGATCTTGTATATATTTATCTTAAACAAATGAAAAGAGGAGTTTGATAACTTTGTACGTGATTGAAAAGGAGAAAATCACGTCTATGCATTTATGAATAAATATGGTAGAAGATTAAAAGGTGGGAAATATATAAAGGCAAGAAATAAATTAAGAAACGTATGCCTACATTTAAAACATATCTTAATTGATTTGTTACTTATCCAATAAATGTAGATGTATATACACAAAAGAAACCTTCACTAAATAAATAAAGTTTATACACACCATACAAGTAAATAAGAAGATGGAAATAGAAATAAAAAAAAATGAAACGCACAAATTAATTATAAATTTAAAAAGGCACAATTTAAGTAGGAAAAAATCTTGTATATATTTTTCTTAAACAAATGAAAAAAGGAGTTTGATAACTTTGTACGTGATTGAAAAGGAGAAAATCACGTCTATGCATTTATGGATAGATATGGTAGAAGATTAAAAGGTGGCAAAAATATATAAAGGCAAGAAATAAATTAAAAAACGTATGCCTATATTTAAAACATATCTTAATTGATTTGTTACTTATCCAATAAATGTAGATGTATATACACAAAAGAAACCTTCACTAAATAAATAAAGCTTATACACACCATACAAGTAAATAAGAAGATGGATATAGAAAAAATGAAACGCATTTTTTTTTTATGTTGTATGTTACCCAAATTTACAAAGCAAAGATCAGAATCAATTGAAACAAGGCTTAAAAATTTACACACAACCACTAGCTTTGGAAAAATTTCTACCGCACTTTAAAACAAATAAAATCAGTGAATAAAATAAAATACTGAAATAAAGTGAAAAAGAAAATAAATAATTATATTTTAGGAAAATAGAAAGATAAATAAAGAAAATAGCGTAATTTATTGAAACTAGCTTAAGAAAATTGCAAACATAATCACTTAACTTGGGAAATTACAACTCTTCTTTAAAATGGTTTAAAATAAATCTTTGAGAAACAAAATAAAGTGAGAATGAGAATAAAATAAGTTCTTAAGAAAAATATAAAAATAAATAAAGAATTTCTTAATTTAATTAAAGTTGGAAATTAGAAATTTTAAACAAAATACAACGGACACTGGAAAATGTCAGTTACACTTTTAAAAATGTTTTAAAACCAAAATATATACAAAACAAGTTATTTTACCCCTGGAAACATAAATTAGAACATTCCATGACCAAATAAAATATTATTTATATAATTCAAAGTAAACAATTTTATTAAATACAGCAAATTACACACAATAGTTAAAAAGGCATAACTTTCACATTATAAATCAGATTTCAACGAAACGGAAAGCAGTATTCTTAGAATTTTATTTAGTTTCGAAATAAAAGATAAAATTCAAAATTTTAAACTTTTAAATTTTTAAAAGTCAAAGTTGGACCATATTGACAAAATTCACATTTCCGGAAAATATTCTATTAATTCATGTGTGGATTCTAATCGACACCAAAATTTTATCAATTTAACAATTTTAATTATTAAAAATTTATGGGTCATTACAAAAACATTTTACAGGATATATACGTTTTTGAGGAGTCATTATTTTACTTAATAGTTCACGACTTAAATCTTCATTTGTATGATATACCTTTACATCCTAAGAGTATATACAAATTCCAAATTTCAAAATCCAAATTGGTTTTATTAAATCCGTCTGTCTAAAAAATTTAGACTTTGTTGTAATTTACTATTATCTCAAATTCATAAGTTATAAAACTTATTTCTTATTTAGTACTATCGTTAATTTTCTAGCTTTGAAAACAACTTTTAAAACCACCCGTATTTAAATCCTTATACTCTTAACTCTTAAATCTTTTTTTCTTTATAAATCCGATTTATAAATTATCCTTATCTTATTTCATTTACTCAAAGTATTTCGCAATGGTTTATCTTTTACCCGAATATTCCATAAATTCCTTAGCTTTGAGTTTGGTGGGATTCAAAAAATTTCAACTGTCCAAAATCATAGGAAATTCCTCTTTATTTTAGCAATTAGCGATTCCAAATTTATCATTACTTTAAACACTTCTATAAAGATTACCTTTCAATGGTTCACATTATTTCTTTAACTTAAGAAAATTATATAGATGGAGTAACTTTAAAACAATCCAAGGAACTGGGTACTACCAATAGTATCATATATCCTCTTAACAAGAAGAGTAATACTTAAGGGAAGTGTTTACCATCCGAACACATCTCTTGCCCCATTTTTTGTTTATTTTTGAGCCAATCGAATTAGTTATCATAAAATATATCTTTTTATTTGAAACAATAACATTTTCAAAATCCTTTAGAGATTACTTTATAAAACCTATTTTATAAATTCATTTTATAAATTTATCTTATATTAATTAACTTTATTTAAGTTACCATAACTCTTTTAAATTACTCGAATTTTAAACCATCATTCCTTTTATATTTTCCTTTTGCATAATCATTTTATATTATATCATTTTTATTTTATATGTCCATTCCTTAAACCAATCTTATTACCAAATACCTTACAGTCAAATCGTGAAACTTAATTCACAAGATATTTTTACTTTAATTTTTAAATTAAACAAATGATCAATTTATGATAGTAACTTAACATTATAATTTCGTAATTTATTATTTTGGAATAAGTATTAAAGATCTTAATTATCTTATCAGATTTCTTACTTATCAATTATCTTTATGAAACATCTTATAATGAAATCGTGAAATTCTAATCACAAGATGTTCATATTTAAATTTCACTGATCTTGATTTATAACTATACAACTTTTCAAAATATATACTTTGTAATCAAAATATAATCCTAAGTAAAATTATTTCATTTACCAATTTTTCAAAACAAAACCTTTTTATAAAATTAACAAATACGCGCTCGTATATATAACACTCTCATAACTCATTCCAGGGTGTTACTAACCCTATCTCTAATGAATACTCATTCTACGATATTACTAAACCTATCTCTGATGAGTCTTTACCCCACCAAAGCCAAGATTCTCGCTTAACCTTCAATTCTGATACCAAATGTCATGATCCATTTTTCCGTACCCTTTGAATCGACAATAAACCACACATGTCCAACTCAAATTGCACGAAAAGGCGGAACATGAAGGGTAATAAAGAAAATAAGACAGAACAGAATCTCACACGAATGGAATAACATATAATATTAAATAATTTCTTTACAACGGAAAACTTTTAAATACATATATCAGAGTTTAACCTAAACTTAGCTTGGACAGTTATAAACATATGTCCTTACAATTGCCTACAAACAGCAAATTAAAAGTAACAAAGCATAGCAGATAATAGAATATGTCATACGTAGATGAATATCTCCAGCTCTCCTCTGGAAACTCCAAACATCTTTGACTAAACCTAAAACTACTCGGATCTGACCCGAGTATTGAAAATACTCAGATCAGACTTGATAAACCAGCGTGAGAAACTCAAATATAAATGACAGTGTCATATATCAGCTTTTGAATAAAATCCTTTGAAAATAAAGAGTATCTCATAAGACCACACCCACACATAAACACAGACGAGTTTTTACCTTATGATAACTAAAACACTGTTATATCGAAATATCTGATATTATTTTTAATGACATCTCTTTGAAATCATTTGCAAATAAACTTTTTAATCTTAGCCAAAATTGTTACCATTATTAAATTCCAGCATACTAGGCTCTACAAAAAATCATAGGTTCTTATTGGAGTATGGATTTCCATGCAAATAACCAGGTGAAGGATCTACCTTCCGAAATGAGTACACCTCTAGATGGATGCCCCTAAGAACAGCACAAAGGAACATCTACCAACATAAGTCCAGCCTACCTCTGTAACTAGATAGTAACAAATATGTCGTCCCCCGGTCGTTACTGACCTTTATCCAAGGGCCGTCATAGCATACAAACCATATTAATTTACATCCCGAACGTCATAGCAGGAAGAAATATATCTAGAAGGGGATGACCATACCCTACTTAGGAATGGCCCACCTAGCCTTGCTGCATCTAATCCTGTTTTGATCATTTTCGGTTTAATGAGGCTTGAGGTAACGATTGCCTTTTCACATAGCATATATCACAATTTTAAATGCCACATTGCCATTTTCGTTAACTACTAATTGCCTTCCACAAAAATGCAACCCTTGAGCTCGTACGTCTCAAGGCGGATGTTAAGCTAAGATAAGTTGCCTTCTCCGCCACCACTGGTGTACATTTGTAAAACCCAATGTATGTAACCATTTAGAAATGCAATGTCAGACAAACGTCTATTTAAGTTGTCCAGGAACAGGACAAACCGAAGGCACTCTCCTACTACCACTAGTAGCGAGTAGTCCTTGCAATCCGAATAATCTCCGTCACGAGGAGACCACTACTGTTAATAACCCTATAATGAGAGCTACCCAGAGCATGTTCAAAAATAATTCTTCATGCTATGAAGATCCATGGTCTTCAATAATCATCATCTTCAACAAATTTTCACATTCGAATGTATATATTAATTCGAAGTGGTTTTCGAACAGGAATCACCCAAATCCGACCCCGGTTCCTTCGAAATCCAATTATCGATAAAAAGTGAGTATGAGTATACATGATTTATTTAGTCTCTTTTCACTTTAATTCCTTTTAGATGATTTCGAAATCTCTTTATTTTGACTTAGAATAATTCCAAGTAATTCGTTCTTTTGTTTTGGCAAATATCTCAAATTTTCATACTTAACTCTCGATTCCAAATTCCTTAACTTTTAGACAGGTCAATAACAATGTTATTTAAGACATCATTTACGATAAGCCCTAGATCAATCTTAGCAAATCATTTTTGAGTAAATAGCAACATAAAATCATTCATTTTGAAGACTTCTTAAATTTTGGATAGTACCAATCTTCTTTATTTTGGAAAACTTAACAGAATCTTTTATTTTAGAGCATCCGGGCTTTCCTTTCGATCTGTACCCCCCTCGCCTAAGAAAAGAAAACATAGGCCAGGTAAGTTCAGGGCACTGATTGCTCCATCCCTAACCTTAGCTAAACACCTTGTTTTATCTCCCTAGATCTCACAGGTGGGATAAATGTACTAGTCGTTTTCGCATACTTAGATTTTCAACTTTATTTTGGAATTACTTATAAATATTCCAAATCTTATTTCAAAATGCTTAATTATCCTTTTTAAAACATTCACAATTAATTCTGAGAAAAATCGTTACGTTTAAACTCCTCTTTAAAAAGTTATACAATTCGCAGCATAAAAGTGCTGTGTAAAATGCTATATAAGCTTATTTGATTAAATCAACTTTTAAACATTAGATTATTCTTTTTTTCAACCCAAATCTCTTTCAAATCATTTAAATAGATTCATCAAATTTATTCCATATTTTTTCCATAATTAAAATGCTCATTTAAACAAATTCCCTGTTATGGTCACTTAAACTCCACTAGCGTGATTTTTCTAGAAAATTGATTTGGACTTAATTCAAAATCTATTCAATGAAATTTTGTTTTTCTTCCTTTGTTTCGAAGATATGGATATAATAGTTCAGAATTTTCTTATCTCGAAGAATTTCGAGCTATATTCCACTCTACACATTCATTAGAACTTTTCGACATGAAATCGCGAACTACCATTGCACGACACACCTAGTTTTAACTTATTTTAAAACTATTTCCAAAAGGTTTAAGCATTCCATATACAACATTTTATTTTCAAAAGGAAAGTGATTTCCTTTGTGCTTATCGACGTGTATTAACGTGACTCTGTGCAGTTAATGCGCTTGGTAGATTCAAAGCGGTGGAGGTGAAAAAATTCATAGCGGGGATACAACGAGGATATAGCGAGATATAGCGGATGGCTCTAAAATAGCATATAAAACTCATACTTAATGTTTTTACAAATATATAAATGGTAATTAAATGAAAAATTACCATTCAATTGAATTCTAAATAATACATAAATAATTTTAAATAAAAATGTACTTTAAATAAACGAAAAAGTGTTATATAACATACTCGAATTTGGTAGAATATTAAAGTATTTTCATTTCAGAAAATATATTAAAAATTAAATCAAATAAATTAGTTTCATAATTTCATAATGTATAAATGCAATTTTTTAATTCATTTTATTAAAAAAGATATAGCGGGAATAACGGAATATAGCGGAAATAACGGGATATAGCGGAAATAATGAGGATTAAAGCGGAAAGGCTATATGGAAAAATCAAAGCGGCATAATCCGCTATAAGATATACCGGGGTTGTAGCGGGGTAATAGCGGGGCATTACTGCATAGACGTGACTTGATAAAACAATTTAATAATCATATCAAACAATCAATACTTGATGATCAAAACATATATAAGCATCCATAGCAATCATAGCACAACATCAAACATGTACATATATAAATAGAGATGCTAAATAGTGTTTCTCACCATAAACCAAAGCGATTAACTTCCTACCAACATTCGAATCAACCAACACTTCACTAATTAATTCCTACTCCATTCAGTACTAGCAAACAACACCCTATTCCTTCCAATAGCTTGATGGAGGCTTGAGATGGAGGTTGGCAGAAAATATAAAGAAGAAGCGGTAGAGCTTTGAACTTGAATTCTTAAAATTAAACCTGAAAAATAGGTCATCTTCTCTCTTGTTTTTGACTCTCTTAATCTTAAAATTTGAAAAACATGTTAACTGAAAAGTTGTTGCAAATTCTTTTCTCTTGAATTTAAAAAAACTAATCACTTGATTTTGATTAGTTTTGAGGAAGATATGATAGAATGAAAAGAGGTATTGTCGTATTGACAAAAATGAAGCTCGAAAATGCACTTAAAAGAATTGAGTTTCTGGTATAGCAAACTCAAAACTGGAAAAGGTGAAGTTGTAGCCACCGGAATTTTATATTCTTTCAAAAGAAGAATTTATCAATTTGGCTCTGTTAGGATCAAAGCAAAATGGCTTATTCTCTGGCTTAAAAACTGGGCCAGAAAATACACTGGAAAGAAGTGGATTTTTAACATGGTTACTTTTAGAATGAGACAAAGTAGTAAATATGAAAGTTGTAGCCATTGGAAAAATACATGATTTGAAAAAAAATTGTATTTTGGTTCTATTTTGAAGAAGTTATCGCTGAGCGAAGAAGATGTAAAATGTGGAGAAAAAATGAGTTTGGTTTGAAGAGGATGAACATTGATTTCTTTTGAATATTTTGTAAATATTTTGACATTATCTCTTTCTAATTTTTTCCTATGGGTTGGAAGACATTAAAAAGAAGATAAAGAAGCTTGAGAAAATAAGAAGAAGAAATGTGAATGAAAGTGAAGAAGGAGATGAGTATTTATAGAAAAAGAAAAAAGTTGTAATTTACCGAAATAACCTCTTACCAAAATACCAAACTAAATTTACTTCAACCCAAAGTAAACTCCACATTTCAAAACTTAACATCATCCTTCACATCCTTACTTTATGTCTTAGTCACTTAAAGACTAAGTAAAGAATATCATAATTATGTTGGCTTTGATTTGATGTGATTTGATGTTTACTTTTCTTACTTTTGTTAATTCTTACTCACTTTTACTAATGACTTCTAGAAGTTTTCTAATCTTATTTAGTAAAAGTAAACATGTTTAGTGAATTGATTAATGCTTACACTATTTGAATATATGTTCCTATATAAGAAAATAAAGGTGCGACGATGTTGCGACAACTTTTAATCGACAAAACGTTGATTTTCGACAAAATGTTTTACGATCATATTTTGACGTTTTATTTAAACTGTTTATTTATGTAAACCAAATTTAAAATAAATTTGTATAATTCTGTTTAAAAATACAAACACTCATAAATAAATTAAAATAATTTACTTAACCATTGAAACTTACTTTTCTAAAATCATCATTTTGTCACTTTTGTAGATATAGGCAAATGTTATTGCTTTTATGTATACTTCTCTTTCCAAATCCTATCTAATTTTGTTAGAATCGTATAACCTTACTTATTTTACATTTAAAATCACTTTAAATTTTATATTTTAAAGTGGTCAAATTCTGGGTCGTTACACCTTTTGCTGTCGCTTCCTACCTTTCGATGCCAATGGTTTCGGAAGGTATACTTGCTTTTAAAACTTAGTCGCTTCTCCAATGCTTTCGAAAGGATGGTATCGACACCATCACTTATTTACTTAGGTTTTGGCTTTCGAAAGAGTTGCTTTTGACCCGGTTGTTCCTGACCCTTAGAGATTTTTAAAGATTAACCCAAAGGTTTTGAAAGAGATAGTTTTGAATGGTTTCGAAAGGTGTTTCCACATGTTCTAAAATTGAACCCAAATGTTTTTGAAAGGTTTATGGTTTTGATACTTTCAAAAGGTTTTTAAGGAAGGTTTCCAAGGTGTGGTTCCCCAATGGTTTCAAAAGGTTTAAAAGAAAGGTTTTTCTTAAGGTTTTGAAAGGTTATGTTTAAAGGTTTTAAAGATAGGATGTCTAAGATTTTTAGCTTTCGAAGGAAAAGGTATTTCAATGGTTTCGAAAGGTTTATGTAAATTGGTTACAAACGAAGGTTTTGGCTTTTCGGCCTAGATGAAAAAAGGATTATTTGGTTACGAAAAGGATACTTTCAATGGGATCGAAAAGGGGTACTTTCAAAGGCTTAAATGTTTTCATCAACAAGGATTTGGGTAAAGTATATACAGCATGGCAAGGTGATTTGAGTAAAATATAGAATATATGTTTTTCTTGTTTAAGTTTGGTTTAAAGGTTTTAAATCAATTTGAGATGAAAAGGTTTTCAAGGAAAATTTAAGTAAAATGACTTACATGTTAGAATACCAGATGGGACTGGTATAAGGTCGCGCCCTATACATTAGCTATTAGCCCCAGCTAATTTAGTCCAAAATTCCAGTGTGTATGGCTTTGTCACAGGTAAGACTAAAATTATGATTGCACACAAAAAATAATATATATTTGTATACAGATAGGTTATTGGTGAGCCCGCAAAACCATTAGGATCAGGTGACCCTGCGAGATGATAAGTTATGGACAGACCGTCCAAAAGAGGAATATATAACGGATAGTTAGGGACAGACCGTCCAAAAGTGGAGTGTCTAATTGGTGTTAGATCATTTTGATTATATTGTCTAGTAGGCCTGAGTCATCCAAAGGTTAGTAGTTAGCCCAACAAAACTACATGTTCGGACAGATAGATCGAGTGTTACCTGATATGTATGTTTACATAATAATGCTTTATAGTTTAACCAGTTTTGGTTGTAGGATAATGGTTTGCAAAAGATATGTTTTAAAAGGATATTAGTGAGAGGAAACCCATTCCGTTAAGCGACGTGGTCTCACTTAATATCAAATAACTGAGACGTATAGTATTCACACCAGGATTTATGTCTGATTCGAAGTTTATGTTTTCCCCCTTAAACTCTCGAGTGCTCAAAATTAATTTGAGTAGGCTGAGGTTTGAGGTTTTACAGGCTTTAGTAGATTAATGAATAAAGCTTCTGGAGACATGTAAGTGGTTGACGGATAGCTATTTAGGAGTTGCTGTTTTGTTTTGTTTTATTTTGCTATATTGTATTTTAGACAATTATGTCTATATTGTACTCTGGTCAACTAAGAAGACCTTATCATATGTCGCACTTCGCATATTTATGTAATAAATATATTTTATCTGAACCTGGAAAATGATTATGGGATTATGTAATTTGAATGTGAAACAAATGTTTTGAAATGTAATCAGTAAAATGTTATTTTTGGAAACCTATGATTTTTTTTCATATTCAAGTGCTTCTGATATTATGAATACCTTCAACATAGCCATGTTTTATCGCCGAAAGTTAATACTATGGATGACTGCAGCATCTGTAGCGCTTAGCTTTGGGCCCACAGATAGGGGATGTTACAACTTGGTATCAGAGCATAGATTTATGAAAAACTTTAACTAAAAATGATTTTTGAAAACATAATCCTAAGGAATTAGAGTAAGATTTTTGAAAACATAATTCTATCTCTATTAGGCTATTCTTTTGCATCTCATGAGGCTTGAATACAGATATGGACGCTAGAAGAGGAAGAGTTGACCTAGGAGGGGACAACAACACCACAAACGAAAACGCCCGAACAAATATTAGAAGGAACCAAGGTCAGGCTCAAGCTGAAAATGTTGGTGCTGGGATCCCATAAGTGGATATGGAAGCTATGTATCAATTTTTTGTGAATATGATGCAGGCTAAAATTACTATTGGAATGATTGGAGGAAATGCTATAGGAGGAGTTCAGGATGCCCCGGTTGTCAACCATTATGCTAATTTGAGTAAAGATTATGCCAGGCTAGGAGGAAAGCTGTTTATTGGAACTGAAGATGCTATAGAAGCAGAGAACTGGTTGCTACACTGCAAAAGGAAATTTGCTGACTTAGGGCTTAATGACGAGCAGAAGAGGAGGCTTGGTTCGAGACGGCTTCAAGGAGCAGCTTTATTTTGGTGGAATAGTGTGACAGCTAGTGTGGATAAGCAGACGATGACATAGGCTGAGTTTAAAAGGAGGTTCCAGTAGAGGTTCATGTTGGTGATTGCGCTGTCTGTTTTGATCAGAAAGTTTGCTGAGTTAGAGCAAGGAGAAATGTCTGTTTTGGAGTATGCTAGCAGGTTTGAAGAGTTTGCTAGATATGGTTATGCCACTGTTGATATAGTGATGAAAAGAAATGATATGTTTATCAAGGGGTTGAAGCCTGAGTTGGCCAAGGCTACCTTACCGCATATTAGAGATCCTTGTGATGTGGTTGTAGAGATGGCTTTGAGACAAGAGGAAATGCTTGCTCTAATAGAAAAGAAGAAGGAGAAGGAGCTCTGGGTGGGGTAGATTTAGAAGAGAAAATTATTTCATAAGAAGGGTGCTAAGAAAGGTGGAGCCGCAAAGAAAGGAAAGTCTGAAGTGGTTTGTTATAAGTGCGACAAGAAGGGGCACTTTGCTAATGAATGCCGCATGGGCAAGGTGAAGGAAGTGATGGGGAAGAAGAATATCAAGTACTTCAATTGCGATCAGATTGGTCAATATAAGAACTAGTGTAAGGAACTGGCAAAGGAAGGGAGAGGAAAAGTATTTGCATGGAACCATCAACCTCGAGGCAACGACATAGGAAAAAGGGAAATCAGTATTGGGAGGTACGCTTCAGATCCATGATATGTTTGTTAGCATTTTGTTTGATACTGGTGCATCGCATTCTTTTATGTCTCGATGTTTGGTAGCTAAGCTTAACCTGAAACCCACATATTTAGTTACTTCATTAAGAGTTGCAAATCTGATAGGAGGGTAAGCGATACTTGGGATGAAGTGTGGCCCCTTAGAGTTTGACTTGCTAGGTTACACCTTTTCTTGCAGTTTGCATGTATTTGACTTTGTAAGGTTCGAAATTATGTTGGTATGGATTGGTTGAGTAAGTAAGATGCCAGGGTATTTTGCCACGATAGGAAATTATCACTTAGACACCCCTAATCGTAGTGATCGGATTGTATATATCGTTGAAAGCCCTAGCTGTGAGGTGAACGCTTTGTTGGTGGTTACGGAGTTAGAAGACGAGATTAATCGAGTTTTCATGGTTAGATAATTCATGGATCTCTTCGAACAGTATTAGGATTCCCACCGAAACGAGCCATTGAATTTTGAATAGATTTGCTGCCTAGGGCAGAACTAGTTAGCAGGCCGCCAAGTAGGATGACACCTCCAAAGATGAGAGAGCTTAAGGTGTAGTTGGTGGATTTGGAAGGGAAGAATTTTATCAGACCTAGTAGTTCACCTTGGGGAGAAACCACAACGTTTGCTAAGAAGTCGGACGGATAGTTGAGGTTATGTATCGATTATTGTAAGTTGAATAAGAAGACGATAAATAATTGATATCTGTTGCCTAGAATTGATGATTTGTTTGATCAGTTGAGTGGAGCCAAGATATTCCCTCAATTGGATTTGGCTACATGTTTCCATCAGCTTAGAGTAGCAGAAGATAGTATACCTCTAACGGCGTTTAGGACCAGATATGGATAATACGAATGGTTATTTATGTCGTTCAGATTAACTAATGCGCCGACATTCTTTGTAGACTTAATGAACCGAATTTTCAAAGAGCACTTGGATAAATTTGTATTCGTGTTCGTAGATGATATTTTGATATACTCTACGAATGAGAAAGAGCATGAAGTTCATCTTAGGGTGGTTCATTAGACTTTGAAAGGACATCAGCTGAAGGCGAAGTTTTCAAAATGTCATTTCTGGAAGAAGGCGGTGAAGTTTCTTGGTAATGTAGTTTCAGAATGAGGATCGGTAGTAGATCCAACTAAGATCGAAGCAGTAAATAATTGGAAGAGACCAGAAATAGTGACTAAGATAAAAAGTTTTCTTGGATTAGCAGGATATTATCGTAGGTTTATAAAGGATTTTTTGTGAATAGTAGCGCCGATGACCAAGTTAACGTGAAAAGATGTGAAGTTTGTACGGACCGACAAGTGTGAGGAAGCATTCCAGAGCTTGAAACACTTATTGACCCATGCACTTGCATTAGTTGATCCGGAAGGGAATCAAGATTTGGTAGTTTATACAGACGTGTGTGTAGACAGCTTTGATCGCATGAGGTTAGGTACCCGACACATGACTTGGAATTAGATGTAGTTATTTTTGCTTTGAAGCTATGGAGACATTACCTTTTGGGAGATAAGTTTGAGCTTTATACGGATCATAAGTTGTTGAATTACTTGTTCTCTCAAAGGGTGTTGAAGAGACAACAAAGATGATTAGAGTTTATTACTGCGTATGATTTTGGAATTGAGTACACATGAGGGAAAGGCAACGAGGTTGCAAATGCATTTAGTAGGAAGCATCAGATTGCAGTGTTGGCTATGATAGAAGAATGGAAACACTTGGAAGCATTGTCAGCTTGCAGAGTGCAGTGGAGATCTGTGGCTGGGTCTAATGGAGAATCTTCTATGTTATCTTGTTTAGAAGTCCGATCGATACTGATTGAAAAGATTGCTTCTAAATAGGAAGAGGATCCAATGTTAGCTGAAAGGATCAAAAAGTTAAGGGATGGAATGAAGAGCGATGACCTGAAGGATTTCAGTCTTGACCAAAGTGGATGGTTAGAAAAGAAGGGTAGACCGTGTGTTCGAGATGTGGGAGACATGAGGAGGGAAGTTTTAGAGGAATTCCATTGTTTGAAGTTCACTATTCATCCAGGAGGCATGAAGATGTACGGGATATGAAGCGAAGTTTCTTCTAGGAAGGAATGAAGAGGGATGTTGGCTTATGGGTGAAACAGTGTTTAAACTGTTAATAGGTGAATGCTGAGCATCAGAAGCCAAGTGGGTTGCTTCAGCCATTGGATATTCCGGTATGGAAGTGGAATTCTATTTCTTTGGTTTTCATAGATGGGTTGCCGAGATCTAATCGAGGAAATAAAACGTATATGGGTCATAGTGGACAGGTTAACTAAGAGTGTCCATTTCATTCCCGTTAAGTCAAATAGAACGGCACCTGTATTGGCTAAGTTATTTATGAAGAATGTGGTTAGACTACATAGAATTCCTAGTAATATTGTTAGTGATAGATATTCCTTATTCATTAGCGAATTCTGAAAGAGTCTACAAGAAAGTTTAGGAACCAAGCTCAAGATGAGTTCCGCTTACCATCCACAGATAAATGTGCAAACGGAAAGAGTTAACAAGATCTTGGAAGAATTGTTAAGAGCTTGTGTGTTAGACTTTGGGGGATCATGGGAAAACCATCCACACCTAGTCGAGTTTTCGTATAACAATTGTGATCAGACTAGTATATGGATGATACCATTTGAAGATTTGTATGGAAGACCATGTAAATCTCATGCATGTTGGTTAGAAACCGAAGATAGATTAGTGCTTGGTATCGATTTGGTAAGAGAAGCTGCAGAGAAGATTGAGCTGATAAGGGCGAGAGTGAAGGAAGCTCAGTCTAGGCAGAAGAGCTATGCAGATATAAGACAAAATGATTTAGAGTTCTCTGTTGGAGATTATGTTTTCATCAAAGTATCACTGATGAAAGGTGTTATTAGGTTCGAGAAGACAAGGAAGTTAACATTGAGATTCATAGGACTATTTCCTATCTTAGAGGATCGGGAAACTCGCGTATAGAGTAGAGTTACTGAGAGTTTGGCAGAAGTCCATGATGTTTTTCATGTTTCTCATCTGAAGAAGTGTGTTAGGGATCCATACACTGCTATAACACCGACTGTGTTAGAGGATTTAGTAGTAGAATCAGACTTGACTATAGTTAGGAAGCCTGTTCGGATAGTTGTGAGAGATGAGAAGAAGTTGAGGAACAAGACACCTAGATCATTAAAGATCCAATGGGGTGATGATGATAAGGACTGTACTTGGGAGACCGAGAGCAGGATTAGAGACGCTGATCCTGATTTATTTGATTGCATGTTTTACCTTTGATTGTTTTGTTATGTACCTTGTCATAATTTCGAGGATGAAATTCCTTAAGGAGTGGGGATTGTAACACCCCTTAATTTTAGTAACATTATTTAGGATATTTAATTAGCTAAATAAAATAAATTAATGTAAGTTGATTAATGGATCAAGATTTGTGATTTAATAGGGGTAGTCATGTCATGTTAATGAGTAAATCAATACGAGATAACATGAAATAAAATAGGTAAGGGCAAAATAGAAAGAAGGATATTCTTATACCCTAAACCTTTAGGAATTTACTTCCACACGTTCATTTCAATTATTAAAATATATCAAGTAGAGACCGACCACTGTTTTAAGGAACAAGAGGAAGAAAGATAAAGGAAGGAGCTAAATCAAAATCAAATTCACTCAAATCTCAAATCTTTAATCTCAAAAGGTAAGGTGAGTAATGACTGTATCTCTTATTTCTTAAATGTTTTCAGTTTTAAGGAAATCCAAATTTGTCTTGCATAGTTTAGCCATGATTTTGAAGGATAAAACATTTGTATATGCTTGTGATGATTTATACTTATTCATATAGATTTTATGATATGTTTCGATATGAAAATCCTATTTAATGATATCTAAATACCTTACGATTTTAGATATAGTTTAGAGATGGGTTTCAATTTTCATAATTTTCTGAATTAATATGGAATTTATATTAATTTTCGAGTGGAGAAAATGGTTTATTGGGTTATAAATAAATTATGAATAAATTATAAATAATTTGGGTTGGAAATTTATATATGTTAGAAAACCTGTTAAATAGGATTTTTTGGAATTCTTGTAAAATTTTCCTAAGCATTTTGATGAATATATAAAATTATTTAAGGTACGGGACTTAAATGTTTTATATATTTATAAAAGGAGAAAGGTTATTTTGTAAATAAATTAAAGTGTTTATTTCTGAAATTTTGGCTGTGCTTTTAGAAAAGAAAAGCCGCAACCTATAAGATTTTGACAAACAAAGCAAGTTAATCAAAAAGATTACTTAAAAAGGTTAACAATTAGTTTTACATGTAAAATGTATGTTTTGCCAGTTTCAGCACCCAGCTTCCGACTTAAATGGCTTCCGACTTAGTTCTTCAGCCCCCATCACCGTCGAAACCAATGCGCATGACATCAAAGACTTGATGTGCAATGAATTGGAAAGAATGTGTAAGGAATGAAGTTGAAACTAGAGGTTCCGAAGGGGTCGAAGCGCTAGTTTATTTGTAGTAAAAATGCGTCTGGTTTGCTTTTGACTTGGTTAGCTTTCGACTAGGCCAATGATTTTAAAAGAATGATTTAAAGAGATTGCACCTTTGTTTTTAAGTATATGCTTTCGACTAGGTCGAAGTCATTTTGCTGCCGCTTTCCTACCTTTCGTTGCCAATGGTTTCAGAAGTTATACTTGTTTTTAAAACTTAGCTACTTCTTTAATGCTTTCGGAAGGATGTTTTCGACACCGTCGGTTCTTTACTTAGGTTTTGGCTTCCGAAAGAGTTGCATTCAACCCGGTTGTTTGTGACCCTTCGAGATTTTTAAAGATTAACCCAAAGGTTTTGAAAGAGATAGTTTTGAATGATTTCGAAAGGTGTTTCCATATGTTTTAAAATTAAACCCGAAAGTTTTCGAAAGGTTTAAGGTTTTGATGCTTTTGAAAGGTTTTACGGAAGGTTTCCAAGGGGTGGTTCCCCAATGGTTTCGAAAGGTTTAAAAGAAAGACTTTTCTGAAGGTTTCGAAAGGCCATGTTTTATTTTATTCCGCTGTATTGTATTTAAGACAGTTATGTCTATATAGTACTCTGGTCAACCAAGTGGGCATCATCATATGTCGCTCTTGACGTATTTATGTAATAATTATATTTTATCTAAACGTGGGAAACGATTATCGGATTATGTAATTTGAATGTGAAACATATGTTTTGAAATGTAATCAGTAAAATGTTGCTTTTAGAAATCTGTGATTTTGTTTCATATTCAAGTGCTTCTGATATTATGAATACCATTAATATAGCCGTATTTAGTCGATAGAAGTTAATATTATGGATGACTGCAGCATCTGTAGCGTTTAGCTTTGGGCCTCTAGATAGGCGATGTTACACTTTTTCCTATAAATAGCATACATCTCCCGTCACTTCATTCACCTCATTTCTTCATAAAATTCACAAGCTTATTCACTTCTTGTACTCCACTTTAATGGCCTTTGCCTTAGAAAGCTTATCTCAAGAATTAAGGCAAAAAGAAATTAAATTATATAGTAAGTATATATTATTAATACTTTTCAAAACCAAAGCAAATCCACTTCTTTTCCACCTCTCAACCCATGGCCACACCTTCAACCAACCAAGGCCGGGCTCACCTCCATTAGCAAGCATAGGATGAGACTTTCCAAAGGTCCAAGACTCGATTCCGTAGGCTCATGTGCGATCGTAGCGGAGCTATAGCCGTTTTAAAGTTAGTTCGATCGAAAAATAAGTGAGAAACTCTAAATTTACACACACACATATATACACACATATGATGTGATATGATTGTTTACTATGATTGATCATTAAGTTTGGATGTAGATTATATGTTTATTTTGATGTTGAAATGATTCACGTTTAATACACATCGAATATCACAAAGGAAATCAGTTTCCTTTAATAAATGAAATGATGTATACAAGATTGTTAAATCTCTTTAAAATGGTTTAAAATTATTTATAAATGCTTTATAAACACTAGAATCCAATTTGATGAAGTTTGGACAAGTTATGAAAATCGAGTCAAAAATAGGCGCGTCGCGTAATGAAAGTTCACGATTTCGCGCCGTAGAAAGTTAAATCCATTTAAACGATGGATTTAGAGTCAAAATTCTTTGTAATAAAAATTTCTCAAACTCTTATAATCATAGTTTTCAAATAAAAGGATCGAAATTTAATTTAGTATATTTTGAAATATAAGCAAAACAACTTTTCAAAATAGTCGCTGTTTGGGAGTTCGAAAACTAAAGCGAAATCCTTCAAAATGGATATTTTTAATTCTTTAAAAATGTAGAGTAAATTTTATAAATATTTTAAAATTCTTTAAATGGATTTGAGTTATAAAAATGAATTTCTAAATGATTGAAAAGTTGTTTTGGATCAAATAAGCCTTAAAAGAGCTATTTCCAGCACTATTCGCAGCACTTTTTGCATCACTTTTAGTAACTTTTAAAATATGGCTTTAAACTTAATTATTATTTCCCAAATCTTTTATAAAATTTTTAAATAAATAATCAAGCATTTTAAATATGACGTGAAGGTTTTGTATTTCTTTTTGAATTTTTTTGAATAAATGATTTAAAGAAAAGCTGTTAAAATTAATCTCGGTTCTAAAAGCCGACGATTAGACTAGATTTTTCTATTCATGATATCCGGATGCAAAGTGCTTAATCTAAGTGGATGCTCAGGAGCAACTAGTGCCCTTGACTCACCTGGCCTTTTTTCTGGGCGAGGAATATATAAGGTCGAAATGTCGTAAACGAGATAAGTATGAAAGATTTAATTTTTATGATTTAAAAACTTGGATTGTATAGAAATAATGTTCTTACACTTGGCATTAAATTTCGAGGAGGGATTCCGTACTATCCCTGTGAGTTTACAAACTTATTTCACCATTATTCGATGGATAATAAATGTTGAATCTGGAAATTGAAATTGAGTAGAATTATTATAATTTTTATCGACACTTCTTAACTCAATAATGTTTTCCAATATGACTTATGAAAATGATTTGGTATTTCCAAAGTTAAAAGAGATGTTTAATTCTTCCATATATACCGATAGTAAATGTTTTAAAGATATATATCTCTAGAAGATATTTTTGATAAAAAGAAAGTAATTAATCAAATGATAAGCACCTATTTACTTAACATCTTTTTATCGATGATTGGTTCGAAGGAACCAGGATCAGATTTGAGTGTTATTTTTCCGAAAACCACTTCGAATCAATTTACATATTTGAAATGAAGACTTGAAATGATAATAAATGAATGAAGGGCTGCTTATCACTGACCCTTGGGGGAGATTTCCCATATCATATATATGTGACAGTGTTACCTTCATTTGATCTTTGATGTAAGGGCTGCTCACTACTAATCCTAAGAATGATTCCCAACAAGTTGTGGTAGGAGAATTCCTTCGGTTTGTCTTGTTCCTGGACAGCGTGTATGGATGAATGTCTGACTTCACATTTTCAACATACACGTACATTGATTTTTACAAATGTACATATGTTTGGTGGTGTAGGAAGTAACTATCCTATACTTAACACCCTTCTCAGGGACATACGTGCTTGGAGACTGTACATTGTGGAAATCAACGATGTGTGATGGAATTGGTAATGTGGCATTCAAAGTGGAACGTGCTATGTGAAAGGTAATCTTTACTCGGGCCTCATCACCTGAAAATGGCTTAAACAGGGCATGCCATATGGCTATGTGGTTCGCAATTGTTAGGGTATGGTCATCACCTTTCTATATTACTCTCTATATATTGAATATGTTTGTGTATGCTATGAGATCTTGGATAGGTCGGTTAAGACTGGGGTGATGTCATATTTGGTTCTATCCGCCACTAGAATGGGACTGCTGGTAGGTCGGTCTTACCAGGTGCAGACGTTTCAAAGTTGTTGATCCTCAGTACACCTCTCTAGAGATGTACTGTATGGAAGGTAGCTCCTTACCTGCCATTGTATTGAAATCCATTCTTCAACAAGTGCCTTTGGACTTGATTGTAGAACCTAGTATGCTGAAATTTAATAATGTAATAATTTCGGTTAGGAATATGTATATTTACTTAAAAAGCATTTTCAAAAGAATGTCAATAAAAATAATGTTATCAAATTTTGCATAGTAAATATTTTGTATCATAAGGTAAAAAATCATTCTGTGTTTATGTGTGGTATGATCATATGAGATACCTTTTGTTTTCAAATATCTGTATTTTGAGTTTCTCGTACCAGTCCCATGACTGACCCGGAGTTTGTTTTCTTTTCCCCTTAAACTCTGAGTGCCTTATTTTTCTGAGTAGCCATGTAGTTAGGTAGCATGGAACATTTTGGGAGAAGATGAAAGCATTTTGGATGGAGCTTTAAGCTAGTGGGTTCTATATAGATAGTCATCTATTTTTATTCCCGCTATATTTTGTTATGTTTCTACCAACACTTGTGAGGATTGGTAGTTATAACTATCCTGGCTGGATTAGTTCTTACTAGAACTCTGGTAGAGCAATTTGGAAAAATTTCACGTACTACTCAAAGATTCTCTTTTGTTTGTCTTTTATCTTTATTTTCTTTTACCCCATGATAATCTGCCTATTCGGCACTTGGATTTATGACACGTGAATACCAAGGATGAATTAATGTTTATTTTTGAGGATCAAGGAGGTGGGTTGTCACATTTGGTATCAAAGCTTATGGTTGAGTGAATACCTAAGCCTGAATGAGGTCAACTCATTAGAGATAGAGTTAGCAACATTCTAGAATGTGTTTAGTCAGAGAGAGCACATATTTCAAATTTTATCCGAATAAGAAATTTCAAGTTTACACTCATTCCCTAAGATAATTTTGTTTATATTTCCAAAAATGTTTTTTTTACTTTATGCAGATAGTAGGAGATGAGTAATAGAGGAGGATGAAGGTGGGGTAGCAACACTACGACCACCAACGGTCGATCAAATGCTACAGTAATCGAGGAAGTGGTAATCCCTGTGCAGCCTCAAATTAACTTTGCTACTATATGCAAAGATTACACCGGTTTGGGTGGTAACCATTCAAAGGAACGGAGTCCATTATTGAAGTTCAGTCTTGGATCCGCTCTTGTGAAAGAATTTTTAAGGGATTAAATATCAAGAATGAGAAAAAAGGTTCTTAGCTTCCTGGCAATTACAAGAAGGGGCTTTAGCATGGTGGAAGTCCATAATTCTGAATGATTTAGACAATAATTTCTCATGGCAACGGTTGAAGGAAGTCTTGGAAGAATAATATATGCCAGCTGAAGGAAAATCCTGCTTTTATCGAAGTTTTACGGATTTAAAATAAGGCGAGATGTCAGTGGAATATTCCAACAAGTTCAATGAATTATCCCATTTTAGGCCAGATCTGATAGACACTCCATTAAAGAAAAATGAAATGTTTACCACTGGGATGAAGGGGCAATACCAGGACCGGATGATCGGGCATGTTAAGGGAACCTTCATAGATTTAGTAGACATAGGTTTCCTATGTGAAACTCTAGATAAAAAGAATCCGCCTACCACTCAAAGAAGCAACAATAACTGGAAGAAGAGGAAGTTCAACCATTCTAGGAAGAAGCCATGGCAAGGAAAGCTAAAAGGAGGATCACAAGAAAACAATTTGAAGGATATTACTTGTTATAATTGCCAATAGAAGGGTCACTTTGCCACCACCTATAAGAATCCTAAGGCTTAGGGTAGGAATTGCTACAATTGTCACAAACCAGGGCACTAGAAGAAAGATTGCCCACTGATAAAGAAAGGACAACAAGTCAGAGTTTTTTCCATTAAAGAAGAACAAACCAGAGAAGGGCATGAGAGTTCTTGAAGGTAATATCTATATTAATGAAAATCTAGTTAGAGTGTTATTTGATATTGGGGCTTTCCACAATTTTATTTCTAAAGAATTAGTTGATAAATTGAAACTTACCACAAACATATTAGATACCCCTATTTATGCCTCTAACCCTATATGTGTTAAAAATAATCTCGATATAGTTTATGAAAAAGTACATGTTACCTACCTACCCCAAAAGAATTCATGTGACCTAATCATCCCCAAATTTATTAGATTTGAGATTATACTCAGTATGGATTGATTATCTAAATATAAGGCTATTCTTGATTGTGTTAAAAGGATTGTGCATTTGGAAAATAAAAGAAGCGAACTTTTAAAATAACATGTGAAGAATCAAGTCCAGTAATGGATAGTCTTATGTATGTCCTAAATTCATTTCAAAAATGTCTAGAAGAAATATAAATTGGTAAGGAATTTTTGGATGTTTTTAAGGTAGTTAAAAGTTTACCCGCATAGAGGGAAATTGAGTTTCAAATCAACTTGATTTCTGATGCGAGGTCTATTTTTCATTATTCTCGAAGAATGGCCCCCAAGGAAGTAGTGAATTAAGGAATCGAATAGACGAATTGTTAAAGACATGACTAAGTAGACCAAGTTTCTCAAGTTGAAGCTCAGTAGTAGTTTTCGCTACAAAGTCAGACGGCTCCTAAGACTTTGTTTAGACTATTGAGACCTAAATAAGCAAATGATTAAGAACAAGTATCCTCTATAGTGTATTGATAACTTGTTTGAAGGACTTCATGGTGCTCGAATATTCTCGAAAATGGATCTAGCTATAGGATTGCATCAATTAAGGATAGCATAAGATTGCATTCCTTTAACTGCATTCAGAGAACCGAATGATTTCTATGAGTGGTTGGTTATGCCTTTTGGGCTAACCAATTCTCCCTCTTATTTTATGGACCTTATGAATAGAGTATTCAAAGATGTGCTCCACAAATTATTGTTGGTTTTTATTGATGATATTCATATATATTCAATGGCCAAAGAAGAACACGAAAGGCATTTAGAGATTGTACTAGAAATATTAAGTAGAAATGTGCTTAAGGCTAAGTTTTCAAAATGCCACTTCTGGTAAGAAAAGGTAAGGTTCCTTGGACATGTTGTGTCAAAGGAAGGAATCTCGGTTGATCCTGGAAAAATTACAGCCATTCTAGATTGGAACAACCACAAATTTCGAAGGACGTTCACATCTTCTTAGGATTGGCATGATACTATTAGTGATTTACTCAGGACTTCTCCAAGATTTCTCATCACTTAACGAAGTTGACTATGAAGAATGTTAAATTTGAATGGATGCCCAAATGTGAAGAAGCATTTCAAGAATTTAAGAAAAGGTTAACACCGCTCCAATCCTGACTATCATTGATGAAAGTGAAGGTTTAACCATTTATACTAATGCTTGTGGTAAAGGAATGGGTGCGGTACTTATGCAACATGGGAAGGTTATCGTATATGCTAGTAGGCAATTAAAGATGCATGAGCGAAAGAATGCAACATATGACTTAGTACTATCAGTTGTTGTGTTCGCACTAAAGATTTGGAGACATTATTTACTAGGTAAGAATTTCACATAGTTTACTTTGATAAACTTTGTTTGACCTTGGTAAATAATATTCCTTCTTTAAATAGGTGAGAAGTTTGAATTCTTCGCAGATCACAAATCATTGAAGTATCTTTTCACTCAGAAGACTTGAATATGAGACAATAGCGCTGGCTAAGATTTCTTGTGTCATATGATTTAGATGTCCTATATACTCCCGAGAAACCAAAGCGGTAGCGAATGCATTAAGTGGAAAGCATCCATTATAGCTTATTTGATAGTACATTCAACATTGATTAACCGTATAGAAGAGAATCAGCTTAGAGATCCGTTCATTCTAGAGATGGTCAAAGTAGTGGTGAAAGACATAGTACCATGAAGATTGATGGGATTCAAGGTGGATGATCAAGGGATATTAAGGATGAATGGAAGAGTATGTGTCTCAAATGTCAATGGGATAAGGCAAGAAGTTTTAATAGAATGTTACAATTCTCAACTTTCAATACATCCCGGAGTTACAAAATGTATCGAGATATGAAGAAGACATTTTGGTGGGATGGTATGAAAAGGGATATCTCTATCCATATTAGCATATGTGCAAATTGTCAACAGATCAAAAAGAAATCGGCAAAAGATAGCTGGATTACTTCAGCCACTTGAAATTCCAACTTGAAAATGGGACCAAATATCGATCGATTTCATCCACAACTTACTTCGACCAAGGAAGAGAAACAAAGGCAATTTGTATTATCGTAGATCGATTAACCAATAGCGCACATTTTATCCTAGTAAAACCAATGAGAACAACTATAAGTCTTATAGAACTATACATAAGGGAAATAGTCTGATTGTATGGTGTCCTAAGTAGCATAGTCAATGATCGAGATCCAATCTTTACCAGTAATTTATGGGAGGCATTACACACTACTTTGGGAATGAAGCTAAGTATAAGCACCGCATACCAACCCCAGACCTATGGACAAACTAAAAGGGTAAACGAGTGTTAGAAGATCTTATGAGAGCTTGTATATTAGATTTTGGAGGTTCATGGGAAAACTACCTTCATTTTGTGGAATTCTCCTACAATAACAGTTATCAGGCAAGTATTGGCATAGCACCGTACGAAGCTTTATATGGTCATCCATGTAGGTCCCCGGCATGCTAGATAGAAACCGAAGATCGGTTAGTACTTGGTACTGACATGATTCGGGAAGCTTCATAAAAGGTAGACTTGGTCAGAAAGAAGATGAAAGAAGCCCAGAGCAGGCAGAAGAGTTACACTAATCAAAGACACACAAATTTGGAATTCTCAATTGGAGATTTTTTATTCTTGAAAGTCTCTCCAATGAGAGAAGTGGTAATATTTGGTCGGGCAGGGAATTTAGTACCTCGATTTATTAGACATTTTCCTATCCTTGAGTGGATTAGCCCATTAGCTTATCATATGGAGTTACCTGAAAAGTTATCTGGTGTGCATAATGTCTTTCATATATTCCATCTATGGTAATATGTGCATAATCCAAAACAGATTATAGAAACACTACCCAGGAAGATTTAGAAGTGAACCAAACTTGGCTGTTATCGGACGACCATTTCGAACGTGGATCACGTTGAGAATCGAATGAGAAGGAAGGTAGTAAGGTTGGTTAAAGTTCAATGGAGTGGTGATGTCGAAGACTGAAACCGAGGAAAGAATAAGGAAAGCTTATTCTGAGTTTAGGATTTGTGTGTAGTAGTGCATGTGGTATTATGATAGTGTACTCACCGCTTGCAGTGTTATAACTTAATACATCTTGTATATATTTCCCCTTGTCAGATATATATTCCTTTTCGAGTCATTTTCTTCTTATCATTAATTTTGAGGACAAAAATCTTTCAAGGGGGGGTATGTAACGACCCGTAAATTCATCATTTTAGATTTTTTTTCTGAATTATTCAAATATAAGATATTTTAACATATATGATATGTTTTGAGTAATAAATAATATTGGTAATCCTATTTTGCATAAATATTTACAAAAATATATGCTTTGGAAGATATATCAATAAAATGACCGAAAACCGTTTTATGAATAAATAGCTCTTAGACCATCTGACATCGTTCATAGATATAGATACATACACTTATTTATGTATACGAGTGGGAATATGTAATAAAATTATTTATTTTATTTTTGAAAATAAAATCTCTTTATGACATCATCAATGATATCACTATTTTGGAATAAACAATTTTTGAATTTAAATTGAGTATAATGATTTAATAATCATTTTAATTATTAAATAAGCCCTTTTAGTTATTATATAATGATAGAAATATTATTATCAAACTTTATATATGTATATATTAAACAAAAAGAGAAAATATGATCGGAAATCGAGATTGGAATCCGTAGCGATTCAGTGTAAAAAAGTTGTGCAATGTTGTCAATCATTTGAGATATACATATGCATACATACATGTACATATACATGAAAATATTCACATGCACATGAACACATATATACATACAAATATACTTACATATTTAATTATATATACATTACAAAATATCAAGATATTTTCCTAAAAACTTAACACTTAAGCAAACCATAGTCAACCTCTTTTACCCAAAGTACAAGCATATGGGTACATACACATGGGGGTACATGGCCGAACATGATGAGGTAGGAGGGGAGTGGGCAATGAGCAAATGGTGATGTATTTGTATAGATATATCATGATATTTACTTCCTCACTTTTCCCTATAAATAACACCCATCTTTCTTCACTTCATTTCTTCACAAAATTTCTAAGCTTCTTCACTTCTTGTACTCCGCTTTAATAGCCTCTTGACTAAGAAAAGTTATGTCAAAATCTATGGCAAAAAGAAATTAAAATTATATATTAAGTATATATTATCAAAACTCTTCAAAACCAAAGCAAATCCACTTCTTTTCCACTTCTCAACCAACGGCCACACAATCCATCAACTAAGGCCGAGCCCACCTCCATTAGCAAGCATAGGCTGATCCTTCCTAAAGGTCTAAGGCTCAATTTCATAGACTCCCGTGCGAATGAAATGGAGTTATAGCCGTTTTAAAGTTAGCCCGATCAAAAAACAAGTGAGAAACTCTAAATTTATATGTGTGTGAGTGTGATGATGTGATATGAGACTGTTAAACCTTTTTAAAATGATTTAAAATTATTTATAAATGTTTTGTGAATACTAAAATCCAATTTGGTGAAGTTTGCACAAGTTATGAAAATTGAGTCAAAAATAGGCGCGTCGCGTAATGGGAGTTCATGATTTCGCACCGTAGAAAGTTAAATTCATTTAAATGATAGATTCAAAGTCAGAATCTGTAACAAGAATTTCCCAAATTCTTGTAATCATAGTTTTCAAACAAAATAAAAGAATCGAGATTTCATTTAAGATTTTGAAATATGAGCAAAATAAATTTTCAAAATAGTCACGATTTGGCAGTTCGGAAACCAAAGCGACAAATTCTTTAAAATAGATATTTTTAATTCTTCAAAAATATGGAATAAATTCTATAAATATTTTAAAATGTTTCAAAAGAGATTTGAGATATGAAAATTAATTTCTAAATGGTCGAAAAGTTGTTTCGATCAAATAAGCCTTAAAAGCGCTATTCACTGCACTATTCGCAGAATTTTAGACCACTTAATATCTTTTAAAATTTGGCTTTAAACTTAAGTTTCCATTCCCAAAATATTTTTATAAATGTTTGTAAATAAATAGTTAAGTGTTTTAAAGATGATTTGAAAGTTTTATAATTTATTCTAAAAAGTTTAAATAAACGATTTAAAGAAAAGCTGTTAAAATCAATTGATTTAATCTTGGCTCTAAAAGTCGACGAGTAGACTGGATTTTTCTATTCATGAGATCTGAATGTGAAAAACTAAAGGGATGCTCAAGAGCAACCAATACCCTAGCTTACCTAGCCTTTTTTTTGGACGAGGAATAGATAAGGTCGAAATGTCGAAAATGAGACTAGTACAAAATATTTTATTTTGTAGATTTAAACAAATTGAATGGTAGAGAAATAATCTTCTTACACTTGGTATTAAATTCCAATGAGGGAACCCGTACTATCCATGTGAATTTAAAATATGATTTCATCATTATTTGATAGATAGTAAAGATTGAATATGGAAACTGATGTTGAGTAGAATTAATATAATTTCGATCGACCTTTTTTAACTCAATAATATTTTCCAATATGACTTACGAAAATAATTTGGTATTTCCAAAGTTAAAGAGAGGTATAATGATTCCGTATATACTGGAAAGAAATGTTTTAAAGACATATATCTCCAGAAGATATTTTTGATAAAAAGAAAGTAAATAATCAAATGATAATCACCTATTTACTTAACATCTTTTTGTCGATGATTGGTTTGAAGGATCCGAGGTCGGATTTGAGTGATTCTTATCTGAAAACCACTTCGAACCTATTTATGTATATGAAGTGAAGACTTGGAATGATAATAATTGAATGAAAGGATGCTTGTCATCGACCTTCAGGGGAAATTTCCCATACCATATAAGTGGCAGTAGTCTAATAAGATGCGCATCCCTAGATTTGGCTAGTTTAGCTAATGAATCAACCTTTATATTCTCTTCTTTCAGAATGTGTGCAAGTATTTTGTATTCAATATTATTTAGTGATTCTATAACCTTAGTCAGGTAAGGGGCTAGTCTCTCTCCCTTAGCCTGAAATTCCTTCTTGACTTGGCAAACCACCAGTTGAGATTCGTTGAATATATGCAGTGTTTTAACTCCTAATTCCTTTGCTATCTTAAGTACCATGATTAATGCTTCATACTCAGCCTCATTATTCGCTACTAGGAACCCTTGTACCAGGGTATAGGATATAATTCGTTCTTTGGGTTATCAAGATTTCTCCTGCCCCAAAACTATGTTCATTGGATACTACATCCATATATAACTTCTATTGTGCCAGTCGGAACCACATGTTCTTTCATTTCTCCATCCTAGATGATGAACTCAGTAATGAAATCAGCCAACCCTTATCTTAGTATCACCCTTGTAGGATGGTATGTTATATCATATTAACTCAGCTCGATGTTTTATTTAAGAAATCTCCTGGAAGTCTTAGGTTGATGCAGCACTTGCCTCAAAAATTGATCAGTCAACACTTCTATCGGGTGAGCTTGGAAGTGTGGTCGTGACTTCCTTGAAGTAATCAACAAAGAGTATGCTTGCTTTTCTAGCTTCGAATTATTCTTTTTTGCTCTGGTGAACCGCTTGCTGGCATAATATATGGGCCTTTGGATTCTTGACTCCTCACGTACTAAGGCCGCACTCATCGCTTGAGCAGATACTACAAAGTAAATAAATAGATCTTCTCCTTTCGAATGCCTTGACCAGATCAATGGTCTCTCTTTAAGATCTAATAGGTTCTGGAAAGCTTCCTGGCACTCCTCCGTCTACACAAACTTTCCTTTTTCTTCCTTGAAGGCATCAAATAGCGGTACACATTTATCTATCGGCTTCGAAATGAATCAAATCGATGTGTCTACATTCCATTCAAGCTTGCATTTCCCTCCTTAACTTTGGGGCAATTACATCTTCTAATGCTTTTATCTGCTCTGGATTAGCTTCAGTGCCCCCTTAAGTTTACAATAAAACCTAAAAACTTGCCTGATGAGACTCTGAAAGAGCATTTCAATGGATTAAGCTTCATCCCATACTTTTGAAGCACATCGGACACATAGACCTCATAAGCTGGTAAATTCACAAGAATATCATTCATTATGATTAATCTATCATTGTGACTTCACAAGCATATCGTCCACATAGATCTTCATCGTCCGCCCGATATGATTTGTAAACATCGAGTTTACCAATCGCTGGTAAGTAGCTCTAGCATGCTTCAAACTAAAGGCATTAATAGAAAATAATATGGTCCTAAAACAAGGATGAAACTAGTGTGCTCTTGATCTGGAACGTGCATTGTTATTTATTTGTAGCCATTGCGTGCATCTATAGAGGATAATAGTTCGTGTTTGATGGTTCCATTAACGAGCTAGTCATTCAAGGCAACAGGAAGTTGTCCTTTGGGCATTCCTTATTTAGATCTGAATAATCGATGCATTTTTGCTACTTTCCATTAGGCTTTTTGATCTGCACAAGATTCGATTACCCATTCAGGGTATATAGCATCGTAGACAAAGTCATTTGCCTTCAGCATATCTACTTCTTCCTTTAGCATAACAGACCGCTTTGGACCTAAGCAGTGCCATTTCTATTTCACAGGAGGGCACCCTAGGTCCACATTCAATGTATAACACGCTCTCTTCGACGATATTCCAAATATATTAGACTCTGTCCAGGAAAACACATCTAGGTTTGCTTGGAGAAACCTGCCAACTCCTTCTTCACCTTCATGCTGAGCTGAGATCCAATCTTTAGGACCCAAGTGGGACCATCAACATCAATTGGGATATTGATTGTAAACTCTATCGGTGCTTCCCTCACATCCTCTAGCTCTTTCCGTGGGTCCATAGATTTGTGAAATTTACTATGGCATCAGATCTAGGGCTTAGGTAGTGGTTGTTATGCGTCGATGGTTTTGATATAGAGAGCCTTCTCTACATCCTTTCCCTTTTCATGTCACTTCCAACTCTGAGCTCTACAATGTAACACTCATAGCTAGTACTCTGATCTCTTTGAATAGCGCCTACCCCATTCTTAATGGGGAATTTAATCATTATGCACTATGAGGCAAGGACCACTTTGAAGCTGACAAGAGCTGGTTGGCCTAAGAAAGCATCGTAAGTTAAGTACTTGTCAATCACCAGAAACATTTGCACCCGTACCATCTTGAAGTCTCCTTCACCCAGCTTAACCAACAAATTAATACAACAGACGAGATCCTTAGCCTTTTTGGTAAATCCCTAAATACGAGACTTACATGGCCTCAGATCCTACCCAATAATCCTTATATGGTCAAATTTTTCTTAAATAAAATGTTAACTGAACTCCCTCAATCAATCAGAACTCGGTGCACAATCACTAACCCACAACTACCATAATCACCATAAGGCCAAGCGTTGACGCTTCTACCCTATCATCATCCTTACCTCTGAAAACAATATTGTCGCACATTGTCTTTTGTTGTTTCACCAAGTTCCATCTCCCACTATGAAACAAGTTTCCTGAACTACTGCTTCAAAGAACTATCGTACCTCTTCATCTCATTCTAGCTCCTCTCAGCTGGTTGAGGTCCTTCAGTAATAGTGTTAATCACAATCCTCTTTTCAAGCTTCGTAAGCTCCTCTCTACTAGGCCTTGCCTAATTTTGTGGGCCATCTACCCTTGGGATCCATTACCCATCTGCTTGCCAACCTACGAGTATCTCACATGTTGGTATAACTTTGTTTTCCTGATCAAGTTCCTAATTATATCCCTTAGATGCCAACACTCATTGGTATTGTGCCCATGTATCTTATGGAAGCGATAATACTTCCTTGTACACCTTTCTTGTTCATTTGCCTCCCTCCATCGCATCTTCCTATAGTTTTCAATCCCTTGCTTAGCAAGGTAAATATTTTCAATTGAATTATTTAATGAAGTATAGTCTTTAGGCCTCATTTATCTCAAGCACTTCATGGTGTCGAGTTTCTTCCAATTGGCACCTCTGTACATTCTTTTCGGGTTATTATTTTCAACGTTCACAACAACGTTTTCGGTGCTCACTGGTTTGCCTAGTTGCAATATTGCTTTGCACTACATCATTTTACATCCTACCACCAACAAGTCCAATGGTCAGGTCTGCCTCTTACAAGTGTAGAAACTAGGATGCTTTGTAGTAAAACTTTTCCATATTAAGTGGTTTCTTCCTTTTCAACCATCTACCAAATTCCTTGTCAAGATGAATGCCGTAGATGAAAGCAATCAAAACAATGTCTTCTTTCTGATTGATTACTTCAATCATAGCACCGTTAAATCTTTTTAGGAAATCCTTCAGAGTTTCTCCAAAACTCCAATGAATGTTTGACAAGGACATCACATCATTGGGTTGAGCTGTATGGAGCCTGAATAGCTTTATGAACTTTTTTTGCTAATTGGCCAAAGGAAGGCATGGACCTCGGCGTAAGCCAATCGAACCAAATCATAGCCACTCCTTCAAAAAATATACAGAAGCACCTACATCTCACAATATCCACAGCTCTGGCATCATCCATGTGCTAATCATATTTCAAAAGATGTTTTCTTGGATCTGTCTTTCCATAGTAAGATGGCATCATGGCATAACAAACCTCCTAGGATAATTTTCTTGTAATATATCATCATCGAATGGGCTCCTACTAGAAGATGAACCCCTTCATTACTTCTCTAATGATTCTTATTCAACGGCATTCTCAACATATTTGCTGTGTACTCTGGATTAGCCTAGGCACCTGGACGATGATCGTCAGATAAAGCCCTGAGTGTTTGGCTCTGTAAACGCTCTCTATTAATTCCATGACATCTGGGAGTGCTGTTCGTCAAACTTTTTCTATCATCGTTCTTTCTTAGATAGTTATGCGGTATTCGTCCGAATACACCATTCTAATCATCTATAACTCTCTCAAGGTCAACACCAACCTCCTCATGAAGTCTAGTATCTAAATCATCAATGTTCATTTCCCATAATAACTCGATACCAAATCGTGATGGTTTGACACTGAGTTGCAGTTTTTCAGCAGGGGATTTTCTAAGTCCCCGTTTTGATATCCTGGCTCCTCCTCTTTTTATCTTCTACTTTCCATCCCTTTGATTTTTGTCTGCTGAAGAACTTTCTTCTTTCGAGTGAGAAGATGATGGCTATCTTTATCTCTTCTTTTGCCTTTGGGGTAGCTGAGCCGTCATAGCAATACTTCTATCCATCTCCTTTAAAATCATATTTTGACTCTCTAACATCTTCTTATACATTTTGGACATCATCCGATCCAACTCCACCCTAGTTATGACCTCTGGTGCACTCGGTATTTTAGTAGGAGTGGGTTGATTCGTTTCCTCTCCATGTTAACAGCCCACATTCTCTACTTCATTGATGTTTCTTAAGGTGGTTGACTTCTTCTTATCCTTCTTAGGTGCCATTACTTCTTCTTATTTCTTAAGTTGGTAAATTTTAACAATACATAGAGCTATCTACTAATGCTATTAGAATTCTCACAGCGGAAAGGAAAAATTATAATATCAGAAACAATACCCATTTTATAAAATTCAAGCATCATAACAAACCATAACATCTTAATATATGTGGTACAATATCTCAAAATACAATAACATCATGTCTGAATGGGTACACAGAAATATAAAAAAACATAAGTAGATAGATAACTGCCACAAGACTTCGTCTCAACCTTCATCTCCTAACTTTGCATCGTCTTCTCTAACTTGTGTTGTGATGAGAAGGGAATCAGAACCACAATGTCTGACGAATAAAATCTCGAGTCTTTCGATAATAATATTTGGCAGTATAACTTAGATAAGAATATGTTTTACATATCATAACTATATTTCTTATAAATACCTTCAACTATAAGCCTAAATTCTATAACTTACATTTTCTAACCTAACTCTATAACTCACCTTCAACTGTAGGCACAAGGCCATTCCCAATCCCATGCATCTACCGTCAATCGTGTCCTAACAATGTGAGAGAAAGTACCCAAGCCACTCAATACCTTTTCAATGAGAATCAGGCGAACTTTGACTATTTAATACCTATATCTAGGTAGGTCCCTGTCATTTAATACCTAACCTAAGGCAGACTCCTCTTTGGTGCTATCTAGCTGATATTGCATGGAATCTCATCAGACCACTTAATACTTCTTTTTGGAAGAGTTGAACCCTACAATAACCACTTAATACCTCAAAATCGAAGGGGACCCTTCAAGGTTTGCATTTACCGCACCTAAATGCTACCAATGATAATTTAATTCTTCCTAAATAGGGAGGAGGTGGACCCTACAACAACCGCTTACTACCCCCGATCCCCAAAACAAGTCCTATGTATTATGACCCATAACCCAACTGTATTGTCTCACATTAGTCCAACCATTCATAGACACCAGTAGCCAGATCAACTAGGTAGGCTTATCATATAGAATTGGGACAAATCTCGAGTCCTCTGTGGGTACTTATTGTAGGTAGCATCTCACATCAGCCCTAATGTCACATTGCTGGTAGCCATATTAGCTGGACAAACTTCTATATGCTTTTGACCGACCTCGCATTCCTATAACTTAATCATAGTTTACACTTTCCTAATCATACTACCACGTACCTCATCATATTCCATCAAGGATATAAAGAAAGATTCTTTATTTCGCCACTAATCATAATCACCATTAACTTCCATCCTATGGGGTTTTAATGCTATTTACTAACCTATTTATTATGTGGTTAATACGTTATCCATACACTAATATATTTATAAATACATTAGCGTGGGAACGTTGCACCCTATACTAATAATTAAATGTCAAAACATCCAATTTATACAAGTCTAATTCCATACCATAACATATAAATTAGCTAATATGCTTAGCCCAACTATAGACTTGTATAAGAAAATAGATTCAATTACCAAACGTATTTTATATTAAAATAGTAGAATCAACATCAATAAAATTTACAATTTAAATCCTTTTGCACTCTATTCAACTTCTGCACTCTATTCAACTTCTGCATATAAAATGGAAAAGGCTTCATATTTAATTTCTAACCCTTGATCGCATCAGAAGAGAAAAGTGAGAAGTGAAATAGAATTTAAAGTATTAAAATTACAATAATTACACAAATTCTACTACTTTAATGTAGAATAATTGAGATTCCTGTTGAATATGCGCTTATATGATTTTTGTTTGATGATAATAAACATATATACATTCGTTTAAATGTATTTGTTAATATACTATTTTATTTTTCACAGGTTAAATAAATATTTGCTGAATAAAATAGATAACACAGATTTTGAATTCAAACGAATATTTTATTCAAACAAATATTTATTACAATTTTGAATAGTACAATTTCAAGCTCTCACTATACATATACAACTTTGATTACAATACAACATAATTTCACATTTACATCAGCACCTCACTACATATCACTCACACTCGTATTTATCTTCAACTTTATTTCAGATAGAATCAAGCATCTGAGCAATCTGCAAAAATATTCACTAACGCAGTAAAATTGAAAAAGAAATATTTTTTGCAAAATAAAATATGATTTTGAAAATGATATTTGCCTCAGTTATTTGGGTTGTTCGTCGTCATTTAAATTTGAATTCATCATACACGAACAACTTGTGACATACACACTGTATATGCCACAAGGCCGTGCACACCGATATATACACTTGATAATGCTACAGGGACAGGTGAGCACAGGTCAAACCCAAATGAAAAGCCGGGTTCAACTCACATGCAATATATCACAACACGAGCACAAGGTCAAACCCGAGTTTTAAAACTGGGTTCAACACAAGGCACAATAAACTGAATGCAAAGGTCAAGCCATTGTTCTCACGACTCAACTCAAATACAAAGCTTCGACAAATCAAAAATGCCATCAGATCAGCAAACTACAATGTCACAGAAAACACTGTGCACATTGATACATGGTCAGACACAAGACAACAAGTGCACAAATGCACACAATCCAGGCAAAGCAAGATGACCACAAACTTAACAATGCATACAACACAAATGAAGAATGCCAACAGTACAAATATACAATGGTCAGTCAAGAGAACCTCGCATGAAAGCTTGAACATGTCCAGTTACAACAATAGTCAACCAGAATGCATCAGTGTACAGTGAGCCCGACAACAAAGTGACTCAAGACTGCAACAAACATCAGCAGGTACAAGATGCCCAACCAAATGAATATCAATGCAAACCAGCAATTAAGCACATGTATGCAGATCAGTGTCGACAACTAAGTAAATGCAGAGAACAGTGCAATCATGAAGATTGCAGCAAAAATGCAGACATAACAGGTGAAGTGCAACAAGAATCAGACTCAAGTACATGGTAAACATGTACACAAATGCAAAGCTTAAGTATGCAGATCAAAAGCAAATGTTCTTAACTGCAAGTTCAAACCAAAACACCAAGTGCAACAGCATGAACAAAAGATCAAAGAAAAAGATGGTCAGAGCCGTAGTATACAGAGTGATACCACAATATCAAGTTCAGGTGACAACATCAAAACAGTTCGAGTTACATCCTAGTGCCAACATATCCAACTAGAAGTGCAACTAGAAGATACAGCAAGCACAACAAATCAATGATAACAAAATGCAACGACCAGCTACAGTATGAAGAGAATCTGGACAGTGAAACAAGGCAGAGGACATCGTGAAAACATATCAAGGTCAAAGAGAAAAAAAAAATCACGGCATAGTCAGACATCACAAAAATTCAAAGCCGTGGTTGTCAAAATCAAAGCCGTGAGTATCAAGCCAAGTCAACAGAGAAATTCACGATGCCATCAAAATTCAAAGCCGAGAATTACAAATCAAGTTGACCGAGTATTTCAAGTATATACGATTGTGAACCAGTCAAAATAAATCACAATCATCCAACAATAATCGAACGGCCAAAGCAACAAATTTTGAAATTATCAGACGAAGTCGTATATGAAATACGAACGAAAATTCAGGGCATTGAACCCTATATAAACCATTCAACATCATCGGCATAAAGGCATGAGTTCGAATACGAAAATAAAAAAGGAACAGAGCTAAAAATCTTACCCAAAGCAACAAACGAACTCATCGAAGCAACCGAAGTAAGCAACAAGGATTCGATCGAACAAGACGACTTGCAATTAATCACTGATTCGATCAACTTAAAGTCGGAGCTTCAAAATAACCCTAGACCTCAGAGCTAAGAGAAAGCCGCCAAATTTCCACAGAAAAGAGTATCGAGCACGAGCCCTAATTTTCAGATCGAAGAACGAAGACGCATGCCGCCATTATTTTTCGCAACAAAGAAATAAAGGGGATCGGGCTGGAGAATAACAAAGAAGGAAATAAGGAACGGGTTAAAGAATAAAGAGTGGGCCGGTTCTAATAATATTATTTTGGGCTTAGTTGTTTTAAATTAGGGTTATTTTATTATTTTTAATTTGTATTTTCTTTTTTAAACCGTTTTAATTTCTAGTCGTGTGACTAGGGGACAAGCTACGTGGCGTAGCTTGAGAATTCGCAACTCGGTGGTTGAGTTGTGGCAAGGTTTTGAGCGTAGAGTTAGATTAGTCAATAGCGGGTATAGCGAGTTTACGTGTGTAAGCGAGGGACTATATAATTTCTAGTAGAAACCTTGGAGGCAGCACGTAGGCAGGTTTTGCCGAAGCTGGGTAAATTCTGTGTTGTTCTGTTTTTTCTGTTATTTATATTCTGCGATATCTGTGCTGCTATTCTATGATCTGAATTGAATATTTTATAAGCTTCCGCGATTAATTTTTATAATTAACACTATCACCCTATTCACCCCCCCTCTAGGGTGAAATCGATCCTACAAGTGGTATCGGAGCAAGGTTTAGAAGTCAACATTTGTTTTAAAAATTCGATTTTTTTTGAAAAAAAAAATCAGTTTTGTTTTAAAAATTTAAAAATTTAAAATGGCTTCTTTTAATAATGCTTTTGCAGAGGGGCAGTCGATAGTTAGACCACCAATGTTCAATGGTGAATATGCTTACTGGAAAAATAGGATGGAAATTTTTCTGAAAACCATTGACGCATGGAATATTGTTGAGACAGGTTATAGAATACCAACTATAATTGTAGATAATCAGGAAATAGAGAAACCAAAGGAACAATGGACAGAACTAGAAAATAAATTACAGAATACTAATGCCAAAGCTATGAATTATATTATCTGTTCATTAGATCAATTGGAATTTAATCGTGTCTCACATTGTCTAACTGCGCAGGAAATATGGCACATACTAGAAGTGACTCACGAAGGAACATCTCAAGTCAAAGAATCTCGCCTTGCCATGATAAGCAGCGAATACGAGAACTTTACAATGGCGAAGGAAGAAAATGTCAAAGAGATGTACGGACGACTTTCCAATATCGTATACAAATCAAAAGCTCTCGGAAAAACATACACCGAATTGGAAATAGTCCGGAAAATCCTTAGAGTCCTTCCACGAAAATTTGAAGCAAAAGTGACTGCCATTCAAGAATCAAAAGATTTGAAACAAATGAAAGTCGAAGAACTCATCGGAAATCTCACCCCTTATGAGCTAGAAATGAAATTCAAGGAAGAGCGCGAAGGAGGAGATACTCGAAAGAAATCAATAGCGCTCAAAGGAACAACCGAAAGTGATGATGATAACGATGATGATGATGGAGCAGCAGAGCTGGCGCTACTAATAAAGAAATTCAAAAGGTGGAATCGCAAATACGGAAATCCAGCTCAAAATCATGAATTGAAAAGCAGAATAGGCAAAGCACTTGACTACTCAGAAGAACAGGAGATCATCTGTCATAAGTGCAACCAACCCGAACACATCAAGCCCAATTGTCCTCGAAATCGACGCGACTTTGAAAAGAAATAGAAAAAGAAAAGTTTTGCAGCCACGTGGAGTACAAGTGATGAAGATAATCAAAGTTCTAGCAGTGAGAGTGAGAAAGCAGATATGTGCCTTCAAGGGAATATAACTGATAGCGACGATGACGAGCCAAGCGAGATATCAAAACTTACTCACTCTGAATTACTTATTTATTTCCACGAAGTAAATGGCTGTTTTGAACGACTTAGGGAAAAATACGCCAAACTTGAATCTCAAAAGGATACTTTGATAGAATGCAATGAACAACTTGATCAATTAGTTAAGAACTATCAACGTAGAATCCCTAAGTGTGATAAGTGTCCAACATTCGAAGAGGAAATTAAAAAATCAGAAATCAATATAAACTCTCTTGAAAATGAAATTCTGATTTTGAAAGAGAATGAAAATACTAGGAGAGAGAATTCTATTAAAAAGTGCACACAATTGTTAAACGAAATCTCTCAAAACACAAGTCCAACATTTATCAATGACTTTAGATAAATTTTCAAAAAGTGAAAAATCGTTGAATATGCTATTAGGAAAACAAACTGGTAATACGGTTAGACAAGGACTTGGATATAATAATTCAAAAACTGTTGAAAGCAATATTAAGCAAGTTAATTCCATGTGCACAGTTTGTAGAAAATATGGACACAATCACAATAATTGTTGGTATAGACCCAAACATGTGAAAACTATACCGATTTGGGTTCCAAAAGGCACAAATATAAAATCTCTCAAAGTTAAACAAATTTGGGTGCCAAAGGAAACAATTATAAATAGTTTTGGATCTACAAAAAATTATTTTTCAAAATATTTTGCCACTAACAACAATGGACCTATAAAAACAAATAGGTCACATAAATCTTTTCCCGTGTAGGTGTGGTGGCGGGCTAAGGAATAACAACAGTGTTCTCTGGATTTTGGCTGTTCCAGAAACACAATGGGCGACAGAGCAAAGTTCCTTAGCCTAGTACAAAGGTGACAGGATCACAACGGACAACAACGAAAAATATCGTAAAGGTAAAACAGGTAATGGTATGTTTTAAACGATATATTAGTTGTGATAATCTGCACCATATTCTGAATTAAAATCAGCCAATATTGAGATGATGAAAAGATGATGATTCTGACTTATTCAAAATTGTTGGCCAATTTTATTCTTATGCCAAAAACACTATAAAAATCTCTAGATTCTTTGAATTGCTTCATATATATCAGTTTAGATTAAAAATAGTGTTTTGTTGGATAATACATTTGGTTATAATTCGGCTAACTCTTTATTCACGGTTTTCGATTATTTACACGGCTTCAATTCAAATTCAAAACAATGTCATTTAAATTGCTGTAAAAATTGAGTTTGAAACTTTTGGTGCACACTTCATGTTTTGATCTATAAAATTCAATTGATGATAATTTTGAGTGAAAGAGAAATTCAGATGCAGATTACACTGGTAATCTAGTTGATAGAAAAATTACTAGTGAAACGTGATTTTTGTTGAGACATTTAATAACTGCATCGTTTTTCAAAGAAAATATCTGCATATTCTTCATTTCAAATAATTTTCAAATAGCAGAAAATTTTCTTTTAAAAACCCCCTGGAGAAAATCATTTTTGACCATATTTTCAGATTAGTCATTTTTGAAAAATTAATTTCATAATTATTTTTGAATTTGATTTTAAATGACTATTATGACTAATCTGACTCCCAAATGATTATCGAAAAGAAAAATAGTGATTGAAAAAGTGATGAGTGTTGATATTGATTATATATTATAACTCGAGAAAGTATAATTAGAAAATTTCTTTAGAAATTTAAACAAGAGTTATAAAACTTTTTGTTGGTAAAAATTCCATGACCATCTCTATATCTATCATATTTCTAACAACCATCACTCATCAAAATTCTATATAGTTTGTCGATATGTGGTACTTTAAACAAGAATCGTTCGTTTTTCATTTTCACATTTTTTTTAAATTTTTTTTAATAATAAAAAATAAATACCAAAGTATTCACTCTCATTTAAAAGTTCTCACGGTTATGCATGGGTGAATTACTTGGAATTTGTTATGTGCTTCCATGCTCATTTAAAAGTCCTCACAGTTATGCATGTATGGAACGCATATCAAAAGTTGATTTTTAAAATAAACAAGTTGATTCTAATCCCATTTAAAAGTCCTCATGGTTATGCGTGGTTAGAAGATACTTGAATTCATTTTTTTAAAATAAAATTGGAATACTACTAATCTCATTTAAAAGTCCTAACGGTTATGCATGGTTAGTAGATATTCAAATTCCTGATATAAATATACCATAAATAGACACAACTGTATGGTTTTATATGATGACATCATTTCCATCATTCTAAAAGTGGAATATGCGCCTAACAAAATATTTAAGATTTTTGTTTGATTTTTTATTGAAATTTAATATTTATATTCAATTGAGTTTTAATGTTGAATTAATATCGATCACTATATCTCTACTTTTCTATTACTATTACTCTTTTGCTGATAACAAAAGGGGGAGAGAAAGGTTAAGATTTTGTCAAATAAAATCAAGCAAAGGTCAAATAATTTTTCCATTTGCATCTAGACTCATTTGCATATTTTTATTTGTATGCATATACGTAGGGGGAGTATTGTGTAGAGAGGGAGCATTCAAATAGGGGGAGCAAATTGAACGATCAAATACATTTAATACATTCAAAATCTTAAATATATGTTTGTTATCATCAAAAGGGGGAGATTGTTGAATATGCGCTTATATGATTTTTGTCTGATGATAATAAACATATATACATTCGTTTAAATGTATTTGTTAATGTACTATTTTATTTTTCACAGGTTAAATAAATATTTGCTGAATAAAATAGATAACACAGATTTTAAATTCAAACGAATATTTTATTCAAACAAATATTTATTACAATTTTGAATAGTACAATTTCAAGCTCTCACTATACATATACAACTTTGATTACAATACAACATAATTTCACATTTACATCAGCACCTCACTACATATCACTCACACTCGTATTTATCTTCAACTTTATTTCAGATAGAATCAAGCATCTGAGCAATCTGCAAAAATATTCACTAACGCAGTAAAATTGAAAAAGAAATATTTTTTGCAAAATAAAATATGATTTTGAAAATGGTATTTGGCTCAGTTATTTGGGTTGTTCGTCGTCATTTAAATTTGAATTCATCATACACGAACAACTTGTGACATACACACTGTATATGCCACAAGGCCGTGCACACCGATATATACACTTGATAATGCTACAGGGACAGGTGAGCACAGGTCAAACCCAAATGAAAAGCCGGGTTCAACTCACATGCAATATATCACAACACGAGCACAAGGTCAAATCCGAGTTTTAAAACTGGGTTCAACACAAGGCACAATAAACTGAATGCAAAGGTCAAACCATTATTGTCACGACTCAACTCAAATACAAAGCTTCGACAAATCAAAAATGTCATCAGATCAGCAAACTACAATGTCACAGAAAACACTGTGCACATTGATACATGATCAGACACAAGACAACAAGTGCACAAATGCACACAATCCAGGCAAAGCAAGATGACCACAAACTTAACAATGCATACAGCAAAAATGAAGAATGCCAACAGTACAAATATACAATGGTCAGTCAAGAGAACCTCGCATGAAAGCTTGAACATGTCCAGTTACAACAATAGTTAACCAGAACGCATCAGTGTACAGTGAGCCCGACAACAAAGTGACTCAAGATTGCAACAAACATCAGCAGGTACAAGATGCCCAACCAAATGAATATCAATGCAAACCAGCAATTAAGCACATGTATGCAGATCAGTGTCGACAACCAAGTAAATGCAGAGAACAGTGCAATCATGAAGATTGCAGCAAAAATGCAGACATAACAGGTGAAGTGCAACAAGAATCAGACTCAAGTACATGGTAAACATGTACACAAATGCAAAGCTTAAGTATGCAGATCAAAAGCAAATGTTCTTAACTGCAAGTTCAAACCAAAACACCAAGTGCAACATCATGAACAAAAGATCAAAGAAAAAGATGGTCAGAGCCATAGTATACAGAGTGATACCACAATATCAAGTTCAGGTGACAACATCAAAACAGTTCGAGTTATATCCCAGTGCCAACATATCCAACTAGAAGTGCAACTAGAAGATACAGCAAGCACAACAAATCAATGATAACAAAATGCAACGACCAGCTACAGTATGAAGAGCATCTGGACAGTGAAACAAGGCAGAGGACATCATGAAAACATATCAAGGTCAAAGAGAAAAAAAATCACGGCATAGTCAGACATCACAAAAATTCAAAGCCGTGGTTGTCAAAATCAAAGCCGTGAGTATCAAGCCAAGTCAACAGAGAAATTCACGATGCCATCAAAATTCAAAGCCGAGAATTACAAATCAAGTTGACCGAGTATTTCAAGTATATACGATTGTGAACCAGTCAGAATAAATCACAATCATCCAACAATAATCGAACGGCCAAAGCAACAAATTTTGAAATTATCAGACGAAGTCGTATATGAAATGCGAACGAAAATTTAGGGCATTGAACCCTATATAAACCATTCAACATCATCGGCGTAAAGGCATGAGTTAGATACGAAAATCAAAAAGGAACAGAGCTAAAAATCTTACCCGAAGCAACAAACGAACTCATCGAAGCAACCGAAGTAAGCAACAAGGATTCGATCGAACAAGACGACTTGCAATTAATCACTGATTCGATCAACTTAAAGTCGGAGCTTCAGAATAGCCCTAGACCTCAGAGCTAAGAGAAAGCCGCCAAATTTCCAGAGAAAAGAGTACCGAGAACGAGCCCTAATTTTCAGATCGAAGAACGAAGACGCATGCCGCCATTATTTTTCGCAACAAAGAAATAAAGGGGATCGGGCTGGAGAATAACAAAGAAGGAAATAAGGAACGGGTTAAAGAATAAAGAGTGGGCCGGTTCTAATAATATTATTTTGGGCTTAGTTGTTTTAAATTAGGGTTATTTTATTATTTTTAATTTGTATTTTCTTTTTTAAACCGTTTTAATTTCTAGTCATGTGACTAGGGGACAAGCTACGTGGCGTAGCTTGAGAATTCGCAACTCGGTGGTTGAGTTGTGGCAAGGTTTTGAGCGTAGAGTTAGATTAGTCAATAGCGGGTATAGAGAGTTTACATGTGTAAGAAAGGGACTATCTAATTTCTAGTAGAAACCTTGGGGGCAGCACGTAGGCAGGGTTTTGCCGAAGCTGGGTAAATTCTGTGTTGTTCTGTTTTTTCTGTTATTTATATTCTGCGATATCTGTGCTGCTATTCTGTGATCTGAATTGAATATTTTATAAGCTTCCGCGATTAATTTTTATAATTAACACTATCACCCTATTCACCCCCCCTCTAGGGTGAAATCGATCCTACAATTCCAAAATGTAAGAATTTCGCTTTGGGAGAACTTTGGGAGTTTTAATGTTATGTTTTCTTGAAAAAAAATTCCCAAAGGAATATATCAAATCCAACCTATACCATACAATTAATAAAATGAGAAAAACTTATATTTCCACTCGTAGATGATTCCCAGTTTTCTCCTTTAGATTTGAGTACGCTTGCTTTTTAATCTCTTTTTAGACCTCTTCCTTCTGAAATATACAGTAATCAGACTATATATTAATTGGATTTAGAATTTTAGGGATTGGAAGATAATAGAATTAGAAACTGTATATTAATATCTAAAATCCCTTACCTGAATATCTTAAGAAAATTTTGAACCGTGCATAAGAAAGAAACAGACAGAGCTCGGCTTACGTTTTCAAATAATTTGTGAATAAAAGTGAGGGGGATATCCTGTCATTTATAGTGCTTAGAAGTCGCAAGAACCGTCAGATTTAAGTCAGTTTAAAATAATAAAATCCGGGTCATTCCTGGCATAAATAACCCTTGCTGCCACAACACGCACTAGTCGACCGCTCCTACCTAGCTGGTCGACTAGTTGCCTATGCAAGGAAATGTTTTATTACTACCATTTAATTATTATTTAATTTCTTAATTAATTTTGATCTTAGCATTTCTTTTAACGTTTACTTAAACCCCAAACCTAATCACCATTAACTTTTGAAATTTCAAATTGTAATATTAATTACATTTTTATTTTTGATTTCTGTTTGAATTACTTTAAAATCAAAAATTTCAAACATTAATGACTTTTCTATTTGAGCTTTGATTTCAAAACTTTATACATGGAAATTGATCAAAAAATTGCTCATGAACGCAATGGCACAACATTCGGGCCAAATTTTGATATTTACAAAATTTTAATTTCTAGCCATATTATTAATTAACTAATTTTTTATTAATTTTTATAAGGTGTTACATATTCATTCAACTAGTTGAGTATGAGTGGAAACCGGGTGTGTGCCAAAACTATAATTAGTTTGGGCACCCATTGAAAGATTGTGCATTTGAAAAAGTATGGGTTCCTAAAACAACGACAGGCCAAAATACTACAACTATAAACATGAATATAGACAATGAAAACATAGACAAACTCAAAACAAAAGAAAGTAGGCCAAATAATGCAACTGGTAACAAAGTCATAGATAATCAAACCAAGGATATAGACTCATAATAAAAATGGCAGGTAGCAACATTAATAAGTAATGAAAATCCACATAAGGCAGTCTAAATCCCACACATACAAAGTAATATAATAGCCGCAACATACGGATGTTGACGTAAACTTGTACTTCGCTGAAACCCAAAATCGAGTCGAACGACCTATTTGAAATGTAATCCTAGTGTACTAGGAAACAGAGTTGACCAGACGACCGAAGGGAACACTTAGAGTCAGAGTTGAGGTTTGTGAGACACGGTCGGGCTATTCCAGACCTATCTTAGCCACTCCAGGGCTAGCTTTTTATATGAAAAATGAATTTTTTCCATAACATGCATGGATGATCCTAGCTAGATCTTCAAGATAATTTGATTGCAGCAAATAATTTAGAACGTTATCAAAAATTCAGTTCATGTTCCCATTTTAGATTACAACATGCAATCTGAATCAAATACTGAATACAGTTCGAACAAATTGCAAAAAAGACAAGAAGTCAAGCGATAACAAAGCCAGAGCTATTGTGTTAAGTCAAAAATCAAGACAGATCATGGTTAGGATAGACTTCTAGAACTCGTAATAGCTAAACTTCTCCTCTACACCTGATCACAACATCAACTCTAGCACAAGTGCAAGAAAAGTAGAAAACAACGGCTGGACAAAACCCCTTTCGAATTCACAACAATACAAACTATGAATATATAGAAAATCCTGCATGGCAAAACATGGTTTCTCATCTTAAAATAAAAGGTAAAAAATAAAAATATCAAAGATAAACATGAGTGTCCCTTCTCATATTGAATTAGGGAACAATCTTAATAACTTTGATCAATGGATTTAACTACTTGGAATATAAAGGGTCAAAAAATTTACCTTTTAAACAATTAGGCATGGCTTAAATTATTAGACTAAATTAAGCCTCCATGGTAGGATTATTGAAGAAAAAATTAACTGAAATTAAAATTAGGGAGGTGACCAACATCCTGAACAAAGATTAGGAATGAAATTATAATAATAATGAACATGAAAAGGTAGAATTATTGTTTTATGGAATAAAAAACTACGAAACATTTCAAAGATACACAAAAATGAGCAACGCAATACGTGTTTTGTACATAATAAGTTAGGCATGGTTTTCTATTTCACGTTTGTGCATGCACACAATCATTCAAGATAAAGGAAAGAGTTGTGGGATTATATAAAACAACAAGCTAACATTATAAAGTCACCTTGGGTCATAGTAGGTGATTTTATGCCATTTTGTATTGTGATGACGGAATTAGCAATTTTAGTCACATTCTTCCTCTAATGTTGAGTTTATTAAAAGTGTTGAACTGTTAACCACAAAGCATAAGGAACCATCACACACGGAGCAAGGGAATGAACTAGTTGGTGCATAGTAAAATATACATACTATTTATAAATAAGGAGTGTTATGATAAATTTCCTTGGTTTTTTGTCTACTTTGCTAACCACTCGAAAAGTGATCACACTCTTATAGTTTTTAATTTGGCAACCTAAAGAAAAATTAAGAAGTGTTTCTCATTCAAGTACAACTCTTGGCAGTATAAATTTGATTACCATGACTTGGTGAAAGGGGAGTGGAATGCCACTTATATTGGAAATCAATTATTTCATCTTATTACAAAGTTAAATAAGAAAAAAGAATATATGAAAAGGTGGAGTAAGAAACAAACAGCAAAATACGTCTTACTGATATGATTAGAAAAGATTTAGACATAGAATATTCACTACTTATCAATCATCAGCATAAGCAGGCAGTGAAGATGTATAGACAAAATATTGACTTGCTGTGACGACCCAGAATTTTTAAGTGATTTAAATAGGAATATTTAATCGATTTTAAATATTCAATGGTATAATTTTCAATTGAATTACGAATATCACAATTTATTTGATAATTAATTATCGAATTAAATAACTTGAATTTGAATAAAATGTTGAATCTGGAATTTTAAGCCTGTTAAAAATAATTTGAAGACTTATAAAATCTATATTGATAATATTGAAGATAATGGAAGTTTTAAAATTTAAATTTAATGGTGATTTATTCGGTTTTAAAATTTCATTGTTTAAATTGAATTTAAAAATAGCCGTCCGAGGCACAGTCTCGGAATTTGACGAAACCAGTTCCATTGGATCCGTAATATCGAATTATTATCGGATTTCAATTTTTGTGACGTTTGGAGTTGTCGTGTGAGCATATGACATATAAACGCATTGAAAAATTTAATTGATAATAAATCTAATGAAAATTTAATTAAGTAAGCTTCTTCCATACGCCATCTTTATCCAATCCTTAGCACGCTACCCTCGTCTTCTCTCAGAAGCTAATGCCTTTATTTTAAAACCGAATCTCTCCTTCTCTTTCAATAATCAATCGGTGATAAAAATTTTTTTTTTATGAATCATGGCCGAACTTTAAAACCCTATCGCCTGTATACATTATTCATACCCTTCTACATCCTTTCTTCAATCAGTTCGTTTTCAGAGAGAAAAAAAAGAAAAAGGGCGTAATGAAATTAAGCTCGCAAGGGGAGGATCTCGAAATCGAAGTCGCGAGCGAGGCCTTGTTGGTTCCAGGCCGAGGCCGCCTTAAGGAGGGAGTTTGTCAGCAGAGCAATGTTTAGATCTGAGGTGTGCGATTCTCATTTTCGCAAGGCTTGAAGGTGGAGCTTATAAGCACGATTCGATTTTAACAGTGGATCGTAGGCGCTGGGTTCGGGGAAGCAGCGATGCTAGCCAGTGGTAACGGCGAGGCCACTGTCGCGAGTGATGGTGAGGCTAGTGGTACATGTTGTCGGCGTTGTCATGTTTGTCGATGGTCGGTTGAGGGATGCAACTCTGTTTTTAGGTAATTCTTTGATTTGGGAATTTATTTAATTCATCCTTGTTGTTTAAATCGATATCAGTAGAGAAATGAATATATGACAGTAAACTCTTTGGATTTCATTGGCCATTTACTATTATCAGCATATATGTATAAGGTAACTCAGTATTTTGTTTCTCAGAAAAAAAAAAGAAGAAGGAAATGTTTGGTTACATAAAAATACCAAAATTATAATAAGGGTAATTTACAGTAAGGTAGGCCTTATAATATATGTATAATAATTAGTTAACTCTATTGTTAGTTAATTTATTTAGTTGAGAAATTAGGATATTTATGTATACCCTATTATAAAATTATAAGCTGGGAAAAAAAAGTGTAAACCTGGTTAGTTAAATTATCATCTAAAATTAATTAATTAAATTTATTAAATGGTAGTTTATTTTTAGACTGGTACAAATGTTAATTAATCATATAAAATGTTATACAAGGTAAGTTGTGAAGAATTGTGACGAAACAAGCTGGTTTGGAATGGATTGCAAACAGCAAAATAAAAGGTGAGTTAATCTCACTCAGTTTAAATTTAAATTTAAAATGATTAAATTTAAACAATTGTTTGAATGGTTGAATGAATTGGTGAGATATAGTATGATATTGTGGAATTGGTATATTATATTGTGCTGACGTTTGTGGATGCAGGGAAAAACAGGTTGGAGGGATCCAACTGGGTCCCTCATCATTTGTATATATATATTTATTTGTTCTCTATTATGCTTTGTGGATATTCTGTGATGAATTATATTGAAATAGTGAATGCCATAATTGCTTGGATATATTCTGGACTCTGAGTTATCAAATTATATAGCATTGGATTTTGGAAAGCAAAAAAAAGTAAATTTTTAAGAAAATAATTATAAAGAATGTGAATAAACTAAAATGAATTGGATAACAATATTAGTGTTTTCAAAACGCTAATTAATAAATTATGTGTGTGGAAAGAAATTTATGAATAAACAGAAAGTTAAGAAAAACTCAAACTTCAATGTTACTGTTTAAAGGAATAAAATAATTATTTTAAATTTAGGATTTAAATTATTTAAGAAAAATAAAGAAGGAATTGGGAATAACCTGAAATTTGTATATTTCAGCTAAAGGATTTAAAAATCAAACTGAAATAATAATAAAGTCCATAATTAATTGAATTTCGAAATGAACTGATAAGCAAAGAAATTTATTTCAAAGGAAATAAATTGGGAATCAATTTGGAAAATTGATTTAAGTGGTTGAAGTTGGAATTCTCCCTGGATAACTAAGTACATCTTAAGTAAATTTTTAAATACAAGTTAATAGTTTTAAAATTTGTTTTAAAAGGTATGTTTTGAAAATTTATTATTTCTAATATTTAAATTCTAAAGTAAGTATTTCCTCAAATCTATTATAGTAGTAATTATTTAAAAAAGTGACTTGGTATTTTGTTTCAAAAGTGGAAATCTAGTTATATATGTTATTAAGTAACTTTAGTTCAAATATTTATATAGGATGTGGTTTAACAAATTATCAAAGTAGTTTTTAACTTATATGTTTTAAAGTGTGTGTATATATATATATATATTTCAAAGTGAAGTGTTTTAAATTATTTTAAAAATCTAGTTTTGTGCTTGGTGATTTCAGAGGAGATATAAAATATTTGGGAAAGTTTATTCTGAAAGGAAGATGGTTTTGAAACTGTTTTCAAAGGATTGAAAATAGAAATATATCTTTGAGGATATTTTGAGATAAATAAATAATTTGGGAAATTATTTATTGGTTGATGGTTGTTTGTGAATATTAATTGATAGTTAAATAACCGACTATCAATATTGGACAATGCGTTGATCGTTTCGAAGAGACCGGGATCGAGATTTATTTCTCGAAAACCACTTCAATCCGGTTTGTAAGTTTTCGTGCAAAAACAATTTTTGGATTCGAAGATGGAGCGGTGAAGTGCAAGGGCTAGTCGCCACTAATCCTGAGGATATTTCCAAATGGATGTAGTAGGAATAGTGCCTTCGGTTCCGTTCGAACCCGGGACGGACTTGTATGGATGAATGCTTGCGAAACATCGTCAGGTGGACGATGGGCATTCTAAGTGAATCGTTCTAAAAGGTAACGCTTAGCCTCAAGCCTCATCAAATGGGAATGACTGAAAATCAGGGGATATGCAGCAAGGTTAGGTGGGTCATGCCCAAGCAGGACAAGATAATTCCCCTGTCTAGATGTCCCTTTTTATATATTTCGGCTTAGTGGGTTGTTGGTCGCGCCAACCACGGGGTTTATCTTGTTCGGGACTGTTCAGTAAGGAATGGTTCCGGCCTTGTGTTGCAGGGGATGAAGGGAGTAATCCTCGGTACGGTGATCTAGACCCCGTACTGTGGCAGGTGGTACCCCAGTGCCTAGTCATTAGTTGGAAATCCATTCTCCCTACGAGCCTTGTACGAGTTTTGTTTGTATTACCCACTTTTGTGGCTAGTAGCTGGAATTTAATGAATGTAACAATTTCGGCTATTTTATAAGTATTTGTATATGGACCCTATTATAATATCAGAGGATTTCTATAAAAATTGTTTTAGCTATCGTAAGGTAAAAACCCGACATGTTTATTTGTGGCGTGGTCTTACGAGATGCTTTTGTTTTCAAAGGATTTTTGAAACTTTAATAATCAATTGGGTGTGATTTTCTCACGCTGGTAATCCAAACTGACTCGGGTATTATTTAACTGTAATGCTCGGGTCAGACCGAGTATTATAGGATACAGGTTATGATGCTGTGGAGCTCGGAAGACGAGCTGGATGACGATACGTATTCTCGTACTTGTGTATATATATATTTCCGCTGTGCTAAGTTGTTGTGTATCCATTGCATGTTACTGATGTGAGCTGTGACTGATGTACTCTGATGATGTAATGTATGTAAACAGATATATTTGATTTTGAGTAAAGATTATTTATTATCCATTATATTTTATTCCGTTGCGATGGTTAGATTCTGATGTTGATTTTGTTTTCTCTTCTTCTACCTCTTCTTCTTTAACCCAAATGGTTCGTATTTCTGTACAACTTGAGTTGATTTAGGTAGAATAGTGTTGACTCAAGGGGTACGGATTTGCGGGTCGTTACACTTGGTATCAGAGCTTAGGTTGGTGATAACCTTGGCTCTGGTGGGAATTACTCATTTAAAATAGAGTCTATGGTACTCTGTAATGAGTTTGTGCGTATTAATAGATATGAGCGCGTATTTGTTAGTGAATATAAATTATTTTAATACTGTGTTGATTGATTTATTGAGTGGCATATAACCTTCGTCGACACAGTCTGCGCAACTGTATCGAAGGGGTTTCTAAACACTTGAATAGAACAATTGACACGGTATTGTTTTTAAATGTGGGTAAATGAAATAATTTTACCCAAAATATATTTTGATATAAATAAAAGTTTTGTAAACTATTTAGCTAATATATGGTTGCTTGGATGTTAGGAATGATAATATTAAAATATTATCATTTTTAAGTGAAAATTTAACTAGAAATTGTAAATATAATCAAAGATTGAGAAGATAAATTCAATTATGAAATGAAATTTATAAGTGTGAATTATAAATGTAAATTATAAATTGAAATATAATCATATGAGAATTTGTATGAACATAAGCTATGCAAATAAATTATAGAAAAAAATAATTGATTTAAGCAGGATTTGGAAATTTAAATCCCGAAAATTTGGAAGTGTTTTGAAGATAAATGATAGCATTGTTTTGGAGATATTTCTGAATGGGAATTGTTATAAATGGATTTTGGAAGTAATATAGCATTGAAATCACTTGGATTATTGGAAAATAATTCTGATGATGATGGCCGCATCATCAGTATTCATTTTCGAATTTCTGAGTGAAGAATTGCTACCAAATTGATTTGTTTAGGAAAGCAGATGTTTTTGAAAATTTCAAAGGAAATTTGTTGGAAATAAAAGCCAGGATTGGATTGAAATTTTTGAGAAATGTGGTTTGAGATATTGGAGATTTCAAAATGATTTGAAGCCAAAGCCGGAAGTTTAAAAATCCTGATGAGATAAATTGTAAGCTTATAAAATTGAGTTGAGTTTTAAATCAGGAAGGAAATATAGGCTTTGAATGTTGGAATTAAAATTTAAAGAGAAAAGTTGAAAATGAAATTAACTTGGATTTGAAAATAAAAATTTGACTGGATTGAAATTAATTGAATAAGCTGAAAGAATATCCAGTTGTATTCGAATTGAGTTGAAATCGAATTGAGTTAAATAAATCCGAGTTAAAGTAAAATTGAGTTGGGATGAGAATTCAATTGAATTAATTAATGAAATTAAATTCTTACCTGAATAAATGGGAAATAAATTGAATAAGGATTGGAATTGAAATAAATAAATTAGAATAACTTGTAAGAGAATTAAAAATCCATAGAAATAAAATATGCTTGGGCTATAAATAAATAGAAGGCTTGAGTTAAAAATAAAGGATGAATATATTCAAGCTTATAATGGATGGAATTGTGTAAATAATAAGTTGTGGCTTATAAAATTTTGAAAGTGGAATAGAAAATCCAAAATAAATATTGTTTGATGTTTTGGATAATGAAAAGAAAATCCAAACTTGAATTACTAACTAAATTGAACCAAGAAGTTAAATAAAGTGATATTTGGGGTTAAAGATTAAGTATTGAACTATAAATAGGAGAGAACTAATTTGTTAATAAATTGGTTAATGAAATGTTAAATAAAATTGAATTGTGAGTTTATGATGAAGTTTAGAAATCAAACTCGAGTTATAAATTGAATTCAACTTCAAATGGTTGGTGAAGAAAATGAAATTGAACTGTGAGTTCATAAAATTAGGTGGTAATTTGAAAATGGATAGTGGATCCAGAACTTGAGTTATAGATTATATTTTAGCTTGAAGTGTTAACAAATTAAATATAATTGAAATGTATGGGATAAAAATGTAAATGGATTAACATAGCAATGGTTTGAATGTGCAAATAAAATCTAAACAAGAGAAGATAACATGGAAAATAGCCAGGTAATAAATTGAATAAGCTGAATCTATATAATAACTAATCAAATAAATTTGTAGTTTGAAATGGGATTGGATTAAAATAGAATCATGTTAAATTGAAAAGAGAACTTTGTTTGCAAAATGAGAATGAGCTTAAGTGTAAAAATTAAATAAATTGAGGTTAATTGACTTAAGCTGAATAAATCGAAGAGAGTTGAATTTAATTCAACTTAAACCAAGTTTAATGATATTGGATTAAATTTGAATCAAGTGAAAATAAATATGGATTGAAATAGAACTTGGTGGGTTGTAATAATATTTAAGAAAATGGAAAATTCGAAATGGATTGAGTGGATAAGTTAATTATATTGGATAAGTGAATGGATGGGATAAATAAGAACCAAAGAAAGTATGGTTTAAATAAGTTGAGATATGGTTATTGAATGGAATAGCTCGGATTGCCTTCGAGCTAAATAAAATAGTTTGGAATAAACTAATATGGAATGAAATATAAATAAATGAATTGTAAATGAAATTCAAATGGAATGTGTCAAGCTAAATAAATGATTGTGAATGGATTAAAATAAGAAGGAAAATTTAATTGGTAATGGAGATGTACCTAAATTGTTAATGGTTTTGAATGAACCAATTTTGGTTAATAAAATTGAAATGCAATGAAACTGAGAATATATGGATTGTGAATAAATCCGAAATGGAATAGAATTAAGTATAAATTGAGTTGGAGTCAATTTAAATTGGTTATAAACATAAATACTTATTTATTCACATAAATCTTGTCAAATTGCATAGAATAAATTGTCATTGGATGTAAATGGAAGTAATTAAAATTCTATGAGTTGGTGGAAGTAAAATAAATTGATTTTGAAAGCAATTGAATTAAATATGAGTTCAATTTGCTTAAAAATAAATTAAATGTAAGCAATTGAGTTTTAAACCATTCAAATTAATGAAGTTATATACAAATGGATTGAAAAACATTCACATTGGATGAGAATGGTTTATAAATTAAGTGAAACAGTTGAATTAGCGTGAAACTATATTAATTGCTTACGGAAAAATGTTTGGTATGAGATTCTTTTCGACTTCATATGTTTTAACTATTGTAAATAAGTGAAATATAGTTAAACTGCATATATTTGGCACTTACATGTTTAAATTGAGTAAGTACAGGTACCTGGAAGCCATGTGGCTGGATTTGGTTGTGCTATTTGCTAAAAATAATAAGCTGCTTGCTTAAAATGCTAAATAAGGTACGCCTACGCAATAAAAATAGGAAATATGAACAGTTTTTGATTTTTTCGACTGGGTGGGTCGATGTATATATATCTATCTCTTTTGTCAAATTGCAAAAGCTCCTCCGTACAAAGGAGACTCTGCCAAAAATTTTCAGAAATTTTGGGAGTTAGAAAATTTTTGAAAATTTTGGAAAATTTTGTTAACGACAAAACTATTTAGAATTTGAAACTAAAATAAGTTAGTAAGTGAAACTAATTAAAGTAATGACTTAAATTAGTTATAAATGAAGGATAAAATTAAAAAAAAAAATTCAAAGTTGAAAATAAATGAAATACATATGTAATGTGGAAATCGATTTGAATAGAAATAAGTATAAACTAAAAGAGGTAAAGAGAAATAAAGATAAGAAACATATAAAATGTTTATACTAACATAAGAAAGGAATGGTAAATTCTAGATTGGAAATTGATACTACCAATGTAATTTAAGTCAATATTGGAATGAATAGATGTTGACATTTTGTGGGGAAGTCAATAAAATGTTTTGGAATATTGTGTTTGGATATTGGTGCTAAGCAGGTATGCAGGTATTAGAAGGGAAAAAGAAATTTGGATTTGATTTCAAAAGATAAATTTGAAATGCTCGACAAAAAGGTATGTATTTAAATTTGGTATGAAATTTTATTGGGGTTTGGATTTGGATTGAGCCACTTGGCTTTTTGTTTTCTTTTGGATTTGGGAAGCCGTAGAGCCATTTTGTAGTAGTACCGAGCTAGCCGCGCAAAGGAGACGCTGGCAAAAATTTTCGGAAATTTAGGGAGTTAGAAAAATTTTGAGAAAATTTTGATAATTCAAAATTTGGTTTTAAATTGAAACTTGAATGGTTAAACAAATGGTATGGTTTGGAACTAGAGAAAGGTTTGGAAGTTAGTAAGAAAGATAATGAGTCTTTTATATAAAAGATAATTGGTAAGATGTTGAATTGTTAGAAAACTGTTTGGTTTAGGGAAATAATAAACGGGTATTGAATCATTCTTCCTAACTAGTAATTTCGGGGACGAAATTCTTTTAAGGGAAAGGAATGCGACGACCGGAATTTTTAAGTGATTTAAATCGGAATATTTAATCGATTTTAAATATTCAATGGTATAATTTTCAATTGAATTACGAATATCACAATTTACTTGATAATTAATTATCGAATTAAATAACTTGAATTTGAATAAAATGTTGAATCTGGAATTTTAAGTCTGTTAAAAATAATTTGAAGACTTATAAAATCTATATTGATAATATTGAAGATAATGGAAGTTTTAAAATTTAAATTTAATGGTGATTTATTCGGTTTTAAAATTTCATTGTTTAAATTGAATTTAAAAATAACCGTCCGAGACACAGTCTCGGAATTTGACGAAACCAGTTCCATTGGATCCGTAATATCAAATTATTATCGGATTTCAATTTTTGTGACGTTTGGAGTTGTCGTGTGAGCATATGACATATAAACGCATTGAAAAATTTAATTGATAATAAATCTAATGAAAATTTAATTAAGTAAGCTTCTTCCATGCGCCATCTTTATCCAATCCTTAGCACGCTACCCTCGTCTTCTCTCAGAAGCTAATGCCTTTATTTTAAAACCGAATCTCTCCTTCTCTTTCAATAATCAATCGGTGATAAAAAATTTTTTATATAAATCATGGCCGAACTTTAAAATCCTATCGCCTGTATACATTATTCATACCCATCTACTTCCTTTCTTCAATCAGTTCGTTTTCAGAGAGAAAAAGAAAAATAAAAAGGGCATAATGAAATTAAGCTCGCAAGGGGAGGATCTCGAAATCGAAGTCGCGAGCGAGGCCTTGTTGGTTCCAGGCCGAGGCCGCCTTAAGGAGGGAGTTCGTCAGCAGAGCAACGTTTAGATCTGAGGTGTGTGATTCTCATTTTCGCAAGGCTTGAAGGTGGAGCTTATAGGCACGATTCAATTTTAGCAGTGGATCGTAGGCGCTGGGTTCGGGGAAGCAGCGATGCTAGCCAGTGGTAACGGCGAGGCCACTGTCGCGAGTGATGGTGAGGCTAGTGGTTCATGTTGTCGGCGTTGTCATGTTTGTCGATGGTCGGCTGAGGGATGCAACTCTGTTTTTAGGTAATTCTTTGATTTAGGAATTTATTTAATTCGTCCTTGTTGTTTAAATCGATATCAGTAGAGAAATGAATATATGACAGTAAACTCTTTGGATTTAATTGGCCATTTACTATTATCAGCATATATGTATAAGGTAACTCAGTATTTTGTTTCTCGGAAAAAGAAGAAGAAGAAGGAAATGTTTGGTTACATAAAAATAATAAAATTATAATAAGGGTAATTTACAGTAAGGTAGGCCTTATAATATATGTATAATAATTAGTTAACTCTATTGTTAGTTAATTTATTTAGTTGAGAAATTAGGATATTTATGTATACCCTATTATAAAATTATAAGCTGGGAAAAAAAAAGTGTAAACCTGGTTAGTTAAATTATCATCTAAAATTAATTAATTAAATTTATTAAATGGTAATTTATTTTTAGACTGGTATAAATGTTAATTAATCATATAAAATGTTATACAAGGTAAGTTGTGAAGAATTGTGACGAAACAAGCTGGTTTGGAATGGATTGCAAACAGCAAAATAAAAGGTGAGTTAATCTCACTCAGTTTAAATTTAAATTTAAAATGATTAAATTTAAACAATTGTTTGAATGGTTGAATGAGTTGATGAGATATAGTATGATATTGTGGAATTGGTATATTATATTGTGCTGACGTTTGTGGATGCAGGGAAAAACAGGTTGGAGGGATCCAACTGGGTCCCTCATCATTTGTATATATATATTTATTTGTTCTCTGTTATGCTTTGTGGATATTCTGTGATGAATTATATTGAAATAGTGAATGCCATAATTGCTTGGATATATTCTGGACTCTGAGTTATCAAATTATATAGCATTGGATTTTGGAAAGAAAAAAAAAGTAAATTTTTAAGAAAATAATTATAAAGAATGTGAATACACTAAAATGAATTGGATAAGAATATTAGTGTTTTCAAAACGCTAATTAATAAATTATGTGTGTGGAAAGAAATTTATGAATAAACAGAAAGTTAAGAAAAACTCAAACTTCAATGTTACTGTTTAAAGGAATAAAATAATTATTTTAAATTTAGGATTTAAATTATTTAAGAAAAATAAAGAAGGAATTGGGAATAACCTGAAATTTGTATATTTCAGCTAAAGGATTTAAAAATCAAACTGAAATAATAATAAAGTCCATAATTAATTGAATTTCGAAATGAACTGATAAGCAAAGAAATTTATTTCAAAGGAAATAAATTGGGAATCAATTTGGAAAATTGATTTAAGTGGTTGAAGTTGGAATTCTCCCTGGATAACTAAGTACATCTTAAGTAAATTTTTAAATACAAGTTAATAGTTTTAAAATTTGTTTTAAAATGTATGTTTTGAAAATTTATTATTTCTAATATTTAAATTCTAAAGTAAGTATTTCCTCAAATCTATTATAGTAGTAATTATTTAAAAAAGTGACTTGGTATTTTGTTTCAAAAGTGGAAATCTAGTTATATATGTTATTAAGTAACTTTAGTTCAAATATTTATATAGAATGTGGTTTAACAAATTATCAAAGTAGTTTTTAACTTAAATGTTTTAAAGTGTATATATATATATTTCAAAGTGAAGTGTTTTAAATTATTTTAAAAATCTAGTTTTGTGCTTGGTGATTTCAGAGGAGATATAAAATATTTGGGAAAGTTTATTCTGAAAGAAAGATGGTTTTGAAACTATTTTCAAAGGATTGAAAATAGAAATATATCTTTGAGGATATTTTGAGATAAATAAATAATTTGGGAAATTATTTATTGGTTGACGGTTGTTTGTGAATATTAATTGATAGTTAAATAACCGACTATCAATATTGGACAATGCGTTGATCGTTTCGAAGAGACCGGGATCGAGATTTATTTCTCGAAAACCACTTCGATCCGGTTTGTACGTTTTCGTGCAAAAACGATTTTTGGATTCGAAGATGGAGCGGTGAAGTGCAAGGGCTAGTTGCTACTAATCCTGAGGATATTTCCAAATGGATGTAGTAGGAATAGTGCCTTCGGTTCCGTTCGAACCCGGGACGGACTTGTATGGATGAATGCTTGCGAAACATCGTCAGGTGGACGATGGGCATTCTAAGTGAATCGTTCTAAAAGGTAACGCTTAGCCTCAAGCCTCATCAAATGGGAATGACTGAAAATCAGGGGATATGCAGCAAGGTTAGGTGGGTCATGCCCAAGCAGGACAAGATAATTCCCCTGTCTAGATGTCCCTTTTTATATATTTCGGCTTAGTGGGTGGTTGGTCGCGCCAACCACGGGGTTTATCTTGTTCGAGACTGTTCAGTAAGGAATGGTTCCGGCCTTGTGTTGCAGGGGATGAAAGGAGTAATCCTCGGTACGGTGATCTAGACCCCGTACTGTGGCAGGTGGTACCCCAGTGCCTATTCATTAGTTGGAAATCCATTCTCCCTACGAGCCTTGTACGAGTTTTGTTTGTATTACCCACTTTTGTGGCTAGTAGCTGGAATTTAATGAATGTAACAATTTCGGCTATTTTATAAGTATTTGTATATAGACCCTATTATAATATCAGAGGATTTCTATAAAAATTGTTTTAGCTATCGTAAGGTAAAAACCCGATATGTTTATTTGTGGCGTGGTCTTACGAGATGCTTTTGTTTTCAAAGGATTTTTGAAACTTTAATAATCAATTGGGTGTGATTTTCTCACGCTGGTAATCCAAACTGACTCGGGTATTATTTAACTGTAATGCTTGGGTCAGACCGAGTATTATAGGATACAGGTTATGATGCTGTGGAGCTCGGAAGACGAGCTGGATGACGATACGTATTCTCGTACTTGTGTATATATATATTTCCGCTGTGCTAAGTTGTTGTGTATCCATTGCATGTTACTGATGTGAGCTGTGACTGATGTACTCTGATGATGTAATGTATGTAAACAAATATATTTGATTTTGAGTAAAGATTATTTATTATCTATTATATTTTATTCCGCTGCGATAGTTAGATTCTGATGTTGATTTTGTTTTCTCTTCTTCTACCTCTTCTTCTTTAACCCAAATGGTTCGTATTTCTGTACAACTTGAGTTGATTTAGGTAGAATAGTGTTGACTCAAGGGGTACGGATTTGCGGGTCGTTACACTTGCTTTATGAGCTACTGCATAAACAAGCCACGGAGAACATACAAAGGTCAAAATTAAAGTGGTTAACCCAAGGTGATAGAGCTTTACATTTTTTCATGCAAATTTGTTTGATAAAAAAAATGTTGTAAGTAAGATGTTGGGTCAAAATGTGACATAACACCTCAAATCGGGTAAAAGCGAGAGTAGATAATTAAAAAATGAGAATAAAATAATGAGGACACAAATATTTTTATAGTGTTTTAGCCTCAAATCACAGTCTATGTCCACTATTTTTTTCTTTGAAATTTTTCAGGAGTACAAACAATTTACAATGATTTATAGTCTAGAAAAAAGGTAATCTCAGGTTTGATAGCACTTCGTGATAAAGGGATAAAGTATGGAGGTAAGAGTGATGAGTTAGAGCCAAAAGTCCTCCACCATAGTCACTAGATCGAGAAAGACCAAGTAAGAGTTCATATCCACATAGCCAAAAAGGAAGAAAAATTCAAATCCGAGTACCAAAATCATGTCGGTGTCGAGTATATTTTCTCGCCATTAAAGTGCATGCTTCTTTAAACTTGGATAGGTTCAAGTTCCAAGCTTAAATCTGGAGTCCTCCTCTTCAAATCAACTCACTACTGATCATAATTATGGTCGGTACTGACCATAATTTACTAGCTCCAATACACTTCAATCTTCTTGAGCTTCTTCATTCCATCATCCCAAGCATTTCCCCAAGTTCTTGGCCTATTAAGCCTTGGTCTTGAAGTCCAAATTCACGTAGAAGTTTCTTATTCAAATGTTGTGTAACACTTGCCCCCCAAAGTATGCTTTCATGAAAACAAAGCATGCTTTGGATCAAGTCGACCAACATAGTCTTGATTGCACAAGAATTACTGATTAGCCAATCATTATCGTTAGAGCATTGTATCTATTTCAAGAACATCCATTCATTACTTTTATTAGTTGGCATACTATCCTTTTTCTATGGTAGAGTGAAGTTCTTTATGTTGTGAAAGTTACATCGTGTCTCGATCAGGTAAGACCCCTTCATTTTTCTTTTTCCTTTTTTAATGTAATGGTTAAATCATGTCAGTACCAACCAAATGATGTCAGTACCGTCATGATATCCAAAGAGTGGTATAAGTATTACAACACTTAACATTTTTTTCCCACTTCGAATTCATTCCTATGCACGTCTGTTTTCTTTGCAAATCATACCTCCAGCCTTTGCTGCTTTTCGAGCTTCACCATAAATGTCCCTGCCACTTTCAAGGCGGTCGAATCCAACTCCATCATCGTCATCAGCGTTGTTCTCATTGACTTTGATTTCAAATTAGCATCGAGCATCATACATCAACCACAATCAAATCTCGACCAAACCCTAGGTGGATTTCTAATTTTGATGCCGTCGCGGTTTCCATTGCCATGCTATCATCAGCGAAATCATCTTTTCGTTAGGGGTGCCACAGTCGCTAGCATCGATCCATAGTTGGCCACAAGTCGGAGCTCTACATCTCATAGCTGAATCGGGACATAGTTTCTTTAGAAGGAATTTGAGTGGTATGCGGCTAGCACCAAGGGGCCAGGACTTGCATTGAAGTCTTTCATGTTTTCCAATACTTGATGTTAGCTTCATATCTTTGCAACACTTTCTCTGAGTTCTTCACATGGTTTATTTGATTACACATATGTGATGAGTTCTCATACATAAGAGTAGTTCATCAAACCTTTGCCAAATGTGGATTGATGGCTTGATTTCGGTAAGACAATTTAAGGAACGGTTATATAGAATACACTTCGAGATCCGAACAAATATACATGTCAACACTTCACAATCTTGGGTCCCTGCAAAGAAGACTCCGTGTCACTCTGGAAAATGGTTTTATTATCATACGCTTAGCAATAACGGTTAAGATATGACACATGGTTCTATAATGTGGCGGAGCTTGTGGCAGCATGAGCGGGCTATCTGCATAGAATTTTTGCATATACCATACTATGAACACAAAACACACTGCATAGAAATAAACTTTACCTCAGCCAACATGCAAAGTCCAATTGGTCAACACACATTAATATTAGTTAGATTATGTACATCTGCTTTGCATATTTGGATTAAAATATTTCATTAAAATAAAGCATACCCGACCGCGTTTTCCATCAACGTTTTCAGTTCAAAATGACTCGATGATCTCCCCACCTTAAGGTCAGCATAACCCCTTCTACCACTCTAGAAGCGGGTTCGTCTCCAACTTGAGGATCTACATCCACTCCATCCAGAGCAAGGCGTTCAATTACTAGAGAACTTCAACTTTAGGTCTTTCCAACTGAACAACCTCGTAGTAAAGTTCCTCTATTGGATGAACGACCTGTTCCAATGTTCTTAGGTAATCCTCGGGACCATACGCCATCAAAATTGACAGCAAGTCACTTCACTCAATCTGCCTCAAGCACGACATTCCCAAGAATGAGGTTCTCTTTCCAACGCTCGACCAACGAGCTCACCTCCTGCTTCCAGGCTATATAGCATGCAATATGTATATATGCCTATTTAAAGTCGTGCTGCCATTTAATGACTTCCTTAAAGTTTCTCTTCAGGAGATTGGGCTAGCTCCTACACAAGTACATTCCAATGGCTGCTACCTACACAACTCTCTATATCCTCTTTATAATGCAATTGAATTGCTGTCCAACCTTCAAAGAGTGAAGTTACCTATTGACTTTTAAGAAGAGGTAATATTCGCATTCTTTGCTGATAGTTGAGGCCTTGAACCATTGCAATATCATTGAGGCACTTCATAACAACCGTAGTTACTTTAAGAGAGAGATTTCATCATTCACTACCCCTAAAGTTTCAGTCGTTTCTGGTTGTCTAGCCATAGTCTTCTCATTCCATGTGCTTTCCGCACTTGAGTTTTCTTCCCCCAAGCACCTAACTTTCTTTTTGTATTCATCACAAATCTCCCTAAATGAGTAGTCACTGATGACATACTCAATCTTTAGAATTCTTGAAGGGAGTTGCCTATGAACTCCACACTACTTTGATCTTTTGATGAATTCCTGGCTTTGCCAATATCTACTTTTATACAACAGCGGGAGCTCTGTTCCATATAGACATCCCACCAAGAAATCTTGAGCAACCGCCGGTCCTTCTTTCCTAGTTTATGATTTTGAAGACAAAGATCAAGGGGAAGAAGAGGGTCAAAAAGGCGAAACAATTGTTGGTGAGGAAGAAAGAAGAGAAGAATAGAATGTCATAAGAAAGGGAGACGAAGGAAAGTAATAAGAAGAAGAGGAGGAGAATAAAGAGATGACTAGAATGATGATGATGAAGAATACGACCATGATGGGGACGAATAATGTGGAGAAACATCTCCTTAGGGAACTTCAGTTACAACACTAACCCATTCAAGACACCTAACCATCAAGTCATCTCAACTTGCCCTTAGTCCATGATATGAAACGAAGAAATAACTCCTTTTGCAGGCACATTTGAGAACATCTTCGATTTTATGGGGGAACTTAGGAATGTTTTAGCTTTTGATTTTGAGGGAATAAGCTTTGGAGATGTCCTCAAAAGAATCCTTCGTGAATTTAGCTTCCCTTCTAGGGATATTCTTACGGAGTGTTACTAAACCCCATAACCTTATAGCACGGTACGTGATTACTTAAAGAACACTAGCACTTAAGACACTTCTAGGATCATGAGCATAAGAACTTAGCACTCGTTCTTAATCTAGTGTCTTTTTCTAACATATTTCTTCTTCTTTTCAGGTACAATGGGTAGAAACAATTCGAAAATCTCATTCAAGCATAGATCAACATCGCTCCTCAAGTCTAGAGGTTTATTAATAACGCTCCATTACCCATTCAATCATAGATCAACGTCGCTCCTCAACTCTAGAGGTTTATTAATAACGCTCCATTACCCATTCAATCATAGATCAACATCGCTCCTCAACTCTAGAGGTTTATTATTAACGCTCCATTACCCATGAAGAGACTGACTCCAAAAGAAGGAGAAGCAAAGAGAAGCAATTCCAAGATAAGGAGGATAGGCAGCACCGTCATGAAGAGTAAATGCGCCACGATGTTGTAAATAAACAACGTCGCTCAAACGAACATATGGGTATGCGAGATCACTCAAGGTGTGATTCCGACACCAAAATAGCTATGCTCTCACTCTTAACCTTCTCGGTAGTAACTTTCAAGAATTCAACCTACTACCACCATTGTTTCTATCTCCTATAAATCCCAAGAAACTTCTGGCCATGCTGTTCTGGCTCCACCCATTGTAAGCAAATCCGTAGCCATCACTACTAAGATGCACGAAGATCTCTTTACTATTGTCTGCAAAGGGTAATGTTTGAATGCAATGCCAGTAATATCACTTAACAAGAAACTAATAAGGACATTAATAGAGTCAAGGAGGTCGTGGATCGGCTATTTAACTGGAAAATGCTTGCCAAAGGCCTCTTTGATGTTAGTCGGGCCAACTGGCAGATTATTCATACTTTTGAGTTAGAGAGGGCTAAATATGACAAAATAGTGGAAGGCTACAAAGAATTAGCTGATATTACAAAAAAAGGAAGAAATAGAGAAGTCGGCCAAGGACTCCAAAGAAAGAATAGCCGAATAATCAAGGGTCCACATGTTAGCGACCGCAGTCATGAAAAACTAGTTGAAGAATGCCTACACTTTAAATACTAAGTATGAATATTAACTCAAAACTAAGGATGAACAACTTGCAGTGCTTCTGGCCAAAGTAAAGAAGCTTAAAACCGATTTTAGGGTCGAATTAGAATCTAATATTCAAGCTTAAATTTAGCTCTTTGGTGTTAGAGAAGAAGTTAGGAAGCTCAAAGAGAAGGCCACAAAAATCCACGAATAAAAAGAAGCCACTCTCCTTCGGTTCCTTGTCAATGTGGTCGAACGGAAAAATATGAAATAGCTTGGGGAGAGCTACCTAGTCATGCTTATCGATGCTTAGTAAGAGATCCTCCATAGGGCTAATGAAGTTGGCCAAAGTGTCAACGAAGACAATCCGAAGTCAATATTTCTGGATGAGGAGGATCTTATAACCCAAGAAAATGGGAAAGCTATTTAGCCGGCACAAGATGTAGTTGCAACAAAGGCTGCTGTTGAGGCTTCTGCTGCTCCTGCCGTTCCCAATGCCTCGAATCAGACGAAAATATCCGCTTCCATTTCAAAAGAGCTTGTGGCATACATAGTCACTTCTATATTTGCCACCTATGACTCTGCCACTACACCAAAAAAGCCATTTCATAACGACTTTGAGCCATTGTAAAAGCATTTCGCAACGGCCCAAAGCCGTTGCGAAATGGGTAGTAACTAATATTTAGCAATGGTTATAAAGCCATTGCGAATTTACAATACGCAACGACCTAGAGCTGTTGCAAATTTTGAAACACAACCATTTTCAAAATATAAATTCACAATGGCTCAGAGCCATCGTGAAATATTAAAAAAAATTTAAAAATTGATTTTGCTTCTTTTCCTGCAATATCTACAAATAAAATATAATAAATCCATATCACAAATATACTATCTGAGGCACTTGAGTTGATAGAATTCAAAGAAATAAGATATCATATCACAAATATAACATCCTTATACATGAACTAACAAGATTTTTTTTCGCTCATGGCATTTAAAGTCGCAACAAGAAGCATTCTAATAGTTTTATACAACTACACTAACAAACAAGTCCATTGAAATACATATTAGATAAACTAGAAATTCACTGAAATATACATTACCAAAATATCATATAATCGACACCTCAAACACTCCATGTCCAATAAGTAGTAGCTGCTAGAACAACTTGCACAATATCAGATAGTGGTTTATCATCATAAAAATTACATTTATCAGATAATGGTTAAACAAGTAAGAAAAAGCAAAACATGTAATAATAAGGCCAGACCTAATAGTTAAGTGTGTTTATCAAAACTAAATTCTGAGCTAAATAAAGCAAGTATTGTAATATTGTTTTTATTTTCTGACCAAATTTCACTTTAAAACTTGAGTAAGTGCCTCATAATTTTCTACTCATCTCCTACTCCAATTGTTTCTAATGACATGCATGGTTCTAACACTGAAACATAGTAATGGTAACATGCACAGTTCTACAGTACATCAAAGTGTTTAGAGGTAATTTTTTTTATTGATTGTCGTTGCAAATAATAGATACATGTAGATAAAGTAGAGCTAATTCACACAATTGTATTTTGCTGGATTAGATTCATAAATTTATGCCGATGTACCCTTTCTAGTACTAATTTTCTGATTGAATTAGAAGCACTTTTCTGTAGTATAAATAGCAAAAAAGATTGGATATGTTCATGGATAACAATTGCTTCTGCTTTTGATGGGTAATAATTTGCTCCAAATTGATTGTTGAGTTGATTTTTAATATGCTTATTGAATTGGTACAAATTGATTAATGAATGATTTTAATTGTAAGCTAACAAAAGATTACGAGCACTATTGACTAAAACAACAGTCGTCGATAATGTATAGAAATGCAATTTTATACAAAATAGCTAAAATTAACAAACTATTGTTTTACCTATTTTAACTTAGGATCCAAGACTCCAATCGACTTCATGATGACAGTTGATTACTAATGCTTGTAGAGTTAGTAGTTTGACTATTCATAAGAGGGACGACGACTACGATCAAGCGGTGGTAAGAGGGAAGAAAGACGACGATGGAGCATAAACGGAACCAACAGGAGAGACTTTGATAGTCGATCACTGATGCTTGCAGGGTTAGAGGGTTGATGATTTGAGAGAGGAAGGGGAGGACGATTGTGAGGTGAACTCTGTTACTTGAAGCTCGATTTTTTCTCGATTTAGAAAAATGAAGAGATTTGAAGGGATGTCAGAAGAATTGAAAGGATGGGAGAAGAGATGTTAGGAAAGAAAAAAAAGGAGCCAATTGCTGTTTTTGTTTCTGTATTCCTGCATTTTCATTTTTCTTATTATATTCTTTCTTATTTTTATTTTATTTTCTTATTTTTATTTTATTTTTATTTTCTTATTTTTATTTTATTTTTTTATGACTATTCATTTTACAAAATACTCAGGGGACTTATGCGTTCTTGAAATCAAACTCAGTAATCATCGTATAGTATAGATTTGCTAAATTAAAGTGAAAATAAATTGATTCCATCGAAATCAGTAAGCAATTAAATTTTCATTGAAATCCAATTGATTGATCTAATTTTATTCCTAGATTGCTTAAGAGAGTAAGATTGAAATTTTTTCGAAATTGACGGGCAATGAAAATTCAAATTAAATCCCATCCTTGAACTAATTTGCTTACTGCACAAATGTTAAACAAATTGTTGTTGTAAAAATTGAAATTTCATGCTAAATTGAATTTCATTTCATTTTAGTCGCTACCTATATAGGAAGAATTAATTTAAAGGACAAAGATTTGTATATTTTTTGCCTAAGGACACGACCTCGATATTTTTACCACAAGGACAAACATTCTTTTAAAAATTATTCATAAAGACAAACATTTTCAAAAATTATTCATAAGAACAACAAACTGCTACCGAGCTAAAAACTGATACCTAAACTGCTATTGATAACTACAAATGATACCTAAAAACTGTTATCGATAACTACAAACTGATACCTACAGAAAGTTGTTCTTCAGGATAAAATATTGAAGGTCTGTCGTTGAGTCTAAAATGCTGTGAAATTTTGTCCTTGGCAATAATTTCCTGTCCTATAAAAAATAATTGATTGTGTAACTATCTAAAGAGTTAAATGAGTCTGCACTTAGAGTTATTTTTGTACCTCTGTGCAGTTCCGAAAACACCTAGTTTAACTTGAATTTAGAGAGAAGTTGCGGGAGATATGTGTTAAAATGTTCCTGACACAGCTACCTGTTTCTACTTTTTTTATAAAAAAAAAGAAATAAATATTTATTTTATTTATTTATTTATTTTTAAATAAAAAAGGCAACATAGATAGTGACACAGTGCTGAAAAATGCAACTTGTCTACCATACCTCTTTATTAGGATAAACACGTTATATAAATTAGGAGCAATGCAATCTGGAGAAGAACGAAAATAAATAATATTATGACTAGTTGAAATCTATAAGTGGAGACAGTCAATTATACAATGCATATAATATGGCACAGGGAAACCAAACTGTTTACAACTCTCTTTAGAATGGGTTTTCATCTTAATCTTATTACTTTTCTTTTTCTTACATGTCATTTCCGAGAAGTGAAGCCGTATATAAAAACATGATATATTCACATAAAGTCTTCAGTCTAAAAAAATTGACCTAGACATCTAACACACTTTTAATTTAACAAAAACAAAACACATTAATACAGTGAACACCATGTATATAAAGAGCTTCTTCCTTATAAAGAGTTCTGATCTGGTAAAATTCAAAACTATTTTTACTAGGGGAAATTTTATGAGTTCTAATACAACTATTGTTGTATTTCACCGAAATTCATAGCTCTTAGAATGAAAAATGTTGCTTACTCATAACCATTTTTCTCACTCTCACTTCCCTATTTTTACCGACCTATATAAATCCAAAGAACAAGAAAAACTACACATGATCCTCTGCTAGTAAAGAAATTTAGAGCTAAATAATTTTTTAGTTTCGGTGAGAGATAGAAATGTCTTCCTTTAGAGAAAATATAGTAAAAACTATGAAAATACCAATGATCGGGTACCTCTTTCTCATGTGAAAAATTAAAACATTTTCATGAAATAAGACATTTTTTCCTGTGGATCAGGAGAAGCCTGGATGAAAGAAGCTCCTAGCCTACGTTGGACTGGGTTTTTTTTAATATAATCAGTATATCTTGATCCTGGAAGCTGTAATTTTTTTATTACTTAATTTTTTGTTTTATTTCAATCAATTTTTTACTATTATTAATATATAATTTTATTTAATAACTACTAAATTATAATGCAATAGTAATGAAACACCCCACACCTCTTTATATGCACAAAAGGACACATTAAAAGGGTGGTGCGTTGTAGGTATAACTAAATCTAACAGAGATTAAGATTCACAAGATAAAAATAGATAAAAACAGTTGAAACTTAAAATAATAACTTAATTAAAACACAACTTCATGATGGCTTCATAAATATGTCAAATACCAAATACTACATACATGTCTAAAAATCCAATATGTCTCATCAAAACAAGAACCATAGTCTCAAAAACCAGATTACATATTATCCCTCATAATAAGCCAGTATATAGAAAGAACAAAAGCTGGAAAAAAGAAATACATGGTAGCAAAATCCTCCAAGAAATCTCCAAGCAACTGCAATCTACTATTGTAACAACCCAAAATTTTGTAAATACTTTAAATTTAATTTATTTTAAAACTTTGATGTTTAATTATTTAAATTTGAAATTTTGAAATTTTCCAATATAATTTTGGAGTTTATTTATAAATTAATTTTCCAAATGCAATAAAATAAAAAATTTCTAAATTTTTTACATTTTGCTCAAACTTTGACTTCTATTTGAAAATTTTAAAAATTTAAATTCTTGAATTCTAATCTTTATATTTTAAGCTGGATATAATTCTGATATCATTTTGCTTTCCGTTTCGTTAAATTCTGATTTATACTTTTAAAATTGGATAAAATACAGCGTTTTACATGCAATTAATTTTTGTATTTTTATTTTATATTTTCCTATGATCATCTCTTGATTTAATTTCTCTATTTTATTTGTCTAGACTTTTAATTTATTGATTGGATTTTTACTTGTTTATGTCTTTTATAAATGGCTTGAGAAAAACAAGGGGACATACGTTTCATTGTTTAAATGCTTGCCTTTTATTTGCATGACCTCTTTAATACTTTTGTAGCCGTTCATTACTCATAGCCGTGTATCCCAAAACCCTAGATGCCTCCTACTTGTGAAATTCACGTACAAAAGAAGTTTTTCTTATCTCAAATTCATTTGTTCCTGAAGAGAAAAAAATTACAGTAAGTCATGGCTTCTCCTTCTTACTTCTTTCCATTTTCTTTTATTTTTCTCTTGTGATTTCTCCATGCTTTGCTCGACCTCCATCTTGTCCATGCCTTGCCGACCATCACACCACCTCCATGATCACCTCCACCAACAATCTCCACCATGCCGTGACCATAGATGAAGATTACATCACCAAACTTTGATGAAAGCCGAGCCATGTATATTCATCCACCTTCCTATTACTCACCTCGGCCAACAATTCCTCCACCACCACCAAGCCACGCCATGACCAAACATCCCCTTGCCGTGTGCCTCGACCCAAAGTCCAACCCTGGCCGAGCCATACTGGGCTATGGTCGAGCCTATGTGAACCAAAACACCTTTGTTCCTTGCCTTTTTGCATCCCATGTTTGTAACTCCACCACTTCTCCACTTTCCTAGCCTTAGCCGTGCCTATGGACCCTATAACCTAGCCTAGTTACCTCTACCACACCATGATCGAGCCCATAGATGATGTGACCGAGCCCATAGGTGTTGGGACTGAGCATTTGTGTGGTTAAAAATCAAGTTATCTCATTTCTATTCATATGGTCATTGTTTATTTCATATGTTGTTGTAGTGAATCATATTACTTATATTTGTCTCAAATTTATTCATATTTATCAGTGTTTTAATTTATTTTGTTGTGTTGAGATTTGAATTTGGGTTTTACTTCTTCTCGAATCTTGTCGTGCCTTTTTGTTGTGGAGTGTGGATTTTTTTTTGTTTTAAATTGATCCCTAGCTTCAAAAAGGTGACTTATTCACTCTAGACATTACGAACTTATATTATTGTGAAACGATGACAAGTGAATATGTAATGATTGATATGCTATGTTCATATATGCCTATGATCTGTTTATATGATGCATAACCTGATTCTATACCTATTACATCATCTGTTATAACATTATATGCTATAATATTATTTTATTTTCTGTATCTCACACTGCAAGTTCCCTTATCACAATGGGTTGAAATGATACATACCCGAACGGACTTTAGAATAGGAAAAAACCGTTATAAGCTGAAATGATAGGCTCAAGCGATTTTTATTTATTTTATTTGACTTGAATTTGCGGATTTGAAATGATAGAACCCGGATTTTTCTTTTTAAATTACGGATTGAAAATGATACATATCTGTATCACTTAATCTAGGTTAGAAAATTATATACAGACCCATGGTTAATTTTAAATCTTTTCTAAAATATATTAAGTATTTTCAAATGTAAAATATGAAATTTTAACTTAAATTGGATTTAAATGATTTAAATAAATGTTATGGTGATTTCTATAAGTTAAATTGTATAAACAAGTTAATGATTAAATGTAAATTTTGATTTGACTTAATAAATAAGAATTTGGGGTTTAAATGGAATTTTAAGCTTACCTTAGTGATAAGAATATTTATTTATAAGATGGGTATGTCAAATAAAAATTTAAGTTATTTGTTGAAATAAAAGTTAAGCAATTTATAAAGTATTGAATTAACAAATGAATTTTAGTTTAAATTGGATATTTATTAAATAATTGTTATTTTATTAAAATTTATAAGTTAAGTAATATTCAAATCAAAATTGTTGAAAATTGGAATAAGTTTGATAAGTTGAAAATGAGAAAAATTGAAGATATATTGTTTTAAATGGGTATAACAGAAATTATAGCATTTCAGAAATGCTGTGGTTTAATGAATTAGGTGTTGAAATTACTAAATAGACCTACAAAAGCACTTCTGAAGTGCTGCAGTTTCTGAAATTTGAACCAGGCGTTGGAATTACTAATAAACCTATAATAGCAATTCTTAAATGCTGTAGTTTCTGAATTTGAACTATGTTTTGATATATACTAAATATACCTGCCGCAGCACTTTATAAGTGCTGCTGTTTTGAAAATTTCAATGCTTTGAAATGTTGAAATTGAACGAATGAACTTAGAAATTGCTGAAATTCTTGAAATTGTATATTTGATTTGGAAGGATAACTACTTCATATTTAATTGGTTTAAATGAATTATTTTTACCTGGAACATAAACCACTTTTGAAATTTATAACCACGGGTAATAATAACGTTGGTTGTTAAAGATACCGGGATCGGATATGGGCATACTCTCTGTCGATATCGAAAATCGTTTTAGCAACCGTGTACGAGGTGGAGATTCTAGAATGAAGTAGGATGGTGGTGACGTTCTATTAAGGTATGTACATGTACCCAACTCCTGTGAGTTTGCATAAGGTGCCCAAAATAGAAGCGATTGACGGCCAGCGAGGTAGCTCCTTTTATCGGACACACTTCTTCGTATGCCATTCTATTACTTTGTGATTGATTGGTGCGCACCTTTGATTTTGGGAGTGTGGCTCGAGGTGGGCGGTAGCTGCGGGCTATGCGTCACCACCAGCCTGGATACGTAATTGGTATATCTACCCTGGCATTGCCTAGTTGTGCCGTGTCACCTACTCTAGCGAGCCTTTTACGAGTTTGATTTGTGTCGTACCAATGGAGCATCTTCTCATAGCCTCCTGATCAGGAGGTACGCAGGTGCTGTATAGACTATTAGCACTATTTATGTGTTAAGGGGGATATGAGTAACCCCTTAACGTTATTTTAAAGTAAGTTTACTTTACTAATAGACATTATTATAATAGCGTATATTACTACATAGTAAATAGTTTAACGGATCCTTAGAGGATGGGCGTTCCCAAGCATCGTTTAAGTTACTTGCACATTTATTTACAGTTCACTTGAGTTGGTTTACGTTGTATAAGTATGTGTGTCCTAACTCGAGTGTTTGTGTTTATTTTCTTATGCTCGGGTCAGCCTGAGTAGCATCGCTTGGACCTATCTTCTAGAAGCTAGAGATTTCTGGAGTTTATCTGCTTATCTAGTTTTATCTATTTCAGTTCAGTCATTCTATTTCACCTCATGTACTAGAGACTTATGTATTTGGAATTTTTACTGTATTTGTTTCAAAACTATTTTTTTTTCAGACTGTGTATTTTGTACTTGTTTTGAGACTGAGTTTGTAGTGGCTTCATGAACCACTATGGTTATTTTTATTTGCGCTGCGATATTCTGATATTCTGTGTCTGTGATTTTGTGATTGGTTTTATTTGCTCCAAATTTTATTACAATCTACTATTTTGAATTATTTAAGTTTGACATATTTTGGTTTTATTGTCGAATTTGAATGGTGCAAAATAGTGGGTTGTTAAATTTGGTATCGGAGCTTTGGTTTTAGGCAAACCTTAGTCTGTGGAGAAAAAACTCATTAGAGATAGGGTAGAAATACCCTAGAATGAGTAAAATCAACCTTGGAATCCTTTCTTTGTGAGAGAACGTATTTTAAAGTATAAAATGATTTTTCAAATGATTTTCAAAGGATTTTTATGAGTATTTTGATATAAAAACTTTTCTTGTTTAAAGTCAAATTTTTCTTAAATTCTTTCTTCTTTTCCTTATCCATCCTGTTAATAATTACTTTGTTAGGGATATTCAATTCTCGTTGCATCATATCTATCTAATCTTGTCTTTGTTTCTCAATTACCTCTGTCTTAAAATTCATTCTTGATTTTTTCAGGATGAGTCATAGAATGCAAGAGGTAGGGTACGTGGGGTTGCCCCAGCTTCTGAGCCTGCTGCCCCAGTCGGGTTCACAAAGCTCTGTAAGAAATACACCGAGCTTAGTGGCACCAAGTTCACCGGATCTGAGAGCATTATTGAAGCTCAGAAGTTGTTGAAGGATTTGGAGAGAATCTTCTCCAGTCTTGAGATCACTAATGCCCAACAGCGTCAGTTGGCAGCTTGGCAATTGAAAGGAGCAGCTTTAGATTGGTGTGAGTTTGTCACAGCTCATACCGTTGAGGCTGACATTGCTTGGAAGCAATTTAGGTATCATCTTTGTTTATCTTAAATTTCGCTCAATTTCTCTTGTTGAAATCTGTCTTATGTTCTTTATCCTGCTTTAGGGATGCTTTTCTTGTGAAGTGGATGCCCGAGGCAGGAAAGTCTTAGCCATATCAGGAATTCATGGATTTGAAATAGGGTGATATGTTTTTTGCAGAGAATGAGAGGAAGTTCAATGAACTTTCTAAGTTTGGCTTTAATTTTATTGACACTCCTCTCAAGAAAAATGAGAAGTTCATTGCTGGAGCACGCCCGGAGTACTATGATCGTCTCATAGCATATGTGCATTGTTTTTTCACTACTCTGATGGACATGGCCATTATATAGAAAAGAATCCTACTTCTAGGGATCCTCCAACTGCTCAGTCTGCTTCGTCTCAGTCTGCTTCTGGCAATCCGAAGAAGAGAAAGCCCAACTTTCACCATAAGAAGAATCAGAACAAGACTCCAAGGTTGGGATCATCTTCTTCATCTCATAGGTAGTCGATTGACCTTTCTGCCATCACTTGCTACAGATGTAATCAGAAGGGACACTATGCAAATAGTTGTCCTACTTTGGGTGGTGCTGCTATTCCTCAACCTCAGCTGACCAGGCATGATCTCTTTCACATTTGTCTACAGCCTGGCTATTTCAAGAAGGACTGCCCTACTCAGAAGAAGGGCAAGTCATCAGGTATTTTTGCCGTTACTTCTGCATCTTCTCCAGCTCCACCTCCTACACCTGCACCTGTGCCTGCTCCTGCTCCTAATAATAACCAAGGTACACTTCAGGGCACTTTTTCTCTGTTTTATTTTCCTGTTCGTGTTCTGTTCGATACTGGAGCTTCCCATAGCTTTATTTCTTTGGATCTTTGTAATAAATTTGAGCATCTTCTTTCCCCTGAGTTGGCTCCTGTGACCTTGTGTGTTTCAAATCCTATTGGTGGTCTCACGAACCTTAGTAGGATTTGTAGAAATGTGAAACTCTTCTACTCTGGCTATCGGTTTTCTAGTGATTTCTATGTTCTGGGTTTTGATGTTTTGATTTACTGTTTGGAGGTGATTGGTTGAAGAAGCATGATGCCTTTATCTCTTGTAGTGCCCGAACTGTTTCTCTTATGGACGATCTTGGTAATTCTTTGGTGATTCATTGTAGTTTACCCCAGGATTTTGCTAGCAGTTTTATTTGTTCTCTTGATTCTCCTCCTGGTAATCTTTATTCGACTCGTGTGGTCAAACTCTATCCCGATGTTTTTGGTGAAGTCACTTCTTTACCTCATAAGCGGAAAAATAATTTCCCTATTGATCTTATTCTTGAAGCTCGACCTGTAGTTCTTCCTCGCAGAAGAATGGCACCCCGTGAGAAGGTTGAGTTGAGGAAGCAAATTGAGGACTTGTTCTCCAAAGGTCTGATCAGACCTAATTATTCGGAATGGGGAGCAGCAGTAGTTTTTTTCACTAAGTCCGATGGTTCTTTGAGGATATGTGTTGATTATAGGGAGCTAAACAAGCTCACTATGAGGAACAGATACCTTATGCCTCACATCAATGATATATTTGATCATCTCCATGGAGCTACTATTTTCTCTCAGCTTGATCCTGCCATAGGTTTTCACAAGCTTAGAGTTGCTGAGGAAAGTATTCCTAAGACTGCTTTCGTACTGAGAATGGTTTTTATGAATGGTTAGTTATGCCTTTTGGTTTGACTAACACTCCTGCTTTCTTGGTTGATTTGATGAATAGTGTCTTTTGTGATGTGCTTAATAAGTTTGTTCTAGTCTTTGTTGATGACATCTTTGTCTTCTCCAAGTCAAGGAAAGTGCATGAGACGCATTTGAAGTTTATTTTGGAGACTCTTAGAAATTATCAGTTGAAGGCTAAATTCTCTAAATGCCATTTCTGGAGAGATGAAGTCCGATTTCTCGGGCATATTGTTTCCAGTAATGGAGTCTCTGTTGATCCAGTTAAGATCGCTGCGATCAATGTAAGTCTTTCTCTTATTCTCTTTCCTTAATTTAATCATTATATCTTTTCTGTAGTCCTTATTTCTCCCTATTCTGTTATAGGATTGGGAAACTCCTAGGACTCCAACTGATATTCGCAGTTTTCTGGGCCTTGCCGGTTACTATCGGAGATTCATTGAGAACTTTGCTCGGATTTCTACACCTCTCATTGCTTTAACTCGAAAGAAAGCCAAGTTTATATGGAATGATAAGTGTGAAGCTGCATTCAATGATGGGAAGGTGATTGCTTATGACAGTAGCCAGTTGAAGACCCATGCAGCTAATTATGCAGCTTATGATCTGGAATTGCTTGTTGTTGTCTTTGCGTTGAAGCTGTGGAGACATCATCTTTTGAGTGCTAAGTTTGAGCTCTTTACTGATCATCAGTCTTTGAAATATATCTTCACCCAGAAGGATTTGAATCAGAGGTAGGTTTGGTGGCTTGATTTTCCGTCTTCTTATGAACTTGACATTAACTATACCCTTGGGAAAGCTAATGTTGTAGCTGATGCTTTGAGTCGGAAGAAGGCCATGTTGTGTCAGCTTGTTGTTTCGTCTCCTCTTGTGGATCATATCATGGCTAAGAAGGATGAGGATGAGATGCTTAGGCGTATGAAGGAGAGTGTTCGTAGCAGAGTTGGTCGTAGTAGTCCTGATGGTAGTGGAGCTCAGATCGATGATAGAGGGATTTTGAGGATTAATAATAGGATTTGTGTCCCAAACGTTGATGTATTGAGGCAGGAGTTACTTCGGGAACATCATCAATCCCGGATTTCTATTCATCCTGGTGTGTCGAAGATGTATCAGGACATGAATAAGCTTTATTGGTGGAGGGGTATGAGGCGAGATATCTCTATCTTTTTTAGTAGGTGTGCGACTTATCAGCAAGTCAAGGAAGATCATCAGAAGACCCCTGGTTTGTTACAACCCCTTGAAGTTCCCAATTGGAAATGGGAATAGGTTTCCATGGATTTTATTAATGGTTTACCGAGGACTTGGAGAGGAAATGAGAGCATCTGGATTATTGTAGATAGATTGACCAAATCAGCTCATTTCATTCCAGCAAATCTACCCGTTCTGTTTCCAGTCTGGCTAAGATTTACATGAGAGAGATTGTTCATCTCCATGGTGTTCCTATCAGCATTGTTTGTGATCGGGATCCTATCTTCACCAGTCAGTTTTGGAAAGCTTTCCAGGAATCCTTGGCTACTTGTCTGAATCTGAGCACTACTTACCATCCGCAGACCCGATGGTCAAACGAAAAGAGTGAGTCAGATTCTGAAAGACCTTCCTCGTGCTTGTGTTCTGAATTATGGAGGATTTTGGGAAGATCATCTCCATCTGATTGAATTCAGCTATAACAACAGTTATCAGGTATATTTGCAATCTTCTATTTTGATCCCATCTTAATCTTTTGTCTACCTCATTCTGTCCTTGAATTCAGGCTAGTATTGAGATGTCTTCGTTTGCTGCTCTTTATGGAAGACCTTGTAGATCTCCATCTTGTTGGATTGAATCCGATAATCGTTTGGTTCTTGGTCCAGAAGTGATTTTGGAGGCTTCGGAGAATGTTGAGGATATTAAGAGGAAGTTGAGGATTGCTCAGCAGAAGAAGTATGCTGATCGGCGTAGGAGGAGTTTGGAGTTTGCTGTTGGTGATTTGGTTTTCCTTAAGGTCTCTCCCTTAAGGAATGCGATTCGGTTTGGTCGGAGAGGGAGGGTCGCTCCTAGGTTTGTTAGTCCTTTTCGTATCTTGGAGAGGATTGGTTCTTTGGCTTATCGTCTGGATTTTCCTGAGAAGTTTTCTGAGGTACATAATGTATTCCATGTTTTGCATCTTCATTGATATTTGCTTGATCCATCTTTGATTGTCCAGCCTTCTACTCTTGATAATTTGGATATTGAGCCTAATCTGATTATTGAGAGGAAGCCACTTTGAATTGTCGAAAGAGGTATGAAGCAGCTAATAAGGAAATATGTCAACCTGGTCAAAGTACAGTGGAGCACTGATGATCGGGATTGTAACTGGGAGACAGAGAAGGGCACGCGTGCTTTGAATCCGGAACTGTTTGTTTCAGGTACTATTTTCTTTTTATATCTCATCTTTCCTTGTCTTCCGTGCCTCGTTTCTTTTCGAGGACGAAAAGTTTTGTGTGGGGGAGAGTGTAACAATCCAATTTTTTTTAAATACTTTAAATTTAATTTATTTGAAAACTTTGATGTTTAATTATTTAAATTTTGAAATTTTGAAATTTTCCATTATAATTTTTGAGTTTATTTATAAATTATTTTCCCAAATGTAATAAAATACACAATTTCTGAAAATGTTATATTTTGGTCAAACTTTGACTCTTATTTGAAAATTTTAAAAATTTAAATTCTTGAATTCTAATCTTTTTATTTGAAGCTGGACATAATTCTGATATCCATTTTGCTTTTCGTTTCGTTAAATTCTGATTTATACTTTTAAAATTGGATAAAATACAGCGTTTTACACGCAATTAATTTCTGTATTTTTATTTTATATTTTCCTATGACCACCTCTTGATTTTATTTCTCTATTTTATTTTCCTAGACTTTTAATTTATTGATTGGATTTTTACTTGTTTATATCTTTTATAAATGGCTTGAGAAAATCAAGGGGACATACGTTTCAATGTTTAAATGCTTGCCTTTTTATTTGCATGGCCTCTTTATTACTTTTGTAGCAGTTCATTACTCATAACTGTGTATCCCAAAACCCTAGCCGCCTCCTACTTGTGAAATTCACGTACAAAAGAAGTTTTCCTTATCTCAAATTCATTTGTTCCTGAAGAGAAAAAAAATAACAGTAAGTCATGGCTTCTCCTTCTTCCTTCTTTCCATTTTATTTTATTTTTCTCTTGTGATTTCTCCATGCTTTGCTCGGCCTACACCTTGTCCATGCCTTGCTGACCATTACACCACCTCCATGATCACCTCTACCAACAATCTCCAGCATGTCGTGACCATAGATGAAGATGAAAGCCTAGGCGAGCCATGTATATTCATCCACCTTCCTATTACTCACCTCGGACAACAATTCCTCCACCTCCACCAAGCCATGCCGTGATCAAACATCCCCTTGCCATGTTCCCTGACCTAAAGTCCAACCCAAGCCGAGCCTATGTGAACCAAAAACCCTTTGTTCCTTGCCTTTTTGCATCCCATGTTTGTAACTCCACCACTTCTCCATTTTCCTAGCCTTAGCCGTGCTTATGGACCCCATAACCTAGCCTAGTTACCTCTACCACACCATGACCGAGCCCATACATGATGTGGCCGAGCCCATAGGTGTTGGGGCTGAGCACTTGTGTGGTTAAAAAATCAAGTTATCTCATTTCTATTCATATGGTCATTATTTATTTCATATGTTGTTGTATTGAATCATATTACTTATTTGTTTCAAATTTATTCATTTTTTTCATTTTTTTAATTTATTTTGTTGTGTTGAAACATATATTTATAATTGTTATATTTATTTGTTTCTAAGATTTGAATTTGGGTGTTACTTCTTCTCAAATCTTGGTGTGCCTTTTCGTGCTTTGCGGAGTGTGGATTTTTTTGTTTTGAATTGATCTTAGCTTCAAAAAGGTGAGTTATTCACTCTAGACATTACGTACTTATATTATTGTGAAATGATGACAAGTGAATATGAAATGATTGATATGCTATGTTCATATATGCCTGTGATCTATTTATATAATGCATAACCTGATTCTATACGTGTTACATCATCTGTTATAAAATTATATGCTATACTGTTATTTTATTTTCTGTATCTTACACTGCAAGTTCCCTTATCACTATGGGTTGAAATGATACATACTCGAACGGACTTTAGAATAGGAAAAAATCTTTATGAGTTGAAATGATATGCTCAACCGATTTTTATTTACTTTATTTGACTTGGGATTGTGGGTTTGAAATAATAGAACCCGGATTTTTCTTTTTAAATTACGGATTGAAATGATACATATCCGTATCACTTAACCTTGGTTAGAAAATTATATACAGACCCGTGGTTAATTTTAAATATTTTCTAAAGTTTATCAAGTATTCTCAAATGTAAAATATGAAATTTTAACTTAAATTGGATTTAAATGATATAAATAAATGTTATAGTGATGTCTATAAGTTAAATTGTATAAACAAGCTAATGATTAAATGTAAATTTTGATTTGATATAATAAATAATATTTTGGGGTTTAAATGGAATTTTAAGCTTAACTTAGTGATAAGAATATTTATTTATAAGATGGGTATGTTAAATAAAAATTTAAGTTATTTGTCGAAATAAAAGTTAAGCAATTTATAAAGTATTGACTTAACAAATGAATTTTAATTTAAATTGGATATTTATTAAATAAATGTTATTTTGTTAAAATTTATAAGTTAAGTAATATCCAAATAAAAATTGTTGAAAAGTGGAATAAGTTAGATAAGTTAAAAATGAGAAAAATTGAAGATATTTTTTTAAAGGGGTATAACAAAAATCATAGCGTTTCAGAAATGCTGTGGTTTAATGAACTAGGTGTTGAAATTACTAAATAAACCTATAACAGTACTTCTGAAGTGCTGTAGTTTTTGAAATTTGAACTAGGTGTTGGAATTACTAAATAAACCTATAAAAGCAATTCTGAAATGCTATAGTTTCTGAATTTGAACTATGTTTTGATATATACTAAATATACCTACCACAACAATTTATAAGTGCTGCTGTTTTGAAAATTTCAATGCTTTGAAATGTTGAAATTGAACGAATGAACTTAAAAATTGCTGAAATTCTAGAAATTGAATATTTGATTTGGAAGGATAACTACTTCATATTTAAATGGTTTAAATAAAGTATTTTGATTTAGAATAAACCGCTTTTGAAATTTATAACCACGGGTAATAATAACGTTGGTTGTTAAAGAGACCGGGATTGGATATGAGCATACTCTCTGTCGATACCGAAAACCACATTAACAACCGTGTACGAGGTGGAGTTTCCAGAATGAAGTAGGATGGTGGTGACGTTCTATTGAGGTATGTACGTGGAATTGACTCCCGTGAGTTGACATAAGGTGGCTAAAACAGGAGCGATTGACGGGCCAGTGAGGTAGCTCCTCTTATCGGACACACTTCTTCGTATGCCATTCTATTACTTTGTGATTGATTGGTGCACACCTTTGATTTTGGAAGTAAGGCTCGAGGTGGGCAGTAGCTGCGTGCTATGCGTCACCACCAGCCCGGATGTGTAATTGGTATATCTACCCTGGCATTGCCTAATTGTGCCATGTCACCTACCCTAGCAAGCCTTGTACGAGTTTGATTTGTGTCGTACCTATGGAGCATCTTCTTGTTGCCTCCCGACCAGGAGGTACGCATGTGATGTATAGACTATTAACACTATTTATGTGTTAAGGGGGATATGGGTAACCCCTTAACGCTATTTTAAAGTAAGTTTACTTTACTAATAGACATTATTATAATAGCGTATATTACTACATGGTAAATAGTTTAACGGATCCTTAGAGGATGGGCTTTCCCAAGCATCCTTTGAGTTACTTGCACATTTATTTACAGTTCACTTGAGTTCGTTTACATTGTATAAGTATTTATGCCCTGACTCGAGTGTTTGTGTTGATTTTCTTATGCTCGATTCAGCCTGAGTATCATAGCTTTGATCTATCTTCTGGAAGCTAGAGATTTCTGGAGTTTATCTACTTATCTAGTTTTATCTATTTCAGTTTAGTCATTCTATTTCAGCTCATGTATTAGAGACTTATATATTTGGGATTTCTACTGTATTTGTTTCAGAACTGTATTTGTTTTTCAGACTGTGTATTTTGCACTTGTTTTGAGATTGAGTTTGTAGTGGCTTCATGAACCACTATGGTTATTTTTATTTCCGCTGCGAGTATTCTGATATTCTGTGTCTGTGATTTTGTGATTAGTTTTATTTGCTCCAAATTTTATTACAATCTACGGCTTTGATTTATTCAAGTTTGACATATTTTGGTTTTATTGTCAAATTTGAATGGTGCAAAATAGTGGGTCGTTACAACTGTCCTCTCTCTTGATTGCCTAAGTGGGGAAAATAGGGGAGTGGGTCAGACTAAAAGTCTGGTGAATGATAGTAATTACTAGAGTCTTTAAGCAAAGTAAAAGTAATAGACTTTACAACAGTTCAAGTATATAAAGAGGAAATAAAGGAAATAGGAAAGAGATAAACTGGAAATAGATACGATTAACTATTAGATAGGTTAACTTTGATTGTTTGCACTTGTCCTTGATAGCTGCTTTGATTAGGCTGAATTCCTAATCTTGTAATTAGGCTATAACCTAATTCTACCCTTTTGATCGGCTTGCTACTCAATAGTACCTTTCTACGGACTAGATGCTACATAACTCCCTACACAGAATGCTAATGGTAACTACAATAGATACACAAAGCACTCACTATGGACTAGACAACATATATAGCTCCCTACATAGAAGGCATAAATTTACTGTGGACTAGATGCTAAATAACTCCCTACACAGAAGGTTACCGTGGACTTGACGACATATATAGCTCCCTACACAGTATTCTTCTCTTCATCCAAACAATATTTAATAGCACCTCTATTCAAATCCCCGTGATTTGAACATCTACTTATTGACCAATTACTACCACTATTAGCATCGTCTCACTTCTGGGTTATGTGAAACACCGTGTCCATATAAAATATAGAGGAATGCTATTTGGTATAGGTCCTACTTACATTTTTTGCTTATTAACTTAGATAAATTATTTAAATAAGATTTTATTTTCATCTCTACTTCCTACGCTTATTAATTTATCCTAAGTCTTAAAATAAGTCTCATTCTATTTTTTTTCTTATTATAACCTACGTTATAATCATGCTTATTACTTAACCCAAGGTCTAAGTGTGAAAATAAGATTCTTTCATCTTTTACTCTGTTTAGTCATAATTCTAAGTTATAACTATACCAATTATCTTTACTCAGTCCAATTCTAATTATAATTAGGCGTAGTTTCAATCTAATTCCATTATTTATTACAATATAATTCCATTATTTATTACAGTCCAATTCCATTATTTATTACAGTATTTATAATTTGCATATAATTTTCTTCATTCAATATTCTCACTTATCAAATCCATATTCACGTTTAATTTATTCTTATCCATACGCGTAGAAAAGGAGGAAGAAGAGAATAGACGCTTGCATAAAATCCAAAACGTAGAAAAAGATGTAAATAAAGCAATACATAATAGTAAATAAACTTAAATACTGTAAATAAACTGTAAATATAAACCTATGCTTAAAAGTAATAAACTACAATTAACTGAAAAAGAATAACTAAAAAGGAATATATTGGAAAATAGATCTAAAACTGGTAAAATGACTATTCTAAAATCTTAGTAAAACAACAACTATCGGAAACCCTATTATTTTAAATTACTTAGAGAAATCTTAAAATAATTACAATCACTCACCTCCGGTTCTAAGCTTTTCCTTTGGCCTTCCTAGATCCATTTGGATTGTAAAATAATTTAATTTATAACGATTTTCTCCTTGGAAAATTATTCCGTTTAGGGTCCTTCCAGAAAAGTGAACCCATTTGGAGAAAATCTAGAACGAGAAAAAGTGTTAGGTCTAGGGGTTTATTTATAGGGGTAAAAGTGGATCTCAGACCGTTGGATTTGGGGATTGAATAGGATGCAATCTCGTCATAGGCCGAATAACAGCCATCAGATGCAAGGATGGAGGGACCAGATTGGTTTGAATAATGGAAAACACGTCATAGTCGGTTAAAAAAAATCGTGCCATCATTCAACGAACGAACGAACGATTGTTTGTTCGCCCCCCCAAACAGCAGACGGGTCGACCGGGAGGTCGACGGGTTAGTCAAACTGCCTTATACATAGTTTTTTTTTCTTCTTCTTTTATTTATGCTTATTTTGCTTAATTCCTATTTTGTTCATATTAGCTCGGTTTTCGACGTTTTATATATGGAAATTAACCAAAAAATTACTGCGGACACAATGGTGCAACTCTCTTGGCTCAATTCTGATAATTTCAAAAGGTCATTTTATTATTTAATTAATTAACGGTTTAATTATTATGGGTTACATTTTGGGTTGTTACAGGTAAGTGATTTGCAAGCAGGATCAAATCACAAAAATGAGGTACTAATGATTTAACATACAAAGTCCCGCATCAGCAAACAAATTTTGTTAACTAATTAGTGGAAAATATTAAACTACAATCGATGTGGGTTATTTTGATTTGCCTAATCTTTTCCCTTATTATCCATTTTCTAACTGTCTTGGAGTAGCTACATGTAACATTATATGTTTAAGACCAAAAATTGGTAATTAGTTAATTTGCAAAAATAAAAGTTGGGTTAAATTGTTCAGTAATTTTTGGTGCAGGAAAACATCTAGTGGAGTTGTGCAAAGTCGAGTACCTAGTATTCACAAAATACTGTTTATGGATACTGTTTGCGCAAAAAATGGACAAACACCCCAAAGTCGTACGATTTAGTTGATTATATGTTGTTCTTAGCGATTTGGGTGATTTATGCGAATATGTAAAAAGCAGGGACTAAACTGTAAAAGACACACAGATTTATAGTGGTTCGGCCAGAACGTGCCTACATCCACTTTATATGTTATTCTCCTTTTCTCTTCAGATTACAAGTACAAAGCTTTGATTACAAGTAATTGAAAGTTGTTTGAAAGTTCCTTCCGTGCTTGAGCTCTCAAACTTGTCTGCCATTGTTGTACCCCTGCCCCTCTATTTATAGAGTGAGGCTGAGGGTAGGGGTCCTGGATGTATATAGCTGCTGGTGGACCTGGGCTGAAGCAATCTGGCCTGGCAATGTTGGTTCGGCAACACCTTGGTTCGGCGGTGAGTGGTATGTTGTTTGGACCGGTGGTAGGTTGGAAGTGAACTTGGTTCGACGGTAGGTTGGACCGGTAGTAGCATGGAGATGGAGAACTTGGTTCGGCGGTAGGTTGGACCGGTAGAGCTTGGTCCGGTACCGAATGGTTCGGTGTTGAAGGTGTGTGCTTACTTCGTTTTACCGAATGAGCTTAAATGAGATGGTTCGGTGGAAGCCGAATGAACACTTGTATGCCTTATTCTGAGGATGCCGAATGAACACTTGTATTTGGGAGTGCCGGATGAACCTGTGTGCTCTGAGTGCCGAATGAGGCTTCGCTTCACATTACCGAATGAAACTTTAAACCTTCGATACCGAATGGACTTTTATACTTGAGTCATGAGTGAAACCCCAGACCTATATACGCTTGTTGGCTGCTTCTTCTTGGTTCGGTCGTGGTGGAAATGCACACAACATTGATATTCCAGTTTTGACCAAAAATGGGATAACACTTTGCCCCCCAAAACATGCCTTGCGATAGGAAGGCGTGTTTTGTAATGTCATGAGCTGGATGTTCATATCCTGTTGATGTCCTTACGGTAGGTAGGCGTGTTTTGTAATGCCGTGAGCTGGATGTTCATATCCTGTTGACAACCTGTAAAGAGCTTGATATTTTATATGGCCCCAAATGACGACCGTTCGGGATCGAGCTACTTGGGATGAAGCGCGGCCGTTCATGGTCAAGCGCCTAACTTCAAATAACGACTGTTCGCGATCGAGTTATTTGAGGTGAAGTGCGACCGTTCGCGGTCAAGCGTCTAAATCCATGCGACGATCGTTCGAGATCGAGTCATTTGCGGTGGAATGTGATCGTTCACGGTCAAGCGCTTTACTTCAAATGATGACTGTTCGGGATCGAGCCATTCGAGGTAAAGCGCGACCGAGCCCGGTCAGAGGGCGGACCTCAAATGGCGATCGTTCACGATCAAGCCACTTGGGGTGAAATGTGACCGTTCACGGCCGGTGTCGTTCGCAGCAAAAGATGAAGTGGGACCGTTCGCGGTCAAGCGCCTTACTGCGGATGACGATCGTTCGAGATCGAGCCACTCGTGGTAAGGTGCGACTGTTGGCGGTCAGGAGGTGGACCTCAAATGGCGACCTTTTGCGATCGAGCCATTTGTGGCGAGATGAGTTGTGCCGTTCGAGGCGAGTTTGTGACTGTTCGAAGTCGGGTGCCGTTCGAGGCGAATTGTGACCGTTCGCGATCGGGTGCCGTTCGAGGCGAATTGTGTGACTGTTCTAAGTCGGGTGCCGTTCGAGGCGAATTGCGAGCGTTCGCGATCGGGTGCCGTTCGAGGCGAATTGTGACTGTTCGAAGTCGGGTGCCGTTCGAGGCGAATTGTGACTGTTCGAAGTCGGGTGCCGTTCGAGGCGAATGAGTGTGCCCGGGGGGGACTTAATAATATCAGTGCCGGAGTTATTGTTTGGGGGAGTTTCCGAATCAAAGACTTTGGCAGTTCGCTGCCATGCAAGAGGTGCTCGTGGACCGTTCGCGATCCAAGGGCATACAAGTAATTTTTCCATAGAACTGTAAATGTTAAAGCAATAATCATATGAACCTTACAGCAGACATGTCCAAACAGGAAGAATTTAAATGTTCAAATCAAAATCAAAGCAAAGAGAAGAATGAAGATGTCAAAGCGTAAACTCTTACTATAACGCGGCTGGTAGTCATTCAGAGCATGCCTATGGATCGTGCACGATCGCTCACATGTGTAAATGATTTAACCGTGTTAGCGAGAGGTTTACAACTTGTTCATCGTTATTTTAATCAAGCAATCAATGGATAATCAAACGGTGCCCCGATCCAAGGTCACCTCTAGCCGATGTAGACGGTGGTCGCTCTGGCTCCACAGCTGGAGTTCGCCTCCTCACATACTGAAGGAGCATACTGTTCCTGATATGCCCTTCCACCTCGTCCTTCAAATGCCTACAATCATTAGTGTTATGACCGTTTAATTCATGGAATACACAAAACTTATCTGATTTTCTTTCGTCAGAGGTTGGATCCCTTCGTATTGGTCTACGATACGAAACATGCTCCTTGGTATCCTGATAAATTCGCTCCAGACTCTCATTCAGCTCAGTGTGAGTGGTGAATCGCAGTTCCCTCCGTTGCCGCTTTGTCCTGTCATCATTATCCTCAGCCTTTCTCTTTCCTTTGCTAGTCTCCACCCCCTTTCCAGGTGGGTTTCCGCTCTTGATTGCGTAAACGTCATCTTCTTCCTCTCTTTCTACACTAGCATCTTCCAAACGCAGAAACTTTTCAGCCTCATGATAGAACTCTCCCAGATTCATAGGCGGGTCCTTGGTTAATGAATTCTTGAACTCTGTACTATCAGCTATTCCAGATACAGCCGCCATCATGACCATAGATGGATCTGGTCGATCCACAGATGCTGCCGCCGCATTAAATTGCGTTAGAAAGCTCCTCAAAGTCTCTCCAGTTTTCTGCTTCAAGGTTGCCAAAGTCATCACATTCTTGGGTCTCGCAATATGAACCCTGAATTGCCTCATGAATCTCTCAGTTAAATCTGCCCACGTTCCTATGGAGCCGCTCTCCAGTTGCCTAAACCATAACGCTGCAATGTCCGTCAAATACAGTGGAAAGCACCGGGCCATGATCTCCTGTGATGCCCCCAGCACTTCCATGTGCCTCATATACTTAGTAAGATGGACCGTAGGGTCTGTCCTCCCATCGTACATCTCTACTGATGGTAGCTTGAATTCTGGTGGGTTCCTAGCCATCCTAATTGTAGAAGAAAAAGGACTCCTGTTTACATCTTTCAAGTCTTTGTTTACCAAACCGCCTCTCATAGCTCTTCTAACCATCTCCGCCAATCTGTTATCGTCTCCGAGATGCAATCTTCGTTCATCACTTTCAACCTGCCCCCCAAGTTCACGAGGGAACTCTGGGATCTGCCCCCTTGACTGAGCGTTCACTCCTCTATTGCCACCAGGTTGTTCGGATGCCCCCGTCTCTCTTCCCGGGATCGGATTAACATGCTCTGCGTGTGTGCGCCCTAGCTCTGGTGCTACGCCAGATGGTCCTGCTCCGTTCTGAACTCCAGTTGCTCCTTGGTTTTGTGCTCCAAGTTGCCCAATTTGCTAGAGCAAGTTCTGGATCATCTCTTCTTGTCTTCTCATCATAGCCTCCATCTCATCATAGCCTCCATCTCATCCCTAGTGACGAAGGCTAAAGCTTGGTTTGCTCCTGAGGAAGCCTCTTGACTCCCTTCCTGTTGACTCTGCTCTGGTCTTGGCCTTCTGCTTGATTGTCTCGCCATGACTCTTCCAATCTGAATTTCTAAACTCTCAAGTTCAACTTCCAAGCGGTAGGTCCTTGTGTTCAACTCTCATTGAAAGCCCCAAAATGTTTGCGCAAAAAATGGGCAAACACCCCAAAGTCGTACGATTTAGTTGATTATATGTTGTTCTTAGCGATTTGGGTGATTTATGCGAATATGTAAAAAGCAGGGACTAAACTGTAAAAGACACACAGATTTATAGTGGTTCGGCCAGAACGTGCCTACATCCACTTTATATGTTATTCTCCTTTTCTCTTCAGATTACAAGTACAAAGCTTTGATTACAAGTAATTGAAAGTTGTTTGAAAGTTCCTTCCGTGCTTGAGCTCTCAAACTTGTCTGCCATTGTTGTACCCCTGCCCCTCTATTTATAGAGTGAGGCTGAGGGTAGGGGTCCTGGATGTATATAGCTGCTGGTGGACCTGGGCTGAAGCAATCTGGCCTGGCAATGTTGGTTCGGCAACACCTTGGTTCGGCGGTGAGTGGTATGTTGTTTGGACCGGTGGTAGGTTGGGAGTGAACTTGGTTCGGCGGTAGGTTGGACCGGTAGTAGCATGGAGATGGAGAACTTGGTTCGGCGGTAGGTTGGACCGGTAGAGCTTGGTACGGTACCGAATGGTTCGGTGTTGAAGGTGTGTGCTTACTTCGTTTTACCGAATGAGCTTAAATGAGATGGTTCGGTGGAAGCTGAATGAACACTTGTATGCCTTATTCTGAGGATGTCGAATGAACACTTGTATTTCGGAGTGCCGGATGAACCTGTGTGCTCTGAGTGCCGAATGAGGCTTCGCTTCACATTGCCGAATGAAACTTTAAACCTTCGATACCGAATGGATTTTTATACTTGAGTCATGAGTGAAACCCCAGACCTATATACGCTTGTTGGCTGCTTCTTCTTGGTTCGGTCGTGGTGGAAATGCACACAACATTGATATTCCAGTTTTGACCAAAAATGGGATAACAGATACTAGCTAAGCTCGCTGTTATAGCTGCAGATATTCTGAAGGTTACGCACCTTCTTATATATTTCATCAAAATAAAATTAAAAATACCGAAACACATTTGCAAGTACTGTATTTTTGATTTTACATACAATTATAGGAATAGCTTTTTCTTTCAATATATTATTTTCCATACCAGTTCGGACCGGAGTACTTATCATTGGATTAAGCACACTTTTGCTTCTGGGGTTGCAAAGATACGAGGTAATTATAATTTGATTATACTAACATTTTATCTCAACACGATCACCAATTCTGATTCTAGAGTAACAAGACACATGTCTATTATTGAAAATGAATTGGTATGTTAAATAGTTTTTTTTTTGTTTTTCCTTGATTGTTGGTTAGCGTGCTACTTAGTTAAGGTTGTGCACATGTATGAGCTTATATTTCACTTGTATGTACGAAAAACATGAATATACTCTACTGATTAACAAAGGGCAAGTCCTGCTGCATTATAATTCAAATGCAGTAATAAACTGTTCAGGAATTTATCTTTGTTTCTATTTTTTGATTCTCCAACTACAACTATAGCTCAATAAAGAAAGGGGAAATAGCATAAATAGTTTAACCTAATTTTTGTTTGTTATATATACATATACATAATACATACACACACGAACACACACATAGAGAGTTATATGCATATTAACTATAATACAAATGTAACCTATTTGGCATGCTTAGCAGTTAGCACTGTTTTAAGGCGCTTATTCGGTATATGATTTAACCAAAATTTATTTAAATGAAAATGTATCAACAAGTATGTAAACAAAAGTAATGGTAAAAGAGTAGCACAATTTATCACCTAATTTGCTTTCTTTTTCTCAACTGATCCTTTGGTAGAACATATTTAACATACACAACTATTACATGAGATCTCAATGAAACATGCGACCAATATTTATTTCTATTTGATAAAAAAAATATTGTTAAGAGAATTTCTAAGTACAACTTTATTGTAGACCAAACAAATACAGGATGCAAAATAGCAAAGAAAGCTTGCTACAATTAGCTTTCTACAACACTCCTAATTTTAAATAACATTATTCAGGAGATTTTATTAGATAAACTAAATAGAATATTGTAAAGATTAGAGTGATAAGGGGATTTAGATTTGAAATATAAATAGAGGCCATGCTTATTTAAATAAAATTAAAGGAATAAGTTTATGGAAATGGTTTTATAAGTTAACTAATAAGAGAATAAGGCAAGGGCATTATGGGAAATAGCCATCCATCATAACCCTTAAACCCTAAACCTTTGTTCCCATTTTCATTTCATACATTCATAATTCAAAAACAAAGAAAGCGGAGCTCAAAACTGACCACAACCTAGGGAAAAATGAGATTAAAAATTAACTAAAGCTTAGGATTCAAACAATGAGATCAAATCTCAAGTTTCTTATCCAAAGCAAGGTGAATAATAATCAAAACCATCTTATTTTTGTTTTTAAAGAGCATTTGATTTTGGGTTTAATTTTAAAAACTTTAAGCTAATTTGAATGTTGATAAGCTTAGATTACATGATATGTTTGATTCAAACAAGTATGTTTGATAAATGTATTATTCGATTTTAAGGCTAAAATCGTGTATACTGGGTTTTCGAATGCCATGAGGATTTAATATATTATATAAAACTTGAAGATGATTTTAAATTTTCGTAATTATCCACGCTATGGATAATTTATTATGAATTTTTGAAAGAAGAAATAATTAATTGGGTTTAAAAATTTATTTCGACTATTATATAAAGGATTTTGGGTCTGAAATTTATATATGTTAGATAACATACTAAAAGTGAATTTTGATGATTTTTTGGGATTTTTCCCAAGTGGTTTACTATCGAAATTAAATTAATTATGTTGGAGGACTTAAATGTCTTAATTATTTTGCTAAAGATAAGGGCTTCTTTGTTAATTGTTTTTATTAATTTTGGATGAATTCCACGGTCTTTTAGAAAAGATTTTGATAAAGTTTATGGCAACAAATTATATTTTTACAAATATGCAAGTTAGTTGAAAAGCATTTACTTAAAAAGACAACAAAATAATTTTGCCTAGATTTACTACTTCCCCACTTCCAGTTGCAACCTTTTGACTTCATACCTCCGCCACCAACTAAGTCAGAACCAATAGACATGGTATTCATGCTTTGGTACACAGTGGATTGGAGAAAGGCGGCATGTATGGAGTCGAAACCATGCTTTGGAAGGGGTCGAGGACATTTTAAATAGCTTTTGAAGGCCTTTGTTTTGCTTTCAAAAGAGATGCTGCTTGCCTTGCTTTTAATGGATGCTTCCGAAAGGGTAGTTTTGGACCAAGTTGAAACATTGCCGTTGTCTTTATATTTTTCGAATAGGTTCAAAATTTCAATGAGTTCGAAAGACAAGCTTTTATTTTATAAATATAACAAGATGCTTCCCCATGCTTTCGAAAGGGCTACAGTAGCCATTTAAACTAAAGTTTTGAAGGCAATGGCTTCTGAAGGTGTTTCGAACCTATCTTTCCAATTATTTTACTTAAAAGATTAAAGCTTCAAAATGATGGATCCGATCCATCTGTTTTCCCCATACTCTTTTACTCGAGGGTTAATGGTTTTAAAAGGGTTACTTTCACTTATGTTTACTTTGACCCAAAAGTTATAAGTTATATTTAAGGTTAAACCTAATGGTTTTCAAAGAGGTACTTCCAAATGGTTTCGTATTTATGCTTCTACAAGTTGGAAACATAAGCTTTAATATTTTCAAAAAGAATGCTTTATTGGTTTTGGAAAGGAAGGCTTTGATGCTTTTGAAAGAGATGTTTTAAAGTGTTTCGAAAGACATATGTTTAAGTGTTTTGGAAAGAAAATTTGAATACTTTTGAAAGATATATTCTAATGGTTTCAAAAGTAAAGGTCCAAGGTTTCGAAAGCCTTAGTTTTCAAAACAATGGAACTCATCTCATTTTTAAAAGAAAACCCATGGCACTATAAAGAGCTTTGAAATGCCTTTTAATTTTGGAGTTTTTGAAGAAGCTTTCCTTGATAAAAATAATGGGTTAAAGGTATTAACCATGTTTTGTATGTTATGATTATTTATTATGTGTGCTTCTATAAACATATTCACTTTATAATTAAACCCATAATTGTATTTTTGGGAGTAAGGGAAAATAACCAGCTAGGTTGACCCAGTAGTGAATATAAATTGAGATTAACTCCTGTATGAGTAGAGTTGCATCAAGGAGGTCAGGTAGACCAGAACATAAGATACCCAAAGACTGATTAAGAAGTTGTTAGTTTAGACAGGATCATAGTAAACTTAGGAAAAATTATGTTTAGAGAGAGTTATTAGCAGGGGCCGATCGGTCCATAGTGATCCCATGAAAACTATATCCGGATAAAGTACTGACAGAAGCAATAGGTTCGTACTCAACCCATGAAAACTATGATATAAGAGAAGTTATTGGAGAAACCAATAGGTTTAGAGAGAACCCATGAAATAATGAAGTTATTGGTAGGAGATAATATGTTCTTAGTGATCCCATGAAAACTATGAAACCGAACAAGTAGTCCATAATCTTTGAACATGTTATTAGTCAGCCCATGAAAACTAATAGGTTAATGTGACCCTAGAAACTATAATTGTGATCGATAGTCAAATGAATGGGGATGGGAAATCTAGGATATTTTGCTTGTTTGCATGTCATCATGATATTTTAAATTACTATGTTTTTAAGCATTGTAGATGTAGAAGCACAATATATGGTTATTATAATTTTTTGGGTAAGATAATAGTGAGGGGAAAACCTGTTCCGCTAAGCGGCATGGTCTCACTACATATCTAAATGGTTCGAGATGGTAGGTCATTATTCATACTAGGATTTTTTTCTGGCTTTAGTTTATGTTTTCCCCTTAAACTCTCGGGTGCTCAATTGATTTTGAGTAGATTGAGAGTTGAGGTTTTCAAGTTCTCCTTTAGGCGAATAAGCATCCGGAGACGTGTAGAAGGCAAGCTAGCTAATAAGAGCTCTTTTATTTGATTCCGCTGTGTTTTGATGTAATGGAAAAGTTTTTTAATTGACTACTTATAGACTCTGATCATCCAAGGGGCATCTTCATATGTCGCTCTTGGCGTATTTCATAATAATTATGTTTTCTCGAATGTGGTTCTCGAATTTGGGATTATGTAATGAATTTGAAATATGATTGAAATGGAATAAGAAATTTATTTAGTGGTTTTAAAATTTATTCATATCCATGTGTTTCTGTTATATGAACTTATCTAACATTATCGCATTTGGTCACCGAGAATTAATAACTAAGGATGACTGCAGCATCTGTAGTCGTTAGTTTTGGGCCTCTAAGTAGGGGATGTTACAAGTTGGTATCAAAGCATAGATTTATAAAAACTTAAAAGAAATTTCAAACTTAAAATGATTTTTTCGAAACATAATCCAATGAATCAGAAAATAAGATTAGGGTTTAGGTTAACGCTGTAGTAACATACTTGTATTTGTCGTATATATAAGTACATATTCCCCTCTCTTAGACCATTCTTTTGTATCTTACTAAGGCTTGTATGTAGATCTATGAGAAATGAAGATATAGAGGTAGGAAACGGAAGAGGAAATCTCTGTGGAGGAAGCACCACAACAAATGAAAATGGTCGACCCAACAGGAGAAACCAAGATCGGTAGGCAAATGCTAATCGAAATGTAGACACCATCGTAGGTGGTGGAAATCCGGCAATAGATATGGGGATGATGTATCAGTACTTTGTTCGACGTAAGCTGAAGAAACCGTTGAAGTAACGGGGATTATTGAAGGAGCTAATTTCGTGGCTCCAATTGGAAACAACTATGCTAAGTTAAGCAGAGATTGTACTAGTCTTGGTAGGAAGCTGTTTTTAGGAACAAAGGATGCTATAGAAGTAGAGAACTGGCTTTTGCATTATGAAAGGACCTTCGCTGACTTGGGATTAAAAAATGAGCAGAAAAGGAAGCATGCTTCTAGACAATTGCAGGGAGCATGGCTTCATTGGTGGAATGGTGTTACTACTGGAGTTCTCAAGGAAGAGTTGACTTGGGTGGAATTTCGAAGGAGATTCGAAGAGAGGTTTTTGTTTGAAGTTGCCAAGTTAGCATTGTTGAGGAAATTCATGGACTTGGTGCAAGATGAGATGTCGGTGACCATGTATGCCACGTCGTTTGATGAGTTATCCAGATATGGATATGCTATCATTGACACCGTCATCAAGAGGAATGATAAGTTTATTTGGAGATTGAGACCCGAGATTGCTAGTGCGACCTTTCCATATTTTCGTGATCCTTGTAATGTTATTATGGAAATGACAATCCAACATGAGAAGATTCTTGCTACTTATAGGAAGGAGAAGCAGGTTGAAACACATAGTTCTCTTAGCAAGAAGAGGATCAAGAAAAAGGGAACCAAGAACGGAGAAGTTGCCAAGAAGGCAAAGGCTAATCTGCTTTGATTTATATGCGATAAAAAGGGTCATTATGCTCATGAGTGCCGAACTGGAAAGGGGAAGTGTAACGACCCGCAAATCCGCACTCCTTGAGTCAACACTATTCTACATAAATCAACTCAAGTTGAACAGAAATACGAACCGTTAGGGTTAAAGAAGAAGAGGTAGAAGAAGAAAAATAGAAAACAACATCAGAATCTAACCATCGCAGCGGAATAAAATATAATAGATATTCAATAATATTTACACAAAGGAAAAACTATATCTGTTTATACATACATTATCATAGTACATCATCAGAGTTCAACATCAATAACATACAACCGGATACACAGCGGAACGAAAATCAAATACGGAAGTACGTATCACCCTCCAGCTCGTCTCCTGAGCTCCAGAGCATCATATCCTGTATCCTATAATACTCGGTCTGACCCGAGCATTACAGTTAAATAACACCCGAGTCAGTCTGGAATACCAGCGTGAGAAAATCACACTCAAATTGATTATTAAAGTTTCAAAATCCTTTGAAAACAAAAGCATCTCGTAAGACCACGCCACAAATAAACACGTCAGGTTTTTATCATACGATAGCTAAAACATTTCTTATTAAAATCCTCTGATATTATAATAGGGTCTATATACAAATACTTATTAAAATAGCTACATGATTAAATTCCAGCTACTAGCCACAGAGTGGGTAATACATACAAAACTCGTACAAGGCTCGTAGGGAGAATGGATTTCCAACTAATGACTAGGCACTGGGGTACCACCTGTCACAGTACGTGGCCTAGATCACAGTACCGAGGATCACTTCCGACCCCCTGCAACACAAGACGGGGACTACCCCTTACTGGATAATCCCGAGTAAGATCACCCCGCGATTGGGATCAGCAACCGCACCACTAAGCCGAAATAAAAAGGGACATCTAGATAGGGATGATCTCACCCTAAATGGGTGCTAGCCACCCTGATTTTCAGTCATTCTCGGTTGGTGAGGCTTGAGGCTAAGCGTTACCTTTTTAGAACATATCCCTTAGAATTCCCATCGTCCACCTGACGATGTCCTGAAAGCATTCATCCATACAAGTCCGTCCCGGGTTCGAATAGTGTAACGACCCAGAATTTTTAGAAATTAAAATTTGAATATTTAATTTATTTTAAATATTAATAAGTGAATTTATAAGTCGAATAAATTTTTATTTGAATTTTTGGATTTAATTGGATTATTAAATCGATAATTTAATACGTTAAATTATGGGAATAATTGAAAATTGAGTTAAATATGATTGAAAATGATTTGTAAAATTTTATTTTATCATATGAAAGTTAGAATGATATTTTAGAACTTTTAAAATCGAATTAAGAGTTAATTTGTGAAAATTGAATATTTTAATATTTAATTCGACTAGTGAAAATAGTCAATTTTTGAACAGTTTCAGAATTGAACGAAACCAGTTCCATTGGATCCGTAATAGTTAGTTATTACCGGATTTCAAATTTCGTGTCAATCGGAGTTATCGTTTGATCGTGGCAGCTCGAAACGTATCGATTTATTTTTAATTTTAATTTGGCGAGCTAAAATAGCCATTTTTCAAAAAGTCTCGGATTTCGACGAAACTAGTTTCATCGGATCCGTAATGTGATATTATTGCAAGGTTTCAAATTTCAAGTCAATTGGATTTACCGTTTGTCCGATACAAATTAAAACGCCTAGAAAATCGCTTAAATCGGTTTAATTTAAATTGAGCGTTTACAGCCATAACTCGCACAGATGTCCGAATTAGCTTCCGAAACCTGTTCCATTGTGTCCGAAACGCGGGGTAAACCCTAGAAACGCTGGTTACGGCACGTAAATCGGAGTTCGGAATTTCCGGATGAATAGTGTCGATCGTTTCTCTATAAATACACACCCACACCCTTCATAAATTAAAAAAAAAAAATATTAAACCCTAGCCGCCACCCTTGCAATGTATGGCCAGAAATTCACGATCTTCATCCCTCAATCTCTCTCAATCCAGCAAGAATTAGCCAAAGTTGTTAACTACAACATTGAAGAGCATGAAGAGAGCTTTAAATCCATACGGATATGATCGGAAATGGAGCATCGTAGGAGGAGCAAAGTGGGGCCGACCATGCTTAGTCACGCACGCATTTCCAGGTGCAATAGCAGGCCGAGCTTGCTATGGTGGTGGGCGAAGGTAGAGGGGGTTTGGAGCTTTGTGTTGAAGGTTGCTGATCGAATTCTCATTGAGTATTGATGTTGCAAATTCAAACCCTAATAGTATGCTACGGGTTCATATGCGTGTAAAATAAACTGGAGATGGAAACGTGAGGGAGAGGGAGAGAACGTGCGGCCTGATGTTGCTGGGGGATTGATCTATGGCCAGGATTAACTTAGGTTTATAAAATTTTAATTTAAGTTATAAATTTGTGTATATAAATCGTGTAAACTTCAAATATTTGTAACTTTTTCGTACGAGGTCAAAAAAATGCAAACTCAGTTGCGTTGGAATCGTATGGACGAGCACTACGCGATGGAGTTAGTTTGGAGTCGTTTGGAGTTAGTGAGAATTTTGGGTAAAATTAAACGTCCGTTTAATTTTATTCGAAATAAATCGCTAAAACGGAATTTAAAATCAAGGTGAGAACTTCTCACTCAATCGAATTAGTTTCGATTTTATTTTAAATAGTTAGATTTAAAATATTTGAATGCATATTTGAATGATGATTGATATCTATTGATTGTTAAAATAGACATTATACGCCGTTAATAAGCGGATGTTATTTAATAAAAACATATACCGCGAATATTTCATAAACAGTGAAATTGGTATTATAAATAATATCAATATATATATATATATTGGCATATGTATATATTGCAGTTGATTGATTTCCCGTATTTTTTAGCGGATGAGACCCTATTACGCCGTTATTAAGCGGATAATATTTAATAAGAACATATACCGCGATAATTTCGTACTGGAGCGAAATTGGTATTGTGCTAATGTTTGTGGATGCAGGAAAACAGGTTGGAGGGATCCAACTGGATTCCTCAACAGTTTTTATTTGATTTCAGATATTTTGATATTTGATGGATTTTCATATTGATATATGATATCGTTGTAGTCGTGATTGACTATTTGGTGTGTAGCATCATTGGACCCAGATTTTGGGATTTTAAAATGATTTTAAAGTGATTTTAGAAAGTATACGTTTTATAAAATAATTTTGGAATTGATCCATTTTAAATAAATAAACGTTATAATTTTTAATGTTATAAAAATTATGATTTTTAAGAAATATAGTTAAAAACTGATTTTTGAGAATATGATGCTAATGATTTTATAAAATAGTTAAATCAGAATTTTTGAATTTATTATGAAAAGTTGAAATATAGGATTTATAAAATTTAATTATTTTATGAATCAAAAGGAAGAAGTTTTCAAAGGAATTTAAAGACGTTTAAAAAGAATAATATAAATTGATTTATATTAAGAGATTTATAAATGGATATTTATAAATTTAAATATGGACATTATAAAACGAGTTTTTATAAGTGTTTGAATGAAGTGAAAATGAATTTCATAATTGAATGGAATTTATAGAATTTTATACGGTGAAGTTATAAATGGAATTTTATAAGCAGTAGGTTTATAAAATTTATTAAGTTATTAAAATAATGATTTTGGATAAATGAATGAATCTTATAAGTTATAAAATTTATAATTTGGGAAGTTGAAAAGAACGATTTTTGTAAAATAATCGTTTTATAAGTAATTAACTTATAATATGAACGTTTAGTTTATAATTTAGTTATAAACTGGAATAGGTTAATAAAAGAATTTATAAAAAGGAAGTTTTTATAAATAAATAGAAATGGAATTTATAAACGTTGTTTATAAATTCGCAATGACTTATTTTGATAAGTAAATAGTTGTAACCTATTAATGGAGTTATATTCACGATTTTGACTGTGAATAATCCCTTGAAATAAAATGTATAAAAGAATGAAATTTATTAACGTAGTATATTCACGTTTTTGAATAGTGAATAATTCTTTTAAATAAAATGTATAAAAGGATGAAATGTGTTAACGTAGTATATTCACGTTTTTGAATAGTGAATAATATGTTAAAGAAATTATTTTGAATGTGATATTTGAAACAGAATTAAAACGATCGAACAATGTTTTAAATGTGTTGAGATTCGAAACCATAGATTTCAACATTTATTGTTGAAATAGACGTTTTCGAGAAATAAAAGGAGATGATGGACTATAACACTGTTGTTATAGTAAATGATTTCCGAAAGGAAATGTTTGGTATAGTATTGGGATTTATATATCTATTTTAATTTCGAATCCCTATACTAGTGATTTTGGGACGTCGTAACGATGTTTTACGCAACATTCGTTTTGGCCCAAATAAATATGTTTAAGAGAATGATTTCCTTAAAGAATGAAATATATACTTAATTTCGATTTAAGTATATTGAATATTTTCTAAGTGTTGAAAATAAATAAAATTTGTGAATTACTTATAAATAAGTAAGTATGGAAATGTTTTTCAATATAAAGTGAATATCTTAAGAATTTATCTTTTTGAAGATAAATTGAAATGAATGATCGAAATCGAATATTCATAGATATTTTGGATTATAAATTCACTAAGGAATTTATAAATGAAAGGGGAAACTTGTTTAAAAGTAAATATTGATTTATTTTTGAAGTGTGAAATAATATATCTTGTAAAGATATTTTGGAAAATAAATAATTTGGAAAATTATTTGGAATCTGGTGATGTGTGCATATCCAGTGATAGTTCAATAACCGACTATCAATATTTCCCTTTGAATGGGTAATTGATGTGATTTGTTTGAATGTGAATGCCACACTTATTTTTGAATAAGCGTTCACTATTCGGGTTAACCGGGAAAGGACCATGGGGTCGTATAACCCATTCCGAATATGTGATACGTCGTTATAATTGCATTGAAGATCGTTGTTGAAGACCCGGTATTTGCGAGAGCGATAGGATGACCTGTCGATTGACTCTGCACCGAGTTGCTCCGGTATAGAGTCCTCCATATGTGATGGTGAATCCGATCAGGATTGTGGATATCCGGATTGCAAGGACTTCTTTGTAAGTGCCTTCGGTTCTGTTCGAACCCAGAACAGACTTGTATGGATTGTATGTCTGACATTACAATTTGAGATATAAAGCAGATTTCTTTCAAATATATTTCTGTTGGTGGCGGAGAATTTATTCTCTTAGCTTAACACCCTTCTCTGAGACGTACGAGCTCAAAGGTTATGTAGTTGAAGTTATCAGCTATATATTCCCAATTTGGTAATGTGACATGCTGAGTGTTGCTGTGAAATGATCATTGTGTTGATCATTTGTGATAGGATCATTTGTTTGATCGTCTATCCAGGTGATCATTTCTATGATCATTTGTTGACCCAAAGCATGGCTTTTGTATAAAGTATGTTTTTGTGGACGTGACTTCGTCGAGCCTCACACCCCGGAAATGGTCAAAACAGGAAAGATGCGGCAAGGTTATGAGGGGTAGCACCCTTTAGGGTATGTGCATTTCCTTCTGGATAGAGGTTGTATCATGGTATGGAGCCCAGATATTTAACCTATGTGGTTACTACGAATTTATTACTTTGTGGTTGTTGGTTATCGGGATCCCGTGAGAAGGGTCGTTTACGATCGGAGAATGGCATGCTCGTGTCAGTAGTTACCAGTTAGGGGTAACCCGGCCTTGTGTTGGCAGAGTTTCGGTTTGGTTCTCGGGGATGTCTTTCCAGAGGCATTCTCATGTGGCAATGGGAAGTTCCTTGGCCTGACCATTTGTTGGAAATCCAAAGAAACAATACGAAACTTGTACGGTTTTAGTTGTAGAACCTGCCATCTAATATGGTAGCTATTAGTAGGCATAATATAATGGTACCTATGCTGGCTAAGATTTATATTCTACTTTCGAAATGAATTTTCTACACTATGCACTAGTAATAATATCAAATGTTCTTTTTAAATGCGTATCAAGCATGTTTGACTATCATAAGGAGAAATCTTCTCCAAGTCTGCGTTTGCATTGTGTGTGTGGCAGGAGGTCTTATGGTAGTCTCATTTTTAAAAGCATTGCGAATTGAATTTAAAAATATTCCTCTATTTTGATTTTAAAGATAAATAAACTGTTTTGAGTTCTCACACCAGTCACATGACTGACTTGGAGTTTATTGTTTTCCTTCCTAAACTCTAGGTGCCCACCAATTTCCACACGGGCAGTCAAGAGTAAGGTTTATCAGGATATTCTGGAGTTGCTGGAGGCAAGCTGGATGGCATGGCGTATTACTTATATAGTATTTCTTTTTCCGCTGCACTATTTGTTGTTGTTGTTGTATACTCTGATGATATGATGTAATGAAATGTAATGTAATAACTGATATAGTTCTTTGTTTAAAGATTATTCATTTATTATTATATGTTGTTCCGCTGCGAATTGTGAGATTCTGATGTTGTTCTGTTGTTTTCTGTTCCGTCCTATTTTCTTCTATTTTTCTTTTTCCTCTATTCTCTTTTTCTTCTATTTAAAAAAAAAATTTCTATTTTCTATCTTCTGTTCCTCTCCATCTTCTATCTTTTTCTCTTCTCTTTTCCTAAATTCTTTTTCTTAAAAACCCTCAGTGTTCGGTTTTCCGTCGTTCGATTTCTCGAAAGTCGATAAAGTGAGTGTCGATGTCGAATTTTCGAAAGACGAAGAATCGTGTCCTGACAAATAGACTAGCCCTTGCACTTCACTGCTCCATCTTCGACTCTGAACTCGTTTTTCATGAAAACGTACAAACCGGATCAAAGTGGTTTTCTGTGACGATACGGATTTTTCGCGCTCGAAAATCGACATCTATACTTCATATCGTATTCGAATGCCGTAGATTCGACCGTTCAAACCCGATTCGCCGGAGCTTATAACAACATTAAGTAAATAACACAGTGGAATAAAAGAATAATACATTGATATATAGCTTTGATACAATATTTGATACAATAGATATCAATATACATCAGAGATATGATACAATAAAATAGCAGCGGAAAAGAAAAATAGATAACATCTAGCAGCGGAACAATATAACTCTAAGATAGTCTTCAAAAGAGAACTCCAGCAGCAGCAGCTTGTTTCAACATCACGATACGCGAAGACAAGCAGGTCTCGTCCACATCCAAAGACTGAACTAGCTCCAGATAATTCACTGAACCTAACTATCTGAAAAACCCAACTCTAAACTGCTCGTGTATGAAAATTTTGAGCACCCAGAGTTTAGGAAGGAAACAATAAACTCCGGATCAGTCATGGGACTGGTGTGAGTAACAAAAACAGTTTATCTTTTAAAACAATCAACAAAAGATTTTAAAATCAATTCGCAATGCTTTTAGAAATGAGACTACCATAAGGCCTCCCGCACACACACACACAATGCAAACGCAGAATCGGAGGAGATTTCTCCTTATGATAGTCAAAGATGCTTGATACGCATTAAAAAGAAACATTTTATATTATTACTAGTGCATAGTGTATTAAAAATCATTTCAAAAGTAATGATATACATCTTAGCCAACATACGACCATTATCGTATGCCTACTATAGCTACCATCTAAAGAGTAGGGCGCCACCATAAGTAAATGGCAGGTTGTACAACTAATACGCGTCTGCTTCGAGTCGTTTCCTCCTTCGCACGAGGCAAACCCGCACTATCACCTAAACCCAACATCCCCATACATGACGTGCACACGGTGCACTTTCACCAACGGCTCCGGCCTCTGGCGATGGTCGCGACCATCGCCAACAACCACACGAACCTACGTGAACATGAAGGCGAACCCAGATCGCATGAAAACCGAACAATGCGAATTCGAGCCTTCTCGACCGTACTTAAAAACCACAATGGCCAGAAAACATCTCCTCCCCGACGCCTCCGACCATGAGAATTCACGCAACTCCGTCCATCGATGCGTCTACGACCCAGCTTTCGTTTCCCAAACTCTCGCGACACTCGATCCACTGAGGAGGTCGAACAAAAATCAAAACTCGCACCAGGTAAAAATTAGGGTTAAAAACATTGCTCGACCACCGCCGATGCTACAGTCGCTTCCACCACCTCCGACTATTTTTCCAAGCAACCCCATAGGCTCGTCTACCACTCCAAACAACCCCAACCAACACGAACCATTCGATCACCAGAAAATGATAAAAATGCCTATTTTGTTCAACTATTAATTGCAACTAGGATAGCCAGCTAAAAATCTTCATATTAGTTTTAAAATCCTATTTTTGAGTGTAGATTCCAATTATATACTTGAATCAATATTTCATGACATTCGAATTTTCCAGAAAATGAAGTTACCACTGCAAAAATTTGATTTTTCCATCTATATACATTTTTATGTCATGAAACTATTTTTAAGTTATCAATCGTACTTAAACACAGCAAATTTATTTTAAAATCAAAGCCTAATATTGATTAGGGAAGAAGAATTTGAATTTTGATGTTGTCTGATACTCTGTAATGTAACAGAGAAGAGATATTACTGATATATGCATATACCCAGAGCAATGGCAACATAAAATGATATTACTTTAGATTCTCTCGGCTTTTAGTGAATGAGCTGAGATGAAGTTGAGGTATATAGAGATGAGTTGTACAGGTTAATATTATTTGTACAGGTGCTAGTATGTTCTTTTTGTACCTTTTATTTTGTAAAGCATGCCTGCAGTGATGTTGTATTATATAGTTTGAGGTGTATTAGAGGTATGGCTGAGATGTTTGTATCATGGGCTGAGATGATATGGTGGTGGCTATGCAGATTTGTTTTGGCTGGGAGGATATACTTTGTGTGCTTAGAGATAATATTATGTACTTGCTTGTTTTCATATTTGTTTACAACTTTATTTCATATTTAAATGTTGTTTCTTTTCTTTTCTTATGGCTTAATAACATAAATAAATTTCTATTTTATTATGTTTATTTCTTTTATTTTATCTATGTTCATACTTATTGCCTACTAATATTTTATTACTTTGTATATTCTAGATAATGTGTTGTTTTAAATTTAGCAAATTTGTTTATTTTATTTTAAAGACTTCATTTTGAATTTTAAAATCAATTTATCAATAAATTTCACCATTTTTAAATCATTTAGTTAAAACAATAACTCAAACTCAATATAGGAAGGAAACAATAGACTCCGGATCAGTCATGGGACTGGTGTGAGTAACAAAAACAGTTTATCTTTTAAAACAATCAACAAAAGATTTTAAAATCAATTCGCAATACTTTTAGAAATGAGACTACCATAAGGCCTCCCGCACACACACACAATGCAAACGCAGAATCGGAGGAGATTTCTCCTTATGATAGTCAAAGATGCTTGATACGCATTAAAAAGAAACATTTGATGTTATTACTAGTGCATAGTGTAGTAAAAATCATTTCGAAAGTAAAGATATAAATCTTAGCCAACATACGACCATTATCGTATGCCTACTATAGCTACCATCTAAACAGTGGGGCGCCACCATAAGTAAATGGCAGGTTCTACAACTAATACTGTACAAGGCTCGTATTGTTTCTTTGGATTTCCAACAAATGGTCAGGCCAAGGGACTTCCCATTGCCACATGAGAACGCCTCTGGAAGGACGTCCCCGAGAACCTAACCGGATCTCTGCCAACACAAGGCCGGGTTACCCCTAACTGGGTAACTACTGACATGAGTATGCCATCTCCCGGTTGTAACCAACCTTTAACCGGGGCTCCAGCAACAAATCACAAAGTAATATATATATATATATATATATATATATATGCGCGATATCAACATAAGTTAAGTATCTGGGCTCCATACCATGATACCACTTCTATCCAGAAGGAAATGCACATACCCTAAGGGGTGCTACCCCCAATAACCTTGCCGCATCTTTCCTGTTTCGACCATTTCGGGGTGTGAGGTCCGACGAAGTCTCGTCCACAAAGCCACGCTTTGGTACAAAGCCATGCTTTGGGTCAACAAATGATCAAAGTAATGATCACAAAGATAAATGATCAAACAAATGATCATATCACAAATGATCATTTCACAACAACACTCAGCATGTCACATTACCAAATTGGGAATATATCGCTGATAACCATCAACTACATAACCTCTGAGCGCGTACGTCTCAGAGAAGGGTATTAAGCTAAGAGAATAAATTCTCCGCCACCAACAGAAATATATTTGAAATAAATCAGCTTTATATCTCAACTTGTAATGTCAGACATACAATCCATACAAGTCTGTTCTGGGTTCGAACAGAACCGAAGGCACTTCCAAAGAAGTCCTTGCAATCCGGGCATTCACAATCCTGATCGGACTTTCCATTACTTAAGGAATCTCTATACCAGCGCGACTCGGTGCAGAGACAATCGATAGGTCATCCTATCGCTTTCGCAAATACCCGGTCTTCATCACCGGTCTTCAAATGCTATCCATAACGTCGAATCACATATTCGGAATGGGCTATACGACACAAAGGTCCTTTCCTGGCTAAACCGAATAGTGAGCGCAATATTTAAAACATATGGATATGGGATTTCAATTAAGTCACAACTTAATAATTCAAAACTTTCTTTCAAATGGTTTAACTAATTACCATTTTTAAATCTTTTAAACAAAAGATTTATTTCATAAAGTTCACCTAGTTTCACAAAGATTCATTCCCGGATTTCAAAACAATTCCGTTTCAAAAAGATTAATTCATTTAAATCTTTAAATCAAAGATTTGTCTCATAGTTTTCAAATCGTTCCCAAATATTCACTTTCAAAATTCATTTTCCAAATATTCATCTATATCTTGGAAAACTATTTTAATTTAACTTGGAATTCCTTTTAATAAGATTTGAAACGAAAGCTTTTTATCATTTAAAAACAACAGTTTTAATTTGGATAAACCCGATTTCTTTTATACAAGTTACAATCTTTGGTTTAATTCGAATTCCCAAAACAATACTTTAAATATGGTTTTCAAACCGTATATAACTAACATAACATTTTTAATCCCTAATTTCAAATCATATAATTCAATTCCTAATTTTGAATTCAAATTTAAATCAAATTATTTAAATTCCAAAACATAATCGAGTAATTTAAAAATAAATTTTATCTTGAAATTCCATTCCAAAAGCTTTTCACATTTATTCTGATTCCATTTCCAAAACATTTGAATTTAAAAATTCAAATTTAAAACTATTTCAAAAATCTGCGACTTAACTGATTTCCTCGTGAAATCCATAATTTGTGTGTGTATAAGTAGGGTCCAGGGGTTTAACACAATAGTGCAACATCATTCAATCATCACAAATCAAATACAACAATATATCCGATAAGCGATATAAACTATAACGCTTATCTTCATTCACAGATCACAGATATATAGATCACATGTAATGAATTATATCATAGATAATTAATTACATTACAGATCACAACTTAAATCAAGATATATCACAAAGCATCACATATCAGGGATGTCAAACAATTCAACATCCAATACAATCTAAACATCCATAAATATGGTAAATTTAATTATCTGATTGGGTTAAATCAAATCAATTCCTATGAATAATTTTGCCAGCTATGGTAAATTATCAATCAATTAATTACAAAACATTTTGATTAATCATTCTTTAATCATGTATTAATTAACCGTTATCAATAATTAATTATTGTTAATTAATCATTCTTAATTAATAACTTTTAATAATTAACCCTTTAATTAATTTTCATTTTCTTCTTGACCTTTAATTAATTATTTCTTTAATCACATTCATTTCCACTAGTTACTTTACTAAGTAATTATTCTTAATTTCAAATAAGTAATAAATCTTTAATTTAATTTACTCATTAATTATCTTTAATTAATCTCTACATTTTAAGAATAAACTCCGCATTTAAATTAATACTTATTCTATTGTTAAACTTAATCCAAACCATTTAGAAACAAAAATATATTTGAATAAATTTTACTTCAAAACAAATCAATTTAAACTCTTAATTACTGTTGTACTTAAAAGTCTTGGAAAACCCTTTTCTTTAATGTTTAATTTAAATTAAACAAGTATTTAACCTTGGAACCTTGATTTCCATATCTTTGACTTATCCATTCAATAAAATTTGAAAACTTAGTTTTAAACATTACGTTATAATCACTTTGAATGTAACATTATAACTTGAAAACGTTCTAATTTAAAACTTGTTTGAAAAATTATTATTATTATTATTTTTGATCTAATATACTAAATTGAAAATACTTTTAGAATTAAATTTCAAAATTAATTAGTTAATTACTTTTTAAAGTCAACGACCTTAAACATTCTAAAATTGAAAATATATTTATGTAAACACTCTTAAAAACTTGATTTCCTTAAAATCCTGCCATTTAATTTTTTTTTTGACATTTGTAAACTCAAGCTCTTTGTTTTAGAATCCTGGAACACTTCTTTCTACAAACATTTACTATCGACTAAACCAGATCAACACTTGCATAACTCGAGTTCGTACATCAAAATCACGAGCCTGCCCCGAGTCTTCCACCACACGCGTCTGCTTCGAGTCGTTTCCTCCTTCGCACGAGGCAAACCCGCACTATCACCTAAACCCAACATCCCCATACATGACGTGCACACGGTGCACTTTCACCAACGGCTCCGGCCTCTGGCGATGGTCGCGACCATCGCCAACAACCACACGAACCTACGTGAACATGAAGGCGAACCCAGATCGCATGAAAACCGAACAATGCGAATTCGAGCCTTCTCGACCGTACTTAAAAACCACAATGGCCAGAAAACATCTCCTCCCCGACGCCTCCGACCATGAGAATTCACGCAACTCCGTCCATCGATGCGTCTACGACCCAGCTTTCGTTTCCCAAACTCTCGCGACACTCGATCCACTGAGGAGGTCGAACAAAAATCAAAACTCGCACCAGGTAAAAATTAGGGTTAAAAACATTGCTCGACCACCGCCGATGCTACAGTCGCTTCCACCACCTCCGACTATTTTTCCAAGCAACCCCATAGGCTCGTCTACCACTCCAAACAACCCCAACCAACACGAACCATTCGATCACCAGAAAATGATAAAAATGCCTATTTTGTTCAACTATTAATTGCAACTAGGATAGCCAGCTAAAAATCTTCATATTAGTTTTAAAATCCTATTTTTGAGTGTAGATTCCAATTATATACTTGAATCAATATTTCATGACATTCGAATTTTCCAGAAAATGAAGTTACCACTGCAAAAATTTGATTTTTCCATCTATATACATTTTTATGTCATGAAACTATTTTTAAGTTATCAATCGTACTTAAACACAGCAAATTTATTTTAAAATCAAAGCCTAATATTGATTAGGGAAGAAGAATTTGAATTTTGATGTTGTCTGATACTCTGTAATGTAACAGAGAAGAGATATTACTGATATATGCATATACCCAGAGCAATGGCAACATAAAATGATATTACTTTAGATTCTCTCGGCTTTTAGTGAATGAGCTGAGATGAAGTTGAGGTATATAGAGATGAGTTGTACAGGTTAATATTATTTGTACAGGTGCTAGTATGTTCTTTTTGTACCTTTTATTTTGTAAAGCATGCCTGCAGTGATGTTGTATTATATAGTTTGAGGTGTATTAGAGGTATGGCTGAGATGTTTGTATCATGGGCTGAGATGATATGGTGGTGGCTATGCAGATTTGTTTTGGCTGGGAGGATATACTTTGTGTGCTTAGAGATAATATTATGTACTTGCTTGTTTTCATATTTGTTTACAACTTTATTTCATATTTAAATGTTGTTTCTTTTCTTTTCTTATGGCTTAATAACATAAATAAATTTCTATTTTATTATGTTTATTTCTTTTATTTTATCTATGTTCATACTTATTGCCTACTAATATTTTATTACTTTGTATATTCTAGATAATGTGTTGTTTTAAATTTAGCAAATTTGTTTATTTTATTTTAAAGACTTCATTTTGAATTTTAAAATCAATTTATCAATAAATTTCACCATTTTTAAATCATTTAGTTAAAACAATAACTCAAACTCAATATAGGAAGGAAACAATAGACTCCGGATCAGTCATGGGACTGGTGTGAGTAACAAAAACAGTTTATCTTTTAAAACAATCAACAAAAGATTTTAAAATCAATTCGCAATACTTTTAGAAATGAGACTACCATAAGGCCTCCCGCACACACACACAATGCAAACGCAGAATCGGAGGAGATTTCTCCTTATGATAGTCAAAGATGCTTGATACGCATTAAAAAGAAACATTTGATGTTATTACTAGTGCATAGTGTAGTAAAAATCATTTCGAAAGTAAAGATATAAATCTTAGCCAACATACGACCATTATCGTATGCCTACTATAGCTACCATCTAAACAGTGGGGCGCCACCATAAGTAAATGGCAGGTTCTACAACTAATACTGTACAAGGCTCGTATTGTTTCTTTGGATTTCCAACAAATGGTCAGGCCAAGGGACTTCCCATTGCCACATGAGAACGCCTCTGGAAGGACGTCCCCGAGAACCTAACCGGATCTCTGCCAACACAAGGCCGGGTTACCCCTAACTGGGTAACTACTGACATGAGTATGCCATCTCCCGGTTGTAACCAACCTTTAACCGGGGCTCCAGCAACAAATCACAAAGTAATATATATATATATATATATATATATATATGCGCGATATCAACATAAGTTAAGTATCTGGGCTCCATACCATGATACCACTTCTATCCAGAAGGAAATGCACATACCCTAAGGGGTGCTACCCCCAATAACCTTGCCGCATCTTTCCTGTTTCGACCATTTCGGGGTGTGAGGTCCGACGAAGTCTCGTCCACAAAGCCACGCTTTGGTACAAAGCCATGCTTTGGGTCGACAAATGATCAAAGTAATGATCACAAAGATAAATGATCAAACAAATGATCATATCACAAATGATCAAATAATGATCATTTCACAGCAACACTCAGCATGTCACATTACCAAATTGGGAATATATCGCTGATAACCATCAACTACATAACCTCTGAGCGCGTACGTCTCAGAGAAGGGTGTTAAGCTAAGAGAATAAATTCTCCGCCACCAACAGAAATATATTTGAAAGAAATCAGCTTTATGTCTCAACTTGTAATGTCAGACATACGATCCATACAAGTCTGTTCTGGGTTCGAACAGAACCGAAGGCACTTCCAAAGAAGCCCTTGCAATCCGGGCATTCACAATCCTGATCGGACTTCCCATCACTTAGGGAATCTCTATACCGGCGCGACTCGGTGCAGAGACAATCGATAGGTCATCCTATCGCTTTCGCAAATACCCGGTCTTCATCACCGGTCTTCAAATGCTATCCATAACGTCGAATCACATATTCGGAATGGGCTATATGACACAAAGGTCCTTTCCTGGCTAAACCGAATAGTGAGCGCAATATTTAAAACATATGGATATGGGATTTCAATTAAGTCACAATTTAGTAATTCAAAACTTTCTTTCAAATGGTTTAACTAATTACCATTTTTAAATCCTTTAAACAAAAGATTTATTTCATAAAGTTCACCTAGTTTCACAAAGATTCATTCCCGGATTTCAAAACAATTCCGTTTCAAAAAGATTAATTCATTTAAATCTTTAAATCAAAGATTTGTCTCATAGTTTTCAAATCGTTCCCAAATATTCACTTTCAAAATTCGTTTTCCAAATATTCATCTATATCTTGGAAAACTATTTTAATTTAACTTAGAATTCCTTTTAATAAGATTTGAAACGAAAGCTTTTTATCATTTAAAAACAACAGTTTTAATTTGGATAAACCCGATTTCTTTTATACAAGTTACAATCTTTGGTTTAATTCGAATTCCCAAAACAATACTTTAAATATGGTTTTCAAACCGTATATAACTAACATAACATTTTTAATCCCTAATTTCAAATCATAGAATTCAATTCCTAATTTTGAATTCAAATTTAAATCAAATTATTTAAATTCCAAAACTTAATCGAGTAATTTAAAAATAAATTTTATCTTGAAATTCCATTCCAAAAGCTTTTCACATTTATTCTGATTCCATTTCCAAAACATTTGAATTTAAAAATTCAAATTTAAAATTATTTCAAAAATCTGCGACTTAACTGATTTCCTCGTGAAATCCATAATTTGTGTGTGTATAAGTGGGGTCCAGGGGTTTAACGCAATAGTGCAACATCATTCAATCATCACAAATCAAATACAACAATATATCCGATAAGCGGTATAAACTATAACGCTTATCTTCATTCACAGATATATAGATCACATGTAATGAATTACATCATAGATAATTAATTACATTACAGATCACAACTTAAATCAGGATATATCACAAAGCATCACATATCAGGGATGTCAAACAATTCAACATCCAATACAATCTAAACATCCATAAATATGATAAATTTAATTGTCTGATTGGTTTAACTCAAATCAATTCCTATGAATAAATTTGCCAGCTATGGTAAATTATCAATCAATTAATTACAAAACATTTTGATTAATCATTCTTTAATCATGTATTAATTAACCGTTATCAATAATTAATTATTCATAATTAATTATTCATAATTAATCATTCTTAATTAATAACTTTTATTAATTAACCCTTTAATTAATTTTTATTTTCTTCTTGACCTTTAATTAATTATTTCTTTAATCACATTCATTTCCACTAGTTACTTTACTAAGTAATTATTCTTAATTTCAAATAAGTAATAAATCTTTAATTTAATTTACTCATTAATTATCTTTAATTAATCTCTACATTTTAAGAATAAACTCCTCATTTAAATTAATACTTATTCTATTGTTAAACTTAATCTAAACCATTTAGAAACAAATATATATTTGAATAAATTTTACTTCAAAACAAATCAATTTAAACTCTTAATTACTGTTGTACTTAAAAGTCTTGGAAAACCCTTTTCTTTAATGTTTAATTAAAATTAAACAAGTATTTAACCTTGGAACCTTGATTTCCATATCTTTAACTTATCCATTAAATAAAATTTGAAAACTTAGTTTTAAACATTACGTTATAATCACTTTGAATGTAACATTATAACTTGAAAACGTTCTAATCTAAAACTTGTTTGAAAAATTATTATTATTATTATTTTTGATCTAATATACTAAATTGGAAATACTTTTAGAATTAAATTTCAAAATTAATTAGTTAATTACTTTTTAAAGTCAACGGCCTTAAACATTCTAAAATTGAAAATATATTTAGTTAAACACTCTTAAAAACTTGATTTCCTTAAAATCCTGCCATTTAATTTTTTTTTGACATTTGTAAACTCTAGCTCTTTGTTTTAGAATCCTGGAACACTTCTTTCTACAAACATTTACTATCGACTAAACCAGATCAACACTTGCATAACTCGAGTTCGTACATCAAAATCACGAGCCTGCCCCGAGTCTTCCAGCACATGCGTCAGCTTCGAGTCGTTTCCTCCTTCGCACGAGACAAACCCGCACTATCACCTAAACCCAACATCCCCAGACATGACGTGCACGTGGTGCACTTTCACCAACGGCTCCGGCCTCTGGCGATGGTCGCGACCATCGCCAACAACCACACGAACCTACGTGAACATGAAGGCGAACCCAGATCGCATGAAAACCCAACAATGCGAATTCGAGCCTTCTCGACCGTACTTAAAAACCACCATGGCCAGAAAACATCTCCTCCCCGACGCCTCCGACCACGAGAATTCGCGCAACTCCGGCCATCGATGCGTCTACGACCCAGCTTCCATTTCCCAAACTCTCACGACACTCGATCCACTGAGGAGGTCGAACAAAAATCAAAACTCGCACCAGGTAAAAATTAGGGTTAAAAACTTTGCTCGACCACCGCCGACGCTACAGTCGCTTCCACCACCTCCGACTATTTTTCTAGGCAACCCCATAGGCTCGTCTACCACTCCAAACAACCCCAACCAACTCGAACCATTCGATCACCAGAAAATGATAAAAATGCCTATTTTGTTCAACTATTAACTGCAACTAGGATAGCCAGCTAAAAATCTTCATATTAGTTTTAAAAATCCTATTTTTGAGTGTAGATTCCAATTATTGTAACGACCCAGAATTTCTGATAATTTGAATTTGAGTATTTAATTAATTTTAAATATTAATAAGTGGAATTTTTAAGTAGAATAATTTATTTTTCGAATATTGGATTTAATGGGATAATTAAATCGATAATTTAATAGTGAAATTCCAAAAATAATTAAATATTGGGTTAAATGAGATTGAAAATGATTTGGAAAATTTTGTTTTATCATATTAAAGTTATAGAAATGTTTTAGGACTTTTAAAATTGAATTTGGAATTTATTTGTAAAAATCGAATATTTTAATATTTAATTATCGACTGAAAAATAGCCAATTTTTGAACAGTCTCAGAATTGAACGAAACGAGTTCCATTGGATCCGTAATAGTTAGTTATTATCGGATCTCAATTTTCATAGCAATCAGAGTTGTCGTTTGACCGTGGCAGCTCGAAACGCATCGATATCGTTTTAATTTTAATTCGGCGAGTTAAAATAGCCATTTTTCAAACGGTCTCGGATTTCGACGAAACCAGTTTCATCGGATCCGTAATATGATATTATTGTAGGATTTTAAATTTTAAGTCGTTCGGATATATCGTTTGTCCGGTACAAGCCAAAACGCCTAGAAATCGTTTAAATCGGTTTTAATTTAAATTGAGCGTTTATTGTCGTATCTCACACATACGATGGAATTAGCTGCCAAAACCTGTCCCATTGCGTCCGGAACGTGGAAAAACTTTAGAATCGCCTGTCGGAACGTAAGGATTGGAGTTCGTTTGCATAAGTTATTGAAAAGGAGAATTTTATTATTAAAATAATATTTATAACATATACATTCATTTATATCTTCACTAAACCCTATATGCTCAAGCTAGCCGCCAGTTTATGGTTAATGGCCGAAAAGCAACGATCTTCTTCCTCATTTATCTTCTAATCCGTGCAACGATTCGCGAAACCTTCAACTAGTAAATTGTAGAGCACTCTGAGATCTCGGAATCCAACGGTTATGATCGTTTAACTCGAAGCGGATTGGCGGCAAATCGAGCTGGAAGCACGAAAGTTGCGCACGCAATTCCATGCGCTGGGGTTGACCGAGTTGACTGCTCTTCTGGCCGTGTGTAGCATATGTGATGAGCTTCGATATGGTGCCGATATGATGGGGTTTCGTCGATGTTTGTGGTGTGCGTGATTTAGGGTTTCTTGATGATATGGGTTACGTGCGTTCGAAAATTGCTACCTGGAGGTGGAATCGCGTTTCAAACGGGAGGAACAAAGGTGGGGGGGCCCGCGCGTGTGGGGGGAGGTGAGATGAATATTTTTTTCTTTTTTTTAGTTTAAGTTTAAATTTCAAATCGTGTAACTTCTAAAAGCCATAACTTGTTCATGCGAGGTCCGATTTAGACGAATCAAATTGCGTTGGAATCATATGGACGAGCACTTCGAAATGCAACTGGTTTAGAGTCAATTGGAGCCCATTTGAATTTCGGGTAAAATTAAACGTTCGTTTAATTTTATTCGAAACGAACGCGAAAACGGAAAATAAAATCAAGGTGAGAACTCCTCACTCAATCGAAAGGTTTTGTTTAAAATTTTAAATAGTTAATATTGATTGATAATTGTTGATTGATTGTGGTAGTAGATATAATAGGATATATATTATATATAGCAATATATATATATTGGCATATGTATATATTGAATTTGATTTCCCGCCTCGTATAGCGGATGAGACCCTATTGCGCCGCCTATTAAGCGGATATTTATAAAATCCCATATACCGCGATATTCCACCTCGAAGTGGAATTGGTATTGTGCTAACGTCTGTGGATGCAGGGTAACAGGTTGGAGGGATCCAACTGGATTCCTCACATATTTATTTGTTTATAAATATTATGTTGATTGTTGATAATCATATTGATATATGACACTTATTCCCGTGATTGACCATCTGATGTTGTTGCATCATCGGATTCAAATTTTTAAAAAAATTAAAATAACGGTTTTGAATTTAAAGGGGTTTTAAATCGATTTTTCAAAGAATATGGTTTATTAAAAATTTTGAATTGATTAAATTTTAAAATAAATAGATGGATAAAATTTTATGTTTTAAAAATTTATATTTTTATAAAATATAACTTAAAAGAAATTTTTAACAATAATAGGTTTTTATAAAATAGTTAAATTTGGTTTTTGGGAAGTTATTATTATTAATGGTTTATATAAAGGATTTTATAAATGGATGTTTTTAAATAAAAATTATTGAAGTTATAGGATAAATTTATAAAGTGTTAAGTTGATGTATAACATGAATTTCACTAGGATTTATAGATTAATAAATGTGAAATTTATAAAACGAACGGTTATTGGAAAAATTTAAGTTTATAAGTTATTAACTTATAGAAATGGATTTGGGCATTAAAAAGGGGAATTTTATAGAAATTGTTAATAAATGAAGATTTCATTAGTTGAAATTATTATAAGCCATAAAGAAATCTTGTAAGTGATAAGATTTTAAATTGGTGAAGTTCAAAAGAACGATTTGGGTAAATAGATAATATTATAAGTATTTAACTTATAATATTGATTTTAGTATATAATCGAGTTATGTAAATCGAATTGGACTAATAAAAGGAGATTTCTAAAACGAAGTTTCATAAATAGAAATGGGATGTATGGACATTGTTATAAATCCGAAAAATCAATTTAATTTGATAAATTGAATATGGAATTTGTTAAAGGGGTTGTATTCACTATTTTTGAACGGTGAATGTATTATTTTATTAAATGAACGTGTTTTTGGAAAAGAACGTTCTAAATGGAATTTAAAACTAATTAAAGACGTTTTAAGATATGTTAAGTATCGAAATCATAGATTTCAACATTGATTGTTGAAATAGACGATTTCGAGAAATAGAAGGGAATATTTTGAATAGTAGTGGATTTATGTATCCATTTTTTTATTTCAAATCCATATACTAGTGTTTTTGGGTTGTCGTAACGATGTTTTACGCAACATTCGTTTTTAACCCAAATAAATGTGAATAAAGGAATGTTTTCTTAAAGAGAATGGAATAAATACTTAACTGTGATTTAAGTATATGGAATATTTTCAAATCGTTGAAAATAAATAAATTTGTGAATTACTTATTTTTAAAATAAGCATGGGAATGGTTTTCTAATATGAAATGGAACGGTTTTTGTGAATTCACCTTTAAGGTAATTGAAAGCAAATAACTTGAAATCGATTTGGGAATCGTATGCTAGTAGATGCTTGGAATTTAAATCCACCTTGGAATTTATATATATATGAAGGGAAATTTGTTTAAAAATAAATATTGATTTATTTTGAAGTATGAAAATGAATTTACGGATTTGGGACGTAAATTTAAATTAAATCGGTAAAGATTTATTTGATGATTTGAAATTTGTTTTCAAAGGGTATAAAGGATGAAAAGTAATTTGAAATTAGTTTTCAAATGGTTAAGGTGATTTGAAATTAGTTTTCAAATGGTTAAGGTTATTTGAAATTGGTTTGCAAATGGTTAATGTAATTTGAAATTTGTTTTCAAATGGTTGAGGTGTTTAATTTGAAATGGGTTTTCAAATGGTTAAGTGTGGAAATTATATCGTGAAGGTGTTTTGGTAAAGCAAATAAATTGGGCAATTATTTGGAAATTGTGTATATATATCTTGTAAAGATATTTTGGGACTTAATAATTTTGGAAAAATTATTTGGAATCTGATGATGTGGCGCATCTTTATTGATAGTTAAATAACCGACTATCAATATTTACCCTTGGATGGTATTGATTGTGTTTGTTTGGAATTGAATGCACACTTATTTTTAAAAATAAGCGCTCGCTATTCGGTTTAGCCGGGAGAGGACCTTTGTGTCATATATCCCATTCCGAATATGCGATACGTCGTTTGGATTGCATTTGAAGACCGGTGTTGAAGACCGGGTATTTGTGAAAACGATAGGATGACCTATCGATTGTCTCCGCATTGTTAGCTACGATATGGAGATTTCCTTTGTGATGGGAAATTTTATCGGGATTGTGAATACCCGGATTGCAAGGGCTTCCTTGGAAGTGCCTTCGGTTCTGTTCGAACCCGGAACAGACTTGTATGGTTACATGTCTGACATTACATTTTGAGAGATAGAGCAGATTTCTTTCAAATACATTTCTGTTGGTGGCGGAGAATTTATTCTCTTAGCTTAACACCCTTCTCTGAGACGTACGAGCTCAGAGGTTATGTAGTTGAAGGTTATCAGCGATATTTCCCAATCTGGTAATGTGGCATGCTGAGTGCTGCTGTGTGATGATCATTGGTTGATCGTTTGGATATGATCATTTGTTTGATCATTTATCTTTGTGATTATTGCTTTGGTCATCTGTGGACCCAAAGCATGGCTTTGTTGCACAAAGCGTAGCTTTGTGGACGAGACTTCGTCAGGACCTCACTCCCCGGAAATGGTCGAAACAGGAATATGCGGCAAGGTTATGAGGGTCGCGCCCTTTAGGGTATGTCATTTCCTTCTGGAAAAGGGTGGTATCATGGTATGGAGCCCAGATATTTACTCATGTGGAAACACTATATCTATTTCTGTGTGGTGTTGTTGGTATCGAGCGCTCGGATAAAGGTCCCAAAGGACCGGGGGATGACATATTCGTGTAGTAGTTACCTAGTTACAGAGGTAACCCGGCCTTGTGTTGGCAGAGATCTAACCGTAACGTTAGTTCTCGGGACGTCCCGCCAGAGGCGATCCCATGTGGCAGTAGGAAGTTCCTTAGCCTGACCATTTGTTGGAAATCCATTCATCCAATACGCGCCCTGTACGGTTTTAGTTGTAGAACCTGCCATTTAACATGGCAGCTATAGTAGGCATAGTATCATGGTACCTATGCTGGCTAGGATTTATATTATACTTTCGAAATATTTTCCACTATGCACTAGTAATAATATCAAAGAATTTTTCTCGTAGTAAGCATGTTTGACTATCATAAGGAGAAATCTCCCCCATGTGTGCGTTTGCATTGTGTGTGTGCCGGGAGGCCTTATGGTAGTTTCATTTTCCAAAAAGCATTGCGGATTTCAAAATTTAAACTTTCTTGTTGCGTGTTTAAAGATAAACTGTTTTGAGTTCTCACACCAGTCACATGACTGACCTGGAGTTTATTGTTCCTTTCCTAAACTCTGGGTGCCCACTATTTTCCACACGGGCAGTCTAGAGTTAGGTTATCAGGTTATTCTGGATTCGGGAGTTGCTGTGCAGATGTTGGAGGCGAGCTTGGATAGCGTAGTCTATTATCTATTGTATATAGTATTCTTTCCGCTGTTTTATTGTTGTACACTCTGATGATATGATGTATTGTGATGTATGTATAAAATGTATAGTTCTTTTGTTTTAATGATATTCATTTATCTATTATATGTTGTTCCGCTGCGATTGTGAGATTCTGATATTGTTTCTCGTTCTGTTACTTGTTTTTCTGTTTTCTCTTCTCTTTCTTTTCTTTCTTCTTCTACCTCTTTCTTCTTCAAAAACTCTAACGGTTCGATTTTTCGGCAACGAAAAATCGCGATCGTTACATTTGGTATCAGAGCATATGGTTAAGCGACAACCTGCTCTGTTGGGTATTACTCATTAGAGATAGAGTCAGTAGTACTCTAGAATGAGTGTGAGTGTAATAATAGATATGAGCGCGTATTTGTTAGTGAATATAAAATTGTTTTATATTGTGATGATTGGTTTGTTGAGTGGTATATGGATTCTGGTCGGTATAGTCTGTACAACTCTATCGATAGGGATCTCTAAACACTTGTGCAGAACAATTCAACACGATGTTGTTTTAAATTGGGTAAATGAAATAATTTTACCTTGATTATATTTTGTATATAAAGAAAATAATTTTTCAAGAAATTATTGATGTGTTTATATAATTAATTGCTTGGTAGTTGTAAATAATAATAGATATATATATAAGATAATCAAAGTTGTTGAATAAGCTAATAAAAGCAACAATTGTAAAAAGAACAATTGTATAAACTAATGAATTATAAGTATAAAATTATAATTAAAATGAGTTACAATTGTAAGATAATCTTGTATATATATAAGAAGTGAAATTATATAAGAAAAAAGATTTATAAATGTAATTTATAAATAAAAGGAAATTTTGAAAGAATATTTAGCATTGATTCACTATTGTTACTGGGAAATAATAAGGATGATGACTGCAGCATCATCAGTATCATTTTCGAGTTTCTATGTGATGGATTTTCTACAATAATGAATTTAAAATTGAGGTTTTGTTGAAATAAACAAATTTGAAATTAAAATTCAACTTGAAATTGTCAAATATAAGTGAAAAAAAAGGGGTTTTGAACTTATAATATGAGTTGGAAGTTGAATAATAAGTTGTATAACTTATAGAATGAGAAAATGTAAGTAAAACCAATTATTGAAGTGGTTAAACAATTAAGTTAAGTAAAATGAAATACGAATTTGATTGTTGATATGAATTTGACTTAAGTAAAAGTTAAATAGAATTTACTTTAGAATTGGAAACCGAATTGGATTGATAAGTGGAAACTTAAGTTTATTTGAACAAATTATGTTAAATGGAATAGAGTTTGAAATGAATTAGGAGAATACTTAAGTTGAATAGTGGAAGTAAATGTAAATGAAGTTGAATGGAATATAACTTGAATAATGTTGAAAGAATTGATGTTGATATCAAAATAAAATGAATAAAGTGAATTAATGAAATCGTTAAATGATGTGAACTTGAGTTATATAAATGAAGTCCAATTTTATATGTAAAAAGAATTGGCAACTGAATTAAAGTATGGATTGAATGTTAATTAATCGAATGTGAATAAGTTGATATGAAATGATGTATGTAAGTGTAAATTCATTTCGAGCTAGTTGAATAATTGAATGAAAATCAGTTGAATGTTAAATCAATTGGAATTAAAACTGTTGAACCAAATTGAATGTAATGAGAGAAAAATTAATAATTTGGTTTTATTGGATATACATTGGTTGTTAACTTGTTGTTGGTTGATTGTATGTAAATTCATTAAGTGTTAATGAAATTTAATTAGCGCATTTGAAAGCTATGTAATTGAATTCAAATTGAAAGTGAAGTAAATAAATTTGAATAGAATTGAATTTGAGTTGAGTTGAAAGTGAACCAATGTGAATTTAATTAGTGAATGTAACTAATTGAAACGAATGAATTGAATATGCAACTTCAATAATAAACCAAAAATGTATAAGAAGCATGTATTGGAAATTTTGAACTTGAATTGGCAAAATAGTTTGAATGTTGGAATTGGATACTACTACTAGCAGGATATACAGGTATATAATGGATTGGAATTTTGATTTTGAAGTTAAAAATTGAATGACTCGACAGAAAGGTACGTATTTCACTTTTAGTATGAGAATTGATGATTTCCTTCTCCAGCCACTTGGCTTTCTCTTTTCTTTTTGATTCTGAGGGGCCGTAGTGCCATTTTGTAGTCGTACCGATCTAGCCGCGCAAAGGAGACTCTGGCGAAATTTTTCGAAAATTTCGGGTGTTAGAAAATTTTTGAGAAAATTTTGAAAGTTTGAAATTTGAATTTAAATTTGAATTGTTGAGTAAACAATGTTGTTTGAAACCTATAATTGAAGTTAGAAAGCTAATTGAAATGATAGTAAATCTTTAATAAAAAGATTGGTGTTAGAAGGTGGATAAAACTATTAGTTTTGGAAAAATAATAGACGGTTTAGGAATCATTCTCCTTAACTTGCAATTTCGAGGACGAAATTCTTTTAAGGGGGGAAGATTGTAACGACCCAGAATTTCTGATAATTTGAATTTGAGTATTTAATTAATTTTAAATATTAATAAGTGGAATTTTTAAGTAGAATAATTTATTTTTCGAATATTGGATTTAATGGGATAATTAAATCGATAATTTAATAGTGAAATTCCAAAAATAATTAAATATTGGGTTAAATGTGATTGAAAATGATTTGGAAAATTTTGTTTTATCATATTAAAGTTATAGAAATGTTTTAGGACTTTTAAAATTGAATTTGGAATTTATTTGTAAAAATCGAATATTTTAATATTTAATTATCGACTGAAAAATAGCCAATTTTTGAACAGTCTCAGAATTGAACGAAACGAGTTCCATTGGATCCGTAATAGTTAGTTATTATCGGATCTCAATTTTCATAGCAATCAGAGTTGTCGTTTGACCGTGGCAGCTCGAAACGCATCGATATCGTTTTAATTTTAATTCGGCGAGTTAAAATAGCCATTTTTCAAACGGTCTCGGATTTCGACGAAACCAGTTTCATCGGATCCGTAATATGATATTATTGTAGGATTTTAAATTTTAAGTCGTTCGGATATATCGTTTGTCCGGTACAAGCCAAAACGCCTAGAAATCGTTTAAATCGGTTTTAATTTAAATTGAGCGTTTATTGTCGTATCTCACACATACGATGGAATTAGCTGCCAAAACCTGTCCCATTGCGTCCGGAACGTGGAAAAACTTTAGAATCGCCTGTCGGAACGTAAGGATTGGAGTTCGTTTGCATAAGTTATTGAAAAGGAGAATTTTATTATTAAAATAATATTTATAACATATACATTCATTTATATCTTCACTAAACCCTATATGCTCAAGCTAGCCGCCAGTTTATGGTTAATGGCCGAAAAGCAACGATCTTCTTCCTCATTTATCTTCTAATCCGTGCAACGATTCGCGAAACCTTCAACTAGTAAATTGTAGAGCACTCTGAGATCTCGGAATCCAACGGTTATGATCGTTTAACTCGAAGCGGATTGGCGGCAAATCGAGCTGGAAGCACGAAAGTTGCGCACGCAATTCCATGCGCTGGGGTTGACCGAGTTGACTGCTCTTCTGGCCGTGTGTAGCATATGTGATGAGCTTCGATATGGTGCCGATATGATGGGGTTTCGTCGATGTTTGTGGTGTGCGTGATTTAGGGTTTCTTGATGATATGGGTTACGTGCGTTCGAAAATTGCTACCTGGAGGTGGAATCGCGTTTCAAACGGGAGGAACAAAGGTGGGGGGGCCCGCGCGTGTGGGGGGAGGTGAGATGAATATTTTTTTCTTTTTTTTAGTTTAAGTTTAAATTTCAAATCGTGTAACTTCTAAAAGCCATAACTTGTTCATGCGAGGTCCGATTTAGACGAATCAAATTGCGTTGGAATCATATGGACGAGCACTTCGAAATGCAACTGGTTTAGAGTCAATTGGAGCCCATTTGAATTTCGGGTAAAATTAAACGTTCGTTTAATTTTATTCGAAACGAACGCGAAAACGGAAAATAAAATCAAGGTGAGAACTCCTCACTCAATCGAAAGGTTTTGTTTAAAATTTTAAATAGTTAATATTGATTGATAATTGTTGATTGATTGTGGTAGTAGATATAATAGGATATATATTATATATAGCAATATATATATATTGGCATATGTATATATTGAATTTGATTTCCCGCCTCGTATAGCGGATGAGACCCTATTGCGCCGCCTATTAAGCGGATATTTATAAAATCCCATATACCGCGATATTCCACCTCGAAGTGGAATTGGTATTGTGCTAACGTCTGTGGATGCAGGGTAACAGGTTGGAGGGATCCAACTGGATTCCTCACATATTTATTTGTTTATAAATATTATGTTGATTGTTGATAATCATATTGATATATGACACTTATTCCCGTGATTGACCATCTGATGTTGTTGCATCATCGGATTCAAATTTTTAAAAAAATTAAAATAACGGTTTTGAATTTAAAGGGGTTTTAAATCGATTTTTCAAAGAATATGGTTTATTAAAAATTTTGAATTGATTAAATTTTAAAATAAATAGATGGATAAAATTTTATGTTTTAAAAATTTATATTTTTATAAAATATAACTTAAAAGAAATTTTTAACAATAATAGGTTTTTATAAAATAGTTAAATTTGGTTTTTGGGAAGTTATTATTATTAATGGTTTATATAAAGGATTTTATAAATGGATGTTTTTAAATAAAAATTATTGAAGTTATAGGATAAATTTATAAAGTGTTAAGTTGATGTATAACATGAATTTCACTAGGATTTATAGATTAATAAATGTGAAATTTATAAAACGAACGGTTATTGGAAAAATTTAAGTTTATAAGTTATTAACTTATAGAAATGGATTTGGGCATTAAAAAGGGGAATTTTATAGAAATTGTTAATAAATGAAGATTTCATTAGTTGAAATTATTATAAGCCATAAAGAAATCTTGTAAGTGATAAGATTTTAAATTGGTGAAGTTCAAAAGAACGATTTGGGTAAATAGATAATATTATAAGTATTTAACTTATAATATTGATTTTAGTATATAATCGAGTTATGTAAATCGAATTGGACTAATAAAAGGAGATTTCTAAAACGAAGTTTCATAAATAGAAATGGGATGTATGGACATTGTTATAAATCCGAAAAATCAATTTAATTTGATAAATTGAATATGGAATTTGTTAAAGGGGTTGTATTCACTATTTTTGAACGGTGAATGTATTATTTTATTAAATGAACGTGTTTTTGGAAAAGAACGTTCTAAATGGAATTTAAAACTAATTAAAGACGTTTTAAGATATGTTAAGTATCGAAATCATAGATTTCAACATTGATTGTTGAAATAGACGATTTCGAGAAATAGAAGGGAATATTTTGAATAGTAGTGGATTTATGTATCCATTTTTTTATTTCAAATCCATATACTAGTGTTTTTGGGTTGTCGTAACGATGTTTTACGCAACATTCGTTTTTAACCCAAATAAATGTGAATAAAGGAATGTTTTCTTAAAGAGAATGGAATAAATACTTAACTGTGATTTAAGTATATGGAATATTTTCAAATCGTTGAAAATAAATAAATTTGTGAATTACTTATTTTTAAAATAAGCATGGGAATGGTTTTCTAATATGAAATGGAACGGTTTTTGTGAATTCACCTTTAAGGTAATTGAAAGCAAATAACTTGAAATCGATTTGGGAATCGTATGCTAGTAGATGCTTGGAATTTAAATCCACCTTGGAATTTATATATATATGAAGGGAAATTTGTTTAAAAATAAATATTGATTTATTTTGAAGTATGAAAATGAATTTACGGATTTGGGACGTAAATTTAAATTAAATCGGTAAAGATTTATTTGATGATTTGAAATTTGTTTTCAAAGGGTATAAAGGATGAAAAGTAATTTGAAATTAGTTTTCAAATGGTTAAGGTGATTTGAAATTAGTTTTCAAATGGTTAAGGTTATTTGAAATTGGTTTGCAAATGGTTAATGTAATTTGAAATTTGTTTTCAAATGGTTGAGGTGTTTAATTTGAAATGGGTTTTCAAATGGTTAAGTGTGGAAATTATATCGTGAAGGTGTTTTGGTAAAGCAAATAAATTGGGCAATTATTTGGAAATTGTGTATATATATCTTGTAAAGATATTTTGGGACTTAATAATTTTGGAAAAATTATTTGGAATCTGATGATGTGGCGCATCTTTATTGATAGTTAAATAACCGACTATCAATATTTACCCTTGGATGGTATTGATTGTGTTTGTTTGGAATTGAATGCACACTTATTTTTAAAAATAAGCGCTCGCTATTCGGTTTAGCCGGGAGAGGACCTTTGTGTCATATATCCCATTCCGAATATGCGATACGTCGTTTGGATTGCATTTGAAGACCGGTGTTGAAGACCGGGTATTTGTGAAAACGATAGGATGACCTATCGATTGTCTCCGCATTGTTAGCTACGATATGGAGATTTCCTTTGTGATGGGAAATTTTATCGGGATTGTGAATACCCGGATTGCAAGGGCTTCCTTGGAAGTGCCTTCGGTTCTGTTCGAACCCGGAACAGACTTGTATGGTTACATGTCTGACATTACATTTTGAGAGATAGAGCAGATTTCTTTCAAATACATTTCTGTTGGTGGCGGAGAATTTATTCTCTTAGCTTAACACCCTTCTCTGAGACGTACGAGCTCAGAGGTTATGTAGTTGAAGGTTATCAGCGATATTTCCCAATCTGGTAATGTGGCATGCTGAGTGCTGCTGTGTGATGATCATTGGTTGATCGTTTGGATATGATCATTTGTTTGATCATTTATCTTTGTGATTATTGCTTTGGTCATCTGTGGACCCAAAGCATGGCTTTGTTGCACAAAGCGTAGCTTTGTGGACGAGACTTCGTCAGGACCTCACTCCCCGGAAATGGTCGAAACAGGAATATGCGGCAAGGTTATGAGGGTCGCGCCCTTTAGGGTATGTCATTTCCTTCTGGAAAAGGGTGGTATCATGGTATGGAGCCCAGATATTTACTCATGTGGAAACACTATATCTATTTCTGTGTGGTGTTGTTGGTATCGAGCGCTCGGATAAAGGTCCCAAAGGACCGGGGGATGACATATTCGTGTAGTAGTTACCTAGTTACAGAGGTAACCCGGCCTTGTGTTGGCAGAGATCTAACCGTAACGTTAGTTCTCGGGACGTCCCGCCAGAGGCGATCCCATGTGGCAGTAGGAAGTTCCTTAGCCTGACCATTTGTTGGAAATCCATTCATCCAATACGCGCCCTGTACGGTTTTAGTTGTAGAACCTGCCATTTAACATGGCAGCTATAGTAGGCATAGTATCATGGTACCTATGCTGGCTAGGATTTATATTATACTTTCGAAATATTTTCCACTATGCACTAGTAATAATATCAAAGAATTTTTCTCGTAGTAAGCATGTTTGACTATCATAAGGAGAAATCTCCCCCATGTGTGCGTTTGCATTGTGTGTGTGCCGGGAGGCCTTATGGTAGTTTCATTTTCCAAAAAGCATTGCGGATTTCAAAATTTAAACTTTCTTGTTGCGTGTTTAAAGATAAACTGTTTTGAGTTCTCACACCAGTCACATGACTGACCTGGAGTTTATTGTTCCTTTCCTAAACTCTGGGTGCCCACTATTTTCCACACGGGCAGTCTAGAGTTAGGTTATCAGGTTATTCTGGATTCGGGAGTTGCTGTGCAGATGTTGGAGGCGAGCTTGGATAGCGTAGTCTATTATCTATTGTATATAGTATTCTTTCCGCTGTTTTATTGTTGTACACTCTGATGATATGATGTATTGTGATGTATGTATAAAATGTATAGTTCTTTTGTTTTAATGATATTCATTTATCTATTATATGTTGTTCCGCTGCGATTGTGAGATTCTGATATTGTTTCTCGTTCTGTTACTTGTTTTTCTGTTTTCTCTTCTCTTTCTTTTCTTTCTTCTTCTACCTCTTTCTTCTTCAAAAACTCTAACGGTTCGATTTTTCGGCAACGAAAAATCGCGATCGTTACAATTATATACTTGAATCAATATTTCATGACATTCGAATTTTCCAGAAAATGAAGTTACCACTGCAAAAATTTGATTTTTCCATCTATATACATTTTTATGTCATGAAACTATTTTTAAGTTATCATTCGTACTTAAACACAGCAAATTTATTTTAAAATCAAAGCCTAATATTGATTAGGGAAGAAGAATTTGAATTTTTATGTTGTCTGATACTCTGTAATGTAACAGAGAAGAGATATTACTGATATATGCATATACCCAGAGCAATGGCAACATAAATTCAAATTTAAATAGCTGTTGTTACTCACCTTCCAGATCATGTTGACTCCAGGAGTTTACAAGTTGAAGCTTCCTTGATATCTGATGTTTAAATTTAAGTTTGTTCTAACTTTTAAAATGATATTCATTTAGATTCTCTCGGCTTTTAGTAAATGAGCTGAGATGAAGTTGAGGTATATAGAGATGAGTTGTACAGGTTAATATTATTTGTACAGGTGCTAGTATGTTCTTTTTGTACTTTTTATTTTATAAAGCATGCCTGCAGTGATGTTGTATTATATAGTTTGTGGTGTATTAGAGGTATGGCTGAGATGTTTGTATCATGGGTTGAGATGATATGGTGGTGGCTATGCAGATTTGTTTTGGCTGGGAGGATATACTTTGTGTGCTTAGAGATAATATTATGTACTTTCTTGTTTTCATATTTGTTTACATCTTTATTTCATATTTAAATGTTGTTTCTTTTCTTTTCTTATGGCTTAATAACATAAATAAATTTCTATTTTATTATGTTTATTTCTTTTATTTTATCCGTGTTCATACTTATTGCCTACTAATATTTTATTACTTTGTATATTCTAGATAATGTGTTGTTTTAAATTTAGCAAATTTGTTTATTTTATTTTAAAGACTTCATTTTGAATTTTAAAATCAATTTATCAATAAATTTCACCATTTTTAAATCATTTAGTTAAAACAATAACTCAAACTTAATATATGTACATATATACATATATATTCATATTATGGTAAATCCATTTACTTGAAATTTAAATCCAAATCACATATGTACAATATTTAAATTCATATGATTTAATTTTTTTTTTCTTATTTGAATTTGGGGAAACTCGAATCAATTTACTAATAAATTTTATAGATTTTAAATTCAAAAATTAATTTAATTATCAATTTAAATTTAGTAAAAATTCAGGATCGTTACATTTTTGATAAATAAATCTCGATCCCGGTCTCTTCGGAACGATCAGCGCGTTTGGCCAATATTGATAGTCGATGATTTAACTATCAATTAATATTCACAAACAACCACCATCCAATAAATAATTTCCCAAATTATTTATTAATCCCAAAAATATCTTCACAAGATATATTTCCACTTTTCAAACCCTTTTGAAAACAGTTTCAAACTATCTTCCTTTTTCAGAATAAATTTCAAGTATTTTCTATTTCCACTGGAATCACCAAGCACAAAACTTTAGATTTTTAAAATAATTTAAAACGCTTTACTTTGAAATATACTTTAAAATATTTATTTAAAAAAAACTACTTCAATAATTTATTAAAAATACATACTATATGAATATTTGAAAATAAGTTACTTTATAAAATATTAAACCAGGTTTCCACTTTTTTAAAACAAAATACTAAGTCACTTTTAAATAATTACTATGATAATAGATTTGATAAATATTTACTTTAGAGTTTAAACAATTAGAAATTTTAAATTTCCTAAAGCATGCTTTTTTTTAAAACAAGATTAAAACCGTTATCTTATATTTAAAAATTTACTTTGAATGTACTTGACTATCCAGAGAAATATACTTCTCTTTACATTCTTCTTTAAACTTCAAATTTCAAACACTTGAATCAATTTCCGAATTGATTTCAAATTTACTCCCTTTTATTCCAAATCCATTAATTTCAGATTTTATTCCTTAATTATGATTTAAAATACTTTTAACTGAAAATACCAATTTTAGATTTCTCAAATTACTTCTTAATCCTTTTAAATAAATTTAAACTTTAAATTTTAAAATAATTCTTTAATTCCTTTAAAATAATATCACTCAATTTTACAATTCATTAATTTCTGTTTATTCAAAAATCTTTTTCTTTTCATACTCGAAGTTATTTATTAGTATTTTAATATCACTTCCATTTCTTTTCAATTCATTTATTTATTCAATTTTTCTATAATTATTTCGCATACAAATTCACTTCTTTTATTTTCTTTCCAAAATCCAATTTATATATTTTTGGTAACTCATTATACCCAAATATATCCAATCAAACCATAACATTCAATATTCCAATGTAATTCATCATAGCATATCAAATAATCTCAACAGAGAATATTAAATAATTTAAATAAATGTTGAGGAATCCAGTTGGATCCCTTCAACCTATTTTCCCTGCATCCACAGACGTTAGCACAACATAAAATACCAATTCCACTTCGAGGTGGAATATCGCGGTATATGGGATTAATATAAATCATTCGCTATTATGCGGCGCATAGGGTCTAATCCGCTATAAAATGCAGGAAATCAAACATTCCAAGATATACTACATACTACTATATATAATATAACACACCAAACCCAATCAATCAATCAATTATTCAAATTTGACCATTTAAATTAAAATTAAAATTCAGCTGAGTGAGATTAACTCACTTTTGATTTTGCAATCCAATCTAATCCCGACTTGATTTCTTCACAATTTGGACCTTGAATAAATAATTTACATTTAATTAATATTCGAAATAAACTCGAACAATTCAATCCACCATTTTAAAGTTTTAAATTCAGCTAATGATTTAGCTTTAAATTGATGATTAAATTTAAAAAAAATTCTTTCGAATAATTCTCTTAGTATAAAAATAAATTTCAATAGTTTTAATCAAATAAATTAATCACCAAACTCTTAGTTTAATGGTAAAGTAGCAAAATAAAAATATGTAAATGTAAATTTATGTCTTTACGAACTACAAATATATGTACCTTTATAGATTTGATAAAAATAATCTAACTTATTTAAATTCTTTCAACGTTTAAAATCTCTTTTTATTTGTCAAAATCTTCTATATATATTAATATTATCTGTTTATTGTCAATCTATCTAAAATAGAAATCTTAAACCTTACTATAAAAATAATTTTTCTATTAAGCTATGCTATCTCAATATAAATTATTTAAATTAAAATAAAATCAAAATACCTTACAGTAAATTCTTATTTTCAGTTCCTTTTTTTCTCAGTATATATATAAATTTTTATTCAATATTAAATTATAAACAGGAATAGATACCACACTGCTAAAAACCCTAACCTGCCTCTACGAAGCCTCATGGCCAACCCAGTCCCCGATCGAACTCGCCGATCCCCCTCCTCCTACACTCGCGATTTCGAACCTTCCCTTTTCTTGCCTCCACGCGCGCGAGTTCGCGAGTCTCCCCTAGCACTGCCGCCCAGCCTTGCCTCGCGATGCCCCTTCCTACGCTGCCGCCTCCCAAATCTGCGATCGACCTCGAGTATGCCTCTCGAACGAAGCTCGCGATTCCAAGCCTCGCTTTATTTTTTCCAATCGGCTCATGCTAAAGAACTGCAAAGGAGGAATTCGCGGTTTCGAATCGCTTATGGGTAGAGGAGAAAGAAAGGTGCGCGAGCTTAGGGTTTGGAGTGGAAGCAGCGTGGAAAAATTTGAATCTAGGTACGAATGGTAGAGGAGAGCGGCCATTTATTTGGGAAAAACAATTTCGTTACTTTTTTTTCCTTTCTAAAAGAAGATGGGAAGGGGTTCGGCTGTAATTATTAAAGAGGGAAGCGTGTGTGAGAATACTCGCTACAGTGCTTTTGAAAGTGAAAGGTAAAAGTATCGATGTGAAGGAAATTCAACTGAGGTTGATTTGGGGTTTTATTTATTTATTATTTTATATTACTTTAAATTCAAATTTGAATACAAATAATCTCGACTTACGTAGCCTAAAATCACGAACTCCTATCGAGGCGTGCCGCTAGGCGTTTATAATGTTATACACCTATTCCGAACGTAATGGAAAAGGTTTCGAGTCCTAATTCGATCGTATGGAGAAGATAGATTTTGGATCAGTTATTATATTGAATTTTCGATAAAAATTTCAACGCGTTTACTTATCGTACGCTCACACAATAACTCCGATCAATACGAAATTTGAAATCCGATAATAATACAATATTACGGATCCAATGGAACTGGTTTCGTTGAATTCCGAGACCGTGCCTCGGAAGGCTATTTTCAAATTCAATTTAAAACGATAAATTTTCAAAACTGAACAAAACAGTGTTAAATTAATTTTTAACACTTTTATTATCTTCAGTATTATCAATATAAATTTTATAAGCCTTCAAATTATTTTTAACAGGCTTAAAACTCCATATTCAATATTTTACCCAACTTCAAATTGTTTAATTTAATAATTTAATTATCAAATAAATAGTGATATTTGAATTCAAATATAAAATTAACTTTTAAATATTTATAATTAATTTAAATATTCCAATTTTAAAGGATTAAAAATCCGGGTCGTCACATTCCTCCCCCCTTAAAAGAATTTCGTCCCCGAAATTACTAGTTAAGAGGAATGGTCCAATACCCGTTTACTTTTCCCAAAACCAAACAGTTTTATCAACTTGCCATAACATATCTTTTATTAAAGACCCACTTTCATTCTTACTAACTTCCCAAACACCCCCATAGTTTTCAAACTAAACTATTTGCTTAATCATTCAAGTTTCAATTTAAAACCAAAATTTGAATTATCAAAATTTTCTCAAAAATTTTCTAACTCTCTAAATTTCCGAATTTTTTTGCCAGTGTCTCCTTTGCGTGGCTAGCTTGGTACTACTACAAAATGCCTCTGCGGGCTCCCAAATTCCAAAAGAAAACAAAAGCCAAGTGGCTAAATCAAAAACCCAATCAAATTTCATATAGAAATTTAAACACATACCTTTTTGCCGAGCAATTCAAATTTATCTTCTGGAATCAAAACCAATTTTCCTTCTCCTTTATAATATCTGTATATCCTACATAGCAATAATATCCAATCACAACATTCAAAAACATTTTATCGACTTCCTTACAAAATGTCAATATTTATTCATTCAGTATTAACTTAGAATATATTTGTAATATCAATTTCCAATTAAGAATTCCCCATTCCTTTCTTAAGTTTTGTATAAGCGTTTTATATGCTTCTTTATTTATTTTCACTTTACCACTTTAGTTTACATCTATTTCTATTCAAATTAGTTTTTCCCATTTCCATATGAATTCAATTTTATCGTCAACTCTGAATATTGAATTTTATCTTCCATTTATACTGATTCATATCATTATTTTAAAGTAGTTTTTATTACCTAATTCATTTCAATTTCAAATTTGAAATCGTTTTGTCGCTGACTAAATTTTTTTTTTTTCAAAAATTTTTCTAACTCCCAAAATTTCCGAATTTTTTTGGCAGAGTCTCCTTTGTACGGAGGAGCTTTTGCAATTTGACAAGAGATATAAATATATATACATCGACCCACATGGTCGGAAAAGCCAAAAACAGTTCATATTTCCTATTTTTATTGCGTAGGCGTACCTTATTTAGCATTTTTAAGCAAGCGGCTTATTATTTTAGCATTTTGCACAACCAAATCTAGTCAAACGGCTTCCCGGTACCTGCACTTACTCAATTCAAACATATAAGTACTAAATATATGCAATTTATTAACATTTCACTTGCTTTCAATAGCTAACACATAAATTTCACATATAATGCACGTTATATAATTTCCATAAGCACATATAAGGTTCCAACACTTATTACAATTGTTTACAACCAATTCTCAAACCATTCCATTTAATTTATGTGATTTACAATTTATTCGCTTATATTTAATTCATTCTAAGCAAAACAACTTATATTCATTCCAATAGATTTCAAAATCATCATACTTCACTTCTAATAACTCATAGAATTTTATATAATCTTGTGTACATCAAAAGACTCATTTTCTTATGCAATTCGACAATATTAATGTGAATAAATAATTACTTAAGCTTTATAACCATTTAAATTGATTCTAACTCAATTTACACTTAATCCCATCCTATTTTAACTTATTCACAACTTTCCATTGCATTTTCTTTCATTTCTTAAAAGTTTGATTCCAAACCATTTTATCAAACTCGACAACTAATATTAAATACCCATCGCACAATTTACTTAAGTTACTTATTTTGTTCAAACTATTTCACCCAATAACTTAAGTTTATTCTATTCCTCCAACTTCCGTTTAAATCTTTGATTTGATTTTTCCTTTGATCAAATCCCAACTATTTTACTAATTTATTCGATTAGTTTATTCTTTTATCCATTTTTAAATTTTATTAACATTAACAATTCATTATTGAATTTAGTAATAATAAGGTCATTCAATTTATGCTTGAGTTGGATTTTTTTTTCTTTAAAACCATTTTATTTAATTTCCTTGAGTTCAATCTTACTTAATATCACAAGTTTGGATTTTTCCAGAATACCAATACTTTTATTCTGGCTTACTTATTTCCCTTTTAAATTTTTATAAGCTACTCACTTATTAATATTCATTCTTCCCCATCTATTTACAATCAATTATATTCACATTTTACTTTTAACTAGGGGTTATATATATATATTTTTTCAATGCTTTTCAATTCTTTTATAAGCTTCCGAAGCTTATTTATTCTAATTCAATACTTACTTAATTTACATTTATTTGTTTGAGTAGAATTTTATTCCATTCAATATTATCTATAATTCGACCGAATTCATTTAAGTTCAGTTTTATTCCAACTCAACTTCAGTTAAATCTAGTTACATACCATTCTTTTAAGTTTTATTAAGCAAGGACTTAATTCCATTTAATATCATTCATGGCACAACTGACTTTTGATTCAATTCAATCCAAATTTAACTAAATTTTATTTCTCAATATATGAGTTCAAAACTTATTTATTTATTTAAAATTTATATTGCTCATTTGAGCCATTTCATCTTATAACCAAATTTCAGGTTATATATATAACACTTACTATCTTAAGGTATAAATTTTCATTTCACAATTATAATCATTTTACCTTTTAGCTTTATATCCAATTTAATTCAATTTCAATTTCAATTTTATTTAACTTATCTCAAGTTAAATTCAAGTATATTTTCTTCACTTTCATTCACTTAAGTTAAATTTTAATTCCCGGATTAAAATTTTCAATTTCTTCCTATTAATATCAAATTTACTTTATAAGTTCAATAGTTGATTCATTTAAACTTTTCACATTCTTTAAATAGAATTTCTTAGAATTCAATTGTCCGGTTCATTTCCAAAACCATTTTGAGATGATAACGACACATACCCTCTTGGTATATCAAATCGAATCTCCGGATTCCAAACACTTGTTTTTACCAAAACAAAATTTCCTTTTGAAATTTCTAAACAACTTGTATACCCAACAAGCCCAAACAATATCATAACCAACTATCCTGGTAGCAAATCCATCACTTTAGAAACTCGAAAATGAATACTGATGATGTGACCATCATCATCAGGATTATTTTCCAGCGACTGAAGTGAGTTCAATGCTTTTATCTCTTTTAAAACCCTTCAAATATTTTTAAATTCCAAATCTCTCTAGATTTCAAATCTGATTTAAAAATATTTCTCAATATATATTATTTTTCCCAACTTTTTTAGAATCATTATCAAATTCAAAGGAATCTAAATTTCCAGATTCCAAATCCTAAGTCCTTTAAATTTATATTTAAACATTACTTTGAAATTTTATCTTGTTTTAATTATTAATCACACTATAATTCACATTTATAGTTTACATTTACAAATCTCAATTGTATACAAATTGATTTCTTAGTTTTTAATTATGGTTTCAATATCTTATTCAATTATAATTCACATTTACAAAGCCCATTTATTTATTAATTTATTCCTTAATCTCTGGTTATTATTTTCAATTTCTCATTTAATTTTACACATTGATGATAATAATTTAATATTATCATTCCTAACAACCAAGCATCCATATATAACTATAGCAATTTACGAAAAATCATTTCTTTTATATACAAAAATAATTTGGGTAAAATTATTTCATTTACCCTATTTAAAACAATACTGTGTCGGTTTATCTTATTTAAGAGTTTAGAAATCCCTATCGATAACATGGCATCCCACACATCGACTAGAATTCATAAACACTAAACCGATAAATCAACACAATATAAAACAAATTTTATATTCACTAACAAATACGCGCTCATACCTATTAATACACTCAAGCTCATTCTAGAGTACTATGGACTCTATTTAATGAGTAATTCCCACCAGAGCCAAGGTTATCACCAACCTAAGCTCTGATACTAAGTGTAACGACCTGCAAATCCGCACCCCTTGAGTCAATACTATTCTACATAAATAAACTCAAGTTGAACAGAAATACGAACCATTAGGGTTAAAGAAAAAGAGGTAGAAGAAGAAAAATAGAAAACAACATCAGAATCTAACCATCGTAGCGAAATAAAATATAATATATATTCAATAATCTTTACACAAAGGAAAAACTATATCTGTTTATACATACATTATCAGAGTACATCATCAGAGTTCAACATTAATAACATACAACCGGATACACAGCAGAATAATAATCAAATACGAAAGTACGTATCGCCATCCAGCTCGTCTCCTGAGCTTCACAACATCATATCCTGTATCCTATAATACTCGGTCTGACCCGAGCATTACAGCTAAATAACACCCGAGTCAGTCTGGAATACCAGCGTGAGAAAATCACATTCAAAGTGATTGTTAAAGTTTCAAAATCCTTTGAAAACAAAAGCATCTCGTAAGACCACGCCACAAATAAACATGTCGGGTTTTTACCTTACGATAGCTAAAACATTTCTTATTAAAATCCTCTGATATTATAATAGGGTCTATATACAAATACTTATTAAAATAGCCGAAATTGTTACATGATTAAATTCCAGCTACTAGCCACAGAGTGGGTAATACAAACAAAACTCGTACAAGGCTCGTAGGGAGAATGGTGTTCCAACTAATGACTAGGCACTGGGGTAACACCTGTCACAGTACGTGGCCTAGATCATAGTACCGAGGATCACTCCCGACCCCCTGCAACACAAGACCGGGACTACCTCATACTGGATAATCCCGAGTAAGGTCACCCCAAAGTTGGGATTAACAACCGCACCACTAAGCCGAAATAAAAAGGGACATCTAGACAGGGATGACCTCATCCTGAATGGGTGCTACCCACCTAGCCTTGCTGCATAGCCCCTGATTTTCAGTCATTCCCGGTTGATGAGGCTTGAGGCTAAGCGTTACCTTTTTAGAACATATCCCTTAGAATGCCCATCGTCCACTTGACGATGTCCCGAAAGCATTCATCCATACAAGTCCATCCTGGGTTCGAACGGAACCGAAGACACTATTCCTACTACATCCATTTTGGAAATATCCTCAGGATTAGTAGCGACTAGCCCTTGCACTTCATCGCTCCATCTTCGACTCTGAACTCGTTTTTCACGAAAACGAACAAACTGGATCGAAGTGGTTTTCGAGAAATAAATCTCGATCCCGGTCTCTTCGAAACGATCAGTGCATTTAGCCAATATTGATAGTCGGTGATTTAACTATCAATTAATATTCACAAACAACCATCAACCAATAAATAATTTCCCAAATTATTTATTAATACCAAAAATATCTTCACAAGATATATTTCCACTTTTCAAACCCTTTTGAAAACAGTTTCAAACTTTCTTCCTTTCTCAGAATAAATTTCAAGTATTTTCTATTTCCACTGGAATCACCAAGCACAAAACTTTAGATTTTTAAAATAATTTAAAACGCTTTACTTTGAAATATACTTTAAAATATTTATTTAAAAAAAACTACTTTAATAATTTATTAAAAATACATACTATATGAATATTTGAAAATAAGGTTACTTTATAAAATATTAAACTAGGTTTCCACTTTTTTTAAAACAAAATACTAAGTCACTTTTAAATAATTACTACGATAATAGATTTGATAAATATTTACTTTAAAGTTTAAACATTTAGAAATTTTAAATTTCCTAAAACATGCTTTTTTAAACAACTTTAAAACCTTTATCTTATATTTAAAAATTTACTTTGAACGTACTTGGCTCTCCAGAGAAATATACTTCTCTTTACATTCTTTTTTAAACTTCAAATTTCAAACACTTGAATAAATTTTCAAATTGATTTCAAATTTACTCCCTTTTATTCCAAATCCATTAATTTCAGATTTTATTCCTTAATTATGATTTAAAATATTTTTAACTGAAAATACCAATTTTAAATTTCTCAAATTACTTCTTAATCCTTTTAAATAAATTTAAACTTTAATTTAAAATAATTCTTTATTTCCTTTAAAATAACATCACTTAATTTTACAATTCATTAATTTCTGTTTATTCAAAAATCTTTTTCTTTTCATACTCGAAGTTATTTATTAGTATTTTAATATCACTTCCATTTCTTTTCTATTCATTCTTAATTTATTCAAAATTTCTATAATTATTTCACATACAAATTCACTTCTTTTATTTTCTTTCCAAAATCCAATTTATATAATTTTGGTAACTCATTATACCCAAATATATCCAATCAAACCATAGCATTCAATATTCCAATATAATTCATCATAGGATATCAAATAATCTCAACAGAGAATATTAAAAAATTTAAATAAATGTTGAGGAATCCAGTTGGATCCCTCCAACCTGTTTTCCCTGCATCCACAGACGTTAGCACAACATAAAATACCAATTCCACTTCGAGGTGGAATATCGCGGTATATGGGATTAATATAAATCATCTGCTATTATGCCGCGCATAGGGTCTCATCCGCTATAAAATGCGGGAAATCAAACATTCCAAGATATACTATATACTACTATATATAATATAACACACCAAATCCAATCAATCAATCAATTATTCAAATTTAACCATTTAAATTTAAATTAAAATTCAGCTGAGTGAGATTAACTCACTTTTGATTTTGTTTGCAATCCAATCCAATCCCAACTTGATTTCTTCACAATTTTAACAACTCGAATAATTCAATCCACCATTTTAAAATTTTAAATTCAGCTAAGATTTAGCTTTAAATTAATGATTAAATTTTAAACAAATTTTCTTTCGAATAATTCTATTAGTACAAAATAAATTTCAATAGTTTTAATAAAATAAATTAATCACCAAACTCTTAATTTAAAGGTAAAGTAGCAAAATAAAATTATGTAAATGTAAATTTATGTCTTTACGAACTACAAATATATATACCTTTATAGATTTGATAAAAAAAATCTAACTTATTTAAATTCTTTCAACATTTAGAATCTCTTTTTATTTGCCAAAATCTTCTATATATATATTAATATTATCTATTTACTGTCAATCTATTTAAAATAGAAATCTTAAACCTTACTGTAAAAATAAATTTTCTATTAAGTTATACTATCTCAATATAAATTATTTAAATTAAAATAAAATCAAAATACCTTACTGTAAATTCTTATTTTCAGTTCCTTTTTTTTCAGTATATATATAAATTTTTATTCTATATTAAATTATAAATATGAATAGATACCTCACTGCTAAAAACCCTAACCTGCCTCTACGAAGCCTCACGGCCAACCCAGTCCCCGATCGAACTCGCCGATCCCCCTCCTCCTACACTCACGACTTCGAACCTTCCCTTTTCTTGCCTCCACGCGCGCGAGTTCATGAGTCTCCCCCAGCACCGCTGCCCAGCCTTGCCTCGCGATGCCCCTTCCTATGCTGCCGCCTCCCAAATTGCGATCGACCTCGAGTATGCCTCTCAAATGAAGCTCACGATTCCAAGCCTCGCTTTATTTTTTTCGATCGGCCCAAGCTAAAGAACTTCAAAGGAGGAATTCGCGGTTTCGAATCGCTTATGGGTAGAGGAGAGAGAAAGGTGCGTGAGCTTAGGGTTTGGAGTGGAAGCAGCGTGGAAAAATTTGAATCTGGGTATGAATGGTAGAGGAGAGTGGCCATTTATTTGGGAAAAATCAATTTCGTTACTTTTTTTTTTCCTTTCTGAAAGAAGATGGGAAGGGGTTCGGCTGTAATTATTAAAGAGGGAAGCGTGTAGGAGAATACTCGCTATAGTGCTTTTGAAAGTGAAAGGCAAAAGTATCAATGTGAAGGAAATTCAACTGAGGTTGATTTGGGGTTTTATTTATTTATTATTTTATATTACTTTAAATTCAAATTTGAATACAAATAATCTCGACTTACGTAGCCTAAAATCATAAACTCCTATCGAGGCATGCCGCTAGGCGTTTATAATGTTATACACCTATTCTGAACGCAATGAAAAAGGTTTAGAGTCCTAATTCGATCATATGGAGAAGATAGCTTTTGGACCAGTTATTATATTGAATTTTCGATAAATATTTCAACACGTTTACTTATCGTACGCTCTCACAACAACTCCGACCAATATGAAATTTGAAATCCGATAATAATACAATATTACGGATCCAATGGAACTAGTTTCGTTGAATTCCGAGACTGTGCCTCGGAAGGCTATTTTCAAATTCAGTTTAAAACGATAAAATTTCAAAACTGAACAAAACAATGTTAAATTAAATTTTAACACTTCTATTATCTTCAGTATTATCAATATAAATTTTATAAGCCTTCAAATTATTTTTAACAGGCTTAAAACTCCAGATTCAACATTTTACCCAACTTCAAATTGTTTAATTAATAATTTAATTATCAAATAAATAGTGATATTTGAATTCAAATATAAAATTAACTTTTAAATATTTACAATTAATTTAAATATTCCAATTTTAAAGGCTTAAAAATTCCGGGTCGTCACAGGAAGAAGCCATGGATAAAAAGAGTGTGAAGTGCTTTAACTGCGACCGGGTTGGGCATTATAAGAATCAATGTTCAGAACCAGTAACGGTGGACATAGGAAAAGTCTTTGTTGTTGGACCATCCTCTGCTAAGCCAATTGCCGGTGAGAAAGGAAAGATTGTGATGCAAGGTACGCTTTTAGTGCACAGTCCACCAGTTAGGATAATATTTGATGCCGGTGTATTGCATTCATTTATATCTCAGTGTTTAGTTGATAGGTTATGTTTAGAACCCATATACCTTGTTACTTCCTTAAGGATTGAGAATCCTATAGAAGGGTATGCAAATCTGGGAATGAGATGTGACCAGTTAGAACTTTATTTGTTAGGTCATAAGTTTGCATGTAATTTGTATGTTTTCGATTTCGTAGACTTCTGAATCATTTTGGGTACTCTGTTAGTCATACTCGAATTATATTCTCAGTAAAGGATTTTGACTGGAGTGCTTGTACTCCGTTGAGTTCTATGGAACTAGAAAAAGAGTTAAGTTAGGTTAGGGTAGTGAGAGAATTTACATAAGTTTTTGAGCTGGTTATAGGATTACCATCAAAATGAGCCGTTAAGTTTCGAATAGATCTTGTGCCCGGTGCAAAACCTATAGACCACCTAGCAGTATGACACCTACCGAGATAAAGGAATTGAAGTGCAACTAGTGAATTTAAAAGAAAAGAATTTTATTAGACTAAGCAGTTCGTCTTGGGGAGCGACAGTGGTATTCAAGAAGAAACCAGATTGGTCGTTAAGGATGTGTATCGACTATCGTAAGTTGAACGAGAAGACGACTAGGAATATGTATCCTTTGCCGAGAATCGATGACTTATTTGATTAGTTGTGCGAAGCAGAGTATTTTCCCAATTGGATTTTGTGATGAGTTTCCATCAGCTAAGAGTGGCATATGACAGCATTCTGTTGATAACATTTCAGACTAGGTATGGTTCATGCGAGTGGTTAGCAATGCCATTCGGGTTAAAGAATACACCGGCTTTCTTCGTGGATTTCATGAACCGAGTTTTCCAGGAGTACTTGGATAGGTTAATATTGGTATTTATAGATGACATTTTAGTGTACTCTAAAGATGAAAGAGGGCACGAGGATCATCTTAGAGTATTGCTTGAGTGGCTAACGCAGTATCAGCTGAAAGCGAAGTTCCCCAAGTGTCATTTCTGGAAGAAAGAGGTTAAGTTTCTTAGTTATGTAGTTTCAGACAAGGGTTTGTCAGTCGATCCAGATAAGATCGAAGCTATTAATAACTGAAAGAGACCAGAGATGGTGATTTAGATTAGAATTTTTCTTGGACTTGCTGGCTATTACCAGAGATTCATTAAGAATTACTCCCAAATAGCAGCCCCTTTGGCTAAGTTAACTTTGAAAAATGCGAAGTTTATTTGGTCTGACAAATGTGAGCAAGCCTTCCTTAAGTTAAAGCTTTCGTTGACCAACATGCCTGTGTTAGTGGTTCTAGACGAAAACCAAGGGTTGGTGGTGTATGCCGATGCATGCAGAAGCGGATTAGGAGCTGTGTTGACGTAGAAGGCTGAAGTCATTGCCGACGCTTCACGGCAGCTTAGACCGCATGAGGCCAGATCCTATTCATGATTTAGAGTTGGCTGCACTGAACTTTACATTGAAGATATGGAGACATTATCTCTTAGAGGAGAGATTTGAGCTACATACAGATCATAAGTCCTTAAGATATTTATTCTCTCAGAAGGAATTGAATACGACATGGCAGAGGTGGCTGGAGTTTTTAGCAGCATATGATTTTGGTATAGAGTATACGCTTCGAAAAGGAAATAAAGTAGCAGATGCTCTTAGCATAAAATATAAGAATGTGGTGTTAGCTATGTTGACAGAATGGAAAGATTTAGATGCTTTGAGTACTTGTAGTGTGCAATTAAGATCGACTGCTAGTTCTAGTTAGAGCACTGCCATGTTATCATCTTTGGAACTTCGACTAATATTGATCGAAAGGATGGCTTCTATGTAGAAAAACCCATTATTAGAAGAGAAGATTAGAAGGCTTGAGGTTGGATCGAAGATCAATGATTTAAAAAAATTTAGTCTTGACCAGAGGTGATGGTTGAGAAAGAAGAGATGGTTGTGTGTTTCGAATGTTGAGGACTTAAGGAAAGAAGTTCTTAGGGAATGTCATCGATCTAAATTCACGATTCATCCTAGAGGAACCAAGATGTATCAGAATATGAAGAGGAGCTTCTACTGGGAAGGTATGAAGAAGGATGTTGGCTTGTGGGTTTGGCAGTGGGTGAATTGTCAACAAGTGAAGGATGAACGTTAGAAGCCGAGTGGGTTGCTTCGACGTTTAGGGATACCAGTTTGGAAATGGGATTCGATATCCATGAATTTTATAAATGCGTTGCCAAGGTCGAATAGAGGAAATGAAAGTATATGGGTCATAATGGACAGGTTGACCAAGAGTACTCATTTCATTCTAGTTAAGTTAACCAAGATGGCACCTGTTTCAGCTAAGTAGTTTGTGAAGAACATTGTTAGACTACATGGAATTCCTAGTAGTATAGTAAGTGATAGAGATTTCTTATTCACTAGCGAGTTCTTGAAGAGTCTATATGAGACTTTGGGTACCATGCTCAAGATGTACTGCATATCACCCTCAGACGGATGGGTTGACAGAGAGAGTCCATAAGGTACTCGGGGATTTGTTAAGAGCTTGTTTATTTGACTTTGGTGGATCTTGGGAAGATCATCTACACTTGGTTGAGTTTTCCTATAATAACAGTTATTAGAATAGCATAGGAATAGCGCCTTTTTAAGCTTGTATGGAAGGCCATGCAAATCACCAGCATATTGGTTGGAGACAGATTAATCTTGGGTCCAGATCTAGTTAGAGAGGTGACATAAAAGATTGAGTTGTTCTGAGGAAGGATGAAGGAAGCTCAGCCTAGATAGAAGAGTTACACAGACAAGAAGCGTAAAGATCTAGAAATCTTAATTGGAGATAGAGTATTCGTTAAGGTATCACTGATGAATGGTGTGGTATGGTTTGGAAAGTCAGGGAAACTGGCATCGAGATATGTTGGTCCGTTCCTAATTATAGAGAGGACTGGAAAGCTTGCATACAGAGTAGATTTGCCAAGCAGTATGGCAGGTTTCCATAATGTATTTCATATATCTCATCTTCATAAGTATGTGCATCATCCAAAGACTACTATTCCTCCGATAGAGTTGGAAGATTTGAGTGTAGAATCGAATTTGACTTTTGTAGACAACCAGTTTGGGTTATAGCGAAAGATGAAAAGAGGTTAAGAAACAAAAGGGTCAAGTTGGTGAAAGTTCAGTGGAGCGACAATAAGGACTGTACTTGGGAGACAGAAGATGGAATTAGAGATACTTATCCTGATCTGCTGTGAGGGTATGTTCTATATTTCCTTTATATAGACTGTGGCTAGTCAGGTAGGCTAGTATGGTAGTTATGAGATGTTAAAGATGATAGCTATGCTTAGTATTTAGTCCTTACTGAATTTTGAGGACCAATTTCTTTAAGAAAGGGAGCCTGTAGCACCCTTACTTTTAAATAACATTATTCATGAGATTTAATTAGATAAATTAAATAGAATAATGTACAGAATAGAATGATAAGGGGATTGATATTTGAAAACTAAATAGAGGCAGTGCTTAACTATATAAAATTAAAAGAATGAGTGAATGGAATGGTTTTATAAATTAACTAATAAGAGAATAAGGCAAGGTCATTATGGGAAATAGCCGTCCACCATAACTCTTAACCACTAAACCCTTATTCCCAACTTCATTTCATATGTTCATAATTCAAAAACATAAGAAAAGAGGAGTTCAAAGTGGGCCAAAACCTAGGGGAAAAGGATATTAAAAATTAACTAAAGCTTAATATTCAAGAAAAGGAGGATTGATCAAAATCAAATCTCGAGTTCCTTATTCAAAGCAAGGTGAATAATAATCAATACATTTTCATTTTTAAAAAGCATTTGATTTTGGGTTTTAAGTTTAAGACCTTTATGATGATTTTAATGTTGATATGCTTAGCTTACATGATATGTTTGATTCAAACAAGTATGTTTGATAAATATTTTATTTGATTTAAAGGCTAAAATCATATATATTAGGTTTTGAGTGCCATAAGGATTTAATATGTTATGTAAAACATTATTTTGGAGATGTGTTTAAATTTTCGTTATAATCCAAGCCATGGGTAATTTATTATGAATTGTTGAAAGAATAAATAATTATTTGGGTTTAAAAATTTATTTCGGCTATTATATAAAAGATTTTGGGTATGAAATTTATATAGTTAAAAAATATATTAGAAGTGAATTTTGATGATTTTCCTAAGTGATTTACTATGGAAATTAAATTAATAATGTTGGAGGACTTAAATATCTTAATTGTTTTTATAAAGAGTATGGCTTCTTTGTTAATTCTTTTTATTTATTCTAGATGAATTCGGCAATCTTTAAGAAAAGATTTTGGTAAAGTTTATGAAAACCAATCAAATTTTTACAAATAGGTAAGTTAGTTAAAAAGCATTTACTTAAAAAGACAATAAAACAATTTTGCATAGATTTACCGTTTCGCCACTTCCTGTCGCAACCTTTCGACCCCATACCTCTGCCCCCAGCTAAGTCAAAACCAATACACATGGTATCAATGCTTTGGTACATTGTGGTGTGGAGAAAGGAGGCATGTATAGAGTCGAAACCATGCTTTCGAAGGGGTCGAGGCCATTTTAAACAGCTTTTGAAGGCCTTCGTTTTGCTTTCGAAAGAGATGCCTCTTGCCCTGCTTTTAATGGATGCTTTCAAAATGGTATTTTTGGTCCAAGTCGAAACCTTGTTTCCATCTTTATACTTTTAGAATAGGTTAAAAGTTTTCAATGAGTTCGAAAGGCAAGCTTTTGTTTTATAATTATAACAAGCCACTTCCCAATGCTTTCGAAAGGGCTCTATCAATCATTTAAACTAAAGATTTTAAAGGCAATGGCTTCGAAAGGTGTTTCGATGCTATTCTTCCAATTGTTTTACTTTAAAGATCAAAGCTTTCAAAAGGATGCATCCGAAGCCATTTGTTTTCCCTAAACTCTTATACTTGAAGGTTAATTGTTTTGAAGGGTTAATATCTCTTATGTTTACCTTGATCTAAAACTATATTTAAGGTTAAACCCAATGGTTTTGAAAAAGGTACTTTCAAATGGTTTCGAAGCTATGTTTCTATAAGTTGGAAATAATGCTTTAATACTTTTTAAAGGAATGTTTTGATGGTTTTGTAAGGAAGGCTTTGATGCTTTCGAAACAGATATTTTAAAGTGTTTCGAAAGACATATGTTTAAGTGTTTTGAAAAAAAATTGAATACTTTCGGAAGATATATTCTAATGGTTCCAAAATTAAAGGTCTAAGGTTTCGAAAGCCTTAGTTTCCAAAACAAATAACCCCATCTCATTTTTAAAAGAAATCAATGGCACTATAAAAGAGCTTTGAAATGGCTTTTAATTTTGGAGTTTTTGAAGATGCTTTCCTTGATAAAAAATAATGTGTTAAAGGTATTAACCCTGTTTTATATGGTATGATTAGTGATTATGTGTGCTTCTTCTATAAACATATTCACTTTATAATTAAGCCCATAATTGTATTTTGGGGAGTAAGGGAAGAATAACCAGCAAGGTTGACCCAGTAGTGAATATAAATTGATATCAACTCCTGTATGAGTATATTTGCATCCATGAGGTTAGATAGACCGGAACATAGGATGCCCAAAGACTGATGAAGAAGTTGTCATTTTAATCAGGTTCATAGTAAACCTAGGAAAACTCTGTTTGGAGAGAGTTATTGGTAGGGCCAATAGGTTCGCAGTGATCCCATGAAAACTATATCTGGTTAAAGTATTGACATAAGTCAATAGGTTCATAATCAACCCATGGAAATTATGATATAAGAGAAGCTATTGGAATTACCAATAGGTTAAAAGAGAACCCATGAAATATTGAAGTTATTGGGAGGGGCCAATAGGTTCTTAGTGATCCCATGAAAACTATGAAACCGGAAAGATAGTCCATAAGCTTTGAACAAGTTATTAATCAGCCTATGAAAACTAATAGGTTAATAGTGACCCTAGAGACTATAACTATGACCGATAGTCAAATGAATGGGGATGGGAAATCCAGAATATTTTGCTTGTTTTCATATCATCATGATATTTTACATTTCTATGATTTTAACCATTGTGGATGCAGGAGCACGGTGTATGGTTATTATAAATTTTTGGGTAAGGTACTAGTGTGGGGAAAACCGGCGTGGTGTCACTAGATATCTAAATGGTTCGAGATGGTAAGTTATTATTCATACCAGGCTTTTTGTCCGACTCGAAGTTTATGTTTTCCCCTTAAATCTCTGGTGCTCAATTGATTTTGAGTAGATTAAGAGTTGAGGTTTTTAGGTTCTCCTTTGGACGAATAAGTTTCCGAAGATGCGAAGGAGGCAAACTAGCTAATAGGAGCTCTTTTTATTAGATTTCACTGTGTTTGATGTAAAGGCAAATTTTTTTAGTTTCCTATGTTTAGACTCTGATCATCCAATGGGGAATTTTCATATGTCGCTCTCGGCCTATTTTGTAATAACTATATTTTCTTCGAATGTGGTTTTCAAATTTGGGATTACGTAACGAATTTGAAATATGATTGAAATGGAATGAGAAATTTGTTTAATGGTTTTAATTTTTTATATATCCATATGTTTCTGTTATATCAATTTATCTAACATTACTGTATTTGGTCACTGAGAATTAATAGCTATGGATGACTGCTGTATCCATTAGTTTTGGACCTCCAAGTAGGGGATGCTACACTTTCTCTGTATAAATGGGAAGATGAAACATATATACCTTTAGGTTCAAATCCTTGAGATTTAGAGTCGAGAATGTGGATCTAGCTCCAGTTCCCTATAGGTCAAACACCTACACAAATTCAACTTGTAATTTTTCAATCTACAAAATGTCTCATTTATCTTTTCTATACATATATCTTGAAGATAAACTGTTTAAAATTCATAATTGCAGAATGTAGAACATGGCCAAAAATATAATGTATCTTTTAAACTTCGATTTGCGAAAAATTAATCTTGCCACAACTTTAGCTTTTCTAAGCAAACTATATGGCGACTATCTTATAAACGTAAAGATCTATGTTGGTTGTTGTTGCGCAAAAATTTTTTCTCTACAAATAAAGTACCTAGGCAAGTAAATTCACATCCAACTATAAAAACTATATAACATATATGCTTGACATTCTAAACTATACATACTATGCTAAATGCACATGTTCATAAACACCATCATATGTTTATTCAGATTATCAACTAGGGTAGGTGATCCAAATCCACGTATATACCAATGGAGCACAAAGACATGAGTAAAAAAATGCTATTATATAAGATATATGTTGTTTGACTGATGCATATTTTCTTGGTAGTTTAAGGGTAATGTTAGTGTAGGTAAATTATAGATTAGGAGACTACCCAATGAAAATGAGCTATATGGTAGGACTAGGAGAAAGCTAAATAAGTTCATTATAGAGGTGCGTCAATTCTATTATTTTGAACATCTCCATGTATTCTGAGCGAGCGTTGATGCACGCCTATGAAAGAAAAGCAGTTGGGCAGGGCGGTTGGGAGACATACATTGGTAGCTGATGCACGTCTTTGAAAGTGTTGGATCTCGACTTCGTGTGGAGGACGTCGAGTTAGGGGAAACGATGTATTAAGAAAGCAACGAACTAGGGTTTAGTTTTTAGATCTATAAAGAATACGAAGAACCTTTTGTTTTGGATATGATAGCAGGAAGGTGGAAGATTGTTGACATGGCAAAGCTTCAGGCGGTGGATTTTGGTGATGAAGGAAAGACCATCGGTGGCTTTTAGGTCAAAAAAGAGAGGAGTGGAATTAGGGATTTTCCATGAAATTTCTGGGTAGTTTTTTAGGAGCGTATTGTCTGGGTACAGGGTGTATGCTATCCGAGGTTTGGTTTTTATCTTGAAAGGTGTAGCTTTGAAACGATCTCTGGCCATTGTGAAATTGTAACGTTTATTGGCCATTACAAAAGCTTTTGCAACGGCTCAGGGCCATTACAAGTTTGTAACTGTCCAGAGCCGTTGCCAATTTTCCGCAAAGGAGCATTGCAAAATTGCCTTTATGATATAGTGCGCCTTCATTGGAACTCTTGTCCCAGCTACATCAAGTGTTGAAACTCTTCATTTCTCCCCTCCGGCTGTTAAACCAACTCAATCTTCTTTTAAGGAAGGTGATCAGCAAATCTCTAGCCAAGATATATCACTTATTTCTTCGGTGTTCGAAAAACTTCACTTCTCGCCCAAGGATCACTAACCTATACCATTTTGTCCATCAAATTGTAGGTCATTCATCATTGCCTCCTCCACCACCACCCACTCAAGCCCAGCCCAAGTGCCATTACAACTATGCCCCCTCCTTCACAACAACGTCGATCACTCCAATTCCTCCCTCCAGCTCTGGCCTTGGCATGGACTTGGGAAAGACAAGGGCATTGGAAGGGTTAGAGGACGTTTATCAATCTTAAGAAGAGAAATAGACTATTTGGGGCACTAAGGATCCTGATGATTGTATCACAATGATGGAGAGGTTGAAGTGCGACTTTGACAAAATCAAGGTCCAACAAGAGGCAGGAACTCAAATCCCCCAAATGGCTCTGGAAAACTATCACCTACCCCCAAAATTCCTCCGCTGAAAATCAAGCCTCCTAAAGGATGTCGTGCTAGTGGATCCAAGACCTACGACCATGCCTTAAAAAAAAATCCTGGGATCCATTATATGAGATAGTCGAGGAAGAAGTCTCTTCTTAGTCGGAGAGCTCCGTAGAAAAGGAGGAAGAAGGAGGTGGAGACTCCAAGGAAACATCGTGCCAAACTTGCGGTCAGAAGCAGCAATCATAGGAGAGGGCAGTAGGTTAACATCTTTGCTTTTGGAAGACATTTTCCTTTTGCCTTCCTGTATTTTATATTCTTTTGCTATTTCTTATATATGGGTCATCACTGTACGGGAGTGGCCCTTATAACCTGTATAAAATGCTATGTAAATAAATGTCTGTCTTCCATCCAATCTCTTCTGTATTTACATTTCTATATTTTCTGTTTTACCGTCTTATAAAATTGCATGCATTCATAATATAATTATCTGTAATTCAATAACATTTATATTATACTTGCGTATGTTTAGGCAATGCTAATATATACTTTAACTTTATACATATAAACAAATTTCTACAATTGCTCAATGTTATTTCATTACTTAGCTATATTTATCATTTCCAATACATTTCTTTCTTGGCAAAATAGTACTATATTTCTCCAGATAACTTTACTTGTCTTCGACCAGGCATAACTTGCCCAGTTATAAGCAGAGCTACATCACTTTGGCCAATTCCATAGCCAGCCTTGTTTATTTTCAATCTAGTTTCATTCAACCATAATCAAGGTTGTATTTACAACAACCATTAACTTTGCACTATTTTCTGTCATTGGGAAATAGAAGTGTGGACATCTATCTCTGGACATTGACTATTAATTTCATCCATTTGTGGGTGATAATAAAAATTACCTTGTTAATCAACCTTGTTTATCATTAGCTGGACATATCACATTGGGTTGTAAACATGGTCGTTCCTAAAAACAATTAAGTTATACACCGACTCCTATTTCTAGGAATCGGTGGCTCAGATGCCTACCTTTGGGCATCTATATTCGATCTCTCCTATCTCCAATTGTTGATCAAAAACATCCATTGACCGTCTTCTCTTATCTTCAACCAAGTGTGTCTTACCAGGCTGTAAGTGTAGTCATGTCTGCAAAAGTTCCAGTAATATACCGATTTCTATCTTTGAGAATCAATGATTTGGATACCATCTCTAGGCATCCATTGTTGATCTCACTTGTCTTTAGGTGTTGATCTGGAGGATTTATTGAACATCATTGTTTATCTTCAAAAAAATGTGTCTTGCTAGGCCGTAATCATGGTCGTTACTATGAAAATAACACAATTCTACACTGGTTCCTATTTCCAAGATCTAGCATCTTATATGCCTATCTTTAGGCATCAATCCTTGAACTGGCCATTCTCCGGGCACTGTTCAAAGATTAGGTATGAAAGGGCAATCATTTAATCGACCCTAGAACGATTAGATTCTTTCATTACGATCATAGGTTAGAAGAGTTCATCGCTGCTATCTTCGGGTAGCTAGACATCTTGTTTTCAAAACACAGAATGTCTTACTTTACCGTCGATCTCGCGACTCCAACTCAGACTTTTAAGAATACGCTTCATGGATTCTAAAAACCAACTTTACTTATAAACAAAACAAATAGCAAGTCATTTCTTATTACATCTTATCCCATCAATCATGATGTTTTATTTGTAATACATAAATAAATTTAAGTGTGATAGCATTTAGATGCTCGTTATTCCATGTATGTAGAATTAGGATCTTGTAAACAGTTGATAGGTTAAAAGTTCCAATTCGGACCAAGCACCCATGTACCAGGGAGGAAAGTTTCAAATTGAGGTCGCCCACCTTAAAGTTACCCTCAAAGGTACGGTTTCTGACGTTTAGGTTGAAGTGTCTTGCTACTCTTTTATAGTGAGCAGCTACCCTCAGTTCAACCTCTTCTCACTTTTCATCAACTAAGTCGATGGACTCAAACAAGAGTTCCTCGTTCATCTTGGGATCATAATGCATTCTTAGGTTAGAAGGAACTTTGGATTCTATTAAAATCTTGGTCTCGACTCCATAAGCCAAGGTGAATGGAATATGCACAGTTGTGGACTTGTAGGTCGTCTTAAAGAAAACAATGCTAGTGGTAACTCATCAACCCAGTTGCTACTGTCTTTCATCAGTCATTTCTTTAGGATGGATTTGATTATCTTTTTCACCACTCAACTTGTCCATTCACTTGCGGGTGTGCTATTGCCAAAAACTCTTTTCAGTTCTATACCGGTTATAGAAGTCTTTGAACTCGACTCTCGAACCAAGTTCCATTACTAGTAATGAATCTTCTATGGAACTTTGTCATTCTTTACCATAAAGTTGATCACTTTCTCTGTAGTGATTGAGGCCATTGGTTCTGCCTTAGCCCACTTCGTGAAGTAGTTTGTAGCGACGATAGCATACTTTACTCCGCCCTTGGACATTCTTAGCACATCGATTATATCAATTTCTCAAACCGAAAACAGTCATGGGATAACCATTTTCATAAGCTTTGTAGATAGGGATCTCGGTATCTTTGCAAACTTTTGACATCTATCACACCATTTGGTGTAGTCAGCTACATCTCAACAGATCGTTGGCCAAAAGTGTTCATGGCGAAGTACATTCTTCACCAATGTTTGGGCCATAATGTGATCATCACATCTTCCTTCGTGTACCTCCACAAGGATTTTCTTAGCTTCATCTTTGGTGATGCACTATAGTAGGGGGTTGAAAATCCTCTCATATATAGAACTCTTTGCATAAAAAATCGAGGTACTTGACGTATGAGTTTTTGTCGTTCATTTCTCCCAGTTGGAGGAGTTCCCTTTAGAAAATACTCTTTTATTGGAGTCGTCCAGACACCTTTTTTTCCTCGGCCTCCAAGATTAAATCAATATCCATTTGATCGATACTCAGAGCCAGCAAAACCACTACTAAAACAAGTCCCATAACACGTCTGGGAATGTGTGTTATTGTATATTGTTCATTGTCACTTAGTAGTTCCAGTACCTTCTTCAGGTAAGGGGCAAGTGTTGCTCCTTTAGCCTAATATTTATTTTTAACTTTGCAACCACCAACTAAGAGTCGCTAAATATATGCGGTATCTTGACTCCTAGCTCCTTTGCTTTCTTAAGTCCTACAATCAACGCTTCATACTTGCCTTCATGTTTGTCGCAAGGAACTCTAGCTTCAAATCATAATATATTTTTGTCCTTTCGTGGTTACAAGAATCACTTATGCCCTGGAACTATGTTTATTAGGGGCTCTATCTATTTACAATTTCCTTTTGGATAGTTAGACCGTGTCTTCTTCCACTTATCCACCTCGAATGGTAAGTTCAACAATGATCAACCAGTGCCATACTCGCATTGCCCTTCTAGGATGGTATGTTATGTTGTACTGATCTATCTCTATATTCCACCTCAAAAATCTCCTAGAGGTCTCTGGTTGATGTAGTACTTGCCTTAGGGTCTGATCGATAGGCACCTTTAATCGGATGAGCCTAGAAGTATGGTTGCATCTTCCTTAACGTAATCAAAAAGCAGTATGCCATCTTCTCCAGCTTTGAATAATTCTTTTACACTCTAGTAAATTGCTTGTTGATATAGTTTACTAACCTTATGATTCTGGATTCCTCACATATTAAGGCTATACCTAATGCGAGATCAGATGCTGCTTGGTAAATGAATAGATCTTGTCCTTCCAAATGCTTGAACAAAACCGGTCATCTCTTTATGTGCTCTAACAATTTCTAAAAAGCTTCAGGGAATTCCTTCGCCTAGGCAAACTTTTCTTTTCTTTCTTGAGGGCATCAAAAAATGGTATACACTTGTTTGTTGTTTTTGAAATAGATCAACTCAATAAAACGACCTTTCCATTCAAGCTTTGCATTTCCATCCTTGTTTTTGGGGTACTAACCTCTTTCAATTCTTTGATCTACTCTGGTTTAGCATTAATGCCCTTTGGGTTTATGATGAAACCCGAAAATTGCTCGATGCGACTTTGAAATAATACTTTAGTATTTAGATTCATTCCATACTTCCTAAGGAAAAATCTCTGAGAGGTATCCAAGTGATTTATCAATAGCTATGGATTCAAAAGCATATCGTCCACATAAACCTCCATAGTCCATCCAGTTTGATCTTTGAACATCTTATTTACTATTCATTAGAAAGTCGTTTTAACGTTCTTCAAAGTGAATGACATTACTCGATAATAGCACAGACCTAAATCAATGATGAAACTCATATGCTCCTAATCTGGAACATGCATTGCCATTTGGTTGTAGCTAAAATATGCATCTGTAATTTAGAAATTCATGTCTAGGTGTGGAGTCCAAGAGTAGCGAGAAGCTGTCTTTTGGACATTCTTTGTTCAAGTCTGAATAATATGTCCTTCAGTTTCCATGTGGGTTCTTGACCAAAACAAGGGTCGACACGTATTCAGGTAAGGCATCACAAATAAAGCCGCTTACCTACTGCTTATCCACTTCTTTCAATGTAGTGGATCTCTCTGGATCTAAGCCGCGTCTTTTTTACTTTACGGGAGGGCATCTTGGGTCCATATTCCACACATATCGTAAAACATTTAGGCAAACACATCTAAGTTTGCTTAGAGAAATTCTGTCGACTCCTTTTTCATTTTCACCTCGAGCTGAGATCTGACCTTGAGAACCCAAGTGGGATCATCATCATTGAGAAAGATGTTGATTGTCAGCTCTGTTGGTACTGGCCTTGCATTATCTAGCTCCTACAGGGGGTCTATAAGTTTATAGATAGTGCAACCGGACCTGAGCCATTGCTTAGCCAATAGTTGTTATGCTTCAAAAGTCTTGATGCAGAGCCTTCTCTGCATCTTTTCCTTTCTTCTATTGCTTCGCCTCCTTGAGCTTAGTGATACAACATTATTTACAAGTGCTATGATTGCCTTGAATAGCTCCATCTCTATTCTCGATGGGGAATTTCATCAATAAACTCCATGGATCTAGTGCTACCTTGAAGCTTATAAGGGTCAATCGATCTCGAAAAGCATTATAGGCTGGGATTTATCGACCACCATAAAAGTGTAAAATCGCACAATCTTACGATTACCCTGGCCCAATTCTATAGACAAGTCAATACATTCTACTGCTGAGATTTACACAGCTTTAGATCCTTTGGACTGATCTACATCTGATTAAAGATTTTCTTGAATAAGATTTAATGAGCTTCCACAGTCAGTCAAAACTATGCACGTTGTTGCAGGCTCTAGAATGGACGTAATCTCAATAGAGTCAAGTATTGGTCTTTCGACCCCATTCGAATCCTTGTTCTGATAAACAATGTCATCTTTAATAGTTCTTTGTTGTTACATCAGAGCTTCATCTTCAGCAGCAAACCAACTCTCCTGAGTCGCATGCTTTAGGGAGTTACCATACCATTCCATTTCATTCTAGCTTTTATCTATTTAATAGGGTCCTCTTGATATGGTGCTTATCATAAACCTACTCATAGGTCGCCTTGGTCCCTCTTCATTGAACCCAGGCCGATCCCTTTGGGCATTCAACCCTTGGGATCTGTTATTTCGTTTGTTATCTTGTGAACCCTTACATATTGCTGCAATTTATTCTTCCAAATTCAATTAATAATTACATCTCTTAGGTGACATCACTTATTGGTATTGTGCCCATGAGTTCCATGGAAGCGACAATAATTCCTCAAGTGATGTTCAACGTCAATTGCCTCCTTCTAAGGCAGCTTCTTATAATTCTGTATACCCCGCATGGCAAGGTAAATGTTCTCAACAATATCATTCAATGGAATGTAATATCCCGGTTTCATGTACATCAGATGCTTCTTGGTGTCCTACTTCTTCCCGCCATTACCTTGGCTTCCTGTCATCTGATTGTTATTATTTATGGCGCTATCACTAGTCTTCTTAATAGCAACATAGCTCTGCCCCACCTTACTCGATGGCCTACTATGACTTGGTCCTACGGCTATGTTTGTCTCTTTCAAGCGTAGAATTTGGGACACTTTTTGATAAAATTCTTCCATAATAGGTGGCTGCTTTCTTTTAAACCATTGTTCGCGCCAAAAATGGTCACAAACACCCTATTATAAGTGAAAGCACCAATGTCCAATATTTAAATCCAAATAGAGAAATATAGATTCATAGATCACAGAAAATATTACAGAGAAGTAAATAAACACGTAAGTTTTATAGTAGTTTGGCAAACTCCGGCCTACGTCCACTCCAATAAAATTTTAATCATACTGTAAGGTTATAAGTATAGTTGTTTTTGCCTTAGAAAATTAATGGAGGAAGAGACACAAAGCGATGAAGGAGAGCCGGCCAAAAAAGCCCCTTGTAATGAGATAAGTCCGCTGTATTTATAGGTGAAGACGTACATGAATCGAGTTAAAATTTCGTCAGAAGAACCTCCAGATCTGTATGACCTGGTCCACCAATTTTCGAATCGATCGCATATCATTGAAATTATCAAGGCCGATCGTCCATATGAGCTCCAATGGAGCTGCGATGGAGCCAGTCGATCATGGGGGTGCTCCATGATGTAAGCTACTTGCTCTTCAAATTTCGTGCAATACCGACGTACCTTTTATGAGATATCGCATTTTCCATAGAGTCAAGTTGAACCGTATTAAATCAAGCGCAATCATTCCATGCTTCATCCAATTAAGCAATAATCAATCATGTAGGTTCCTCTGATGTAAGCTATTTGCTCTCCAAATTTTGTGTGATTCCTACATACTGTATGAGATATCGCATTTTCCATGAAACTATGGATCGTTCTGGCTGATTTTATATGACCGTTATGGATCATTCGTTATGTTTTTTTGATATTTATGAATTTTGAGCTACGGTCAATCATATAGGTTCCCTATGATGTATGCTACATTCCCTCCAAATTTCGTGCAATTCTGACATACTATTTGTGAGATATCGTATTTTCCGTGAAATTATGGATCATCTTGGCTTATTTTGTACGATCGTTATGGAACAATCAGTTTGATTTTATGAAATTTGTGAGTTGCATGCGATCAATTTTAGTGAGTCCTTTCTTTAATATATTGATGCTCTGAAAGTTTGAAGTGCGTTGGCTTTGTAGAGTCTGAAATATTGATTGATCTTCGTTGATCTATGTGTTTTATGGATCGTTCCTAATCAATCCATATAAATTCTTCCTTTGTCCATAACTTGAGCATATGAACTCCAATTGACTTGAAATTTGAAATACGGCCTCATGGGACATTCCTTGCCACCTCATATCGACTGCACCTTGATTGAGACCTGGTCTGAATTCGCCTAACTATTGTCCATAGTTCCAAATATCATTGATTTCCGAGGCTGATAACCGTGTCTTCCGGCTTCCTGCCTTGATGGTCATAGAAGCCATTTAGATAACTTTTATGATATACCACCTAGTCAAAGGGCGGTATAACATTTCTCCCTAAAAAATACCTTGCGGTAGGAAGGCGTGCTTTGAATTGCCTTAAATCCAATGTTCGAAACCCGTTGATGACTATGAATAAATACGTGATCTTGCCTGATAGTTAGTTACGGCCGTTCGAGACCGTTAATCAAATTGTAGACATTCCAGGCTGATGATGATCGCATGAGATCGAGTGTCTGTTCAAGGTGGAATATGAAATGTGATAATTCAAGATTGATTACCATTTGAGGCGAAATGCGATTGTTTGAGATTTAGTGCCGTTCGGGGTAAAATGTGATGATTCGAGATTGAGTGCCATTCGGGGTAAAATGTGATTGTTCAAAATCGAGTGCCATTTGGGAAAAAATGTGATCGTTCGACATCGATTACCGTTCGGGGCGAAATGTTATTTTTTGGATGGGACATAAAAGTATTAATGTCAGATTTCACGTTCCGGTGAGTTTTGTAACCATTTGTTATGGTGGTTCATCGCCATCTGAGAGCATGCCTAGGGACTAATCTCTATCCCATACATGTGTAAGTGACTTATCCGTTTTAATGTGGAGTTTACTTTATATTCAGTTAGTTCATGCCATCCTAATCAAAAGATGACAACCTGTGCTCTTAAGCCAGATCGCTCCGATTTGTGGTAGATGATGGCTGCTCCTGTTCCATCATCGCTCTTCGATTCCTAGCAAAATTAACCAGATCCGTCCCCTAGTACCTCCATGTACTAGATATACCTCATCATATGCATAGTTGGATCCGACTTTCCATCATATACTTCCAGTGTTGGTAGTTTGAATTCCGACAGATTCCTTGCATTCCTGATATGCGAAGTGAACGGACTCCAATTGACATCTTCAAAGCTGCTATTTACCAATCCTTCTCTCATAGCATGTCTGATCATTTGTAGTGTCGAAACCAACCCTTCCAAAGCATTGGAGAAGCGACTTGGGTTTTAAAACAGAGTATACCTTCCAAAACCATTTGCCTTGAAAGGTAAAAAGCGGCAACTAGGGGTTTCGACCCCAAAAGCATTTACTTAAAAGAAAGGCGGAACCCATTCGAAACCATTCTTTAAATCAATTTGACCTAATCGGAAGCTAACTAAGTCGGAAGCATACCCTTCGAAAGCAAAGCGGACACATTATCATTTGAAAGCAAAGTAGCGCTTTAACCGCTTCAGAACCTATGGTTTCGACCGAATACCTTCCGCCTATATCCAATTCACTGTATGCCAAGTCTTTGATGCCATGCGTGTTGGTTTCGATGGTGATGGTGGCGGAACTAATAAGTTGGAACCTAGGTGACGAAGGTGGTGAAACATGTAAAAAGCATGTTTAAACTGATTTTTAACCTTTTAAGTAATTCTTTTCAACTAACCTGCCTGATTTGTCAACATATTATTGGTTGCTATTTTTCTTTTCTAAAAGTGCTGTCAAAATTTCAAAAATAAACAATTTAATTTATATATAAAGTACCCCATCTCCTTTTGTATAAATATATAAACATTTAAGTCCCACACCTTAAATAATTTTATATATCTATTATAACACTTAGGAAAATTCTGCAAAAATTCCAGAAAATCGGTTTTAATATGTTTTCTAACATATATTAGTTTCGGACCCAAAATGTAAATAATTTAGCCGTAAATTATTTTATACCCCAAATAAACATTTTCTTCACTGAAAATTATTATAAATCCACATTAATTCAGAAAATTATAAAAATTGAAACACATCTCTAAAATATCATTTTTGATCTAGATCTAAAATCGCAAGGCATTTGGATGTCAATTAATAGGGTTTTCACATTAAAACATATCATAAAACCTACATGAATGAGCATAAATCATCAACAAGCATACATAAACATTTTATCCTTCAAAATCATGGCATTACATTGCATAAATTCAGATTATCCTTAAAACCGAAAACAATTAAGAAAACAAGAAGTGTATCATTATTCACCTTAGCTTTGAGATTAAGGAGTTTGAGATTTGAATGAATTTAAATTGATTAATTTTCTTCCTTTACCCTTTCTTCCTCTTGCTCTTGCTAATGGTGGACGGCCTTTGCTTTGTCTTTGATTTTGAAATGTACATGTAAATGAATTCCTACGGGTTTAGGGTATAAGGATAATCTGTTTCCTATTTTACCTCTTCTCTATTTCAATTTCCCTCATCTTTAGTTCATTGTTTACATGACACGGCTGCCCCTTAGTTTAATCACAAATCTCAATCCCTTAATCTTCACATTATTTTATTTAATTTAGCTAATTAAATATCCTAAATAATGTTACTAAAAATTAGGATCGTTACAGACTTCCCTTCTCAAAGCATTTCGTCCTTGAAATTACGATAAGGTACACAACAAATCAAACATAAAGGTAAAACATACCATCAAACAAATCAGGATAAGCGTCTCTAATCCTCTCTCAGTCTCTCAAGCACAGGCTCTCTCATCGTCGCTCCACTGGACTTTAACTAATCCGACTATCTTGTTCTTTAGCCTCTTTTCACCTCTCACTACTATCCGAATCGGCTTTCTTACGATAGCCAAATCAGGCTCTATTACTAAATCATCTAACACGGTCGGTGCTATAGTAGTTTTCAGATCTCTAACACACTTTCTTGGATGAGAAACATGAAAAACATCATGGACTCCAACCAAACTATTCGTTAACTCTACTTTATATGCGAGTTTCCTGATCCTCTCTACAATATGGAAAGATCCAACGAATCTCGGTGCCAACTTTCTTGATTTTTCGAATCGAATCACACCCTTCATCGGTGACACGTTAATACAAACATGATCTCCAATAGAGAACTCTAAGTATTTCCATCTTCTATGAACATAACTTTTCTTCCTAGACTGAGCTTCCTTCATCCTAGCTCGAATCAACTCAATCTTCTCTGTAGCTTCTTTAACTAAATCTGGACAAAGAACCAATCTATCCTCAGTCTGTAACCAACAAAATGGTGATTTGCATGGCCTTCCATGCAAAGCTTCAAATGGTGCCATCCCTATACTAGTCTTATAATTGTTGTTATATGAAAATTTGACTAAGTGTAGACGGTCTTCCCATGATCCTCAAAAATCTAACACACAAGCTCTTGACAAATCTTCAAGACTTTGTTAACTCTTTCTGTTTGCCCATCGGTCTGCGGATGGTATTCGGTACTCATCTTGAGCTTGGTACCTAAGGTATCCTATAGACTCTTCCAGAAATTGCTAGTGAACAAGGAATCTCTACCACTTACCATACTCCTTGGAATTCTATGCAGTCTACCTACATTCTTCATAAACAACTTAGCCAAAACAGGTGTCGCCCTGGTAGACTTAACTGAACTGAAATGGGCACTCTTTGTTAGTCTGTCCACTATGACCCATATATTTTCATTTCTTCTATTTTACCATGGCAACCCATCTATGAAATCCATAGAAATAGATCCCACTTCCATATCAGAATGCCCAATGGCTAAAGCGCCCCGCTTGTCTTCTAATGTTCGGCTTTTACCTGTTGGCAGTTCAGACACTGCTTCACCCAAAAGCCAACATCCCTCTTCATACCCTCCAAGAAGAAAATATGCTTCGTGTCCCGATACATCTTAGTTCCTCCCAGATAAATAGTGAACTTTGAACGAAGGCATTCCTTCAAAACTTCCTTCCTTATGTCTCCCACATTCGGAACACATAACCTACCTTTCTTTCCCAACCAACCATTTTAGTCAAGGATAAAATCCTTTAAATCATCGCTCTGCATTACTTCCTTTAACTTTCTGATCCTTCTAACCAATATTGGATACTCCTCCTATTTAGAAGCAATATTTTCGATCATCACCGGTCGAACTTCTAAACAAGACAACATAACAGATTCTCCTCTAGAACCAGTCTCAGATCTCCACTGCACACTACAAGTCGACAACACTTCTAAATGTTTCCATACTGCTATCATTGCCAATAGTACATTCTGATGCTTTCTGCTAAGCTCATCCACAACCTTATTACCTTTCCTTGGTGTGTATTCAATTCCAAAATCATAAGTAGCAATAAACCTAACCATCTTTGTTATCTCATGTTTAACTTTTCTGAAAGAACAAATACTTTAACGACTTATGATCCGTATATTACTCAAATCGCTTTCCAAAAGGTAATGTCTCCACACCTTCAGTAACTCCAAATCATGCGTTTGATATCTAATCTCATGCTGTCTAAGCCGTCGAGAGGCATAGGCAATCACTTTACCTCTCTACATCAACACAACTCCTAGTCTAGTTCCACATGCATCTGTATATGCTACCAAATCTTGATTCCCCTCCAGAACAACTAATACAGGTGTGTGGGTCAATAAGTGTTTCAAGCTCTTGAATGCTTTCTTACACTTACCAGTCCAAACAAACTTCTCGTCCTTTCGTGTTAGCTTGGTCATTGGTGTGGCTATCCGTGAAAAATCCTTAATGAACCTCCTATAATATCCAACCAATCCTAGGAAACTTTTTTATCTCAGTCACTGTCTCGGGTCTCTTCCAATTATTCACCGCCTTAATCTTAGTCGGATCCACAGAGACTACATGACCAAGAAACTTCACATTCTTCTTCCAAAAATGACATTTCGAAAACCTCGCCTTAAGCTGATTCTGCCTCAACGTCTCAAGCACCACTCTAAGATGAACTTCATGCTCTCTTTCATCTCTAAAGTATGTCAAGATATCATCTACGAAAACCAATACAAACCTACCCAAGTGCTCCCGAAAAAATCAGTTCATTAAGTCCATAAAGAATGCTGGCGCATTAATTAGTCCGAACAGCATCATTAACCATTCGTACGATCCATATCTAGTTCTAAACGCCAACAAATGAATACTATCCTTTGTTACTCTAAGTTGATGGAAACCTATTGCTAAATCCAATTGAGAAAATACCTTGGCTCCACTCAACTGATTGAAAAAATCATCAATTCTTGGCAATTGATATCTATTCTTTATCATCTTCTCATTCAATTTACGACAATCGATGCATAACCTCAACGATTCGTTCGGCTTCTTCGCAAACACTGCGGTTGCTCCCCAAGGTGAAATTATAGATCTAATAAAATTCTTGCCTTCCAAATCCACCAACTACACCTTCAGCTCTCTCATCTCTGTAGGTGTCATCCTACTTGGTGGTCTACTCACTAGTTCTGCTCTAGCTGCCAAAACAATCCAAAACTCAATAGCTCATTTCGGTGCAATCTATCTACAGGCTTGAAAACATTTGCGAATTCTCTAACCATGAAAACTCTATTCAACTCATTTTCTACCTCCACAACATCCAACAAAGCTTTCATCTCACAACTATGGTTTTATATGGTATATACAACCTGATCACTACAGTCAGGGTGTCCAAGTGATATTTTTCTATCATGGCAAAATATCCTAGCATCGAACTTATTTAACCAATCTATACCCAAAATAATTGCGAACCCTACAAAGTCAAATACATGCAAACTGCAAACAAAGGTATGACCTAACAAATCAAACTCTAGGTGGTCACACTTTATCCTAATTGTCGCAAATCCTCCTATCGGATTTGCAACCCTTAAGGTAGTAACTAATTATGAGGGTTCTAGGTTAAGCTCATCTACCAAACAACGAGGTATATAGGAATGCGATGCATCGGTATCAAACGGAACGTTACAGACATACCATGAATCTGAAGCATACCTCGCAACACTACCTTCCCTTTCTCCTACGTTGCTGGTCCTGATGTAGCTGTCTCCAATGCAAATACTTTGCCCTTCCATTCTTAGCAGGCTCTATGTATTGGTTCTTATAATGACCAATCCGATCGCAATTGAAGTGTCTAATATTCTTTTTCCCGATCACTTCCTTCGCCTTTGCATTACAACACCCATTTGCGAAATGTCCTTTCTTATCGCATTTGAAGCAAACAATCTCTGACTTTCCTTTCTTCACGTTCCACCTTTCTGAGCACCCTTCTTCTGAAAGAACTTTCCTTTCTGACTCTGCTCCACCTGGACAACCTTTGTCTTACTTCTTCTCTAGAGAAGCAAGAATCTCCTTGTTTCTCAACGCCATCTCTACTACAATGCACATGGATCCCTAAGATGAGAAAATGTAGTCCTAGCCAACTCAGGCTTCAACCCCCTGATGAACTTACCATTCCTCTTCATCATGTGTAACGTCCCGCCTTTCTACACGCTTTAAATCGACGATAAACCACACACGTCCGACGTAAACCATACAAAAGGGCGGATTGTTATGGGGTAAATAAGAAAAAGTAGACAAAGAAAAACAAAATAGAATCATGCAGCGGAACGATAAAATATAATAATCAAATATACAGTTCATGAAGCTGTTTTACTAAACATTTGATTATACTTATACAATACATATCAGAATTACACATACCAGAGAATAATAATTTATGCAGCAGAATTAAATGGTGTAGCGGAATAATATAGAAGATAATAGTACTACAAATCTTCGTCTTTGTCCTTCAGAATAAAATCTTCAAATCCTGAAATGCCCAGGCTGACCCGAGCGAATTGAAAAGACAAAACACTCGAGTTAGAACTAAAATATCTTATGTGAGTTAAATCAACAGAAATAAATATAAGTGCAATAACTTAAGAGATGCTCGGAATTCACATCTTCTAAGGATCCGTTAAACTATTTACTATGTAGTAATATTTCGCTATTATAATAATGTCTATTTGTAAAATAAACTTACTTTTAAATAGCATTAAGGGGTTACCCATATAGCCCTTAACACGTAATAGTCCCAATAGTCCATCTAATGTCATAGTCCCTCCTGATCGGGAAGCCACCAGAGGATACCACACGGGCTGTGGGAGAAAACCAAACTCGTACAAGGCACGCTAGGGTAGGTGACACGGCACAACTAGGCAATGCCAGGGTAGATATACCAATTACGCTTCCGGGTCGGTAGTAACACGTAGCTACCGCCCACCTCGAGCCACACCCCCAAATAAAATAAATCAAAAGTGGCCATCGAATTGATCCAAAAGTCAAAGTATAATATCGAAGGGATGTGTCCGATCAAAGGTGCTACCTCATTAACCCGTCAATCGCTCCTGTTTTAGCCACCTTATACTCACGGGAGTTGGGTCCACGTATTTACCTCAAAGGAAACGCCGCCACCATCTTACTTCATTCTGGAATCTCCACTGCGTACACGGTTGTTAAAGTGGTTTTCGGAGTTGGCAGAGTGTGACGACCCGGAATTTTTAAGCAATTTAAATCGGAATATTTAATCGATTTTAAATATTCAATAGTACAATTTTAGATTGATTTACGGATATCACAAATTATTTGATAATTGAATTATTAAATTAAATAATTTGAAGTTGGGAAAAAATTATTGAATTTAAAATTTTAAGCCGATTAAAAATAATTAGAAGACTTATGAAATTTATATTGATAATATTGAAGATAATAGGAATTTTAAAATTAAATTTAATAGTGATTTATTTAGTTTTGAAATTTCATCGTTTAAATTGAATTAAAAAATAGCCTTCCGAGGCACAGTCTCGGAATTCGACGAAACTGGTTCCATTGGGTCCATAATATTGAATTATTATTGGATTTCAAATTTCGTATTGATTGGAGTTAGTGTGTGAGTGTATGATTTGTAAACGCGCTGGAAATTTCATTGATAATAGTCGATTTAAGTTGACATTTGAAATTAAATTAATACATGATTTAACCCGTTAATCTTCAGTTTATCCTCAAGCGCTGTAGTAAGTGTATCTCTATACGCAAGGGTCACGTTCATTCTTTTCTCACTTCAGAAGCCTTTCAAAGCTTCTACTCGAATCCATTGCGTTTCTTTATTTCATTGGTTCTCTTCGTTCCTCAATTGATCAATTGCCTTTCTCAGAGGAAAAAAAAAAGAAAAAAAAAGAAAAGAAAAAAAGAAATGGCCACAGTCAATCGCATTATCTTCTCGTCCAAAATTAAAACTTTTTGTTTCCTTTCCTCACGCGGAATCGAATCTGATGGGATAGTGAACGAACTCGACTCGATAGATGCCGATGGGAGGAGTTCGAATACGAATCGAGTTCAGGATCGTGGCATGGCTTCACGAGGCATTCGCGAGCGGGTATAGGGTGAGGTTGGGCAGCAACTCAAGAGGGGGGTCGATTTGGGGGTTCTGCGTCGTAGGCAGCGAACCGCGAGCAAGAGACGACATCGGCGTTTAGGGTTTAGTTAGGTTGAAGGTGATGATGGGGCGAGATATTGGGTCGCGGGTTGCTCGATGCGATGTCGAAGTTGAGGTGACCAAATTTAATTAGAAATTTATTTCAATAGCCGATTATCATTTTGTTTATTAGAGAAAATTAACAGTACATGTTTACTTTATTCAGATTGAAATTTTACATATATCTAGTTGAAGCAAGATTCTGTTTTAAAAAAAACACACATGTAGATTTATGAGGAAATAATTTCTCAAGTAAGATTTGAACAGAAAACTTATTTATTTTTAGATAGGGATTGAGAAACTAATAATAAAATATATGAATTTTAAATGATTGAGAATTTATAGGAAGTCAGATTTTGATCTATATCTAATTAAATTATTAAAAGTATATGTAGTTTCAGAACAATAAATTAATATACATATACCTATTTTAAAGTTGCTAGTTTATTTTTAAACAATGAATTTAGTGATTAACTTGTTTTATTAACATACTTAAATATTTCAGTTACCAAATGGTTTAAAGGAAAATTTTATAAATTAAACGATTAGTTAACTAAGTGGAAATAAATTGTTCAATTTATTTCAAATATTAATAAATTATAAATTGTTATTCAAGGTTCAAATATCATGAAGAAAATAGTCAAGAGGGATGTAGATTGCGAACAGCAAAAATATGCAAAGGTGAGTTAATCTCACTCAGTTAATTTAAATTTAAAATTTAAATGATTAAATTTTAAATAATTGTTTGAATGGTAGAAATTGATTGATGTGATATGGTATGAAATATTCTAGAATCGATATATTGTTGTGCTAACATCTGTGGATGCAGGAAAACAGGTTGGAGGGATCCAACTGGATCCTTCAACATTTATTTAAATTTATTTAATATTCTCTGCTGTGAATATTGATATTCTATGATGAGTTGTATGGGAATATTGAATGTTATGGTTGATTGGATATTTTTGGGTAAATGAATTTCCAATTATATAAATTGGATTTTGGAAAGAAAATAAAAGAAGTGAATTTGTAAGCGAAATAATTATAGAAAACTTGAATAAATTAAGAATGAATCGGAAAGAAATAGGAGTAGTATTAAAAATCCTAATAAATAATTTCGAGTATGAAAAGAATTTTGAATAAAACAGAAATTTATAAATTGTAAAATCAAGTTATATTAATTAAAGGAATAAAGAATTATTTTAAACTTTAACGTTTAAATTTATTTAAAGAATAAAGAAGTAACTTGAGAAATCTAAGAATTGGTTTTTTCAGTTAAAAGTAATTTAACTCATAATTAAGGATATAAAATCTAAAATTAATGGATTTTGAAAAGAAAGGAAGAAAATTGGAATTCAATTTGGAAATTGATTCAAGTGATAGAAATTAGAATTTCAAGAAGAATGTGAAGGGAAGTATATTTCCCTGGATAGCCAAGTACGTTGTTAAAGAAAATTTAAATATAAGATAAAAGTTTAATGTGGTTTTAAAAAGCATATTTTAGAAATTTTATTATTTCTGAATGTTTAAAATTCATAAGTAAATATTTTTTTCAAATCTATTATTGTAATAACTATTTAAATGTGACTTAGTATTTTATTCTAAAGAGTGAAAACCTAGTTTTATATTTTATAAAGTAACTTTATTTTCAAAAATCATATAGCATGTATTTTTAGTAAATTATTGAAGTAGTTTTTAAAATGAATGTTCTAAAATATATTTCAAAGTAAAGTGTTTTTAAATTATTTTAAAAATCTTAAGTTTGGTGCTTGGCGATTTCAGTGGAAATAGAAACTATTTGGGAAATTGATTCTGAGAAAGGAAAATAGTTTTAAAACTGTTTCAAAAGGGTTTGAAAAGTGGAAATATATCTTGTGTAGATATTTTTGAGGGTAATAAATAATTCGGGATAATTATTTATTGGTTGATGGTTGGTTGTGAATATTAATTGATAGTTAAATAACCGACTATCAATATTGGCCAACTGCGTTGATCGTTTCGAAGAGACCGGGATCGAGATTTATTTCTCGAAAAGCACTTCGATCCGGTTTGTACGTTTTGTGAAAACGATTTTGGATTCGAAGATGGTGCAGTGAAGTGCAAGGGCTAATCGCTACTAATCTTGAGGATATTTCCAAAATGGATGTAGTAGGAATAGAGCCTTCGGTTCCGTTCGAACCCGGGACGGACTTGTATGGATGAATGCTTGCGAAACATCGTCAGGTGGACGATGGGCATTCTAAGGAATATGTTCTATAAAGGTAACGCTTAGCCTCAAGCCTCATCAAATAGGAATGACTGAATATCATGGGATATGCAGCAAGGCTAGGTGGGTAGCACCCAAGCAGGGTGAGGTCATTCCAGTCTAGATGTCCCTTTTTATTTTTTGGCTTAGTGGTGCGGTTGCTGATCCCAACCGCGGGGTGATCTCACTCGGGACTGTCCTGTAAGGGATGGTTCCGGCCTTGTGTTGTAGGGGATGAAGGGAGTAATCCTCGGTACGGTGATCTAGGCCCCGTACTGTGACAGGTGGTACCCCAGTGCCTAGTCATTAGTTGGAAATCCATTCTCCCTACAAGCCTTGTACGAGTTTTGTTTGTATTACCCACTTTTGTGGCTAGTAGCTGGAATTTAATAATGTAACAATTTCGGCTATTTTATAAGTACTTGTATATAGACCCTATTATAATATCAGAGGATTTCTATAAAAAAAATCGTTTTAGCTATCGTAAGGTAAAAACCCGACATGTTTATTTGTGGCGTGGTCTTACGAGATGCTTTTGTTTTCAAAGTATTTTTGAAACTTTAAAAATAAATTGGGTGTGATTTTCTCACGCTGGTATTCCAGACTGACTCGGGTGTTATTTAACTGTAATGCTCGGGTCAGACCGAGTACTATAGGATACATGATGTAATGCTGTGGAGCTCAGGAGACGAGCTGGATGACGATACGTACTCACGTACTTGTATATTTATATATTATTCCGCTGTTGAGTTGTTGTGTGTCCATTGTATGTTATTGATGTGAGCTGTGACTGATGTACTCAGACGATGTAATGTATGTAAACAGTTATCTTTGATTTTGTGTAAAGATTATTTACTATCTATTATATTTTATTCCGCTGCGATGGTTAGATTCTGATGTTGATTTTGTTATCTCTTCTTCTACCTCTTCTTCTTAAACCCAAATGGTTCGTATTTCTGTGCAACTTGAGTTGATTGTTGTAGACTAGTGTTGACTCAAGGGGTATGGATTTGCGGGTCGTTACAGTTGGTATCAGAGCCAGGTTGGTGATAACCTTGGCTCTGGTGGGAATTACTCATAAAAAGAGTCTATAGTACTCTAGAATGAGTTTGAGCGTATTAATAGATATGAGCGCGTATTTGTTAGTGAATATAAATTGTTTTAATATTGTGTTATTGATTTATTGAGTGGCATATGAACCTTCATCGACACAGTCTGCGCAACTGTATCGAAAGGGTTTCTAAACACTTGAATAGAACAATCGACACGGTATTGTTTTAAATATGGGTAAATGAAATAATTTTACCCAAAAACATATTTTGATATAAAGAATAGTTTTTGAAAACTATTTAGCTAATATATGGTTGCTTGGATGTTAGAAATGATGATATTAAAGTATTATCATTGTTAAGTGAAAATTTGACTAGAAATTGAAAATATTACCAAAGTTTGAAGGAATAAATTCGTTATAAAATGAAATTTATGAATATGAATTATAAATATAATTTATGAATTGAAATACAATTAAATGGAAAATTATATAAGCATAAACTATGCAAATGCATTATAGTTAAATTTGAAGTTAAAATAGAATTGGAAACTTTAAAACGCCGGAAATTTTGAAAGTATTTTGAGGATAAATTGTAGCATTGTTGTTTTGGGGTATTTCTGAAAGGAAATTGTTTTAAATAAATTTTGAGAAGAGATTTAGCATTGAATTCACTTCAGTCACTGGAAAATAACTTCGGTGATGACTGCAGCATTATCGATGTTCATTTTCGAGTTTCTAAGTGATGAATTGCTACCAAATTGATTTGTTTAGAGAAGCAAGTTGTTTTTGAAATTCCAAAGAAAATTTGTTGGGAATAAAACAGGATTGGTTAACTTTTGAGAAATGTGATTTGAGATGTTGAAGATTTCAAAAATAATTTGAAACCAAAAGCCGATGATTTTAAATTCCTGATGAGATGGATTGTAAGCTTGTAAATTGAGATGATTTTTAAATCCGGAAAGGAATATAAGCTTTGAATGTTGGAATTTAAATTTAAAGGGAAAAGTTAGAAATGAAATTAACTTGGATTGGGAAATAAAAATTTGATTGGATTGACATTTATTGAATAAGCTGAAATAATATCCAGTTGTATTCGAATCAGGTTGGAATCGGATTGAGTTAAATAAATTCGAGTTAAAGTAAAATTGAGTTGGGATGAGAATTCAATTGAATTATAGAATGAAATTAGATTCTTACCTGAATAAACGTAAAATAAGTTGGATAAGGTTTGGGTTGAAATAAATAAATAGAAGGCTTGAGTTAAAAATAAAAGGTGAATATATTCAAGCTTATGATGAATGGAATTGTATAAAACAATAAGTGGTAACTTATAAAATTTAAAATGGAATGCAAAGCCCAAATTTAATATTTTGATGAATTGGAAAATGAAAAGAAATCCAAACTTGAATTATAAAGTCTATTGAACTTAAGGAAATAAAATGAAGTGATATTTGAAATAAAAATTCAAGTATTGGATTATAAATAAAGGAAGAACAAATTTGTTAGTAAATTAGTTAATGAAATTGAATTGTGAGTTTATGATGAGGTTTGAAAATAAAACTCAAGTTATAATTAAATTCGACTTACATTGTCGATGAACAAAATATAATTGAAAGTGGCCTTGCAATTAATTAATTGATTTGTGAACCAAATTGCAGTGTAAGTTAATAAATTGGATGGTAAATTAAAATGTGAATGGGGAAATCAGAACTTGAGCTATTAATTAAAATTTAACTTGAAGTGTTAACAAATTAAAATAGTAATGGTATGAATTGCAAATAAAAATCCGAATAAGTGGAAATAAATTGGAAAGGGCACTGTAATAAATTGGATGAGTTGAATCTGGAAAGTTAAATTTTATAATAACTAATCAAATAAATTTGTAATTTGAAATGGGATTGGATTAGAATAGAATCAAGTTAAATTGAAAAGAGAACCTGATTTGCAAAATGAGAATGAGCTTAAGTATAAATTAGAGTGAATAAAACTTAAGTTAAAAGATGGAAAAGAGTTGAATTGAATTCAACTAAAAATTAAGTTTAATAATAGTGGATTGGATTTAAATCAAGTAAGAATAAATTTTAATTGAAATAACTGGAGACAATAAGGAAAATAGAATGGTTTAAGTGAATGTGGATAAACTAATTAAATTGAATAAATAAATGATAGAATAAATAAGTATCAAATGAAATGTGGTTTAAATAAGTTGAGAAATGGTTACTAAATGAAATAGCTTGGATTGTTTTTGAGCTAAATAAAATAGTTTGGAATAAACAAATATGGAATGAAATGTAAATAAATGAATTGTAAATAAAATTTAGAGGGAATGTGTCGAGCTAAATAAATGGTTGTGAATAGATTAAAATGAAAAGGGAATTTAATTGGTAATGGAGATGGAACCTAAGTTGTTAATGGTTTAGAATGGACTAGTTTGGTTAGTAAAATTGAAATGCAATGAAACTGAGAATATATGGATTGTGAATACATTGAAAATGCAATAGAATTAAGTATAAATCGAGCATTTAAATTTGTTATAAAACATAAATATTGTTTGTTCACATAGATCTTGTCAAATTTGCATAGAATAAATATCATTGGATGTAAATGGAGGTAATTAAAATTCTATAAGTTGGTGGAAGTAAAATAAATTGATTTTGAAAGCAACTGAATTAAATATGAGTTCATTTTGCTTAAAAAAATAAATAAAATGTAAGCAATTGAGTTTTAAACCATTCAAATTAATGAAGTTATATAAAAATGGATTGAAAAAACATTCACATTGGATGAGAATGGTTTATAAATTAATTGAAACAATTGAATTAGCATGAAACTATATTAATTGCTTACAGAAAAATGTTTGGTATGAGATTCTTTTTGAATTCATATGTTTTAACTATTGTAAATAAGTGAAATATAGTTAAACTGCATATATTTGGCACTTACATGTTTAAATTGAGTAAGTACAGGTACCTGGAAGTCGTGTGGCTGGATTTGGTTGTGCTATTTGCTAAAAGTAATAAGCCGCTTGCTTAAAATGCTAAATAAGGTACGCCTACGCAATAAAAATAGGAAATATGAACTGTTTTTGGTTTTCCCGACCGTGTGGGTCGATGTATATATATTTATCTCTTTTGTAAAATTGCAAAAGCTCCTCCGTACAAAGGAGACTCTGCCAAAATTTTGCAGAAATTTTGGGAGTTAGGAAAATTTTGAAAATTTTTAAGAAATTTCTGTTAAAGACAAAGCGAATTTAAATTGGATACTAAAATTAGTCATAAATGAAACTAATTAAAATAATGACATAAATTAGTTATAAATGAAAAATAAAATTTAAAGTTTAGAGTTGAAAATAAATTGAATTCGTATGGAAATGAAAGAATTAATTTGAATAGGAATGAATATAAACTAATGTGGTAAGATGAAAATGAATATAAGAAACATATGAAATGCTTATGTTAACTTAAGTAAGGAATGATCAATTCTTAATTGGAGATTGAATATTGATAATATAAATATATTCCAAGTTAATATTTGGATGAATAAATATTGACATTTTGTGAAAAAGTCGATAAAATGTCTTGGGATATTGTGATTGGATATTAGTGCTAAGCAGGATATGCAGGTATTATAAAAAGGAAAAGGAAATTGGATTTGATTTCAAGAGATAAATTTGAATTGCCCGACAAAAGGTACGTATTTAAATTTGGTATGGAATTTGATTGGGATTTGGATTTGGATTTGGATTGAGCCACTTGGCTTTTTGTTTTCTTTTTGGATTTGGGAGGCCGTAGAGCCATTTTGTAGTTGTACCGAGCTAGCCGCGCAAAGGAGACGCTGGCAAAAAATTTCGGAAATTTAGGGAGTTAGAAAAATTTTGAGAAAATTTTGATAATTCAGAATTGGTTTTAAGATTAAAACTGGAATGGTTGAGTAAATAGAGTTGTTTGGGAAATATGGAAAGATTTGGAAGTTAATAAGAATGATAATGGATCTTTTATAAAAAAATAAAATGGTTGGTAAGATGTTAAATTGTTAGAAACTGTTTGGTTTTGGGAAATAGTAAACGGATATTGGATCATTCTTCCTAATTAGTAATTTCGGGGACGAAATTCTTTTAAGGGGGGAGGAATGTGACGACCCGGAATTTTTAAGCAATTTAAATCGGAATATTTAATCGATTTTAAATATTCAATAGTACAATTTTAGATTGATTTACGGATATCACAAATTATTTGATAATTGAATTATTAAATTAAATAATTTGAAGTTGGGAAAGAATTATTGAATTTAAAATTTTAAGCCGATTAAAAATAATTAGAAGACTTATGAAATTTATATTGATAATATTGAAGATAATAGGAATTTTTAAATTAAATTTAATAGTGATTTATTTAGTTTTGAAATTTCATCGTTTAAATTGAATTTAAAAATAGCCTTCCGAGGCGCAGTCTCGGAATTCGACGAAACTGGTTCCATTGGGTCCGTAATATTGAATTATTATTGGATTTCAAATTTCGTATTGATTGGAGTTAGTTTGTGAGTGTACGATTTGTAAACGCGCTGGAAATTTCATTGATAATAGTCGATTTAAATTGACATTTGAAATTAAATTAATACATGATTTAACCCGTTAATCTTCAGTTTATCCATCAAGCACTGTAGGAAGTGTATCCCTATACGCAAGGGTCACGTTCATTCTTTTCTTACTTCAGAAGCCTTTCAAAGCTTCTACTCGAATCCATTGCGTTTCTTTATTTCATTGGTTCTCTTCGTTCCTCAATTGATCAATTGCCTTTCTCAGAGGAAAAAAAAAGAAAAAAAAAGAAAAGCAAAAAAGAAATGGCCGCAGTCAATCGCATTATCTTCTCGTCCAAAATTAAAACTTTTTGTTTCCTTTCCTCACGCGGAATCGAATCTGATGGGATAGTGAACGAACTCGACTCGATAGATGCCGATGGGAGGAGTTCGAATACGAATTGAGTTCAGGATCGTGGCATGGCTTCACGAGGCATTCGCGAGCGGGTATAGGGTGAGGTTGGGCAGCAACTCAAGAGGGGGGTCGATTTGGGGGTTCTGCGTCGTAGGCAGCGAACCGCGAGCAGGAGACGACATCGGCGTTTAGGGTTTAGTTAGGTTGAAGGTGATGATGGGGCGACATATTGGGTCGCGGGTTGCTCGATGCGATGTCGAAGTTGAGGTGACCAAATTTAATTAGAAATTTATTTCAATAGCCGATTATCATTTTGTTTATTAGAGAAAATTAACAGTACATGTTTACTTTATTCAGATTGAAATTTTACATATATCTAGTTGAAGCAAGATTCTGTTTTAAAAAAAACACACATGTAGATTTATGAGGAAATAATTTCTCAAGTAAGATTTGAACAGAAAACTTATTTATTTTTAGATAGGGATTGAGAAACTAATAATAAAATATATGAATTTTAAATGATTGAGAATTTATAGGAAGTCAGATTTTGATCTATATCTAATTAAATTATTAAAAGTATATGTAGTTTCAGAACAATAAATTAATATACATATACCTATTTTAAAGTTGCTAGTTTATTTTTAAACAATGAATTTAGTGATTAACTTGTTTTATTAACATACTTAAATATTTCAGTTACCAAATGGTTTAAAGGAAAATTTTATAAATTAAACGATTAGTTAACTAAGTGGAAATAAATTGTTCAATTTATTTCAAATATTAATAAATTATAAATTTTTATTCAAGGTTCAAATATCATGAAGAAAATAGTCAAGAGGGAAGTAGATCGCGAACAGCAAAAATATGCAAAGGTGAGTTAATCTCACTCAGTTAATTTAAATTTAAAATTTAAATGATTAAATTTTAAATAATTGTTTGAATGGTTGAAATTGATTGATGTGATATGGCATGAAATATTCTAGAATCGATATATTGTTGTGCTAACATCTGTGGATGCAGGAAAACAGGTTGGAGGGATCCAACTGGATCCCTCAACATTTATTTAAATTTATTTAATATTCTCTGCTGTGAATATTGATATTCTATGATGAGTTGTATGGGAATATTGAATGTTATGGTTGATTGGATATTTTTGGGTAAATGAATTTCCAATTATATAAATTGGATTTTGGAAAGAAAATAAAAGAAGTGAATTTGTAAGCGAAATAATTATAGAAAACTTGAATAAATTAAGAATGAATCGGAAAGAAATAGGAGTAGTATTAAAAATCCTAATAAATAATTTCGAGTATGAAAAGAATTTTGAATAAAACAGCAATTTATAAATTGTAAACTCAAGTTATATTAATTAAAGGAATAAAAAATTATTTTAAACTTTAACGTTTAAATTTATTTAAAGAATAAAGAAGTAACTTGAGAAATCTAAGAATTGGTATTTTCAGTTAAAAGGAATTTAACTCATAATTAAGGAAATAAAATCTAAAATTAATGGATTTTGAAAAGAGAGGAAGAAAATTGGAATTCAATTTGGAAATTGATTCAAGTGATAGAAATTAGAATTTCAAGAAGAATGTGAAGGGAAGTATATTTCCCTGGATAGCCAAGTACGTAGTTAAAGAAAATTTAAATATAAGATAAAAGTTTAATGTGGTTTTAAAAAGCATATTTTAGAAATTTTATTATTTCTTAATGTTTAAAATTCATAAGTAAATATTTTTTTCAAATCTATTATTGTAATAACTATTTAAATGTGACTTAGTATTTTATTCTAAAGAGTGAAACCTAATTTTATATTTTATAAAGTAACTTTATTTTCAAAAATCATATAGTATGTATTTTTAGTAAATTATTGAAGTAGTTTTTAAAATGAATGTTCTAAAATATATTTCAAAGTAAAGTGTTTTTAAATTATTTTAAAAATCTTAAGTTTGGTGCTTGGCGATTTCAGTGGAAATAGAAACTATTTGGGAAATTGATTCTGAGAAAGGAAAATAGTTTTAAAACTGTTTCAAAAGGGTTTGAAAAGTGGAAATATATCTTGTGTAGATATTTTTGAGGGTAATAAATAATTCGAGATAATTATTTATTGGTTGATGGTTGGTTGTGAATATTAATTGATAGTTAAATAACCGACTATCAATATTGGCCAACTGCGTTGATCGTTTCGAAGAGACCGGGATCGAGATTTATTTCTCGAAAAGCACTTCGATCCGGTTTGTACGTTTCGTGAAAACGATTTTGGATTCGAAGATGGAGCAGTGAAGTGCAAGGGATAATCGCTACTAATCTTCAGGATATTTCCAAAATGGATGTAGTAGGAATAGTGCCTTCGGTTCCGTTCGAACCCGGGAAGACTTGTATGGATGAATGCTTGCGAAACATCGTCAGGTGGACGATGGGCATTCTAAGGAATATGTTCTATAAAGGTGACGCTTAGCCTCAAGCCTCATCAAATGGGAATGATTGAAAATCAGGGGATATGCAGCAAGGCTAGGTGGGTAGCACCCAAGCAGGGTGAGGTCATTCCAGTCTAGATGTCCCTTTTTATTTTTCAGCTTAGTGGTGCGGTTGCTGATCCCAACAGCGGGGTGATCTCACTCGGGACTGTCCTGTAAGGGATGGTTCCGGCCTTGTGTTGTAGGGGATGAAGGGAGTAATCCTCGGTACGGTGATCTAGGCCCCGTACTGTGACAGGTGGTACCCCAGTGCCTAGTCATTAGTTGGAAATCCATTCTCCCTACGAGCCTTGTACGAGTTTTGTTTGTATTACCCACTTTTGTGGCTAGTAGCTGGAATTTAATAATGTAACAATTTCGGCTATTTTATAAGTACTTGTATATAGACCCTATTATAATATCAGAGGATTTCTATAAAAAAATCGTTTTAGCTATCGTAAGGTAAAAACCCGACATGTTTATTTGTGGCGTGGTCTTACGAGATGCTTTTGTTTTCAAAGGATTTTTGAAACTTTAAAAATAAATTGGGTGTGATTTTCTCACGCTGGTATTCCAGACTGACTCGGGTGTTATTTAACTGTAATGCTCGGGTCAGATCGAGTATTATAAGATACAGGATGTGATGCTGTGGAGCACAGGAGACGAGCTGGATGACGATACGTACTCACGTACTTGTATATATATATTATTCCGCTGTTGAGTTGTTGTGCATCCATTGTATGTTATTGATGTGAGCTGTGACTGATGTACTCAGATGATGTAATGTATGTAAACAGTTATCTTTGATTTTGTGTAAAGATTATTTACTATCTATTATATTTTATTCCACTGCGATGGTTAGATTCTGATGTTGATTTTGTTATCTCTTCTTCTACCTCTTCTTCTTAAACCCAAATGGTTCGTATTTCTATGCAACTTGAGTTGATTGTTGTAGACTAGTGTTGACTCAAGGGGTACCGGTTTGCGGGTCGTTACACAGAGAGTATGACAAATTCTGATCCTGATCTCTTCAACAACCAAACGTTATTATAACACCGCGGTCATTTAAAAAAATTATACTTCAAAACCAGAATAAAATACTCATTTCAAAACCATATAAATACGATATCGCTTCGTCTTTTAAAAACCAAATCAATATGATATCAATTTCAAACATATCCCTTTTTTTTTAAAACCATAACATTTTCAAAGTTATAATATTTCGAAACTAAAACTTGAAATTTAGCCTTTCAAAACATAAAACTTTGAATTTCATAACTTTGAAACATACTACAACACTAAGATGGTTTAAATATTAAATTACTTTATAAAATAAAATAGTTTCTTCGCCTTCACAAATCAATTCCAATTTTAGATTCAAATTCCCAAATTAACCATTTCAATTACTATATATTTCAAAGCTTTAAATATTACACCAGTGCACAACGAATTCTTTGATAAGTTCATATATATCAAATTCCATTACTCTTATTTTGATTTGAGTAAATTACTTTATATAATAAAATAGTTTCTTCGCCTTCACAAATCAATTCCAATTTTAGATTCAAATTCCCAAATTAACCATTTCAATTACTATATATTTCAAAGCTTTAAATATTACACCAGTGCACAACGAATTCTTTGATAAGTTCATATATATCAAATTCCATTACTCTTATTTTGATTTGAAATATTTACTTAATAAATCAAATATTATTTAAGTAAACCTTTGAGCTTCAAATAACAGGATATACTTTCAATTTAATTTAACTTGATGATATTCATTTAAATCAATTTGATATTCATTAAAATCCTCTAAACAAAAAAATCAAGTTATAAAAATCATACCTTTTAAAATCTCAAATATATTTAAATTTCAAGTCAATTTTATTCGAGGATAATTCTCAATACTTTAACTCAAATTCAAATTCATATTTATCTTCCAACCTAAACTTTATTTAAGTCATTATAAATAAAATTTAAATAAATACTTAACCGTATTACATCTTAATAAAATCAACTTTTATTATTAAACTTCATTTATACTATTAACCCAATTTTATACATAGCTTAAAACCAAGAAATTAATTATATATATGTAATAACTTTTATAAAATATCCAATTAAATATCTTATGAAATCACATATTTCTTTACAAACCATAGAAAAATCATTTCAAAATATTTTTATATATAGACCGTGGAGCCTATATATAATTTTCTATCCTATGGTCAAGTGATACAGATATTTATCATTTTAATCCGTAATTTAAAAATAAAAATGCGGTTGTATATCATTTCAAACCGCAATCCCGAATCAAAATAAATGCATAACCACTTGCAGATTATGATGATATAACTAAAACATCCATTCATCCATCACAATCATCATACAAAACAATCAATCAATATCAATATGTAACTGATAATATATAACAGGTAATTAACTGGCAGTTATATTCAATAATAAATTAAATAAGGATTTAATTTAAATAAAAGAAATTAACTGAGATGATGATTAAACATATCCAAAACAGTCATAAATAAATGCATAATCATAACAAAATTAAATTTAACTAACATAAGAAATTTTAAAAGTTGTGAGTGGGTTAAAACACTCACCTTTTGAATTTAAATTGACTTTAAATTCAATTTAAACCCAAAAATTGAACAGTCTCAGAATTCTTCCAAACCAGCTTCAAAATGTCCGGTATTCCAATATAAACCTATCGGAGAAAACCGCGCGTGGAACAGACCTCGTATGCTAAAGTTATTGCGATTAGAACGTTTGAATTCAAAATTAAAATAAAACAAGATAATAAATAAAAGCACCCACATGCCATGTAACAAATCCATCATCCTCTCACAGCACGTATGCACGAAGCAAAGCTGAACCCCAACCTAAAGCACGAACACGCACGCGACCCAATATCTCCACGCCGCTGCACCTTCGTGGCCAAGTCCACCACGACCAGTAAGTCACCGACCTCCCCCATGCCTATGCGGCGCTCGCGTCCCCCCAGGTCGGCGAGAAAATTTGCAGCCGCCACGAAAGAAAACGAACCCTAATCACCGATTTGATGACGATCCAACCATTAACTTCATGAACAAACTATGCCGATGCGATCTCCACGGTCCACTCTACAATACTCAGAATTGGTTTGACGATCGGACTGGTTTGATTCCAACGTGATGAACGGTCGAAAATTGTTCTTCAATTTTTGGACAAACCATGGGTCGAATCGAAAAACGAGTTGCAGATCTGAGTTATGCTCTTCGAGAGCTTCGAATCCATATAAAATTTGATAGTATTTGAGGAGATTGAATTTTCATTCGATTTTTGAATTGCAATTGAAATTAGCGTTTGCAGACACTGGAAAGAGGAGGAGCCGAGGAATTGTATGCATAGACAAATGAGAATAGAGGTAGGCTAGGGTTTATAACCGGGTATTTATAGACAAGGTTGGAGAAGAATAGATGGATCGGATTGATAAACGCGCTGAACGATATATGGCCCGAAAAGCCCGTTCCGACTCCGGAACGAAATTGGGTCAACCCATATATCAAATAGATGTTTTAAAATATTTTAAACGCAATGGAAAAGGTTTCAAGTCCATATTCCATCATATGAAGAAGTTATGCTAAAACAAATATTTTTCAAATTGATTTCAATTTCATTGATTTTAAGGCGTCTCGAGTCCGTACGATCAAACGACAGGTCCCATCGCTACGAAACTTGATATCGTTTAATAATTCACCGTTACGGATCCGATGTAACCGGTTTCGTCAAAATCCGAGTCAGTTGCCAAAATGGCTATTTTTACATTAATTAAGTAAATTAATAATTAATTAATAAAATCCAAATTTTTATTCCAATTCGATAATTAATAAATTTCGTCCCCTTTTGGATTTCTTAATTACTCACAATAATTCAGATAAGTTCAGACATCAAATTTGAGTTAAATTAATTTACCCACTGCCGTATTAATTTCAATTTCAAATAAATTCACAAATTATCAATTGTACTTTCATATAAATCCTTTTATTTGATTTTAAATCTTGTTATTCAATCCCTTATCACCAAATAGATAAAATTAACATTGGTTCATGGTTTATTACATTGTTATTCTCAAATTTCATCTTAAATTCCATTAACGTAATATTTAAATATTTAATTCTAATTAATTGCAATAAACCCAATTACCATAATTTGAATTGAAATAAATAAATAAAATCTTGATTCCCCTTTCTTATTATTCAAACCATCATTATCCTATAAACATATTTAACATTTGGTTACGTTTCATTACACTGATACTTTCTGTTTCACCTTTATTTGTATTGACTATTTTATTTCCACTTATTGTGTGATAACTACCATAATCCAATCATATTGAAATTTGCCAATTTCACCCATTAATTTAGATTTTAAATCCAATAAATTAATTTACCTTGGCTCCATTCTTTATTACATAAATTGTTACTTTAATTTGCATTACCAAAACGTTAAATTAAGATTTATTGAAATTGATTGCCAAAGTTTATTTGACACATTAAATAAATAAACAACCTATATTAATTGTCACCTATTTGCTTTTATTTGCATTTAAAAGTTTGTTACCTATCAACCCAGGTTATTATCCCATATATAACACAAATTTTATTCCATTTCTATTTTCATCTTTATTTCAATTGCATAATATTTAATTCCAATTGCTGCAATAATTATGCTTTATTAAAAATTGGATTTAGATGGAATGATTTGTTGTCTTTCATTAAACTACTATATTCAAAAATCCAGCCTTTCTTTGTATTAACTACTAATTCCATTTTATTATAATTGCCAGATATGTACATAAATTACGGTTTATATTCTCAATCAATTTATTTACTTAGTTTCATACCTTTATTACATCATTTACTACCTTATAAATAAATTACGTTTTATTCAATCTACACGATTCAGCCTTAATTAACTTTGTTGTTATACTCCATCCTAGTTATTATTTCACTATTTATTATAATTACTTACATCATATGAATTCATTCTATTACCCTAAATCGGACATTAATTCCTATATTCATACAATACTTACCTTTATTTACTTAATCTGCATTTATAACTAAGTCCTAATAATTTCATTAATTGGAATTTCCTTCCATTCATTTATTATTCACTTTAATTAGTATTATTTACCTTGCATTAACATTATTGCCTAAATTTACATGCAGTTACTACTAATCAACATATTCTTGCATTGGTTAATTAAATGCTTACTTTTAATTTCTTATTTTCCAATTTATACCCAAGTGCAACAATTTACACTATTACATCATTGGGATTCCACTCCAATTATCAATAATTAACTTTTAAATTACCGTTGCTACACTTCTTTTTAACATTCATTTCATTATTTACACATTTTATTTATTAGTAAGTCAACATTTAAATTATTAATTTACCTTTTATATCCCATTATAAATTAATGCACACATTAATTAAGATTTTAAATCAAATTAATCATTACATCTTGGTAACATTCTTTATTTACAATAAGAATAAAATTAACATTTACATTGTTTCACTTATTGGAAACACATCCAAGTTCTTAACAATTAACTTACATTTATACAGTTACATTCCAATCTGTGCAGTTAATGCGTTCAGCAGATTCAAAGCGGCGGAGGTGCAAAAGTCAAAGCGGGGATACATCGAGGATATAGCGGGATATAGCGGATGACTCTAAAATAGCATGTAAAACCCGTACTTAATGTTTTTACAAATATATAAATGTTAATTAAATGAAAAATTATCATTCAATTGAATTATAATTAATACATAAATAGTTTTAAATAAAAACATGTGCGAATATACTTTAAATAAACGTAAAACTGTTATATATAACATAATTGAATTTAGTAGAATATTAGAGTATTTTCATTTCTAAAAATATATTAAAAAATAAATCAAATAAATTAGTTTCATAATTTTTATAATGTATAAATACAATTTTCCAATTCATTTTATTAAAGACGATATAGAGGAAATAGCGGAATATAGCGGAAATAACGGGATATAGCGGAAATAGCGGGGCTTAAAGCGGAAAGGCTATATTTTGGGGCTACATTGAAAAATCATAGCGGTAGAAATCTGCTACGAGATATAGCGGGGTTATAGCGGGGTAATAGCGGGGCATTAACTACATAGATTCCAATTATTAAAAATTAACTTACCAACCTTATCTAAGTTATTATTTCAATTAGTAATTCACTAAATTTTTATTTCCTTCAACATTAAGTTACCAAAATGTTCTTAAATTAAGAAATTTAATTACCGAATTTTATGGGTCATTACACTCTCTGCCACTCAAAACTTTTCAACCCCGAAAAGGAAAAAGAAGGGAAAAGAAGAATTAAGAAATCAATATATCTTACTTAAAATATTAGATTTATACACAAATTAATTTACAAAATTTAATAATTTATATAAAATATCAGTTTATAACTATTAAATCCTTTTATACTCAAATTAGTAAGGTTTGGAAAACATTTTCAAATTTTTTCCCTAAGTCCAAAATTTACGGAAAATTTCGGCAGAGTCTCCTTTGTACGGAGAGGCTCGGGTGAAAATATAGTATCAAATATAAAAATATACAACATATATTTTCCAAAATAATATATATCCCAACCCGGGAAAAACAATATAATCACGTTATAAACCGTAATCCGAAAACGTACCTATTTGTCGGGCAAACAACACTTAAATTATGAAACCAAAAGCAGTAGCAATTGCTTCCATAACCTGTATTTCACTTATATAATCCAAAAATTTAACAATTATATAGAATGAAATATTAAAAGTGGTTTCAACCATAAACAACAATTCAATACAAACATCAATCACTTGCACAAGGCATACAACCATCACATAGAATCATCACAAATCAATCATTCATTCATATCAAACAAAACAAATAGTTGTTCGGGTTCAACTTTAAATTGCACAGACGGGAAAATAAACTACTTAGTGCGCCATTTACTCAACAGTCTTAGATGGAGTTAAATAGATTATTCATACATCTAAACAAAATTTAAAGTATCCTTGCCCAAACAACCATAAACAAAACAAACAACGATTTCAATCAACAGATTTAGTTTATTCTTATTAATTCCATTTATACATTTGTTGTTTGATTTATTTTTCATTCATATAATGGTTTATCCCTTTTTATTTTACATTTATTTCTTACAATTTTATTTAGAAATAAATTCAACTTATTTACTTAAGTTTAAAATCATTTATTTATAATACTTACCTTTCTATTATATCAAATTAGAAGTATTTTCAATTATACTTAAGTTTATAACACTAGACCATCAAATTCTTATTTATTAAAGAAATTCATTGAACACTTCCAATTATAAGTTTACTTGTACAACTTCTATTACATTTCTTATTAAGCATTACAACTTTTAATATTTGGTAAGTTACATATATGCCTTTAAGAATGTAACTGAAAGTTACATAAGTTTATTTTATTACTCTTAATTAACTTAATGCTTAAAAATAATATCCTTTGTCTTATAGGTTCCAAATTTCAAATTTCTTTTAATCCCATTTATAACCTAGCATTAATTCACTTATTTTAATTGAAGGTTCCTATTTATAAATTAGTTATATTCCATTTTACTACACTTAATTGAAACTATTTATTACGGAAACTTAAGAATTAAACACCAGGTTTTATTCAAAATCATTTTAAAATAACAGATAAACATATGCTTGAAATTTATATATCCAGTTATAATTAAAATAATTTAAAATTTTATATTTGTTTATCAAAATAAGTCTGCAGTAAAACTACTACAGTGGCCTTCCCACTTCGAAACTCGAAAATGAATGTCGATGATGCGGCACCCATCACCAAAATTATTTTCCAGCGACAGAGAGGGAAGTACAAAGATTATTCCTTTTCAAATTTCTTAAAACAATACTTTCAAATTATATTGAAATATTTATATCATAAATTACTTCTAACTAATATTATTATTTTTCAAAATCCTTTGAGAGCAATTTTTCAAAATCCCGGACTTAAGTTCTAAAATTTCCAAATTTCATTGATTTTATTTTCTATCTCATTTTACCTATTATTTTTAAATTTTATTACCTAACAACCAATATATTGTAACCAAATATATATATCATTTATAAAAATCTTATTTAATATATAGAAAATATAATAGGCAAAATTATTTCATTCACCTATATTGAAACAAATATTATGTATGTTTGTCCTATTAAGTATTTAGAAATCCCTATTGATGTCATAGCGTCCCATGCATCAACCAGAATTTATAAATACGAAACGAAACAAATTAACACAATATTAAAACCTTTTTATAACACTAACAAATGCCTCTCTCATATATATACACTCAGCGACTCATCATAGGGTATTACAACCCTATTAATAAAGAGTCAAACCCCACAAAGTTAAGGTTTATTGCAAAACCAAAGCTCTGATGCCAGATGTAACGTCCCGCCTTTCTGCACGCTTTAAATTGACGATAAACCACACACGTCCAACTTAAACCATACAAAAGGGCGGATTGTTATGGGGTAAATAAGAAAAATTAGAGAAAGAAAAACAAAATAGAATCTTGCAGCGGAACGATAAAATATAATAATCAAATATACAATTCATGAAGCTGTTTTACAAAACATTTGATTATACTTGTACAATACATATCAGAGTTACACATACCAGAGAATAATAATTTATGTAGCGGAATTAAATGGTGTAGTGGAATAATATAGTAGATAATAGTACTACAAATCTTCGTCTTCGTCCTCCAGAATAAAATCTTCAAATCTTGAAATGCCCAGGCTGACCCGAGCGAAATGAAAGGACAAAACACTCGAGTCAGAACTAAAATATCTTATGTGAGTTAAATCAACAGAAATAAATATAAGTGCAATAACTTAAGAGGTGCTCGGGATTCACATCTCCTAAGGATCCGTTAAACTATTTACAATGTAGTAATATCTCACTATTATAATAATGTCTATTTGTAAAATAAACTTACTTTTTAATAGCATTAAGGGGTTACCCATATAGCCCTTAACACGTAATAGTCCCAATGGTCCATCCTATATCATAGTCCCTCCTGATCGGGAAGCCACCAGAGGATACCACACGGTCTACGGGTGAAAAACCAAACTCGTACAAGGCGCGCTAGGGTAGGTGACACGGCACAACTAGGCAATGCCAGGGTAGATATACCAATTACGCTTCCGGGTCGGTGGTAACGCGTAGCGCGCAGCTACCGCCCACCTCGAGCCACACCTCCAAATAAAAAAAGTCAAAAGTGTCCACCGAATCAATCAAAAAGTCTAAGTATAATATCGAAGGGATGTGTCCGATCAAAAGTGCTACCTCATTAACCCGTCAATCGCTCATGTTTTAGCCACCTTATGCCAACTCACGGGAGTTGGGTCCATGTATTTACCTCAATGGAAACGCCGCCACCATCCTACTTCATTCTGGAATTTCCCCCGCGTACACGGTTGTTAAAGTGGTTTCCGGAGTTGGCAGAGAGTATGACAACTTCCGATCCCGGTCACTTCAATAACCAAATGTTATTATAACACCACGATCATTTTATAATAATTATACTTCAAAACCAGAATAAAATATTCATTTCAAAACCATATAAATATGATATCACTTTCTCTTTTAAAAACCAAATCAATATGATATCAATTTCAAACATATCCCTTTTTTAAAACCATAACATTTTCAATGTTATAATATTTGGAAACCAAAACTTGAAATATAGCCTTTCAAAACATAAAACTTTGAATTTCATAACTTTGAAACATATTACACCACTTAAATGGTTTAAATATTAAATTACTTTATAAAATAAAATACTTTCTTCACCTTCACAAATCAATTCCAATTATAGATTCAAATTCCCAAATAAATCATTTCAATTACTACATATTTCAAAGCTTCAAATATTACACCATTTCACAACGAATTCTTTGATAAGTTCATATATATCAAATTCCATTACTCCTATTTCGATTTGAAATATTTACTTAATAAATCAAATATCATTTAAGTAAACCTTTGAACTTCAAATAACAGGATATACTTTCAATTTAATTTAACTTAATAATATTCATTTAAATCAACTTGATATTCATTTAAATCCTCTAAACAAAAAAATCAAGATATAAAAATCATACCTTTTAAAATCTCAAATTTATTTAAATTTCATGTAAACTTTATTCGAGGATAATTCTTAATACTTTAATTCAAATTCATATTCATATTTATCTTCCAGCCTAAACTTTATTTAAGTCATTAAAAATAAAATTTAAATAAATACTTAACCGTATTACATCTTAATAAAATCAACTTTTATTACTAGACTTCATTTATACTATTAACCCAATTTTATACATAGCTTAAAACTAAGAAATTAATTATATATATAATAACTTTTATAAAATATCCAATTAAATATCTCATAAAATCATATATTTCTTTGCAAACCATAGGAAAATCATTTCAAAATATTTTTATATATAGACCGCGGTGCCTGTATATAATTTTCTTTCCTATGGTCAAGTGATACGGATATTTATCATTTCAATCCGTAACTTAAAAATAAAAATGCGGTTGCATATCATTTCAAACCGCAATCCCGAATCGAAATAAATGCATAACAACTTGCAGATTATGATGATATAAATAAAACATCAATTCATCCATCATAAAATCATATATCCATCACAATCATCATACAAAACAATCAATCAATATCAATATATAACTGATAATATATAACAGGTAATTAACTGACAGTTATATTCAATAATAAATTAAATAACGATTTAATTTAAATAAACGAAATTAACTGAGATGATGATTAAACATATCCAAAACAGTCATAAATAAATGCATAATCACAAAAAAAAATTAAATTTAACTAACATAAAAATTTTAGAAGTTGTGAGTGGGTTAAAATACTCACATTTTGAATTTAAATAGACTTTAAATTCAATTTAAACCCAAAAATTGAACAGTCTCAGAATTCATCCAAACCAGCTTCATAATGTCCGGAATTCCAATACGAACCTATCGAAGAAAACCGTGCATGGAACAGACCTCGTATGCGAAAGTTATTGTGATTAGAATGTTTGAATTCGAAATTAAAATAAGACATGATAATAAGTAAAAGCATCTACATGCCACGTCATAAATCCATCATCCTCTCACAGCACGTACGCATGTAGCAAAGCCGAAACCCAACCTGAAGCCCGAACATGCACGCGACCCAAAATCTCCACGCCGCCGCACCTTCGTGGCCACGACCACCACGACCAGTAAGTCATTGATCTCCCCCATGCCTATGCGGCGCTCGCGTCCCCCCAGGTCGGCGAGAAAATTTGCAGCTGCCACGAAAGAAAATGAACCCTAATCACTGATTTGAGGACGATCCAACCATTAACTTCACGAACAAATATGCCGATACGATCCCCTCGGTCCACTCTACAATACCCAGAATTGGTTTGACGATCGGACTGGTTTGATTTCGACGTGATGAACGGCCGAAAATTGTTCTTCAATTTCTGGACAAACAATGGGTTGAATCGAAAAACGAGTTGTAGATCTGAGTTACGCTCTTCGAGAGCTTCGAATCCATATAAAATTTGATAGTATTTGAGGAAATTGAATTTTCATTCGATTTTTGAATTGCAATTGAAATTAGGGTTTGGAGACATTGAGAAGAGGAGGAGCTGAGGTATTGTATGCATAGAAAAATAAGAATAGAGGTAGGCTAGGGTTTATAACCGGGTATTTATAGACAAGGTTGGAAAAGAATAGATGGATCGGATTGATAAACGCGCTGAACAATATATGGCCCGAAAAGCCCGTTTCGACTCCGGAACGAAATTGGGTCAATCCATATATCAAAATAGATGTTGTAAAATATTTTAAATGTAATGGAAAATTTTTCAAGTCCACATTCCATTGTATGAAGAAGTTATGCTAAAATAAATATTTTTCAAATTGATCTCAAGGTGTTTCGAGTCCGTACGATCAAACGACAGGTCCGATCGCTACGAAACTTGAAATCCTATAATAATTCACCGTTACGGATCCGATGAAACCGGTTTCATTGAAATCCGAGTCAATGAACAAAATGACTATTTTTACATTAATTAAATAAAATAATAATTAATTAATAAAATCAAAATTTTTATTCCAATTCGATTATTGACAAATTTCATCCCCTTTTTGATTTCTTAATTACTTACAATAATTCAGATAAGTTCAGACATCGAATTTGAGTTAAATTAATTTACCCATTACCGTATTAATTTCAATTTCAAATAAATTCACAAATTATCGATTGAAGTTTCATATAAATCCATTTATTTGATTTTAAATCTTGTTATTCAATCCCTTATCATCAAATAGATAAAAGCAACATTGGTTCATAGTTTATTACATTGTTATACTCAAAATTCATCTTAAATTCCATTAACGTAATATTTAAATATTTAATTCCAATTAATTGCAATAAACCCAATTACCATAATTTAAATTCAAATAAATAAATAAAATCTTGATTCCCCTTTCTTATTATTCAAACCATCATTATCCTATAAACATATTTAACATTTGGTTACGTTTCATTACACTGATACTTTTCGTTTCACCTTTATTCGTATTAACTATTTTATTTCCACTTATTGTGTAATAACTACCATAATCCAATCATATTGAAATTTGTCAATTTCACCCATTAATTTAGATTTTAAATCCAATAAATTAATTTACCTTGGATCCATTCTTTATTACATCAATTGTTACTTTAATTTGCATTAACAAAACGTTAAATTAAGATTTATTGAAATTGATTACCAAAGTTTATTTGACACATTAAATAAATAAACAACCTATATTAATTGTCACCTATTTGCTTTTATTTGTATTTAAAAGTTTGTTACCTATCAACCCTGGTTATTATCCCATATATAGCACAAATTTTATTCCATTTCTGTTTTCATCTTTATTTCAATTGCATAATATTTAATTCCAATTGCTGTAATAATTACGCTTTATTAAAAATTGGAATTAGATGGAATGATTTGTTTGTCTTTCATTAAACTACTATATTCAAAAATCTAGCATTTCTTTGTATTAACTACTAATTCCATTTTATTATAATTGCCAGATATGTACATAAATTACGGTTTATATTCTCAATCAATTTATTTACTTGGTTTCATACTTTTATTACATCAATTACTACCTTATAAATAAATTACGTTTTATTCAATCTACACAATTCAGCTTTAATTAACTTCGTTGTTATACTCCATCCTAGTTATTATTTCACTATTTATTATAATTACTTACATCATACAAATTCATTCTATTACCCTAAATCGTACATTAATTCCTATATTCATACAATACTTACCTTTATTTACTTAATCTGCATTTATAACTAAGTCCTAATAATTTCATTAATTGGAATTTCCTTCCATTCATTTATTATTAACTTTAATTAGTATTGTGTACCTTGCATTAACATTATTGCCTAAATTTACACACAGTTACTACTAATCAACATATTCTTGCATTGGTTAATTAAATGCTTACTTTTAATTTCTTAGTTTCCAATTTATATCAAAGTGCAACAATTTACACTATTACATCATTGGGATTCCACTCCAATTATCAATAATTAACTTTTAAATTACCATTGCTACACTTCTTTTTAACATTCATTTCATTATTTATACATTTTTTTAATAGTAAGTCAACATTTAAACTATTAATTTACCTTTTATATCCCATTATAAATTAATGCACACATTAATTAAGATTTTAAATCAAATTAATCATTACATCTTGGTAACATTTTTTATTTACAATAAGAATAAAATTAACATTTACATTGTTTCACTTATTGGAAATACATCCAAGTTCTTAACAATTAACTTACATTTATACAGTTACATTCCAATTATTTAAAATTAACTTACCAATCTTATCCAAGTTATTATTTCCATTAATAATTCACTAAATTTTTATTTCCTTCAACATTAAGTTACCAAAATCTTCTTAAATTAAGAAATTTAATCACCGAATTTTACGGGTTATTACATCATGGTATCCACAGTAGCATACCCATACCTTACCAACTCTTCGAATCTTCTAGATTATTCCAACACAGACATCTCCCCCTGCTCCAACTCATCAAACTTTCTGAGCAAAGCAGACTGTGCCATCATAGACATGAACCTCTCCTGAAACCCTCTCCTAAACTCAGCCCATGTCATCATCTCTTCATCCACTCTAGCTGTCACACTATTCCACTAGAATAAAGCTGCTCTCTAAAGCTGTCTCAAAGCATGCCTTCTCTTCTACTCATCATTGAGCCCCAAGTCTGCAAAGATCCTCTCACAATCCAGCAACCAGTTGTCCACCTCAATAGCATTTTCATTGCTAATAAATAGCTTCCCTTTAAGCCTAACATAGCTCAAGATAACATAATTGTTGACCATCGGAGCTTCCTGAACTTCTACTCCAGTATTTCCTCCAACCACTCCAACAGCAATTCCAGCTTGCATCATGTTCATGAAAAAGAGACACATAACTCCCATATCAACTTATGGGACCCAACACCAAAATTTTAAACTTATGAATGACTTAGGTTTCTCCTAGTATTTGGTCTGGCATTTCCATTTATCATGGTGCTTCCACCTCCAAGATTTACTCTTCTACTTCTAGCATCCATATCTGTATTCAAGCCTCGTGAGATACAGAAGAATAACTTAAGAGATACAAGAAAATAAAGATATAACTATACTTATATATTACAAATACAAGTACGTTACTATAGCATTATCTCATGCACCGATCTTACTCTAATTCCTTAGGATTATGTTTTCAAGAATCATTTTTAGTTTATAGTTTTTCATAAACCTATGCTCTGTTACCAAGTTGTAAAATCCTTATCTTGAGGACAATAGTTAAATGCTACAGATGCTACAGCCATCTATAGTATTAACTTTTGGTGATAAAATACGGTAATGTTAATGTTATCCATAATATCAGAAGCACATGAATATGAATAAAATCATCATATATTAAAATAACTTTTCTAATTACATTTCAAAATAACATTTCATATTCAAATTACATAATCCCATTGCTTTCACGGGTTCATATAAAATACAATTATTACATAAATACGCTAAGAGCGACATATGAAGATGCCCCATTGGATGACCAGCATAATATATAGACATAACTGTCTTAAATACAACACAGCGGAATCAAACAAAATAAAACAACAACTCCTAAATAGCTAACCGTCAGCCACCTGCTCATTTTCGGAAGCTTTATTTGCCAACCTACTAAAACTGAAATCGCCAACCCTCAGTCTACTCAAATCAATTTTGAGCACTCAAGAGATTAAAGGGAAAAACATAAACTTTAAGTCATACATAAAGCCTTGTGTGAATAATATTATACATCTCGATTATTTGATATTAAGTGAGACCGCGCCGCATAGCGGAGCGGGCTTTCCTTCACTAATATCCCTTTTAAACATATCTTTGTAAATCATTTCCTGTAACCAAAACTGGTTAAAACTGTAAAGAAATATCATATAAACATTTATGTCGGGTAACAAATGAATTCTGTCTGAACACTATAGTTTTATTTGGCTGACTACTAATCTTTGGCTGACTCGGGCCTACCAGATAGTATACACAAATAATCTAACACTTGTTAGACAATCCTTTTCTAGATGGTCTGTCCCTAACTTATCTTCTCCTCGGATCTCCTGATCCTAATGGTTTTGCGGGCTCACCAATAACCTACCTCCGTACAAATATATTTCATGCTGTGCATAGTATCATTTTAGTCTTACCTGCGACAAAGCCCTACACACTGGAAATTTGGACTAAATTTGCTGGGGCTAATAGCTAATGTATAGTGTGCGGCCCCATTGTACTTAGGGTAATCTCCCCTTAAATTTTCGTTGAAAACTTTTTCATCTCAAATTGATTAAAAATCTTTAAATCAGACATAAAGAAAGAAAATATACTGTATGCTTTACTCAAAATCACCTTGCCATGTTATATATACTTTACTCAAATTTTTGTTGATGAAAAAGTTTAAACCTTTGAAAGTACTCCTTTCGAATCTATTGAAAGTATCCTTCCGAAACCATTGAAAGTACCCCTTTCAAAACCAAGTAAACCCCTTTCTTTCACCTAAGCCGAAAGGCCAAAACATTCCTTTTGAAACCATTCATATAAACTTTTCGGACCATTGAAAAACCTTTCCTTCGAAAGCTATAAAACCTTAGACATCCTATCTTTAAAACCTTTGAACATTGCTTTTCAAAAACATTGGAAAACCATTCCTTTCAAACCTTTCGAAACCTTCCTTTTAAACCTTTCAAAACCATTGGGGAAGCAGCCCTTCAAAACCATTCTTTGAAACCTTTTGAAAGCATGAAAACATCAAACCTTTCGAAAGCATTTGGGTTCAAGTAAAACATGTGGAACAACCTTCCGAAACCATTTAAAATTATCTCCTTCGAAACCTTTGAGTTCTACCTTCAACAGAGCAGAAGGGTCATAAATCATTAAGTCGAAAGCATTCCTTTCGAAAATATTCCTAAGTGAAGAAGTGATGGTGTTGAAACCAACCCTTTCAAAAGCATTGGAGAAGCGGCTTGGGTTATAAAACAAAGTATACCATTCGAAACCATTGGCTTCGAAAGGTAGAAAAGAGGCAGCTAGAGGTTTCGATCCCATTCTAAAGCATTTACTTAAAATAAAAGCACAACTCATTCGAAACCATTTTTAAATCAATTTGACCCAGTCGGAAGCCAACTAAGTTGGAAACATACCCTTCAAAAGCAAAGCGGGCACATTTTCATTTGAAAGCAAAGTAGCACTTTGACCCCTTCGGAACCCTTGGTTTCGACCCAATACCTTCCGCCTATATCCAATTCGCTGGGCACCAAGTCTTGATGCTGTGCGCATTGATTTCGATGGTGTTGGTGGCGGGACTACTAAGTTAGAACCTAGGTGCCGAAAGTGATGAAACATGTAAAAAACAGGTTTTGTTTAACCATTTTAGGTAATTCTTTTCAACTAACCAGCCTTATTTGTAAAAATATTATTGGTTTCTAATTTTCTTTTCTACGAGTGCTGCCAAAACTTTAGAAACAACCAATTTAATTTATTTACAAAATTACCCTTCTCCTTTTATAAATATATAAAATATCTATGTTCCATACCTTAAATAATTTTATATATCTATTAAAACACTTAGGAAAATTTTACAAAAATTCTAGAAAATCATTTTTAATATGTTTTCTAACATATATTAATTCTGTACCCAAAATATAAATAATTTAGCCTACATTATTTTATGCCTAAAATAAACATTTTCTTTACTAGAAAATTAATATAAAATCCACATTAGTTCGAAAAATTATGAAAATTGAAACTCATCTCTAAAATATCGTTTCTGATCTAAATCGAAAATTGCAAGGCATTTGGATGTCCTTAAATAGGGATCTCACATTGAAACATATCATAAAACCTATATGAATGAGCATAAATCATCAACAAGCATATAAAAAAGTTTATCCTTCAAAATCATGGCATAATATTGCAAATAAATTCGGATTATCCTTAGAAATGAAAATAATTAAGAAAACAAGAGATGTAGTCATTATTCACCTTAGCTTTGAGATTACGGAGTTTGAGATTTAAATGGATTTGAATTGATTAATCTTCTTCCTTTAGCTTTTATTCCTCTTGTTCTTGCTAATGGTGGCCGGCCGCTACTTCATCTTAGATTATGAAATGAATGTGTAAATGAATTCCTAAAAGTTTAGGTATAAGAATACTCTTTTTCCTATTTTACCCATTCTCTATTTCATTTTAACTTATCTTTAGTTCATTGTTTACATGGCACGAATACCCCTTAGTTTAGTCACAAATCTCAACCCCCTAATCATCACGCTATTTTATTTAATTTAGCTAACTAAATAACCTAAATAATGTTACTAAAAATTAGGGTTGTTACAGTTTGCCTCCTTATATAACACAACAAATCATGAGAATTCCATTGTATCCCTCTCATGTTGAAGACTACTAGGCATGGCATATTCAAAATAATGGAGAATTCTCTTTTGTATCAGGTGGGAACCATGTCAGGGTGGAACACAATGAACTAGAGTTGGATAATCACTTTTGGAATAATGCATGTTCACCTAAGACGTCTTATGTGCCATATTAGCATAGTCAAACAAGCAAAACATCAATGAATAAAATTATAAATGGAATTCAGCAAAAGATATGGAGTGGAAATTATAACAGGGCGTTCAGTCACGAAATCATCTATTTTTTCAATGTTCTTACTCGAGTTCAATATGGCAGAGCATTAAAACAAACTTCAACTTTCAGTCATACCAATAATGAAATTGAAGAGATCTTTGCATGTGGCAATAAATCAATTAGAAAATTGGCAAACAGTGCAGTTACTGTTCTAATTTGGCACATATGGATAGAACATGACATAAGAGTTTTTTGAAGCACCGAACTCCTTCAACTGTTAGCCTACAATTAGTCATAGTGGATTGCATGCAATTTCTTAATACGCAAGTATCAAAGTGCAAGAAATCAATAGAAAAGAACTCATATTTAAGGAGTTCGGCTAAGAACCCCTTCGGTTTCGGCTAAGTGTTTGGCAGTCATATACACACGATGATCACACCTGAAGACTGAACTCCTATGTAACAACCCAGAATTTCAGTCATTTGAAATTCGTATATTTAATTGATTTTAAATATTTAAAAGTGAATTTTTGTTATCCCACCTTTTGGCAAGGCTGTGACACCAAGAACTTGATTGAAAATCGAGGATAGTTCGTCCTGGAGATCGTTAATACACAAGTCTACTATGGATATCGGTAAATTTTGTTCGAGTCCAGATTGAGCTGTAAGTGATACAACAAGACCAGAAAAGCTATAAAAGCCAACTGTAACAACTCGCATATTTATCGATTTTATATTTAAATATTTTATCGTTAGTCGGATTTTTGTCCGAAAAGCTGCTTTTTGCATACGGTCAAATTAGGACTCGAGACCACTTCCATTGAGTTCAAAACGCCGTTTGCAATCTTTTTAAGTATAAACTTTGATATGTTTGGAGTTAGTGGAATTTTATTACTTTTTCGCGTTGGACTTCGGTTTGGACATAGCCTATTAGGCCCAACCTTCACTCCTTCTCTTCATAACTTCATTCTATTTTCTTTTACATTCAAGCTTCATCAAAAATGGAGGAGGGAATGGGAAATTAAAATTCCAAGCCTAGGTTTCAACTTCAAATCCAACATCTAACTCCAAATCCAAAGAGAAGACATTGGATTCAAGCTTGTGGTTGATTCTTGCTTTGTTTTCAAGCTTCGTCTTCATTGATTTTTGTGCAAAGGTGAGATTTTTATCTCACATTCTTGTCTATAATTATCTTGGATTGTTGGGAATGACTTCCTATCACTTTAGCATGTACATTTGCATTTGGTTTGGATTGGATTGGCGAAAAACTCCAATTTTTAGTGTTTTTGCCAAATTCTGGGCCTAGGTCGCACTGCCATGGGAAAAGTCTCGGCCTGCATATAGCTCGTTCGCCCATAGGTCGTTCTGCCGCTTTTAGGTCGGCCATGAGTTAGGTCGCTAGGCCGTAGGTCACTAGGCCGTAGGTCGCTAGGCCTTAGGTTGCTCGGCCTAGTCTCCTTTAGTATAGGTCGTTACCCTTTTAGGTCGCTAGACCTTAAGTCGTTCGCATCAGTTAGGTCGTTTGTCCTATTTGACTCTCACCTGCATTTAGGTCATTCGACAGTTAGGTCGTTCGAACCCTTAGGTCGTTCGAGTATGTAAAGTCGCTCGACCCCACTTCCACCATAGGGCGTGTGCTTAGGGCGCGTGCTTAGGTCACTCACCACCTAAGTCGAACCAACTAGGTCGTTCGACCTGTTTTCCCCTTTAGGTCGCTCGACCCTCCTTATCCTTAGGTCTTTCGACCTATCTTTCCCTTAGGTCGCTCACCTAGTTAGGTCGTTCCATTGCATATTGCTCGGCCACATTAGGTCGGCCATGTTGGACCGTAGCCTTAAGCCGTTAACTCCTTAGTTCGACCTCATTAGGTCGCTCCCCCTGTTATGTCGCACCAATGCTTAGCTCGACCGTGTTAGGTCGCGCCATGATTAGGTCGCGCCAATTTACCGTGTTGAACTATGTTATCTAGCAGGTGTATTCCTATTTTTATGGATTTGGGATTGATTTCTTTTGATTTTATTCACGATTTAGAATGTGAATTTTGTGATTGATTGTTTTTACAATCATTTTTGTGATTTAACACTTTAAAAACATGAAGGTTTCAATACTAGTAGTAAATATCAAAACTCTTTCATCAAAGAGATTTCAACACTATTTTAATTACAAAACTCTTTTCTCAAACCGTTTTCAATCTATTAGTATACACAAACCTTTACCTCACTCGGATGAGAAATCTAATTAAACGGTTTAGTAAAACAAGTGGTATGAAACGCTCGCGTTTGCTTCGTCGGTTAATTCTTGGACCTGTTCGATTGAACCTCTTGTGACAATTTCTAGTGAAGATCTACAGTTTGTTCGTAAATATTTAAGTTAAGAAAGTGGTTATGGGACATGAGGCTAAACTCATATATTTACTAGCTTAGTGTAATTGACACTTCTTTATGATCAATGACAATCATTTTTGTGATTTAGACTAGCAATTGTGCGATGTCTCTTTGTCTACAAGGGAGACTAAACCCCGTTTGTGTGATGTTTCGATTCACGTATGTGGGGTAGCGCCCCAAGGTCTTCGGGCCATTCTTGTGGAGCTTCGGTTTAAAATTAATGGTTAGCTACCATGAGATAGCGTCTCGTTCTGTGATACACGTGTTGGTGAGTTTTCATACTCTCGTTTTGTGATAGGCCTCCCCCTTTTTGTGATTTCTGGATTTCGTGTGTTGATTTCTGGAATTTGTGCTTCACCAATTTTCATGATTTTCATTGATAAGTTTTATCAATTTTTGTGCATTGGCGAATTCGTGTGTCATTACCTTTTTGTGGATTTGGATCTTTGAGAAGATTCTTGCGATATTGATTAATCTTTTGTTGATTATCATTTACATACTTATAGTAGTATGCCATTATGGTTATTATACGTTTATGCCATATCTCTTATTCTATATCATGTCATATGATATTTATAGCTAGACTGATCCGTTTATTATTTTCTTATGAAATAATACTCGGGTCAGACCGAGATGTTACAGGTGCTTCTGCTTGACTTCTCTCCAGGGATCTAATACTCTGACTTTTGGCTAACTGCTTAGATTAGTAGTTTTTTGTTGTATACATTTGATATATCGACTCATAGATGTATTCTTTTGTATAGCACCTGTTGCTATTCTTTTGTGTTATTGTGGATCTTTCAGACCACTACTCTGATGTACACTTTCGTGTGTTATATATTCATATCTTTTTCCGCCTTTGTGATATGGATGTCTGTGACTGATTTGTGTTATGTTTGTTTCTATATTTGCTTCCGAGGGTTATATTAGCCACTGTGTGATAGCTTTGAGTTTGTATCGGTATGTCGGATTTCCTCCCTTAATGAAATGCATGTTATACTATCTGACATATCGGTTCTCGCACAAAGAAATTACACGAATGGTCGCACCTCCACAGCCTTATCCTCCGTGCTAGTCGACAACATTACACTGTAGTGTTCTTGGCTAGCGTGGGTATAGAGGTGGGGCGTCACAGCTTGGTATCAGAGCCAAACTTCGGAACAATGTAGAATAACTTAACAAGGATCATCGTCCTAAGTCCATCTTAGGAGTCGTGCATTAGGATTTAATTCGAGTCTTCGTACCGATTCATCCTATTTCCTTTATGATTCCTTGTTTTATCTAGCAAGATTGCTTAATATTTATTTGGAGAATAATTTTTCTTCTTCTCTCTTTCTTAAAGAAGAGAATGTCTAAACCAGGACGTCCCAGAGCCGGACCATCTAGTGCAGCTCCCCGGGATGGAGTTTTTATGACTGCCCAGCAGCTTCTCGACTTAGTGAAGAATGCTCAAGCAGCCGGTTCTAATCCAGAGTCTACTCATCCTAGGTCTGGATTTGCACGCTTGTGCAACGATTATACCAACTTGGTGGGGGACCATTCAAATGTTCTGAAACTATTATCGAAGTCCAGGCTTGGTTAAGAACATGTGATCGAATCTTTTCTCGCATGAATCTTATTGATCTTCACCGTGTTCAGGTGACCTCTAGTATGCTCCAAGAAAGAGTATTAGACAGGTACGAACTTTTAATTTCTGAGATTAATGAAGCGGATCTTACTTGGAAGAAATTTCAGGAACGCTTCGAATTAAAATTTGTACCAGAAGCTGAGAAAGTGACATTGGCTCGTCGTTTCATAGACCTTGTTCAAGGAGAATCCTCCGTGACTGATTATGTCGCATCTATCGAGTCGCTTTCCAAATATGGGTTTGAATATATCAACACCCCATTGAAGAAGAACCAAAGATTTGTTTATGGCTTGAACAAAAACCTTAAGAAGCCATTACTTCTAAAATTAGAAGTTTCTTTCGACCAACTCATTGATATCGCTCTTTGTCTTGAAGAGGTGGATAGGGAAAGTGATGTTGAATGGTGGGTTCCAAACCAAACTTCTACAACAAGAAGAGGCCAAAGAAATTCAATGGTCCCTATCCCAACAAAAGGGTAAGCAAGCAACTCCTGCTGCAAAGACTTCTTCCCCTAGTAGTGGGCCATGTTACAACTATGGTTTTAAAGACCATTTTGCGAACAAGTGTTTAAAGCCCAAATCTTGTCGCTATTGTAAAAGCCCGGATCATTATATACATGTTTGCCCCAGACTTCAGGGAAAGAAAGAGGGAAAGTTAAACGTTGCTCAAGCCCCTGGCAACACATCTCGTGGTCAAGGTATGTCTCATTCTGTACTTGATGGCATTATTATATTTCATGATCAACCTATTCGAGTTCTTTTTGATACGGGTGCATCCCATTCTTTTATTTCAAAAGAACTCATTGATACTTTTTCTTTAAGTGTCGTTGCTTTAATGACTTCTTTGAGAATTGCGAATCCGGTTGGTGGATCCTCAACTCTTAGTTTTCTTTGTAAAGATGTGGAGATTATTTTGTGCGATTTTCCTTTCCTAGTCGATTTGCATGTCATGCGTTACTTAGGCTTTGGAATGATTTTGGGAATGGATTGTCTTAACCGATATAAGGCCCAAATCCTATGTCCTGAGCGGACAATTTATCTTCGAAATCCTCAATCTGTTAATCAGATTCCTGTTGATCTTAAAGATTCGGATTCCAGCTTGGTGGCATCTTTATATTCTTTAAATCCTCATGATGACGATAATGATGATGAGGAAGATGTTATTTCTCTTATTCACGTTGTTCGTGAACTCTCCGACGTATTTGAGCCCGTTTTAGGATTACCACCTAAGCGAGCAATTGAGTTCAGAATTAATCTTATTCCTGGAGCTCAACCTATTACTCGTCCTCCTTATCGTATGTCCAATAAAGAAAATGTGGAAATGCGCATATAATTATCCGAATTGGAGACGAAGCAATTTATTCGCTCTAGTTCCTCGCCTTGGGGAGCTTCGGCTATTTTCGTGAAGAAATCCGATGGTACGCTTAGGCTTTGCGTTGACTACCGCAAGCTTAATGATCTTACTATTAAGAATAAATATCCTTTACCTCGGATTGATGATCTATTCGATCAACTTAGTGGTGCTAGAGTCTTTTCGCAATTACACTTAGCTACCGGTTTTCATCAGTTTCGTATTGCAGAGGATAACATTCCTTTGACATCGTTCCGTACTCGTTATGGATCTTATGAATGGCTTATTATGCCATTTGGTTTAACGAATGCTCCGGCTTATTTCGTTGACCTTATGAATATAGTTTTCAAAGACTTCCTCGATCGGTTTGTTCTCATATTTATTGATGATATTCTTGTGTATTCAAAAACCGAGGAGGAGCATGAAAGGCATCTTCGAATTGTGTTGGAAACTCTTAGGAGTAATCGATTGAAAGCAAAATTTTCTAAATTCCACTTTTGGCAATCTCGTGTGAAGTTTCTCGGTCATATTATTTCTGAATCCGAAATTTCCGTGGATCCTTCAAAGATTGAAGCGATTCAAAATTGGAAGAGACCGGAGAGTGTGACGGAAATCCGTAGTTTTCTAGGATTGGCAGGTTATTACCGTCGTTTCATAAAGGACTTTTCTAAAATTTCCATGCCTCTTACTAGTTTGACAAAGAAAGGTGTTAAATACATTTGGTCGGACAAATGTGAAGCTTCTTTTCAGAAATTAAAAGAACTCCTTTCTGATGCTTCTATTCATGTGATTCCCGAAGGAAACCAAGATTTTATTGTTTATACCGATGCTAGTCGCGTTGGTTGGGGTGCCGTTCTTATGCAAAGGGAACGTGTTATTGCTTATGCTTCTTGGCAATTGAAGCCAGCCGAGTCTAGATATGCCACTCATGATTTAGAACTCGCAGCTATTGTTTTCGCCCTTCTTATTTGGCGTCATTATCTTTTGGGAGAAAAATTTATTCTTTACACCGATCATAAATCCTTGAAGTATCTATTTTCTTAAAAGGAACTTAATTTGCGTCAACAACGTTGGCTCGAATTTCTTACAGCTTATGATCTTGATATACTTTATACTCCCGGAAAGGGAAATCATGTTGCCGATGCACTTAGTCGTAAGCAACAAGCGGTTGTTTCTATGAAGATATCCGAATGGAATGATCTCGGAATTCTATCCACTTGTGAGATTCGAGATCATGTTTCCAATTTAGGTTCATCTCTTGTTTTAGTAGCCTTGAGGCTCATCCTTCTCTTTTAGACCGCATTTTTAAAGCTCAAAATCTAGATCCCGAATTGGCTTCTCTTGGCCAAAATCTTAGGGATAAAGTTGATATTGAAGGTTTGAAAGACTTTGATATTGATTCTCATGGCGGTATTCCAAAATTTGGTAGACTTATCGTGCCAAATATTGGTAATCTTCGTAAATACATTTTAGAAGATTCTCATCGTTCTAAATTTACCATTCATCCCGGTAGTAGTAAAATATACGTAGATATAAAGCGACTTTATTATTGGAAGGGAATGTAATCTGATATTGCTAACTTTGTTAAGTGTTGCATGACTTGCCAACTTGTCAAGGCTGAACATCAAAGGCCCGATGGGTTAATGCAACCTTTAGAAATTCCAATTTGGAAGTGGGATCAAATTTCCATTATAGATGGCTTTCCCCGTTCTCGTTCGGGACATGATATCTTATGGGTGGTAGTCGATAGACTTACTAAATCCGCCCATTTTTTTCCCGTTCGGTTTAATCGAACCGTTCCTATTTTGGCCAAACTCTTTATCAAAGAAATTGTTAAATTGCATGGTGTTCCTACTTCTATTGTTAGTGATCGTGATCCATTGTTTACTAGTGGATTTTGGAAGAGTCTTAAAAAAGCTTTGGGAACGAAGCTTAATTTTAGCACCGCTTATCATCCCCAGTCCGATGGACAAACTGAGCGTGTGAATCAAACTCTTGAAGATCTTCTTCGTGCATGTGTTCTTGATTTTGGTAGAAGTTGGGAAGATCATATTTCTCTTGTTGAGTTTTCCTATAATAATAGCTTCCAATCTAGTATTGGTATGGCTCCTTTTGAGGCACTCTATGGAAGCCCATGCCGATCACCTTCTTGTTGGCTTGAGGCCGGTGAGAGGATGGTTTTAGGTCCAGATTTTATTCGTGATTCCGCAGAAAAGATTGACCTTATTCGTCACAGGATGAAAGAAGCCAAGAGCAGACAAAAATCCTATGACGATAACCGGAGAAGAAAATTAGAATTTTCTGTGGGAGATCTTATGTTTGTTCGTGTTTCACCTATGAAGGGTGTTGTACGTTTCAGTCGATCGTGAAAGTTAGCGCCTCGATATATTGGGCCATTTCCTATCACTGAACGTGTTGGTTCCATGGCTTATTGCCTTTTATTATCGGCTCAGTTTTCTGCCATTCATGACGTGTTTCACGTTTCTCAATTACGGAAGTGCCTTCGAGATTCCGATTCTATTCTTGAGCCTGGTGTTGTGGAAGAAATTGAAGTTTCGCCGAATTTAACTTATGAGCAACATCCTATTTGTATTATTGCTTCGGAAGTCAAACGACTTCGAAATAAACATGTACCGCTTGTGAAGGCTCAATGGTCCTCAAACCCTAAATATTGTTCTTGGGAATCCAGAGAATTCATCGAGCGGACACATCCGGGATTACTATCTCATGCTCTTTATGGTGAATTTCTTATTTCAAATTTCTTTTGTGTTAATATACTTTTATGGTTGTTACTTTTTATTTCCATCTTATATATTGCGAGACGCAATTTCTTTAAGGAGGGGAATCTGTAACAACCCGCATATTTATTGATTTTATTTAAATATTTTATTGTTAGTCGGATTTTGGTCCGAAAAGCTACTTTTTGCATACGGTCAAATTAGGACTCGAGACCACTTCCATTGAGTTCAAAACGACGTTTGCAATCTTTTTAAGTATAAACTTTGTTATGTTTGGAGTTAGTGGAATTTCATTACTTTTTCGTGTTGGACTTTGGTTTGGACATAGCCTATTAGGCCCAACCTTCACTCCTTCTCTTCATAACTTCATTCTATTTTCTTTTACATTCAAGCTTCATCAAAAATGGAGGAGGGAATGGGAAATTAAAATTCCAAGCCTAGGTTTCAACTTCAAATCCAACATCTAACTCCAAATCCAAAGAGAAGACATTGGATTCAAGCTTATGGTTGATTCTTGCTTTGTTTTCAAGCTTCATCTTCATTGATTTTTGTGCAAAGGTGAGATTTTTATCTCACATTCTTGTCTATAACTATCTTGGATTGTTGGGAATGACTTCCTATCACTTTAGCATGTACATTTGCATTTGGTTTGGATTGGATTGGCGAAAAACTCCAATTTTTAGTGTTTTTGCCAAATTCTAGGCCTAGGTCGCACTGCCATGGGAAAAGTCTCGGCCTGCATATAGCTTGTTCGCCCATAGGTCGTTCTGCCGCTTTTAGGTCGGCCATGAGTTAGGTCGCTAGGCCGTAGGTCGCTAGGCCGTAGGTCGCTAGGCCGTAGGTCGCTAGGCCTTAGGTTGCTCAGCCTAGTCTCCTTTAGTATAGGTCGTTACCCTTTTAGGTCGTTAGACCTTAAGTCGTTAGCATCAGTTAGGTCGTTTGACCTATTTAACTCTCACCTGCATTTAGGTCGTTCGGCAGTTAGGTCGTTTGAACCCTTAGGTCGTTCGAGTTTGTAAAGTCGCTCGACCCCACTTCCACCTTAGGGCGCGTGCTTAGGTCACTCACCACCTAAGTCGCAACCAACTAGGTCGTTCGACCTGTTTTCCCCTTTAGGTCGCTCGACCCTCCTTATCCTTAGGTCGTTCGACTTATCTTTCCCTTAGGTCGCTCACCTAGTTAGGTCCTTATCCTTAGGTCGTTCGACCTATCTTTCCCTTAGATAGCATTGAGTTTGTATCGTTATGTCGGATTTCCTCCCTTAATGAAATGCATGTTATACTATCTGACATATCGGTTCTCGCACAAAGAAATTACACGGATGGTCGCTCCTCCATAGCCTTATTCTCCATGCTAGTCGACAGCATTACACTGTAGCATTCTTGGCTAGCGAGGGTATAGAGGTGGGGTGTCGCACCAACGTTTTGAATTTCAAGTCAATCGGAGTTCGTATGCTCAAGATATGATCGAGGCAATTTCAGCAATCATCTTGTTCGTATCCATCAAGCCTCGGTTGTTCGTATTCATCCACTAAAAGGCCTTGTTCGTATCCATCAAGCCTCGACTGTTCGTATTCATCCATTGAAAGGCCTTATTCATATCCATCAAGCCTCGACTGCTCGTATCCATCCACTGAAAGGCCTTGCTCGTATCCATCAAGCCTCGACTGCTCGTATCCATCCACTGAAAGGCCTTGCTCGTATCCATCAAGCCTCGACTGTTCGTATCCATCCGCTGAAAGGCCTTGTTCGTATCCATCAATTCATATCCATCAGATAACCACTCTCTTCGTATCCATCAGCCAATAACATCTTTCCTAGTCACTTGTTCATCGACACAAAGAGTAGTGCACAAAAGTGAGATGCAACCAATGGATACGAACAAAGCAAAGAGTATTGATAAGAACAGAACAGAGACTATCGATACGAACAGAGCAAGACTATCGATACCAACAGAGCAAGACTATCGATATGAACAAAGTAGAGATTATCGATATGAACAGAGCAGAGACTATCGATACGAACATAGCAGAGACTATCAATACGAACAGAGCAAGACTACTGATACGAACAGAGCTATGATGATCGATACGAACAAGACAGTTCCAATCGATACGAACCAAACAACCTACATAAAACTCGAATTTACATCGAACATAACTCACAATCCCAAATGCTACCAAATTTTCACAAGAGCTTACATACAATCTATAACATATTCCCGCTCAATTTCGACTCGATTGTGCTAAATCTTGATCGATATGAAATTGATTCGTATCGATCATGGACAGAGTGCAAATCACATGGGACCGATCGCGTAGGCCCATGCACATGCCAGAAGAGGTCTCCGAGATCTGAGAGAGATATTTGCGGCATGTGCCTACAAATAGCATCCCAAAGCCTATAGAAAATAGACTTTTGATTCTGATACGTCCAGACTTTGCTGAAATCACCATTGTACTCAGACTTCACTGCTTTACTCGAAAATTACTGCCGTAATCTGCTGTAACCAGCGAGCAAAGCCAATAAAAGATTATCATTTGAAGTGGACGTAGGCCGAAGATAGCTGTATTACTATAAATCTTGTGTCTCTGTCTATTTCTTTCCGTTTTAAGTTTGTTATTCTTCGTTTTTATACTCTACATTATTTAGATGAGCAATATGTATTAATATACTGCTGGTCTGTGTTCATACTCTGGTGCTTTCACGATATTTGGGGTTTGTGACCAATTTTGGCGTAATCACTTTGGTGCTTTCATTGAGAAGCTCTAATTCAGGGATTCTACCGCTTGGACATTGGATTTGAAGTCTTAAGGATTCAGATCCGAAAAGTTATGACAAGGCAATCAAGTAGAAGACAGAGAGCAGAAAGGAGCCAGCAAGGGGAAAGTCAAGAGGCCTCTTATGGAGCTGGAGCAGGACAAGCTTCAATCTACATCACTAGAGATGAGATGGAGGCTATGATGGATTCAATGCGCGAAAGATTGCTGAAGAGCAAATAAGAAACAATGCAAGGCTTCTTTGAGCAGATGAGAGCAGCCGGAGCACAGACCTTGGGCCGACTATAGTTGTTGCAAACATAGGACAAGGAGTTGGAGTTACAGAGACCAATGGAGATCAGATCCAAGATCAAAACGAAGAGTGTGAAGGCAATCAACAAGGACCTGGGGGCAGACCCTCAGGATCTAACATTGGAAAACCCATAGATGGATCTCAGCAGGCTAGAGCCAACGTCAACGTGAATGAGCCACATAAAGAATATAACCTAGAATACCCTTCGGGACATGGGGATAGGATGGAAGCATGCTAAGGAGACAACCCTTAGATGGAAACGAACGAATGGCTGGACTTGTGCGACGGATTAAGAGGGTAGGATTGCTGAGTGGAGGCTTAGAGGAAGTTAGTCGGGGTTCGTTCACTCCGAATATCAGAAATGTAAGGAATCCTCCAAAATTCAAATTACCCACGCTGGAAGCTTATGATGGAAAATCAGACCCGAACATGCATATTACCAGATATATCAGGCATATGGAAGTGCTGAGGGCATCCGAGGAAGTGACGGCATGATGTTTCCCTCTATATTTGACAGATTTGGCTGTGCTTTGGTTCAGGAAGCTAGAGAATGGATCAATTAGAACATGGCGCGAGCTAGTGAAACACTTCATGAGGCAGTTTAAGGTCTACGTGACGCGACCCTAGAGTGTGATGACCTTAGCGTCGATGAAATAGAGTATCAGAGAGCCCATAAGAGATTTTCAATTATGATTCAATACAACGGTCACTTCAGTTGATTGCCCGAATCCATCGATGATTTTGATGGCGGCGGTAGCAATGATTGCCGAGGGCACAGAGTTCAAGGATTCCCTAGAAAGAGACCTACCCCAAGACCTTGGAGAATTCTATCACGAAGCTGAAAGACTCATTTGGCTAGAGGATTCACGCGTTGAGAGGTAGGAAATAAAAGCTATGCAAGGCGAAGGAACCTCCAAAGAACAATCTGGAACAGACAAAGGAAAGCAAAAGTAATATGACAGATGCGATGATCTTGGCAATGGAAGAAATTCCGAGAACCAAGATTCAAACAATATGCTGACTTGACGGCAAACCTGGAACTGATTTATACAGAGACTCGGGGGAAGCTCCCCTATCGGAAACCACCCCGGAGAGATCCCATAAAGAGGAAACGTAGAAGTGGAAAGTACTTACTATTCCATGAGCTGGTAGGGCATACTACCGATGAGTGCCGCCATCTGGAGGAAGAGGTGGAAGAGCATGTCAGAAGTGGTAGATTGCCAAAATACATGAGAGATCGGACAGTGGCCATATGACCTGAGCAACTACCACCTACACCCAACAGAACTAATCCTAGATCGGGATCATGACTCGTCATCAATTGATCTTGATGGCAAGGTCCAAGTTCAGGACTTGAACTCTGGCTGATTACATAAATTTCTTAGATTTGATTTCAAAATAAAACGGCTATTCCACGTACGCATGTAAGGGAACTGGAGAAATCCCCAGGCATGCTCTGAGATGGAAATAGACTGCTCTGCCTAGAGAGGAGGTATTTAACTTTTCCTTTGTTTGCGTATGAACATTTGGAATTTGAATTTAATAAATGAGCTTGAATTTCATAAAATAAACCTTTGACCGGAAAGTTAAAGGATGAATATTGAAATTCAGTTTGAATTTGATCGCTTTATGACCCTACCCGGAGAGACGGGGTCCGGAGTGCAAGAAGTGAGTTTCTTCGCCAGAGAGCGACAGGATCAACTCACTTAACGTCGTTCCCCATTCACCAGAGAGTGATTGGATCAGGGTTCGATTAGAGCTCAGAGTGTCTACAATCGGCTTAGGATTTAGGCCAGGACATCGCTTAATTTCAAGGACATTGAATCGGAGTGCGGGGGTGCCGCCTCTTCGCTAGAGAGCGATAGGATTGGCTCACTTGATGTTTTTTTCCCTTCACCAGAGAGTGGCAGGATAGGATCCAACAAGAGCCCGAAGAGGCTATGATCTGTCTAGAAAGACGAAGACATCGCTATATGCCCTCGTTGGGGCCAGAGTGCAATGGATAGAAAGCAACACCGGAGCGCGATAGGATCTTTCTATTTGATCGTTAACTTTGGAATGGACTGAACAAATATCCGAAGCGGCCGTCAATGGTCCAAAGAGGCCATAGGATTTGATTACCGACTTCCACAAGTTGAAATGGATACTGATTCGACTTTGAACAGCCATGAACTTGATTAAGGATGCTATAGCTATGGGTAAAACATGGACTCTCGATATTGGATTTGAAGCTACTCAAAACACGCCTTTTACCAAAAGACATGTACTGGGGGGAAAATATTATCCCACCTTTTAGCAAGGCCGTGACACCAAGAACTTGATTGGAAATCGAGGATAGTTTGTCCTGGAGATCGTTAATACACAAGTCTACTATGGATTTCGGTAAATTTTGGCTAAGTCTGGATTGAGCTGCAATTGATATGATAGGACCATAAAAGCTATACAAGCCAACATTCTGAATTTCAAGTCAATCGGAGTTCGTGTGCTCAAGATATGATCGATGCAATTTCAGCAATCTCCTTACTCGTACCCATCAAGCTTGATTGTTCATATGCATCCACTAAAAGGCCTTGTTCTTATCCATCAGGCCTCGACTGTTTGTATCCATCCACTGAAAGGCCTTGTTCGTATCCATAAGGCCCCGTTCTTATCCATCAAGCCTCGACTGTTCATATCCATCCACTGAAAGGCCTTGTTCGTATCCATCAATTCCTACCCATTAGATAACCACTCTCTTCATATCCACTAGCCAGTAACGTCATTCCTAGTCCAATTGGTCATCAGCCAGTAACGTCATTCCTAGTCTACTTGTTATATTATTGTAAGATTTCAAATTTCATGTCAATCGGATTTACGGGTTGTCCAAGGCAAGCTAAAATGCATAGAAATCTGGTTAAGTGAATTTTAAATTTAAATAATTCGATTCGGAAACCTATCTTCAGAATACGATCGAATTGGCTCTCGATATATATATTCCATTGTGTTCGGAATAGGGGTTAAATATTATAAACGCCAGGTAGCACTCTTTGTTTGGATTTTGGAAATTTTTTGGGTGAATAGTGTCGTAAAATTTTATATAAAGGACCTAAAATTTTCTATTTTTCACTCAGAAAACCCTAGCTAGGGCTAGCCGCCATTTGCATTCGAATGACCAGAAACTTCCAATCTTTCTCCCTTAATTTCTTCCAATCCATAAGTCAATTCAAGAAACTTTCAACTACAATGTTGTAGATTCAGGTGAGGCCTTCAAATCCATATGGTTATTATCAACTAGAACATGGAGGATCGATGGAAAATCTCGCACAAAGCAAGCACGGTCATGCTCTATTTCCATGGCCACGAAGTAGCCGAGTTCACCACCGTTGTGGACGAAGGTGGAGGGGAGCATGCACGTTCGATTGGTGATGGTTGATCGTCGTCTAGGTCGACGTTGGTGGCGCAAAAATTCTAAGACTATCGGCGGCCACGGGTTTGCTCGCATACATGATAACTTGTAGGAAGAAATAGAGATAACGGCCAGATTTCATCAAGCAGCAACGAACGGTCACGATCGAAGCTAGGTTTTAAATTGAAATAAAAATTGAAATTATATTATTTTAATTCGTACAAACTTTAAAATGTTGTAACTTCTTCATACGAGGTCCGTTTTTGACGAAACAAGTTGCGTTTGGTCTGTATTGACGAGCACTACACTGTGGAGATGGTTTCTAGTTGATTGGAGCTAGTGTGAATTTTGGGTAAAATTAAAAGGCTGTTTAATTTTATTCGAAATAAAACACTACAAATGTTATTAGAAGTAATATGAGTACAACTCATTCTTTTCGACTCACTGATATTTCTATATAAGTAAGAATAAATATTATTTATGATGATTCATGATTGTTTGGATGAAATATGATATATTATATATATTGATTGATATTCGGATATATTCCTGCCTATTGGAGAAGATGAGACCCTATACATTCCCGTGTATGAGCGGATGACCCTTCGTATGCGCATCTGCCTCGAAGCGGATGTTGTACACATATTTTTAATATGTATAATTGTTGCAAGTGACAGGTTGGAAGGATACAACTGGATTCCTCACCGGCATTGATTTATTTATAGATATTGATATATATGCTGTTATTATACGATATATGATGTTATGGATGCCATGATTGATATATTTAGTGCTATTGCAACATTAGGCCTACTTTTGGTAATTTAAAATGTTAAAGTGATGATTTTCAATTTGAAAAGGATTTCCAAGTGATTTTGGAAATAGATGTTTTGTTAATTTTTGAATTGTTAAGTAAATGGATTTATTTTAAATAAATAAATAAGTGTGATAATTTTTATGTTATAAAAATTATGATTTTTGTGAAATATAATTGAATTATGATTTTTGAAATATGGAGTTAATGATTTTTTAAATAGTTTAAATTGGGTTTTTGTAGTTATTATAACAGTTTATATATAAGATTTATAAAGTTGATATTTTTATAAATCAAAAGTGACGAAATTGTAAAGGAGTTTTATAAGTATTAAAATGAAGTTATAAATGGATTTTATAAGTGAATATGATTTATAACTAGTGAAGTTACAAAAAGAACGAATTTTGTAAATAAGAGAATTATAACTAAATTAACTTATAATTTAGATTTTTGGTGTATAAATGAGATTTAAATGGAATCTATTAATATAGGGAATTCATAAATTGAAGTTCTTATAAAATAATAAATGGAATTTGATTTTATAAATGGAAGCTTTTATAATATATAAATGGAATTAATAAACATTGTTTTATAAATCCGAAATCAATTGAATTTGATAAGTTAAATGTGTAAGTTTACTAAAGGCATTATATCCACAATTTTGGATAGTGGATAATCCTTTAATAAAAGTGCAACAGTAATAAATTTGATTAGAAATTAAATCCATGATTTTGGACAGTGGATTATTCTTAATATAAATGTGGAATTTGGTAAATAAATAAATGTTTTAGGAAGTGATATTTTAAATGGAGTAAAATGGTTTGAAGATGTTTTAAAGTGTGTTGAGTGTCGAAACCATAGATTTCAACATTTATTGTTGAAATAGAGGTTTTTGAGAAATAAGGAAATAATGGACTATAACACTGTTGCTATAGTAAATGATTTTCGAAAGAAAATGTTTTGTATAGTATATGGGATTTACATATCTATCTAATTTTCGAATCCCTATACTAGTGATTCTGGGTTGTCGTAACAATGTTTTATGCAACATTTGTTTTGACGCAAATAAAGATGTTTAAAGAGAATGTTTTTCTTAAAGAATGAATATATGCTTAATCCTGATTTAAGTATATGTAATATTATCCAAGCGTTGAAAATAAAGAGATTGTGAATTACTTATTATTAAATAAGTACGTGGAAATGTTTTCCAATATTGAAATTGTTTGGAAATATATCTTTTTAATGATAATCTAAAGTGAATATTTGGCAAGTGATTCAATTAATAAAAGATTAATTAAAAGGGCCTAGTGATTTTTTTGGTGCCAGAATTTGTTTGTTTGCTTTGATAGTTAAATAACCGACTATCAAATTTGGCCAAATTTTAGTTCTTCGACTTGATGTTGGAACTATTTAGTCGTGCACTCAGTACGTTGCCTTCTGCGTAGGCTTGATTATCGTTTTTGTTGAGGATGTTGATTCATATAGTGCGGAATATTACTTCAATCTATTGAGCTTCCTTCTGGCCTGAAGGATAGCAAGTTGGAAGTTGAAAACATGATAACTCTAAAAGACTTAGTTTCTGTGCGAGGTTGAGAAACGCTTTTGCGTTGTTGGTGCGAAGAGACTGGGATCGGATTTATCTGAAAACCACTTCAAACCAACGTATATGCGACGACTGTGCAGGTTTCTTATGATGATGTTGGTATTTTGGATTTTTATAGTTGGGACTGCTTGTTGATCGTTTGGGGTTAAAATCCCAATATACACCCACTAGCAGTAGTCTCTTCGTTATGATATATCCAATGCAATGACCATTCGCTACTAATCCTAGGGATTTTCCTACAGGATGTGGTGGGAAAATGCCTTCGGTTTGTTCCGTTCCTGGACAACTTTTATGGATGTTTGTCTGACATTGCATTTCTATAGATTACGTACATTGGTTTTTACAAACGTACATCAGTTGTTGTGGAGAAGGCAGCTTCTCTTAGCTTAACACCCTCTTTGAGATGTATGAGCTTAAGGGTTGTATTTTTGTGGAAGGAAATTAGTAGTCAACAGAAATGGCCATGTGGCATTCAAAGTGATTTGATATGTGATATGTGAAAGGTAATCGTTACCTCAGGCCTCATCAAACGAAAATGACCAAAACTGGGTTAGATGCAGTAAGGCTAAGTGGGTCGCTCCAGGTAGGGTATGATCATCCTCTTCTAGATATATCTTTACATGCTATGACGTCGTGTATCTGATTATTGTGGTCTGTATGCTATGAGGGCCCTCGATAAAGGTTGGTAATGACCGAAGGATGACATATTTGGTACCATCTAGTTATAGAGACAGACCGGTCTCGTGTTGGTAGAGGGAGGATGTTCTGTGCCTCGGGACATCCATCTAGAGGTGTACCCATTCGAAAGGTAGTCCCTTCTCCTGGTCATTTATATGGAAATCCAAACACCACTACGTACCTACCATTTTGATTGTATTACCCATTTTGGACTATATGCTGGAATTTAATCAATGTAACAATTTCGGCTATGATTAATATTATTTGTATACTTGACATTTGTATAATATCAGATGATTTGATATAATAGCTTTAGTCATCGTGAGGTAAAAACATGGCCATGTTTATTTGTAGGCTCGTCTTTCGTGATACTTTTGTTTTGATAAAGGAAAATTTTGGTAATTTAAAAAAATTCAGTTGAGTGTGTTTCTCACACTGGTTTACCAGACTGATCTGGGCCTTCTTCCTTTTCAATGTTCGAGTCAGATCGACTATATTTACAGGTTCAGATTGGTGCTTTTAAAGCTTCAACGGGAAACCTGGAGATCTTCATTTACGTATACGCGTATCAGTTTTGATTATTGATTGTCCACTATGCTTAGTTGTTTTATATTATCGGCAACTATCCAGTCTGATAACTTGTAATTGATGGTTGAACTTTGATTGTTGTATGCATATACAGTTTCTGTTTTGTAAAGATCATTGATATGATATTATATGTTTTCCGCTACGATGTGAGATTCTGTATTGTTCTGTTTGGTTTTATCTTCTCTCTTTCTTCTCTTCTCTTCTGCTCTCTTCTTTTCTTTCTCCTGACTTTTCGTCAGTCGGTGATTTTTGAATCGAAAATGTGTGGATTATTGTCAATTCAAAGGGTATGGATTTGCGGGTCATCACACGTGGTATCAGAGCTTAGACTTTGTATATTCCTAAGCTTTGATGTGTACTCAGTATAGATAGGGACAGTAGTACCCTAGATTGAGTTTGAGTGTATTATATATATGAGCGCGTATTTGTTGGTGATATAAAATGTTTTATATTGTGTTTGCTTATCCATTGAGTTTTTTTGTGAATTCTGGTCGGTATGTCGGACGCCATATTATCGATAGGGATTTCCAAACACTTAAACGAGGCAAGTCAGCCTAGTATTATTTTTTAATTGGGCAAATGAAATAATTTTACCTCTATTATATTTTATATATAAAGGAAATAATTTCTCAGAATAATTAAAGTGTATATAAATTGATTGTTTGGTTGTTGAAAATGTAAATATATATCAGTTAATAAAAGCTGTTTGAATAATTTAAATAAAAACAACAATCGTAAAAGAATGAATTATATAAGCAAATGAATTATAAGTATAGAATTATAATTAATATGATTTACAATTGTGAAATAATCTTATATATAAGAAATGAAGCTATATGAGTTATAAATAATAAAAAAATGGATTTATATTTAGAATTTGAAAATATGAGTTCTGTTGATTTTGAAAGTCATTTTTTCAAAATTTAAAAAGATTATATTGTTATAAATCTAAATAAGATAAATATATTTGAAATGATCTTATCTAAGTAAAGTGAAATAGTGAAATTATATAAGTAAAAGATTTATAAATGTGATTTATAAATAAAAGATTTTTTTTAAAAGAATACAAAGCACTGAATTCACTACTATTGATTGGAAATAATAAGGGTGATGACTGCAGCATCATCAGTACCATTTTTGAGTTTCTGCATGATGGATTTGCTAATAATAGTAAATTGAAATTTGAAGTTTTGTTGTGATAAAAATATTTGAATTCAAAATCCAAGTTGTAATTGATGAATATAGGTGAAATGAGTTTTAGACTTATTATATGAAATAAAATTTAACTTGGTTAAGTTGAAATAAATTTGAGTTGGTATAATGAAAGTTAAATAAATTGAATTGAATTTGAACTAGATTAGATAAGTTATTGAAATGGAAAATTAAACTGGTAAGTGATTATATAATATGAATTCGGAAGTTTAAATAAATAAGCTGTATAATTTATAAAGTGAGAAAATGTAAGTGAAACGAATTGTTAAAATGGTTAAACAATTTTGTTAAGCAAAACAAAATCTGAACTTGAATAAGTGATATGAAATTTGACTTAAGTAAAAGTTAAATAAAATGACTTTAGAGATGAAATGAAATGTAACTTAAGTAATGTTGAATGAAGTTGAATTTGATATAAAAGTGAATTAATAAAGTGAATATGCAAAGTAAAGTTGAATAATAAGAAGTTAATGAAATGAAGTAATTAAATGAATATGAATTTGAGTTATATATTGTGATTCAACTTTAGTTGTTAAATGAGTTAGCAATTGAATTAATGAATGCATTGGACTAATGAAATAAATTAGTAAATAAAATATGGATTGAATATTAATCAATCGAATGTAAATAAACTGATATGGAATAATGGATGTAAGTGTTAATTCATTAAAAGCTAATGAAATTAGGAATTGAATAATTGAATGAAAGCGAAGTAAATTAATTTGGTAATGTTGGACGATGCTTTTATTGTTAGTTGATTGTATAGAAATTCATATGAAATTAAGAGTTAAATAATTGAATCGAAATTTGAAAGTAAGTAAATCTAAATAGAGTTGAATTTGATTTGAATTGAAAGTGAACAAACTTGAATGTGATTAGTGAATGTAAACTAATTTGAATAAATGAATGTTAGAAAAATCCAATGTTAATAAATCAAAGTGAATAAATTGAAAATCAATTCAATGAATATTAATAAGAAATGAATGTATATGGATTTGGTTATGGATTTATTGGATAGATATTGGTTTGTTGGATGATAGTTGTTTGATGGTTGGATTTGTTGCCTTTTGTTGCATTTGCTATATTGCCATATATAGTCGTTATATTAGTATATGTTGCATATTGATATTACTTTTCATATATACATCTTTCTCATTATTTGTTGAGTATTTAGTAGGTGCGTATGGCGCTAGCTTCGCAATTGGAGCTCGCTTTCACGCCATGTTAGCCGTATATGCTCGGTAATAATATATAAGGTACGTATCTTGGATTACATATCGTACTTTCAAACTTTTTTCCCTACGAGATGCCTCGTCCTTGAAGATGAGATGTATTTTTCTGATATATATATATGTGTGTGTGTGTGTGTGTGTGTGTGTGTGTGTGTGTGTTGTGATCCTACTACGATCGAACCGCGCAAAAGAGACGCTGGCGAATTTTTTTGAAAATTTAAGGCGCTAGAAAATTTTGGGAAAAATTGGAATTTTTTTGATAACTATGAATGGATTTGAAAACTTAGAAAAGTTTTATAAGAAGTTTAACTAGATGATTTCGAAAATAGTAAAATAGTTTAAATAATGTTGGTAATCTGATTTGAATGAATTGTTTTGAAAAGTTAATGGATTTTGTGACTTTTTCTTACTTGGTAATTTCGAGGACGAAATTCTTTTAAGTAGGGGAGAATGTAATGACCCAGAATTTCAGTTATTTGAAATTCGTATATTTAATTGATTTTAAATATTCAAAAGTTAATTTATATGTTGAATAACTTATATTTGAAATATAGTGATTTAATTGGATAATTAAATTATTACTTTAATATTTGAAATTGTGGAAATAATTGGAAATTGGATTTAATGTGAATTAAAATGGTTTATAAAATTGATATAAATTATATTTGAATTAGAATGATGTTAGAGGACTTTTGAAATTGAATTAAATGTTAAACTGTAGAATTTGAATATTTGAATATTTAATTAACGAGTAAAAATAGCCATTTTTCAAACAGTCTCGGATTTCGACAAAATCAGTTTCATTGGATCTATAATGTTATATTATTGTAAGATTTAAAATTTCACGTCAATCGGATTTACGGTTTGTCTAGGGCAAGCTAAAACACGTAGAAATCTGTTTAAGTGAATTTTAAATTTAAATAATTTGATTCGGAAACCTATCTTACAAATACGATCGAATTGGCTCTCGATATATATTCCATTGTGTTTGGAATAGGGGAAAAACATCATAAACTCCAGGCAGCATGCTTTGTCTGGAGTTCGGAAAATTTTTGGGTGAATAGTGTCGTGAAATTTTCTATAAAAGGACCTAAAATTTTCTATTTTTCGCTCATCAAACCCTAGCTAGGGCTAGCCGCCATTTGAATTCGAACGGCCAGAAACTTCCAATCTTTTACCCTTAATTTCTTCCACCCATAAACCAATTCAAGAAACTTTCAACTACAATGTTGTAGATCTAGGTGAGGCCTTCAAATCCATACGGTTATGATCAACTAGAACGTGGAGGATCGATGGAAAATCTCACACAAAGTAAGCACGATCGTGCTCAATTTCCATGGCCACGAAGCAGCCGAGTTCGCCACCGTTGTGGCCGAAGGTGGAGGGGAGCGTGCGCATACGATTGGTGATGGTTGATCGTCGTCTAGGTCGACGATGGGGCGCAAAAGTTCGAAGACCATCGGCGGCTACTGGTTTGCTTGTGTATGTGATAACCTGAGGGTAGAAATAGAAACAACGGCCAGATTTCATCAAGCAGCAACGAACGGTCACGATCGAAGCTAGGTTTTAAAATGAAATAAAAATTGAAATTATATTATTTAAATTCGTACAAACTTTAAAATGTTGTAACTTCTTCATATGAGGTCCGTTTTTGACAAAACAAGTTGTGTTGGGTCCATATTGACGAGCACTACATTTTAGAGATAGTTCGAAGTTGATTGAAGCTAGTGTAAATTTTGGATAAAATTAAACGGCTGTTTAATTTTATTCGGAATAAAACACTACAACTACTATTGGAAGTAATGTGAGTACAATTCACTCTTTCTGACTCACTGATATTTCTATATAAGTAATAATAAAGATTATTTATGATGATTGATGATTGTTTGGATGATATTTGAATATTATATATATATATATATATATATATATATATATATTGATATTTGGATATATTCCTACCTATTAGAGCAGATGAGACCCTATACATAACCGTGTATGAGCGGATGACCCTTTGTACGCATGTTTGCCTCAAAACGGACATTGTACATATATTTCTAATATGTATATTTGTTGCAGGTGACAGGTTGGAGGGATCCAACTGGATTCTTCACCAGTATTGATTTATTTACAGATATTGATATATATGTTGTTATCATATGATATATGATGTTTTGGATGCCGTGATTGACGTATTTAGTGCTATTGAGGCATTGGGCCTATTTTTGGTAATTTGAAAATGTTAAAGTGATGATTTTCAATTTGAAAAGGATTTTCAAGTGACTTTGAAAATAGATGTTTGTTAATTTTTGAATTGTTAAGTAAATGTATTTATTTTAAATAAATAAATGTGATAATTTTTATGTTCTAAAAATTATGATTTTTGCGAAATATATTTGAAATACGGTGTTAATGATTTTTTAAATAATTTAAATTGGTATTTTTGTAGTTATTATAAACGATTTACATATAAGATTTGTAAAGTTGATATTTTTATAAATCAAAAGCGATGAAATTGTAAACGAGTTTTATAAGTATTAAAAAGAATTTATAAATGGATTTTATAAGTGAATAAGATTTACAATTAGTGAAGTCATAAAAAGAACGAATTTTGTAAATAAGAGAATTATAAGTGAATTAACTTATAAGTTGGATTTTTGGCATATATAAATGGAATTTATAAACATTGTTTTATAAATCCGAAATCAATGGAATTTGATAAGTTAAATGTGTAAGTTTATTAAAGGCATTATATCCACGATTTTAGACAGTGGATAATCCTTTAATAAAAGTGCAATAGTAATAAATTTGATTAGAAATTAAATCCATGATTTTGGACAGTGGATTGTTCTTAATATAAATGTGTAGAAATACCAAATTTAGTAAATGAAGTATATTCACGATTTTGGACTGTGAATAATCTTTTGAAATAAATAAATGTTTTGGAAAGTGATATTTTAAATGGAGTAAAATGGTTTGAAGATATTTTAAAGTGTGTTGAGTATCGAAACCATAGATTTCAGCATTCATTGTTGAAATAGAAGTTTTCGAGAAATAAGGAAATGATGAACTATAACACTATTGTTATAATAAATGATTTCGAAAGAAAATGTTTTGTATAGTATACTAGTGATTTTGGGTTGTCGTAATGATGTTTTACGCAACATTCGTTTTGACCCAAATAAAGATGTTTAAAGAGAATGTTTTCCTTAAAGAATGAATATATACTTAATCCTGATTTAAGTGTACGTAATATTTTCCAAGTGTTGAAAATAAAGAGCTTGTGAATTACTTATTATTAAATAAGTATGTGGAAATGTTTTCCAATATTTAAATGGCTTGGAAATATATCCTTTTAAAGATAATCTAAAGTGAGTATTTGGCAAGTGATTTAATTAATAAAAGACTAATTAAAAAGGCATGGTGATTGTTATGGTGCCAGATATTTATTTGTTTGCTTTGATAGTTAAATAACCGACTATCAAATTTGGTCAAATTTTAGTCCCTCGACTTGATGTGGGAACTATTTAGTCGTACACTTAGTACGTAGCCTTCTGTGTAGGCTTGATTTTCATTTGTGTTGAGGATGTTGATTCGTATAGTGCGGAGTATTACTCCAATCTATTGAGCTTCCTTCTTGGCCCAAAGGTTAGCAAGTTGAAGGTTAGAAACGTGATAAGTCTATGAGACTTAGTTTCTGTGTGAGGTTGAGAAACGCTTTTGCGTTGTTAGTGCGAAGAGTCCGGGATTAGATTTGTCTGAAAACCACTTTAGATCACTGTATATGCGACGATTGTGTCGGTTGCTTGTGATGATATTGATATTCCTAATTTTCATGTTAGGGATTGCTTGTTGATCATTTGGGGTTAAAATCCCAATATACATCCAGTATCAGTAGTCTCTTTGTTATGAAATATCCAATGCAAGGACTATTCTCTACTAATCCTAGGGATTTCCCGACAGGATGTAGTAGGAAAGTGCCTTCGATTTGTCCTGTTCCTGGACAACTTGTATGGATGTTTGTCTGACATTGCATTTCTATAGATTACGTACATTGATTTTTACAAACGTCAGTTGTGTCAGATAAGGCAACTTCTCTTTGCTTAGCGCCCTCCTCGAGACGCATGAGCTTAAGGGTTGTATTTTTATGAAAGGCAATTAGTAGTCAAAGCAAATGGCCGTGTGGCATTCAAAGTGATGTGATATGTGATATGTGAAAGGTAGTCGCTATCTCAGGCCTCATCAACTAGAAATGACAAAAATAGGGTTAGATGCGGCAAGGCTAAGTGGATCGCTCCCAAGTAGTGTATGATCATCCTCTTCTAGATATATATTTACATGATATGACGTCATGTATCTGATTATTTTGATTTGTATGCTATGAGAGCCATCAGTAAAGTTCGGTAATGACCGGAGGATGACATATTCGGTACCATCTAGTTATAGAGGTAGGCTAGTATTGTGTTGGTAGAGGGCAGATGGTCTGTGCCTCGGGACATCCATCTAGATGTGTACTCATTCGAAAGGTAGTCTCTTCACCAGGTCATTTGTATGGAAATCCAAACTCCACTACGTACCTACCATTTTGATTGTATTACCCATTTTGGGCAATATGTTGGAATTTAATCAATGTAACAATTTCGGCTATTATTAATATTATTTGTATACTAGACATTAGTATAATATCACATGATTTGATATGAAAGGTTTTAGTTATCGTAAGGTAAAAACGTGTCTGTGTTTATGTGTGGGCTTGTCTTATGAAATACTTTTGTTTTGATAATGGAAAAGTTTGGTAATTTAAATAAATTCAGTTGAGTTTGTTTCCCATGCTAGTTTACTAGATTGATCCGGGTGTTCTTCCCTTTTAATGCTCGGGCCAGACCGAGTATATTTACAGGTTCAGATTGGTGCTTTTGGAGCTTCAGCAGGAGAGCTAGAGATCTTCATTTACGTATATGCGTATCGGTTTTGATTATTGGTTATCCGCTGAGCTTCAGCAGGAGAGCTAGAGCTTCAACAGGTTATTATAACTGTCTAGACGGATAACTTGTGATTGACTGTTGAACTTTGGTTGTTGTATGTATATACATTTTCTATTTTGTAAAGATCATTGAAATGATATTATATGTTTTCGGCTGTGATGCGAGATTCTGTATTTTTCTGTTTCGTCCTATCTTCTCTCTTTCTTCTCTTCTCTTCTTCTCTCTTCTTTTCTTTGTCTTGACTTTCCGTCAGTCAGTGCTTTTTAGATCGGACATGTATGGATTATTTTCGATTCAAAGGTGTGGATTTGCGGGTCGTCACATCCTAACAATCAATGATTTTAGCCAACAATCTAGTGAAGGAAAGTATTGAAATTCCAGATCTACTAGGTGATGGTAGAGTCGTGACATAAGAGAAGGGTAATGGTGGTATTTTTAACTTATAACCATTATTTTTCTCGAAAGTGATAGAATTATTAAATGAAGATAATGATGGAACTGTTCTATGGACTAGTCTACGAAATCGAATGAAGTTAGAAAGGGTGGTGTATTATTTATTTAGTAGTAGTAATTATATTTGATTTCTGTATATTTATTTATTTTGGAAGTGGTAGCATCTAGGGAATATGCAATGGTTTTTAAGTATGAACATTGTATACCAATCCTAACATAGTTTTGTCCCCTCATTGCTCTATTTCGTAACCTTATTATTTTAATAAATAAAATACCCGTTTCGGAAAAATATAATGAAGTTTGTATGGACCTTTCTGAAGTAAAGCATCATACATAAGTTAAATAGCTTACAAATCATTTTGACTAAATCCAATTTCTCATATTTATTAAGCTACACTTAGTAACGACATTTTGTACACGTTTTCCTTTTGTCAATAGAGTATCACTTAGGTTTTCTGAGTTTAGTCTAAGGTCAAATACTCTATTAATATATGTATTTGATTGTGTGGACTACGTTCAAGTATGTGGTCCAATCAGATCCTTAGTAATTGACCAGTTTACCCTAACAAGAGATTTTGACTTTATATAGACTAACAATTTTGATGATACCAACCTTCTATAATGAAAAATATGAATCCTTTCTTAGGTATTTTTTAACTTCAAGTAGTTTAACATATACCCAATTATGGTCGTAACACGGTCTCATGCCATGTATTTAACCATAATCAAAGTACAACCTAGCTACTTAAGATCGACGGTGCCCTCAGTTTGAAGACTATGTATGTAATTACCACGAGATCTTCTATTTTGGCTTTTTCGTGTTAACATGTAGAAAACTCTCGGCGAGTCGTTCTATGATTGTTCCAAACAACCATAAGTATGTGACTCCTTAGTGCCCCCAACGATCACAAGTAAGTCACCATCCATCTTCTGTTACATACACTAGTTGTTAACAAGAAAACTTGTCAACACCTTAAATTGAAATTTGGAATGTGAGTGATGCTTTCCAAACTCCCATTTGAACAAATGATGGTTACTGTCTCACTTCATGCTGGTAAATATGGTCAGAAACTCATCTGGGGTACCTTTTGACGCAGTCGAAAGGTTTATTTCACTTCCGAAAAATTATTTTGAAAAGGTAGGATCAGAACTCTGTCGAAACATCCTTTCTACACAGACAAGGTAGCTTAGGTTGGGCACTTAATGATTTCTGGAAATAGCGAAGCTGGAAGGGTTTCGACTCTATCGAAAGGGGCAACACTTGCTATCTTGTTGATTTGAGCTAAGTCTACTAGGGAATATAAGAACTAAAGGTTTAGATCCGATCGAAGGGAGACCTTTCGATCAGTTTGACATATTTATGGAAAATAGAAAAATTAGAGTTGCTAAGTAATCGATTTATATCCCAATTCTCTTTTTATTGCACTCAATTGTACAAATTGATCAAATCCCTCATTTGATTTTGGAATTAGGGTTTTTAAGCTATAGATATTGCAAGTTAGAAGTGAAAGAAATCGGATCCCCTAAATATGACCCTTGGGGTCTTATTTATTGATGCGGGTCAGCACCTTTCGTCCAAGTGCTTTCGATACGATCGAAAGGCTTGCTTTCTTGCTTTCATGTGTATCTCTTGAGTTATGGCTTTCGACCTAGTTGAAAGGTTGAAAGGGTCATGTGGCCATCCTTTCATTGCTGCTAAAGATTGGGCTTCCTCCTACTTTGTTTTATTCCCTTCGACCTCGTCAAAAGACTTATTACTTTATTACTTCTGACATCATCGAAAAGCAATGTCCGGCCCCTTACGACTCCGTCGAAAGGTATATAACTACGCTTTTCCTTTAGCTATTTTTATGTTATGCAAGTTGGCATGTGCGTCGGCCTTCATTCCTGTCAAAACATGTGCTTTGGGTTTCAAATGAGTCAGAACATTGTAATAACCGTTGCTGCGACACCATTCATAAGCTCTCCATCTAGTTGGTGCGGAACCTTATCTCTTCCTTCATAAGTGAGAATGGATTTAACCAATTCGAAAGGCTAACATATGCTTTCGAAAGGGTTAACTCGGCTAATCGCTTTTCTAGAGGAGGTAAACAAAGTTGAAACCAATCGTTTCAAATGGCTTGGTGCACATGCAGAGGGTATGCTATTGATTGCCTTCGGAAGGTAGCATTCAACCTTGTTGAAAGCTCTTTGCTCATACAGAATATTGCTGAAGCATCCTTCTGACCTCTTCGAAAGGTGCTGCTGGTGCCACCATCTTCCTGTTGTAAGCTTTATCTAATGTTGAGATAGACTGTCCTAACGCTTTCAGATCTTCATCAATTTTCTTGCTTCTTCTTTCATACCTTTATCCTTGAGAATATTTTATCGATAACATTTAGGCCCCCTTGTCTGAAAGAAGCTTTTTTTCTTTAGGACAAAAACTCCAAAGAGTTTTCTTTATTGTTTTCTACAAAACAGACAATGACTTCTATAATGATTATAACCTTATTATAAGACCATGATGGGTAACTTATAATTCCAGACGCTATTTGGTTACGCTGTTAGGCAAGGTATTCAAGTAAGCATATGACCTAATTCCTTTTAACATATGAGATAATATCACCTAGTCTGTTGTTGCAAATTTAAGTAAATTGGCCTTCCCCAAAAAGTCCATCGCGTACACCTAATCCTTTGCTCTCAGGTTATTTTTCCTCAACCATCGAGCGTTAATTTCTTGCTTTTAGCGGTCTTATCTAATTTCTTTACTATGACTTTATTTTTCGTCCCTTCACTTTGATGAAAGTCCAACTGGTATTGAGAAAGTCTTGCATATAATTCAAATTCAGAAATCTAATAAAATGTCAGTAAATTATCATGAAAATTCCATGACGATATCTAAAATTCACAAAATCAGAAATCTGATAAGAGATCACCAAAAACTGAACAAGGAAATCAGAAATATGAAACTAATAAATCATCATAAACATCAATAAGAAACTTCAAAATTCACAAACACATAAGATCATTACGAAAATCCAATGAGCAAATCAAATATATGAAATCCACAAATCATCTCAAAAGTCAAGGAGGAAATTTAGAATTCATGAAACCAGAAATCTAATCAAGACAACACTATGGAAATTTAACGAGGAAACTAAGAATATGAAATTAATAAATCATCATAAAAATTCAATAAGAATCTTCAAAATTCACAAATATATGAGATCATTATGAAGGGAAACTAAAAATCTGGGAATCTAGGTAATCGGAAAATTGTTAGGACCATATCTGCTAAATAATCTACACAAAACTCTTTAATACAAAGTCATGAAATTCAATAAAGAATTTATAAAATCAAGAATTCATGAAAATTAGAAATTAGCAAGAAATCATTACGAAATCTTAATATGGTAATCAAGTGTATTACATCCACAAACCACCATAAGAGTCAACATAGAAATTTAAGGTTCCCAAAACTAGTAACTCAAATAAGAAATCATTATGAAATCTCTATAAGAAAATTAGGAATATAAAATCCACAAATCATTACAAATGTCAATGCAGAAATTCAGAATTCTCAAAATCAGAAGTCCAACAAGAAATCATTATGAAATCCCAATGGGAAAACGAAATATGTGAAATCCACAAATTATAACATAAGTAAGTGAGGAATCTTAGATTCACGAAACCAGAAATTCAGCAAGAAATCAGTATGAAAATCCAATAAGGAAACCAAGAATATGAAGCCAGTAAATCATCATAAAAGCCAATGTGAAAATTTTGGATTCACGAAACTCAACATGAAATCTTCATGAAAAGAAATAAGGATCCTAAATGTTCACGAAATCAATAATTCAGTCAAAATCTTGTCAGGATCTCATTTGACGAATAGACTATTAAAAATTCATCCAATATAAGCACAAAATCAAAAAATCTGTCTAATAATAGCAAATTTAGCAGGCTTAAGCAAAAGATTCTTAGACCTATAAGTTAGTATTATATTGTTGTGTTGGAGCCGAGTAGTTCCGTAAAGTCATGCAGTCACTCGGAATAGTGGTTCTGTATTATTGATTGGTCGTTCAGTAGTGCAATGGTCCAAATAACATATTAATATATATATACACTCTTCTATCTTAAAGGGTTACCTTATTTCTAAGGATCCAAGAGCGGTTTACTCAATCTATCTTCGAATGGAGTCACTTTTATCTTTGTAGTAAAAACTTATTATCTATTTCGTTCCTTTGATTTGCTATAGATCTTGGTTTTCCATCTTATGTTAAGGATTCCTTTATCCACCTTCTCATCTTGTATCTCCTTTCTGAATGTAAGTTTCCTAATTTCTTGGCATGTGAGTCACCCTTCAAGTTTTGGACACACTGAAATTTGTTTCCTCAAATTTGATCTTTTCTGGTTGTGATTTTGGTTTGCTTGTCTGTTCTAGATTATGGTGTTGGACATCTTTATCCTTTTTCTTTCGCATGTATACCTCTCTTGGGTTCTAACTTTGTCCTAGTTGGTGGATATATTCCTTTCTTTAACCCTTTATTCTCTTGGGTTTTGACTTTTATTTTGAGTTGTAGACATCTTTATCCTTCATTATTTGGTGCCTCTTCGTGGCTTCCCTTCGCTCTAAGGGATGTAATGTATGTTGAGTTGTCCTTCCTCCAGAAGGTTGCTGATAGGTGCTTATCTTGAACCTTGCCTTAAGAGGTGATATGGACGTTAGGGGTTTTATCCCTCCCTCTAGAAGGTGCTACGGATTGGACGTATGCTTTTGGTAGGTACAAGACCCTTTCCCTCTAAGAAGTGCTATAGATTGGCCATAGGCTTTTGGTGGGTGCAGGACCCCTCTCCCTCTAGGAGGTGTTACTGATTGGCCGTAGGATTTTGATGGGTGCAGGACCCCCTCCCTTTAGGAACGGATTGGCCGTAGGCTGAAACTTTGTGTATGAAAATCATTTTTGGCCAATTGAAACGTTCTTTGAAAATATTTTTGAATATTGGTATCTTCTCAAGAGAAAGAATTTCTGTAAATGAACTCTTTTAATATATCGAGGGATTACTTTCTAAAAAGAGCTTGGAGGTATGATAATCTTTTCTTAATGCGACCCTCATAGAGGTTTTCAAATCATTCTTATGTAGAGGCACGGATCTCAAATAGGAGACTGGAAGGTCATGATTCATGAACTAGTAGTCTTTTAGTTGAGAATATGATTCTCTGATCTGAATTTTTGTCAATAAACTATGATAGCTTTAAAAATTTCCTTTAAAAAGTATGGATGGGCTTCTCCTCGCCAATGATTTCAGAAAACTTTGAAATGTTGAGTTTGCTTAGCTGGAAATCCTTTATGTGCATTTACTAACTATATAGTATCTTTGGAAGATTGCTTCGATCAGTTCTTGGAATAGATAAATACTTATTTTTCCCCAGGTTGTGGGGTAATCGAGAGTAGTTTTTCTTTGAAAATATGTTTGGGAAATTTCTTTTAGTAAAATAATTTGTCAAACATAGAATTGAGGCACATTACTTTCTCCTTCATATGGATTACCATACCTTGGTAAGTATTGCTCTGTAATAGAATAGTCTATTTGTAAGCTTTTCCTCCGAAATTAGTGGATTACTGATTGTAGCCCGAGGTTTCATGAGAGCGGATCTTTGTACTGCGTTAGCTCCAACATTGGCAGCCACTTTGTATCAGGCATTGGAGTTGTCTTTCTCAAGTTGCTAGAGATTCGTTGTGGTCTAAGAACATGTTAAATGCCATGGACTGGTTTTGTTTTTTTACCTATATTGACACTCGTATTTTGTATAATATATCTAAGTACAATTCAAATTAACAGAATTATAAGAAAATAAGACTTATAATAGAAAAATGTTGCTAGACCTCATATCTTGATCAGTATCTGAAGGAGAAGTGGTTATTCTGACTTTCTATCAGGGCTTGAAAATGACCGAGTTACTCCTTTTGAGGTTGGAAATATTTTAATCCCTTTTAACAAACTCTTTTAGAATCTAGACTAGGTTAGGTTCTGAACTATTTTTTCCGAAACATTGCAATTATCAGTTTCGTATCCATTCACTTTATGATAAGCACAATAATTTATTCCTTCTTTAGGCTTAGCGGGAGTTCTTATCTTATAGGAACATCATCTTTGTTAAGGAAAAGTTATAGGAGAGGGATTTGTTTAATTCAACAGATTTGGATTTGGATGTCACCATTTGGCTATCTTTTCTATTTTCCCTCCATTTAGATCTTTTGCACGGACAGTTGAAGTTAAATTTTTCTATCTTCTGTTTTTGCCGAGATTTCTTCATAGCATGATGCATTTCAACCATTTGAATAAACTTTTCAACTTGGGGATAGAAATGTTGTAGATCCTTACACCGATGAATATGAAGTTCATTCCAAAAAGGAGTTTGTTTGATTAACCCTGAGTGAACTACAATTAGTTTTTCTTGATCAATCACATTTTAGGCCTTCAGTGCTTCCATGTTGAATCTTTTAATATATTCACCAAGCAATTCATCTAGCCTTTGCTTGATATTAGATAACATGTAGGAATCTATCACTGGATCTCTATATATGCGAAATTGTACTTTGAATTCATAAGAAAATTGTCCCTAAGAATAGATGGTCTTCACTCGATATTTCCTGTACCATTTGATAGTTTCTCCTTGAAAAGTAACCGGGAAAAGTTTGCATCGAACTGGCCCAGGAGTAATATATATACAAGTTCATCCAATTTTCAAAAGCTCTAAGGTGATTATCTGGATCAATAGTTCCATCGTAGTTTGGTGGGGCAAATTGAATGTGAGGGGGAATGCTAACTGCCAAATTTTCTTTTAAAAAAAGCGCCTTTTGCAGAATAACATATTGCCCTAGTTTATTGAGTACATCTTTTATTGTACCCTCTGTGATTTGGTTATGAATGTCGTCGTGGTAATCTTCATTGTCCTCCACAGTTAAACTGTTCGATTGTTTGATGGTTCTCTCAGCCTGACTTCCTTGATTCTCATATTAATCTTCACTTGGCTGTTGTACTTCACCTTCTCCTTCCATATTTGTCATTGATTCTTGAGATGGAACCCCTTCAAACAATTCGTATTGCTATAATTTGTTGCTGTAGATTCTAGACTTTAACCTCATTGTTTTCCAATCTTATCAAGATTGACGGTTGCCCAATTTCCATAATCTCTAAGTTGAAGTTTGGGACTATGATGTTTACAAAATTGATTGGGGCATAACTTCTTCATTTGAGATGTCACTATCATTCCTTATTTCTTTCATCTTTTCCTTTTGGACGAAGCACTCTATGCAATTAATCTATGATGAAAGTTATCGGGGAACGGAGGTCCAAGCCCTCCTTCTAGCGCCAAAAATGTTAACAAGAAAACTTTTCAACACCTCAAATTGGAAATCAGAATGTGAGTGATGCTTTCTAAACTCCCTTTCGAGAAAATGAAGGTTACTAGCTCTTTTCAAGCTGGTAAAGATGGTCAAAAACTCGTCTTTGGTACCTTTCAGCGTAGTCGAAATGTTTACTTCACTTTAGGAAAATTCTTTCAAAAGGGTTAGATTAGAACTTTGTTGGAACCACCTTTCGACACAGACAAGGTAGCTTAGGTTGGGGACTTAATGATTTCCAGAAACAACAAAACTGGAAGGGTTTCGACTCTGTCAAAAGGGGCATCACTTGCTGTCTTGTTGATTTGAGCTAAGTCTACTGGGGAATATGAGAACTAAAGGTTTTAAACCGATCGAAGGGGGACCTTTCGATTAGTTTGACTGCGGGTTGACATATTTATGAAAAATAGGAAAATCAGAGTTGCTAAGTAGTCGAGATCATCCCTATACTCTTTTTATTGAACTCAATTGTACAAATTGACTAAATCCCTCATTTGATTTTGGAATTAGGGTTTAGGCTATAGAAATTGCAAATTAGAAGTGAAAGAAATCGGATCCTTTAAATATGACCCCTGGGGTCTTATTTATAGATGTAGGTCAGCACTTTTAGTCCAAGTACTTTCGATACGGTCAGAAGGGTTGCTTTCCTATTTTCATGCGTATCTCTTAAGTTATGGATTTCGACCTAGTCGAAAGGTTGAAAGGGTCGTATGGCCATCCTTTCGTTGCTGCTAAAGACTGGGCTTCCTCGTACATTGTTTTATTCCCTTTGACCGTGTTGGAAGGCCTATTGCTTTATTGCTTCTAACATCATCAAAAGGCAATGTCTGGCCCCTTTCCACTCCGTTGAAAGCTATATAACTGCACTTTTCCCAAAACTGTTCGTATGCTATGCAAGTCGGCATATGCACTGGCCTTCATTGCTATAAAACATGTGCTTTGGGTTTCAAATGTGTAACATCCCACCTTTTTGTACAGTTTAAATCGACGATAAACCACACACATCGGACTCAAACCATAAAAAAGGGTGGATTGTTATGAGATAAATAAGAAAAAGTGGAGAAAGAAAAAAAACAAAATAGAATCTTGCAGCGGAATGATAAAATATAATAATCAAATAAACAGTTCATGAAGCTGTTTTACAAAACATTTGATTATACTTATACAATACATATCAGAGTTACACATACCAGAGAATAATTAATAATGCAGCGAAGCAGTATGAATGTAGTGGAATAATATAAATAATAATAGTAATACAGTCTTCGTCTTCGTCCTCCCGAATTAAGGTCTTCAAATCCTGAAATGCTCAGGTTGACCCGAGCGAATTGAAAAGACAAAACACTCAAGTTAGAACAAAAAGATCTTACGTAAGTCAAATCAATAGTAAATAATATAAGTGGAACTGCGTCAGAGATGTTTGCGGGATTTGACATCTCCTATGCAGAGTCTAAAGTGAGTGCGGTAACTTAAGAGATGCTCGGGATTCACATCTCTTAAGGATCCGTTAAACTATTTACTATGTAGTAATATTTCGCTATTATGATAATGTCTATAGTAAAATAAACTTACTTTTAAATAGCGTTAAGGGGTTACCCTATAGCCCTTACCACGTAATAGTCCCAGTAGTCCATCCAATATCATGGTTCCTCCTGATCGGGAAGCCACCAGAGGATACCACACGGGCTACAGGAGAAAACCAAACTTGTACAAGGCACGCTAGGGTAGGTGACATGGCACAACTAGGCAATGCCAGAGTAGATATACCAATTACGCTTCCGGACCAGTGGTAGCACGTAGCAGCTACTACCGCCCACCTCGAGCCATACCCCCAAAATCAAAGGGCCCAAATCAATCATAAAGTAATAGAATGGTATCGAAGGAGTGTGTCCGATAAAAGGTGCTACCTTCTTAGCCCGTCGATCGCTCCCGTTTTAGCCACCTTATGCCAACTCACGGGAGTCGGGTCCATGTATATATTTCAAAGGAAATGCCGCCATCAACCTACTTCATTTTGGAATCTCCATGGCATACAAAGTTGTTAAAGTGGTTTTCGAAGTTGGCAGAGAGTATGAAAAATTCTGATCCCGGTCTCTTTAACAACCAAGCGTTATTATAACACCGCGGTCAGTTTCAAAATAGTTTATTCTTTAAAACCAAATATCATTGCCCTTTCAAAACCAAATCAATACGGTATCATTTTCATTTCAAATATACCCTCTTCTAAAACCACAACATTTTCAAAGTTATAATGTTTCGAAACCAAACGCTTGAAATATGACCTTTCAAAACATAATACATTGAATTTCATATCTTCTAAACCATAACTTCCACCACGTAACCGGTTTGGATATTCAAACAGTATATAAAATAAAATAGTTTAAATTTAAAATTACTTTATAAAGTAAAATAATTCCACGACTTCACAATTTTATTCACTTTAAATTAAGTCTCAATTCATAACTTTCAACTCACTTTCAATTTTCAATAAACCATTTCAATTTATGTCATTTCAAATAAAGATTCGAACCTCCAAATAAACCATTTCAATAGATTTCAAAGCTTTCAATATTCAACATTTCAAAAATAAATTTGTTAACTCTATATATATCAAATTCGGTTTACTATTATTTAGTTTGAAATATTTATTTAATAATTCCAATATCATTCAAATAAACCCCAATTTCAAATAACTGAAGCTTCCCTCACTTTATTCAAACTTGATATATTCATTTATATGACCTTAGACAAAAATCAAGTTAAAAATCATATTCTTTAAAATCTCAAATTCAATGAGTCCCAAATCGATTTTTATTAAATAAAATTCTTAATTAAATCCAATTTCAAATCAATTTCCAATTTATCTTTCAACCTTAATTTATTGAAATCATTATAAGTTCTATATTAAAATATAATTTAAATAAATACATAACCATATTATATTTTAAATAAAATCAAACTTTATTACTAACTTATTCTATATTTCAAAACCAATTTATACATAGCTAAAAATCAATAATAAAATAACATTTATATAATATCTAAAATCAATATTTATATAACCCATATATTTCTTTACAAAACCATAGAAATCAATTTCAAAATATTCATATATAGACCGATGGTGTCTGTATATAATTTTCTATCCTATGGTCAAGTGATACGGGTATTTATCATTTCAATCCGTAATTTAAAATATAAATACGGTTATATATCATTTCAAACCACAATCCCGAAAAATATAAAAATCCATAACAACTTACAGTTTGTGACAATACAAAAAACAACATCCATTCATTCAATATCAATCATCAAACAATTATCACAATCGTCATCCAATTCAATCAATAACATTCAATATATAACTGCTAATAAATAGTAGGCATTTACTAGCAGTTTATATGCAATAATAAATTAAATAACTATTTAATCCAAATAAATTCAATTTAACCGAGATGATGATTAAAAATATGTCAAGCAGTCATAAATAAATTTATAATCACATCATAAATCATTTAACAAACATAAGAAATTTTAAAAGTTGTGAGTAGGTTAAAACACTCACCTTTTGAATTTAAATTGAATTTAAATCCAATTTAAACCCAAAATTTGAACAGTCTCAGAATTCGTCCAAACCAGCGTCAGAATGTCCGGAATTTTGATACGATCCTAAGGCAAGAAACCATGCGTAAAACGGACATCATATGAAGAAGTTATCATCGTTAAAAGATTACACGATTTAAATTAAACAAATAAAATAATTAAACAAAGAATTATACCTAAACCAAGACATGTCACCTCCCAACTCTCTTCACCGTAATCATCATGTGTAGGCTAACCCACGGCCAACGAAAACCACGTGAAACTCGCACCATCCAGACCACCGTACCAAGATCTGACCGCGCCAGAACGATTCCCACCACCGGCCGAGCGTCCCAATCACGCGACAACGTCAATTGTCGCATACAGGCTACCGCCGTCGGTTCAAATGTATACCCTAGCCCATTTTTTACGCTGCATTCAACCGTTATCTCACCAAAATAAGCACACTGATGGACTATGCTCGTCAATCTCTACGCAACAGTAACATCCAATTGACGATCAGGCGAAGTTGATCGCGACTCGATGGACGACCTTAAATATTTCGTAATTTTGTGGATAAAGAGTGGTTCAGATTGGAAAATGAATTATAGATCTGAGATGCGCTCGTCGAGAGTTTTAAATCGATATATAATTCGATATAGTTTGAGGAGATTTAATTTTTGATTTGATTTTGAATTGCAATTGGATTTGGAATTGAGAATTTATTTGTCTGCCATTGAGGAGGAGAGACAACTGAATTGTACGTATAGAAAAATGTATATAAGAAATAGGCTAGGGTTTATAACGATATATTTATGGGTGGATCAGAAAATAGAAACAATTGGATCGAATCGGTTTGAAAGTTGAACGCTACAGGGCCCAAAAAGCCCGTTTCGACCCCGAAACAAAAATGGGTCAACCCATATATCAAAATAGATGTTTTAAAATATTTTAAAATCAATGGAACAGGTTTCAAGTCCAAATTCCATCGTATGAAGAAGTTATGCTAAAATCAAGTTATTTCAAATTGATTTCAATTTCATTGATTTCAAGGCGTTTCGCGTCCGTACGATCAAACCACAAGTCCAATCGTTAAGAAACTTAAAATCCTACAATAATTCACCGTTACGGATCCGATGAAATTGGTTTCATCGAAATCCGAGTCAATGGCCAAAATGGCTATTATTCTAATTAATTAAATAAATTAATATTATATTAATTAAATCAAATCTTCAATTCAAAGTTAGTAAATCCCAATTTCTATCATTTTATGTTTCTTGATTATTTACAGTAACTTAAACAAATTTAGATGTCAATTCAAAGTTGATTAAATCATCAATCTCAGTGTTATTTTGCAATTTTATTAAATTCAGATACTATAAATAAAACTTCAAAATCCATTTATTAAATTTTTAAACCTTGTTATTCAAGTCTTTTATTACAATAAGGATATAGCTAACATTGGTTTATATCTTGGTGCACTATGATTTCCCAATTCACTATTTACAATCAGTTATGATCTTACAATTGTTTCAATAAATTGGGTTTGCACTAAATTAGTTATTTACTTAACTTGCATTAACATTATTACCTTTATTTTTTAGTGATTTCATTACTAAACTACAGATTTTTATTTTCTCTTCGTATTAAATTACCAAAATTTAATTATCAAAAATTTCAGGTCGTTACACTCTCCCCCACTCAAAACTTTTCGTCCCCGAAAAGGAAAAAGAAGGGAAAAGAAAGAGTTTAGTGGTCAATACATCTCATTCAAAATATTAATTTTATAGACAAATAAGTTTACAAAATTTAATAATTTAAATAAAATATATCAATTTATAACCATAAAATCTTTTATACTTAAATTTATAAAGTTTGGAAACATTTTTCAAAATTTTTCTAAGTCCAAAATTTACGGAAAATTTTGGCAGAGTCTCCTTTGTACGGGGAGGCTCGGAAGAAAATATAATATCAAATATAACAATATATATCATAATATCACAAAATAATATATCTGAATAGCAGGAAACAATATAATAGCGCTATAAAATCGTAATCTGAAAACGTACCTATTTGTTGGGCAATTAACGCTTATTTTATGAAACCAAAAGCAGTAGCAATTACTTGCATAACCTGTATTTCACTTAGAGTTAATAATTATATGAAATGAAGTATTGGAAGGGGTTTCAACTACTAACAACAACCAATATAAACAACAATCACTTGCAACCACAACATACAATCATTATACAGAATCAACACAATTCAATTATCCATCCATATCAACAAAACAAATAGTTGTTTGGGTTTAAAACTTTAAATTGTACATAATGAAAAATAAACTACTAAGTGCACCATTTACTCAATAGTCTTAGATGAACCTAGATAGATTATTCATGCATCCAAACAATTTTAAAGTATCCTTACCCAAAAAACCATAAACCAAACAAACAACAATTTCAAACAATGGATCAAGTTCATTCTTATTAATTCCATTTCATAGCATTTATTGTTTAAACTCATTTCCATTCATATAACGATTTATCCTTTTAATTTACATTTATTTCTTGCAAATTTTCATTTCCATCCATTGATTCAGTGTTTATTTCACTTATTTGCACTTGTACTTACATAAATTCATTTTTATTTATTCATATCATATAAATTTTCTTTTATTGCATTACATTCATTCATTCGTTAATTAATTTTATTTATTTACAATATTCATCTTTCTACTTATTTTTATTATAAATAACTTCAACATTTACTTAAGTTTATTATCATTTCTTTATAATTTTTCTATTATATTTAATTAGTTACCTTTCAGTCATACTTAAGTTTACAACAATTATAACATTAAATTCTTATTTAAAGCAAATTCATTGAATACTTTCATTACTTAAGTTGTACTTGTAAAATTTCCCATTACATTTTTTTTAACATTTTAACTTTTTATAGTTGATAAGTTATATATATGTTAAAGAAGGTAATTGAAAATTCTACAAGTTTATCTCAATTCTTTTTAAATTAATTTAATGTCCAATAATCCTACCTTTTGTCTTATAGGTTACACATTTCAAATTTTCTTGTAATTTCATTCATAAGCTAGCATGTAATCTCTAATTTCCTTTAGAAGTTCCAGTTATTAATCAGTTACATTTCATTTCACTACAATAATTGAAACTATTAATTAACGGAAACTTAAGAACTAAATACCGGGTTAAATTTCACATCATTTTAAAATAATAGATAGATGTATACACTTACAATTTATATATCCAATAATATTTAAAACTATTTGAAATTTCCATTTGTTTATCAAAATAAATCTGTAGTAAAACTACTACAATAGCCTTCCCACTTTAAAACTCGAAAATAAATGTCTATGACGCGTGCACTCATCACCGAAATTATTTTCCAGCGATAGAGAGGGGAGTACAGAACTTATTTCTTTCCAAACTTCCTTTAAAACAGTTCTTTCAAATTATATTGGAATATTTATATCAGAAAATACTTATAAGAAATATTATTATATTCCAGTATCCTTTGAAAACCATTTTCAAAATCCCGGAACTTAAGTTTTAAATTTTCAATCTTTCATTTGTTTTGATTTAAAGTCTTATTTCCAAACTATATTTATAAACTTCACTACCTAACAACCAATATAATACAACCAATAATCTTTATAAATTTATTACTTTGTATACAGAAAATATAATAGGCAAATTATTTCATTTACCTATATTTTAAAACCAATATTGTGTCGGTCTGTCCTATTAAGTGTTTAGAAATCCCTATTGATGTCATAGCGTCCTATGCACCAACCAGAATTTATAAATACAAAATGGAATAAATTAACACAATATTAAAACCTTTTTATAACACTAATTAATATGCTCTCTCATATATATATACACACTGAGCGACTCATCACATGGTATTACTACCCTATTGATAAAGAGTCAGACCCCACAAAGCTAAGGTTTATCGCTAAACCAAAGCTTTGATACCAGATGTAAAATCCCACATTTTTGTATGGTTTAAATCGACGATAAACCACACACGTCGTACTCAAACCATACAGAAGGGCGGATGATTATGGGTTAAATAAGAAAAACTAGAGAAAGGAAAAAACAAAATAGAATCTTACAGCGGAATGATAAAATATAATAATCAAATAAACAGTTCATGAAGCACTTTTACAAAACATTTGATTATACTTATACAATACATATTAGAGTTACACATACCAGAGAATAATAAATAATGCAACGGAGCAGTATGATTGTAGTGGAATAATATAAATAATAATAGTAATATAGTCTTCATCATCATCCTCTAGAATTAAGGTCTTCAAATCCTGAAATGCTCAGGTTGACCCGAGCGAATTGAAAAGACAAAACACTCGAGTCAGAACTAAAAGATCTTATGTAAGTCAAATCAACAGTAAATAATATAAGTGGAATGGCGGCAGAGATGTTTACGGGATTTGACATCTCCTATCCAGCGTCTAACGTGAGTGCAGTAACTAAAGAGATGCTCAGGATTCACATCTCTTAAGGATCCGTTAAACTATTTACTATGTAGTAATATTTCGCTATTATAATAATGTCTATAGTAAAATAAACTTACTTTTAAATAGCGTTAAGGGGTTACCCATATAGCCCTTACCATGTAATAGTCCCAGTAGTCCATCCAGTATCATGGTTCTTCCTGATGGGGAAGCCGCCAGAGGATACCACACAGGCTACGGGTGAAAACCAAACTCATGCAAGGCGCGCTAGGTTAAGTGACACGGCACAACTAGGCAATGCCAGGGTAGATATACCAATTACGCTTCCCGATCGGTGATAACGCATAGCAGCGACTACCGCCCACCTTGAGCCACACCTCCAAAATCAGAGGGCCCAAATCAATCACAAAGTATTAGAATGTTATCGAATGAGTGTGTCCGATAAAAGGTGCTACCTTCTTAGCCCGTCGATCGCTCCTGTTTTAGCCACCTTATGCCAACTCACGGAAGTCGGGTCCACGTATATACCTCAAAGGAAACACCGCCAACATCCTACTTCATTCTGTAATCTCCACCGCGTACATGGTTGTTAAAGTGGTTTTCGGAGTTGGCAGAGAGTATGACAAATTTCGATCCCGGTCCCTTTAACAACCAAACGTTATTATAACACGCGGCCAGTTTCAAAATAGTTTATTCTTTAAAACCAAATATCATTTCCCTTTCAAAACCAAATCAATACGATATCATTTTCATTTGAAATACACCCTTTTCTTAAACCATAACATTTTCAAAGTTATAATATTTCGAAACCAAACGCTTGAAATATAACCTTTCAAAACATAATACTTTGAATTTCATAGCTTCTAAACCATAACTTCCACCACTTAAACGGTTTGGATATTCAAACAGTATATAAAATAAAATAGTTTAAATTTAAAATTACTTTATATAGTAAAATAATTTCCTCGACTTCACAATTTTATTCACTTTAAATTAAGTCTCAATTCATAACTTTCAACTCACTTTCAGTTTTCAATAAACCATTTCAATTTATATCGATTTCAAATATAGATTCGAACCTCCAAACAAACCATTTCAATAAATTTCAAAGCTTTCAATATTCAACATTTCAAAACTAAATTTGTTAACTCTATATATATCAAATTCGTTTTACTATTATTTAGTTTGAAATATTTACTTAATAATTCCAATATCATTCAAATAAACCCTAGTTCCAAATAACTGAATGTTTCCCTCACTTTATTCAAACTTGATATATTCATTTATATGACTTTAGACAAAAATCAAGTTAAAAATCATATTATTTAAATCTCAAATTCAATGAGTCCCAAATCGATTTTTATTAAATAAAATTCTCAATTAAATACAATTTCAAATAAATTTCCAATTTATCTTTCAACCTTAGTTTATTGAAAATCATTATAAATTCTATATTAAAATATAATTTAAATAAATACTTAACCATATTATATTTTAAATAAAATCAAACTTTATTATTAGCTTATTCTATATTTCAATTTTTTTTACACATAGCTAAAAATCAATAATAAAATAACATTTATATAACATCTAAAATCAATATTCATATAACCCATATATTTCTTTACAAAACCATAGAAATCATTTTCAAAATATTTATATATAGACTGACGGTGTCTTTATATAATTTTCTATCCTATGGTCAAGTGATACATATATTTATCATTTCAATCCGTAATTTAAAATATAAATACGGTTATATATCATTTCAAACCGCAATCCCGAAAAATATAAAAATCCATAACAACTTGCAGTTTATGACAATACAAAATACAACATCCATTCATCCAATATCAAACATCAAACGTTTATCACCATCGTCATCCAATTCAATCAATAACATTCAATATAGAACAGCTAATAAATAACAGGCATTTACTGGCAGTTTATATGCAATAATAAATTAAATAACAATTTAATCCAAATAAATTCAATTTAACCGAGCTGATGATTAAAAATATGCCAAATAGTCATAAATAAATTTCTAATCACATCATAAATCAATTTAACAGACGTAAGAAATTTTAGAAGTTTTGAGTGGGTTAAAACACTTATCTTTTGAATTTAAATTGAATATAAATCCAATTTAAACCTAAAATTTGAACAGTCTAAGAATTCATCCAAACTAGTGTCAGAATGTCTAGAATTTTGATACGATCCTAACATAAGAAACCGGGCGTAAAACGGACATCATATGAAGAAGTTATCATCATTAAAATATTACACGATTTAAATTAAACAAATAAAATAATTAAACAAAGAATTATACCTAAACCAAGACACGTCACCCCCAACTCTCTTCACCGTAATCATCACGCGCAGGCTAACCCACGGCCAACGAAAACCATGCGAAATTCACGCCATCCAGACCACCGTACCAAGATCTAACCGTGCCAGAACGATTCCCACCATCGGCCGAGCTTCCCTACCACGCGACGACGTCAATCGACGCATACAGGCAGCAGCCGCCATTTCAAATGTAAACCCTAGGCGAATTTTTACGCTACATCCAACCGTTATCTCGCCAAAATAAGCATACCGATGGACTACGCTCGTCAATCTCTACGCAACAACAACATCCAATTGACGATCAGGCGAAGTTGATCGCGACTCGATGGACGACCACAAATTATTCGCAATTTTCTAGATAGGCAGAGGTTTAGATTGGAAAACGAATTATAGATCTAATATGCGCTCATTGAGAGTTTCAAATCGATATATAATCCGATATAGTTTGAGGAGATTTAATTTTTGATTTGATTTTGAATTGCCATTGGATTAGAAATTGAGAATTTGTTTGTCTGCCATTGAGGAGGAGAGATAGCTAAATTATACGTGTAGAGAAATGAATATAAAAAATAGGCTAGGGTTTATAACGATATATTTATAGGTGGATTAGAAAATAGAAACAATTGGATCGAATCGATTTGAAAGTTGAACGCTAAACGGCCCAAAAAGCACGTTTCGACTCGGAACGAAAATGGGTCAACCCATATATCAAAATAGATGTTTTAAAATATTTTAAAATCAATGGAACAGGTTTCAAGTCCAAATTCCATTGTATGAAGAAGTTATACTAAAATCAAGTTATTTCAAATTAATTTTAATTGATTTCAAGATTTCAAGGCGTTTCGAGTTCGTACGATCAAACGACAAGTCCGATCATTACGAAACTTGAAATCCTATAATAATTCATCGTTACGGATCCGATGAAACTGGTCTTGTCGAAATCCGAGTCAGTGGCCAAAATGACTATAATTCTAATTAGTTAAATAAATTAATATTAAATTAATTAAATCAAATCTTCAATTCAAAGTTAATAAATCCCAATTTCTGTCATTTTAGATTTATTGTAACGTCCCGCCTTTTTGTACGTTTTAAATCTATGATAAACCACACACGTTAGACTTAAACCATACAGAAGGGCGGATTGTTATGGGGTAAATAAGAAAAATAGAGAAGAAAAAAAACAAAATAGAGTCTTGCAGCGGAACGATAAAATATAATAATCAAAAATAAAGTTCATGAAGCTGTATTACAAAATATTTAATTATATTCATACAATACATATCAGAGTTACACATACCATAGAATAATAAATAATGCAGCGGAACAGTAGAGTAGTGGAATAATATAATAGATAATAGTAATACAAATCTTCGTCTTCATCCTCCAGAATAAAATCTTCAAATCCTGAAAAGCTCGGACTGACCCGAGCGAATTGAAAAGACAAAACACTCGAGTCAGAACTAAAATATCTTATGTAAGTTAAATCAACATAAATTAATATTAGTGGAACGGCGTCAGAGATGTTTACGGGATTTTACATCTCTTATCCAGTGTCTAACGTGAGTGCAGTAACTTAAGAGATGTTCGGAATTCACATCTCCTAAGGATCCGTTAAACTATTTACTATGTAGTAATATACGTTATTATAATAGTGTCTAAAGTAAAGTATAATATGCTGAAAATAGCGTTAAGGCTTTACATTTTCCACCTTAACACACTTTTATATTCCCATAGCCTATACAGTACCGTAATCTCCTCCGTACTGGGCATCGTCAGAGGGCACTCCATAGGTATGGTGCAAAACAATATCGTATAAGGCGCGCTAGGGTAGGTGACACGGCACAACTAGGCAATGCCAGGGTAGATATATCAATTGCGTTTCCGGGTCAGTGGTAACGCATAGCCGTAGCTACCGCCCACCTTGAGCCACAATCCAAATCAAAGAAATCAAAAGTGTCCACCGAATAAATCCAAAGTCAGAGTAGAATGTCAAAGGGATGTGTCCGATAAAATGGGCTACCTTCTTAACCCGTCAATCGCTCATGTTTTAGCCACCTTATGCCAACTCACGGGAGTCGGGTCCACGTATTTACCTCAAAGGAAACGCCGCCACCATCCTACTTCATTCTGAAATATCCACCGCGTACACGGTTGTTAAAGTGGTTTTCAGAGTTGGTAGAGAGTATGACAACTTCCAATCCCGGTCTCTTTAACAAACGAACGTTATTATAACACCGCAGTCTTTTCAAAATAGTTTATACTTTAAAACCAGAATATAATATCCATTTCAAAACCATATAAATACAATATCATTTTCTTTTTTAAACCCAAATCAATATGATATTATTTTATTTCAAAATATATCCTTTTTTCAAAATTATAGCACTTTCATATCTATATACCTTGAAACCCATAGCTTTGAACATAACTTATATACTTCAATGGTTTAAATATTAAATTACTTTATATAATAAAATAGCTTCTTTAATTTTCAAATAAATTTCAAATACCGATTCGAACCTCTCGATAAACCATTTCAGTTCATATATTTCAAAGCTTTAAATATTCCACCATTTCAAAACGAATTCTTTGATAATTCCATATATATCAATTTCAATTACTATTATTTAGATTTGAAATGTTTGCTATCATTTAAGCAAAGCCTTTAAACTTCAAATAACAGGATATACTTTCTATTTAATTTAACTTGGTAATATTCATTTAAAGCGATTGATATTCATTAAAATCCTCTAAACAAAAATCAAGTTATAAAAATCATACCTTTCTAAAATCTCAAATTTATTTAAAATTTCAAATAAATTCCATGTTCATATTCCAACCTTATTCTCATTTTAAGTCATTATAAACTCCAAAATTTTTAATATAAATAAATGCTTAATCATATTTTATCTTAATAAAATCACACTTAATTTTTAACTTCTTTTATACTTCAAATCAAATTTTATACATAGCTTAAAACCCAAAATTTAATTATATATAAAATAACATTTATAAAATATCCAAATCACTATCTCATAAAACCATATATATTTCTTTACAAAACCATAGAAATCCTTTTTAAATAATTTATATATATAGACCACGGTGTCAGTATATAATTTTCTACCCTATGGTCAAGTGATACAGATATTTATCATTTCAATCTGCAATTTAAAAATAAAAGTGCGGTTGTATATCATTTCAAATCGCAAATCCCGAATTAAAATATAACAAATAAAGAACTTGCAGATTATAATCATATAAAATAGACATCCATTCATCCATCAACAGATCACACATCTACCACAATCATCATCCAAAACAATCAATATCAATATTAATATATAACTGATAATATATAACAGGTTTTTTAACTGGCAGTTATATTCAATAATAAATGAAATAAGGATTTAATTTAAATAAATGCAATTAACTGAGATGATGATCAAAATATCGAAACAATCATAAGTAAATGCATAATCACAACAAGAATTAAAGTTAATAAACATAAGAAATTTTAGAAGTTGTGAGTGGGTTAAAACACTCACCTTTTGAATTTAAATTGAATTAAAATCCAATTTAAACCCAAAAATTTGACCGTTTCAGAATCCGTCCAAACTAGCGCCAAAAAGTCCGAAATTCCAATACGAACCTAGCGGAGAAAACTGCGCGTGAATCGGACCTCATACGTAAGAGTTATGCGTGTTAGAACATTACGTGATTTAAAAATAGAATAAAACAAACAATAAAAATTAATTGGACACGTCACCTTCCTCATAGCTACAGAAAACAACGGAACCCATCACGTACGTACGCAACCTGGTTCGAAACCCCACATGAGACCGTTGACCACCAAAACCCACCGCCGTAGTCCACTAGGGCCCCAACCACCACCGTAGCTCATCTCGCCTAATCGAGGCGCACAGCCTTCCCTTGACCAATCGCTCATATCTCCACTGGCCACCACGCCAAAACCGAGAATCCAAACCCTAAAACGCAAATTCCGGTCGCCACGGTTCGATTCAAGTCAAGCGACCACCACCATCTCGAAGCCCATGACGAGATCTACAATACCCAGTTTCAATTTCGCCGATTGACGTCGAAATCAAAAACGCCCAATTCGAATTTGGCCGCGATTTCTGATCAATCCGGTCATTGTCTCGGAAAATGAATAGTAGACATAGTTCGTATCAATGAGATCTTTGATATATATATTTTTCAAATTTTTCCGAAGAGTTTGAATTTTTGAAGTTGAATTTTGAATTGAAATTTGAATTGGATAAATTAGGGTTTATAGCCATTGAGGAAGAGGAGCACAGAAGTTTATGTACGTATAGAAATGAGGAATAGAAGCTGCTAGGGTTTATAACAGAGTATTTATAGACAACTGAAATAGAATAGATGGACCCAATTTATAAACGTGTTGAACGATCTATGGCCCGAAAAGCCTGTTTCGACTACGGAACGAAATTGGGTCAAACCATATATCAAAATAGATGTTTTAAAATATTTTAAATGCAACGGAAAAGGTTTCAAGTCCAAATTCCATCATATGAAGAAGTTATGCTAAAATCAATATTTTCAAATCGATTTCAATTGATTTCAATTTTATTGATTTCAAGGCGTTTCGAGTCTGTGCGATCAAATGACAAGCCCGATCGCTACGAAACTTGAAATCCTACAATGATTCACCGTTAAGGATCCGATGAAACTGGTTTCGTCGAAATCTGAGTCAGTAGCCAAAATGGCTATTTTTATATTAATTAAATAAATAAAATTTAGTCGATTTAATCAAATTTTCAATTTCAATTCGATAATTACCAATTCCTATCATTTTTAATTTCCCAATCATTTACAATGATTTGACCCAATTTAACTGTCAAACTAGAGTTGATAAATTTATAAATTTCGGTATTAACCACAATTTCATTAAATTCGAAAATTATAAATTTAATTTCCAAAAATTTCTATTAAATTTACTTTTCATTTTATTATTCGATTCATTACTATCAATATGAGATTAACATCGATTCAAAATCCATTACATTAATATTTTCATATTTCATCTGAATTCCCATTTTAAATATTTAATTCATTTAATTGCAATTAATCCTTTTATTTAATTTTAAATTCCAATAAATTAATAAAGCTTTATTCCCGATCCTTATAACTCAACAAATTGTCCAATATGAATAACCTTAACATTACTTACAAATATTACCTTAATTAACATTAACGTAATATTAAATTATAATTATTGTAACAAATTTCAAAGTTTAAATTTACAAGCTATATACATAGGTAACATACAATAATCGTTACCATTAACCTTCAGTCACACTAATAGGCTTTTATTGCTTACAAAACAATGTTAACATTTATTTTCATAATGCTAATTTCATTCGATCTATCCGTTGCTACATTTATATCCATTAAAGTAATATTTAATTACCTTTATTCGAAATAACCATTTATTACCAATATACTCTTTATAATACTTGTATGGTTATTCTCCACAAACAATTACCATCTATCCTATTATTTCACCCATTATTTATAATTAAAGTCTCAATTAAATTTATTTATCTTGATTCATCCTTTTATTACACCATTTATTACTTTACAAAATAAAATAACATTTAAACTCATCAATGTAATACCAAATTTCATTTTAAATCCAATTGATTTCCAAATCAAAGTTTATACATATTTCAAACAACTATTATAATTACTCCCAGAACATTGGTTTTATTAAATGACCATTTATTAATATTTAATTTCCTTAATTTAATCCAACGCTTACAATTTTTTTTCATATATTAAATTTGTAGCTACGTATACGTCTTCAATAATTCCATTGATTTGCATTTCGTTCAATTTAATAATTGTTACCTTGGTTAAGTTACCTTAGTTAACATTATGTAATATTAGATTATAAATTTACAATCTTAATAAATTCATAAATTGTCAATTGCCAAATATATATATATATACTACTATTACCTGTTCTCAATAAATTTATCTACTAGGTTTCAAACTTTTTTATTCATCAATTACTGCCTTATAAATAAACTTCTGTTTCTAATCAATTTACATTCACCTTTCCATTATTATATAAATCATCATTAAAGTACCCTTTATTTATGTTCATTTATTTAGTTTAAAATTCCAAATTCAATCATTATTAATTATGTACAAATTCCTTTATTTATACAAAACTTACATTTATTTACTTATTGTCAATTTAATTCCCAAGTGCAACAATTTACGCTATTTCATTTTTATATTAATTTGAATTCCATTCTAGTTAATATTTTTATCAATGGTTCACAAATTCAACATTTCCATTTGTTTCTTATATTAAATCTATAACCTAGTATGACAATTTACATTATTTCAAATAATTGCAATCTTATTTTAAATTTTAAATTTTAATTACAATTGCTACATCTAATTTCTAACATTCGCTCCAATTTAAATTATAAGATTTTTATTTCTTTCTAAATTTAATTAAAAATCTTATTAATTTAACTCATTTTAATCATCGAATTTTACGGGTAGTTACATTTATTAATTATTTACAATAACTTAAACAAATTTAGGTGTCAATTTAAAGTTGACTAAATCATCAATCTAGTGTTATTTTTCAATTTCATTAAATTCATATACTATAAATAAAACTCCAAAATCCATTTATTAAATTTTAAACCTTGCTATTCAAGTCTTTTATTACAATAAGGATATAGCTAACAATGGTTTATATCTTGGTACACTAAGATTTTCCAATTCACTATTTACAATCAATTATGACCTTACAATTGTTTCAATAAATTGGGTTTGCACTAAATTAGTTATGTATTAACTTGCATTAACATTATTACCTTTATTTTTTTAGTAATTTCATTATTAAATTACAGATTTTTATTTTATCTCCGTATTAAATTACCAAAATTTAATTATCGAAAATTTCGGGTCGTTATGGAATGAGTCGAAACACTGTAGAAATCATTACTGCAAATGACTCCATTCGAATGCTCTCCATCTAGCTGGCGCGGAACCTTATCTCTTCCTTCATAAGTGAGAATGGCTTTAACCAATTCGAAAGGCAAATATATGCTTTCAAAAGGGCTAACTCGGCTAATCGCTTTTCTGGAGGAGATAAATAAAGACGAAACCAATCGTTTCGAATGGCTTGGGGCACATGTAGAAGGTATGTTATTGATTGCCTTCAGAAAGTAGCTTTCGACCTCGTCGAAACCTCTTTGCTCATACAGAATATTGCAGAAGCATCCTTCTAACCTCTGCGAATGGTGTTGCTAGTGCCACCATCTTCCTGTTGTAAGCTTTATCTAATGTTGAAATAGACCATCCTAATGCTTTCGGATCTTCATCAATTCTCATGCTTCTTCTTTCTTACCTTTATCCTTGAGAATATTTATGGATAATACTACTCTCAACGGATGTATAAATACCTTTTTCTTGATATAACTTGACAAGGAACATTTAAGAAGTAAATATTTAGACATCGATTCAATACTCATAGTTACAAACACAATTATAAATGCAATCGATAAAATACTTCTTCTAAGCATTTTCTACTTATATATGTTAATATATATAAAAGAAATGAAAACCAAAAGTGGATTTCATTTCGAACAAAATTATTCCATAAGAGTTAAGTTATGTAATAAATTATATAATTTCATTGGGCAATACCCTTAACTCTATAAGGTTATGTATTGTCCCTTCCAGTTTACTTTATTTTGTGATGAAATTTGTAAGTTAAGCAGTGATGTGACAATCATTTATGGTGTAACCGTTGGGAATTTGTATGTAAAAGTATTTTGGTAGATTGTTTATTAGTGCATGTATAAGTGTATATATAAATACTTAGTCAAACAGTAAAAGAAAAGTTTGCCAAAATAAGAGAGAATATACTATTATCCCATTTGATTAGGATATTAAACCACTAACCCAATAAGAATACCATATATATTCATTTTCCAAATAGGTTTCCTCTCTCTTCATTATTCCTCGCTTTCTTATATTTCCAAATATCGCTTTTAGTCCTAGTTATGAAATCGGTACAATCAATTAAAGAAATATCATACTAATCAAACTTTGCTAGGAAATAAATCAAACACCATTTTCCTCTCTAAGCATATTACTTCTATATGCTCCAACTAAGGGATATTAGAAAAACATGCATAAAATATTAATTTTCCTATACATATTACATATGTTTTATCCAATGTAGTGAATCGAGATTTGATTATCTGATATTAAGAATCTCTATCTAATTATAATTTCTTTTGTATCTCCTCTAAATTAAAGCAAAAAAGAAAAGTTTGGCCAATAAACGCGATCTCTCCTTTATGTGTTTTCTTTGATATAATTCATCATCAAAGTGATTTATTAGTCTCTTAATTGATGATTCCAGATCTCGTGTTTTATTACTTACAAAGATGGGATATGTGTCAATTTTTTCTAATACGATTATTTGAAAAAGTAAACACAAAATGTTGATATAAGATTTAGTCAATAAAGATTTCAATCGGATAATGGTTTTCGAATTTCTTTTAGAACACGTCCATATGGGTTAAACTAAGAGTATAGTAAAGAAATTTGGGGTTCAAGATCATGCAAAATTTTAATTGGTAGAGTCTAAGATGTCCTATGTTTATTAAAATTCTCTATTTATTCTTTTTTTTTCCTATCAAACAAGAGAAGAGTAGAATGCCTTCATGTACATGGGTTTGTTATACTTGTACATTAGCCTTGTTATATTTTTAACATATTTGTGGATCATAACTATCCCGATATAATGGAGATATATCGAAGAAAATTTTGAATAACTAACAAAGTAGACTCAATATATTAGTCATCTAATTTGAGAAGCATTAGACATACCTCACACTATTTTACTTCTTTTTAACAACTAAATGTGGCAACGCCTTGAGTCATCTTTGTGCAAGCATGGCTTGCAATGTGCAGGCTTTTTTCAGGCACATCCAATATACATCAACCGGGAATTTATTGGGTAGATTGTATTTCCATCAATACGGCTTTTGAATCTGAGTTTTGAGTAGTTAAATGTGCTTATAATTTTGAGCATGTAATGAAGTACACTTCATTCCAAAAATCTTGCATATGTCATTGCTTGGAAAATGGTCATAAAAAATGTCATTTCATATAAGTTTTGTTTTTTTCATAAATATTATAGCATAGTATTACGACTAATCTTTGAATAATAATAAAGCTACTCGCTCGCGGAAGCATCTTTCTTGAGTAAAAGAATCAAGAAACAAGGAGTTCTATAGTAATGACCGTGTGAGTTAGTATGTATTTTGACAGAGCCTAATTTAGCATACGAAGCTAAGCCTCCCTCTACTCAAGGCCCAAAGTGCCTCAATGTGAAACCAAGATCAATGGCTAAGATAGTATTCATATATATATATCAATGCCTCAGATAGCCTAATAGCTCATACAAAGCATACGGGTTACAAAACCTAATGTTATATATAGAAATAACATGTTATCTGTCCACATCAATCTATAAGTAGCTAGATGGCAACATGTCTAAATCTCAACTCTAAAAGCTAGTTAAGTTGGAAATCTAAGAGAAAAGCTCTACACTAATGACAGAGCTGTAAATCGCCTACAAGTATAAGGCATAGATCCCCATAAATATGAATCAAACTCTGAAAGACCGAAAACAATACTTCTCTACTCATTTGTAACCATTTTAGTACTTTTAGCCTTAAGCTTTTCCAAAGGATCATTAATGGCAGAACTAGCCTATCAAACCTTCTAAAGCATGCATGGACTTAGTTAACTAAAGCAACAAAGAATTTCTCAACAGTAGATGTACAAACCTGCTCCCGAACCACTATAAACTCTTTGTGTGTTTACTTCCAATATAGTATTATCTTACTGCTTTCAGCCTAGGCATCCACCATCGTCTGAATCTTATTCTCATATTACTACTTTTGTAACTTGCTTCTTAAAATCCTAGGTGTAAGTTTGTTACAAAAATCGGCTAACATTTCTAACACTAGAAGGATGGCTTTAACCTTCATTCTAACATATTGTTTCTTATCACCTAATTTCTTATTGATCTTCTATTTGAAAAATGAAAGCCAAATCATCTCAAAGAAAGAATACTCGGTCAGAGACAGCCGAGGAAGATATTTTTGAAATACCAGCTAAAATGTGAACCAGACTATTCACGAGGACCTTCCCTCCACCTTTTGTCTATGAACATTTTAGGAACTGATGCCAACATTTGTTAAAAGCACAACAAAACTTTAGACGAGAACTAAGTTGAGACGAAGAAAACATTCGATGGTATGGAAAGAAGTGTCTCTACTTTCGTTAAGGAAGAAAGCCAACCATAGATAGTTGATTGAAACCCTGACAAATGGCAAATGACTAGGGAAGAAGTGGAGGCAGAGTTTGCAAGTGATGCGGCCATTAAAGCTAGAGCAAAAACCTTACAAGTAGCCAAAGAGGGTCAGCACGAGAAGGTCCCAACACTAAGCTCCAAAAGGATAAGCCTTGGTGGGCTAGTTAGGGATCGATCGAATGTCAAAAAACGAACTAACTGACCATTTACATATCGGAAGTTATCGAAATATGGAGAAATTTTTACTGAAGTTGTTTGAATAGGGCAAAAGCCTCAAGAAAAAAACCAGTTGTTGACACCAGAAATGGCACAATACCCAAAAACCGGTAAAAATATCAAGATCTAGTTGAAAATAGATGTAAAGCAGTAATAACACCAAGATTTTATAGTGATCGACAATCTTCGAACTATGTTCATTGTATATTTTGTTTATTAGAGGTTTGAGAGTCATTAGTATATGGGATTTATTGATCTGAAGCCTAGAACATTAAACAGTAGCTTCCTAAGTGACTCTAATAGAGAAGAGATAGGAGATAAAGAAGGAGAGGTGCCAAAAGTCCCTTCCTAGTTGTCATAGGGTCTATATTTATAAAGGAATTTACCAGGAAAATCGGAGGCCCGTGCAGTGGAATATCTAGATCCAAGCCCAAAGGTGGTGGAAAGTAGTAGCCGTCACAATCATCAATTAAAACTTACAGAGAGGTTTGTATTGGTGGAAGTTTCCATCTTCTTCTTCCATTCTACTTTCTATCCCCGATCCACGATGTTCTAAACACTTTTCCTTGAAGATTGAGTTGTTTCTGATAACTTTAATATTACTTATATTTTCCTGCTTCCTTTACTTCCTTCTCAAAAAATCCTTAAAGTTGCTCATCTATTCTTTAAGAAAAGTACTCCGTGACGAATTTTTAAAGTAGTACTAGAGGCATAAGGCATTTGGGGGGTCCCAAGTGGAGAAATTTCGTCTTGGTACCGAGAGATTCCTCTTGGTACCGAGAGGTCCTCATAGTTCTAATCCCCTTAAAAATTGTTGAGTTCAATCTTCTTGCTTTTCAAAACATGTTTCCAAGTTCGTGAATCTTTTTGTCTTCATCTTGATGTCCTAATTCCAATTGAAAACACATTTGGTAAAAAAGCAATTAACTCTTGCCCTTCCAAGTACGTCTTATGAATGTAAGATGTGTTTTTCTTAAGAACAAGTTTCAGTAATAGTTAATCTTCGGTAGTTGAGCCCTTGGCCATCCATTGATCTCGAACTTGGTGAATGGTCCCATTCCTTTGGATTCTCCTACAACTCCATGGTCATTTCAGACCGTCATAGCTTTCATGTCGTATATCAAAATCATCCGTTGTTCGCTTAGGATCACCTATTTTCCTCTAATTACAAGGATTTCAAATACTAATATCAAGTCAATGTCTATTCTAGGATCTGATCACTCCGGATCGTTAAATAACCAATCTAGGATTCGATCTCTCCGTATTTTTATCATCCAATCTAGGACTAGATCTATCCGGATCATTTAACATCCAATCTAGGATTTGATCTCTCTGGATAGTTTGTCACATAATCTAGGGTTCGATCTCTCTGGGTCCTTACTGAGTCCAATTCGCTTCTCTTCTGCAACGGGACCCAACGTCTAAACAAGTACATCCACTCACTCTCCAGTGAGGGGACTTACTTTTGATCTCGTCGGATCCTTGCTAAGCCCAATCCACTCGCTCTTTAGCCAGGGGGGCCAATGTCCTAGCAAGTCTATCCGCTCAGTCTTCGGTGGAGGGAATTACTTCTGATCCCTCAGGATCCTTGCTGAGCCCAATCTACTCTCTTTCCGACGAGGGGGCCCAACATCCAAGCAACTCCATCCGCTCACTCTCTGGTGATGGGAATTTTTTTGATCTCTTCGGATCTTTATTGAACCTAATCTGCTTGCTCAATGATGAGGGGGCCCAACGTCCAAGCAAGCCTATCTCTTTACTATTGAGTTAGAGGACTTTCTTCTTATGGTCATGGCCCCATCTCTTTAGACGGGACTACCACGATCAATATCATTCATCAAGTTCAAGTGGTTTTCAAAAATCCAACATTCAAATCAAAGCAAGCGAGCATCTTTAAATATTCATCTCGGAAATCCGACTCAGAGCATGCCTAAAGACCAATCGAGGTCCCGTACATATGTAAGCGGTCCTATATTATTATTTTCTTAACGATAAAAAATGAAAATCAAATCATAAAAACGAACCTGACTCATGTCCATTCTGATCATGGGATTACCGATCTCGACCCAGATCCCTGGTAATGTCTTGATGCACACATTGTAGATCGTGAATACTTCAGTCGTACCATCGTAGTTTGATTCCTAACATAATATTTCAGCTGGTTACTTCGAACTAATTTCAAATCATGAAGGTCTCTGCACTCGTTCGTTTCATGTCTGTTTAGTTCATGGAAGATAAAAAGCTTTCTAAACCTTTTCTCCCGATCTGTGGGTTCCCTCTTAGCTTTCTTCTTATCGAGAATCTGCCTTTAGTATCGAGATAAATCCTCTCCTGGGTTTTAGTTAGGTTGGTGCATGAAGAGAATTTTGATTCCCTCTTTGGTCGCTTAATTCCCTTAAAGTTATCTTCTGCTTTTCACTTTCCTTTATCTCCATCATATCTTGCTTCGAATGGTACTCCATCATCCATAGCATTATTTCAACATTCTTAGCTTCGGCGTCTTTCTGACGTCAGTACCTCTCTGCCTCGTGATAGAATTCCACAAGATCCATTGGTGGATCCCTTTCCAAAGCAATTTTAAAGTCAGTTTTATTTGCAACTCCTAAAACCGTCACCATCAGAATCCTCGATGGATCCAGCTTATGAATTAAAGAGGCTGTAGCATAAAACCTAGTCAACTAACTCCTAAGGGTCTCTCCAACCCTTTGCTTCATGCTTGATAGCGTCATTGCATTCGTTAGCCGTGAAATGTGAACCCTGAAATGTCTCATGAACCTATTTACTAACTCGATCCACATGATTATGGTACCATTCTCCATCTTTCTGAACAACATCAGTGCTAAATCTATTAGACATAACAAAAAACGCCGCCCCATCACCTCCTTAGAAGCACCCAACACCTTCATATGTCTGATGTATCTCGTCAGACGAACTGTTGGATTTGTCTTTCTATCGTACAATTTCAACGTCAAAAGCTTGAAATCAAGATCGTTCACCATACTACTGACCAGCTCAACTAGTTAGTGGTTGTCGTCCAATGAAGGACTTCAACCAATGGCTGCATTATGCCCTCCCTCTCATATGGGGGAACTCTGGCACATACTCGTTCGGTTGCACGTTCAGATTTTATTCGCACCTCCAGCTTCATTCTGCTCCTCATTCCTATGGGGAAGCTTTGGCACATACTCCTCATATCGATATGCATTTGTATTCTGACTTGCGTTTCTGGCTCCAACATCATCTGTTCTCGGCATCCCAGCTTGCCCTAAGCCCAAACTAATAATTTCACTTAGTAAATTCTATCAATACCGAGAGGACTGGGGTTGGCACCTGTTGATCTTAGTCATGGAGGCATTGTTCTAGTTTTCTCTTCTCCAGTTCCAGATGTTTCTATGTTAGTTCTTGGCCCTTTGTTATGAAATCTAGGTGCGCCGACTATTCTTTGATCCATCCTTTTGAAGAATCCATCTAGCATATCCTGTTGCCGAGTCGTTATTCCATCTTACATTCCTTTCATCTTCTGTCGATTTCCTTTTTGGTTATGTAGATGGATTGATTGGAATTTAAGGACACTTACTAGTTGCCCCATGCTCTAGTTGACTCCCTCTAATTGTAGATCTAGTATTAGAGTTCTTCAACTTCTTTGAATCTTAATTCCTTGAGAAATTCCCCTAGATTCGAATGAAAACAATTTACATCTAACCTATAGACTCTTCTAATCCATAGTCGGTAGCTAGATCTGTCTGAATTCATCTTTCTTGATGAAAGCAGCAAAATGTTAATGCCAAAAATGGCACAATGTCCAAAATCCTTATAGATGCTCGTTTATTCTTTAGGAAAAGTACTCTATGACAATTGTTTAAAGTAGTACTCGAAGTATAAGCAGTTTGGGGGTCCCAAGTGGAGAAATTTCCTCTCAGTACTGAGAGGTTCTCTTAGCTCAAATCCCCTAAAACTTCTTGAGTTCAATCTTCTTGCTTTTCCAATACTATTCCCAAGTCCATAAATCATAATCGTTTTATCTTCATCTTGATGTTCTAATTCCAGTAGAAATTTAGCTCAGTCAAAAAGTTGGTTAACACCTGGTTCTTAACAAAAAACAAAATCAAGAAATTTAAACCATTTTCTGTTGAGATTATAAAGGCTAATTGTGTAACGACTCATAATTTTCGATAATTTAAATTTAAAATTTAATAAGATATTGTGATTTAATGTTAGGAGAAACAAAAATTTGTTATTTATTTATGAAATAATAACTAAAATAAAAGGTAGCAATGTTAATTAAAGTTAATTATTAACAACTTGAATGGAATTCCAATCAATTGAATAAAATAAAGGTTATGCTTGGTTATAAATTGAATAGAAGAATAACAAATGTAAATATTTAATTAACTAATGAAATAATATGTAGTAAATGATAATTGAATCAAATTAGTGTTATGAAAGAAATTGTAATCTTTGTTGATAAGTAATAAACTCATAAAGTAAATGGAAACTATTATAAATTACCTATTTATTTAGTTTGTTAAACTTAATTTGAAATCAATTGCAATTGATTCACTTAATTAGTGCAGTTAGTGTAGATTAAGTTGATAGTTCGAACGTTGGTTAATTAATGGAATAAGGTGCAATAAATTGTAATTTAAATTAGTAGTGGGGTAGTAGTAGCTATGACAATTAATTGTAAATAATAAACTTACAAGCATTATAAAATGTAGTAATGGTGACGATTGTTGTTTATTACCAATATATTTAATCAATTTAAGTTAAATGCAACTAAATGTTACATTAATGTGAGTTAAGACAATAACCGAAATTTGTGGATGTAATAAAAGGAATAGAAATGAAAATAAAATTACCTAGGCCATAATTGATTTAAGTAAAAAGATTAAAACCCAATAGCATCAATTTATTTGAATTTAATTTATAATTAATAGGATTTATGGAAGTTGAAATTGAATACGGTAATTATTGAAATAATTAACACTGAATTGATATGTAAACTTATTTTAATTTATTAGAAATGTCTTTGCTATCAAAAATGATAAAAATATCCTAATTTATAAATATTGAATTTAAAGATGATTTAATTAATTTAATACTTATTAATGTAATTAATGTGAAAATAGCCATTTTGGCCACTGTCTCGGATTTCGATGAAACTGGTTTCACCGGATTCGTAACAATGAATTATTTTAGGATTTCATGTTTCGTGACGATCGGACTTGTCGTTTGATCGTACGAGCTCGAAACGCCTAGAAATAAATTTAATTGAAATCAATTTGAAATAAGCTGACTTTAACATAACTTCTTCATACGATGGAATTAGGACGTGAAACCTTTTCCATTGAGTTTAAAAATATTGAAAACATCTATTTTGATATATGGGATATTGTCGTTTCTGAAGCAGAACGGACTTTTCGGATCATTTATCGTTCCAATCCAAATCGATCTGGTCCATTCATTCATATTTTAGCTATTCCTATAAATAGCACATTATAAACCCTAGGTTGTTTCTTATTCTCATTTGTTTGTGTTTACATTTCCTGCTCAACTCCTCATTCCAATGACAGAAACAAATTCCTAATCCAATTTCAGATCAAAAATTAAAACTCCTCAAAATATATCAATTATATATTGATTTGAAGCTCTGGACGAACGCAAGTCAAATCCACAGTTTCTTTTCGATTTTGTTTTCTATTTGGCCAGAATTGGATGAATTAATCTCGGTTATTCATTGCATTGTGATGAACGTCGACCGATCGGCGGATCGATGGTTCTGGGTTGTAGAGAGTGGCAAGCGTAGTTTATCGGAATGAGTTGTTTGATGAGATGACGGTCGGATTTGTGCAAAAATTCAATTAGGTTTTTGTTCAAGGTAGCGGCTGGGAGATATTTCACCACCGATCGGTGATGAGAGTGGTCGCGGGTGGTCGCTGTCGGTCTAGGGAAGGTTGCACGCGTAGGAAAGGGTCGCAGCGGAGTTCTCGGGCGTTGTAATGATCGTATGTGGTGGCGGCTCGGCTGGGTTTGATCACGATAAAGCTAGGGTTCGAGCGAGAGTAGAGGATGCGTGGCTGTCATCGAGTGGTAGCATATTTTATTTATTTTATTTTGTAATTAAAATCGTTTAATGTTCTACCACGTATAACTTTTGCATACGAGGTCCAATTCACGTGCGGTTTCCTACGTTGGGATCGTATAATATTTTTGGACTTTTTGACGCTAGTTTGGACGAATTCTGAAACTATTTGAATATTGGGATTAAATTGGATTTAAAATAGATTTAAATTCAAAGGTGAGTGTGTTAACCCACTCACAAATTCTAAAATTTCTTATGTTAGTTAAACTAAACTTATGATGTGATTAGAAATTTATTGATTGCAGTTTGATTTGTTATATTGTCATTTCTGGTTAAATTTGACTTTTATCGCATTTAATTACCGTTTAATTTAATATTGAATTTTAACTGTCAAATTTAATATCTGTATTGATTGTCAGTTATCTATTGATATTGATTGATTGATTTGGTTGATGAGTCGTGATGGATGTTTGATTGTTGATATTGGATGAATGAATGTTGTATTTTATATCGTTATAAACTACAAGTTCACTATGGATTGAAATGATATATACCCAAATGATCTATAGGTCAGGGAAAAATCATTATGGGTTGAAATGATAGACTCGAGCGATTTTATGGATATTTATATTAGTTCGGGATCGCGGTTTGAAATGATATATAACCGTAAAATTTTAAATTGCGGATTAAAATGATAAACATCCGTATCACTTGACCCTAGGGTAGAGAATTATATACAGACACCGGATTGGTTAAATTAAATGATTTTAAAATCCTTAACTTTCGAGTCTAATTAAGTGATATTTTGAAATAAAATTTGATTTATATAAATTGAATTATCAATGGAAAATCAAGTTTATGTTGAAATGTGATTGGTTTAAAGGAATTGCTTAAGAAATTTAATTGAAAGTTTAAAGTTAATTTTTTAAGTATAAATGAAATTCTATCGAAATTGAGTTATTGAATTTGGTTGAAATATAACTTTGAAATATTTTGAAATTGGAGTAATTGAATTGATATTTGAACGTGGATTGAAAACGATATGAAATTCAATAGTTTATTGAAACTCAAAATTTAAAGGTTTGAAATCCGGTTTTGTTGATTGGAAATTGGAAATGGTCCAAACGTGTTGAAACGAAATGAATTGCCTATTTAATATTAATTCCAAATTCATATTTTAATATAAACTTTTTAAAAAATATATTATTTTAAAATTTCAAATTATTAAGAATTTCAAATTTATTAAACTATTTGACCAATATTAACCATATAAATTATTATAACCTATTTTAAACCTATTTAATTTATTTTTAAACTAATTAAATAATTCATTTTAAATCTAATAAATCTATTTTAAAGCTATTTAATCTATTTTTATTATATTTATCTATTTTTAAATCTATTTAACTATCTTAATCAACTTAAAAATATTTTAAATCTATTTTAAATATCTTAGAGTATTTTAACTATTTAAAAATCTATTTAAACCATTCATAACTACCTAAAATATTTTTCAAAGAATACAAACTAAGTAAAGTTGATGTGTTCATATTCAAATTCCTTGATATAAAAGCTAATACAGTTAAATGAGGTTATAACCTAAGTTGGGATTTAAATGTTATAATTAATTGAATATGATGATTTTTAAGTGAGAATTTAACCTACTTGAAAATATGATGTTTGAAAGAAATTATTATTTCGGAAACGATATGATTCAAATGTGATAAGAATTTGAAAGTGAATATAATTTTGAAAGTGATATGGTTTTGAGAATATGATATTTTGATATAAATTGTGAATTGACTTTTGAAATGTAAAAGAACCATCCGGTGTGAAATAAGCGTTTGGTTGAGACTGGGATCAGATATTGTCATACTCTTTGCCAATACGGAAAACCACTTTAACAACTATGTACGTGGTGGAGATTCCAGAAATGAAGTAGGATGGTTTGGTGAACGATTTCTGTATGAGGTATGACGTGACCCTGACTCCCGTGAGTCAACATAGATGCGACTAAAACAGGAGCCATGCCGAGCCAAGTGAGGTCATTCCTCCTATCAGGCATATTTCTTCGATACCATTCTATTATTTTGTGATTGATTTGATGGCCACCCTTGATTTTGATTTGGGAGTGTGTCCGAGGTATGCGGTAGTCGACATGCATATTTATTGTTGATTTAACTCATATAAGATCTTTTAGTTTTGACTTGAGTGTTTTGTCTTTTCAATTCGCTTAGGTCGGCCTGAGCATTTCAGGGATTGAAGGCCTTATTTCTAGAGGACGAAGATGAAGAGTTGTATTACTATTATATTTATTCCACCACATATGTTGTTTCGATGCATTTATTTATTTATTCTTGTTGTTTGTAACTCTGATTCTATATTGTACAAGTATAATCAAATTTACAGGAAAATAAACACAAGGAAGAAGTTGCAAAAAAAATTAGTTTCAGAGACAGCAAGTTTGTTTTTTAGTTTGAAGGATTTTTTTAGTGTAAACTGAATATGATAGTTACAACTGTCGTTCTGTGATTTAAATAAAAAAGTGTCCTTCAGCCTAAAAAGTAAACAACTTGTCCCTCCAACTAAATTTTTCTCTAACTTTTTCCTTAAGCCTAAAAACCCCTCAAATTTATTAGTAAAACAGCTTCATGAACTGTTATTTGATTATTATATGTTGTCATTCCGCTGTGAGATTCTGTATTTTTTTATTTCTTTCTCTTTTACTTATTTACCCCCAATAACAATCTCTCTCTTTGTATGATTTGAGTTGACATGTGTGTCTGCTAAAGCATCCAAAAAGGTAGGTCGTTAGAAATTGCCTATGGAATTTGAACCCTAGAAATATCTTAAGATTGATCGATTGATCCTGAAAATCACATAGCATTGTGTGGAATACAGATGCATAAAATTCAAGCCTCTAAAAATATAGTGTAACTTCTTGACGAGCACTTTCATCGTGCCAGCATTGAAATTGTTCCATAATTATCCTCCAAACTCGATCCTTTGCTAGGGTCAATTAATTACAGAGTTTATGACATTTTTTTTATCAAGAGATGATTGGGGTGGATTGAGTTTACTTGCTGATATCCGACATGGGAGAGGGGAATCCCTTAAGGATCATTGTCGAACGTTTAATGACGTTGCCGTAAAGTCAAAGGCATGACATTTGCATTGAAAATGATAGTTTTTACTTCCAAGTTGTGGAGGAACACCCCATTATGGAATGATCTAATAAGATAAGAATGCACATCCTTGCATGATCATTTTTAGGGCGTTGGGAAATACGTATTGAAGAATCAAGGAAAGCTTAAGGTAAAACCATGAGTGGATAGATGAAGGTCTGAACTTCACTTTATCAGTGAAATGGAAATATCAGTTTCATGCTACTAAAAATACACCTTGGCCCATTCATATGCTCAAACATACACATTAACTTAAGATAGGATATCATATTTACAAGCAAGAAGTCAACCAGAGCCGAATCGCTAATATTGCTCTTATCATAGGCAGAATAGACACTAGATTAAATACTGTTAATTCTTGAAGAACTTCATTAACAAGCTTGTAAGAGATGGAAAGCTTGAAGAATTTTCATGGAGCAAAAATGTGCAAGAGGCACCCTATCGGTCGAACCTGAAAACACGTAAAAAGCAAAACAAGTGCTGAGAAAATTTTTGGAACCTCAAAAATTTATTAATATGATCTTAGGAGGTCCACATGTGGTTGATTCAAGCAATGCTTGTTGGAAGAGATATGACAATGAAGCCCGAAGGGTAAAATAAACCTTATTTGAAATAGGAAGATTCGAAAAATGGAGAAAGCTTGAGCAAAGGATTACATTCTAGGATCCTGATAAGCAGGGAGTTTGCCATCCTCACAATAATCCCCTTGTGATCACTGCATAACTTGGTCATTCGAAAGTATCCAAGATCATGGCAGAGGCTAAAGCCGCTGTGAACATCAACTTTAAGCATGTATTTGAAAAAATAGGTCTACCTGAGAGTGTAGTCAAACCAAGCCAACGCCCATTTTTGACTTCAATGATGAAGGAACCCTCAGGAAGTGCAGTCTTGTAGTGACAATTGGATTCGGGTCATGCTTTAAAAATTTTGGAACTATGTTTATTATCATGGATGTGCCTTTGGTTTATAACGCTTCTTTGGGAAACTAGCCTTAGACGCCGTCGATGGGTATGTCTCAACAAAACACTTATTGCTTAAGTTTCCCACCGAAAGTTGTAAAGGGTGTCTAAGAGGAGACCAGTGGGCCTCGAGACAATAATACTATGTTAGTTTGAATATGGTTAATAAAGGGAAGAATTCAAATATGAGAATATTGTAAAATATAAAGAAGTTACTATATCTTCCAAAAATAAAGAAAAACCCGAAAGATCTATTAATAATGTTAACTCTGAAGTTATGAAATGTAGCCAAAAGTTCCCAAGAATTCAACAAAGGTGTGAAAATACGACCATAGGGAAGATAGTTTAGTACCAAGTAGCCGGAGGCAATTTGGCAAAATAAAACTAGGTTAAAGTAGTAAATCTGTATTTCAAAAGTGAAAGTATGCCTACGTGATATAAGAGGTTTCAAAAGTAAAAAAACATTGAAATTGATTAGATCCGAGAACCGAAACTAAAAAGGCTTCAACTATCAAAACTTTTGAGGAAATCTGTATTGATTCAAAGGACCAATCCAAAACTATTAACATTGGAACTTACCATCACCCATCATACCGAGAGGAACCGATATCGTTCCTTCAAAACAGTTTTGACTTACTTGCATGTCCCCATGCTGATATGGTGGGAATATACCCTTCGGTCATATGTCATTGTCTAAATATTTATTCCAAGTATCCCCATAAGGCAAAAGAGATGGCCTCTTGATAAGATTTGATAGTCCACATTGCAAGAAGAAATGAAAATGTTGCTAAGAAACAATTTCATAAATGATGTCCAATATCCGAAGTGGATTGCCAATCCGGTATTAGTAAAGATACCAAATGGCAAGTGAAGAACTTGCATCGACTTCATGGATCTAAACAAAGCTTTCCCAAAAGATTTCTTTCCTTTATCAAGAATAGATAGATTAGTTTACACAACTTGAGGACATCGGTTGCTTTTGTGCATGGATATCTATTCTGGCTACAACCAAATCCCTACATTCAAAATAAACGAAGAACATGCCAGCTTCATTACCAGTATGTGACTGTTTTGCTATAAAGTGATGCCCTTCAGACTAAAAAATGTTAGGGCAACTTACCTAAGACTCGTTAACCATATGTTTACTAATAAAATAGACCGAAACATGAAGGTCTATGTCGATGACATGCTAATGAAGTCTAAACAATCCAAAAGTCATGCTTAAAACTTAGCCAAGATGTTTGAGGTCCTTCGAAAATAAATATGAAGCTAAACCCTCAAAATGTTCTTTCTGAATACAATCTGGAAAATTCTCAGGCTTCATGGAGAGTGCAAGAGAATAGAAATCAACCTAGAACAAATAAAGAATATAACTGATATGAAAGTGCAAACAAAAGGAGAAGAACTTATGAAGTTAATCAAGAAGATCATAGCCCTGAATAGGTTTATAGGTCGATCAACCGATAAGTGCATTCCTTTCTTTAATAAGCTCAAAAAGCATGTTACCATTGAATAAATTGTCGAATGCTAAAAGGCCATTGAGTATTTACAAAATATCTCTGTACGCCTCTAATACTATCAAAGCCGACAGATAGAGAAGACCTCTTTCTTTACTTAGCTACTTAAGAACATGTCATAAGTTTAGCATTGGCTAGTAACAATAATGGAATCTAGTGCCTCTTATATTACGTTAGGAAAAGATCATGCCAAGCCAAGGAGCACTATCCGATCATCGAAAAGCTTATGTATTGCTTATTCTTTATAGGCAGAAAGCTTTAGCCCTACTTCCAGGCTCATCCTATCATACTTCCAACAGACTAGTCTTTATGGTTAGTGTTCACCAAACCAAAACTTCTAGAATGCTAATCAAATGGGTGTAGATCTTAGCTAATAAAACAATTAAAGATTTTGTCACGATTCTAATTTCAGTGTTCTAAAATCGACATCAATACCTCACTTGTATTCGACTGTCGGAGATTCGAACATCGAACTCCAGTTCGGATGGAGCTTATAACAACATTAGATGAATATAAACAGCGGAAACAAAATGAACTGCCATAAATCAACATCACAGATACAACATCATCACAATATCCATCACAACATCATCACCAATATCAGAGCATTTTTATACATATAACACAACTTCAAAATAGAATGTCACAGCGGAACAACAAGTTGTCACACTTCAAGAAAAGCTTCAAAGAGAAGAGAGCGATAGCGAGCTTCCAAACTAAGCACCTTGAGACCCAAAAAGTTTCCAAAATATCTCCAAGACAAAAGCTTCAAAATTCGATAGCTTCCAAACCAAAAGGCTTCAAAAGATTCCAAGACAGCACCAAAACATGGAAAACCTGCTTCTAGGATGCTCATGTGGAAATTATGGGCACCCAGAGTTTAAAAAGGGAACAACAAACTCCGGGTCAGTCATGGGACTGGTATGAGTAAACAAAAGCAGTTGTTTTGAATAAAAACAAAATTTTAAAAGAAAACCGTTCGTGCTTTTGGAAAATGAAACTACCATAAGGCCTCCCGGCACACACACACAATGCAATCGCACACCTGAGGGAGATTTCCCCTTATGATAGTCAAACATGCTTTATACGATAAAACACTTTGATATTATTATTAGTGCATACTGTAGAAAACATTTTCGAAAGTATAATATTAATCTTAGCCAGCATACGTACCACTATAGTATGCCTACTATAGCTACCACGTTAAATGGCCGGTTCTACAATTAAAACCGTACTGGATGCATATTGGTGATTGGATTTCCAACAATGGTCAGGCAAACGAACTTCCTGGGCCACATGGGTACGCCTCTGGAGAGACACCCCGAGAACCTAACCGGATCTCTACCCACACAAGGGCAGGTTACATCTATAATTAGGTAACTAGTACACGAGTATGACATCCCCCGGTCATAATCGACCTTTATCCGGGGCCCCAACAACAACAATCACAAAGCAACAGAATTGCGATATCAACATAACTTAAGTATCTGGGCTCCATACCATGATACCACTTCTATCCAGAAGGAAATGCACATACCCTAAGGGGCACTACCCCCAATAACCTTGTTGCATCCTTCCTGTTTTGACTATTACCAGGTTGTGATGTTCGATGAAGTCTCGTCCACAAAGCTACGCTTTTCACAAAAGACATGTTTGATCAACAAATGATCAGCAGCACTCATCATGCCACATTACCAAGTTGGGAGTATATCACCGATAACATTCAACTACATGACCTCTGAGCTCGTACGTCTCAGAGAAGGGTGTTAAGCTAAGAGAATAAATTCTCCGCCACTAACAGAATTGAATCTGAAAGAAATCAGCTTTATATCTCAAAATGTAATGTCAGACATACAACCATACAAGTCTGTTTTGGGTTCGAATAGAACCGAAGGCAGTTCCGAAGAAGTCTTAGCAATCCGGGCATCTACAATCCTGATCGGACTCCCCATCACATATGGAGATCTTTATACTAGAGCAACTCAGTGCAGAGTCATTCGACATGTTATCCTATCGTTCTCGAAGACACCCGGTCTTCACCACCGTCTCCAAATGCTATCCATTTTGTCGTATCACTATTCGGAATGAGTTATATGACACAAAGTTCCTCTCTTGGCTAAACCAAATAGTGAGCGTTAATTTTAAAAACTTGTGGATATTGTGAGAAATGCGGATTACAGATCTTAAGGCTAAGATTAACACTAGAGGGGGGTGAGTAGTGTTAATAAAGAATTACTAAATCTTTTTAATTTATGTTAATTTAGACACAAAAGTGTGCAATATACAGACACAGATATGATCACAGAAACAATCACAGAAATAGAAATAAAATAAAAGCAGTAAAGGAAAGAACACCACCGGATTTTATACTGGTTCGGAGTTACCATACATCCAGTCCCGCAACACAAGTACGGATTTCCTTTCAAAAGGAATTGTACAATTACACCCTCGGTTTCAAGGCTACAAGGTACACCCTCCAGAATTCCGATCCTCTGGGTAGAGATACTTGATTTTTGGGCCACAAGTTTACCCAATTGATTTAACAGGGATACAATCACACCTTTTCCCTTTTGATTGATTTCCAAGGCTACAATCACACCTTTTCTCGCTTAATTGATTACAAAGATGTCTATAACTCTGGATAGCACTGAGAATCTTATAGAGATAATGATAGAGAATCAAACTAGAAGCAATCGAGTATGATTCAATGTTGATTTCGGCAGAGTAATGATAAGAATATGTATTAAGAAAAAAGGAAGAAGAAGAGGAGTGAAAACCATAAGAAAGTGATTAAAAATTCGTTGAAACTGATCCCTATTTATAGAAGAACAACAGCCATGTCCATTCATGAAGAGTTATGGCAAATAGACACTTCTTTTGAAATTTGAATTTTTGAATAAAACTGTCACCATGTCGACATGGTACTTATTGGCATGTCGACATCCCAAAGCATTTTATGATGTTTTGAATTTCTTTGAAAATAACCTTTATCTTATGTAAAAATTAATTTAAACTTTATAAATATACTTGACTATAGTTGAAATTCATAAGTAAATATAAAGAATAATATATATAGAATTTAACCATAATTTTATATTTAAATCTAAGTATAAATATTTAAAAGTTAAAATATTATTAAAAAGATAGTTTAAAATCAGGATCGAGGGTTTTGAATTTTTTAAAAGGAAAGTTTTGAAAACATTTTGAAAACAGGATATAATTTTGAAAAATCATTTTGAATAAAAGTTAGCGGATACAAAACAATGTTCCACTAGATTTTTCGTAGGTTCCATCCTACTTAGGGTTCCATCCCTTTAACTGGCTCGAAGTGGATTCCATTCCACGAATAAATTGGACTTTAAGGTGCCAGTGCTTTTCTATGAGTTTTAACAAAAATTCCTAATAATAAAAAATACTTATCCTTGAAATCTTGAACTCTTGATAGTCTCGACACTCATGAGTCTTCTATCTTGATATTTTATCTTGATATCTTGAATCTCTATACTGTACAGTCTTCATTCTTAGTACCTGCATGGTTAAATCCTGCATATACATATATATCTAAACTTATAATGTTAGTATTTATATTTTATAATCTATTCTAAGGTTGTTGTTATCAAAACCATCATCTCACGGACTAACAGATATGTCATTCACAAAAATTCACAGGTTCGATGTGGGTTTCGGATAACCAACTGGAATCCGACTCCCCGTCGCATCGAAATTCAAAAGCCGTTTTACGGGCCAAAGGGTTTTCATATTCACACAGAAATGTATCACAAAAACAGATATCACAGCTCAGCGCAAAGTTATTTATTGTAATATCCCGGAATTTCCAGGAGTTTAAAATGCTGATAATCTCTTAATTTAAAATTATTTGAATTGATAAAACTGTTATTTTCAAAAATAATTAACCAAGTAATATGTTAATTATTGTTATAAATTGGTTTTATATTAAGAATAATTATTTTGTATTGTGTAAACCAATTCTAAATTGATATATTATTTTCAAAATTTATAAGTATGTTTAAATACATTTATATCTGTATATTTAAATCTGTGTATTTTAAATTGATTTTAAAATAGGATATATTATTTGTAAATAATAATGAGCTTATTTTAAAATAGTTGTTTATATTGATTTAAATTTATTTAGATTTAATTTGACTTTGAAAATGAATATAAACTTGGATTCAAAGAAATACATACATCTTAAAATAAAATAATAAAATAATTTGGTTTTAAAAATATATAGATAATATTTTAATTAGAAATAAGATTTTGTTTTATTTTTCTTTTATAGAAGTTTATCTAAACAAATTTGATTTGTGTTTATTTAATAAAATAAATACAAGGCTTTTGAAATAATATTTTAAAATAAGTTTGAAATGTTGTATATAATTTTATTTAAATTATATTTAGTTGCATTTTTTTAAAGATTGTATTTTATATAAACTAGCATACGTTTATAAATGTATAAGTGAATTTGTTATTAGATATTTAATAAGAAAAGCATTTTTAAAATTAAGAAAACACATTAGTAATTAGGGAAAATAATTTTAAAAGCTTTTAAATTTCTTTAGAATTAAAAACAAACTTTATTTGACATGTATTAAGTTTTAAAACAATATGATAACAAGTGTAAAACATTTGTGTAAACAAAAGACAAGTGTCCTTTTTTCTTTTTAAATTTTCTTTTTAATTTATAAAATCTGAAAATTTGCTTATATAAACATCTTATCTCTTCACTTTCTTTTTCTTTAAACATTTTATTTATTCCTAAGAGAAAATTGAATATGCATGCAACTTTGAAACTCTTCAAATTCAAACCTGAAATACAAATCTGAAATCCTTCAAACTCAAACACATTCAGAAAATCAAAAGCCTGCAGTGTCCTCAAATCAAAACCCTCTTCAATTTAATGTCTACCTCAAATTTTTCAAAGTTTGTAGCTTTTTCAAACTGCAAATCTGAAACCATTCTGTTTACAATTCAATGCATGTAAAACTGAAGCAATTCAGTAAAACAAAAGCCTGCAGATTCAAAAACAAAATCTGCATTTAACTCCTCAAACCCAAGTATCTTCCTCAAAGTTCAAATGCAATTCAACTCTGTAAATTGCTTATGCTTATACCCTGTAACCTCCTCAAACAAGAAGCCTGAAAACTAGAAATTTTATATCAAATGCCTGCAGTTTATCTTAAATCAAAAATCTGCATTTAAATTCCTCAAACTCAAGTGTCTACACCAAATTTTCAACTGCATGCAAGTCTCAAAGGAGTATTTCCTGAAGCTTTCTGTTTCAAAGGGGGAATCATCTTCAAATTCTAAGTCTTTTGAAATTTCCAGCTCATTTGCAAACCACTGCATTCCTTAATAAAGTGAGTAAACATTTTTACTAAACTTAATTAGTTAATTAACTGTTGCTATGAGTTTATAATGATGTTTGTAGTGAATATGAATTTTTGTCTGTGTAGATAAATTGGTAATATTGTGTAAGGCTTGAATATGTGCATGATATATTCATGTTTCACCTTACTGTAGATTAAGATATAATCAGGAATTGCAAGCTATTATATTTAAACAAATGTTAAGTCTTAAAATTTAAACAAGGTAAATTAGTTTAAGTATGAATTAGGATTTAAAGATAAACAAAGTCTTGATATTTGAAGTTTCTGGTAAACTAATATAACAATGATACTAGTCACCAATGTGTGAAATCAAATGATAAAATTTGATGAAATAATTTTATAATCTGGAGTGTCATTGGAAATCATGAAGTTTGAAAAGAAATTCAAAATTTTTAAAACTGTATTGAGTTTGCATGCTTGTTTTTACTGCAAATTGGGTTTTGATCTATAACTGATGATCTATACATTTGGATTGCTTGAAATTCTTCATGGAGTTAGTGTATACATCAGAGAGTATAGGAAAAATAGTTGAAGAATTTTTAAGTCATTGTGATGCTTGATTTTGTCTGAAATTGGTTGTAAACCTAGTTTTTGAATTCTACTGTAAAACGAACCACGGAGTCTTCATCTCTGCATCGAGCTTGAAGAAAATTGGAGTGAGGGAAGCATGGTGGGTCAGTGGACCATGGCCGGAGTTGTGGAATTTGGGTTTTTTTTTGCTGATGATGGTGTTGAGTTATGTTCAACCTGATGTGCTTAATTTTGATTCGAGGCCTGAGTTGTGGTGTTGTGCGTCGTAGGTGGATGTAGGGCGTTTGGGTGACGTGTAGGTGGGTTCGCCGTTGGCCAGAGGAGGTCCGGCAATGGTGCAGGTTGCACGGTGACTTAGTGGTGTCTGCAGATTTTGTTTTGTTGGGTTGCCTGATTTTCTCGAAGTAGGACTCGGGAAGGAGCTCGTACATTTTTGGTTGTGGCTCGGGGAACTAGCATGGTTTTGGGGTTATTTGTGTTTCAGGGTGTAAGCTGTTATGTTTAATAGTTTAGTTTAAATTAAAACAGTTTTTAAAAATTGTAAAATCAAATTTGTTTTTAAAAAAAAATAAGAAGAAAAGAAGATGTGCTTGTTTCCTTAGATTCATGTATATAGGTTGAATCAAAATGGAAATACTTAACAAAATTTGAAATTTAAAATAAGTAAGTTTAAACCTTAAATTGTTTAAGTTAAATTAAAATTCATCCTTTAAATTTATTTATTTTTATAAAAGAATTTGTATGAATGTTTTAAATTTTTAATGTTATTTTCAAAACTTACTTTGGAAATATAAAATAGGAAATTTATAAATGATTATTAATGAACAATTAAAGTTTAAGATAATTCATAAACTTGAATTTAGATTGTTAATTAATAGTTAAGGGAAGTAATTAATGATTCTTTATAAATTTAATTAATGAATTAAGTTCAATAAAGATTTCAAGATTTATTTAAGATAATGACTTTTATCTTAAATGATAATTAAGTATTAATAATTTGTAATTAGTTAGTTAATTAAGGAATTTTTAAGTTAATTAATTAATTTAATTATTATTTTAAAATGGGTTAATTAAGTAATTAATTAAGTATAATTATTTATTTAATTAACTATTAATTAAAATGATAATCTAATTAATGTCTAATGATTAATTAAATTGTAATTACTTATTAATTAAGTAATTAAGGGTTAATTAAAATAGTAATTAATTAATAAGTGTTTTATTAAGTTTTAATTGGGTTTCTTAATTAATAATTAAAGGATTATTAAAATTAATGCTAGTTAATTAAAAATTAATTAACTATTTTTATTTAAAGGTTAATTAATTTTAATTAAGGATTAATTAATTTTAGTTATGGACTAATTAATTTGTAATTAAGATTGTTAATTAATAATTAAGTTTATTAATTAATGATTAAGAGTTAATTAATTTGTTAATTAGGTTTAATTAATTAACTGTAAAAGTAATTAGTGATTACTTACTTTTGATTTAAGAATTGATTAATAATTAAGGTTTATTAATTAATATTTGAAGATAATTAATCTATTAATTGAAGATTAATTTTGGTTAATGAGTTATTAAGGAATGAATTACTCAATTTTGTTTATGAGATGAGTTTGATCAAGTAAATTAATTAATTTGTTAATTAATTAAGAATAGTCACTTGATAAATGATTAAGTATTATTACTTAATAAGTTTTGGTAAGGTTAATTACTTAAGATAAGTAATTGATAAATTACAGAGGTAATTGAGTTAGGTAAATTATTGATGGGGAAGTAATTTTAAATGGGTAATTACTGGTTAAAGTAATTAAGGATTTATTACTTCATGTAATAAACTAAAGAATTTATAAAGTAATAAAAAGTAATTAAGAATAATTAATTACTGTTTATAATTGATTTATTTAAGTAATTAAATCAACATGATTAATTAATTAAGCAATAATGTAATTAATTAAAGTTAATTAATTAATTGGAGTAATTAATTTAGATTCATTAATTGATATGATTAATGAAAATAATGAAGGATTAATTATTTGATTTAGAGTTAATTAATCAAGGTTGATTAATTTGGATGATGATTAATTAATTGGTTTAAGTAGTGAATAAGTAAGTAAGATATATTTGGATGAAGTAATTAATTTAATTTATTTTAAATTAATTAAGAGATGAAGTAATTAATTTAATTCACATTAAATTAATTAGAGATAGTTAATTTAATTCATTTTAAATTAATTATATTGCGGTATGAGTAAATCGTTGCTTATGTATGAATGGATGACATTGATTGTCTTGAATGCTTTGTGATCTCAGTAATGAGATAAGTATGGTTGTGTGATATGAATACTTGGTTGCATTGTAATGATTACATAGATTATCAATTGGGATGTTGATATATATTATGATATTGATAATGTAGATATCTGTTATTTGATAATGTTGATTATCAATTGTGATTTGTGAATTATCTATTCTGTGTATTTACAGATAGTTGAATTGACTGTTTTAAAACTTTTAAAACAACTTGGACCTAAAAGACATGCTTTGGATTTCGATGAGACCGGGATCAGGTTTCTATAATTGGATATTCGAAAACCACATCGTTTCCAAATAACGTTAGGTCGTGAGTCAAAGTGGAGCTTTGTGAAGACTCGAGGTGTAAGGGCTATACGTCAGTATAACTCTGTGGGTGATTCCGTAATGAGTTGACGGAATAGATCTTATAGATTCGAGATGTTGATTTAGAATGCAAGGGTTATTGTCGTTAACTCTGAGGGTGATTCCAAAATGAGTATAACGAAATAATGCCTTCGGTTTCGTTCGAACCCGGAACGAACTTGTATGGATTGAATGCTTTCAGAACATCGTCAGGTGGACGATGAGCATTCTAAGTGATGTATCCTATAAAGGTAATCGTCAGCCTCAAGCCTCATCAACCGGGAATGGCTAAAACAGGGGAGGTGCAGCAAAGCTTCGTGGGTAGCCCCCACTGGAGAGTAAGATTTACCCCTGTCTAGAGGTCCCTTTTATTTCGGCTGTGTGGACGGTTGAATAGCTACAACCATTGGGGTTGTCTTATTTGGAACTGTTCAGTAAGGAACGGGTCCGGCTTTGTGTTGCAGGGGAGTTAGGGTGGCTCCTCGGTACGGTGATCTAGGCCACGTACTGTGACGGGCGGTACCCCAGTAGCCCTGCCATTGTATGGAATCCAAAATCCAATAAGTGCCAACGGTTTTGATTGTATTACCCACTTTTGTGGCTAGTAGCTGGAATTTAATAAATGTAAAAATTTCGGCTATTTCATATTTATTTGAAAACCCTAGACACTATTATAATATCATCGAATTTCCTATCAAATGTTTTGGTTAGCGTAAGGTAAAAACTTTTCCATGTTTATGTGTGGGAAGTCTTACGTGATACCTTTTCTTTCAAAAGGTTTTTAAAGTTAAGCAACTTTAACTGTTTACTCACACCAGACCCATGTCTGACCCGGAGTTTATTCTTTTTTTTTCCTAAACTCTTGGGTACTCAAATTTTTACGAGTAGCTAAGGGATTCAGGTTAGGATTTTAGATTGGCTTGACGAATTCTGGAATGGAGCAGGAGGCTTCTGCGTATAGCTATAGAGTATTCCGCCGTGTGTTCTCTGAGTTGTTGTATTATGTTGTATAACTAGACAGGTGCTTATTACTGTCTAGTATGTGTTGTTTTAGCTGTGTAACTCTGATGTATATGATACTATGTAAAGTATTATGTGATTAATATAATTTATTCGTTCCGCTATTTAGATTCTGATGTTGTTTCTTTCTTCTTCTCTATCTTTTCTCTTTTTCTATCCCTTTCTTTCTTAAAGATGATGCGATTTTCTGGTGGTAGAAAGTCGGGTCGTCGCAGTTGGTATCAGAGCGTTAGGTTGAGTGAATACCTAGGCTCTGTAGTGGTGTCTTTCTTGAGATAGCGTACTTGTAATTTTTATATAACTATATATATATATACATTTCTACCTATCTGTTGGGTTACCTGTTCGGGTTTTCCGACATAAGTTATAAAGGTAGATGGGGTAGTAGTGTGTGTAACACAACTACCATTTGTTGGAGTTTGAATGTTTGAGGTTGGAAGTGTATTTGTCGAGACTGTAGACCTAATACCGTCTCGAGTAATCTTTGCAGTTTGGTGTAAGGATTTCATTTGATCTCTGAAGGAAACCTGTTAAGGTTCGGAGTTCATCTTTGAAGTGTAAGTTTGTTTGCGCTCGTGTGAGCAGATTTTTGAGAGTTTGGATCTGTTGGTTGGGCAGAAGTGAGTGATGGTATTTTGATACCTCAGGAAGTAGTAGCTGCATGATGAGATGCAGTGACTATGGATATCTCCGGAGATGTTTTCTTTCGGAGCAAGTTTATGGAAGTGTGTCTGCTTTGGAGTCGTAGCTGAGTTCAGCAGGATGTATGTGTTTTGTTGGAAGTCCGAGTTTGTCAAAGAGATTTGGATAAGAAGTTTTTGGCATCTGTGTTAGCAGTGCAGCTCGGGAATGTTCTGTGTTTTAGCAGAAAGATCTTTTTGGCTTAGAATTTCCTGGAGGTGGAATTCAGAAGCAGCAGTGAGAACCTATTTCTTCGATGGATTAGTTGGTTAAGGATATACTGTTCTGATTAGTGGAGAGAGAACAGTATCTTGGATATTGGATTGGGTTAATCGCAAAAGTGACTTGCGATAGTTGGTGATTATCTTAGATAGTCTTTGCCTGGATTTGTGGCAACTCTAGAGGATGTAGAAGTTATGAAGATATTATGGATATATCTTCAGTAAAGTTAGAAATTTGCCCACATTGGAGATTGAGTTCAGAACCGACTTGATGTCAGGAGTGATACCGGTGATTCAGCTAGGCAGAAGGTTGTTTCCTAGGTTGATTGTTTGGTGAAGCAGCTCTGTATTTCTCGAAACTTCTGTTGAACCTTGTTTTTGGGATGTGTTGCTTAGTCTGTGCCTGTGTTCATTCGACGGCATTTTCATCTGCTCTAGATCAGAGTTGTGCAGCGGAAGCAGAGGTGGCTGTTGACTTGAGTTGAAGCAACTGGATGTTGCAGCATTTTGGATTAGAGAATTTCTTCTGAATTTATTTTTCAGAATTTGAGGCAAGTTGGCGAGTGATTCTGTTCTGTCTTTTATAGATGGGAGAAGTTGTTTTCTACTGTTGATAGTAGAGTTTGGTTTGATTTTGGATTGATCTTGTGAGGATCAGTTTGTTGAGTTGTTGTGATCCAGTTGGTTTTTAGAAGCATCATCGAAGGTTAAGCTGATCGGGAAGGATCTATAGGCAGCCCGGATCATCCGGGAAGTTTTGAGGTTAAGTAACAGAAGAATTTGGAATTCGAAGTTGGAGACTTCGATGTTGTTAAGGTATTCTCTGGTGAAGGAAGCAATAAGTTTTGGTGAGATCCGTAGTGTATAGGATTCTTCTGAGTTTTGTAGGATCAATGTTTTGGATTGAAGAGTGGAATTTCCATTTTGGAAGACTGGAATTCAAATTGTTTCACGTATCTCTGAGGGAGTACGTGTTTGGTCATCACTGGTTTTTGAGACCAGTAGTTTTGTGAGGTTTTAGATGTTGATCAGACTTGTCTATGGTCTGGTATCTTGTATAGATTATAGATCTAGCTGAGTGGGAACTCAGTAGTAGCTTTTAAGTATAGCTAGTTTCGGTTTAATAGAGCGAGTATCCCTGTGTCTGTACTGGGGAAACTCGAGATAATTTTAGGAAGCTTATCCGGATCTTTGTCCGAATAACTAGTGTTGTTTGATTGAATTGGTTGTTTGGATGAAATTGTTTGTTTGATTGGTAGTGAATGGTTGTTATGAATGTTTGAATTGGCTAAAATAAAATAAAACTATGGATTATCTTTGTTTTAAATTTCGAGGACGAAATTCTGTTAAGGGGGGAGGATTGTAATATCCCGGAATTTCCAGGAGTTTAAAATGCTGATAATCTCTTAATTTAAAATTATTTGAATTGATAAAACTATTATTTTCAAAAATAATTAACCAAGTAATATTTTAATTATTGTTATAAATTGGTTTTATATTAAGAATGATTATTTTGTATTGTGTAAACCAATTCTAAATTGATATATTGTTTTCAAAATTTATAAGTATGTTTAAATACATTTATATCTGTATATTTAAATCTGTGTATTTTAAATTGATTTTAAAATAGGATATATTATTTGTAAATAATAATGAGCTTATTTTAAAATAGTTGTTTATATTGATTTAAATTTATTTAGATTTAATTTGACTTTGAAAATGAATATAAACTTGGATTCAAAGAAGTACATACATCTTAAAATAAAATAATAATATAATTTGGTTTTAAAAATATATAGATAATATTTTAATTAGAAATAAGATTTTGTTTTATTTTTCTTTTATAGAAGTTTATCTAAACAAATTTGATTTGTGTTTATTTAATAAAATAAATACAAGGCTTTTGAAATAATATTTTAAAATAAGTTTGAAATGTTGTATATAATTTTATTTAAATTATATTTAGTTGCATTTTGTTTTAAAGATTGTATTTTATATAAACTAGCATACGTTTATAAATGTATAAGTGAATTTGTTATTTGATATTTAATAAGAAAAGCATTTTTAAAATTTAGAAAACACATTAGTAATTAGGGAAAATAATTTTAAAAGCTTTTAAATTTCTTTAGAATTAAAAACAAACTTTATTTGACATGTGTTAAGTTTTAAAACAATATGATAACAAGTGTAAAAAATTTGTGTAAACAAAAGACAAGTGTCCTTTTTTCTTTTTAAATTTTCTTTTTAATTTATAAATCTGAAAATTTGCTTATATAAACATCTTATCTCTTCACTTTCTTTTTCTTTAAACATTTTATTTATTCCTAAGAGAAACTTGAATATGCATGCAACTTTGAAACTCTTCAAATTCAAACCTGAAATACAAATCTGAAATCCTTCAAACTCAAACACATTAAGAAAATCAAAAGCAAGCAGTGTCCTCAAATCAAAACCCTCTTCAATTTAATGTCTACCTCAAATTTTTCAAAGTTTGTAGCGTTTTCAAACTGCAAATCTGAAACCATTCTGTTTACAATTCAATGCATGTAAAACTGAAGCAATTCAGTAAAACAAAAGCCTGCAGATTCAAAAACAAAATCTGCATTTAACTCCTCAAACCCAAGTATCTGCCTCAAAGTTCAAATGCAATTCAACTATGTAAATTGCTTATGCTTAAACCCTGTAACCTCCTCAAACAAGAAGCCTGAAAACTAGAAATTTTATATCAAATGCCTGCAGTTTTTCTTAAATCAAAAATCTGCATTTAAATTCCTCAAACTCAAGTGTCTACATCAAATTTTCAATTGCATGCAAGTTTCAAAGGAGTATTTCCTGAAGCTTTCTGTTTCAAAGGGGGAATCATCTTCAAATTCTAAGTCTTTTGAAATTTCCAGCTCATTTGCAAACCACTGCATTCCTTAATAAAGTGAGTAAACATTTTTACTAAACTTAATTAGTTAATTAGCTGTTGCTATGAGTTTATAATGTTGTTTGTAGTGAATATGAATTTTTGTCTGTGTAGATAAATTGCTAAAATTGTGTAAGGCTTGAATATGTGCATGATATATTCATGTTTCACCTTACTGTAGATTAAGATATAATCAGGAATTGCAAGCTATTATATTTAAACAAATGTTAAGTCTTAAAATTTAAACAAGGTAAATTAGTTTAAGTATGAATTAGGATTTAAAGATGAACAGAGTCTTGATATTTGAAGTTTCTGGTAAACCAATATAGGAATGATACTTAGTCACCAATGTGTGAAATCAAATGATAAAATTTGATGAAATAATTTTATAATCTGGAGTGTCAATGGAAATCATGAATTTTGAAAAGAAATTCAAAATTTTTAAAACTGTATTGAGTTTGCATGCGGGTTTTTACTGCAAATTGGGTTTTGATCTATAACTGATGATCTATACATTTGGATTGCTTGAAATTCTTCATGGAGTTAGTGTATACATCAGAGAGTATAGGAAAAATAGTTGAAGAATTTTTAAATCATTGTGATGCTTGATTTTGTCTGAAATTGGTTGCAAACCTAGTTTTTGAATTCTACTGTAAAACGAACCATGGAGTCTTCATCTCTGCATCGAGCTTGAAGAAAATTGGAGTGAGGGAAGCATGGTGGGTCAATGGACCATGGACGAAGTTGTGGCCATTGTAGTTAATCGGAGTTATGGAATTTGGGTTTTTTGTTGCTGATGATGGTGTTGAGTTATGTTCAACCCGATGTGCTTAATTTTGATTCGAGGCCTGAGTTGTGGTGCTGTGGGTCGTAGGTGGATGTAGGGCGTTTGGGTGACGTGTGGGTGGGTTCGCCGTTGGCCAGAGGAGGTCCGGCAACGGTGCAGGTTGCACGGTGACTTAGTGGTGTCTGTAGATTTTGTTTTGTTGGGTTGCCTAATTTTCTCGAAGTAGGACTCAGGAAGGAGCTCGTGCATTTTTGGTTGTGGCTCGGGGAACTAGCATGGTTTTGGGGTTATTTGTGTTTCACGGTGTAAGCTGTTATGTTTAACAGTTTAGTTTAAATTAAAACAGTTTTTAAAAATTGTAAAATCAAATTTGTTTTAAAAAAAAAATAAGAAGAAAAGAAGACGTGCTTGTTTCCTTAGATTCATGTATATAGGTTGAATCAAAATGGAAATACTTAACAAAATTTGAAATTTAAAATAAGTAAGTTTAAACCTTAAATTGTTTAAGTTAAATTAAAATTCATCCTTTAAATTTATTTGTTTTTATAAAAGAATTTGTATGAATGTTTTAAATTTTTAATGTTATTTTCAAAACTTACTTTGGAAATATAAAATAGGAAATTTATAAATGATTATTAATGAACAATTAAAGTTTAAGATAATTCATAAACTTGAATTTAGATTGTTAATTAATAGTTAAGGGAAGTAATTAATGATTCTTTATAAATTTAATTAATGAATTAAGTTCAATAAAGATTTCAAGATTTATTTAAGATAATTATTTTTATCTTAAATAATAATTAAGTATTAATAATTTGTAATTAGTTAGTTAATTAAGGAATTTTTAAGTTAATTAATTTATTTAATTATTATTTTCAAATGGGTTAATTAAGTAATTAATTAAGTATAATTATTTATTTAATTAACTATTAATTAAAATGATAATCTAATTAATGTCTAATGATTAATTAAATTGTAATTACTTATTAATTAAGTAATTAAGGGTTAATTTAAATAGTAATTAATTAATAAGTGTTTTATTAAGTTTTAATTGGGTTTCTTAATTAATAATTAAAGGATTATTAAATTTAATTCTAGTTAATTAAAAATTAATTAACTATTTTTATTTAAAGGTTAAGTAATTTTAATTAAGGATTAATTAATTTTAGTTATGGACTAATTAATTTGTAATTAAGATTGTTAATTAATAATTAAGTTTATCAATTAATGATTAAGAGTTAAATAATTAGTTAATTAGGTTTAATTAATTAACTATAAAAGTAATTAGTGATTAATTACTTTTGATTTAAGAATTGATTAATAATTAAGGTTTATTAATTAATATTTGAAGATAATTAATCTGTTAATTGAAGATTAATTTTGGTTAATGAGTAATTAAGGAATGAATTACTCAATTTTGTTTATGAGATGAGTTTGATCAAGTAAATTAATTAATTTGTTAATTAATTAAGAATAGTCACTTGATAAATGATTAAGTATTATTACTTAATAAGTTTTGGTAAGGTTAATTACTTAAGATAAGTAATTGATAAATTACAGAGGTAATTGAGTTAGGTAAATTACCGATGGGGAAGTAATTTTAAATGGGTAATTATTGGCTAATGTAATTAAGGATTTATTACTTCATGTAATAAATCAAAGAATTTATAAAGTAATAAAAAGTAATTAAGAATAATTAATTACTGTTTATAATTGATTTATTTAAGTAATTAAATCAACTTGATTAATTAATTAAGCAATAATGTAATTAATTAAAGTTAATTAATTAATAGGAGCAATTAATTTAGATTCATTAATTGATATGATTAATGAAAATAATGAAGGATTAATTATTTGATTTAGAGTTAATTAATCAAGGTTGATTAATTAGGATGATGATTAATTAACTTGTTTAAGTAGTGAATAAGTAAGTAAGATATATTTGGATGAAGTAATTAATTTAATTTATTTTAAATTAATTAAGAGATGAAGTAATTAATTTAATTCACATTAAGTTAATTAGAGATAGTTAATTTAATTCATTTTAAATTAATTGTATTGCGGTATGAGTAAATCGTTGCTTATGTATGAATGGATGACATTGATTGTCTTGAATGCTTTGTGATCTCAGTAATGAGATAAGTATGGTTGTGTGATATGAATACTTGGTTGCATTGTAATGATTACATAGATAATCAATTGGGATGTTGATATATATTATGATATTGATAATGTAGATATCTGTTATTTGATAATGTTGATTATCAATTGTGATTTGTGAATTATTTATTCTGTGTATTTACAGATAGTTGAATTGACTGTTTTAAAACTTTTAAAACAACTTGGACCTAAAAGACACGCTTTGGATTTTGATGAGACCGGGATCGGGTTTCTATAATTGGATATCCGAAAACCACATCGATTCCAAATAACGTTAGGTCGTGAGTCAAAGTGGAGCTTTGTGAAGACTCGAGGTGTAAGGGCTATACGCCAGTATAACTCTGTGGGTGATTCCGTAATGAGTTGACGGAATAGATCTTATAGATTCGAGATGGTGATTTAGAATGCAATGGTTATTGTCTTTAACTCTGAGGGTGATTCCAAAATGAGTATAACGAAATAATGCCTTTGGTTTCGTTCGAACCCGGAACGAACTTGTATGGATTGAATGCTTTCAGAACATCGTCAGGTGGACGATGAGCATTCTAAGTGATGTATCCTATAAAGGTAATCGTCAGCCTCAAGCCTCATCAACCGGGAATGGCTAAAACAGGGGAGGTGCAGCAAAGCTTCGTGGGTAGCTCCCACTGGAGAGTAAGATTTACCCCTGTCTAGAGGTCCCTTTTATTTCGGCTGTGTGGACGGTTGAATAGCTACAACCATTGGGGTTGTCTTATTTGGAACTGTTCAGTAAGGAACGGGTCCGGCTTTGTGTTGCAGGGGAGTTAGGGTGGCTCCTCGGTACGGTGATCTAGGCCACGTACTGTGACGGGCGGTACCCCAGTAGCCCTGCCATTGTATGGAATCCAAAATCCAATAAGTGCCGACGGTTTTGATTGTATTACCCACTTTTGTGGCTAGTAGCTGGAAAATAATAAATGTAACAATTTCGGCTATTTCATATTTATTTGAAAACCCTAGACACTATTATAATATCATCGAATTTCCTATCAAATGTTTTGGTTAGCGTAAGGTAAAAACTTTTCCATGTTTATGTGTGGGAAGTCTTACGTGATACCTTTTCTTTCAAAAGGTTTTTAAAGTTAAGCAACTTTAACTGTTTACTCACACCAGACCCATGTCTGACCCGGAGTTTATTCTGTTTTTTTCCTAAACTCTTGGGTACTCAAATTTTTACGAGTAGCCAAGGGATTTAGGTTAGGATTTTAGATTGGCTTTACGAATTCTGGAGGAGCAATGAAGCAGGAGGCTTCTGCGTATAGCTATAGAGTATTCCGCTGTGTAACTCTGATGTATATGATACTATGTAAAGTATTATGTGATTAATATAATTTATTCGTTCCACTATCTAGATTTTGATGTTGTTTCTTTCTTCTTCTCTATCTTTTCTCTTTTTCTATCCCTTTCTTTCTTAAAGATGATGCGATTTTCTGGTGGTAGAAAGTCGGGTCGTCGCATTTATATCACAAAGCATCATATCACATAACAGGATATCAATCAGCTCAAGATAGCCAATCATCTACGATTAAGGTGAATTAATCGTGTGACTATAATTAGTTAATCATGTTGGATCGATTTCACCCTAGAGGGGGGTGAATAGGGTGATACTGTTAATTATAAAAATTATTATGGAAGCTTATAAAAATTTTTCAACACAGATAAATCAAATTATAGCAGCAAAAATAATAGCAGAATAATAAAAGCAGAAATAGAACGACACAGAATTTACCCAGCTTCGACAAAACCCTACCTACGTGCTGCCCCCAAGGTTTCTACTAGAAATTAAGTAATCACACGCTTACACACGTAAACTCGCGACACCCACTACTGACTAACCTAACTCTACGCTCAAAACCCTACCACAACTCAGCTACTGAGTTGCAAATTCTCAAACTACGCCATGCAGTTTGTCCCTTAGTCACACGACTAGTAATAACACAATTTTCAAAAGAAAATACAAAAGACGATAATTTAAAAACACTTAAAAAACAAAACCCTAATTTTATAAAACAAAAATCCTTTATTAGCTAAACCGGCCCAAAGATTTCTCCCTCTTTAATTTATGTCGGCCTACTTTCTTCTTTTTCTATTTGCTCTGTAAAAAAATGACGGTCGTTCCTTTTTCCTTCACTTGCAAATTAGGGCTACGTATAAAATCGAAGAAGCCGACTTTAATTAGTTCGATCAGGTGGGTTGTTCTTGTGATTTCTTGATGATCGATTGTACTTTTCACTTTTGCACATGGCTGCTCCTTCTCGATCGAGTTTGGTGATTTGGTATGTGATTTTTTCCTTTTGCTTTACTGTTATGCTTGCTTGAACTCGATTGCCTTCGTATGCTGATGATGTTATGGTTTAAATAGGGCTTAATTCCCTTGATTTTCATTCGTCTGGTAGTTTCTTTTGCCGTTCGATTTTGCTTGAATGTTTGAGATGTTTCTGACTTGTTCAAATCGTATATCTTCGTTACTTGATTATCGGCTTGTTTGATTTTTCTTTAACGATGTTTTCTTGGTCATCACGGCTTTGAATTTGCTGATTTGAAACCGTGTTAACTTCGGCACTTTGATTTTGTGATGATATTTTCGAGATGAGAAATTTATCTTTGACTTGTTCAGTTCGTATTCCTTATATTATTTGACTTCAGTCATTTTTGAAATTCCATGCTTGATTTTCTTCTCGGTCTGTACTTGTGCATTACATTTTCCACCGATATGTGCTTCAATATGCATTGTGCTTGAAGTGTACTGCCCCGGTGCACTTGCTCATTCGAGCTTGCTCTAATTGTTGCTGTCAATTGCATACATGTGTGTTCATATATGTATGTGTTAGCTTTGGGTTTCACTGTGTTTGCATTGAGTCATGTGCTTCGAGGCAGATCATCTTGTTCCTCTTGAAGTCTTCACCTTGTTGTTCTGGTCAATCATATATAGGTTTGGTCGAAGCATTTTCTGTTTGAACTTGTACTCTACCATTTGTTGATTTGTAGCTCTGTAGTATTGTGTCTTCAGTTGTAGCGTGTTCATTAGTCTGCACTTGCACTGGTTGCGGCTCTTTACTGCTTAAAATATGGCTTTGTAATGTTGTCACATATATGAATTAGTTGTTATGTTGCTTGATCACTGGCCTTCAATACACATGTATATATAATGTTCATTAGTCGACCATTTCAATTCACTGGTCTTGGACTTTGTTGTTGTGCGTATTTGTATGTAGCTTGTTTTCTTGATGCAGTCTTGTTCATGGGTTGATTTCGACCTGTTCATTATGTTGTATCCGTTTTTGCTGGTTTGATTTTTTGCTGCCTTCATGTACATGCTCAGTCTCGTTGACATTGTCTGATATGCATTTGCTTGATGGTCTGAATGGACTGTCTAACCTTTCACTTGAGACTGTATGTAGCTTGCATGGCCTTTGTTGTATACTTGCTGTGCATTGAGGTTGCTCCCGACCATTTTATTGCATTTGGATTTGTTTTTTGAATTACACCTGAATTGAATCCATCTTGTAGCTTGGATTTGACCTTGTGTTGAATATTGTGACATTATTTTTATTGTACTTGAGTTGAACCCGGTGTTTGGGTTTGACCTGTGCTCACCTGTCCCTGTAATTCTATCAAGTGTATATATCGATGTGCACGGCCTTGTGGCATGTACAGTGATATACTGTGTATGTCATAAGCTGTTCATGAATGATGAATTCAAAATTAAATGATGACGAACAACCCAAATAACCAAGGCAAATATTAATTTCAAAATCCACATTTCATTTTATACTGCAAAAATATTTTATTTTCAATTTTACTGCGTCAATGTATATTTCTGCAGATTTCTCAGATGCTGGATTCACATTGGAATGAAGTTGAAGATCAGTACGAGTTGAGTGAATGAATGATATGTAGTGAGGTGCAATGTAAATGTGAAACTGTGATGTAATCAAAAATTGTATTATAATTGAAGCTATGTATAGTGAGATCTTGAAATTTGTACTGTACAAAAAATGTAATAAATATTTGTTTGAATAAAATTTCCGTTTGAATTCAAATTCTGTGTTATTTATTTTATTCAGCAAATGTTTATTTAATCTACGAAAATAAAACAGTACATTAACAAATACATTTAAATGAATATATATATATATATATATGTGTTTATTATCATCAAACAAAAATCATATAATCGCATATTCAACAATCTCCCCCTTTTGATGATAACAAACATATATTTAAGATTTTGAACATATTAAATATATTTGATGATTCCATTTGCTCCCCCTATTTAAATGCTTCCTCTCTACACAAAGCTCCCCCTTCATATATGCATACCAAAAAATATGCAAATGAGGCTCGATGCAAACAGAAAATATTTGACCTTTTCTTGATTTTATTTGACAAAATCTTAACTTTTCTCTCCCCCTTTTGTTATCAGCAAAAGAATAATGGTGTTAGAAAAACGGAGATAAAGTGATAGATATTAGTCCAACATTAAAACTCAATTGAATATAAATATTAAATTTCAATAAAAAAAATCAAACAAAAATCATAAATACTTTATTAGACGCATATTCCACTTTTAGAATGATGGGAATGATGTTATCATATAAACCATACAGTTGTGTCAATTTGTGGTATATTTACATCAGGAATTTGAATATCTGCCAACCATGCATAACCATTAGGACTTTTAAATGAGATTAGTAGTATTCCAATTTTATTTAAAAAAATGAATTCAAGTATCTTCTAACCACGCATAATCATGAGGACTTTTAAATGAGATTAGAATCAACTTGTTTATTTAAAAAATCAATTTTGATATGTGTTCCATACATGCATAACCGTGAGGACTTTTAAATGAGCATGGAAGCACATAACAAATTCCAAGTCATTCACCCATGTATAACCGTGAGGACTTTTAAATGAGAGTGGATACTTTGGATTTTATTTTTATTTTATTTTATTATTATTATTATTTTATTTTTTATTTTTTCAAAAAAAATTAAAATGAAAAACGATTGATTCCTGTTTAAAGTACCACATATTAACAAGCTATATAGAATTTTGATGAGTGATGGTCGTTAGAAATATGATAGAAATAGAGATGGTCATGGAATTTGTACCAACAAAAAGTTTTATAACTCTTGTTTAAATTTCTAAATAAATTTACTAATTATACCGTCTCGAGTCATAATATATGATAAATATCAACACCCATCACTTTTTCAATCACTATTTATCTTTTCGATAATTATTAGGAAGTCAGATTAGTCAAAACAATCATTTAAAAATCAAATTCAAAAAAAAATTATAAAATCAATTTTTCAAAATGATTGATCTGAAAACATGGTCAAAAATGATTTTCTCGAAAGGGTTATATGAGAAATTTTTTTGCTATTTGAAAATTATCTGAAATGAGAAATATGCAGATATTTTCTTTGAAAAACGATGCAGTTACTAAATGTCGCAAAAAATCACGTCCAACTAGTAATTTTTTCTTTCAACTAGATTACCAGTGTAATCTGCATCTGAATTGCTCTTTCACTCAAAATTATCATTAATTGAATTTGATAGACGAGACCATGAAGTGTGCAACAAAAAATTATCAAAATCAATGACATTCTCTTGAATTTGAATTGAAGCCGTGTAAATAATCAAAAAACCGTGAATATAGAGTCAGCCGTAATATAACAAATGTATTATCATCCAATAAAACACTATTATTAATCCAAACTAATACATATGAAGTAATTCAAAGGCTCTAGAGATTTTTATAGTGTTTTTGGCATAAGAATATAACTGGACAACAATTTTGAATAAGTCAGAATCAAAATCATCATTATTTCATCATCACATTATTGGATGATTTAACTTAGATTATGGTGCAGATTATCAAATTTAATATATTGTTCAAATATACCATTACCTGTTTTACCTTTACGATATTTGTCGTTGTTGCCCATTGTGATTCTGTCACCTTTATACCAGGCTAAGGAACTTTGCTTTGTCGCCGTTGTGTCCTTGGAACAGCCAGAATCCAAGTAACACGGTTGTTGTTCCTTAGCCTGCCACCACACCTACAGGATGAAAGATTTTTGTGACCTATTTGTTTTTATAGGTCCATGATTGTTAGTGGCAGAATATTTTGAAAAATAATTTTGTGGAGACCCAAAACTTTTTATATATGTTCCTTTCGGCACCCAGATTTGTTTAACTCTTAGAGATTTTATATTTATGCCTTTTGGAACCCAAATTGGTATAGTTTTCACGTGTTTGGGTCTATACCAACTACTATTTTGATTGTGCCCAAATTTTCTACAAATTGTGCACGTAGAATTGACTTGGTTAATTTTTCTTTTAACATTTTCAGATTGATTATATCCAAGTCCTTGTCTAACTGTATTAACAGTTTGCTTCCCTAATAACATATTTAACGATTTTTCACTTTTGAAAAATTTATCTAAAGCCGTTGGCAGTTGTTGGACTTGTGTTTTGAGAGATTCATTTTCGTTCAATAATTGTGTGCACTTTTTAATAGAGTTCTCTCTCCTAGTATTTTCACTTTCTTTCAAAATCAGAATTTCATTTTCAAGTGATTTTATATTAATTTCTGATTTTTTAATTTCTTTTTCAAATAATGGACACTTATCACACTTAGGGATCCTACTTTGATAGGTTTTAACTAATTGGTCAAGTTGTTTATTTAATTCTATCAAAGTGCCTTTTTCTGATTCAAGTTTGGCATACTTCTCCCTAAGTCGTTCAAAATAGCCATTTACTTCGTGGAAATATATAAGTAATTCTGAGTGAGTGAGTTTTGATACCTCGCTAGGTTCGTAATCATCGCTATCAGTTATATTTCCTTGAAGGCACATATTTGCTTTCTCACTCTCACTGCTAGTACTTTGGTTATCTTCTTCACTTGTATTCCACGTAGCTGCAAAACTTCTCCTTTTTGATTTCTTTTCAAAGTCGCATCAATTTTGAGGACAATTGGGCTTGATGTGTCCTGGTGGGTTGCACTTGTGACAGATGATCTTCTGTTCTTCTGAGTAGTCTAGTGCTTTGGCTATTTTGCTTTTCAATTTTTGATTTCGAGCTGGATTTCCGTATTTGTAATTCCACCTTTTGAATTTCTTTATTATCAGCTCCAATTATGCTGCTCCGTCATCATCATCATCACTTTCTGTTGTTCCTTTAAGAGCTATTGATTTTTTTCGAGTGTCACCTCCTTCACGCTCTTTCTTGAATTTCATTTCTAGCTCATAAGGGGTGAGATTTCCAATGAGTTCTTCAACTATCATCTGTTTAAATCTTTTGATTCTTGAATGGCAGTCACTTTTGCTTCAAATTTTCATGGAAGGACTCTGAGGATTTTTCGTACTATCTCCAACTCTGTGTATGATTTTCCGAGAGCTTTTGATTTTTATACGATATTGGAAAGTCGTCCACACATCTCTTTTTTCTTCCTTCGCCATTGTGAAGTTCTCGTATTCGCTGCTTAGCATGGCAAGGCAAGATTCTTTGACTTGAGATGTCCCTTCGTGAGTCACTTCTAGTGTGTGCCATATTTCCTGCGCAGTTAGACAATGTGAGACACGATTAAATTCAAATTGATCCAATGAACAGATAATAGAATTCATAGCTTTAGCGTTAGCATTTTGTAATTTATTTTCTAGTTCTGTCCATTGATCCGTTGGTTTCTCTTTTTTCTGATTATCTACAACTATAGTTGGTGCTCTATAACCTGTCTCAACAATATTCCAAGCGTCAATGGTTTTCAAAAAAAAATTCATTCTATTTTTCCAGTAGGCGTATTCACCACTGAACATTGGTGGTCTAACTATGGACTGACCCTCAACAAAAGCATTAATAAAAGAAGCCACTTTAAAAATTCAAAATTTTAAAATAAAAATTGGCTTTTGAAAAAACGAATTTTTTAAAAACAAAAGTTGACTTTTATTCCTAGCTCTGATACCACTTGTAGGATCGATTTCAACCTAGAGGGGGTGAATAGGGTGATACTGTTACTTATAAAAATTATTGCAGAAGCTTATAAAATTATTTCAACATGGATAAATCAAAATTATAGTAGCACAAATAATAGAAGAATAATAAAAGCAGAAATAGAACGACACAGAATTTACCCAGCTTCGGCAAAACCCTGCCTACGTGCTGCCCCCAAGGTTTCTACTAGAAATTAAGTAGTCACACGCTTACACACGTAAACTCGCACTACTGACTAACCTAACTCTGCGCTCAAAACCCTGCCATAACTCAGCCACCGAGTTGTAATTCTCAAACTACGCCACGTAGTTTGTCCCCTAGTCACACGACAAGTAATAACACAATTTTTAAAAGAAAATACAAAAGACGACAATTTAAAAACGATTAAAAAAACCCTAATTTTATAAAACAAAAATCCTTTATTAGCTAAACCAGTCCAAATATTTCTCCCTCTTTAATTTATGCCGGCCCACTTTCTTCTTTTTCTATTTGCTCTGTAAAATAATGTCAGCCGTTCCTTTTTCCTTCGCTTGCAAATTAGGGCTTCGTATAAAATCGAAGAAGCTGACTTTAATTAGTTCGATCAGGTGGGTTGTTCTCGTGATTGCTTGATGATCGATTGTATTTTTCACTTTTGCACATGGCTGCTCCTTCTTGATCGAGTTTGGTGATTTGGTATGTGATTTTTTCCTTTTGCTTTACTGTTATGCTTGCTTGAACTCGATTGCCTTCGTATGCCGATGATGTTATGGTTTAAATAGGGCTTAATTCCTTGATTTTCGTTCGTCTAATAGTTTCTTTTGCCGTTGGATTTTGCTTGAATGCTTGAGATGTTTCTGACTTATTCAAATCGTATATCTTCGTTACTTGATTATCGGCTTGTTTGATTTTTCCTTAACGATGTTTTCTTGGTCATCACGGCTTTGAATTTGCTGATTTGAAACTGTGTTAACTTCGACACTTTGATTTTGTGATGATATTTTCGAGATGAGAAATTTATCTTTGACTTTTTCAGTTCATATTCCTTATATTATTTGACTTCGGTCATTTTTGAAATTTCATGCTTGATTTTTTCTCGGCCTGTACTTCTGCATTACATTTTCCACTGACATGTGCTTCAATATGCATTATGCCTGAAGTGTACTAACCCGGTGCACTTGCTCATTCGAGCTTGCTCTATTAGTTGTTGTCAATTGCATACATGTGTGTTCATATATGTATGTGTTAGCTTTGGGTTACACTGTGTTTGCATTGAGTCATGTGCTTCGAGGCAAATCATCTTGTTCCTCTTGAAGTCTTCACCTGGTTGTTCTGGTCAATCATATATAGGTTTGATCGAAGCATTTGCTGTTTGTACTTGTAGTCTACTACTTGTTGATTTGTAGCTCTGTAGTATAGTGTCTTCAGTTGTAGCGTGTTCATTAGTCTGCACTTGCACTGGTTGTGGCTCTTTACTGCTTGAAATATGGCTTTGTAATGTTGTCATATATATGAATTAGTTTCTATGTTGCTTGATCACTGGCCTTCAATACACATGTATATATAATGTTCATTAGTCGACCATTTCAATTCATTGGTCTTGGACTTTGTTGTTGTGTGTATTTGTATGTAGCATGTTTGCTTGATGCAGCCTTGTTCATGGGTTGATTTCGACCTGTTCAATATGTTGTGCAATAACCCGGATTTTGGACAACTGATAAATGGGTAATTAACTGTTTTAATCAATTGAACAAATAAAATTATGATAAATGTTTGAATATTCCGGAATTTTAGGCAAATAGATATGAAATAATTTCTTTTATAAATCATTTATTTTAATCTAATATTATTTCTTTTTCCAAAACAAATAAAATAATTATTAATTCGTTATATTTATAAAAGTAGAATTTTTTTAAATAAATAGAATTTGGATTTGAAATTCAATTGAAAATATCTTAAGAATAAATTGGAGTTAAAACTCTATATTTGGAATGAATAAAATTTGTTTTCTAATTTTAATATAAATATATATAAGGAAATGTATATAATATGAGTTATATAAATATCTATTATCTAAAAAGTATAATAGTTAAAATAAGAACTAAAAAAATATATTTCCGTTTGAAGCTTTATATATATATAAGTAGTTTGAAATTATATAGGTACTTGAAATATAAAACATTTAAACATTTGTATATATATAAAACTTAGTAATTTATGAAATGAGAAGGGTGTAAACATAAAATTGATATTTTTTTACATTTATCAATCAATAAGAACATGAATTTAACAAGTGTAAGAATTTTAGAAGTATGACTTAACATTTGTAAGATAAAATTTGTATGCATTAAACATGTGTTAGCTTAGATTAACATGTGGCATATTTCTTTAAAATTTAAAATAAATAATAAGAGGAAAAAAAAAGAGAGGGGTTGTTCAAGAACATTTCCATATTCATTCCTTAATCTCTTTTTCTTTCACCTTTCATTTTAAAAATCAAGAAGCTGTGAAAACCAAATTTGAAAACAGATGTAAAAAAAAAAAGAAATCAGTGAAATGGAATCAACTACACTCCAAACTACTACTTCAATCTGAACAACTACAACTCCATTTGTTCAAGGCTTCAAATGTGAAAACTCTAGAAAAATTATGGGAATCAAAGTAAAAAAATCAGCAATCTCCTTTTTTGAATCATTCCAGGCATCCTCTATTAACAGTAAGTAAACTATTTTATCAAAATGGCTCAAATCTGTTTTTATTTTGTTGTTTATGCATGTTGTTATAAATAGTGTGTGATATATATGATGCTTGCATGTTTGTGAAATATGAACTGATAGGTGTGTATTGCAGTATATATAGATACAGAGTTACGATTCCAGGTTTTTAGAGAGCTCAATTTTTTTTAAAAAAAAATTCAAATTTCCCTTCTCTGATTTTCTTTAGGTTATGAGTTGAAAACAAAATATGTTATTTTTGATCAGAATATCGATTTTAAAAATATTTTCAAAATTTAACAGTTGATAGTCTTAGTAAGAGAGGAGAAGTACAGTAAATTCAAATTATATCAATTTTCCAAATCGAATGAATTGTGGTTTCATGGTTAAGGTTTGAATTGTTATCAACATTTAGGATTTTTTTTAGTAGCAAAGTCACGATTTTTAAGTAAGCAATTCGAGTGAAATTGTTTGTTGATCAGCGAATGGATTTCGAGTGAATTCTGAGGATCGAAAGAACTAGGGTGGTCAGGGTTCACGGCGGAGGTAGTCCGTGGGTCGGTGGTGGCGGGAAAAAGAGCCTGAGGGTTGAACGATCATCGTAGCGGCGACGTGATGGAGTGGTAGGGTTTAAGGACCTAGTTTGGGTTGATGATGTTCGTGAGTTTATCGTGACGACTATGTAGTATCGGATATGATAACGGAATGTCGAATCGATGCTTGGGTGCGGGATGAAGCTCTGGTGAGGACGGCAAGGGCGCTAGTGGTACGGGCGGTGACTGGGGAGGTTTTTCTATTTGGAGTTGATTCCTGATATCGTTTGAATGCTCGATTTTCGTTCTACTAGTATTATCGATAATCTGAGTGATCGAACGTGACGACCAGGTGGTCGACGACTTGTCAGGGGTAAGAAAGATGGTCGGAGAAGCGTGAGCTTGCCGTACATGTGCACGTGTGCACGACTGAGTTTGGGGTTTGACTGTTGTTTTGGGGACAGGTGTTTCTCGAGTTTGGATCGAGAAGGATTCGTGTTTGACTCGAAGCCAATGGCGGTAAGGTTGCTCGTGTGTGAATCGTGAGTGCTCGAGTATAAGTTCAAGTATTTGAGTGATGTCTCGTGTCTTGATCAGGTTATCGTTCTTTGGCTAGAAGGGTTAGGATCCAAGTTTTTTTAAAATTAAGAAAACCTGATTATCAGATTATAATGTTTGAAGTAAGAAAAAGGTTTAGGTAAGTTTTTAAGTCTATTTAAATGGATAAGTTTCAAAGGTAGTGTACCGAGATTATAAGCAGAGCGAACTTTTTAGTCAATTTTTGAAAGTATATCAAGTGAAAATAAAATGTTAAAGTGATTTCAAAAGAAGATAGAGAAGATTATCAAACAGGTTTCAAGATGTAAAATTTTAGGCCAAATGTTCTAAAATTTATTAATTTGATTTGAATAACTTAATATTTGGCTAATTTTTAATTAGATCTTAAGTCATTGCCAGTGTAATTTAAATAAGTAATTAAGAAGAATGATTTGGATAAATGATTTATCTTAGAAAATAATAATAATAGTTAAGGTCTTGAGAAATTAAGGATCATTTATCAACAAAATTAATTATGATATGATTAATGTAATACTTAAAGATGAGTATTATTGGAAGTGATTAGTTCGAGGTAAATTAATTAAGGAAATTAATCAATGAATAATTAATTAAGCAATAATTAATTAATTAATTAATGTGATTAATTAAGAGATAATTAAGTAATTAAGGATAATTACTTAAGCAGTTTAGTTTGAAATAATTAGTTAATTTCATTAATTAATAAATGTAATAACAAATGGTTTGTAATTAATATTAATAATGCAAGGTTAGGTAATAAATTTATTGGACATAAATTGATTGTGTGATTTATTAACCTTGCTTATGGATGATTGAGTAATATTGAATGCCTTGGATTATTTGTTATCCCTGGTATGTGATTGTGATGCTGTGTGATATAAAATGTTTTGTAATATGAGAGGTTGGTTGAACAGTGATAATGTGATTATCCATGATGAATTGCTATGTGAAAGTGACATCATATTTTTAAGATTGAACTGTATCCACTTGGTTAACTTGGGTTAAGATGGTATCGAATTCGAAGAGGCCGGAGTCGGGTGTTAGTAAATACCCGAAACCACTTCGATTCTTTTTAGATTGATATGTGAAATCAATAGACTGGAACGGAATGATTTAAGTAAATTGGACATTTAATCTAAGTTTTGGGAACTTAGAAATTGATGTATGAAGTAAGTGATGTCTATAACGAAGTGTGAATTTGTAATTTGTTACGAGTTACCCAGGTTTTTGCTAAGTTCTACGGATTGGAATTTCCTGTTAGATGTGTTTACTCACGATGGTTTCCGGCCTGACCCGGGAGTTACTTTGATGTAGCGCTCGGGTCAGACCGAGTATTACAGATTTTCAGGTAAGAACGTTCTGGAGCTCAGGAGGCGAGCTGGATGGCTGGAACGTATGGAGCGTACCCGCTGTGATATATAGTTTTATATCTAGGACATGTTGTTTTAAAATTGTCCAGTGTTGTGAGATGGATTGTAACTCTAATGTATAAAAATATAAATATATTGATACAGTTCTTCTTTGTATAACTGTTATTTATGTGATATTATATTTTGATCCGCTGCGAATGTGAGGTTTCTATGTCTTGTTTCTGTTTCTTCTTCTTCTCTTTCTTCTTTTCTCTAACTATCTGGAATTTTCGAGATCGGAAATTCCGGGTTGTTACATTTGGTATAAGAGCTGAAGGTTAAGCGAGAACCTTGGCTCTGGTGGGATTACTCATTAAGGATAGGGTCAATGATACTCTAGAATGAGTTGAGTGTGAGTGTATATATATATGAGTGCGTGCTTATTATTTTCTTATATAAAGATTTTAAATGATTTTATATAAGAATATATTTTGATATATAAAGCAATATTTCTTTCAACTAAAAATTAAGGTAATTGGTTATTAAATTATTGGGATTAAATTAAGTGGTAATAGAAATACAACCAAACTGAAATTGAAATTGAATAAAGATAAGTTTGAAATGAATTCAAACTGAAATTAAATCTTGAAGTTGGGAAAGAATTTCTAAATAAGATGAATTAGAATTGGTTTCAAACCAGAAAAATAGAATGGTTATTATGTTTAATAATGAGATGATTGTTTTCCAATAAACAATAAAATATTTTGAGAAAGTAACCTTTTAAAGAGAATAACTTGTAAATTAGAAAGGATGTAAATTAAAGTGGGTTTCAAATTGTGAAGTTCTGAATCTAAATTTAAACATTTGAATTGGTTTCAAAATGTTAAAGGAAATAATATTATTCAAACTATTTTGAATGTAATCTTATTTTTGAATAAGAAGTTATTTGTAGACTTTAAAAGAATTTGCTTGAATTAAAACCAAGGGTGGTTTAAATTTTAAAATTTGGCTTGGTGGGCCAAGAGATATCAAGGATAATTTGAAATAAACTCTAAATGTTGAGTTTAATTTTTTTTAATTGGGAATAAGATGTGATACCCAAAGTGATAATTTTTTGAACTTAATAAGTGGGAAGATTATTTATGAAAAGTTCAAAATTTAAGATGGTTCAAACTGGGTAAGGTTGACTGGATTAAGTGAATTGAGTTCAACTTTGGAAAGGTTAAATAAGTTGGAATGATCAACCTGATTTGAAAATTTCAAGATGAAATTAAGATTTAACTTGGGAAGTTATATGGTTAATTTGAATAGGGAGTTTGTGTGATCTTAAAATAGGTTTAAGATTTGGAAATTTGGAATGGATGGATGTTTTAAAGTAATTTGAATGATACCATCCTATTGTTATTAATAATCTTTAAGCTGGATTAGTTTAAAATGAATGAAGAAATGGGGTGTGGTAATATATCCATTATTAAGTTAAAATGGAATCATTTTGGACTTAAATTTTGAATGTTTAAGATAAAACTTCAAAGGTTTGGTTTCAAAATTGAAATTGATGATAAATTGAATTTCAAAGATTTAGTTGTTTAAAAAGATTTGAATTATTGTTTGAACTTTGAAATAATTTTGAAACGAAATTTGGATTCAGAATTAAATGGTTTTAAGAATATAAGCTGATTTGATTTAAAGGATTAAGATTTAAAGGATTAAATCAATCTTTAAAAATTTAACTCGAACATATATAATTCAGGATGGTTTAAAATTTGAAATTTGATTTGAATTAACTAGAATTGTGATTGAAGATGAATAAGTTTAAAAATTCAAATGGAGAATTTGAATTGGATTGATTTGAAATTGAAGTGGGTTCAATTTGAAATTAGTCCAAATTGATTTGAATAATTTGGTATTGTAATCAAAGTTGGATAGTTTTAAATTCAAATGGAATTTGAATTGAATTTGGAAGGAAATCAAGAATAATTCTACTTGATTTGGAAATGGAGTTTGAAATTGGGATTAATTCAAATTGGAGTTGAAATGAATTGAAATTGGAACTAGTTCAATTGAAATTTATTTGAATTAGTAGAATTTGAGATCAAGGTTGAATAAAGTTAAATTTCGAAAGAAACTGTGGTTAATTCAACTTGAATTGGGGTTGAATCAATTTCAATGGAAATTGAAGTTATTTAAAATTGGAATTGGGTCAATTTAAATGGAAGTGGAAATTTAAATTGAATTGATGAGAATGGAGATTGGGAAGCGAGCAGTTTGACTCTGGACTATTTTTAATATAAATTGTTTTAATATAAACCTATTTTTCCAAGCTATTCATTATATATACGACCTTTCTTTTAAAAGACAAACTATCTTATACTTGTTTTACAATTATTTTTGAAATTGTTTAACGATTTTCCAACTATTTTACAAAATTAATTATTATCTTACTATTATTTTGCAATTTTCAAAAATTTCTATAATTATTTTAACTATTTTCTAACTATTTTACACCTATTTTACAAACTAGTAATTATTTTCCAACTAGTTATCTATTTTTAAAATTTTCAAGCTATTTTCTAAATAAACTGGTCGGAGTTCAAATTGTTATTGGTGAAATACCTAATCGAGATAAGAATAGAGGTGATAATCCAAATGGATTGAAGCAATTGTGAGTAAGTGAATATGAATAGAAATGGAATTGATTTGGCTAATAACCAATAAAGATAAATACGTAGGGTGTACGTATATTACTCTATTCGTAAAGTGATTTGATCCAGATTCGAGCACAGAATTTCAAGATAGTTATATCAATCCGAGTTGGGATTTTCCCACTCGATTTTCGACGGCGAACCTGGATATGGATTGTTGATTGGTTCTGGATATTCTCTATCATAGTTATGGCTATGCAAGGAGAATGACGGTTTCTGATCAAGAAACCAGATCTGTGTCCGCACTAGGAAGTCGGGAGGACGATACTAGTTCAGAAGTGAAATTGTGTGGTCGAGTGAGCGATCAGATTGGTATGGTGTACGGATGATATGTGTACATCGTACGGATTTGATTGAAAATGATATTAAAAGGAGTAATCAAATTTGAATATTTGATTTTGAGTAAACTAAGTTAAATATCTTTGTTTTATAAAATGAAACTCCCCTTGTTGAATCTTTTGCCAGAGGAAAAGGGTTTTTGAAAATGTTTGAAGTATAAAAGGAGTTTTATACAAGTTTGAAATGATCCAAAGTTTTAAAAATTATATATATCTGTATATATAAAGGATCTTATGAGGATTTTAGAATAGGTTTTAGGAACCTTTGGATTTGGAAAGGCTTTTGATTTTTGGGTAAAATCAATAATTGAATTTGGAAAGCCTAGTTTGAGAATTATCGATTTTGGGATAATCGATTTTGGTATAAAGGAGCTTTGTATGAGATCATACTAGGTGTATGATTTGAAAGATACTATATGTGTATAGTATAAAGTGTTTTGATGATGGCTCTGAGGAAAAAGGCGCTCCCTTAAAATGAACTTCTCAGGAGTGCCACGTGTGGTGCTGCCTTGAGCCCCAAGGGGGGGGTTCTAAAGTTGATCCTGTGAGGAGTACGGACGAAACTAGTTCCTGAGGATTATGATTAGAGTATACCATAGCGAAAGTCGTGTGTGCCGCTGAGAGCCAACAGTTGCGTTTGATTTTATATCGGTAGACTGCGACCTATGGTAACATAGCGAAAGTCGTGTGTGCCGCTGAGAGCCAACAGTCTGCGTTTGATTTTATATCGGTAGACTACGACCTATGTAGGAGTGGAGAAGTTTCATTTTGACAGCGAAGATCAGAGGCCGCAGAGAGCCTGCAGTTACATGGACTTTTGCTGCGATGGCAACGTAACCCTGGAATGTAACTGCAATCTGTCGTGGGTTCCATGGCGTAATCGATAGGCCGCGGAGAGCCTGCGGTTACATGGACTTTTTCTGCGATGGCAACGTAACCCTGGAATGTTACTGGGACCATGGATGGGGGTGATGATTTCCAAAGCATTCTCACAAAGAAATTTCCTCTATTTTTCAAAACCTTTTTTCTATATTTTCAATAAAATTATTTTCCAAAAGTATTTTCACTGGGTGTTGAAACGGGTCTGCTAAGTACTTATAGATTTTCAGTCTTACGCCTGATCAACGTATGACCGAAATTCTGTGAGAACAAAGAATGATTTGTGGAAACATCGAGTTATAAAGGTAACTATTTTGGCAACATTATATAGATTTTAAAATGTATTAAAAAAATGATCAAATGTGATTTAACTAATATTAAGTATTTTAATAAATTCTGGCTTCGAACCTTTTCGAGGACGAAAAGATTCTAAGGGGGGAGGAATATAGTAACCCATATTTTGGACATCTGATAAATGGGTAATTAATTGTTTTAATCAATTGAACAAATAAAATTCTGATAAATATTTGAATATTCCAGAATTTTAGGCAAATAGATATGAAATAATTTCTTTTATAAATCATTTATTTTAATCTAATATTATTTATTTTTCCAAAACAAATAAAATATTTATTAATTTGTTATATTTATAAAAGTAGTTTTTTTTAAAATAAATAGAATTTGGATTTGAAATTCAATTGAAAATATCTTAAGAATAAATTGGAGTTAAAACTCTATATTTGGAATGAATAAATTTGTTTTCTAATTTTAATATAAATATATATAAGGAAATGTATATAATATGAGTTATATAAATATCTATTATCCAAAAAGTATAATAGTTAAAATAAGGATTAAAAAAATAAAATTTAAATTATATTTCCTTTTGAAGCTTTATATACATACATACATACATATATATATATATATATATATATATATATATATATATATAAAAGTAGTTCGAAATTATATAGGTATTTGAAATATAAAACATTTAAACATATGTATATATATAAAACTTAGTAATTTACGAAATGAAAAGGGTGTAAACATAAAATTGATGTATATTTTTACATTTATCAATCAATAAGAACATGAATTTAACAAGTGTGAGAATTTTAGATGTATGACTTAACATTTGTAAGATAAAATTTGTATGCATTAAACATGTGTTAGCTTAGATTAATAAGTGGCATATTTCTTTAAAATTTAAAATAAATAATAAGAGGAAAAAAAAGAGAGGGGCTGTCCAAGAACATTTCCATATTCATTCCTCAATCTCTTTTTCTTTCACCTTTCATTTTCAAAATCAAGAAGCTGTAAAAACCAAATTTGAAAACAGAAGTGAAAAAAAAAATCAGAGAAATGGAGTCAACTACACTCCAAACTACAACTTCAATCTGAACAACTACAACTCCATTTGTTCAAGGCTTCAAATGTGAAAACTCTAGAAAACTGATAGAAATCAAAGTAAAAGAATCAGCAATCTTCTGTTTTGAATCATTCCAGGCATCCTCTATTAACAGTGAGTAAACTATTTTATCAAAATGGCTCAAACCTATTTTTATTTTGTTATTTATGCATGTTGTTTGAAATAGTGTGTGATATATATGATGCTTGCATGTTTGTGAAATATGAACTGATAGGTGTGCATTGCAGTATATATAGATACAGAGTTATGATTCCAGGTTTTTACAGAGCTTAATTTTTTTTTTAAAAATTCAAATTTCCCTTCTTTGATTTTCTTTAGGTTATGAGTTGAAAACAAAATATGTTTTCTTTATCAGAATATCCATTTTCAAAATATTTTCAAAAGTTAACAGTTGATAGTCTTAGTAAGAGAGGAGAAGCACAGTAAATTCAAATTATATCAATTTTCCAAATCGAATGAATTCTGGTTTCATGGTTAAGGTCTGAATTGTTATCAACATTTAGGATTTTTTTTAGTAGCAATGTCAAGATTTTTAAGTAAGCAATTCGAGTGAAATTGTTTGTTGGTCAGCGAATGGATTTCGAGTGAATTCTGAGGATCGAAAGAACTAGGGTGGTCAGGGTTCACGGCGGAGGTAGTCCGTGGGTCGGTGGTGGCGGGAAAAAAGGCCTGAGGGTTGAACGATCATCGTAGCGGCGACGTGATGGAGTGGTAGGGTTTAAGGACCTAGTTTGGGTTGATGATGTTCGTGAGTTTATCGCGACGACTGTGTAATATCGGACTTGATAGCGGAATGTCGAATCGATGCTTGGGTGTGGGATGAAGCTTTGGTGAGGTCGGCAAGGGCACTGGTGGTACGGGTGGCGACTGGGGATGTTTTTCTGTTTGGAGTTGATTCCAGATATCGTTTGAATGCTCGATTTTCATTATACTAGTATTATCTGTGATCTGAGTGATCGAACGTGACGACCAGGTGGTCGACGACTTGTCAGGGTTAAGAAAGATGGTCGAAGAAGCGTGAGTTTGCCGTACATGTGCACGTGCGCACGACTGAGTTTGGGGTTTGATTGTTGTTTTTGGGACAGGTGTTTCTCGAGTTTGGATCGAGAAGGATGCGTGTTTGACTCGAAGCCAAGGGCGGTGAGGTTGCTCGTGTGTGAATCGTGAATGCTCGAGTATAAGTTCAAGTATTTGAATGTTATCTCGTGTCTTGATCAGTTTATCGTTCTTTGGCTAGAAGGGTTAGGATCCAAGTTTTTTTAAAATTAAGAAAACCTGATTATCAGATTATAATGTTTGAAGTAAGAAAAGGGTTTAGGCAAGTTTTTAAGTCTATTTAAATGGATAAGTTTCAAAGGTAGTGTACCGAGATTATAAGCAGAGCGAAATTTTTAGTCAATTTTTGAAAGTATATCAAGTGAAAATAAAATGTTAAAGTGATTTCAAAAGAAGATAGAGAAGATTATTAAACAGGTTTCAAGATGTAAAATTTTAGGTCAAATGTTCTAAAATTTATTAATTTGATTTGAATAACTTAATATTTGGCTAATTTTTAATTAGATCTTAAGTCGTTGCCAGTGTAATTTAAATAAGTAATTAAGAAGAATGATTTGGATAAATGATTTATCTTAGAAAATAATAATAATAATTAAGGTCTTGAGAAATTAAGGATCGTTTATCAACAAAATTAATTATGATATGATTAATGTAATAACTAAAGATAAGTAATTATTGGAAGTGATTAGTTCGAGGTAAATTAATTAAGGAAATTAATTAAAGAATAATTAATTAAGCAGTAATTAATTAATTAATGTGATTAATTAAGAGATAATTAAGTAATTAAGGATAATTACTTAAGCTGTTTAGTTTGAAATAATTAATTAATTTCATTAACTAATTAATGTAATAACAAATGGTTTGTAATTAATATTAATAAAGAAAAGTTAGGTAATAAATTTATTGGACATGAATTGATTGTGTAATTTATTAACCTTGCTTATGGATGATTGAGTAATATTGAATGTCTTGGATTATTTGTTATCCCTGGTATGTGATTGTGATGCTGTGTGATATGAAATGTTTTGTAATATGAGAGGTTGGTTGAACATTGATAATGTGATTATCCATGATGAATTGCTATGTGAAAGTGACATCATATTTTTAAGATTGAACTATATCCACTTGGTTAACTTGGGTTAAGATGGTATCGAATTCGAAGAGGCCGGAGTCGGTTGTTAGTAAATACTCGAAACCACTTCGATTCTTTTTAGATTGATATGTGAAATCAATAGATTGGAATGGAATGATTTAAGTAAATTGGACATTTAATCTAAGTTTTGGGAACTTAGAAATTGATGTATGAAGTAAGTGATGTCTATAACGAAGTGTGAATTTGTAATTTGTTACGAGTTACCCGGGTTTTTTCTAAGTTCTATGGATTGGAATTTCCTGTTAGATGAGTTTACTCACGCTGGTTTCCAGCCTGTCCCGGGTGTTACTTTGATGTAATGCTCGGGTGAGACCGAGTATTACAGATTTTCAGGTAAGGACGTTCTGGAGCTCAAGAGGCGAGCTGGATGGCTGGAACGTATGGAGCGTACCCGCTGTGATATATAGTTGTATATCTAGGACATGTTGTTTTAAAACTGCCCAGTGTTGTGAGATGGCTTGTAACTCTGATGTATAAAAATATAAATATATTGATACAGTTCTTCTTTGTATAACTGTTATTTATGTGATATTATATTTTGATCCACTGTGAATGTGAGGTTTCTATGTCTTGTTTCTGTTTCTTCTTCTTTGCTTTCTTCTTTTCTCTAACTATCTGGAATTTTCGGGATCGGAAATTCCGGGTTGTTACATGTTGTACCTGTTTTTGCTGGTTTGATTTTTTGTTGCCTTCATGTACATGCTCATTCTCATTGACATTGTCTGATATGCATTTTCTTGATGGTCTGAATGGACTGTCTAACCTTTCACTTGAGACTGTATGTAGCTTGCATGGCCTTTGTTGTATACTTGTTGTGCATTGAGGTTGCTCCCGACCATTTTATTGCATTTGGATTTGTTTCTCGAATTACACCTGAGTTGAATCAGCTTGTAGCTCGAATTTGACCTTATGTTGAATATTGTGACATTATTTTTATTGCACTTGAGTTGAACCCGGCGTTTTGGGTTTGATCAGTGCTCATCTGTCCCTAATTCTATCAAGTGTATATATCGGTGTGCACGACCTTGTGGCATATACAGTGATACACTGTGTATGTCACAAGCTATTCGTGAATGATGAATTCAAAATTAAATGACGACGAACAACCCAAATAACTTAGGAAAATATTAATTTCAAAATCCACATTTCATTTTATTCTACAAAAATATTTTATTTTCAATTTTACTACATCAACGTATATTTTTGCAGATTTCTCAAATGCTGGATTCACATTGCAATGAAGTTGAAGATCAAGACGAGTTGAGTGAATGAGTGATATGTAGTGAGGTGCAATGTAAATGCGAAATTGTGATGTAATCAAAAATTGTATTATAATTGAAGTTGTATATAGCGAGAGCTTGAAATTTGTACTATACAAAAATTGTAATAAATATTTGTTTGAATAAAATTTCCGTTTGAATCCAAATTCTGTGTTATTTATTTTATTCAGCAAATGTTTATTTAATCTATGAAAAATAAAATAGTACATTAACAAATACATTTAAATGAATATATATATGTTTATTTCATCAAACAAAAATCATATAACCGCGTATTCAACAAATCACATAATTATTTTTATTAATCATTCTTAATTAGTGATAAATTATCCTTAATTATTGATTAATTATTCTTAATTAAAAATTAATTAATCCATAATTATTAATTCACTAATCCATAATTATTAATTAATTAAATCTTAAGTACTTTCATTAATTAATTATTCCTTCATTAATTTATTCTTAATTACAAATTAATTAGCCTTAATTATTAATTTGATTAACTCTTAATGTAAAGTAATTAAGTAATTATTCTTTAAGTAATTATATAAGCAAATGATAAATTACTTAATTAAAAAAAAAGATAAATCATTTTATCTTTACTAATTACTTTAATTATCATTTAAACCTTATTTAATAAGCCACCATTACCACATTAGATAATTTAAGATCTTAAAGTTGGATTAATATTTAGAAAATACCTCATTTTTTCATAATTGTTTACTTAATTTTAATAATTAAGTTTATTTAAATAAACATTTAAAGTAAGGTTATATATGTATTAAACACTTTAGCTTAATTAAATTATAAAAACCTTCAATAATTCTATCCTTACCAAAACGTTAATTATTTTAACAGAAATAAATAAAGAAAATCATTTGAATTTAAAACTGGATTAGTTTTTAAAAATTTAAAACTAGGCGTTCCACAAAATCTATATACCCGAGCCTCACCCAAGACATACCCGAGAGAACGTGTTAATTACTTCGAGTTTTTCCCAAACCAACCCGAGCCACCTTTCAATTTTAAAATTTGTTTAAGTTTTATAAAAAGACCTGGTGCAACACGAAAACACTTCTAGTTAAAGCTCGAGCCTACGACCCACTTCATCGAAGACAACTTCGAGTTAAAAACCCTTCGTTCCCAAACATGTTTACTGATACACCCCTGTAGCCTGTTGACCTGCACCATCAATCGTCGGAGCTCTGGCCTCCATAACCACTGCCGACCAGTCCTCTTCGATCACCCCAAGCCATCTAACCACCCAGAAACATGAATTAAATTCGAAAACGAGATCGAGTCGTCTCGACCAAACAAGACCAACAAAACATCATCAGAGAAATGCCTGGCTCAATCACCTCAGGCCACCGGAGATCACGCGAATGCACTCGAAGCTTCCACGATGTCCGACGCCTCACTTCCCCCCGTTCTAGTGAATTCCGATGCATCAACGAGGCGACAATGAAGAGATTTCCGACCTTAACACAACATTAAGTATTTTTCCTAGACTCTACAACCTCCCGACAAGCTACAACTCCGATCACGAGACGAACAATGTCGCCGACTACCGTAATTTGCCCAAAAACTCAAATCGGTTCATCTTGCGATATCTCCATAAATACATAACTAAAAATCTTGATTTAAGTTTTAAAAATCAACATTTTTTATAACGATTTTGATGATATTATTGAAACAAGATGATATGATATTTGAATTTTTACTTAGTTCAGAATTTTACTGTGTTTGCTTGATTTCCAGCAACCTCTTGATAATTTAATTTTTTAAATTTATTTTAAAAGCTAGATACTGATCGTACAAACAAAATTTACTTAGACCTTGAAGCCTATCAAAGATTGTAGGATGAGAATTTCATTTTCTAACAGATTTTGAAACCTGTTACACTTTAGAATTGAGACATATGTATGTTCTCAAACATGCACATCACATTCGTATACATGTACCCAAACTTGTACAGATGCAGATAGATTCAACTTCACTTCAGGCTTGATTTAAAAAAAACGGGCAACAAAGTCCAGATTACTAAAAATTTTACTCACCTGTGAAGTTGAACAGAGAGCTTTCTGGTTTTAAAAGTTGAAAGTCTGGAACTGTTTTAAAATTTTGAACTTGAACCTTTTTATCTGCAACTAATTTATATAAGCTTGCTTAGTTTTCTGATGGAATAATTTGCTTAATTCCTTAACACAAACTCAATTTTAAATTCTTTTAAAAGGATTTTACTTACAGTTTTTTTATAAAAACAGAGAAGAAGAAAGATCTCTGTTCTGCAACTTTAGAGCCGGATTTTGCAAATCTTTGAGTTGAACCTGATTCTTGTTGTTTATGTAATGATCTTAGCTTCTATTTAATTATTGAGGTTGACTTCTGCCTTGATGCTTAATTATTTATTGAAGACTTGAAGTTGTTTTTGAACCTCCCTTTCTGGCTTGAGATTTGAAAAGAATGGTTACAGATTTTTCTTTTTACTGGAATTTTGGTCTTGATTTTAAAATGTTGAGGAGGTTGTTGCTTTGATTTTTTTTTCTTCTTTCTGTTTTTAAATTTTTATACAGGCTTGCAAATGAATAAAAGAGGTAAGGGGGAGGAGATAAAATGGCTTATATAACTATATTTCCTTTTTTATGAATTTCTAAAAAAAATGAAAATGATGTAATGACACTTGTTTATTTTTTCTACATGTTAAACACTTGTCTCTATATTCATTACTTGCTTAACATTTGTACTTTTTTTATTATAAAAATTTTTTTACGTCATTTAATTTTTTGTTAAATTTACAATTTTCCATTTCCTAAAGGCATTTGCTTATTATTAATAAATACTATTTAAAAGAGAATTTTGAAATTAAATATACATTAAATAAATTACACAGATATCTATTTATAAATCTAAATTATTTAACTAAAACATTTATTTAAAATTTAAATTCGAAGTCAAATTCAAATATACTCATATATACACACAATTGTATATATTCACACATATAAAATTTAAACTCAAATGATTTCAAAAACATTTATTATTTCAAATTTTAAACTCAAAAGAAATTGAAATTTTATTCATATAAATTATCACTTATTTTATTTGTTTTGAAACTTTTTAAATTGAATTCCATGAGTTCAAATAAATTATCAAATTTAAATTGATAAATTTTGGGATGTTATAGATTTCCCTCCATAAGAAAATATCGTCCTCGAAATTTGAAAGAGAGAGAAAAGCAAGCAAAGATATAAGGATATAGAAAAAGATAGAGAATGGATTACCAGTTTAAGCCAGAATATCCACTCTGCAATTGAAATAAGATTTTTGCATACTGTCCTCTATCTCTCAAGTACAGTCCTTTGGATTGCCACTCCACTGTACTTTAACCAGTTTCACAATTTTTTTTCCTTAATTGCTTTTCATCATGATCCACAATCTTTATTGGTTCTCTTTTAACTGTTAGATTTGGTGTGACATCGAGATCCAGCTGAACTACCTCTTCGATAATTCTATCTGGACCGTGCACGTATCTCCGCAGATGTGAAACGTGAAACACATTGTATACGCGGGATAACCAGCTAGGTAGCTGCACTCGATATGCCAGAGGACCGATCCTTTCCAGTATAGGAAAAGGACCAATGTATCATGGTGCCAGCTTAGCAGTCTTCCCGAATCTTAACACACCATGCATTGGAGACACTTTCAAGAAAATGGAATCTCCAACTTGAAATTCTAAAGCTCTTCTCCTACGGTCGTAATAACTCTTCTGGCGACTTTAAGAAGCTATTAACTTCTTTCGAATAAAATCAACTTTTTCAGTGGCTTCTTTAATCATATCTGGTCCAAGAACGAGTCTATCACCAAACTCAATCCAGCATGCCAGTGATCGGTACGGACGACCCTATAAAGCTTCGAAAGGAGCCATTTCAATACTGGCTTGATAACTATTATTATATGAGAACTCAACCAGATGTAAATAGTCTTCCCAAGAACCACCAAAGTCAAGAATACAAGCTTGCAAAAGATATTCTAATATTTGATTTATCCTTTCATTCTGCCCATCAGACTGTGGGTGATAAGCAGTGCTGAAATTCAGTTTTGTTCCCGATACGGCTTGAAATGCCTCCCAAAATCTACTAGTGAAGATCGGGTTACGATCACTCACTATATTGCTGGGTATACCGTGGAGACGGACGATTTCTTTGACATATAGCTCTGCCAAACTTGCCGCTGTGCGGGTGGATTTCACTGGAATGAAATGGGCTGTTTTAGTCAAACGGTCCACAACAACCTAAATTGCTTCATTTCCATTTCGAGTGCGGGGCAACCCGTCGATGAAATCCATCGATACTTTATCCCATTTCTGTAGGATCTAGATTAACCCTAGAGGGGGGTGAATAGGGTTATAGCAAATTTTCTCGAATTAAACGTAAAAACAAACTGCAAAAAAGTAAATATGCTGAAAAGTAAATCATACACAAAATTTACCCAGCTTCGGCAACCCCTGCCTACTGCTGCATTCCCAGATTTATATTAGAATTAAACAGTCTCCCACTTACAAACACTCTAACAGACTCGCAAACCCTGCTACCGCCTATAGAGTTTTGCAAACTCGCAAATCCTGCTTACTGAACTAATCCTAACTAGACAATCTATCACAACCTAAATCCTAGGTGGTGATTTACCAAGATTTGATTCGAAAAGTACAGACTACAAAAATAAAAATAAGAGAAAAATTAAATAAAACTTGAGTACAAGTCTTTTTCCCTTAAACAAAAACAACCCGACCCAAAAGAAAACCAAAACATGGCCACTTCCCTCTTTTGTTATCTGATGCAATTTAGGGTTCTGAAAATGGCGGCTTTCGTTTCCTCTTTGCAACTGAAATTAGGGCTTCTGCCGACTTATGTTGATCGTTTGATTCTGCGCCTTGCTCTGTCGATCGATGTCTCTTTGAGTTGCGCTCGGCTGCTTCTCTTGATCGCTCTGTGAAATTAGGGTTTTGATGAAGTCGGCTTGGTTGCTTTGAGATGATCGAATTCGAATTCTCTCTGGTATGTTATTTGATCCTTTTGTTATCTGTATAGATTGCTTGAATTCAATTCGATGGATTAGTGCCGATGATGATTGTGGGTTTTTATATATCAATTCGACACTTTCCTAATTCTTGCTTTCATGATATCTTTACGACTTGATGCGCACGGCTTTGATTATGCAGCATTTGATTTTTCTTGAGTCCTACGGCAATAATTTTTCCCCTTTTGATTTGCTTTGACTATTTCAAAGATACGCACTTTAATTCTTATACAGTATACGTTCACTAATTCGATTTCTCTGGCATCAACTTCATTACACCTGGACTTTGGCACTTGACTTTTTAAACATGAATTTTATCACTTGACCTCAAGTTTGTTTAACATTTTGATCTCGATCAATTATTGTTTTCGTGAATTTTGATGTTGTCTGGTTGTTCACTATTTTCATCACTGTCTGGTTCATCTTGTATCATACTGCATTTGTTTTGAACCATGCTTGCTTTCAGGTTTAATCACTGAGGCTTTGTCATGTTCCAGTTTCATCACTGTTGCCTTGTATCAATGCTCATCCATGTTGCATACATGTTTTCCCTGTTTCGAACTGTACCATCTGTTCCATGATGATGAATTTCATTTCTTTGTTCATTCTCAGCTTCATACTAATTTTGGCATGTCTGCATTCATATATGCATTCATCTTAGCACTTTTCTTTTTCACTGTAACATTTGTTTGTCATGCACTGAGTTTGCTTCGAGACAGTTTCATTTGAGGTTGTAGCTTGCACTGAGCATTTATGTTGTCCAAACATTGTTGAGTTCTTGGATTTCACCATACTTCTGTTGCATCCATTTGTTTGACCCTTGCGTATGCTCTCTGTAGTATTGTGATCTTGAGATGATTGCATATTCCTGATGCACTTGGTCATTCATTGGTTTGTTTGCATATTTGTGCATATTGAGCCTTGGTCTCTGTTGCATGCATTGTTGTTGGGTTGCTTTGGGATTGAACTTGAGCTTTGTACTGTCGATTGTTGTAGCATGCACTCTGTTTTATTTCCACTGGTTCATTATTATTGCCTCTCTCCATTTGCCTCTGGTTATTTGTAACTGCTGCTACACATTGTTGTATTTGGACTTGTACCCTTGATCATTTCATGTTGATTTATGAAATTTCACTTGAGTTGAATCCAGTTTCAAAACTCGGGTTTGACCTTGTGCTCGTGTCGTGATTTTATTTATATTGCACCTGAGTTGAACCCGTCCTTTTATTTTGGGTTTGACCTTGTGCTCACCTGTCCCTGTAACATTATCAAGTGTATATCGGTGTGCACGGCCTTGTGGCATGTACAGTGATACACTGTGCATGTCACAAGCTGTTCGTGTATGATAAATTCAAATTTAAATGACGACGAACAACCCAAATAACTGAGGCAAATAATATTTTCAAAATCATCTTTTATTTTATATTGCAAAAATATTTCTTTTTCAATTTTACTGCGTTAGTGTATATTTTTTCAGATTGCTCAGATGTTGGATTCTAACTGGAATGAAGTTGAAAATGAACTACGAGTGTGAGTGATATGTAGTGAGGAATTTACGTAAATTGAATTGTGATGTAATTAGAATCAAAATTGTATGGTGAATAGTGAGAGCTTGAATTTTTACTGTTCAAAAATTATAATAAATATTTGTTTGAATAAAATTTCTGTTTGAATTCAAATTCTGTGTTATTTAATTGTATTCAGCAAATATTTATTTAATCTATGAAAAATAAAATAGTACATTAACAAATATATTTAAACAAATGTATATATGTTTATTATCATCAAACAAAAATCATATAAGCGCATATTCAACAATCTCCCCCTTTTGATGATAACAAACATATATTTAACATTTTGAATATGTTAAATGTATTTGATCATTCATATGCTCTAATTGCTCCCCCTATTTAAATGCTTCCTCTCTACACAAAGCTCCCCCTACATATATGCATACAAATAAAAATATGCAAATGAGCCTAGATGCAAACAGAAAATTATTTGACCTTTGCTTGATTTTATTTGAGAAAATCTTAACTTTTCTCTCCATCTTTTGTTATCAGCAAAAGAATAATAGTGTTAGAGAAAATAGAGATAAAGTGATCGATATTAATTCAACATTAAAACTCAATTGAATATAAATATTAAATTTCAATAAAAAAATAAAACAAAAATAATAATTACCCTCGTTAGGCGCATATTCCATTTTTAGAAGTAATGGAAATGATGTCATCATATAAAACCTTACAGTTGTATCTGTTTGTGGTACACTTATATCAGGAATTTGAATATCTACTAATCATGCATAACCGTTAGGACTTTTAAATGAGATTAGTAGTATTCCAATTTAATTTTAAAAATGAATTCAAGTATCTTCTAATCACGCATAACCGTGAGGACTTTTAAATGGGATTAGAATCAACTTGTTTATTTAATAAATCAATTTTGATATGCGTTCCATACATGCATAACCGTAAGGACTTTTAATTGAGCATGGAAGCACATAACAAATTCCAAGTAATTCACTCATGCATAACCGTGAGGACTTTTGAATGAGAGTGAATACTTTGGATTTTATTTTGTTTTATAAAATGAAAAACGAATGATTCCTATTTAAAGTACCACATATCGACAAACTATATTGAATTTTTGATGAGCGATGGTTGATAGAAATATGATAGACATAGAAATGGTTATGGAATCTTTACCCAACAAAAAGTTTTATAACTCTTGTTTGAATTTCTAAAGAAATTTTTCTACAATATACTGTCTTGAGTAATGTATTAAAAATATCAACACTCATCACTTTTTTTTCAATCACTATTTATCTTTTCGATAATTATTAGGGAGTTAAACTAGTTAAAATTGTCATTTAAATCAAATTCAAAAATAATTATGAAATCAATTTTTCACAATGACTAATCTGAAAATATGATTAAAAATGATTTTCTCGAGGGGGTTATATGAGAAAATTTTCTTCTATTTGAAAATTATTTGAAATGAAAAATATGCAGATATTTTCTTTGAAAAATGATGCAGTTACTAAATGTCTCAAAAATCACGTTCAACTAGTAATTTTTCTATCAACTAGATTACCAGTATAATCTGCATATAAATTTCTTTTTCACTCAAAAATTATCATTAATTGAATTTGATCGACCAAACCATGAAGCGTGCATCAAAAATTTCAAACTCAATTTTAACAACAATTTAAATGACATTCTTTGAATTTGAATTGAAGCCGTGTAAATAATCAAAAAAAACCGTGAATATAGAGTTAGCCAAATTATAACCAAATGTATTAATATCCAACAAAACACTATTTTTGATCCAACCTAATATAATCAAAAAATTTAGAGAATTTTATAGTGTTTTTGGCATAAATATAATTAGCCAACTATGTTGAACAAGTTAGAATCAAAATCATCATCTCTTCACCATCTCAATATTAGCTAATTTTAATTCAGGCTATGGTGCAGATCATCACATTTAATATATCGTTCAAATAGATATACCATTACCTGTTTTACCTTTACGATATTTTTCGTTGTTATCCATTGTGATTCTGTCACCTTTATAATAGGCTAAGGAACTTTGCTTTGTCGCCCGTTGTGTTTCTGGAACAGCCAAAAATCCAGAGACTACTGTTGTTGTTCCTTAGCCTGCCACCACACCTACACGGGAAAAGTTTTTTGTGACCTATTTGTTTTTATAGGTCCATGATTGTTAGTGGCAGAATATTTTGAAAGATAAATTTGAGGAGACCCAAAACTATTTATATATGTTCCTTTCGGCACCCAGATTTGTTTTTTCCTTTCATTCTTGTTCCAATAGACATGAAATTTGTTTGTAGAATTCTTAGGAGCCCAAAATTGTATAAATTTTGTGTTCTTGCTCCTATGACTACAATTTTCAACACGATGTCCAATTATTTCACATCTAGCAAAGACACTCTTACCTTTTGCATTATCATCAGCTTGTGTTTTCCCAAAGCCTAGTCCTTTTCTGTTGTTAGCAAAAAATTGATTTCCCAATAACATGTTGAATGATTTTTCTCCTCTTGAAAAGTTATTCAGAGATTTCTCAAGATTTTGGACTTTGGTTTTTAGTGTTGTGTTTTCAGTTACAAGTGAGGTGCATCTATTTATAAAATCCTTTTTTCTAGTGTCAATGGTTTCCTTAAGACTCAAGTTTTCTTTTTCAAGTTCTCCAAGCTATTCTTAAGTCTTGATAATTCTGAATCTAAAATTTTACATTTTTTACAGTCTAGATTTTGAATATTTTCAAGTTCAGTTTCCAACCTAGAATTTTCATGGACAAGTTCTCTCCTATCAGATTTCATTTTTTCAATTTTAGATTCAAGAGTATCAATTGTTTTAGTAAGATCACTACACATCAAAACAAGTTCTTTATAAGAATAGTCACCTACCTCACTAGATTCCTCTGAGCTTGCTTCTGAATCTGATTTTGCTATAAGACACAAGTTAGCCTCCTCTGAGCTATTATTCGAAACTTCCTCTCCTTCTTCATCGTGCCAAGTCGCTGCAAAGGCCTTCTTCTTCTTTTTCTTTCCTTTGTTGTTTTTGAGAAGTGGGCATTTTTGTTTGAAGTGGCCAGGCTTCTTGCAGTTAAAGCACGTCAATTCATTATCGGAATTGTCAGAATCTTTTGACCTATTTCCACTTGTTTTCTTCTTGCGTGGCCTGAATCTTGACCATTTTCTAAGATTATTGACAGCCATTGTTAGCTCTTCAATTGGATCTTCTTATTTTTCATCGCTTTCTTCTTTGCTCTTTAAGGCAATCGTCTTCTTCTTTGATTCGGAGTTGTTGCGTTCCTCCTTTGCTTTTAGCTCAATCTCATATGTCATCAAGTTGCCGATCAACTCCTCCATGCTTAGTTTACTCAGATCTTTCGATTCTTGTACTGCCGTGACTTTTGCCTCAAAGCTCATCGGTAAGACTCGTAGCATCTTCCTCACAAGCTCTACCTCAGTGAATACCTTCCCAAGCGCTTTAGCATTGTACACCAAAGTTGAAAAGCGTCCAAACACGTCCTTTATGCTCTCGCCTTTGTCCATCACAAAGTTCTCGTATTCATTGTTGAATAGGGCTAGACGAGATTCCTTGACTTGAGAAGTTCCTTCATGTGTCACCTCCAAGGTATGCCAAATTTCTTGTGCAGTTTTACAATGAGAAATTCTATTAAATTCAGTCTTATCAAGAGCACAGTTCAAAGCATTCATGGCTTTAGCATTTGTAGTTTTTAATTTCTTATCGTTAGCATCCCACCTATCCTTAGGTTTAGGAATCTCAGTATCACCAACAGTTATAGTGGGAGATTTATAGCCGGTTTCAATAATGTCCCAAACATCATAATCAACAGAACTAAGATAAATACCCATCCTAACTTTCCAATAAGCATAAGCATTCCCATTAAACATGGGTAGCCTAGCAATAGATTGCCCCTCAGAAAAAGCATTATTTGGTGGATTCATGACTATAGAGTTAAAGAAAAATACCGTGCTCTGATACCACTTGTAGGATCTAGATTAACACTAGAGGGGGGGTTGAATAGGGTTATAGCAAATTTTCTCGAATTAAACGTAAAAACAAACTGCAAAAAAGTAAATATGCTGAAAAGTAAATCACATACAAAATTTACCCAGCTTCGTCAACCCCTGCCTACTGCTGCATTCCCAGATTTCTATTAGAATTAAATAGTCTCCCGCTTACAAACACTCTAACAGACTCGCAAACCCTGCTACCGCCTATAGAGTTTTGCAAACTCGCAAGTCCTGCTTACTGAACTAATCCTAATAGACAATCTGTCACAACCTAAATCCTAGGTGGTGATTTACCAAGATTTGATTCGAAAAGTACATACTACAAAAACAAAAATAAGAGCAAAATTAAATAAAACTTGAGTACAAGTTTTTTGCCCTTAAACAAAAACAACCCGACCCAAAAGAAAACCAAAACATGGGCACTTCCCTCTTTTGTTATCTGATGCAATTTAGGGTTCTGAAAATGGCGGCTTTCGTTCCTCTTTACAACTAAAATTAGGGCTTCTGCCAACTTATGTTGATCGTTTGATTTTGCGCCTTGCTCTGTCGGTCGATGTCTCTTTGAGTTGCGCTCGGCAGCTTCTCTTGATCGCTCTATGAAATTAGGGTTTTGATGAAGTCGGCTTGGTTGCTTTGAGATGATCGAATTCAAATTCTCTCTAGTATGTTATTTGATCCTTTTGTTATCTGTATAGATTGCTTGAATTCGATTCGATGGATTAGTGCCGATGATGATTGTGGGTTTTTATATATCAATTCGACACTTTCCTAATTCTTGCTTTCCTGATATCTTTACGACTTGATGCGCACGACTTTGATTATGCAGCGTTTGATTTTTCTTGAGTCCTACGGCAAAAAAAATTCCTCTTTTGATTTGTTTTGACTATTTCAAAGATACGCACTTGAATTCTTATACAGTATACGTTCACGAATTCGATTTCTCTGGCATCAACTTCATTACACCTGGAATTTGGCACTTGACTTTCTAAACATGAATTTTATCACTTGACCTCAAGTTTGTTTAACATTTTGATCTCGATCAATTATTGTTTTCGTGAATTTTGATGTTGTCTGGTTGTTCACTATTTGCATCACTATCTGGTTCATCTTGTATCATACTGTATTTGTTTTGAACCATGCTTGCTTTCAGGTTTAATCACTGAGGCTTTGTCTTGTTCCAGTTTCATCACTGTTGCCTTGTATCAATGCTCAGCCATGTTGCATACATGTTTTCCCTGTTTCGAACTGTACCGTCTGTTCCATGATGATGAATTTCATTTCTTTGTTCATTCTCAGCTTCATACTAATTTTGGCATGTCTGCATCCATATATGCATTCATCTTAGCACTTTTCTTTTTCACTGTAACATTTGTTTGTTATGCACTGAGTTTGCTTCGAGACAGTTTCATTTGAGGTTGTAGCTTGCACTGAGCATTTATGTTGTCCAGACATTGTTGAGTTCTTGGATTTCACCATACTTCTGTTGCATCCATTTGTTTGACCCTTGCATATGCTCTCTGTAGTATTGTGATCTTGAGATGATTGCATATTCCTGATGCACTTGGTCATTCATTGGTTTGTTTGCATATTTGTGCATATTGAGCCTTGGTATCTGTTGCATGCATTGTTGTTGGGTTACTTTGGGATTGAACTTGAGTTTTGTACTGTCGATTGTTGTAGCATGCACTCTGTTTTATTTCCACTGGTTCATTATTATTGCCTCTCTCCATTTGCCTCTGGTTATTTGTAACTGCTGCTACACATTGTTGTATTTGGACTTGTACCCTTGATCATTTCATGTTGATTTCTGAAATTTCACTTGAGTTGAATCCAGTTTCAAAACTCGGGTTTGACCTTGTGCTCGTGTCATGATTTTATTTATATTGCACCTGAGTTGAACCCGTCCTTTTATTTTGGGTTTGACCTTGTGCTCACCTGTACCTGTAACATTATCAAGTGTATATCGGTGTGCACGGCCTTGTGGCATGTACAGTGATACACTGTGCATGTCACAAGCTGTTCGTGTATGATAAATTCAAATTTAAATGACGATGAACAATCCAAATAACTGAAGCAAATAATATTTTCAAAATCATCTTTTATTTTATATTGAAAAAATATTTCTTTTTCAATTTTACTACGTTAGTGTATATTTTTTCAGATTGCTCAGATGCTGGATTCTAACTGGAATGAAGTTGAAAATGAACTACGAGTGTGAGTGATACGTAGTGAGGAATTTATGTAAATTGAATTGTGATGTAATTAGAATCAAACTTGTATAGTGAATAGTGAGAGCTTGAATTTGTACTGTTCAAAAATTGTAATAAATATTTGTTTGAATAAAATTTCTGTTTGAATTCAAATTCCGTGTTATTTAATTTTATTCAGAAAATATTTATTTAATCTATGAAAAATAAAATAGTACATTAACAAATACATTTAAACGAATGTATATATGTTTATTATCATCAAACAAAAATCATATAAGCGCATATTCAACAATTTCCACTTGGGTACCTCCAAAGGCTGGAGTAAACCCACCATCTTCATCTGATCGCTTTTAATTTGTTGACATGTAGCACAAGGAGTCACATATATAGATATATCTCTTTTCATTGTCTTCCATCAGAACATTCTCTTGATATCTCTATACATCTTATAAATTCCTAGATAGATACTGAGTTTAGACTTGTGGCATTCATCTAAAACGTCACGTTTCAGATCAGGGATGTCTAGGATACACATCCTGCCTTTTTATCTTATAATCCCATTATTATCGATTCCAAAACTGGAATCCTCACCTCGATGAATCCTCCCATATATTTCCTGAAGAAACTTGTCTTCATTTTGCTTGTTGGCGATTTTCTCAAGAAGATTAGGAGTGACAACAAGATGAGCAAGAATAGCATGCTTCCTGCTTAAAGCATCAGCAACTACAATGGCTTTTCCAGGCGTATACAGAATATAAAGGTCATATGACGCTAGAAATTCTAACCATCTTTGTTGCCTCAGATTTAAATCTTTCTGGGTGAAGTGATATTTCAAAGATTTGTGGTCGGTAAATAATTCAAAATTTTCACCTAAAACAAAGAGAGTTCATTAAGTATATTTATTAAGTTAAGTTAAATTTCTTAAATCGTTAAGAAAGCTGAAAAAGGTTCTTACCTAAAAGATAGTGTCGGCAGATTTTCAAAGCGAAAATAACAGCTAGAAGCTCCAAATCATGTATTGGGTAGTTTCTCTCATGTGGACGTAACTGTCTACTCGCGTAGGAAATTACTTTCCCATTCTACATTAGCACCCAAACCATCACCACAAGCGTTAGTATAGACAGATTAACCTTGGTCCCGTTAATGATAGCGAGAACAGGAGTGGTAGTTAATCTCCTTTTCAACTCGTGGAAATCTCCATCACATTTTGGAGTCCAATCGAATTTAGCATTTTTCATTGTTAGCTTAGTCAGTGGACTCGCCAATTTGGAAAAATCTTGGACAAACTTTCTATAATATCCAGCAAACCTAGAAAACTTCGAACTTCTTTAGGAGTAGTGGGTCGCTTCCAGTCCAGAATAGCAGAAATTTTTCCCGGATCAACAGAGATTCCTTCTTTATTCACAATATGACCGAGAAATCTGACTTCTTTGACCCAAAAATGGCATTTAGAAAACTTTCCAAACAGAACGTTCTTCCTTAATATCTCCAAACCAAATCTAAGATTCTAAGCATGCTCCTTTTCGGTTTTGGAGTAGATTAAGATATCATCAATAAATACAAGTACAAGTTTATTTAGCACTTCTCGGATTACACGGGTCATTAGGTCTACAAAGTATGCTTGTAACGGCCCGCCTTTTCGCACACTTTAAACCGACACACTTGCCAATTTAAACCATACGTAAGGGCAGATTGTTATTGGATAAATAAGAAAACAGAGAAGAAGAAAAAAACTAAATAGAATCTCACAGCGGAAGGATAAAATATAAAAATCTAATATACAGTTCATGAAGCTGTTTTACAAAACTTTTGATTATATTTATACAATACATATCAGAGTACACATACCATATGACAATGCAGCGGAAAATATGAGTGTAGTGGAATATAACTAATAATAATAATAGAAAACTCCGTCTTCGTCCTCCAGAGCTAAAGTCTTCGATCCTGAAATGCTCGGACTGACCCGAGTGAATTGAAAAGACAAAACACTCGAGTCAGAACTAAAAGATCTTATGTGAGTTAAATTAACATAAATAGATATGAGTGCAGTAACTCAAGAGATGCTCGGGATTTACATCTCCTAAGGATCCGTTAAACTATTTACTATGTAGTATATTTCGCTATTATAATAGTGTCTAATTGTAAAATAAACTTACTTTTTAATAGCGTTAAGGGGTTACCCATATAGCCCTTAACACAGATAATGCCAATAGTCTATACAGTACCGTAATACCTCCTGATCGGGAAGCTACCAGAGGATACTCCATAGGTACGACACAAATAGAAACTCGTAGAAGGAGCGCTAGGGTAGGTGACACGGCACAACTAGGCAATGCCAGGGTAGATATACCAATTACGCTTCCGGGCTGATGGAAACGCGCAGCTGCCGCCCACCTCGAACAACACCCCCAAAATCAAAAGTAAAGTGGCCGCCGAATCAATCCAAAAATCATAGTATAATATCGAAGGAGTGCGTTCGATCAGAGGAATGACCTCATTGGCCCGTCGATCGCTCCTATTTTAGCCACCTTATGCCAACTCACGGGAGTCGGGTCCACGCATTTACCTTACAGGAAACGCCGCCATCAACCCACTTCATTCTGGAATCTCCACCGCGTACACGATTGTTAAAGTGGTTTTCGGAGTTGGCAGAGAGTATGGAAACTTCCGATCCCGATCTCTTTAACAACCAAACGTTATTATAACACCGCGGTCATTTAAAATAATTTAAAGTTTAAAACCAGAATAAAATATCCATTTAAACTCATATAAATACGATATTATTTATATTTTTAAAACCCCAAATCAATACGATATCATTTAGACCCAAAATCATATAATGTCATTTTATTTTCCAATATATATTCTTTTCCAAAATCATAGGGTTTTCAAAGTAAAATATTTAGAAATCAAAACTCTTGAATATAATATTTTCAAATCATACTACCTTGAAAGTCATAACTTCGAAACAAATTTCCATCCCTCAAATGGTAAATATTAAATTACTTTATAAAACACAATAGCTTCTTTAGATTTCACAAATCAATTTTCAAATATCGATTTAAACTTCCAAATACCATTTCAATTCTTATGTTTCAAAGCTTTAAATATTTCACCCTTTCAAAACAAACTCATTTGACAATCCTATATATATTAAATTCAATTACTTATTATTTAGACTTGAAATATTTACTTAATGAATTCAATATAATTTAAGAAAAACCTTTAACTTCACATAACAGGTCTTTCAATTTATTTTATATTCATTTAAATCAACCTGATATTCATTTAGATCACTCTACATAAAAATCAAGTTATAAAATCATATCCTTTAAAAATTCTAACTTTTTATTTAATTCCAATTTAACTTAATATTCATCTTCCAACCTTATTCTCATTTAAGTCAATGAAACGCCAGAAATTAAATTTTAAATAAATGCTTAATCGTATTTGTTCTTAAAGTCAAACTTAATTTTAAACTTCAAATCAAATTTATACAAAGCTTAAAAACCGGAAATTACTATATATATAATAACCTTTATCAATAACCAAATCAATATGCCATAAACCATATATATATAACTTTACAAAACCATAGAAAAATCATTTCAATTTTTTTATATATATATACCATGGTGCCTGTATAAAATTTTCTACCCTATGGTCAAGTGATACAGATGTTTATCATTTCAATCCGCAATTTAAAATAAAAATGCGGTTGTATATCATTTCAAACCGCAATCCCGAATGATTGAAATGCACGATAACTTGCAGTTTATACAATATAAAATACAGCATCCATTCATCCAAATATCAATCATCAACCATTTATTACAATCATCATCCAATTTAAACAACATCAATGTAGAGCATATAAATTATACAAGTAATAAATAACAGGTATTAACCAACAGTTTATATTCGATAATAAATTTAATAACTGTTTAACTAGCAGTTTATATGCAAATAAATAAATTTTAACTGTCAAATTATATGCAATAATAAAATAAATTAACAGTTAAATTAAATAAATGCGATTTAACTGAGATGATGAATAAAACACGCCAAACAGTCATAAATAAATTTCTACTCACATCCTAAGTCAATTTAACAAACATAAGAAAACTTAGAAGTTGTGAGTGGGTTAAAACACTCACCTTTTGAATTTAAATCGAATTCAAACCCGATTTAAACCCAAAAATTCGACGGTCTCCAAATCTGTCCAAACCAGAGTCATCAGATTCGGAATTTTATTACGATCCTAACAAAAAAATTCGTGTGAAAAGGAGTTCGTATGAGAAAATTATACGTGTTAAATCGTTTGAAATCGAAATAAAAAAACAAAACAAACCCATACAACAGCCCCGTCAGCAACCACGTTTCCCCCTCCCTCATGCGTGAGTGCAGTAACCCCCAGACCCTAATTCGTTCGACCCTACTCCAGCCGCCACCGAAACAAGCAACTGCCGCGCCCACCACAACCATCATCGCCTCGATCAGAATGCGCCACTGCCCTCAGCACCTCAGGTCGACCTCCCCTTGAAGTCTCGGCCCCCTATAGAACCTCGGCAATCGAACGGCCGGCGCCACTTCCAACGCCAACTGCGGAGAACCCTGACACCTCTGACTCAAACGAGCCACATGGATCGCAAGCACACGACCTCCTCTACGCGACTGTACCATCTGATCGTCGCCTCATCGCAGATCCGCCGTCGAGAATGACAGCTACGTACGAACGGCCGAAACTATTTCAGAAAATTTCGGCTAAACCGTGATCCAAATAGGAAAACGAACACCACCAGTAGATTCGTGTCGATGAAATCTACAACATATATTTTTTTGAGATTTTTCCGAGGACTTTTAAATTTTTAGCTTTGGATCTGATTTGAATTTTTAATTTGGATCTAGAATTGTTTGTTGCCATTGAAGAAGAGGAGTACAGAAGTTCCTATACGTATAGAAATGAGGAGTAGAGGCTGCTAGGGTTTATAACAGCCTATTTATAGACAAACTGCAATAGAATAGGTGGGCACGAATTATAAACGCGCTAACCGATAGTTGGCCCAAAAAGCCCGTTCTGACCCTGGAATGAAATTGGATAAACCCATATATCAAAATAGGTATTTTAAAATATTCTGAACTCGATGGAAAAAGTTTCACGTCCAAATTCCATCGTATGAAGAAGTTATGCCGAAAACAATATTTTCAAATTGATTTCAATTTATCGATTTCAAGGCGTTTCGCGTTCGTATGATCAAACGATAAGTCCGATCGCTACGAAACTTGAAACCCTACAATAATTCACTGTTACGGATCCGATGAGACTGGTTTCGTCGAAATCCGAGTCAGTGGCCAAAATGGCTATTTTTATATTAATTAAATAAATTTAAAATAAATAAATAAAATCCAATTTTATATTTAGATTCTAAAATTGACCCATTTTATCACTTTTAAAATTCTTAGTCATTTACAAAGTTTCAAACAAGTTTAGATGTCAAATTAAAGAAGGTAAATTTATAAATTTCAATATAAATCCTTAATTTCATTAAATTCACAAATTGTAATTTAACTTTCTAAAAATTTGTATTCAATCAAAGAAATCAATGGTTATTCCATTCATATATTTTAAATAGATGGATTTAATATTAGATTCAAAATTTATTATCCTAATATTCTTCGATTACACTTAAATCCCTATTAACGTAATATTTAGATGTTAAATTTTCATTTATTTCGATTAAACCTATTATCATATATTACTTTAATATACTGACAAGCTTACTTTTGCACCCTTTCATCTACCCAACTGCCATTTTATAAATAAACTTAACAATAGATTCATACTCTATTACATAAATGCATACCCTTTTATCTAAATTAAAATTTACGTAACTTCAAACATTTAATCCGTTTAATTCCAATTACCCCTTTCATTAAATTTTAGATTCAAATCAATTTATAAAGCTTTAACTCCATTCTTTATATTCACTATTTATCATATTACCATCCTGGGTACCATTTATTTTAATATATATATATATATATATATATATATATATATATATATATATATATATATATATATATCCAGATACTTTACATTTTTCCATTGTTTATCTCAATTGCATAACATTAATTTATATTTATTGCAATGGTTCCTGGTTTAATTGAATGAACTAAGTATATAACTCATAACGATTGTTGTAAAACTCTCAATCCCACATTTATAAGTATATTATTTCCACTCAAATATTATATATATATATATAGTATTGGTTTTCATTTAATCATTATTTATTATATATTAATTAAATAAATTCACTAATTAAGTCCGTTTAAATTTATTACCAAGTCCATTTACCTTTCCCATCAACTTGAATTCCATTCAATTAATATAACCAATCAAAATCTCATCCACACTTTAATATCAACCCACAATTATTGCAATTCATTATCTTATATTGATTTTATACAATTACCATTAACTTTTCATTCAATTACTATTCAATGCATATTTATTCATCAATCAATTCGATATTTACTTTTCTTTCCTTCTATTTGATAAATAACCTAGTATACGTTTATACACATTCATTTCATTCCATTCATTCATGGGTATTGTATTGAAATTTAATTTATTAGCTAATACCAACATTATTACCATTAATTACAATTGGATTCCCAGTTTTATTCTATAACCTGAATAAATAACATATATATAAACCAAATCCTTACATTTGTTTTTCTCATATTCCATTTAAAATCAAATCATAACATTTAAATGATTTTATTGAATTGAAATTTCATTCAAGTCATAAATTATTAACTTGCATTAACATGATTCCTTAATTTACTCTAATTACCGTTTACACTCTTTTATTGCATTAAATCAAATTAGTATTTTCATTAATTTCTCATATTAAATTTTATATCCAGGTAAGAATCCTTTTTCTACTTAATTCATTTGGATTTTATTCAAATTTCTATAAATGGGTCTTAAGTCACTATTTACATAATTTAATTTTGCGTTTACTTCAATATTTGTTATAAAGTTTTTTTCCTTTTTCTTCTAGATTTAATTACAAACTTATTAATTTAACCAAATTAAATCCACGAAATTTACGGGTCGTTACACTCTCCCCCACTCAAAACTTTTCGTCCCCGAAAAGGAAAAAGAAGGGGAAAAAGAAGAATTAGGAATCAATATACCTTATTCAAACAATAACTTTATAAACAATTAAATTTATAAAATTTATTAATTTAGATAAAATATCTCAATTGTCATCCCGCATTTTAGCAAAGCCGCGACACCAAAAGATCACTCGGAAACGGAAAACAGTCAGTCTCAGAAATTGATCGTACTTCGTTTCGCTATGGATATCACTGAATTTTTTCCGAGTCCGGATTGAGCTACAATTGATGGGACATGAGAGGAAAGATCATAAAAGTTATCATCTCGAATTTCAAGTCAATCGGAGTTCATACGCTCAAGTTATGATCGATTCAATTTGAAAGAAAATGCCCGAGATTCGAACCCATCAGGTTCGAAACCATCACCTTCGAACCCATCAGGTTCGAACCCATCACCTTCGAACCCCTCGGGGTGCCTCGGGTTCGAACCCATCAAGTTCGAACCTACCAAGTTCATAACAATGGGCCTCGAATCCATCGGAGAGTAGCTGGTTCGAATCCATCAAGCATCGGTCGTTCGACTCCATTGATAGGTCTTTGTTCGAACCCATCGTTGGAACCCTATTCGAACCCATCCAAGAAGCTTCGTTCGAATCCACTGGGTCAGCTAGCTATGGTGACGTGTCCTTCATTGGTTCGAATGCACCGAGATATTAGGAGTCGAAGCGGTCAACTCGGAGTGAAGACCGGATCGGTTCGAGATTTGCGCTCCACGTCGCTGCGAAGGCACATGCCACCATCGGTTCGAAACCATCGGTTCGAATGGATGGTTTCGAACCAAACAGCCATGCAAAAAACGCCATTTCGAATCCATGATATCTCACAATCCACTGATCCAAATGCCACGAAATTTTTACAGAAGCTTGCATACATGTTGAAGGATATCCACGCCAAATTTCACCTCGATTGGATGAATTCTCGATCGGTTCGAATGAAGTTCGAACCGATGCCAAGGTGGGCCCAAACTTCCTGAGGCTGGGCATGTGGGCCCCCTCACGCGCCAGAAGCGGTCTCCCGAGTTTTCAGCGAAATATCAACAGCCTATGCCTATAAATAGAGCCCCAGGGACAACAGAAAAGGGACTTTTGGATTCTGGAGCACCCAGACTCTGCCGGATTGAGATCTCCATCACTTGATATCATAATCTTGCTGTTAAATTCGAATTCCTAGCGGTAATCCACTGTTGATTGCTGTACCGACTTGTAATCATTGAAAGAAAGTCAATAAAAGTATGAAAACTTCACAGTGGACATAGGCAATACGCCGAACCACTATAAATTGCTTGTCTACGCGTTTATTTACATGCTATTTGGAGTTTTTGTTAGATAATCCTCTGTTTTAATCTACATTCTTCATTTATTATCTCTTCAAAAACTTCCGACGAGTGTTGTGCCCAATTTTGGTACAAACACTTTGGTGCTTTCACCGAGAATACTCAGTTTTTCTCCCGCTCCCTGGATCTGTCATCGATACCGGATTGCATAAATCTAAGAGAGAGATCTGAATCTCAAGCTCAGATTCCTTCCGTTCTATTCAGATTTGATAAAAGTCTAGGAAAGGATCCTACTATTCACAATGGTGAGTACCAGAACCACCTCTAACCTTGGTAGCCAGGAAGGCCGGGATAGGCCAAATCCCGCGCAGCTACCATCTACTCAGGACGTCGCCGGGCCTTCGTAGTCATCCGGACCGGTAACGAGGCAAGAGTTTCAAACGTTGCTCCAGGAGCTGACCCAGAGTCGGCAACAGTTGACGGAGCAACTACGCGCTAACGCTGAATTGACCCGCCAGCTACACAGTCATAAGAGCAGGTGGTCTAGGAGGGATTACGCATCCCAGTCTTCCACGGAGAGTTCGGCTTCCTCCGATTATCATCGCCGACCTCCACGACCCCGAATGGATGGGAATTATGCACAGGCTACCGGAAACCTTCCAGCATTGACAGTCGGGCAACTACGAGTCGGCCCATCTGCTAGCTTCCATACAGGGCCTTCCTCCTGGGGAGGCACTGTTCCTCAACACACTACCGACAACCGTCCTGCAACCATTGCTACGGAGCCAAGGGTTGACATCCATACTTTGTCGGATCAGAACCGCCACCCACGACGGCAAACTCCTGAGTCGTATGTACCAGAAGATGTCGAACCAAGGAGGCGAGACCCGGACCGTTGACAGCATCCGGTCCAGTCTCGCATTGTGGAACCCGACCACACCTTGGCTCGACATGCCCAGAACGCAGCTGTAATGGATCTTCCGAAAATAATCAGACAGATGATCCGTGAAAGTCAGGGGTTTACTAACGACGACTGGGGAATCTCCCGGAGTCACACCCCATTCACAGACGAGATTCTGTATGCCGAACCCCCTCGGCGATTTAGGATGCCCACGTTACCGATGTACGAGGGAAACTCGGACCCCAATCAACACATATTGAAGTATGAATGGTCCATGAGCGCCGTTAGAGCGGACGATGCAGTCAAGTGTAGGAGCTTTCCTATCTCTTTGGGGGGGCATTGCTACGATGTGGTTCACGCGATTGCCACACCGTTCTATCTCTTTGTTCAATCAGCTGGCCAGGAAGTTTGTGGAACAGTTCCGCATGCATGTTGCAAGGACTAAGGACGTCAACACTTTGTCTAGTGTTACCCAAGCTCCAGGAGAAACTCTTAGACACTATTCGGAGAGATTCCATAAGGCCTGTGTGGAAATCACCAATCCCAATGATAACTCGATTCTGATGGCATTGATGAAAGGGATTGACCCTGATTCAGATTTTGGAAATTGGTTGGCAGGAAAACCTCCTGCGTCGTTGGACCGCTTCTACTCCAAAGCCGCCCAGTTCTTGAGGCGTGAGGACGCGAGGCAGTCTAGGAAACAGGACGACGCAGGACCCAGTGGAGAGGGGATTCAAAGTAATGTGGCTGTTAAACAATCGGGAGAGAGTTCTGGGAAAGTGCAGTTAAATATCCAGAACAAGCAATCACAACCGAAGAATAATGGGAATCGGAGCAGGAAGCGGGATCAGAACCGTGGCCCAAGGCGTAGGGCCCCTATGTTCGGCAATTATACTCCGCTGAATACATTGTTGGAGAACGTATATCTACAAACTTGTAACGCCATGCAATACAAGAAGCCTACTCCGAAGCCGTCGTCGGAGAGACAGATTCAAACGGGCAAGTTTTGTAGATTTCACGACAATTACGGCCACAATACCAATGAATGCAGACACTTGCAGGATTTGATTGAGAAGTTGATCAGGGAAAGGAAATTGGACCAGTTTGTACGGGCGCCGCAGTCTGGCGGTGCGGGTCCGTCAAACCAGAACGATCGGCCAAATCAGCCAAGGCAGGAAGAACCCGCCCGAACGGGCGAAAGGCTAGTGATAAACACCGTCAGTGGTGGTCCCCATCCAGCGGATAAGAGTTGGAAAGAGATGGAGTCATATGCTAGCTCGGTTAGGCATATGGACTTCTAATGTTGCAGTAATTATGACGAAGGGGCTCCGGCCAAACAATAAAAGACGATGACAGATGACATCGTGTTCCGGAACCGTGATGCAGACAAGGTCGAAGCCCCGACTATTGATCCGCTTGTTATATCCGCCCAGGTTGGTCCTGCTTGGATGAAGAGGATACTGGTGGATAGTGGGAGTTCAGTCAATATTTTGTTCAAGAGAGCTTACGATCAGATGAAGATGGAAGCCAAAGATCTGAAACCCTGTCAGTCCAGGATTCACGGCTTCGATGGAAGTGCTAATATACCCACGGGGGTTGTGGAGTTACCCGTGGAGTTGGGGATCGATGAGTGCAGAAGAGTATGCATGTTATAATTTGTTGTTTTGGACCTACACTCACCGTACAATGCGTTTCTGGGCCGACCGGCCCTTGCTGAATTTCGGGCGGCAATCGCCCCGTGGTGTTTGACTTTGAAATTTCCTACCGATTGTGGTATCGGTGTGATTCATGGAGATCAGGCTGCTGGAAGAGCCTGTTATGTTGCGGAGCTGCGAGAGGCGCAGCGAAGGGAGAAAGGGAAGGGCGTAGAGGAATCTCTCTGCGTCCGTTCTGCCGATAATTGACAATTGGTGCCTGGGCCTCGGCCCGGGCACCAAAACCAATTCCAGAAAGACCTTGACCCAAGGGACAACGACAACAACGAAGAATCTACAGAGAGTCAGGCTTCTCCGGCTGAACTAACTATCAATGTCCCGATCGATAATGATGGCGATGATTCAAGAATGTTAAAAATTGGGTCTCAATTGAGCCAGGGGGCACAACAGGAATTGGTTGAATTTCTCCGGGCGAATCTTGACGTGTTTGCCTGGACGCACTCTGACATGTGCGGGATCTCGCCGGATATCGCGAGCCACACTTTAAACATTGACCCACGGTATATACCGGTCAAACAGAAAAGGCGTGGTATGGATCCAGAGAGATCTGCCGCCCTTAAGGAGGAGGTCGATAAGTTGAAAACAAATGGGTTAATTAGAGATACTTTATACCCGGAGTGGGTGTCCAACCCAGTACTTGTCCGAAAACCGAACGGGAAACGGAGAACGTGTATCGATTATTCTGACTTGAACAAGGCTTGCCCGAAGGACAGTTTTCCACTTCCTCGAATCGATCAGCTTGTTGATTCAACCGCCGGACACGAATTGTTATCCTTTATGGATGCTTACTCGGGCTACAATCAAATACCCATGCATGTACCCGACCAAGAACATACGAGCTTCGTGACTGATCTGGGACTATACTGCTACAAAGTCATGCCTTTTGGGTTAAAGAATGCCGGCGCAACCTATCAACGTTTAGTTAACCGGATGTTTTCCGACCAGATCGGGAAGACCATGGAAGTTTATGTAGATGACATGTTAGTAAAGTCACGGTATTCTGTTGATCACGTAAAAGACTTAGGATCGATGTTTGATATCCTCCGGAAATATGAGATGAAGCTCAATCCGCTAAAATGTCATTTTGGAGTTGCATCCGGAAAATTCCTTGGGTTCATCGTCAACGCCCGAGGGATAGAGGCTAACCCTGAAAAGATTTGAGCCATCAGGAATCTTCAAACTCCAAGGACCATAAAACAAGTCCAGAGTCTCAATGGGAAAGTCGCAGCATTGAGTAGGTTCATCTCGAAGTCAACTGACAAATGCATCCCTTTCTTCGATCTGATCCGAAAAGGGAAACGAAACTTCGAGTGGACCGCAGAATGTGAAGGTGCATTTCAGTCACTGGTTCAACATCTTTCTAAACCGCCGATTATCTCAAAGCCTGTTGATCACGAACAGTTATATCTTTACTTAGCGGTATCTGAAAGCGCAATCAGTGCAGCATTAGTCCGGGAGGAAGACCGAGTGCAAAAACCGGTATATTATGTAAGTAAACGGTTGACCAGAGCCGAGAGGAACTATCCCAAGCTGGAAAAGTTGGCACATTGCCTAGTCATTGCCTCGAGAAAGCTCCGTCCATATTTTTAGGCTCATCCTATCACCGTGTACACCGACCAGCCGTTACGACAGGTCCTCACGCGGCCTGAGACGTCTGGTAGGTTACTAAAATGGAACATCGAATTGAGCCAGTTTGACATTGCTTATACTCCGAGAAGGGCCATACACGGTCAAGTTCTAGCAGATTTCGTTGCTGAATTCACTGTACCTGAGGAGTTACTTGAGAGTAGCGAATCTCCTAAACACATATGGAAGTTATATACTGACGGTGCCTCCAATGAACGGTGTTCGGGAGCAGGGGTAGTGCTTGAAACCCCTGAAGGCCGATCCATGTGCTACGTCCTAAAGTTCGAGTTCCGTGCAACTAATAATGAGGCTGAATATGAAGCTTTACTTACTGGGTTGAAGCTGGCCCACGACCTGAGAATTGTCGCTGTAGAGATTTATTGTGACTCCCAATTAATCGTATGTCAAGTCCGAGGTGAATATCAAGCTAAGGATCGAAGACTAGCTGCTTACTTAACTCGAGTCAGGGAAATTCTTGATCGTTTCGATTACTATGCCATTTTCTATATCCCCCGGGAGCACAATCAGAAGGCCGATTCGTTGGCAAAGTTGGCAAGTACGGGCGAAGCTCAACAGTTGGGGCTCCCGTTGAAACCCTACCTTCTCCGAGCATTGATCAAAGTGAGGTCAGCCATGCATTCGAGGCTACCACAAGTAGGGAGTCGTGGATGACCCCCTATCGAAATTACATTGAACATGGGACATTGCCTGAGCGCAGGAGTGAGAAGAGGCAGGTCCTTCGAAAAGCCTCACGGTTTGTCATTCAAAACGGAGTTATGTACAGAAGGGGGTATTCTGTCCCTCTACTTCGATGTATCGCACACGATGAAATCAAACGAGTGTTACACGATGTACACGAGGGAGAATGTGGCGATCACATTGGGGGGCAGGCACTCGCCAAGAAGGTACTCCGATATGGATATTACTGGCCTACCGTTAATCGAGATGCATCAGACTACGCCAAAAAATGTGACAAATGCCAGAAACATGCTCGGATTCCTAGGGCTCCACCTACCGAAATAACCCAAATGGTTAGCCCCTGGCCGTTCGCGGTATGGGGAATCGATATAATTGGAGCGCTGCCTTTGGCCAAAGGTGGCGTGAAGTATGCCATCGTCGCGGTTGATTACTTCACTAAATGGGCCGAAGCTGAGCCTCTTGCAACGATTACAACAAAGAAAGTGATCAACTTCGTAGTGCGCAACATCATCTGCCGATTTGGTCTCCCGCATACTATCATCATCGATAATGGAGCCCAATTCGACAGTACCGAGTTCAAAAATTTCTGCCAACGATTTCACATACATAAGAAGTTTTCTGCAGTGGCACACCCTCAAGCAAATGGTCAGGTCGAAGCTGTTAATAAAGTTATAAAGTCCGTTCTGAAGAAGCGACTAGAAAAGGCCGGAGGCAAGTGGGTCGAAGAACTCCCTATGGTGTTATGGGTCTATCGAACAACTCACAAAACTGCAACCGGTCACACTCCGTTTTCTCTATCGTATGGCTCTGAGGCCATTATTCCAGTCGAATTGGAAGTGCACACTCATCGTGCGACGTATTATGATCCGAAGACAAATGCCATATTACTTGCTCAATCTCTGGATTTACTGGATGAGAGGCGTGAAGAGGCTGATTTGAGGGCAGCCGCATATCGGAGACGAGTCGCCCAAATATTCAATGCCAAGGTCCGTCCGCGAACCTTTGAACTCGGCGATCTCGTGCTCAAAAGAATTTATCCGGTTCCTTCGCACATGAAGCCAACTTGGTAAGGGCCGTACGTGATTTCACAAAAGCTCGGAGATGGCACGTTCAAATTATCGACCGTTGACGGTCTCACCTTGCCGAGGGCTTGGAATAGCGAGAGTCTTCGTCGCTACTACACATGAAAGACTTTACTTTTTCTGTCAATTTATTTTTTTGTATTTTATTTTAGCATTCCGAGATTTAAATTTGTAATAAGGCAACTGACTTTGCCATATTTTCTCGTTTCAGCAATAAAATGCCGTCTCTTCGGGCAGAGCTGTGATTTATTGAGTTTGACGTACAATATCACGATGCACGGAGAGCTAATATCCATCATGCGGTGGGATTTATTCAAATAGAGAGTGGCTGTGATATGACCGGTCACTCGCTAAGTGAAACCCGAGCTCGGGGGCAGGACACTATATCAACATTTACAGGGATTGATACAAGACAATCCCTCCTTTAACTCCAAATTCCCGGGGTGCGAATTGGAGTATAAAATCAACTCTCGGTTCCCGGAGTGCGAGCCGGAGTATTAATCCATAGCTCCCAGAGTGTGAGCCAACTCCAAATTCCCGGAGTGCGAATTGGAGTATAAACAACAACTCACGATTTCCGGAGTGCGAATCGGGGTATAAATCTATCGCTCCCAGAGTGTGAGCCAACTCCAAATTCCCGGAGTGCGAATTGGAGTATAAAAACAACTCTCGGTTCCCGGAGTGCAAACCGGAGTATAAATCCATAGCTCCCAGAGTGTGAGCCAACTCCAAATTCCCGGAGTGCGAATTGGAGTATAAACAACAACTCACGGTTCCCGGAGTGTGAACCGGAGTATAAATCTATCGCTCCCAGAGTGTGAGCCAACTCCAAATTCCCGGAGTGCGAATTGGAGTATAAAAACAACTCTCGGTTCCCGGAGTGCGAACCGGAGTATAAATCCATGGCTCCCAGAGTGTGAGCCAACTCCAAATTCCCAGAGTGCGAATTGGAGTATAAACAACAACTCACGGTTCCCGGAGTGCGAACCAGAGTATAAATCTATCGCTCCCAGAGTGTGAGCCAACTCCAAATTCTCGGAGTGCGAATTGAAATGCGAACACTACCTCTTGGTTCCCGAAGTGCAAACCGGAGTGTAAATGTCAACCCTAAATTTCCAGGGTGCGAACTGGAGCATTAACTTTGAAATAATTCTAAGTCCCCGGAGAATGGACCGGAGTACAAGCCTTAACTCTAAGTTCCAAAGACGTGGACTATATCATAAACATCGATAATCATCGGGCTCTCGGGGCATGAACCAAGCTGTTGCTCGCAAATTATTCTAAGTCCCCGGAGCATGGACACGCGTTCAAGATTCGCAAAAAAAGCACGGTCGTAAACCGATCATCACAACATTTAAGCAGAAAACATAGTTGAAATAAGAAAAACAATGTTTTATTTCAACTAACTAGAAACCGGAACTTACACACAAATAAGTCTTCCAAAAAGAATTCCTACTAGCAGGGGCCGAACCCGCATCTATACACGACCTACTGAAGGGAAACAAAAAAACAAGTTCCTATCTACCGAAAAGATCTGCTCGAGCGATCAATCTACTTCTTCTTCTTCGTCCGCTTTATCAACGGTTCGTCATCGTCGTCGGAATCGCTTGGAATTGAGATCCTTCGTTTGGAGGCTTCCTCTCTAATGCTTGTTCTTCGGTCGAAGGCATAATGTCGACGTCTTCCTTGGAACTTGAATCCAGGTGAAGGCCTCCTTCTGGAGGTGTCGGAAGAACGGGATCTGCAACAGAAGATGGGGCAGACGCCCGAGGGTCAACCTCTGTGCCACTTGGCAATATCACACTCAGAGGCGCTGGAGTATGCGTCGTAAACCTGACTCCGGCACTACCTTCACGCCCCCCAGCCTCTATTTCGACATGGATTTCAGCCAAGATTTCTTCATCTCGAGTTGATGGGGCCTGGCTGGGGGCAACTCCGGTCTGTACAAAAGAGCTAGAGGCTGGCGGGAGCTCACTGATGATAAATGGCAAGTCCGTTGAGAAGTCTCCCTGTTGACCAAGTAGTTCACTCACCATTTATTCGTCAAGAGACAAAGAGCTTTCCTGCGCCGCTCCGGTAGACGCTGCCGTTGTCACGACAGTCGTTTCAGTAATAATAGCCTTCCGCACTTGACTCGGCTCCTGGGTCGAAGACACCGGGGTAGTCCTGGTCACTGAATAAAGAAGAGAAGGGGTTAAAAACAATCACTTCGAAACGAGAGTTCTAGCGAAAATGCACTTGAAATTTGTTCAGAATACCTTCCTTAGTTCGGCTTGTTGATGGTGGGACAACTTCGGAGACGTGCTCGCGAATTGGTGATAACCGCGGTTGCTCTGGGTCGTAAGCAGGAACGGTCTGTGAACTAACCGCAGATACAGGCTCAGACGGAGGCGGAGCGGTGATTTCAAGAGCGGTGGCACGATGCTCAACGCCTGACCCTTCTCCGGCCTCCAAAGATCGACCGCCAACCATCTCCTTCTCATGAGCGATTATAGCATCATGGAGGACCTTCTTTTCCTCATCTGTTAGCAACCGGTTTTCGAGCTCGAATCGGTCGACCGATTCGTCCGGGTGCGCTTCCTCTTCCCCCTCAACCAATCGTTCCCAAGCACTGTGGAGATGCACTGGGTAATCCTGAAGCCAGGCCAAGTTTCTGTGCTTCAATACATTGGCATTGTAGGTGATAAGCAGATCTTCAATGTCGGCCTCTAGCCTGGCCTCGGCTTGCTGAACTCTCTCTTCAATCTCCGCCTCGGCCACTTGAACTTTGGCCACTGCCTCATCCCGTTCGGTCCGGAGTATCACAGCTTGTTCGCACGCCTCCTGGGCTGCATTGTTTGCATCGTCACTATCCTTGGCGATTTCGGCGAATTTGGATTTGAGCTCATTTAGCTCCTTTAGCGTCGCATCCCTTTCGGCAGTGACCAGAGTATTTCGATGGCCCATGTCCTCTACCGTGGCATAATGCTCACGCTTCATTCTAACCATCGTAAGTTGGGCTTCATCGGCCTTTTTGATGGCTTCCATCTCGGATTTTCTGGAAGATTCGGCCTCGGTGTTAAGCACCTCAATAATACGGCTCTTCTGGGCCAACTCCGCCTGTAACTTCTCGTTGACGGCCCCACGCTCAAAGGCCAGCTCCGATGCCTTCTCCGCCGCTTTAAACCATACTTTATACTGAGCGTAGAAGTCGTGCACATAGTCATGCACCACCTGCTCTGCCGACGGAGGGATTCTTTTCAAGTGTGGTGGAAAAATGTAGCTGTCGAAGCAAATAGTTGGGAAGTCTTTTTTCAACTGAGAAAGCCTGAACGCCCCTTCACCCGAAATTTCCACAGGAGGCTGTTCCGCAACTACGGCGGTCGATGCCTCGCTTCTGGAGCGGTGAGATTCGTGCCTAGAAGATTGGGAAGTGGACTTATGAAGTGAAGGCTCAGAGGGGCGAGAAACATGGGCCGGAGGTAGTAGGGGATCTCTGGGAGGAGGAGGAGTATGCGATCGGGATCGACGCTTATAACCCCTATCTGTGTCCTATCTTTCATGGCCCGAATATCCGGAGTATTCCTGATCATAGTCCCTATCTCATTCCCGTCCACGCGATTCGCAATACGATGGTTTCCGAGCATGTCACAGACTCCCTAGCATCGAACCGCACCTGGACATGGTACCTACAAGGCAAAGAAGAGAGCAAAGTTAGTGGTATCCCGAAACCGATGACCTACGACTAAAAGCTATGTAGTGCTGTGAAATGTGTGTGAATATGCATTTCATCCCCGACCAACCCGAAGTGTCGACCACGCTAGTAACATGGGGCTCGCTCAGGTCTAGAGTACAATGGAATTCCTCCAACCCGGCATCGTGTTGAAAGGACATATCGTCCGGGATTGTAACGTCGGCAAGCCCTTCAAAGAGACTTTCTTTTCTTGGGGGAGACCCCTCCGAAATTCTAATTCCGGGGGTGACCCGGGACGTGACGACTGACTTCCATCTTCCCTTTATTGGCGATTTAAAAATGGCGGCCTTGCCTTTTCTTTGCTTCATAACATCCTGACCAACATCTGTGGGCCCGGCCGGTGGCTCGTCATCAGTGTGGGTTTTTCAGAATCAACTTCCTCGGCTATAATGACTTTGGGCTTCTTGTGCTTGGCTTGTTTTTTCAAAATGATTCTTTGCTCCCCGTCGAATATTATACTCTGCCGTCGTTCGATTAAGCCCGGAGATTCCTATCCGTCAATAACACGTCGATATCCCTGTCGTCGCTCGGGATCTCTTGGAGCACTCGTACTATCTCCTTAATGTTTTCACCGTCGGGACGCTGGATCATCGCTGTAAAGAAGAAAAATATATAAGTTACACTTCGACTGCAATCGCCTTAGTAATTGTTTGGAAACTCAGCTATACTCACGTCTAAATAACCATCGCCTGGCGAAGCCCGGAGGACATCTGACGTAGAACCATTCTGTCCTGTAATAGCTTAACCTAGTCCAGGACCCGGTGACCACTTGACAATTCCGTACTGCCTCTTAGAATGTAAAAGATGGGTAATCATTTCGAGTTTTGAAGTTAAACAAGTATCTGATTTCGGTCGGGGCCGGTGGTCTATGAAGGTATTCCATAAAGACGATGAACAGGCTGTTCACCGAAGCATACCCGTTCGGGTGAAGTTGGGATGGTGCGATTCCCAAAAAAGATAGCACTTCTCTTATATACTCATTGAACAGAGGAAGTGTCCCAGCCGTGCACGCATGGCGATTGAATGCGGTATACCCCTCCGGCGGATTGTGTGGTCTGTCATTTGGCCCAGGTAGTAACACGTCGTCTAGTGACAAACCATGCCTCAGGCATATCCTCCCCAGCATATCTTCGTAAATATGAGATGGGACAGAATCTGATGGATTAGCAATGAATGACGCGTTGGGAAGTTCATCCGGCGCTAGGCCGATAATTTCAGGATCAATGTCCGGAACCTCTAACCTCGGGGGAACTGTACTCTGGATATCTTGTGGGTTTTCCTGCTGTTGCGAACTCGAAGGCTCCATAACTGACTAACTCATGAGCAACCATCATTAGATGACAAGAGACCCGTGAATTCCCCAGTGTATAGTGTATGAATGTGTGTTGTGCGGTGTTGTGCATTACTTGGATGAATATCGCAGAATTAAAGAAAACACGCAAACGACAAAGCTACAAAACCCAGTTGTAATGACCGTCATTGTGACCGTCATCGCTAAACCCTTCACATAAGGAAAATTGATTCGAATAGAAATTGTTATTGTTCCGTCGACGATCTTCGAAAGGTGGTCAAGTATGCAGTTTAACATGTCCAAATATGCAGGAGTGAAGCTCGTCGGAATTATGCTCAGAAGATGTTTGCACAAAAAATGGACAAACACCTCAAAGTCGTATAATTTAGTTGATTTTATGTTGTTCTTAGTAATTTGGGTGAGTTATGCAAATAAGTAAAAAACAGGGGCTAAATTGTAAAAAGACACGCAGATTTATAGTGGTTCGGCCAGAACGTGCCTACGTCCACTTTATATGTTATTCTCTCTTTTCTTTCAGATTACAAGTACAAAGCTTTGTATACAAGTATATGAAAGTTGTTTGAAAGTTCCTTCCGTGCTTGAGCTCTCAAACTTGTCTGTCATTGTTGTACCCCTGCCCCTCTATTTATAGAGTGAGGCTGGGGGCAGGGGTCTTGGATGTATATGGCTGCTGACGGGCTTGGACTGCTGCAATCTGGCCCAGTAAAGTTGATCCAGAATGCCTTCTTCAGGTTGGTTCGGTAGTGGAAGATGGAGATGGTCAGGAGAGTGCTGGTCCGGTGGTGAGATGGAAGAGGCTTGGTCCGGTAGTAGTTGGGAGCCATGTTGGTTCGGCGAAGCTTGGTCCACTCATAGCTAGGTGGAGGTTTGGTCCGGTGATGGCCTTGGTCCGGTTAGGACGTGGAGATGCGGTGATTCGGTGGTAGATGGGAGGTGAGTTGGTTCGGCTTGGCTTGGGGGGTTGTTTGGTTCGGTGGTGCCTAGTTGAGGTTGGTTCGGTGATGGTGGGTTTTGGACCGGTGGTAGGTTGGACCGGTGATGGTAGATGGAGCACGGTTCGGCGTGGGTATGGGTACCGAATGGGCACGGATACCGGATGGAAATGGCGAAGCTGATGCCTCTTTGTCTTGTGATTCCATGGGTGAGAATTCGCCCAACATTTGCCCCCCAAAGTGGGGCACGTGCTTGCAGGTGTCGCGCTTTGTTTTTCTTCCAGTTGGTGTAGCTACATTCGGTTTTGAGTGCCGAACTATTTGGTTCGGTTGTCCTGTGTACGTCTATAAATAGGGGCTACTCCCCTTCGTTATTCCTTACCGAATCAGAGAGAGCCGAACCAACTTGAGTGCCGAATCAACCTCGTACCGAATCAACCTCGTGCCGAATCAAACTCGTGCCGAATAGGTATGTTTCTCTTTTCGCCGAATGGGCTTGAAAATTTTACTACCGAGTGGACATTATCCAGGTGATGCCGAATGGACAATTGCCGAATGAGTTCGATTATTGGGAATGCCGAATGAAGCTTTAACCTTTAATGCCAAATGAAACTCGAAAACTTGACCACCGAATGGAACTTGATAACTATTCGTTTATATTCCCATACTCTTCATTCTAATATCGTGTTTTTCTTGTGCCGTAGATAAATGTCTCAAAGGATGGAAACACGATCGGAAAAGAAGAAATCACAGGATAGAGAAGGGACTTCTACCGTGCCCCCAGCCCAGTCAGGACCGGCGCGACATGGACCTGCCCCGAGGTCGTTAGTGGATGGGTATGGTCCCCAGGAACTTCTGGTCTCCCCTCTTGACTGCTTTCCTAGCTCCCTGAAGGAGGAGCAACTCGTTCCATCGGGATAGACAGAGCGCTCATGGTGCTGCCGGGGGCTGGAGTTATGCCATATAACCCTCCTGAAGGGTATTTTGCGTATAGTAGGTACCACTTCATGTGTGGGGCCATTCCTCCCATCAACGCCTGGATAGTCAGCTTCATCACTTATCTAAAGGTGGCTCCATTCCAACTCCAGCCCAACTCTTACGCCATCTTGGTGTGCTTATACATTATTTTCCAGAGAAGGTAATGGCGCCCCCCTTCCAACCGGGAGATCCGGTATCTATATAACTTGAGGGGTTACAAGAAGGGATCTCCGTACGTTATCTTGGAAGCGGCTGTTCCTTTCAAACCAGTCCTGGACCTATATTCGAAGCTTAGTATGTTTAAGAAAGAATGGTTTTTTTATCAGGGATGACTCCGTTTCCTTCCGCCTTTTCACCTCTGGCTGTGAGTTGAACTTCATTTATAGTTTCCTTGTTTCGGCTGCAATGCTTCTTCTTATATGCTTTCATTTCTTGCTAGCGATAGGTGGCTTTGCAGTCGTAGAGAGTGATTCCCTGGTCCAGATGGCTGCGGAAATAAAGGTCATTTCGGGACGGGACAGGTCGGCTTCTTTCCTGATCAGGAATGCTACTCTCTTGGAGCACAACTTGATCCTGCCACACCAGTCCGTGGTTAAGCAGAGAGATACGGCTGAGGAGAAGGCTTCCAAAGCCAAGGAAGGGGCCACGGTGAAGAGTGGCAAGAGGGAACCTTTTACAAAGCCTCCCGTTGTCGGAGGCAAGAAGCTTAAAAGTCTGATGGTCCCTCTCCTAGCACTTGCCCAATTGCTCCGGGAGAGGAAGATGTGGAGGAAGATAGAGGTGAAGGTGAAGGAGGAGATGGACAGAGCGGTAGTGGCGTTGGTGCCTTAACCTTCGGGCAAGCGGGAGAGATTCATGAGTGGACGGATGATGCTTTCCGTCAAGCTTTTGGGGAGTCGGAGGAAGGATCGGCTTTGGTTGAGAAGGCAAAGGAGGTTGACAAGGCTGGGGCTGGCGTCGATTCATTCTCTAAGAGTTCTTCAGCTACGGCGACTCCAGCGATTCAAGGTGAACTTTTGACTTCTGCAGACTCCATTTACGATAGGGACTTAGGAATATTTTATGGTTCGCTTCCGTCCTGGAATGAGATTCAGGACTTATTGCAGTATCCTACTCCTCCGCAGGGTTTGTATAAGAGATGTGCCTTCTCACTCTTTTTATCTTAACATATTTCTTGAATTGTGGATCATTGTATGTTCGTAACACTTGGCTTTCATTACAGGAGCAGGTAAGGCGACCAAGTCATCAGATATTCGGCACCGCCCCGAACAGTATAAGCTACTCAAAGCTTCGGCCAAACCAAAGTCGCCAACTAGCCGTTCTGGGGGTGTAGTTAGATATCGCCCTCTTCTTGGAGTCATTGAGGAAGATATCCAGCAGAGGAAGAGGAGGCGTTCCTTGTTTGATTCACCACCTGGCCCTCAGCCTCCTACTCAGCCTTCCCGAGATACCACGGAGGAGACCACGGAGTTTGTCCCCTCTCCGCGTCCTTCCGAGAATCCTACTGCTATCCGCATAAAACGTCCCGACGTGCCTCGCAATCCCTTTGCCGGCCATCCGGATTTGGACCCAAGCTCTCAGGATATTTTATTTGACGAGGCCACGGGCGAGCATCTTCTCCCCCGCAATCCCATGGTTCGGGTTCTTGATGAGGCTAAGTCCCTAGATCTGGATCTTTTCACCACTCGGATAGCTGCTATGGGGGACGAAGCCAAGGCCAACATCGACCGGGTCGCGGAGGAGGCCAAGAAGTTAATGGAACATCATGCCCTATTGGCCAAGGCCGGGGAGGAGATAGGGAGTGCCAATATAAGGTTGCGGTTAGTGGTTGCTGATCAGGCCAAACAACTTGCCGACCAGGCTATTCAGATTTCGCAGCATGAAGCCGACTCCCAACGACTGAAGAAGGCCATGGAAGAGGCTAGCAGAGCTGAGTTGTGGAAAATGGAGGCCGCTTGCAAGAAACGCATTGACATGGCCATTACCACGGTTGATGAGGTTAGGAGGGCGGATCTCGAGAAGGTTGAAGAAATATCTGGGAGGCTTGAAGCTGTAGAACTTGCTCAAGCCAAGTTGAAAGAAGAGATGGAGGAGATGAGGAGATCCCTTCAGGCTGAGTGCTCGAGATACCGGCGGGAGAGGGATGTTGCCGTCGCTAAGTTGCTGTCCTCCGAGGCCCGGGTGAGGGAGTTTGAGGAGAATGAGGGGCTGATGGATGAGATGTTGCAGGACATGTACTTCCGTACCTGGAAGCAGGGTAATCTATCCTGAATGGATGACTATCCCCGGATCATGGCTAGGATATATCTCCGGGCTTTGGAGGAGGCCAAGGCCGATGTTGATAAGGAAGGTGGAGCGGCATTCAGGATGGATATGGTTACCACCCAGTTTTCAAAGGAGGAGAAGGTAGCGGTGAAGGAGGGGATGCGGCTACTCGCTGCGGAGGAAGCCGGTGTGCAGTTGGGGGATGAAGACAAAGAAGCAGGTGTTGGTGAGTTTTCTCTTTTTAGCTTTTCGTAACTTGATTGTTCGCTGTTTATCTGATGGATTCTTCTCCTGAATTGGACAGGTGGGACTTCTGGTCAACATGCTGGGAGCTCTGATCCTGCCGTCAAGTAGATTCGGAGAGCTAGTAAGATGAGGGCGGAGCACTGATGCAGTTGACTACTTGATCCGATCCGTATAGTTTTTGGTTTTCTTGACTTTCCTGTCTATACTTAGTCAAAAACATTAGTGTATTTTCGGATTGTAATTATGTCATTGAACGACTCTACGTAATTTTATAACACGAGTTGATTCTGTTATATTTTGAATGCTGTCATTTCTTTTGATGTGTTGTATAAGAAATATAACCATGCATATGCCTGTGATTTGATTGTGTTTGACACTAAGCTTCTGCTTGTAATATAATTTCATGTTTTGCAATGTTAGTGTGATGTATGAATAAGTTATAGTTACATGTTCATGTACAAGAGAAGAGAATACCGCCCTTCATGTTTTAGTTGCAGGGGGTAGCTTTGAGCGTCTTGGGTATCTGGTCGTGGACACAGCTGAGTGTCTCGTTATCCAGTTTGCGAGCTCCCATCCTTACGAGCGAATGTCTCCTAGTCGGTGTCCTGTACTTTAGGGACCGTTACACAGGATAGGAGAAAAGTATTTAAATGAAATGAAAATATAGGAAAAGTAAAACTTCCAGTCACGGAAGGCCGTTGATGTGCTTAAGTTCGTGGCAAACGGGTTTTGTAGTCACTTTCCCTAGCTGTGGGCCTTGGAGAGATTTGTCACCCATCTTACGCCTCTGCGGGGAGTTTTCTTTTTTACCACAGCCGCACTTAAGACACATCGGAGCCGATCGCGCACAGTAACTACCCGGGCCATTATGGCCCATAATCGCGGGTATTATTCGATTTACTGTGGTCGGCTAGCGTGGGGGGCCGATCGTCAACTATGAACTGCCCCTGGCTGGCCACACCTTATGTTGGGGCTTATGATCGGTTCACAGTTGCCGGCGAGCCGAATCGCTGTAATGAGCTGCCATGGCATAATCGGCCTTCTCGGTGGCTTATACTCGGCTTATTACAGTCGGCTTTAAGGGCCGAGGCAAATAATGAGTTAACTCGCGGTAGAGGGATACCGGAGCAAAGTATCTCATTGGCGAGGGCATAGGATCGTAGCGTACCTGTTAGATTTTGTCCAGGTGGAGTTGTGTTGTGAAGATCAGAATTGAAATGCCATCTGCAAAGGATTTTGTTCAACAGCAAAGGATAAAGCTTAACAAGTAGCCAAGATACAAAGGAATTAGTTAACAAGAGCCAAGTTTTTTAAAGTGGTTCGGCACGAAAATGCCTACGTCCACTGAATCTCTTTGTTAATTCACTTCATATGGGCAGTACAAGTTAAGAAAAGTATCGACGGAGGTGTCGGATGTTCCATGCCCTCTGGAACACCTCTCCGTCCACTGTTGACAAAATATAAGCTCCGTTGTGGAGATCTTTATGAATTACATATGGTCCATCCCAGATGGGGTCCAGTGCCCCGGGGCGCGGAAAGATTCGCTTGAGGACAAGATCTCCTTCTTGTAAGTTGCGATGCTTGACTTTGGAGTTGTATAGTGCTGCCACTTTTTGTTTGTAAGCTGCTACTTTGAGTGCTGCATCATTCCTTCTCTCCTCAATCAGATCCAAAGACATGAGGAGGAGTTCTTTGTTTTCTTCTGGGTTGTAGTGGATCCTACGGTGGGAAGGCACAATAGTCTCAACTGGGAGCATTGCCTCCGATCCGTATGCCAAAGAGAAAGGAGTATGCCCTGTTGATGTTCTGAAAGATGTGCGGTAGGCCCAAAGTGCCGTAGGAAGTTGATCCACCCAAGCGCCCTTTGACTTTTCAAGCTTCTTCTTGATCAGCGTTTTGAGGATTTTGTTGACAGCTTCGACTTGGCCATTTGCCTGGGGATAAGCCACGGATGAGAAGCTTTTGTGAATCCCATGCTCTTGGCACCAGTCGGTGAATTCCTCGCTGTCAAACTGAAGTCCATTGTCTAATATGATTTTGAGTGGTACTCCGTACCTGCACAGAACATTTTTTATTAAGAAGTTAATGATTTTTGTCGAAGATATTTTATTTAGAGGTTCCGCTTCCACCCATTTGGTGAAATAGTCTAGTGCTACTATAGATATTTAGCTCCGCCTCGGCCCATTGGCAGTTCACTAATCAAGTCAACTCCCCATACTGCAAAGGGCCAAGGGCTAGTCATTTGAGTGATCTCATTTGTCGGTAGTCGAGGAACTTTGGCAAATTTCTGACATCTGTCACATTTTCTGACGAAGTCTAAGGCGTCTTTGTTCAAGGTGGGCCAGAAATATCCATATCGGAGTATCTTCTTTGCCAGAGTCTACCCTCCAGTGTGATCTTCGCAGCTTCCCTGGTGGATGTTGGATAAGATTTCCTTGGCTTCCCTTCCAGCGACACATCATAATAAGGGGTTAGAGAAGCCACGCCGGTAGAGGATTCCTTCTTGCAGTGTGTAGCGGGAGGCTTTCCTCAAGATTTTCTTGACTTCGCTACGCTCGTTGGGAAATGCGCCATCTTGTAAGTATTTCCGGATAGGAGCCATCCAAGTTTCTTCTTCAATCGCAGCTATCAGACCCTCCCGTTCGAAGCTCGGGGCTAGTTGTTTTGAGACGGCTATTGCTCCTGAAAAGGAGTTGTTCTTCATGCTGACTTGCTTTGCCAGTTCGTCGGCCTCTTGATTCTCCTCTCAAGGAATGTGTCTGATCAAATAGTGATCCAGTTGGTCAAGTAGTAGCTTGGTCTTCTTTAGGTATGCTGTGAGTCGTTCTCCTTGAGTCTGGAACTCTCCTAGTATTTGATTTACAATGAGTTGAGAATTACTATGGAGACATAAAGAGCCGACTCCAATCTCCAAGGCCAGTTCTAATCCAGCTATCCCCGCTTCGTATTCTGCGTCATTGTTGGTGGCAGTGAATTCCAACCTTAGGGCGCAGTGTAGCTTCCTTCCCCTGGGGGTGATTATCACAACACCTGCCCCCGAGCCTTGTTCGTTTGACGCCCCATCTACGAAGAGATTCCACTTGATATCTTCTGCTATTTCAGATTGGTCCTTACCTTCATTAGTAGTGAATTCGGCAATGAAATCAGCTATGGCTTTCCCCTTGATAGCGGTGCGAGGATGGTAAGTGATATCATATTGACTTAGTTCGATGTACCACTTAAGTAATCGTCCAGAAGTGTCGGGGCGATGGAGCACTTGCCTTAGCGGTTGATCGGTTAAAACTCTGATGGAATGAGACTGGAAATAGTGTCGCAGTTTCCGCGACGTGATAAGCAGACAGTATGCTAGCTTTTCAAGTTTAGGATATCTGGCTTCTTCCCCCGTAAACCTCTTACTTACGAAGTATACGGGCCGTTGCGTGCGATTGTCTTCTCTCACCAACGCGGCGCTTAGGGCATGTGGTGACACAGCAAGGTATAGGTATAGTTCTTCGCCTTCATTAGGAGTTGAGAGTACTGGTGGCCTCTGGAGGTGTTCGATTAGGTTAAGGAAAGCTGTTGAACACTCATCGGTCCATTCGAATTTTCCTTTGTCTTTCTTCAGGGCTTCGAAGAAAGGAATGCATTTGTCAGTTGCTTTAGAGATGAACCGGCTTAGGGCGGCCACCTTCCCGTTTAGGCTTTGCATTTCTTTTCGAGTGGATGGTATCTTGATATCTTGCAAGGCTCGGACTTGTTCGGGGTTTGCTTCAATCCCCCTGGCATGAACGATGAATCCCAAGAACTTTCCCGATGATACTCCGAAGGAGCACTTTAGAGGGTTCAGCTTCATTCCATATTGGCGAAGTACTTGAAACATCTCGTCCAGGTGGTTTATATGGTCGTTGGCTTTCCTCGATTTTACCAGCATGTCATCCACATAAACTTCCATAGTTCGTCCTATCAGTTCTGCAAACATCTTGTTGACGAGGCGCTGATAAGTAGCTCCGGCGTTTTTAAGTCCAAATGGCATTACCTTATAGCAGTACAATCCTCGGTCAGTGATGAAGCTAGTGTGGTCTTGATCGGGGGCGTGCATAGGGATCTGGTTATATCCTGAGTATGCGTCCATAAAGGATAAGAGTTCGTTTCCGGCAGTGCTGTCCACGAGTTGGTCGATTCGGGGGAGTGGGAAGCAGTCTTTCGGGCAAGCGTCATTTAAGTTGGAGAAATCGATGCATGTTCGCCACTTCCCATTAGCTTTCTCTACCAGTACTGGGTTGGCGATCCATTCCGGGTAGATGGCTTCACGTATGAAGTCATTGGCAAGTAAGTTCTTTACTTCTTCCTCGAGGGCTGCTGATCGTTCTGCCCCAATACTTTTCTTCTTTTGCTTTACCGGTACCTTGGTAGGATCGATGTTTAGTGCGTGGCATGCTATGTCCGGGGAGATTCCAGTCATATCAGCGTGTGTCCATGCAAATACATCCATGTTGTGGCGAAGAAAATCAATGAGCTGATTCTTTAATTCTCTTTTTAACTGAGATCCGACTCTCAGCAGTTTACTTGGGTCGCGTTTGTCAACAGATACGAATTCCATAGCCTCTGCAGGCTCGGCGGTGGCCTCCTCCTCTTTGTCCCTGGGGTTTAATTCATTGAAAGGATCACTGGTATACCGAAGAGGAGGGGCTTTCTTTAGTTGCTATGCTTCCAAGCTTTTCGTGCAGAGGATAGTCTCTGCATTTTTCCCTTTATCTCTCCTGTGATTATTGCGAAGTTCGGTAACATAGCAGTCCCGAGCGGCGTCTTGATCCCCTTCTACTTCTCCCACTCCATTATTCGTTGGGAACTTCATCTTCAGGCACCATGGGGCAAGGACAATTTGGATGTCGGAAAAGGCTGGTCTTCCTAAAAAGGCATTGTAGGCCGAGTGGTTGTCTATTAGCACGAATGTTTGTTTCCGAACGGCGGAGCGGGGATGACTTCCCAATTCAACAAAGAGATCCAATTGTCCGAGGGGCATCTTTGCTTCTCCAGTGAAACCGTGTAGCGGTTTGCTGCAGGGAGACACGTCCTTCATTGACAGCTTCATTTTGTCGAAAGCATGCTTGAACATAATATTCACTGAGCTTCCAGTGTCTACTAGGATTCGAAAAACTTCAGCTGGGCCGAACCAGGCAGAGATGACCATAGGATCCATATGAGGGTATTGCCTTTCTTCTAGGTCGTGCCCACTGAATGGGATGTCATTATTTTCCTTCCGCTTAGGGTGGCGTTCTTCCATAACAGAATTGACGCAGTCTCCCTTTCTTCTGAGTGAGTTTCCATATCTTTCCATTTCTGCCCAGCTTTTGTCGGCGATGTGTGTCCCCCTAGATATTGTATGAACCACTATCTTCTCTTGGCTGGAACCGCTGGTGTTGCGTTTTCCTCCGCCTGTTTCTGGGTGGAGCTGCCCTGGGTTTTCCTTGGCGGGAGCTGGAGTCCTGTCCTGGCCCTTTACATAGCGTTCCAGCCTCTTTCTCCTGATGTGTTCTTCAATTAGGTCTCGGAGATGGCGGCATTCATTGGTATCGTGCCCATGAGACTCGTGGAAACGGCAGAATTTTCCGGACTGGATTGCGCAATCTGACTCTTTCTTGTACGGGGGGCGCTTGTATGTAAGTTCGTCCTGGGTGGCCAGGAAGATGTTCTCGACTGTTTCATTCAAGGGAGTGTAAGCGTCAAATCTCGGTCCTGGTCGGTACAAGCGCTTTTCTCCCTTCTTGCCCCCTGCATTGTCTCTGGAGTCATTTCTCTGAATGTCCTTCGCTACGGCGGGGGCGTTTCCATGAGCCGTCTTAGCCTGTGGTCCTGTCTGCCTTTCAATGGCAGCCTCTTCGAGTCTCATGTACTTTCTAGCTTCATGGAAGAAATCGGGCAAGGTAGCTGGTTTTTCTTTAGTTAGTCTTCTAGCAAACTTGGTATCCGGATGCACACCACTACAAAGGGCCATCAGGACAAGTTTCTCATCGGCATCTTGAACTGCTGCCGCTGCGGCATTGAACCGGGTTAGGTATTGCTGCAGTGTCTCTCTGGATTTCTGTTTGATTGTAGATAGAGAATAAGCATCCTTGGGTTGTTCCACATGAATGTGGAACTGGCTAATGAACTTTTCTTTCAACATCTCCCATGAGCTGATAGATCCTTAGGGTAGATGGCAGAACCAGGAGGTAGCTAGGTCTGCTAGGAATAGCGGAAAGCATTTACACAACACTCCTTCCGTTGCTCCGCTCATGAGCATATGCTATGTGTATCTCTGCAAGTGTACAACGGGGTCGGAAGTTCCCTTGTACGGTTCCATCGTCGGCATTTTCCATTCTCGAGGGGTGATGGCGGTTTCGATGTCGCGGGTGAAAGGGCTGGTTACCCTAGCGCCTATCCCTCGATCCCTTTGCTCCCGTCGGACGCATTCCCTGAATAATCTTGCCATTCTTTCATCAGAATTTGGAGCGGACAAAAATGAGCTTGGTTCTTCCCTGCGGGATCGATCTCGTCCAAATGACCTGTAGGGATGGTATAGTCTATCACTTCTGACGTTATTCGGTGGCTGTCTTTGGCTGCTCGGATGCATGCTAGGACCAGCTACAGTTGGCCCCTGCCTTGATCTTCCCCTGTGGGGTTCTGTTTCGAGCATTTCCATGGGGTCAACTTCGGGCTGGGTTCTAGCTCAGCTCCGTTCAATGGGGTTTCTATGATTAGGCGGCATGACTGGCTCAGCTATATCCGACCCTCGCCTGGTGCCTCCCCCATTGGGTTCGGTTCCAAGCGCTTCCTCGAGTCGGAGTTCGGGCTGAGTCCGGACGCGGCCCCTATCATTGTTGTTCCTGTTGATAGCTTCTTCGAAGAGGGAAGACCTTTGTTGTCTCCGAGATCCTCCAGATTGAGACTCTCCCCATGACTCAGTGTTGCGGTTGGATTCTTCGGCATCCCTCAAGCGTGACATGAGTTGGTTCACCAAATCTTGTTATTGGGATGCGAAGCGGTTAGTCACATCAACCACAACTCTGTCTAGGTTTTCCCTAGTGATTGCTGCCGGTTGTTCCGCGGAAGGGGCTGTCGGAATTGCCTGATCTACATTTGGCACTGTTGCCGTAGTGGGATGGTTCTCTTGATCTGGATCCACTGGATCTGGAGCGCTGCTGGTTGCAACGTTCTTTCCCTTGTTGGCGTCTTTTCTCGACCTGGAAGTCATGTTTCTTAGGCAATGAAGGGTGTTATTGGGAAAGAAGGTTGAATGAGGGAAGCTAAAGCTACGAGTTCCAAGTTCTCAGTGAAAGCACCAAAAATGTTTGCACAAAAAATGGACAAACACCTCAAAGTCGTATGATTTAGTTGATTTTATGTTGTTCTTAGTAATTTGGGTGAGTTATGCAAATAAGTAAAAAACAGGGGCTAAATTGTAAAAAGACACGCAGATTTATAGTGGTTCGGCCAGAACGTGCCTACGTCCACTTTATATGTTATTCTCTCTTTTCTTTCAGATTACAAGTACAAAGCTTAGTATACAAGTATATGAAAGTTGTTTGAAAGTTCCTTCCGTGCTTGAGCTCTCAAACTTGTCTGCCATTGTTGTACCCCTGCCCCTCTATTTATAGAGTGAGGCTGGGGGCAGGGGTCTTGGATGTATATGGCAGCTGACGGGCCTGGACTGCTGCAATCTGGCCCGGTAAAGTTGATCCGGAATGCCTTCTTCAGGTTGGTTCGGTAGTGGAGGATGGAGATGGTCAGGAGAGTGCCGGTCCGGTGGTGAGATGGAAGAGGCTTGGTCCGGTAGTAGTTGGGAGCCATGTTGGTTCGGCGAAGTTTGGTCCGGTCATAGCTAGGCGGAGGTTTGGTCCGGTGATGGCCTTGGTCCGGTTAGGACGTGGAGATGCGGTGATTCGGTGGTAGATGGGAGGTGAGTTGGTTCGGCTTGGCTTGGGGGGTTGTTTGGTTCGGTGGTGCCTAGTTGAGGTTGGTTCGGTGATGGTGGGTTTTGGACGGGTGGTAGGTCGGACCGATGATGGTGGATGGAGCACGGTTCGGCGTGGGTATGGGTACCGAATGGGAACGGATACCGGATGGAAATGGCGAAGCTGATGCCTCTTTGTCTTGTGATTCCATGGGTGAGAATTCGCCCAACAGAAAATATCAAACTTTGATATCCATTATATGGAGTTTCGAACCGATCACAAGTAACTTGTTCGAATCCATCATCGTACCACTTCGAATCGATCCAAAGGAGCGAGCTTCGAATCGATAGTCAAGTGCCAAGCTCGAATCGATCAATGAAGGGTGACTTCAAATCGATACAGAGGGGCACACTTCAAATCCATCAAAACGCCGAGCTCGAATCGATCAGTGGGGGATAACTTCGAATCGGTCCTTGGTTAATTAGTTCGTACCGATCAGGAAAACCTCAACTTAACATCAATCGAGTTCGAATCGATACCTTTCGTATCGGTCGTAAAGGAATGTTTCGTATCGATGCGAAGTTGAGAGCTTCGAACCAATCAATGGCTGCTTTTCGTATCGGTCGTTTTGCACCGATACGACCCAACATCATAGTTAACTTGGTGCGAACAGCGCCCCCTCCAAGGGAAATCACAAGGATCGATTCGAAATCTGAAAGAGAATGATGCTGCCCCCCATCGATTCGTACATGAGTCTCTGAATCGATTCGAAATTCCTCCAAAAGCCAGATCTGGCTTTACCAAATCCCTAGAAAGGCCGATCGATGAAGGAGTGATAGGTTCGAGGTAGCTTTGCCATGTGGATTCGAGGTTAATTACCTAGTTTGGGTGATAGGTTCGAGGAATTAAAAACTTGGATCTTGAATGGTTCGAATACAAAACACAGTGCCCTCCTCTTTAAAGCTTCAAAACGATGCAACGCACAGTGAAAGCAAGGCGAGAGTAAAAAGTGAAAGGTGAAAAAAGTGAAACCCACTGCTATTTATATGAAGCCTGGGATGTGACCGGGCCGCTTCGTATCCCAGTCAACCCAACCGGTCACAACCGGTCAAATGTCAGATCGATTTGAAGTCAGCCTTCGAATCCATCTGCCTAAGCCCCTATCGATTCGAAGTTCACCTCAAATTTCACTGGTGCGAAGCGCACAGCAGAGGGACAAGCCGCATCGGTTCGAAACGACCAGCGGGCACAGCGGTTCGAAGCCCCTGTCCGCATCTCCATCCACAACCTACTGTCACGAACGATGACTTCGTGCCCACCATTTTCAACCGATGCTAACTACAGTTTCGTATCCATTTTTTCTCATCGGTACGAACGAGGGTTTCGTACCCATCCAAGTCATCGATTCGAATGAAGGTTTCGAACCCATCAATACTCCGACCCATCGGTTCGAAATACTACGTTCACACAACGCTGAGTCGTCTCCTTCAACCTTCTACATTGATTCAGGAGAGGATCGATACGAAGGGACTTATCAAGACAGCCATCGAGCGTTGTTTCAACTCAAATTTCCAAATCGGTTCAGGAGAGAATCGATACGACATTCAATGGCAAACAAAACTGACAACGACTCGTGGACACATAATGTTAACAAGGGTCATGTTGACATATGTGCATGTATGTCGGACTAACATTCTATTTTAAACATTTACAGGGATCGAATACTCATCCTATTACAGATGCAACAGCCAGCGGCTAAGTACTGTCATACAGCATTCAATCATATCAACGCAAGGTTACAACAATACAGGGTATAAGTCTCAACAAAAGAGAGCGATGATTGTTTAGAGAGAAATTGCAACTATTCAAAGCACGTCATGTTCCCACAAGACGTACTTTGGGGGGCAAAATGTTATCCCGCATTTTAGCAAAGCCGCGACACCAAAAGATCACTCGGAAACGGAAAACAGTCAGTCTCAGAAATTGATCGTACTTCGTTTCGCTATGGATATCACTGAATTTTATCCGAGTCCGAATTGAGCTACAATTGATGGGACATGAGAGGAAAGATAATAAAAGTTATCATCTCGAATTTCAAGTCAATCGGAGTTCATACGCTCAAGTTATGATCGATTCAATTTGAAAGAAAAGGCCCGAGATTCAAACCCATCAGGTTCGAAACCATCACCTTCGAACCCATCAGGTTCGAACCCATCACCTTCGAACCCCTCGGGGTGCCTCGAGTTCGAACCCATCAAGTTCGAACCTACCAAGTTCATAACAATGGGCCTCGAATCCATCGGAGAGTAGCTGGTTCGAATCCATCAAGCATCGGTCGTTCGACTCCATCGATAGGTCTTCGTTCGAACCCATCGTTGGAACCCTATTCGAACCCATCCAAGAAGCTTCGTTCGAATCCACTGGGTCAGCTAGCCATGGTGACGTGTCCTTCATTGGTTCGAATGCGCCGAGATATTAGGAGTTGAAGCGGTCAACTCAGAGTAAAGACCGGATCGGTTCGAGATTTGCGCTCCACGTCGCTGCGAAGGCACGTGCCACCATCGGTTCGAAACCATCGGTTCGAATGGATGGTTTCGAACCAAACAGCCATGCAGAAAACGCCATTTCGAATCCATGATATCTCGCAATCCACTGATCCAAATGCCACGAAATTTTCACAGAAGCTTGCATACATGTTGAAGGATATCCACGCCAAATTTCACCTCGATTGGATGAATTCTCGATCGGTTCGAATGGAGTTCGAACCGATGCCAAGGTGGGCCCAAACTTCCTGAGGCTGGGCATGTGGGCCCCCTCACGCGCCAGAAGCGGTCTCCCGAGTTTTCAGCGAAATATCAGCAGCCTACGGCTATAAATAGAGCCCCAGGGCCAACAGAAAAGGGACTTTTGGATTCTGAAGCACCCAGACTCTGCCGGATTGAGATCTCCATCACTTGATATCATAAGCTTGCTGTTAAATTCGAATTCCTAGCTGTAATCCACTGTTGATTGCTGTACCGACTTGTAATCATTGAAAGAAAGTGAATAAAAGTATAAAAACTTCAAAGTGGACGTAGGCAATACGCCGAACCACTATAAATTGCTTGTCTACGCGTTTATTTACATGCTATTTGGAGTTTTTGTTAGATAATCCTCTGTTTTAATCTGCATTCTTCATTTATTATCTCTTCAAAAACTTCCGACGAGTGTTGTGCCCAATTTTGGTACAAACATCAATTTATAACCATTAAATCTTTTTATACTTAAATTACTAAAGTTTGGAAAATATTTTCAAAATATTTCTAAGTTCAAAATTTACAGAAAATTTTGGCAGAGTTTCTTTTTTACGGAGAGACTCGGGAGAAAATATAATATTAAATATAACAATATACAACATATATTTTTCAAATTAATATATCCCTACACGGGAAAATATATATAATAGCACTATTAACCGTAATCCGAAACATACCTATTTGTCGGGCAATTTACGCTTAATTTATAGAACCAAAAGCAGTAGCAATTGCTTCCATAACCTGCATTTCACTTATAAAATCTAAAGGGTTAACTATTTATATAAAGTGAAATATTTAAGTGGTTTCAATCACTAACAACAAATCAATACAACAACCATCCATTTTAACAAATAGCATACACAACAAATACAAAACAACCATTCAACCAAACAAACAAATAGTTGTTCGGGTTCAAAACTTTTAAATTGTACGGAATGAAGAATAAAAAATCAAGTGCATCACTTACTCAACAGTCTTAGATCAAACCGAAGGGATTATTCATCCACCCCAACAAAATTTAAAGTTTCCTTACCTAACAACTACAACCAAACAATAACAATTCCAACAAATCAAAATAACTTTTTATAAATTTTATTTCATACATCAGTTGTTTGATTTCCTTTCTCTCATTCATTGAGTGATTACTTCATTTATTTTCATTTATTACTTACAATATTCATCATTTTTTTCATTTTAATGTCATGTAAGTTTCTTTTATTTCATTATAATTATTCGTTCACTTATTATTGCATGTCCTTATTTATTTACCCTTTAATTACTTAAGTTTATAATCATCTATTTGTCATACTTACCTTTAATTATATTTACTTGGAAAAATTTGAATTATAACTTTAAGTTTATAACATTAGATTCTCATTTATAATAGCAAATCCATTGAATACTTCATTACCTACTTTTACTCGTATAATTTCCATTACATTTCTTATTAAACATTTCAACTTTTTATAGTTGGTAAGTTATATATGTTTTTAAAGATGTACTTGAAAGTTATACAAGTTTTCTCATTACCTATGATTAATTTAAAGTTCAATAATAATATTATTTATTTCATAGGTTATAATTTAAAATTCCATTTAATACCATGTATACCCTATCATTAAATCTCTTATTTCCTTTAGAGGTTTTAATTTATTAATTACCTACGTTTCAATTCACTACAATAATTGAAACAATTAATTAATGGAAATCTAAGAATTTAGTACCAGGTTAAATTTCAATTAATTTTAAATAATAGATAAAATATACTCTTACAACTTATATATCTCTAATTATATTTAAAACAATTCAAATTTATATATTTTTTTCAAAAATCAATCTGCAGTAAAACTACTACAGTGGTCTTTCCCTTCGAAACTCGAAAATGAAAGTCGATGATGCGGCCGCCATCACCGAAATTATTTTCCAGCAACAAAGAGGAAAGTACAAAACTTATTTTCTCCAAAAATCTTCTTTAAAACAATTCTTCCGAATTATATTAAAATATTTATATCAGAAAATACCTATACACAATATTATTATATTCCAAAATTTATTCAAAAGAAATTTCAAAACCCCAGAACTTAAGCCCTAAATTTCCAGATTTCATTTATTTTACTTTCAACTTAGTTTCAACTATTATTTATATTTTCATTACCTAACACCCAGTCTATAGCAACCAAATATATGTCATTATAAAATATTTTTATATATAGAAAATATTATAGGCAAAGTTATTTCATTCACCTATATTAAAATCAAATATTATGCCGGTCTGTCATATTAAGTGTTTAGAATCCCTATTGATGTCACAACGCCCCATGCACCAACTAGAATTTATAAATACAAAACGGAACAGATTAACACAATATTAAAATCTTTTTATAACACTAACAAATACGCTCTCTCATATATATACACTCAGCGACTCCCATAGGGTATTATTACCCTATTAGTAAAGAGTCAAACCCCACAAAGCTAAGGTTTATCGCTAAACCAAAGCTCTGATACCAGATGTAATGTCCCGCCTTTTCGCACACTTTAAACCGACACACGTGCCAATTTAAACCATACGTAAGGGCGGATTGTTATGGGATAAATAAGAAAACAGAGAAAAAAAAAACTAAACAGAATCTCACAGCGGAAGGATAAAATATAAAAATCAAATATACAGTTCATGAAGCTGTTTTACAAAACTTTTGATTATATTTATACAATACATATCAGAGTACACATACCATATGACAATGCAGCGGAAAATATGAGTGTAGTGGAATATAACTAATAATAATAATAATAGAAAACTCCGTCTTCGTCCTCCAGAGCTAAAGTCTTCGATCCTGAAACGCTCGGACTGACCCGAGCGAATTGAAAAGACAAAACACTCGAGTCAGAACTAAAAGATCTTATGTGAGTTAAATTAACATAAATAGATATGAGTGCAGTAACTCAAGAGATGCTCGGGATTCACATCTCCTAAAGATCCGTTAAACTATTTACTATGTAGTATATTTCGCTCTTATAATAGTGTCTAATTGTAAAATAAACTTACTTTTTAATAGGGTTAAGGGGTTACCCATATAGCCCTTCACACAAATAATGCCAAAAGTCTATACAGTACCGTAATACCTCCTGATTGGGAAGCTACCAGAGGATACTCCATAGGTACGACACAAATAGAAACTCGTAGAAGGCGCGCTAGGGTAGGTGACACGGCACAACTAGGCAATGTCAGGGTAGATATACCAATTACGCTTCCGGGCTATTGGAAACGCGCAGCGCGCAGCTGCCGCCCACCTCGAACAACACCCCCAAAATCAAAAGTAAAGTGGCCACCGAATCAATCCAAAAGTCATGGTATAATATCGAAGGAGTGCGTTCGATCAGAGGAATGACCTCATTGGCCCGTCGATCGCTCCTGTTTTAGACACCTTATGCCAACTCAAGGAGTCGGGTCCACGTATTTACCTTACAGGAAACGCCGCCACCAACCCACTTCATTCTGGAATCTCCACCGCGTACACGGTTGTTAAAGTGGTTTTCGGAGTTGGCAGAGAGTATGACAACTTCCGATCCCGGTCTCTTTAACAAGCAAACGTTATTATAACACCGCGGTCGTTTAAAATAATTTAAACTTTAAAACCATAATAAAATATCCATTTAAATCCATATAAATATGATATCATTTATATTTTTAAAACCCTAAATCAATACAATATCATTTAGACCCAAAATCATATAATGTCATTTTATTTTCCAATATATATTCTTTTCCAAAATCATAGGGTGTTCAAAGTAAAATATTTAGAAATCAAAACTCTTGAATATAATATTTTTAAATCATACTACCTTGAAAATCATAACTTCGAAACAAATTTCCATCTCTCAAATGGTTAAATATTAAATTACTTTATAAAACACAATAGCTTCTTTAGATTTCACAAATCAATTTTCAAATATCGATTTAAACTTTAAAATACCATTTCAATTCTTATGTTTCAAAGCTTTAAATATTTCACCATTTCAAAACAAACTCATTTGACAATCCTATATATATTAAATTCAGTTACTTATTATTTAGACTTGAAATATTTACTTAATGAATTCAATATAATTTAAGAAAAACCTTTAACTTCACATAACAGGAAAATCTTTCAATTTATTTTATATTCATTTAAATCAACCTGATATTCATTTAGATCACTCTACACAAAAATCAAGTTATAAAATCATATCCTTTAAAAATTCTAACTTTTTATTTAATTCCAATTTAACTTAATATTCATCTTCCAACCTTATTCTCATTTAAGTCAATGGAACGCCAGAAATTAAATTTTATATAAATGTTTAATCGTATTTGTTCTTAAAATCAAACTTTATTTTAAACTTCAAATCAAATTTATACAAAGCTTAAAAACCGGAAATTACTCTATATATAATAATCTTTATCAATAACCAAATCAATATCCCATAAACCATATATATAACTTTACAAAACCATAGAAAAATCATTTCAAAATTTTTTATATACATACCGCAGTGCCTGTATAAAATTTTCTACCCTATGGTCAAGTGATACGGATGTTTATCATTTCAATCCACAATTTAAAATAAAAATGCGGTTGTATATCATTTCAAACCGCAATCCCGAATGAATGAAATGCACGATAACTTGCAGTTTATACAATATAAAATACAGCATCCATTCATCCAAATATCAATCATCAACCATTTATTACAATCATCATCCAATTTAAAAAACATCAATATAGAGCATATAAATTATACAGGTAATAAATAACAGGTATTAACTAACAGTTTATATTCAATAATAAATTTAATAACTGTTTAACTAGCAGTTTATATGCAAATAAATAAATTTTTGTTGTCAAATTATATGCAATAATAAAATAAATTAATAGTTAAATTAAATAAATGCGATTTAACTGAGATGATGAATAAAACACGCCAAACAGTCATAAATAAATTTCTACTCACATCCTAAGTCTATTTAACAAACATAAGAAAACTTAGAAGTTGTGAGTGGGTTAAAACACTCACCTTTTGAATTTAAATCGAATTCAAACCCGATTTAAACCCAAAAATTCGACGGTCTCCAAATCTGTCCAAACCAGCGTCATAAAATCCAGAATTTTATTACGATCCTAACAAAAAAATTCGTGCGAAACGGAGTTCATATGAGAAAATTATACGTGTTAAATCGTTTGAAATCGAAATAAAAAAACAAAACAAACCCATACAATAGCCACGTCAGCAACCACGTTTCCCCCTCCCTCACGCGTGAGTGCAGTAACCCCCAAACCCTAATTCGTTCGACCCAACTCCAGCCGCCACCGAAACAAGCAACTGTCACGCCCACCACAACCATCATCACCTCGATCAGAATGTGCCACTGCCCTCAGCACCTCAGGCCGACCTCCCCTTGAAGTCTCGGCCCCCTATAGAACCTCGGCAATCGAACGGCCGACGCCACTTCCAACGCCAACTGCGGCGAACCCTGACACCTCTGACTCAAACGAGCCGCATGGATCGCAAGCACACGACCTCCTCTACACGACTGTACCATCTGATCGTCGCCTCGTCGCAGATCCCCCGTCGAGAATGACAGCTACGTACGAACGACCGAAACTATTTCAGAAAATTCCGGCTAAATCGTGATCCAAATAGGAAAACGAACATCACCAGTAGATTCGTGTCGATGAAATCTACAACATATATTTTTTTGAGATTTTTCTGAGGACTTTTAAATTTTTAGCTTTGGATCTGATTTGAATTTTTAACTTGGATCTAGAATTGTTTGTTGCCATTGAAGAAGAGGAGTACAGAAGTTCCTATACGTATAGAAATGAGGAGTAGAGGCTGCTAGGGTTTATAACAGCCTATTTATAGACAAACTGCAATAGAATAGGTGGGCACGAATTATAAACGCGCTAACCGATAGTTGGCCCAAAAAGCCCGTTCTGACCCCGGAACGAAATTGGATAAACCCATATATCAAAATAGGTATTTTAAAATATTCTGAACTCGATGGAAAAAGTTTCACGTTCAAATTCCATCGTATGAAGAAGTTATGCTGAAAACAATATTTTCAAATTGATTTCAATTTATCGATTTCAAGGCGTTTCGCGTTCGTATGATCAAACGATAAGTCCGATCGCTACGAAACTTGAAACCCTACAATAATTCACTGTTACGGATCCGATGAGACTGGTTTCGTCGAAATCCGAGTCAGTGGCCAAAATGATTATTTTTATATTAATTAGATAAATTTAAAATAAATAAACAAAATCCAATTTTATATTTAGATTCTAAAATTGACCCATTTTATCACTTTTAAAATTCTTAATCATTTACAAAGTTTCAAACAAGTTTAGATGTCAAATTAAAGAAGGTAAATTTATAAATTTCAATATAAATCCTTAATTTCATTAAATTCACAAATTATAATTTAACTTTCTAAAAATTTGTATTCAATCAAAGAAATCAATGGTTATTCCATTCATATATTTCAAATAGATGGATTTAATATTAGGTTCAAAATTTATTATCCTAATATTCTTCGATTACACTTAAATCCCTATTAACGTAATATTTAGATGTTAAATTTCCATTTATTTCGATTAAACCTATTATCATATATTACTTTAATATACTGAGAAGCTTACTTTTGCACCCTTTCATCTACCCAACTGCCATTTTATAAATAAACTTAACAATAGATTCATACTCTATTACATAAATGCATACCCTTTTATCTAAATTAAAATTTACGTAACTTCAAACATTTAATCCGTTTAATTCCAATTACCCCTTTCATTAAATTTTAGATTCAAATCAATTTATAAAGTTTTACCTCCATTCTTTATATTCACTATTTATCATATTACCATCCTGGGTACCATTTATTTTAATATATATATATATATATATATATATCCAGATACTTTACATTTTTCCATTGTTTATCTCAATTGCATAACATTAATTTATATTTATTGCAATGGTTCCTGGTTTAATTGAACGAACCAAGTATATAACTCATAACGATTGTTGTAAAACTCTCAATCCCACATTTATAAGTATATTATTTCCACTCAAATATTATATATATATATAGAGTATTGGTTTTCATTTAATCATTATTTATTATATATTAATTAAATAAATTCACTAATTAAGTCCGTTTAAATTTATTAATTTAAGACTTCCCACAGCTGACAGATTAGCAAGATGGGGTATGGAGGTTAATCTAACATGTAAACTATGTAACTACACTCCAGAATCACACAATCATCTATTTTTTGAATGTGAATACTCCACTCGTGTACTAAGCCATGTTAAAAGCAAAAATCGAGACATGCATGCGATTTCTACACTTGAAGACGAACTGCTATACCTGAGCCACAGCAAGAAAGGAGACCTGCTGACCCAATTGCAGACCATCAGCCTCACTACAACTGTTTATCACCTCTGGAAGGAGAGGAACCGGAGAATCTTCAAGAGCACTGCAAAGGATCATAAACAAATTCAAATTGCAATAGAGCAAGATGTCAAGATACTTGTAAGAAGAATTAAAGGAAAATTATTTACTCATGTGACTGATTTGGAAAACAAAATCCTCCGAGAATGGAAAGTGGATCCGCCATGAACCTATGCTTCAGAGCTTTTAGAAAGGGGCATTTGTTGTTTTGCTTTGATTGGTGGAATGTTCTTTATAAATAAACTTAGCACGTGTTTTGTTTTACTTTCTATGTAATACACGAAACATGTATATTTGTTCTGAGCTTTGATGCATCAATAAAATTCACCAATTTTCAAAAAAAAAAAAAAATATATATATATAAATCAAATCCTTACATTTGTTTTTCTCATATTCCATTTAAAATCAAATCATAATTTAAATGATTTTATTGAATTGGAATTTCATTCAAGTCATAAATTATTAACTTGCATTAACATGATTCCTTAATTTACTCTAATTACCGTTTACACTCTTTTATTGCATTTAATCAAATTAATATTTTCATTAATTTCTCATATTAAATTTTATATCCAGGTAAGAATCCTTTTTCTACTTAATTCATTTGGATTTTATTCAAACTTCTATAAATGGGTTTTAAGTCACCATTTACATAATTTAATTTAGCGTTTACTTCAATATTTGTTATAAAGTTTTTTTTTCTTTTTCTTCTAGATTTAGTTACAAACTTATTAATTTAACTAAATTAAATCCACGAAATTTATGGGTCGTTACAATGCTGGAGCATTGGTTAGTCCAAAAGGCAATGACTAACCATTCGTAGAAAATGTCTGGACCCCTGAAAGCGGTCAAGTAAACACAGTCTTTGGCTATTCCTAGCTGATGGAATCCCTGAGCTAGATCCATCTTAGAAAAGATTCGGGCGCCGTGTAGTTGATCAAACAAGTCGTCGATTCTAGGTAAAGGGAATTTGTTCTTGAGAGTTTGTTTATTGAGATCGCGGTAATCTACACACAATCTCAAAGATTCATCCGATTTAGCCACAAACATGACAGCTGAACCCCATTCGAAAACACTAGGGCGAATCAATCCTTTTCCTAGCAAATGTCGAGTTTGATTGACTAATTCAATCCTTTTCTTGGGTGCCATCCTGCGGCTTGCGTGAATGACAGGATGGGCGTTGGATACTAAGTCAATTCTGAATTCAATTTCTCTATGTGGAGGAAAAGACTTTACCTCTTGAAATACGTCGAAAAATTACCGAACAACAGGTATAGACTCCAGACTGGATTCAGGATATCTCAAAGTATACATCAATTTATCTCTCTTAGGACTCGGATCTTCACAAGAGATTTCAATAAAATCCCCAAGGTTTGTTTTGATCGAGATCGTTCGATTGTTACAATCTAATTTATCTTCATATTTTGTTAGCCAATCCATTCCGAGTAAGATTTCGAATTCATTAAAATCAAGGACAAAAAGACTGATAGGGAATTGGTAACAAGAATATGAGATAGGAACGTCTCTACGTCGTAGACCAAGGTTTGCAGGACCACCAACTGAGTTTTTCACACAAATGGGCTCGTTGACAAAATTAGGTCTAAGTTTTAATTCATTTACGGCTTGTTGTGAGATAAAGCTATCTGTAGTGCCCGTGTCAAACAGAACTCTAACAATTTTATCATAAATAGTAAGGTTACCTTCTAGAACATGTTTTCCTTTATCTGCCCTCGAAGTTGAGGGGTCTTCCTTTATCGCATAGACATTTGCCACTTGTGCTTACTTCATCGCTGGGCAATTCTTAACTATGTGTCCGGTTTTGTGACAGTAATAACATTCTCTAACTCCCTGACTAGTCTTCACAGGTTGTTCTTTCTTAACTTGTTTCTTCAGATTCTTGCAGCTGTTTGAATAATGACCCTTTTCTTGACAGTTGTAACAAGTTATATCTCTAGCTAGGTTTCATTGATTGTTCTTATTGTCCTTGCCTTGATATGGTTTCTTGCCCCCAAATTTCCTTTTTTTTCCAATTTTGCTTGCTCGTATTTCCTCCTTCCCTTGGGACTTCCTACATATCCATGGTAGCATACCTATACTCCATATCGATAAGATCAAAAAATGATTCTTTGACGTGTGCTGTCATCCTTTCGTGGAATTTCTTATTCATCCACGAATGAACCTTTCATTTTTATTTAAAGGCGTGTTCACTAATTCTGGACCGAAACGGGATAGTTCATTGAATTTGTTTAAGTACTCCTCAAATGACAAACTCCCTTGCTTTAAGTCCATAAATTCCTGGTACATTCGGGAAATTCCTACCGACGGCATATAGCGCTTCTCAAACACCTCCTTAAATCGACTCCAAGTAAACTCTTCTTCTGGTTCATCTACAGTAACTGTTTCCCACCAGGCTAAGGCTTCTTCTTGGAGTTGCCGAGAAGCTGTTAGTCGCATTTGATCGTCTTCTAACTTTAGCCTTTTAAAAATTCTTTCACTTGATCTAATCCAAGCTTGAGCCTCAACAATAGATTCCTTGCCAGTGAACGGCTTACCACCAACTCTCGAGAAGCTTTTATATAGATCAGCCAGCTTCGGCTGACGTTGAGTAGGTATTGCTGCTTCTGCTGTTGGGGGAACTTGACCAGCTGTTATGGCATTTCCTTGACCCCTAGCTCTTCCTCTTCGCCCGCTCATTCTTATTATCAGTAATTAGTAAGAAAACTTAATTTAGATATACGGACGAGATATCTTAAGGAATATCAGCATTAAAAGAAATAGACCAAGAAAATTTAGTGTTTTGGTCTCGGGTTATACTCATTCTAGGGTATATTTCACCATATCTCTAGTGAGTCACCTAATGTGTTATACTCTGTAGCTAAAGTTCTTACTCAACCATTAGCTCTAATACCACTTGTCACGACCCAAAATTCAGCATTCTAAAATCGACATCAAATACCTCACTTGCATTCGACTGCCGAAGATTCGAACGTCGAACTCCAGTTCGGATGGAGCTTATAACAACATTAGATGAATATAAACAGCGGAAACAAAATGAAGTGCCATAAATCAACATCACAGATACAACATCATCACAATATCCACTACAACATCATCACCAATATTAGATCATTTTTATACATATAACACGGCTTCAAAATAGAACATCACAGCAGAACAACAGGTTATTACACTTCAAGAAAGGCTTCAAAGAGAAGAGAGCGATAGCGAGCTTCCAAACTAAGCACCTTGAGATCCAAAAAGTTTTCAAAATATCTCCAAGACAAAAGCTTCAAAATTCGATAGTTCTAAACCAAAAGACTTCAAAAGATTCCAAGACAGTACCAAAACACGGAAAACCTGCTTCTAGGCTGCCCGTATGGAAATTATGGGCACCCAGAGTTTAGAAAGGGAACAATAAACTCCGGGTCAGTCATGGGACTGGTATGAGTAAACAAAAGCAGTTGTTTTGAATAAAAACAAAATTTTAAAAGAAAACCGTTCATGCTTTTGGAAAATGAAACTACCATAAGGCCTCCCGGCACACACACAATGCAATCGCACACTTGAAGGAGATTTCCCCTTATGATAGTCAAACATGCTTTATACGAGAAAACTCTTTGATATTATTATTAGTGCATAGTGTAGAAAATATTTTCGAAAGTATAATATTAATCTTAGCCAACATACGTACCATTATAGTATGCCTATTTATAGCTACCATGTTAAATGGCAGGTTCTACAACTAAAACCATACTGAGCGTGTATTGGTGATTGGATTTCCAACAATGGTCAGGCTAAGGAACTTCCTGGGCCACATGGGTACGCCTTTGGAGGGACGCCCCGAGAACCTAACCGGATCTCTGCCAACACAAGGCCGGGTTACCTCTGTAACTAGATAACTACTACACGAGTATGCCATCCCCGGTCGTAATCGACCTTTATCCGGGGCCCTAACAACAACAATCTTAAAGCAACATAATTGCGATATCAACATAAGTTAAGTATCTGATCTCCATACCATGATACCACTTCTATCCAGAAGGAAATGCACATACCATAAGGGGCGCTACCCCCCATAACCTTGCTGCATCCTTCCTGTTTCGACCATTACCGGGTTGTGAGGTTTAACGAAGTCTCGTCCACAAAGCTATGCTTTTCACAAAAGCCATGCTTTGATTAACAAATGATAAGCAGCACTCAGCATGCCACATTACCAAGTTGGGAGTATATCACCGATAACCTTCAACTACATAACCTCTGAGCTCGTACGTCTCAGAGAAGGGTGTTAAGCTAAGAGAATAAATTCTCCGCCATCAACAGAAATGTATTTGAAAGAAATCAGCTTTATATCTCAAAATGTAATGTCAGACATACAACCATACAAGTCTGTTCCGGGTTCTAACAGAACCGAAGGCACTTCCGAAGAAGTCCTTTCAATCCGGGCATTCACAATCTCGATCGGACTCCCCATCACATATGGAGATCTCTATATCGGAGCAACTCAGTGCAGAGTCATTCGATAGGTTATCCTATCGTTCTCGAAGACACCCGGACTTCACCACCGTCTTCAAATGCTATCCATTTCGTCGTATCACTATTCAGAATGGGTTATATGACACAAAGGTCCTCTCCCGGCTAAACCAAATAGTGAGCGTCAATTTTAAAAACATGTGGATATGTCATTCACAAAAAATTCACAGGTTCGATGTGGGTTTCGGATAACCATCTGGAATCCGACTCCCTGTCGCATCAAAATTCAAAAGCCATTTGACGGGCCAAAGGGTTTTCATATTCACATAGAAATATATCACAGAAATAGATATCACAGCTCAGCACAAAGTAATTTATATCACAAAGCATCATATCACATAACAGGGTATCAATCAGCTCAAAACATTCAATAATAACCAATCATCTACGATTAAGGTGAATTAATCGTGTGATTATAATTAGTTAATCACATAATTACTTTTATTAATAATTCTTAATTAGTGATAAATTATCCTTAATTATTGATTAATTATTCTTAATTACAAATTAATTAATCCTTAATTATTAATTAATTAATCCATAATTATTAATTAAATAAATCTTAATTACTTTCATTAATTAATTATTGCTTCATTAATTAATTCTTAATTACAAATTAATTAGCCTTAACTATTAATTTGATTAATTCTTAATGTTAAGTAATTAAGTAATTATTCTTTAAGTAATTATATTAACAAATGATAAATTACTTAATTAACAACAAGATAAATCATTTTATCTTTACTAATTACTTTAATTATCATTTAAACCTTGTTTAATAAGCCATCATTATCACATTAGATAATTTAAGATCTTAAAGTTGGATTAATGTTTAGAAAATACCTCATTTTTTTCATAATTGTTTACTTAATTTATATAATCAAGTTTATTTAAATAAACATTTAAAATAAGGTTATATATGTATTAAACACTTTAGCTTAATTGAATTATAAAAACCTTCAATAATTCTATCTTTACCAAAACATTAATTATTTTAACAGAAATAAATTAAGAAAATCATTTGAATTTAAAACTTGATTAGTTTATAAAAATTTAAAACTAGGCCTTTCACAAAATCTATATACCCGAGCCTCACCTGAGACATACCCGAGAAAAAGTGTTAATTACTTCGAGTTTTTCCCAAACCAACCCGAGCCACCTTTCAATTTTAAAATTTGTTTAAGTTTTAGAAAAAGATCTGGTGCAACACAAAAACACTTCGAGTTAAAGCTCGAGTCTACGACCCACTTCCTCGAAGACAACTTCGAGTTAAAAGCCCTTCGTTTCCAATCATGTTTACTGATACACCCCTGTAGCCTGTGCACCCGCACCATTAATCGCCAGAGCTTCGGCCTCCAAAACCACTATCGACCAGTCCCCTTCGATCACCCAAAGCAATCTAACCACCCAGAAACTTGAATTAAATTCGAAAATGAGATCGAGTCGTCTCGACCAAACAAACCCAACAAAACATCATCAGAGAATTGTCTGGCTCAATCACCTCAGGCCACCAGAGATCACGCGAATGCACTCGAAGCTTCCACGATGTCCGACTCCTCATTTCCCCCCGGTCCAGTAAATTCCGATGCATCGACGAGGTGACAATGACGAGATTTCCGACCTTAACACAACATTAGGCTTAAACCCCAATTCAACTCCGATCAACCACTACGGTGATCTGAAAATTCATTGAGTATTTTTCCCAGACTCCACGACCTCCCAACTAGCTATAGCTCCAATCACGAGACGAACAATGTTGTCGACCACTGTAATTTGCCCAAAAACTCAAATCTGTTCATCTCGCGATTTCTCCATAAATACATAACTAAAAATCTTGATTTAAGTTTTAAAAATCAACATTTTTGATAATGATTTTGATGATATTGAAACAATATGATATGATATTTGAATTTTTACTTAGTTCAGAGTTTTACTGTGTTCGCTTGATTTCCAGCAACCTCTTGATAATTTAATTTTTTAAATTTATTTTAAAACCTAGATATTGATCATACAAACAAAATTTACTTAGACCTTGAAGCCTGTCAAAGATTGTAGGATGAGAAATTCATTTTCTAACAGGTTTTTGAAACTTATTATACTTTAGAACGGAGACATATGTCTGTTCTTAGACATGCACATCACATTCGTATAAATGTACCCAAACTTGTACACATGCAGATAGATTCAACTTCACTTCAGGCTTGATTTACAAACAACAGGCAACAAAGTCCAGATTACTAAAAAGTTTACTCACCTGTGTAGTTGAACAGAGAGCTTTCTGGTTTTAAAAGTTGAAAGTCTGGAACTGTTTTAAAAATTTGATCTTGAACCTTTTTATCTGCAACTAATTTATATAAGCTTGCTTAGTTTTCGGATGAAATGATTTGCTTAATTCCTTAACACAAACTCAATTTTAAATTCTTAAAAGGATTTTACTTACATTTTTTTTTATAAAAACAGAGAAGAAGAAGGATCTCTGGTCTGCAACTTTAAAGATGGATTTTGCAAATCTTTGAGTTGAATCTGATTCTTGTTGTTTATGTAATGATCTTAGCTTCTGTTTCATTGTTGAGTTTGACTTCTGCCTTGATGTTGAATTATTTGCTGGAGACTTGAAGTTGTTTTTGAACCTCCCTTTCTGGCTTGAGATTTTGAAAAGAATGGTTACAGATTATTATTTTTACTGGAATTTTGGTCTTGATTTTAAAATGTTGAGGAGGTTGTTGCTTTAATTTTCTTCTTCTTTTTGTTTTTGAAGTTTTGTACAGGCTTGGAGATGAATAAAAGAGGTAAGAGGGAGGAGATAAAATGGCTTATATAACTATATTTTCTTTTTTATGAATTTCTAAAAAAAATGAAAATGCTGTAATGACACTTGTTTATTTTTTTCTACATGTTAAACACTTGTCTCTATATTCATTACTCGCTTAACTTTTTAATTTTTTATTAGAAAAATATTTTTACATTATTTAATTTTTTTAAATTTACATTTTTCCATTTCCTAAAGGCATTTGCTTATTATTAATAAATATTATTTAAAAGAGAATTTTGAAATTAAATATACATTAAATAAATTACATAAGTATATATTTATAAATCCAAATTATTTTACTAAAACATTTATTTAAAATTTAAGTTCAAATTCAGAGTCAAATTCAAATATACTTATATATATATAATTTAAATTCAAATGATTTTGAAAAAATTTATTATTTCAAATTTTAAACTCAAAAGAAATTGAAATTTTATTCATATAAATTTTCACTTATTTTATTTGTTTTGAAACTTTTCAAATTAAATTCCAAAAGTTCAAATAAATTACCAAATTTAAATTGATAAATTTTGGGATGTTACAGATTTCCCAAAGAAGTGCTTAACTCGAGCCAATGGAAATTAGATAGAGGAACCACGATTTGTGTTATAGGCATATGTAACAAGTTATAAGACATCAATGAGGCATGCCCCCTTCTCAGTTTTCGGCCATGAAGCCATGATCCCGATAAAGCTCAAAATAGCCTCTCACCGAAGACCTTACTATAGTTTCCATAAAAATATAGAATTTGAAACGATTCACTAGAGTTCTTGCCCAAACTTTGGGATCAAGCTACATTAAGAATAACATAGTACATCCATTAAATGACTAAATAATATAATCAATGGGTCCAAACCCGAAAATTCGAAAGAGGGGATCTCTTCCTCTGCAAAATTATGTCGAACGCAAAAGATCCCATTGATGGACCTCTCGACCCTAACTGGGAAGGAGACCTCATCGTCCACGACATTATTCCTCTGGGAGCTTACCAACTAAAGAGGCCAGATAGCAACATGATACACCAAACATGGAATGCTAAATATTTGAAACATTATCACAACACAAGGCTGTTATCGGAATAAACTTTCAAACTTATCAAAGTTACAAATACTTTCAAATACATCAAGTATCTTAGCCATGATCGAAGTTACAGATATTTTCAAATACATCAAGTATCTTAGTCATGATCAAAGTTACAAATACATCAAGTATCCTAGCCATGATCGAGTAGTATCATGCAACTATTACAATTTCAAACTTATCAAAGTTACAAATACGTTCAAATACATCAAGTATCTATGCCATGATTGAGAAGTATCATGCAACTATAAGTCAATCAAAGTTACAAATACTTTTGAATACATCAAGTATCTTAGTCATGATCAATCATTATCATGTAATAAAAATGATTTTAAAAAGTGAGCCATGAACAATTAGTGATGTGAAAAAGTGAGTCATAACCAAGTAGTATCATGCAATATAGGCGCAATGTTGCCACCGATAATTTTTGCAAGGGGCATACATGTAAGACTCGATCTCATTGATCAGAGCATGTTGTTAAGATTTACCGAAATAAATTCTCACCACTAGGCTGATTATTTTTTCATAACATTTTATAATTTCGATAACTAAGCAAAAAAACCCAAAATGGTGTTGCATTTAGTCATTACAATTCTAGTGAACTTGTAAACAAGGGCTTTGAGCTTTTGAGCATAGCCGGTTGCTCTAAAGCTCCAATCATCAACCTATGTCGGCTTCGGCTACAAATAGGAAAATTTCCTAAAGGTCGCACCTTAACTCTATAATCCACGTAGTAAGCCGATGAGCTCTAACACAATGGACCATGTAGTAAACTCAAAGGACGAGTCTATTACATAATAAATAAAAAAGTTATGTTTATGGTTAATTCTACACCTTAAGTAGAAATCCTTATCGTAATATTCCAAAATCAAAATAAGTATTTAAACAAGTTGAAACGGTAATCGACCAAAGAGGATTAGGAGCTCAGATTCCTCGCGAGAATTTGCACTTGCCTAGAGAATCATTTAGAACACAAGAAGTTATCCATGTAAAAAATTCATGGATGTCGGAAATTAGTCCAAGGATTAACATCCCGAGTGGCTTAGATCGGTCCCCCTAATTCTAGTCGGCTAGTGTGGACCACATTATGGCATGCATGGTTACCTTTCCTATGGATATAATTTATATGTCCCTTAAACTTCCAAACCCTCATAGCGAGGTCATATTTTCCAACCCTCATAAGAAGGGGGAAATTTTCAAATTCATTTTCTAACCTCTTACCAAAAGGTTAGATTATCAAAATCTATTCTTCCAAACCTACATAACGAGGTAAAATTTTCCAATCCCTCGTAACGGGGTAAAACTTTCCAAACCCTCATAACGAGGTAAAACTTTTAAATTTATTTTCTAAACCCTCATTATAAAGTTTAGATTTTCAAAATCTATTATTGCAAACCCTCACTACGAGGTAATATTTCCAAACTCATTTTAAGATCATTACTATACGAATGGGTTAGATTTTCAAAACCCTCACCATAAAGTAAAACTTTCAAATCCTCATTATACGATGATATTAGATTTTCAAAACCCTTACAATAAAGCAAAAAATTTCAAATCCTCGCTATATGATAGGTTAAAATTTTCAAATTCTCAAAACCCTCGCAATGAGGTAAACTTTCAAATCCTTAGTATATGATGATGTTGGATTTTCAAAAGCCTTGCAATGAGGTAAAACTTTGAAATTCTCGTTATACGATGATGTTAGAATTTCAAAACTCTCACTATAGGATATAGCTTTCAAATCCTCATCAATGTACGATGATATTAGATTTCCAAAACCCTCGCTATGAGCTAAAGCTTTAAAATCCTCACTATACGATGATGTTAGAATCTAAAAAATGATACTACAAGGTAAAACCTTTAAATCTTCACTATACGATGATGTTAGATTTTCAAAATCCTCACCATTAGGTAAAACTTTCATATCCATGTTGTACGATGGGATTCGATTCCAAGCTTTTAGGTTACATTGATCTATTTAAAAGTTATGAGAACCAAATAAAAAGTAAGGAAAGAGTAAAATACCCAAGTACAAAAGTATGATCTAACTCTTCTCAATTCAAAATTCACTTCATATTTAACATACAAAGTAAACATTAGGAGGCATGTGTTATACTATAACTTTTACTCAATTATAATCAACTACTATTAATGAATACTAAGAGTTGCAGCTTTTTGGCTTGAGCTTGAAAGTTCTACTTTTTATTTGACTTTCCATAAGTATTAAATATTAGTGCATAGACAATGTCTGAAGGATAACAGCTAAAGGGTGGTTTAGGCTTGGTATGCGATACAAGTCCGACCACCCTAAAACAAATGGTTACCAAGATGACTTTAAACTGAAAGCACGAGCCTCCATACAGGCACTAATTAAAAGTATATGTTACAAGGCTAGCATCTTAATGAAAGCATATGCCTCAAGATGGGCCTTTAACCAAAAGATTAAAGGCATTAGAGCATGCTATAGTTCCAAAGCTACATTCTGCTTTCAGGTCATATACCGAGACCTTTCCATTGCTGTTACTTAAACAAAGGGCTTTAACCAGCCCTAACCCAGTATATAGGCCGACATCACCTAATTCAGCATACCAAGCTGAAGCTGCCACTACTCAAGGTCCAAAGTGCCTCAATGCGAAATTGAGACCAATGGCTAGGATGGCCTTAGTATACATCAACAGTTTAGATAGCCTAAATATCATACAAAGCATAAGGGTTTACACCACCCAAGGCTAGATATAGAAATGACATGCCATCAATCCAATTAAATCTGCAAGTAACTAAATGGTCGTGTCCAAATCTCAGCCCTACAAGTGGGCCAAGTTAGCACTCCAAGAGAAAAGCTCTACACTAGTGGCAGAACTGCAAATTGCCTATAAATACAAATCTCCATGAAGAGGATTTGAACTTTGGAAGACTAACATCATACCACTATACTCAATTGTAATACCTGTAGTTTTTCCAGACTTAAGCTTTTCCAAAGGATCATTAATGGTGAATCTAGCATATCAGACCTTGTAAAGCCCACTTAGTCTTATTTGACTAAGTAACAAAGAACTTCTCAACGGTGGACGTAAGGATCTGCTTCCAAACCATTGCAAACTCTTTGTCTTTACTTCCATCATATAACATCCCAAAAATTTACGTGAAATTTAGCAAGAATTAAATAGAGATTTAAAAGGAAATTCAAGAATAAAATTAAATTAAACTAAAACAAGAACTGAAAAGCAAATTTGCACATATGTCCGAATTTGGCTACAAAACTTGCAGAATTGTGTTCGTAGCTATTTTTCGGACGATTTTCATATATAACACTTCGTAATTCGAGTTAGTATAGAGGAGTTATGAGAGTTGGAACAAAATTAGAAATTTAAAATTTTACAAGGCACCTGGTCGACTCAGGAGTGTTCTAGGTCGACCTATAGCGGTTGACTAAGACCTAGGGATGGTCAACTCAACACCAAATAAAATCGTGAGTTAATTATTCTATAACGACGTGATTCGATGGTCTGGATTCGTTGCTTGCTTGAGAAGAGTTAGATGAGCGATTAAGATGATAGCTGAGGTTAATCTAATAGCCTTAATCTAACTCTAACTCTATAAATAAAATGCTAATGAAACACTAATTCTCTAGTGAAAACTTATAGTAACGACATTCTACCAATATATTTGCTATAAACCCTAATTCTCCTCAAAATCCCAGTTTTCTTAAACAATATCAAGCTCTAATTAATCTAAGAAGTAAGAGTAAGCAATCAAAGGAGGACTAAGGCGAACTAGGGAAGTGGCTACCGAGTGGAGGCCAAACTCTCAAGATCTAGAGCTTAGGCTGGAGGTGAGTGGCACAAATTTGATAATTTGATTAGTGTAATTAAATTTTTATTGTAATTGATCTAGGATGCTAGAACCTTAATTTAATATGCTAAACCCTAATTGAATATGTTAGGAACCCTAGAATTGAACTTGTTAACTTAAATTTGAATTGTCTAAACACTAATTTGACCCCTAAAACCCTAGAGATCAACTTACTTAAATGGATAATTTAATTAATTAATTAAACACTTGCTTAGTGTCAAATTTGCAACTCTAATTCACAAACCCTAGAATTGATTGAATTGGAAAATTAATTAATTGGAAATTAGGATTAAATTGGAATTATTAACTACTGGAATGAATGAAATTAAATAAAAATTTACCGTAAGTTTAAAAATCGAACAACCCTAAAAATTTATACGCGACCGATCATCCAGGATACCCTAGTGGTCGACCAGTAGCGTTCAACCTAGGGCATGTCTGGGTCAACTATTCAATGTCAAAAATGCAAATTCAGAACCTCAACATGAGGCCCCCGTTTAAAAAAAATTAGTACAAAAATTATATAAATAGAAAATTGATTGTTTGAGCCTATTTTTAAGCTAAGTAGACAAAATAGAGATGGTAAGGCCATAAACCCCCTATTAGGAGAATTGTAGGGCCATAACTCCCCTTTCAAAGAACTATAGGTCATCGCGGTTTGGCAACAGAGAATACCTAAATGAGAGATAAGAGTTGACTAGAATGGTGTATTTCGCAAACACCCAGGGGTACTCTATCATGGTGGCACACAGCACTTATAGAGATACCAGGTGAGTGAGCCCGATCCTAATGGGAGTTCTTGTACGCATGGTTCTGGCACGACGTGTTACAAGTGGACGCCGGTGTAGGATAAGAAGTGGCTAACATAAGAGACATTTGGCACTACGGTCGAGAGGTGGACAGTGGGTGCATACCATGAGTCGCATTATTGGTTTGCGGTACAAGTGTCCATTTCGGGGTTCTCCTCTCGCGCATAGTAATGATATGTACGTTTGACAATTCAAAGGACGTTAGCTGATCACTAGTGTGAGGTCCGAATCGTAGTTTGACCCATTGTGTTGAATAAGAATCCTTAGATATTGGACCTTAGGAATTCACAAACACTTATTACACACCCTACATCCCTTAAAATAGTTTTAAAGTTAATTGTATTTAATCATCACTTATCAAACTTGTTCTCATTCACCAGACATAATGTCTAACCCATTCTTTTTCCATCAATTTGTTCCCACCACAGGTGGACAGAGCCGAAGGTGATTTTTCCGTTTCGGATACTTAGAGAGAGTTGTGCTTTTCTTCGAGTCTGCTTCTATCGCATCTTCTCTTCATGTATCATTTTGTCATATCAGTACAGTTGTTTTTTCTTGTATCGGACTATGAAGGATATTTTGCTATATACTCTGATTTGGATCACTTAGTAATATTTTTCTAAGACTGTGATTTGATATTTTCCAAGACTAATATTTTCTATGGTGTTTGCGTGTTTTATTTCTTCCGTTGTGATACGTATTGGATAGTTAGTTTATCCTTCCAATGTGATGTGGATTTAATAGTTAGTTTATCTTGGATTATATCTGCTTAATCTTAGTCTCTGAGATGTTAAAGTTTTAAAAACCCAAACGATCTGCATTTCTTGGTACGACGGCATTTGGAGCGTGTTGGGAGGTGCGGGTTGTCAAGTTGGTATCAGAGTGTAGGTCCAACGTTCCTTAGGATTATGACCATATTAGAGACGTATTTCGAAAAGTTTTTTAAAGAAATAGTTTCTAAAGTGGATTTAAAAATAATTTTCCAAAAAACATGTTTTAGGAAATGGTCTTTTAAAAAGAGTGTGTGTGTGTGTGTGTCTATATATATAAGTAAATATTTTTCAAAGAGCTTTCCCAAATATTTTAAAAAAGTTGTAATTTCTCTTTTTCGTGCCTATGCTATCTTTGAATCGTTTCTATGTTATCTTTTCTATTCGTGCCTAAAACTATTTGTGAAAAGTTGCTAATCTACCCTTGAAATTCATAGATAGAGCTGACCAATCCCGTAGGTCCAGGTTCTGGGGATGCAACCGAAATCCCAAGCGTGAACATTCCTATATGGTTCTGCATATACCTTTAGGCTAGGGATAAGACGAGCTCAATACCACTAGAGGACCCACGGAGGAAGCAATAGGTGCGGTTCCCATCCACCCACCTACCGTTCTAGACTTTACTGAGCTATGCAAAGTTTTTTCTAGTCTTAGATGTAAGTCGTATTTGGGGATGGAGTCTTATGTCAATTTGAGAGCATGGCTCGGCGTTTTTGAGAGGATATTTGGTCTGGTGGGCTTGATTGATGTTATGAGGAGATAGTTAGCTTCTTTGTAGTTATAGGGAGAGGCTTTAAGCTGATGGAAGGTAATTGATTCGGAGACCAATGGAGATGATATTTCTTGGGATGAGTTCCGTAGGAGGTTTGAGACGGAGTTTTTTTCTAGGGCGGAGGAAGGTATTCAGTTGGAGAAGTTTATTCATCTCAAGTAGAGAGAAATGTACGTCAAGGAGTATATGAATCGGTTTAATGAGCTAGCAATATTCGGTATGGAGTTGATTAGTACATCACATAAGAAGGCTCTTGAATTTGCTAAAGGACTGAACCAACCTCTCCAAGATTTGGCTGTGAGTCACATTCTGATAGGTGCTACCTATGAAGGGTTACTGGAGATGGCTTTGCTAACTATCATCACCAAGAAGGAAGAGAAATAGGAGGCTCCAAAGGCTAAAGAGAATGGGCATTAGAATAATAAGAAGAAGGGAGTATTCGGACCGAAGTGGGAGATTCAGAAGGACATGAAGTGAAACAACTATGGCAAACCGAGGCATTTTGCTAAAGATAGTAAGGTGGGTTACTCAAAGATGAAGTGTTATAACTGTGATCAGTTTGGGTATTTGAAGCGAGCTATTAAAGCACCATCGAAAGCTCCTACTCAGACTTCAACTTAGTTCCGACTTATGCGCTAGGGGTAGTCCCCAGCTCGAGTGCACAGCTAGTTGTAGATGAGGGTAAGAAGGTTGTGATCGAAGGTGTGTTGACTCTTTTTGATTTATCTATTTACACTTTATTTGATACCGGGGATTCACATTCTTTAATTTCTAATAGTCTTGTTGATGATTTTACACTTACACACTAGCATAGCCACGGACCCCATAGTTATGTCAAACCCGTAGGAGGATCAGCCTATTTGTCTATGTTATGTGGTGGTTTGAAGTTGATCATCTTAAGGATCGATTTTGATTATGATGCCTTTGTATTTGGATTTTCTGGGTTTGGGTTACTATTAGACACGGATTGGATGACTATGTATAAGGATATTATAGACCGTGATAGGAGGATTGTTAGGTTGAGCGTGTGTAGTGGGCGCAGCTTAGAGGTTTACTGCGTTTCCCAAGGATCCGTTATGTTGAGTTACATATATTTATTGGACCTATCACATGACGAGCTTGGTACAGTGCCTGTAATTAGAGATTTCCCTGATGATTTTGCTGAGGTTATTGGTCTCCCGCCCTAGAGAAATTAAGTTTACGATCTACCTGGTAGAGAATGCCAGACCTGTTGCCTTACCACTAAGGCATATGGCTCCAAAGAAAAGACGTGAGTTGAATAAGTAGGTTAATGAGCTATTGAAGAAGGGCTTCATTTGGAGGAGTATTTTCAAGTGGAGAGCACTAGTCGTCTTTGTCACCAAGGAAGATGGTTCTCTCAGACTCTACATCGATTATAGGAAGCTGAATAAACTAACGAAGAAGAGTCATTATCCATTACCCCACACAGACGATCTCTTAGATCGGTTAGTTAGAGCTAGAGTGTTCTCACGGTTTGACTTGACTATCAAATTCCATTGATTGCATGTAGTTGAGGACAATATTCAGAAGACGGCGTTCCATACACCCGACATATTGTATGCGTGGTTAGTCATGCCCTTCGGACTAACCAATGCACATGCCCATTTTGTTGATCCGATGAACCGAGTATTTAGGGGGTTGCTTAACAAATTCGTTGTGTTATTAGTGGATGATATACTTGTATACTCGAGGAGTAAGGAGGAGAATGCAATGCATTTAGGAGAAGTGCTCAGTACACACCGTGCACATAAGCTGAAGGCGAAGTTTTCTAAATGCCACTTTTGAAGAGAGGAGGTACGTTTTTTAGGACATATCATCTCAGAAAGGGGGTTAGAAGTTAACCCTAATTAATTGGCAGCCATTCAGGATTGGCATGTTCCCAAGAATGTCATGGAGGAGAGAAATTTCCTTTTTTTGGCGGGCTATTATCGCAAGTTCATTAAGGATTTTGCGAAGATCTCTGCCCCACTGACCCATCCTACCAAGAAAATTTTAGTTTTCCCATAGGATGCAAAGTATGAAGATGCTTATATCAAGTTGAAGGAGGCATTGACTAGTGCATCAGTTTTGGTGTTACCCAATGGGAAGAAGCTATCTATAGTTTATACCAACACCTATGGAACGGGGTTAGGTGCGATATTGATGCAAGACGGAAGGAGGGCGAGTTATGGAGTAAGCAGCTGAAGACCCACGAGAGAAACTATTCCACACATAATCTTGAGTTAAAAGTCGTTGTCTTTGCGCTCAAGTCATGGAGTCATTATCTTTAGGAGAGCGATTTGAGCTACTTACGGATCACAAGTCCTTGAAGAATTTGTTCTCCCCAAAAGGACTTGAATTTGAGGCCAGTAAAGGTGTATGGAGATTTTGACATCATGTGACTTTGATATCTCTTATACCCCGGGCATGGGTAATGTAATGGTAGATGCTTTGAGTGGACAGCGTGCAATGTGGAGTCCCTTGTTTTTGAAGTAGTGACATTTGGAGTATATTGCTACCTTCGATTTTCGACAATTATCAGATATTATCTCGAGACTACTAGCAGCTTTAGATGTTCAGCTTACATTAATGGAGCGTATTAGATCTAGGCAACAAGAGGATAAAAAGCTAGTATATATTTTTGAAAGGATTAGTAGAGTAAAGTCGTCGAGTCATTTGAGGCGTTATGTCATTGACTCGAGAGGGTGGTTACGGAGAGATGATATGATGTCATTGACTCGAGAGGGTGGTTACGGAGAGATGATATTCTTTGTGTTCCTCGTAGTATAGATTAGACTGATACGGTACTAGCAGAGTCCACTATTCTAGGATGACTATTCATCCCAATGCAGACAAGATGTATCACGACATGAAGCGAGTTTTATATTGGCCCGGTATGAAGAAGCAAGTAGCAGAGTATGTAGCTAGATGTATGACTTGCCAAAGGGTGAAGGCAGAGTAGAAGAAGGTGGAAGGACTGCTGCAGCCATTGGATATTCCTCGGTGGAAGTGAGAGAGTATATGTATATCCATGGATTTTGTAGATGGCCTACCTAGGATTATGAGAGGGATGAGAGCTTTTGGGTCATAATTGGTTGGCTGACCAAATGCGCTCATTTCATACCAGTGAAGAGTACAAGGAAAGCGGCATCGTTGATGGCTCTATACGCAAAGGAGGTCTTTAGATTTCATGGAGTTTCTATTAGCATAGTTAGTGACCGAGATCCACTTTCACCTATGAGTTCTGAAGGAGTCTACAGGAGGCTTTAGGGACTAAGTTGAGTTTGAGCACTGTATATCAGCCGTAGACTGACGGACGGAGAGAGTAAGCCGGATTTTGCAGGACTTACTACGAATGTGCATTATAGACTTTGGGGGTTCTTGGGAGGATCATTTGTAATTAGTGGAGTTTACCTACAACAACAGTTATCAGGCAAGCATTAGGATGGCAACTTTCGAGGCGTTGTACGGTAGACCCTGTAGATCACCGTCGTGTTGGTGGGAGACATCGGAGATGGTAGATTTGATCCATAGGAGGATGAAGACCGCTCAAGATAGACAGAAATCTTATGTTGATAGGAGGCATAAGGAGTTGGAATTTGCAATGTGAGACATGGTGTTCGTGAAAGTTTAATCCCTTAGGCATATGATGAGATTTGGTAGTTCTAGGAAGCTAGCACCATGATTGTAACGACCCAAATTTTCGATCCCGAAAATTCCTGATAGTCATGAAAAAGAAGAAAGAGATAGAAGAAGAAGAACAGAAACACCAAACATCTCACATACGTAGCGGATAAAATATAATAATAAATAATAATGGTTTACAAAAGAATACTATATCCGTCGCTTATACTTAATATACATTAGAGTTTCACATATATACAGTCACTGAATATACAATTATCATGTCTCGGAATTAACCATAATATAATTACAACAGAATATATTCTATACGCTCCTGCCATCCAGCTCGCCTTCTGAGCTCCAGAACGTACCTACCTGAAAATCTGTAATACTCGGTCTGACCCGAGCATTACACGAAAGTAACACCCGAGTCAGGCTGGAAACCAGCGTGAGTAAATCCATCTAATAAGGAATACAAAAGTATACATCCTATATAAACTCGGGGTACTTATATTAATTCACAACTTCACAAGTCATTTCACACATCATATCACGAACCATTTCATATTAGGGTATCAATCAATTTAGGGCATATAAATAATCACTTATCATACATAAACAAAATCATCAATCACGACATCTCGAATAAATCTAATTAACCATAATTGAAGTAAATTAATTACCCTTAAGTCATGTTTATTAATTACAACTCATTTGATTTACCATCCCGTAATCACCCACTCTTAATTACATTAAGATTATCATCATTATCTAATTACTTCTATTAAACAATTTTATTTAATCACATTCCACGAATGATTGTCCGTAACTAATTGCATTCATTAATCAACCCCAATTACCCATAACAGTAATTACCCCTCTGTAAATACTTACTTAAGTAATTAACCTCTCACTTAATTATCAATCCCTTTTGATTAATTACTCCAAGTGATTTATCCTTAATTACTTCTACAAAGTAATTACCCCTTATTTCTTTCCATTAAATAATTTCTTTTAATTTATTACATCCTGAAATTACGAATTACTTCATTAAATCTCATCAAATAATTATATTTAATTAATTATAAAGAGATACCCTTTAATTAATTAACAAATAAATTTTAATCGGGTAATCTATCTCATAATTACCCTAAACCCAATTATTAAATCTTAATTGCAGATTATTTATTCTTTGACCATTAATTAATAAACCTTAATTATTGATTTAAGACAACTTAATTACTAATTAAGTATTCCTTAGTTACCAGTTAATTAATCATTAGTAAATTAAATTACTTAATTACTTAACTGCTGCTCATTCGTTAATTAACCTTAAGTAGTTAATTACAAATTCATCTATCAATTAATCATTAATAAATCCAACTCTAATTACAATTATAATTTACTTATTCTTAAATACTTTCTAAAATAATTTAATTAATATTAATCATTCAATTTAATTAATATTGGTTATTTAGATTTTAAAGGAAACTTCTTTAAATTTTGAAAATAAATTTATTACTAACCACAAACCTAATTGTTAATTAACTTTATACTTAACTAAAATAATTAACTTGTATTAAGGTTTTAACTTAACTTGTCAAACACTTCCTAAGTTTCAATGCTTAACAATTTTGGAATCCAAATCCACTTAACTCCATCTTTTTTTTCAATTTACACTGCAGTTTGAAGAAAAACCCGAGACCTCCCCTACTAAACTTCGAGTAGAACTTCGAGTTACCTCACAATTTCACTCTGGTCACTCTCGTTTTCCTCTCACCCTCTCCTTCTTCTCCCCTTTTTATTTTATTTACAGTACGTATAAATTTACTTAAGTACAAGTTAATCCACCAGGTAACTATCTCACGCTCTCGTCCCTCAAAACTCGAAGCAACCACCCAGCAAACTCGAGGGACAACTCGAGACCGAAACTTCAACAACGACGCTGACACAATCATCATGCCGTACACGTGCACGGCAGCCCCACCTAGCTCCGGCGAACACCAACACCTCAGACACATAACAAATATCCTACACATTCGAAATCCAGGTTCGAATTGCCTATAGAAATTTCGAATCGAAAAACCACAGCTCGACCCAAATGCAAAAAATCAGTCCAACCCACATGATCGCCTCGCCACCGCCCCTCACTTCACCGGAGACGCCTAAAATTCAACCACACCACGCCAACACGACAGGCTTCCACCCTCCAGAACCTCGTGACACTCGGATATGTGTAGGCGACGAACTCATCTTGTTACTGACATGCTCAAAAACTTGGAATGAAACCCTAAACTGATCATGTTTCTCAAATTTACTCAATAAAAAAAATATTGCATATTTTTCTCGAGATCATTGATGGCCATATTATCTTCAAAACAAATTTCAACTTTTCAAATTGATTAAAGTGTCAGAAATTCAAAAAAACGTAAATTTTTTTTAAATTCAAACTGCTCTTTAACTACTGATTTAAAATCCTAATATTTTTTTGTTTTAAAAAATCCTGACCTGCAGTACGAATAAGATATAAATCTCGAATTAATATTTTACAACAACTGATTTTATCAAATTTCTACTTACTTACCTGTAAAACAATGTTACAGTGAATATTTCAAAACAGGATTTAAAACAACCTTTATAATCTAAATTTAAGGTTTACATCTCTTGTTTGATTGAAAAATAATAAATAAACTAAACTTAACAATGAATAGCAGCAAATAGATTTAAGGATTGAAATCAAAAATACACCCTGTTTCAATTTACAGAGGAACACAGAACATCCTCACTCATATTCAACTGAAGCATACACAAACCTAATTATCAATGAAGTTTGATTTTAATTAACTTTAAACTCACCTGCAAATTCTTTTGAACAGACCACTATTCCTATTTCCTTTTGAAGTCCCTGTAGCTTAAAACTGTCTTTGAATCTGTTTTTGTATAAACTGCAGTTTCTGTAAATTCTCTGCCTTGTTGAACTTTGATTGAGTTAATAAAGAAAAATGTTTATATTTCTTTTTGCTTTTCTTAGGTATGCTCAGGTTTATATATATATATATATATATATATATATATATATATAGGAACAGTTAGTAGTATAAACTTCTGGTACAAGCTTCATCTTGTTATGTTCAGACAAGATATTTGTTTATGGAGGCTAAAAGATTTCTTGCGATTTCGATTTGAAAAAATGTTGTGCTAATTTAATGCATATGTCTTCATCTTAGTTTACACATAACTATGGTTTACTGATATTTATTTTATTTTATTATTTTTGTCTTTTCAGGTTAGCTGAGTTATGAAATGAACTAAAAATAAGATGATGTTTAAATGGAAATGGTTTGAACAGTATAGGTTATAACTAGTACAAACTTTACTTGTTTGATCATACTAGATTTGTCTTTAAATTACCAAAATTTTGAAAAGATCTTTACATTTCGGCTGGACTTTTATTTGTACTGAGAAGATTTCTTTGTAAAATTGAAATGACAAATGTGTGCTAGTATTTAATGAACATGTCTTCATATATGTTTACAAAATTATGATTTCTGATATTTATCTATTTTTGTACCAAGATATTTTGTACATGTAAATACAATTGTCTTCTTTGTATTGTGCATATGTATGTTACATAGCAACACCCTATTCTAAACTTATCCTATATGTACCTATGTAAAATTATTATAATTCTTGTTAGCATAGTTTCTTAGTATTGTTTCTATTTGTAATTTAACTTACAAACATTTAATTTATAACATATATTTGTATTTATATTTTATTTTTACATTTAATATGGGTAGAATGTTTTGTTTTAAACATTATTATCTATAGACATTTATACCAAATTGTTAACAAGATAAAGCATTCTAATTCAATTATATAAGATAAACTTTTATTGTAAATATTATTAAGAGATTTATTTTAAATTTCCAAATCAAGTCTTTCTTTTCAAAATACAAATCTAAATAAACAATGGCAAATATTTACAAAAGTCTTATCTTTTTAAATTGATATGTTCACTTTTTATGTAATTGGATTAAATATTTATTAAAATAATATGGCCAAAATCCAGGGTCGTCACAATGATTTGTAGGACCTTTCCCGATAGTGGATAGAGTAGGAAAGTTGGCATATAGAGTAGAGCTTCTAAAGAAGTTGGTGGCGGTACACGACATTTTTCATGTGTCGCACTTGCAGAAGTGCTTGCATGACACAACTACCATTGTCGAGCCAAGTTAGAGGAGGTTAAGATTGAGCGAGAGTCGCTTGTTCGCCATGCACCCACTCGTATTCTAAAGCATAGTACAAAGTGACTCTGCAATAAGAAGATTAGACTTGTCAACGTCTAATGGAGAGACAACATAGAGTACGTAGGATCCCAAGAAGAAAATCCACGCTACCTACTCGCGGCTCTTTTCTTGTACGTGTCCAATTTAATTCTCATAAGTGTAGAGTTCTTATGTATAAGACTTAGGTGGTATGTCATTTAGGTAGAGACCATTGGATGTTAGGAACGGTTGTAAACATGTCGACAGTTAGTGTTATGGATGATGGATGCTAATGAATGTATATAGATGAATTGTTCGTATTGTGCTCTTTTACACGTTAGAACAATATATTCTATAGGCGTACGCACACATTTGTACCTAGATGCATGTTATCTCTTGATTCTTGGATGCTAATGGATATGTATATAGATGATGCATATGAATTATATGGTTGCGCATATGTATAGAACTGCAAGTATATCTACTTAGGATGTTGCATACATTTGGATGCATGACATGAGCATTTTTACACAATAGAAGGTCGACTTAGTCTGTAGACCACCTACTTTTGCTTTAGTATAGGATCACGTGCATTTCACGTCGCATATTTATGTACATGTTGCATTACAAATTTTTAAAAATAATGATTGCTCGTGGATGTTGATTGAGTAAATGGTTGTAGTTAATGGTTGTTGTATGTATGAGTTGCATTTTCTCGTCCTTAGAGATTCTGAAACGAAATTCTTTTAAGGAGGAGAATGTAACATCCTGGAAATTATGTGAAATTTAGCGATAATTTAAAAGAGATTTAAAGGAAATTTAATAAGAAAATTAAATTAGGCTAAAACAAGGACTGAAAAACAATTTTTCATAGACATCCGAATTTGACTACGAATTTGCACATTGTATTCGTCGCGATTTTTCAAACAATTTTCATATATAACACTTCATAATCTGAGTTGGTATGAAGGTGTTACGGGAGTCGCAATGAAATTAAAAATTACAAACCAAAAATAAAAATTTAAAAATTTACAAGGCACTGGGTTGACCCAAGAGGGTTCTAGGTCGACCAGTAGCAGTTGACCCAGACCTAGAAACGTAAACCTGATACGGAATAAAATCGTGCGTCAACGACGTGATTCAATAGCCTAGATTCGATGCTTGCTTGAGAAGAGTTGGATAAGTGGTTAAAATGATAGCTGATATTAATCTAATGGCCCTAAACCTAACTCTAACTCTATAAATAAAATGCTAATGAAACCCTAATTCTCTAATGAAAACTAACAGTAACGACACGTGACTAAATTTTCTACTGTAAACCCTAATTCTCCTCAAAACCCTAAGTTTCTTAAATCAAAATCAAACCCTTATTAATCTGAGAGGCAATAGCAAGCAATTAAAAAAGGACAAAGACAAACTAGGGAAGGAGCTATTGACTAGAGGCCAAAGTCTCAAAATCTAGAGCTTAGGCTGGAGGTGAGTGAGCACAAATTTGATAATTTGATTAATTAATTAAATATGAACTACTATAATCGATCTAAAATGTTAGAACCCTAATTTAATATGTTAAACCCTAATTGAATATGTTAGGAACCCTAGAATTGAATTTGTTAATTTAAATTTGAATTGTCTAAACACTAATTTGACCCTTAAAACCCTAAAGATCAACTTACAACAAACGGATAATTTAATTAGTTAATTAGACACATTTAATGTCAAATTTGCATCCCTAATTCACATACCCTAGAATTGATTGGAATTAGAAAATTAATTAACCGAAAATTAGGATTACGCTGGAATTATTAATAGTTGGAATTAACGAAATTAAATAAAAATTTATCGACGTCTAAAAATCGAACAACCCTAAAAATTTATACGCGACCGGTTGACCAGGATACCCTAGCGATCGACCGGTAGCAGTCGGCCTGGGGCATCTCTGGGTCGACTGTTCGACGTCAAAAATGCAAATCCTAAACCTCAGCCTGAGGCCCAAGTTTAAAATAACTTTTTTTATATAATTTAGTATGAAAATTATATAAATGAAAATTGATTGCTTGAGCCTATTTCTAAGCTAAGTAGACACACTAGAGATGGTAGGGTCATAAATTACCTATCAAAAGAATTGTGCGACCGTAAATCCCCTATCAAAGGACTATAAGTCATCGTGGTTTGGGTAACAGTGAATACCCAAATGAGAGATAAGAGTTGACTAGAACGATGAATTTCACAGACACCCAAGGGCATTCCATCGTGGTGGCGCGCAACACTTACGAAGATACCAAGTAACTGAGTCCGATCTTAACAGGGGTTCTTATACCCACGGTTCTGGCGCAACATGGTACGGGTGGGTGCCGAATGATAAGTGGCTACTCTAAGAGACGTTTGGCACTACGATCGAGCGGTGGAGAATGGGTGCGTATCATGAGTTGCATTATTGGTTTGCAGTACGAATATGCGTTTCAGGTACTCCTCTCGTGTGTGGTAACGATGGGTATTTTTGGACAATTCAAAGGATGTTGGCCGATTGTTGGTGTAAGGTTAGAATTGTAGTTCAACCCATTGTGTCAGATAAAAATATTTAGGTATTAGACTTTAGGAATTCACAAACACTTGTTACACACCCTACATCATTTAGAGTTGTTTTAAAGTTAATTTCATTTAATCACCACTTATCAAACTTATTCTCATTCACCAGACTTTATGTCCGACACATTCATGTTCCATCTTTTTTCCTCCACTAGGGATCGACAGGGCAGTAGGTGATTTACTCATTTTGGATACTTAGAGAGAGTCGTGCTTTTCTTAAAGTCTGCTTTTTATCACATTTTCTCTTCATGTATTATTTTATCATATCAATACCGTTATTTTCTTATATCAAACTATGAGGGATATTTTGCTATGTACTCTGATTTGGATCACTTATATTTTTTTTAGACTATTATTTGATATTTCCCAAGACTAATAGTTTTTGTGATATTTACACGTCTTATTTCTTCCGCTGTGATACATATTGGATAGTTAGTTTACCTTTCTAATGTGATGCGGATTTGATAGTTAGTTTATCTTAGATTATATCTGTTTAATCTTAGTCTCAAAGATGCTAAAGTTTTAAAAACCCCGATGATCAGCATTTCTTGGTACGACGGCATTTGTAGCGTGTCGGGAGGTGTGGGTTGTCACACAAACACCTTATCATCTTAGAGCTTTTGGCTTAGGCATACGCCTTTGGCTGAATCTTTGTTCTCAAGATACTACTTCCGAAACTTGCTTTTGGAAATTTGGGGTGTTAGTTTGTGATCAAAAATCATGCTAGCAGCTACTTTGCTACAATAATTGGAATATAATAGCATCTCGAATAGTGGTAGCAAGTGAGTAAAATGCTACTTTATTTTTTACCAGATAGCTAAATTCAACTATTTGGTAGTTTTCACTTGTTGGAATTTCTGAATCTTAAATAAGTCATAATTTTGTTTCTTTCCCCAAACTTAATGGGAGTGAGTATCATTCAACCAATACAATTCAGCTATATGGTAGTTTTCACTTGCTACACGTTTCAGAAATATTCAAGATGTTTATAATTACTATATATTTATTCAATTAATGTATTCAACTTTATGTCTATGAATTCCATATCAAATAAATGGACAGTGAAATTATTTTGTTTTCTTTTTTCTTTTTTCGTGTCATGTACTGTTACTTCATTCCCTACTGGGTAGATATGAGTACCAAAAATGCCATATATACACACACACATACACACACCCCTTCTAATGGTACCTCTAATGGTCAGGATGCTCTTAAGCAATATGAGTACTTTTGACGTGAGATGGTACTAAAACACAATACACATACATCTGTGTTTTCCGAAGGGAAAAAAAGAAGTTTAAACATCTACTTACGTGCTTAAAGTGGCTTTTGGTTTATGGTCCAAAAGCAAAGGCCAACCTCCATTTCACAAAACATGCAGTGTCGCCATTATCGATATTCGAGACTTCTCTTTAAAGCTAAACAAAGATGAAGGAACTTAGTTATAGAATGACCATTTAAAAGCCATATTTAATGCACTAAGCAATGAAAATATTGTATTTGCTTGATTTTATGTTGCTGATGCTAAATTTTCAAAAAACCTTTGTGTACGCTCAACTTACAAGGGTCGTGACATTTCAACTAATTACAACTAGATGCAAAATCTGATTATCAACCCTGTAAATTATCCTTCATTTTAATGTCAAAAACTTCAATACTATTTCGTCACAATGGAAAAAGAGTCATGATGGCTTAAAAATAAAATCTAAAATTAATAAGTGCACCAAAAATTAAATGGACAGGCAATGAAAGGGAAAATAACTGCAGGTTAAGTGGGGCTACGGAGAACATGAGAAAAGGTGCAATGCACAGCCTTTGACCCATTGAATTTGGCACAGAAAAATATTCTTATCTTCAATGAATTACTTTTAAGGTGGCAGGCATTATTCCATGCATGTAGGTTTATGTGGAAGCTATTAACTATGGCTGGTAGAGCACTTTGAAGAACACATGAAACTTTTTACTAAACCAGTCCAAGACACATATTAGCTACATTTTTTAAATTCAGTCAAAAATATTTCTGCCCTGTGCTACGATCTTCTACAAAAATAGAAAAAAAAAAAAAAAAAAAAAAAATCATATTTGTGAACAGTTTAAAACAGAGTTTTAACATGGATCCATCAATGATTTCTTCTTTGTAAGTATTAATATATATAAAATGACCAGTACAATCACTTTGTATGAATCCACCAACAATCCTGTCTTCTATGGGAAAAAAAGTGAAGGAACAATTTGATGATGGACGTGTGAAAGTCCAAGTGACCCAGTAATCATATGCGATATGAACAAACTCTGAGATACTTGGCCTACCCAATACATTAAAAAAGAAAACAGTATTTCTTTAAAGTAAGCAAAAATTCCACATGTTATAATTCAAATTGACGCTTATCTAGTAGCCATAAATGTTGTTTAGCTTAATTTTATGGATGATTGATTCGTTCATGTAGTCGCAAATAAAGGCAGACCAGGAAATTCTCTCTTACTCGGACCACCTTAGCAAATATCTGAGTTTCCAGTATTAAAAAAAAAAAAAAAAAAAAAAAAAAAAAAAAAATCATTCAACAACTAATGAATTCCGTATGCCAGAATCACGTTTATTGATGTTATTCTATGATTACGATAAAGACAGCAGAAGACATGATTATTCTTAGCGAAACTTTGTCATGTGTTTCACAAAGAAATAAGGGCTCATTTGAATCAAATTAAATAAGTTACTTTTTTACTTGTTAAAAAACGAATTGATTTTGGCCTTTAACTTGCCAAATTATTTTATCTTGCATCCCACAATTGACATCAACCCACAGTTTGTTGCATATTCCTAGTTCTCCATCATAACTGTAAAATTCAAGGCTGATAAAAACCAAAACAGAATATAGAAAACCAAGAGTGATTAGATCTTAAAGACTGATTGTAATAAAAACACACACGATATTATATGTATATGTATATACGTATATATGTACGTGTATACGTATATATGTATGTGTATATATAATCAATTTAAAATATCATTAAACAAGATTTATATGCTATGTATATTTTTTACTACAAAGATTTATTTTATCATTTTGCAAAAATTCGTTAAATGTAATGTCATATGCGTAAAATTTCAAGCACAAAGATCATCTTAAAAACCAGAATGCAAACTAATGTAAGATATTACTCATAAATTAGGATTATATGCATACAATTTCAAGTACAAAAGTCATTTTAGAAGCCAAAATTCAAATTAATAAAAGAATATGGTATAATACGTTTGTATAATTTGCTTTGTGAGACAAATACGATATATGAAAGAAATGATCTAATAAATAGTCAAAGAAGTGAATATTTCATCTTTATTCAATTATCACAATTTTTCAATATATATATAGAGCTTTCCACTAAATTTATTTAAAATGAAAATTACTTCATTTATATTAAATAGTGTTTGTGGTAAAAAATACAAAATGTATGTATCGTTGTTATTATTATTTAAAATAAGACACAGGTACAACCACCTGATGATCTTATACAATTAAGTGCTTAATCATTTGTTTATAAAAATTATCTTTCATGTTAAAAGTGTATAGCCATTGTTTAATAGTTAAATTTTCAGTTTTCAACATATAACTAATTATATATTTTTTTAAAGATGAAATTAACAAGATAAGATATTCATGATATTATGCCTAATGTGTCCTTATTTTGATATATTTGGATTTTTTTTGTTTTTACTCCGATATATTTATTTTGTTTATTATCGTTTCATGATTTTAATAGTAATCTAGTATATCTTTATCATACAAAAAACAAAAATATGATTAAAATCTTACATCAATTTGTCCAAATGCAAAAATATGAAGGTTTTATCATATCGTCATATGAACAAATATATAACATATTCGAACATAAATTTTGGATCGTGCATACATGGTCAATTCTATATCACGAAATTAAACAATAAAGTAACGTTCGGTAAAAGGAAAAAAAAGGCATGCATTTTTGGATAAATGGGAAAAAATAAAATAAAATTGTTAATAAGAAATCTTGTCAACACCACAAAGCAAGATTAGAAGTGTGAATGACCCCTTCGAAACAATAACTAGACAGATCTGGTACACAAGCAGGCGGTTGAATAGCAGAAAATGATGGAGGGCTCATAATTGATCGCACGACATTTGCTCAATAATGCTTGGAGAATTGGATACAACAACATGAGACATAAAGTCGTCCTTCGAAGGAACCATTCTGGTTTGATCAGTTGCAGAAGGTAAGTCGTTCATAGAAGAAGTGTGATCAAAGGTAGGACCCTCTAAACCCTTGCCTGCACCAACAAATTTACCTTCTTTGGAGGAAGAGGAGACTGGACATCAGCAATTTTGGCTTTCTTGGGAGCATGGCCTGCGGCAGTCACTCCGCTTAAATTTCTTTTAGCCATCATTCTTGACCTACCAATGGCTTGAGTCAACGCTAGAGCACCAAATTCTGAAGATAAAGGGGTGGATCACTTGCAGTTGATTCAGTCGGAGGAGCTGTTGTTAAAATCAAAGAGCATATCCGGACAAATTGGGGACAAAGCTGAAATTTTTTTAGGGTCACACAAAGCTAAGAAACATTTACTTTTTTGAAGTATGCTGGACAAAAGGAGGTTGTTCAAGAATCCTCTGTCCTTCTGGTATGAGGGAACGTTTTTGGAGGTTGCTAGAAGTCGGCAAAGTAATCCTATTCCCAATGCGGTTTGAGGCTGCGGCCAATAACTTTACAATTCTCTTGCCTTCATCATCGAGATCCTTAGGAGCATCAAGATCCTTAGAAGTAGAGCCTAATAAGAAAATGTTATTCAGCAAAAGAAAACAAGTTAATAGAAATAATGGTAATGATCTACTTACGTTGATAAAAAAGCTCCACTAACATTCGAGAAGCATTTGATGTAGAAGAACCGCATTTTCCAATCCTTAAACTTATTTATTCCCTCTAAAACCAACTTTTTGAGAGGATTAGCCTGAAAAATCTAGCTATTCAAATTACTAAGTTTGACGAGGTGCACGTAATAGTTAAGAACTTCAGCTCTTAGAGAAGGAATTTTGACTCTAAGGTCGAGTTCCAAGGAGATAAAGTATGTGTATACATTGGGTGATAATTGGATTGGAGCTATGCCAAGATGATTTAGAAATCTCAACAAGAACTCCAGAGATGGAATAAAACCTCCACGCCAAATATGGATGCGGTGTAAGCAAAGTATCTCTCAAGAGGATTTTTGAATGATGTCATTATCGCCAGGAGGGATAGCTTCAACTTCTGTAATTCCAAATCATTGAGGATCTCATCTACTTCATCTTCAGAAGTTATAAGAGAGTGTCTTGAAACCGCTTCAACCTTTTTTAAAGAAGATTCTAATTCAGGAACAATGTCCTTTTCAGATCTCTAGAAGTTCTTATAATGCCCACGATCCTGTCAGGTGATATAATTTCATCAAAGTTATGATTTATTCCATTACTAACACCTTTCGAAGGTGTCGGAAGCCTATTACAATGAGTCATCAAAGTCATGATTTATTCCATTACTGACACCTTTTGAAGGTGTCGGAAGCTTATTACAACGAATCAAATACCTGTCGTGGCATTTGGTTACATTCCTTCGAAATGGGGTCAAAGTTAATTAGAACTGTGTGAATCAATAAGCTTTCGACAGTGTCAAAACCAATATCAACATCACTCATTTAATGGCATTCATGCACCTGGACTTACCCTTCGACAACGTTGAAGCCTATAGATTTTACTCTATTTATAATAAGTGTAGTTGTCCACACAATATCAATTTGAAAATACACACCGTTGAAACGCCATACACCAATTAAGTCGAAAGACTTGAAACAAAGTGGCATTGACACTGATGAAATGATATTGAGACGTTTCGACAATGTTTATGTTGGAAAAGTGAAAATAGCTTCCCAATTAACTACTATGGGTTCCGAATAAATCGAAAGAGCATAACGGAATTTTGAAACCGTCAACACCAAATTGAAATAATAACAAACAGATGTGATTATCCCAATTTTGAGGTTTCGACTAAGTTGAAAGGTTGACTAAGGGTTTCGACGATAACTGAAAGTGTATTATTCTTAATTTAATTAACAGTAAGGGATATTAATTTTTTACTTTTAGTGCCCTTCAAGGTAAATTAAAATTGGACATAATAGGTGTCGAGCTTGAATCTGCATACAACAGCCGCAAATAACCGAAAGTTTGGCAAATTCAAGTTCGAAACCTAGTTGGTGCCATAGATTAGTCAAAATCAACATAGAGATTGAGTTTGGAATCATCTTACATAAACGACAAACTTGAATCAATTTCGAAATTTAAAACAGTAACATGAAATTAAACCCTTAAAATTTGAAATCAAAATTGAACACGAAAAATCGATTTTTAATATAGAACAATGGATACTCACCTTAGATTTGAACTTACATGTGACGCCCCACCTCTATACCCACGCTAGCCAAGAACACTACGGTGTAGTGCTGTCAACTAGCACGGAGAATAAGGCTGTTGAGGAGCGACCATCCATGTGATTGCTTATCACACGGTGACTATAAATAATCTTCGAAAACAAACATAGAAATTAGCATAACACAAATCAGTCACAGACATCCATATCACAAAGGCGGAAGAAGATATGAATATATAACTAACACATGAAAGTGTACATCAGAGTAGTGGTCAAAAAGATCCACAATAATACAAAAGAATAGCAACACGTGCTATACAAAAGAATACATCTATGGGTCTATATCTCAAGTGTAAACGACAAAAACTGCTAATCTAAATGGTCAGCCAAAAGTCAGAGTAGTAAATCCCTAGGAGAGAAGTCAAGCAGAAGCACCTGTAACATCTCGGTCTGACCCGAGTATTATTTATAAGAAAATAATAAACGGATCAGTCTAGCTATAAATATCAGGTAACATGATATAAAACAATAGATATGGCAAGAACATATAGTAACCATAAAGACATACTATGATAAGCATGTAAATGAAGATCATCAAGAGATCAAACAATATCAAAAGAATCTTCTAAAAGATCCAAATTCACCTAAAAAAAGGTGATGACACACAAATTCACCAAAACATAAAAGCTGGAAAATCATAACAATGAAAGTCATGAAAATAGGTGAAGCACAAATTCCAAAAGACTACACAAGAAATCCAGAAATCACAATATAGGAGCATGAAAACTCACAAAATGAGAGCATGAAAACTCACCTACACGTGTAACACAAAGCGAGACGCTATCTCATGGTTGCAAGCCATTAATTTTGACACACGAATGGCCCGAAGACCGTGGGGCGCTACCCCAATATGTGATGGCGAAACATCATACAAATGCGATGGCGAAACATCACAAGAGCGGGGTCTAGTCTCCCTCGCAGACAAAGAGACATCGCACAGTTGCTAGTTTAAAACACAAAAATGATCGTCTTGATCATCAAGTAGTGTCAATCTCACCAAGCCAGTAAATATACGAGTTTAGCTTCATGTCCCATAACCACTTGCTTAACTTAAATATTTACGAACAAACTGTAGATCTTCACTAGAAAATTGTCACAAAAGGTTCAATCGAACAAGTCCAAGAATTAACCGATGAAGCAAACGCCAGCGTTTCATACCACTTGTTTTACTAAGTCGTTTAATTAGATTTCTCATCCGAGTGAGGTAAAGGTTTGTATACACTAATAGATTGGAAAACGGTTTAGGAAAAGAGCTTTGTATTAAAATAGTGTTGAAATCGTTTTGATGAAAGAGTTTTGATATTTACTACTAGTATTGAAACCTTCATATTTCTAAAGTTGTTATCCTGCCTTTTAAGCAAGGCCGTGATACCATAAAATCGACCGAGAAGCCAAAGATAGTTTGTCTCGAAGAATGGTCAACTCAGCATCTCAACAGAGCAAGTTCTGTTGAATGTTTTTCAAATAAGATCCCCTACGGAGGGGGGTCCAGGGAGCGGCAACCACCCCCCCCCCCCCCCCAGCAAAGGTGGGGGTGCAGGGGGCAACGCCCCGGCTATGGGGTTCGACCTGCCCGGTCAGGCCGGCGGGGTGCGGGGCAGCACCCCGTCCAAAACGGTACGACCTAGTAAAGACCTAAGGGAGGATAGGATCGAGCGACCTAATGGTTGCGACCTAGAGGTCAAGCGACCTAGTGCGGCCGAGCTAAGGAGAGGTGCGACTCAACCAGGTGAGCGACCTAATAGAGGCGAGCGACTTAAGAGACTCGCGACCTAACAAAAGCACAGGCCAAGCGACCTAACATTTTAAGGCCGAACGACCTAATTAAACTCGCGACCTAACAGGTGCACAGGTCGAGCGACCTAAAGGGTTGCGACCTAGGTGGTGAGCGACCTAAGGTCTCAACATGATCATGCGACCCAACGAGATATGAGGTCTAACGACCTAACGGTATAAAGGTCTAACGACCTAACTATATAAAGGTCTAACGACCTAAGGACTCAAGCAAGAACGACCCAAGGCTAAGCGACCTAAGGGTTAACATGCGAGCGACACAACGTAGAACGACCCAATAGGGGATGAGCTATCTGCCGAACGACCTATGGGTATGAACGACCTAAGGTCTTATGAACGACCTAACCACAACACAAGGCCCAACGACCTACGACTTTTCGACCTACGACCTAGCGACTTAAGGGCGACGAAATATGCAGGCCGTGTGACCTAAGTGCAGGAAATCTCTAAAAACACTAAAAATTGGAGTTTTTCGCCAATCCAATTCAAACCAAATGCAAATGAACATGCTAAAGTAATAGGAAATCGTTCCCAAACATTCATGATAGTTATAGACAAGAATGTGAGATAAAAATCTCACATTTTCACCAAATTATGAAGGTAAAGCTTGAAGGTGAATGGAGAAGCAACTACAAGCTTGAATCCAATGCTTTTTTCTTGAATTTGGAGTTGAATGATGGAGTTGGAGTTGAAACCTAGGCTTGGAGTTTCTAATTTCCCTTTCAACTCACCATTAATGTTAAAGTTTGTGTTTGGTAGGAATTTATGAAGAGTGAGGAGAAGGAGAGAAGTGGGTTTGAGTTATAATGGCTAATCTAACCCAAAGTCCAAAGCGGGAAAAGTAAGTGAAATTCCACTAACTCCAAACCCATCAATGTTTATACTTAAAAAAAAGTTGTAAACGGCATTTCGAACTCAATGTAAGTGGTCTCGAGTCCTAATTTGACCGTTTGCAAAAAGTAGTTTTTCTTACCAATATCCGATTAACGACAAAATATTTAAATAAAATATTTAAATATAAAATCGATAAATATGTGAGTTGTTACATTACATCTCCTGAAATTATGAATTTAATGAGAAACTGCAATATTTGATTCTTGCTTCAAAAATTTTAATTGCAGGTAAATGAAAAGAGGAAAGAAGAAACGTAATTTATAAGCAAGGTAGATGCAAGAAAAACTATTTGATCAAATTTAAATAAACGACCAAGATTCATTTAGGAATATCAAAAGGCGGGAAAGCTTTGTGTCGAAATAATGATGGTTGTCAAAACAGTTGACTTGAAAAGTCAAAAGCATCCCTTTGCTGGGGTAAATGTTATCATCAAAAATCACTTCAACCCTAACGAAGCCAAAAAGATTACAAATAAGAGCATCACGAGAAACTATAGTGATAGCAAGGCCTTTCGAAAGAGTCGAAAGGATTCTTTTACAAATATTAAATGAAATATAAACTTCCAAAGAGGTCGAAAAAGGACAAGATTGCCCTTCCGCTTCAGTTGATCCCTTCCGAAACAGTCGGTTCTGTATGCATAAAGGGGTTTCGCATGTGTTAGAAATGCCTTTCGAATCATCAAAAGAAAGGTTCTGCATTAATTAAGTTGATTACTTTCGAAAGCCACCTTCCGCAACCAACTTCTGTCCACCAAGAAACCTCCTTCTTTATAATTGACCTTTCGCAATGATCCATCCGCCATCATTAAATCCTTTCAAAACCATCTAAATGTCCTTCCTCACTCATTTAATTAGCAACATATCATGTTGGCACCAGATCTTAACAACAATGAAGAAGTCTTCTACTATGCTATAAACCTTTCAAACCAAGAAAATACTCTTTCGACGGTATCGAAAGCCTCCAAAAAATTCATATAAATGGAGTACAAACCGATTCGATACCCAATGATGGAAGGAAGATTCAAGTGTTTCGAAAGCTTAAACAAATAAAGCATCGTCACCTTTTGCAAGCACTAGATGTATACCATTCGAACACATTTGAACATCCTTTCTTGCTTACCCAACACATCAACAACAAGATAAGAGTCGCTCCTATACCTTTCGATGGAGTCGAAAACACCCAAGTCTCATTCGAAAGCAATGTTAGAGACACTTTGAATTCAACGGCGGCGGAAGGTCATCAAACATCCTTTCGACTAAGTCGAAATGACTGATGTGAAAGGGTCCAATCTGCGTCTATAAATAAGACCCTAGGGGTGTTGTTTAAAGGATTCGAATTCATTCTTTCTACGCTTATCATTTTCTTGAGTTTGTAAACCATAATTTCTAAATCAAATTGGGGGTTTCACTTTTTTGTAATACTTAAGCCCTTGTATTCATGAAAATTGTCAGCAAAAGTAAATACATGGTGTTTTCGAATTCATATAGTTTGATTTCTTGCCTGCATATGGTTTCGGCTATGAAGTACATACATCAATGCTTATCGAAGAGGTTCCTTTCAAAGAAGTAGGACCCTTCCAACTCGGTCAAAATCCTTTAGACCCCATAGGTCACAATCTTAGATTACCTCAACCGATTAGAAAGTGATTTTGAAGGGGTCATTCACACTTCTAATCTTGCTTTGGAGTGTTAACAAGATTTCTTCTTAACAAAAATAAATGACAAAAAAAAGACAACATTTTTGCACCATGCATTAATACATCATTCCGAGTGTCTTCTCATATATGTAGTATGTACCACCAAAAGGTAAATGGTACAACCACCGCACCGCACCACGTCATGGTCTATCTTTCATAATAATGGATAAGATTTAACTCATTTGGTTTTACTAGTGAGCATATTTATATTGGGGTGTTTTGCATTGTATGTAAGTAGTTGACGTATATTGAAAAAGAATTACATGTCGTGAAAAATAATGAAAATGATGATTTTGGTCATATGTAACGGCAAGGGATTCCTTTTCTTCAAAAGTATTGATCAAACTCTATGCTGCTACCACTACAGGATCACTTAATTCACTGATCTCATAATTACGATCACATGGCAACCGCTAAAGGAAACACCTAAGCAAGCAAACTTCAACATATGGACAACTCCTCACTATAGTTGAATTGCAACGCTGGAGTTGGGATCTTTGGGCCCAATTTGGACATGGTTCAATGTACTGAATTGCTCTATCTTTCATTTGACAATTGATATTAATCTAGGAGTTTACATATAGATGCCTAGTTCTCCATCATATTGTAAGAAATCAAGCCTAAGAAAATCAAACAAAGTAGCAGCCATTTGACAAATACTTTGTTTGTACCTCTTCAAAAGAAGTTTTGGATAGTAATTTTTTGGTTGAAAAGTAAAAAGGTAAAAACACTGGGATATAATTCGACCAAGTAATTTAATTTTGATGTTTGGAACTTATAAATAATGAATGTACAACAACTTACATAATTGGATATATCCATGTAAAAGGATGATGAAGATATTAAATAGTGATATTTTTCTTGTAAATTGTCTAAAACAACAAAGCTATCTGAATCATTTACTTAGTAAAAATTACTAATGAAATTCAGTCATAAGTTATAAACAACAAACAGTTGCTTCTCCAATTTCAATTTATAAGCTAAATATGCTACCTCCTTATAAGGATTTTCCAAACACCGAAGCCCGAATAAGCTATTTATAAGTAGTTTCGATTACTTGTAAGAAATTGCCAAAACGCTTTTAATCTCAAAGGTAATGTTATACACATTCACATTGTGTTTTCATAGTTCAGGTTCATAATGATTATAATAATTTTATGAGTTGATCAGGTGCCCTGTTATCTCTTATTAAACTGAAAGTACTAAATGTTGTTCGGTTGAAGATGTACTGACGTCGATCAAATTTGATTGAATCTCACTGAAATTGTGTCTCTCTATTACTGTTTTATTGCTTGTGATTGTTTGGATTTACTGTTGTGTGATGGAATTGAGTTTCATAGTTGTTGTTGGTAGTCAATATATAAATCCAGATCCATTGGATTTGCAATTGTGGAATCGATGAGAAAGTACATTTCTGGAGGAGCAACATACTTCTTCTTAATTGTACTGCCTGAAAATGGTCTTGATTATGTTAAAAGCTAAAGCATCTGTCATGCTATAGGTTTATTACAGCTCACAAGATGCCATGTCACATGTAGCTACGTTAAAAAGGTTTGCACAACTGAAGTACAATGACCAACTTACCGAAATGTGCAAAAGGGTTGTATGTTTTATTTTTTTCTTTAAATCTCACAGAAAGCAAGAAGGCTATCTGTAATGTATAAAATAGAATCCAGCAAATATTAGCATCTATGTTTATATAATCACACACCCTTTTGATTGGAGCACACTCTCTGGTCCAAATATCATATTTTTGGTACCAACTGAGAGAGCAAAATTCAGAGTGGATGTTATGCTGATGCATCTGGGCTCGGTTATTGCATCTGAAACTCGATGACAAATTGTTATAGGCAAAACGTACCTCTCCACAATGTAACAAACTTGTTTAATAAATATCCTTAATAAGGCAATATGTTATTCTAGGCTATCATGGAAAGATTTTCGGGCTAATTTAATCCATTATGCAGTACAAGTAACTAACAAGGAGAGAATAATTCAGCCTATTTATTTTTTAGACATTGCATTATTACAATGTGTATCTCGTATCTGGAAGTGGCACAGAACTAGATTCAAAAGAGCTACATTTGATTTTTGCTATTTTCCTAGTACAGTTTTGGATCCATAAATACATATGCATGCACATGCGCGCGCACGTGTTTTTGTTTGCCACTTGAAAAGCAAGTAAATGGAAAAATTATATAAGTTGATACTAAGAGCTAAGTTGATAATTATTGGTGTGATCTGCAAGACACAGAAATGCCATGAAAAAACATTCCATTTATAAAGTACATACCTGATACCACAGACACATAAAAGCTAGTTCCTTCACTCTAAAAAAACATGCTTCATAGTCACATTCTACTTATACACACCATATTAGCGATCTAATTTGGAGCATGACGATATTGAAGTTTGTTTGTGTGAGTGCTCCCAGTTTTTCCCATCGAAGCCGCGTATCTCAACATGCTCAAGGGTACCAGAATCAACACATTTGACAGTCACCGCAACTCCATCGGGGTTGGACCTTGGAATATAAAAGGAAGATATGCCACATACCTTGCAGAAAGTATGCTTTGCAGTGTGTGTGCCAAATGTATATGTGGTGATAAATTGCTCAGAATCTCCTATAAGCTTGAATTTGGATTGTGGGACTATGAAGTGAATGTTACCTCTCATCGAGCAATCAGAACAGTTGCAATTCCATGCTATCACTGTTGCTGGTGCTTCTACTTGCCACCTAATGCGCCTACAGTGGCATCCACCTCTATGAGTGATGTCATTCATTTCCTTGAAACCTAAAGAAAACAGCAATGCAATATGCCAATTTCCATTTCTAAGTGCATTTCTCATGAGACGTAATTAACAATACTCAGACTTTTTATCTATTTGCCATGAAAACGGCATATCGCTTATTTATAATCACTTGCTATATTGTTCATTTACAATCAGAAGTTTTGTGCTCGTTACTTGTCCATATTAGAACCTCAGGAAGCATTACAAAGTCATAAAACTCTCCATGTTCAGTGTTCTCGCATTTATTAAGCAGGAAACATTTTGTCTAAGTGCGTATCAAAAGCACCATCAAATTTTAATTCAAAAGCTCTCTGTACGCTAAAAGGAGTTTTGAATAGTAATTTACAAGAAGTTTTGAGCGAATAGTAATTGGTTAAAGTGTTTGGATAAATAAGTTAAATTTATGGTTAAACTTAGTTGTAAAATTTATAATAAGTCATAAGCAAGTATCTGTAGCTCATGACTTATCAACCTATTTGCTCATTTTAAATCAAAATTTTAAGTGGTTGACAAACCCTTCAAACTGTAAAGGTGACTTATTAGCTATTTTGCTACTTATTAGCTATTTTGCTACTTATGATCCTTGCCAAACACCCATGTCATCTATTTTTTGTATCGAAACCACAGTTTTCGTTGACATATAAATTCAAATAGCTTGCACGCACAGATTAGACGCAGGTAAATTAAATTTAGGAGCGATTTTTGTTTCTTAGCACGCTTGATCCAATATAAAACAATTAGATTAAAAAATACGACAAATGAAATCAATAATGATGGTAAAAACTCAATTACATATGAAAACTGAGTACAGCCAAGAAAAATACGTATTTAAAAGAGAATATACCTTGATTGCAGCCAGATTGATCTCAGATTTTAGAATTTGAGCACAGCGGAGGGACCTTTTTGTTAAAAATAGGCATGGGACTCCAAAGTGGTATGTTTTCATTTTTTTTCAGAGGGTGCTCTAAACAATTTGCGCTCCAACACCCCCTCATTAAAAGAATTTTATTGTTTCGATAAGATCGCGGGTTTTCCAAAACAATGATCGAATTTTTTAACATTTTTCCACCATTGTAAAACGTTTTATTTGAATGGAGTCCACGTAAACAGTTTTTTTCTTAGGTGAAGACCCCTTAGAATTATATATAAATTTTGAATTGTCAAAAATGTCATTTATCAAATTATTTAATTACCTATGAATGTTAGAACATTAGTCTTTACGGCCCCCACCAAACTCATCAGTACGCAGACTATGTTCTAATCACGTTCTCATTTCATTCTCAACCGTCTTACAAGAAGGAAAGCAAACTCTAATGGTAACTGTGTCATCTTGGCCAATTATTCACATTTCTTCCATTACCAATGGTAATTATGTCACCTTGATTTATCAATTTAATTTAGTTCGAACCCTAATTTGTTTTAAATCAAAATCATAATCTTTTTCTTATATAATTTTCAAATAAAGTTGTAGGGCTTCAGTTAAGTTTTGAGTGAACTTTCAACCATAAGTTGATGAAGAAGAAGCGATGACTAACAAAGATGAGTTGGAAGACAGAGGGCTTCGTTCAGATAAGTGAAGAATTGAGAGAATAAACTAGGTACTATTCTTCATATATTTTGGACTAACATTTCCTTATTTTCTACATTGTAGTAAAGTTTTATTTCAAAAATTATTGGGAAATTTCTTTTGGTTGAGTAGAATCATGATTTAGATGTTTGTTGGACTTGCCTGAACTTCATAGTGATGCTAATTGAAATTATTTATCCCGTCGAGCGATATTTTTTCCTTTTTGTTGTTAATGGTTTGCTAATACTGTATGTTTCAGATTTAAATATTAACATATGCAAAGTAAAATGTGAAAACTAACTGCTTAGTTTCTTTAATGTTTCTGACATATTTGAATTTTTACAATTGCTTGACTTGGTACTCTCCCAAACTACCACAAAATTATCAATCGACACTGGGTTCACTTAGGAGCTCACTTTGGTCACATCGTATTTGTTATCTACCTAAGATAAGTGCATATTGGCTAGGGTCACATTGAAGTTTAGGGTTTGGATTATTAATGAGCTAATAGACTATTGGGTTGGGCCTTTAATTAAGCAATCACTTCATATATTTTTTTGCTTTAAATTAAAAATCACCCAGAGCCATAGAGGCCAGGTTAAAAATAATATTCGTCGGTCATGTTTATGTGTATTCCTACTTACCAACATATCAATATTTCACAGCATATTAACTTTAGTAGGAATAAATGGTAATATGATGGGACGATGGTAGGCTCAAAGTTGCAACTCTACTGTGGTAATGTACTTACCTCTTTAAGTTTCAAACAAGAACCAACGAGTCAAAACTAATCATGTTCGCATTTTATGATAATAATGGGGCTATCGGTTGGTTTAACGGACATATATATGCATTATACCAAACGTTAAGGAAACTTCTAATTGACAATCTTAGAAAACATTAATCTTTTAGGGATAATATTCAAAACATATGCACATCTGAATAAAACTAGTTTATATATGTGTGTGTGTGTTATAAATTTAAAGTAGAATTTCATAAAAATAGAAAAGACAAATGACGAAGAGGCTGATGTTATCTTGGAAAATGGAACACAACCATGCTTTCCTCTTCCTATTATTTTTTCTCTCCTCTATATCAATTGCTACTTTTGACAAAGGTTCATTATTCTTCTAAACACTTTACGTAATTATTTAATTATAATTTTTGTAATATTCAGCCTTTATTTTTGAAATAAAGCGTTTAATTAGTGTACAGGTCATTAGTGATGTGTAGTTAACTAGATCATATTTATGTTAGTGTTAAAATTGAGCTGAGTGTATAGAATATCTTCTTTTTAACGTATTTGTAAAGTTTTTCGTGTGTGTATTTGTGCTAATAAAGTTTCTAGAAAAACTTTCATATTTTTTTTGACAACGTCAACCGGCTTTTATAATGGACCGTCCACTTTTATTACAATAAATGTAATAAAAACATGAAAGATACAGGAGTTAGGCAGATTGTGACGAACCAAATTTTTTGGATGTTTGAAATTGGAATATTTAATTGATTTTAAATATTTAAAAGTTAATTTTTAATTTGAATTCAAATATTATTACTATTATTATTTAGCAATTAAGTTATTGGATTTAATAAACTGAAATTTGATAAATTATTGAATCTTCAGTTTTAACCCTGTTAAAAATAATTTGAAGGCTTGTAAAATTTATATTGATAGTACTGAAGATAGTAAAGGTGTTAAATTGAATTTGGAAGTGTTTTGTTATGTTTTGAAAATATATCGTTTAAATTGATATTTAAAAATAGCCTTTCGAGGCACGGTTTCGAAATTCGACGAAACCAGTTCCATTGGATCCGTAATATTATATTATTATCGGATTTCAATTTTTGTAGTGTTTGGAGGGATCATTTGGCCGTACGATAAGTAAACGCGCTGAAAATTAAATCAAAATTTAATATAATAACTAGGTTCAAAAAGCTATCTTCTCCATACGATCGAATTAGGACTCGAAATCTGTTCCATTGCGTTCGAAATAGGCGTATAACATTCTAAACGCCTAGCGGCACGTCTCGATACGATGTCAAGATTTTAAGCTGCGAATTCAAGACAATTTAAATTTAAATATAATATATTTTGAGTGGTCAAATTCATCTTAACATCAGCCTACTTTCTTTCACATCAAAACTTTTTCACCTCGTTTCAGAAGCACTGTAGCTTCCCTTCTCCAACACGCCTCCCTCGACTTTATATCACGTAGCCTTTTTTTCCTTAGTTAAAAAAATCGAGCCGATTCAAAAATCGATAACACGAAACCGAAACCCAAATAAAAAAATAGAGCCAATCTTCCTTATCTGAACATCCACTGACCTATAAATCCCGAGACAAACCCCTAAATTCTTGTTTCTACACTCCTTTCACTTTGATATTCGAATTGGAGGTCGCGGCGTCATCCTTTGGTGATCGACATGGCAGTGCTCAGCTAGGGTTTCGAGCTCGCAAGCGCGAGGCCGCGTAGAGGGAAGCTCGTACTTGGATTTCGTGCGTGCGTACGAAGGGCATGCCGAAGCGATGGGGCCGAGGTCGAAATTGTGGAGGGGCAGTTCGTCGCCGGCGCTTACGAGGTAGGGTTCGACGAAGTTGGAGGCAGTGGTGTTCGGTGGTCTCAAACCTGGTAGCGGTGAGGTATAAAATTATTCTTTTCAATTCAAAGATGTATATACATATTTGTATATGTATACAGTTAAGGAAGGGTAGGATACAAGTATGAAAATATATATACACATACCTATTTTCGTTTAAAAGTATATAGATGTACAGAAAATTATTTTATACAGATAAAGTTGGAAAAATATATGCAGTAAGGTGTAGGGTGATTTTGTTAAAGGAGAATGTATCTTTACCAGCCCTTATAAATATGTATATAAGGTTTAAAAACAGAAAATGTAGGTTTATATAAGGTTTTGAAAATAAAAATTTGTAAATATTTGAAGGTTTATATATAAAAAGAAAAAAAATATACCCATAACATTATAACTTACTAGTTTAATTAATGGATTAGTGATTAAATTGTTTAGTTAACTTATTTAACCATTTTAAGTTACTAAAGGGTTTTTAAAGGAAAATATAAGTCTAAATTTAAATTATTAGATTAGAATAAATTCATGGTAAATAGGTTTGTTCGATTTGTTCGAATATTAATAAATCATATAATGTTTATTCAAGGTTTGAAATCTGAAAAGAAATAAGCTGGTCTGGAGTGGATTACAAATTAAAAAGCAAAGGTGAGTTAATCTCACTCATCTGGTTGCTATTTAAATTTAAATGGTTAAATTTAAATAATTGATTGAATGATTGAATTGATTTGATGTGCTAAATTATATTATATAGTAGTATATAGTATATATAGGAGTGATTGATTTCCCGTATCTTATAACGGATGAGACCCTATGCGCCGCATAATAGCGGATAATATTTTATAAACCCATATATCGCGATATTCCACCTCGAAGTGGAATCGGTATTATGCTAATATCTGTGGATGCATGGAAACAGGTTGGAGGGATCCAACTGGATTCCTCAAAATATTTAGATTTGTTAAAATATCCTGTGATGAATTATATTGATAATTGGAAATGTTGAATACTATGGTTGATTTAAAATATTTCGGTGAACCGAGTTATCAAAATCTATAGAAATGGGATTTCTAAAAAGAAAATAAAAGAGTGAATTTTGAATAAAATAATCATAGAAATTTGAATAAACTAAAAATGAATTGGAAAAGAATAAAAAGCGATTTTTGAATTCTGATAAATAAAATTCCAAGTGCGAGAAATGAGATTTTGAATAAATGGGAATAAGTGATTTTTCTTAAAAACTCAAGTGTTATTATTTAAAGGAGTAAAGAATTTGCTTTAAAATTCAAGGTTTAAATTTATCCAAAAGGATAACGAAGGAATTTGGAAAATTTGAAATTGGTATGTTTCAGTTAAAAGATTTTAAATCAAAATAGAGAAATAAAATCTGAAGTTAATGGATTTTGAAATAAATGAGTAAGTAAAGGAATTTATTGCAAAATGGAGTAGATTGGAAATCAATTTGGAGATTGATTTAAGTGTTTGAAATTGGAAATTTAAAGGAGAATGTGACTATGAAATTTATAAACTGGGTTTATAAAAGTGAAGTAATATATCAGTGGATATTTGGAAGAATAAATTCATAGTGGGAGTTCATTATGGGAATGGGCAAATTTGTTTAAAAATAAATAGTGATTTATTTTTAAAAGATGTGGAAGGGAAGCGTATTTCCCTGAATAGCCAAGTACGTTTTAAACAAATTTTAAGTATAAATAAAGAGTTTTAACTGTTAAAAAAGTATGTTGAGAAAACTTATTATTTCTAAATGTATAAATTCTAAAGTAAGTATTTACTTTTAATCTATTATAGCAGTAATTATTTAAAGGTGGCTTGGTATTATGTTTTAAAAGTTAGAAATTCAGTTTTATATTGCATAAAGTAGTTTCATTTTAAATACTCTTAAAGTATATATTTTGAATAAGTATTAAAGTAATTTTTAATTTAAATGTTTTAAAGTATATTTTATAATAAAGTGTTTTGAATTATTTTAAAATCTAAAGCTTTGCACTTGGTATTTTCAGTGGAAATAAATAGTTGGGAATTCACTACATGAGAAAAGTGTGGTTTGAAAACTATTTTCAAAAGGGTTGAAAATGGAAATATATCTTGCGAAGATATTTTGAGGTTAATAAATAATTTGATGAAATTATTTATGGTTGATGGTTGTTTGTAAATGTTATTTGATAGTTTAATAACCGACTATCAATATGGGCCAATGTGCTGATCGTTTCGAAGAGACCGGGATCAGGATTAATTTTCTGAAAACCACTTCGATCCGGTTTGTACGTTTTGTGTGGAAATGAGAGTTTGGATTCGAAGGTGGAGCAGTGAAGTGGAAGGGCTAGTCGCTACTAATCCTGAGAAGGATTCCAAAATGGATGTAGTAGGAGTAGTGCCTTCGGTTCCGTTCGAACCCGGGACAGACTTGTATGGATGAATGCTTTCAGAACATCGTCAGGTGGACGGTGAGAATTCTAAGTGAAACGTTCTAAAAGGTAACGCTTAGCCTCGAGCCTCATCAACTAGGAATGACTGAAAATCAGGGGTTATGCAGCATGGCTAAGTGGATAGCACCCATTAGGGTGAGGTCATCCATGTCTGGATGTCCCTTTTTATTCGGCTTAGTGGTGCGGTTGCTGATCCCAACCATGGGGTAATCTTACTCGGGATTATCCAGTAAGGGTAATTCCGATCTTGTGTTGCAGAGGAGTTAGGATGGCTCCTCGGTACGGTGATTTAGGCCGCGTACTGTGACAGGTGTTACCCCATGCCTAGTCATTAGTTGAAAATCCATTCTCCCTACGTGCCTTTTACGGTTTTGTTTTTATTACCCATGATTGTGGCTAGTGGCTGGAATTTAATAAATGTAACAATTTCGGCTATTTGAATAAGTATTTGTATATAGACCCTATTATAATATAAGAGGATTTTAATAAAAAGTGTTTTGGCTATCGTAAGGAAAAACCCGACATGTTTATTTGTGGCGTGGTCTTACAAGATGCTTTTGTTTTCAAAGGATTTTGAAACTTTAATAATCAAATTGAGTGTGATTTTCTCACGCTGGTATTCCAGACTGACTCGGGTGTTATTTCACTATAATGCTTGGGTCAGACCGAGTATTATAGATTACATGAAAGGATGCTTTGGAGCTGGATGGCGATACGTACTTCCGTACTTGTATGAAATATTCCGTTGTGTATTCAGTTTTGAGGATAAGTTTATATGACTGTCCAGTTGTATGTTATTGATGTTGTTGAACTCTGATGATGTATTCTGGTGATGTATGTATAAAACAGATATAGTTTTCTTTTGTGTAAATATATGTTATTGTCTATTATATTTTATTCCGCTGCGATGGTAAGATTCTGTTGTTGTTTCTATTTTCTTCTTCTACCTCTTTCTTCTTTAACCCTTATGGTTCGGTTTTCCGGCATATGATTGCTCGGCATTCGATATAGTGGACATATTGATGTCGATTTTTTGGGCGTCGAAAATCGGGTCGTTACAGTTGGTATCAGAGCGAAGGTTAAGTGAGAACCTTGTCTCTGGTGGGGATTACTCATAGAAAATAGAGTCCGTAGTACTCTAGAATGAGTTTGAGCATATTCATAGATATGAACATGTATTTGTTAGTGAATATAAATTGTTTTAATATTGTGTTGGCTAATTGGTTGAGTGGAATATGAATTCTGATCGGGTAAGTTGGCCGCTATTCGAGAAGAGTTTATAAACACCTGACACGATAAACTGACACACTATTGTTTTAAAGGTGGGTGAATGAAATAATTTTGCCCAAAAATATATTTTGATATAAAAGAAATATTTCCTTAAATTGTTATATAATTTGGATGTTTGGATGATAATATTTTAAACAAATAAAATTTTAAGAATTGGAATGACTTGGTTAATCAAATGGGAATTTGTATGAGCATAAATTATACAAATGAATTATAGTTAAAATTTGATTTAAATAAAATCTGTAAATTTAAAACCCCGGAGATTTTGGAAGTGTTTTTCACAGTGTTTTGAAGACAAATAGTAGCATTATCATTTTTGAGGTATTTCTGAAAGGAAATTGTTTCAAATAAATTTTGGGAAGGGATATAGCATTGAACTCACTTCAGTCACTGCAAAATAATTTCAGTGGTGACTACAGCATCATCGATGTTCATTTTCGAGTTTCTAAGGGACGGATTGCTGCCAAATTAATTTGTTCAGAAGAACTAGTTTGTTTTTGAAATTTCAAAGGAAATTTGTTGGGGATAAAAACCAGGATTGGTTTAAAAATTTGAGAAATGTGTTTTTGGGATAATGGTGGTTTTAAAATGATTTGAACCGAAAGCGGGGTGTTTGAAATCCTGAATCCTTATTTGAATTGAAAATCCTGATAAGGAAGTTATAAACTTGTAAAGTTGAGATGATTTTTAAATAAGGAAGGAAAATATGAACTTTGAATGTTGGAATTAAAATTTAAAGTGAAAAGGTTAAATAAATTTAATTTGGAGAAATTAAATTGTGGAAAATTTAATGGACGAATGGAAGAAATAATTAGTAAATCTTGAATGTGATTGGAATGTGAAAATAAAATTAAATTTGGATCGAGAAATAAAATTAATTAGAATTAAATTAACTTAAGCAAAGTTAATAATAATGAATTGGATTTGAAGTAAGTTGAAAAGAATTGGAATGAAATTAAGGTGAATTGTATGGGATGGTATTAAATGAAATTAAGTCCTTGCTTAATAAAATTCAAAGGAATGGTATGATGCTAGATTTAATTGAAGCTAAGTTAAATAAAATTGAATTGAAATAAATTCAGTTGAGTTATAGATAATATTGAATGGAATAAATTTCTTACTTAAATAAATAAGCATAAACTAAGTAAGTATTGAATTGGGATAAATAAGCTTTGGAAGCTTATAAAAGAATTAAAAAGCATTGAAATAAAAATATATATAATCCCTAGTTAAAAGTAAAGTGAAATGTGATTGACTGTAAATGGATGGAGAAGTATGAATATTAATAAGCGAGTAGCTTATAAGAATGTAAAAAGGGAATAAATAAGCCGAAATAAAAGTGTTGGAATTTTAGAAAATGAAAGAAAATCCAAACTGGAATTATATTAAAAAAAATTGAACTCAAGAAAATTTAATGAAGTGATTTTTGCAATAAAATCGAATATTGATTTAAAAGTTGAAAGTAAGTTAATTAGCTAAATAAATTATTTGATAGAGTATGTTAATAAAATTTAACTCGGTTAAATAAAATGGATTGTAAGTTAATAATGAAGTTTGGAAATAAACTCGAATTATAAATAGAATTCGACTTGGATTGACAATGAATAAAATAAGTGGAGATGTTGTAAAAATAAAATGGAATTGGATTATAATAAAATGATTTTAGTTACAAATAAAATCCAATTCAAGTATAAATGAGTTAAATATGTGCTTGGGTATTATTTTGATAAATTGAGAAGGTGAATTAAAATAAAATGGATGGGCTAACTGGATTCAATGGAATTTGATTAGATGAGAATCAAATTAAATAGAAGCGAACTTAAGTTTGAAGTTGGAATAAATGGAAGTAAATTAACTTAACTTATGAATAATGAGAAGCTCGACGTCGAGTAGGAAGGGTGGACCATTAATTAACAGCTTGGGTTGAATTAATTTGGGAATGGTTAGTAGTATACAAGCATGGAATGTGTCGAGCTAAATAAAATGATTGTGAATGAACTAAAATGGAATGGAATTAAATAAAATTGAGTTGGAATCAATTTAAAATGGTTATAAGTTTAAGTAATTGTTTATTCACATGAACATAGTCGAATTGCGTAGAAATAAATTGTCGTTTGACGCAAACGAGATTAAATAAAATTCTATGAATTGATAGAAGTGAAATAAAATTGATTTTGAAATCAATTGAGTTGAATATGAGCTTGTTTGGATTAAAAATAAATTGAATGTAAGAAATTAAAGTGTAAACCATTATAATTGAATGGATGGCATGTGAATTGGTTGAAAGTAGTTGAATTAGTTTTGAAATCATATAAATCGCTCGTGGAAAGTGTTTGGTGCATGTTGCTTATGAAATGCAAGTGTTTAGCTATTGAAAGTAAGTGAAATGTTAATAAATTTCGTATATTTAGTACTTACATGCTTGAATTGAGTAAGTACAGGTACCGGGAAGGCCGTTTGGCAGGATTTAGGTCGCGCTAATTGCTAAATAATAAGCCGCTTGCTTAAAAATGCTAAATAAAGGTACGCCTACGCAATAAAACTAGGAAATACGAACTGTTTTTGTTTTTCCGACTGTGTGGGTCGATGTTTGTATATTTATATCTCTTGTCAAATTGCAAAAGCTCCTCCATACAAAGGAGACTCTGCCAAAAATTTTCGAAAATTTTGTGAGTTAGAAAAATTTTCATTAGCAACAAAACGATTTCAAATTGGAATTGAAATAAGGGATTTTGGAAATGAAGATTGTAACTAATTGTTTAGTTGGAACTAAAGGATTAGGAAAGTGAATTTGGAATTTTTGATTTCAGAGGATAAATTGAAATTTGCTTGGCAAATGTATGTATTTACATTTCTGTATGAAATTTGATGATTTTCTAGTCTAGCCACTTGGCTTTTGTTTTCTTTTAAAATCTGGGGATCGTAGAGGCATTTTGTAGTTATACCGAGCTAGCCGCGCAAAGGAGACGCTGGCGAAATTTTTCAGAAATTTAGGGGGTTAGAAAATTTTTGAAAAAATTTTGATAATTCAAATTTTGGTTTTAAATTCAAATTTGAATTTTTAAGTAAATAATATTAATGGGACTTATGGATAAGTTTGGAAAGCTAGAAAAAAAGGGTTAATGTGTCTTTAATAAAAAGATTGTTTTGAGAATTGTTTGGAATTGTTTGGTTTTGGGAAAAAGTAAATGGGTATTGGACCATTCTTCTTAACTAGCAATTTCGGGACAAAATTCTTTTAAGGGGGGAGGAATGTGACGACCCAGAATTTTTGGATGTTTGAAATTGGAATATTTAATTGATTTTAAATATTTAAAAGTTAATTTTTAACTTGAATTCAAATATTATTATTATTATTATTTAGCAATTAAGTTATTGGATTTAACAAACTGAAATTGGGTAAATTATTGAATCTTCAGTTTTAAGCCTTTTAAAAATAATTTGAAGGCTTGTAAAATCTATATTGATAGTATCGAATATAGTAAAGGTGTTGAAATTGAATTTGGAAGTGTTTTGTTAAGTTTTGAAAATATATCGTTTAAATTGATATTTAAAAATAGCCTTTCGAGGCACAGTCTCGGAATTCGACGAAACCAGTTCTATTGGATTCGTAATATTATATTATTATCAGATTTCAATTTTCGTAGTGTTTGGAGGGATCGTTTGGCCGTACGATAAGTAAACGCGCTGAAAATTAAATCGAAATTCAATATAATAATTGGGTTCAAAAAGCTATCTTCTCCATACGATCGAATTAGGACGCGAAATCTGTTCCATTGCATTCAAAATAGGGGTATAACATTATAAACGCCTAGCGGCACGTCTCGATGCGATGTCAAGATTTTAAGCTGCAAATTCAAGACAATTTGAATTTAATTTCAAATTTAAATATAATATATTTTGAGTGGTCAAATTCATCTTAACATCAGCCTACTTTCTTTCACATCAAAACTTTTTCACCTTATTTCAGAAGCACTGTAGCTTCCCTTCTCCAATACGCCTCCCTCGACTTTATATCACGTAGCCTTTTTTTCCCCAGTTAAAAAAATCGAGCCGATTCAAAAATTGATCACACAAAACCGAAACCCAAATAAAAAAATAGAGCTGATCTTCCTTATCTGAACATCTACTGACCTATAAATCCAGGGACAAACCCCTAAATTCATGTTTCTACACTCCTTTCACTTTGATATTCGAATTGGAGGTCGCGACGTCATCCTTTGGTGATCGACATGGCAGTGCTCTGCTAGGGTTTCGAGCTCGCGAGCGCGAGGCTGCGTAGAGGGAAGCTCGTATTTGGATTTCATGCACGTGTACGAGAGGCATGCCGAAGCGATGGGGCCGAGGTCGAAGTTGTGGAGGGGCAGTTCGTCGCTGACTGTAACGACCCGTAAATTTTGGTAAATAAATTTGGTTAAATTAATGGGGTTTTGTAATTAAATTTCGATAGAAATAAAAACCTTATAATGTATAAATGGAATAATATTGAAACAAATAAAATTTGTAAATGAATAATAAAATAATAACTATGATGAAGTGTAACAATGTTAATTATGGTTAATAATTAATAGGTTGAATGAAATGACAATTAATGAATGTATTTAAATTTGTAAAGTTATAATGGAATTATTGTATTTGTGTGTGAATGTAAATAAGCGTATATTAATGTAATTAAATAAAATTAGTGTTATATATGGAATTATAATCTGAATTGATAAGTAACAAACTTATAAATACAATTAAAAGCAAATAGGTGACAATTAATATAGGTTGCTTGTTTATTTAATATGTTAAATAAACTTTGGTAATCAATTATAATAAATCTAAATTTAACGTTTTGTTAATGTAAATTAAAGTAACGATTGATGTAATAAAGGATGGCACCAAGGCAAATTAGTCAATTGATTTTAAAATCTTGATTTATGGGTGAGATTGACAAATTTCAATATGATTTAAGTATAGTAGTTATTACACAATAAATGGAAATAAAATAGTTAATACAGATAAAGGTTAAATTGGAAGTATCAATGTAATGAAACGTAAACTTATTTAAAGGTAGCAATTGGATGTAGATTTATGGAATGGAGTTAATGCAAATCAGTGGAATTATTGAAGATGTTTACGTAGCTACACATTTAATATATGAAAACAAAATGTAAGCATTGGATTAAATTAAGGTAATTAAATATTAATAAATGGTCATTTAATAAAACCAATGTTCTGGGAGTAATTATAATAAGTTGTTTGAAATACGTATAAACTTTGATTTGGAAATTAATTGGATTTAAAATGAAATTTGGTATTACATTGATGAGTTTAAATGTTATTTTATTTTAAAAAGTAATAAATGGTGTAATAAAGGAATGAAATCAAGATAAATAAATTTAATTGAGATTTTAATTATAAATAATGGGTGAAATAATAGGATGGATGGTAATTGTTTATGGAGAATAACCATACAAGTATTATAAATACTATATTGGTGATAAACGGTTATTTCAAATAAAGGTAATTAAATATTACTTTAATGGATATAAATGTAGTAACAGATAAAGTGAATGAAATTAGCATTATGAAAATAAATGTTAACATTGTTTTGTAAGCAATAAAAGCCTATTTATGTGACTGAAGGTTAACGGTAACGATTATTGTATGTTACCTATGTATGTAGCTTGTAAATTTAAAATTTTGAAATTTGTTACCGTAATTATAATTTAATATTAAGTTAATGTTAATTAAGGTAATATTTGTAAGTAATGGTAAGGTTATTCATATTGGACAAATTTGTGAGTGATGAGGATCGGGAATAAAAATTTATTTATTTAAGTGAAATGGAAAATTCAATAATTGGATTTAATAACAATTAAATGAAATTGAAATAGTTAATAATACGTTATTTGAAATAAAGATAATATGAGAAATTTATGTAATAGTTTTGAATCCAATATTTAATCCATCTATTTAACAATAATGAATGGAATAATTATTGATGGTTTAAGTAAATAGAATTTTGGGAATTTAATTTATAATTGTTGAATTTAAGGAAATTGAGAAATTTATCAATTTTAAATCAACAGTTAAATTTCTTTAAATTAGTATAAATGTTTAAGAAATTTAAAATGATAAGAATTGTCAATTATCGAACTGAAATTGAACATTTGATTAAATCGACTAATTTTTAATTTATTTAATTAATATAATAATAGCCATTTTGGCCACTGACTCGGATTTCGACGAAACCAGTTTCATCGGATCCGTGTCAGTGAATTATTGTAGGGTTTCAAGTTTCATAGCGATCGGACTCGTCGTTTGATCGTATGAACGCGAAACGCCCTGAAATCGATTTAATTGTAATCAATTGAAATCAATTTGAAAATACCGATTTTAGCATAACTTCTTCATACGATAGAATTTGGACTTGAAACTTTTTCCATCATGTTTAAAATATTTTAAAATATCTATTTTGATATATGGGTTGACCCAATTTCGTTCCGGAGTCGAAACGGGCTTTTCGGCCGTATATCGTCCAACGCGTACATCCATTTGATCCGGTCCATTATTTTCCAACCTTCTCTATAAATATCCAGTTATGAATCCTAGCCCTCTATTTTCTCATTTGTCTGTACCTATATCTTCTTCTCAACTCCTCCTTTCCAATGGCAGACAAACCCTAATTACAATTGAAATCCCAAATCAAATCCAACGCTGAAATTTCAAACTCCTCGGAAAAATTTGAAAAATATATATATTGAAGCTCTCAATGAGCGTAACTCAGATCCATGATTCATTTTTCATTTTAGTTCATCGTCTGATCAGTAAAAATCGAAAAAATTTCGGCCATTCATCACGTCGAAATCAAACTCGACGGATCGACGAGCCGTTTCTGGGTTTTGTGGAGATGGCCGAGGGGATCGCATCCATGTGAGTTTTGTGGTGAGTCAACGGCTAGATCTTCAGCAAATCACGATTAAGGTTTCGAAACCCTAGAAACAAGGGTGGCGGTACAAGAGATTCGAGGCGATGGAGGGTGTGTTGTGGCAATGGGGAGGTGCGGCTTGGCTTGGGCTCGAAGATGGTAGTGGTTGGAGGTGGCCAGGTGGTCGGAGTTGATCGAAATTGATGGTCAAAGTTCGGCGTGGATGGGTTGACGTGCGTACTGATGTTGTGCGTTAGAGATCTGGGAGGAAATGTACTTGATGACGTGGCAAGTTTGAAGGTGTTGATGTGTTCTTTTTTCTTTATTTTTAAAATTGAAATTCAATCGCAATTTTCACTATATCTTTCACACACGATATCCGATTTACGTGCGGTTTCTTTTGCTAGGATCAATTAAAATTCCAGACTTGATGACGCTAGTTTGGACGAATTCTGAGATAGTCAAATTTTTGGGTTTAAATTGGATTTAAATTCAATTTAAATTCAAAAGGTGAGTGTTTTAACCCACTCACAACTTCTAAAATTTCTTATGTTTGTTAAATTTATTTATGATGTGATTTGATATTTATTTACAACTGTTTGGCATATATTTAATCATCATCTCAATTAAATTGCATTTATTTGAATTAAATTGTTATTCAAATTTATTATTGTATATAAACTTCCAGTTAAATTAATTTATTATTGAATAATAATCTGCCAGTAATTAATTGTTATTTATTGATGTTACTGTTTGTTTTAGATGATGATTGTGATGGATGTATGATCTGTTGATGGATGATTGGATGTTGTATTTTATATTATTTTAAACTGCAAGTTATTATGCATTTTTATTTCATTCGGGATTGCGGTTTAAAATGATATATAACCGTAATTTTTATTTTTAAATTACAGATTGAAATGATAAATATCCGTATCACTTGACCATAGGATAGAGAGTTATATACAGGCACCACGGTCTATATATATATATATATATATATATAATATTTTGAAATGATTTTCTATGGTTTTGAAAAGGAATATACGGTTTAATAAATATTAAATTTTGATGTTATATAAATATTATTTATATATATATATATATATATATATATATATAGTTAAATCCTTGAATTTAAGCTATGTATAAAATTGATTAATAAAAAAATGAGTTTAATAATGGACTTTGATTGTTTTATATTCTATGGTTTAGTACCTATTTGAGATATTGTATATATAGAGTTTTTAATTGACTTAAATGAAATTTAAGTTGGGAGATAAATATGAAATTGGTTTAAATTGAATTATTTAAGAATTGCACTTGAATAAATTTTGATCTGGAATTTAAATAAAAATGGAGATTCTAAATGGATATGATTCTTATAACTTGATTTGGTTTAAAGTAATTTAAATGAATATAAAGTTGAGATAAATGAATTTATCAAGTTAAATAAATTGAAAGAATATCCAGTTGTTTGAAGTTAAAAGTTTTACTTAAATTATAAAGGATTTATTAAGTAAACGTTTCAAATCTAAATAATAGAAATTGAATTTGATATACATGGAATTATCAAAGAATTAGTTTTGAAATGGTGGAATATTTAAAGCTTTGAAATATATGGAAATTTGAAATGGTTTATTTGGAGGTTCAAATTTGAATTTGGAATTTATTTATGAAATTAAAGAAGCTATTTTATTATATAAAGTAATTTAATATTTAAACCATTTAAGAAATTGAAGTTATGTTTCAAAGCTATGGGTTTCAAGGTATATAGATTTGAAAGTGCTATGTTTTTAGAAAACGGATATATTTGAAATAAAAATGATATCATATTGATTTGGGCTTTAAATTGAAAATGATATCGTATTTTAATGGTTTTGAAGTGAAATATTTATTCTGATTTTGAAGTATAATTATTTTAAATTGACTGCGGTGTTATTATAACGTTTGTTTGTTGAAGAGACCGGGATCAGAAGTTGTCATACTCTCTGCCAACCCCGAAAACCACTTTAACAACCGTGTACGCGGTGGAGATTCCAGAATGAAGTAGGATGGTGGCGGCGTTTCCTTTAAGGTAAATACGTAGACCTGACTCCCGTGAGTTGGCATAAGGTGGCTAAAACAGGAGCGATTCTCGGGCCAATGATTTCATTCCTCTGATATGACGCACTCCTTCGATATTATACTCTGACATTTGGATTTGACTCGGTGGCCACTTTTTATTTTTGATTTTGGGGGTGTTGTTCGAGGTGGGCGGTGGTAACTGCTATGCATTACCACCAGCCCGGATGCGTAATTGGTATATCTACCCTAGCATTGCCTAGTTGTGTCGTGTCACCTACCCTATCGCGCCTTGTACGAGTTTGGTTTTCTCCCATAGCCCGTGTGGTATCCTCTGGTGGCTTCCCGATCAGGAGGGACTATGATATTGGATGGACTACTGGGACTATTACGTGTTAATGGGTATATTGGGTCACTCCTTAACGCTATTTAAAAGTATGTTTATTTTACTGTAGACATTACTATAATAAAAAAATATTACTACATAGTAAATAGTTTAACGGATCCTTAGGAGGTGTGAATCCCGAGCATCTCTTGAGTTACTGCACTCACATTAGACACTGGATAGGAGATGTCAAACCCCGTAAACATCTCTGACGCCTTAACACACATATTTATTTCAGTTGATTTAACTTACATTTTAGTTCTGACTCGAGTGTTTTGTCTTTTCAATTCGCTCGGGTCAGTCCGAGCATTTCAGGATCGAAGATTTTATTCTGGTGGACGAAGACGAAGATTTGTAGTACTATTATCTACTATATTATTCCACTACACCATTTAATTCCGCTGCATTAATTATTATTCTCTGGTATGTGTAATCTGATATGTAATGTATAAATAAAATCAAATGTTTTGTAAAACAGCTTTATGAACTGTATATTTGATTATTATATTTTGTCGTTCCGTTGCAAGATTCTAGTTTTTTTTTCTTTCTCTGCTTTTTCTTATTTACCCCATAACATTTCGCCCTTCCGTATGGTTTGAATTGGCACGTGTGTCGATTTAAAGCGTGCAAAAAGGCGGGACGTTACACTGGCACTTGCGAGGTAGGGTTCGATGAAGTTGGAGGCTGTGGTGTTCGGTGGTCTCAGAACTGGTAGCGGTGAGGTCTAAAATTATTCTTTTCAATTCAAAGATGTATATACACATTTGTATATTTATACAGTAAAGGAAGGGTAGGATACAAGTAAAAAAATATATGTACACATACCTATTTTCATTTAAAAGTATATAGATCTACAGAAAATTATTTTATATAGATAAAGTTGGAAAAATATATGCAGTAAGGTGTAGGGTGATTTTGTTAAAGAAGATTGTATTTTTACTAGCCCTTACAAATATGTATATAAGGTTTAAAAACAGAAAATGTAGGTTTATATAGGGTTATGAAAATAAGTACATGTTTGAAGGTTGATATATAAAAAGAAAAAATGATATACCCATAACATTATAACTTACTAGTTTAATTAATGGATTGGTGATTAAATTGTTTAGTTAACTTATTTAACCATTTTAAGTTACTAAAGGGTTTTTAAAGGAAAATATTAGTCTTAATTTAAATTATTAGATTAGAATAAATTCATGGTAAATGGTTTTGTTCGATTTGTTCGAATATTAATAAATCATATAATGTTTATTCAAGGTTTGAAACCTGAAAAGATATAAGCTGGTCTGGAGTGGATTGCAAATTAAAAGGCAAAGGTGAGTTAATCTCGCTCATATGGTTGTTATTTAAATTTAATTGTTAAATTTAAATAATTAGTTGAATGATTGAATTGATTTGATGTGCTATATTATATTATATAGTAGTATATAGTATATATTGGAGTGATTGATTTCCCGCATTTTATAGCGGATGAGGCCCTATGCGCCGCATAATAGCGAATGATATTTTATAAACCCATATACCATGATATTCCACCTCGAAGTAGAATCACTATTGTGCTAACATATGTGGATGCAGGGAAACAGGTTGGAGGGATCCAACTGGATTCCTCAAAATATTTAGATTTGTTAAAATATCCTGTGATATAATTATTTGCTATCCTGTGATGAATTATATTAATAATAGGAAATGTTGGATACTATGGTTGGTTTAAAATATTTCGGTGAACTGAGTTATCAAAATCTACAGAAATGGGATTCCTGAAAAGAAAATAAAAGAGTGAATTTTGAATAGAATAATCATAGAAATTTGAATAAATTAAAAATGAATTAGAAAAGAATAAAAAGTGATTTTTGAATTCTGATAAATAAAATTCCAAGTGCGGAAAATGGGATTTTGAATAAATGGGAATAAGTGATTTTTCTTAAAAACTCAAGTGTCATTATTTAAAGGAATAAAGAATTTACTTTAAAATTCAAGGTTTAAATTTATTCAAAAGGATAAAGAAGGAATTTGGAAAATCTGAAATTGGTATGTTTCAGTTAAAAGATTTAAAATCAAAATGGAGAAATAAAATCTGAAGTTAATGGATTTTGAAATAAATGAGTAAGTAAAGGAATTTATTGCAAAATGGAGTAGATTGGAAATCAATTTGGAAATTTATTTAAGTGTTTGAAATTGGAAATTTAAAGGAGAACGTGACAATGAAATTTACAAAATGGGTTTATAAAAGTGAAGTAATATATCAGTGGATATTTGGAAGAATAAATTCATGGTGGTAATTCATTATGGGAATGGGTAAATTTGTTTAAAAATAAATAGTGATTTATTTTTAAAAGATGTGGAAGGGAAGCGTATTTCCTTGAATAGCCAAGTACGTTTTAAACAAATTTTAAGTATAAGTAAAGTGTTTTAAGCTGTTTAAAAAGTATGTTTAGAAAATTTATTATTTCTAAATGTTTAAATTCTAAAGTAAGTATTTGCATTTAATCTATATAGCAGTAATTATTTAAAGGTGGCTTAGTATTATGTTTTAAAAGTTAGAAATTCAGTTTCATATTGTACAAAGTAGTTTTATTTTAAATACTCTTAAAGTATATATTTTGAATAAGCATTAAAGTAATTTTTATTTAAATGTTTTAAAGGATATTTTATAATAAAGTGTTTTAAATTATTTTACATTCTAAAGCTTTGTACTTGGTGTTTTCAGTGGAATAAATAGTTGGGAATTCATTCCATGAGAAAAGTGTGGTTTGAAAACTGTTTTCAAAAGGGTTGAAAATGGAAATATATCTTGCGAAGATATTTTGAGGTTAATAAATAATTTAGCGAAATTATTTATGGTAGATGGTTGTTTGTGAATGTTATTTGATAGTTAAATAACCGACTATCAATATGGCCAGTTCGTTGATCGTTTCGAAGAGACCGGGATCGGGATTAATTTCCTGAAATCCACTTTGATCCGGTTTGTACGTTTCGTATGGAAATGAGAGTTTGGATTCAAAGGTGGAGCAGTGAAGTGCAAGGGCTAGTCGCTACTAATCCTGAGGTGGATTCCAAAATGTATGTAGTAGGAGTAGTGCCTTCGGTTCCGTTCGAACCCGAGACGGACTTGTATGGATGATGTAAGGACCCGATTCTTCGTCTTTCGAAAATTCAACATCGATACTCACTTTATCGACTGCCGAGCAATCGAAGGACGGAAAACCGAACACTTAGGGTTTTAAAAACAAGAAAAGAAAGAAGAAGAGATAAGAAGATAGAAAATAGAGAGAAGAGAGAAAAGAAAATAGAAAGAACAGAAAGAAAAGAGAACATACATCAGAATCTCACAATCGCAGCGGAACAACATATAATAAATAAATGAATAATCTTTAAACAAAGAACTATATCAGTTATTACATTTTATACATTACATTTCATTACATCATATCATCATCAGAGTGTACAACATCAAACAACAACAAACAGTGCAGCGGAAAAAGTAATGCTATATACTAGTAATTATGCCATGCCATCCAGCTTGCCTCCATCAACTCCAGAATATCCAGAATATCCTGATAAACCTAAATCTCGACTGCCCGTGTGGAAATTGGTGGGCACCCAGAGTTTAGGAAGGAAAACAATAAACTCCGAGTCAGTCATGTGACTGGTGTGAGAACTCAAAATAGTTTATTTATCTTTAAAATCAAAAATAAAGGAATATTTTTAAAGTCAATTCGCAATGCTTTTAAAAATGAGACTACCATAAGGCCTCCCGCACACACACACAATGCAAATGCAGAATCGAAGGAGATTTCTCCTTATGATAGTCAAAGATGCTTGATACGCATTTAAAAGAACATTTGATATTATTACTAGTGCATAGTGTAGGAAAAATTTATTTCGAAAGTAGAATATAAATCTTAGCCAACATAGACATTTCGAACTATGCCTACTATAGCTACCATCTAAACAGTGGTGACCACCATAAGTAAATGGCAGGTTCTACAACTAATACCGTACAAGTTTCGTATTGGGAATTGGATTTCCAACGAATGATCAGGCCAAGGAACTTCCCATTGCCACATGAGAATGCCTCTGGATGGACATCCCCGAGAACCAAACCGGATCTCTACCAACACAAGGCCGGGTTACCCCTAACTGAGTAACAACTGACCGAATATGCCATCCCCCGGTCCTTTGGGACCTTTCACCGAACGCTCGCAATCAATTCACACAATCATAAAGTGTTTTCAACATGAGTAAGTATCTGGGCTCCATACCATGATACCACCCTTTTCCAGAAGGAAATGCACATATCCTAAAGGGCGCTACCCCTCATAACCTTGCCGCATCTTTCCTGTTTTGACCATTCCCGAGGTGTGAGGCTCGACGAAGTCACGTCCACAAAAACATACTTTATACAAAAGCCATGCTTTGGGTCAACAAATGATCATAGAAATGATCACCAAGATAGATGATCAAATAAATGATCCTATCACAAATGATCAACACAATGATCATTTCACAGCAACACTCAGCAAGTCACATTACCAAATTGGGAATATATCACTGATAACCTTCAACTACATAACCTCTGAGCTCATACGTCTCAGAAAAGGGTGTTAAGCTAAGAGAATAAATTCTCCGCCACCAACAGAAATATATTTGAAAGAAATCAGCTTTATATCTCAATTTGTAATGTCTGACATACAATCCATACAAGTCTGTTCCGGGATCGAACAAAACCGAAGGCACTTACAAAGAAGTCCTTGCAATCCGGATATCCACAATCCTGATCGGATTTCCCATCACATATGGAGAACTCAATACCGGAGCAACTCGGTGCAGAGTCAATCGACAGGTCATCCTATCGCTCTCGCAAATACCGGGTCTTCAACACCGATCTTCAATGCGATCCATTACGTCGTATCACTATTCGGAATGGGTAATCCGAATAACGAGCGCAATAATTTAAAAACAAGTGTGGCATTCAAATTCAGCAAATCACAACAAATACCCATTCAAAGGTAAATATTGATAGTCGGCTATTGAACTATCAATGGATATGCACACATCACCAGTTTCCAAATAATTTTCCAAATTATTTATTTTCCAAAATATCTTTACAAGATATAAAATTTTCATACTTCAAAAATAAATCAATATTTATTTTTAAACAAATTCTCCTTTTCATCATAAATTCCATAGTGAATTTATATTTCAAAATATCCATGCATATACGATTTCAATTATTCATTTCAATTTATCTTCAACAAGATAAATTCTCAAAATATTCACTTTATATTGGAAAACATTTCCATACTTACTTATTAAGTAATTCTCAATCCATTTATTTTCAACACTTGGAAAATATTCAATATACTTCAATCGAAATTAAGTATATATTTCATTCTTTAAGGAAATCATTCTCTTAAACATATTTATTTGGGCCAAAACGAATGTTACGTAAAACATCGTTACGACAACCCAAAATCACTAGTATAGGGATTCGAAATTAAAATAGATATATATATATCCCAATACTATACAAAACATTTCCTTTCGGAAATCATTTACTATAACAACAGTGTTATAGTCCACCATTTCCTTCTATTTCTCAAAAACGTTTATTTCAACAATAAATGTTGAAATCTATGGTTTCAAATCTTAACACATTTTAAAACATCGTTAGATCGTTTTAGTTCTATTTAAAACATCACATTCAAAACAATTTCTTTAACATATTATTCACTATTCAAAAACGTGAATATACTACGTTAATCAATTTCATCCTTTCTATACATTTTATTTTAAAGGATTATTCACTGTCTAAAAACGTGAATATAACTCCATAAATAAGTTATAACAATTTTCTTATCAAAATAAGTCGTTTGCGGATTTATAAAACAACGTTTATAAATTCCATTTCTATTTATTCTATAAAAACTTCCCTTTTATAAATTTCCTTTATTAACCTATTCAATTTCATATCTAAATGATATACTAATAATTCATATTATAAGTCAAATACTTATAATTTATTTGTTTGCAAAAATCGTTCCTTTGAACTTCATAATTATAAATCCTATAACTTATAGGATTCAATGATTTATCCAAAACCATTCTTTTAATGACTTTATAAATTTTATAAAACTACTGCTTATAAAATTCCATTTATAACTTCACCGTTTATAATTCTATAAATTCCATTTACTTATGCAATCTATTTTCACTTCATTCAAACACTTATAAAAACTCGTTTTATAATGTCAATATTTCAATTTATAAATATCCATTTATAAATCTGTTAAATAAATCAATTTATATTATTCTTTTAAAACGTCTTTAAACTCCTTTAAAAACTTCATCATTTTGATTTATAAAATAATCAAATTTTATAAATCCTATATTTAAACTTTTTACAATAAATTCAGAAATTTCAATTTAAACTATTTTATAAAATCATTAATCCATATTTCTCAAAAATCAACTTTTAACTATATTTCTCAAAAATCATAATTTTTATAACATTAAAAATTATAACGTTTATTTATTTAAAATGGATCAATTCCAAAAATATAGTATACTTCAAAAATCACTTTAAAAATCCTTTTTAAAATTCCAAAACTTGGTCCAATGATGTTACACACCAAATGGTCAATCACGACTACAACGACATCATATATCGTATATGATAATCCATCAAATATCAAAATATCTGAAATCAAATAAAAACTGTTGAGGAATCCAGTTGGATCCCTCCAACCTGTTTTCCTGCATCCACAAACATTAGCACAATACCAATTCCGCTCCAGTACGGAATTATCGCGGTATATGGGATTTAAAATATTATCCGCTTAATAGACGGCGCAATAGGGTCTCATCCGCTAAAAAAATGCGGGAAATCAATAACTCCAATTTATAAATATGCCAATATATATATATTGCTATTATATATAATACCAATTTCACTGTTTATGAAATATTCGCGGTATATGTTTTTAATAAATAACATCCGCTTACTAACGGCGCATAATGTTTATTTTAACAATCAATAGATAACAATCATCATTCAAACATGCATTCAAGAATTTTAAATCTAACTATTTAAAATAAAAATCGAAACTGGTTCGATTGAGTGAGAAGTTCTCACCTTGATTTCAATTTCGTTTCAGCGTTCGTTTCGAATAAAATTAAACGAACGTTTAATTTTACCTGAAATTCAAACGAGCTCCAATCGACCCCAAACTAGTTGCATCGCGAAGTGCTCGACGATACGATTCCAACGCACTTTGATTCGCCCAAATCGGACCTCGTATGAATAAGATACACAGTTTTAAAGTTAATACGAATTTAAATATAATTAATTTACGTACTCATTTAAATTTCCTAACCCTAAACAAATCTCGACCGCACATTGAAGATGGAATCCAGGCCGCGTGATCTCTTCTTCCCCCTCTCGTTCCTTTTCACGCATCAGGGAACCCAAACCGCCCTCCTAGGGTTTGAAATTGCCACCACCAGAATCGCTTTGACGTTGATCGAACTACGCTGTTTGAAGCGCCTTCAGAAGAGCCACCCTCGGCCCCATTTTCACAAAGCTCGATCGAACCCTGGGTGAGAACGACGAGCTCGAACGGCCTATGAACGGCAGCCCCTACCTCCTTCTACGTTGCTCGAAACTCGATCACCACCGGTCATCATGAAGGTCTCACTTCCCTCTACACTCTTGTAGTTGAAGGCTTTTGACGATATCGCGTAGATTTGGAAAAAATTGGAGAAGAAGATGATAGTTTTCTGGCCGTTGGTTAAAGAAGTGGCGGCCACGAACGTGAATGAAACCCTAGTCTTTTTTCTTCTTCTTGTTTTGTGAATCTAAGGTCTATTTATAGGAAATTATTGAACACTATTCATCCGGGTTTTCCGGAATCCGATTTACGCGCCGTAACCAGCGTTTCTAGGGTTTACCCCGCGTTCCGGACACAATGGAACAGGTTTCGGAAGCTAATTCGGACATCTGTGCGAGTTATGGCTATAAACGTTCAATTTAAATTAAACCGATTTAAGCGATTTTCTAGGCGTTTTAATTTGTACCGGACAAACGGTAAATCCGATTGACACGAAATTTGAAACCTTATAATAATATCACATTACGGATCCGATGAAACTGGTTTCGTCGAAATCCGAGACTGTTTGAAAAATGGCTATTTTAACTCGCCAAATTAAAATTAAAAAATAATTCGATGCGTTTCGAGCTGCCACGATCAAACGGTAACTCCGATTGACACGAAAATTGAAATCCGGTAATAACTAACTATTACGGACCCAATGGAACTGGTCTCGTCCAATTTTGAGACTGTTCAAAATTTGACTATTTTCACTAGTCGATTTTAATATTAAAATATTCAATTTTCACAAATTAACTTTTAAATCGATTTTAAAAGTTCTAAAATATCTTTCTAACTTCCATATGATAAAATAAAATTTTACAAATCATTTACAATCATATTTTACTCAATTTTCAATTATTTGCATAATTTAACATATTAAATTATTGATTTAATTATCCAATTAAATCCAATTATTCGAAATAGAATTTATTTGACTTATAAATTCACTTATTAATATTTGAAATTAATTAAATATTCAAATTTTTATTAATTAAAATTCTGGGTCGTTACAGATGAATGCTTTCAGAACATCGTCAGGTGGACGGTGAGCATTCTAAGTGAAACTAACTAAAAGGTAGCGCTTAGCTTCGAGCCTCATCAACCAGTAATGACCGAAAATCAGGGGTTATGCAGCAAGGCTAAGTGGGTAGCACCCATTAGGGTAAGGTCATCCCTGTCTAGATTTCCATTTTTATTCGGCTTAGTGGTGCGGCCGCTGATTCCAACTGTGGGGTGATCTTACTCGGGATTATCCAGTAAGGGGTAGTTCCAGTTTTGTGTTGTAGGAGAGTTAGGGTTGCTCCTCGGTACGGTGATCTAGGCCACGTACTGTGACAGGTGGTATCCCAGTGCCTAATCATTACTTGGAAATCCATTCTCCCTACGTGCCTTTTTCGGTTTTGTTTGTATTACCCACTATTGTGGCTAGTAGCTGGAATTTAATAAATGTAACAATTTCGGGTATTTGAATAAGTATTTGTATATAGACCCTATTATAATATCAGAGGATTTTAATGAAAAGTGTTTTGGCTATCGTAAGGTAAAAACCCGACATGTTTATTTGTGGCGTGGTCTTGCGAGATGCTTTTGTTTTCAAAGGATTTTGAAACTTTAATAATCAAATTGAGTGTGATTTTCTCACGCTGGTATTCCAGACTGACTCGGGTGTTATTTCACTATAATGCTCGGGTCAGACCGAGTATTATAGATTACAGGAAAGGATGCTGTGGAGCTGGATGGCGATACGTACTTCCGTACTTGTATGAAATATTCCGTTATGTATTCAGTTTTGAGGATAAGTTTATGTGACTGTCTAGTTGTATGTTAGTGATGTTGTTGAACTTTGATGATTTATTTTGGTGATGTATGTATAAAACAGATATAGTTTTATTTTGTGTAAAGATCTGTTATTATCTATTATATTTTATTCCGTTGCGATGGTAAGATTCTGTTGTTGTTTCTATTTTCTTCTTCTACCTCTTTATTCTTTAACCCTGATGGTCCAGTTTTCCGGTATCCGATTGCTAAGCATTCTATATAGTGGACGTGTTGATGTCGATTTTTCGGACGTCGAAAAATCGGGTCGTTACACCGATTGCCTAAACTACTAAAACAATGTCTTTATAGTGGCTCGTCCACCGATAACTCACACTACTCACGGATGAGTACATTGCATGATCAAATTTTCACTAGCACCACGCATGGTACAAACAATGGCAACCTAGAAGCACCAGGCAATCCTTTAAACACTCACCTATAGATTAACAATAACTCTAAAACAACTCAATATCAAAAGAAACAACAAACCGTACGAACTAACAATGCAACTCCCCAGCGACTTTCCATCCATAACCAAAACAGCAGCATAGCAATGAAGATGGATTCAACAAACAACTGCAAACCTTCGAAAATAACATTACAGCAAAAAGTTTCAAAGCAAAATGCATTGCATTTTTGAAAATTAAACGAATTCTTTATATACAAAATTGTATTATTTTTCTGGAAAAATATTGTGTTATCTAGAAAAAAAATCGTATATTGTAAATAATTGCATTCGTCCAAAAAATTGTATTATTTTATAAAAGCTTCAATTTTTTGTGAGAATTATTTTTTGATTTGACTGAATGTATATTTTGAAGTTTTATAAGTATTTCTTTGATTCTTCAGTTTTCTAAAAATAATTTTAACTCCTTTTAATTTCTATTTTTCTGCAATTTTTTTGAATTATGGATTTGTTTTGTAGAAAATGCTGAACTTTATTAAATAATACATTTCTCAAGATTTTCCACATTATTTAATCAATAAGAAATTATTTCATTTCTTTGACAATTTTATCAAGTAAATTAAAACCATGGATCAAAATATATTTTTGCAGTATTTCATCAAACAAGAATCTCTATTATCACTTATATTAGTCGGTTAAATAATGGTAGTCACACAAGCCAATTTGTTGATTTCTAATCAGAGTACCTTAAATAATAGTTTAATACCTTTTGCTTTAAGTGGTTTGAATGTAGAGTAAAAATGGAAAGTATTTAGGTGAACTAAATTACAACTAAGGTAGACACATATTAAATAATGTTGACCTTGACTTGTTAGTTAGGAGGGTATAAGGATTTCTTGAAACAACGAGAAAGATGAAAGCAAAGTTGGTTTTATATGCAACTTTTAATATGTACACGGTTTTGTTTTTGATCTTTCCTCTTCACAACTCACTACTGATTATGCTCACGCTGATGGTAAAATTCGTTCTTTTTTCATTGATATTAATTCTATCACTGATTCACAACCCTTGAAAATACTCCAAAAATATTGCAACTATGATGTAAGCTTTTTTATTCTATGTATGCCATTAATTCGTTCATTCTCTTTGGTTCTCGTTTTTGTGTGGTTAAGTTCATAACTGAACGTTTCTATATATTTTATTGTCACGTAAATTGAAATACATAGTTATTTAATCTGTTATGGGAATTTTAAGTCGAGGTTACTCAAATTAAAACCCCGAAGCACAATAGAAAAGCGAGATCGTTATAAGAAGCGCAAAAACAACCGATCAATATCTCAAACCCAATCTCAACCAATCTAAAATCGCAATCAGCATACAAGCAATATAAAATAAAGCAATAACGATAAAATAAGTCACACACCAATTTATAGTTCCATTAACATATTATTAGTGTACATCCACTTTGAGAGAGGGCTTTTATTAATACCAATGAGAAGTGTAAAAGAGATTGATTGCAATGACCACAATATTCACTCTAGAATATTATTTTGTGGAAATTAGAATTGAAGAAAACTGTATTTTTTTGTTAAATCCTAATTCATGGAGAATAAAGCCCTTGATTAAACCCTTGGAGTGATCATCCCTCTTTGAATCTGAAAATAGCTTATATAAGGAGAGTTTGGGCCAAGGAAAATACTCGATTTGCCCCTTGAAACCTTCACAAACCAATTTTCTAAACTAGACAGATGAATAAGGATCACTTCGCGAATATGTTATAAAAACAACTCTGTCCTTGATGAATCAACAATCATCTTCTTTTCTGTCAACTGCAATCAGCCCGGGAAATTTGGAGACAACGCGGTCGATCAAACGTCTGGTTCCTCAACTCAAACGTCTGACTCGTGGACAAAATTTAATCGTTCCAGGCGCTCAGATGTCAGGTCCCTATAATCAGATGTCTGAGCAAACTTTTTGGATGCCAAATCCAACTTTCAAAGACGTCTGACTCCAAACAAGCGCTTTTATCTGGTGATCAGACGTCTCGTTACCCCAACCAGAAGTCTGAAACAAGTCTTGGGATGCAACATACAGTGCAAAGAGTCTAGGCATTATTCAGATGCCTCACAATAGCAGTTCAGACGTCTGAGGACCTCGACTCCTATTTCTCACCATGTATCTCCTGCTTTCAGCATGTCACAACTCTCACCTTCGAGCTTCGATTTGCAAATCGTCTTCTCCGTCACCAAGTTACTTCCAACCACTTGAATTCTTCATATAGTGTCACCGAAATTCAACACTCCACATCGACACTATCCATCTCCATCACTAAGAACCGATAGTGCCAAACTATCACCACTTCTACCTTCAACGAAACAAGCTTGAATACTTTCTTAATAAGCTCCAACAAATCCACCGTCCGTTACACTCCGTCAATGAGCTTCGTTAAAGCCACTACCTACTAACGAAGTGTTGAAAGCACCCAAATCCAAAACCATCTCACCAAAAGATAATAGTACTAAGGGGTGTAAACTAGTACTCGCTAAGAAGATAAAACCACAATCCCTCACTGATACTTTTCATCATTCATAACCAAGCTCCTCCCTCAACCATGCCACCCCATGGCACCTAGCACTTCATCAAGCGAATCAACTTCAAGCAATGCTCGAACTTTCCAACCGGAAATGCCTTAGTAAACATATCCATCATGTTATCCTTTATGTGCACTTTCCGAAGTGAATAGTACCTATAAGAGGTATACACATACAAAAGTAAATACACCTAATAATCATTTTCCCACTTCTTGAAATACACACAAGCATTCTTTATGCTTCTATCAAAACCATTTTCAAGCATAAAATAATCGAATCTCATGTATCATTATTTAGGTGATTGCTTTGAACCATATAGTGATTTCTTTAACTTACAAACCAAATTTGAATTACCATTTATGATAAAACCTTCCGGTTGCTCTATATAAATATCTTCATCCAAATCACCATGCAAGAAAGTGGTTTTCACATTAAGTTGCTCTAATTTCAAGTCATGAATAGAAATTATGGCAAATATCTGTATTGAAGTATGATGCACAACCGGTCCAAAAATCTCATCATATTCCTTCCCCTTCCTTTGTGTAAACCACTTAGCCACTAGCCTAGCTTTGTACCTCGCATCATCCTTCACCTTGTATACCCATGCGCACCAACAACATTATTTCCTTTAAGTAGTGAAACCAAATCCCAAGTTTGATTCTTCATCAACGATTGCATCTCCTCCTCTATGGCACAAATTCACTTTGAGCTATCACTCAAATGCATGACATCATGGAGGTCCATTAGTACATCTTGGACTACATGAAGAGCATAGTCCAACTTGGCACAAAAGCTAAGATAGTTCCAATCCCCATATCTATCAGGTGGCCCTATAGTCCATCGACCAACCCGAGTAGCAATACCATCACCCAAGCTCTTTTCGGCTCCACCTTGAACCGCTTCTCCTCGTAAGCATCTTCAACCACATTACTTCTTGGATGAAAAGTGGGAATAATTTCCTTCTCCTTTGATTCACCATATACCAAATCCGAAACAACCGATGAGCTCTCATTTTTCTTGAGCAAAGCCGACTCATCAAAAGTAACATGATGAGAATTCGCAACCTTCTTTGTTTTCAGATCCCATATCCAATAGCCTTTTACACTGTTCGTATAACTAAGCAAAATCCCCTTGAAATTTCTAGGCTCAAGCTTATCATTTCCCAGATCATGCACATAAACTGGACTACCAAACACACGAAAATAGCTCAAGTCAATGCTCTTTTCCTTCCATACTTCCTTTGGAATTTTGTTATCAATTTCCGAGCATGGAATTCGATTCACATATGCACCGCGGTTGACAAAACTTCGGTCCAAAATCCCTTAAACAAACCCGATATCAATCTCAAGCATTGAGCTTTCCCTAATAGAGTAGGGTTCATCCTCTCCGCAACACAGTTCGACTATGGATCTACCGATGTAGTAAATCGTCTCTGAATACCATGATGCTTGCAAAATGCTAAGAAATTTCTGAAAACATACTCTCCGCCATTGTCAGACCTTAGAACCTTCAAAGACTTTCCACTCTCATTCTCAACAAGAGCCTTTCAAACTTTGAATTCTGCAAATGTCTCTGACTTAGCCTTTATTACAAACACCCGTACCTTCCGAGAAAATCATCAATGAAAGAAATATAATACTTTGCTCCTCCCAAAGAAGTTACCGATGTCGGTCCCTAAACATCCGTGTGGACATACTCAAGAAGCTCTCTCGAATCATATTTTCTTTTACCGAATGAAACTTTATTTTGCTTCCCCATGACACATTCCTTGCAAAATTCAAGTTTATTAAAACTCTCTCCATCGATCATCTCCCTCTTTTGTAGAATATCCCAACTCCTCTCCGAGACATGACCTAATCTCAAATGCTACAACCTAGTCGCATCCAAGCCATGAGAACTATCAACGCCAATGCTAGTTTCACCTTTAATAGTCACCCCTTGAACAAATAAACACTAGGAGCCCTAGCACCTTTCATTACCACAAGTGCACCATTCAAAACCCATAAGTCATCACTATCAATAGTGATCCTACAACCTAAAGAATCCAACTGTCCCAAAGAGATAAGAGACTTTCGAATTTTTGAAACATAATATACATTAGTGAGAGTACGAACCACTTTGTTAAACATCGAAATTTGCACAAAACCAATGCCCTTTGACTTATAAATAGCACCATTACTCACAACAATTGCATTTCCCCCTTTATTGACATAAGAAGAAAAACAATTCCTATTTGGCGTCATATGATAAGACGCCTTCGAATTGAGTACCTATTTGCTACCCGAAACATCCGATGCTACTACCGTCAACACATCTACGTCTCCCTTACCAACTCCACTTTCCACCGTAACCGATGAAGATCCTACTTCCTTCTTTGCCTTCTCCTTGTCTAGACACTCATTCTTCTAATGACCATGTTTCTTACAAATAAAACACTTGCTATTTCTTTCCTTCGACTTTCCTCACCAACCGGGATTCATAGATTTAGAATGCCCTCGGTTTCCTTTCTTCACATATCTCTCCTTCTCCGCAAATAAACCGTGACCATCACTAGCACCACTACTTCCAGCACTCAACTCTTTCATTTGATCTTGCAACTCCTCACTAAGAATACTCATTTTGACATCATCTAGCATCAAAGTATCCTAACTATAGATCAAACTATCTTAGAAATTCGTATAATGGTCCAACAACGAACACAACAATATCATCGCCTTTTTTTCTTCCTAATCTACCACCTTCATCTTAATTAGAAAATCATCAAAAGCATTCAACTGCGCCTTTAGCGAAGTACCTCCTTCATCTTATATGTGTAGAACATTCACAACAAGATCAAACGATTAGTTAGTGAATTCTACATACACAACTCCTCCAACTTGTCCTAAATACCCTTAGTTGTAGTCTCACCACTAATTCCGGAGATCACATTCTCTCCCATAGCAAGTTGAGGTATAGAGAATGCCCACTCTTCCGTTTCCTCTCTCTCCACATCCGAGATATCTGCTAACAACAAATGCATATCAAACACAATCTGATGCACTCGATTTCGCCTAAGAACTGCCTTCATCTTCTATGTCATTATTCAAAATCATTATCACTATTCCACTTGTCTATAAGAATTATGATCGCGAAGCCACATATGACCCATATATATACGGTGCTACACCACTTGGACTAACCATTGAGGGACTACCTAAGGTATTCTCTGATTTCGGCATTTCTAGAACATCCTACCAACACCAATCCTTCGATACTGAATGTCATTGGAATTTTAACTCAAGACCACTTAAATTAAAACCCTAAAGTGCATCGGAAGAGAAAGAACGTGGTAAGAAGTGCAAAAGTAACCAATCAAATCCAATCTCAACTAATCCAAAAACAATCACAATTACAATTACCAAACAAGTAATATAAAATAAAGCAATAACGATAAAAAAGTCACATACCGATTTATAGTGGTTCCACTAACATCTAGTTGGTGTACATCCACTTGAGAGAGAGCTTTTATTAACCAAAGAGAAGAGTATAAGAGATTTATTACAATGATTATAATATTTACTCTAGAATATGATTTTATGGAGACCAGAATTGAATAAAACTAGGTTTTTTGTTAAACCCTAGTTAATGGAAGATAAAACCCTTGATTAAACCCTTGGAGTGATCATCCCTCTTTGAATATGTAAATGGCTTATATATGGAGAGTTTGAGCATAGGCAAATACCTGATTTTCCCCTTGAATCCTTCATAAACCAATGCAACCGACCCAAGCAATTTGGGGACAACGTGGTCGATCAGACGTTTGGTTTCTCAATATAGACGTTTAACTCAAAGATAAAATTTCTTCATTAGGGCGCTCAGACGTATGGTTCCTATAACCACACATCTGAGCATACTCTCGGGATGCCAAATCTAACTTTCAATGACATCTGACTCCAAACAGATGCTTGTACCAGGTGATCAAATGTTTAGTTACCTTAACTAGACGTCTGAAACAAGTCTCGAGATGCAACATACTATGTAGAGGCGTCTGAGCATCATTTAGATGCCTCACAACAATAGTTTAGATGTTCAAGGACCTCGGTAAGACATCTGACCTGCTGCTCACTATGTATCTCTTGCCTTCAACATGCCACAACTCTCACCTTCGAGCTTCGATTTGCAAACCGTCTTTTCCATCACTAAGATACTTCCAACCACTTCCATTCTCCATATAGTGTCTCCAAAATTCAACACAATCAACTTTTGGTATATGAGAATCTACATTGAAATTTTGTTGTCAATGCAAAAGATCGTGTTTGGAAATTCCTATTACAAATGGTGTATTTAATAAGCAATGAAAATTTGTACTAAATTGGATTGATTTATGTTGATCATTGACAAATATATCATTTTAAAAAAAATCATCTTCAATAGTTATTTTGGATTGTAAATGTATGAGTATATCTCATTCTAAATAATAATTAGTAATTTAGTCATTTGGTCTGATTTGGATGTTTATGCGATCAAGTTTAGTTTTTACATTGAAATTTTATTAAAGTTTTGTTATCAAAGTTTACCTTCATTGCATTGAAAACATAGTTATATATTAGTTTTTTATTTTTGTTTCTAAGTTATTATTTTGTGGATTTAGTTGACTCGCTAATTTGGTAAGACTGCCTATATCAATAGCAAAGCACTAAAGTGCTTTCCATTTAATCTTGATTTTCCATAAGTGAGTAAATAAAGAAATGCTTGATTTCATCATAGTATAAAATATTTACCTAAATAGCATGCACCATCATTACCTTAATATCAAAATAAATTATCATACACTTTTTACATAAATGTATAAGCTATTTTTTTGTATTCAATCTCATAATAAACAATTCTTAAATCATACGTGGCATTAAATTAGTTTTTGTTTTGAAATGTATCATTAGTTGTGCTTAAGTGAAAGCTAATTTTTAAAGAGAGGCACACTAAATGGCCATGTCCACATGTGCTAATACCACTTTTAAGATATGGAGAACCAACATTTTTTACTTTAAGTGAATATGATTGTACTTGTGTTGCTATAGTGCTCTCTGCTCTCAAATATGCGATGTGGTAAATATCTATTTCTTTCATTCACACACATTGTTACACCAAATTTTATTATTTAAATGATTTTCTTTAAGTAAATACAACAAACGTCATTTTTATTATTTGAATGATTTATATGTCATCTTTCAAAACTATAGTCTTTACAATAATTTCTTTTTTGAATGCTTTTCTTTTCTGATCCTAATACATAATGCACGTGAAAATGTTTGTGTTTCAAAACATACTATTAATCATAAAAATCGCTTAAGGATAAAGGCCTAAAAAAGGCCCATAAAATGTTGAAAGAGCTTCGCAAGAATTGGAAATAAGGGATTCATCACGATTCAAAATCTATGTTTTGAGGGCATGGAAGTAGCTTCCGAAAGGGTTAGGTTAGTATCACAAACACCTAATGCATGTACAGAGTGAAACAAGAGCTTTTAAAGGAGTCGAAAGGAAAGGAAGGCTATCCTTTCACCTTAGTAAATCCTTTCTACATGGCTGATTCTGCTTACATGAACAGATCTTATATGAGTTCGAATAACCTTTCGAAGGTAATCGAATAACGAGTTCGCATGCAAGAACCAAATCCTTTGAAATATTTGGTTTCGTCGCTGTTAATCTTCCATAAAGAAATATTTCACCAACAGGTAACTTTCGAAAATAAAAATAAACCATTCGGAATGGTTGGACCCTTCCGCAAGGATAAAGAAAGCTCCGCGTGAGGCCAAGTGACCTTGCGCAATAATCCATTCGTCGCCTACTAATCCTTTCGAAACTATTCGAAGCCCTTTCTTACTCATACAAATAATTACTCATCATGGTTAGCATCAGACTAAAGCTACCAATGGTGGTTTCGAAGGAGAAGAAGCTGGGGGTGCTGCAGTTACATCCAAATAACGCGATAGGGAACCTTAACCCTTTCGCTATTATAAGATCCCTACTTTTTGAAGTTGTTGAAAGGCTTCAGAAGTACACGAAACCAGTATCTAAGAATATAACCATTGTTAGTGCATTGTTGATGAAGGAAAAAGTGATAAACCAGGCATAATAAGAGACCCAAACATTTGCCTTTAAAGCTATGAAAGCGAAGGGGCAAAGGCGAAAGAATTGATACGAAAGGCTGGGAGAAAAGGCCTTTCGACCACTTCGAAAGGATGGATACGAAAGGGGGTCGACCTGCATCTATAAATACAATCCTTGGGGTCCAAGTTGGGGATCAAATTTGGACTCCTGAAATTTCTTTCTTACTTCATAGCAAAGTCAAATTCTTGTAACCCTAGAATTTAAAGAAAATTCTCTTACTTGTAATCCAAATTAGATAAATAAAAAAGAGTGATAGCATGGATCCAATATCGATTTCGAATCCGAGGAGGATCATTTCAACTATTAGCTTGACTAACCCCTATTTGACTTATGTAATGCTATGGAATCTACTTTGGTATTTTGATTTCAAATTATATTATCAACACGTCTCATGATATGAAATATACAATTGACGTGATTATATTAATCCGTATTATCAAGTCAATTAAATTTGTATCACTCATCCAAGATAAGATTTCATTGCATATTGAGTTAAGATCTTATTTGTTATACATCAAGTCCCTTCAAGAGAATAAATGTGATGACCCGAAATTTTAAGCAATATCAATTTAATAATCTGAAGTAAAAATTAAATTGATTTGATAATCTTTGTGATAAGATTTGAATTAATTAATCCAATTAAAATAAATATTTAATTGATAGATTTTATCTTTTTAAATCTAATAATTGTTTTATATTTATAATATATATAGAATATGTATATATTGTAAATAGATGTTGTTTTTAATTTGATAAATAAATAAATCCTGTTTTCTAAATAATATATATATATATATATATATATATATATATATAGTAAAAATTAGGAATTATGATTTTATTTAAAAGTTAAACTTTTAAAAGGTTATTTAACAAAATAAATATGGTTTTAAATAGATAAGATAAAAATTAAATTTGTTTAAATTGATTTATTTGATATAAACTTTTTAAAAGTATATAATAAATAACTTTATGATTTTAAATGCATAAGGTAAATGTTGAAATGATTTAAAATATGTTTTAACTCAAGTTTAAATTTGAATAAGATTAACAATAAGGTTTATTTGGATATAATTGGATAAAATAAATAATTTATTAATAAGAGAAACAATTTATTTTATAAGATATTTATAGTTATCAATTTTGTTATTTTCAAAATATAATAATACATTGTTTTTAACAAATAGATTTTTAATAAAAATAATTGTTTTTCAAAATTTAATTGTGCAGTTATATATGTATATATATATAACTTGATTTGAAATTGAATTCAAAGCTTTTAAATTTGAAGTACAAATATTTTTAATTGGTTTTGATTTTAAAATATTTGCATAAACTTTATTTTATAAGTAAAATTGGATTTATTCATTTTAAAATTATCTACATGTAAATAAAAAGATATTAACTGATTAATTAAACATGGATTTATATTTATCTTATATTAACATCTAACTAAATAACTAATTTACATAATTTTAACTAATTAACAAATGTAAGCATTTTACAAATAAAAAGACATGTGTTGATCAATAAACACTACAACTTGGCAAATGTTAGAATTAAAGACATGTGGCATTTTAAAATTAGCCTTTTCTTTTTATTTTTATTTGAGTTTTTATATATACAAATCCTCTTTCCTTTTCAATTCTTTTCTAAATCAAAAATGCAAAGAAAAACACACTTCCTTTGAAAACAAAAATCTGAAAGCCTCTTCAACAAAACCCTGTAAATCTTCTTCAAAAATCTGTAAATTTCCCTTCAAAACCCAAAACCATCTTCAAACTGTTTTAAACCTGCATTTTATCAAAACCTACACATTTTCAAAACATCACCTGAAAAATCATTATGCAAACTCTAAAAGCCTGCATTTCACTTAAATCTGGAATCATCAAAGCTTTAGTATTTTTCTTCAAGCAAGAAAGCCTGCATGCAAATGTAATCAGAAGCAACAACAAACAGGATTTAAAGTTTCAAAATTTAAGAAACAAGCAACTCAGTTTCATTTAGGCAATTCAAGATTGAAGCTTCCCAGTTTTTTTAAAAAGCACAAAGTTTTTCAAAATCATGGCTCTGTCTTCCAATATAACAGGTGAGTAACATCAATATATTTAAAACTTAAGAATGAATATGGTTGTTGTTATTTCTGTGGTTAAATCTGTAGTATGTATATATGAAAATGAAATCTGCAGTATGCATGTTTATTTCCATATGAATATCCTCTGTTTTAAATTTTAGTATCCTATTTTAGATTTAAATTCATTTTCTCTTCAAACAATTGTTAATAGGACTTGGTTTATAAAAAAAAGTTGTGTGATTTATCATGGATTAATGTTTTAAAAACTTATTCAAGCTAAATCTCATCTGAGTGTCTCTGGAAATAAAAAAAGGGAAATAACTGTGATTGTTATACAAAGTGAAAACTCAAAACTTGGTAAATTATGAATTCGGTATTATAGAATGAAAACAACAAGCAAAACATGAATTTCAATACAAAAATCATAATTTATAGATTGAGGAGTGGGGTGCAGTTCTGTGTTGAACAGAAAATGGAATTGGGGATTTTTAGGTGATCTCTGCAAATTGGAGAGTCGGGATTCATCTTGTAGGTAGAGGAGAAATCATTGATGCTGGGAAAAATATGTGATGGTGATGCAAATCACCATGAAAGAAGTGGTGAGGGTTTATTGTCTGTAGCCCTAGTTTAAACTAGGTAATTTGTTTTGGTCAGTACTACCTGTAGGTAAGATCGAGTTGAACGGGGTTTTAGGTGTTGATAGTTTGGTCGTAGGCGTGGCTGTGGCCGGAGGTGGAAGTTCTCTGGTGGACGGAGCACCGAGGGGAAAGCGATGACAGGTTTTGATGGGGTTTTGGTCTTCTGTTCCAGATTTTGGAATTAAGATTCGAATTTGATTTCGAGTTGTGGAGGGAAGATTGGTTGGTCGTGTTGGAACGCGGTGATAGTCGTCGATGTGGGAAGGCCACCGGAGGTGGACGGAGATGGCCGGGCGCACGGTGCACGTGCAACGTGCATTTTTGGGTTCTGATGAACTCTGGGTGGAAGCAAAGTTTTTGACTCGAGTTTTGACTCGAGATTTTGGTAGTTTGCCCGAAGTTTCTTGCTTGCTGACTCGAAGTGGATTTGGCACTTGCTCGGGTTAATGTATGTAACAGGTTTTTGTTTTGAAACCTGTTATTCCGTTTCAAATTTTAAAATAAAATTTAAACCCTGGATTTAAATGAAAGTAAAGTTTTAAATCCTAGTATTAAATCTGAGTTAAGTTTAAATCTAAATTTAAAAATAGATTCAAGTTGAATTTGAATCTAGTTTGGAAATAAATGAGTTTTAAAATTCAAATTAACTTAATAATATTAAGATGTCGAAGTAGTTTGAATTTTAAAATAAGTTTAAAAAGGTAAGTAAAGTTTTAAAAATCTGAAGATTAATGTGAATTCAAATTTTAAGTATTTCAGTTTTGAAATGTAGGAAGGTTTTGAAATTTAAAATGTTTTGAACAATTTGAAATGTTTAAAGTATAATTCAAATTGATTTGAATTTAAATATGAATTTGGTTTTAAACCCTTTTAAACTTCTTATTTAAATGAGTATATCTTTAACTTGTGAAATAAAGGTTTAGAAACGTGTCTCAAAACTTTGTTAAAGATAATTAGAATTCATCTTAAATCTTAAATTTAAAATGATATTTGAAAGAAAATTTTAAGTAAATTGTTTTAGTACTTTGTGAATGGCAACTTGATTATTAACAAAGTTTGATCTTAAAGTAAATTTGAATTTAAAGATTTGTATTCATTAAATTTATATGGAAATTTAATGGATAATTAATTTATTTGATTAATTGATCATTTGATTAATTAAATAAGTAAGTGAAGGTTTAAATTAATTAGTTAATGGTTAAGATTAATTAATTAGGAATAATTAATTTGTAATTAAGGATTATTAATTAGATTTTAATTGATGATTAGTAATTAATTAATCAAGTGATTATGAATTAATTAAGTTATGACTAACACTTAATTAATTAAATAATTAAAGGTTAATTTATTGGATATTAAAGATTTATTAATTTGAAAATTAATAATGATTATTGTAACTTAATTACTTAAGAGAAGTAATTAAAGTATAGTTAATGGTTAATAATGGTCATTAACTTAAAGATTATTTAACAATTAATTAATGTGATTAATTTAAATAATTAATTAGATTAATTAATTTAATAATAATCAATTGTGAAAATTATTTAAGTTTAATTACTAAATGAAAGTAATTAAGGAATTAATTACTTAATGTAATTAATGGAGTTTATTGTGATTTGTTTAAATTAATTAATTAATTAAGTTTAATTAATTTTAAACACTGGATTTGATAATAATTACCTGATGTAATTAATGAAGTACAATTACTCGGTGAAGTAATTAAAGATAATTACTGGATGTAATTAGTGGATGATGTTGGAATTGTGAAAGTAATCTGGATTATATTACTTTGTATAATTAATCAAGGGATTAATTAAAGAAATTGATTAAGGAGTAATTAATTTGATAAGTAATTAAGGGTAGTTAATTACTGAATGTGATTAATCAAAGGTGATTAATAATTATGGTTTAAGTGAGATTAATTACTGAAAGTAATTAATTTAATTGAGTAATTAATTAAATATAATTAAGGATCATTAAATAATATAATTAATGATGTAATTAAGATTGATTAATTAAGATTATTTAATCAATAATAAGTGATTAAGTGTAATTAATTAAGGTTAAATGTAATTAATTATAGTTAATTAATTAATTATAGTTAATTAATTAATGAAGCAATTAAAGGTTAATTACTGTATTTGGTTTAGAGTAATTAATTTTGTGAGATTAATTAAAGTATAATTGATCAGGGGTGATTAATTAAGTTGATTAACTAGAGGATTATTTAATTAATTAATTAATTTGTAATTAATTAATTAATGGTGATGTAAGCAAGATTTATATTGATGTAGTAATTAATTTAATTCACTTTAAATTAATTAGAGATGATGTAATTAATTTAATTCATTTTAAATTAATTATAGATAATGTGATTATAGATCATTGCTTATGAATGGATGATATTGGTTGCCTTGAATGGTTTGAATCTCAACTATGAGATTAGTAATATTGTGTGATATGGATGCATTGGTTGCATTGTGATAATGATATGGATTATCTTTGATAATGATAATGTGGATTATCTATGGTTATGATAATGATAATTATCCGTTGTGAATATGTGAATTATCTATCTGTGTGTATATAGATAATTGTATTGAATTGTTTTAAACTCTAAAACAACTTGGACCTAAATGACACGCTTTGGGTTTCGATGAGACCGGGATCGGGTTTCCATATTTGGATATCCGAAAACCACATCGATCCAAATTAACGATAGGTCGTGAATCTTATGTGAAGAGTGAAGACTCGGGGTGTAAGGACTGTTCGTCAGTATAACTCTGAGGGTGATTCTGAGATGAGTTTGACGGGTAGTACTTTCAGATTCGGGATGAAGATTCAGAGTACAAGGGTTATCGTCGTTAACTCTGAGGGTGATTCCAAAATGAGTGCAACGAGATAGTGCCTTCGGTTTCGTTCGAACTCGGAACGAACTTGTATGGATTGAATGCTTTCAGAACATCTACAGGTGGACGATGAGCATTCTAAGTGATGTGTCCTATAAGGTAATCGTAGCCTCAAGCCTCATCAACTGGGAATAGCTAAAATAGGGGAGGTGCAGCAAGGCTAAGAGGGTCATGCCCAAGTAGGATGAGATTTTCCCCTGTCTACAGGTCCCTTTTTATTTGGCTTAGTGGGCGGTTGGATATGCGCACCAACTGCGAGTTTGTCTTGTTCGGAACTGTTCAGTAAGGAATGGTTCCGGCCTTATGTTGCAGGGGATTGGGAGTGATCCTCGGTACGATGATCTAGGCCACGTATTGTGACGGGCGGTACTCTGGTAGCCCTGCCATTGTATGGAATCCAAAATCCAATAAGTGCCAACGGTTTTGATTGTATTACCCACTTTTGTGGCTAGTAGCTGGAATTTAATAAATGTAACAATTTCGGCTATTTCATATTTACTTGAGAACCCTAGACCTATTATAATATCACTGGATTTCCTATCAAATGTTTTGGTTAGCGTAAGGTAAAAACTTTTTCATGTTTATGTGTGGGAAGTCTTACGTGATACCTTTCTTTTCAAAAGGTTTTTAAAATTAAGCAACCTTAACCTGTTACTCACACTAGACCCATGTCTGACTCGGAGTTTATCTTTTGTTTTCTTAAACTCTTGGGTACTCAAATTTTTACGAGTAGCCAAGGGATTCAGGTTAGCTTTGACGAACTATAAAGGAGAAATGGAGCAGGAGGCTTCTGCGTTAGATATATAGTATTCCGCTGTGTTTGGTATCTCTGTGTTGTCTCTGAGTTGTATTGAGTTGTAATAACTAGACAAGTGTTTATAACTGTCTAGAATGTGTTGTATTATCTGCGTACTCTAATAGTTGTTGTATACTATGTAATACTTATGTTATTAATATAATTTACTTGTTCCGCTGTTAGATTCCGATGTGTTGTTTCTTCTTTCTTCTCTTTCTTTCTCTTTTCTATCCCTTTCTTTCTTATTAATGATGCGTCATTCTATGGAGATGAATGGCGGGTCGTTACAGTGGTATCAGAGCATTAGGTTGAGTAAATACCTAGGATTTGGAGTGGTGTCTATCTTGAGAGAGCATATTTGTAATTTTAAATATATTTATATATATTTATATATTTCTACCTATCTGTTGGGTTACCTGTTTGGGTTTTTCCAATATAGGTTATAAGGGTAGATGAGGTAGTGGTGTTTGTAACACGATTACTACCGTTGGTTGAAGTTTGTATGTTGAGGTTGGAAGTGTATTTGTCGAGACTATAGACCTAATATTGTCTCGAGTGAGCTTTGCAGCTGGATGTAAGTATTTTATAGATAACTTAAGGAAACCTGTTAAGGTTCGGAGTCTATCTTTGATGTTGGATGAGTTAAATATTGGATCTGTCAGTTGAGCAGAAGCAAGTGATGGTATTTCGATACCTCAGGAAGTTGTAACTGCGTGATGAGATGCAGTAACTATGGATTGTTTCCGAAGATGTTTTCTTTGGAACAAGTTTTGGGAAGTGTATCTGCTTCGATGTTGTGGCTGGATTCAGCAGGATGTTGTGGTTAGCTTTGAAGTCCGAGTTTCTCGAAGAGTTTTGGATTAGGAAGTTTGGCATCGGTGTCAGCAATGCAGCTCGGAGTGTTCTGTGAGCCGACAGGGAGGTCTTAGCTGAGTAGTTTTGGAGATGGAGTTCAGAAGCAGCAGAGTGAATCCGTTTCTTCAATGGACTGGGTAGACCAGCGTAAGCTGTTCTGTTTGGTAAAGAGAGAACAGTCTTCTTTGGAAATTTATCTGGGTTGATCGCAAAAGTGACTTGCGATAGTTGAGTGTTCTCTTGGGTTGTCAGAGATTTTCTGGATGTCTTCTGGGAAGACAGAGGTTTGTTCGCATCTGGAGATTGAGTTTTCTTATGAACTAGTATTCTAGGAGTGGAACTGGTGGTTCAGTGTAGTTGAAGGATGGTTCCTAGAGATAGAGTTTGATGAAGCAATTCAGTTTTTGGAGGAACTTCTAAGTTTTCTTTATGGATCTGTTGAACTATATTTCTGGGAAGTGATGTCCAGTTTGTGCTCGTGTTCTTTATCAGCATTCTTATCTACTTCGAATCAGAGTTGCGCAGCAGAAGCAGTTTGGAAGTGTTTCTGATTGTCTTTTCCGGATTAGGAGAAGTTTGTAGTCTTCATCTGGTTATGGAGTAGAGTTGTGTTTTTAGTTTTGGTTGATCTTAAGGAGATCATTGTGTTGGGTTGTTTCTGGTTCTGTTTGTTCTAGAGGGATCAGCAAGGGTTAAGCTGATCTGTTTGGATGATGGCAGCCCAGGATCGTTCGAAGACATTTTGTGGATAAGAGACGGAGGAATTTGGAATTCAAAGTTGGAGACTTCGTTGTTGTTGGAGTTTTCTCCGATCAAAGAAGCTATAAGATGGGGTAAGGCTGGAAAGCTAACTCCGAGATGTTTGGATCTTTTCTGTGTTTTGGTTGGATCAGTGTTTGGTTTTCAGGATTGAATTGCCAGTTTGGATAACCGAGATTCGATGAGTTTCACGTATCTCTGAGGGAGTACGTGTATGATATATCTCTGGTTGTGGAACCAGCAGTTCTAGAGGTTTGGTTGTTGAATCAGACTCGTCTATAGTCTGATATGCTGTCTAGTTCTGTAGATCTAGATGAGTGAGGGCTTTGTAGCTTAGTAGTATTGATTGTTTGGATTCTATAGAGCGAATATCCCGATATTTATACCGGGGAAACTCGAGGAAACTCTATCCAGAATTTTATCTGGATAGATAGATTTGATTGATTGGGTGAATTGATTGCTATGATTATTAGCATATGTTGATATATGCTTGTGTTTTGAAATTAAATCTTTAAAAGAATTATTAAATTACCTTTGTTTTAAATTTCGGGGACGAAATTCTTTTAACGGGGAGGAATGTGATGACCGGAATTTTAAGCAATATCAATTTGATAATCTGAAGTAAAAATTAAATTGATTTGATAATCTTTGTGATAAGATTTGAATTAATTTAATTAATCCAATTAAAATAAATATTTAATTGATAGATTTTATCTTTTTAAATCTAGTAATTGTTTTATATTTATAATATATATAGAATATATATTTATATTGTAAATAGATATTGTTTTTAATTTGATAAATAAATAAATCCTATTTTCTAAATTATATATATATATATATATATATATATCTTTTGTAAAAATTGGGAATTATGATTTTATTTAAAAGTTAAACTTTTAAAAGGTAATTTAAGAAAATAAATATGGTTTTAAATAGACAAGATAAAAATTAAATTTGTTTAAATTGATTTATTTGATATAAACTTTTTAAAAGTATATAATATATGACTTTATGATTTTAAATGCATAAGATAAATGTTGAAATGATTTAAAATATGTTTTAACTCAAGTTTAAATTTAAATAAGATTAACAATAAGGTTTATTTGGATATAATTGGATAAAATAAATAATTTATTAATAAGAGAAACAATTTCTTTTATAAGTTATTTATAGTTATCAATTTTGTTATTTTCAAAATATAATAATACATTGTTTTTAACAAATAGATTTTTAATAAAAATAATTGTTTTTCAAAATTTAATTGTGTAGTTATATGTGTATATATATATAAAACTTGATTTGAAATTGAATTCAAAGCTTTTAAATTTGAAGTATAAATATTTTTAATTGGTTTTGATTTTAAAATATTTGCATAAACTTTATTTTATAAATAAAATTGGATTTATTCATTTTAAAATTATCTGCATGTAAATAAGTAGATATTAACTAATTAATTAAACATGGATTTATATTTATCTTATATTAACATCTAACTAAATAACTAATTTACATAATTTTAACTAATTAGCAAATGTAAGCATTTTACAAATAAAAAGACATGTGCTAATCAATAAACACTACAACTTGGCAAATGTTAGAATTAAAGACATGTGGCATTTTAAAATTAGCCTTTTCTTTTTATTTTTATTTGAGTTTTTATATATACAAATCCTCTTTCCTTTTTAATTCTTTTCTAAATCAAAAATGCAAAGAAAAACACACTTCCTTTGAAAACAAAAATCTGAAAGCCTCTTCAACAAAACCCTGTAAATCTTCTTCAAAAATCTGTAAATTTCCCTTCAAAACCCAAAACCATCTTCAAACTGTTTTAAACCTGCATTTTATCAAAATCTGCACATTTTGAAAACATCACCTGAAAAATCATTTTGCAAACTCTAAAAGCCTGCATTTCACTTAAATCTGGAATCATCAAAGCTTTAGTATTTTTCTTCAAGCAAGAATGCCTGCATGCAAATGTAATTAGGAAGCAACAACAAACAGGATTTAAGTTTCAAAATTTAAGAAACAAGCAACTCAGTTTCATTTAGGCAATTCAAGATTGAAGCTTCCCAGTTTTTTTTAAAAAGCACAAAGTTTTTCATAATCATGACTCTGTCTTCCAATATAACAGGTGAGTAACATCAATATTTTTAAAACTTAAGAATGAATATGGTTGTTGTTATTTCTGTGGTTAAATCTGTAGTATGTATATATGAAAGTGAAATCTGCAGTATGCATGTTTATTCCCATATGAATATCCTCTGCTTTAAATTTTAGTTTCCTGTTTTAGATTTAAATTCATTTTCTCTTCAAACAATTGTTAATAGGACTTGGTTTATAAACAAAAGTTGTTTGATTTATCGTGGATTAATGTTTTAAAAAGATATTCAAGCTAAATCTCATCTGAGTGTCTCTGGAAATAAAAAAGGGAAATAACTGTGATTGTTATACAAAGTGAAAACTCAAAACTTGGAAAATTATGAATTCAGTATTATAGAATGAAAACAACAAGCAAAACATGAATTTCAATACAAAAATCATAATTTATAGATTGAGGAGTGGGGTGCAGTTCTGTGTTGAACAGAAAATGGAATTGGGGGATTTTTAGGTGATCTCTGCAAATTGGAGAGTCGGGATTCATCTTGTAGGTAGAGGAGAAATCATTGATACTGGGAAAAATATGTGATGGTGATGCAAATCACCATGAAAGAAGTGGTGAGGGTTTATTGTCTGTAGCCCTAGTTTAAACTAGGTAATTTGTTTTGGTCAGTACTACCTGTAGGTAAGATCGAGTTGAACGGGGTTTTAGGTGTTGATAGTTTGGTCGTAGGCGAGGCTGTGGCTGGAGGTGGAAGTTCTCTGGTGGACGGAGCACCGAGGGGAAAGCGATGACAGGTTTTGATGGGGTTGTGGTCTTGTGTTCCAGATTTTGGAATTAAGAATCGAATTTGATTACGAGTTGTGGAGGGAAGATTGGTTGGTCGTGTTGGAACGCGGTGATAGTCGTCGATGTGGGAAGGCCACCAGAGGTGGACGGAGATGGCCGGGCGCACGATGCACGTGCACCGTGCATTTTTGAGTTCTGATGAACTCTGGGTGGAAGCAAAGTTTTTGACTCGAGTTTTTACTCGAGATTTTGGTAGTTTACCCGAAGTTTCTTGCTTGCTGACTCGAAGTGGATTTGGCACTTGCTCGGGTTAATGTATGTAACAGGTTTTTGTTTTGAAACCTGTTATTCCGTTTCAAATTTTAAAATAAAATTTAAACCCTGGATTTAAATGAAAGCAAAGTTTTAAATCCTAGTATTAAATCTGAGTTAAGTTTAAATCTAAATTTAAAAATAGATTCAAGTTGAATTTGAATCTAGTTTGGAAATAAATGAGTTTTAAAATTCAAATTAACTTAATAATATTAAGATGTCAAAGTAGTTTGAATTTTAAAATAAGTTTAAAAAGGTAAGTAAAGTTTTAAAAATCTGAAGATTAATCTGAATTCAAATTTTAAGTATTTCAGTTTTGAAATGTAGGAAGGTTTTGAAATTTAAAATGTTTTGAACAATTTGAAATGTTTAAAGTATAATTCAAATTGATTTGAATTTAAATATGAATTTGGTTTTAAACCCTTTTAAACTTCTTATTTAAATGAGTATATCTTTAACTCGTGAAATAAAGGTTTAGAAACGTGTTTCAAAACTTTGTTAAAGATAATTAGAATTCATCTTAAATGTTAAATTTAAAATGATATTTGAAAGAAAATTTTAAGTAAATTGTTTTAGTACTTTGTGAATGGCAACTTGATTATTAACAAAGTTTGATCTTAAAGTAAATTTGAATTTAAAGATTTGTATTCATTAAATTTATATGGAAATTTAATGGATAATTAATTTATTTGATTAATTAATCATTTGGATTAATTAAATAAGTAAGTGAAGGTTTAAATTACTTAGTCAATGGTTAAGATTAATTAATTAGGAATAATTAATTTGTAATTAAGGATTATTAATTAGATTTTAATTAATGATTAGTAATTAATTAATCAAGTGATTATGAATTAATTAAGTTACGACTAACACTTAATTAATTAAATAATTAAAGGTTAATTTATTGGATATTAAAGATTTATTAATTTGAAAATTAATAATGATTAATGTAAGTTAATTACTTAAGAGAAGTAATTAAAGTATAGTTAATGGTTAATAATGGTCATTAACTTAAAGATTATTTAACAATTAATTAATGTGATTAATTTAAATAATTAATTAGATTAATTAATTTAATAATAATCAATTGTGAAAATTATTTAAGTTACTAAATGAAAGTAATTAAGGAATTAATTACTTAATGTAATTAATGGAGTTTATTGTGATTTGTTTAAATTAATTAATTAATTAAGTTTAATTAATTTTAAACACTGGATTTGATAATAATTACCTGATGTAATTAATGAAGTACAATTACTCGGTGAAGTAATTAAAGATAATTACTGGATGTAATTAGTGGATGATGTTGGAATTGTGAAAGTAATCTGGATTATATTACTTTGTATAATTAATCAAGGGATTAATTGAAGAAATTGATTAAGGAGTAATTAATTTGATAAGTAATTAAGGGTAGTTAATTACTGAATGTGATTAATCAAAGGTGATTAATAATTATGGTTTAAGTGAGATTAATTAGTGAAAGTAATTAATTTAATTGAGTAATTAATTAAATATAATTAAGGATCATTAAATAATATAATTAATGATGTAAGTAAGATTGATTAATTAATATTAATTAATCAATAATAAGTGATTAAGTGTAATTAATTAAGGTTAAATGTAATTAATTATAGTTAATTAATTAATGAAGCAATTAAAGGTTAATTACTGTATTTGGTTTAGAGTAATTAATTTTGTGAGATTAATTAAAGTATAATTGATCAGGGGTGATTAATTAAGTTGATTAACTAGAGGATTAATTAATTAATTAATTAATTTGTAATTAATTAATGGTGATGTAAGCAAGATTTATATTGATGTAGTAATTAATTTAATTCACTTTAAATTAATTAGAGATGATGTAATTAATTTAATTCATTTTAAATTAATTATAGATAATGTGATTATAGATCATTGCTTATGAATGGATGATATTGGTTGCCTTGAATGGTTTGAATCTCAACTATGAGATTAGTAATATTGTGTGATATGGATGCATTGGTTGCATTGTGATAATGATATGGATTATCTTTGATAATGATAATGTGGATTATCTGTGGTTATGATAATGATAATTATCTGTTGCGAATATGTGAATTATCTATCTGTGTGTATATAGATAATTGGTATTGAATTGTTTTAAACTCTAAAACAACTTGGACCTAAAAGACATGCTTTGGATTTCGATGAGACCGGGATCGGGTTTCCATATTTGGATATCCGAAAACCACATCGATCCAAATTAACGATAGGTCGTGAATCTTATGTGAAGAGTGAAGACTCGAGGTATAAGGACTATTCGTCAGTACAACTCTAAGGGTGATTCGGAGATGAGTTTGACGGGTAGTATTTTCAGATTTGAGATGAAGATTCAGAGTGCAAGGGTTATCGTCCTTAACTCTGAGGGTGATTCCAAAATGAGTGCAACGAGATAGTGCCTTCGGTTTTTTTCGAACCCGGAACGAACTTGTATGGATTGAATGCTTTTAGAACATCGTCAGGTGGACGATGAGCATTCTAAGTGATATGTCCTATTAAGTTAATCGTAGCCTCAAGCCTCATCAACCGGGAATGGCTAAAATAGGGGAGGTGCAGCAAGGCTAAGTGGTTCATGCCCAAGTAGGACGAGATTTTCCCCTGTCTAGAGGTCCCTTTTTATTCGGCTTAGTGGGCGGTTGGATATGCACACCAACTGCGGGGTTGTCTTGTTCGGAACTGTTCAGTAAGAAATGGTTCCGGCCTTGTGTTGCAGGGGATTGGGAGTGACCCACGGTACGGTGATCTAGGCCACGTACTATGACGGGCGGTACCCCGGTAGCCCTGCCATTGTTTGAATCCAAAATCCAATAAGTGCCAACGGTTTTGATTGTATTACCCACTTTTGTGGCTAGTAGCTGGAATTTAATAAATGTAACAATTTCGGCTATTTCATATTTACTTGAAAACCATAGACCTATTATAATTTCACTGGATTTCCTATAAAATGTTTTGGTTAGCGTAAGGTAAAAACTTTTCCATGTTAATGTGTGGGAAGTCTTACGTGATACCTTTCTTTTCAAAAGGTTTTTAAAATTAAGCAACCTTAACCTGTTACTCACACCAGACCCATGTCTGACCTGGAGTTTATCTTTTGTTTTCTTAAACTCTTGGGTACTCAAATTTTTGCGAGTAGCCAAGGGATTCAGGTTAGCTTTGACGAACTATGGTGGAGAAATGGAGCAGGAGGCTTCTGCATTAGATATATAGTATTCCGCTGTGTTTGGTATCTCTGTGTTGTCTCTGAGTTGTATTGAGTTGTAATAACTAGACATGTGTTTATAACTGTCTAGAATGTGTTGTCTTATCTGTGTACTCTGATAGTTGTTGTATACTATGTAATACTTATGTTATTAATATAATTTACTCGTTCCGCTGTTAGATTCTGATGTGTTGTTTCTTCTTTCTTCTCTTTCTTTCTCTTTTCTATCCCTCTCTTTCTTATTAATGATGCGTGATTCTGTGGAGAAGAATGGCGGGTCATTACAATAAAGATCCTCTCGATTCGATCGAAAGTGGTTTTGAAGGGACTTACCATAAGATTATAAAAGTTATATTTACTTGGAGAACTCCTTCAAAAGGCGCTTGGATACTCCCAAAATGTGTAACCCCTTTCAAAGAAATTCTAACCATGTCGATAAAATCTATGCTTTCGAAAGGCGTTCTCCTTTAAAAGTGCGATGACCCTTTCGAAGCACTCGGAAGGGGTTTCGAATGCATTGATTCTTTCTTAATCTTTGCTTCAAAGTGTTGATTAGCTATTTTTCCAATAATTAACATCATCAAAAGAGCACCTTTTGAAGACATACAGTCCCTACCGTCTTCTTCGAAAGGGGTCTCGAAGGGATTGATTATTCTTTAAATTTGGGTTTGGGGTGTTAATAAAATTTCTTGTTAACATTTTTGGCACTATAAGGAGGGCCCTGAACCTCCGCCCTTGTTGTTCCTTATAGATTAATTATGGAAGTTTTGACTTGTTATAAGAAAATGAAATCAAAGAGGCTTAGTCGAATGGACAAGGAAGTAGTGTTTACAACAAATTTGGAAGAAAATATCGCTCCAACTTTCAACTTGGAGGGAGTTGTACAAGGATAGCCATCAACCCCAGAACAACCAAACAATAATGTAGTCAAGATAAGGAATCTGGAGCAACAATTACTAGAAATGCAAGAGCTCCTAAAAGCAGTTCTATCTCAGAAATCTTCCCAAACCGCAAAACCAACAATTGGGGATGAGGTGGTCTCCCCAAAAATAAACTTGAAGACTTATACCAATGAAGGAAAGAGCAAGGTAGATCTAACATCATCAAGGAAAAAATAACGTCAAGCCATTAAAGTCGATCATTAAGGAAGAATACAAGATAAATCTCTCGAACAATGTGGAAGCTCGACTTCAAAGGAATACAATCCAAATCGAAAAAGCTATCATGACGCTAAAGCTTATTTGAAAGATGTCGCAAAGAAGGCCATCAAAGATATGCTAAATGAAAAAGGGAAAAGAACTCTAGATAAGCGAGTAAATGAAAGCGAACGAGTAGCTCTGTTCACGGATGAAATCATGTCAACGGTCGTTCCATCTCATGTCAAGATCCCAGCCATGAAATATCATGGCACTACCGATTCCGATGACCACTTGATGGCTTTCAATAGCCAAATGGATCTATATAATGCCTCTGGAGTTATGTGGTGTAGGTTATTCCCAGTAACCCTTCAAGGAGCTACTGCAAAATGGTACCATCAATATCAAAGAAGACCATTTACTCAGGGAAACAAATTTCCTATGAATTCTTTGCTCAATTCTGCATATGCAAAGATCCCACGGTTGATTAAACTGTTCTAGCAAACATCAAACAAAGGTACGGTGGATCGCTGGGTAACTACCTAAGAAGGTTCGATGTCGAGGCACTGAAACCAAGGATATGAATGAATAGGGATAAGCTGATTGTAGTGCATTCACAACTGATAGAAAATACACCATTTTGGAAAGAGCTCTTTGTTCATGGATATAAAGGTTTACAAGACTTCCACTTCCAAGCTAATAATTCATTCGAATTGATGAATTGTACTATGCCAAGAAGAAAGTTAACCCTAAGAAGGATAGTGGGAGATTTGGGTTTGACCGTGGGCACAAAAGGCTAAGGTGGGAGGATTCCAATACTAATTCAATCGCTTTGAATAAGTCGTTGTCTTATATCTATGCTACAACAAAAGAGAAAGTTAACTTTCCAAATTCATTCAAGGCTAGAAATCACCCCTAGCAAAGGAAGGGGGATGATTATTGTTCTTACCATAAAGCAAATGACCATAAAACTATGAATGCCAATTGCTAGCTAGAACCATTCAAAAGTTAATTCATGAAAGATACTTGAAGAATTCGTCTAGGACCAACAAAAAGCGCCTCGGACCAGAGATAGACCGTGAAAGTTTCCTAATACTGCTGTAAATAACTTAGAAGATGAGGATCCATTAAATTTGAGTCCACCCTTGAATAGAATTGATGTGATTCATAGGGGACCACATCCAGCAGGAACTGGTAGGGGAGCCAGAAACAAATACATCAAGGAAGCTAAAGAAGGGTATTTTCTATCCAGGAAGAGCCCTCGCTTAAAATCCACAATTGAACATGCAGATGCCGAATCTTGCCATCACACCTCAAGAACTTAGAAAAAGAATCCATCACCCCCATAACGACCCTCTTATGATCACCGCTCAAATCGAGCTCTCTATAGTGTCCAAGATTCTGGTTGACATTGGAAGCATAATCAATGTCATCTTCATGCATGTCTTTGATCAAATGGGCATTCCTGAAGATAAACTAGAGCCTAGGCTTAAGCCTATTTTTGAGTTCAATAACAAAGGGTCAACTCCAATGGGGCAAGTAAAGCTGCTAGTGAAAATGGGAATATCGCCATGCTGTTGAATTTGTGAAGCTCCTTTTGTGATCATCGATCGGCCATCATACTATAATGCATTCTTTGGCCGCCCTAAATTGGACGAGGTTAATGCATTCGTCTCTCTAAAGTATCTGATGGTGAAATTCGTAACCAAAAGAGGTTGGGGTACCATTTGGGGAGAAAAATTTAGCTCCCGCAAAATGTATTTTGCTACTCTTGATCAATATAAAAGGAAATACTCTTCTTATTATGATTCCTCAACTTTTTTCATCCTTTAGATGATGGATTTCATATCCAACATTTGAAGTAAAAATAAAATCTAATAAAATAAATAAACATGTGTTTGGAAGGTACATCTCATTTGGGAGCAAAAGGAAGAGGACTGATGCCAACTTAATAGACGAAAGCGAGATCGTTATAGAGTTAGATTGCCAAGGCGAAAGGGAGAAGATAAAACCTATAGAAGATCTCGAGGAGATATGTATAGATCCAACTGATTTGCCCAAGATTGTTAAAGTAGGGAAGGAATTGAAGGACAACTTTAAAACGAATTTAATTCAATTCCTCAAGGCTAAAAAAGATGTATTTACATGGATTCATTCAGATATGATCAGCATTGTTCCGTCAGTTATGTGCCATGCATTAAATATTAATCCAAATGTAAGCCCCGTTTGATAAAAGAAGAGGCAATCTGATAAGGTTCGATCTGTTGCTTTGAAGGAGGAAGTTAAAAGGCTGCTTGAGAAGGATTCATTCAAGAAGTTTTTTTATCCAAAATGGCTAGCAAATCCAGTTTTGGTGAAAAAGGAAAATAACAAATGGAAAATGGAGAACATATGTTGATTATACAGATTTGAACGAAGCATGCCTAAAAAACTGTAATCCATTACCCAAAATAGATTGGTTAGTTGATGCAACTAGTGGTCATAAGCTATTGTCGCTCATCGATGCTTATTCAGGATATAACCAAATACCCATGTTCAAACCGGACGAAGACCATACAAGCTTCATTACTAATTGGGGAATTTTTTTTATAAAGCAATGCCTTTCGACTGAAGAATGTGGGAGCTACTTATCAGAGATTGGTCAACAGAATATTCAAGGAGCATATTGGACGAAATATAGAAGTTTATGGGTATTACATGCTGGTAAAGTCTCGTGAAGTTGAGAATCACCTTAAGGATCTTGAAGAAATGTTCAAATTATTACAAATGTATCAAATGAGACTGAATCCGTAGAAATGTTCTTTTGTAGTTCATTATGAAAAATTCTTGGGTTACATTATTAGTGCACAAGAAATCAAAGCCAGTCCTGACCAGATTTAGGCTATCATAGACATGGCAGAGCCTAAAACCAACAAAGATGTAATGGGCTTGAATGGTAGAATTGTAGCCCTAAGCAGATTTATCTCCAAGACAACCGATAAATGCATCCCCTTCTTCAATGTGATTAAGAAAAGAAAGAATTTTGAATGCGGAGAGGATTGTAAGAATGCCTTCCATGAAATGAAAAATCATTTTGAACGTCCCCCTACATTATCCAGGCCCATGGATGGAGAAAGCCTATATTTGTATATGGTGGTTTCAAAACATGCGGTTAGTTCAGTGCTGATTAGAGAGGAGAATGGAACTCGACTTTCCATTTATTATGTAAGCAGACGATTGAACGATTCTGAAATTTAGTACCTGGTCATAGAAAAGTTAGCTTATTATTTGATACCTATAGCATAGAAACTCAAAGCGCACTTTCAAGCGCATCCAATCAGAGTATTGACCAACTTTCTGGTCAAATAAGTTCTTAGTAAACCTGAGACTTCAGGGAGGCTAGTAAAATAAGGAACCGAACTTAGTAAGTATGACATTGAATTTTAGCCACAGGCAGCAATTAAAGGGCAGGCTTTACAAACTTTATCAATGAATTGTACAAGCTTTGTTAAGGAATAATCAGAGAAAGAGAATGATCAAAATCCCATATGGTAACTATTTGTGGAAGGGGCACCAAATGAGCAGGGAGCAAAAGTACGTCATAATCACACCCGATGGGCATCGCTTACATTATGCAATGAAGCTAGGGTTTGCCACAACAAATAACATGGCATAATACGAATCGATGGTGGTAGGATTGACTCTGGCCTTACAACTTAAAATCTCATGTATTTAAATCTTTAGAGACTCTCAACTAATGGTGAATCAGATAAAACAGATATATCGGACTAAATATACCAACTAGCCATATATGTTAAGAAGGTGTTAGAAATGCTTGCCTTATTTGAAGGTTTTTCTGTACATCAAGTTCTAAGGGAAGATAACTCTTAAGCAGATTCATTAGCAAAATTGGCTAGCTCAAGGGGAGCTCCAAATGCCCGCATCGTACCAGTAGGATATCAAGTAAATCCCAACACTGAAGAGGAAACGCCTGAATCGAACTACTGGTTTTAACTAGATCCCAAGCTAGGATGCAAGAGGGAAAAGGAAGGGAAATTAATGAAGAAATTCCATATGAGAAGCCGAATCATCCAAAGACCAATAATTATTATGATAACACTTAGATGAAACCTATTCTAGAATATCTTAATAATGGGATATTACCGACTAACAAAATTGAAGCTAGGAAAATTAGGTGGCAGGCTCCTACTTTCACAATGATGAATGGAATTCTTTATAATAAAGGATATGCCTTACCTTATTTAAGATGTGTGAGTTTGGAGGATGTGATGAAATTATTGGTGGAAGCACATGAAGGATTTTGCGGAGACCATTCCAACGGGTAAAGTTAGCTAAGAAAATAATGAGACAAGGTTTCTATTGGCCTCGAATAGCAAGTCAAGCTATTGAGTATGTAAAGAAATGTGAAAGATGCTAGAAATACTCAAAGATTCCACGTTTACCACCAAGTCAATTAACTCCGATCTCTAGTCCATGACCCTTCGATATATGGGGAATCAACTTAATCGGGTCATTGCTAATTTCCAAAGAAGGAGCAAAATATGTTGTATTGGCCACTGACTACTTTACTAAGTGGGTAGAAGCGGAACCACTCCCTAAAATAACTTTTGGGAAAGTGCTTAGATTCGTCATTAAAAACATTATTACTAGATTCAGGATTACTTATAAAATTATATCTAATAATGGAACACAAATTGAAAGTGAAGAGTTTTCTCGATTTTGCCATAAGAACGGGATTATCAAAAGCTTTTCTTTCCTGGCACATCTAAAGGCTAATGGAGCTGTCAAGGCAGCAAGTAAGACTATCCTGAAAAAGCAATTGAATTAATCCAAAGGAAATTGGGTAGAAGAATATCCACTTGTACTCTGGGCCTATCGTACATCCACTAGAAATGCAATGGGTCATACCCCTTATTCTCTAACATATGGGTGTGAAGCAGTGTTGCTAATTGAAGTTGAGGTACCCTCACATCGAAGAATCGCATATGCGTTTGATCCAAACTAAGAATTGAAGAAGAATCATTAAACTTAATACATAAGCTAAGAGATGAAGTAGCCATTAGGACTGCAGAATATCAGAGGAGAATCTCCAAATACTACAGCTCAATAGTAAAAAAAATGGTTATTTCAAGAGGGAGACTTGGTACCCCGAAGGGTGATGGTAAACACAAGAAATCATGCGTATGGAGCGCTAGGACTAAACTTGGAAGGTCCCTTAATCGTGTGCAAAGTAATTCCTCATGGAGCTTACAAGTTATGTCGATCAGATGACAATATGGTTCTTAGAACGTGGAATGCGGAACACTTGCGATCATATTTTCTCACAGTAAAAGAATAAAGCACCTCTTCCTTAAGAAAAGTCTATATGGTTGGGAGAAAACTTCTCCGTGAATTTGAAAACTACCTTAAATGGTCAAAAGCCTTTGTCCACACCTAGATGGCCAGGTCAAAGCGCCTTCTGGAGGGAGGTTAGAGTAAACCTTTATCTGTGCCACACTATGGCTTGGTTAAAGCATCAACAAGCCCTTGATCATGCCATGCTATGGCCAGATCAAGGAACCCTCTAGAGGTGGGACGGAGTAAGCCCTTGGTTCCGCCATGCTATGGCCTGGCTAAGGCACTGAACAAGCCTTCCGTCCCGCCATGCTATAGCCTAGCTGGAGCATCTCCTGAAGGGAGGATGGAATAAGCCCCTGGTCCCGCCATGCTATGGCCTGGCCAAGGCACCGAACATGCCTTTAGTCCCCCTAAAAGACCTACTTGGAGCGCCTCTTGGAGGGAGGTTGGTTAAGTCCTTGGGTCCTACTTGTAGATAAGCTAACCAAGCATACCAAACAACAACAGACTAAGACATCTAAACCCGAGAAGTGGCACACCAAATAACAACAATGTACGTAGCCTAAAAGATGGTGCATGACAAAAGAGTCAAAACCCAAGGTGATGTAAAATAGAAGGTTCAAATAAGAATCTACAGCCTTCAACTAATTTCCAAAAGAGGATTTCTAGACTTCATTTATTAATATCAAAATCTGGGTTTCAGGTCTTTTACTATGGACTCCTAGTTTACACTTATACCCGAATTCGGGTTTCAGGTCTCTTAACATCGATTTATGGATTTCATTAAACCCTGAATCTTGGCTTCGAGACCTCCATTACTAGACTTCTACTATGGATTTGTGAAAATTTCTAAAGCAGAATTTCTAGTCTTCTATGACTTATTTCCAAATGATGATCTCTGGACTCTTATTATTAAGCAATTGTCCTTGGTCTTCTATCGGTTATTTTCAGAAGCGGATTTCTAAACTTCTATTATTTATCTCCAAATAGGATTCTTGGTTTTAAATGAATTATTTTCAGATGATGATTTCTAGACTTTATTAGCAGACAATTTCTATCGTCGAAAGAAGATTTCTCAACTTCAATTATTAATGCAAGTTCTAAACTATATGCCTCATCTACTATAAATATAACAAGGGTTTAATTTTTGGACTTCTTTCGTTATTCCAAAGTTGGAGGTTGGGACTTCTATTATAAATGCTAGACAAGAATTTTTGGTCTTCAATTGTGATAACTCAGATTTTTGGACATCTATTAATTGGATAATTAATAGGATTAAAAAGTTTTAAAATACAAATTTGTAATTTGAACAAATAAAATTCTGATAAATGTCTGAATATTCCGGAATTTTAGGCAAATAAATATGAAATAATTTCTTTTATAAATCATTTATTTTGATCTAATATTATTTCTTTTTCCAAAATAAATAAAATAATTATTAATTTGTTATATTTATAAAAGTAGATTTTTAAATAGAATTTGGATTTGAAATTCAATTAAAAATATCTTAAGAATAAATTGGAGTTAAAACTCTATATTTGGAACGAATAAAATTTGTTTTCTAATTTTAATATAAATATTTATAAGGAAATGTATATAATATGAGTTATATAAATATCTATTATCTAAAAAATATAATAGTTAAAATAAGAATTAAATAAAAAAAATTATTTCCTTTTGAAGCTTTATATGTATATATATAAATAAAAATAGTTTGAATTATATAGGTATTTGAAATATAAAACATTTAAACATATATATATATATAAAATTTAGTAATTTATGAAATAAAAAGGGTGTAAACATAAAATTGATATTTTTTACATTTATCAATCAATAAGAACATGTATTTAACAAGTTTAAGAATTTTAGAAATATGACTTAACATTTGTAAGATAAAATTTGTATGCATTAAACATGTGTTAGCTTAGATTAACAAGTGGCGAATTTCTTTCAAATTTAAAATAAATAATAAAAGAAAAAAAAGGGGGCTGTTCAAGAACATTTTCATATTCATTCCTCAATCTCTTTTTCTTTCACCTTTCATTTTCAAAATCAAGAAGCTGTAAAAACCAAATTTGAAAATAGAAGTAAAAAAAGGAAATCAGAGAAATCGAATAAACTACACTCCAAACTACAGCCTAAAACAACTTCAATCTGAACAACTACAACTTCATTTGTTCAAGGCTTCAAATGTGAAACAATAGGAATCTGATGTAAGTCAAAGTAAATGAATTAGCAATCTCCTATTTTGATTCATTCCAGGCATCCTCTGTTAACAATAAGTAAACTACTTTATCAAAATGGTTCAAATCTGTTTTTATTTTCTTGTTTATTTTGTTGTTTGAAATAGTGTGTGATATATATGATGCTTGCATGTTTGTGAAATATGAACTGATAGGTGTGCATTGCTGTATATATAGATAAAGAGTTATGTTCCAGGTTTTTACAGAGTTCAATTTTGAAAAAAATTCAAATTTCCCTTCTCTGATTTTCTTTGTGCTATGAGTTGAAAACAAAATATGTTTTTTTATCAGAATATCGATTTTAAAAATATTTCCAAAATTTAACAGTTGATAGTCTTAGTAAGAGAGGAGACGTACAGTAAATTCAAATTATATCAATTTTTCAAATCGAATGAATTCTGGTTTCATGGTTAAAGTATGAATTGTTATCAACATTTAGGATTTTTAGTAGCAAAGTCACGATTTTTAAGTAAACATTTCGAGTGGAATTGTTTGTTGATCAATGAATGGGTTTCGAGTGAATTCTGAGGATCGCAAGAACTAGGGTGGTCAGGGTTCATGGCGGAGGTAGTTCGTAGGTCGGTGGTGGCGGGAAAAATGACCTGAGGGTTGAACGACATCGTAGCGGCGACATGATGGAGTGGTAGGGTTTAAGGACCTAGTTTGGTTTGACGATGTTCTTGAGTTTATCGCGACGACTATGTAGTATCAGACTTGATAACGGAATGTTGAATCGATGCTTGGGTGTGGGATGAAGCTCTGGTGAGGTCAACAAGGGTGCTGGTGGTACGGGGCGGCGACTGAGGAGGTTTTTCTGTTTGGAGTTGATTCCAGATGTCGTTTGAATGCTCGATTTTTGTTCTACTAGTATTATCGGTGATCTGAGTGATCGAATGTGACGACCAGATGGTCGACGACTTGTTAGTGTTAAGAAGGATGGTCGGAGAAGCGTGAGTTTGCCGTACATGTGCACGTGTGCATGACTGAGTTTGGGGACAAGTGTTTCTCGAGTTTGGATCGAGAAGGATGCGTGTTTGACTCGAAGCCAGGGGCGGTGAGGTTGCTCGTGTGTGTACCGTGAGTGCTCGAGTATAAGTTCAAGTATTTGAGAGCTGTCTTGTGTCTTGATCAGGTTATCGTTCTTTGGTTAAAAGGGTTAGGATCCAAATTTTTGAAATTAAGAAAACCTGATTATCAGATTATAATGTTTGAAGTAAGAAAAGGGTTTAGACAAGTTTTTAAGTCTATTTAAATGGATAAGTTTCAAAGGTAGTGTACCGAGATTTTAAGCAGAGCAAAATTTCAAATCAATTTCTGAAAGTATATAAAGTGAAAATAAAACGTTAAAGTGATTTCAAAAGAAGATAGAGAAGATTACTAAATAGGTTTCAAGATATAAATTTTTAGGTCAAATGTTCTAAAATTTATTATTTTGATTTGAATAACTTAATATTTGGCTAATTTTTAATTAGTTCTTTAAGTCATTGCCAATGTAACTTAAATAAGTAATTAAGAAGAATGATTTGGATAAATGATTTATCTTAGAAAATAATAATAAGAATTAAGGTCTTGAGAAATTAAGGATCATTTATCAACAAAATTAATTATGATATGATTAATGTAATAATTAAAGATGAGTAATTATTGGAAGTGATTAATTCGAGGTAAATTTATTAAGGAATTTAATTAAAGAATAATTAATTAAGGATTAATTAATTAATTAATTAATGTGATTAATTAAGAGATAATTAAGTAAGGATAATTACTTAAGCTGTTTAGTTTGGAATAATTAATTAATTTCATTAATTAATTAATGTAATAACAAATGTTTTGTAATTAATATCAATAAAGCAAGGTTAGGTAATAAATTTATTGGACATAAATTAATTGTTTGATTTATTAACCTTGCTTATGGATGATTAAATAATATTGAATGCCTTGGATTATTTTTTATCCCTGGTATGTGATTGTGATGCTGTGTGATATGAAATGTTTGTAATATGAGAGGTTGGTTGAACAGTGATAACGTGATTATCTATGATGAATTGCTATGTGAAAGTGACATCATATTTTTAGGATTGAACTGTACCCACTTGGGTAACTTGGGTTAAGATGGCACTGAATTCGAAGAGACCGGAGTTGGGTATTAGTAAATACCCGAAACCACTTCGATTCTTTATAAATTGAGATGCGGAATCAATAGGCTGAAAATAAAATGATTTAAGTGAATTAGACCATTTAATCTAAGTATGGTACTTAGGAATTGGTGAGTGAAATAAATGATGTCGATAACAATTCGCGAAGTTGTAATTAATATAAGTTACCTGGGTTATATATAAATTGTATGCTTTGGAAATTTATGTTAGATGAGTTTACTCACGCTAGTTTCCAGCCTGACCCGGGTGTTACTTTGATGTAATGCTCGGGTCAGACCGAGTATTGCAGATTTTCAAGTAAAGACGTTCTGGAGCTTAGGAGACGAGCGGGATGGCAGGAATGTATGTAGAGTATTCCGCTGTGTCTTATTGTAGTTTATCTGGGGCATGTTGAATTAAACTGCTCAGTGTTGTGTAAATTTTGTAATTCCGATATATTAAAGTGTATTTTGACAAGTACAATTTTCTTTTGTATAACTGCTATTTATTTAATATTATATTTTGATTCGCTGCGAATGTGAGAATTTGTATTTTGGTGTTTCTTCTTTTTCTTCTATCTCTTTCTTCTTTTTCATAACTATTTGGAGTTTTCGGGATCGAAAATTCTGGGTCGTTACATTTGGTATCAGAGCGAGGTTAAGCGAGAACCTTGGCTCTGGTGGTGGGTTTGCTCATTAAGGATAGGGACAGTGGTACCCTAGAATGAGTTAAGTGTAATATATATGAGAGAGCATATTTGTTATTTTCTTATATAATGGTTTTAAAAGTTATAGAAGTTTATATATAAAGCAATGATTTCTCTAACCATTATATATTAAGGTAATTGGTCGTCAAATCATTGAATTAAATATAATAATGAGAATTAAGTGGTAGTAGAAATACAACCAAACTAAAATTGAATGAAGATAAGTTTGAAATGGATTCAAACTGAAATTTAAATCTTGAATTTTGGAAAGAGTTTCAAAATAAGATATTAATGAATTGGTTTACAGATATGATAATCTTGGTTATTATTATGAATGATTGTTGTGATTAATAATAAAATGTGTATTAATGAGTAAGCAAAATGAAATGTTTTAGGGAAGTAAAACATTTAGATAAGTATGACATATATTGGAATTGAAAATGATCTAAATAGTGAAGTTTTAAATCTAGGTCTGGAATTTGAAAATTGTTTCAAAGTGATAAAGAAATAATAAATAATGTTATTTAATGTATTTGAATGAAGGATCCTATTTCAGACAAGAGTTGTTTGAAAATTTAAAGGAAGTTGTTTTGAATTAAAAACAAAAGGTGGTTTAAAATTTAAAGATAACTTGGTGTGTAAAGAAGAAAATATGTATCTATGTGAGGAATATACATAATATCAAAGATGGTTTGAAATAAACTCTAAATGTTGAGTTTTAAATTTGGAATGAGATGTGAAAACTCAAAGTGATTAGTTTTGAACTTATTGGTAGGAAAGTATTTTGAAATTTGAAGAGGGAATTCAAATTTGAGTAGGGTTGACTGGATTTAGTAAATTAAATTTAACATAGAAGAAGTTAAATAAGTTTGAATGATCAACCTGATTTGGAAATTTCAAGATGAAATTAAGAATTAACTTGGGAAGTTAAAATGGTTGATTTGAACGGGGAGTTTGTGTGATCTCAAAATGGGTTTGAGATCTGGAAATTGGAAATGGATGAATGTTTTGAAATAATTTGAATGATACCATCCTGTTGTTATTAATAATCTTTAAGCTGAAATTGGATTTGTTCAAATGAATGAAGAAATGAGGTGTGGTAATATATCCATTATTGAGATAAAAGGAAAATCTCACTTTAATTTGAAATTAAGGATAAGGGATTATTTTGAACTGAAAATTTGAATAATGGCATTTGTAAATTAATTTTTTAAAGAATTGGTTTCAAACTGGAAGATCAAATTTGAGTAATAAATTAATTTTTAAGATAAGATTGTTTTGAACTCTTATTTGAACTTTGGAAAAATTTAAGTAAAGGTAATTTAAAAATGGAATTTTGAGAATTTGACTCAAAATTAAATTGTTTAAAGATTTGGGTTATTGATGTAAAAATAAAGGTTAATTTGATTTAAGGGGTTGAACCAACATTTTGGAATTTAACTCGAATTTATATAATTCGAGATGGGTTAAATTTGAAATTTGAATTTAATTAGTTCAAAATTGAATTTGATTTGAATTAATTGGAATTATGATTGAAGATGGATAAGTTTAAAAATTCAAATGGAAAATTTGAATTCGATTGATTTGAAATTTGAGGTAGGTTCAATTTGGAATTAGTCCAAATTGATTTGAATAATTTGGAATTGTGATTAATGTTGAATAGTTTTAAATTCAAGTGGAATTTGAATTGAATTTGGGAGGAAATCAAGAATAATTCAACTTGATTTAGAAATGGAGTTTGAAATTGGGATTAATTCAAACTGGAGTTGAAATGAATTGAAATTGGAACTAGTTAAATTGAAATTTATTTGAATTAGTAGAATTTAAGGTCAAAGTTGAATAAAGTTAAATTTGGACAGAAACTGAGATTAATTCAACTTGAATTTGGGGTTAAGTCAATTTCGATGGAAACTGAAGTTATTTAATTTGGAATTGAGTCAATTTAAATGGAGGTTGAAATTTAAATTGAATTGATTGGAAATGGAGGTTGGGAATTGAACAGTTGACTCTGGACTATTTTTAAAATAAATTGTTTTAATATATATTTTTCTAAATTATTAATTATACAACTTTTCTTTTAAAAAAACAAATTATCTTATACTTATTTTATAATTATTTTTGGAACTATTTAACAATTTTTCAACTATTTTATAAAATAATCACTATTTTTAACTACTAATTACTATTTTATAACTATTTTGAAATTATTTAAAATTTCTATTACTATTTGATTTTTTTTCCCAATTACTGAACTATTTTACAGCTATTTCACAAACTATAAATTGTTTTTTCAACTACTTATCTATTTTTAAACTTTTCAAGCTATTTTTAAATTTAATATGAACAGAGTTTAAACTGTTTATGATTAAATACCCAATTGAGAAGAATAGAGTTAATAATCCAAATGGGATTGAAGCCATTGTGAATAAGTGAATGAAAATTAAAGTGAATGTGAATAGAAAGGAGAATTGATTTGGCCAGTAATCAAAAGATAGATACGTAGGATGTACGTATATTATTCTATTTGCATCGTGATTTGATCCAGATTCGAGCATAGAATTTTGAGATAGTTATATCAATCCGAGTTGGGATTTTTCACTCAATTTTCGATGGCGAGCCTGGATATGGATTGTTGATTGGTTCTGGATATTCTCTATCATAGTTATGACCATACAAGGAGAATGACGGTTTCTGATCAAGAAAACCAAATCTGTGTCCGCACTAGGAAGTCAGGTGGACGATACTGGTTCGGAAGTGAAATTGTGTGATCGAGTGAGCGATCAGATTGGTATAGTGTACGGATGATAAGTGTACATCGTACGGGTTTGAATGAAATTGATACTGGAAATTTGTGGATAAGAAATATGAAATGGTTTTTGAAATGAAAGGTATATTTTGTGAAATATATGATGAAGTAAAGTGGATATTTCTATGGTAAAAATTTACTTTATGGAAGTAGGTAATTTGGTAAGTGACTTTATAGAGTAATCAAATTTGAATACTTGATTTAGAACAAACAAAGTCATATTTCTTTGTTATATAAAATCTCCCCTTGTTGAATCTATTGCCAGTAAGAAAGGATTTTTTGAAAATTTTTGAAGTTTGAAAAGGGAATTTATACAAGTTTGAAGTGATCCAAAGATTTTTAAAATTATATATGTATATGCATGTATATATATAAAGGATCTTATGAGAATGATTTTGAGAAAAGGTTTTCGGAACCTTTGGATTTGGAAAGGCTTTTTGATTTTTGGGTAAATCAATATTGGAATTTGAAAGCCTAGTTTGAGAATTATCGATTTTGGGATAATCGATTTTGAGAAAGGAGATTTTGATGAAATTCATACTAGGTGTATGATTTGGAAGATACTATATGTGTATGGTATAAAGCGTTTTGAAAATGGCTCTGGGGAAAAAGGTGTTCCCTTGAAATGAACTTCTCAGGAGAACCATAGGTTGGTACTGCCTTGAGCCTCTTAGGGGGAGGTTCTAAAGTCGATCCTGTGAGGAGTCTGGACAAACTAGTTCTTGAGGATTATTGGGTAGCGAATGTCGAGGGCGCTGATGCCTACAGAGGTATTTGGGTTATGCTGTGACGACAATGTAACTCGATGTCGCTGCGATCTGCTGTGTGGACCATAGCAGAAATCGTGTGGAGGTGAGTGTCCACGGTCGACGCTTGATTTTGCCGGGAAGGCAACGCAACATCGGTGGACTGCGATCTATGGTCAAGTGGAGTGGAGAAGTTTCATTCTTTTGGCAGCGGAATTCGAGGGCGCTGAGGCCTACAGTTATATGGATTTTTGCTGTGATAGGAATGTAACCCCAGTTGTAGCTGCGATCTGTAGCGGGTTCCATGGTGTAATCGAGGGGCGCAGAGGCCTACAGTTATCTATGGATTTTGTCGGGATGACTACGTAACCATTGGGTTAACTACGACCATGGATGGGGGTGATGATTTCCAGAGCATTCTCACCAAGAATATTTCCTCTATTTTCAAAAGTATTTTCTATGTTTTCAATAAAATTATTTTCTAAAGTATTTTCACCGGCTGTTGAAAATGGGTCTGCTAAGTACTTATAGATCTTCAGTCCTATGCCTGATCAGCGTATGACCGAATTTCCGTGAGAACAAAGACGGACTTGTGGAAACATCGAATTATAAAGGTAAACTATTTTGGCAATATTTTATATATTTTAAATGTTTTCGAAATGATCAAAAGTGATTTAACTAGTATTAAGTATTTTAATAAATTCTGGTTTCGTTCCTTTTCGAGGACGAAAAGATTCAAAGGGGGAAGGAATGTGATAACCCAGATTTTTGGACATCTATTAATTGGATAATTAACATGAATAAAAAATTTTAAAATACACATTTGTAATTTGAACAAATAAAATTCTGATAAATGTCTGAATATTCCGGAATTTTATGCAAATAGATATGAAATAATTTCTTTTATAAATCATTTATTTTAATCTAATATTATATCTTTTTCCAAAACAAATAAAATAATTATTAATTTGTTATATTTATAAAAGTAGATTGAAATTCAATTGAAAATATCTTAAGAATAAATTAGAGCTAAAACTCTATATTTGGAATGAATAAAATTTGTTTTCAAATTTTAATATAAATATATAAGGAAATGTATATAATACGAGTTATATAAATATCTATTGTCTAAAAAGTATAATAGTTAAAATAATAATTAAATAAAAAAACTTAAATTATATTTCCTTTTGAAGCTTTATATATATAAATAAAAATAGTTTGAAATTATACAGGTATTTGAAATATAAAACATTTAAACATATGTGTATGTATAAAATTTAGTAATTTATGAAATGAAAAGGGTGTAAACATAAAATTGATATTTTTTACATTTATCAATCAATAAGAACATGTATTTAACAAGTGTAAGAATTTTAGAAATATGACTTTACATTTGTAAGATAAATTTTGTATGCATTAAACATGTGTTAGCTTAGATTAACAAGTGGCATATTTCTTTAAAATTTAAAATAAATAATAAAAGAAAAAAAGGAGGAATGTTCAAGAACATTTTCATATTCATTCCTCAAATCTCTTTTTCTTTCACCTTTCATTTTCAAAATCAAGAAGCTGTAAAAACCAAATTTGAAAACAGAAGTAAAAAAAAGAAATCAGAGAAATGGAATCAACCACACTCAAAACTACAGCCTAAAACAACTTCAATCTGAACAACTACAACTTCATTTGTTCAAGGCTTCAAATGTGAAAACAATAGAATCTGATGGAAATCAAAGTAAAAGAATCAGTAATCTCTTGTTTTGAATCATTCCAGGCATCCTCTGTTAACAGTGAGTAAACTACTTTATCAAAATGGCTCAAATCTGTTTTTATTTTGTTGTTTATGCATGTTGTTTGAAATAGTGTGTGACATATATGATGCTTGCGTGTTTGTGAAATACGAACTTATAGGTGTGCATTGCTGTATAAATAGATACAGAGTTATGTTCTAGGTTTTTACAGAGTTCAATTTTGAAAAAAATTCAAATTTCCCTTCTCTGATTTTCTTTAGGCTATGAGTTGAAAACAAAATATGTTTTTTTATCAGAATATCGATTTTAAAAATATTTCCAAAATTTAACAGTTGATAGTCTTAGTAAGAGAGGAGAAGTACAGTAAATTCAAATTATATCAATTTTTCAAATCGAATGAATTCTAGTTTCATGGTTAAAGTCTGAATTGTTATCAACATTTAGGTTTTTTAGTAGCAAAGTCACGATTTTAAGTAAGCATTTCGAGTGGAATTGTTTGTTGATCAGCGAATGGGTTTCAAGTGAATTCTGAGGATCGAAAGAACTAAGGTGGTCAGGGTTCACGACAGAGGTAGTTCGTGGGTCGATGGCTGTGGGAAAAATAGCTTGAGGATTGAACGATCATCGTAGCGGCGACATGATGGAGTGGTAGGGTTTAAGGACCTAGTTTGGGTTGACGATGTTCATGAGTTTATCGCGACGACTATGTAGTATCGGACTTGATAACAGAATGTTGAATCGATGCTTGGGTGTGGGATGAAGCTCTAGTGAGGTTGGCAAGGGTGCTGGTGGTATGGGGAGGCGACTGAGGAGGTTTTTCTGTTTGGAGTTGATTCCAGATGTCGTTTGAATGCTCAATTTTCGTTCTACTAGTATTATCGGTGATCTGAGTGATCGAATATGACGACCAGGTGGTCGACGACTTGTCAGTGTTAAGAAGGATGGTCGGAGAAGCGTGAGTTTGCCATACATGTGCAGTGTGCACGATTGAGTTTAGGGATTGATTGTTGTTTTAGGGACAAGTGTTTCTCGAGTTTGGATCAAGAAGGATGCTGTTTGACTCGAAGCCAGGGGCGGTGAGGTTGCTCGTGTGTGTATCGTGAGTGCGCGAGTATAAGTTCAAGTATTTGAGTGCTGTCTCGTGTCTTGATCAGGTTATCGTTCTTTGGTTAGAAGGGTTGGGATCCAAGTTTTTAAAATTAAGAAAACCTGATTATCAGATTATAATGTTTGAAGTAAGAAAAGGGTTTAGACAAGTTTTAAGTCTATTTAAAATGGATAAGTTTCAAAGGTAGTGTACCGAGATTTTAAGCAGAGCAAAATTTTAAATCAATTTTTGAAAGTATATCAAGTGAAAGTAAAATGTTAAAGTGATTTCAAAAGAAGATAGAGAAGATTATCAAACAGGTTTCAAGATGTAAATTTTAGGTCAAATGTTCTAAAATTTATTATTTTGATTTGAATAACTTAATATTTGGCTAATTTTTAATTAGATCTTTAAGTCGTTGCTAATGTAATTTAAATAAGTAATTAAGAAGAATGATTTGGATAAATGATTTATCTTAGAAAATAATAATAATAATAATTAAGGTCTTGAGAAATTAAGGATCATTTATCAACAAAATTAATTATGATATGATTAATGTAATAATTAAAGATGAGTAATTATTAGAAGTGATTAATTCGAGGTAAATTAATTAAGGAAATTAATTAAAGAATAATTAATTAAGAATTAATTAATTAATTAATGTGATTAATTAAGAGATAATTAAGTAATTAAGGATAATTACTTAAGCCTTTTATTTTGGAATATTAATTAATTAATGTAATAACAAATGGTTTGTAATTAATATTAATAAAGCAAGGTTAGGTAATAAATTTATTGGACATAAATTAATTATGTGATTTATTAACCTTGCTTATGGATGATTGAATAATATTGAATGCCTTGGATTATTTTTTATCCCTGGTATGTGAGTGTGATGTTGTGTGATATGAAATGTTTTGTAATATGAGACGTTGGTTGAACAGTGATAATGTGATTATCCATGATGAATTGCTATGTGAAAGTGACATCATATTTTTAAGATTGAACTGTATCCACTTGGGTAACTTGGGTTAAGATGGTATTGAATTCGAAGAGACTGGAGTTACATATTAGTAAATACCCGAAACCTCTTCGATTCTTTATAAATTGAGATGCGGAATCAATAGGCTGAAATAAAATGATTTAAGTGAATTAAACCATTTAATCTAAGTACCGTACTTAGGAATTGGTGAGTGAAATAAATGATGTCGATAACAATTTGGGAAGTTGTAATTGATATAAGTTACCCGTGTTATATATAAATTGTATGCTTTGGTAATTTATGTTAGATGAGTTCACTCACACTGGTTTCCAGCCTGACCCGGGGGTTACTTTGATGTAATGCTCAGGTCAGACCGTGTATTGCAGGTTTTCAGGTAAGGACGTTCTGGAGCTCAGGAGACGAGCGGGATGGCAGGAATGTATGTAGAGTTTTTCACTGTGTTTTATTGTAGCTTATCTGGGGCATGTTGAATTAAACTGCTCAGCGTTGTGTAAATATTGTAACTCCGATATATTAAAGTGTATTTTGTCAAGTATAGTTTTCCTTTGTATTACTGCTATTTATTTAATATTATATTTTGATTCGCTGCGAATGTAAGAATCTGTATTTTGGTGTTTCTGTTTCTTCTTTTTCTTCTATCTCTTTCTTCTTTTTCATAACTATCTGGAGTTTTCGGGATCAAAAATTCTGGGTCGTTACATCAATCATTCTCAACTATAGATTTCTTATCACTTGTTAGCTCCATATGATGGTCTATAAATTTCCATTTTTAGAATTTAGGAGTTCTGTTATTAAAAATACTAATATTGTCCTCAATCATATTACAGACAAATCACTGAACATGTTTTTACATAAATTTTAAACTAACAATAGATAATCTTACCTACTTTGTACTTTGCAGGGAAATAAGGTCATTAAGGATGGAATAGAGGAAAAAGGAAAGTAATTAGATTTTTGTCATAAAGAACAAAAGCTTCTTTCATACAAGAGGGGAAAATGTTAACCATAAAACTCACTAAAGGATAATGGCAGAAAGAAAGGCTCATAAAGTATCGAAAGAGCTTTGCAAGAATTGGAAATAAGGGATTCAGCATGATTCAAAAGCAGTGTTTTGAGGGCGTGGAAGTAGCTTTCGAAGGGATTAGGTGGTACCGCAAACACCTAATGCATGTACAAAGTGAAACAAGAGATTTCGAAGGAGTCGAAAGGGAAGCAAGGCTACCCTTCCACCACAGTCAATCCTTTCAACATAGTTGATTCTGCATACATGAACGGGTCTTATATGAGTTCGAAACGCCTTCTGAAGGTATCAAATAACAAGCTCGCATGCAAGAATCAAATCTTTTGAAATATTTGTTTTCGCCACTGTTAATCTTCCAAAAAGAAACATTTCACCAACTGGTACCTTTCGAAAGTAAAAATAAACCTTTCAAAATAGTTGGATCCTTCCGCAAGCATGAAGAAAGCTCCATATGAGGCCAAGTGACCTTGCATAATGATCCGATCACCACCTACTGATCCTTTCTAAACCATTCAAAAGCTCTCTCTCACTCACAAAAATAATTACTCGTCATGGTTAACATCAGACCAAAGCGATCAAGGGAGGTTTCAAAAGAGAAGAAGGAGTTGGGGTGCCGCTTACATCCAAATAACGCGATAGGGAGCCTTAAACTTTCGCTGCTAAAAGGGCCCTACCTTTTAAAGGTGTCGAAAGTCTCCAAAAGCATGCGAAAGTAGCATCTAAGAATGTATCCGTTGTTTGTGCATTGTTAATGAAGGCAAATGTTATAATCCAAGCATAATAAGAGACCCAAACATCTGCCTTTGAAGTTATGGAAGCGGAAAGGTGAAGGTGAAAGAATGGATGTGAAAGGCTGAGAGAAAAAGCCTTTCGACTACTTCAAAGGATGGATGCAAAAGGGGGTCAACCTGCATCTATAAATACGTCCCTAGGGGTCCAAGTTGGGGACCAAATTTTGGAATCCTAAAATTTCTTTCTTGCTCCATAGCAACGTCAAATTCTTGTAACCCTAGAATTTGGGGAAAATTCTCTTACTTATAATCCAATTTGGATAAATAAAAAAGGAGCGATAGCATGGATCCAATATCGATTGTGAATTTGAGGAAGATCATTTCATCCATTAGCTTGACCAATTGCACATGATGCTTTTTTTTTCTTAACCTATATTTTACTTATGTAATGCTACGGAATATATTTGGATATTTTGATTTCAAATTATATTATCAATATGTTTGATATGAAACATATAATTGACGTGATAATGCTAATCTAGTATTATCAAGCTAATTGAATTCGTATCACTCATCCAAGATAAGATTCCATTGCATATTGAGTTTATATCTTATTTGTTATACATTAAGTCCCTTCAAGAGAATAAAGATCCTCTCGATTCGGTTGAAAGAGGTTTTGTAGGGACTTACTGTATGATTATAGAAGTTATATTCACTGGGAGAACTCTTTCGAAAAGCGCTTGGATACTCCCAAAATGTGTAACCCTTTTCAAAGGAATTCCAACTATGTCGTTAAAATCTATCCTTTCGAAAGGGGTTCTCCTTTAAAGCTGCAATGACCCTTTCGACTCCCTCGAAAGGGATTTCAAATGCATTGATTCTTTCTTAATCTTTCTTCAAATTTTTGATTAGCTTTCTTATCAACAATTAACATCATCGAAAGAGCACCTTTTGGAGACATATTGTCTCTATCGTCTCCTTCAAAAGAGGTTGCGAAGGGAATGATTATTCATTAAAATCTAGCTTTGGATGTTAACAAAATTTCCTGTTAACACATACCAGACTCAAAATACAATGTTTTACAGAAATAAGTGTAGTTATTACAGCCTGATAATCTAAAAATATGCAATATAACTTTTACTGGTTATAATTTCATTTTAAAATGAAAATTTTTCATGGATTATGGTCACAAAACTCTATGCTGTTTATCAAATCTTAACATTAATAGTAGAGTTTGGAAAATTCAGTAAGAAGAAGATATAAACAAGCTTTAACCTCTTCAAATTATGCACTTTCTTCCCAATCAACTATTTATTATGTACCTAAGGATTTTTATTGTATTCAATTGACTATATTTTTTCATTCTTTTACACTTTTGAATTAATTTTATTATATTATATTTCATCATATATTCAAATTTATTTAGATTTCATTTGGTTTATTTTACTGCTGTTTAGACTTATAGTGGACTACAATGGATTTACAGAAACAAAATATGTTTTCTCAAAAGTTAAAAGACAACAAAGGTAATTTTAAATGTGCCGTCAAAGTTGTTTTTATGCTAAAAATATGGCCCTAAGAAATAGTATCTTTACCAAGTATTCTGGACAACTAAAATATAAGTATTTTTATACAAAATGATTTATGTAGTTGATCTAATCAATTTTTGGTATAAAAGAATTAACTAACCACTTTTACTGATAAAGTTATAGTGATTCCTAACATTTAAAACTGACCTTGATCGGGTTTGGGATCCAATTACAAATACATATTAATAAGTAAAGGTTTGTTTTTTTACCAAATAAGATTGATACTTGCTATTCACTAATACATATAGCATTTATTTTTCTTCATTACTTATTTTGGACTACCAATATAAGTTATCCTAATTTTGTGTTTTTATAAAGCTAACCATTTGGTTTATTTTGGTTTTTATGTGGTCAACTTGACGTTTTAAATTGAATTTTTGTAGCAATTCTGTCTTCACTCTGTTGGAAACAAAATTATTTTAGATTTGAGTTTTCATCAAAATTAATATCAACCATTAGTTCACCAATTTATGTGATATATTTTATCATGACCTTCCATAGATTGATAGACAACGACAAGCTTAATTGACTTCATTTTATAATTTTTGGGTTAGTGAGGTCAGGACCCACAAGCAAAGAATCACATGAAAGCAATCAAGTAAAAGGAACTCCTGACTACATAGACCTTGCTTATTGTTCTGCTATCATTTGTCCATTTTTAGCAATGTTTATAGTTTCAGAGCCATTCTTTCGTAGTTCATCTCTTCTAGGCTAGCCATTGATGCCAATAAACCAAAGCGGTACCACCATATCATGGATTGGCTATGTTTGAAACTTATATGGTTTCAGCAATATGAATAAACATCCTACATATATATAATGCTCCTATATTTTTTTTATATTAAATCTTTTTTTAAAGGCAAGGTCAAGTTTGAAAAATGGCATAGTGCAACAAATACTTTATGTTAACTTACTATTAGAAGCATGTAACATGGGTATGATGCTCAAGATGGGGAGAGTAACTCTAAAATGTGTGGTGGAGAATCCTAACAATATGCTTATGGTGCTCCAAGTTGTTCAAGAATTGGAAGATGCAATGAAGTACTATGCAATTCCCACAACAAACATGACAATGAAATCAATGGCACTAGATGAATCTGTCGGCTTTATCTAATCAGGAGTTGGACTAGAGAAATTCCATATTGAGACGGATGATATTTTGGTATAGAGTGTGGCAATGAGGTACCTTGATATAAGTGAGATTGACCAAGATCATAGTATTGATATTGCTCATTTGAATAACATTTGGTAGAGTCTAAAAGTATGTGAGTGAAACTTCAAAATTAAAAAATTCCATTAAATTCAATGTGTCTATGGTAAAATAAGTTAGTTTGCTAGTTTTGTACAAAGTTTCTTTCACAAATAAAGAAAACCAACAAGTATTTGTATCGAATTCGACATTGTTATCACTCAACATGACTATATGTTCAATTTACAAACATATAAAAGTTACCAAGGTATCACATTTTTACAGGAAAGAATGTAGCTATGGGAATCATCAATTGTGTTTTGCATGCGGAATTGCTTTCTTGAACATGTAACATGTAAAAAAGCTGACCTCACTAACATTCACACAACAATCTACAGTTTTTCTCCCCATTCATCAAAATAATTGTATTCTTCTTTATACAAGCAAATATAAATAAATAAATGTTTAACTTCCTTTGTAACAGGTGAAGAAAATAAATTTAACAGGATAAATAATAAATATAAAAAGATTGCAATTTACAAAATTGTAATAGAAGAAATCACATTGAACTAGATCTGAATGATAAAATAACATCATCTACATTTTGGTAACAATTCACATCTTGATAAACGATTGATTTGTGCATTTACACGCATAAAAAATGCAATATTACGTACATGTCAAAGTCATTTTTAAAATCCGAAAAGCCTTACAAATAGCATTTTTAATACCAATTCCGCTAATGCATGTGCATCGCACATGCACAAGTACTCGTGTTTATATATATATATATATATATATAATGTTTTTATTAATATGTATATACTGTTTTTATTTCGAATTTTATTATATATATTTATAAATATATATATATATATATATATATATATATAATGTCTTTTACTTTGAATGTTATTACACACACACACATATATAATTTTTTCATTTCGAATGTTAGTATGTATATTTTAACAAAATTTTGTACGAAAGCTATATATATATATATATATTAAATTTTGTTTTAAAACCTTTTTATATTATTATTTAATTCGACTTTTTTTCTACTATGGTCATAAGCTATAAAAATGTAAAATATAGTCAATACCTTAATTATAGCCTAGTTGTAACATGTTAAAATGTTGAATCAGTTGACCACATTAATTTGTATCTAAAACATTTAGAGAGATCCACCAGACTGAAAGCACCAACCATCAATGTAATGCTTTTATTTAAATTTGTGTTTTGATCGCTTGGAAATGTGGAGGATGGTGGGTGCTATGGCTGGCCAGAAACAAGTGAGGGGAGAGAAAATGTTCAAGACCCCGAAGTTGGAGTTAAATACATTTAAATAGTAGAGAGTGAAAGGAGATAAAAGTAGATCCGCATCCACTATTTCCTCTTGTTATTTCAAAACATTTTCGAATCAAATTCAACCGCATTTTCAATCCCCCTCATGGTCCGCCACATGACGTCCCTTTATGGGCTACCCAATCACTTCAAGCTCGATCAAATAAAATACATTTAAATTTAATTTAAACGTATATCGATACCGTGTATCTATACGTTTGTATGCAACTTCTTTATACACATTATTTTCAACGCAAATCAAATAAAATTTTATAATTAACATTTTGTGATATTAATTAGTCTATAACAATTATAACTAATTAATTAGGTAGTCGTCAGATTATTCAAGGTTTTGGTTATGTGACTCATAGGTGTGAATTCGGTCGGCGATTAGTATCGAACAATTCAAATATTACTATTTATACATCACCTTAGCAAGTGGTGTGACATTATGGTCAAATTTATCACTTACATAGCTTTGGTTAAATCCAATTTTACTTATTTTATGTGTTCTTCGATAGTGACAACTATTTACATCAATTCTCTTCGTCTGAACTACATCACATTAGGACTTATGGAATTTTTGGTGATGGTCAAAATTCCAATGTCGTTCATATTCAACTTTATATTCCAAACACAAAGTACTTAGTTTGGTAATAATAATAATTATTAAATAATCTTCTGTGGTCAAAGACTTTGACTTTGAGTTTACTTCAGTTGACCATGAATGCTAACCTCATATAACCAAGGGCACAAATTCTCTATTGAATAATATTTCACTTTCAATGTTTTCACTTGATTGAACTATAGTCGTTCGACAGACGCCATGCGATGATTTAACTCTAGACAAAGCAGAGTTTCCACATTGAAGCCCAATAGTATTCTCAAATTAAGAGAATTGTCTAATATTGTCACATTGATATTTCCTGTTTGACCTTAGTTATATTAACCAACATAATACTATCGAATGAGTCATTCCATAGTTATCCTGTAGCTATCAGTACATAACTCATTGATATCCCAATAGCTATGAGTAATACATTGCCCGACATTTGGAGAATGTTACTTGCTCTAGTCTCAATGAATGTATTGATATTTGTTCTCGATACATCTTGAATTGGAATATTTAAAATGATGTGTTTATTATACTATGATAAATTGCTCATGATTAGAACACCTTGTAATACTATCAGAAAACACACCATTTATGGATTTTTTGTTCAATATACTTGTTAACATCTATCTCGGTTACGACTCAGCAGGTCTAGTGTGTGGAGATGGCGCCGACCCAAGAGATGCCGACCTAACTGAGTAAGAATTGTGCAGGGTCTGCCGATCTACAGGACATACCGACCTAACAGCTCAGGACTTAATTCGATGCCGACCTAACCAATTAACAAGGTGGCCGACTTAGTTCGGTGCCGACCTAATTAGTTAAGAAACGCGCCGATCCAATGCTTTCCCATAGATACCAACCTAAGGCATGAAGAAATTCCGACCTAAGGCTTGAAGGGATGCCGGTCTAACGAGGCTATGCCGACCCAAGGAAAGTTCCGACCTAGTATGGAAGCCGACCTAGTGTATGTTCCGATCTAGCAACTCGGGGACTTTATCGACTTATAGTAAGTCGTAACCGATCTAAGGGTGTAAAGGATGGAGTAGCGGGGCAGTTTAGCATGTGACATATTAACTCGGTAGCGATCTAGCTTGTTTCCATTAAGTCGTAGGGCTTGACTCGTTAGATCGGCGAAGAGATAAGATAAGTCGGTCGAGACCTAGCTTGACCCGGTAACGACTTTGGACTTGTGCAAATTCAACGAAGGAAGATCAACACAGCTTGATCATATAAGGGCTCCTATAAGCCGGCTGCGACTTAACTGGGTCGGTGAGGAGTTAAGACCGAGCCTAAGTCCATAATCTTTGCCTATAAATACCAACCTACCTCCAACATTCAAGGGATTTTTGGGTTGATCAATTTCAGGGGCCATTACTCTGCCGAATTCCAGACTACTTCAAGGCTTTTGGGATCCAACAAACTTCTAAAAGAACTCCATGAAGAAATCATCTACATTCACCATGGATTTGAAGATGATTGTTAACATCAAAGCTTGAGCTACTTGTTTTACATATCCCATCACTTGAAGTGTGTTGTAATTGAAAGATTTCGTAAAGGATTGTAATCAAACTAGTGATAAAAAGTTTAAAGTGGACGTAGGCTGGATTATAAGCCGAACCACTATAAATACTGCGTCTCTTACTGTTTTTCTGCATACTTTTTTTGCTTATTTCTGTTTCCCGTACGAACGGGTGGTGCTTTCACAATCACATCCTATACACCAGGGTGTTAGCGTTTAAATTTGAGCGTTAACATTTTGGTGCTTTCACTGAGAATTGAACTCAGGACATCTATCATCATTGTTTCAGAAAGATTTGTAGATAGAGTTTCTTTAAGAACCAGAAGTCTATCCGAAATCATGGCTCCTGGAAGGAAAAGTAAATCTGTGAGATCTGCAAACATTCAAGAGGGAACCTCCGCTTCCCCAACACCAAATCAAGCCACTCCAGCTGTTGGAGTTTCAAAAGCGGAATTGGACGCTGCTATCTTTGGGTTGAATCAGCAAATAAATGCCCAGAACGCGCAATTGGAAGCTCAGAATGCTCAGAATGCTCTGATTCTGAATAGGTTAAACGATCTGCTCGGGGCAAACCGTCAACCTGCGAATAATGAAAGGAACTTTGTCGGTAATGTCCATGATGCTGAAACTAGAAACATTCCCGAAAGGGCTGCTAGCCCCTTTGAACAGACATTGCCTGAGGCTGGAGGATCCAGAAATAGGAATGACGAAGAATATCTTTCTGGTATGGTTCGACAGATTATGAAAGAAAGTATGCAAAGGGTCGAAGATGAGAAAGAGTGGGGTTTCGCTCCGAGCAAGACTCCGTTTACTGAAAAGATCCTAAAAGCTGAATTCCCAAGGAAGTTCGTCCCTCCGACCATTCCAGCTTACAAAGGGACAAGTGATCCAAATGAGTTCCTGTACAAATATGATTGGCACATGACAGGTGCCAGAGCTTCTGACGAGATAAAATGCCGCTATTTTCCTGTGTATTTGGAAGGGGTAGCTCTGCTTTGGTTCACAAAACTGCCTGTCCGGTCCATCGATCAGTTTTCAGACCTAACCAGGAAATTTAAAGAGCAATTTAGGCTGTATGCTTCAAAGGCAAAAGACATCATGTCGTTGTCCGGTTTGGAACAGAATCCGGGGGAAACTATCAAGTCTTTTTTAAATCGCTTTAATATAGCGTTAGCTGAGGTGGATAATGCAGAACCCCGCATGGTCTTGACCTATTTGATGAGAGCTATTGATAAGTCAAGTGAATTCGGAAAGTGGCTGAACATGAAGGAGCCAAATTCTCTGGAAAAGTTCTACAAAAAGGCGGATGAATTCATGCGTTTGGAAAGCCGTCCTGTCCCGGCAAAGGCAACAGTAGAGAAAGCTGAAGACAACACTGCTGCGCCACGTAAGAATGGATCTGTGGGACAGAAAAGAGAAAATAATGATGGAAGGAAACAACACAATTCAAAGAAGCCTCGATCCTTCAAGCCATCAGAATATACTCCTTTGTTAGAGACACCAGAGCGCATCTACCTGGCTACAAAAGATTCTTTTGAGTATCCCAAACCTCCTGTTCTCAGAACCGGAAGAAAAGCTGTGCAAAGTGGGAAGTTCTGTCGCTTCCATAATCAGCCTGGTCATGACACAGACGACTGCCGTCAATTGAAAAATATAATCGAAGAATTGCTAAGAGAAAATAAGCTGCAGCAATTTGTGAAGAAGAGTGGTAATGATCCTGCTTCGTCAAGTCAGGGGCAACAAGCTCTTGCTCATCAGCCCAGGACAAATGAGAAGGCCGCAGGACATGAATCTGGAAGGCCAGTTATTAATGTCATCACAGGAGGACCCCACCCAGCAGGCAGAAGCTGGGGTGAAATGGAGAGGTACACTCGAGCTCTGAAACATATGCCAACTGAAGAGAATGTCTTTGTTTTAGAGGACTCTACACCCCTGAAACAACAAAGGACTTTTAATGATGATATTGTGTTCAGGGCTAGAGATTCCACGGGCATTGAGGCCCCTACTTTGGACCCGTTAGTCATCTCGGCCGGTATTGGACCGGCTATTGTCAGAAGAGTTCTTATTGATTGCGGCGCATCTTGCAACATCCTCTTCAAGAAAACGTTTGACCAGATGAGAATCCCGATGGCGGATGTGCAAGCCTCATCTCAGAAGATTGTTGGCTTCACTGGGGAGCCAAAGCAACCAGTAGGAACCATTGACTTGCTTGTGGAACTCGGAGAAGGAGAAAGAAAAGTAGTTCGCAAGCAGACTTTTGTGATAGTAGATGAATTTTCTGCTTATAATGCTTTCTTTGGTCGACCTATTCTTGCTGCATTCAAAGCTGTCCTTGCCCCATGGTGTCTTACTATTAAATTCCCTACAGACAATGGGGTAGGAGTTATTAAAGGAGACCAGAACGCTGGGCGAGAATGTTATATGACAGAGCTGCGAGAAACAAGGAAGAGAGAAATGGGGAAAGATGCGGCAACCCCAATCCGCATCAAAACACCAACCCTATAGCAACTACAGGGCGGACCCTGCACTGGCGAGCATAGCGGGGCACGAAAAGTGATGGATCCTAGAAAGGCCAGTGCGGGGGAGAGTAGGGTGGTACCAGCAGAAACAACGATACCGGTGCCCGTTGATCTGAAGGACCCAAACAAGGTGCTGAATGTGGGTTCACAACTTAATGTGTCAGTTCAGAATGCCTTGATATCTTTTTTGAAAGCAAACCTGGATGTTTTCGCTTGGACCCATGCCGATATGTGCGGAATATCCCCAGAAGTTGCGGTACATGCTCTGAATATTGACCCAAAGTTCACGCCAGTAAAGCAGAAAAGAAGAATCCAAGGTCTAGAAAGGTCGACAGCATTGAAAGAGGAAGTTGACCGGCTCATGGAGAATAATTTCATCAGAGAATCTACCTATCCAAATTGGGTTTCAAATCCAGTGCTAGTTAAGAAAGCCAATGGTAAATGGAGAGTGTGCATCGACTTTTCAGATCTAAACAAGGCCTGTCCCAAAGACTGCTTCCCATTACCCAGGATCGATCAACTGGTAGATGGAACAGCGGGTCATGAATTGTTGTCTTTTATGGATGCCTACTCCGGATATAATCAGATCATGATGCATGAGCCAGATCAGGAGGACACAAGCTTTATCACCGATGTCGGTCTTTACTGTTACAGAGTTATGCCCTTTGGGTTGAAGAATGCGGGGGCAACATACCAAAGACTGGTAAATGCTATGTTCAAACCGCAGTTGGGAAAGACTATGGAAGTTTACGTTGATGACATGCTAGTAAAATCTAAGAAAGCAGTGGATCACATCGAACACTTAGCAGAAATGTTCGCAATTCTCCGAAGATACGGAATGAAGCTTAACCCTTTAAAATGTTCTTTCGGGGTAGAATCTGGGAAGTTCTTGGGTTTCATCGTGAGCGCTAGGGGCATTGAAGCTAGTCCAGCTCAAATCACTGCTCTAAAAGAAGTCAAAGCTCCTAAAACAAAGAGGGAATTGCAAAGTCTCAATGGAAAAATTGCCGCCTTAAGTCGGTTCATATCCAAAGCTACTGATAAATGCATTCCATTCTTCGACGCTCTAAAGAAAGGAAAGAAAAACTTTGACTGGACTCCCGAATGCCAGAAAGCTTTTGAAGAATTGATTCAACATATGGAAACGCCTCCAATACTTTCCAGGCCCGGCGATGGCGAGGATCTTCTTATATACTTGGCAGTTTCATCTCATGCTTTAAGTGCAGCGCTGGTACGGGAAGACAAAAGGATTCAACATCCAGTTTACTATATCAGCAAAAGACTCACTGGGGCAGAAATGAATTACTCCAAGTTGGAAAAACTCGCCTATTGTCTATTGATTGCCTCAAGAAAGTTGAGGCAATATTTCCAGGCTCATCCTATCAAAGTCCTCACTGATCAACCTTTAAAGCAAGTCTTGTTTCGCCCTGAGACTTCGGGCCGCCTTTTAAAGTGGAATATTGAATTGAGCCAATATGACATCACTTATCATCCTAGAAAAGCGATCAACGGACAAGCTTTGGCAGATTTTATTGCAGAATTTACAGACAAGGGTAACAGCGAGGAAGAAACAATCGAGAACTCCCCAACCCAATGGAAGTTATTTGTAGATGGCGCAAGAAATGATTACTGTTCAGGTGCTGGAATTGTTCTTGAAACTCCTGAAGGCCGGTCATTATGCTATGCGCTAAGATTAGAATTTCCTTCAACAAACAATGAAGCAGAATATGAAGCTCTGATCGCTGGTTTGAAAATTGCTAAAGAACTAAACATTCGAGCGTTACAGATCTTCAGTGATTCGCAGCTTATAGTATGTCAAGTCAAGAAGGAGTTTCAAACGAAAGGAGGAAATCTGCCCGCTTATGTGTCAAAGGCTTGGGAACTTTTATGTGAATTCGACCATTACACGATAAGTCATATTCCTCGAGAAGAAAACATGAAAGCAGATTCTCTCGCAAAATACTCAAGTTCTGGCGAAGCCCAATCCTTAGGGTTAGTTCCAGTGGAAGTTTTGTCAAATCCGAGCATTGATGAAATGGATATCGATTGGGTTATGAGTATGTCGCAAGAGCAAGAATCATGGATGACTCCAATAACAAAGTATCTACTCAATGGCTCTTTACCAGAAAACTCTAAAGAACGACAAAAGCTACTGAGAAAAGCTTCTCGATATATAATCCAGGATGGTCAATTATACAGACGAGGATTCTCAATGCCATTGCTTCGATGTGTATCCAAAGAAGAAGCCAAAATAATCCTATCAGAGGTACATGGAGGAGAATGTGGGGATCATTCAGGTGGTCAAACTTTAGCAAAGAAAATTCTCCGATATGGATATTTTTGGCCAGAAATTAATCGAGATGCTGCAGATTACTCTCGAAAATGTGACAGATGTCAAAGATTTGCCAAAATTCCTAGAGCACCTTCTACTGAGCTCACACAAATGACCAGTCCGTGGCCGTTTGCGATTTGGGGAATAGATTTGATCGGACCTTTACCAACCGCCAAATCTGGAATCAAATATGCCATTGTTGCTGTAGATTATTTCACTAAATGGGCTGAAGCTGAACCATTGGCAACTATCACCTCCAAAAAGATGATAAATTTTGTGACTAAGAATATCATTTGCAGATACGGTGTGCCTCAGAAAATAATCACAGACAATGGTACTCAGTTTGAAAGCGAGGAATTCCAGGATTTTTGCAAGCGATTCAAAATCCAGAAAAGCTTTTCGGCAGTAGCTCATCCGCAGGCAAACGGGCAAGTGGAAGCAGTGAACAAGATCATCAAATCAACCATCAAAAAGCAACTCGAAAGAGCAAAAGGTGGTTGGGTCGATAAACTACCGCTTGCACTATGGGCATACAGAACTACTCACAAAACTGCAACTGGGCATACTCCTTTTTCGTTAGCATACGGATCGGAAGCAATGATCCCGGTTGAAACAGAGGTCCCTTCACACAGAAGAATCCATTTCAATCAAGCAGAAAATGAAAAGCTGCAACTTGAAGCGCTGGATCTCCTTGATGAAAAAAGAGATGAAGCTAACCTCAGAGTTGCAGCTCATCAGCAAAGGATAGCCAGACATTTCAATTCCAAAGTTCGTCAACGCAGCTTTGAAATTGGAGATCTAGTCCTAAAAAGAATTATGACAGCGACAGGTGTGTTTGGGCCAAATTGGGAAGGACCGTATGTGATAGGTCAGAAACTTCTTGACGGCACATTCAAGCTCACCACAGTTGATGGAGATCAAATTCCAAGGGCATGGAACAGCAATCACTTGCGTCCATACTTTACTTGAAAATTTTGTTGAAACATTGTAAAAAGAATTATGAATGTATGATTCCTGTAATTGAAAGCAATTGTGAAACTGATGCAAGTAAATAATGAAAGAATATAAAGTGGATGTAGGCCCAATTTCATGGCCGAACCACTATAAATCTTGTGTTCCTTATTATCATTATATGTTTGCTTTGTTTTCGATATAAAAATACACAAAATGTATTGCTGAAATATCGATTTAAATTTTTGCAGACAGTGGAGATAAAACTTGCGCATAATAAGACCGAGCGATTCTCACCATCATTCAACAAACAAATTTCAAGTCACAAAGACCCCGAATTCAAATCCTAGATAGGAAATGCTTCAATTGAACGGCTAATGATTTCGATAGGAACGAGCCCTTGCTGATAAATTGAGATTGTTTAAACAAACAAACATCCAATTAGGAAGCTAGTGCCCGTTCTCACGAACTTGCCTGGCAATGAAGTACACTTCCTTGGATTAAACAAGCCACTTGTGAGAAAAAGGGGGATGAAAACTTGAAAAGAAAGAAAAAAAAAAAAAAAAAAAAAAAAGGATCGCTGAAAAGGCATAAGCAAGTGAACAGAGGAACAACCAAAGCTACCATCAGCGCCACAAGTCCTCTTCGGAGGCGCAACTCTTCGGATAATAAAAGACCTCTAATGGGTCATATGCCACAAAAAAGAAAGTTCTCTACTCAACAAAAAAGATTGGAGGAGTCATGACCCTCCAACCATGAGAGAGTAACTTCCAGGCGATGAAAACCCTCTCTGAGGCACATTTCACCAGGAGTTGAAGTGTTATAACCGCTCTTCGGGATTTCACTTCACCAGAGTTGAAATGTAAACAAAATAAAAGCCCTCTTCGGAGGCCCATTTCACCAGGAGTTGAAGTGTTATAACTGCTCTTCGGGATTTCACTTCACCAGAGTTGAAATGTAAACAAAATAAAAGCCCTCTTCGGAGGCCCATTTCGCCAGGAGTTGAAGTGTAGCAGCCGCTCTTCGGAATTTCACTTCACCAAAGTTGAAATGTAAAAACAAAGACCTTCTTGAAAGCACACGTTTCACCGAGATTGAAATAAAACTTCCAAGTGTTGAAACGTGAAAAGGCTTTCTTCAAAGGCACAACTCTTTGGGGGTACACGTTTCACCAAGATTGAAATAAAACTTCCAAGTGTTGGAACGTGAGAAATCCCTCCTCAGAGGTACAACCCCCTCCCGGGAACACAATTAAGAAGAAAGACCTCTTTGGAAACCCACGTTTCACCGAGATTGAAATAAAACTTCCAAGTGTTGAAACGTGAAAAGGATTTCTAAAGCATAACTCTTTGGAGGTACACGTTTCACCGAGATTGAAATAAAACTTCCAAGTGTTGAAACGTGAAAAAATCCCTCCTCAGAGGTACAACTTTCTATAAAAAAAATCCTCATCAAAAGCGTACTTTAACTTTCAAAGGAAAAGTAATTTGCCTACTATGGGAAATGATCGTAAAAAGAAAAGAAGTTAAAGTACCCTTCAGAGGTCCGCTTTACCACATAGAGGAATTCACTTGATGAGATATGCACATAAGCAAAAGAAAAAAGTGATTTCTTCGAACGACCAAGCGTAAAAACTTATACGAAGGGAGTTGTACTCTATAAAATTTTCTTTAAAGAATAAAATAATTATTCTTTAGCAAATAAGAGTGTAAGTCCCCTCGAAGTATAAAATATTGCAGCAAGCTTAAGGTATGGGGGCAACATGGTATAGTAGTATAGATGCATCAGCAGAGTAATACTCAAGCAACATACCACAAGCCCGCTGCAACACTATATAAACAAACTTGTGCAAAAATAAATAGTAAATGCATTCTCAAATTCAAACAGAAGTTTGTACAAACGAAGAATCATTTTATTCAACTATAATGCAGATACAGGTTCTCAAAATAAAAGCGAAGGCCGATACCCGCACAACTCTCGGCCAGTTCATACAAAAGACAAAAAGCTAAAGTCTTCACTTCTTTTTACTGCCTTTGGACCCTTTACCCGACCGAATGACCAGCTTTTCAGGTCGGCCAGTGGGTATAAGGGAGGAAGGAGAGGTAGGCGCAGCTGGCCCAACTTCTGGCTCCTCTTCAGTGGCAGTGATTATCTTCCCTCTCCTCCTTGATGCTCCTTGCTTCCTTCTCCTCTTTGAGGAAGACTCACTTCCTGGAGTGACAAGTTTAGATAAAGTTATATCGTCAGAAGGAGTCCGCTCCGGAGATATGTCACCTCCCTCAAGTCCCTCATCTTTTTGCTCTTGCGAAGCAATGGGATCATCCAGACCATGGAGAGCTTCTATTTGTTCTTCTTGTGACCCAGGTTGCGAAGCAGAAGGAGGCGCCACTTGAAGAGATGGAGGAAGGATCACCGGGGGAGAAGAAGCTTGAGTTTGACTCGGTGCTTTCTCTACAAAGGAGAAAAAACTTAAAATATCAGTATCTTTCGAAAAGAGAGGGGATGACGGCTCATCAAAAGTCGGGAATTCATTGACATTTGAAAAATAATCAAGAAGATCGTCAAGTTTACAAGGAGCGAACGAGCAGTTCACCACTTGAGCTGGTCCGGTGTCAAGTTTACCTGGGGTAGTTGGATCTCTGAGGCTGATTTCATATCGCTGTGCTTCGTTGCTTTCACCACCTTCATCCCCGCCTTGTGCACTTGTAGTTTCAGTTACTGTCTTAGTTGCAGGCGGAGTAGAGGAGCTAGAACCCGTGATGTCAACCACAGGAGAAACTGGAGGATGGACAGAGGAAATAAGCGTTAATTCCTTTCCAGAACATTCCTCTTCCGCCATTCCAGTTCTCATCCTGGCAAGTTGTTCTCGCCCCTTCGCAAGAGCAGCGCGAGCTCCCTCATCCAGGTAACGCGCCTCAAAATCTTCATCGCCATACCCGGCGTCTTTAAACATGTTAAGAGCAGCTTCCCACACCTCGGCCAGGGTGATTTCATACTTAGGACCAAGAAAAGAGAGGCTGCCGCGTCCCAAGACACAATGTAAATAAAAATCGAATAAAGTCGAATTGATATCGTTTTCCATGGTCTGAGCAGTTTCTTCGGCTGCAATTTTGCCAGCCATGGCCTCATCTCGATCTTTTTCGGTCTGAGCAAGTTGGGCTTTTAGCGCTTCAATCTCCATGTCCCGGGCGCTCAGTGTATTCTGCAGCTGGGTGACATCAGTGCGGTGGTTCTCTACAGCTTGTTCCAACCTCTCAGCTTTAGCTTCAGCGTCCCTCTGGCTGGCGTGCGCATCTCGCACTTGTTTTTGCAATACCTCTTCTCTTTGGGTGTAAGTATTAGTAGAAGAGACAAGATCATCTTTGAGCTGCTTTACTTCAGCTTCGAGTTTTTCATTGTATTCGGCTATCTCCTTCATCTCAGCGTTGTGTTGATCAAGAATCTTCTGCCATTCGGATTTGTCATTTTCCATGGTCAGCATTGCTTCGATGTTAGCCCGATTAACTCTTTGAAGTTCATCAACCAACTTTTGCCATCCAGACATTCTATCGATATCAAGCTTGACAGCATCGAGATTTCTGTACATAGCTTCTTTGTCGATGGGGACCAAATCGAGGTCGAAGCGTACCCCCCTCAAACACCAGTTCGGGAATCGGCTCTGCAATGTCGGGGGGCCCCTTTCAACATGGTACGAAGGCCTGTTGAGAAGTGTTTGGATGGCACTTCCTTCTAGAGCAGGAGATTTGGAAGGGACGTCAATAGAAACTGAGGCACCAGGCCTCTCAGATGTCACGGGCACGTGCTCCTCGCCAAGTTTGGTCCGCTTTCTCGAATCCTCAATATGGCTCTTCCCCCTATCATCGTGCGTTTTACGTTTATGGGAATCATCATCCCTTGGGAAGGATTCATGTCGCGTGCCCGCTCCCTCATGACGTTCTTCATACCTTCTCCTCTCTTCAGCTTTTCGCGCAGCTCTCTGCTCATTGGTCTCTCTGGGATCGGTATAGTATTGCTTGTAATCATAGCTGCCGCGCCCTCCATAGCGTCGAAAGTCTTTGTAATAAGAACCGCTGCCGCTGCGCCCCATAGAGGAATCTGAAAAGGCAAAAATAGCAAGTCTTAGAAACTTCCGGAGAAAAGAAGTTAAATGTGAACAAATGCCAAAAGATCCTAAGTGTTGTGTGATGTGCAAGCTACGCGCATTAAGCTACAAACCACTCATTGGTGTAGAGGTGATGATAGCTTGGGTATGAGGAGTTGGTGTTTGTGTTGGTGTTAGTCGAAGAAGGGACGTCGCCTCAACTATAGGAGAGATAGTTTTAGACACGTCATCTCTAAAAAGCTCCTGTGAGGTCACTATTATGTCACTCAACCCATCATAAACATCGTCACCATCATGCTCGGTGAGACTTGTTTTCTCAGTTCCTACATCAGCTAATCCCCCGAGAGGCCGTGAAGGTTCTTCTTCTTCCTCAATCGGGGCAAGTGCCGTCTTACTAGATGACCCCATAATGTCGGTAGGGGTGGAACATTTCACCAATGAAGCTTCGATGTTAGACTCTTTTGATGAGGGTTGTTCGATAGTAACGGGGGCATCCGATGCTTCAGTCGGGGAATCGGGAACTTCAGTCGGAGCTTCACAAAGCTGAGTATAGCGAGAAGGGTGGAGAAGTCCGTATTGATGTAGAAATTCGTCGCTTAGTAGAAACTTGATACTTCTCTCTTCTGCGGCTACAACGCTCAGTCTATCAAAAGTCTGCCTATGTATCGGATCTCTAGAGGGAAGGGGAAGTGCTAAAAAAAAGCAAAGAATGAGATTAGCAATTTGGACCCCGAAAAGAGTTAAAAAAGAAAGTGGAAAGACGGAAATAAATGATCTTACTTCCTACTCTCCAAGAAGCATAAAACTCTGGGGGACTGCGGGCAAAGAAAAATTGGTTTAAAAATCCATGGACACTTTCAGTAAGATCAAGAATGAGCTTGCGATTTCTTGCACTTCTCACAATGATAAGAGAAGGATGGTCTTTGCTCTTTGCAAACGAGCATAAGTAGCGAACTTCTTCGAAGCTCGGCAGTCGGTCAAGATTTCTTCTGAACAAAACACCCAACCCCATCAAGATAGCGTAACCATTAGGATGAAGTTGGAACGGAGAAATTGACATCCGAAGAAGAAGAATTCGAAGAAAGTCATTGAAAGGTGGGATCGCCCCACTTAAGCACATATGACGATTAACCGCGACAAAACCATAGGGAGGTCTGTCAGCAGTATCATTCGGTCCAGGAAATATGACATCATCTTCAGCAAAGCCGAATTGAGTACGCAACTGAATAAATGTTCTCGAAGATAGAATAGTCGAAGTTCTTTCCGGAGGATTCTCTATAGGAACAGCTATCGGGAAAGTTTCTTCTTCTTGACTTGCTGCTTCTTCTCCTTGATGGGAAGTCATTCTACACAAGCAATTGGATATTCAAACATGAAGGTGCACGTTTCCTAAAGTGTGTGAAGTGTTGTACAAGTATCAATCAAACAATAAGCAAAGGTAACTGGAATAAAACCTAGCAAACATTTGTTAGTTATAAAAACCAGGAATCTTTGTTTTGAATTTGAACATGCAAATACAATGTTGATGCAAACAAATCAGTTCAAATTGTTGATACTTTGCATTAATATTTTACTATAATCAATTAATTCACAGTATTTCGTGCAATATATTCATGTCTCTTATCTTGTCTTGACTAATCTGTCATTCGATACGGGCAGTCAATGGCAGTATATGCGCCTTGGTTTTCTTTGTTTGTTTGTTATTCTCGACAGGTTTACAGCTTAAAAATGAGAATGATCTGTAAAATAACACAATGGAATTCAAGCAAACTTGAAGCTAGGACAGTTCAAAATGTTCAAAATGTAAACAACTTAGTTGGAAGTCCGGGTCAAAATACTTGAAGAAGGCCTATGTTTCTAAGTGTCAATACGTCCAGAGCCCAAGTGTTAGCTCGGCTACGGTTCAAAAAATCCCACGAGATAAAACTAAGACGGTAAGAGATCAGATGCTTAAGTCCTAACTAAGCGATATGATTCGGCTACTCAGGTTAGATGCTCAAGTGTTAACCCGGTCACGACCTAAGGATCTCTTACAAGTTAAAGCCGGTTTGTTAGTTCCCTAACTCGGCAGTCATCTAAGTTGCAAGCGACAGATAGGGATCTCTCCAAGTATTAACACGGCCGCGATTCAAAGGCTCAGGTCGGCAAGTTCCACCGAGCGATTAACTCGGCTTCGATTCAAGTTTTAAAGTTTAAGTCGGCAAAAATTTGAGTCACTCAAATTCCCTGAAAACCACCATCTCACAACATTAAACCCGATAACCCTGTAGCCATTCCTTCAACACCCACTTCTACTCATGCTGCCGAATCACCCAATTGAACAATTCGGAATCGAGCTTAAGATGATAAACCATCTTCATCGCCTCAACGACCAATCTGAAGCCAAAACTTCATAACCTAAGTTTCATCAACTATGAATGCGATGGGGTTCATAATGAAGCGTCGTGCAAGAAGGCGATTCGGTGCAAGGAGGCGATTCGAGTTCGAACAAACGAGAAATGTGAATCGGCAATAAATTACAATCAGGAAAACCACTTACACGATGCGTAGCAGAGATTATTTGTGATCGATTGAATAAAGTTGCCTTTAAGATCTGAGGGTGCTTTAATGGCGGAATTGAGCAGGGGTTTGAATGAAGGAAAAGGAGGAAGGGGGCTAATTTATATCTCATGGTGAAGGAATGTTAAAAAACACTAACTGGTAAGTCGTACGCGATCTACCGACCTAAGAGAAGCCGAGCTAAGATATTTCGAAGCACACGACTTAAGTCTAAGGCGTATACTTCGAGGGGCAGATGTTAACATCTATCTCGGTTACGACTCAGCAGGTCTAGTGTGTGGAGATGGCGCCGACCCAAGAGATGCCGACGTAACTGAGTAAGAATTGTGCAGGGTCTGCCGATCTACAGGACATACCGACCTAACAGCTCAGGACTTAATTCGATGCCGACCTAACCAATTAACAAGGTGGCCGACTTAGTTCGGTGCCGACCTAATTAGTTAAGAAACGCGCCGATCCAATGCTTTCCCATAGATACCAACCTAAGGCATGAAGAAATTCCGACCTAAGGCTTGAAGGGATGCCGGTCTAACGAGGCTATGCCGACCCAAGGAAAGTTCCGACCTAGTATGGAAGCCGACCTAGTGTATGTTCCGATCTAGCAACTCGGGGACTTTATCGACTTATAGTAAGTCGTAACCGATCTAAGGGTGTAAAGGATGGAGTAGCGGGGCAGTTTAGCATGTGACATATTAACTCGGTAGCGATCTAGCTTGTTTCCATTAAGTCGTAGGGCTTGACTCGTTAGATCGGCGAAGAGATAAGATAAGTCGGTCGAGACCTAGCTTGACCCGGTAACGACTTTGGACTTGTGCAAATTCAACGAAGGAAGATCAACACAGCTTGATCATATAAGGGCTCCTATAAGCCGGCTGCGACTTAACTGGGTCGGTGAGGAGTTAAGACCGAGCCTAAGTCCATAATCTTTGCCTATAAATACCAACCTACCTCCAACATTCAAGGGATTTTTGGGTTGATCAATTTCAGGGGCCATTACTCTGCCGAATTCCAGACTACTTCAAGGCTTTTGGGATCCAACAAACTTCTAAAAGAACTCCATGAAGAAATCATCTACATTCACCATGGATTTGAAGATGATTGTTAACATCAAAGCTTGAGCTACTTGTTTTACATATCCCATCACTTGAAGTGTGTTGTAATTGAAAGATTTCGTAAAGGATTGTAATCAAACTAGTGATAAAAAGTTTAAAGTGGACGTAGGCTGGATTATAAGCCGAACCACTATAAATACTGCGTCTCTTACTGTTTTTCTGCATACTTTTTTTGCTTATTTCTGTTTCCCGTACGAACGGGTGGTGCTTTCACAATCACATCCTATACACCAGGGTGTTAGCGTTTAAATTTGAGCGTTAACAATACTTAAATTAATTAATTATAACATATTATAACAAGTATGTAACAGAAAGAAAAACAGTATTAGTTACGAATGAAATTTTATTACAGGGTTAATAATTTACAATAAATTATACAATTGCCGTTACAGCATACCCCTAACTCTATCAGTCTCCCCTTACACTTGAGGCCGATTATGGAATCTCAATCTTATCCTTTCGATCAACTTGTGGAGAACTGAACGAGCTACTCCGTTCTTGAATGGATCTGCCATGTTGTCTTTGGTATATACTTTTTGTATCATGACCTCTTTCTTCTTAATGAATTCTTTAATTTGGTGTAACTTTCGAAGAATATATCATGATTTTTGGTATGCTCTAGGCTTCTCTGCGAACTACATTACTATATTGCTGTCACAAAACAATGTAATTGGATTCTCTATGTCGGGAATCACTCCGAGCTTACTTAAAATTTATGCATCCCAACTACTTCTTTAGTTACTTCTTTAAGGGCATTGTACTCATCCTTCGTCGTGGAATCGGTTATGGTTACCTATACGTAACTTTTCCAACCAACAACCCATTGTTAATAGTAAAGACGTAACCCGACACTGACTTACTTTCTTCAATATCACTATGAAAGCTAGAGTCAGTATACCCCTTCAAACGGAGATCTCCATTCTTATATATCAGGAATAAGTCCCTAATATTTCTTAAATACTTTAGTATACACTTAATAGTTGTCTAAAGCTTTTCTCCAGGATTAGACTGGTATCAGCTTATGCATCCCCATGTATATGCCACATCCAGTCTAATACATAGCATAACCTACAATATGGAACAAATTACCGAAGCATACAGTATCTTCTTCATATGCTTTTCTCTTTACCATTCTAAGAAGCGTCCTTCTTAGAAAGGACGATTCCATATTACATTGGAAAATTTCCATGCTTGGAATTCTTCATACTAAACCTTTTCAGTATGGTATCTAGTAAAGGGACTGGAACAATCCTAACAACCCATTATATCTATCTCTATAAATCTTTATACCCAGTATATTGACTGCTTCTCCCAAATCCTTTGTAGAGAATGTAACATCCTACCCCTTATTGGGTTCAAAATTTGACTAAATTGAACCAATTCCATTAAGATATGGATCGATGGTTTTGGTAACCTGTACTAAACATAAGTATATCAAAGATCGATCAATATAAAGTTACAGTGGAATGGAAAAAATAATAGAACATAAATAATGACTGAGACTGCTGCCTTGGAATCAATAGAATTTCTTGGATACCAATTGCCTTGTCAGCATTGAGTATAAATAAGAAGACTTCCCCATCTACCATTCTTGTCTTATTCTAGTAACATGTCCCTCTAATCTATCATGTGGGCTTTAATAAGGAAGGGGTGGGTCAGAACAACGTTCCGCTGAATTGAAAATTACATACTTTACCTATAACATTAATTTATGCCGATTGATTTCCATTCTAGTCTTATGTCTATTATTAATGGCTAATCCGTTAAATCCTATATGTGCATATAATATGCCTAACCTCCTCCGAGGTTATAATTGTATATGTTTCTACACACACATACATAGGTACACACACACATAAATATATACTACCCAAACATCCTGGGCACTTAACTATACTATTATATTTATACCGAGTAGGAAATAGGGAGCTTTGCTGCCCCTCCAATTTCTCCAAGAAAACCAATAAGCTTATGCCATGTGTACACTAAAACGTCACAAAGAAACATCCATCTGCCATTTTACTTCCATTTCTTGCTTTTAATTCCTAGATGTAAATTAGATTGGGACACAGAGTCAGATTCCTCTTTGACCCGCCAAACAAAGTACCGCTACCGAACTCGGTTGTTCCCGGTCATTTCCCCCCATCGTTCTTTATGCATCTTTCCTGCCTTTATCACCCTTATTTGTCAGGCGTAGGTTGTCTCTAGAACGCTGCATTTCATGCTAAGAGCAACTCCAGTGCTTTCATTTTCTACTGAATATTGAAAAAAAACGTTTCCAGTCGTCAAATATGAACTATTGTCCATTTTACCCAGATAACTAGCAGCCCTCGGGAAAGAAGTCATTATTCGCTCCACCCCTATTGTTCACTAATAAGGTAACCTTTGAGCGAGCCGAACTCACTAAGCTAAGGGCCGAATTCGCAAGAGAGATCTAGAATCATCGCTATGCCCCTCGGACTCTCGGGCAGGAGAGACGAATGTGATTCTTTCATTACTAAGGGCAAAGCCGAATGAGTTCATGCAGATTTCACATCTTCGATTAAAATGCGTAAATTAGGGGTCTGAGGGGCCGTAAATTCTAGGGCAAGGACCTGAGGAGTAGGATAGGGAGGATGGATAGCATTCCGAGTAACTCCTCAACCCGGAGTTCCCTTTAAAGAAGTAGGGGCTGTGGTAGCCGTCAAATCTTCTACTGGTACCTGGACAACTGTGTGGACTGATGGACTTACCAGTCTTGATCGTTACAAAGGACGATACACTTATCTCTTCTTTTACTACAATTATATTCTCAATTCCATAATATTGAAAGTATGTATTATCCGTTTCAACCATATACCGAAGCGATGAATATGGATAACTGAGATTTTGATTCCCTACCTATTCAAATTGTTCATCCCCATACCTCTCCCTCTCTATCCTTCCATTCTTCTGCTTCATGGTCTCGCGATGAAGATAAATATTTGTGTTATTTACTGTTCTTTTTCTAACGACTCGGTCAAGGGGAATGACCAAAGTGGAGAGGCGTTTTTAGGGAAAGTCAAGACTGCGTACAATAAAAAGCATGTTGAAAAGAGGAGGTCAATGTCTACAATCACTGATCATTTTGGGAAGGTTAATCGAAAAACACAATTCTACGAGTCTCAGATTCACAAAATAAGAACAACAAATTCAAGTGGAATGGGTGGCGAAGCTGAATTGGTAGCATTTTGAAAAAAAATATCATTTTTAATTTATATTCGTATTTTATCACTTTGTTAATATATCATTTTATGTTTCTGTTTTTAGAAGAGAATGGCAAACGATCAATTCTTGAAATTATTTCCAAGAGAAAATGGTACAAAGAAACCACACTACTATCAGTTCGTAAACTGCTATGACTTGCTTGTTAGTCAACAAAAATGAATCTCAACCACCGCAAAAAGCTTAAAAGATATATGGACAAAGTCGAAGGGAAAGAAAAAAATAATTCGAACTAATTATAGTTCTAGCTGTGATAACCTGAATTTTGGAGTATCTGTTAATGGTTAATTAACGGAGTTAACTGATAGAAATATTGAATTATAGATTTAACAAATAATTCTGATAATAAATAGTTATACCTGGATTGTAATTCAAATTTGAATCTGAATTTGAGTTTGAATTTGAAACTTGAATTCAAGATTTAAGTAAATACCTTAGTAGATAATTTGGATTTTTAGAATAATTTGTATAAATAATTTATTTAATGTATAATTGGTTAATAATATTTTCTGTAGATATTGTGTATAATTACAATTGGGAAATAAATAAAAATGTATGATAGTTAAATGTGGTTTAAATAAAGGAGTTTATTTTGATTTGTATTAAGGGTATCAACATAGATTAATAAAAACAAATATTTAGTAGTTCAAATCATAATAGCCTAAAACAAGATTTAACAAGGGTTTAAATACATTTTTAAATACTTGAAATTTTGTACTTTGTATATATAAAGAAAAGTTTACAAGAAAATATATTTATTAATATAAATACACACAAGGCACAAGCGACATTTAAATATAAAATTTAAAACACTTGTAAATATCTCATTTTTGCATGCCAACACTTGTAAGGAAATAATTATATGTATTGAAAAATGTAAGGCTAATGGCATTTTCTTTTGATTTGAAATTAGGTAAAAGGCAATAAGGAAAATGGGGGCCAGACCTATTTTCTTCAAAAACCTGAAATCATAAAAAAAAAGTTTCAACCTAAAGTAAAATTAAAGCAGATCTTAAGCAAGCTAAAATCAAAAGATTTCTAGTTTTAAATCAAGTGGCTAATCCAAAAGTGCAAGAATCAGGTTCATCTCAACTCAGAAGTACAAAAGTTCAGTTTAAAATGAAAATTCAAGTTTCAGATCAGTTTCAAATCAGAGAAACAAAATGCAGATCATCTCAAAACAACAAGTAATTAAAATCAGAGCATATCAAGAACAGTTTCCAGTCTTTTAAAATTTCAAAAATCTGCTTCTCTGTTCTTCAGCAATCAGGTGAGTAAGATTTTTTTTACATTTAAAACTTATATAGCTTGTGAAAACTGTGTGAAGATTTCTTTGCATATTTGAATGTATGAATGCCTATGGTATTTCTGTTGATTTTAAAACATCTCTGCTCTTAGTTTTGAACCTCTATTTTTTATATCTGTAAACATGAATCACTTCAAACTTGATGCATATGCTAAATGGTTGAAGTAAACTAGTAATGAATGTTTGAAAATGGGATTGCATGATGGTTTTTAGTTTCTGAAACATGTTTACATGCATAAAGATGTTGTGCTTGTCTGAAAAATCAGACATATGAATTTGTTTCCAGGCTACAGGCAATATATCTGGAAAAAATCATATCACATCCCTCTGATTCATTTTAGAAAATAGTTTCTAATCAAGAGATGTTAGTTTTGACAAGATTTAAATTTAAAAACAGTTTAAGTAAATCAAGGCAAAGTTTCTATGGAAATTTGGGAATTTACAGAAAAAAATTCAAATAAGTTAAATTTCAAACATCATAATTTGATGTTTCAAGATTATAACTTTAATCTGTTTAGAAAGTTATGTTTTTTAAAACTGAACTCTAAAATTTTTATAATGCATTAAGGTTGCATTATGGGTTTGACTGGAATTTGTACATGAGGCAATCTCTGACGATCTAGGGGTTGAGAGGTCTTGGGGTTTTAACTGGAGGTGGATGTAGTTGCGGGGTGTTTGGGATAAATTCTTGGAAGAGCTCTAGATCATCGAGGCGATGGGGAGGAGAAGATTTAGGTTTTTAAACCTAATTTGGGCATGTCTGTAATTTTGGTCGAGGAGGTGACTCTGATGCATCAAGTTGCATCAGGTTTGGGTAATAGCGGTGTGAAGGGTTCGTGGGGATGTGGACGGAAATTCTGGCGCTCCGGTGGTCAACGTTGGCCGTTCGAGTCATTTTTCTGGCAACGATTTGATTTCAGTTTACAACTGGACTATTCGATTTTGATTTGTAGCTGGTGCGTGTGATTTGTTGATCTGGAATTGTTGCAACGGTGAAGGATGGTGTGTTGGAGGGTTCATCGGAGGTGGATGGCGGCTTTGACATTGGTGCACGTGCACAGGGTTATCGTGGCTGTTGCTTTGGGTTCATGGGTTGTATGGGAAGGTTGTCTCGAAGTAAGTCTCGTATATTTTGGCTTGTGACTCGAGTGTAAACTCGAGTGGTTCAAGAGAGAGTTTTGTTCTAGGTTTAAAATTTAAAACTTAAACTAAACCTAAATCTTAAATTTTGAAATGAAAGGGGAACTCGGGTTAAACCCGAGTGAACTTCTGGCTTGTCCCAAAGAAGTATTAGGCAAGTTTTTTTAGAAAAAGGGTTTAAACTTGGTTTTTGAAATTTTCAAATGAGAGCAGTTTAATCTTTATTATATAAATTACTTATAGAATAGTTGTTTCCTCAGCATGGTTTATGAAGTTTTGAACCTAATGTATTGAGCAAATACTCGAGTCACTAACGAGTTAAAACCAGAAGCAAGGTTAGAAAATGTTTTAAGAAAGTTTTATGAAAGCTGGTTTTAAAATTTAAAATAAAATTTGATTTAAACTATTATAAAAGTAATTATGGATTAATCAAATTGTATTGAGAGGTATCGATTAATAATTAAGGTTATTAACCGATAAACTAAATAGTTAATGGATAATTAAACAGCTAATTAAAGGTTAATTTATTGGTTATAAAAGTAATTAAGGATTAATTATTTGGTGTAGTTAATAATAAGATTAATTACATTAAATGGTTAAGTATAATTAATTTGTGTAATTAATTAAAGGTTAATTTATTGGTTATAAAAGTAATTAAGGATTAATTATTTGGTGTAGTTAATTATAAGATTAATTATATTAAATGGTTAAGTATAATTAATTTGTGTAATTAATTAAAGGATAATTACTTTATGAAATTAAAGAAAATTAATCAAGGGTGATTAATTAAAATGGATAATTAAAGATGATTAATTAATTGGTTTGAAATAAATTAACGTTTAGTAAAGATAATCCAAGTGATTAAAGATTAAAAATTAAATTAATTAGAGATAAATTAAATAATTTTTGGAAGTGATCAATCTTGCTTATGAATGATTGAATGATGTTTAAATGACTTGAATTGGTTAAAATCTATGAGATGAAATGTTTGTGATATAATATGTTTGGTTGGACAGTGATAACGTGGATTATCTTTCGATCACGAATTGCTATCTTGTAATTAAAACTGAATTATATTCACTTGAATAACTTGGGATAAGATGACATTGGATTCGAAGAGACCGGAGTCAGGTATTAGTTAATACCTGAAACCCCTTTGATTCTTTTTAGATTGATTTGTGAAATCAATAGATTGGAACGAAATGATTTAAGTGAATTGGACAATTTAATCTAAGTTTTGTACCTAGGAAATTGATGTATGAAATAAGCGGTTCCTATAACAAATTGTGAATTTGTAAATTGATGCGAGTTACCCGGGTTATATATAAGTTGTATGCTTTGCATTCCATGGTAAATGGGTTTACTCACGCTGGTTTCCAGCCTGACCCGGGTGTTACTTTGATGTAATGCTCGGGTCAGACCGAGTGTTACAGATTTTCAGGTAAGGACGTTCTGGAGCTCAGGAGGCAAGCTGGGTGGCAGGAACGTATGGAGATTTTCCGCTGTGATACATAGTTGTATATCTGGATCATGATGTTTTAAACTGTTTAGTGTTTGTGTAAATGTTGTAACTCTGATATATTAAAGTGTAATTTGACAAGTACAACTTTCCTTTGTATAACTGTTATTTTATGTGATATTATATTTTGATCCGCTGCGAATGTAAGAATCTGTGTTCTTTTTTGTTTTCTTCTTCTTTCTCTTTTCTTCTTTTCCTAACTATCTAGAATTTTCGGGATCGAAATTTTCGGGTCGTTACATTTGGTATCAGAGCTGAAGGTTAAGCGAGAACCTTGGCTCTGGTGGAATTACTCATTAAGGATAGGGTCAATGGTACCCTAGAAAGAGTTGAGTGTATATATATGAGAGCATACTTGTTATTTTCCTATATAAAGATTTTAAATGATTTTATATAAAAATATATTTTGATATATAAATCAATATTTCTTTTTAATAAATATTAAGGGAATTGGTTGTTAAATTATTGAATTAAATTTGAAAATAACAGAAATACAACCAAATTAAAATTAAATAAAGATAAGTTTGAAATAAATTCAAATTGAAATTTAAATCGTGAATTTGGGAAAGAATTTCAGAATAAGATAATAATGAATTGGTTTTCATATATGATAATCTTGGCTATAATCCTAAATAGTTATTGTGTTTAATAATGATATATTTGTAAGCAAAATGAAGTAAACTTTTAAGATGAGTATAACTTCTAAATAGAAGTGGATTTTAAATTATGAAGTTTTAAAACCTAAGTCTAGAAACATTTGAATTGTTTCAAAGTATTGAAATAAAAGAATAAATAATATTATTCAAACTATTTTGAATATAATCTTATTTTAGAATAATAAGTTGTTTGTAAACTTTAAAAGAATTTGTTTTGAATTAAAACCAAGGGTTGTTTAAATTTTAAAATTTGGCTTGATGGACCAAGAAGTTAATATGTATATATGTGTGGATATACATAATATCAAAGATGGTTTGAAATAAACTTTAAATATTGAGTTTTAAATCTGGAATGAGATATGATACCCAAGGTGATAAGTTTTTAAACTTAATAAGTGGGAACATTATTTATGAGAAGTTCAAAATTTGAAATGGAAGTTCAAATTTGGTAAGGTTGACTTGATTAAGTAAATTGAGTATAACTTGGGAAAAGTTAAATAAGTTGGAACGATCAACCTGATTTGGAAATTTCAAGATGAAATTAAGATTTAACTTAGGAAGTTAAATGGTTAATTGTAATTGATAGTTTGAGTGATCTCAAATTAGGTTTGAGATCCGAAAATTGGAAATGGATGGATTTTTGAAATAATTGGATGATATCATCCCATTGTAATTGAAAATCTTTAAATTGTGACTTGGATTTGTTTAAATAAGAAGTGAAGTGTGGTGATATATCCATTATTGAGATAAAAGGAAAATCTAAGTTTAATTTGAAATTATGGATATGGAATTAATTTGAACTGAAAATCAGAATGATTGAATTTGTAGATTAAACTTGTTTAAGAATTGATTTTAAACTGGAAGATAAAATTGAGTAATAAATTAAAAATTTTAAGATAAAATTGTTTTGAACTCTTATTTGAACTTTGGAAAAAGTTAAGTAAAGATAATTTAAAATGGAATTTTGAGAATTTGACTCAAAATTAAATTGTTTAAAGGTTTGGGTTGTTGATGTAAAAATAAAGGTTAATTTGATTTGTGATATAGTATGTTAAGTCTGAACTATGTATTGAATTGTTTAAAAACTTTAAAGGTAAATTGATTTAAAGGAATTAAATCAACATTTGAAGTATTAACTCGAATTTATGTAATTCGAGATGGTTCATAGTGAACTAGAATTTGAAGTTGGTTCAAATTGAAATTTGATTTGAATATTTAGAAATTGTGATTAAAAGTTGAATAGTTTTAAATTCAAATGGAATTTGAATTGAATTTGGAAAGACATTGAGGTTAATTCAACTTGAATTGGGGTTAAATCAATTTCAATGGAAATTGAAGTTATTTAAATTGGAATTGAGTCAATTTAAATGGAATTGGAAATTTAAATTGAATTGATGGAAATGGAGATTGGGAATCGAACCGTTTGGCTCTGGACTATTTTCAATATAAATGGTTTTAATATAAATCTATTTTTCCATATTACTTACTATACAATCTTTCTTTTTAAAGACCAAACTATCTTATACTTATTTTACAATTATTTTTGGAACTATTTAACGAATTTTCTACTGTTTTATAAACTTATTTCTATTTTTCAACTACTTTATAACTAATTACTATTTTGCAATTATTTAAAACTTCTATAATTTTTTGACTATTTTCCAACTATTTTGTAATTACTTAACTATTTTTACAGCTATTTTACAAACTAGCAATTATTATTTCTACTATTTATCTATTTTATACTTTTCAAGCTATTTTCTTAATTTAAACTGGACCGAGTTCAAACTGATTTGATTAAATATCCATTTGGGATAAGAATTGAAGTGATAATCCAAATGAGGATTTAAGAATTATAAGTGAATGAAAATCAAAGTGAATGTGAATAGAAAAGATTGATTTGGCTAATAACCAATGAGGATAAATACGTAGGATGTGTGTATATTATTCTATTCGTATAGTGATTGAATCCAGATTCGAGCATAGAATTTCGAGATAGTATGTCGATCCGAGTTGGAATTTTTCACTCGATTTTCGACGGCGGACCTGGATATGGATTGTTGATTGGTTCTGGATATTCTCTATCATAGTTATAGCTATGCAAGGAGAATGACGGTTTCTGATCAAGAAACCAGATCTGAGTCCGCACTAGGAAGTCGGGTAGACGATACTAGTTCGGAAATGAAATTGTGTGATCGAGTGAGCGATCAGATTGATATAACGTACGGATGGTATGTGTACATCATACGGATTTGAATAAAATTGATACTGGGAATTTGTGGATTAGAAATGTGAAATGGTTTTTGAAATGAAAGTTATATTTTGTGAAGTATATGATGAAGTAAAGTGGAAATTAGATATTTCTATGATAAAAATTTACTTTTTGGAAGTAAGTAATATGGTTAATGACTTTATAAAGTAATCAAATTTAAATATTTGATTTGGAATAAATAAAGTTATATATCTTCGTTATATAAGATAATTCTCCCCTTGTTGAATCTATTGCCAGAAGAAAAGGATTTTGAAGGTGTTTTGAAGTATAAAAGGAGTTTTATACAAGTTTGAAGTGATCCAAAGTTTTAAAGATTATATATACCTGAATATATATATATAGGATCATATGAGGATTTTGGAAAAAGGTTTTGGGAGACCTTGGATTTGGAAAGGCTTTTGATTTTTGGTTAAAATCAATATTGAAATTTGGAAAGCCTAGTTTGAGAATAATCGATTTTGGGATAATCGATTTTGGTATAAAGGAGCTCTATATGAGATAATTCTAGGTGTATGATTTGAAAGATACTATATGTGTATAGTATAAAGTGTTTTAATGATGGCTCTGGGGAAAAAGGCGCTCCCTTAAAATGAACTTCTCAAGAGTACCACCGGGTGGTGCTGCCTTGAGCCCCGGGGGGGTTCTAAAGTTGATCATGTGAGGAGTCCGGACAAAACTAGTTCCTGAGGATTATGAGTAGAGTATACCATAGCAAAAGTCGTGTGTGCCGTTAAGAGCCAACAGTCTGCGTTTGATTTTATATCGGTAGACTGCGACCTATGGTAACATAGTGAAAGTTGTGTGTGCCGCTGAGAGCTAACAGTCTGCGTTTGATTTTATATCGGTAGACTGCGACCTATGTAGGAGTGGAGAAGTTTCATTTTGACAGCGAAAATCTAAGGCCACAGGGAGCCTGTAGTTACATGGACTTTTGCTGCGATGGCACCGTAACCCTGGAATGTAACTGCGATCTGCCGTGGGTTCCATGGCGTAATCGAGAGGCCGCGGAGAGCCTGCAGTTACATGGACTTTTGCTGCGATGACAACGTAACCCTGGAATGTAACTGCGGCCATGGATGGGGGTGATGATTTCCAGAGCATTCTCACCAAAGATATTTCCTCAATTTTCAAAAATGTTTTCTGTATTTTCAATAAAATTAATTTCCAAAAGTATTTTCACTGGATGTTGAAGATGGGTTTACTAAGTACTTATAGATTTTTAGTCCTACGCCTGATCAACGTATGACCGAATTTCTGTGAGAACGAGGACAGACTTATTGAAACATCGAGTTATAAAAAGTATATTTATAAAACTATTTGGCAATATTACAGATTTTAAAAGTGTTTTAAAATGACCAAATAATATTTTAACTAGTTTTAAAATATTTAATAAATTCTGGCTTCGTTCCTTTCCGAGGACGAAAAGATTCAGAGGGGGGGGAGGAATGTGATAACCTGAATTTTGGAGTAAATGTTAATTGTTAATTAACGGGGTTAACTAATAGAAATATTGAATTATAGATTTAACAAATAATTATGATAATAAATAGTTATACCTGGATTGTAATTCAAATTTGAATCTGAGTTTGAGTTTGAATTTGAAACTTGAATTTAAGATTGAAGTAAATGCCTTAGTAGATAATTTGGATTTTTAGAATAATTTGTATAGATAATTTATTTAATGTACAATTGGTTAACAACATTTTCTGTAAATATTGTGTATAATTATAATTGGGAAATAAAAAAAATGTATGATAGTTAAATGAGGTTTAAATAAAGGAGTTTATTTTGATTTGTATTAAGGGTATCGACATAGATTAATAAAAACAAATATTTAGTAGTTCAAATCATAATAGCCTAAAATAAGATTTAACAAGGGTTTAAATACATTTTTAAATACTTGAAATTTTTGTACTTTGTATATATAAAGAAAAGTTTAAAATAAAATATATTTATTAATATAAATACATACAAGGCAAAAGAGACATTTAAATATTAAATTTAAAACACTTGTAAATATCTCATTTTTGCATGCCAACACTTGTAAGAAAATAATTATATGTATTGACAAATGTAAGCTTAATTGCATTTCTTTTGATTTGAAATTAGGTAAAAGGTAATAAGGAAAATGGGGGCCTGACCTATTTTCTTCAAAAACCTGAAATCATAAAAAAAAAGTTTCAACCTGAAGTAAAATTAAAGCAGATCTTAAGCAAGCTTGAAATCAAAAGATTTCTAGTTTTAAATCAAGTGGCTAATCCAAAAGTGCAAAAATCAGGTTCATCTCAACTCAGCAGTACAAAAGTTCAGCTTAAAATGAAAATTCAAGTTTCAGATCAGTTTCAAATTAGAGAAACAAAATGCAGATCATCTCAAAAAAACAAGTAATTAAAATCAGAGCATATCAAGAACAGTTTCTAGTCTTTTAAAATTTCAAAAATCTGCTTCTCTGTTCTTTAGCAATCAGGTGTGTAAGATTTTTTTTAGATTTAAAACTTAAATAGCTTGTGAAAACTGTGTGAAGATTCTTTGCATATTTGTATGTATGAATGCCTATGGTATTTCTGTTGATTTTAAAACATCTCTGATCTTAGTTTTGAACCTCTGTTTTTTTATCTGTAAACATGAATCACTTCAAACTTGATGCATATGCTAAATGGTTGAAGTAAACTAGTAATGCATGTTTTAAAATGGGATTGCACGATGGTTTTTAGTTTCTGAAACATGTTTACATGCATAAAGATGTTGTGCTTGTCTGAAAAATCAGACATATGAACTTGTTTCCAGGCTACAGGCAATATATATGAAAAAAATCATATCACATCCCTCTGATTCATTTTAGAAAATAGTTTCTAATCAAGAGATGTTAGTTTTGACAAGATTTAAATTTAAAAAACAGTTTAAGTAAATCAAGGCAAAGTTTCTATGGAAATTTGGGAATTTACAGAAAAAATTCAAATAAGTTAAATTTCAAACATCATAATTTGATGTTTCAAGATTATAACTTTAATCTGTTTAGAAAGTTATGTTTTTTAAAACTAAACTCTAAATTTTTTATAATGCATTAAGGTTGCATTATGGGTTTGACTGGAATTTGTACATGAGAATCTCTGACGATCTAGGGGTTGAGAGGTCTTGGGGTTTTAACTGGAGGTGGATGTAGTTGCGGGGTGTATGGGATAAATTCCTGGAAGAGCTCCAGATCATCGAGGCGATGGGGAGGAGAAGATTTAGGTTTTTAAACCTAATTTGGGCATGTTTGTAATTTTGTTCGAGGAGGCGACTCTAATGCATCGAGTTGCATCAGGTTTGGGTAATAGCTGCATGAAGGGTTCGTGGGGATGTGGACGGAAATTCTGGTGCTCTGGTGATCAACGTTGGCCTTTCGAGTCATTTTTTGGCAACGATTTGACTTCAGTTTACAACTGGACTATTAAATTTTGATCTGTAGCTGGTGCGTGTGATTTGTTTATCTAGAAGTGTTGCAACAGTGAAGGATGGTGTGTTGGAGGGTTCATCGGAGGTGGATAGCGGCTCTGACATTGGTGCATGTGCACAGGGTTATCGTGGTTTTTTTTTGGGTTTATGGGTTATATGGGGAGGTTGTCTCGAAGTAAGTCTCATATATTTTGGCTTGTGACTCGAGTGTAAACTCGAGTGGTTCAAGAGAGAGTTTTGTTCCAGGTTTAAAATTTAAAATTTAAACTAAACCTAAATCTAAATTTTTGAAATGAAAGGGGAACTTGGGTTAAACCCGAGTGTGACGCCCCACCTCTTTACCCACTCTAGCCAAGGACACTACGGGGTAATGCCGTCAACTAGCGCGGAGAATAAGGCTGTTGAGGAGCGACCATCCGCGTAATTGCTTTGTGCGAGCACCGATATGTCAGATAGTACAACATGCATTTGGTTTCAGGAGGAAATCCGACATACCCATACAAACTCAAAGCTACTACACAGTGGCTATATATATTCTTCGGGAACAAATATAGAAATAAACCTAACACAAATCAGTCACATACATCCATATCACAAACGCAAAAATAGATACGAATATATATAACACATAAAAGTGTTCATCAGAGTTGTGGTCAAATAAGATCCACAATATCACAAAAGAATAGTTACTAGTGCTAGACAAAAGAATATGTGTACACCAAGGAGTCTATATCGCAAAGGTATACAACAAAATAAACTACCAATCTAAGTAGTTAGCCAAAATTCTGGATAATAATCCTAGATGAGGAGTCAAGTAGAAGCACCTGTAACAACTCGGTCTGATCCGAGTATTATTAAATGAAAATAATAAACGGATCAGTCTAGCTATAAATATCAGATGAAATGATATAGAATAAGAGATATGACAAAAACATATGATAACCATAAAACCATACTGTGATAAGTATGTAATTGAAAATCAACAAGAGATTAATCAATATCACAAGAATCTTCTCAAAGATCAAAAGAATGTCATACTCTTTATTTTTATTCACCAAACCATAAATATTGACACTTATATCAATGTCAATCACAAGAGTGAATGACACAAAAATTCACCAATGCACAAATATTGACAAAACATATCAATGTAAATCACGAATATTGGTGAAACACAAGTTCTAGAAATCATCAATGGAAATCCAGAAATCACAAAAAGGGGGAGGCCTATCAAAAAACGGGAGCATGAAAACTCACCAACACGTGTATCACAAAATGGAACGCTATTCCATGGTTTCTAACCATTAATGAGCCGAGGCTCCACAAAACGGTCCGAAGACCATAGGTCGCTACCCCACCAAATTGAGCCGAAGTTCCACAGAAACGGGATTTAGTCTCCCTCGTAGACAAAGAGACATCGCACATTTGCTAGTCTAAATCACAAAAATGATCATCAACGATCATCAACAAGTGTCAATTATAGTAAGCTAGTAAATATATGAGCTTACCCTCATGTCCCATAACCACTCGCTCAACTTAAATATTTACGATAAATTGTAAGTTTCCACTAGAAAATTGTCACAATAGATTCAATCGAACAAGTTCAAGAATTAACCAACTAGGTAAACGCAAGCGTTTCATACCACTTGTTTTACTAAGTAGTTTAATTAGATTTCTCATACGAGTGAGGTAAAGGTTTGTATATACTAATAGATTGGAAAACGGTTTAAGAAACGAGCTTTGTAATAAAATAGGGTTGAAATCGTTTTGATGGAAGATTTTTAATATTTGCTACTAGTATTGAAACCTTTATATTTTTAAAGTGACGAATCACAAAAATGATTGTAGAAACAATAAATCACAAAAGTTCACATTCGAAGACGTGAATAAAATCCGAAGAATTCGATTCCAAATCCATCCAGGTGGAAATACCCTTGCGACTCAACAGCCATGACTTACGGCTTAACAACAATGCAACACAAGAAATAAGCGGCTCAACTCATGCGACTCCACGACATACGACTTAAGGGATCAGCGACTTAAGGAATAACATACGGCCTAACTGAGCGACTTAAGAAGATAGCGGCATAAGTGAACGACTTAAGGAGCTAGCGGCATAAGAAACAAGCGACCTAAGGAATGGGCGACGTAAGCGACATAGGTGACCTAAGCCTCAGAATGAATTAAGGTGGGTGGGACTTAAAGCAGGGCGAGCGACTTAAGTTGGTGCAGTCCAAACGACTTAAATGGTTGCGACCCAACATGGCGCGACCTAACTGCAGGCCGAGCGACCTAAATGGTTGCGACCCAACATGGCGATACCTAACTGCAGGCCGAGCGACCTAAATGGTTGTGACATATAGCAGGCCGAGTGACTTAAATGGTTGCGACTTAACAGGCCGAGCAACTTAAATGGTTGCGACTTACCAGGCCGAGCGACCTAAGTGGTTGCGACCTATAGCAGGCCGAGTGACTTAAATGATTGCGACTTACCAGGCCGAGTGACCTAAGTTGGAGCGACCTAACAGGCCGACACATAGCAGGCCGAGCGACCTAAGGAACAGAAGTGCAAACTCTCACTCAATTTGCAATCGGTCGAGCAACGGCGCTAAGGGTTTATGCCAATCGACTACCTGGCCTTATATGCTACTCGATACATCACCAAAAGCATGATCAAACAAAAAAGCTATGATTTTAAAGATTTGAACCCAAAACACTAAAAATTGGAATATTAACAAAACCAATCAAAATCAAAATCAAATGCACATGAATAAATGTTAGGAATTCATACCTAACAATCAAAGATAATCATAGACTTAGATGTGAGATAAAAATCTCACCTTTTTACAAAATCAATGAAGGAGAAGCTTGAAAGCAAAGGAAGAATCAACCACACTTCAATCTCAACACAAGAAGCTTGAATCAATGGCTTCTCATAGAATTGGGAGCTAGAGTTTGGATTTTGCAAATGAACTAGGGCTTGGAGTTTTAATTTCCCATTCCTCTCTCCATTTTTGATGAAGCTTGAGTGTTAGGAAATGAAAGTGAAGTAATGAAGAGAAGAGGGGGTTGAGCTAGAGTTAATAGTTTAGGCTAGTGGGTTGAACCAAACCCAAAGCCCAAAGTGAAAAAGTGGCAAAATTCCACTAACTCCAAACATATCAAAGTTTATACTCAAAAAGATCACAAATGGCGTTTTGAACTCAATGGAAGTGGTCCCGGGTCCTAATTCGACCGTATGCAAAAAGTAACTTTTTGGACTAAAATCCGACTAACTATAAAATATTTAAAAAAATATATTTAGATATTCAATCGTAAAATATGCGGGTTGTTACACCGAGTGAACTTCTGGCTTGTCTCGAAGAAGTATTAAGCAAGTTTTTTTTTAGAAAAAGGGTTTAAACTTGGTTTTTGAAATTTTCAAATGAGAGTAGTTTAATCTTTATTATATAAATTACTTATATAATAGTTGTTTCCTCAGCATGGTTTTTGAAGTTTTGAACCTAATGTATTGAGCAAATACTCGAGTCAGTAACGAGTTAAAACCCGAAGCAAGCTTATAAAACGTTTTAAGAAGGTTTTATGAAAGCTGGTTTTAAAATTTAAAATAAAATTTGATTTAAAATATTATAAAAGTAATTATGGATTAATCAAATTGTATTGAGAGATATCGATTAATAGTTAGGGTTATTAACCGATAAACCAAATTGTTAATTGATAATTAAACAGCTAATTAAAGGTTAATTTATTGGTTATAAAAGTAATTAAGGATTAATTATTTGGTGTAGTTAATAATAAGATTAATTACATTAAATGGTTAAGTATAATTAATTTGTGTAATTAATTAAAGGTTAATTTATTGGTTATAAAAGTAATTAAGGATGAATTATTTGGCGTAGTTAGTAATAAGATTAATTACATTAAATGGTTAAGTATAATTAATTTGTGTAATTAATTAAAGGATAATTACTTTATGAAATTAAAAAAATTAATCAATGGTGATTAATTAAAATGGATACTTAAAGATGATTAATTAACTGGTTTGAAATAAATTAACGTTTAGTAAAGATAATCCAAATGATTAAAGATTAAAAATTAAATTAATTAGAGATAAATTAAATAATTTTTGAAAGTGATCAATCTTGCTTATGAATGACTGAATGATGTTTAAATGACTTGAATTGGTTAATATCTATGAGACGAAATGTTTGTGATATAATATGTTTGGGTGGACAGTGATAATGTGGATTATCTTTCGATCACGAATTGCTATCTTGTAATTAAAACTGAATTATATTCACTTGAATAACTTAGGATAAGATGACATTGGATTCGAAGAGACCGGAGTCGGGTATTAGTTAATACCCGAAACCACTTTGATTCTATTTAGATTGATTTGTGAAATCAATAGATTGGAACGAAATGATTTAAGTGAATTGGACAATTTAATCTAAGTTTGGTGCCTAGGAAATCGATGTGTGAAATAAGTGGTTCCTATAACAAATTATGAATTTGTAAATTGATGCGAGTTACCCGGGTTATATATAAGTTGTATGCTTTGCATTCCATGTTAGATGGGTTTACTCACGCTGGTTTCCAGCCTGACCCGGGTGTTACTTTGATGTAATGCTCGGGTCAGACCGAGTATTACAGATTTTCAGGTAAGGACGTTGTGGAGCTCAGGAGGCAAGCTGGGTAGCAGGAACGTATGGAGATTTTCCGCTATGATACATAGTTGTATATCTGGATCATGATGTTTTAAACTGTTTAGTGTTTGTTTGAATGTTGTAACTCTGATATATTAAAGTGTAATTTGACAAGTACAACTTTCCTTTGTATAACTGTTATTTTATGTGATATTATATTTTGATCCGCTGCGAATGTGAGAATCTGTGTTCTTTTCTGTTTTCTTCTTCTTTCTCTTTTCTTCTTTTCCTAACTATCTGGAATTTCCGGGTCGCTACACTGGCCCAGGCAATTCTTCTCATATGGACTCTAATGTATGCCCATATAATGAAGATGAAGAAGCAGAACCTGCATTTTATGAAGATGTGAGACCGATGGGGCAACAAGTAGCTAAGAAGAAAATTGCTGTTCAATCCCAAATCGATTCTCATTTAGCCCTAATGCACGAATTACATGCGAGAGAAAATGCAGAATGTCAAAGTGAGAGTGTAGAAAAGCTTGCCGTGTTAAAAGAACTGACCGAGATTGAGAAGGGCCGATTTGAGCTAGAGCGGCAACGCCAAGAGACCTTAGTAATGGAAAAGGATGTCACCCGAATGGACCCAATTACAATGCAATGATGGATGGAGTACAAACAACGCATTGTTGAGAGTAGATCAGGAATGAAACATATGTAGTTGAAATATTCATGTGATATTTTTAGTTATTGCAGTTTAAATATTCATATACCTTCAGTTTATGTTTTCAATCATGTGCTATTTTCAGTTTTAAAATATTCAACGGTATATCATTTTTTTGATGCACTTTGTAGATATCATTATAGATTTACTTCACCAAATATAAATGATATTAACAAACATCAAAATTATAGCATTTTATACTTCGTCACACAAATAAAAAGGCAAACAGATGTAATTAAACAAAGATCCACCATCACGAACTACTGATTTCGATAAGAATTCCAAATATGCTTCCTTAAATTCCTTTGGAGCCTATTATGAATAGCTGCATTACAATATACTTCATGATGATCGACATGAATTGCCTACTGTCCTTTAATTTGTAAAGTGGCTGTATGGAATAATTCAGGGGGTTATCTTGCCCCATCATACTCGAAATCGGGATATTCCATACCGCGTTCATCTTCAATAATCGTGTTATGCATACTTATACAACAAAACATAATGGTAGCCATTTTTGATCTCTTCCATAATCGATATGGATTGCTAATCATTGCAAACCTTGCCTGAAGGACCCCAAACGGCCTTTCTACGTCCTTCCTTTGTCCTTCATATATTGCAGCAAATTGTTTCTGTTTTGCCATCATTAGGTTTGCAAATGTCTTTACAATCGTGCTCCAATTGAGATAAATTCCATCTCTTAGATAGTATCAATGCTCATATGTGTTATGACTGTTAGTCCTTGAGACGATGTTTTTGATGACAACAACCTTAGGAATTATTATAAAATATAAATACTAACATTATAGTTTAGATATAAAAGTATATGCAGGATATAAACATGCAGGTACCAAGAATGAAGACTATACAGTATAGAGATACAAGACTGATGAATTTAAAGGTCGAAGATATCAAGATTGAAGACTCATGAAAATCAAGAAATCAAGTTATCAAGAGTTCAAGATTTCAATAGTAAAAGATAAGTATTGAGTCTAGAATTATGTTAAAATTTCTTAAAAGCACTTACATCTTTATGCAAAATTTATTCGTGGAATGGAATCCACTTCGAGCCTGTTCTACTGGGATGGAACCATAGTGAGATGGAACCTATGACAATATCTAGTGAAACATATAGTGGTTCTATTTTGATATCCACTAATTTTATAAAAATGATTTTCAAAAATATATATCTCTTGTTTTTAAAAATGTTTTCAAAAATTTCCTTTCAAAAAGATGTCTCTTCGTTTTAAATATTTTAGCCTCAAAACTATTTTTATCATTTTTAATATTTTGATTTCGAAATTGTCCTTGTTTTTAAACCATCTCTTGTTTTAAATATTTAGCTTTAAAGTATTTATATACTAAGATTTTAAATCACTTTATAGATTAAGATTATATATATTAAAAATTACTTTCTAAACTCTTTTATATGTTTAAACCGTATTCAAATATATTTACAAAGTTTGGAAATTGTTTTGACAAATTATAGAAACCAATTTTAATAAGCAAACCAAAACATCAATTTTGCCTTAAGCATGTCGACATCCCTCAATCCCCATGTCGACATGGTGTCCTTTATTTTCAAATTTCAATTTTCAAAAGAAGTGTCTATTCATCGTATCCTTTCACGAATAGATATGACTGTTGCTCTACTATAAATACCAGTAAGTTCTAAATGATTTTTTTACCAGATTTCATTTATTTTTTCTCCTCTTCATCTTCCACGTTTATTCTAAAGAATCCTAAACTATACTCTGCTGAAATACTAAGTGATCAAACTTGATTATCTCATGTTTGATTCTCTGCCACTCTCTCCATAAGATCTCAGTGCTATTTAGAGTTATAGAATCTTTTGTAAATCAAACTGTTAACTAAAAGGTACAGTTGAGCCTTGAAATCAATTGGGTGTGATCGTAGCCCCGAAAATCAATTAGGTGATCTTGTAGCCTGGTTAAATCAACAGAGTTTGCCCTAGACTCGAATACAGGAGGGTGTACCTTGTAGCCTTGAAATCAAGGGTGTAATCTGGGAGATTATTTTGATAAGAAATCCGTACGATTGTACGGGATTGGATGTAGGGTAACTCTGAACTAGTATAAACTCCTGGTGTGTTCCTATCTTTACTGCTTTTATTTAGTATTTGCATCTATGTCTGATTCTGTGATCATATATGTGTCTGTGAATTGCATTTGTTGGTGATTAAATTACATAAGTTTCAAAAATATTTGGAAAATGCATAAAACACTATTCACCCCCTAGTGTTATTCCAGCCTTAAGATCCATAATCCGCATTTCTCATGTCTGATATCAGAGCATTAGTTTTCAAAGTTTTCATAATTGGAATTTTGAAAAGTTTTAAAAATGGCTACCAACACTGGTTCTGTTAACACTATCACTAGTTAATTTTAAATGGTCAGTCTACTGCCAAACCACCACTCTGTAACAGCAGTAACTATGTATATTGGGCATGTAGAATGAAAGTATATTTACAATCAATATGATTAGACACATAGAATATCACACAAACTGAATATTCTGAACCTACAACTAGTTTTGCATAGTGGACTGCTGAGCAAAAGACTATTGCACAAAATAATTCCAAACCCGTGAATATTTTATTTTGTTCGCTTGATAGGAATGAATTCAATATAGTATCTATTTGTAAGTCTGCATATGATATCTGAAAAACTTTGAAAGTTACTCATGAAGGAACAAGCAAAGTCAAACAGACCAAAAATATCCATACTCACGAATCAGTTTCAATTATTCAAAATGAATTCTAATGACTCTATTTCAGATATGTATAGTAGATTTCAGGATAGTGTGCATTCTCTAATATCATTAGAAAAAGTTTTTCCAAAGAATATCATGTCAGAATTTTTTTAAATTCTCTTCATCCAAAATGGGATCAGAAAACTCTTGTAATCGAAGAAGCAAATGATATCAATACTTTAAAGATTGAAGAATTGATTGAAAATCTAATGTCGTTCGAAGTACAAATGCAAGGGAGAAGAGATAGCAAGGTATTCGAAAAGAAGTCAACTGCGTTCAATGCATTAACAGTTGGATCAAAATCGAGAAGTGATGATGATGAAGAAATAGCTTTCATGACAAAGAATTTTCGAAAGTTTCTGAAATACAGAAAGATAAACAACTTCAGAAAGAATGATCACAGGAATTCTGGAAATCATAATGAAATACCAAACCACGTCAAATGTTTCAACTATGATGAACCAGGCCATTTCAAAAGAGACTGTCTACATCTAGATAGCAAAAGTTTCCTACAAGCAATGATTATACAAAGAAAAGGAAAAGACCGTATACCGCTACACTAGATGATTAGGACTCAGACTCATCCTTAAGCGAAGATGATGAGAAGACAAAAAATTCAAATATGCGCTACCGCTATTCATGATTCCGATGATCTCGGAGATACGAATCTAGAAAAAGGTACACATTTAAAAAGGTACACATTTACAATATATTGGTTGAAACTGTTTGCTTAAAATTGTTTAATTGTTTTTGAAACTATGTGTTGTTTGATTTTTTTTTTACTATTATGTTTATTTTTATTTTTAATATTTGTGACGACCCAGAATTTTTAAGCAATTTTAATAGGGATATTTAATTTATTTGAAATATTTAAAAGGTTAATTTTAATTTGAATTCAAATATCACAATTTATTTGATAATTAAATTATTGAATTAAATAATTTGAAGTTGGGTAAAATGTTGAATCAGGAGTTCTAAGCCTGTTAAAAATAATTTGAAGGATTATAAAATTTATATTGATAATACTGAAGATAATAGAAGTGTTAAAATTAAATCTAATAGTGATTTGTTCAGTTTTAAAATATATTGTTTAAATTGATATTTAAAAATAGCCTTCTGAGGCACAGTCTCGGACTTTAACGAAACCAGTTCCATTGGATCCGTAATATCGTATCATTATCGAATTTCAATTTTCGTATTGATCGGAGTTGTTATGTGAGCGTACGATATATAAACGCGTTGAAAATTTATATCGAAAATTTAAATAAATATATATATATGTTTCAACATCAGCCGTATTCTATTCACCATCACTGCAACTCCCTCAAATCACTGTCCCCCTTCGTACATGCAACCACTCCATGTCTTTCGTTCTCGTTCCTTTGTAATCCACGCATCAGATCGAGGAAATAAATAAACGCAAGCCTCCTTTTATTAATCCCGAAGCTCTCTCTTCCTTCCAAATTGAAAAAAATATATACAAAGAATAAAATGGCCGCCTGCATATTCTTGTCAATCCTCTTTGTTATAAATCAAATTCCATCTTCAGTTTTTATCGAAACCCATCGCGCCTTCCTCTTATATTCGAACGATCGTTCGAAACGAAGATAGGAACGAACGAAATTTTAAAATTTGTCCAGAATCAAAGAATCGAATCAAAATCTCAAGCCTCCGCAACCCTCAACTTCGTGTCCTCAGGCGATTCTCGAATTGAAATCGAAGACCCTATGAATTCTCGAAATCATGACGCTCGAGGTGGAACAGGTGGTCAGCATGGTTCAGTTTTTCAACCAGGCACCGAAGGAATGGGTTGTCAGGGAGCTCATCTCATCTTGCTGTCGATGGGTTCGAGCTCGAAATTGTGGGCATGGGTTAGTCGAGAGTGTCGATCGGGGAAGAGGCAGGCTGTTCGTCAGCGATTTGGTGAAGGTATATTCTGTTGGTAAAGGTATATTCTGTAGTTAGTTTATTTTTAGCATAGATCTGTTAGTATAATCACATTAAATAGGAAGTATATTAACAGATATATATGTATAAGGCTCTAAAAAACATAGGAAAAGAAAAGAAAATAAATAAACTTATATACATTTTGATCTACCTGTTGATTTTAAAAATAAAATATATTATGGAGGTAGATTTGTTTAGTTCCTAAAAAATATTTTTATTAAAAAGGAAATTTTGTTTAAAATCAAATTATTAGCTTAAAACCCAAATTCTTAGTTAATTAAATAAGTAGATGGAAATTTAATTATTTAATTGATTCGAATATTAATAAAAATTATAAATGTTTATACAAGGTCCAAAATTGGGAGATAATGGTTGAGATGGAATTGGATTGCCAAACGAAAAGCAAAAGGTGAGTTAATCCACTCAGTTAAATTTAAATTTAAATGATTAAATTTAAATAATTGTTTGAATGGTTGAATTGATTGATATGCTATAGTATGGTATATTTTGGGATTGATATTTATGTTGTGCTGACGTTTGGGGATGCAGGGAAAACAGGTTGGAGGGATCCAACTGGATCCCTCAACATTTATTTAAATTATTTAGCATTCTCTGTTGTGATTATTTTATATTCTATGATGAGTTATATTGGAATATTGAATGTTATGGTTTGATGGATATATTTGGGTATAATGGATTACCAAAAATATATAAATTGGATTTTGGGAAGAAAATAAAAGAAGTGAATTTGTAAGCGAAATCATTATAGGAAATTTTAATAAATTAAGAATGAATTGAAAAGAAATAGAAGTGATATTAAAATACTAATAAACAACTTCGAGTATGGAAAGAAAAAGATTTTTGAATAAACAGAAATTAATGAATTGAAAAAAAATCAAGTGATATTATTTTAAAGGAATAAAGAATTATTTAAAATTTAAAGTTTAAATTTATTTTAAAGGATTAAGAAGTAATTCGAGAAATTTAAAATTTGTATTCTCAGTTAAAAATAATTTAAATCATAATTAAGGATTTAAATCTGAAACTAATGGATTTTGGAATAAAAAAGGGAGTAAATTGGAAATCAATTTGGTAATTGATTCAAGTGTTTGAATTGGAAAGTTAAAGAAGAATGTGAAGAGAAGTATATTTCTCTGGATAGCCATGTAAGTTTTCAAAGTAAGTTTTTAAATATAAGATAAAAGTTTAATGTTGTTTTAAAAAGCATGTTTTAGGAAATTTATTATATCTAAATATCTAAATTCTAAATAAATATTTTCAAATCTATTATCGTAGTAATTATTTGTAAAAAGTGACTTAGTATTTTGTTTTAAAAGCGAAAACCTAGTTTATATTTTATAAAGTAACCTTATTGTCAAATATTTATATAGTATGTATTTTTAGTAAATTATTGAAGTAGTTTTAACTTAAATATTTTAAAGTATATTTCAAAGTAAGTGTTTTAAATTATTTTAAAAATTTAAGTTGTGCTTGGTGATTCCGGTGGAAATAGAAAATACTTGGAATTTATTCTGAGAAAGGAAGATAGTTTGAAACTGTTTTCAAAGGATTGAAATTGAAAATGTATCTTGCAAAGATATTTTGGGATAAATAAATAATTAGGGGAAATTATTTATTGTTTGATGGATGTTGGGAATGTTGATTGATACTTAAATAACCAACTATCAATATTGGACAAATGCGCTGATCGTTTCGAAGAGACCGAGATCGAGATTTATTTCTCGTAAACTACTTCGATCTGGTTTGTACGTTTCGTGGAAACGAGTTTGGATTCAAAGATGGAGCAGTGAAGTGCAAGGGCTAGTCGCTACTAATCCTGAGAATATTTCCAAAATGGATGTAGTAGGAATAGTGCCTTCGGTTCCATTCGAATCCGGGACGGACTTGTATGGATGAATGCTTTCGGAACATCGTCAGGTGGACGATGGGCATTCTAAGGGATATGTTCTAAAAAGGTAATGCTTAGCCTCAAGCCTCATCAAATGGGAATGACTGAAAATTAGGGGTTATGCAACAAGGCTAGGTGGGTAGCACCCAAGCAGGGTGAGGTCATCCCTGCCTAGATGTCCCTTTTTATTTCGGCTTAGTGGGCGGTTGCTGATCCCAACAGTGGGGTAATCTCATTCGGGATTATCCAGTAAGGGGTAGTCCCAGTCTTGTGTTGCAGGGGAGCAGACGTACTCCTCGGTACTGTGATCTAGGCCACGTACTGTGACAGGTGGTACCCCAGTGCCTAGTCATTAGTTGGAAATCCATTTTCCCTACGAGCCTTGTACGAGTTTTGTTTGTATTACCCACTCTGTGGCTAGTACCTGGAATTTAATGATTGTAACAATTTCGGCTATTTTATAAGCATTTGTATATAGACCATATTATAATATCAGAGGATTTCTATAAAAATTGTTTTAACTATCGTAAGGTAAAAACCCGACATGTTTATTTGTGGCGTGGTCTTACGAGATGCTTTTGTTTTCAAAGGATTTTTGAAACTTTAATAATCAATTGAGTGTGATTTTCTCACGCTGGTATTCCAGACTGACTCGGGTATTATTTAACTGTAATGCTCGGATCAGACCGAGTATCATAGGATACAGGATATGATGCTGTGGAGCTCAGGGGACGAGCTGGATGACGATACGTATTTTCGTACATGTTATATATATATACATTCTGCTGTGTTGATTAGTTGTATATCCAGTTGTATGATATTGATGATTGAACTGTGATTGATGTACTCTAATGATGTAATATATAAACAGATACATTTGATTTTTGAGTAAAGATTATTCATTATCTATTATATTTTATTCCGCTGCGTTGGTTAGATTCTGTTGTTGTTTTCTATTTTCTTCTTCTACCTCTTCTTCTTTAACCCAAATGGTTCGTATTTCTGTACAACTTGAGTTGATTGTTGTAGAATAATGTTGACTCAAGGGGTACGGATTTGCGGGTCGTTACAATTGGTATCAGAGCTTAGGTTGGTGATAACATTGGCTCTGGTGGGAATTACTCATAAAATAGAGTCCGTAGCACTCTAGAATGAGTTTGAGAGTATTAATAGATATGAGCGCGTATTTTTTAGTGAATATAAAATTGTTTTTATACTGCGTTGATTTATCGGTTGAGTGTTTATGGATTCTGGTCGATATATGGGATGCTATGTCATCGATAGGGATTTCTAAACTCTTAAACAAGATAAATCGACACGGTATTGTTTTAAATAGGATAAATGGAATAATTGTACCCAAAATTATTTTTTTTGGCAAAGCTAGCGGGGTTAGAAATGGGCCCCTACCATTTATTGATATACCAAGAAAGAATTACAGAGACCGGGGATACAAGACAACCTAAAAACAATTAGGCATGTCAGACACAAAGGAACAAGAACACTATGAAGACAGGCATATCAAAACAGAAACAAATAAGAAGCAGACGAAAAAGAAAGAAACAGAAGCACCAGAGCCAGCCAATCAAGGTCAGCGCAGTGCATCGAAAACAACATTATCAAAAGCATGTCCAGACGTCGTAGTTCCAAACCTTATTCCCTCCAAAATACTCACTTTCAATTGTGCAAACGATTTCCTTTTACCCGTAAATATAATGGCATTTCTTTCTTCCCAAATCATAGAGATGAAGATCTTCAGAATGAAAAGAAGAAAAAAGGAGGGCTCGGTCTTCCAGCGAGTTGCTCTGTATATGAGATCCCATTCAAGCTCACTGATCATGGCAACTGACCTGCCCGTGGTGGTCGAATTGATATCAAACCATAACTTGTTAACAAAAGGGTAGTTGAAGTAAAGGTGCAAAGTGTCTTCAGCAGCAGCAGAACAAAAACTGCACGTAGCATCAATATTGATGCCCCTCTGTCTTAGTTTAGTCTTGGTTTTCAAGCAATCACTGAATATCTTCCAAAGAAAGAGATTATGCCTTTCACTACTATGATTAAGCCAAATACGTTTGTACCAGAAAAGAGTCACACAAGAATTTGGAGAAACCAGCTTCTTGTACATACCACCAATATTATACCTATCATTACAAAAGGACCAAGAAATGCCATCATAAGGAGATAAGTGGACTTGAGTGCTATGAAGAACATTCCAAAGCTGACGAACACTCTAATTGCTAGAGTATGGAAGGACCACCCTGTCATTCGAAATGAAATCAATAGCCAGAGCATTATTTCTTGTACTAGTTTGAGCTTGCTGAGAGTAGGTGAGAAGTTTGCTAAAAATAGTACCATGCTTCACCCAGGGGTCATGCCAGAATGACACACGGCTATTAATACATATCAAACTTCTAGCATAAGGAAGAATAACAGATCGAAGATTGAGAATACTCCTCCACGTCCAGCTACAGGATTATGGAACTGGCATAGTCCAGAAGTTCTTAGCCCCTAACAAATGTTTATGCGACCATTTCACCTAAATATTGTCACTGTGCTTCAGAAAGTTGTGAATATGACAGACAATGGCAACACGATTCCACAGTAGCATATTTTTGATTCCTAAACCACCTCTGGATTTCGAGAGTTCAAGCTTGGAGAAAGCACATGGCTTAAGCTTGTTAGAGTTCATAGAACCATGCCAAAAGAAGTTGGACATGGCACACTTAATCATATTAATGAGCTTGTTGGGTAGGATAAACGCTCTGGCCCAGTAAACCGACATGGAGAAAATAATCGCATTGATTAGAGTAAGCCTCCCAGCCTAACTTAACAACCTATTATACCACAAGGATAATCTTGCAGTGATTCTTTCGTACAGAGGAAAACATTGAGCGTAAGTGATACGAGAAGAAGCCATTGGAATACCAAGGTACATAGAGGTTTCATTTCTTTGCATTATAGAGGTTAGATTTGAGATTTGAGAAATTTCTTCATTGCTAACACCAGCAATCATAAGATCAGATTTGGATAAATTAATTGATAGGCCAGTAATTTTGTAAAATTTGTCAAGACCATCCATAATAGATGTCACAGTCATCAAGTTTGGCATGAAAAAGATAACCAAATCATCGGCAAACATCAATGAAGTAATTTGAGGATTCTTACATTTCGGGTGCACAGAGTATCTACCATCATGAACCAACTGATCCAGAATGCAAGTTAAAACCTCCATCACCAGAATGAATAAATAAGGCGACATTGGGTCTCCTTGCCTAATTCCCTGCTTACTTCGAAAAGAACCCTCATTACTTTTATTGACCATAACTGAGAACCTCGCAGTAGATATGCAGGCTTCAATCCATGCCACAAAATGCTTGGGGTAGTTCATTAAGCCCATGATTCTATAGAGAGAGTCCCACTGCAACGAGTCAAAGGCTTTGGAGATGTCCAGCTTGAACATGGCTCTGGGAGAAACATGAGAAGTATTATATCCTCTCAGAAGTTCGTGCGACATCAGAACATTATCAAGAATACTCCTGCCACTAAGAAAGGCCGCTTGGTTAGGAGAAATGATCTTAGGCAAAATTAACTTGAGTCTATTTGCAATAATTTTTGAAATGCATTTATAAATGGTATTGCAGCAAGAGATTGGCCTGTAGTCGGAGACTTGATTTGGGATTTTTAACTTTAGGAATGAGAGCAATATTCTTAGCATTGACAGATCCAATCATTTTACATTTGTTAAAGAAATTATGGACCGCCTTCAGAAAGTTAGCACCAACAATATCCCAACAAGAAGTGAAGAAGGTGGCATTAAATCCATCAGGACCCCCATATGAGTTAGCATTGAGAGAGAACAGCGCATCTTTTATTTCAGTGTCAGTTACTGCATATGATAGGAATGTATTGTCTTCATTTGAGATTCTGGGAAGGCTAACCACATCAAGAAGCTCAAGCGAAGGAGTGAAATTATTGCTATTACCAAGTAAGTTGCTGAAATAATCAATAAACATGTTAACAATACGAGGGGGATCAGTAACATACTCACCATTATCATCAAACAGAGCGTTAATTGTCTCTTTGGACTGTTTAGTCTTAAGTGCAGAATGATAGAAAGTAGTATTACAATCTCCATCCTTGAACCACTCCATCCTGGTCTTCTGTTTAACCATTTTCCCTTCATGTTTTAAGGCTTCGAGAAGTTGAGAAGATAATAAAGCTTCCTGAGCCACTATGTCAGTGTTAGTTGTGTCAGCCATCATAGCCTTCTGAACTTGTTGAAGTTTGTGAGAGATAGTAGTAGAAACGAGATTGCCCTTGCAAAAAATATTCACAGACCAAGTTTTCAAAATTGCTTTGACCGCTCTCAGCTTACACTGCAAGATAAACATAGGATTACCATAAGCATGGGTAGACCAAGCCTTGTTAACAATATCAAAAAATTCAAGGTGCTGCACCCATGCATTAAAAAAATTAAAAATTGTTTTTCTTGTCCTCATAGCAGCACCAAATGTTAAAATCTGGGGAGAGTGATCGAAAAGGCCTGGCATTGGAAGGAAATTATACATAAAAGGCCATTTGGATATAGCACATTGATTAGAAAAGGCAAAATCGATTTTGGAGAAGGTACGAGGGGTGAATCTTCTAGAATTATTCCATGAGAACAGGGCTCCAGATGAATTGATTTCAATCAGGTTAGATTGAGAAATAGAACTGTTAAGACAAGTTATTTCACGAATGGACATGGGGTATATAAGGAAAATAATTTTCGTAAATTATTATAGTTATATATGGATGTTTGGTTGTTAGAAAGTGATAATAGTAAATTATTATCATTGTATGAGAATTGAATAAGAAATTGAAATAATAACCAAAAATTAAGGGATGAGCTATTAAATAAATAAATAAATGGAATTTGTAAATGTGATTATAATTGAATAAGGAATTGAAAACCATAATTAAAAACTAAGAAACAAATTCATATATAAATGAAATTTTTAAATGTAAACGATAAATGAAAATTATAGTGTGATTAATAATTAAAATAAAATTCCAAAGTAATGTTTGAATATAAACTTAAAGAGTTTGGAATTTGAAAATTTAGGGTTCCTTTGAATTTGGAAATGATTTCCAAAGGTTGGGAAAAATAATATATATGTGAGAAATATTTTTGAATCGGATTTGAAATCTAGAGAGATTTGAAAATTAAAATATTTGAAGGGTTTTAAAAGAGAGAAAAGCATTGAACTCTTTACGGTCGCTGGAAAATAATTCCGATGGTGATCGCGACATCATAGGTGTTCATTTTCGAGTTTCCAAAAGAGGGATTGCTACCAGGATGTTTTAGATTAATGTTTGTTGGAGGAATTTGGTTGATTTTGAAAATGCAAAGGAACAGTTTGGTTAGATATATATATATATATATATATATATATATATATATATATATATATATATATATGTTTTCAAAATCGAATGTTGAACTTAAGTTTGAGAAAATAATAACTAAGTTGAATTAAATAAACAAGTTTTAAGATTAAAATTTGTAAGTAACTGATGATTTATATGGTATGCAAATGAAATGAACTTCAATATTGGATGATGCTTGATTTAAAATGTGTAAAATAAGGTGCAGAATAGGTTCAAATGGACTAAAAATAATTAATGTTTGGAAATAAAATTTATTGGTTGAAAATGAATTTGTGAATGAATAAATGGATCAACTATTGAACTTCTAAAGTAAAGTTGATATAATTGGAAAATTTTAATTCGGGAATTAAAATTTGACTTAAGTGGATGAAGGTGAAGAAAATATATTTGAATTTAACTTGATATAAGTTAAATAAAATTGAAGTTGAAATTGAATTAAATTGAATATAAATTTGAAAGGTAAAATGATTATAATTGTGAAATGAAAATTTATACCTTACGCTAGCAAGTGATATATATAATTTTAAATTGTGGTTATAAGATGAAATGATTCAAATGAACAATATAAGCTTTCGAATAAATAAATAAGTTGTGAACTCATATATTGAGAAATAAAATTTAGTTAAATTTGGATGGAATTGAATTAAAAATTCAGCCGTGTCATGAAGGATATTAATGGAATTGAATCCTTGCTTAACAAAATTCAAAAGAATGGGGTGTAGCTCAATTTAACTGGAATTAAGCTAAATCAAATTGGATTGAAATAAATTCAGCCGAGTATAGATAATATTGAATGGAATAAATTCTTACTTAAATAAATGAATGTAAATTAAGCAAGTATTGAATTAGAATGAATAAACTTCGGAAGCTTATAAAAGAATCGAAAGGCATTGAGAAAATATGTAAAAACCCTAGTTAAAAGTAAAATGTGAATAAATTTGGTTGTAAATAGATGGGGAAGAATGAATATTAATAAGTGAGTCGTTTATAAAATTTAAAAAGGGAATAAATAAGCCGGAATAAAATATTGTATTCTGAGATAAAAATCCAAACTTGGATATAAAATAAGATTGAACTCAAGGAAAACAAATAAAATGATTTTCAAGGTAAATGAAAAAAAAAATCTAGTATGGGATTGTAATTGGATTGTAATTGGAAGTGTTGTTGAATGAAGATTTGAATTGGATTAAAATGGATATGGGTGAAATATAAACAAATCCAATTCAAGCATAAATTGAATGACCTTATTATTAATAGATTCAACAATGAATTATTAATATAAAATTAAAATGTAAAATGAATAAAAGAATAAACTAATCGAATAAATAGTGAAATAGTTGGGATTTGATCAAAGGAAAATCGAATCGAAGATTGTGAATAGATAATTGAGTTTGGAAATGAAGCTTGAGTTATAAATAGAAATTCAACTTAAAATTTTAGGTGAATTAAATATGAATTGAAGTTGTATGGAACTGGATTAAAATAAAAATGATTGAGATGAACATAAATCCAATTCGAGTATGAATAAATTAAAACGAGAATGAACTTAAGTTATGAAATGGTAGTGAATTGAAGTAAATTAACTTAAGTTTAAAATTAATAGAAGCATGGGATGATGTCGAGTATAATAAAATGGCTTGGAATCAAATCTTTTTGGATATGAAAGAAATGAAAGTTTGTGAAAAAATTAAAATGGGATGAGATTAAGTGTAAAATTGAGTTGGAATCAATTTAAATGGTTATAAAGCTTATGTAATTATTTAATTCACATTAGTATTGTCGAATTGCATTAGAAAATGCATCATTTGATGTAAACGAGATTAGATAAAATTCTATGAGTTATTAAAGTGGAATAGGATGATTTTGAAATTGGTTGGAATGAATATAAACCATTTAAATTGAATAAAGTTGTATACGTATTGGTTGTAAACCTTAAGTAATTATTTATTCCCATGGATATCGTAAATTGCAAGGAATAAATTGTTGTTTCACGTAAATTAATATAATTAAAATTTATGAATTGATAGAAGTTAAATGAATTGATGTTGAGATCAATTGAATTAAATATAAGTCTGATTTGTTTAAAAATAAATGGAATGTAAGCATGTGAGTTGTTAACCTTTCGAATTAAGTAAAATGATGTGTGATTTGTTGTAAGCAATTAAAAATTGGTAGAAAAAATCTTGCATGTGATTATGAAAATTGTATAACATGCATTATATGTGAAATTTATGTGTTTATACCACTATATCACATGCATTGTTACAGGATTGGTGTTATAGCTATTTAAATTTAAGTGAAATGCTATAAACTTCCTATATATAGTACTTATATGTTTAAATTGAGTAAGTACAGGTACCAGGAAGCCGTTTGGCTGGATTTTGGTCACGCTAGATGCTAAGAATATAAGATGTTTGCTTAAAAATGCTAAATAAGGTACGCCTACGCAATAAAAATAGGAAATATGAACTGTTTTTGGTTTTTCCGGCCGTGTGGGTCGATGTATACATATTCATATCTTTTGTCAAATTGCAAAAGCTCCTCCGTACAAAGAAGACTCTGCCAAAAAATTTCAAAATTTTTGGGAGTTAGAAAAAATTTTGGGAATTTTTTTTGTTAATGACAAAACGATTTCAAACGGAAAATTGCAATAAAATAAAGAATGGAACTACTATAAAATTATAATATGAATCAGATGTAAATGGAAGATAAAATTTAATATACATAGTTAAAGATAAATTGAATTCATATGGAAATGAAAGAATCAATTTGAATAGAAGTAGATATAAACTCAAGTGGCAAAGTGAAAATAAATAAAGAAGCATATAAAATTCTTATACTAAACTTAAGTAAGGAATGGTGAATTCTTAATTGGAAATTGAATATTACAATTATATTCTTAGTTAATATTTGAATGAATAAAAATTGACATTTTATAAGGAAGTCGATAAAATGTTTTTGGGAAGTTGTGATTGGATATTAGTGCTAAGCAGGGTATGCAGGTAATATAAAGGGAAAAGAAAATTGGTTTTCATTTCAGAAGATAAATTTGAAATGCTCGACAAAAAGGTATGTGTTTAAATTTCTATATGAAATTTGATTGGGTTTTTGGATCGAGCCACTTGGCCTTTTGTTTTCTTTTGAGATTTGGGAGCCCGTGGAGGCCTTTTGTAGTTGTACCGAGCTAGCTGCGCAAAGGAGACGCTGACGAAATTTTTCGAAAATTTAAAGAGTTAGAAAAAGTTTAAGAAAATTATGATAATTCAAAATTTGGTTTAAATTGAAATTTGAATGATTGAGCATGTAATAATATTTGAAAACTATGGGAGAGTTGAGAAGTTAATAAGAATAGTAATGGGTCTTTCATAAGGAGATAATTGGTAAGATGTTGAATTGTTAGAAACTGTTGGTTTTGGGGAAAAGTAAACGGGTATTGGACCATTCTTCCTAATTAGTAATTTCGGGGACGAAATTCTTTTAAGGGGGGTGGAATGTAACGACCCGGAATTTTTAAGCAATTTTAATAGGGATATTTAATTTATTTGAAATATTTAAAAGGTTAATTTTAACTTGAATTCAAATATCACAATTTATTTGACAATTAACTTATTGAATTAAATAATTTGAAGTTGGGTAAAATGTTGAATCAGGAGTTTTAAGCCTGTTAAAAATAATTTGAAGGCTTATAAAATTTATATTGATACTACTAAAGATAATAGAAGTGTTAAAATTGAATCTAACAGTGATTTGTTCAGTTTTAAAATATATTGTTTAAATTGATATTTAAAAATAGCCTTCGGAGGCACGGTCTCGGACTTTAACGAAACTAGTTCCATTGGATCCGTAATATCGTATTATTATCGGATTTTAATTTTCGTATTGATCGGAGTTGTTGTGTGAGCGTACGATATATAAACGCGTTCAAAATTTATATCGAAAATTTAAATAAATATATATATGTTTCAACATCAGCCGTATTCTATTCACCATCACTGCAACTCCCTCAAATCACTATCCCCCTTCGTACAGGCAACCACTCCATGTCTTTCATTCTCGTTCCTTTGTAATCCACGCATCAGATCGAGGAAATAAATAAACACAAGCCTGCTTTTATTAATCTCGATGCTCTTCTCTTCCTTCCAAATTGAAAAAAAATAATTATACAAAGAATAAAATGGCCGCCTGCATATTCTTGTCAATCCTCTTTGTTATAAATCAAATTCCATCTTCAGTTTTTATCGAAACCCATCGCGCCTTCCTCTTATATTCGAACGATCGTTTGAAACGAAGATAGGAACGAACGAAATTTTAAAATTTGTCCAGAGTCAAAGAATCGAATCAAAATCTCGAGCCTCCGCAACCCTCAACTTCGTGTCCTCAGGCGATTCTCGAATTGACATCGAAGACCCTATGAATTATCGAAATTGCGACGCTCGAGGTGGAATAGGTGGTCGACATGGTTCAGTTTTTCAACCAGGCACCGAAGGAATGGGTTGTCGGGGAGCTCGTCTCATCTTGCTGTCGATGGGTTCGAGCTCGAAATTGTGGGCATGGGTTAGTTGTAACAACCCGCATATTTAACGATTTTATATTTAAATGTTTTATTTAAATATAGCGTCGTTAGTCGGATTTTTAGGTCCGAAATGTTACTTTTTGCAAATGGCCGAATTAGGACTCGAAACCACTTCCATTGAGTCCAAAATAGCGTTTGCGATCTTTTTGAGTATATGCTTTGATATGTTTGGAGTAAGTTGAATTTTGCAACCTTTTCTAGTTGGGTTTGGGTTCAGCCCACTAACTAACTAATTAACCCTAACTCAGTCCCTCTCCTCTCCACTCACTTATTTCATTTCATAAAACTTAAGCTAAAAACTGAAAGTGGGGGAAGAGAATGGGAATTAGAAATTCCAAGCCCTAGTTCTTCTTGCAAAGTTGAATTCTTGCTCCAAAATCAAAGAGAAGCTATTGGTAAGCCCTCTCTTCATCTTCTCCAACTCTTTTCCTCTTCAATTTCAGAAAGTTTCCTAAACCTAACTTAGGAAATACTTATTTTGATCTTAGATTGAAGCTTGTTGGGTTGAAGTAGAGATTGGTTGGTCTTCTCCTTGTGTTTGAGCTCCTTCTTCTTCTTTGTTTTGGATTAAAGGTGAGATTTTTTATCTCACATCTATGACTATAATTATCTTTGGTGGTTAGGTATGAATTCCTAACACTTATTCATGTGCATTTGCTTTTGGTTTGGGTTGAATTGGTGAATATTCCAATTTTTAGTGTTTTGGGTTCAAATCTTTGAAATCCTAACTTTGATGTTTTGATCATGTTTTGGTGATGCATCGAAGAGCATATAGGGTCGGGTTGTCGATTGGCATAAACCCTTAGAGCCAATGTTCGTCCGGTTGCATTTTGGAAGAGTTTGCTCTTCATTTGAATAGGCTGTAAAACAGCCCAGGCATGATTCAGTCGACTGAATTCTCTGTTTAGTCGACTGAATCTGGGACCCGAAAGTTTTCAGGCATGGTTTAGTCGACTGAATTCTCTGTTTAGTCGACTGAACCTGGAAACAGAAAGTTTCCAGGCAGAATTCAGTCAACTGAAAATCTCTGTTCAGTCAACTGAATTTGCTGTTCAGTCAATTGAAAATCTCTGTTCAGTCAACTGAATTTGCTGTTCAGTCAACTGAATTTGCTGTTTAGTCAACTGAATTTGCTGCTTAGTCAACTGAATTCTCTATTTAGTCAACTGAATTTGCTATTTCAGCCCACTTTGCCTTTTGAGATTGTATTTCCAATTTGAATCGATTCGTGATGATCCTATTTGTTGTCATCATTTATTTTGACTTTGATGATTCTTTTTTAATTTCAATCCACGAGGTTTTATAAAATAATCTTTTAAATTGTATTAAAAGCTTGCTTCTCTAATTTATAAATTTTATTTAAACGCACACACACAATTTCGCAATTTGAGCGGAGTGGAAAGGAGATTAAATGGTTAGGTAAAACGCGGACCATGAATCCATGCATTTATCTTTACGATTAATCCCCGACCTATTCGATTGATTGTTTTGACCTTTTGGTCTGGTTTACCAATGAGATGAGGTAAACTTTGTACTACTTTGAGTGTGAAATTAACTAACGGATAGTAAACCGTTTAGTGCGAACGAGTGGTTATGGGACTCACTTTACCACTTTTCGGATTCCTTTTCGAGAGTTGTGACACATTCTGCCAGTTAGTGGTGTCCAGTACTGAGCCTTCGGACCTTCACCACTACGGTTTGTTGCCTTCGGGTTTGCACCTTCAGGTTTGTTGCCTTCGGGTATGTTGCCTTCGGGTTTGTACCTTCGGGTTTGTTGCCCTATTGTATCGTTTTCGGAGTTAGGTCTTTATGAGCCGCTCGAGTGATATTTGGGTTTGGAGTCTTCGGGCTCAAGGATCCTTGTTTATACAGTACTGAGCATGTGCAAATTTTATGATGTTTCATTGATATGTATATTCCCTAGGTATCGCCCTTCGGTGTTGGTCTTTCTGTGCCGCATGATATGGAGCGATTACCTTATGGAACTTGGGTTACCTTCATTGGTATTTGTTATTGGCTTTTGGCTTGTTTTGGGATATTCCTATCCTTTGTTTCTCTGAGTTGCCGATGATATGAGGCTTGTTATCATACGATTCATCTTTTGTTAGATGATTGTGTTATCTCTTTTAGAGATATTTGTTATACTTTGTGACCTTGCAGGTTATTGTTGTTCAGTTTATCTAACTGATTTTTTTAGCTAGACTGACCCGTTTATTTTGTACTCGGGTCAGACTGAGATGTTTCAGGTTAGGTGCTTTTGGACTTAGCCTATTTTGCTTCCGCATGGACTATTCAGCTTGTTCCTTTTTGTTAAAGCTTTTTGTGTAGTCCTATTTTGTTGTAACTCTGATATGTATTCTTTTGACTTGTCTGTATATTGTGGTTTGCTATGCCACTTGACATGTATTAGTTTGTATACTCTGTTATGTATCTGTATATGTGTATATGATGATCTACTATTGTATGATGTATATTACATTTGAGTTGTTATATTCTGTTCTGATAGATCCTCCAACCACCTATGGTTTTGTTTTGAGTAGTCATTGGATATGTCGACCTGCTTGGTATGTCTATTGTTGATGTATTCAATAGATAGTTAGAGCAAGGCAATAGATGGTCGCTCCCAACCAGCCTTATTCTCCGCGTTAGTCGACAGCATTACCCCGTAGTGTCCTTGGCTAGTGTGGGTATAGAGGTGGGGCATCATAGCTTGGTATCAAAGCTGAGTTCAGAACACAATATGATAAACACAGAATAGATGCACATATTCCGGTACATCAAAGTGTATAAGTGATACAAATCTTTGAATCAACATGTCTCTCTATTCCTTCTACCATCAAAGGTTAGATAGAATGTGGAAATACATCTAGGAATGCATTTTGTTCCGTAGTATTCCACATTTGAATTATTGACATCTACCTTGTGCATAATCTTGTTCTTATCTTAACTTTCAGCGTATGGCTGGAAGAGGCAGAGGATGACGTTCGAATGCTGGGAAATCTAGTGGTTCACATCCGGATGGCGTTTATATGTCTGCCGATCAGTTTTTGGAATTGTTTAGGAGCACTCAGTCTCCAATTCCTCCTCGAGTATCTCCACCTCGCAAGTCTTCCTTTGCACGTCAGTGCAATGATTTTGCTCATGTTGGGGGAAAGCCGTTTAAGGGCTCCGAGTCTGTTCTTGAAGTCCAAGCTTGGCTTCGCACGTGCAAGCGTATCTTCTCTCGCATGGATCTTTCTGACCATGATAGAGTTTTTGTAACTTCTAGCTTATTACAAGGGCGTGCTCTTGATTGGTATGAGCTTCTTATAGCCGAAATTGATGAGTCTACTCTTTCTTGGACTCAGTTTCGGGGATGATTTGAACTCAAGTTCGTTCCGGAATATGAAAAAGTTTTATTGACCTGTCGCTTCCTTGAGTTGAAGCAAGGGAAATCTTCCGTTTCTGAGTATGTTGCATCATTCGAGGCTTTATCTAAGTATGGTCTTGAATTCATTAGCACTTCTTATAAGAAGAATCTGAAGTTTGTTTCTGGTCTTAAGAAATATCTTAAAAAGTCTTTGTTGCTCCTGCTTAAGCTCTCTTTTGAGGAGTTGGTTGATTCTGCACTTCATCTTGAAACTGTCGAGAAGGAGTGTGATAGTGGTGAGGATGTTGAGGTTTCCAAGAACCACAACAAGAAGCAGTTTCCATTTCAGAAATCCTGGTCTTTTCCTTCTAAGAAGAAGAAGACTGATGGTTCTAGCTCTCAGCCTCAGTCTTCTGGAACACCTTCCATTCGAAAGTGTTTCAATTGTGGTTCTCTGAATCATATTATTCGAGCTTGTCCTAAACCTCTCTTTTGCCGCTATTGCAAGAAGAAAGGTCATTATGTTTCCACCTGCCCAACCGTTCCTGGTGGTGCCAAGTCTAGCAAGCTTTATGCTGCCAAGGCTTTTGAAGGTCCTTCTCAGCCCAAAGGTATATCTCCATCTATTTTGGAAGGTTCTATTTTATTTCATAATCATAGTGTTCGACTTCTTTTCGATATAGGTGCTTCACATTCTTTCGTATCGAAAAAGCTTGTTGATGATTTATCTTTGGATGTTTCTTGTTTGGTTGCGTCTTTAAGGATTACGAATCCTATTAGAGGATTCGCGACCCTTAGTATGCTTTGTGATGATGTTGAGATTTTTTTATGTGGCTTTTCTTTTCGTGCGAATCTGTACGTTATTTCTTGTCTGGGATTTGATATGATTTTGGGAATGGACTGGTTAGTGAGATATGATGCCAGGATTATTTGTTCGGAGAAAATTTTATATCTTCGACATCCGGATTCGCCTACTCAGGTATTACTTGTTCTTCGGAATGTGCATAATTCCGAAAGCTTTATATTCTCTTGATTCGCAAGATGATGATATATCTCGTATTCCTATTGCTTGTGACTTTTCTGATGTTTTCAAACCTGTTTTGGGTTTGCCATCCAAGCGGGCAATTGAGTTCCGCTTTGATCTCATTCCAGGCGCGCAGCCAGTTAGTCATCCACCCACGAGGATGTCTACAAAGGAAAATGAGGAACTCAAGAAGCATCTTTTAGAGCTTGAGTCCAAGCAGTTGATTCAGTCCAGTTTTTCTCCGTGGGGATCCGCGGTCGTCTTCGTGAAGAAGTCTGATGGAACTCTTAGGCTTTGCATTGACTATCGTAAACTTAACGAGTTAACCATCAGGAATAGGTATCCATTGCCTAGGATCGATGATATGTTCGATCTATTGAGTGGTGCTAAGGTCTTTTCTCAGCTAGACCTTGCCACAGGTTTTCATCAGTTGCGAGTCGCGAAGGATAGCATACCTCTTACCGCTTTCCGCACTCGTTGTGGTTCTTTTGAGTGGCTCGTTATGCCGTTCGGTTTGACGAACGCTCCTGCTTTATTTGTTGATCTCATGAATCGAGTATTCCGGGAATATCTCGATAAGTTCGTCCTTGTGTTCATTGATGATATCCTTATTTATTCTAAGTCTGAAGCCGAGCATGCTAATCACTTGAGAATTGTCTTGAGTACTCTCCGTCATCATCAGCTTAGAGCCAAATTCTCCAAGTGCCATTTTGGGAGAATAAGGTTAAGTTCTTAGGCCATGTTGTATCTTGCGATGGCATTTCTGTCGGTCCCTCAAAGATCGAAGCCATCCAGAATTGGAAGAGGCCTGAGAATGTGCATGAGATTCGTAATTTCCTTGGATTGGCGGGTTATTACCGTCGGTTCATTAAGGATTTTTCCCGTGTTGTGCTTTCTCTCACCAGCCTTACTCGGAAAGGCATTCATTTTATTTGGTCCGACAAGTGTGAAGCTTCCTTTCTGTCATTAAAGGAACTTCTCACTAATGCTCCTATTTTGGTGGTTCCCGAGGGGAATTAGGATCTTATTGTCTACACCGATGCTTGTGGTAGTGGTCTCGGTGCTGTTCTTATGCAGAAGGATCGGGTAGTTGCTTATGCTTCTAGGCAACTGCGTCCGAATGAAGTTTGCTATGTCACTCCTGATCTTGAGTTAGCCGCCATTGTCTTTGCCTTGAAGATTTAGCGACACTATTTATTGGGCGAGCGCTTCATTCTTCATACCGATCATAAATCCTTGAAGTATTTGTTCACTCAGAAGGAACTCAATATGAGACAACAGCGTTGGCTCGAGTTTCTTGCCTCCTATGGCTTTGATATCCTGTATACCCCTGGAAAGGGTAATCGTGTTGCTGATGCGCTTAGTCGCAAACATTCGACTGTTATTTCTATGATGCTTGCCGAGTGGGATACTCTTGAGACTCTATCTTTTTGTGAAATTCGCGATCGAGGTTCATCTTCTGATACTCCTATTCTATTATTTAGTTTGGGAGCTCGACCCATTTTATTGGATCGTATTGCCGATGCCCAACGGCGTGATCCTGATTTGTTGCATCTTATTCAGCTTTGTGAGTCTGGATCCTGCGATGAGGCGTTGCGGGATTTCAGCATTGATTTTCATGGGTGTCTTCGCAAGAAGAACCGTCTTTTTGTGCCTTCTGATTTTGCGCTTAGGCATAACATTCTTGATGATTGTCACCGTTCTAAGTATACCATTCATCCTGCTAGTAGTAAGATGTATGCCGATATGGGTCGTCTTTATTATTGGGAAGGCATGAAGCGCGATGTGGCGAGTTATGTGAGTAATTGCATAACTTATCAGCGTATTAAGGCCGAACATCAGCGTCCTTTGGGTCTTCTTCAGCCTCTAGAGATTCCATTGTGGAAATGGGATCAGATTTCTATGGATTTCATTGACGGCCTACCTAGTTCGAGATCGGGCCATTCTAGTATCTGGGTTATTGTTGATCGCCTCACTAAATCCGCTCATTTTGTTCCTATTAAGTCTAATTGGACTGCTTCTCATTTGGCTAAGTTATATATCAAGGAAATCGTGAGACTTTACGGTGTTCCTAGTTCTATTATGAGTGACCGTGATCCTTTATTCATGAGTCATTTTTGGCAGAGTCTTCAGCAAGCTTTGGGAACAAAGCTTAATTTTAGAACAGCTTATCATCCGCAGTCTGACGGACAGACTGAACGGGTGAATCGTATCTTGGAAGATCTCCTCCATATTTGTATTTTTGATTTTGGTGGTAGTTGGGAGGATCACCTACCTCTTGTAGAGTTCTCCTACAACAATAGTTTTCAGTCTAGTATCGGTATGGCTCCTTTCGAAGCTTTATACGGAAGGCCATGTCGATCACCTTCTTGTTAGTTGGAATCTGGGGAGAAGCTTATTCTTGGTCTAGATTTTGTTTGTGACTCTTCTATAAAGATTGATCTTATTCATTTGAGAATGAAAGAGGCACAGAGCCGCCAGAAATCCTACGCGGACAACCATAGGAAGCCTCTCGAATTCTCGATTGGTGATCTTGTCTTTATTCATGTTTCTCCTTTGAAGGGGGTTATGCGTTCCAGTACGACTGGGAAATTGGCTCCTCGCTTTATAGGACCATTTTCTATTACTGAACGTATTGGCCCTGTGGCTTATAGAGTTTCACTTCCAGCTCATTTATCTGGCATTCATGACGTGTTTCACGTCTCTCAACTTCGGAAGTGTCTTCGAGAGTCGGATTCTGTTATCGATTCTCCTGATTTGCAAGAGCTTGAGGTCTCACCGGACTTATCTATTGTACAACAACCTATTCGCGTACTTGACACAGAGGTACGACACCTTCGAAACAAGGACGTGCCGCTCGTTAAAGTTCAATGGTCCGCTAACCCCAATGATTGTACTTAGGAAACCAGAAAGTATATCGAGCGATCTTATCTGGGTTTTCTATCTTTGCTTGGGAATGGTGAGAATATCTTTTCATCTCAAGCTTATTTCCTTTTCTTTTTATTGTTGTTTGTATGTAGTTGTTACAAATATCGTCTCTGGGAATTGCGGGGACGCATTTTGTAAGGAGGGGAGATCTGTAACAACCCGCATATTTAACGATTTTATATTTAAATGTTTTATTTAAATATAGCGTCGTTAGTCGGATTTTTAGGTCCGAAATGTTGCTTTTTGCAAATGGCCGAATTAGGACTCGAAACCACTTCCATTGAGTCCAAAATGGCGTTTGCGATCTTTTTAAGTATAAGTTTTGATATGTTTGGAGTAAGTTGAATTTTGCAACTTTTTCTAGTTGGGTTTGGGTTTGGGTTCAGCCCACTAACTAACTAATTAACCCTAACTCAGTCCCTCTCCTCTCCACTTACTTATTTCATTTCATAAAACTTAAGCTAAAAACTGAAAGTGGGGGAAGAGAATGGGAATTAGAAATTCCAAGCCCTAGTTCTTCTTGCAAACTTGAATTCCTGCTCCAAAATCAAAGAGAAGCTATTGGTAAGCCCTCTCTTCATCTTCTCCAACTCTTTTCCTCTTCAATTTCAGAAAGTTTCCTAAACCTAACTTAGGAAATACTTATTTTGATCTTAGATTGAAGCTTGTTGGGTTGAAGTGGAGATTGGTTGGTCTTCTCCTTGTGTTTGAGCTCCTTCTACTTCTTTGTTTTGCATTAAAGGTGAGATTTTTTATCTGACATCTATGACTATAATTATCTTTGGTTGTTAGATATGAATTCCTAACACTTATTCATGTGCATTTGCTTTTGGTTTGGGTTGAATTGGTGAATATTCCAATTTTTAGTGTTTTGGGTTCAAATCTTTGAAATCCTAACTTTGATGTTTTGATCATATTTTGGTGATGCATCGAGGAGCATATAGGGCCGGGTTGTCGATTGGCATAAACCCTTAGAGCCAATGTTCGTCCGGTTGCATTTTGGAAGAGTTTGCTCTTCATTTGAATAGGCTGAAAAACAGTCCAGGCATGATTCAGTCGACTAAATTCTCTGTTTAGTCGACTGAATCTGTTACCCGAAAGTTTCCAGGCATGGTTTAGTCGACTGAATTCTCTGTTCAGTCGACTGAACCTGGAAACAGAAAGTTTCCAGGCAGAATTCAGTCAACTGAAAATCTCTGTCCAGTCAACTGAATTTGCTGTTCAGTCAACTGAAAATCGCTGTTCAGTCAACTGAATTTGTTGTTTAGTCAACTGAATTCTCTGTTTAGTCAACTGAATTTGCTATTTCAGCCCACTTTGCCTTTTGAGATTGTATTTCCAATTTGAATCGATTCGTGATGTTCCTATTTGTTGTCATCATTTATTTTGACTTTGATGATTCCTTTTTAATTTCAATCCACGGGGTTTTATAAAATAATCTTTTAAATTGTATTAAAAGCTGGCTTCTCTAATTTATAAATTTTATTTAAACGCGCACACACAATTTCGCACTTCGAGCGGAGTGGAAAGGAGATTAAATGGTTAGGTAAAACACGGACCATGAATCCATGCATTTATCTTTCCGATTAATCCTCGACCTATTCGATTGATTGTTTTGACCTTTTGGTCTGGTTTACCAATGAGATGAGGTAAACTTTGTACTACTTTGAGTGTGAAATTAACTAACGAATAGTAAACCGTTTAGTGCGAACGAGTGGTTATGGGACTCACTTTACCACTTTTCGGATTCCTTTTCGAGAGTTGTGACATATTCTGCCAGTTAGTGGTGTCCAGTACTCGGCCTTCGGACCTTCACCACTACGGTTTGTTGCCTTCGGGTGTGTTGCCTTCGGGTTTGCACCTTCAGGTTTGTTGCCTTCGGGTATGTTGATTTCGGGTTTGTACCTTCGGGTTTGTGCCTTCGGGTTTGTTGCCCTATTGTATCGCTTTCGAAGTTAGGTCTTTATGAGCCGCTCGAGTGATATATGGGTTTGGAGTCTTCGGGTTCATGGATCCTTGTTTATACAATACCGAACATGTGCAAATTTTATGATGTTTCATTGATATGTATATTCCCTAGGTATCGCCCTTTGGTGTTAGTCTTTTTGAGCCGCATGATATGTAGCGATTACCTTGTGGAACTTGGGTTACCTTCATTGGTATTTGTTATTGCCTTTTGGCTTGTTTTGGGATATTCCTATCCTTTGTTTCTCTGAGTTGTCGTTGATATGAGGCTTGGTATCATAAAGATTCATCTTTTGTTAGATGATTGTGTTATCTCTTTTAGAGATATTTGTTATACTTTGTGACCTTGCAAGTTATTGTTGTTCAGTTTATCTAACTGATTTGTTTAGCTAGACTGACCCATGTATTTCGTACTCGGGTCAGACCGAGATGTTTCAGGTTAGGTGCTTTTGGACTTAGCCTATTTTGCTTCCGCATGGACTATTCAGCTTGTTCCTTTTTGTTAAAGCTTTTTGTGTAGTCCTATTTTGTTGTAACTCTGATATGTATTCTTTTGACTCGTCTGTATATTGTGGTTTGCTATGCCACTTGACGTGTATTAGTTTGTATACTCTGTTATGTATCTGTATATATGTATATGATGATCTACTGTTCTGTGATATATATTACATTTGAGTTGTTATATTCTGTTCTGATAGATCCTCCAACCACCTATGGTTTTGTTTTAAGTATTCATTGGATATGTCGACCTACTTGGTATGTCTATTGTCGATGTATTCAATAGATAGTTAGAGCAAGGCTATAGATGGTCGCTCCAACTAGCCTTATTCTCCGCGTTAGTCGACGGCATTACCCCGTAGTGTCCTTGGCTAGTGTGGGTATAGAGGTGGGGCGTCACAGCTCGAGAGTGTCGATCGGGGAAGAGGCAGGTTGTTCGTCAGCGATTTGGTGAAGGTATATTCTGTTGGTGAAGGTATATTCTGTTGTTAGTTTAATTTTAGCATAGATTTGTTAGTGTAATCACAGTAAATAGGAAGTATATTAACAGATATATATGTATAAGGCTCTAAAAAAAATAGGAAAAGAAAAGAAAATAAATAAACTTATATACATTTTGATCTACTTGTTGATTTTAAAAATAAAATATATTATGGAGGTAGATTTGTTTAGTTGCTAAAAAATATTTTTATTAAAAAGGAAAATTTGTTTAAAATCAAATTATTATCTTAAAACCCAAATTCTTAGTTAATTAAATAAGTAGATGGAAATTTAATTGTTTAATTGATTCGAATATTAATAAAAATTATAAATGTTTATACAAGGTCCAAAATTGGGAGATAATGGTCGAGATGGAATTGGATTGCCAAACGAAAAGCAAAAGGTGAGTTAATCTCACTCAGTTAAATTTAAATTTAAATGATTAAATTTAAATAATTGTTTGAATGGTTGAATTGATTGATGTGCTATAGTATGATATATTTTGGGATTGATATTTATGTTGTGCTGACGTCTGGGGATGCAGGGAAAACATGTTGGAGGGATCCAACTGGATCCCTCAACATTTATTTAAATTATTTAGCATTCTCTGTTGTGATTATTTGATATTCTAGATGATTTATATTGGAATATTGAATGTTATGGTTTGATGGATATATTTGGGTATAATGGATTACCAAAAATATATAAATTGGATTTTGGGAAGAAAATAAAAGAAGTGAATTTGTAAGCGAAATCATTATAGGAAATTTTAATAAATTAAGAATGAATTGAAAAGAAATAGAAGTGATATTAAAGTACTAATAAACAACTTCGAGTGTGGAAAGAAAAAGATTTTTAAATAAACAGAAATTAATGAATTGAAAAAAATCAAGTGATATTATTTTAAAGGAATAAAGGATTATTTAAAATTTAAAGTTTAAATTTATTTAAAAGGATTAAGAAGTAATTCGAGAAATTTAAAATTTATATTCTCAGTTAAAAATATTTTAAATCATAATTAAGGATTTAAATCTGAAACTAATGGATTTTGGAATAAAAAAGGGAGTAAATTGGAAATCAATTTGGTAACTGATTCAAGTGTTTGAATTGGAAAGTTAAAGAAGAATGTGAAGAGAAGTATATTTCTCTGGATAGCCAAGTACGTTTTCAAAGTAAGTTTTTAAATATAAGATAAAAGTTTAATGTTGTTTTAAAAAGCATGTTTTAGGAAATTTATTATATCTAAATATCTAAATTCTAAATAAATATTTTCAAATCTATTATCGTAGTAATTATTTGTAAAAATTATACTCTGCCGAAATACCAAGTGAATCAAACATGATTATATCTTGTTTGATTCTCCGCCACTCTCTCCAAAAGATCTCAGTGTTATTTAGAGTTATAGAATCTTTTGTAAATCAAGCTGTTAAGTAAAAGGTGTGGTTGAGCCTTAAAATCAATTGGGTGTGATTGTAGCCTCGAAAATCAATTAGGTGATCTTGGAGCCTGGTTAAATCAAGAGAGTTTGACCTGGACTCGAATACAGGAGTGTGTAACTCGTAGCCTTGAAGCCGAAGGCGTAATCTGGGAGATTATTTTGATAAGAAATCCGTGCGATTGTACGGGACTGGATGTAGGGTAACTCCAAACTAGTATAAAATCCTGGTGTTTTTCTTCCTTTACTACTTTTATTTAGTATTTGCATCTGTGTTTGATTCTGTGATTATATCCGTGTCTGTGAATTGCATTTGTTGGTGATTAAATTACATAAGTTTCAAAAGGATTTAGAAAATCCATAAAGCACTGTTCACCCTCTAGTGTTACTCCAACCTTAAGATCTGTAATCAGCATTTCTCACATTTGGTATCAGAGCATTGGTTTTCAAAGTTTTCATAATCTAAATTTTGAAAAGTTTTAAAAAGGGCTACCAATACTGGTTCTGTCAACACTATCGGTAGTTCATTTGTGAAAGGGCAGTCTACTGCCAAACCGACACTTTTTAATGGCAGCAACTATGCATATTGGGCATGTAGAATAAAAATATATTTACAGTCAATATGATTAAACATTTGGAATATCACACAAATTGAATATTCTGAACCTAAAAGTAGTTTTACATAGTGGACCGTTGAGAAAAAGACTATTGCACAAAATAGTTCCGAAGTCATGAATAGTTTATTTATTTCACTTGATAGGAATGAATTTAATAGAGTATCTATCTGTAAGTCTGCATACGATATCTGAAAAACTTTGCCAGTTACTCATGAAGGAACAAGCAAAGTCAAACAGACCAAAATATCCATGCTCACAAATTAGTTTCAATTATTATAAATGAATTCTAATGAGTCAATTTCAGATATGTATAGTAGATTTTAGGATATTGTGCATTTTCTATTATCATTGGGAATTTTTTTTCCAAAGAAGATCAATTTAGAAATTTTTTAAATTCTCTTACTCTGAAATGGGATCAGAAAACTCTTGCAATCGAAGAAGCAAATGATATCAGTACTTTAAAGGTTGAAGAATTGATTGGAAATCTAATGTCGTTTGAAGTACAAATGCAAGGGAGAGGAGATAGCAAGGTATTCAAAAAGAAGTCAATTGCATTCAATGCATTAACAGATGGATCATACTCTGGAAGTGATGATGATCAAGAAATAGCTTTCATAACAAAGAATTTTCTGAAGTTTCTGAAATACAGATAGATGAACAACTTCAGAAAGAATGATCACAGGAATTCTGAAAATCATAATGAAGTACCAAACCACATCAAATGTTTCAACTGTGACGAACAAGGCCATCTCAAAAGAGACTGTGCGCATCCTGGTAAGCAAAAGTTTACACAAGCAATGATTATACAAAGAAAAGGAAAAGAGCTTAAACCGCTACACTAGATGATTCAGACTCACACTCATCCTCAAGCAAAGATGATTAGAAGACGGAATATTCAAAGGTAGCTATTCATGATTCTAATGATCTCGGAGATATGAATCTAGAAAAAGGTACACATTTATAATATATTGGTTGAAACTGTTTTCTTAAATTTTTTTGATTGTTTGATTGTTTTTGAAATTATGCGTTGTTTGAATTTTTTTTTTATTATGTTTAATTTTACTTTTAATATTATAATATTTTTATTAAAAGAGTATTATTATATTTAATATTACCTCAGACAATATATAGACATTAAAAATAATATATGTATATAGATATTAAAGTATATAGGAAAATATAAGTCACATGAATTCTCTTACCCATGTCGACATGGCCCTACCATGATGTCGGCATCCCAGTCATAAATTCGAAATTCAAATTTGAATTCAAATCTTTGAATTTCCCTCTACCTTTTCACTAAATCCAATGTTCTAGAAAGGTACCTCTTGACCGGAGAACATATCTATTGAATATCTATTTATTTCCATTATCTTATCATAAATTTTCACTTTCATTTTAAAATTCAAACTCTCTTTCACTCTTTCAAACTTTCTACTCTCTTTAAAAATGGCTTCTTCAAGCACTCCATCCACAGTGAGACTGTCTAGAACCATTAAAGAGTATCTCTATAATGATCCGGAAGCAATCAAGGCTTATATAAGCTATGCTAATTTCGGAAAAGATCATATGGGAAAGTTTGCTATCTTTAGCAATTTCTCTACATATGAAATCAATACTATTCTTGAAGAGAATCATATCCTTAGTCTTTTTGACAATTCTCAAAATGATTTTGTTAGTTACCCAAATCTTGTTAAAATGTTTTATGCAAATTTGAATCGCGGTTTTTATGAACAAAATGTAGATGAAATTTAGAGTAGTGTTAAAGGCACTAAAATTGTTTTAAACTGTGAAATTTTGGGCAACATTCTCAATTGCAAGAATTCAGAAATAGATCTTTCTACTTTTACTATTAATGAATATGATCGTTAGACATTTCATCACATTTTCGAAGGAGATGACAACTTTGAATTTAAAAATTGTAACTTTCGTCCGAAAGCACGTATTGTCAATGTCCTTTTGCAACATACTCTCACTCCTAGATCGGGAAATTTCAATAACCCAACTTTAAAAGTTTGTAAAGCTCCTTTTATTATCTTCGGTCATTATGACATTAATTGGGTTGCAAGTAATTAGGGATGAACTTCGTCCTAAGAATTTGAAAATGGGTGAGAATACCTTGTATCATGGAATCTATCTCACTCGGATTTTTAATTATTTTGACGTTGATTACAAAAGGGAAGAATTTGTTTCAAGTAAATTTTTATTCATGCCAGCATTTCTCTCATGAAAATTCCTTTCATATTTCAAAAATAAGAATCTCTTGCCGAAAAGGATGAAAGACTGGCACATGAAGATATGGAGGAAGAAGATGAAGAAGAAGAAGAATGGGTTGAAATGGAAATTGAAGAAGATAATGAAGAAACCCCTTGGAAAGTATTGAATATCCTACCAATAGTAACAATCCTTCCAACAAAACTCTCCTCAAAAATCAATGTATTATAGTTGAATATCAACGGATTCTCAAAAGATCCGTTAGTAAGAAATCTGGATAAAATGTCCACTAATATGAAAAAATTCTTTGCTAAAGTTGGTCGGAGACATGGCTTATCATCATCTTCCTCATCCTTTAGCACATTCTAAGAACTAGGTTGTGATGTATTAGTTAGTTTTATGTGAGCTTATATTGTTATTTTATTATATTATGCAGTATCTTATGTATCATCTCATCTATTTATAAAAATCATATATCTTATGTCTTTCTACCTTTTCGTGTCTCTGGAATAAATGTTAGTATAGTATATAAGTTTATATATACACATACTTATTCACAAAATAAATAAGACACATAAATTAACAGACCCATGTCGACATGCCTCAACCCCCCTACGTCGACATACAACTGTCAGAATTGGATATTTTTAAAATTTTGAAATTAAAATAACTAACTCATGTCTATTCATTTTAAATGAATTCTGCCTATTTAAACACCTGCTTCTTCCAGAAATTTGTAATCTTTTCATTTCTACTTATATCTATTTATCTCTATTTGCATCTCTTCACTACTTATCAAAAATGGCTTCCTCTTCTCAAACTCTAAGTGATAATCTTGAAGAAACTCTCAATTCATTCAAGAATATACTTACTTTTATTCTCCGCAATCAAAGGCACTTAGAACTAAGTCAAATTCAGATGATAAAAGAACAAGAGAATTATTTCAATGCCCTCCGTTGGATGATTTCTGCCCTCAACAAAGTTGATCTCGATGCAAATCCTGTAGGAACTTTGATTCAAGATAATGAAGATTGGGAAGTTATTAAAAAGGATCTTATCTTTGGAGAAGAAGGAAGGGTTGAAGTTCCTAGAAATATTTGATGTTCTTATGATTTGAATTGCTTGTTTTTGAATTGTGTGATTTGATTTGCTTTGATTTGATTAGAATTGATTTGGTTTGAATGGATTGTATAATATTATATGAAACATAGTATATATTTATTGGGTTTAAAATTTCATTTTTGTCATGTCTTTATTATTAACTCATGTTATTTTATATATATATACTCCATCATAATTTGTCAAAGGTACTCCAGTATAAGACTAAGGGGGAGTTATATCAGTTTAGGATAAGTTTTTTGTTAATGACAAAGGGGGAGAAGTATAAAATAGAATAGTTAGATTTATTAGTTTAAGGGGGAGTTATATTGAAGGTGAAGTATATTTTATAAACATAGGTTGTCATCATAAAAAATGGGGAGATTGTTAGTCATTGAGATGATGGTTTTGATGACAACCATCTTTGGACTTATTACAAAGTATAAATACTAACACTATAGTTTAGATATATATGTATATGCAGGATATAAAGAAGAAAGTACCAAGAATGAAGACTGTACAGTATAGAGATACAAGACTGATGAATTTAAAGATCGAAGATATCAAGATTGAAGACTCATGAGTATCAAGAAATCAAGTTATCAAGAGTTCAAGATTTCAATAGTACAAGATAAGTATTGAGTCTAGAATTATGTTAAAACTTCTTAAGCACTTACATCTTTATTAGAAATTTACTCGTGGAATGGAATCCACTTCGAGCCTGTTAAAGGGATGGAACCCTAGTGGGATGTAACGCACAACAATATCTAGTGGAATGTATAGTGGTCCTATTTTGACATCCACTGCTTTTCAAAAATATATTTCTATTGTTTTCAAAAAAATGTTTTCAAAACTTTATTTTCAAAAAGACATCCCTCTTGGTTTTAAATATTTTAGCCACAAAACTATTTTTATCATTTTTAATATTTTGATTTCAAAATTGTCCTTGTTTTTGAACCATCTCTTGTTTTAAATATCTAGCTTTAAAATATTTATGTACTCAGATTTTAAATTACTTTACAGATTAAGATTATATATATTAAAAATTACTTTCTAAACCCTTTTATATGTTTAAACTATATTCAAATATATTTACAAAGTTTAGAAATTGTTTTGACAAACTATAGAAACCAATTTTAATAAGAAAATCAAAACATCAATTTTTCCTTGAGCATGTTGACATCCCTCAACCCCCTATGTCGACATGGTGTTCGTTATTTTCAAATTTCAATTTTCAAAAGAAGTGTCTATTCCTCGTATCCTTTCATGAATAGATAAGGCTGTTGCTCTACTATAAATACCAGTAAGTTCTAAACGAATTTTTTTGCCGGATTTCATTTATTTTCTCTCCTCTTCACTCTTCCACGTTTATTCTAAAGAATCCTAAACTATACTGCGTCGAAATACTATGTGAATCAAACTTGATTATCTCTTTTTGATTCTTTGTCACTCTCTCCATAAGATCACAGTGCTATTCAGAGTTATAGAATCTTTTGCAAATCAAACTGTTAAGTAAAAGGTGCGGTTGAGCCTTGAAATCAATTGGGTATGATTATAGACCCGGAAATAAATTAGGTGATCTTGTAGCCTAGTTAAATCAAGAGAGTTTGCCCTAGACTCGAATACATAAGGATGTACCTCGTAGCCTTGAAATCGAGGGTGTAACCTGAAAGATTATTTTGATAAGAAATCCGTACGATTGTACGGGATTGGATGTAGGGTAACTCCAAACCAATATAAAATCCTGGTGTGTTCCTTCCTTTACTGCTTTTATTTAGTATTTTCATCTATTTCTGATTCTGTGATTATATCCGTGTTTGTGAATTGCATTTGTTGGTGATTAAATTACATAAGTTTCATAATGATTTAGAAAAATCCATAAAACACTATTCATCCCCCTCTGGTGTTTTTCCAGCCTTAAGATCCGTAATCCGCATTTCTCACAATGACCAAGAGTAAATAACATGGTAGTTGACTTACCTTATGCCAAATCATTAAATAAATGAGATCGTTCGACAACGTTTAAGCCGTTAAGAGAACCAGGCATTCCAAAGAAAGCATGCCAAATCCACAAATCATGAGAGGCAACTGCTTCTAAGATGATAATTGGTTTTTTTATTTGCCGTTATATGCTCCACTAAAATGTTTTGGACAGTTCTTCCACTCCCAATGCATACAGTCTAGACTTGCAAGCATGTCACACCAACCTTTGCTTTCATGCATTCCACGCAAGCGCGTTATATCTACCTCATTTGGAGAATGAAGATATATAGTCTCATAAATGTCCACAACTGATTGACAGTAGTGATCTAGGTTTTCCAATGCCATACTCTCTACAATACGATATGCGTCATCAAGGGCATCAGTGGGTTTACCATATGCTAACATCCTCAAAGCTGCGGTCATCTTTTGATGCCCACTCAAACCTTGTTTTTTTTGCAGCATCCTGCTTGTAAACAAAATAACTATTATTCTGTTGAATATTTTCGAGAATTCTTAAAAACAATGGACGACTCATTCTGAATCGTCGTCTAAACATCTCTGGACCATAAGTTGGATCACGGGCAAAGTAATCTTGCGTAAGTGTATTGTGAAATACTTGCTGGTTACGGTTGATGTATTTCCGACCCACAACTGACCCGCCGTTTTTTCCAGAAGTCGAGCCATATGCTTTATGTTATATCTCCATCAGTTCCTCCTCCTCTTATTGATGTGCTAATGCATACGCTTCTTCTTCAGAGTCACTATCGAATAGCAATATAGCTTTTAGTAAATTTTCAGACATTGTTATTGAGGATAGTTGTTTGATTTCTGAATATTTTGTTAGATTAAATTGTGGTGAACAAGTATAAGATCCATATAGTTATACATAGGACTAATTCTTGAGTGGATACAAGGCGGCTCAGTGTGCGGTCAAATCATACACTATAACCACGTTCCACTGTCGGCCTCAGCTAATATCTTTATTGAGTGGAGACAAGGTGGCTCAGTGTGTAGTCAACTCACATACTGTAACCACGTTCAATTGTCGGCCAATATTCTCCGCTTTCTTTAGTGGATACAATGCGGTTGAGTGTGCGGTCGAACCATACACTATAGCCACGTTCCACCGTCGACCTCAGCTAATATCTTTATTGAGTGGAGACAAGGTGGCCCAGTGTGCGGTCAAATCACATATATAGCCACGTTCATTTGTTGGCCAAGATTCCCTACTTTCTTTAGTGGATACAAGGCTGCTCAATGTGCGGTCATATCATACACTATAGCCACGTTCCACTGTCGGCCTTAGCTAATATCTTTACTGAGTGGAGACAAGGTGGCTCAATGTGCGGTCAAATCACATACTGTAGCCACGTTCATTTGTCGGCCAAGATTCCCTGCTTTTTTTAGTGGATACAAGGCGGATCATTGTGCGGTCATATCATACACTATATCCACGTTCCACTGTCGGCCTCAGCTAATATCTTGATTGAGTGGAGACAAGGTGGCTAAGTGTGCGGTCAAATCATATATTGTAGCTACGTTACACTGTCGGCCACAACTAATATCTTTAATGAGTGTAGACAAGGAACATTCATTATATAAATTTACAAAAAAACTTAACATTATTCAAACTACAATGTCTAACATGACATTTACGTCTCATGAATTGAAGCTGCTTATGCAGTTCTACATACAAAACAATGAGATGTGTGACAATCCAGAGTTAATGGTAATTCAATTTTGGGACACTCTGGCTGAACTTTACAACAACGATTTGGGCTGTCGAGTCAAACGTACGGCTCAAGAGCTCAGGACTGCATACAGAAACTTTAATAGGGCATGCACGTGTTACACAAAGGTTATCAGTGAGGTAGTATCAGAAAATATGTTCGAGGCTACACGTTCAACTTATGACGATCGATACAATTTAAAATACCACACTCCATTCATTGGTCATGATGCATACTTCATACGCCAAAATTGTCTTAAAAGATTTGGATTGCCTTAAGATAACAGTATTACCAGTTGGTTATGTAACGGTTGTTAATGTATTATTTACTTGGAGATGTTTTAATGTGTAGTTGGATAAGTAATATTGTGTTGTATAAAGAATCTTTTAATGTGCAGAGAGCTTTCTGAATTGTCTTTTCAAATAATAATGTCTGTTGTTGTTGATCAAAAAGTAGTGGTATCACATCAATTAAATAGACCTATTTGTTTATATATGTGCGTTCTAATTTACTTCTTCATCATTCATAATCATCTTCTTCCTCACTCACAACAACATCTTCATCATAATGCCTTCTTGGTCTTCTTCTGTCGATTCAGATGAAGGTCATGTTTCTACGGAAAGTCCACATACTGATGAGGTCTGGCTTATCAATTATCAAGAACAACACTATGGAGATGTCCGCGGTCAGTTTCCAGATCTTAACCAGCTAAGACTTCAAGAGGTGGTTGAACTACCATACGAAGAACAGGTTGTTCATCAGGCATATGAACAACCTGATAACCAGGTTCAAGTTGTTCAACCTCCTACTGAACAAGAAGTTGAATCATACCCAGTTGTTGTCAATGCGGGCATTGAGTTGAAGTTGTAGTACGTGCAGATGGAGAAAATATTGGTCGTTGAATCCAGCTATGTCAATTCTGGCCGAATGGTTGCAATTACACGGAATGGTTGGATGATCTTCTATGTCCAAGGGGCATAACGTATGCAAACGAGCTAGAACAAGAGATAAGACGTCTTAGACTTTCTTTACAGGAGTTGCATTTTAATCGTCAGTCTAGTTTCTTCATATTTGTGTTCTGTTATTACTGTGTTCTTTTTTATCTGTGTTCCATGTTCATATATCTTCAATTTTACTGTCACCAGCAGTTTCTTTATGTTTGTATTTTAGTAGTTGGTGCTTATTGGTAGTTAATATAGCAGTGTACCATGTTTGTATGTTTGCAATTGTAATAGGTTTAGCAAATTAATTTACATCAGTGTACTCAAACATATAGAATTCACGGTATACTCAAAAATATAGAATTCACAGTATACTCGAACATTATCTTCTTAAATCAAGAAAAGTGAAATTAGATAAACATAAAGAATATACAATATACTCAAACAATGATATAAGTACATAAGCTATAGGTACTACAACATATAATAAAACGTCCACTGTGCATAAACACAAAGGTATACAACTACAGAGATGCAACGTCATCGTCGTCAGCATCATCACCATCATCCCCATCTCCATCCCCATCATCATCATCATCCCCATCACAATCCTCCCCCTCATCCTCATCATCCCCATCATCCTCATCCCCATCGTGCTTATCTAAACCTCCAGTGTCATACCCACTGGGACTAGCACTACCTCCATCTGGTGGTGTGAAAGACTCATATACAGCAAGTCCAGCTGATAGCTGATCAATATACGCCTCTAGCATCTGTGTATGCTGCATGTACATATCATGCATGGTGTGTGTATGTGTAAGAGTCATATCGCGAAACACACCAATGAAAACTCTAGCCTGGTCCAATCTAGCAGCATATTACATAAAGATGATATTTGAAATAGATAAGAAACTAAGCATAAATAAAAGGGAAAATGACAATAAACAACAAACATACCTCATACGGAGGACATAACCCGACTGAAGGCACGCCAGGATAGTCAAGGTGATCTGGAAAGACTAAAGGCTGCTCAATCAAAGTACCTGTCACGTCGTATACTCTAAAAGTAGTATCAAGATCCAACTGCATCGGAGTCTGGGAGAACTGTGACGAAATCGGGTCAAATGAAACCTGTGGTACCTGAACTCTACCGGCTGCAATGTGAGGTCCTATATGATCATAGTTGACCCCGTGAACATAATCTGGTACGATGAATTTATGGGGTGCTACTCTAGCCCAATAAGCATCATAATCTTCATCGATGAAGAAAGTACTATTATCCACCCACCTAGCCTGTCGTAGAGCATCTAGGTACTGATCGCCAATCACCCTATGTCTACCAAACATATCCTCACAAGATAAAGGATCATATGGTATACGACGATCATCAGTAATCTGATAAGCACACCTCTCTCCCAAATACCACACATGCATAAATGCAGGTATATGCAAACCAACCTTACGTCTAGATAGTGAATACGCAACCATTAAGGGACGGTCGTCTGCTATAAGACCTACATCTGCTAGATGAGTCCAATGTGAGGCCCAAGAAGTCCGAATGATGTTACCCCGACTACACATATCTTGCTGTGACGTAACCTCCATCAAGTCATGCCGTACACCTAAAGGAACATGATGTACGTACTACATAGTCTCCCATCGTCTCATCCTAGGGAAGTACCGCTCAACAGCCTGACTATCCATCTCCTAGATGCGGGAATGAACGTTTTCCATGTACTTGTAGTACCATAACGAAAAAATAAACCGAAAACATGCATCTGCTTGACATCGCCAAGCGCAAATGAATCTAGAGCGGTATAAAGGGTGTCTAATATCGTTGTGCCCCTATCAATAGTATGTAGCTGGTCTAATCTGGCAAGAGATGCTAAAGGTTCTGGTCTAACCATACCTTTTTGGTTCGAAAAAAAGGTCGAACCAAACAAGTACAACAGCAATGCTCTAGTAACTACATCATATCGGCTCTAGCTATATAGGTGGTGATGTACTGCTGCAGGTAATTCAACGTAACAGAACCACTATTGACGTATGTAACATCTATCAGTGGTAGAAAAACAGTAAACTGATTGGAGGACTCGTATAAATCATCAAATGGAAAAGGTTGAAGGCCATGCCATCCAATCTCAGTGCCAGTTAACATGTAGAAATCAATTGGGGTAATACCAAGCTCAAAATCTGAAAAATGAAATGCATGTGTAGTGGGACACTACCTCTTAGCTAATGCCTGAATGAGAGGTTGATCAAAGGACTGGATAGACCTAATTGACAAAAAAAGACCAAAAGGGCTAGCTTGTAGCCTCTCCATAATTGGACCGGGAAGAGAGTCATAAAACGGGGTAATGCACTTAGCCCAACTACTCCGACGATGAATGTAATGGTTCTATAGATAATTTATGAATTAATAATTTTGGATAGAGTAACATTTATTTAATATGATTATGTGATGTACATATAAAAATAACCAGATGCTTTAATGTGCAATTTATACCTGTTCGGTTGTCAAAGCGGTTTTGGCTCTATGCCGATAACCATTCTCATGTAGCACACGTAGATCGTCTGGTGAAACTCCAAGCGGCGGCGGAACGTGTAATGGTCCAGCTTACTCCGCTGGATGTCTGTGAACCGTTCTTCGGACGATTTTGGTTGGACGCGGCGGCATTTTGTTTAGTTTTTCTAGTTCAAAAAAATTTAAAACTGAAAAATTATATGGAAAGTGCGAAAGGAAAGGGAGAGCGGGGTATATAAAGAGGAGGGGACTGGCGCCTATTCTATGGACGCCTAGTGCCAGGCGCCTGGCCCTTGGAAAACCCCCCTTCAGGGCAGCCCTGATTCTACTAGAATTGCCAAAAGCCATCTCTTATTCCTCCTAAGCCATCTCTTATTCCTCCAATCATGCTATGCCACGTCTATTTCAGCACTGATACCATATTTTCTTTCAAATCCCCTTACTAGCCAACCCTAATATTAGTTCAGGGTACTAGGCCAAATTAAAACTTCAAAGAGGCAAACACCAGCCGACCATTGCATTTAGGCTCCTTCGACGGCTATTATTTGCTCCATACTTGGCGGTTCTCGATGTTTCTCCACCGATCTGTCTTATTTTGCCCTTTCTCAGACTGATCTTCCTTTATTCACCCAATTATCTATCGTCTTTCAGGTAAAAATCCTTATTTCTGTTGGTTTGCATGATTCCATTTGTTATGCATTACTTAAATTGGTTCTTGGAAGGTGCTGGTGGGTTTGGAGTTCTGGCCATAGTTGAAGAGGTCGGAAATTTGGAAGTTGAAGATGGAATTTGTGAATATGGGAAGAAGCTTGATCTGTGTATGTGCACAGATATAGTTGTGCACAATGATGCACTGTAGATTACTCAAATAAGAGTAAGGAAGTTAAGGAATACTAAAGAACAAGTTATGATTTTCCAAGAAAATCAAGAGTTAACTGAAGCTAAAATGGCTAATGGCGCAGAAATAATAACAGAAAGATTTGATCAGTAGTGGTTGTTTTATCAATCAAGAAGAAAACCAAAAAAAATTAGCCTGATGAAGCTATGACTCGAAGGAGTAGTAGGGTAATGGTGGAATTTTCTCAGGAAACAGACAGGGTGAAGTGTTTAGGGTGATACAGAAGGTTGAACAACAAAATTAAAAAGAACAGATTCAAGAATTATCTATTCCTAATTGAAATTGAACCAGATAATCTTTCAGAAAATTACCTGTGAAAATTACAGAATTGATAACAGAAATAAAATCCTAAAGGTTTAATATCAAGAATTGAAAACTGAACATCTATAGATTGCTAATAACAGGTAAACTAAATGACAAGATTTATCAACTGAAATACTGAAAATTAACAAGAATGACTAAATGCACATTCAAGAACCAACATACAGATTTGCAAAGAAACTAAAGCTGAAGCAAGTATAAGAAACAAATAACTGGGAATGTAATTGCATACAACTAAATAAGAAGAACGGTAACTAAACTAAGATAAAAGATAACAAATGATTAAACTAAGTACTAGATTGAAAAGAAAGGAAAAGAATTAAAGGAAGTACAAACTAGAAATGAAGAGTAGAGATCTACAACACAGTAACAAATGAAAAATGAGTTTATTGCTTCAATTTCTTCACACCTTTCAACAGTTATACCACTGCCTATATATACATGCAGTTTCACTATAATGGACTAGATTTATACAACAGTCCAATTAACAGCCCAATCAACATACAAACCAAGTTTACAACTATATGCAAATATATCCAAATACACTACATCACTTAATGCTTCAGATCTTGCAACAGTAAGTCGTGCACGTGCACACATGCACACACATGCACAGCCCACAATTCTTGATCCCATATCATATTTTCATCTTCTCAGTCTCGTGCCACCTGTCTTCTGTCGATACTGATGAGGCTAGTTCTGATGAACTTCGATCAGTTGAAGTTTCTTCATTCATTTTTGCCGTTGAACCACTGTCTCCTTCCACTAGCATTTCAAGTAAAGTTTGATTGTTACATCTCCCTTCTTCTTCAAGAATGGACCTTGTCCCAAGGTCCAAGGTGGGAAACTTTCGAGTAGTTGGCCAGTAATCTTCCCATGTAGCCTCTTCTATTGGTTTGTCTCTCCACTTCACCAAAACTTGTACCACAACATCATTGTTTCGGGGAATTATTCTCCTATCAACAATAGCTTCTGGCTGTTCCACAATCTCCTTAGTAAATCTAGGAGCATTATCTTGTATCACAACATCATTTCCAAGCCTTTTTTTCAATTGAGAAACATGAAATACTGGATGTATCTTGGCTTCAGCTGGCATCTGTAACTTGTACGCAACCTTTCCAATTTTCTCGAGTATCAAATATGGACCATAATATTTCGGAGCTAGCTTGTGAGTTCTCTGGGTTCTTGCAGTGATTTGTTTATATGGCTGAAGCTTTAAATACACCCAATCTCCTTGATCAAATTCTCTTTCTGTTCTCCTGTTGTCTGCATACTTTTTCATTCTACTCTGCGCAAGCTTTAAACTATCCTTCAAGAAATCTATGATGATGTCTCTAGAGTAAAGTGCTTCCTCTACTTGCTCCACTTTGGCTGTGTTAGGTACATAGGATAATGAATTGGGGGGATCTACACCATACACTGCTTTATATGTAGTTGTATTGGTAGGATTCTTCCAAGTAGTATTGTACCAATACTGGCTACTAACAGCCACTTAACCCATTCTTGTGGCTTGTAACATATGAAGCATCTCAAATAGCTTTCTAGAATTTTGTTCACTACTTCGGTTTGGCCATCACTTTGTGGATGATAGGTAGCGCTCAACTACAATGTGCAACTTTGCAACTTAAACAGCTCATGCCAAAACTTACTTATAAAAATAGCATCCCTATCACTTACTATCGATTTTGTTAGATCATGCAGTTTGAAAACACCATCAAAGAATACAGCAGCTACTTCCTTGGAAGTGAATGGGTGGCTCAGGGGAAAGAAGTGTGCATACTTACTCAATCTATCCACCACTACAAATATGACTGTGTACTTGTGACTTTTTGGCAAGCAAGTAATAAAGTCCATGGAAATATCAACCCAAATCCTCTCTGGAATAGGTAGAGGCTGCAGAAGACCAGGAACTAGTATATTTTCTTCTTTATTTCTCTGACACTCATCACAAGTCTTTACAAAGGCCTCCACATCTTTCTTCATTTTCTTCCAATAGAAAACTTGTTTAATTTTTTTGAGAGTAGCCTTGATGCCTGAATGTTCTCCTAGAGGAGTTGAATGATGTTCTTTTATTAGTGGTAATAACAGCTCCTTTATGTTATGATCTATCAACAATTTTCCTTTATAATATATCACTTCATCCACTACTTGATATTTATTGTTAGGTGGGGTCTGGCTTTGTAAATGTAACAACTGTTGCTTGTACCATGTTGAAGAATGCAATGTTTTTTAAGCTCTTGGAACCAAGGCACTTGTACTATGGTTATAGCCTGCAAGTGTAGATTAATGTTATGATCATGCTCCTCTTCTACTTCATCTCTCCTGGACAAAGCATCTGCTATTACATTTTCTTTTCCACTTCTGTATTCAACTTTGTAAATAAATCCATGCAACTTGGCTAACCACTTGTGTTGTAACCTGGTATGTAGCTTTTGTGTTAACAGGTACTTGAGGCTTTGATGGTCTGTTTTGATTACAAACTGTCTTCCTAACAAGTATTGGCTCCATTTCTTCGTGGCTATAATAATAGCTAGCAGCTCTTTTCCATAAGTGGACAAGGTTAAAAGTTTTCCAAAGCTTTACTCAAAAATGCAAGTGGTCTGCTATTCTGAGACAACACAACACCTACTCCATGTCCACTAGCATCACACTCCAGAATAAAAGGTAGGTTAAAGTCAGGCATAACTAGAATAGGTGAATTAATCAAACACTTTTAACTGCTCAAAAGATTGTTTTGATATTTCATTCCATTTAAAAGAATTTTTCTTCAACATCTCTGCCATAGGCTTGGCTATTATTCCATAGTTTTTTATGAACTTTCTATAATATCCAATGAGTCCTAAATACCCTCTCAATGCTTTTAATGTTTGTGGTAGAGGCCAGTCTATTATAGCTTGAATTTTTGTAGGGTCAACAGCTAAGCTTTTTGAAGAAATCACATGCCCCAAGTACTCTAAAGCTTCTTTAGCAAAGCTACATTTTGATAGCTTGATTACTAATTTAATCTCCTGCAAGACTTAGAAGGCTTTTTCAAGATGCTGCAGATGCTCAAACCATGTTTTGCTATATACTAATATATCATCGAAAAATACTAATATGAATCTCCTCAAATATGGTTTAAAGATATCATTCATCAAAGACTGGAATGTGGAAGGAGCATTAACTAGACCAAAAGGCATCATGAGAAATTCATAATGCCCATGATGAGTTCTAAAGGCAGTCTTGTGGATGTCTGGTTCATACATACGAATTTGATGACAGCTTGATCTTAAATCAAGTTTAGAAAACCACTTGGATCCCTGAAGTTCATCAAAGAGGTCATCAATCTGGGAATAGGAAATTTATCTTTTAACGTATGAGAATTCAAGCTTCGGTAATCAACACATAATCTCCACGTGCCATCTTTCTTTTTAACCATCACAACAGGGGATCAGTAAGAGCTACTACTAGGTCTGGTAAGTCCAGTTTCTAGCATGTCATCAATAATCTTCTTCTGTTCATTTTTCAGATGGTAAGAGTGTCAGTATGGCTTCATGCAAATGGGTTTGGTGTTAGGTTGAAAAGGGATTTTATGATCATGGGTTCTTTGAGGTGGTAAGTGAGGATTATCAGTGGTAATCTCGAGGAACCGGTTAAGTAGTTTAACAATTTTGGTGGGAATATTTGGGTCAAGTTCAAGGTTTTGTAGCATGTGAAGGCATAACAACATGGTAGTTTGACCATGGGTACTCTCCTTATCCATAATTTTTTTATCAGTCATTTTCACATCCTCTGGCTTAATGCCTTGCCACACATAAAGCTTGTTATTATATTGAAATTTTACTTGCAAGTGCTCCAGATTCAAAGTGATTTCACCCAGGCTTCTCATCCATTGAGCACCAAGTACCACTTGACATCCCTCTAAAGGCAATAGGAGTAGATCTACTGTCATTTTACACCCTTGGCACTTCAATTAAACATCTCTACAAATCCTTGATCCAATTAATTTTTCCCCATTAGCTACTGTAACTTCATACACCTTAGACTCATCAATTTTTATCTTCAGTTTTCTTGTCAATTCCTCATTAACAAAGCTATGAGTAGACCCTGAGTCAATCAAGATTTGCACTGGCTTATTATTGATTACTCCTATGACTTTGATGGTAGATAATGCTGGGATGCCACACATAGCGTGAAGTGTTATAGAGAGAGTCTCTTCCACTGCAAATTCTTCTTCTGCTTCACCAATCTCCTCAGTCACATTATCATCATTTGTTTCCTCATCTTTGAGTGTCATCGCCCCTTCTAACACATATACTCGGGGAGTAGGACATTTATGGTCCTTATGCCATTTCTGTTTACAGCCATAACATAAGCCTTGCCTCCTCATCTCAACAATTTCAGTAGGAGTAAGACCCTTGGTGCGAGCTAAGTTATCTAAGGTGGTATTGCCTTCTTTAGGATTTGCGGTGGTTTGGTTGTTTGGAATAGATTTGATGGATGGAGTAGAAGTGGTCCGGTTATTTTTTGACAAAGGTGGATTACTGTTTTTATGGCCTTTCTTTACTTGCATATATTTGCACTCAAACATCTTGGCTAAGTTTACAGCTTCCCTGAAATCATGGGGTTTGGAAGTCAACACATCATATCTTATCTCCTCTTTCAATCCATCAATGAAACGATCAAGCAAGAATTTAGGTGGTAAGTTTTCAATTACAGCCTGCAATTGCTCGAATCTACTCAGGTAAGCTCTGACAGTGGTATATTGTTTTAGCTTGGATAACATTTCATATGGTCGCTCCATTTCCTCTGTATTAAATCTCACCAAGATTTCTTCTTTAAACACAGGCCACAACTCATAATTTTCTATTTTATTAGTATGCCAGTGGTACCATTGTAAAGCTTCTTTCCTCAATGAAAATAAAGTGATCTCTACCCATTGACTCACATCAGTATGATGGAATCGAAAGTACTGCTCCACTTGTCTCAACCAATCAGTAACAACCTCGTCTCTGATGAATATAGGAAAGTCTAGCTTCATGGTAGGAATGTGTTGATGATAAGCCAGTGGGTAATTATGAATGGGATATTCAGGAATAGGGTAATTGGGGTAATAGTTTCTTGGTTGAGGAGGTGTTTCTTGTGGTCGTAGTGGAGGGTTCACCTGTGTCTGAGCACTTCTTGGAGGAAGATGAGGATTTCTTGGTGGTGGCATGTCAGGTCGGGTTGGAGGAGCCATGTTTCTGGGAGGTGGTGAGGTACTGGGAGAATAGGAGGAGGAATATACTGATAATATGGGTGAGGTTCACTTAGTTGCGGTGGCGGTGGTACAAAATTGGGATTAATGGGTGATGTGGCATTATTCATAAGAGGTGCGGCAGCAACTGGAGGAGGAGGAGGTGGTATGGATGAGGATGTCTGTTCTCGACGTTGTTGTCGTGCTAAAGCATTCAAAATATTATTAAATCCCTCAAACTTTTGCTGGAGACTAGTCAAGATTTTGTTAGTTTTACTGTTGAATTCATGCTGCAACTGCCACTGTTGATCCAATTCTTGATCTGGAATTAGTTCTTGACCATGATTTTCTGGGTTGTCAGAATCGTTTGGTGGAGTAGAATTAGGGTTCATCTCAGCTGATGGCTCTGATACCAAATTGGAAGGTGCTGGTGGGTCTGGAGTTCTCGCCATAGTTGAAGAGGTCGGAAATTTGGAAGTTGAAGATGGAATTTGTTAATATGGGAAGAAGCTTGATGTGTGTATGTGCACAGATATGGTTGTGCACAATGATGCACTGTAGATTACTCAAATAAGAGTAAGGAAGTTAAGGAATACTGAAGAACAAGTTATGAATTTTCAAGAAAATCAAGAATTAACTCAAGCTAAGATGGGTAATGGCACAGAAACAATAACAGAAAGATTTGACCAGCAGTGGTTATTTTATCAATCAAGAACAAAACCAAAAAAAATTAGCCTGATGAAGCTATGACTCGAAGGAGTAGTAGGGTAATGGTGGAATTTTCTCGGGAAACAGACAGGGTGAAGTGTTTAGGCTGATACAGAAGGTTGAACTACAAAATTAAAAAGAACAGATTCAAGAATTATCTATTCCTAATTGAAATTGAACCAGATAATCTTTCAAAAAATTACATGTGAAAATTACAGAATTGATAACAGAAATGAAATCCTAAAGGTTTAATATCAAGAATTGAAAACTGAACATCTACAGATTGCTAATAACAGGTAAACTAAATGACAAGATTTATCAACTGAAATACTAAAAATTAACAAGAATGACTAAGTGCAGATTCAAGAACCAACATATAGATTTGCAAAGAAACTAAAGCTGAAGCAAGTACAAGAAACAAGGAACTGGGAATGTAATTGCATACAACTAAATAAGAAGAACAGTAACTAAACTAAGATAAAAGATAACAAATGATTAAACTAAGTACTAGATTGAAAAGAAAGGAAAAGAATTAAAGGAAGTACAAACTGGAAATGAAGAGTAGAGATCTACAACACAGTAACAAATGAAAAATGAGTTTATTGCTTCAATTTCTTCACACCTTTCAACAGTTATACCACTGCCTATATATACATGCAGTTTCACTATAATGGACCAGATTTATACAACGGTCCTATTAACAGCCCAATCAACATACAAACCAAGTTTACAACTATATGCAAAGATATTCAAATACACTACATCACTTAATGCTTCAGATCTTGCAACAGTAAGTGGTGCACGTGCACACATGCACACACATGCACAGCCCACAATTCTTGATCCCACGTCATATTTTCATCTTCTCAGTCTCGTGCCACCTGTCTTCTGTCGATACTGATGAGGCTAGTTCTGATGAACTTCGGTCAGTTGAAGTTTCTTCATTCATTTTTGCTGTTGAACCGCTGTCTCCTTCCACTAGCATTTCAAGTAAAGTTTGATTGTTACAGTTCTTCATCAATTTTCTGTACTGATTTCATACGTAAAAGGGTAGCGGATCAAGCACGGTTATGCAATTCAGAGAATACATTATTACAGGACCGTGCTACAGGGGAAAAAAAAAATCTGTTCCAGCTTTCAAAATACTAGAGTTATTTTTGCACGCATAGTCTTAGTAACTATAAGGCTTCCGTCGTTTTGCATTTATTGCTTACAATATATGTTATTTTGCCCAATGAGTGGTTGCTTATTATGAGTTGCAATCCTGCAATTCATATGAAATACTATGCTTATTTTTACGTTTTCATAGTCTTGATAACTATAAGGCTTCTGTTGTTTTACATTTATTACTTACCATATGTGTTATTATTCCAAGTGAATGGTTACTTATTATGAGTTGCAATCCTGCGATTCATATGAAATGAAGTTACATACTTCTATGGTAAAGTCATGGTCAGGAAATATTTGGAGCTATTGACAACACAAAATAGGTTTTCTTTCCTCCTTCAGTTCTTCTCTACTAATTTTTTCTTCTCCTTCTTCTTGCTCAAAAATCAATTTTTGCTGCTATGATTTTCGGTTTCCAGTTTTTTTTATGCAAAAAATCGATTTCTTGCCCTTTTCGATCTGGAACCGGACTTGTTCGTGAATTCCGTCCCGGTCCACGCCGGATCCGGAACGGCATGAACGGTATTCCGGCGTGCCGGACGGAATCTCGAACCTTGGTATGAATAATAAGCCAACAAAACCACAACGGCTTAAATTCTAAATATTAAATGTTGTGAATTCTCTATTTGTCAGATGCTGCCACTCATTCATCATTAATCCCCAGTTTTTATCGAACAGAAATTTTCTTATGAATTGCAGGTTAATACAAAATGTTTCAAGAAAATAATACGATATTATATTTTTTTCCCTATTTTTTAATCTTGCTGATTTATCTGAATTTAGGTCTAAAAGGTTATGTTTGAAGAAGATGTTGCTTCATAGTTCTTACATTTTCAACCCTATATCGATCCAGGAAAAATACATATCTGTGGTCTTGAATATACCTTATATCAGCTGTTGAATGTTGTTAGAGTAAGGGAACAGTTCATCGGTACATTTAGTTATTTTTTTCCTCTATCTATGAATTAAAAAGAAGTCGCATGATATATGGGTATACTATTTATGCCTAGAAACTGGAAAAATTGTGGAGTCTTTTACCACTCCTAATGAACTTAGGTCAGGTATGAAAATGATAACAAAACTACGATGGCTTAAATTCAAGATAATTCATATGGTAAATGATCACTTTTTCTAATGCCTCAAACCGCTTCATCATATATCTCCATTATTTTTTATCAAATAAGCAAGCAAACAATTCCTTATTTTTTCCAAAACAATATTCTAAGTTATACTTATATAGTAATTTTATTTGATGCATATTGAGATTGTTATAATGGCGATCAACCCATGTTGTAGGTATTCGATCAGATGAAGCATAAGAAACCATGCTACAATAGTGATCATGAATCATGACAATCAATTTGTGATAATAAGCGCACGATAATTATTAAAGTGCTAGAAAGGTTGCAAATATCTTAAGGCGAATCAGGACATTTTTGGCAATTTGTACAGCCGAGTTACATAAAATATTCCCTTTTAGAAGCACTATTTAATCAGCAACTTTTATAATATATAAAACAAATAGGCACTCATGATAAACCCGGTTTCAGGTGATAATCCATTGAACAATTTTGTACCATATTTATTAACCCAGTTCCTATCAGTACCCTGGATATATTGTAAAATATCATCTATCATTACAAACAGGTTCGTTAATATGAAATTTGAGTTATAGTAACCATCAATTAATATCTATTGTAATTTTCAAACAATTTTATGTATATGTTACTAAATTTTCACTTATTTGGACATGAGTTTGGTCTTTAACGTATCTTTTCTACATCGCTTGTCCTTTACGATACTTATGAACTTCCACACTACAAGGGGAGGGGGGATTTCCGACGGCTGAAAACCGTCGGCGGCCGTCGGAAGCCGTCGGCGGCCGTCGGAAAAAGCCGTCGGAAATGAAGGCGTCGGGGAGCAGTATTTCCGACGGCTACCGACGGGTGATGCCGTATACATTATCGACGGTTTCCGGCGGTTTCCGGCGGTTTCCGACGGCTTCCGACGGCCGTCGGAAACCGTCGGAAACCGTCGGAAATCAGGCCAATAAGCCGTCGGAACCCGTCGGAAACCGCCGGAAAATTTCGACCAATAAGCCGTCGAGAGCCGTCGGAAGCCGTCGGAAACCTGTTGTTTTTTTTTAAAATCTGCTGCAAATAGAGCCTTCCAACCACATTTCTCTTCCAAACACTACAATATCAATACTGCACAATCAAATAAACAATAATCCAACCAAACATGCAAACCAATACTCCAAAATATTCAATAGACACAGAAATAAACTAAATTAGAATAAAAATAAAATACAAAATATACATAACATTCCAACATTAACAATAATACTAACAATAACTGTTCTAATCATGCATATCCTGATACAGCTACAGAACCAAGTGTATTATACATAATTATACATATCAACAATTAATTGTTCCTTCTACCAAATCATTGTAAACTAAAACTAAACATACCTGCACGAACGAATTAGAAAGCAATGAATCAATCTGCCCCAGATCCAGAGCCAGCCGATGAAGGGAAGCGGCCACCAAACTGCTGCATGTACTCAAATAACTGTGCCGTCTGCATGGCCTGTTGGCGGTTCTGCTCCTCCAACTGCTGAACTCTAGTCTGTAATTCTTCTATACTTGCTAGCTCGCTCTGAGGTCTACTCCGCCGTCTCCTACTCTGACTACTGGACTGCAATAATTGAAAAATAAATAAAATCAAAGTTTATTGTTTTGAAAAGGTAAGAATATCATATTTTAAGTATTTTAAGAAAAATTAAATTATTTACCGCTAAATTGCCAAATCCGTATCGTCGACCATGCTCTGGTGGACTCATAACGGACTCAAAAATAATGTCCTCTTCATCGGTCGTCAGCTGCTCTCGACCCGTATCAGAAAGGAGTTTCTGTCGCTGCTCCATAAACATCTCCTGCATTGACAAATTAATAATATCATATCTTATTTCATAATAATTTGACAACTAAAACAATTACTAATACTGAATAAAATGAAATATGCTTACATGGCTTTTACTGGATTTATCGTCCTGCCATGTGTACGAAACAGTCCCGTCTGGATTAACATGCTCAACAGCATGCGTACGGGTGAACACGTCCATATAGCTGACAGGACCATGTGCCTCGGCTTCCTGAAGTTGATTGTTACATACAATTATTATACATTTAAAATCATATAGCATAAACTATTTACATTTATTATTCAGTAATTAAATTTACCAACTCCTGCCGATACTGCTGAAACGACTTCGATCCTCCGCGATGAGTAACGGGATTCTTATTTCTATTTGCAGAGTTTCTATCTGACTCTGCCTGTACATTCAAAATTTGATACATTATTTTTCAATCACGTTAAATTAATAATTGAAAAAAAATTAGTATACTTGCCTTCGCCTCGTCCGTCTCCCAGTAGCTCAACCAAGCTTGCCACACGCTCTCCCCCATCCACCGTGGTCTCTTCCCGGATTTCTTAACCTCAGATATCGTGTCTCTGTAGTTCTTTCGCATCTTCCTCATCCAGTATGCTCGTGCCAGCTGCATATCATCTGTCTGGATGTCTATCTCAGCCTGTGTTAAAAAAAGATTACACTTTAAACGATAAACGGTAGAAAAACGACAAAAACGAATTAAAAATGGAAAACATAAAAATTACACATACTAGGACATCCTGCCATATGCACTCTATGATGTGCGGAGGGATGGTATCCCACTTTGGCCAGCACGCACTCATCCTACTACGATATGCTGCTCTGGAGACGTCCAACACTATTTCGTACATAATCCTAATCTAACATTTCGACTCTCCGCTGCAAAATTTGGATACGTTTTATCGAAATGCTTCCATGCTTCTCCATCGGCCGGATGTGTCAACGTACCCTCTTCCTCCGTTCTCACGCTATGCCACCTCATATTAGACGCAGTTACAGAAGATGCGTATAATCTTTGAAGTCTTGGAGTTATGGGTAAGTAGTGCATACGCTTGTACGGAACTTCCTTACCCTTCTTTTTTCTTGGTTTGTATCTCTCCTGGTTACAAACTTTACAATTTCTAAGGTTTGCGTCTTCTTTCCAAAACAACATGCATCCTTTTAAACATGTATCTATTTTCTGATACGGTAAACCAAAAGCCGACATAAGTTTTTTAACTTCGTAGTGATTTTCACACATTAGATTATCGGGCGGCATATGTCTTTTTGCAGCTTGTACAACAGCCGTAAACCCAGCTTCAGTGATGTTGTATTTTGACTTCATCGCAATGTATTCTGCGATTACTGACAGCTGCGTGCCGCTTTTACAACCATCCCAAATAGGTTTTTTAGCTGCATCTAGTAAATCATAAATTTTCTTAGCTTCAATATTTGGTTCTTCAACATTTACATCATCGACGTCAACTTCAACCATAGGAAACATTGATCGTGCTGCATCTTCGACCATATTTTCTATACGGGTCGTTGAAACTATTTCGTTAACGACACTTTCAGACTCTACAGAAGTATTTGCTACAACTTCTCCATGCCGATCCCAAACATAATATTCGGGTGTGAAACCGTGTTGGCACAAATGAACTTTCACAATATCTGGTAACAAAAACTTCAAATGTCTACACCTACTACACGGACAACGAATTTCTGGATCGTTTCCGTTATTACTTAAGGCGAATTCAACAAACACGTTTATACCGTTATAAAAATCTTCTTTTATTGAGCCCCTCATTCCTTTTCTTTGGTACATCCATCTCCTTCGATCAACAAAATAATCAATCATTTTTCCTATTTGACAAAATGAGAAGTTCAAAATTTAATATTTATTTTGAAGAATACACATTCGAAAAAGATTATTTTCATGTTCGTATAATATTTTGAATTTAAAGAACAACTTCACAAATTTAAAAATATTTTCAAATAGGGCACATTTCATTTTTTAACGTACGTAACGATTAAAAATATATAATTTTTTTTCATTGGTCAGACATCCTACCTCCCATTACAAACACAGTAAGCATTTACATTTCGTATATTACTTCGTCCCAAACGATTCAATAAAATTTCGGCAGCATTTCCCTTTTGTTCCCTGCATTGTACACAAATGCGTGTACGCAGGAAACAAAAAAGAAAAGTTAGGGCGAAATTTTATGAACCGTTTGAGACGAAGTAGTATACAAAATGTAAATTCTTACTGTGTTCATAACTTGTCCAATACAGGGACAAATCCGACAAACATTGTACCAGATGAATATAAATGGTCGTTTTTCGAAAAAAACGACTATTTATACAACGATCATGTACAACACTCGTCAGACGGGGCCAAAAACTCTCTAAGGGACATTTGTCGGTTAACATGCGCGCATTTTACTCAAAAATACAGTTTTACTCACTGTTCACATTTATATATTAATTTCACACATTTATTCGACGTATTACGCATCAACTTAGGGCTGGTTTAACATTTTGTCATTTTTCAATACACACAATTATAATTTAGAGTAATGCATTTTTTTTGTGTCATAAGTAAAAACGTGCACAATATAATACTCCTAGTTCATTCAATCATTTTATCTTATTCCAAATAACGTATACAATCGTCGAATCAAGGCATACACAACAAAATACATATACATGAACATGCACAAATTATACGTGTTTATCACAATTTCACGATAAAAGATGAAATTGGTATACCATGTGATGCTATAAACCGTTATTACGCTAGTGGAAACAATTGCAATCATTAATTCGCCCTAATTTATCAATTTATGCAAATCTATAATTAGGGTAAAAACTGAATTTTTCATAAAAATAAGAGATTATACCTGAGATTAAGAGTACTGAAGCTTGATTAGAGTGCGTTGGAAGATCCGGAAGCTAAAAATTAGGGATTGGAAGCTTAGGGGTTGAATTTGGGGGGTTTTTTGGGTTTTTTTCGTATGAAATGGAGGAGGAAGAAAGGGCTCGGCTGGCTGGTATAATCGCAAATTTGCGACGGCTTCCGACGGCCGCCGACGGCCCGTCGAAAGCCGTCGGAAAATGGCCGTCGGAAGCCGTCGGTCTTGGCTGTCGGTATTCTGCCTTTTTCTTGTAGTGCCATGATATACTACTTTTTCGACTTAATCATGATTGCTAATGAAAACACCTTTTTTTGATTGATCCGTGTATGTAATCCATATAGATAACCTTGGTTAATATACTGTAAATAGTTAGGCTGATGATTATTAGAAAGTATTGGCAAGTGGCCCTTCCACTTTGTGAAAAAAATATGGTGTATGTTATTCTATTCTTTATTTTGTTGGTCAAGTTATATTTTTGTTTGAAGATGTCGTGATTAAGGAATTAAAACCAAGTTTTGTTGATGGCTAAAGGTAGAATTACACAGGATGAATTCAATGTGATTCGACCCTCATATCATAATTAAAAAATCTTATAGCTACTTGCTCAATGCGACCAACCTGACATCGGTACGAAAAGTATATAACAACTAGGTGATTAAAAATGCAGCAAGGGCATGCAGAGTTTCATATTTTCATGAAGTCGATTTCATATATACTTCCAGTATTGATCAGAACATAGGGATTAGTGATAACGATATTAGCTTAATTACAATTTCTAAATAATAGGTAAATTTATGATTTACTATTATGTCATTAGTAAATGGATCATACTTTGATATTAGTATGAAATAACTTGAAAAAATGGTATCAATTTTTCCAAGTGACATTTTTATTGGGATGAATTGGAAAAATTCAACTTAAAGGCATTTTATAATATTTTGTAGGTAGCGTGTAACTTAGATTCGATTTGCAAATGCATTATGAAGCAATGCATAAATTTAGCATCTCTAGTCTCTATTTTTTTTATTATTTTCCTTGTGTCTTCCGCAACTTTAGGGCGACTTTAAAGAGCGGGGATCAAGCTCAGGCTTTAACTTTAAGTTCTAAACTCTATTCTTTACAAGCAACATTCCTTAGTTATTTTTATTTTTAATTCATACGAGCATGTCACCGTCGTTCATGACGATGGTAGCTAAAGACTATTGTCCTCTTCATGGTTATTGTAATTTTTTTGAAAATTACATAACTTTTCATTTTTATAACCTAAAATAGTGTGAATATAATATCATCAATCTTCATGGTTATTGTCCTCTTCGCTGCTATTTCAACTAGAAGTTTAAACTATTGGAATGTGCAATTTAACAGTCCTACCTTATGGTCAACCATATAACATAGTTGCAAGCTTGTGGTATAATAATGTATATCTAACTAAATTAATAAAATATGTTTCCCATTTAATATAATAAACTATTATTGATGTTAAGTTAGTTTAATGTATTCACTAATCATGAAACAAATTAGAATATAGGGCTTTTCTAGATCGGATGCTTTAAAACTAATATTTAAATCATAGTTTAATTGAAGTAGGTGTCCTAGAGTTTTGTAATTATTTATGTGTGTTTTATATAGACCATGGCCTCATGTATGTTTAGAAGTTAATATTGTTATATATTCTCTTTAATACATTCATAGAATGATATCCTGCAATGCTCACAGTTGATTCAATAAGTGGATTAAAAAAACCATAACTAAAATAAGATTATTTGACATGTATAAGTATCTTCCTTGACTATCAAGGGAAAATTATGTTTAATCAAAAGTGCAATTCTTAAGGTATCAATATGTATTCATTGTAAAAAAAATGTTAACTTCTGATATTACTATGCAGTAACTAGAAACAATGCTACTGATTTTTCCAAGAGACCTATTGCCATGTTTATGATGGAATGAATTGAAAAAATTCAACTTAACTAGTATTAATAATTTTTTGTAGGTAGTGTGCAACTTACATATACTTTTGTACGTCATGAGTTAGTTTGAAACCAAAATTCAAATCATACATCATCCACTTTTTTGAAATCTCATATATCTCCTTCAAGTATATTGTTTTTCAACTGTCCCTTGCTAAAGTCAAAGATGATAGCCTAAGGAAAAACCTAAAAGTTGACCTTATAAACTATGCAAGTTTCTTAAACCCAACAACCATAACGAGTATTATTTACATTTGTAAAGTATATCGAAATATCGACTAACCAAAATTTAACAACTTAAAAAAGTTTTGCAACGAGTCTATTGTCTAATATTTGACCAACTCAGATGTTAGGTATAAATGGGCTATGGTAGATGTTAGGTATAAATGGAATCATTTTGTACTAAGTAAATCAATTTGGACTATTATATGGATCTTCGCATCTTTGATGGTAGAGGCTATGGTATTATTTTATGCTTATGCATTTATGTATTTTGGTTCGGATAGGAAACCGTGGCATGTATTATTAAGTACTCAGAAAACTTACTGCAGCTGCAAATACGGTTACTTCAGCTTATCGAACAATATTCTGGCATAAATTGGGAAAGTATTCAGTGAATTACTGTATTTAGAGGGGAATGTTCTTTGGAGTTTTAGATGCTACTAGTTGTATATTGAGTAGTTTTTGTAGCTAATTTGGTATTGTTACTAAATTTAAGGGTTGTTTTTTTTATATGCTCATATATGCATTATGTTTTAGTTTTGTTTATAAGCACGGTAAAAGGAATATAAAACTTCATCGTTCCATCATATTTAATTAATATACAATTAAGTTAAATTACGACAATAGCATATAGTAGAGAGTATCACTAACAATATTTTGTTAAAGGAAATTGCTTTGGCTTGAGGCAGCAAGTTGCAATGCTGACGCAAATACTATTATGACTAATATTTATATATAACTGAGTGGTAATTCATTATCATAGGCATTGATTGTATACATATATATATATAAAGCAAATACTTCTTTTGGTGAAGTCTTTTTTGGACTGACAAAACTGCCCTTTTATTTAATGTGAAGGAAGTGAAAATGTAGCACGTAGTCAGCAGGTATAGTCGTAACTCCCTGATCCATTGTTGCTAATAACTGCAACCCGCATTTATTTCTCCACTCCAAAATCATAGTTCTTCCGTATACTGAAAAATGAATATTGAAAGAAACATCTTCCTCCATAAATCTTAGGGCTTATAATAAACTCGCTTCTGAATCTTAGCTTCTTCTATTCAGGTATGCTGTCGCCGCTTTTTCTCATTCTACTTTTTTTTCCCTTTTGATCGCTGAATTGGGATCGTTATGCTGAACTGAATCTCTTTTGGTTTTGTTTCAATTCGATGTTCAGCTTGAAATCGAGATTCAAATTTTCCGATAATGTATAATCAGTTTCGAATTTTACTGCAATAGTTGATAACTAAAAAATTATTGTCCAGGATGATTCTCAAGGTATTAGAGTTCGGGAAAGAAAGCGAAAAGTTACAAAACATTTGGATCTGAAATATTCAAAGTAATATAGTTCGAGAAAGAAAGCAAAAGGATACAAAACATGTAGATCTGAAATGGTTCGATTTGGTAAAATCTAATTTGTGACTGTCATTATGTTCTGTGGTTTTTTTGCCTATGTTTTTTGTAGGTATCAGGTCAATTTTCATAGAAGATAAATGGGAGAGCTGTTGTTTACGATTTAACAAATACCTGTGTTTATTGGGCAAATGACAAGTCATCAGGGATGTACGATTATTTCATAAAAGTAAGCAGTCATTTCTACACTATTTAATGCATTCAAATATATCAATACTGATTTTACTTCAACCACATCTGAATGTTTTATTGCTACCCCTTTTATCCATCATAAGGAAGATACTCAAACAAGCAGTGACAGTTTCATCATTGCTCCTAAAATCGATAGGCTTTATTAACTTTAATATTAGAAGCGATACATTAAATCATAATCGAATTTTCTTTTGATTGAAAAAGGAAGTCTAAATTCATTTCTTTTTACTGTAATGCATGTTTTATTATGAATTAAATAGTTCAAAATATTCTTTTAAATTGTAACATCGGTGATTTTTGTTTCAAACGTTGTTGATATTAGATTGTATGTAAAGGTCCAAGTAAGATAAATAAATAAATAAATAAATACAAAACCTCCGCATATAAAGGTTTGAAAATGATTAAAATGTACAAGTTAACTTTTGAGCAATATGACTCTACACCAACATTCTGCTTTTATGTAATTTTTTATATTAAAATACCCTTACAATAAAATTTGAACATGGGGGCTTGGGGTAAATTAATAAAACATTGCCATATACCAATGAATTTATGAACTTTGCTGTTTTCGGGAAGGAAATAGCTTAGATGGAGCTGGCTTTTACTTCTTTTAATTAAATGCAAGCTTGGTAAAGGAATTCTAAGGTCAGCAATGATGTTATATTTATCATATTCTTAGGCTTGGGAATTTAAATTTTTGCCATCAGAAATAGTTTGTGGTATTGGTCTGTCTTAGGGTGCAAATTCACCAACAAGCGAAATGATCAAGTTTTCCATGTCATGTGAACGATTTATTTTACCCTCTTACCCTGCTCCTGCACTTGTGCAGGAATGGAATAAAAGAAATTGCGACCTTACGAAGAGTTTTTTCTTCCTCTGCACAACACTATTCTATGAATTTGGAGTGAAAACTCCCTCAAATTGAAATAAGCTCTTTTCTTGCTTTCTTTCTTCTTCCTTTTTTAAATTATTTTTTGAATTTGATGATGAAATGAGCACTCGACCCCTTCTTTTCTAGGCTGAGTTTAGGTCTTCCTTATTCATGACGACTAAGAAGACTATAGAACTCAAAACTAATACACCATATCACCCATATTTCTTTAGTTTGATTATATCTGGGCCATAAAATTTTGACCAGATAGTTTTGTATTGTGATATGAAGCTTACATGGTGGATTTCCAATATATTCATTACCATTCTGTCATTTATGCTAAATTTACATATATCTCAAAATTGGGAAGATAAAGATGACAAAGAGGAATTTAGGATTGTGGTTCTTTATTTTTTTTTACTAAAGCCTTATAGCTTTCTATTTTTTTGATTTAAGTGAATTTTTACATTTGATTTTGGGTTCAGAATACCCTTACTCTTGCTACGGACTACAAGTACCTATATGTCACTTATTTAAGATGAAAACTTGGTTTTTAATATCAAAATTCAAAACAAACAAGGATAAACCTTCAATATCCACATACACTTGAAAACAAGAAAGTTCATAATGTTGCATTATTAAATATGAGATGTACTCTGATCACATTTTTTGTTTATAGTTCTCACTTATACTGTTTTTGAAGTTACATCAACGTACTTATTGACATTGTATCGCTTATGCCGTGTTTGGATTATAGATGTAGTTTTATGAAGTTAGTTGCATATGGAAGTATTTTTAACTGATTGATGATAGTTTTTGGCATATGGACTCAATGAGTACATTGTACTGAGGCTGTAATATATCACATACACGTTTTGTTTTCATGTCGTGAAGTCTTTGTTCATATTTCATACAGTGTTTATGTTGCAAATCAAACTTTAATTTTGCATTCAGATATAAACAAAACACTTTATATCAAACTGTTAGCTGTTTGTGATAACGTCCTCTCTACTACCACAAGAGCTACATAAGAGTTAGAACCTGAAATCTAATACAAGTTTGGCATGCTAAAGCGTTCTAATTAGAAACAACAAATTCCTAGAAGGTATAACTAGGAAAGACTTAGCCCATTTGGGAACTTCATAATTTATAACTACTTGAAAGTAGACTTTAAGGGTAACTTATAAGTAGTTTTAAGTGAAAAGTAACGTATAGAAATGTTCAACCTCCTTATAGTAATAAATAACTTACAAGTCGTTTTAGTTACTTAAAAGTAGTGCTTCTTTATGTAGTGCTTCTTTATGCAGTGCTTCTGTGGCAGCTAATTGCAACCTTCATCACAACTGGAAGAATACAAATAGAAAAAAAGCAATAGAACTTGCTGAAAGTCGTTTGCTGAAGGACGGTTGGCCTAAATATTACGATGGAAAACTTGGTATTTTTTAAATTAGTATTTTTATATTAGTATTTTTTTAATTATGTTTGTCGTATAGAGTTCCTTATAGCTCTTCTCTTCTTCCATTAATTATATATTATATCTTCATGTTTGGTTGTTTTTGCAAAGTGTTTACATAATTGTTTTCCTAATATACTAGAGGCATTCTTAGAATAACCTACATAATTTATTCTCATAACTTTTTTTATCTCCATACATAATGAGTTTGATCCAAACAAAATAAGTGAAGAATCACATAAAATCCTTTCTTATGTTCTTAGTTCTAGAACTCTATTACTATCTCAAATTTGGCAAATTATAATGGCATTTGATAGTTACAGTGGAAATATATCTACTTGCTATTTCCCTGCAGTCATTTATGGCTCACATTTCAAGGCATTCAATCCTGAATTTAACATAAATGATTCAAATTTACAACCTATTTGTTGTAACATTATCTTTAATGAATTGACCTTTGCAAGTAAATCTCTTAATTAACAGCAATTTTCTTTATGATGTATGCATGGAAATAAATGTACATGAATCAACTCTACTAATTCATTTTATTGCATTTAGTATATGGCCTTTTTCCCTAAAATAACAGCAAATGAATAATCAGAAAAGTATTTTTTTTTTCAATATTACTAAATAATTTTACTTTTTGGTTACTATTTTTCTTTCCTTTTTCAATATAACATAGTTGGGAAGTATTGATCAAGAAGATTTGCCTGCAAAGATTAATTCATTAAAGGATTTTGTGATCACAATTATTAGCTAACTTTGCAATAGGTTTCCACTAGAAAAGTCTTCAATAAACAATCTCAAAATTTTGCAGGAGCTAATATGTAGCTGGACAAAGAGAAAACCCCTGGAAACGACTAAATCCATTACCTACAAGACTGGCTTATTAAAAAGACTGATTAGTCAATGCTATGCTTGGGCATTTAATGGTATGTTAAAAGTTGTTTCTACTTTGTTGGTCATTGTTTTGATCTTTAAAATTGTTATATGATATAGCAGGGATGTGGCTTTCACCATTTCAATTTTAGATAAATGCATTTACATTCCCAATTTCTATAATTAATCTATATTATTTCCAACTACAATAATATCACTTACTTTCTTTAGATGGTACGGATTACCCGTGTTCAAATAATGACATTTTTTCCAAGTATAACAATATGCACAGTGCATAAAACTACATTATGCATTTCTTTTTTTCTTAACAAAGAATTACTTGCATTTTCAATTTAAAAGTCTCTGCTTGATGCTAGGCGTACCATGATTATTACACATGTCTTTGGAAAAAAATTCCTTTAAAAGGCAGTATTTCCGCGACAAGTCAGTTTGCCTCATTATTTTAGCAGCTTAAATCAAATTCTTATATATTCTATTAATATTTAACAGTTTTCAAATTTTTTAACATAGTTCATAAATTTTTATCCATCCTATGCATCTATTACCGCTCATATTTCATTTTCTTTACAATCCATTATCCTTGAAAAATAATTGTATGCTGTGGCTTCTCATATTGCTCAAGAACACTACAAAATACAAAATATGGTCTTTTTTATGCGAGTGATGATATTGCGTTTTTAGTCTACAAATTTTGATGATATTAGGTTTTTTCAATATGGAAATGTAAGTTGTACTCTCGAAGCGATAGGCTTCCTCTGACCCATTACACATCATCTTTAAATTTTACGTCGACAAACGGTCTGCGGATATGAACGGAAAAAATAATTAACAATGCGTACGCGGATGAGCCAATCCTTCGCAATCATTGCAAATTTAGATCTTGCATTATATTGAAGCTCCCACCAGTCTGATTCTAGATGTTGAATGTATGATTGGTGTACTACTTTATTTATTTCAATTTCATTTAATACCAACTTCCTATTTTTTATTTACTGGATATTTATATATTGGTTACAGTCTCATTTTATCATCTTACTTACAACTGAAGGTTTTGTGGTTAGTTTGTGACATACTTCCACTTTAGGCTTCTGAAATAGTAATAAACGTTGATGTTATGCATGTAAGAATCTTACCATAAGATCACGGAAGACTTGAATTTAAAGTCATCCACTCTATGGCTACAGTAAGTTTCACTTTTATTCCTAAAAATATTGAACTCTAATGTAAACCATTTTCATAGCATGTTTTGTAGATCATCTCACATAACTTGCTTATCTATCACATAGAACTTATATCATTTTTTAATCTAGCACATATCACGATGCTTTTATTTTTATATTTATGTAAATGAAGTATTAATTTGTTTTATACTTTATCTATCTCCTAATTTATTTTGACTACTGTTTAGGTTCACGAATTAAGAATATCTTTTATGTACTTTATCTCAATTTAATATATATTTTCTTTCAGATTAGCTATGTATGTTATACATAAACTGATTGTACAAATGTCATATATTATTTCATATACTGAAAGCATTAGTGCTCACTGTTTGCCTTTCACTATCTTCATATTAGATTATTGGTGTAAATGTTTCTTTTTTACATGAATGATTCTTGAGATGATTTGTATCACAAATCGATGATAGTTATTTGTAGTTGCTTTACATAGATTCTGAAGTACTTAGTAGCAGAGTGGTAAATTTTATATATTTGACTTTCTTTATGTAGTTATCTTCCTTTGTCATAAAGTTTCTTCAGTTATTGAAGTTAATGAAGTAATACAGTACATAAATCAAGGGATCAAACCAAACTTTTTCACTTGGACATAGCATACCATTGTGCTGACATTGCTCAGAGCGAGTAACGTCGAAACTTGAAAGCGATGATGAAAGTTTGGGAGAGCCAGCCAATGGTCATCAACATATGATACTCAAAGAAGGTTTGTAGCATACAGACATTCAGTTTCCATTGGAGTTACTATTATAAAACCATGTTACTGTATGTATGTAATTGTTTCTTATTGTTATGTTAATTTGTTTCTATTTTGTTAAATGAACTTAATCATTCACTTTTGTCATTTTTGCGCGGAATATGTTTATATGACAGTTATGTAGTTATTGTGTACAAATAAGCGTTAAGTACAACTTGGGATTCCCAAAAGCCTAACATAGTCGATTTATAAATATAGTGCTTATTCTATTGCTTCTCTATGATGTTTGAAATGATGGTCTAGACCGTAAAAGGTTTTCTCCCAAGGCTCTATATTAAAGAGGTATTTTCATGCTGGTTTAGACGACTTTTTAAATATATTTACCAATGCATTAGCATTAAGGTATATGATCTTTCTAAACTATTTTTACTTAAATGCACTAATAATTTCACAGATCTTATGGCAAGTAAACATGCAACCGTTTAGTTCATGATGATAGTTTTTCATATATCATGGTTATATTTTTTTAGTTGCGCACAGTATTTATTAATTCACATTAAAATTGCTTTATCATGAAACTCATCAATTTCATTTGATGAAGAGGAGTCGAACAATGGTGCTACACATGCAAACCTGAAGTTTCAAGGCTGGGCTTGGTTCTTTAACAGCACTGACTACTTCTGTTGTTACTTTACATAAAATCACTAGCTAAACACCAGTAATACAATATTGTTACAATACCGAGAGAATTTGAAGTTACGAGAACAATAGCGATAATTAGTTTTTACAAATAAGATCAGAAGACTATTATTCCATACCACTAATATCCTAATCCATACGTCCATTATTTCACATTCGGTAAAATGAATTTGCATCTATTTTTGTTAGCATACGCCCTGGACATGCTAATGAGACATATTTATATCTGTGGAACCATTTCACTTAGTACGTAGGCCTATGATTATTAGCCTGTGCTATATATAGCATGTACTCCCAATACATTCCACCGGTTCAGGATCCATCATCATCCATTATAAATTAGGTACCTATGTAGTCTAACACTGCAGAATCACATAGGGTCCACAAGTCACTTATTAACCCGCTACAAACGATATCAAAAGTTGCAAGATGTATCTTTTTCCCTGCTGTTCATTCCTTATGCTCCTTCAAAAATTGCTGCAGACTAGGCTAATATATACTTTTCCACTCAACAATGTTACTATCGTACACGACCAACTCAACTCTACTACCCACCTCAATTCACACGTTTGCCTATCCCCATTAACTAACCTTTATAAATTCTTTTGCCTATGTAAATTTCACTCAAGCTTCTTGAATCCCCATATTACTTTTTAGAAAAAAATGACAAAGATATTTCTCTCTCATCTCTTATTCATACACTTAACCTTTTGTCCAACTATGATTACTACACTAAATTCTTCTTCTTTCTAAGTAAATTGACAGCTTTTTATTTTTCCTTCTACCATTCGCTGGCTACTGTCACACAGCGTTTATTAGTTTTTCCGTTTGCACCAAATATCAGTTTGTTTGTTATCCACAGCTGACATATATTTCTTCTCCTGTAGAACAAATACGTACATTAAGGTAAAGAGTCTGCATTATCTCCTTCCCTAGAAAAATGTATACATAAAAGCACACGTTTAACGAAGCATCTTCAATCCGTTAATGATGAAAAGTCGATGCTTCATCCGACGTCTCAAGCCTTAGTCTTCTGCAGACCGTGTCAGAAAATATTAACAAACTGAACCACTTTGTTCCTCTTCCTCCGGTTAACGAAAACAGTGTGGAAAACAATAACATGGTTGTAAAATATTCTACGTGTGAAGTACAAATGCCACAATCTGATGAACGCCAACATTTTCCACAATGTGCTCAAGATGATAAATAGCATAAATTTGCATCTTATTATATATATATATATATATATATATATATAATTATATATATATATAATTCATAATCCCATACATTTATTACTTTTCTTTTTGTCCACATAACGTTGATCTGGTAGAAAGCTATTTTCCATGTTTGATACAAACCTCACACATTGTTTTGTCCATCAGACGTGAATGCATTCTTAAATTCAGTATCCAAAACATGCAACATTACGTGTATGTCAAAGTTATTTTATAAAATTCAACAAACCTCACACACATTATTTGTTAACATCAGTTCCTTCTGCACACGTGCATCGCACGTGCCAACCTACTCATATATATATATATATATATATATATATATATATATTAAAGAGCATTGCTGCGACATTTCCTGAATTAATTTTGAATAACAGTTTTTTGGTGTCACTAATTTTTAACCTTAATGCGGTTAAAAATTGGTTGCTGTTGTTTATGAAGTTGTACCATATGATGCTAATACATTGTCAGTATAATAGGTTCAATAAACAAATAAAATTCTATTGAAACCACTCTTTATCACATAGATGTTCATGAATATTTTCTTAAGGTATAGCATAATAAATATGAATTTTATATGAATGCATTTATGTTTACTTCTTTCCAAGTTTGGGGATTTATATTTTGTTCATCTATCGTTAACAATAAATTGCCTTCCATTTAAATATGTTCTCAGCTGATTTTGATATCATGTGTGTATTTTGCAAAAATAAGAAGTTAGTTTGCTTCTGTCTTTGCGCATGTCCATCGAACGTGTCTTAATACTCATACATACATACATATATAATATGGGTCATCCGCTACTAGGAGGCTATATATACAAAGGTCATCCACTTTAAGGTGGGAATAAATCCTAACCAACTGATAAAATAGTAAATCATCCAAACATCCAATCAACAATTTTTATTAACTATATGATATTGAATAGAATATAACACATTTAAAGAAGCAACTAAACATAGTGGTTTACTTGAAAATGATGATAGTATAAAGGATTGTTTGACAGATGCTTCAAATACACATATGCCTAATGATTTACGGAGATTATTTGTTACAATTTTAGTATACTGTAACCCATGACATGTGCGTGAATTGTGGGAAGAGTTTTCCCTTTCTTACTTGAAGACTATCCTACTACATCCGCTACTAATGTGACCAATTCATTTTCAGTACTTCAATGTCTGTCTGACCTCGACAACCTTCTCAAACAATATAACAAATCAATTTTTGACTATGACATTTCACATACTAATTTCACCAACTTTACTCATACAAATACATCCACTCTTCTTTTATACCCAATAATGATATCAATTCTGTAGATAACTTGAACTTCGAACAAAAGAAGACATTTGACACAATATCTGTTGAAAGTAGAGCTAATGCTATATATTTCATAGATGGCCCTAGAGGTACAGGTAAAACATATTTATATAGAGCAATCTTAGCACAGTTATGAATTCAAGGTCATATTGCAATTGCAGTTGCTACTTTTGGAATTGCTTCTCTTGCTCTTCCAGGGGGTCGAACTGCACATTGTTGATTTAAAATACCAATTAATTTAGACTCTTCCTCTACATGTCATATTCCCAAACAATCTGAACTCGCAAAACTTTTACTGACTGCTACCGTTTTCCTATGGGATGAAGTTACCATGGCTCACCGCTTTGCATTTGAGCCCGTAGACAGAACATTACGAGATTTAACTAATGCAGACGCAACATTTGGAGGAAAGATTGTTATTTTAGGCGGTGATTTTCGTCAAGTTCTACCAATAGTCGTAAACGGTACTAGAGCTCAAGCCGTCGATGCATGTATAGTACGATCATATTTATGGAAAAATGTTCAAGTAATTCATTTTAACACAAAATATGCACGCAAGAGACGATCAATCATATGCACAATTTCTTTTACGTATTGGAAATGGAGATGAAGCCTATGTTCAAGAGGATATTATACTACTCCCAAATGATATCGTTCAACCTTGGACCACTACTTCTTCAGTCTATGCTCTGATTAATGAAGTGTTCGCTGAACTCAATGATAGATTAGGTGATCCTAATTTTATAATGGATAGAGCAATATTAGCCCCTACAAACGAAACAGTAGATGACATTAATAACAAAGTTATAGAACTGTTTCCAGGTAGCGAGCACATTTACTGCTCCTTTGACAAAGTCGAAGAAGATACATATAATCTATATCAATATGAATTCTTAAACTCACTTGCTCCGGGAGGTCTACCACCACATAAATTAACACTGAAAGGAGGAGCACCAATCATGTTGCCTAGGAATATTGATTCACAAATTGGATTATGCAATGGAACCAGATTATTATGTCGTGACTTTCATAGAAATCTCATAGATGCAGAAATAACTGTTGGACATTTTCGTGGTACAAGAGTTTTTATTCCACGTATACCACTAAAGCATTCTAAGAATGCTAACATGCCTTTCAACCTAATATGTAAACAATTTCCAATTAAATTAGCTTTTTCCTTAACGATTAATAAATCACAAGGACAAACCATCCCCCGGGTTGGTATTTATCTTCCCGAATATGTTTTCAGTCATGGTCAGCTATATGTTGCTTTATCAAGAGGCGTTTCAAGAAAAACAACAAAAGTTTTGGTGAAAAATGGAAAGATTCCGAATAGGACTGGCATACATACTAGAAATGTTGTGTATAAGGATGTATTGTTACAATGCACTCACGAACTTAATTAACAATACTTCATTTTTCCACTTCACATGCCGTACTTTTACTATAATTACTACTCTACACCAAAGGGTCCAAATATAAGTTCTTCACAATTGTTTTATTACTCTATTTAAATAAGTACAGTATTTTACGACCATATACGAGTAATATCTCCACTTATAATCTTTTTCTCCATTTTACTGTTTTTCGGTCATATATTCAGCTACAGCTTCTACAAAATACAAAACTGGGTTAACAAAAATTCCCTCTTTTACTACTCCAACTCACTTTCAATTCACATAAAAAAATCCCTTATAAAATGTTTCTAACTCCGCCATCGGCTTACTGCTGATGCCGGTCTCAAGCTCGGAACAAGGAGGAGAGAAAACCGTTATGACAACTACACTTACTACGTACAATTTACTATCAAATAGTTTTTTAGCTGCAATAAGCCATTATGTTTCTCTCTCCTCACAAAATGCAATCAAATCTATTTCTGATCACCTACTATATGTAACGAACAACATATTCTATTCCCGTTACAAATCAAAATTATTCTCTTTAGTTTGCATGAACATTCATTGATAATTCATTCCAACATATGTATATAACTTTTCATTCTTTCCACACAGTGTCATTCTGATATAACTCTTCTTCTCAAGTTCGATAGAAATTTTCTACGTCCACGTCCATCGACTGTACATTCATTCTGCATGTCATTATCCAAAATATTCAACAATACATGTACGTCACACTCAATTTATCGCATTCAACAACCATCACAGACAGTGTTTCTTCACACCATTTCTTCTTACTGTAATGATTAAAATGCTTCAAAGCGTGTTGTATAATTAATGTTTTATGAATGTCCATGAATTATCAAGTTTTATAGCTTTTTTGCTTTAAACAACGTATCTTTACTATCCAGTAAATAAAGAATACACAGGGTAAATGTTCTAGATAATTATATACCATGCATTACCCTCATTTCATTTCATGTTCTGCTGACCATCGGACCAAACTAATTTTTGGATGTTGAATAATAAAATAGAACATTTCACTCAATATCATTTATGGAAGAAAACGTGTGCGTAGCATAGGTTCATTTCTCACAACATTGTAACTTTGGATGCAAAATTTGAATAACGTTGGATGCAAAATTATGCAGGAACCGGAAAACAACAAGGGAACGAAATTACATGACATTTTGGGACGTTTCTCACGTATTCTCCCCTATTGACTAAATTGCTGAGGTTGGGTTGATTCTGACTTGTGTTTACTTCAATAAGCTTGCTACAATTTGCTTAGTTTGGTTCCATCTTTATTTCATTAAAAAAAAATTCACAACGCAACAATCTATAATAAATAGATTATGCATTGTCGGTTTGCTACCTATATTATGTCATCTTATGCTCTGTGTTTAGGGACTTCAAATGGTAGCCTATTTTGTTATTGACACGAATCTACGTTTTTTACTGGATTACTACAAAAACTAAGATATGTAATTACTGTCAAACATTTGGGTGTTTCAACACTGAACAAAAACCGCCTATCTACTACGTTCATAAAACTGAATTTCAGCATTTGTTGTCATTCACCATACAATATTACCACTTACCATCACCGTTTTTAATGGATTACTGGCCCTGACATTTATATCGGAGATCAGTAATAAAGTAATATTTATATATGTATAATATAGTTTACTACATAATCTGTTTATTAACAAATAATGCAATATAAGTTTACATCTCATTTAAAAAATAATAATCAACCATTGAAATATGGATATATGACTATACAACTATGATCTTTGCATGATAATACCGTCATGTTATAACATATCTATGTGCGAAGCATGAGTGCGTCCTAGTACTTCTTAAATAGGGATGTGACAGACCCAACGGTCATTTAATATCGCAATCCTCGAAGCGGTCCCTCCGCAATGTAAATGCTAGTCAATCGGTCATAACTATAAAGATCGATGTCACATATATACGAATCTATAATATATAATTTAATTATCATAATAATGACACATCTCAAAGATTCATCTAAGGTTGACAATTTACCTTCGACAAACAAATGTCTAACTAACTTTGGAGTCTATGCATATCCTATACAGATTCTAGACAAGTAGGAAGCAAAATCCGTCAGGACATAACCGGAGCCTTTGCTACCGACCGCTTGCTACCATTGGTGTTTATAGCCTATATGCTAGCATTATTGCAAAATACTGGTCCAACAAAAATAATGACATAGCCCGCTAACCTTCTTCGACCGATATCCTGTTTAGACCAACCTAATGTAAGTCAAGCAAAATGTCTCCTTCAGTTACTTAATACCTCTTATTAGAAATGAAGCAGACGTCATTTTTCTTAAAAATAATGGGCCATTTAGCACTTCAAATTCAATGCAAACTCTTGGTATATTTTCTTCTACCTATCCGCAATACATATCCCTACCCCATGGTCCTATGGTTGGAGATGTCCCGCATCAGTAGTAACTATACACAACTGCTGATAGCCTCTAGGTTAAGGGCAGACTTCTATTGTGTAATTCTACCGACCTCGCACCCAACCCAATAAACCTACTTTTCGAGGTTTAAATGTTGGGCTAGGCCCACTAATTCGTGCTTGTTCTAATCGTATTATTAGGAGTATATAATTTTCCGCCATAAAAATTATACTGTTCTTCTAGCATTTAATTCCTACCTAGTATGCTTATTCATTATATTCTATAAATGTCAATTGTCCGTAATAAATTGTTACTATTATTCCAATTGGACAATTCCATAACTCCATATTAACCGCACATATAGTGCCTTATTAATTTTGAAATTACTATATCTTTTCCATCTACACCTTCTAATTCTGTAATTTAATACGCTATAAATAACTAATACAAGTATTGTTGTAAATTATGCTATATACATATTTTTATTTTTAATTAATAAGCGTTGTTACATGTGTGTGTATACATATCTTGTTATTTTTAACTATTAATTCCTAAACTAGAACATTCCTTTGCATGTTTTGATTTATCAGGGCTATCCTTCATAAAAGGATTATGGTTATAACTTCCCATAAATTACCCCAAATAAGACATTTTCTCAGTTGAAATTACAAGGAATTATCTCCACCTATTAAGATATAGTACTGAATATGACATCACTCCGATCGTTCTCGATCCATCCGTGGCCACAGCATACACAATAAACCGAGAATATAGAGGGTAATCTAAAAAGGTGATGATCATATTCTAATAGTGCGATCCATATAGCCCTGTCGCATCTACCCTTTTTTTCCATTCCTAGGTGCGAGGCTTAAGGTCACATTTTACCTTGCACTGAATCAAATCTTAGTTAGAATGCCATATTGCCATTTCCATCACACAATATTGATTTTCACAAATGTACAACCTCTGAACTCGTACATCTTAGAGAAAGTTGTTAAGTGTAAGAGAGGTTACCTCCTACACCACCAAACAGATGTACGTTTGTAAAGATCAATGTACATGTATTTTAGAAATGGGATGTCAGAATTCGCCCATACAAGTTGTCTAGGAACATGACAAACCGAACGCGCTCTTTTACTACGTCCTGTTTTGGGAATCACCCCCATGATTAGTAGCAAGAAGTCCTTTCATCGAAGATTTTCAAAATTAAGAACCACTTCCACCATATGCATATAATATGGAAATCGAGAGGCTAGTGGTAAGCAGCCTTTCACTGTGAACATCTCCGTCTTCAAAATCCTTGCCTTTATCATGTTTTCACTTTCGAACATACATTGGTTCGAAGTAGTTTTTGGATAAGAATCACCCAAATTCGATCCCGATCTCTTCGAACCAATTATCGATAAAACATCTTTTGGAGATATATCATTTCTTTGCCAGTATATATACGAGATTATTAAACATCTCTTTAACTTTGAAAAACACCAAATCATTTTTCATAAATCATGTTGGAAAACATTATTGAATAAAAAGGATTCATAGAAATTATACTAATTCTACTGTATATCAATTCATGTATTCAACCTTTACCATCCATTGAATAACAGTGAAATCACCTTTTGAATTCACATGGATAGTATGGGTTCCCTCCTCAAAATTTACTAAGTATAAGAAGATTAATTATACACAATCCAAGTTGTATTAAATTTGTTAATTTGAATCTTTTATACTTGCCTTGTTTTCAAAACGTTGACTTTATCTATTCCTCGTCCAAGAAAGAGGCCAGGTGAGGCAGGGCACTGATTGTTGAGCATCTCATTAGTTTAAGTACCTCACATTCGGATCTCACGAATATAAAAATCTAGTCTATTCATCGGCATTTAGAGCCAAGATTAAATCATTTGTTTATAACAGCTTTTCTTTTAACCATTTATTTAAACTCCTTTAAAAGTAATTTTAAAACTTCAAAATCATATTTAAAATACTTAATTATTTATTTGAAAATGTTTCTAAAAGATTCAGAAAAGAATAATTAAGTTAAAAACGTTGTTTGCAAAAGTTACTAGAAAGTATTGCAAAAAAATGCTGCAGATAATTTTTTTAAGGCTTCTTTGATCAGAACAACTTTTCTATCAACTGGAAGTCCATTTTTATAACTCAAATCTCTTTTAAAATATTTTAGTATATTTATAGAAATTATTTAGTTTTTTTAAAGAATTAAAATATCCATTTAAAGAATTTATCGCTTTGGTTTCTGAACTACCTAAGCGTGACTATTTTGAAAATTTGTTTTGCTCATATTTAAAAATCTACTAAATGAAATTTCGGTATCTTTCTTTTGTTTGGAAAATATTGTTATAAGAGTTTGAAAAGTTTTTATTTCAAAGAATTCCGACTCTAATTCCATCATGTAAATGGATTTAAACTATTACAGCGTGAAATCGCGAAATACCGTTACGCGAGGCGTCTACTTTTGACTCCAATTTGAATTAATTTCAAAACCACATCAAATCGAGTTTTAGTGATTATGAACCATTTATAAACCAATTTAAAGAGGTTTATTCATCTCGTAAAACTTTTGTAATTCATTTCGGAAAGTGATTTCCGTTGTGTAATTTCGACGTGTATTAAACATGAATTGTTTATATATCCAAACAACCATATTTTTCACAACCAAAACAAGATGATCAAAACATAACCACCAATCATTCCAAACATATCATATGATCATCCATATCATAATACAAATAGTGTTTTCTCAGCTTAGATTCAATCGGACTAACTTTAAAATCATTACAGCTTTGCTACGATAGAATTGGAGCTCATAGAATCGAGCCTCAGACCTTTGGGAAGGTTCAGCCTATGCTTGCAAGTGGAGGTGGGTTCAATCAAGGATGATGGAGGTGGTGGCCATGGGTTTGCAAGGAGGAGAGGAGTGGATTTCACTTGATTTTGAAGTGGATTGCTAATGTATATATACTTGTATAAATTTTCTTTTTGTTAATTTTTCTTCAATAAATTTCCTAAGTAGAGAAGCCATTATTATAGCTTGACAAATATAAAGAAGAAGATGAAGAATGGTGTTAAAATTATGAAAAAATGGATGGGTATTTATAGAAAAAATTTTGAACAAAATATCTTAAGGTAGAATTACCTTTTTACCCCTCGCCCACACCCCTCCTTTCCCATTAAGGCACACGCCCCTCCTTGTCATCCTCTATGTGCAAGTGATGATGGTGTGTAAGAGTGAGGTGAGTGATGGTTAGCTTGCTTTTTAAGTGTGAGAATATCTTAGATATTTATAACTTTTACTATATGTAAATGGTAAATATGTATATATATTTATGTATGTTATTTGTTATGTAAATGTATGCGTAATTATATGTATGTGCATGTCATATGTGTGTAAAAGTTATATAAACAATGTTGCACAACTTCTCTATGTTAAACCGTTACGAATTCTGATTCCCGGTCATATTTTCACTTATAAATTATTTACATATAAATGAAAACAAAATTTGAAAACTAATTTATCATCATTTCAACTAATTAAAATGATTCCATTTAAATTATAAACCATATAAATCAATATTAAACAATTGTTTACAAAAGTGCTATTATATCGATAAAGCGATATCAATTTTCCTTATAATTTCAAGTCATATATATATCTTTATAAAGGTATTATAAATGATATATTATCACTTCATAACTAATTAAAATGAATTCTTATCATTTAAAAATATTTTTAAATAATTATTAAATCATTAAATTTCAATTTAAATTCATAAGTCAATTATTAAATATGATGCCATTATTGATGATGTCTTAAATACATTTTATTTTCAAAAATAAAATAAATAATTTTATTACATATTATCACTCTTGAGTGTATGTATCCAGCTCCCTACATGATGTCGGAGGGTGTAAGAGCTGTTTATCGATAAAACGATTTTCGGTCATTTTATCGATATTTTCCAAAGTGTATATTTTTGTAAATATTTATTTAAAATAGGACCATGAATATTATTTATTTTTAAAAATACCATTGTTAATTTTAAAATCTTATATTTGAATATTTTTAAATTTAAATATTACTTTCCAAAATGATAAATTCATGGGTCGTTATAGATTTCCCTCCTTAAAAGAATTTCGTCTTCGAAATTATGATATATATATATATATATATATATAGATATATATGTGATGAAATGTATATAGATACGATAAGTGACTACACCACAGGCGATGAGTACACGATGACGATTCAATACATATATATAGGCTACACATCTATCCTAAACTTAGGATAACCTTTTTCATTCTATCCTCAGTTTCCATGTACAATCATTAACATCACCACTCCATTGAACTTTAACTAATCACATAACCTTTCTGCTAAATCAATTATTATCATGTTCCATGATTCGATTAGGCTGTTTGATTATTGTCAAGTTAGGTTCCACTTCCAAATCTTCTTACGTTGCAGTCTTTATAATTTGTTCCGAGTCATGCACATACTTTCGTAAATGGGGTATGCGAAAACATTGTGTACACCTGACAACCTTTCTGGTAATTCTACTCAATAGATTAGCAGGCCAATCTGCTCAAGAATGGGAAAAGGTCCAATATATTGAGGTGCTTACTTCCCAGTCCTTTTAAATCTCACTACTCCCCTCATCAGAAAGATTTTCAAAAACACCAAATCTCCAACTGAAATTCTACATTTCTATGCCTTTGATTGGCATAACTCTTCTGCCTGCTTTGAGCTTCTTTCAGTTTTTTTGGATTATGTCTACCTTTTTTGATGTTTCTCAGATCATAATTATGGAACCAAGTACTAACCTATCTCTGGTTTTGATCTAATATGCCGGTGATTTACATGGACGACCTATAAAGCTTCATAAGGTGCCATATCAATATTGCCCGGTAGATATTATTGTAGGAGAATTCCACAAGATGAAGATGATTTTCCCATGGAACTCCAAAATCTAAGATACAAACTCTCAGAAGATCTTCTAATACTCGGTTTACCCTTTTAGTTTGCCCATTAGTTTGGGGATGGTATGAGGTGCTTAAATCCAGTTTCGTTTCCAAAGCTGTTTATAATGCCTCCTAAAACTGATTAGTAAAAATTGGATCATGATCACTTAATATGCTGCTCGAAACACCATGTAATCAAACAATCTCTCTCATGTATATTTTAGCTAAGCTCGAGGCTATCCTTGTTGGCTTTACGGGAATATAGTGTACGCTCTTGGTCAATCGGTCTACGATAACCCAAATGCCTTCATTTCCCTTTCTTGTTCGAGGTAAGCAGTCGATGAAATCCATCGATATCTGCCCTACTTTCAAGTTGGAGTTTCAAGAGGTTGAAGTAATCCAACAGTCTTTTGCTGATTGCTTTTGACTTGCTAGAAATTTGCATATCTACTAACATGAGTGGAGATGTTTCTCTTCATACCCTTCCACCTCAATCTCCATTTCATATCTCTGTACATCTTCTTAACCCCATGGTCAATATTAAGCTTGGATTAATGTCATTCACTCAACATTGGGAACACAAATTCTCCCATTTAACCGTAATTTCCCTTGGTTATCCATTTTCAAACTTAAATCCCGCCCTTCACTTATATCCTCCATTATCTTCTTTAGATGCATATCCTTTCTTTGCTTGTTGGCAATTCTTTCGAGGAGAGTCAGAGGTACTACCAGATAAGCTATAACTGCATGGCTTCTGCTTTCCGCATCTGCTACTACATTGGCTTTCCTAGGCATATATAAAATATCAAGATCATATGACGCGAGAAATTCTAACCAATGTTGTTGTCTCATATTTAAGTCCTTCTGAGTGAAAAGATACTTCAAAGATTTGTGATTTGTAAAGAGGTCGAACTTTTCACCTATGTAAAGAAAAAATATTATTTATTAAGGTAAATTAAATGTGACATCCTGCCTTTTCGCACGCTTTAAATCGACACCCATGCCAATTCAAACCATGCGGAAGGGCGGATTGTTATGGGGTAAATAAGAAAAACAGAGAAGAGAAAAAAACGAAACAGAATCTCACAGCGGAAGGATAAAATATAATAATAAATAATATACAGTTCATAAAACTGTTTACAAAACATTTGATTCTTCTTTATACAATAAATATCAGAGTTCACATACCAATAAATATCAATGCAGCGGAATTAAATAGTGTAGTGGAATAATATAGTAGATAGTAAGCGGAATTAAATAGTGTAGTGGAATAATATAGTAGATAGTAAGACAACTACAAATCTTCGTCTTCGTCCTTCAGAATAAAGTCTTCGATCCTGAAACGCTCGGACTAACCCGAGCGAATTTGAAAAGACAAAAACACTCGAGTCAGAACTAAAAGATCTTATGTGAGTTAAATTAACAGAAATAATTATGAGTGCAGTAACTCAAGAGACACTCGGCATTTACATCTCCTAAGGATCCGTTAAACTATTTACTATGTAGTATATTGCGGTATTATAATAATGTCTAATTGTAAAATAAACTTACTTTTTCCTTAGCATTAAGGGGTTAACCACATAGCCCTTAACATGTAATAGTCCCAGTAGTCTATCCAGTATCAGTGCATTTCCAGATCGGGAGACTACCCTAAATACTCCATGGGCAACGGGAGAAAACCAAACTCATACAAGGCGCGATAGGGTAGGTGACACGGCACAACTAGGCAATACCAGGGTAGATATACCAATTATGCTTCCGGGCTGATGGTAATGCGTAGCCGCAGCTACCGCCCACCTCGGACAAACCCCCCTAAAATCAAAGTAAAAGTGGCCACCGAATCAATCCAAAGTCGGAGTATAGTATCGAAGAAGAGTATCCGATAAAGGGCGCTAACCCCCTTGGCTAGTCGGTCGCTCCTGTTTTAGCCACCTTATGCCAACTCACGGGAGTGGGGTCCATGTATTTACCTTAAAGAGAAACGCCGCCACCCTCCTACTTCATTCTGGAATCTCCACCGCGTACATGGTTGTTAAACTGGTTTTCGGAGTTGGCAGAGAGTATGACAACTTCTGATCCCGGTCTCTTTAACAACCAAACATTATTATAACACCGCGGTTATTTCAAAATAATTTATACTTTTAAAACCAGAATATAATTATCCATTTCAAACCAATAAATACGATATCATTCCATTTCCAAAACAACTCATTTTGATATTATTATTTTTTATAAAACCCAAATCAATAATATCATTTTTATTTCAAATATATTTCTTTTCCAAAATCATATTGCTTTAAAATTTATAATATCTGGAGACCAAACATCTGAATTATAACTTTCAAAACACAATACTTCGAAATTCATAGTTTTACAACCATAACCTCTAAAACTTGAATGGTTTGGATATTCAACAGTATGTAAAATAGTTGATTTTAAATTACTTTATAAAGTAAATAATTTCCACGCCTTTACCATTTATTCACTTTAAATTAAGTCTAAACCCATAAATCTAGATTCTCTTTCAGTTTCAATAAAACACTTCGATTCCAATATATTTCAAACTTTGAGTATTTAACAATTTCAAACTAAGGTTGGAAATTTTCTACTCAACCATTCCTTATTCTATATTTAGTCTAAAATATTTACATAATAATCCATAATCATTTTAAATAAAACTCAAATTACTAACCACTAAATATCTCCTTCGATTTATTTAGACTAGAAATATTCATTTGATTTATCTTGAATAAAAATCCAGTTATAAATATCATACCTTTAAATTTCCAATCTAAATAAGTTTACATAGCTTAATTCCAAATAAATTTCCGTTTTATCTTCAAACCTTAATTGATTTGAATCATTTAAACCTTATGTATATATACAATATCTTAAACCTGTACTAAATCATATAATATAAATTATCAAACTCCATTATTCAACTTATTCATTTTTATTTAACAGATTTATACATAGCATAAATTCAAAAATTTAACTATATATGTATATATAAAATAATATTTATATAACATCAAATTTTAATATTTATTAAACCGTATCCTATCTAAACCATAGAAATCATTTCAAAAATAATTTTATATATACACCGCGGTGCTTGTATATAATTTTCTATCCTATGGTCAAGTGATACGGATATTTATCATTTCAATTCGCACTTTAAAAATAAAAATGTTGTATATCATTACAAACCGCAATCCCGAATGAAATGAAAATGCATAATAACCTGCAGTTTATAACAATATAAATACAGCATCCATTCGTCCATCGTATCAATCATCAAACATTCATCAATTCATCATCCAATTCAAACAATCACATCAATAAATAATAATTAATCACAGACAGTTAATTTTTCAATAATGAATTAAATAACTATCTGACTGTAGTTTATATGCAATAATAAATAAATTTAAGTAGCAGGTTATAAGCAGAAATAAATTTAACTAAAATTTTAACTGACAGTTTAAATTCATTGAATAAATAAATTAATAATTAACTGGCAGTTTTAAATTCAATAATGAATTAAATAACGCATAACTTAAATGAATGCAATTTAACTGAGAAAATGATGAAATATAAGCCAAACAGCTATAAATAAATTTTAAACACATCATAAATCAATTTAACAAACATAAGAAATTTTAGAAATTGTGAGTGGGTTAAAACACTCATCGTTTTGAATTTAAATTGAATTTAAATTCAAGTTAAACCCAAAAATTGCACAGTCTCCAAATTCATCCAAACCAGCGTCAAAGTGTCCGAAATTCCAATACGAAACTAGCGGAGAAAACCATGCATAAATCGGATATTGTATGAAATAATTATTCACGTTTTAATATTACATGATTTAAATTGAAATAGATAATAAAAAAAACAAAGTACCGTTACTCAAACACGTTAGCACGCAACGTCGCACTTCCCTCCTGATTCTAACCCTAGCACGAACGATATTTATAGCCGCCGAAACCTCCACCTTCCGTCCAATTTTCACTGCTGCCAGAGACGCCTATGCCAAGATCAGGCTTCGCCGTTGGAACCTCCTCCCCGAGTCGCCCCTTCATGGATGGTCGCGCGACGCTCTGTCGTCTCCTGGTAGTGGCCGCCGCCTATGGGGCCGAAACCCTAAAAGCCACCATTGCCGCCGATTTGACTCACTTCGAGGCGAATAAAACTGTTGGATGCCCACAGCTCGACGAGCTTAATAATCCCATACCTTCCGATCGAACCTATGACGAAGATCCACCGTTAAATTCAACGAACACCTATGGACGGCCGAGAAGAAAACCTTGATTTCTGAACAAACCAAAACCCGAATCGAAAAACAAATTGCACCATTGAATTATGCTCATCGAGAGCATTAACATATTTTTTTTGAGATTTTTCTGAGGACTTTGAATTTTTAACTTTTGATTTTGAACTGTAATTGGATCTAGGTTTGCATCCATTGAGAAGAAGAGGAGTTGATGAAATTTACGCGTAGACAAATGAGAATAGGTGGAGGTTAGGGATTAGTAAGGTATTTATAGGTAAAGTTGAAAAATAGATGGATCGGGTTGATAGATATACGTGCTACCGCTAACGTGGCCCAAAAAGTCCGTTCTGACCCCGGAACGAAATTGATTAAATCCATATATCCAAATAGGTGTTTTAAAATATTCTGAACGCGATGGAAAAAGTTCCACGTCCAAATTCTATCGTATGTAGAAGTTATGTTAAAATCAATATTTTCAAATTGATTTCAATTGATTTCAATTAAATTGATTTCAAGGCGTTTCGCGTTCGTTCGATCAAACGACAAGTCCGATCACTATGAAACTTGAAACCCTACAATAATTCACCATTACGGATCCGATGAAACTGGTTTCATCGAAATCCGAGTCCGTGACCAAAATGGCTATTTTTACCCTAATTAAATAAATTAAAATTCATTAACTAAATCACTTTTTCAATTTCACTTCCAAAATTTACAAATCTTATCAGTTTTGATTTCTTAAACGATCTCAATGATTTAAACCAATTTAGATGTCAATTAATTGTTGATTCAATCATAAATTTCAGCGTAAATTCAAATTTCGTTATATTTATCAATTATAAATTAACTTTTCAATAATTCCACTGAATTCACTATTCATTCTTTTTATTCAATCCATTACAGTCAAATGGATGAAATTAACATTGGTTCAAAGCTATTACATAAATATTTTCCAATTTCAACTTAATTTTCAGTTAACGTAGAATATATATTTAATTTCAATTAATTGCAGTAAATTCAAATTATCATATCTTAAATCCAAATAAATAAAAAAAGCTTGATTCCCGTTTAAAAAATTTAATTAATTTAATTGCAATTAACCTTTTTATCATAAATTAAATTCTGATATATTGACAAAACTTATTTCCATTCTTTTTATTCACAAATCATCATATTATGAAGAACATTTACGTTATTCCCCATTTATTACCTTAATTTATTTAACGTAACATTTAATTTATATTTATTGCAATGATTTCCAGTTTATTTGAATGAACTAAGTATATAACTCATAATAATTGTTGTAAAACTCTTAATCCCATATTTATAAGTTTATTATTTCCAATCAAATATTATAGATATTTACAGAGTATTGGTTTTTATTCAATCATTATTTATTATATATATTAATTAAATAAATTCAATATTTAAGTCCGTTTAAATTTATTACCAAGTACCCATTTACCTTTTCTAACAAATTTGAATTCCATTCATTTACCATAACAATCATTTTCCCATTCACACCTTATTGTCAACCCACAATTATTGCAATTCATTATCTTATATTGATTTTGTACAATTACCATTAACTTTGCATTCAATTACTATTCAATGTATATTTATTCATTAATCAATTCGATGTTTACGTTTGTTTCCTTCTATTTGATTTATAACCTAGTATACATTTACATAAATTCCATTTCATTCCATTCATTAATGGTATTGCGTTGAAATTTAATTTATTATCTAATATCAACATTATTACCATTAATGACAATTGGATTACCAATTTTATTCAATACCCTAATTAAATAACATATATTAATTCAATACTTACATTTGTTTTCTCATATTCCATTAAAATCAAATCATAACATTTAAATTATTTTATTGAATTGGAGTTTCATTCAAGTCATTAATTATTAACTTGCATTAACACGTTTCCTAAATTTACAATCTATTACTATAACAATGCGTTCTTACATTAACTAATTCAATGCCTACCCTATTTCTTCATATTCAATTTATATCCAGGTAAAAATCTTTTTTTACCACTTAATTCATTTGAATTTTATTCAAATTACTATAAATAGATTTTAATTACCATTGTTATATTTTCATTTAGCGTTCATTCACATATTAATTTATCACCTTTATATTTCTACTAAATTTACTTACAAAATCTCTACTTCACTAACAAATTTAATTTTCGAAATTTACGGGTCGTTACACTCTTCCCCACTCAAAACTTTTCGTCCCCGAAAAGGAAAAGGAGGGAAAAGAAGAATTAAATAAACAATACGTCTTATTCAAATTATTAACTTTATAAACAATTAAATTTACAAAATTAATTAATTTAGATAAAATATCTCAATTTATAACCATTAAATCTTTTTATATTTAAATTTATAAAGTTTGAAAAACATTTTCAAAATATTTCTAAGTCCAAAATTTTCAAAAAATTTTGGCAGAGTCTCCTTTGTACGGGGAGGCTCGAAAGAAAATATAATATTAAATATAACAATATATCACATATATTTTTCAAAATAATATATCCCAACATGGGAAAAATATATAAATTAACGATATAAAACCGTAATCCGAAAACGTACCTATTAGTCGGGAAATTAACGCTTATTTTATGGAACCAAAAGCAGTAGCAATTGCTTCCATAACATGTATTTCACTTATATAATCCAAGAGAGTTAATAGTTATATAGAATGAAATATTTATCGTTGTTTCAGTCAATGGCAAACAAATCCATACAACATCCATCACTAGCAACAAACAACATACAACCTTCATACAGAATTAATACAATTCAATCATTCATTAAAACAAAACAACAGTTGTTTGGGTTCAAAACTTCAAATTGTACAGAATGAAAAATAAACTACTAAGTGCATCATTTACTCAACAGTCTTTGATGAAACTGCATAGATTATTCATTCATGCAAATAATTTTAAAGTATCCTTACCCAAACAACCATGAATCAAGTTTATTCTTATTAATTCCATTTCATAGCATTTATTGTTTGATTTCCTTTTTATTTATATAATGGTTTATCCTTTTTATTTCCATTCACTGCATTACATACATTTATTACTATTATTATATAAAATCAAAGTAATAGGTAAATTTATTAACTTAAGTTTTTAATCCTCATCATTTTTCTTTTTTCTTTTTCTTATTTTATACAGAAGCAACTTCAATCTATTTACTTAAGTTTGTGATTACTTGATTACAATACCTACTTTTCATTATTTTTAATTAGTATCATCTCAATTGTACTTAAGTCTTTAATTGTCTTCTTACAATAATTACTTCCTATCACAATTTATTATAGAAATATTTCCATCATAACTTAAGTTTATAATTCTATACCACCAATGAAAAATACATCATATACGTGTAATACGTCTTGCCATATAACTTTTCTCCTAATCTCCACAGCATACTTTTCCTGACTTAGCTCTAGAACCTACTGATAACCTGACTCTAGGCTGCTCGTGTGGAAAATTAGGGGCGCCCAGAGTTTAGAAAAGGGAACAATAAACTACAAGTCAGTCATGCGACTGGTGTGAGATCTAAAAATAGTTATTTGTACAAAAAGAAATTCGTTCATGCTTTTGTAAAATGAAATTACCATAAGGTCTCTCGGCACACACTCAAATGCAATCGCACACATAAGGGAGTTTCTCCTTATAGTAGTCAAACATGCTTGATACGTGAAAATCCTTTTGATATTATTATTAGTGCATGGTGTGGAAAAACATTTGCACGTATAATATTAATCTTAGCCAGCATACGTACCATTATAGTATGCCTACTATAGCTACCATGTTAAATGGCAGGTTCTACAACTAAAACCGTAAAGGGCTCGTATTTTTTTGTTTGGATTTCCAACAAACGGTCAAGGCTAAGGAACGTCCTTTATCCGAATAGGTACGCCTCTAGAGGGACGTTCCGAGAACCTAAACGGATCTCTGCCAACACAAGGCCGGTTTACCTCTGTAACTAGGTAACTAATTGTCACGAGTATGTCATCCCCCGGTCGTAACCGACCTTTACCGAGGCACCTTAAATTCCAACAACCACATAAGTAAAATATCTGGGCTCTATACCAGAATACCACTTTTATCCACATAAGTAAAATATCTGGGCTCCATACCAGAATACCACTTTTTATCTAGAAGGAAATGCACATACCCTGATGGTCGCGAACCCCATAACCTTGCTGCATCCTTTCCTGTTTAGACCATTTTTGGGGTGTGAGGTTCGATGAAGTCTCGTCCCACAAAGTTATGCTTTTCACAAAAGCCATGCTTCGATCAACCAATGCTAAGCACTTAGCATGCCACATTGCCAATTGAAAGTCTATAGGATGGATCATGTAGTGTATATGCAAGTATATGTGACTAACTATATGATGTAACTAATTATAATATTAATCTAGTAAATTACAAACTAAGCATGCCAGGATTTCATACTGGTTTGGACCTCCTGTCCTACATCCAGTCCCGAAGCTCCCCTTCGAAATTCGACTATCAAACACCCTTACCTCTCCCGGATGGGTAGGCTTGGTTACAATAGCTTGTTCTTGTCAAATATGTGTTCTATAACACGAATGTTAGCTATTAAGTACAAATGCTTCCGATATATATATATATATATATATATATATATATATATATATCTAGAGAATATTAATTGAAGAATTCTGTATATATGGAAGAGTGGAATACAAATATATGATTGCTAGAGATCGAGAATATATTAGAGTGTAAGAGTAAAGAGCACAAGTAAGTAAGGTTAGATCTTCTCTTTGATTCTTGATGTTATTTATAGGGGTAGAGAGGTTATTCGAGTAGTTGCATCCATTAACAAGTATTTTATGGTTGCTTCTGATGGTGATGAAGAGTTGCAGCAAAGAGGAGCGAAGATGTCTTTTCAAATATTGCAGTTGTTATTTGAATTTTAAAATCCGAGTTCAGTATCAGACATCAGGAATATGTCTCAAACGTCTGCTCTATATATTTTTGTATATAGTAGCCTTTCAGACGTCTGAGTACATTAACCAGACGTCTGATTTTGTATGGTTTGTAATCCAGAGAATTTATTCGAATGTCTGGCTAGTGTACCCAGACATCTGATCTTGTGCATGTTACTTTTTATGCATTTGTGTTATTGCTTTACTGATCCTATCGACTTGTCGTCTCTTCTAATGTTCTTTTGAGCTTCGTTCTTATCTCTCTAGTGATGTTGCTCTAGCAATTACCTGTAAATAGAAATATATATGCATATTTGATTTCCATTGTATAGTTGTTGTCACCGAAATAGTAGATTCGATTTCCTAATAATCTCCTCCTTTTTGATGATGACAACTATATAATGTACTTATATATAATTTATAAATCTCCCCCTGAATATGTGCTTTTTTTACAATTATACTTATATTTCTCCCCTTTGGCATTATCAAAAAGAATTACAAAATTTTAGCGAATCATCAAAGATAACACACAAAAGAAAATTTTCATTAATAATTCGAAATTGATTACATTCATATATTTTAGCTAACGTACAAGATTTGAAATCCCAAAATCCTAAAATCTAGGATTCATTCGGAGAATCTTTTTCTTGATCATCCCCTGTTTCTTTTTTTTGTGAAGTGCTAGGCTTTGTAGAAGATGTCAAAGCTTGTTTGAGAGGTTCGTCCTCGGAAAGTGTGGAATGTTTTGCAGGAGGAGAAGGTGCTGGGGTTGGCTAATCTTCGAAAACCGGTGTTGGACCACGAATCCATTGGAGTACTTCTTTGAGAACTGATAGGACAGTTGAAAGTGATTATTCAACTTTTGCTAGGCGTATAGCTAACGATGTTTCGAAGTTGTCAATACGCTTAGCCAAAAGTTTTTAATTTTGAGATAATATATGTTGATTTCGAAGGGTGAGGTCTCGAACGCTTTCATTTGGATTTGTATCTGTTCGAGTCTCTATAATATCATCCTGGCCTGGATAATCAAATGGTGCAGGAGGAGGTAAAGTTGCTTGTCAATGTTGTTCCTCCTCTTGAGATGGTTCATTGTGTGGTTGGGTGGAGGCTCAACTTGTCTAGTTTGACGATTGTGCGTCCAATCTTTGATGGATATAAACTCTAGGGGAATCTCGGGTAAGTGCATAAGTGAGAAGAACTTGGTGGAAGCATATTTTAGAGAGATTTCTTCAAAAATCGATAGGTAGGAAAGGTTGTTGTGTGCACGAAGAAGTCTCATAATATACATAGGGTAGATAATTGATGGCCGCGATCGAGTCTAAAAATGTTTGAGCTCGTCGAAGATGAATTTGGCTCAATTTACACTTGTTCCACCAAATAGAGCAAATAAGGCTTTATGCTCTAACTCGGTTTTTCCTCATGGCTTCCCATACGTGGAACGATGGTATTTATTATCATTCGAGTAAGGAATCGTGCTTTTGGACGTAGATATTTGGAGGCAAATTTTGGCATGTCATCCTCCCAAATTTAATGGGTTATACTATTCCCTGGCTTGAAGCGCATATCGGGAATGTTGTATAAATCTTCGTCCATGTCAGAACATCCTAGTGTTCTACCATTATGCCAAGGGTAAGTCTAATCGTGTTGCCATGCACGCTAGACCATAGCCAATTATCTTCATCTTTAGCGTTCCATACTGAAGTGCTATCCAAATTTGCATAGAAAAGAAATATTGCCAATTGATCGATTTGGATGTCCTTAGAAGTGAATGAAATCAATGTTTCTAGTCCAGCATTTTCACACATTTCATCCAAATCATACATTGGAAATTTAAATAGATTATAGAATGGACCTGTGTGAAGCGTTTTCTTTTGTATATTCTCAAATCTCTTGATTGAGTGAGGTGCTCTATTCATCAATCTTTCAATTTGATCATCCGAGCAAACTTGAGGATTTGACGATGATGTTGGTTGGTCTTGTTTCCGTTTGGATATCTTGGGATTTTTGGTTCTAGGAGACATTGTGAATTGAGCTAGCGTAAAAAGATGATTTTGAGAGAAAAATCATCGGAGAAATTGCAGATGAAAAAAATTTGAGATGGAAGTCAAAAAATGATGTTATCTGGGTGATTATAAAGTGTCGATTGAATTTCTGTCGTCTGGACGCTAAATCAGACGTCTAGTTTACCCTAAATTCAATACAGTAGATAAGTTCAAACGTCCGGTTTATGGGTTAGATGTTTGGTTTGATCGAATTTGTAAAAATTGATAGTCAGATAGTTTTTCCAAACGTCTGGGGTAAATATCAGACATCTGAAATACGTCAAACTTCCAAGAAGTGTTAGAACCCCTGGGGATCCTGCAAGGAAAGAAGCGCGCATTCGCGCTACCAAAGAGCGCATAGAGTGTTTGGAGACGAGGTAGAAGCGCTGCGGGCGGAGCAGGAAGACCTAATTGTGCGTGTTGTCACCCGCGGTCCCCGGGGAGACTAGAACAGAAGAGTCCGTTGACTCTTTTTAGTTTTCGAAGGTTTAAATCAAATAAGTGTCTGGAGACATTTTTTTTCATGTCTGGTGTTCTTTGTCTTTTTTTAGTGTAGATCTACTCCGGCGTCTACTGGAGATAGACTCCTATCTATGCAAAACTTTGTGGCAGAGACATAATCCAGACGTCTGGATCGAATTTCAAATGTCTGAAATAGTATGTTTCTAATTTTGAGGAGGCAGAGCAGATTTTCAGATGTCTTGAGGGGTATAACAGACGTTTGACATATGCACAACGCTAAAAAATAAAGGCATATCATAGTGTCAAACGTCTGAGGTCCATATCCAGTCGTCTGAAATAGGAAATTTTTTCTAAAAATAGCCTAAAATTTAATGATTTTGCTTATTTCTTGATTCTCGATTATTTTAGAACAAAATATAGTATTATTTGTGTGAAGCACAATAACAAATAAATGTAGATACACATATAATCAAAAATATAATTTATTTAGATGGCGATGGATTATTATGATCTTCTGACTTGTTATCCCTCCATGGTTTAAGTGAAGACCATATATTTCCACGTTCGTGGGTTTTCGAGGAGCCAGAAAATCATCTCGGTGAAGGATACAAAGGGGTACGATAGGAAGAAGAGGGATCTAAGGAACTGCGTGGTTTTGGAAATGGTTCATGGACATCTTTCTTCCGCGACGTACAAAACTTCATTACTACTTGCTCCAAAAAGCTTAGCTGACGTGCTGTTACTTTTAGTTCAAAATATAGTTCTCATTGAAGATCTGTTTGTTATTTTTGATAGTGATGAATTTCATCGCTTTTTTCCTTTGTGTTAGGAGAGACAAATAGAGATCGTTTGGTCTTCTTGTTATCAGGAGTGAATCCCGTGTGATATGATGACCACCTATACGTCGGTTCCTGATTTGGCGTGGGTATAGGAAGTCGTTGTGGTGTATCGGCCGAGCTATCTGTCGTAGGTGTTGAGATGGACATATAGGAATTTTTAGAAGACTTGGCTATATTTTGTTTCTTGAAAAAATATGAATTTGTGTATATATTTTTTGTTGTATAACTGTTTATATAGAAGTTTAAAAGATTATTTATAGAAAGTTTGAAAAAACTAACTAACTTAAAAAAAAAGGTGTAGAATTTAATTATAATTTGTAAATATAGCATCGTTAGTCAGATTTCGGTCTGAAAAGCTACTTTTTGCAAATAGCCGAATTAGAACTCGAGACCTCTTCCATTGAGTCCAAAATGCCGTTTGCGGCCTTTTTGAGTATAAACATCATTACGTTTGGAGTTAGCTAGGATTTCGGCATTTTCATTTAGGGCTTTGGGTTTGGGTTTCAGCCCATTAACCCCAACTTATCAACCTAACTCCACTCCACTCCTCTTCATTCCTTCATAATAATTCCTAACACTTCAAGCTTTAGAAAAATAAGGGAAGAGATTGGAAATGGAAATTCCTAAGCCCTAACTTCATTTGCAAATCCAAGTTTTAGCTCCAAATTCAAAGAGAAGCTAAGGTAAGCATCTTCTCCATCTCAATCCCTCTTCCATTTTCAGAAATTCCTAAATCCTAACTTAGGAAATATTTTCTTTTGAGCATAGATTGAAAGCTTTTAGAGTTGCGATTGAAGAGTGGTTGATCTTCCTTTGTTTTCAAGCTTCTCCTTCCTTGTTTTGAGTAAAAGGTGAGATTTTTATTTCACATCTATGTCTGTATCTATCTTTTTTGTTAGGTATGAATTCCTAACATCTATTCATGTTCATTTTCTTTAGATTGAATTGGTTTTATGAATATTCCAATTTTTGGTGTTTTGAAGTTAAATCTTTAAAAATCTTAGCTTTGATGTTTGATAATGCTTTTGGTGGCGTATCGAAGAGCCTATAGGGCTAGCTTGCCGATTGGCGTAAACCCCTAGCGCCCATTGCTCGACCGATCACAAATTGTTTGGGATTTCGCCCCTTGGAGGCTAGGCTGGAAATACTGGAAAACAGGGTCCAACTGACTGACTCTCTTAGTCCAATCGACTGACCTGGAACCCGAGAGTTTTCTAGGCATTGGGCCAGTCGACTGAACTCAGTGTCCAGTCGGCTAACCTACTTGCTTCATCCCAATTTGCATATTTTGCTTGAGATTCCAATTTTAATTGATTCGTGATTATCCGATTTGTTGTTATCATTTATTATCGACTTTGATGGCTTCTTCTTTGGGATTTTTAAGAATATCCAATTTGATGGATTCCGTATCGATTTCAATGGATTTGATTCACGTCTTCGTATGTGAATTTTTTGATGATTGGTTGTTTCTACAATCATTTTTGTGGTTTGTCACTTTAAAATACAAAAGTTTCTATACTAGTAGTAAATATTAAAACTCTTTCATCAAAATGATTTCAACACTATTTTCAATATAAAGCTCGTTTATAAAACCGTTTTCCAACCTGTTAGTATATACAAACCTTTACCTCATTCATATGAGAAATCTAATTAAATGGCTTAGCAAAACAAGTGGTATGAAACGCTTGTGTTTACTTTGTCGGTTAATTCTTGGACTTGTTCGATCGAACTCTTGTGACAACTTTCGAGTGGAAATCTACAATCTGTTCGTAAATATTTAAGTTAAGCTAGTGGTTATGGGACATGAAGCTAAACTCATATATTTACATGCTTAGTGTAATTTACACTTATTTTCGAGTGGAAGTCTACAATTTGTTCGTAAATAATTAAGTTAAGCCAGTGGTTATGGTACATGAAGCCTAACTCAATTATTTACTGGCTTAGTGTAGTTTACACTTGCGGATCTATGAAGATCCTTTAGTGGAGTTTCGGCTCAATTTTGTGGGGTAGCGACCCATGGTCTTCGGACCGTTTTGTGGACCTTCGGCTCAAAGGTCTTCGGGCCGTTTTGTGGACCTTTGGCTCAAATTTGATAGTTAGCGACCATGGAATAGCGTTCCGTTTGTGATACATGTGTTGGTGAGTTTTTATGCTCCGGTTTTGTGATAGGCCTCCCCCTTTTGTGATTTACGGATTTCTAATTGATGATTTCTAGAATTTGTGTTTCACCAATTTTAGGGATTTACATTGTTAAGTTTTATCAATATTTGTGCATTGGAGAATTTGTACTTCACCAACTTCTACGATTGACATTGATATGTTTGTCAATATTAGTGGTTTGGTGAATAAAATAAAGAATATGACATTCTTTTTAATGCTTTGAGATTTCTTGAGATATTGTATGATTTTTGTTGTTATTTAATGTATGCTTGTCGCAGAATGACATTTTTTTATCATACGTTTTTATGGTATCTCTTATCCTATCTCATTTTTATTTGATATTTATAGCTAGACTGATCCGTTTATTATTTTCTTATTAAATAGTACTCGGGTCAGACCGAGTTATTATAGGTGCTTCTACTTGACTACTTATCAGGGACCGTCGTCTGAATTTTGGCTAACTACTTTAGTTTAGTAGTTTTTGTTTTATACATTCGAGATAGGGACTCCTTGATGTATACTTATTCTTTTGTCTAGAACTTGTATCTATTATTTTATGATATTGTGGATCTTGTTTGACCACTACTCTGATGAACACTTCTATGTGTTATATACATATCTGTTTCCGCCTTTAAGATATGAACATCTGTGACTGATTTATGTTATGTTTATTTCTATATTTATTTCCAAAGACCACATAGCCACTGTGTAGTAGCTTTGAGTTTGTATCGATGTGTCAGATTTCCTCTTGAAATGAAATGCATGTTATACGATCTGACATATCGGTGCTCACACAAAGAAATTACATGGATAGTCGCTCCTCAACGGGCTTATTCTTCGTGCTAGTTGACGACATTACCCCATAGTGTTCTTGGATAGCGTGAGTATAGAGGTGGAGTGTCACAGATTTTTTCATTCTACTACACCAGTATGTTGAGGTGTGCGAGGAAACGAAAAATTAGGACTTCTTCCTTTCTTATTGCAAAAATTAGTAAAAAGATCATTTTCGAATTCTCCTCCGTGATCACTTCGAATATTTTTAATTTTCAAGTCCATTTGTGTTTTAATTCTTTTAGCAAATATTTTAAACATAACAAAAGTATCGTTTTATTTTTTAAAAACAAAATCCATGTATAACTCCAAAAATCGTCAACTATTACGAAAACATATTTGTTGTGATGTATAGATTGTATTTGTGTTGGACCAAATAAATCTAAATGAAATAATTCTAATGGTTGTGTAGTAGAAATATTATTTTTAGATTTAAAAGAGCTTTTTCATAGTTTTCCAATTTGACAATCGTCACATAAATTTTCTACTTTATAATTTATTTTAGGTAAGCCTCTAACTAGATCATATTTTGCCAATTTATTAATATATTTAAAATTGATATGACAAAATTATTTATGCCATAACCATAGATCATCATGTTTGGCGGTTAAAAATAAATTTGAATTTTTATTTATATTCATGTTTAATACATAAATATTTTTGTTTCTAAAACCTTCAAATACAATTTGTTTATTATTATCGACAATATTACATTTATCTTTTCCGAAATTTATTTGAAAGCCTTTATCGCATAACTGACTAATACTTAGTAGGTTGTGTTTTAGATTTTCTACTAATAAAACATTTGTAATAGTAGGAGAGTTAGAAATACCAGAGTTGATGACTTCTCCAATGCCCACAACATATCCTTTTGAATTATCTCCAAAGGTTACTGTTCCACTATCGATGTATGTTATATTTGATAACATTTTTGAATGTCCGATCATATGCTTGGTGCATCCGCTATCTAGTATCCATTTCTCCATTTTTTATTTTGGGTACCTACAAAATAAAAGATGTTTTAATTGGTACCCATATACTTTGTTAGGGTCCTAGATGTTAGAAGAAGGTATCCATACCCAAGATGGTTTGGTATCTTTATAAATATAATTTTTATTATAGACTACATTCTCTAAGAAGTTATTAATATGTTTTTGTCTAATCAAATTGTTATTTGTCTTAGGAATCCAAATTTTCATATTTTTGGTATTCATATTAGACATAGGTAAACTTTTGGTCTTTTTATAACTATAATTCTTAGCATCGTTTCCTTTTTGTTTAGAAATATTTTTAAATCCTATTCCATTTCTATTACCTGATGGTTTTGAAGTCTTGATAAGATTTTCCAAATCTTGTTTTCCTTTATTAAATTTTGACATATTATTTGTAATTTTATCTAATTTTTACTATAATTCTACATTTTCAATTTTAAATATTTCAATATTGCTTTTCTAGTTGAAATTTTCTTTTAACAAATTATCCTTTACTATTTTAGTGTTTTCAAAATCAATAACAATAGCCACACTTTATATCAAATTATTTTTAGTTTTTTCTTAAGATAATTCTAGTTCTTCTTCTAAGATAATTTTTTCATCTTTTAACATTCTTACTTCAAGTTCTAATCTATTTATTTTGACTATATGTTCTTTGTTCAATTTTTTAATTTGTCTAAATTTATCATCTAATTCCATGCTAAGTTCTAATAATTCGTCATAGCTAAGTTCGGGACATACGTCATCAGTTTGTGCCATAAAACACACATTAGCTTGTTCTCCATCACTATCGTTATCACTTTCAGATGATGAAGAATCTGATTCATCCCATGTTACTTTAAAAGCCTTCTTCTTTTTGAGCTTTTTAAATTTGTTTTTCTTTTTATCATTATTGAGCTTGGGGCAATCTTTCTTCATATGTCCAAATTGATCACATTCATAGCATTTGATTGATGTTTGATTCGTTGAGCTTGATTTTCCTCCTTTCTGAAATTTAGTCATTTTTCTAAACTTCTTAAATTTGTTGTAATTTTTGGCAATAAATACAATTTCTTCTTCATCTAAGTCGGAGTCTTCATTTGTTGATGGGAGTGCAATGTTCTTCTTTTCTGAATTTTGTTCTTTTCGGGCGTGAAAATTAGCTTCATAGGACATTAAATTTCCTATCAATTCTTCAACTAAGAGTGCTGAAAGATCATTAGCTTCTTCGATAGCTAATACTTTTCTTTCCCACTCTGGAGTTAAAGAATTGAGTATTCTAGAAACTAAATCAAAATTTGAAAATTTGACTCCAAGTGCCATTAAATCATGTTGGATGGTTTGAAATCTAGAGTACATATTTACTATAGATTCATTTTGTTTCATTTTAAATGATGAGAATTGATTTTCTAAAATTGAAATCTTGGTTTATTTAACTTTGTTTGTACCTTCGTGTATGACTTGTAAAGTGTGCCAAATATCAAATGTAGTGTTACATAGCATGACACGTGAAGATTAATCTTTTTCTAGTGAGCAAAATAAAACAATCATAGCTTTGGCATTATTAGAAGCTGCTTTTTTTTGTGCATCGGTCAGCATGTTCATAGCAGTAGTAGGTGCTTCATATTTATCTTGAGTGGCTGACCAAATTTCTAGACCATTAGCTTCCATAAAAATTCTCATACATGTTGACCAATGTGCATAGTTAGAGCCATTAAAATGTGGCGGTCGTGCTGTGGATTGTCCTTCTTGAAAAATACTTGCCATATTAAAATGATTCAAAAATGTGTTACTGTACTTTGATCAATCCTTACTCTGATACCAATTGAAAGTCTATAGGATGGATCGTGTAGTGTATATACAAGTATATGTGACTAACTATATGATGTAACTAATTATAATTTTAATCTAGTAAATTATAAACTAAGCACACCAGGATTTTATACTGGTACGGACCTCCCGTCCTACGTCCAGTCTCGAAGCTCCTCTTCGAAATTCGACTATCAAACACCCTTACTTCGCCCGGAGGAATAGGCTTGGTTACAATAGTTTGTTCTTGTCAAATATGTGTTCTATAACACGAATGTTGACTATTAAGTACAAATGCTTCCAATATATATATACATATATATATATATATATATATAATATTAATTGAAGAGTTCTATATATATGGAATAGTGGAATACAGATATTTGATTGCTAAAGATCAAGAATATACTAGAGTATAAGAGTAAAGAGCACAAGTAAGTAAGGAGAGATCTTCTCTTTGATTCTTGATGTTATTTATAAGGGTAGGGAGATTCCTTGAGTAGCTACATGATTAACAAGTGTTCTATGGTCGCTTCTGATGGTAATGAGAGTTGCAGCAAAGAGGAGCGAAGATGTATTTTCAAATGTGGCAGTTGTTATTTGAATTTTAAAATCTGAGCTCAGTATCAGATGTCTGAAATATGTCTCAGACGTCTGGCTCTTTATATTTTTGTATATAGTAGCCTTTAATACGTCTGAGTAAATTAACCAGACGTCTAATTCTGTTTGGCTTGTAATCCAGAGAATTTATTCAGACGTCTGGCTAGTGCACCCAGACGTTTGATCTTGTGCATGTTGCTTTTTGTGCATCTGCGTTATTCCTCTACTGATCCTATCGACTTGTCGTCTCTTTGTAATGTTCTTTCATCTTCGTTCTTGTCTCTCTAGCAATGTTACTCTAGCAATTACTTGTAAATAGAAATATATGCATATTCGATTTCCATTGTATAGTTATTGTCATCGAAACTGTAAATTCGATTTCCTAACACCAATTTGGGAATATATCACTAGTAACCTTCAACTACATAACCTCTGAGCTCGTACGTCTTAGAGAAGGGTGTTAAGCTAAGAGAAAAATTTTCCGCCACTAAAAGAAATATATTTGATAGAAACCTACTTTATATCTAAAAGTATAATGTCAGACATACATCTGTACAAGTCCATCCTAGGTCTGAATGGAATCAAAAGCACTTCGTCCAATAAAGGAAAGAAGTCCTTGCAAATCCGAATATCCCTAATCACGTCCGGACTCCCCGTCACATAGGGTAATCTCTATACCGGAGCAACTCGGTGTAGAGACAATCAACAGGCAATCCTTTTGTTTTTGAAAATACCCGGTCTTCAACCACCATCTTCAAATGCAATTCCATTCCGTCGTATCATTATTCGGAATGGGTTTTATGACTTAATGTCCTCCTTCGGCTTATCCGAATAATGAGTGCTTATATAAAACATGTGGATACAAATTTCCATTTTTAATTTTTTAACAAAAGATCCACCTTTAAGATACAATGTGGTTTTTAGATAAACATTTGGAATCCGACCCTCGTTCTCATTGAAATTCAAATGCCGTCTTGAAGGCCAATATTGATGGTCGTTTATTTAATTATCACATAACATCCATAAACAATCATCAAATTTTAATAATTTCCCAAATTATTTATTTCAAAATATCTGCAAACTATTTTTCTACCCTTCAACCCCTTTGAAAAATAGTTTTCTAATCACCTTTCTCTCGTGGGAATAAATTCCCAAATATTGTTTATTTCCACTGAAAATCACCAAGACAAAAATGCTTTAGATTTTAAAATAATTTAAATCAATTTATCTAAAAATATATGTACTTTAAAATGCTTAAAATAAAAACTATTTAAAACATTTTATTTAAAATACCTGTTATGAAATTTAATAATAATTTTTCATGTAAAACTTAAGCCAAAACAAATTGTTAAAATATAAGTTATGAAATTCTTTATAAGTTTTTCAAATAAAAGTTTTAGCAAAATGATCTTTAAAATGAAAGTACTTTATAAATATTGATAATTATCTTTTTAAATCATAATACCAATTGGCCTTTTAAAATAATTATCATTGTAACTAATTTAACAAATATTTATCTTTAAAATTCTAAACAACTTAAATAATAATTTCTCAAATAAAATTCTTTTAAAACAACTTTAAAACTTCCAACTTATACTTAAAATCTACTTTGAAAACGTATTTGGCTTTTCAGGGAAATACACTTTTCTTTCACACCTTTAAAAATAATCCACTATTTATTTTTAAAACAAATAACCCATTCCTTTATAAATTCCTACCGTGAATTTATACTTCCAAATATTCTCTGATATATTATTTCACTTTATAAAACCCAGTTTATAAATTCCGTAGTCTTATTCTCCTTTTAAAACATAGTCTCAAACATTTAATCAGTTTTCAAATCGACTTCTACAAGCTAACTCCATTTTTAAAATAAATTCCTTTTATTTCTCCCAAACCATTTGAAATTCGAATTTTAAATAAATTCTTCAACTTTTAAACAATACTACTTAAGTTCTTAAAAATCCATTTATTAAAAATCTTTTTCCCCCGTACTTGAAATTTATTCAATAGGATTTCAAAAATCAACTTTTATCCTTTCCAGATTCCTTCTATAATTTATCTAATTTTCTAAAATTATTTTACTTCACATTCTCTACTTTAATTTCCTTCGAAAAATCCGATTTTTAAATTCCTGGTATCTTAAAATACCAAAATATATTTGGCCAAACCTATAGCCTTCAATAATTTCAGTTACCAATATAATCAATCACAGATTATCAATAAATCATCTCACGACATATGAAAAAAATTCATATATTTGAGGAATCCTGTTGGATCCCTACAACCTGTTTCCCTGCATCCACATATATTAGCATAATATAAAATACCAATTCCACTTCAAGGTGGAATATTGTGGTATATGGGGTCACCCATAATTATGCGGGACGCATAGGATCTCATCCGCTATATAATGCGGGAAATCAATCACTCCAATATATATACTATGCTTATAACATACCAATCCAACTGATAACAATTATCAATCCAAGCAAACAACCAATAATTTTAAATTTGACTATTTAAATTAAATTGGGTAATCGGATTGAGTGAGAAGTTCTCAGCATTGCTTTTGTTTTGCAACCCATTTCCATTCCAGCTTGTTTTCATGATTTTTGACCTTGTATAAACATTATACACTTTTCTTAATATTTGAATTAGTCAAACAATTAATCTCTATTTATTCGTTTAATCTAGCTAATAATTTGGGTTTACACCAATAATTTATTTTAAACAAAATTTCTTTTAGCAAAATATTTTTAGTGACTAAAGTAATTAAATATGTTTATTAAACAAATTAATCTCCATAAAGCATTGTTTTTAAATTAAACTAGTAACTTAAAATATTTATATATGCATATTTATCCTTCCTTTGAAACTATATATATATATTAAAAATAATTTATTGATTTCCAAAATTCCTATATTATACTTTCAAAATCTTTTTATAAAAAAAATTCCTTGTTTACCTTCAATTAAAATAGGCATGAGTATATACGCGTTTATTTGTTATTGTATAATATTTTTTTAAATATCTTATATATATACCTACTGTCTCACCTATACATATGTATTCACTTAATTAAAACAGAATTATTTCCAATCCGTTTTAATAGTAATTCCTTTCTCTGAAACATATATATATATATATGTATGTATGTATGTATGTATGTATTATGTTTTTTAAAAAAATCGAATACCTTAGCATCGCTCCAGGAAAACAAATGGCAACCAAACCAATATCGCGACTACAATGCCGCTTCAACCACACCTCTGCCCTAGACACCATCGACGAAGAAGCCCACTTCCAAATTTCACCAGGCCTCGCGCGATTGATCAATGAAAACGTACAGTCCTTCATCGCGCCTCGCAAACGAAGCCTTCATCTCCTCCACCCTGTCGCGACTCCATCAAACGCGTGCATGCCATCTACAAGTCACCTCGTTCTTCCTCCCTTTGATGCCGAGCTCGATGGTTGTAATCATGAGATGGTCGCGATTCTCTTTTTTTGTTAAATTCGCTTCGATCGATCTCGATTACAGGGAGAAAGAAAGTAAATCGACTGAGAGAAGAGGGGATAGGTCGCCATTACTTGATTTAAAGAAGGGTGACTAACATGCTGTGTTTATTCATTGGGCTATTAATTTTTCTTTGAAGTTGTTGAGTTGATTTTGAATGAAAGAAGGATTTTCCTTTTTTATCCTTTTGATTTGCATAAATTTTATAAAAATACACGGGTAAGTTAATTAAAGGAAGAAGACGCCTGTTATACAAGTGAACATATGTTTAAAAAATTTCTTTACGTGTCAATGCTTGCTGTAGATTCCAATGCTAAAAAAATATCATTTATTTTCAAATTTAAATCATCTCGATTTTCACAACTCACAATATCGATCTCCAATCGAGATGTGCCGCTAGGCATTTATAATGTTATACCCCTATTTCGAATGCAATGGAAAAGGTTTCGAAGCCTAACTCGATCGTATGGAGAAGATAGCTTTTTGGATGCAGTTATGATATTAAATTTTCGATATAAATCTCAGCGCGTTTACCTTACGTACGATCACATGACAACTCCAAACATTACGAAAAATGAAATCCGATAATAATACACTATTACAGATCCAATGGATCAGGTTTCGTCGAATTTCGAGACTGTACCTCGTAAGGCTATTTTAAATATCAGTTTAAACAATACATTGTTTAAAACTGAACAAAACACTTCAAATTTCAATTTTAAAGCTTTCATTATCATCAGGGCTACAAATATAAATTTTATAAGCCCTTGAAATATTTTTAACCGGCTTAAAAACCAAGATCCACTATTTTAACCAATTTTCAATTATTGAATTCAATAATTTAATTGCCATATAAACAGTGATATTTGAAATTAAAGTTAGAAATTAACTTTCAAATGTATAAAATCAATTATATTTTCTAATTTCAAATATCCAAAAATTCCGGGTCGTCACAATGCTCTTCCAAGTTCCTCCAAAGTCCAAAATGCACATCCACAGCAAATCCTCAAGCACTCAATTTACATCCCTGTTTGGCCATCTCTCTGGAGGTGATAGGTCGTACTCAACCTAAGTTGCATCCCTAGTGCCTCTGTAAGCTTCTCGAAAACTCACTTGTGAAAATAGGATCTCTAACACTAACAACACTAGAAGGAACTCCCTGTAGATGGGCTATCTCGCGAATACACAAGGATGCCAAATATGAAGTTGTACGCTTACTCTTACTGTGATGAAGTGAGCACTCTTGGTAAATCTATCAAAAATCACCCAAATGCTAGTGTTCCTTCCATAGAACAGGGTAAACTCTAAATGAAATCCATAGAAATACTGTCCCACTTCCACTCTGGCACTTCTAAGTGTTGAAGTAATCCATCGGGCTTTTGATGCTATGCTTTTACACTTTGTCATATGAGACACTTAGCTACGAATTCTGCCACATCCTTTTCATACCCCCAATAGAATATCTTCTCCATATCCCGATACATTTGTTCACCACCTGGATAAATAGTCATACGGGAATGGTGCACCTCCTCTAAAACTGTTCTCTACAAGTCACCGATGTATGGAACACAAAGCCTCCCATCTCTTCTAAGCCACCCTCTGCTATTAATGAAATAGCGTTGGAGATGTCTTGCGACCTCTCCTTGGCAAATCCTATCCATAATGTCCATGAATCCAGAATGCTCCCGCTGCCTTGAGCCAATCTAATCCATAAGGATAGGTCTTACCTCTAAGGTTGCCAAAAGTCCGAGAGTAATGTCCATAGAGGGCTTAAAATCAAAAGCAGAAATAAACTCCAGGTTCCTCCACTCTACGAACAAAGGACTAAGGGTTTCCTTCTTCCCACTCAATGCATCCGCAACCACATTACCCTTGCCAAGGTATAAGCTATCTCAAAATCATATGAGGCTAAAAACTCCATCCACCTTTGTTGCCTCAAGTTCAAGTTCTTCTGCGAGAATAGGTACTTTAAAGACTTATTGTAACGATCGCGATTTTTCGACGCTCGAAAACCGACATCAATACGTCTACTGTATCAACTGCCGAGCAATCAAATGCCGGAAAACCGAAATGTTATGGTTAAAGAAGAAGAAAAAGATAGAACATAACAGAAAGAAACAACAGAACAATATCAGAATCTCACAATCGCAGCGGAACAACATATAATAGATAAATGAATAATCTTTAAACAAAGAATTACATCAGTTATTACATCACATCACATTACATTACATCATCAGAGTATACAACAACAAACAACGGAAAAGAAATACTATATACTAGTTGATACGCCATGCCCTCCAGCTTGCCTCCAAATCTCTACAGCAACTTCCGAATTCTAGAATGACCTGATAACCTGACTCTAGACTGCCCGTGTGGAAATTTGTGGGCACCCAGAGTTTAGGAAGGAAAACAATAAACTCCAGGTCAGTCATGGGACTGGTGCGAGAACTTAAAATAGATTATCTTTAAAAACAAACCAAGGAATATTTTTAAAATAGATTCGCAATGCTTTTTGGAAAATGAGACTACCATAAGGCCTCCCGCACACACACACAATGCAAACGCAGAATCAGAGGAGATTTCTCCTTATGATATTCAAAGATGCTTGATACACATTAAAAGAAACATTTGATATTATTACTAGTGCATAGTGTAGGAAAAATCATTTCGAAAGTAAAGATATAAATCTTAGCCAACATACGACCATTATCGTATGCCTACTATAGCTACCATTTAAACAGTGGTGACCACCATAAGTAAATGGCAGGTTCTACAACTAAAACCGTACAAGATGCGTATTGAAGTTTGGATTTCGAACAAATGGTCAGGCCAAGGAACTTCCCATTGCCACATGGGTACGCCTCTGGAAAGACGAGCCCGAGAACATAACCTAACATTACGGATAGATTCTCTGCCAACACAAGGCCGGGTTACCCTTCAAACTGGGTAACTACTGACATGAATATGTCATTCCCCGATCGTAACCGATCTATATCCGAGGATCCTCGATTCCAGTAACCACAAGTAATAAATTTGCAGCAACAACATAGGTCAAGTATTTGGGCTCCATACCATGATACCACCTCTATCCAGAAGGAATGACATACACTAAAGGGGTGCTACCCCCTAATATCTTGCTGCATCCTTCCCGTTTTGACCATTTCCGGGGTGTGAGGTCCGACGAAGTCTCGTCCACAAAGCCACGCTTTATACAAAAGCTGTGCTTTGATCACATATGCTCAACAGCACTTCGTATGTCACATTACCAATTTGGGAATGTATCACTAGTAACCATCAACTACATAACCTCTGAGCTCGTATGTCTCAGAGAAGCGTGTTAAGCTAAGAGAATAAATTCTCCGCCACCAACAGAAATATATTTGATAGAAACCAGCTTTACATCTCAAATTGTAACGTCAGACACACATCCATACAAGTCCGTTCCAGGATCGAACGGAACCGAAGGCACTTCCAAAGAAGCCCTTGCAATCCGGATATTCACTAATCACGACCGGACTTCCCGTCACTAAGGGTGATAAAACCTCTATATCGGAGATCAGCCGATGCAGAGTCATTCGACGGTAATCCTTCCGTTTTCAAAAGTATCCGGTCTTCAACACCGGTCTTCAAATGCAATCCATAATGACGTATCACATATTCGGAATGGGTTATACGACCCAAAGGTCCTTTCCCGGCTAACCCGAATAGTGAGCGCTTATTTTAAAAATAAGTGTAGCATTCAAATTCAAGCAAATCACAACAAATACCTATTTAAAGGTAAACATTGATAGTCGGTTATGTAACTATCAATAGGCATGCATAACATCACCAGATTCCAAATAATTTTCCAAATTATTTATTTTCCAAAATATCTTTACAAGATATATAATTTCCACACTTCAACCATTTGAAAACAAATTTTCAAATCACTTTTCAACTTTACCACTTTTGAAAACAAATTTCAAATCGTTTCCCTACACGGGATATATTCACAAATCTTTATTCATTTTCATTCAAAATGGTTCATTTAAACCAATTAAATAAATCCTTACCGATTTACTTTATATTTACGTTTCAAATCCGTAAATTTATTTCCACACTTCAACCATAAATCAACGTTTATTTTTAAACAAATTTCCCTTTCTTTTATAAATTCCATAGTGAATTTACAATTCCAAAATATCTATGAATATACGATTTCCAAATCGATTTCTAATATTCATTTTCAATTTATCTTTAAAAGATGTAATCTCAAACATTTCACTTCACATTGGAAAAAATTTCCATACTTATTTAACAATAAGTAATTCACAAATCCATTTATTTTCAACACTTGGAAAATATTCAATATACTTAAATCAAAATTTAGTATATATTTCATTCTTTAAAGAAAACATTCTCTTAAACACATTTATTTGAGTCAAAACGAATGTTGCGTAAAGCATCGTTACGACGACCCAAAATCACTAGTATAGGGATTCGAAATTAAGGTAGATATATAAATCCCAATACTATATAAAACATTTCCTTTCGGAAATCATTTACTATAACAACAATGTTATAGTCCATCTTTTCCTTATTTCTCGAAAACGTCTATTTCAACAATGAATGTTGAAATCTATGGTTTCGACACTTAATACATTTTAAAACAACTTCAAATCGTTTTAATTCAATTTAAAAGATCACTCCTTAAACATTCCTTTAATATATTATTCACTGTTCAAAATCGTGAATGTAACAAACCCCATATTTATCGAGTTTATATTTAAATATTTTATTTAAATATTATATCGTTTATCGGATTTTGGTCCGAAAAACTACTTTTTGCAAACGGTCAAATTAGGACTCGAGACCACTTCCATTGAGTTCAAAATGCTGTTTAAAACTTTTTTAAGTACAAACATCGATAGGTTTGGAGTTGGTGAAATTTCACTAACTTTTCCCGCTTTGGACTTTGGGTTAGTTTAGCCTATTAAGCCCAAGTTCCAACCCCCTTCTCCTCACTCTTCATAAATTCCTAACTAACTTAAAATTTGCATTATTGGTGAAGAGAATGGGAAATTAAAACTCCAAGCTCAAATTTAATTGCTAATCCAACATTCAACTCCAAATTCAAGTAGAAGATATTGGATTCAAGCTTTGGATTGCTTCTCCATTGGCTTCAAGCTTCATCTTCATCCATTTTAGTGAAAAGGTGAGATTTTTATCTCACACTCTTGCTTATAACTATCTTGGACTGTTGGGAATGGTTCCCTATCACTTTAACATGCATTTGCATTTGGTTTGGATTAGATTGGCGAAAAACTCCACTTTTTAGTATTTTTGGTGAATTTCCAGCCTTAGGTCGTTCTGGACCCTTAGGTCGCCCGGGTTTGTGGCTTGCGTGCGTGGAAAAGTCGCCTGGACGTTAGGTCGTAGGTCGCTCGCAAGTTAAGCCTTAAGCCAAAGGTCGTTCGCGAGTTAAGCCTTAGGTCGTTTGGCTTTTATAACGTTAGGTCGCTCACGTGTTAAAACTTTAGGTCGCGCTGGCCTTAAGTCGTAGGTCGTCTCCGACCTAATATTGCCTCTGCTATTTCACTAGGTCGCGCGGGCCTTAGGTCGTAGGTCGTAGGTCGTGAGTCTCCTAGGTCGTAGGTCGCTCGGTCATACTTCTATCCCTAAGTCGCGTAACTCCATCACCTTTAGGTCGTTAGGCCTTTATGTCGTTAGGTCGTTACACCTATAACCCATTAAGTCGCGAATACCTATAGGTCGTGAACACCATTAGGTCGCAAACCTCTTTATGTAACGACCCTGGATCTCGGCCCCGGTTATTTTAATAAATGTTTAATCTAATTAAATAAAATGTGAACTGTTCATTTTAAAATGAATATGATTTTGGTAATAACTGCCATTTGTTTATATGCATTGCTATTTTAAAAGGAGATTTGAGTTGAAAATTTGAAATAAAATATCTCAATAATATTTATAATAGAATTTATCTTATGTAATTAAAATAGAATGCTTTCTCTTATTTTCAATTGATAAAAATATTTGGATGATAATGTTTAAATTAAAATCTAATTCTACAAATTAAAATATAAATATTAAATATAAGCCAAAAACATGAATATAACCTAATAATTGATAGTTAAAATACAAATAGAAATAAATTTAAATAGATGTAAATAAATCATATTGAACATAATTTACTATTGATAGTCAAAGTATAAAATGAAAACAAAACCATAGAAAAGTAAACCTGGCAAATATGTTTATAAATTATTAAGCTAGAATAAATCCAGATAAAAACAAACATCTTTACACAAAAACTAAACTTATAAAACGACACAATGTATATAAACTATTCAAGAAGAAAATAACATAATAACAAAACAAATATTTAAATACAAATATTATTGTTCAAAGCTTCATACTCAAGCCATGTTCACTGCTATAAGTACAAACCTACATACAAGATTCATCTACAGCAAGTCATAATTATGCTTTGTAAGCCTATTAAGTAACAAAAGCATGTACTTGTGTCTTCTCGGCCAGCTTTGGTTGTAAATTCAATATATTTATATAAAAAAAATGTAAACCAGTAATAAAACTTAGGTGTTGGAAAATTTATATGTATAAGGAAACACAAGTTTTCACTTCAACATAATAAAACAAGATCTGTGTTTTGTACAAATTGCAAGTATCAGCAAAACATTAATTACTTGTTATCTTAAATAAGAGCAAAGACATTAATTAGCACAACTTGTTGTTCAAATAAGTACTACAGCCGAAATATCTAAATTATTTCATACTGCAGTGTACACTATTTAGCCAATTAAAGAAAAATGTCAAACAAATAGAAACTGCCTGGATACAAACTGTTGTTAAGTAACTTCTTTATAAATCCATTAGTTCGTTTATAAACACTGAACTAAACATAAAAGCAAACCTAAAGAACAATTATTGCTTTGTAAACTTAAATTAATTTAAAACAAACAAAAGGAAGGCTGTAAGGAAAATTCTTCTACGGTTTCATCTGCAATTTCATCAACACTTACTTTCTGTTCAACAGTTATTAGGTGAGTAAACTTATTATTTTTCAATTTAAAAGTTGTATATTTAACTTACAAGGATATGTGCTTTGATGCCTGCTTTAATCATGCTGTCTTGAATACTTCCTGTTGTTTTGTAATATGTGAAGTGGTTCTTCAGAGATTTGAGTATCTGAACAAGCAAAGCAAAGAAATTTCTAAACACTTATTCATATAATTGTTGGAACTTTGGTGTTGTTGCCGATTTAAAGTTGGTTATCTTAAAATATAGGCCTGAAACTTGTTTTAAAGTATAACAGTAAGATATAAACAATGTTTATTGCAAAATTACAGGTAAAAAGAAAACAAGGATCAAAATTCAAATATCATAAATTGTTGGTGTGATTTCATTTCTTGAATATACATATCAAGGTAGGAATTTTAAACCCAAAATGAAAATTTTTAGTCATGGATTTAAGGAGTAATTCATTAAAGAATCAGAAACACCTTTTCATCAATTCCTGTCGAATTAATCAATAATTAATGCTGAAATTTGTTGTGAAGTTAGGTTATTGATTCAGGAATATGGGAAAAATGGTGAAAGATATTTCGAATGCTTGGATTTTGCGTTTGAATCTAAAGTAGGGTTTAGTGCTTATCTTTTTCAAGGCTCTGTAAAAAATTGTTTTCGACATCATTAGGCAACCGAGTGGATCGCGATTTCAGGTGGTGTTAGGGGGAATTGGGGTCGAAGTTTTAGTGAAATTTCATCACCTCCGGTGATGGATGGTGGCCGCACGAAGGGATTATCGGTGGTGTTTGTGGCTCGTCTTCGAGCTACAGGTCTTTTTTTTGTTTTCATCTTGTAATTGAAATCTGGGTTTCGATTTCGATGCAAGGGATGATTTGGGGTTTGGGTAAGTTGTCGTGGGTCACCGGAGGCGTAGTGGACCACCGTGCACGTGCATGGTGGTGGAGAGGTGTCTGTTGAGTGGCTGTGAGTCGTCGCGTGCTCGTACTCGTGATTTTTGGTGGTTGCTTCGAACGTGACTTCGGGTCGTTTTCAAGTGTAGCTTCTGCAGTTCGTAAATAACCGTTACTCTAAAAAAATAATATAGGAAGAAGGTAAGAAACAGGGAAGGGAGAAGAAGGGGAATGGGAGAGAGAGAGAGACGCGGAAAGCACGGGGATAACTCGAGAGTTTCTCGAGTAAATGAAGGTGCGGTCTCGGGTACCCTGCTTATGGTCGAGCATAGATTTGGTTTAAGTATTTTTGTTATAATTGAACTAACTTAATAATTAGTTAGTTAGGCTAGTCTTTGTTTTAAAGGTTTAATAGGGTAAGTATATAAAGATAGGTGATTAAACAAGTAATTAGAATGTTAATAAATTTATACTTGAAATTTAAATTGATTTTGTAATTAGAAATAAATCATATGTTAAAACAATTTTAAATCGTAGCTAATTACTTAGAAGTTAATTCATAATTAATTTAAGCGGTTAATTGAAGATTATATAGTTAATAAAATTGATGATAGATGGTTAGTTTAAATAATTTGTGATATCTGAGTAACTAATTAATCTATAATAAGTAAGTTATGAATTAATGATTAATAATTAATAAGTAGGAATCAACTAATTAACTGAGTAATTAAGTAATAATAAATGAATAAATAGTTGGGTAATCAAATAATTTAATTATGAATCGCTAGTTAATAAATTAAGTAGCTTGATTAAGAATTAATTGTTGATTGATTAAGTAATTAGCAGTTAATAAAAGGGTGATTAAGTTTTATTAATAAATAATTAAAGTTATTAATTAATGATCAGGTAATAGTTAATTATGTAATTAAAGTTAAATCACTTGATTAAGGAAGTAACTGATTAATAATGTGAAATAAAGTAATTATGTATTAAGACTAAATAATTAATTAAGAAATCATTAATTAAACAATTTGAAATGAATCAAGTAATTGATTTTTAATTAATGATTAATTAAACAGAGTTAAGTGGTTAACTCTCAGGTAGTTGATTCTAAATTGAATTAATTATAAATAAGACTTAAAGGTGATTGCTTATGGACTGTTGTGATTGAATATCTGATTGTGATATCTATTGATGATGTTCTGTGATGCTCTGTGACATGTTATGTTATATCTATGATGCTTGTATATGTTTTATCTGTGATAAATGCTATGTTAATTCAATTGTTGAATTTAAATTATTTAAACTGTTTAAGTTAATTAGACAACTTGGCCCTTAAAATGGCGTTTGGATTCGATGAGACCGGGATCGGAAGAATCAAATTTGATTCTCCGAAAACCACATCGATCCAATTTAAACGTTAGGTCGTGAATCCTGAAATGAAGACCGAGATGGCTTATTCAGAATGCAAGGGTTATCGTCGTTAACTCTGAGGGTGATTCCAAAACGAGTGTAACGAGATGATGCCTTCAGTTTCGTTCGAACCCAGAACGAACTTGTATGGATTGAATGCTTTCAGCACATCGTCAGGCGGACGATGAGCATTCTAAGTGATATGTTCTTTAAAGGTAATCGCAGCCTCAAACTTCATCAACCGGGAATGGCTAAAACAGGGGATGTGCAACAAGGTTAGGTGGGTCATGCCCAAGCAGGACAAGATATTTCCCATGTCTAGATGTCCCTTTTTATTTCGGCTGTGTGGGCGGTTGCTAGCTACAACCGCAGGGTTTATCTTGTTCGGGACTGTTCAGTAAGGAATGGTTCCGGCCTTGTGTTGCAAAGGGTCGGGAGTGATCCTCGGTACGGTGATCTAGGCCCCGTACTATAACGGGCGGTACCCCAGTAGCCCTGCCATTGTTGGAAATCCGTTTTCCCTACGAGACCCTACGGTTTTGATTTGTATTACCCACTTTTGTGGCTAGTAGCTGGAATTTAATCATGTAACAATTTCGACTATTTTCTATTTACTTGAAAACCCTAGACACTATTATAATATCACTGGATTTCCTATGAAATGTTTTGGTTAGCGTAAGGTAAAAACTTACCCGTATTTATTTGTGGGGAGTCTTACATGATACCTTTATTTTCAAATGGTTTTTTTTAAAGTTAAACGACTTTAAACCGTTTACTCATACCAGACCCATGTCTGACCCGGAGTTTATATTTTGTTTTTCATAAACTCTTGGGTACTCAAATTTTTATGAGTAGCCAAGTGATAGGTTTTGGACTTTGATTTCTGGAGGAGCTTGGAGCAGGAGTTCCCAGACGTATATAGCTATTTATGTAGTTCCGCCGTGTTAGTTGATGTGTACTGTACCTCTTATGTATATAGTGATAGATGTATATATGATTGTCATGTGTATTGATACTGTATAACTCTGATATATGTAAAAACTATGTAATAGTTATATGATATATTATATTTTGTTCCATTCCACTGTGAGATTCTGATGTTGTTGTTCTTTCTCTCTCTTCTTTTCTATTTTCTATCGCTTTCTTTCTTAATGATGATACGTCTTTCTGGTAGTAGAAGGGCGGGTCGTCACAGTTGGTATCAGAGCGTAGGTTGGTGATAACCTTGGCTCTGGAAGAAATTACTCATAAAATAGAGTCAGCAGTACTCTAAAAATGAGTTTGAGTGTATTAATGGATATGAGCGCGTATTTGTTAGTGAATATAAAGTGGTTTTATATTGCTTTGATTGATTTATTGAGTGGTATATGAACATTCGTCGGCACAGCCTCAAAAACTATATCGAAGGGGTTTCTAAACATTTAAATAGAACAATTCGACACAATATTGATTTTCAAAGTGGGTGAATGAAATAATTTCATCCAAAATTATATTTTGATATAAAAGAAATATTTTCTGAAATTATTATATATATATATATATATATATTTGGATGTTTGGTTGTTAATACTATAATTGAATAAAAATATTAAATTTTGAGTGGTTTATAACCAAATAAAATTATCAACTATGGCTTAAACAAAAAGGAATATAACTAAAACTTGATTAAACTAGAATTTAAGTCCCGGAACTTTGAAGGTGTTTAAATGAATTTAAACAAAAGGAATTTGGGAAATTTAAAAATCTTGGGAATATTTGAAATGTTTTTCCAAAGATTTAAAGGCAATATTGGAATATTGTTTTGGGAAAAATATTGTTGAATGGAAATTGTTTTGGGAGGAATTTGTGGAAATAAGAAAGCACTGAACTCACTTCAGTCGCTGGAAAATAATCCTGATGATGATGGCCACATCATCAGTATTCATTTTCGAGTTTCTAAAGTGATGGATTGCTACCAGGATATTGGTCATGATAAATTGTTTGGGCTTGTTGGGTATACAAGTTGTTTTAGAAATTTTCAAAAGGAGAAAATTTGTTTTGGTGAAAACAAGTGCTTGGAATTTGGAAATTTGATTTGATATACCAAGTGGGTAAGTGTAGTTATCCTTTCAAAATGATTTTGGAAATGAAAACCGGGCAATTGAATTCTAAGAAATTCTATTTAGATAATGTGGGAGGTTTAAATGAATTAACTGTTGAACTTATAAAGTAAAGTTGATATTAATAAGAAGAGATCGGGAATTTTAATCCCGGAACTAAAATTTAACTTAAGTAAATGAAAATAAGGAAATATATTAGAGTTAACCTGAGATAAGTTAAATGGAATTGAAGTTCAAAACGAACTTAATTTGATATAAAATTTGAAGGTAAAATGATTGAAATTGTGAGGTGGAAATTTATACTTTAAGGTAGTTAGTGTTATATATATACAATCTGAATTGTGGTTATAAGATGAAATGACTCAAATGGGCAATATAAGCTTTGAAATAAATAAATAGGTTTTGAGCTCATATATTGAGGAATAAATTTAAAGGAATAGTAAGTAGCTAAATTTAACTGAAGTTGAGTTAAAGTAAAATTGAATTTAAATAAATTCAATTGAGTTACAGGTAATATTAAATGGAATAATTTTTTTAAGTAAGTAAGTGATGAATTGAGTTAAATTTGGAGTAAGCTAATCTAATTCAAGCATAAATTGAATAACCTTATTATGAATAAATTCAATAATCAATTGTTAATATAAATTAAAATTTAAGAATGGATAAGAATAAACTATGAATAGATTAGTAAAAAGTTGGGATTTGATAAAAGGAAATTCAAATCAAAAATTTAAGGGAAGTGGTGGAATGGAATAAACCTAAGTTGTTAGGTGAACAGTTTGAAGAAAATAAATAACTTAAGTAAAGTGTGAGATGATTATTTAAAACATTGGTTGTCAAGTTTAAATAAAATGGTTTGGAAATCAAACTTTAGAAATTAAAGAAAATGCAATGAAAAGATTGTGAATAAATTAAATATGGTGGAGTTAAGAGTCAATTGAGTTGGAATCAATTTACGATTTGTTACAAAGCTTAAGTGGTTGTTTATTCACAATAATATTTTTGAATTACATAAGAAATGGGATGTTTGAAGTAAATGAGATTGAATAAATTTTTATGAATTATTGGAAGCAATAGGATGATCTTGAATATGAATTTGTTTTGCTCAAATGGATTATATATAAGCAAGTAAGTTATAAATCATTTTAGCTAAAGAGTATGAATTGAGAATTGATTGGATGTAATTGTAATAAGTGTTGGAACTATACATATGTGCTTATGGAAAATATGTAATGCTAAACAAATGGAGAATCTGTCAAAACTTTTCAAAATTTGAAAACTATATAAAAAAAATTAGCAACAAAACAATTTCAAATTGAAAATTTAAGGTAAATTAGTGGATGGAACCAATTTAAAAATAATCAATAAAAATTCAATATTCAGAGTTAAAGATAAAATTGAATTCACATGGAATTGGAAGTTCAGATTTGAAATAAGAGGATATAAAGGCTATAGTGGTAGAGTAATAATATAAGTGAATATATAATGCTTATATTAAACTTAAGACATGAGTGGTGAAATTCTTAAGTAAAGTTGTTATTGAGAAAATTATTCCAAGTGAATAGAAATCAGAATAATGTGAATAAAAGGAAATTGATATGGTTGATAATCAATGGATATAAATACATAGAATGAACGTATATTATTTTATTCGCATAACAATTTGATCCAGATTCGATCACAGAATTTCGAGATAGTTATATCGATCCGAGTTAGGATTTTTCACTCAATTTTCGACGACGAACCATGAATTTGGATTTTGAATGATTCTGGGGAATTCTCTATCATAGTTGTGACTATGCAAGGAGAATGACAGTTCTGATCAAGAAACCAGTTCTGAGTCTGTACTAGGAAGTCGGGTGGACAATACTAGTTCGGAAGTGAAATTGTGTGATCAAGCGAGCGATCGGATTTGATATTGCGTACGAATGATATATGTGCATCGTACAGGCCTGATTAAAATAGATATTGTAATTCTGTAAAGAAGTCAATAAAATTTGGACAGAGTTAATACTGTAGATTTCAGTATTGAATTGCCAAAGTGGATATCTGGAAATTATTGTGTATTCCATATATCTCAGGAAATCTGTTCATGATTCATCATTAGTTGTTAAACTAGTAATTCAGGAATTTGGAAGTTGAATCAAACTTGACTATGGTCAGGAATCCGACTCGGATTGTTGATCATCCAGAGACAACTCTCGATAATTTAGGGAACTTATCTGAACTTGTGTTCAGATAGCTAGTGTTGTTAGTTTGGTTGTTTGATAATGTATGAATGATATCTATGTTGAATGATTGGCATAACAGCTTTTAAAATTATCTTTATTTTAAATTTCGGGGACGAAATTCTTTTAAGGGGGAGAAATGTAACGACCCTGGATCTCGGCCTCGGTTATTTTAATAAATGTTTAATCTAATTAAATAAAATGTGAACTGTTCATTTTAAAATGAATATGATTTTGGTAATAACTGCCATTTGTTTATATGCATTGGTATTTTAAAAGGAGATTTGAGTTGAAAATTTGAAATAAAATATCTCAATAATATTTATAATAGAATTTATCTTATGTAATTAAAATAGAATGCTTTCTCTTATTTTCAATTGATAAAAATATTTGGATGATAATGTTTAAATTAAAATCTAATTCTACAAATTTAAAATATAAATATTAAATATAATCCAAATACATGAATATAACCTAATAATTGATAGTTAAAATACAAATAGAAATAAATTCAAATATATGTAAATAAATCATATTGAACATAATTTACTATTGATAGTCAAAGTATAAAATGAAAACAAAACCATAGAAAAGTAAACCTAACAAATATGTTTATAAATTATTAAGCTAGAATAAATCCAGATAAAAACAAACATCTTTACACAAAAACTAAACTTATAAAACAACACAATGTATATAAACTATTCAAGAAGAAAATAACATAATAACAAAACTAATATTTAAATACAAATATCTTTGTTCAAAGCTTCATACTCAAGCCATGTTGACAGCCATAAGTACAAACATGCATACAAGATTCATCTACAGCAAGTCATAATTATGCTTTATAAGCCTATTAAGTAACAAAAGCATGTACTTGTGTCTTCTCGGCCAGCTTTGGTTGTAAATTCAATATATTTATATTTAAAAAAATGTAAACCAGTAATAAAACTTAGGTGCTGGAAAATTTATATGTATAAGGAAACACAAGTTTTCACTTCAACATAATAAAACAAGATCTGTGTTTTGTACAAATTGCAAGTATCATCAAAACATTAATTACTTGTTATCTTAAATAAGAGCAAAGGCATTAATTAGCACAACTTGTTGTTCAAATAAGTACTACAGCCGAAATATCTAAATCATACTGCCTGGATACAACCTGTTGTTAAGTAACTTATTTATAAATCCATTAGTTCGTTTATAAACACTGAACTAAACATAAAAGCAAACCTGAAGAACAATTATTGCTTTGTAAACTTAAACTAATTTAAAACAAACAAAAGGAAGGCTGTCAGGAAAATTCTTCTGCAGTTTCATCTGCAATTTCATCAACACTTACTTTCTGTTCAACAGTTATTAGGTGAGTAAACTTATTATTTTTCAATTTAAAAATTGTATATTTAACTTACAAGGATATGTGCTTTGGTGCCTGCTTTAATCATGTTGTCTTGAATACTTCATGTTGTTCTGTAATATGTGAAGTGGTTCTTCAGAGATTTGAGTATCTGAACAAGCAAAGCAAAGAAATTTCTAAACACTTATTCATATAATTGTTGGAACTTTGGTGTTGTTGCTGATTTAAAGTTGGTTATCTTAAAATATAGGCCTGAAACTTGTTTTAAAGTATAACAGTAAGATATAAACAATGTTTATTGCAAAATTACAGGTAAAATGAAAACAAGGATCAAAATTCGAATATCATAAATTGTTGGTTTGATTTCATTTCTTGAATATACATATCAAGGTAGGAATTTTAAACCCAAAATGAAAATTTTTAGTCATGGATTTAAGGAGTAATTCATTAAAGAACCGGAAACACTTTTTCATCAATTCCTGTCGAATTAATCAATAATTAATGCTGAAATTTGTTGTGAAGTTAGGTTATTGATTCAGGAATATGGGAAAAATGGTGAAAGATTTTTCGAATGCTTGGATTTTGGGTTTGAATCTAATGTAGGGTTTAGTGCTTATCTTTTTCAAGGCTCTGTAAAAAATTGTTTTCGACATCGTTAGGCAACCGAGTGGATCGCGATTTCAGGTGGTGTTAGGGGGAATTGGGGTCGAAGTTTTGGTGAAATTTCATCACCTCCGGTGATGGATGGTGGCTGCACGAAGGGATTTTCGGTGGTGTTTGTGGCTCGTGTTCGAGCTACCGGTCTTTTTTTGTTTTCATCTTGTAATTGAAATATGGGTTTTGATTTCGATGCAAGGGATGATTTGGGGTTTGGGGAAGTTGTCGTGGGTTACCGGAGGCGTAGTGGACCACCGTGCACGTGCACGGTGGTGGAGAGATGTCTGTTAAGTGGCTGTGAGTCGTCGCATGCTCGTACTCATGATTTTTGGTGGTTGTTTCGAACGTGACTTCGGGTCGTTTTCAAGTGTAGCTTCTGCAGTGGTAAATAACCGTTACTCTAAAATATATATATATATATATATATATAGGAAGAAGGTAAGAAACAGGGAAGGGAGAAGAAGGGGAATGGGAGAGAGAGAGAGACGCGGAAAGCACGGGGATAACTCGAGAGTTTCTCGAGTAAATGAAGGTGCGGTCTCGGGTACCCTGCTTATGGTCGAGCATAGATTTGGTTTAAGTATTTTTGTTATAATTGAACTAACTTAATAATTAGTTAGTTAGGCTAGTCTTTGTTTTAAAGGTTTAATAGGGTAAGTATATAAAGATAGGTGATTAAACAAGTAATTAGAATGTTAATAAATTTATACTTGAAATTTAAATTGATTTTGTAATTAGAAATAAATCATATGTTAAAACAATTTTAAATCGTAGCTAATTACTTAGAAGTTAATTCATAATTAATTTAAGTGGTTAATTGAAGATTATATAGTTAATAAAATTGATGATAGATGGTTAGTTTAAATAATTTGTGATATCTGAGTAACTAATTAATCTATAATAAGTAAGTTATGAATTAATGATTAATAATTAATAAGTAGGAATCAACTAATTAACTGAGTAATTAAGTAATAATAAATGAATAAATAGTTGGGTAATCAAATAATTTAATTATGAATCGCTAGTTAATAAATTAAGTAGCTTGATTAAGAATTAATTGTTGATTGATTAAGTAATAGCGGTTAATAAAAGGGTAATTAAGTTTTATTAATAAATAATTAAAGTTATTAATTAATGATCAGGTAATAGTTAATTATGTAATTAAAGTTAAATCACTTGATTAAGGAAGTAACTGATTAATAACGTGAAATAAAGTAATTATGTATTAAGACTAAATAATTAATTAAGAAATCATTAATTAAACAATTTGAAATGAATTAAGTAATTGATTTTTAATTAATGATTAATTAAACAGAGTTAAGTGGTTAACTCTCAGGTAATTGATTCTAAATTGAATTAATTATAAATAAGACTTAAAGGTGATTGCTTATGGACTATTGTGATTGAATATCTGATTGTGATATCTATTGATGATGTTCTGTGATGCTCTGTGACATGTTATGTTATATATATGATGCTTGTATATGTTTTATCTGTGATAAATGCTATGTTAATTCAATTGTTGAATTTAAATTATTAACTGTTTAAGTTAATTAGACAACTTGGCCCTTAAAATGGCGTTTGGATTCGATGAGACCGGGATCGGAAGAATCAAATTTGATTCTCCGAAAACCACATCGATCCAATTTAAACATTAGGTCGTGAATCCTGAAATGAAGACCGAGATGGTGTATTCAGAATGCAAGGGTTATCGTCGTTAACTCTGAGAGTGATTCCAAAACGAGTGTAACGAGATGATGCCTTCGGTTTCATTCGAACCCGGAACGAACTTGTATGGATTGAACGCTTTCAGCACATCGTCAAGCGGACGATGAGCATTCTAAGTGATATGTTCTTTAAAGGTAATCGCAGCCTCAAACCTCATCAACCGGGAATGGCTAAAACAGGGGATGTGCAGCATGGTTAGGTGGGTCATGCCCAAGCAGGACAAGATATTTCCCCTGTCTAGATGTCCCTTTTTATTTCGGCTGTGTGGGCGGTTGCTAGCTACAACCGTGGGGTTTATCTTGTTCGGGACTGTTCAGTAAGGAATGGTTCCGGCCTTGTGTTGCAGAGGGTCGGGAGTGATCCTCGGTACGGTGATCTAGGCCCCGTACTGTGATGGGAGGTACCCCAGTAGCCCTGCCATTGTTGGAAATCCGTTTTCCCTACGAGACCCTACGGTTTTGATTTGTATTACCCACTTTTGTGGCTAGTAGCTGGAATTTAATCATGCAACAATTTCGGCTATTTTCTATTTACTTGAAAACCCTAGACACTATTACATATCACTGGATTTCCTATGAAATGTTTTGGTTAGCGTAAGGTAAAAACTTACCCGTATTTATTTGTGGGGAGTCTTACGTGATACCTTTATTTTCAAATGGTTTTTTTAAAAGTTAAACAACTTTAAACCGTTTACTCATACCAGACCCATGTCTGACCCGGAGTTTATATTTTGTTTTTCTTAAACTCTTGGGTACTCAAATTTTTATGAGTAGCCAAGTAATAGGTTTTGAACTTTGATTTCTGGAGGAGCTTGGAGCAGGAGTTTCCAAACGTATATAGCTATTTATGTAGTTCCGCTGTGTTAGTTGATGTGTACTGTACCTCTGATGTATATAGTGATAGATGTATGTATGATTGTCATGTGTATTGATACTGTATAACTCTGATATATGTAAAAACTATGTAATAGTTATATGATATATTATATTTTTTTCCATTCCGCTGTGAGATTCTGATGTTGTTGTTCTTTCTCTCTCTTCTTTTCTATTTTCTATCCCTTTCTTTCTTAATGATGATACGTCTTTCTGGTAGTAGAACGGTGGGTCGTCACACTTTAGGTCGTCTGTCCCTTAAGCAGTTAGGTCGCTCGACCTGTGATTCCTTAGGTCATTTGACCCGTGTTACGTTAGGTCGCGTAACCCCTTAGGTTGCTTGACCTTGTTTCCTGTTAGGTCGCGTGACCTTGTTTTTCTTAGGCCGTGAACCTTGTTAGGTCGCTCATCCTTAGCTCGCGTACCTTCTTAGGTCGCGCATCCCCTTAGGTCGTCAGACCTCATTTTTGTTTTATGTCGTAAGCCGCTTGTCTTCACTAGGTCGTACCGTTTTGGATGAGGTGCTGCCCCGCACCCCGTCGGGGCGCTTCCCCTTGGACCTCCCCTCCGTAGGGGATCTTATCTGAAAAACATTCAACAGAACTTGCTTTGTTGAGATGCTGAGTTGACCATTCTTCGAGACAACTTTAGAAATATGAAGGTTTCAATACTAGTAGTAAATATCAATACTTTTTCATCAAAATGATTTCAACTTTATTTTCAATACCAAACTCGTTTTTAAAACCGTTTTCCAGTCTATTAGTATATACAAACCTTTACCTCACTCGGATGAGAAATCTAATTAAACGGCCTAGTAAAACAAGTGGTATGAAACACTTGCGTTTGCTTCGTCGGTTAATTCTTGGACTTGTTCGATTGAACCTCTTGTGACAATTTTCTAGTGAAGATTTACAGTTTGTTCGTAAATATTTAAGTTAAGCAAGTGGTTATGGGACATGAAGCTAAACTTTTATGTGACGCCCCACCTCTATACCCACGCTAGTCAAGAACACTACGGAGTAATGCTGTCGACTAGCATGGAGAATAAGGCTGTTGAGGAGCGACCATCTGTATAATTGCTTTGTGCGAGTGCCGATATGCCAGATAAAAATATAACTTTTCATCTCAAGAGGAAATCCGACATACCGACACAAACTCAAAGCTACTACACAGTGGCTATAAAGGTCTTCGGAAACAAATAAAGAAATAAACCTAACACAAATCAATCACAGATAATTCATATCACAAAGGCGGAAATAGTTATGAATATAACACATGAAAGTGTACATCAAAGTAGTGGTCAAACAAGATCCACAATATCAAAAAGAATAGATACAAGTGCTAGACAAAAGGATAAGTATACATCATAGAGTCTGTATCTCAAATGTATACAACAAAAACTACTAATCTAAGTAGTTAGCCAAAAGTCAGATGATGGTCCGATAAGGAGTCAAGCAGAAGCACCTGTAAAATCTCAGTCTGACCCGAGTATTATTTAAGAAGAAAATAATAAACGGATCAGTCTAGCTATAATTATCAATTAAAATGAGATATAAGAAGAGATATAATAAAAAGACGTATGATAACCAAAAATGTCATACTACGATAAGTATACATTCTAAAATCCACAAAAGTCATACAATATCGCACGAATCTCATAGCATCAAAAAGAATTTCATATTCTTTTTTTAATTCACCAAGCCACAATAAATGACATGCATATCAATGCCAACTGAAAAAGGTGGTGAAACATAAATTTCAGAAATCATCAAATAGAAATACAGAAATCACAATAAAAGGATGGCCAAGACATTGATGTAGTGCAAACGGTACATCCAATGAATCCAAAAAGCCAAGACATTGATGTAGTACAAACGGTACATCCAATGAATCGAAAAGCAAAGACATTGATGTAGTACAAACGGTACATCCAATGAATCGAAAAGCAAAGACATTGATGTAGTACAAACGGTACATCCAATGAATCAAATAGCAAAGATATTGATGTAGTACAAACGGTACATCCAATGAATCCAAAAGCAAAGACATTGATGTAGTACAAACGGTACATCCAATGAATCGAAAAGCAAAGACATTGATGTCGTACAAACGGTACATCCAATGAATCAAATAGCAAAGACATTGATGTAGTACAAACGGTACATCCAATGAATCAAATAGCAAAAACATTGATGTAGTACAAACGGTACATCCAATGAATCAAAAAGACATCGCACATTGCTAGTCTAAATCACAGGAATGATCTTCATTGAACATCAAGAAGTGTCAATCACACTAAGCTAGTAAATATAATATTTTAGCTTCATGTCCTATAACCACTTGCTTAACTTAAATATTTACGAACAAACTGTAGATCTTCACTAGAAAATTGTCACAAGAGATTCAATCCAACAAGTCCAAGAATTAACCGACGAAGTAAACGCAAGCGTTTCATACCACTTGTTTTACTAAGTCGTTTAATTAGATTTCTCATACGAGTGAGGTAAAGGTTTGTGTATACAAGTAGATTGGAAAACGGTTTTATAAACGAGTTTGATATTGAAAATATAGTTGAAATCATTTTAATGAAGAGGTTTTGATATTTAATACTAGTATTGAAACCTTTATGTTTTAAAGTGACAAATTACTAAAAATGATTGTAAAACAATCAATCATCGAAATTCACATATGAAGACGTGAATCAAATCCAAAGAAATCGATACCAAATCCATCCAAATGGATATTTCCAAAAATCCATAAAAAGAAGTCATCAAAGTCGATAGAAAGTGATAACCACTATTCGGATCCACAAAAATCGATTAAAATAGTGAAGTCACTCAAAAACATAAACAAATAGACACTATGCACAATTCTAGGCGTCTGGAGGTCCAATCCAGGCGTCTGAAAACTAATCAGACGTCTGGTTAAGAATCCAGATGCCTGGATTTGTTCTCTGGGAATAATCCAGAGAACACCTAGACGTCTGAAACTTCAAGTCAGACGTCTGAGACCTATCCAGACGTCTGATCCTAAATTTCAGACGTCTGGAATTAGTTTCTGCCTTCTTTTTATATTCTGCGTGGTTATATTGATTCTCTCCAGGTCCAAACCAGACGTCTGGACTTGGTCGCCAGACGTCTGGTCACCTGGTCTGGGCAACAATTTGCCTAAGCCAAAGTGGCCAAAACGTATCGGGAGCGATCAGACGAGCAACGACGACTAAGGATTTATGCCTAGCGACAACCCAGCACTATAGGCTCTTCGATGCATCACCAAAAACATGTTCAAACATCAAAGGTTGGATTTTTTAAAGATTTGACTACAAAACACAACAAATTGAAATATTCACCAAATCAATCCAAACCAAAAGCAAATGAACATAGTCAATCCGAGACTGTTTGAAAAATGGCTATTTTAACTCGTCAATTAAATATTAAAATATTCAATTTTCACAAATCAACTTTAAATTCAATTTTAAAAGTTCTATAACATCATTCTAACTCCAATATGATTAAATAAAATTTTACAAATCATTTTCAATCATATTAATCCCAATTTTTAATTATTTCTGGAATTTCAAATATTAAATTATCGTTTTAATTATGCAATTAAATCCACATATTCGAAATAAAATTTATTCGACTTATAAATTTCACTTTTAATTATTTAAAATCAATTAAATATACGAATTTTACTTGACAGAAATTATGGGTCGTTACACTTATGGTCAGTAAAAAGCTCAAACCTCTCTCCAAGCAAATAGTGCCTCCAAGCCTTAAGTGCAAAAACTATGGTAGCCGACTCCAAATCGTGGGTAGGTTATTTCTTCCCATGCATCCCCAACTGCCTACTACCATAACACACTACCCTTCCTTCTTGCATCAACACCGCTCCTAGACCCGTTCCCCATGCATCAGTGTATACAGTGAAAGGTTCAGCTTCAATGGGTAAAACTAATACTGGTGCACTAGTAAAGGCTCTCTTAAGCTTCGTGAAGGAATCCTCACAATCCACGTCCCACGTGAAAGTTTTATTCTTCTTAGTAAGGTACGTGAGTGGTTTCGAAATCTTGGAAAAGTATCTAATGAACTTCCTATAGTGGCCTGCCAATCCTAGGAAGCTCCAAACCTCAGTAATGTTCTTGGGGGCCTTCCAATCTTGCACTGCGATAACCTTGGCGGGGTCAATAGCCAAACCTTCCTTTGAGACTACGTGCCCCAAGAAACAACTTCTTCTCTCTAAAAATGACACTTCGAAAACTTAGCTCTCACATGATGACTATGAAGTGTGCGAAGAACTTCTTCCAAGTGAACAGCATGCTCCTCCATATTCTTGGAAAATACCAGGATATCATCCACGAATACCACAGTAAACTTATTTTGGATGTCCTTTAAGACGTGGCACATCAAGTCAACGAAATAGGCTGGAGCATTCATTAGCCCAAAAGGCAGAACCAACCATTCAAAGAATCCATCTGGTGTCCTAAAGGCAGTCTTATCTATGTTGTCATCAAGTTGATGGAATCCTGTGGCTGAATCAAGTTGAGAGAAAACCAAAGAACCTACCAAATGGCCAAAAAGATCATCAATCCTAGGAAGTGGATATCGGTTCTTCTTGGTGACCTTATTCAATTCCTTATAGTCAATGCAAAGTCAGGGAGAACCATCCACCTTAGTGACAAGACGATTGGTGCTCCCCACTCCGATGTGCTCCTTCTTATGAATCCCTTTTCTAAGAGCTCACGAATCTGCTTGCTAAATTCTTTCCTCTCCCTTGGTGCCATGCGTCTCATAGGTAACGCTATTGGCTTGGCAATCTCGATCAAATAAATCCTGAAGTCAATCTCTCTCTTAGGGGGTAATCCCCTAACCTCCTCAAAGACATCCGCAAAATCACTAACAATAGGAACTGAATGCAACTTTGATGAAGATGAATCAAGGGAAAAACTCAACATGACCGACCCTTGTTGGTCCCAAGATACCTCTAAAGTCCTACCATTACAAGTCTCAAGTCTAACAACTCTCCTCTTGCAGTTTAAGATAGCTCCGTATGTGGATAGGCAATCCATCCCTAAGATCATCCCATATCCCAAGAATCCCAAAACATTGGCATCGCAGTCAAACTATACGCCTAGGATAAAGATTTTCAAACCCTTTCAAACCATAGATAAGTGTGCCGATCCTCCTATAGGGTTTGAAACAATAATAGGATCTACTATTAATGATATGTCCAAGTGCAAAAAAATCTGCTAGAGAGCTAGAGATAAAAAAGTGTGATGCTCCAAATCAAATAAAGTCCAAATAGAAAAATCGGATATAGAAATCAAACCTTCAATTGTGACTTTCCTACCTCTATCTGGAATGCTATTGGAAGGTGTTGTGTCTAACGCTTGAATCTGCGCAACTGCTGCACTCGCTCCCTAGGGAAAACTCTTACTCATATGACCAGGCTGCCCATAAGTATATCACTTACCCTTCATCTTCTCCTTCCAGCAGTCCTTAGCCACATGTCCAACCTTCCCACAACCCTGGCATTTTATTCCTTTCTTATTCTGCTTCTGAGGACTATCACCTTTCTACTTCTTCTTATTCTTTTCCCACCACTTCTTCTTTAGACCTTCTTACTTAACCTCCTCTTTAGACTCTCCTTCCTTGACCCTATCCGACATAAGTGCCATCTCGACCAAAAACTCATAAGTAGCTCCCATCGGTACATGAGTCAGCAATAATCCATAAAGGGGTTGATTCAATCCCTTAGCAAACTTCTTAGCTTTCTTGTGTGGGGTGTTCACCTAGTCCATACCAAACCGCAACAGCTCATTGAATTGATTGATGTACTCCTTGACAGACAAACTCCCTTGCTTCAAATTGATAAACATCTCTAGCTGAACACTTTGAGACAGAAACTTCCCATCAAATTGCTCTCGAAATCCATCCTAAGTAATATTCCTTCCTTCCAACTCGATCACCTTCCACCAACAAGATGCCTCATCCTTTAGCTGCCAAGCGGCTAGGTGAACTCGGTGCTGACCATCCAGTCCTAAAAGACCAAAAATCTTCTCTGTCCTTAATCCATGCTCTCGCCTCCACAAAAGTCTCTTTGCCGAAAAAAGACTTCCAGCCCAAACTCGCAAGACCTTTACAAAGTTTAGAGAAATTAATGGTGGTAGGTGGGTTGATAGGATTACCACCCACTGGTGTAGGATTGGGAGCAAGCTCGTGCATCTTTGGAGTCATGGCTTGTAAGTACCTAAGATACCAAGCTGGGTCTAGAATGCCTTCGGGAAGGTTCGAGGCATCAACCGTTCTATGAAAAGAAAACGATAGTTTAGGAAAGAGTCAAAGGGAGATTGAACATGACTTATGAAGGGATTTTTATAAATTCTTTTATACTAAAATCATTTCTAAAAGTTCTTTTCTGAAAAATACTTTGTAAAACAAGTTATTTTGAAAATACTTTACTTTTAAAATAAATTTTTGGAATCCTGTAACCTTAGGCTCTAATACCAAGTGAAACACCACACACCCCTTAATATACCCAAATGGACAAAATAAAAGGCGTGGTGCATTGTAAGCATAACTAAAAACTAACAGAGATTAAGATTCACAGGACAGAAATAGGTAAAAACAGCGGAAATTAAATAAGTATAATTAAAACAAAGCTTGATAATTAATTCATAAATAAGTCAAATGCCAAATACGACATCCATATATCAAAACCCATCATATCTTATGAAATCAAAATTCATAGCCTCAAAATCAAGTACGTAATATCCCTCATAAATAAACCAGCACATGCAAGAACAAAAGTTGAAAATAAAAGAAGTAATGGAAGAAATCTTCTTCGAGAAGAACTCCAAGCTGCAGCAATCAACTAGCTTTTCCTTGATTGCCTAAGGGGAAAACGGGGGAAATAGAGGAGTAGGTCGAACTAAAAGTCTAGTAAATGATATTTATTACTAGAGTCTTTAAGCAAGATAAAAGTAATAGACTCTACAATAGTTCTAGCATAAATAAGGATAAAAAAGGAAATAGGAAAGGGATAAACATGAAATAAATATGATTAAATACTATTGCTCAAGATAGGTTAACTTTGATTGCTTGCACTTGTTCTGATTTAATTAGGCTAAATTCCAAATCCTGTAATTAGGATGTGACCCTAACTCTACCTTTTTTGTCAGCCAGCTACTCCATGGACCTTACTGTGGACCAGTCGCTATATAACTCCCTACGCAGCAGCCAATGGTATCTATGTAAGATGCACAGAGCTACTACCGTGGATCTGGGCGACATGTATAGCTCCCTACACAGAAGGCAATGGTGTCTACTAGAGACACTTATACTAAGCGCTTGGTACTTATAGTTTTTACTGAGCATCCAAATGGAAGTCGCATGGTAACTGCCACCATATCCATGCTACACGTCCAGCATAGCATTCCCGTTATCTCACTTCGGGATAATGCAAGATCATTATGTATCCATAGAAAAATAAAGGAAATTCTATTGGTACTGGCCCTTCATCCAAACAATATCCAGTTGTGCCCTTATCCATAACCCCATGATTTGGACTTCTATTTGACCAATTACTACCATTCTTAGCATAAGTGTACCCTAGGGAATCTATTTGGTATAGGTCCTACTTTCATCTTTGCTTATTGACTTAGATAAATTATTTAAATAAGCCTTTATTATCATTTTTATTTTCTACGCTTATTAATTTATCGCAAACCTTCAAATAAGCCCCGTTCTATTCTTTTTCTTATTTTAACCAAAGTTATAATCATGCTTATTACTTAACCCAAGGTCTAAGTGTGTGATGTGCACGTAAATTTGCATAATTTTACCACCATATTTAATCAATTTAAATTGAATAAATGATCATATTGGGTACTTTAACTTGTTTTAACCAAAATTCATATTAATTCCAAATTTTCACATATTCATCTTCATATAAGGGCAAAATGGCCATTTGTGCGCGTATATTAATTTGAGAGAATTTAATTAGAAATTTCTATAATATTTTGTAGGAATTTAGCTTCTCATATTAGTGGGTTCATGAAGAAACATGCATGCACAAAATGGATATAAAGGAATGAAGATGGAAATAATTCAAAGTGAAGATCATGGAGGACCCCACCTACCCACCTATCTTAATGTACAAAGGCTAATGCACATGCTTATGGAGTTAATGGTATCAGGTACACTTAATGGGGGATTAAGACATGTTAATGATTACTTGGCCTCCACACTTCCTAAGGGGCATTTTGGGCATTCCCCAAAAAGTGAATTAGGGTTTTAAAACTTGTATATATACCCCTTATGTTTCATGTAATCTCTCCTCTTCACTTAGCCTCCTCTTAGCTTAGTCTCTCTTAGGCCTCCTTCTCTTTAGTTTAGTTTAGATCAAAAATAAAATGAAAGCTCCTCTTTCTCTTTTCATGGATACTTAGCCATTTTTATTTTATGTAATTTTTTTTATTTTATGCAATTTAATACATGCTCTTTCCTTTTCATGTTCATTTACTTTTATGTTGTAGTGTAGATCTCTTCTCTTTTATGCAAGTAGAATAATTTTTCCTTTCATTTTGCTCTCTTTTTCCTCTTCTTTTTATTCAATGTTGCTTGCTACATTTCTTCATATGATGACAAATATGAGAGGCTAAACCCCTTCAATTTAGGGGTAATGAAGCTCTCTAATCATGTAGCTTCAACTTAGTTTGATGTTTATGCTCTCTTTTTGTGCTTAATGAGAATGATTGAAGTGGTTTAATGATGTTGTTTAGCTTTGCATTTGATAGTCTCTGTTGTTCATAACAAATAGGCTATGCTTAAACAAAAAAAACACAAATTGCCTCTTCATCAACATATGATTATGGCAAAGAAGTGATTGTTGAAATTAAAATTTGATGGCTTATATTTCTAATTAATAGTTAATAGGGAATGCTTAAAATAGATTTTGCTTTCAACTTTGTTGTCATATTTTATGAGATTTAAAAGTGTATTAGTAGTTGTGTTATAGTTTGATGGTTTATATTGAGCTAATTAATAGCACAAATATACCATACTTATGATAAGCACATCAACTAATTCACTAATGACAAGAAAAGAGAGATCATAACTTCATTTTGTTGATTTATGTGATCTAGAGAGTGAAAATTGCCTCTAAATTGTCTTAACACTCATATTTTTATCAATTTTCTTTTGCTTGTTTTTCTTCTTTTCTAGCTTAACATTCTCTTCAACCTAGCTTTAATTTGATTGAATAGATTTTTTTAAAATCATCAATTCCCTATGGATCGACCCGTATTCGCCACGTGCTACATTCGTACACCGTGCACTTGCGGTTATTTTTAATTTAAATTCGTTCGACGGTTTTCTAAACCGATAGACCGTCGACGAACAAGTTTTTGGCGCCGTTGTCGGGGAATTGTTTTGATTTTAAATTTTTATTCTTCGGATTATTTTTCTTTGTTTGATTGTTGTGTGTCTTTTTATTTTGTGTGTTTGTTTGCATTTTTCTTGTTTTAAAGGAAAAAAAATTATGTTTGTGTATAATTTTTGTGACATTTTGTGTGTGTATGTTGTTCTAGTTTTCTATTAGCATTGCATTTGCATATTAAAAAAAAGAAGGGTTTCATTTTAATTTACAATTTCTGTTTTAATTACATTTGCATTCATTTGCTGTTTTTACAGTTTTTACATTCACTGGTTTCTGCCTATACAACACTGTCTATCTCTGTTCTATTCCTTCCACAGCAAGCATCATTTCTCTGTCTCCACCAAACTGTTCAACTGTGCTATCTGATTTCAGTGCACACACAAACTTCCTTCTACAACTCTCAAACTACAATCATTTCCACTGCATCCACTTCTACAACTTCAAATCTACCATACTTCCACATCCACAACCTCCAAACTGCTATATATGTCACTGACATACTCTCTGCACAGTCTTCAACTCCTCAAAACAACATTGCTGCCTAAACCATATTTGCACTGCTGCCTAAACCATACACCACCACCGTTCAACACTTCATCACTAACCAGTGCAAACTTCTCAATCAGCCCATCTTCTTCTTGCTGCCTTGTGGCTTGCCATTATCAAATTCAATTGCTTCACAATCCTACTTTCACTCCCTCAACCATCACCAGAGCAGTATTCATCACCAGAGCAGTATTGATCACCATACTTCAAATCCATACAACTGCCCCTCTTAACCTCACTCCACCATTGAACACAACAGGTGCCATTCTCCTCTGTCACACATTCACAGCAACATTTCCCATATCTTTCCAGCCAACAACCCAAAATTCAGCAAAAAAAAACTGCTACTTCACATTCAAACAACCATTACTTACACTGTCAACAACCGAACATCGCTCACCTTGCCTCGACATACAACAGCCACCTGACTTCCATTTTCCAGCAGCCTATTCCTTCTTACAACCATTCCAACCCCTCAAGCCAAAACGCCAACACACGAATAGATCACGAAGACTTCACCTTGACTCTGCAGTGGATCACGACAACTTCGCCTTAACCACAAGTTCAATCGCCGGACCCACCGTGAATTGCCTCATCTCACTCGAACCTGAACACGTCCAATCCCCTCATATCTGAATTCGACTTTGATTTTGATTGCGACTTGAAATTGTACTTCTGTGAATTCGAATTGAAGAAGTAATTTTTTTATTGTGGAATTGAAATCGTGGGAGACGTTTTATTTGTAATTTTTTTTCTCTGAAGTAGCAATTTGTTTTGGGTAGTGGATCGGGTTTATCATTCCTGTGGGCTGGGCTTGAGTTAGCATTTTCCTTTCTTTTGTTTGTTTTAAGTGTGTTTTATCTAACTTAGTTCAACCTTTTTACAAAAAAGAAATTTTTTTAAAGTAAAACTTCACTTTTAAATTTTGTTTCCTTTTCAAAAAAAAAAGAAATTTTGTTTAGAGTAGTTTTCTTTCCAAAACTTTTGCTTTATAAAAAAACAACCAAATAATAATAATAATAACAACAATTGTATATATCTTGTTTTTAATTTTCAGGTTGCTAAAGCAGGAAATAAAGGAAGAATAGCTTGCTGAAAACTACCGCTCCGCTTGCCAAAAAAAATGCTTGCTTGCTAATTATTTTTTTTGTTGCTTTCATCTCTAGTTTTATTTGAACTACATTGTTGGTTGCTTGCATTTGCATTTTATATAAAAAAATTACATTTGTGGTTGCATTGTTAATATACGTTTATTTTTAATAAAAACGGTTAGAAATCAATAACACTTAATTGTATATTGACAATTTGTCTTCTTTGAACAATTTAATTTCTTGGTATCTAGGCTATGGCAGAGTAATAACCATTTATAAATATTACGGTGATTCTTAAATATTATAGTGGTTGTTCCTCTGAAGGTACTTAAACCTTCTGCTGCATTGCTACGGTGATTCGTGGTGCACCGATAAATCCTATCCGTTACCTGACTGAGAACTATCTTGTTTATCTAAGACAATTTGTGATTATACAATTTTGGGTTAACTTAGGATAAATCATTTGTAATTAACCATTGCATTCATTTAGTTGCATTAGTTCATGCATATTTAAAAAAACAAAAAAAAATCAAAATCCAAAACTAAAAAAAATTGTAAATATTCCTTTTTCAAAAATCCAAAAAAAAATTAGAAAAACCAAAATCCAAAAAAAAAATTATAAAATCTTTTCAAAAACAAAGAAAAAAATTTGAAAAAAAAAATCAATTTCCCTTTTGAAAAATAAATTTTATTTGTAAATATTTTTCCTTTACAAAAAAAACCAAAAAAATTCTTGAAAATGTCCGAATTTCCATATTCACATGGATTTTACGATAGTTGTGAAAATCAATATAATCCACATAATTTCACTCCAAATTTTTATGGATATTTTAACGTTAACTATTGTGTAAATAATTCTAAATTTGAACAACAAACTTTTCATAACGATGACCAACCCTCAAATCTCGAAAATAACATTTCATCTTTACTCGAACTTTCTATGCAACAAAATCAGAGTATAAATGATTTGTGCAATTCATATTTGTGTAATAACTCGAATCAAAGTTCAAGTCAAAATAATGAAAATTTGAATTCACTTCAAAATCCAAATGATTTCGAGTATAACTCATGCCAATTCAATTTCGAGCTTCAAAATGAATTTCAAAATCAAGACGAAAATGTGAACCGATTTTCAAATAATTTTGGCAATGGGAATAGTTTCAATAACGATACGATTGAAAACTTTGGTTATCAACAAATTCAAAGTGAAAATTTTCAAACTAATAATCATGAATTTGACTTTGTTGAGCAAATGGAAAAGGATAACGGGGATTTATTATTTGAAAAATACAAAACTATTCGTGAAAATCATAATCAAATCTCAACTTGCGAAGAATCAAATAATAATCTACCGTTTATCGAAATTGATAATTCTTGTTCTCAACAAGTCCAAATCGAAAATTTTCAAGTTAATTATTACAAATTTGACTTTGTTGAGCAAATGAATGAAATGTACAATGATCACATGGATTTGGTGTTTGAAACATATTTGAATCAACTTGATAAACATACTCAAATTCCAACGTGTGACAAGTCAAGTGATAATCCACCTTTTGCCCAAATCAATGATTTTCAAATAACAACTTTCGAAATTGAAAACGAAAATCTTAACGAAGTTGTTGAAAACATGGTAATTGAGTTGGATTTCAATTCTTTTGAGAGAGTGGAACCAAATTTAAAATTCAATCTTCCTTTTCTCGTTTTCGAAAATTTGAATACAACAACTTTGGATTTTGAACTTGAGATACGCAATAAAGTTGTTGATAATCCAACAAAGGAAGACGAATTTAACGAACACACTTTCTTTGGACTTTTTGAAGATGAGTTGTTCGATTCCAAAGGGGATGATTTAGATCACCATTTTGAAATCAATAATTTTGAAGAATTTATCAATGACAAACTTGAATTTCAATTTGGTGAAAATAATCTTGAATTTCAATCAATTGTTATATCTACCCCAAAAATCATCGAAAATAAAACAACTCATACGATTTTTAATAAAATGACATTCGTTTTTTCAAATCCATATTCGACTTCGAAATCTTTTATGGTTTAGTTTTTCGAGCTTAAGCCGTGTCTCGTATACTTGACGAGACAAATGAATCGATCTTTGGAAGACTGTTTCATTTACTTTTTGGCGATATACTTTCTGATGCCATGTAAATACATTTCATTTTTATGTAAATAATAATAAACGTTACTTTCACTTGGGTTGACTGTAGGGACACAGTCAAAATCAAGTGTGGGGGGAGACTCATCTTCTTCTTGATTTTTCAGGATTAATTTTTCATTTTTCTTCCGAAAACTTTAAAAACAAAAATCCAAAAAAAAAGAAGAATTTTTTTTTAGCATTTTTGATTTATTTTTTAAGAAACACTATAGGATAAATATATGGTTTTGGTTTATTAAATTGAAATTATTGAAAATTTATTTGTCTTAACAAAAATAAAATTGAAGTTTGATTATAAATAAAAATGGTTTAACTAGTATATAGGAAGATTGATACGTGTTAATTATGAAATACATCCTAATTTGAAAATCTTTGTTTTAAAAGTGGTGAATTTAAAGTAAAGGATATAACAAATTTTTTGTCTTCTAAGTTAAATGGTGTTAAGATGATTGTGCAAAACTTTCTCTCTCTCTCTTAAAAAAATATAAAAATAAAAATTAATAATATCCAAGTATTCACTCTCATTTAAAAGTCCCCACGGTTATGCATTGGTGAATTACTTGAAATCTTTGATTATGTGCTTTCATACTCATTTAAAAGTCCTCATGGTTATGCATGTATGAAACACATGTAAAAAAATAATAATAGACTTAATAAAAACCACCTACGGTCGATAGGTGTATGCACAAAAGTGTGTGCACTTGCCATGCTCTGTACTTCCCTCATATAAGCCCGAAAGGCAGTGCATGGGTGGTATATCTGGCCTCAGTTTACCTGAGCTAGGTGTGTAATTTTTCTTATAACGAGAGAGCAAGAAATTGAAATCCTAGCACTATTTTTACTTATTTGATTTGATTTGTTATTGAAAAGAAATGAAAATACCACTTTGATAACTTTGATAATCAACTAAGGATCCATTTCACAGTTACACTGTGTTATTAACCAAAACAACGAGTTAAACTATAGTCTATTTGTTATGATAACTTGATTTTTATTGGAAATTTTGATGAGTAAATGACATAAATTTTCAAGATAATGACCAAAACCTATATTTAACTTATTCGTGTCAATTTAAATAAATCCTTCATTTGTAAATAATTTCAAAAAAACTTGCATTCATCTCTTTGTAAATAAATCTTGCATTTTGTAAATATTTTCATCCTGCATTTGGATTTTATGGGTAGTATCTGCTGAAAACCCTCACAAGACAACACTCATCCTACTGGGGACGCCTAGAGGTTTAACGGCTTGTTGCTACGCTCAGTGCAATCGTGTTCCCTACAGAAATGGATTTTATCTTAGTTTTTCTTTATTCGAGGACGAATAAAAAGATAAGTGTGGGGTATTTGATGTGCACGTAAATTTTCATAATTTTACCACCATGTTTAATCTATTTAAATTGAATAAATGATCATATTGGGTATTTTAACTTTTTTTAACCAAAATTCATATTAATTCCAAATTTTCACATATTCATCTTCAAATAAGGGTAAAATGGCCATTTGTGCGCGTATATTAATTTGAGAGAATTTAATTGGAAATTTCTATAATATTTTGTAGGAATTTAGCTTCTCATATTAGTGGGTTCATGAAGAAACATGCATGCACAAAATGGATATAAAGGAATGAAAATGGAAATAATTCAAAGTGAAGATCATGGAGGACCCCACCTGCCCACCTATCTTAATGTACAAAGGCTAATGCACATGCTTATGGAGTTAATGGTTTCACGTTCACTTAATGGGAGATTAAGACAAGTTAATGATTACTTGGCCTCCACACTTCCTAAGGGGCATTTTAGGCATTCCCCAAATAGTGAATTAGGGTTTTAAAACTTGTGTATATACCCCTTATGTTTCATGTAATCTCTCCTCTTCACTTAGCCTCCTCTTAGCTTAGTCTCTCTTAGGCCTCCTTATCTTTAGTTTAGTTTAGATCAAAAATAAAATGAAAGCTCCTCTTTCTCTTTTCATGGCTACTTAGCCATTTTTATTTTATGTAATCTTTTTTATTTTTTGCAATTTAATACATGCTCTTTCCTTTTCATGTTCATTTACTTTTATGTAGTAATGTAGATCTCTTCTCTTTTATGCAAGCAGAATAATTTTTCCTTTCATTTTTCTCTCTTTTTCCTCTTCTTTTTATTCGGTGTTGCTTGCTACATTTGTTCATATGATGACAAATATGAGAGGCTAAACCCCTTCAATTTAGGGGTAATGAAGCTCTCTAATCATGTAGCTTCAACTTAGTTTGATGTTTATGTTCTCTTTTTGTGCTTAATGAGAATGATTGAAGTGATTTAATGATGTGGTTTAGCTTTGCATTTGATAGTCTATGTTGTTCATAACAAATAGGCTATGCTTAAACAAACAAAACACAAATTGCCTATTCAACTACATATGATTATGGAAAAGAAGTGATTGTTGAAATTAAAATTTGATGGCTTATATTTATAATTAATAGTTAATAGGGCATGCTTAAAATAGATTTTGCTTTCAACTTTGTTGTCATATTTTATGAGATTTAAAAGTGTATTAGTAGTTGTGTTATAGTTTGATGGTTTATATTGAGCTAATTAATAGCACAAATATACCATACTTATGATAAGCACATCAACTAATTCACTAATGACAAGAAAAGAGAGATCATAACTTCATTTTGTTGATTTTTGTGATCTAGAGAGTGAAAATTGCCTCTAAATTGTCTTTGCACTCATATTTTTATCAATTTTCTTTTGCTTGTTTTTCTTCTTTTCTAGTTTGACATTCTCTTCAACCTTGCTTTAATTTGATTGAATAGATTTTTTTAAAATCATCAATTCCCTATGGATCGACCCGTATTCGCCACGTGCTACATTCGTACACCGTGCGCTTGCGGTTATTTTTAATTTAAATTCGTTCGACCGTTTTCTAAACCGATAGAATTTCCATCGATGAACAGTGTGAAAATAAGCTTCTTTCATCTTTTACTCTATTTAGTTATAATTCTAAGTTATAACTATGCCAATTATATTTAATTTGTCTAATTCTAATTATAATTAGGCGTAATTTCAGTCCAGTTCCATTATTTATTGCAGTCTTTATTATTTACATCTTATTTTTCTTCATTCAATATTCTTACTTATAATATCCATATTCGCGTTTAATTTATTCTAATCCATGCATGAAGAAAAGGGTAATGAAGAGAATATACGCTTTGCAAAAAATCCAAAACATAAAAAAAGATGTAAATAAGAAATAAATGATAGTAAATAAACTTAAATACTATAAATAGACAGTAAATCAATAAAATGCTATGCTTAACAGTAATAAATTATAATTAACTGAAATAATACTAAAATTACCGAAAGGAATAGCTGAAGGAAATAGACTGAAAATAATTCTTAGAACTATAAATAACTACTAAAAAGGCTATTCCAAAAATCGTAGTAAAACTACAACTATTGGAAATCCTATTATTTTAAATTACTTAAAGAAATCTTAAAATACTTACAATCACTCCCCTCTAGTCCTAAGCTTTTTCTTTGGTCTTCCCGGATCCACTTGGAGTTGTAAAATAATTAAATTTATAATGATTTTCTCCTTTGGAAAAATTATTCTGTTTATGGTCCTTTCTAGAAAGGTGAACAATTGGAGAAAACCTAGAATGAGAAAACTGCTAGGTTTAGGGGTCTATTTATAGGTGTAGAAGTGGATCTCGGACCGTTGGATCTAGAAATTGAATAGGATGCAACCACTCATAGGCAGAATAGGGGCTATTGGATGCAAAAACGGAGGGACAAGATCGAAATAAAGGATGCAAATGACGTGTTCAGTGGCCGCTAATTCATTCGAACAAATTAACATTCATTCGCCTGCCGAAATACAAGGCGGGTCGACCAGACGGTCGACCGCCCCTTTGCCCAGGTCGACCGATCGGTCGACCTGACCACACACACACGCACACACACAGATATATATATATATATATATATTCTGCTTATTTTGTTTATTTTATAACTTGGTCATATTAGCTCGGTTTCAGATGTTCTATATATTGAAATTGACTAGAAAATTACGATGGACATAGCAAGGCAACTTCCATGGCTTAGTTCCAATAATTTCACAAAGCTATTTTATTATTTAATTAATTAAAAAATTAATTATTACGGGTTAAATTTTGGGTTGTTACAAGTATCAAATAGAACTCTAATTGACATACCACGAATCATAAGCGCACCTCCCAATACAACATTCCTTTTTTCCTTTGCTGTTGGTCTTGGGGTTGCTGGCTCCAACGCAAACACTTTGCCCTTTCCATCCTTGGTTGGCTACTTGCACTGGTTCTTTTAATGTCCAATCTAATCGTATTTGAAACTTCTTATTCCTTTTTTGTCAGCAGCTTTCTTCCCTTTGCCTATCCGACATTCATGAGCATAGTGTCCATTCTTATCGCATTTATAGCAAACTACATCGACCTTTCCTTTCTTGGCAGCTCCATTCTTCTAAGCGCCCTTCTTATGGAAAAACTATCTCTTCTGGTTCTGTCCACTTCGAGCTTCCCCTGCTTTCCTACCATCATAAAAAGCAAGCATCTCTTCATGCCTCAAAGCCATCTCAACAACTACGTCACACAAATCTTTAATATGTGATAGTGTGGCTTTCACAAGCTCAAGTTTCATTTCGCGAATGAACTTCTCATTCCTTTTAATAACTGTATCAACTGTAGTATATTTGTATATTGATATCTCCTCAAAGCTGGTTGCATACTCAAACATAGTTATGTCTCCTTGCTCCAACTCCATGAACTTCCTTAGTAGAGCTGATTTAGTAATTTCGTACATATGTATTTCCTCAAACCTCCTTTTGAAGTCCACCCAAATCATGATTTCTTCATTAACTCCTATAGTAACACTATTCCACTAGTACAATGTTGCTTCTTGTAACTGTCTAGAAGCAACCCTCCTCTTCTGTTCATCACTAAGCCTCAAATCAGCAAAGATCCTTTCGCAATGAAGTAACCAATTCTCCACTTTAATTGCATCTTCAGTCCCCAAAAATGGTTTCCCTTCAAGCCTGGCATAATCTCTGCTCAATACTGCGTAGTTATTGACTACCAAAGCTCCCTGATTTCCTCCTTCAACATTTCCTCCAACTACTCCAGTAGCAACTCCATATAAACGTGTGGCATTCATTAAAACCTTTGTTTAAAAACTTTAAACAACCCCTTTTGAATCCATTGAAAGTACGCCTTTCAAAATGGGTTGACTACTTTACCTCGAAACACTAGACCGAAAGGCCAAACATACCTTTGAAATCTTTAAAAATAGACTTTTCAAAATCTTTGAAAATATCCCTTCGAAAGCCTTATAAAACCTTAGACATTCTTTTTTCAAAATACTTTAAACTTGCCTTTTGAAAGCATTAGAACCCTTCCATTTAAAGACTCAAGTAAACCTTTCAAAAGCATTAGGGTACCTCCCCTTCGAAACCTACATTATATACCTTCCGAAGGTAGTAAAATTTCTGACTTAAAACCAACCTTTCAAAAGCATATGGTCCAAGTACAAGTTTGTGGAACATAGTTTTGAAACCGTTCCTTTCAAAACCTTTTGGTTTATCTGTTAATAGAACAAAGGGTCTTAAAAGAACTGGGGCAAAGGCATTGCTTTCAAAGCATTATTCCTAAGTACAAGAAAGTGGACGGTTTCGAAAACATGGAGAAGGGGCTTCAGAGTTTAAAGGCAAGTACCCTTTCGAAATCATTGATTCGAAGGATTAAATGCGGCAGAATGGGTTTCAAAACCCTTCAAAAGCTTCATTTTAAAATAAAACGATGGCAACCCTTCTGAAAGTCCTTTTGATAAAACAAATGCACATTTGACTAACTCGAAAGCAAATATAACTCCTTCGAAAGCCTCTTTTATAAACATAAGTCATTCGTAGTCAAAAATAGTAGCTTCTACCCTTTAGAAAGCATGTTTCGACTCTATACCTTCCGCCTAACTCTAATCCACTATGTACCAAGGCATTGATACCATGTATATTTGCTTCAACTTGGTTGGGGCGGAAGTTTGGGGTTGAAATGTAGCTGCTATAAGGGGCGAGGCAATAATTCTTTGCAAAACTGATCATTAGCTTTATAAAATAATATCTTTCCAACTAATTTTCCTTATTTTTCAACATAGAATTGGTTTCCAATTCCTTTCCAAAATATTTTCTAAAAGTGTTGTCGAATTCAGTAATTAACAATTTAAAACATTTAGCAAATTAACCCCTTCTCCTTTTAGAAGCATTTAAAACATTTAAGTCTCATACAATAAATAATTTTTATATCCATAAATAAATAGTTAGGAAAATTCTTAAAAAAATCCCATAAATTATTTTAAATATATTATTTAACATATTTAATTTTTCAAACCCATGGCTATCATATACTTTTTGAAAATAATATAAACCTAATTTAATCATTTTCTTCTAGAAAATTCATAGTGAATCCACATTAACCTAAAAAATTATGAAACTTGAAACCCATCTAAAATAATGTTCTTAACCTAATATAAAAAACACAAGTCGTTAGGATGTCATTTAATAGGTTTTTCAAATCAAAACTTATCATAAAGCTATATGAAGCAACTTAAATCATCAACTAGCCTATATATCCATTTAACCAATCAAACCATGGCATTTTAGCTGCAAATTAAATTCGGATCTCGTCTAGAAACCGAAAACAATAAAAATGAGATGTAATATATTAATCACCTTAGCTTGTTGTTAAGGATGTGTATATTTGCTATTGGATTGATTTGATTAAGCTTCCTACTTGGATTCTTGCTTAACTTTTCCTTTTGTTTTCCCTTAATGGTGGTTGGCCAAGCTTTGAACGTTCTTAGTTTTGTTTGAAAATGTTTAGAATGGATAAGAGGTGAAAGTAAGAAGGATTTAGGGGTATAAGAACTTAATTTATTCCTAATTTACCCTTATCTTATTCCTCTTACTCATTTCATTTTAATTCTCTTTGGCTTATAGGTTAATCAATGCACAATTACCTTAAATTATTCAAATCTCAATTCCTTAACCATTTACATTATTTCATTCAGTTTATCTAATTAAATGTCCTAAATAATGTCAATCAAAATTAAGGTCATTACAGAGGTCCTTACATGGACCCCCGTCAATACATAACTGGCTACCCCTTTAACATGGCAAACTAAATTACTTCATTCCCTAGCCATCAAGGCTAATAAGCAATGTGCACCATCCATGGTCCCATTTTTTCCATGCGTGCGCATACCAAGTCCATAAATATTGATTCTAGATTGAGGAATGACAGCTTCTAGTGGTAGCGACCACATAACACTACTGCATATCTCATGTTTTAGTCATTATTGGGTTGTGTGGCTTTTGAGGCCGCGATTAATTTTTCTTCTCTAGCAATTCTAACATGGAATGCTAACATTGCTAATCAGGCAATAATGTAATGCTTGCATTCGTCCATATAAGTTGTTCACGATATAAACAAACCAAAGACACTACTTCTACTACATCCATTTTGGAATTACCCTCAGGATTAGTGATATGTAGCCCTTGCACTTCAAAGAATTCTGTCTTCGATCCTATCATCTTCAATAATCTTGAACCTCTTCCAAAGTGTCGAATGTGCATATGGTTTCAGAGTAGTTATGGTTTCGAGTCATCTCATATAAGTACACTCCCCCACTTACCAGTCACTCCATAATCAAATCGATCATTCCAGTAAACTCATTTCCAGTTCTTTTGGAAATATTCAAACAAGAAATAAGAGCGGAGATCACTACTAACCGTTTAAGCAGATGGATTTCCATTTCATTTATCCTAGGTTAAAAGAATGCGATTTATGTACAATATAGCTTCATTTGAGATGACCGTACCATATAACTCACGTGTTTCTTACAGATATTTCTAGAGTTATATTTTTGGCCAAGGTTTGATCGTCGGCTGTTTAACTATCAAATAATCAATCAAACATAGGTTTAATTCCATGCGGAATCCACCAAGCCTCTATTAGTTAATTAAAATCCCTTTCAATTATTTGATTTAATATACCTTTCCAAAAGATATTTCCATAAACCCCTTATATTCCTTTCAATACTTGGAAAAATATTCATGTACTTATCTCACCGGTATAAGTATATCACAAACCATTATATGTTTAATACTTAGAAAATATACATATATTTATCTTAACGGTATAAGTATATTAACAAAATTTAAGGAAAATCTTCTTTTCCAATTTCGTATTTAAATAGGCCAAAACAAATATTATTTAAACATTACTTACTGTAAACCAAACCACCATCCTTCGGTGTTAAGTATGAAGACAATGTTTCCACACCACCATAACTAAAAAGGATTATTTATTCTGCTAAAAAGCTATCCAAATTAATCTGTTCCATTTAATTTAACATAATGGGGTTTTTATTTGGTATTTGGCAAAATAGATAATACTAATAAAGTATAGCTAATTTAAGTATGTTATCATTTAAAACAACGTAATTATACTCGGTTTGTGTTGTTTAATCAAAAATTTATACTTTGACAAAACTACAACTATTTGTAATAAAGTGTTCTACCCGTCAATATGAGTTTAACACAAAATCCATAAACGAAATAGATTTTGAATGAATGAGTTACGGGTATTAAAGGTACGACTTAATTAATAAGTTAAAACAAAAAAAATACTTCCTTTCCAAAACTTAAACAAGCCAAGCCCATCTAGCAACTCAACCAACCCGACCCACCTAACCCCTTCTTCCCACTTAAAATCCCCAATTTAAAAATTCCAGAAATCCAAATCCTTGTTAGAAAATCCAATATACAGTTTCGATGACAACAAAATACAATGGAAGTTGAATATACATATATATTTATATATACAGGTACTTACTAAAACAACATCACTAGAAAGATAAGAGCAAGGCTCACAGGAACTACAAGAGGCTACAAATCGATAGGGACAAAGGAGCAAAAGAAAAGGATGCACAAAACAGACATGCACAAGTATCAAACGTATAGATGCACAAGCCAGATGTCTGGAAAAGTCCTCTGGAACAACAAACAGGCGAAACTAAACTTCTGGTTATAGCACTCAAACGTCTGAAAATCTAATATATACAAAAAAAAATATAGTATCAAACTTCTGATACAAATACCAAACGTCTGATTCAAACTCGAATTTCAGATACGAACTTCAATTGCCACATACAAATGGACATCTTCACTTCTCTACACCGTAACTCTTCACTATCAACATAAGCAACTTCAGAGCATTCGTTAATGGATGCAACTACTCAAGAAACCTATCTACAACTATATATAGCATTAAGAATCAAGAGAACATCACTCAACTTTATCACCTTACTTACTTGTGCTCTCTGATTCTATCTCTATTTTTGATCTCTGTACTCTAGCAATTCTTACTTATATTCACTCTTCTATATACATAGTTTATGATAGACAATATTCCTCAGAGATATATTGGAAGCAATTGTACTAATTGGTCAACATTCATGTTATAATAGAACACACATTTGACAAGAACAACTTTATTGTAACCAAGCCTATTTCTCCGGGCGAAGCGAGGGTGTTTGATAGTAGAATTTCGAAGGGAAGCTTCGGGACTGGACGTAGGATGGGAGTTCCGAACCAGTATAAAATCTTGGTATGCTTATTCTATATTTACTTAGATTAATATTATTTTAGTTGAATCATATATTTTGTCACACATACTCGCATATACATTACAAGATCCACCCGTAGACTTTCAATTGGTATCAAAGCAAGGTTTGATCAAAATACAGTAACACGTATTTGAATCACTTTAATATGGAAAGTATTTTCAAGAAGGACAATCCATAGCACGTCCCCTAATTTTTAATGCATATTGGTCAACACGTATGAGAATTTTTATGGAAGCTAATGGATTAGAAATTTGGTCAGCCACTCAAAATAAATATGAAGCACCTGACACTGCTATAAACACATGGAATGATGCATAAAAAACTACAGCTTCTAATAATGCCAAAGCTATGAATGTTTTATTTTGTTCATTAGATAAAAATGAATTTTAACGTGTCATGTTATGTAACACTACATATGATGTTTGACATACCTTACAAGTTACACATGAAGGCACAAAAAAATTAAACAAACTAAAATTTCAATTTTACAAAATCAATTTTCATCATTTAAAATGAAACAAAATAAATCTATAGTTGACATGTACTCTAGATTCCAAACTTTTCAACACGATCTAGTGGCGCTTGGAGTCAAATTTACAAATTTTGACTTAGTATCTAGAATACTCAATTCTTTAACACCATAGTAGGAAAGAAAAGTATTAGCTATCAAAGAAGCTAATGATCTCTCAACAATCTTAGTTGAAGAATTGATAGAAAATTTAATGTCCTATGAAGCTAATCTGAAGGCAAGAAAAGAACAAAAATTGGAGAAGAAAAACATAGCGTTTCTAGCAACAAAGGAAGACTTCGACTTAGACGAAGAAGAAATCATATTTATTACCAAGAACTACAACAAATTCAAGAATTTTAGGAAACTGACCAAATTTCAGAAAGGAGGAAAATCAAGTTCAACAAATTTAACATCAATCAAATGCTATGAATGTGATCAATTTGGATATATGAAGAAAGATTGGCCCAAGCTCAACAATGATAAAAAGAAGAACAAATTTGAAAATTTCAAACAGAAGAAAGCTTTTAAAGTAATATGGGATGATTCAGACTCTTCATCATCATCAGACAGTGATAATGATAGTGACGGAGAACAAGCTATGTATGTTTATAGCACAAACTGATGGGGTATGTCCCGAACTTAGCTATGATGAATTATTAGATCTTAGCATGGAATTAGATGATAAATTTAGACAAATTAAAAAATTGCATAAAGATCACATAGCCAAAATAAATAGACTAGAACTTGAAATAGGAATGTTAAAAGATGAAAAATTATTTTACAGGAAGAACTAGAATTATCTCAAGAAAAAATTAAAAGTAATTTACTTGAAAATGAGACTATATCTATTGATTTTAGAAAAGTTAAACTAGAAAAGAATAATTAGTTAAAAGAAAATATTAACTTGAAAAATAATATGGAAACATTGAAAATTGAAAATTTTGAATTAAAAGAAAAATAAGATAAAATTACAAATAATGTTTCAAAATTTAATAAAGGAAAACAAGATTTGGAAAATCTAATCAAAACTTCAAAACTACCAGGTAATAGAAATGGTATAGGATTTAAAAATATTCCTAAACAAAAAAGGAATAATATTAAGAAATATAGTTTTATTTATCAAAAGACTAAAAGATTACCTAAGTCTAATACGAATATCAAAAATATAAAAATTTTGATTCCTAAGACAAATAATAATTTGATTAGACAAACACATGTTAATAACTTTTTAGATAATGTAGTCTATAATAAAAATTATGTTCATAAAGGTACCACACCTTCTTGGCTTTGGCTACTTGCTCCTCCTAACATCTAATAATATATTTCATTCATTCTATTTTTGGTTAAAATTTTTTATCCTCAAATCAAAAAATTTAACACTAACCAACAATTTTTTAGAAGTTTGTTTTCTGAAATTACCTATGTATAACCTTTTAAATCATTTGTAAATAGCCTTTCTTTTTACAAAACAAAAAGTAAAAAAAAAATATATATATTTCATATTTTTTTACAAAAGAAAACAAAAGCATGTCTTTCGACAACTCTCATCTCTCCTTCTCAACACCAACATCGGATAGTTCAGCGGACGCCCCTCATTACCTTCCTACTCCTACACCAGATCAGGAACCGACCTATAAATGGTCTTCCTACCACACGGTGTTCACTCTCGATAAAAAAAGGTCCAGATGATCTCTATTCGTCTCTCCTAATACCAAGGAGAAAATCAATGAAATACATCATTACCAAAAGCAACAAATAGATTTACAATGAGAATTATACTTTGAACAAAAGCCACTGTGCGACGACTAAGTTTTCTGGAGCAAGTAGCGATCAAAATTTTCAATTCACGAAAGAAGGATGTACATGAACCACTTCCGATTCCTTGTAGTTCTTTGGATCCTTCTGCATCTTATCTTACACCTTAAGATCCTTCACCTAGGCAATTTTCTGGTTCCCCAAGAACCAATGAAAGTGGAAATGTTTGGTCTCCACTCAAGCCATGGAAGGATAGCACTTTTGAAGATTGCAATGCTCCATCATCATCTAAATAAATATGCTTAATCTCACTGTATTTTTTATATAAGTATATTTGTATTCTTCTTCACAAATAATAATATTATGTTTTACCAAAATCGAACTCTCGAAAAATAAGCAACAACCTTTCAAAATATACCTATTTTTAGAGATACTACACATTTCAAACGTCTGAACAATGCCCTCAAACGTCTGACATCTTTATGATAAATCATTTTTTATTACTATGCATGTATCAGACGTCTGATATAAACTTCCAGACGTCTGAAAAATTATCTCTGCCTAATAAAATTTACAAACCAGTTTATCTCAAACTTCTGAAATAGTGACCAGACGTCTACACAAAGTCTGCCTCCTTAAGATACAAACTCGGGCCGTTTTAGACGTCTGATATTATGTTCAAATGCCTGAGAAAACTATCTGTCTTAAAAAATTTACACTTCGGCCAGTTCTAGATGTCTGATTCTACATCCAAACGTTCAACAAAACTCTCTGTCTTCCAAAATTTACAACTCGATCTATTCTAGACGTCTACCACCAGCAACCAGACGTCTGAGCATATTTACTATCTTCATATTAGGTTAAATCAGACGTCTGATTCACCTTCCAAATGTCTGAAATTCAATCGACACTCTTAAGTACCCTGATAACGTCTATTTTTTTTCACTTTTCTCACTTACATTTCATTTTGTTTCTACTGCTAAGTCGATTCCCTAATTCTCAAAGTTGCTTTCTCCTCCAAACACCCTCGAATCTCATGGCACCTAAAACGAAAAACCCTAAAATCTCTAAGCGTAAGCAAGACCAAGCTACTTCATCCAACCAGCAAGTTTGCTTTGACGATCAAATTGAGACATGGATGAATTGCGTACCACATTCAATCAAAAGATATGAAGACATTCAAAAGAAGAAGCTTCATACAGGTCCTTTGTACAATTTGCTCAAATTTCCTATGTACGACTTGGATGAAGTATGCGAAAATGCAGGGTTACATCAGTTGATCTCCTTCAACTCGAATAATATCCAAATAGACCAACTTGCGATATTCCTATTCTTTGCTAATTTAGATAGTACAGCCTTTTGGAATACCGAAAACGACGATAATTGGCTATGGTCAAGTGTTTACGGTAACACTATTAGACTAACTACGGGGATCATAGGTCGAACTCTCGGATGTTATGACACCGCAGAAGGTTTATATAATATTCCAGATATGCATATCAAACTGAGAGATAATATCACACATCAAACATGGAAGATGAATGCCTAGATTTGCATCAAAATACTTAAGACCTAAGGCGAGACTTTTCACTAGAATGATTATCAACATTATCATTCCTCACCTTGGTAGCCATGAGCAAATCACAGAGTTAGAACACAAGGCTCTATATGCAATCTTCAATGGAACAAGGGTTAATTGGACAAAATTTATATCTGATGAGCTCAAACACTATTGGACTCGATCATGCCTATCCATCATCTGTCCTACATACATCATGCATGTTCTGTGAGCTCACAACATTCCTTCTTACTTATCAACTTTTGAAGATATTTCTTTGAAATATGCATCCACAAAATTCTTCTCATTAATGCACCTACCAGAAAATCCTTCGGATTTTATATCATTTGAAGAGTGGACGCAACATCGTCAAGCCGGAAAAGTTAGGCCTCAGCCCCAACTACAACCTGAATCATCACAAGAGGTAGAGTAACATCGCGAGAATATTCCTCCTCCTCCTACACCTTTTGATTATTCGTGCCAAGACGATATTTTGGAGACTCGCACTGAGATAAATCCAAATGAGAGCATTCACGACTTAACTCTCCAAAATCAACTTATTCTATCATGAAATTAAAAATTAATTGCTAAGCGTATTGATAGTTTTGAAACAACGTTTGCTTCACGCCAAGCTACAGTTGAAACACCGCTTTCAACAACTATATCTGTTCTAAAGGAGGTTCTTCAACGAGTACGTGGCCCTACACCTCCTTTGGTAGATTGGCCAACTTCAGCACCTTCTCCTCCTCCTCCTTCAAAACACTCTAAACTTTTTGAAAAGGACAAAGAACTTCTCGAACAGGCTCCAATATCTTCTAAAAAACAAGCGAGTTCTTCAAAGAATGAAGATGAAGGAGATAATCAAGCTCAAGCCTCCCCAAAAGATTCTTAGATATCTTTTTATGTTTCATCTTTTGTACCAAGAATCTATGCATGTAATCAATCAATTTGTTTAATGAAAAGTGCATTTTGATTTGTTATTTCTATGTATATTTATATAACCTTCCTACGATTGATAAATATTAAATGGTATGAACATGATATCTAAGTTAAAAATTATTAATGCTTTTTGATAATGCCAAAGGGAGAAATAATGGAAAGCATATATTCAGGGGGAGATTTATAAAATTATATCTAAGTACATTGTATAGTTGTCATCATCAAAAATGGGGAGAATGTTAGGAAATCCAATATACAGTTTCGACGACAACAAGTATACATTGGAAATCGAATACACACGCACGCACGCGCGCGCGCACACACACACACACACACACACACATATATATAGGTACTTGCTAGATCAACATCACTAGAAAGACAAGAACAAGTCTCAAAGGACGCTACAAGAGACTATAATTCGATAGGTACAAAGGAGCAAAAGAAAACGATGTACAAAACAGACATGCACAAGTATCAGACATCTGGGTGCACAAGCCAGACGTTTGGAAAAGTCCTTTGGAACAATAAACAGGCGAAACTAGACGTCTGGTAGTAGCACTCAAATGTTTGAAAATCTACTACATACAAATAAATATAGTATCAGACGTTTGATACAAATATCTGACGTCTGAATTCAAACTCGGATTTCAGATATGAACTTCAACTGCCACATACAAATGGACATCTTCGCTTTTCTTCGCCGTAACCCTTCATCATCAACAGAAGCAACTTCAGAGCATTCGTTAATGGATGCAACTACTCAAGATACCTATCTACAACTATATATAACATCAAGAATTAAGAGAACAACACTCAACTTACTCAACTTACTCACCTTACTTACTTGTGCTCTCTGGTTCTATACTCTATTCTTGATCTTTGCACTCTAACAATTCATACTTGTATTCACTCTTCCATATACATGGTTTCTCATAGATAATATTCCTCAGAGATATATTGGAAGCAATTGTACTAATTGGTCAACATTCGTGTTATATTAGAACACACATTTGACAAGAGGAACTTATTGTAACCAAGCCTATTCCTCCTGGTGATGCGAGGATGTTTGATAGTAGAATTCCGAAGAGGGGCTTGGGGACTGGACGTAAGACGGGAGGTCCGAATCAGTATAAAATCTTGGTGTGTTTATTCTATATTTACTTAGATTAATATTGTTTTAGTTGCATCATATATTTTGTCACATATACTTGCATATACATTACACAATCCACCCCGTAGACTTTCAATCCTATGCACCCCAAACGCGTGCACGTACACACAATGATACCCCGACACGGTCGCCATCCCAAGACCACCTACAAACGTTTTCGACCAAGCCTGACTCACCCATCACTTCGTTGTTACCTCCAATCATCTCCATTAAAATTTCATCCTTCAACCCCAAATTCGAAAAAACCGAGCTACAAGAACCATGCATACAACCCTCGATAACCACCACCTCAGTCAACTGCAGGCATCGTCTCGCCACCGTGCGCACCGCCACCCAGCACCTTACCTTCCAATCAGGTTCGATGCACCCTAGTGCTGCTATGAACCCAACGATCGAACCCAAAAATGTCCCTAAAACCATAAACTGACCTCGACATGACGACTCGACCACCGAAAAACTCACCATCACTTCCTCTGCCTTCGCAAAACCTTAAAGCTGCACCGCCGCCCCTCCTCTAGACCACCATCTCGCTTGAAAAATGGTCAATGATCAAAACATGTCCACGTCCTCTAAAATCATAAATTTTGCAAAGATGTGCCACCCTCCTCCGTTCGTCGATTCGTGATGGTCGAGGTGGTCATTCTGTTATTCACTATAATTGAACAAACTCTGCCATCGTACTCGGTGAAATGACGATCGATTATTTTTAATAATTATCAGGGTCTATATTGAACAGCTTTGTAGTTGTTCACTTTGTCTAATTCCTAACTTTTTTTTATAGATAATGATTTTTGAACTAACGAGTGGGAATTTGTTTCATTTACAGTAAGCAAGAACCAACAATCTGTGTTCATGTTTGTGAGTATGGTTATGGTTTCCATTTATAGCAAAACACTTCCATTCTAAAGCAAACTTTCCAAAAATAAGATGGTTTAAAACAATAAATTTAAACACAGCAAATCACAAACCAAGCTACTAGCAAATTTACACAATATTACTTCTTTACAAAAGTATGAAAACAGGGCTTAGAATTTTCACAACCATTCTTTTATTTCCATAAGTATGTAAGTTTGGGGTTCTCACATTCCCCTAATTGTTTTGAATGAAAGATTCAAGCTTTCTTCCCTAGTAATCAACCTCAGTACAAATGTACTACTAAATTTCAAACTTTAAGCTTTAAAGAGGAATCCATTTCTACTTCATGAAAGCAAAAGGAAGGAAAAAGAATGAATCAAGAAGTCTAAATGAAAATGCAACAAAAACCACTTTTTATAAATGTATGACAAGACAAAGGACCAAAATACCCTTTATTACATTTTTCATCTTACCATCTTTTCCAAGTAAATCCAAGGACTAAACATGTGAAATAAAAAGGTGGATTTTAGAGAAGACCATGCAGCTTTAGCTAACCATACACTTAAGGTATCAAAACATCACTTCTAGTTCAAATTTGAATATATTTTATTAAATAACTCATATTATCATTATTTTAAATAATTTATATTTTTATTTTAAAGAAAATGTCTTTCTTATCTTAAGCCAGACTCTTGAACGTTGATTTAAGATGTATAATAGGGTTCAACAACTTTCTATAGTTCGTCGTTCGATAAAAAGTCGAAAATTCAAAAAACAGATTTCGGTCACATTTTCTTTTTTCATCGAACTACCTATTTTTGTAAACAAAATTAAAAATGAAATTTCTATCATTATTTATTAATTAAGAGAAAGTTATTTTAATTATCAAAACCATTAATTTAATATATAAAATGAATTAAATATTCACAAATCATAGCGATAAAATTCCGGGTCGTTACAAAATTCAAATTCAAATGCCTACTGTAAATTCAAACACAAATTCAAATTAACAATAAAAAACATATAAATATTAATACATCAACGTCGTCCTGTAACAACTAAAGTGTCTTCGATCCGACCTCATGTTGCCACAGTCTCTGTTGTACTTTATGAACTTGTATTATCATGGTTGTGTCGATGTTGTTCACACCATATTGTGCATAACTTGGTAGAATTTCTGCATTAACAACCTCTTCACAATTGGGATACACGCCATTGTATTTTCTTATAAATCTATGAATAAAATAACTTGCAATAACAAACCGTGCATATTTCTAGAAATTATATGTCGACAAACCTCTAAAATGTTAATTTTTTTCTTTTTCAAATGTCATTTCCACGCCATGAACAAATTGGAAAATTGAAGATTTCATTATGCGATTTCAAAACATTCGAGGTTCGTTGAAATTCTGGAACGTGCTAGTGTTCATTGCGGTAACGTGGTAGATATCCACTTCTAGGCTTGTGCCTTGAATCTACAAAGTAATACTTACAGGTAAACGTTATATTCGTGCTTCGAACACGGACTGTTTATATTATTGTATACGTTAATATTTTGTTTGAGTGCAAACATGTAAACAGAAAACAAAGATGTTTTTGGAATTTCAAAAAGATGTCGAGTAAATTAGTTCAACCAATTTCCTTTATCAGTAGTAGAGATAGGTGAAACATCTGAACATGATTAAAGGAAATTATTGAAATAAAGGAAATTATTGAAAGAAATTGTTGGAAAATGAGTTCGAAATGAATTCCAACATGACAGCTTAATACCAAAGAAATGGACGTGAAGAATTGCGTCCAACCGAACACATGTTCTACTTATGTTTTGCGTCTTGTTCAGCCGCGTACTAAAACGCTTCCTTGATAAACTGCTCAACTTAGTAACCGTCCCTACAAAAGTGACCGTATATGCCTCCATTTTCTCCTAGTCAGTCGTCCTCTCTATTTCCTTGTATTTTGATCTGGTATATTTTTCTCACATTTGAATTTTCGTAGCCATGTCGCTCCTTTCAGATCTCATCAATCTCAATCTCACCGATTCGACTGAAAAGATCATTGCTGAGTACATATGGTAATTTCTGAGTAATATGCAGTCAATGTTTCAATCCCTACAACAATTTGTCCCTCGCATTTTGTGTTGTTTTCGTAAAGCTTTGTTTTTACCTTTTTTTCATCAATTTCACAACATGCGCTGATGAGAAATTTATACCTTAACCATTAATTTATCAGTGGTTTTTCCTGATATCATCAGTTTTAATGAAAAGTTTGAATTATTATCTCTTGTTTTTATGCGTCACTGAGGAAAGTTTGGCGGATGCATGTCGAAATGGTTGCGTACGATAATTTAATATGTGATTTTTATTGATACTTGGCGCATGGTATATAAACTGGTTTACTTTATACCTTAATACAGGTGAGCATAAAACATCTTATATCGATCGAGGGCCTTAGCTATCGTTTCAAAGAAAAAACCTCATTTGTGGGAGTTGATAACTTTCGGTTTCGGTTTCAGACGTCATATAACTAAAATCTAATATTTCGGTGTCAATCTTAGATTGTTTAGGTTTGCTAGTTTCCTGATATTTACCAACTACCCTGGATGTTAGCAATACATCCAATGATCCAATCAGTTTACTTCATTTGCTATTTAAGATATCTATTTAGCAATCCATGTCGCTGAGGGCAAATTTGTATTCTTTATAATACTGATTCTGTAATTGGGAACAGGATTGGTGGAAGTGGTATGGACTTGCGAAGCAAAGCAAGGGTAACATTTTATTTTCTGGTTTCTCGATAGCATCCTCAAAATCATTATATATATTTCCTCAATTCTTTTTTTTTTTTTTTTTTTTTTTTTCCTTTTCTGTTTTGGATATTTTGAAGACGTGCATAGTAAAACATATCAAATTTTAAACTGAGCAGACACTTCCTGGACCAGTTAGCGATCCTAGTAAGCTTCCGAAGTGGAACTATGATGGCTCAAGCACAGGCCAAGCTCCAGGAGATGACAGCGAAGTGATTTTGCAGTAAGTGATGTCAAACCTTTCTGTTTGATGTGGCAATTTATAAGTATATGGTAATGATATCTATATGACGGATTTGTTATTATGAATAGCCCACAAGCAATTTTCAAGGATCCATTCAGAAGGGGAAACAATATTCTTGTAAGTATTTTCCTTTTTTTAACGTCTAACTGGAGTATGACACATGATGTACGCATGCGTACACATTATTTGGGAATGCGTTAGAATATGGGAAGTTGGAATGGTATTTATGTAACTTTGATGGCTATTGAAACGGAAAATGTCGATCGATCTTATACAATTAATTTGCTTCATTATTAGTAGAGATTCGTGAGGACACAATACAGTGGATTATACAGCGATTGTGATATTTCGTTGATCAGTGGTGAATATTTCATTGACATTTGAATAATGCTTTTATCAAGGTTTTTGAGTGAAGGTAGACTAAAATAAAAAGATGGATCGAAAATTAGATATTATGGATGGCATCTATGGAATTCTAAATAGACACAAGGGAAATATGTTTATCGAGTTTCTCATTAAAAAAAAGGAAAAATTATAATTGAAATCTAGTTACCAGTGCTTTGCACTAAGAATTTGTCTTCAATGTAAACAATGAATATTCCAAAAGGTTGTGCTCAGGTCTGCAACCAAGTTGAAACACATTGTTTTGTTGTTAATCTTAGGATCACATTAAACTCACCACTTTGGTCTATGTAGTATACCACAGAAATATTAGAAAAATGCAAGTTGATAGCATGAATTGAAATTTTCAAAGGTGTTCTAAATTATTTGTACTGTAGCTGTAGTTTCGGATTCTTTTTCATTGATGCATTGGTCGGACTAATTTAAGGTTAATTTATCTCATCGATATTGATATTTCCAAGAAAGCTTGGATTTTTCAATATGGTTTATAACGCAAGCTGAACCCTTCAACAATTCCAATGGCCCACCTCATAACCTATATTCTATCCTATGTATTGCAAAACTGATTTGTATCGTAGTTTATGTTTTTACTTTCAATAATTATTTCCTAAATAAGGTTGATTTAAGTATATTTCTCAGAATACAAGAGTCCTAGGTTTGCATATAGTATATGTATTCATCGTAATGTTCTTGATATTTAGGTTATGTGTGACTGCTATACGCCAGCTGGTGAACCAATTCCTACCAACAAAAGAGCTGAAGCCGCCAAGATTTTTAGTAATCCAGATGTTGCTAAAGAAGTACCATGGTAGATACATAGTTTATTGAATTTAAGTTGTCATACAGAAATCAATCAATGCAATGGTTAAAAAAAATGTAGGTATGGAATTGAGCAAGAGTACACACTTCTTCAGAAAGATGTTAACTGGCCTCTTGGGTGGCCAGTTGGTGGTTACCCTGGCCCTCAGGTAAAACTATTTTATCATTTATGTGTTTTTTTTTTCTGTTCAAACATCGCAGAACATATATTTTCATCTGAGAATTATGTAACGATGCACCATTTTTATTTATTAATTTATTATTATTATTATTATTATTTGGGGATATATGCCCAGTGTTTCTGATTTTATCTTTTGTTTGTGATGTTCTTTATGTTTTTGGACTTGTTGCTAGTCGAATGTTCTTTCAACCAATATATATTACATATAAGAGGAATATAATGTAGGTACATAGAGGGATAAAGATATGAGACATGACAAAATCTTGGAAAGGAGTTATATACAAGAATTAAAGAATAATATTTGTGACATTGATTGTGCCTTTAGATGTTTACAGCTAATTTCATGAAATAATATTAGAGCTAAAATATTTAATCAAAAAAGTCAACAAGATAACTTATTTATTTTGCTGTTTTAAATAACATTTACGTTTTGCATACATTGACAGCTGCAACTAATTTTCATTTTTCATACATTGACAGCTGCAATTAACTTTTGTTAATCTAAAATATGTTGCATATTTCGTCTCTTTGTATTCAAATTCGTTAATTTGATAATAGATTAATTTTTAGGTGGAATAAATTCACCTTTTTGTGTCGTTTTGTAAGACTATACAATTTGAAACCGTCTTCTGTAGTTTAGTTATGGTTTACTTTTACGAGATCAAATCCCCTGTACCAGAATTCCATGTTCCCTCTGTCCCCAACCAATCAAGAACACCGATTTTCAGTCATTAACCCCCAACAGCAGGAGAGAGAAAGGGGTTTAATTGCAAAATGGCTAAAAATCGGTGTTCCCGACTGATTGGAGACAGGGGGAACAAGAGAGTCTGGTACGGACGATTCTGTGCATACTAATGATTGCTTTTAGTGAGTAAAACAATGTGGACATAGGAACCAAGCCAATACAAAATTGAACAATATAATTTAGGTGACCGATCCAATGCAAAATTGATCCATGAATTTTTTTAGAATTTTATTGATTTTGTAATTCATCTTTTAGAAAAGTTTCAAACCGAATGTCTCTTTGATTTTTAACAGACTAAAGATATATAAGTTTATCATACTGTAGCTCTCAATGAAACTAACAAGATAGATCTAGGTCTACTAATTTAATCCAAACATAATCTGCGAAATCATTAATCAGTCTCACCTTTTCATGGTAATAGTAATACAGGAAATTATTGTTAAGGACAAAATTTCACAGCTTTTTAGCCTCAATGACGGACCTTCGATATTTTATCCTGAAGGACAACTTTCTGTAGGTATCAGTTTTTAGTTATTGATAGCAGTTTTTAGGTATCAGTTTGTAGTTATCGGTAGCAGTTTATAGGTATTAGTTTTTAGCTCGGTAGCAGTTTTGTTGTCCTTATGAATAATTTTGGAAAATGTTTGTCCTTATAAATAATTTTTAGAAGAATGTTTGTCCTTGTAGCAAAAATATTAAGGTCGTGTCCTTGAGGCAAAAAATATATAAATCTTTGTCCTTTAAATTAATTCCCTCATAGTAATACTAGTATGTATATATGATAGATTATTAATAGTTATACTAAAATATAATATGATAGATTATTAATAGTTATACTAAAATATAATATTATGCCAGGGACCCTACTATTGCTCTGCTGGTGCTGATAAGGCATTCGGGCGTGATATTGTCGATGCCCATTGCAAAGCGTGTCTTTATGCTGGGATCAACATCAGTGGTATCAATGGAGAAGTTATGCCTGGTCAGGTAAAGAATCACGTTCATGTTATCATCTTGCGCAATTTATATTTATATGATGGTAATATATAAATTATATCTCTTTCATATATTTTAGTGGGAATTCCAAGTTGGACCAGCTGTTGGTATTTCAGCTGGCGATGAAGTATGGGTTGCCCGGTACATTCTCGAGGTACATGCAACATTGTAACTGATAAATTTTGCTTTTTTTGTCCAATATCTTGTGGGCTAAAAAAAACTCTGTGACGTGCTATTACAGAGGATTACTGAGATTGCTGGAGTAGTCCTATCATTTGACCCCAAGCCCATCCAGGTTTGCTTCTTTTATTTTGATATATAATAAAACTATAACATGAGATGTTCAAACCGTGTATGCCCTTGATTTCTAATAGTAATTGTTAGGATACTAGTTTATAAATACTTCCAAAATTTGAAGGGTCTGTTTGGTTTCCAAAAAATTAAGGGTCATATAATAAAAATAGCTTTAAAACATAAGTGGTTGCATTGCTTTCATCTGTTATATAATAAAGGTAGCTTTTAAACATAACAAAGGTGGCTTTAAACCATGTGAACCCAATGGCTCCCTTATCCATATAAAATTTTGAAACTCATGCGTGCAAATAGTATCATGTCTGTTTATTCCATTTTATGGATTATGACAGCCAGTATATCTTAAGGTCTTAAAATAATGTGGATATCATGTCTATTTATTATGTTTTCATTTCATTTGGGATTTTAAAGTCTGTCTGTTCTACTACCTTCATTTTTTTTTTTTTTTACCTACTGGATATTGGAAGTACAAGTTTTTTTTAAGTTTAAAACGTAGTGCACACCCACTCTTTTACCTATGGTGAATTAAACTTAACATTCTATTTGGACGCCTCAGCAGAGAGATACTTCTTTTATATTAACAAAGTTCAAGGTTGCCCTTTTCTAAAGATAAATTTTCCGTTCTGAAGTAAACTTACATCTGAATTCATTGTTACTTTAGGGAGACTGGAATGGTGCAGGAGCACATACAAACTACAGGTGCAGTATATTGCATCCCCATAGCATTCAATTTTCCAAATTTCAGTGAAATATTTATTGACTTTCTATTTTGTGTTTATCGCAGCACCAAGTCAATGAGAGAGGAAGGAGGGTACGAAGTAATTAAAAAGGCAATAGAGAAACTTGGACTGAAACACAAAGAACACATTGCAGCTTATGGAGAAGGAAACGAGAGGCGCCTTACTGGAAAACATGAGACTGCAGACATCAACACATTTAAATGGGTATGCATGTTATCTTCTAATATTTATTATAACTAAAATAAAAACCTAAAAATGCAACTATTTAAGAAGAATACTGTTCTGTTGTTATATCCAGGGTGTTGCTAACCGAGGGGCTTCTATTCGCGTGGGTCGTGATACAGAAAAGGAAGGCAAAGGTTTGTATTCATCATTCTTTTCTTTTTTTTCAATTACAAGTTTCTGCATTTTTTGTCTGCAACACTTTCCTTATGTTTTATACATGTATCTGCGTTGCCTAGTCTAGATAATATGCTGCAATTATTTGTTTTTCGTGTTGCAGGTTATTTTGAAGATAGGAGGCCTGCTTCTAACATGGATCCATATGTTGTCACTTCCATGATTGCCAAAACCACCATCCTCTAAATGTATTTGGATTATTCAGCCTTTTTTTCGTTTTGATTCGTCAATTGTTGCATTTGTATTCATGAATTTGAGTTCTGGTACCTGACCTTTTGTTCATTTTCTTTGTTGCTTTGTCACGATTTTAGTATGTTTTTATTTTGTGCTGTTGGGTTTGACTTGTGTAAATCCCAAATGGTGATAATAATACAAAGGATTTCATGCGATTTTATGATAGTTTGAGGGGGGTATTTACTTAGCAGCTCTTGGTTAGGTTATGCTGATCCTCTCCAAGCACTTTTCATTCTATTTTACTATTTATTGCATTGGCTAATTATGTATTGGTTAAATGCTATTAAGATAGTGTTGGTGAAAGTTGCGCATTTGAGGTATTTATATGTTGTACATTGTCTGTTCACAGCTGGGAAGTTTGCCGACCATAAACTTCGTAGGTTTTAAATTTTTGGAAAGTTGGGTTATTAATAAATCGACTATATCTATACATTAACAATAACTGAATATAAGTTTGTCCAATTACACTCAAGAGAACTATTTAGAAGGGGATCACACAATAAATAACTAAAGTATCCTCGAATTCCTACTTTTACACCAATTCTTCTTGAAGGAAAAAATTTCAGCCATATTCGCAAATTAAAGGTTAACTCATGCGTTGCCGGTTGCACACAATAACTTAGAAATTAGAACTTTTCATGCAGTGTGTAGTTAATTTGTTGAAACAAATGTACTAACAAATCAAATTTGTTTTTTGTTTAAACATGTAATTGATGTTAGGCGGTTCATTCACTTTTGTATTTAACTGAACATGAGTTAGTCATTTTTGATCATATTTAATGAGTTATTTATTTGGTTACTTTTTATGGTTTTGATACTACAAAATAAATAAATGAATATTAGTTAGCTATAAATAATTTGATTGATTTAAAATTGTGGAAATTAGCATCCTAAGTGGAAAATCCTCCTCAAAAACATGTTTTAAATTACTCACATTCTTTAAAAAGTTTTTGCTGGCTTTTTTTTTCAAAATTTAAATCTAAACTTAATCGTATGTTTCTATAACCAAAGTTTTTTTAACTCTTTTTTGAAAAATTGCAACCATTTATGCTTTCAAAAAGTGAGGTTACTTGAATGTTCTTTTTATAGATATATGTAGTTTTTCCTACAAATATTTGCACTTTTTAAGTGAACTTAAAAACAAGTGTAAATTTTAGAACCAACTTTTGAGGAGGGGTAATTGTGTATTTTGAAACTTAAGAGAGCTTTACAAAAGATTCCTTTAAAATTTATATATTATTTATATTTTAGAAAGTTTTATAAATTTTGAATTTGATATCTCGTGTTTGGTACATTTGATTCGATAAAAACTATATCGATTTTGTTTTAAATATTCATTAAATATCCATTGCGATGGCGATAAACAAATGTAAAAATGAAAGTATAATAGCAATGAATCAATATATTTTTATGCATTTCAAAATTTTGCATCAAATATTAAAATATTAATTTTGGACCACTGCATTGTATAATGAAATTTATTGACATTATTTCGATTTATAGATCATAAAAAAAGCTTAAGGTGGAAATAAAAATAAAAAAAAAGCGAGAAGTTTAATGTAACATCTCCCACTTGGAGGACCAAAAGTAACGACTACGAATGCTGCAGCCATCCATAGTTATTAATCCTCGACGACCAAATATGGTAATGTTAAACAAATTGATATACCGGAAACGCATGGATATGGATAAAGTTTAAAATTTCAAAACAACTTTCACATTCCATTCCAAAAACCATTTCAACATTCTTTACATAATCCCACAACGTTAGCTACGTTCAGAAAAATATAATTGTCACAATAAACCCCAAGAGCGACATATGAAGATGCCCACTTGACGATCACAGTGTATAATAGGCAATAAACTACTTTGCCTTACAAAACAACATAGCGGGATCACATGAGAAAGAACTCAAATAACTACATGCCTCATGCACGACTCCGGAAGCTTATTCGTCTTAAAAGATACCTGAAAACCTCAAATCTCAAGCTACTCAAAATCAATTAAGTACCCGAGAGTTTAAGAGGAAAACATAAACTTCGAGTTAGACATAAGCCTGGTATGAATAATAATCTACCATCTCAAATCATTTAGATATCTAGTGAGACCACACCTCTTAGTGAAACGAGTTTCCCCTCAACAGTATCTTAAAAACCTTTATAAACCATTTTTTGTGCTCCTGCGTCCACAATGGTTAATTCAATTCAATTCAATTCAAAACAATTGAATCAATTCTGTATTATCCATCCCCATTCATTTTGATTATCCATCATAATTATAGTTTCTACGATTACTATGAACCTAATAGTTTTCATAGGCCGACTAATAACTGGTTAAACATTTAAGAACTCTCTATCCAATTATATAGTTCATGGGATCACTATGAACCGATTGACAACTCCAATATCATTTCTTTTATCCTAGTTTTCTTGGGCTGACTAGGAACACATTGACTAACTGTCAATAACTTTCTTTTTCCTTAGTTTTCATGGGCTAACTAGGAACCTATTGATTATCTGTCAATATTGCATTTTCTTTTTCGGAGACAGTTTTCATGGGCTAACTATAAACATGTCTAACTGACATCTTCCATTTACATAGTTTTCATGGGCTAACTATGAACCTATTGGCCCTTGCCAATATCTTCAATTTATATTCACTACTAGGTCAACCTAACTAGTAATTCTACCTTTTTCCAAAGTACAATTTTGGATTCATTACAAAGTGAATATATACATATATGGAGAAGCACACAATATAACTTGGTTAATTCTTTTAACCCATTAAGACTTCTTCATAAATTTCATTTCAAAATACTTTGTTAATATGCCACGGTTTTGCTATCAAATGAGATTGGGTTATTTATTTTGTAAACTATACAGTCAAAATCTTCGCATCCTTGCTTTTGACCTTCATGGATAGCCACCTTTGAATGCATATATCTCTTTCCAAAACATTAGGCTTCTGCCTTGTAAAAACACTTCAAAATCTTTCTTTCGAAATCTTTTGAATATATTAAAGTGTTACTTACTAAATATTAGAAGCATAGCTTCGAAACCGTTGAAAGTATCTCTTCCCTAAGCATTGAAAATCCCCCTTTCGACATCATTGGGTTTACCTTTAAAAATATTATTTGGGCCCAAGAAAATATATATACGAAAATATCTTTTTCGAAACCATTCTCTATCATATAAAAATATTTGAGGAATTTATGATGGTGTCAAAACCATCACTTTCGATAGAGTCGAAAGTGTAGGATCGATTTCACCCTAGAGGGGGGGGGGGTGAATAAGGTGATGATATAAATTATAAAAATTAATTGCGGAAGCTTATAAAATTATTTCAACACAGATCACAGATTAATAGCAGCACAGAAAAATAGCAGAATAATAAATACAGAAATAGAACGACACAGAATTTACCCAGCTTCGGCAAAACCCTGCCTACATGCGACCCCTAAGGTTTCTACTAGAAATTAGATAGTCAGACGCTTACACACGTAAACTCGCGACACCCGCTATCGACTAAACCTAACTCTACACTCAAAACCCTGCCACAACTCAGCCACTGAGTTGCGAATTCTCAAACTACGCCACGTAGTTTGTCCCCTAGTCACACGACTAGAAATTACAACGGTTTAAAAATTAAAATGCAAATTTAAAACAATTTTAAATACAAAACCCTAATTTATAAAAATAAGCCCAAATAACAAGGTCGACCCAAAATAAATTAGTGATGTTAATTCCCCTTTCTCCTTATTATTTCTTTCGCCCGACTCGTCTGTGAAAATGGTTGCTTCTTCGTTTTCGTTCGTTCCTCAAAAATTAGGGCTTTGTTTAATTCTTTGAAACGGCCGCTTTCACTTGTAGATTGAATGTTGCTTTGTTTTCTTTCTTCGATTGATTTCTCGGCTGCTTCAAATTGTCGAGTGCGTTCAATTGGTTGAAGGATTGGTATGTGAAATTCCTTTTTCGATTTATACTTTTCTCGACTTTGATTCGAGTTGAATGTTTATGCTTTGTTGCTTGAACTCGAATACCTTGAAATTGCCGATGATGATTTGTTTGTATAGGAGTTCGATCTCCTTGAATTGCGTTCGTCTGATTTGTTCAATATCATGCTTTCGGTCATTCGATTTTTGTTGAACGTTGATGATTTGATTCTGACTTTTTCAATTTACTTGGATAACACGGTTTAGAACTTTGACTTGGTCATAATCGATTTTGATTTGGTTCGTCTACCACGGTTTTGCTTTGCATTGACCTTGGCCTTGATAAAATCGATTTGATATTGCCTGTAAGAATTTGTTCGATATTGATTTCTTTGACTTTGTTAATGGTTCATCTGTGTTCGTCCCTGAACATTACTGTTTTGGTTTAACCTGTATATCATTTTCTTCAAACTTGCTATTATTGTTGTACTTATGTGCACTGTGCATATCACTGCCATGCGGTAGCTTGATTCATGTATACACAGTTGGTAGCTGGACTTGGTCTCGTTGCATTAAGTTTGATCATGACCCTTGAAGTTCGTTGATAATTTTGCACTGCTTCATATTGTATATTTACCTTTGAGCCTGGACAGTTGTACACTTGATTACATTCTTGCTTGTGCATCACCATATATCTGTAGCTTGCATGAAGCATTTCTTTGTTTCATATATTTTGGTTGTTGACTCGACTTGATGCTGGTTTGAGGCTATGCTTGCATGTGAGTTGTATAAACTGCTGTTGGTCTTCACGCATGTATATTCTCGAGCTTTGGTTCATGAGTCTGGGTTTTTGTTGCATATATTACTGTTGTAGATGTTCGACCTGGCATTTGGTCTGTAGTTGGTCTTGTTTCATGTTTGAACTGGTTTGGGTGGTCATTGACACTTTGGTTTTACTTTGAGCTACAGTTTCAGTTGCAAGTGCATTTGTAGTTTAATGTGCCTCTTTGTGTATTGATGGTCTGATCATTCTTTGGTCTTGCTTGCTTGATGGCATTTGATCTTGCCTGGTTTTTCCTTTGCTGGTTTGTGATGCACTTGTTTTGTACTTCACTGTACTGCATATTGATCACCATCTTGCTTGCATGCTTGAGGTCGTAGCCTGTACAACTGTCCTGTGTTGAATTTAGCAAATAGCTCGGGTTTGGCCTTGTGCGCGTGTTGTGATTTTATTTATATTGCAGTTGGGTTGAACCCGGCTTTTCATTTGGGTTTGACCTGTGCTCACTTGTCCCTGTAAATCAATCAAGTGTATATTTCGATGTGCACGACCTTGTGGCATATACAGTGATACACTATGTATGTCACAGGCTGTTCGTGTATGATGAATTCAAATTTAAATGATGACGAACAACCCAAATATCTGAGGCAAATATTATTTTCAAAAATTCACATTTTATTTTATATTGAAAAAATATTCTTTTTCACTTTTACTACGTTGGCGAATTTTTTTGCAGATTGCTCAGATGCTGGATTCTAACTGGAATGAAGTTGAAGATAAAATACGAATTGAGTGAATGAGTGATGTGTAGTGAGGTTAAATGTAAATATAAAATTGTGATGTATTTGTAATCAAAATTGTATATGTATAGTGAGAGCTTGAATTTGTACTATTCAAAATTGTAATAAATATTTGTTTGAATAAAATTTCTGTTTGAATTCAAATTCTGTGTTATTTAATTTTATTCAGCAAATATTTATTTAATCTGTGAAAAATAAAATAGTACATTAACAAATACATTTACACGAATATATATATATATATATGTATATATTATCATCAAACAAAAATCATATAATCCCATATTCAACAATCTCCCCCTTTTGATGATAACAAACATATATTTAAGATTTTGAGTATGTTAAATGTATTTGATCATTGATATGCTCTAATTGCTCCCTCTATTTAAATGCTTCCTCTCTACACAAAGCTCCCCCTACATATATGCATACAAATAAAAATATGCAAATGAGCCTAGATGCAAACAGAAAATTATTTGACTTTTGCTTGATTTTATTTGACAAAATCTTAACTTTTCTCTCCCCCTTTTGTTATCAGCAAAAGAGTAATAGTGTTAGAGAAAATAGAGATAAAGTGATCGATGTTAATCCAGCATTAAAACTCAATTGAATATAAATATTAAATTTCAATAGAAAATCAAACAAAAATCATAAATATTTTGTTAGGCGCATATTCCACTTTTAGAATGATGGGAATGCTGTCATCATATAAAACCATACAGTTGTCTATTTGTGGTATATTTATATCAGGAATTTGAATATCTACTAACCATGCATAACCGTTAGGACTTTTAAATGAGATTAGTAGTATTCCAATTTAATTTAAAAAAAAATGAATTCAAGTATCTTCTAACCACGCATAACCGTGAGGACTTTTAAATGGGATTAGAATCAACTTGTTTATTTTAAAAATCAACTTTTGATATGCGTTCCATACATGCATAACCGTGAGGACTTTTAAATGAGCATGGAAGCACATAACAAATTCCAAGTAATTCACCCATGCATAACCGTGAGGACTTTTAAATGAGAGTGAATACTTTGGTATTTATTTATTTATTATTATTATTATTATAATTTTTAAAAAAAAATATAAAATGAAAAACAAACGATTCCTGTTTAAAGTACCACATATCGACAAACTATATTGAATTTTGTTGAGTGATGGTCGTTAGAAATATGATAGAGATAGAGATGGTCATGGAATTTTTACCAACAAAAAGTTTTGTAACACTTGTTTAAATTTCTAAAGAAATTTACTAATTATACCGTCTCGAGTCATAATAAATGATAAATATCACACTCATCACTTTTTCAATCACTATTTATCTATTCGATAATTATTAGGGAGTCAGATTAGTCAAAATAGTCATTTAAAATCAAATTCAAAAATAATTATGAAATTAATTTTTCAAAATGACTAATATGAAAATATGGTCAAAAATCATTTTCTTAAGGAGGTTATATGAGAAATTTTTTTGCTATTTGAAAATTATTTGAATCGCAAAATATGCAGATATTTTCTTTAAAAAAACGATGCAGTTACTAAATGTCTCAAAAATCACGTTTTTTTTCTATTAACTAGATTACCAGTGTAATCTGCATCTGAATTTCTCTTTCAGTCAAAATCATCATTAATTGAATTTGATCGACCAAACCATGAAGTGTGCACCAAAAATTTCAAACTCAATTTTAAAAGCAATTTAAATGACATTTTCTTGAATTTGAATTGAAGCCGTGTAAACAATCAATAACCGTGAATATAGAGTTAGCCGTATTATAAGCAAATCGATTATCCAACAGAACACTATTTTTAATCCAAATTAATATATATGAAGTAATTCAAAGAATCTAAAGAATTTTATAGTGTTTTTGGCATACGAATATGATTGGCCAACTATTTTGAATAAGTCAGAATCAAAATCATCATTTTTTCATCATCACATTATTGGCTGATTTAATTCAGAATATGGTGCAGATTATCACATTTAATATATCGTAAATATACCTTTACCTGTTTTACCTTTACGATATTTTTCGTTGTTGTCCATTATGATTCTGTCACCTTTATACTAGGCTAAGGAACTTTGCTTTGTTGCTCGGTGTGCTCTCGGAACAGCCAGAATCCAAGTAGCAATATTGTTGTTCCTTAGCCTGCCACCGCACTTACACGATAAAAGATTTTTGTGACCTATTTGTTTTTATAGGTCCATGATTGTTAGTGGCAGAATATTTTGAAAAATAATTTTATGGAGACCCAAAACTATTTATAATTGTTCCCTTCGGCACCCAAATTTGTTTAACTTTGAGAGATTTTATATTTGTGCCTTTTGGAACCCAAATCTGTATAGTTTTCACATGTTTGGGTCTATACCAACAATTATTGTGATTGTGTCCATATTTTCTACAAATTGTGCACATTGAATTTACTTGATTAATCTTGTTTTCAACAATTTTAGATTGATTATATCCAAGTCCTTTTCTAACCGTATTAACAGTTTGCTTTTCTAATATCATATTCAACGATTTTTCACTTTTTGAAAATTTATCTAAAGTCGTTGACAATTGTTGGACTTGTGTTCTGAGAGATTCATTTTCGTTCAATAATTGTGTGCACTTTTTGATAGAATTTTCTCTCCTAGTATTTTTACTTTCTTTCAAAATCAGAATTTCATTTTCAAGTGATTTTATATTGATTTCTGATTTTTTAATTTCTTCGTCTAATGTTGGACACCTATCACACTTAGGGATCCTACTTTGATAGGTTTTAACTAATTGGTCAAGTTGTTCATTTAATTATATCAAAGTATCTTTTTGTGATTCAAGTTTGGCATACTTCTCCCTAAGTCGTTCAAAACAGCCATTTACTTCGTGGAAATAAATAAGTAATTCAGAGTGAGTAAGTTTTGATACCTCACTTGGCTCGTCATTGTCGCTATTAGTTATATCTCCATGAAGGCACATATCTGCTTTCTCACTCTTACTGCTAGAACTTTGATTATCTTCATCACTTGTATTCCACGTAGCTGTAGTATTTCTCCGTTTTGATTTCTTTTCAAAATCGCGTTGAAATCGGGGATAATCGGGCTTGATATCACTGGGTTTGTTGCAAATGATCCTGTATTCTTCCGAGTTGTCTAGTGCTTTGATTATTCTGCTTTTTAATTTTTGATTTAGAGCTGGATTTCCATATTTGTGGTTCCACCTTTTGAATTTCTTCATTATTAACACCAGCTCAGCTGCTCCATCATCATCATCCTCATCACAACTGCTTTTTACAAATCTTGTTAAGCACATTTCTTCAATTGAGTTGGTTGTGGAGGATTTATCATTGCTGTTGACTTTTGCACCATATATTGCATCGAAAGTATTCCAGATTTTCTGTGCATTTTCACAACGAGATATGAAATTAAAATTATCTCGATTAGTATGAGAATATAATATATGCATAGCAAGAGCGTTAATCGAGATAATTTTCTTATCTATTATATCACACCCGTTTTCAATAATATCCTAACATTTAACATTAACATATTTTAAATAAAATTCGATTTTCAATTTCCAATTCAAAAAATCTGTTCCATCGAAAATAGAAGGAATAATATTGGAACGACCCTCAATAAAAGTATTATTAAAAGAAGCCATTTTAAAAATTCAAATTAAAAAAAACCGATTTTTGAAACACGAATTTTTAAAACACAAATTGACTTCTATTCCTAGCTCTGATACCACTTGTAGGATCGATTTCACCCTAGAGGGGGGGGGTGACTAGGGTGATGGTATAAATTATAAAAATTAATTGCGGAAGCTTATAAAATTATTTCAACACAGACCACAGATTAATAGCAGCACAGAAAAATAGCATAATAATAAATGCAGAAATAGAACGACACAGAATTTACCCAGCTTCGGCAAAACCCTGCCTACGTGCTGCCCCTAAGGTTTCTAATAGAAATTAGATAGTCAGACGCTTACACACGTAAACTCGCGACACCCTCTATCGACTACACCTAACTCTACGCTCAAAACCCTGCCACAATTTAGCCACTGAGTTGCGAATTCTCAAACTACGCTATGTAGTTTGTCCCCTAGTCACACGACTAGAAATTACAACGGTTTAAAAATTAAAATGCAAATTTAAAACAATTTTAAATACAAAACCCTAATTTATAAAACTAAGCCCAAATAACAAGGTCGGCCCAAAATAAATTAGTGATGTTAATTCCCCTTTCTCCTTATTATTTCTTTGGCCCGACTCGTCTGTGAAAATGGTTGCTTCTTCGTTCTCGTTCGTTCCTCAAAAATTAGGGCTTTGTTTAATTCTTTGAAGTAGCCGCTTTCACTTGTAGATTGAATGTTGCTTTGTTTGCTTTCTTCGATTGATTTCTCGGCTGCTTCAAATTGTCGAGTGCGTTCAATTGGTTGAAGGATTGGTACGTGAAATTCCTTTTTCGATTTATACTTTTCTCGACTTTGATTCGAGTTGAATGTTTATGCTTTGTTGCTTGAACTCAAATACCTTGAAATTGCCGATGATGATTTGTTTATATAGGAGTTCGATCTCCTTGAATTGCGTTCATCTGATTTGTTCAATATCATGCTTTCGGCCATTCGATTTTTGTTGAACGTTGATGATTTGATTCTGACTTTTTCAATTTACTTGGATAACACGGCTTAGAACTCTGACTTGGTCATAATCGATTTTGATTTGTTCATCTTATACTTTGATCGCTTGATTATCACGGTGTTGACTTAGTTCGTCTATCACGGTTTTGCTTTGCATTGACCTTGGCCTTGATAAAATCGATTTGCTATTGCCTGTAAGAATTTGTTCGATATTGATTTCTTTGACTTTGTTAATGGTTCATCCGTGTTCGTCCCTGAACATTACTGTTTTGGTTTAACCTGTATATCATTTTCTTCAAACTTGCTATTATTGTTGTACTTATGTGCACTGTGCATATCACTGCCATGCGGTAGCTTGATTTATGTATACACAGTTGGTAGCTGGACTTGGTCTCGTTGCATTAAGTTTGATCATGACACTTGAAGTTCGTTGATAATTTTGCACTGCTTCATATTGTATATTTACCTTTGATCCTGGACAGTTGTACACTTGATTACATTCTTGCTTGTGCATCACCATATATTTGTAGCTTGCATGAAGCATTTCTTTGTTTCATATATTTTGGTTGTTGACTCGACTTGATGCTGGTTTGAGGCTGTGCTTGCATGTGAGTTGTATAAACTGCTATTGGTCCTCACGCATGTATATTCTCGAGCTTTGGTTCATGAGTCTGGGTTTTTGTTGCATATATTGCTGTTGTAGATGTTCGACCTGGCATTTGGTCTGTAGTTGGTCTTGTTTCATGTTTGAACTGGTTTGAGTGGTCATTGACAATTTGGTTTTACTTTGAGCTATAGTTTCAGTTGCAAGTGCATTTGTAGTTTAATGTGCCTCTTTGTGTATTGATGGTCTGATCATTCTTTGGTCTTGCTTGCTTGATGGCATTTGATTTTGCCTGGTTTTTCCTTTGCTGGTTTGTGATGCACTTGTTTTGTACTTCACTGTACTGCATATTGATCACCATCTTGCTTGCATGCTTGAGGTTGTATCCTGTACAACTGCCCTGTGTTGAATCTAGCAAATAGCCCGGGTTTGACCTTGTGCGCGTGTTGTGATTTTATTTACATTGCATTTGAGTTAAACCCGACTTTTCATTTGGGTTTGACTTGTGCTCACTTGTCCCTGTAAATCAATCAAGTGTATATTTCGATGTGCACGGCCTTGTGGCATATATAGTGATACACTGTGTATGTCACAAGCTGTTCGTGTATGATGAATTCAAATTTAAATGATGACGAACAACCCAAATATCTGAGGCAAATATTATTTTCAAAACATCACATTTTATTTTATATTGCAAAAATATTTCTTTCTCAAATTTACTGCGTTAGTGAATATTTTTGCAGATTGCTCAGATGCTGGATTCTATCTGGAATGAAGTTGAAGATAAAATACGAATTGAGCGAATGAGTGATGTGTAGTGAGGTTAAATGTAAATATGAAATTGTGATGTATTTTTAATCAAAATTGTATATGTATAGTGAGTGCTTGAATTTGTACTATTCAAAATTGTAATAAATATTTGTTTGAATAAAATTTCTGTTTGAATTCAAATTCTGTGTTATTTAATTTTATTCAGCAAATATTTATTTAATCTGTGAAAAATAAAATAGTACATTAACAAATACATTTACACGAATATATATATATATATATATATATATATATATATATATATGTGTGTGTGTGTGTGTGTGTGTGTTTATTATCATCAAACGAAAATCATATAATCGCATATTCAACAGAAAGCATACTTTTAAAATATTGAAGCCCTTCGAAACTCATAACCCTTTCGAAAGCATTTTGAATGTGGCTTAATATGGTTTTAAAATAAAAAATACCTTTCGACAGCATTGATGACTTCAATACACTCGAAAGGAAAAACAATCGACGGTAGGACTTCGACTAGGTCGGAACCTCTTCTTTCTAAAGCATTGATTTATAATTAAAGGAACTCCTTCAAGACCTCCTTTTCTTTTAAAACAAGCACGGTAACCCCTTAGAAAGCCATTATAAAAATCCTTTTTAAAACATACATATTGACTAAGTTGAAAGCTTAGTAAAACAAAGGGCATGCGCTTATTTTTTAAAACAAAACGAGGTAACGACCCCATCGGAAGCTATGCTTTCGACACCATACCTTTCGTCTTTCTCCAATCCATTACGTATCACCTAGATAATAATCTGCGTATTGAATTTAGCTTAATGGGGTTTCGACATAGTCAAAAGGAAAGGTAAGTGGTGAAAGATACTCTGAACAGAGGCGAAACCTGTTTTTCTGGGTTAAATGCTAAATTAAGCAACTATTATAAACTAACCTGCCTAGGTGTAAACTTCTTATTAGTTGCATTAAATTTTCCCATGCTTCTCAAAACTAACCGCCTTTTTATTTTTGGATAAGTATCAAACTTAAACTTTTGCAGATAAAACCTTCCTTTTAATTTACACGTAAATCGTTTTGATCCTTTTCTCAAAATAATTTATTTTGTATATCAAATCACTTAAGAAAAATCCCCAAAAATCACAGAAATTCACTTTAATTATGTTGTCTAACATATCAAAATTTCAAATCCAAATTCTCAATATATTTTCTAAAATAAATTTATAAACCGAACGTGCTATATTTTCATTCAAAGGTTCATAATAACATTTCGAAAGCTCGGAAAATCATCAAACTTAAAACCCAACTCTAAATCATGTTTTACATAACATAAATTTTTTCCGTGGCATTTAAACATCAATATCACACGGTTTTTGTTTAAAACCGTATGAACCATTATTTAAACCATCTTATTTATATTTAAACAAACCATAATTCAAGCATATCATCATCAAACATTACATATATGAATTCAAAACAAATCCGAAACATATATTCAAAAATAGAGATAGTAATTAGTATTCACCTTAATTTTTGATATGAAATGTGGATTGAGATGAGTTTGATTCCCCTTTTTAATTTTGTAACTTTTTCCTTTTGAATTTCCTCTTTTTTTCTTCTTATTGATGGCTAGCCTTTCTTTTCTTTTTCTTATATTTTTTGTGAGAAAATGAATATGAGTGTGAATGGCTTAAAGGTAAACATATGTGTGTGTGTGTGTGTGTGTATAAAGGTAAGGTTAGATGTAGTTAAATCCCAATATACCCTTACATAATACATAATTTAATTAATCTATTAACCATTCTTTTAAACTCATTCTTATTAACAAGCACAACCACCTAAATTTATTCAAATCTCAATCCCCTTATCACTTAGTATTTTCAGCAATCTATTTAATTTATCTAATTAAATATCCTTAATAATATTATTAAAATTAGAGGTGTTACAGGCTCATCTCCTTAAAGAATTTCATCCTCGAAATTCACTAACGACTAAATACTAATCATAACAATCATCTGTAACTACTCCTAACAATCATACTAGTCTATCTGACTAGTGATCATCTATATAAATCTAATATAGACATACCATTTAATCAGGGCAAGTATCTCGAATCATGTCTTCAGTCTCCCAAGTACAGTCCTTCTCGTTGTCGCTCCACTGAACTTTCTCCAACTTGACTGTCTTGGACCTTAATCTTTTCTCATCTCTCGCCACAACCCGAACTGATTGTCTAACAATTGTCAAATTAGGCTCTACTACCAACTCATCAAACCCTGTTAGAGGAATAGTAGTCTTTGGATCATGCACATACTTGCGAAGATGAGACACATGAAATACATTATGGACACCCACCATATTGCTCTGCAATTCTGCTCTGTACGTGAGCTTTTCAATCATTTCTATAATCTGGAGTGGATCAACATATTTCGGCGCCAGCTTCCCTGACTTTTCGAATCGTATCACTCTTTTCATCTGTGACAACTTAATAAAAACCCTATCTCCAACTGAGAACTATAGATCTTTACGCCTTTTATCTGCGTAATTCTTCTATCTGGACTGAGCTTCGTTCATCCGATTTCGAATCAAATCAATCTTCTCTGACGCTTCTCTAACTATATCTGGACCTAAGACTAATCTGTCTCCAGTCTATAACCAAAATGCTGGTGACTTGCATAGCCTTCTATACAAAGCTTCAAAAGGCGTCATTCCTATACTAGTCTGATAACTATTATTATAGGAAAACTTAATCAAATGCAGGTGATCTTCCCAAGATCCACCAAAGTCTAGTACATAAGCTCTCAGAAAATCTTCGAGTACCTTATTGCTCCTCTCAGTATGCCCATCTATCTGTGGGTGGTATGTTATACTCATCTTGAGCATGGTACCTAATACTCTACGTAGACTTCTTCAAAATTCGCTAGTGAATAATGCATCTCTTTCGCTGACTATGCCACTAGGAATTCCATGAAGTTTAGCTATATTCTTCACGAACAACTTTACCAAAACAGGTGCAGTCTTGGTTGACTTTACTGGAATGAAATGGGTGCTCTTGGTAAATTGTCCACTATAACCGATATGTTTTCATTTCCTCTATTCGACCTTGGCAACCCGTCTATGAAATCCATGGATATAGAATCCTACTTCCAAACTGGAATCTCTAAAGGCTGAAGCAATCCGCTAGGCTTTTGGTGTTCGGCTTTCACTTGTTGACAGCTAGAACATTGTCTAACCCACAAGCCAACATCCCTCTTCATGCCTTCCTAAAAGAAGCTTCTCTTCATATCTAGATACATCTTGGTTCCCCTTGGATGAATCGTAAACTTGGATCGATAACACTCATCTAGAACTTCTCTTCTCAATTTCTTTATATTCGGAACACATAATCGTCCCTTCTTCTTCAACCATCCTCTCTGGTGATGCCAAAATCTTTAAGATCATCGATCTCGGATCCCACCTCGAGTCTTCTAATTTTCTCGGCTAACTCTAGATCCTCTTTCTGTTTAGAAGCTATCCTCTCGATCAACACTGGTCGAACCTCTGAATAGGCTAACATAGCAGTACTCATGTTAGAATCAGCAGTCGATCTTGACTTTATACTACACGTAGCCAAAACTTCTAAATCCTTCCATTCTGCCAATATAGCTAACACCAAATTTTGATGTTTTCTGTTAAGGGCATCCGCTACCTTATTTCCTTTTCCAGGAGTATATTCTATACTAAAATCATAAGCGGCAAAAACTCCAGCCACCTCTACTGTCGCATATTCAACTCTTTCTGAGAGGATAAATATCTTAAGGTCTTATGATCACTGTATAGCTCAAATCTCTCCCCTAAAAGATAATTTCTCCAAATCTTCAATGCGGAGATCACCGTAACCAACTCCAAATCATGTGTAGGATATCTCACCTCGTGCGGTCTAAGCTATCGAGAAACATATGCAATAACTTTACCATTCTGAATCAATATAGCTCCTAATCCTGTTCCACATGCATCAATGTACACCACCAACCCTTGGTTTCCATCTAGAACAACTAACAGTAGCGTAATGGTCAACGAATGTTTTAACTTAAGGAACCCTTCCTTACATTTGTCGGACTAAATGAACTTCATATCCTTCCTAGTCAAGTTAGTCAAAGATGCTACTATCTGCGAAAAATCTTTGATAAATCTCCAGTAATAGCCAGCAAGTTCGAGAAAACTTCTGATCTCGGTTGCCATCTCCGGTCTCCTCCAATTATTGATAGCTTCGATCTTAACTGGATCTACTGCGAAACCTGCCTTCGAAACTACATGACCAAGAAACCTGACCTCCTATTGCTAAAAATGACATTCAAAAAACATTGCGTTTAGCTAATGCTGCCTTAGTGTCTCAAGCACTACTCTCAGATGATCCTCATGCTCTCTCTCATCTTTTGAGTACACCAAAATGTCATCTATGAATACCAACATGAATCTATCCAAGTGTTCTCGGAAAACCCGGTTCATCAAGTCCATGAAGAAAGCAGGTGAATTAATCAATCCAAATGGCATCACTAGCCACTCATACGAACCATACCTAGTCCGAAATGCTGTCAAAGGAACACTATCCTCTGCCACTCTCAATTGATGGAATCTCGTTGCCAAATCCAATTTGGAAAACACTTTGGCTCCACTCAACTGATCAAACAGTTCATCAATCCACGACAAAGGATACATATTCTTGATCGTCCTATCATTCAGCTTGTGATAGCCGATGCACATCCTCAACGACCCATTTGACTTCTTCACGAAAACTGTGGCCGCTCCCAAAGGCAAACTGCTTGGTCTAATAAAATTCCTTCTTTCTAGATCTACTAGCTGCACCTTTAGTTCTTTCATCATAGTCAGTGTCATCCTACTAGGTGGGAAACTAATAGGTTCAACTCTTGGCACACAAGATCTATTCGAAACTCCATAGCTCGTTTCGGTGGTAATCCTGTGATCGACTCAAATATATTTGCAAACTCTCTTGCAACTCAAACTTGACTTAGCTCCTCCGCTACTTCCAAGGCACTTAACACAGCATAAACACTTCGGTCAGAATTCTCTACTGAGAAGATGATTCAGTTTCGACTATTTAGATGCCTTAATAATATTTCCCTATCCTAGCAATATATCCTAGCCTCATATCTACCAAACCAATCCAAACCCAAAATGATCCTGAAATCTATGAAATCATAAGATTGTATGCAAACATATGACCTAACAAATCAAGTTGTAACTGGTCATAGCTTATCCCTAGAGTTGCATACCCTCCTATTGGATTCGTAACCCTTAAGGAAGAAACATGGTAAGTGGGTTCTAAGCATAACCTATTAACCAAAATCTGGGATTTAAATAAATGTGATGCACCAGTATCAAATATTATCCTAACTGGAATACTTTGAATCAAAAATGTACCTTCCATCATAGTCTTTCCTTTATCTACTGCAGTTGGTCTGGAACAAGACGGTGGTTTAATTGAAAACCTTTCTTTTTTCTACCCTAACTAGCTCTGGACACTGGTTCTTGTAATGTCCAACTTGATCGCAGTTGTAGCACTTGATATGCTTCTTATCCACAGCCTTCTTTTGCCCCTTTCTTGACCGACACTCGTTTACGAAATGACCCTTCTTGTCACATTGTAACAGACTAAATCGTCTTTTGACTTCTTGGCCGAATCTCCCTTCTGTACTCCTTTCATTTCGAAGAACTTCCTCTTCTTACCCTGAGGACCCTGGGATTCAATTGGCTTCTCTCTAGCATATATATCAAGCATCTCTTCATGGCGAATTACCATCTCCACCACCACATTACGGTGATCACAAATATGAGTCAAGGTCGCCTTAGCAAGCTCGGGCCTCAGTCCCAAATGAACCTTTCATTCCTTCGATGTCAATGTCTATAATAGTGTATCCATATCGAGATAGCTCATCAAATCTATTTGCATACTCGGTAACTGACATGTCTCTATGAACTAAATCCATAAATTTTCTAATTAGTGCTGACTTGGCAATTTCAGAAATAAACCTCTATTCGAATTTCCTTCGAAAATCAGCCCAAGTCAACTCTTACTCTGGAACTCGGCATCACACCATTCCCCAGTGAAGTGCTGACCCTTGCAAATGCCTAGAGGACAACCTTCTCTTTGTTCATTTTCTAAACCTAAATCGAAGAAAATCCTTTTGTAGTGTAACAGCCAATTCTCCACTTCTATAGCATCTTCCATTCCCTTAAACAACTTTCCACCCAAATTAGTGTGGTCTCGATTTAGTTTCGAATAATTATTCCCAACGGGAACCATATGATTTTCTCCTCCAATATTTCCAGCCACCCCAGCAGCACCTGCTTGCATCAAATTAGCTAGGAACTGATACATCATCCACGCATCTACTGGAGGATTTCCAAAACTCACATTGGCTTCCACATTTTGATTAGCGTTAGACTGTCGAACTTGGTTCCTTTGGGTGTTAGGTCGAGCATTTCCATCAGTTAAGGTGCTTCCTCCACCTAGATTTCCTTTTCCGTTTCCTACTTCCATATCTTCTTTCTCGTAAATATGTAAACAAGCCTTAGTAAGATACAGAAGAACGGTCTAAGAGAAAGGGGAATTACGTACTTACACACACACACACCTATATATCAATACAAGTACGATACAACCGTGTTAACCCAAACCCAGATCAAATTTTCGATTCATTGGATTATGTTTTGAAAATATTTTAGGCTTAAACTGCTTAAGTTTTCATAAACTATGCTCTGATACCAACTTGTAACATCCCCTACTTGGAGGCCAAAAATTAACGGCTACGGATGCTGCAGTCATCCATACTTACTAATCCTCGACGATCAAATACGGTAATGTTAAATAAATTGATATGCCAGAAACATGTGGATATGGAAAAAGTTTAAAGTTCCAAAAAAACTTTTACATTCCATTCCAGAAACCATTTCAACATTCTTGACATAATCCTACAACGTTAACTACGTTTAGAAAAATATAATTATTACAATATACCCCAAGAGCGACATATGAAGATGCCCCCTTAATGATTAGGGTGTATGATAGAAAATAAACAACTTTTCCTTACAAAACAACACAGCGGGATCACATGAGAAAGAACTCAAATAACTACATGCCTCCTGCACGACTCTAGAAGCTTATTCGTCTTATAAGATACATGAAAACCTCAAATCTCAAGCTACTCAAAATCAATAGAGTACCTGAGAGTTTAAGGGTAAAACATAAATTTCGAGTCAAACATAAAGCCTGGTATGAATAATAATCTACCATCTCAAATCATTTAGATATCTAGTGAGACCAAACCACTTAGCGAAACGGGTTTCCCCTCACCGGTATCTTAAAAACCTTCATAAACCATTTTTTGTGTCCTTGGATCCATAATGGTTAATTCAATTCAAAACAGTATTATGTGATGATATGCAAAACAATTGAGTCAATTCTGGGTTACCCATCCCCATTCATGTTGATTATCTTTCATAACTATAGTTTCTAGGATTACTATTAACCTAATAGTTTTCATGGGCTGACTAATAACCAGTTAAACATGTAAGGACTCTCTGTCCAATTATATAGTTTTCATGGGATCACTATAAACCAGTTAGAAACTCCAATATCATTTCTTATCCTAGTTTTAATGAGTTGGCTAGGAACTTATTGACCAACTGTCAGTATCTTTCTTTTTCCCTAGTTTTCATAGGCTAACTAGGAGCCTATTTACTATCTATCAGTATTGCATTTTCTTATCTAGACATAGTTTTCATGGGCTAACTATAAATCTGTCTAACTGATATCTTCCATTTCACATAGTTTTCATGGCTAACTATGAACCTATTGGCCCTTGCCAATATCTTTAATTTACATTCACTACCAGGTCAACCTAACTGGTATTCTACCTCTTTCCAAAGTACAGTTATGGATTCATTACAATGTGAATATATATATATATATATATATATATATATATATATATATGGAGAAGCAGACAATATAACTTGCCCATTAAGACTTCTTCATAAATTCCATTTCAAAATAATTTGTTTGTTAATATGCCATGGTTTTGCTATCAAATGATATTGGGTTATTTGTTTGTAAACTATACTTTTGAAATCTTCGAAACCGTGCTTTCAAACTTAGTGGATAGCCTCCTTCGAAAGCATATATCTCTTTTCAAAACATTAGGCTTCTGCCTTTTAAAAACAGTTTAAAATCTTTCTTTCGAAACCTTTTGAATATAATAAAGCGTTACTTATTAATTATTAGAAGCATAGCTTCGAAACCATTGGAAATACCTCATCCTAACGCATTAAAAGTCCCTCTTTCGACATCATTGGGTTTACCTTTTTAAATTATCATTTAGGTTCAAGAAAATATATGTACGAAAGTATCTCTTTCGAAACCATTCTCTATTATATAAAAATATTTGGGGAATTATGATGGTGTCAAAACCTTCCCTTTCAACGGATTCGAAAGCAAACATTTAAAATATTGAAGAATAGCTTTGAAACCCCTTTCGAAACCATTGCCTTCAAAACTCATAACCCTTTCGAAAGCATTTAGAATGCGGCTCAATATGGCTTTAAAATAAACAATACCTTTCCACAGCATTGATGACTTCAATACAATCGGATGGCAAAAGAATCGACAGCAGGGCTTCGACTAGGTTAAAACCCTTTATTTCTAAAGCATTGATTTATAATTAAAGGAACTCCTTCGAAACCCTTTTTTATTTTAAAACAAACATGGAATCCCCTTCGAAAGCCATTAAAAAACTGCTTTTGAAAACATACATATCGACTAAGTTGAAAGCTTAGTAAAACAAAGGGCAAGTGCTAATCTTTTTATAACAAACTGAGGCAATGACCCCATCGAAAGCTATGTTTTCGACACCATACCTTTCATCTTTCTCCAATCCATTACAAATAACCTAGATGATACTCTATGTATTGAATTTAGTTTAATGGGGTTTCGACATAGTCGAAGGTGAAAGGTAAGAGGCGAAAGATACTCTAAATAGAGGCGAAATCCTTTTTTGGATTAAATACTAAATTAAGAAACTATTATAAACTAACATGCCTACGTGTTAACTTCTTATTGGTTGCCTTAACTTTTCCCATGCTTTTTAAAACTAACCGCCTTTTTATTTTTAGTTAAGTATCGAGCTTAAACTTTAGCAAATGAAACCTTCCTTTTAATTTACACGTAAATCATTTTGATCCTTTTCTCAAAATAATTTATTTTGTATATCAAATCGCTTAAGAAAAATCCCCAAAAATCATAGAAATTCACTTTGACCATGTTGTCTAATATATCAAAATTTCAAATCTAAATTCTCAATATATTTTCTAAATTAAGTTATAAACCCAACGTGCTATATTTTCATTCAAAAATTCATAATAACCTTTCCAAAGCTCGAAAAATTATCAAACTTAAAACCCAACTCTAAAATCATGTATTGCGTAACATAAAATTTTCTATGGCATTTAAACATCAATATCACACGGTTTTGGTTTAAAATCGTATGAACCATTTTTTTAACAATCTTGTTTTAATTAAACAAATAGAGATTGCAATTATCATTCACCTTAATTTTTGATAAGGAAAGTGGATGGAGATGAGTTTGGTTCCCCTTTTAATTTTTTAACTTTTTCCTTTTGAATTTCCTCTTCTTTTCTTCCAATTAATGGCCGACCTTTCTCTTCTTTTTCTTACGTTTTTTTGGTGAGAAAATGGACATGATTGTGAATGGCTTAAGGGTAAACTTATATATAAATGTAAGGTTAGGTGTAGTTAAGTCCTATTATACACTTAGCTAATACATAATTTAATTAATCTATAAACCATTCTTTTAAACTCATTCTTATTAATAAGCACTGGTACACAATCTCGTTTGCGCCGCCTTATTTGCGATGGTTTATGTAAAAACAGTAGCAAATAGTATAATATGCGACGGTTCTTCTTAAAAACCGTAGCAATTGATTTATGAGAAGTAGAAGAAAATTTAATAAAATTAATTTACGATGGTTTTTTATCTATAACCGTAGCGAATAAGTTATTATTTGCGACTGTTATTTTAGCAAATACCTATTGCAAATACGACTGAAAAATTTTAAATTTTTTTTGCGACGATTGTATAATACAATAGTCGCAAATACATATGAAATTGCGACCGTTATGCTTCAACCGTAGCAAACGAACGTAGACTTTCCCAGCCCACCCGAATTGAAATCGCATATAATCTAATTTCATTTCCCTCTTCAAAAAAAACTAAATCCGCCGCTCCTTCATCTCAAATCAAACTGCCGTATTTCCCAAGCCTACCTCCATCTCTGCCTGCCTACCTCCGTTTCAACATCTCAAATCGTAGATTCTGCTGCTACTGATCTGAGATTACTGGTATGTGTGCAACTTTGAGTTTCTTTTTTGTGGATTATTCTGTAGATTTTGCTAATTAATAATTATGGTTTGAACGATTTTGGGTTGAATGAACGAAAATAATTTGCAAGTTTGTTGACTTTCAACAAACGATTTCAAAAAATCAAAGTGGATAACAGATTGGTTTGTGGACTTGCAAATTAAGAATTATGGGTTGAACGAACATTTCCAAATTTAATTATGATTTAATCCATTTATAATATTTATGGGATAATGCGTTGATAGGTCTGTTCAAACATTTTTTGGGTACTTATTGAATTATTTGATATTTACATACTTGAGTTTATAGGATAATGCGTTGATAATGAGAAATAGTATTAGAGCATAGTGGGTTTATAGAATAATGTGGATGGAGATCCTGTTAGAGGTATTACTGATAAATATAAGGGATGATGAAGATTTTAACTTTAGAAACTTAATCCTATTATGTTTCTATCATAGATTAAACACCCCACAACCCTTAATATACCCAAAAAGGGCGCACCAAAGGATGTGGTGCGTTATAGGTATAGCTAAAGCATCACAGAGACTAAGATTCAGAAGACAAATAAGTAAAATCAGCGGAAATATTTAAATAATAACTTATCATTAAAAAATAAATTTCAATTCAAAATAAGTCATAAAAACATAACCTGTCTCAAAAACTCAAAATATCTCAAATTCATGTCTCATGCAAAATACGCATCGATCTCACATAATCAAAGTGAAAAAGTAACAATAATAATGATACCTCTCACAAGTGCCAATCCATAAATGAAAAAGATGAAAAGTAGAAGAATACATCTGAAATGAGAAAACTCTGGGAATGGATCTCCAAGCAACCTGAATCAATTCAACTCTGCTGGCCTATTAGGTAGGGGAAGGGAAATTGTGACGCCCCATCTCTATACCCATGCTAGCCAAGGACACTACGGTGTAATGCCGTCAACTAGCACGGAGAATAAGGCTGTTGAGGAGCGACCATATGTATAATTGCTTTGTGCGAGTACCGATATGCCAGATTAAAATATAACTTTCCATCTCAAGAGGAAATCCGCCATACCGACACAAACTCAAAGCTACTACACAGTGGCAATAATAATCTTCGGAAACAAATATAGAAATAAACATAACACAAATCAGTCACAGATAATTCATATCACAAAGGCGGAAATAGATATGAATATATATAACACATAAAAGTGTTCATCAGAGTAGTGGTCTAACAAGATCCACAATATCACAAAAGAATAGATACAAGTGCTAGACAAAAGAATATGTATACACAAAGGAGTCTATATCTCAAATTGTACACAACCAAAAACTACAAGCTAAGTAGTTAACCAAAAGATCAGATGATGGTACGAAAAAGTGGCAAACAGAAGCACCTGTAAAATCTCAGTCTGACCCGAGTATTATTTAAGAAGAAAATAATAAACGGATCAGTCTAGCTATAATTATCAGATAAAATGAGATATAAGAAGAGACGTAATAAAAACGTATGATAACCAAAAAGCCATACTACGACAAGTATACATTAGGAAATCAACAAAGGAAAATCACACAATTATCTCCCGAATCTCGTAGCTCAAAAAGAATGTCATATTCTTTATTTAATTCACCAAGCCACAATAAATGACATACATAACAATGCCAATTGTAAAAGTTGGTGAAACATAAATTCCAGAAATCATCATATAGAAATCCAGAAATCACAAGAAAAGGGTTGGCCAAGACATTGATGTAGTGCAAACGGTACATCCAATGAATCCAAAAGCAAAGACATTGATGTAGTACAAATGGTACATCCAATAAATCAAAAGCAAAGACATTGATGTAGTACAAACGGTACATCCAATGAATCAAAAGCAAGACATTGATGTAGTGCAAATGGTACATCCAATGAATCAAAAGCAAGACATTGATGTAGTGCAAACGGTACATCCAATGAATCAAAAGCAAGACATTGATGTAGTGCAAACGGTACATCCAATGAATCAAAACACATTAAAAGTACATGGGATGCCAACCCACAAAGAAATGAGACGAAGCTCAATGAATTGAGGTACGGACCTCCACATGGACAAAGAGACATCACACATTGCTAGTCTAAACCATAAAATGATCATCATCGATCATCAAGAAGTGTCAATTACAGTAAGCTAGTAAATATATGAGCTTAGCTTCATGTCCCATAACCACTAGCTTAACTTAAATATTTACGAACAAATTGTAGATCTCCACTAGAAAATTGTCACAAGAGATTCAATCGAACAAGTCCAAGAATTAACCGATGAAGTAAACGCAAGCGTTTCATACCACTTGTTTTACTAAGTCGTTTAATTAGATTTCTCATACGAGTGAGGTAAAGGTTTGTATATACTAATAGATTGGAAATCGGTTTGAGAAAACGAGCTTTGTTATAAAATAGTATTGAAATCATTTGAAGAAAGAGTTTTGATATTTACTACTAGTATAGAAAACCTTTATATTTTAAAGTGACAAATCATAGAAGTGATTATAGAAACAATCAATTATAAAAATTCACATTCGAAGACGTGAATAAGATCCAAAGAAACCGATAAAGAATCCACTGAAATAGATATTCAAAAATCCATAAAATCGACCGAGAAGCCCAAGATAGTTTGTCTCGAAGAATTGTCAACTCAGCATCTCAACAAAGCAAGTTCTGTTGAATGTTTTTCAGATAAGATCCCATACAGAGGGGGGGTCCGGGGGGGGGGATGGCAAACCCCCAAGGTGGGGCTGCGGGGGCAACGCCCCCGCTATGGAGTTCGACCTAGTGAAGACCTAAGGGAAGATAGGATCGAGCAACCTCGATAATAAATGATAACAACAAATAGGATCATCACGAATCGATTTAAATTTGGAAACCACGCAAAATAGGCGAAATAGGCAAAACAGCAACAGGTCGGTCGGCCGGCTACAGAGCTTGGTCGACCGGACCCTGTTCTGAAAAAAATCCTCGGGAAGCAGGTCGGTCAACTGAGCTCTGTAGTTGGTCGACCGGACCTGAGACAGAGAAGTGCTATGCACTTTTAGTAGCAGGTCGGTCGACCGGCCCAGTGGTTCGGTCGGCCGAACCTGTATTCTTGCACTTCCTACCCTATGTCGAAAGAGGTGCAAACTCCCTCAATTTGCAAACGGTCGAGCAACGGCACTAAGGGTTTACGCCAATCGACTACCCGGCCATAGAAGCTCTTCGGTTCATAACCAAAATTTGATCAAAACATCAAAGCTATGATTTTTAAAGAATTGAACCCAAAACACCAAAATTTGGAATATTCACCAAATCAATCCAAACCAAAAGCAATTGCACACGAATAAGTGTTAGGAATTCATACCTAACAATCGAAGATAAATATAGGCTTAGATGTGAGATAAAAATCTCACCTTTGAACCCAAACAAATGAAGGAGAAGCTTTTAAACCAAGCTAAGATCAATTCCTCTTCAATAAAAACTCAAGAAGCTTCAATCTAAGCTTCCATATAAAATATTTCCTAAGTTAGGTTTAGGAAATTCTGAAATTGGAAGGAGGATGGGTTGGAGAAGAAGAAGGAGATGCTTACCAATGGGTTCTCTTAGAATTTGGAGCTAGATCTTGGATTTGCAATGAAACTAGGGCTTGGAATTTCTAATTTCCACTCTATTACACCATTGTTGCTTAAAGCTTAAATTGTTAGGAATATGAAATGAAGTAATGAAGAGGAGAGGGTTGGAACTGAGTTAAGTGGGGTTAATGGGCTCAGCCCAAACCAAAGCCCTAAGTGAAAAAGTAGCAAAATTCTACTATCTCCAAACATATCAAAGTTTATACTTAAAAAGACCGCAAACGTCATTTTGAACTCAATGGGAGGGGTCTCGAGTCCCAATTCGACTGTTTGCAAAAAGTAGCTTTTCGGACTAAAATCCGACGAATGATGAAATATTTAAATATACAATCGATAAATATGCGGGTTGTTACAGAAATAGAGGAGTGCGTCACACAATAAGTCTGGTGAGTGAAAGTAATTACTAGTATTTCTAAGCAAGATAAAGATAATAGACTAAGCAATACTTCTAGCTTGAAAGGAAATACATAAAAGATAAAACTGGCATAAAATACCGTTTTTGATTCTGTTTGACTGATTATTTTGATTGTGATTGTTTGCACTTGTATTAAATTGTTGTGGTTAGGTTGAAACCCTAATCCTATCTCAACTGCTAACTTGATTAGGCTGAAACCCTAATTCGACTCGTTGATCGGCCTTTCCCATCTCTGTTGTGCCATTGTGAACCAATCATGTTAGTCACAACAAAACACACCTCTTTAGCATGTAGGACACAGTAGCGAAATTTTTACCTTAATCGATGCTACATGCTCGGTCATCGTTGGTACACACTAACTGTCGCCCCCTTTTTGACCCTTTATTTTCCCTAATTAGCATAAGTGTGCCCAGCCTCACCTAACTGTTGTGAGACCATCAGTCCAAGACCTGAAAGGGAATGTTGCCAGCACTGGTCCTAACAAACAATCTTCTTGTTTTGCGTCCCTTGCCTAAATACCATATTTGAGCCTCTATCTATTGGCCACTTATTTTCCCTAATTAGTACGAGAATGTCCCGGCCGCACCTACTATTGTGTGACCATCAATCATAGATCTGAAAGGGAATGCTATCGGTAGGTATCACTACTTCTATATTTGCTTATTAACTTAATATAAGATCTAAGTTTTAAAATAAGCCTCTTTTGTTATTTCTTTCTTTTCTAATTATAACCTATGTGCTCTAATTTGCTTATTAACTCAATCTAAGCTTTAAAATAAGCCTCTTCTATTTTCTTCTTTTAGTTATAACCACTTGTTATAATTATGCTTGCAAATATCTAAAATTTGCCTATTTCAGTCCATCTCTATTTTATTTCAGTTCTTTTTATTTTTACATCTGATTTCTGTAAATTTAGTGTTTTTCTATTTTAGTCCATATTAGCGAATTCTTCTCTTTTTATTATCTTATTTGCGTCGAAAAGGATTAAATCTCTATAAAAAGAAACGAACATTTACAGGCGAAATTCTAACTTTAAAACAGATGTAAACTGTAAATAACTGAAAAAATAGCTGAATAAAAATAGACTGAAAAGAAATTCTGAAAGTTACTTAAAAACCGACTATAAATAAACTTACATAAAAATTGTCCCAAAATTATAGAAAAACTACAACTATTGAGAACCCTTTTTATTTTAAATTGCTTAAAAATCTAAAATAATTACAAAACACTCACCTGTTGTCCTTAGCTCTAATCCTAGGCCTTCCTGGATCCGCTATTAGGGTGTAGAATATTTATATTAAAAATATCTTCTCCCTAGAAAAATTTCTGTTTAGTGTTATGCCTCAGACAATGAAACCAATTGGAAGAAAATCTGAATGAGAAAAATAGCTAGGTCCAGGGTCTTATTTATAATGTGACTTAGGGATCTCAGGCCGTCGGATTTGAAGATTAAATCTGGTGCAACCACGTTTTCGGCGCTCTAGGAACCGTCAGATGCAGCTATGGACACACGAGATTTGACAAAAAAAGAAAAATATGATTATCGGCTCGTACTTGGACGTTTTCACGTCCAAGCAGAAACGCGGGTCGACCCGACCCCTTTGGGGGTTGACCCATAGGTCGACCTAACCCTAATGCAGGTCGACCTATGAACGTGTATTTTTTTCGTTTTCTTTTGATTTCTTATTTCTTTCATAACTTCTTCATACTAGCTTGGATTTCGACATGATATATATGGAAATTGATCGGAAAATTACCACGGACCCAATGGTGCAACTTCCGTGGCTCGATTCTAATAATTTCACAAACTTATTTTATTGTTTAGTTAATTCATTAATTAATTATTATAGCTTAAATTTTAGGTTGTTACATTCTCCCCTCCTTAAAGGATTTCGTCCTCGAAATCTCCAAGGACAGAAGAATGAAATAAATATTTTCATCCAAATTCTACAACTATATATTTAACGATCGTCCATTACATCCATTGTCCTTAAGCTTTCTAATGCAGCTTATGTTTTATGCGATAGTGTAGTGTCAATATCCCTAACCAATGCAAAAGATTAGGCAGTTTACTGATTCAGTCGACTTCCTTTTATGCAATCATGTCCGTGCCATGTATCTAAATGAATGCAAATTCCTAATGACAACTAATAGTTCTATATGCGTGCAACACTCATCATCCAAATGCAATAATCATATGATGATCACTCATTATAGCAACCATGGAAATAGAAATAAAAATGCAAGTGCACATACATCCATATGCATATGCTTTAGTGACCTAGTTAAGTCGATCCTTAAGAGATAATAGTGCCTAGTGTGTGTATATGCGTCCATTAGCATCCGCTAGCAAACACTTACAACCACTAGCATCCAACATACATAACATGTTCTAGTAACATGTTTACATTCCTACCATCCATAGGTTAAATCCAAAGATCTATACTCCCAAAGGATACTAAAGGAAAGAACTCATTCAAAACTAAAGATGGAAATAGGAAATTCAAAACGTACCATCGAAAAGATGTGGATAAGGGGTACGTATTTTCTCCTTAGCCTCCCACGTAGCGTCATCAATACTATCTTCCTACTGCACCTTAACCAATGAGACTTCCTTATTTCTAAGCTTCTTGATATCATGCCCAACGATCTTGGCAGGAATGCGACAAACCGATGCTTCTCTCTACACTTCAACTTCCTCAAGTAGGCTAGGTTTCACTACCTCTACTAAATCATGTAAGCACTTTCTTAAGTGCGAAACATGAAAAACATCATGAAGTCCCACGAGCCTCTCTGGTAGATTTATCCGATACGCCATCTTTCCTACCCTTTCCACAATGGGGAATAGTCCTACGAATCTGGGAGCAAGTTTCACATTTGATCCAAACCTCACTACCTTTCTTAGAGTAGAAACTTTAATTAAAACCAAATCTCCTACCTCAAACTCAATATCCCTTCTCTATTTATCTGCATTGGATTTCTGTCTATCTTGGGCCGTCTTCATTCTTTTCTAATCAAATCAATCTTTTCCGAAGTCTCTCTAACCATGTCGGGACCAAGTAGCTATAGACTCCAACCAACATGAAGGCGACTTGCAAGGTCTTCCATAAAGAGCTTCAAAAAGAGCCATCCTAATGTTAGCCTGAAAAATATTGTTATATGCGAACTCTACTAAAGGAAGGTGCTCCTCCCAAGTCCCTCAAAAATTAAGAATGCACGTCCTCATCAAATCCTCAAGAACTCTGTTAACTCTCTCCGTTTGGCCATTTGTTTAAGGGTGACAGGCCATACTCAATCGAATCTTTGTCCTTAAAGCCTCTTACAGGCTCCTCCAAAACATGCTAGTAAAGGTAAGGTTTCTGTTGCTCACTATGCTAGAGGGAATTCCATGAAGTCGGACTATCTCACGAACGTATATGGATTCCAAGTAATGTGCTATCCTCTTACTCTTGACCGGAATGAAGTGGGCACTCTTAGTCAAACAGTCTATAATCACCCAAATACTTGTATTCCCCTTCCTAGATAGGGGTATACTATGAAGTCCATCGAAACACTATCCCACTTCCATTTGGGTACATCCAATGGTTGAAGCAATCCGCCTTGCTTCTATTGCTCCGCCTTAGCTCTTTGGCACACAAGACACTTAGCCACAAACTATGCTACATCCTTCTTCATGTCCCTTCAATAAAACACTCTCTTCACATCCATATACATCTTATCACCGCCCGGATGAATAGTCATTCGAGAATGGTGTGCTTCTGCTAGAACTACGCTTATCAAATCGCCATTGCCGGGGACACAAAGTCTTCCATCTCTCCTTATCCACCCTTTTCTATCAATAGAATAGCGTTGGAGATGTCTAGAGACCTCTCCTCTGCTAATCCTATCCAGAATATCCATAAGCTATAACTCCTCTCGCTACCTTGAGCCAATCTGATCTATGTGGGTAGGCTTAACCTCATGTGCTGCCAATAATCCAGGGGTAAGGTCCGTAGAGGGATTAAAATCAAAGGTGGAATAAACTCAAGGCTCTTCCACGCCACTAACATTGGACTAAGGGTTGTTCTCTTCCTACTTAAAACATCCGCAACCACGTTCCCTTTACTAGGGGTGGAAGCTATCTCATAGTCATATGGTGCTAGAAACTCCATCCAATGCTGCTGCCACAAGTTTAAATCCTTTTTTGAGAAATAGGTACTTTAATGATTTATGGTCAGTGAAAGGCTCAAACCCTTCTCCTAGTAGGTAATGTCTCCAAGATTTGAGCGCAAAAACAATAGTAGCCAACTCCAAATCATGGATGGGGTAGTTCTTCTCATGATTTCTCAACTGTCTACTCCCATAGTATACTACCCTTCCCTCTTGCATTAATACTGCTCCAAGGCCAGTCCCACATGCATCAATGTATACTATAAAAGGCTTAGCTCCATCGTGTAAAACTAACAATGGTGCATAGGTAAGGGCTCTCTTTAGCATCATGAAGGAATCCTCACTGTCCACGTCCCACACGAATGCCGCATTCTTCTTAGTGAAGCGAGCAAGCGGCGTTGAAATCTTAGCAAAATCTATAATGAACTTCCTATAATAACCAGCTAAACCTAGGAAGCTTCTAACTTTAGTAGCGTTCTTGGGGGCCTTCCAATCCTGTACTGCTACTATCTTAGTGGGATCCATAGCTAAGCCCTCTCTTGAGACTGCATGCCCCAAGGGGCATGCACCTCCTCATGCCAAAAGTGACACTTCAAGAATTTTGCTTTCAATTGATGGACACAAAGTATGCAAAGAACCTCCTCAAGATGAATATCCTGCTCTTTCATACTCTTAAAACACCAGAATGTCGTCCACAAACACTACAACGAACTTATTTAGGACATCTCGAAAAAGACGACACATTAGATCTACAAAATAGGCCGGGGCATTGGTCATCCCAAAAGGCATAACCAACCACTCAAAGAATCCATCGGGTGTCCTAAATGTTGTCATATCGATGCTATCGTCAGCGATCCTAAGATGATGAAATCCAATGGCCAAGTCAAGCTGAGAAAATACTAAAGAGCCAACCAACTGATCGAAAAGATCGTCTATCCTAGGAAGTGGGTATTGGTTCTTCTTCGTGATCTTATTCAACTCTCTATAGTCTACGCAAAGTCGAAAGGAACCTTCCGCTTTTGTAGCGAAGACGATTGGCACTCCCCACTCAAATATGCTCCGTCTAATGAAGCCTTTCTCTAATATCTCACATATCTGCTTACTTAACTCCTTCCTCTCCCTAGGAACCATATGTTTCACGGAAAATGCAACTGGCTCAACATTTTCATTCAGATAGATACTAAAGTTGATCTCTCTCTTAGGGGGTAGTGCCCTAACCTCTTTAAAAACGTCTGGGAAATCTCTAATGATTGGAACTGAATCTAACTCTTCTAATGATGAATCAAGGGAATAAAGGAATCTCAACATGACCGACCCCTGTAGGTCATAAAAAACCTCGAGAGTCTGTCCATTGTCTCTAATCTAACGAATCTCCTCTCGCAACCCAATATGGCACCATAAGTGGATAACCAGTCCATCCCCAAAATCATCCTATGTCCCAAAAATTCCAGTACATAGGCGTCACAATCAAACTCTACGCCTAGTATAAAAATTTTCAAAACCCTACAAATCATGAATAAATGTGCCGATCCTCCTATGGGGTTTGAAACAACTATAGGGACTACAACTAGAGAAACATTTAAGTGCAAATAATCAACCAAGGAACTAGAAATGAAAGAATGTGATGCTCCAGAGTCAAAAAGAGTTTGAATAGGAAAAATCTAAAATAGAGATCAAACCTTATACATAGACATTTCTACCTCTGTCCAGTCCACTACTAGAAGGTGCTGCATCCAAAGCCTGTACTTGCACCGTAGGTGCGCCTGCTGTCTACCCTGTCTTCTAAGGACAAGCTCTACTAAGGTATCCAGGCTGCCCACAGTTGTAACACCTCCCCTTCATTGTGTCCGTCATACAGTCCTTTGTGAAATGCCCAACCAATTCACAACTATGGCATTTCTCGGTTTTCTTGATTTGTCTCTTTTGAGGTCCTCCTCCTTTCTTCTTGTCCTTATCCTTCTTATTCTTCCACCACTTCTTTTTAGAGTTTTCTTACTTAGGAACCTCCTTAACATTTTCTTCCTTAGCAGCATCTGTCATGAGAGCCATTTCCACAAGTGACTCATACGTTCTCGCATAGGTACATATGTCAATCCCAACCCTTAGAGGGGTTGGTTCAAACCCTTAGCAAACTTGATGGCCTTCTTATGCAGTGTATTAACAAGCTCAATCCCGAACCTCGATAACTCATTAAACTGATTTACATACTCCTTCACCGAAGGACCCCCTTGCTTCAGACTAATGAACTTCTCCAACTGCATGATTTCCTCGACTTGCAACAAGAACTTTCTCTCAAACCTTTCTCGAAATCCAAATCAACCTATGTCTCTACCCTCCATTTCTACAATCTTCCACCAGCAAGAAGCATCTCCCTTCAGCTGCCAAGATGCAAGCTGAACTCTCTGTTGGTCCTCCAATCATAACAGCCCAAATATTCGCTCAGTATTCCTCAACCAAGCTCGTGCCTCTATGAAATCCTCCATGTCAGAAATCGTCTTACCTCCTAGATTAAAAAAGTCCTTGCATAGCATAGAAAAATTGGCTGCTGCAGATGGATTAATGGATGTCCACCCACCAGTGTTGCATTGGGCGCTTGCCCTTGCACCTCTGGTGCTATAGCTTAGAGTTATCTATGGAACTAGCTAGGGACTTGGACACCCTCTGAAAGATTTGGGGCATCCGTCATTCTATGCAAAGAAAATAAAATTTAGGCTCGAAAGAATCGAAAGAAGGTTAAAATGAACTTTGAGGGTATTTTTATAAAAACTCTCTTATACTTGGAAACCATTTCTATAATAAGAGTTTCTTTCTAAAAAAACACTTGTAAAGATATTTTACTTTTGAAAAAGATTTTACTTTTAAAAAAAGTTTTTAGGAATCCTACAATCTTAGGCTCTAATACCAAGTGAAATGCCCCACACCCCTTAATATACCCAAAAAGGGCACACCAAAGGATTTGGTGCATTATAGGTATAGCTAAAGCATCACCGAGACTAAAATTCACAAGATAAATAAGCAAAAATAGCAGAACATTTAAACAATAACACATCATTCAAAAATAAACTTCATTTCATAACAAGTCATAAAAACATAACATGTCTCAAAAACTCAAAATATCTCAAATTCATGTCTCATGGAAAAATACACCTCAGCCTTACATAATCAGAGTGCAAAAGTAACAATAATAGTGATCCATCTCACAAGTGACCATCCATAAATAAAAAACATGAAAAGTAGAAGAATACATCTGAAATGAGAAAACTTCGGGAATGGATCTCCAAGCTACCTGAATCAACTTAACTCTGCTGGCCTATTGGGGGGAAGAAAATAGAGGAGTGGGTTAGAGAATAAGTCTGCTAAGTGAAAGTAATTACTAGAATTTCTAACTAAGATAAAGATAATAGACTAAGCAATAGTTCTAGCTTGAAAGGAAATACATAAATGATAAAACTGTCATAAAATACTGTTTCTTATTCTGTTTGACTGATTTTTTGATTGTGATTGTTTGCATTGTCTTAAATTGCTGTGACTTGGTTAAAACCCTAATCTTATCTCAACTGCTAACATGATTAGGCTGAATTCCTAATTTTACCTATTGATCGCCCTTTCCTATCTTTGTTGTGGAACAGTGAACCAATCCTATTGGTCAAAGCAAAAGACACCTCTTTAGCGTGTAGGATGTGGTAGCAAATTATTTACCCTAATCGATGCCGCACGCTCGGTCATCGCCGATACACAGTAATTATCGCTCCCTATTTGACCCTTTATTTACCCTAATCAGCATAAGCGTGCCTAACCTCACCTAACTGTTGTGAGACCATCAGTCCTAGATCTAAAAGGGAATGCAACCCATCCTCACCTAACTGTTGTGAGACCATCAATCCTAGACCTGAAAGGGAAGCTGTCGGTATTGGTCCTAACAAATAATCTTCTAGTTTTGCACCCCTTGACCAAATTTGCAGATTTGAGCCTCTATCTATTGACCACTTATTTACCCTAATCAACATGAGCATGTCCCTACCTCACCTACTATTGTTAGACCACCAATCTATATCTAAAAGGGAATGTTGCTGGTATGGACCACTACTTCTATATTTTCTTATTAACTTAATCCAAGATCTAAGTTTTGAAATAAGCCTCTTCTATTATTTCTTTCTTTTCTAATTATAACCTATGTGTTATAATTTTCTTATTAACTTAATCTGAATTTTAAAATAAGCCACTTCTATTTTCTCTTCTTAGTTATAACCACTTGTTATAATTATGCTTGCAAATACCTTAAATTTTCCAATTTCAATCTATCTCTATTTTTATTTCAGTTCTTCTTATTTTTACATCTGATTTCTGTAAATTTAATGTTTTCCCATTTTAATCCATATTAGCGAATTCTTCTCTTTTTATTATCTTATTTGCGTTAAAAAGAATTAAATCTCTATAAAAAGAAACTAACATTTACAAGCTAAATTCTAACTTTAAAACAGACGTAAATAAATATAAATAACTGTAAACAATTGAGTAAAACATCTAAATAAAAATAGACTGAAAAGAAATTCTGAAATTTAACTAAAAACCGACTGTAAATAAACTTACATAAAAAATGTCTCAAAATTGTAGAAAAACTATAACTATTGAGAATCCTATTATTTTAAATTGCTTAAAAATCTAAAATAATTACAAAACACTTACATGTGGTCCTTAGCTCTAATCTTGGGCCTTCCTAGATCCACTAATAGGGTGCAGAATATTTTTATTAGAAAGATCTTCTTCCCATAATTTTTTTATTTATGGTTCTGCCTAAGACAATGAACCCAATTGGGAGAAAATATGAATGAGAAAAATAGTTGGGTTCGGGGTCTTATTCATAGTGTGGCTTAGGGATCTCAGGCCGTCAGATTTGAAGATTAAATCTGGTGCAACCACGTCATATGCTCTCTACGAACCGTCGGATGCAACTACGAACGCACGAGATTTGACAAAAAAGCAAAATATGGTTATCGGCTCGTACTTGGACGTTTTCACGTCGAGGCAGAAATACGAGTCGACCCGACCCCTTTGGGGGTCGACCAATAGGTTGACCTGACCCTAATGCGGGTCGACCTATGAACGTGTATTTTTCTCGTTTTCTTTTGATTTCTTATTTCTTTTGTAACTTCATCATACTAGCTCGGATTTCACAAGTTATGTATGGAAATTGATCAGAAAATTACCATAGACCCAATGGTGCAACTTCCATGGCTCAATTTCGAAAATTTCACAAACTTATTTTATTATTTATTCAATTGGTTAATTAATTATTATAGATCAAATTTTGGATTGTTACAATAGATGTACCCACTAATTGATTGCTATGTTTCTCTTCCCATCAATAAACAAATAACACCATGATGATTTTAAACCAAGGTGAACTTGTGCACTTATGGAAAGAATTCCTAAAAGCTATGAGTGATCGTTTCTTTTATCCCTACAGCAACAACATTTTGTTAATACCGAAATTCATTTTAGATTTGTCTAATCTTGGTTGCTACTAATAAAATTAGGCTTAGGTAAGCTAAAAACTATTGGTTGAATATAGTTAAAGGACAAACGAGGAGCTTTCACATTTAATTTTGTATACCCAATGCAAGGAAAATAAATTTGAATATTCCAATTATATTACAAAATGACCAATGAATTTAGTCATTGTGACATCACTCATCTACCTTCTAGCATACGTATCATATAGCATATAGAGTTCAAAGTAAAAGCTATGGATGAAAGAAAAAAATCTCAAATGAAACAAAATCATAATTCATGTACCTAACCCAAATGTTTAAGCAATCTCTGTTAGGAAATCAAATCTATGGTTTCGATGACAACAACTATACAATGGAAATCGAATATGCATATATATCTCTATTTACAGGTAATTGCTAAAGTAACATCACTAAAGAGACAAGAACAAGGCTCAAAGAATATTACAAGAGACGACAAGTCGATAGGATCAATGGAGCAATGATACAGATACACATAAGCAATATGCACAAGTTTCAGACGTCTGAAGACACTAGCCAGACGTCTGAAGAAATCCTCTGGAATTCAAAACAGAAAGGATCAGACGTCTGGTTAATGTACTAAGACGTCTGAATGGCTATTTTACTCAAAAAATATATATAGCCAGATGTTTGAAACATATACCAAACATTTGGTACTGAACTCGGATTTTGAAATTCAAACTACAACTGTCACACTTGAAAAGACAACTTCGCTTCTCTTCGCCGCAACTCTTCATCACCATCAGAAGCGACCATAGAACACTTTTTAGTGGATGCAACTACTTAAGGAAACTCTCTACCACTATAAATAACATTAAGAATCAAAGAGAAGAATTCACCTTACTTACTTGCTATCTTTACTTTTACACTCTAATATATTCTTGATCTCTAGCAGTCATATAGTTGTATTTCACTCTTCCATATATTCAGAACTCCTCAATCAATATTCTCTAGATATATATATTAGAAGCATTTGTACTTAATAGTCAATATCCGTGTTATAGAACACATACTTGGCAAGAACAAGCTATTGTAACCAAGCCTATCCCTCCAGGCGAAGTGAGGGTGTTTGATAGTCGAATTCCGAAGGGAAGCTTCAGTACTGGAAGTAGGATGGAAGGTCGGAACCAGTATAAAATCCTGGTGTGCTTATTCTATATTCACCTAGATTAATTTTATATTAGTTACATCATATAGTTAGTCACGTATACTTGCATATACACAACACGATCCACTATACAAATATTCAGTTGGTATCAGAGCAAGGTTTGATCAAAGTACAGTAACACATTTGTGAATCACTTTAATATGGCAAGTATTTTTCAAGAAGGACAATCCATAGCACGACCCCCACTTTTTAGTGGCTCTAACTATGCATATTGGTCAACACGTATGAGAATTTTTATAGAATCTAAAGGTCTAGAAATTTGCTCAGCCACTCAAGATAAATATGAAGAACCTATTACTGCTATGAACACATGGACCGATGCACAAAAAACAGCAGCTTCTAATAATGCCAAAGATATGAATGTTTTATTTTTCTCATTAGATAAAAATGAACTCTCACGTGTCGTGGTATGTAACACTACATTTGATATTTGGCGTACTTTACAAGTCACACACGAAGGCACAAACAAAGTTAAACAAACTAAGATTTCAATTTTACAAAATCAATTCTCACCATTTAAAATGAAAAAAATGAATATATAGTAGATATGTACTCTAGATTTCAAACCATTCAACATGATTTAATGGCACTTGGAGTCAAATTCATAAATTTTGATTTAGTATCTAGAATACTCAATTCTTGAACTCTAGAGTGGGAAAGAAAATTATTAGCTATCAAAGAAGCTAATGATCTCTCAGCACTCTTAGTTGAAGAATTGATAGGAAATTTAATGTCCTATGAAGCTAATTTGCGGGCACGAAAAGAACTAAATTCCAAAAATAAGAACATAGCATTCCCAGCAACAAATGAAGACTCCGACTTAGACGAAGAAGAAATTGTATTTATTGCCAAAAATTACAACAAATTCAAGAAGTTTAAGAAAATGATTAAATTTCAAAAAGGAGGGAAATCAAGCTCAACGAATCAAACATCAATCAAATGCTATGAATGTGATAAATTTGGACATATGAAGAAGACTGCTCCAAGCTCAATAATGGTAAAAAGAAGAACAAATTTGAAAAACTCAAAAAAAGAAGGCTTTCAAAGTAACATGGGATGACTTGGATTCATCATCATCTGATAGTCATAGCGATAGTGAAGGAGAGCAAGCTAATGTGTGTTTTATGGCACAAACTAATGAGGTATGCCCCGAACTTAGCTATGACGAACTATTAGAACTTAGCGTGGAATTAGATGATAAATTTAGACAAATTAAAAAATTAAACAAAGAGCATATATCCAAAATAAATAGATTAGAACTTGAAGTAGGAATGTCAAAAGATGAAAAAATTATCTTAAAAGAAGAACTAGAATTATCTCAAGAAAAAAATAAAAATAATTTGGTAGAAATGAGTCTATTGCTATTGATTTTGATGAAACTAAAATAGTAAAGGATAATTTGTTAAAAGAAAATGTCAACTTGAAGAGCAATAATGAAATATTGAAAATTGAAAATTTAGAATTAAAAGAAAAATTAGATAAGATTACAATTAATGTTTCAAAATTTAATAAAGGAAAACAAGATTCGGAAAATCTTTTCAAAACTTCAAAACCATCAGGTAATAGAAATGGAATAGGATTTAAAAATACTCCTAAACAAAAAGGAAATGATGCTAAGAATTATAGTTATAAAAAGATTAAAAGTTTACCTAAGTCTAATATGAATACCAAAAATATGAAAATTTGAATTCCTAAGACAAATAATAATTTGATAAGACAAAAGCATATTAATAATTTCTTAGAGAATGTAGTCAATAATAAAAATTATGCTTATAAAGGTACTAAACCATCTTGGGTATGGCTACCTTCTTCTAACATCTAGGACCCTAACAAAGTATATGGGTACCAATTAAAACATCTTTTATTTTGTAGGTACCAAAAATAAAAAATAAGGATAAATGGATACTAGATAGCGGATGCTCCGAACATATGACCGGAAATTCAAAAATGTTATCAAATATAACGTACATCGATGGTGGAACGTACATCGATGGTGGAACGATAACCTTTGGAGATAACTCAAAAGGATATGTCGTGGGGATTGGAGAAGTCGTCAAGTCTGATATTTCTTACTCTCCTATTATTACAAATGTTTTATTAGTAGAAAATCAAAAACACAACCTACTAAGTATTGGTCAATTATGCGATAAATGTTTTCAAATAAATTTTGAAAAAGATAGATGTATTATTTTCGATAACAACAAACAACTTATATTTGAAGGTTTTAGAAACAAAAATATTTATGTATTAAACATGAATATAATTAAAAATTCAAATTTATGTTTAACCGCCAAACATGATGATCCATGGTTATGGCATAAATGATTTTGTCATATCAATATTAAATATATTAATAAATTGGCAAAATATGAGCTAGTTAGAGGTTTACCTAAAATAAATTACAAAGTAGAAAATTTATGTGACGATTGTCAAATTGGAAAACTAAAGAAAAGCTCTTTTAAATCTAAAAATAATATTTCTACAAAACAACCATTAGAAGGATTACATTTAGATTTATTTGGTCCAACACAAGTACGATCTATAAATCACAACAAATATGTTTTCGTAATAGTTGATGATTTTTCGAGATATACATGGACTTTATTTTTAAAACATAAAAGTGATACCTTTGGAATATTTAAAATATTACCTAAAAGAATTAAAACACAAATAGATTTAAAAATTAAAAATATTTGAAGTGATCACGGTGGAGAATTCGAAAATGATCTTTTTACTAATTTCTTTAGTAAAAAAGGAATAAGTCATAATTTTTCTTTTCCCCGCACACCTCAACAAAATGGTGTAGTAGAAAGAAAAAAACGTACATTACAAGAATGTGCACGTACACTACTGAGTAGTAGTGGTCTACCAAAACATTTTTGGGCTGAAGCTATTGCCACAGCTTGTTATGTGTTGAATCGAGTAACCATACGTCCTATGACTAAACAAACTTGTTTTGAAATATTTTTTGAAAGAAAACCTAAAGCATCATACTTTAAAACTTTCAGATCAAAATGTTTTATATTAAATACAAAAGATAACTTAGGAAAATTTGACCCGAAGGCCGATGAAGGTAACTTTTTTGGATATTCGGATCGTAGCAAAGCATATGGAATTTTAAATAAACGAAATAATACTATTGAAGAAAGTTTACACGTTTTGTTCGATGAAAATCTTCTTAACCATCATACTAATGATGATGAAGAAATTATTCCAATAACAAATTCAACAAATTCTATTAATAATGAGACAAATGTGCAAAATAACACTTGATATCATCCCCTAGAATTCTTAAGGATCGTCCAAAAGATAATATCATTAGAGATCTCAATTCTAGAGTAACTAGAGATCAACTTAATCAAATAAGCCATATAGAATTTTAGTCAAATTTTGAACCAAAAAATTATAAAGAAGCCTCAAATGATAATTTTTGGATAATAGCTATGCAGGAATAATTAAATCAATTTTAATGTAATAGTGTTTGGGAATTAGTACCAAGACCAGAAGATCAATCAGTTATAGAAAGAAAATGGGTATTTAAAAACAAAGCAGATGAGAATGAAAATATTGTTAGAAATAAAGCATGTTTAGTTGCTCAAGGCTATAATCAAGAAGAAGGTATCGATTATAACGAAACCTTTGCTCCAGTAGCTGGATTAGAGGCCATTCGTACATTACTCGCTTTTGCAAATCATCACAATTTTAAATTATTTCAAATGGATGTCAAAAGTGCATTTTTAAATGGTTTTATTATAGAAAACGCATATGTTTAACAACCCCTATTACTTGTTCACGAAAAATATCCCAACCATGTTTTTAAATTACAAAAAGCATTATATGGATTAAAACAAGCTCCTCGTGCATGGTACAAACGTCTTAAAAATCATTTGATTACATCTGGTTTTCAAATAGGCAAAATTGATACAACTTTATTTATTAAACGAGAAAATAACGATATTTTAATTGTACAAATTTACGTTGAATATATTATTTTTGGTTCAACCAACGAAAATCTATATGATCAATTTTCAAATACTATGAAAAATGAATTTGAAATGCCACATATGAGAGAATTAAATTTCTTCTTAGGTTTACAAATAAAATAACTTGAAAATGGTATTTTTATTCATCAAGAAAGATACTGTAATGATCTATTACGTCGTTTTGAAATGGATAAAACTTTAAGCAAACCAACAACAATGAGTACTACTGTTCACATAGAAAAGGATGATAATGGAAAAGATTTTGATGAAAAATTATATCGTAGCATGATTGGTTCTTTACTATATCTGACGGCTAGTCGACGCAAAATTATGATGAGTGTATGTCTCTATGCTCGATTTCAAGCAAAACCAAAAGAATCTTACCTAAGAGCCGTTTAACGTATTTTATGGTATCTATCTAGTACTAGCGATTATGGTTTGTTTTACCCTAAAGGGTCATCGTTTAAACTAGTTTCATATAGTGATGCAGATTTCGGTGGATGTAGAACAGATCGTAAGAGTACTAGTGGAACATGTCACTTTATCGCACAATCATTAGTTTCACGGTTTAGCAAAAAGCAAAATTGTGTTTCTTTATCTACTTACGAAGCCAAATATATCTCAGCAGCTCTAGCATGTGCATAAGTGATATACATGCAACAAACACTTACAGATTTCGGCAAAATTATCAATAAATATCAATATATTGTGATAACATGAGTGCAATAAATTTATCAAAAACCATGTCAATCACTCGTGAACTAAGCATATAGATATACATCATTTTTACGAGACAATGTTGAAAAAGTAACTATTTCACTAGAATACATAAATACCGAGAATCAAATAGCAGACATCTTTACAAAACCACTAAATGAACAAACTTTTATTAAACTTCGATGAGATTTAGGGATTTGCACTCTTCATGATCTGCTCACTTAATACTTACTCCTTCATTTAGGCTATGATTAGCCATTATTTTTCTGTCCACAAATTGTAATTAACAAATTCTGCACCTTTGGTTTTTTAGTTAGTTAGTTTTTACAAATTTTCTATAAATAGTGTTTAAACTTATATATAAACAGTTATACAACAAGAAAAAATATATACACAATTCATATTTTTTTCAATGAACAAAATATATTCATGACTTTTGAAAATTCTTATATATCCATCCAGACACCTACAATGGATAGCTCGGCGGATACATCACAACGGCTTCCTACACCCATGCCAAATCAGGAACCGATGTATAGATGGTCCTCATATCACACGGGATTCACTCCGGATAGCAAGAAGTCCAAAAGATCTTTATTTGTTTCTCTTAACACAAAGGAGAAAACTGATGAAATACATCGCTATTAAAAACAACAAATAGATCTTCAACAAGAACTATATTTTGAACAAAAAGTCACGGCACGTCAACTAAGCTTATTGGAACAAGTAGCGATGAAGTTTTGTACTTCACGGAAGAAAGATGTCCATGAACCACTTTCGATGCTTTGCTGTTCCTTGGATCCCTCTTCCTTGTATCGTACACCTTCGGATCCTTCACCAAGACGATTCTCTGGTTCCTCAAGAACCCACGAACATGGAAATATACGGTCTCCACTTAAACCATAGAGGGATAACAAGTTAGAAGATCGTAAAACTCCATCGCCATCGTAAAGCAGATTCCAGATTTCAAAATCAAGTTCAAATTTCAGTTTTAAAATCAAAATTCAAATCCAGGCTATTCTGTTCTTCTTCCACGTGAGCAAACTTCAAATTTAAAACTTTAAACTGTATATATATCCTGATGTGTGGATTGAGAATTGAAGTTTGATGTGAAAATGTTGGTAGAGGTATAAATATGGCTGCATGTATATGTATATATATATATAGGATTACGTGTGCATGTTTGTGTACAGGCAACATGCCTCTGTTCTAGTTACAAGCTTTAAAAACAAATTAAACAAAATTAATCTCTCTCTCTAATCAATTTCTGGCTATGATTTCAAGAGGAAAGATGTTTGTTTGAATGTTAATTTACTTTTAAAAATAGTTTCAGGTGGATATGTTGGATAAATATTTTTAAAAGAAGAAATTACAGAGGAAAATGACTTCAAGACAAAAATTCGATGTTTAAAACTGTATGATTTGATTATATAATCTGATTTATACGTGAAAATAATGAATTTAGATAAAGGAATCAGGATTTTTAAGTGGGTAATTGCCGAGGTATTCTGAGTTGATCAAATAATGGTTTTTTGTCGAATTCCAACGAACGACGACGAACGGTAGGTCATGCTTGTTGTCGAGTGTACCTTGAAGGATGGTGATCATGGGAAAAATGATCGGAGTTGTTATAGATGGTCGGAGTGGCTTGGGTTCATTGATTTAGGGTTTAAGTTACTATTTTGGTCGAGGTGGTAGACGAGGTGATTTCGTCGACGTCGGTGCATCAGTGTCAATCGGACCCAGGCGAATCAAAGCAGAGGACTGCAGTGGTGGTTCAAGCGTGATTGCGAAGGGGTCTGGTGGACGTACGCGGTGGTGTGGGGTGATTCTGTCGATGGTTTGGGTTCCACAGTAATCAAGTTGCTCGATTTCGTTTTCCTCGCGTGTTCGTCGAAGCTGGAAGTTGTGTTGGTCGGTGAGGTCGATGATGACATGTTCGAGGTTGCAGCATCGATCGGAGTGGTTCCGATCACCCGTGTACATGCACAAGGTAGTTTTGATTTTGGTTTGGGGAAGATGAAAGTTTCTCGAGGTTAGGCTCGTGAATGATGGTGGTTTGTCTCGAAGTATAGTGAGGAAGTGAGTGGCTCGGGGTTGACTCCGTGATTTTTCTTGCTTAGCTCGGGTATTTGAAATTGCGGTTTTAAAATTTTAAAACAAAATCAAGTTTTGACAAAAAAAAATATTAACTTATTGCTTTTAAATAATAATTGTTTTAATTAATTGGCCAAAGGTGTAAAATAAAGTATTCCAAATTAATTAAGTTTAAAATATGTTAACAACCTTTATTTTAATTTATTCTTATGTTTTTCCAAATTAAATTTAATAGTATAATTTAGAAGTTAATTAAGAAGAGATGTTTTTAATTGTTCATTAACTTAAAGGTTTTGAGTTAATTTATTTGTTGATGATAATTTATTTCAAGGTTTATTAAAAAAATTCTTTTAATGATAATTAAGTAATTAATTCAGATAAGGTTTATCTTTAATTAATTAAGGTCTTGATGTATTAAACTTAAAGGATAATTAATTAATTAATTAATGTGATTAATTAAAGGTTTACTTACTTAATTACTTGAAGAATAATTAATTAATGTGATTAATTAATTAATGTGATTAGTTAAAGGTTAATTTATTGATTAGTTAATTAAATAATGATTAAAGGTTGATTAATTAATAATTAAAGGTTAATTAATTAATAATTAACGGTTAATTAATTAATGATTAAAGGTTAATTAATTAATTAATGATTAAAGATGAATTAATTAATGATTAAAGGTTGATTAATTAGTGATTAAAGGTAAATTAATTAACGATTAAATATTAATTAATTTATGATTGAAAGATAATTACTTAATATAATTAATTAAAAAATTAATTAATTTTGTAATTAACTTAAGGTTAATTTATTTATGTGATTAATTAAGGGATAATTAATAAATTAATATAGACAACTAAGGTTGATTAATTAATTTCATTAATTATTATCAAATGGTTTGTAATTAACTAATGTTAATCAACCAGGATTAGTAATTTATTCATAAGTAATTAAACCGATTTAAATTAATTAGAATCAAGTGATTAATTGATTTTACTTAAGGATGATTGGATTCTACCGAATGCTTTAAAATTGTTTGATATCTCTGATGTGTGATGATTCTGTGATATGATTATATTGAATTGGGCTGTGAACCGTGACTTGTTTATCTATTATAATATTACTTGTTTATCTGTGAATGAAGATAAGCGTTATGAGATTATATCGCTTATTGATATTGCTGTGCTTGAATTGATGATAGTTGTGATGCTTTGTTGTTGCTTGTGAAACCCCTGAACTACACCATGCACACAAATATGGATCTCATGAGGAATTGGTTAAGTCGCAGATATTTTCAATTTAATATTATTTTATTCAAATGGTGAAATGATTTTAAAGTTGAATTTTGTATCCAAAATTGTTTGGAAATGGAATTGGGTTGAATATGAAAAGCTTTTGGAAAGGAAGTTTTGAAATTGAAATTTAGTTTGGATATAATATATCTTGTTTAAGTTTTGAAATTATTTTGGAAATTTGAATTTAATTCAAATAGAACTTGCTGAGAATACGGCAGTTCGCTGATTTTTCAAAATATACTTTGAAAGGCTATACTTGAGTAAATTTAGTCGAATTTTTCCAAAATGAAAAGCATTTGTTTTCAAATGATAATGGCTTTCATATAACGAAAGAATTCCCAGTTTTTGTTGAAAGGATTTCAAGTCAAAATGGAATTGTTTTGAAAGCTATAAATGAATGTTGGTTAAAGATTTGGTGAACCTTGTTTTCAAATTTGAAGAGCATCTTAAAGGGTGAATCTTTTGTTTAAAAGATTAAAAGTGGAAATTGTTTAAACCATTCAAAAGGAAAGGTTTTGGGCTTAAAGTTGTGACTTAACTAAGATCCTAATATATCCGTATGCTTTTTAAAATAAGCGCTTATTATTCGGTTTAGCCAGGAGAGGACTTTATGTCATAAAACCCATTCCGAATAATGATACGATGAAATGGATGTCATTTGAAGACGGTGGTGAAGACCGGGTATTTTTAAAAATGAAAGGATTACCTGTCGAATGTCTCTGCAGTGAGTCACGCCGGTATAGAGATCTCCATTTGTGATGGGGAGTCCAATTAGGATTGTGAATGCACGGATTTGCAAGGGCTTCTTTGAAGTGCCTTCGGTTCGGTACAAACCCAGAACGGACTTGTATGGATGTATGTCTGACGTTACACTTTGAGATGTAAAGCTAGTTTCTATCAAATACATTTTTGTTTGGTGGCGGAGAATTTATTCTCTTAGCTTAGCACCCTTCTCTGAGACGTACGAGCTCAGAGGTTATGTAGTTGATATTTACTAGTGATATATTCCAAATTTGGTAATGTGGCATGCTAAGTGTTGCTGATCGAAGCATGACTTTTGTGAAAAGCGTACCTTTGTGGATGAGACTTCGTCGAACCTCACAACTCGAAAATGGTCGAAACAGAAAGATGCGGCAAGGTTATGAGGGTCGCGCCCTTTAGGGTATGTGCATTTCCTTCTGGATAAAAAGTGATATCATGATATGGAGCCCAGATATTTAACTTACGTGGTTGTTGGAATTTGTTGGTGTTGAGTCCTCGAATAAAGGTCGGTGATGACCGGGGAATGGCATACTCATGTCAGTAGTTACCTAGTTACAGAGGTAACCCAACCTTGTGTGACGCCCCACCTCAATACCCACGCTAGCCAAGAAAACTACGGAGTAATGCTGTCAACTAGCGCAGAGAATAAGGCTATTAAGGAGTGACCATCCATGTAACTTCTTTGTGCGAGCACCGATATGTCAGATAGTATAGCATGCATTTCATTTAAGGAGGAAGTCCGACATACCGATACAAACTCAAAGCTATCACATGGTGGCTATATATAATCTTCGGAAACAAACATAGAAATAAACATAACACAATCAGTCACAGACATCCATATCACAAAGGCGGAAAAGATATGAATACATAACTAACACATGAAAGTGTACATCAGAGTAGTGGTCATGAAAGGACCACATACACAAAAGAATAGCAACACGTGCTATACAAAAGAATACATCTATGAGTCTATATCTCAAGTGTAAACGACAAAAACTGCTAATCTAAATGGTCAGCCAAAAGTCAGAGTAGTAAATCCCTGGGGGAGAAGTTAAGCAGAAGCACCTGTAACATCTCGGTCTGACCCGAGTATTATTATAAGAAAATAATAAACGGATCAGTCTAGCTATAAATATCAGATAACATGATATAAAACAATAGATATGGCAAGAACATATAGTAACCATAAAGACATACTATGATAAGCATGTAAATGAAGATCATCAAGAGATCAAACAATATCAAAAGAATCTTATAAAAGATCCAAATTCACCTAAAAAAAAGTGATGACACACAGATTCACCAAAACATAAAAGCCGGAAAACTATAACATTGAAAGTCATGAAAATAGGTGAAGCACAAATTCCAGAAGACTACACAAGAAATCCAGAAATCACAATATAGGAGCATGAAAACTCACAAAATGGGAGCATGAAAACTCACCTACACGTGTAACACAAAGCGAGACGCTATCTCATGGTTGCAAGCCATTAATTTTGACACACGAATGGCCCGAAGACCGTGGGGCGCTACTCCACATATGTGATGGCGAAACATCACACAAATGCGATGGCGAAACATCACAAGAGCGGGGTCTAGTCTCCCTCGCAGACAAAGAGACATCGCACAGTTGCTAGTCTAAAACACAGAAATGATCGTCATGATCATCAAGTAGTGTCAATCTCACCAAGCCAGTAAATATATGAGTTTATCTTCATGTCCCATAACCACTTGCTTAACTTAAATTTTTACGAACAAGCTGTAGATCTTCACTAGAAGATTGTCACAAAAGGTTTTAAGGAAAAGGTTTGTATATACTAGTAGATTGGAAAACGGTTTAAGGAAAGAGCTTTGTAGTAAAATAGAGTTAAAATTGTTTTGATGAAAGAGTTTTGATATTTACTACTAGTATTGAAACCTTCATATTTCTAAAGTTGTTATCCCGCCTTTTTAGCAAGGCCGTGATACCATAAAATCGACCGAGAAGCCCAAGATAGTTGGTCTCGAAGAGTGGTCAACTCAGCATCTCAACAAAGCAAGTTCTGTTGAATGTTTTTCAGATAAGATCCCTTACGGAGGGGGGTCCGGGGGGGGGGGGGGGGTGGAAACCCCCTAAGGTGGGGGTGCGGGGGCAACCCCCTCGCTACGGGGTTCGACCTGCCCGGTCAAGTCGCTGGGGTCCAGGGGGCAGCGCCCCGTCCAAAACGGTACGACCTAGTGAAGACCTAAGGGAGGTTAGGATCGAGCGACCTAATGGTTGCGACCTAGGGGTCTAAGGGGTCAAGCGACCTAGTGGTTGCGACCTAGAGGTGTTCGCGAGTTAGCAGAAGCGAGCGACCTAACAGAGGCGAGCGACTTAAGGGACTCGCGACCTAACAAGGTAATAAGGTCGAGCGACCTACGACCTAACGAGGTAAAGGCCTAACGGCCTAGTGAAACACGCGACCTAAAATGTACGCGACCTAATGCGGCCGAGCTAAGGTGTGGTGCGACTCAACCAGGTGAGTGACCTAAGGAAGGCGAGCGACTTAAGGAACTCGCGGGTTAGAAGAGGCGAGCGACCTACAAGTTAAAGGGGTCGAGCGACCTAGAGGTGTTTGCGACCTAGTGGTCGAGCGACTTAAGGGGGTACGCGACCTATCGAGGTTCGCGACCAAATGGAACAAAGGCCGAGCGACCTATGTGGAAAGGCCGAGCAATGACCTAAAGTATAAAGGTCTAACGACCTAGAGGTAACGACCTATAACCGAGCTAGCCAAGACCGGGCGACCCAAAGCCAAGCGACCTACGACCTAAGACCTTGCGGCAACGACCTACGACCTATCGAGCCAGAGCCGAGCGACCTAGGGCTGTAGAACGTTTTAAGGCTAGAAATGAGCTATTTGAAGGCCGAGACTTTTCCACGCGAATGACCTAGCATTGGCAGAACGACCTAAGTGCAGAATTTTACCAAAAACACTAAAAATTGGAGTTTTTCGCCAATCCAATCCAAACCAAATGCAAATGTACATGCTAAAGTGATGGGGAATCATACCCAACAGTCCAATATAGTTATAGACTAGAATTGTGAGATAAAAATCTCACCTTTTCACCAAATTATGAAGGTAAAGCTTGAAGGTGAATGGAGAAGCAACTACAAGCTTGAATCCAATGCTTTTCCTTGAATTTGGAGTTGAATGATGGAGTTGGAGTTGAAACCTAGGCTTGGAGTTTCTAATTTCCCTTTCCACTCACTACTAATGTTAAAGTTTATGTTTGGTAGGAATTTATGGAGAGTGAGGAGAAGGAGAGAAGTGGGTTTGAGTTATAATGGCTAATCTAACCCAAAGTCCAAAGCGGGAAAAGTAAGTGAAATTCCACTAACTCCAAACCTATCAATGTTTATACTTAAAAAAGTTGTAAACGACATTTCGAACTCAATGGAAGTGGTCTCGAGTCCTAGTTTGACCGTTTGCAAAAAGTAGCTTATCGGACCAATATCCGATTAACGACAAAATATTTAAATAAAATATTTAAATATAAAATCGATAAATATGCGGGTTGTTACACCTTGTGTTGGTAGAGAGATGATTAGGTTCTCGAGGCATCCCTCCAGAGGCGTACCCATTCGATGAGGAAGTTTCATAACCTAACCATTTGTTGGAAATCCAATCACCCAATACGCGCCCTATATGGTTTTAGTTGTAGAACCTGCCATTTAACATAGTAGCTATAGTAGGCATACTATAATGGTACGTATGCTGGCTAAGATTAATATTATACATTCGAAATGTTTTCTGCACTATGCACTAATAATAATATCAAAAAGGATTTTGCGTATCAAGCATGTTTGACTATCATAAAGAGAAATCTCCCCTAAGCGAGCGATTGCATTGTGTGTGTGCCGAGAGGCCTTATGGTAGTTTCATTTTTCAAAAAGCATAGCGAATTTCTTTTTATTTCTTTTTGTTTGTTTTGTTCAAATAAACTATTTTTGTTTGCTCACACCAGTCCCATGACTGACCTGGAGTTTATTGTTCCCTTTCTAAACTATGAGTGCCCACAATTTTCCACACAGGCAGCCTAAAGTTAGGTTTTCAGATAGTCAGCTAGCAGGTGTAGTTTTTGGCAAGGTTCGAAGACTTCGGTTTGGTGATCACCTTGGGATCGCATTTGCTATAAGTTCAGCATGATTGGGGGTTCTCGCTTGAAGTTTGGAGCTTTGGCATTAAAGATATTGTCTTTCCGTTGTTGCTCCTGCTTTATTTTTCCGCTATTGTGTATCTTTATCTCTAATATATGTTGGGCATTTGTATCAGATGTTGTATCATTGTTGTATCAAATGTTGTGTATCAATAAAAATTATTTTTCTGTTTCCGCTGTGTTATTATCACTTAATGTTGTTATAAGCTCCAACGAACCAGACTCAATGTTTGAGTCTACGCATTCGAATATGGGTGATGTATTTAGGTGTGGATTTTCAAAGGTCGAGTCAGGGTCGTTATAGCGGTATCAGAGCTAAAGGTTGAGTAAGAACTTTAGCTTTGGAGTATAACACATTAGGTGACTCATTAGAGATAGGGTTTGAAATACCCTAGAATGAGTGTATCCCTAAGATATCCATCCATATGCCTCAGTAAAATCTCTTACTATTCACTGATAGTGAGAATGAGTGCAAGAAGAGGACGAGGTAGGGGACATGGGAGGACCACTACAAATCGTCAATATCCTGTAGCAACAAAGGAACAACTTTTTCTATCAACTTCTTTTGATCATCATTCGCTTTCAATTCTTTGATGGCTTCCTGGAAGCTACAAGAAGAAGCTTTGGTGTGGTGGTGACCCTACGAATCTTTGTTTACGTTATAGAAAGGTTTCTATTTCGTATTCTCTTCATCAGTTTCTTATCAATCTTTTCGTTATTAACTTTAATGAATTTAAAATTTTATTTGAAATGAATTGATTAACAAAATATGAAGCTAAATTAGATTGTATACATATATCTGTCTGTTCTTTGGCATCCAGATACATTCTACAAATGGTTAGTTATCCTTCGAACTAACCCATGCCCTGCATATTTCGTAGACCTGATAACCCGAGTATTTCGTAAAGTATTGAATAAGTTGATCTCGTATTTATCGGTGATATTCTAATTTGGTAAGCCGAATATAGAATAAATATTTCAGTTTGATTTGGTAAAATATTTCTTTATCTGTTCTTTGTTGTCTCCCTGTCTAGCAAATTTCAGGGACGAAATTTTCTTAAGGGGGAAATCTGCAACGATCCCGATTTTGAGTCAAATTTAATTCGGTAATTAATATAAAATTTTGGATTAAATTGTGAATTAATTTGAATTTTTCAAATTAAATAAGATACATGTTTGTTTATTTATCTATATGTATATATATAAATTGATTGTAAATTGAATTTTTTATTTTTAATTCAAAATTAAATATCTTATAAATATATTGGATTTGAAAACACTATATTTTAATTTTATAAAAATTTGTTTGGTAATATATAAGATTATTATTATTGTATAATTAAGGTTTTAAAATCATTCTCTTTTAAAAGTTATACATGAATAAATGCTAGAAAATGTATGAATATAAATATAAAACATAAATCGATAAAAAGAAATGTATCTATCTAAGATTGAAAATATAAAAATAAAAGACAAGTATAAATAAAAAGCTATTTAAAAAGTTAAATTTATAATTTAAAGACTTATATATAATCTATATATGTGTTTATGTATTAATGTGCAATTGAATTTTAAAACCAATTTTTTAAAGTTATAAATAATTATAAAAAGAAAATGCATTAATTATATAATAGAAAATGTATAAAACACATATATATGTAAAACTAAATAGGAAAATATAATATATATAAATTATATAAACATATTAAAACATTTAAGGCATGCAAAATGACATTTGTATGATTATAAATTCATGTATAAACATATGTGAATCATAGAAAACATGTAAAAACATTTGTAAGCTTCCTATGCCATGTAATAACAAGTGTCAAGTATTAATTTCCTTTTTATTTTCAAAAATTATGAGAATAAGATATATATATATATATATATATATATATATATATATATATATATATCTCCCTCTCTTCTCATTTTGTTTCATGTATTCAAACAAAAGAAACCCAGGACAAAAGAAATCAAAACACAAACTAAAAACAGAAAAAGAAAATCAAAGCAAACCAATAAAGCAACTCAAAACAAAAGCAACCTCAAACCTGGAAACTAATCCAAACCAGTGATTGCAGATCGAACAAACAAATTAAAAGCTAACAATAATCAAACCAGAAAACAAAGTAGGATCAAAGAGCAAGCTAATTCAAAACCTGCAGCATCTCAAACTTGATCAAGCTTCAGATCAATTTCAAGATTCAAAATCATTTCCAGGCTTCTACATTTTCAAGTTCAAAACCAGATTCCAGATTTCAAAATCAAGATCAAATTCTATTTTTAAAATCAAAATTCAAATCTAGGCTAGTCTGCTCTTCTTCCAGGTGAGCAAACTTCAAATTTAAAACTTCAAATTGTATATATATATATCTTGATTTGTAAATTGAGAATTGAAGTTTGCTGTGAAAATGTCTATAGAGATATAAATATGGCTGCATGTATATGTATATATATAGGATTAGGTATGCATGTCTGTGTACAGGCAACATGCCTCTGTTCTAGTTACAGGCTTTAAAAACAAATTCAAAAAAATCAATCTCTCTCTAATCAATTTCTGGCAATGATTTCAAGAGGAAAGATGCTTATTTGAATGTTAATTTATTTTTAAAAATAGTTTCAGGTGGATATGTTGGATAAATATTTTTAAAAGAAGAAATTACAGAGGAAAATGACTTCATGGCAAAAATCCGATGTTTAAAACTCCACGATTTGGTAATATAATCTAATTCACATGTGAAAATAATGAATTTAGATAAAGGAATTAGGACTTTTAAGTGGGTAATTGCCGAGGTATTCTGAGTTGATCAGATAGTGGATTTTCGTCGAATTCCGACGAACGACAACGAACTATAGGTCATGCTTGTTGTCGAATGTAGCTTGAAGGATGGTGATCATGGGTAAAATGATCAAAGTTGTTATAGATGGTCGGAGTATCTTGGGTTCATCGACTTAGGGTTTAAGGTACTGTTTTGGTCGATGTGGTAGACGAGGTGATTTCGTCGACGTCGATGCATCGGAGTCAATCGGACCCGGGGGAATCGAAGCAAGGGACTGCGACGGTGGTCCAGGCGTGATTGCGAAGGGGTCTGGTGGACGTACGCGGTGGTGCGGGGCGATTCTTTCGATGGCTTGGGTTCCAGAGTGATCAAGTTGCTCGATTTCGTTTTCCTCGCGAGTTCGTCGGAGCTGGAAGTTGTGTTGGTCGGCGAGGTCGACGATGACACGTTGGAGGTTGCAGCATCGATCAGAGTGGTTCCGATCACCCGTGCACATGCACAAGGTATCAGTTATATCTGGTTTAGATTTTGGTTTGGGGAAGATGAAATGTAACGACCGTGATTTTATTACCATCGTAATAAATATTTTAAAAATCTGTAACGACCGTGATTTTTGAATTACTGTCGTAGTAAATATTTTAAATAGAAATTTTTAAATTAAAATTTGAAAAAAAAATAGCAATGCAATTCATTTATAAGTCAGTTTAATACTTCAAGGTGGTGCATGTTTAAAATGTATAGCATTTGCCTTCACGTGAATAATGAAAAGCCAACTCCAAATCATGTTGGAACATCCTTTGATGTTATCATTTAATTTAAAAGCAAATTCATTTGCTTAGTCTGTTAGAAAGTTAAGTGTAAACCCAGCCTTCACATGTGAGGCCCGGTATCACCATAGTAATAAAGTAGATATAAACATTATTGGCTTCTTCATCTTTTGCTTGCTGTCACATTTTTCTAAACCAAGGTGTCAACACATTATTGTGTCAAATTGTGGAAAAAATCAAATACCTAAACTATGCGGCCATCATCATTTTTTTTAGCAGCCTGTTCTTCCATACACTGAAGCACGTCTCACATTTAATGATTTTGTACAAAATGAGGCCAACACATTTTTCTTTGGACTAGTGCAAATTGAAGAAAAGTGGTAGCTGAAGCATTTATTTTCATTTTTCTTAAATAGCTTGAGTAAAATGTTTTAATAGCCGAGTGAAGTGGCTCTTTCAGATCTGGATTGTTCTTTAACTTTGAAGCAAATTTGGTGAGTGCAAACTCACATGCCCGAATAACATAAAGCCATGTCTTTATGTTTTTTTCATCTTCGTTTTTGATGTGTGCAAAAGTTGTAATAAACAAAACTTAGATATAGGCTTAGTTGTCCAATTGCAGTTCAGTGAATCAAGTCCAGGCATTTAGTGGTTGCATGCATTTTTTGTTTTAATGCATGTGTACAAGAAAATACGTGCGTACCAGAAAATAAAATCACTTTAGGCCTTTATAAATATTAGTGTGCGTGTAGTTGTGTGTGTACATGTGTGAAAAACTAGTGCACTGTCCATTTTCATTAAATACATGCAAATGTTTTGAAAGATTGAGTCCAGAACACAGTTGCGTGAAAAGAAGTTTTGTGCCAGGCCTTTATAAATATTGTATATGCGTGCAAGTGTAGTGTGAGTGCATGCATATAAGGCTTACATTTTTCAAGTGTGTATTAAATTGTTGGGTAGGTTATTTTGTGCATTGGAACCTTGATTGGGGTAGTGAATTTTTTTCAAAAGCAAGTCCATTACATTTTTTTTGTGTTCAAATTTTATGCGAAGCTGCTATGTATGCATGTACTGTGAGGTGTGCATGTGTCGTAAGATGTGCCTGTATTTGGGAATGGTAAAACTACATTCAGGCCTTGTTTGATTGCATGAGTATAAATTTCATGCATTTGGAGTTGCGTGGTCACTTGTTCACTTCTTTGGAAAAAATTTGGTGCGTCCCATTTAATTCTTGCATGTCATAGTAACAACGCGTGTGTGCTTTATTGCATAAAAGCTTACAAAATATAAGGAAAAGTTTGCCAGACCACTTGTTAAAAATTTTATGCGCGTAGTATAATATTGAGTGAATTAGTGCATTTCATCATTGAAGAATCCAAGTCATTTATCCTTATTTTATATGCGCAAGTTCGGTTAAATTTTCTTTGAACTGGTATTACGTTTTAAAACGTATTTTATTACCATTATTTTTATAACGAGATTTTACGCCGGTATTATATTTTTTAAAGCATGTTGTTTTGATGACACGATTGACGAATAAAAATTACTGTTGTTTTGACTTCAGTAACCGTCAATTTAAAGTGAATTTTCAAGCGGTTAGCCCGCAACGTTAATTTGGTATCTGTTTTTACGGTATTTTGTGAAGCGCAATTTCCTCATCGAAATCGCTATAGATGTTGCTATTTTAATCACGTATTTTAAAAATCATTTTAAAATAAAAATTGTTTTCAAAATTTTTACTATTTACGCTTTCAAAAGAATGAGGAAGCGATTTAAACGCTTCAGCAAAATTAAGGACTATGAACCCTTACTTTTACTGATTCGCTTAATTCCGGACTTGTCCGTTTGAGAACGAAAAAATTGATTTACATAAAATACACAAATTTTCCACTTTCAAGGAAACGACGAAGAGATTTAAACATTTTAGCAAAAGTGCGGAGTATGGAACCACGCTTTTACTAATTCGGTTAATTCTGGATTCGTTAATTGAAACATTTGCTGTTATTTGATGATTCTGATGATTTTGTTGGGCTTTCATTAGCCACTCTGCTGGACCTTCGGGTCATCTGATGGATCTTCGGGTCAATTACCAGTACTAGACCTTCGGGTCACTCTACGGACCTTCGGGTCATCTGATGGGCGCCAAAAATTATAGTACTTGGTAGGCTTCGGCCATCTAAGATGCACGTGCGGCATAGCTAAAAGTCGCCATCTGCTGCGATCGATCCACTTTTATGCTGATTTTTCTAGTTATCTTATTTTGATTTCTAGATTTTGCGACTGTTGATTTTCTAGTTATCTATTTTGATTTCTAGACTTTGTGAATTGCTGCTTTGAATTCAATTGTGAATTTGAAAGTTGATTTTGATGGAGTTTAAATTGAGATTTCTTCATTTAAACTATGCTGATTATTTATGCTGAATAGTCTCATTCGAGACTATAATTATTTTCTTAAGTGTTGTTTATAATACACTTATTTTTGAATTTAAATTAGACTGATCCGTTTATTATTTTCGTTTAAATAATACTTGGGTCAGACCGAGTTATTTCAGGGTAATCTCTATCTTTGATTCAGTTGCAGCTTCAGCTTTTGGGATTTCGCATCATCTTTTGTCTAAACTTCGAGGAGTTCTTTTGGTTTAGTGTTTCTCGTCTCATGATGTTGATGACATGTATATGTGTATTTGGTTCATGTGAACTATCGATTGTTGTAGCATGTATTCCAGACTTGTCTTCCGCTATATATTTGATATTTCTATTCTGATGTGACTTTACATATCTATGTTGTTGTTACTATGAGTTGTTCTGGATTTTCTTTAGCCACTGGAGTTTCGTTTTAGATTTGGATTGAATTTATATCTTTGGGAGTAATTTTCACAACTCCTATCGATGTAATCAATACTCATCTAAGGCATAACTTACGGATGGTCGCTTCTAACAAACCTTATTCTTCGCGATAACAGACGTTATTCCTTATAATAACCTTTGTTATTGTGAGCATAGAAGTGGGGCGTCAGAGCTTGGTATCAGAGCTGATATTCAGAACAAATTATAATATACACAGAACAGAAATAGAATGGAACATGCATTACAACTATTCGAGAGTTTTATTCGTGCCTTTTCTAATCTATTCTTTCTACTTTAACATGTGGAGTACGTCTAGGAATAAAAATTATATATTCCGTAGTATTCCATTTGTTAAATTTCCTTATCAATTGTGTATTGTTTTAACTAATCTTTACCTTCTCTTGTCTCTCAGCCTATGGCTGGGAGAGGTAGAGGGAAGCGTTCTTCTGCAGGCCCGTCTAGTGGTTCTCATCCGGACGGAGTCTATATGTCAGCTGATCAGTTTATGGAGCTATTTCGGGGTACTCAGCCTCCTGTTGCTACTCCCGCTGCTCCTAATCAAAATTCTGCCTTCACCCGCATGTGTAGTGACTATTCCCGCCTTGGAGGCAAGCCTTTCAAGGGTTCGGAAAGTGTAATGGAGGTTCAGACTTGGTTGCGCACTTGTGAGCGCATATTTTCTCGGATGGATCTTTCGGATCATCATCGCGTTCTCGTGGCACCTAGTATGTTGCAAGAGCGTGCGCTTGGTTGGTATAAGCTTTTTATTGCGGAAGTTGATGAGTCCTCTCTCTTGTGGATTCAGTTTAAGGAATGATTTGAACCTAAGTTCATTCCTGAATCGGAAAAGGCTAATCTTGCTCGTAGTTTCCTTGAGTTGAAGCTAGGAAAGTCCTCTGTTTCTGATTATGTTGCATCTTTCGAGGCCTTATCCAAATACGGAGTGGAGTTCATTAACACTCCGCGTAAGAAGAATCTTCGATTTGTTGATGGTTTGAAGAAGTATTTGAAGAAAGTTCTTGTGCTTCAGCTTAAGCTCTCTTTTGAGGAGCTTATTGATTCGGCTCTTTGTCTTGAAGCTGTTGAAAAGGAACGCGATAGTTGTGATGATGTTGAGGTTTCTAAGAACCCCAACAAGAAGAGGTTTCCATTTCATAAGCCTAATTCTTCCAACCAGAAGAAGAAGAAGCAAGCTACCTCTAGTTCTCAACCTAGTACTGCACCTTCTGTTCAGAGGGCGTGCTATAATTGTGGTTCTCTAGATCATCTTCACCGTAATTGTCCTAAGCCTCACATTTGCCGTTTGCAAGAAAGAGGGTCATTGGATTTCTGATTGCCCTACTACTTCTAGGGTTCTCAAATCTGGGAAGCTTAATGTTGCTAAAGCTTATGGTGTTTCTTCTCAGCCCAAAGGTACTACCCTTTCTGTTTTGGAAGGTTTTGTTTTATTTCATGGCCGTTCTATTAGAGTTCTCTTCGATACGGGTGCATCGCATTCATTTGTGTCAAAGGAGCTTATTGATATTATTTCATTGGATGTTGTTACTCTTTGCGATCCTTTGAGGATTGTGAATCCTATTGGTGGATCCGCTACTCTTGGTTTGTTGTTTGTTGGTGTTGAGATTATTCTTTATGATTTTAACTTTCATGCGAATCTGCATGTTATGGGTCATCTTGGTTTTGATATGATATTGGGTATGGATTGGCTCGTCCGTTATGAAGTTCAAATTCTATGTCCCGAAAGAACTTTATATCTTAAGCATCCTGATGCTAGCGAGCAGTTATCTATTATATTTCGAAGCATGGACCATGATTCTAATGCTCTCATTTCTTCCTTCGAATCGGAGGATGTCATTGCTAATATTCCGGTTGTTTATGATTTTTCTGATGTTTTTGAGCCTATTTCTTGGTTGCCACCGAAGAGGGAAATTGAGTTCCTTATTTATCTTATCTCTGGTGCTCATCCTGTCAGTCGTCCTCCCACGAGGATGTCTGCTAAGGAAAATGAGGAACTCAAGCAACAATTATCCGAGTTGGAAGCCAAGCATTTTATCCGTTTTAGCTCATCTCCTTGGGGCGCCGCCGTTGTCTTCGTTAAGAAGGCAGATGGTGCTCTTAGGCTTTGCATTGATTATCGCAAGCTTAACGAGCTCACTATTAAAAATAGGTATCCATTACCTAGGATCGATGACATGTTCGATCAATTAAGTGGCGCTAAGATGTTCTCCCAACTCGATCTTGCTACCGGCTTTCATCAGTTACGAGTTGCGGAAGATAGCATTCCTCTTACCGCATTCCGCACTCGTTATGGTTCTTACGAATGGATTGTTATGCCATTTGGTTTGACGAATGCTCAGGCGTATTTTGTTGATCTTATGAATCAGATATTCCCAGAATATCTCGATAAGTTCGTCTTGGTTTTCATTGATGATATTCTTATTTATTCCAATTCTGAAGCCGATCATATTCAGCATTTGGAGATTGTTTTGAGCACTCTTCGTCAGCATCAGCTTTATGTCATATTCTCCAAGTGTCACTTCTGGGAGAGTAGGGTGAAGTTTCTCGGTCATATTGTTTCTTTCGATGGTACTTCTGTCGATCCTTCCAAGATCGAATCTATTCAGAATTGGAAGAGGCCCGAGACCGTTACTGAGATCCGTAGTTTCCTTGGATTGGCAGGTTATTATCGCCGGTTTATTAAGGACTTTTCTCGTATTGCTTTACCGCTTACCACTCTTATGAGAAAAGCCGTTCCTTTTATTTGATCGGATAAGTGTGAGACTTCTTTCTTGAAGTTAAAAGATCTCCTTACTCATGCTCCTATCTTAGTGGTTCCTGAAGGGAATCATGATCTTATTGTTTATACCGATGGCAGTGGTTTTGGGCTCGGTGCTGTTCTCATGCAAAAGGATAGAGTAGTTACCTATGCTTCTAGACAACTAAAGCCTAACGAAATTCGTTATGCTACCCATGATTTGGAGTTAGCCGCCATAGTCTTTGCTCTAAAGATTTGGCGACATTATTTATTGGGCGAGCGTTTTATTCTCTTCACTGATCACAAATCTCTGAAGTATTTATTTACTCAGAAAGAGTTTAATATGAGGCAATAGCGTTGGCTCGAATTTCTTGCTTCATATGATTTCGATATTCAGTATACCCTTGGTAAAGGCAATCGAGTTGCTGATGCGCTTAGTCGCAAGCAGCAGGTTGTTGTTTCCATGATGCTACCAGAGTGGAATATTTTGGAAGCTTTATCTCTTTGTGATATTAGAGACCGTCCTTCAGTTTCTGATTCTTCCATGCTTTTATTTATCATGGAAGCTCGTCCTAGTTTGTTGGATCGTGTTGCCGATGCCCAGAAACAAGATCCAATATTGCTTTTCTTATTCAGAGTTGTGAATCGGAATCCCGAAGTGATGATCTGAAGGATTTCGATATTGATATTCGTGGTTGTATTCGGAAGAAGGGAAGGTTGATCATGCCTGATGTTCCTAATCTTAGAAATGACATTCTTAAGGACTGTCATCGTTCTAAGTACACTATCCATCAGGGTAGTAGTAAGATGTATGCTGATATGAAACGCTTATACTATTGGGAAGGTATGAAGCGTGATGTTGCAAGTTATGTAAGTCGTTGCATGACTTGTCAACTTATTAAAGCAGAACACCAGCATCCCAGTGGTCTTTTGCAACCTCTTGAGATTCCATTGTGGAAATAGGATCAGATTTCCATGGACTTCATTGATGGTCTACCTCGTTCGAGGTCGGGCCATAGTAGTATTTGGGTGATTGTTGACCGATTGACTAAATCAGCCCATTTTATTCCTATCAAGTCCAATCGGACTGCTCCTTTATTGGCTAAGCTATTTATTAAGGAAGTCGTTCGACTTCATGGTGTGCCTAGTTCTATTATTAGTGACAGAGATCCGCTTTTTACTAGTGGTTTCTGGCAGAGCCTTCAAAAAGCTTTTGGCACTAGGCTCAATCTCAATACAGTTTATCATCCACAGTCTGATGGTCAGACTAAAAGGGTGAATCAAGTTTTAGAAGATCTCCTTCGCGCTTGTATTCTTGATTTTGGTGGTAGTTGAGAAGACCACTTGTCTCTTGTTGAGTTCTCTTATAACAACAGTTTTCAATCCAGTATTGGTATGGCTCCTTTCGAAGCTCTTTACGGAAGACCGTGTCGATCACCATCTTGTTGGTTGGAATCGAGGGAAAAGTTAGTTCTCGGCCTCGATTATATTCATGATTCTTCTGAGAGGATTGATATTATTAGACAGAATGAAAGAGGCTCAGAATAGGCAGAAATCATATGCCGATCATCGTAAGGAAGCCTTTGGAATTTTCTATTGGCAATCTTGTATTCATTCGTGTTTCCCCGATGAAGGGTGTGGTGCGTTTTAGTAGCTCCGGGAAATTGGCTCCTCATTATATTAGACCGTTTCCTATTACAGAACACATTGGCCCAGTTGCTTATCGTGTGTCGCTACCTGTTCAGTTTTTGGGAATTCATGACGTATTTCATATATCACAGCTTCGTCGATGCCTTCGTGATTCAGATTCTATTGTTGATCCTCATGTGTTGCAAGATCTTGAGATCTCACCCGACTTGTCTATTGTGCAAAACCCTATTTGTGTGCTAGCTTCGGAGGTTAAACGCCTTTGGAATAAAGAAGTCCCGCTTGTGAAAATTCAATGGTCCGCAAACCCTAAAGATTGCACTTGGGAACCAGAGAATTCATCGAGCATTCTTATCCCAGTTTTCTCTCCTCTTCGAGTGGGGGTGAGCATTCTTGATCTATCTCTTCTTTTTAAATCTTTGTTGTGATGAATGATTCGTGTTATTGACTGCTTCTAGTTTGAAAATTGCAGGGACGCAATTTTTATAAGGGGGGAGTCTGTAACGACCGTGATTTTATTACCGTCGTAATAAATATTTTAAAAATATGTAACGACTGTGATTTTTTAATTATTGTCGGAGTAAATATTTTAAATAGAAAATTTTAAATTAAAACTTGGAAAAAAATTAGCAATGAAATTCATTTATAAGTCAGTTTAATACTTCAAGGTGGTGCATGTTTAAAATGTATAGCATTTGCCTTCACGTGAATAATGAAAAGCCAACTCTAAATCATGTTGGAACATCCTTTTCTATTATCATTTAATTTAAAAGCAAATTCATGTGCTTAGTCTGTTAGAAAGTTAAGTGTAAACCCAACCTTCACGTGTGAGGCCAGGTATCACCAGAGTAATAAAGCAGATATAAACACTATTGGCTTCTTCATCTTTTGCTTGCTGTCACATTTTTCTAAACCAAGGTTTCAACACATTATCGTGTCAAATTGTGGAAAAAAGCAAATACCTAAACTATGCGGCCATCATCATTTTTTTTAGCAGCCTGTCCTTCCATACACTGAAGCACGTCTCATATTTAATGCTTTTGTACAGAATGAGGCCAACACATTTTTCTTTGGACTAGGGCAAATTGAAGAAAAGTGGTAGCTGAAGCATTTATTTTCATTTTTCTGAAATAACTTGAGTAAAATGCATTAATGGCCGAGTGAAGTGGCTCTTTCAGATCTGGATTGTTCTCTAACTTTGAAGCAAATTTGGTGAGTGCAAACTCACATGCCTGAATAACATAAAGTCAGGTCTTTATGTTTTTTTTCATCTTTGTTTTTGATGTGTGCAAAAGTTGTAGCAAACAAAACTTAGATATAGGCTTAGTTGTCCAATTGCAGTTCAGTGAATCAAGTCCAGGCATTTAGTGGTTGCATGCATTTTTCGTTTTAATGCATGTGTACAAGAAAATACGTGCGTACCAGAAAATAAACTCACTTTAGGCCTTTATAAATATTAGTGTGCGTGTAGTTGTGTGTGTACACGTGTGAAAAACTAGTGCTATGTCCATTTTCATTAAATACATGCAAATGTTTTGAAAGATTGAATCCAGACCACAGTTGCGTGAAAAAAAGTTTTGTGCCAGGCCTTATAAATATTGTATATGCGTGCAAGTGTAGTGTGAGTGCATGCATAAGGTTTACATTTTTCAAGTGTGTTTTAAGTTGTTGCGTATGTAATTTTGTGCATTGGAACCTTGAATGGGGTAGTGAATTTTTTTCAAAAGCAAGTCCATTGAATTTTTTTTTGTGTTCAAATTTTGTGCGGCTGTGTATGCATGTATTATGAAGTATGCATGTATCGTAAGGTGTGCCTGTATCTGGGTATGGTGAAACTACATTCAGGCCTTGTTTAATTGCAAGAGTATAAATTTCATGCATTTGGAGTTGCGTGGTCACTTGTTCACTTCTTTGGAAAAAATTTGGTGCGTCCCATTTAATTCTTGCGTGTCATAGTAACAATGCGTGTGTGCTTTATTGCATAAAAGCTTACAAAATATAAGGAAAAGTTTGCCAGACCACTTGTTAAAAATTTTGTCCGTGTAGTATAATATTGAGTGAATTAGTGCATTTCATCATAGAAGAATCCAAGTCATTTATCCTTATTTTATATGCGCGAGTTCGGTTAAATTTTCTTTGAACCGGTGTTACGTTTTAAAACGTATTTTATTACCGTTACTTATGAATAAATTACCAATCCTGGTTGATTAACATTAGTTATTTACAAACCATTTGATAATAATTAATGAAATTAATTATTCAACCTTAATTATCTATCATAATTAATCTTATTTTATTAATTATCCTTTAATTAATCACATAAATAAATTAACCTTAAGTTAATTACAAAACTAATTAATTTTTAATTAATTATATTAAGTAATTATCATTCAATTATAAATTAATTAATCTTTAACCATTAATTAATTTACCTTTAATCACTAATTAATCAACCTTTAATCATTAATTAATTCACCTTTAATCATTAAATAATTTACCATTAATTATTAATTAATTAACCTTTAACCATTAATTAATTAACCTTTAATTATTAACCTTTAATCATTATTTAATTAACAAATCAATAAATTAGCCTTTAACTAATCACATTAATTAATTAATCACATTAATTAATTATTCTTTAAGTAATTAAGTAAGTAAACCGTTAATTAATCACATTAATTAATTAATAAACTATCCTTTAAGTTTAGTACATCAAGACCTTAATTAATTAAAGATAAACCTTATCTTAATTAATTACAGTATTATTAAAAGAATTTTTTTAAAATAAACCTTGAAATAAATTATCATTAACAAATAAATTAACTTAAACCTTTAAGTTAATTAACAATTAAAAACATATCTTCTTAATTAACTTCTAAACTATACTATTAAAGTTTATTTGGAAAAACGTAAGAATAAATTAAAATAAAGGTTATTAACATATTTAAACCTAATTAATTTGGAATACTTTATTTTAAACCTTTGAACAATTAATTAAAACAATTATTATTTAAAAGCAATGTGTTAAGATTTTTTTTATCAAAACTTGATTTTGTTTTAAAATTTAAAGACCACAATCTCAAATACCCGAGCTAAACAAGAAAAATCCCGGAGTCAACCCCGAGCCACTCACTTCCTCACTATACTTCGAGACAAACCACCATCATTCACGAGCCTAACCTCGAGAAACTTTCATGTGACGCCCAACCTCTATGCTCACAATAACAAAGGTTATTATAAGAAATGACGTCTGCTATCTCGAAGAATAAGGCTTGTTAGAAGCGACCATCCATAAGTTATGCCTTAGACGAGTATTGATTACATCGATAGGATTGTGAAAATTACTCCCAAAAATATAAATTCAATCCAAATCTAAAACGAAATTCCAGTGGCTAAAGAAAATCCAGAACAACTCACAATAACAACAACATAGATATGTAAAGTCACACCAGAACAGAAATATCAGATATATAGCGGAAGACAAGTCTGGAATACATGCTACAACAATCGATAGTTCACATGAACCAAATACACATATACGTGTCATCAACATACATGAGACGAAAAACAGAGATAGATAAAAGCTGATGCGAAATCCCAAAAGCTGAAGCTGCAACTGAATCAGAGATAGAGATTACCCTGAAATAACTCGTTCTGACCCGAGTATTATTTAAAAGAAAATATTAAACGGATCAGTCTAATTTAAACTCAGAAATAAGTGTATGATAAACAACAATTAAGAAAATAATTATAGTCTCGAATGAGACTATTCAGCATAAATAATCAGCATAGTTTAAATGAAGAAATCTCAATTTAAACTCCATCAAAATCAACTTTCAAATTCATAATTGAATTCAAAGCAGTAATTCACAAAGTCTAGAAATTAAAATAGATAACTAGAAAATCAGTAGTCACAAAATCTAGAAATAAAAATAAGATAATTAGAAAAATTAGCATAAAAGTGGATCGACCCCAGCAGATGGCGAGTTATAGCTACGCCACACGTGCATCTCAAATGGCCGAAGCCTACCAAGTACTATAATTTTTGGCGCTCATCAGATGACCCGCAGGTCCGCAAAGTGACCCGAAGGTCTAGTACTGGTAATTGACCGGAAGGTCTATCAGATGACCCGAAGGTCCATCAGAAGACCCGAAGGTCCAGCAGAGTGGCTCGAAAGCCCAACAAAATCATCAGAATCATCAAACAATAGCAAATGTTTCAATTAACGAGTCCGGAATTAACCGAATTAGTAAAAGTATGGTTCCATACTCCGCACTTTTGCTAAATCATTTAAATCTCTTCATCATTTCCTTGAAAGTGCAAAATTTGTATATTTTATATAAATAAAATTTTCATTCTCAAATGGACAAGTTCGGAATTAAGCGAATCAGTAAAAGTAAGGGTTCATAGTCCTTAATTTTGCTGAAGCATTTAAATCGCTTCCGTTTTCTTTTGAAAGCGTAAACAGTAAAATTTTAGAAAACAATTTTTATTTTAAAACGATTTTTAAAACACATGATTAAAATAGCAACATCTGTAGCGATTTCGATGAGGAAATTGCGCTTCACAAAATACCGTAAAAACAGATACCAAATTAACGTTGCGGGCTAACCGCTTGAAAATTCACTTTAAATTGATTGTTACTGAAGTCAAAACAACGGCAATTTTTATTCGTCAATCGTGTCATCAAAACAACATGCTTTAAAAAATATAATACCGGCGTAAAATCCCGTTATAAAAATAATTAATCTGGTTTAAATTAATTAGAATCGGGTGATTAATTGATCTTACTTATGGATGACTGGATTCTATTAAATGCTATAAAAAAAATTGATATCTCTGATGTGTGATGATTCTGTGATATGATTATATTGAACTGGGCTGTGAACTGTGATTTATTTATCTGTGATAATATTACTTGTTTATCTATGAATGAAGGTAAGCGGTATGGGATTATACCACTTATCGATATTATTGTGCTTGAATTGATGATAGTTGTGATGCTTTATTGTTTCCTGTGAAACCCATAGACTACAAGCACAGACAAACAAATATGGATTTCACGAGGAATTGTTAAGTCACAGATATTTTGAATTTAATATTATTTTATTCAAATGGTGAAATGATTTTAAATTGAATTTTGTATCCAAAATGGTTTGGAAACGGAATTGGGTTGAATATGAAAAGCTTTTAGAAAGGAAGTTTTGAAATTGAAATTTATTTTGAATATAATATATATTGTTTAAGTTTTGAAATTATTTTGGAAATTTGAATTTAATTCAAATAGAACTTGCCGAGAATACGACAGCTCGCTGATTTTTCAATATATACTTTGAAAGGCTATAATTTGATTAAATTTAGTCGGATTTTTCCGAAATGAAAAGCATTTGTTTTCAAATGATAATGGCTTTCATATAACGAAAGAATTCCCAATTTTTGTTGAAAGGATTTCAAGTTGAAATGGAATTGTTTTGAAAGCTATGAATGAATCTTTGTTAAATTTTTGGTGAACCTTGTTTTCAAATTTGAAGAGGATCTTAAAGGGTTAGTCTTTTGTTTAAAAGACTAAAAGTGGAAATTGTTTAAACCATTCAAAAGGAAAGGTTTTTGGCTTAAAGTTGTGACTTAACTAAGATCCCAATATATCCATATGCTTTTTAAAATAAGCGCTCATTATTCGGTTTAGTCGGGAGTGGACTTTGTGTCATAAAACCTATTCCGAATAATGATACGACGAAATGGATAGCATTGAAGACGGTGGTGAAGATCGGGTATTTTCGAAAATGAAAGGATTGCTTATCGAATGTCTCTGCACAGAGCCGCATCGGTATAGAGATCTCCATATATGATGGGGAGTCCGATTGGGATTGTGAATTCCCGGATTAGCAAGGGCTTCTTTGAAGTGCCTTCGGTTTCGTTCGAACCTAGAAAGACTTGTATGGATGTATGTATGACGTCACACTTTGAGATGTAAAGTCGGCTTCTATCAAATACATTTCTGTTTGGTGGCGAAGAATCTATTTTCTTAGCTTAACACCCTTCTCTGAGATGTACGAGCTCAAAGGTTTTGTAGTTGATATTTACTAGTGATATATTCAAAATTTGATAATGTGGCTTGCTAATTATTCTTGATCATTTGTGTTAGGAACTGAGTTGATGATGTTTTGATGACAACAACCTTATATAGTTATTATACTTTACTTTATAAAATATATACTAACATTTTCATATAGATAGATATATATATGTATATTGGAAGTATATGCAGGTATTATCGAAGACTGATCGGTATAAAGACTCAAGCATCAAGATGAAGATTAGAGATTCAAGATCTCAAGATAAGTGTCTAGTATTTTGTTAAAACTTCATAATAGCACTCTCATCTTTCTTCCAATTTTCTTTTGGGATGGAACCCAATTTCTACCGAAACCAGTGGCTTACAAACCCACGACAAGTAGCTTACAAACCTACGACAAGTGGCTTACAAACCCACGAAAATCAAAATCATTTAAACTACTTTGTACAAGTTCTCGAGTCCTATGGAGGAGCTCTGTAGGAAGGTTCTTGAAATTTCAGTTTGAATAGATTTTTCAAAATGTTTTTAAATCTGTTTTTCAAAATGTTTTAGCTTTCAAAATCATGTTTTCAAAAATGTTTTCAAACTTTGTTTTAGCCTTGAAATATTCCTCCATTCTGATTTTAAAAACTTCTATTTTTAAAACATCAAAACTTATTCTGATTTTAAATATTACTTATATAATTGACGGTCTATATCAATTATATATATATATTTAAAATAATGTTTTATATTCATTCTCTATCTCAAAATATTGTTTAAACACTTTATTTTGCTTCAAAGAAGTTTCAACTTGTTTTAAATTCAAATGCTTTTGGAAAACAAAATCTCTACAATTTTGAACTGAGGGATGTCGACATATGGGGATACCCCATGTCGACATGGTGACAGTTGGATTCAATATTCAATTTTCAAAAGAAGTGTCCATTCGTTCAAAAACCTTTCGCCAATGGTTATGACTGTTGTGCATCTACATAAAGGCTTCCAAAACGAATTTTTTTAATAACTACTTTCTTATTTTCTTCACTTCTTCTTCTCCACCATTCCATATTCATAAAACTTCATATTTTCAAGATCGTGCCATCATTCTGCCAAACTCTCAATAGGAAATCATTTAGATACTCTCTCTATTTGATTATCCATCATTCTACTAAAGATCAAAGTGCTATTCAGAGTTATAGGATCAATTTGTATTCAAAAAGTCCATAGAGTCTATCCATTCAAAAGGATTGGTATTAGAAAGTATTAGGGTGATCTTGTGTCCCGTAAATCAAGAGAGTTTACCCCAGACTCGGAGATAGGAGGGTTCCTCAAGGCCTTAGAAATTGAGGTTGTAATTTGGATATTGGCTTATAAAAATATGTACAAGGATATTGCCTTGGTGCAGGACTGGATGTAGGAGGATTCCGAACCAGTATAAAATCCGGTGTGTTCTTTCCTTTTACTTGCTTTACTTTACTATTTGCATTTGTTATATGTTCTGTGATCATTCTGTGTTAGAATTCTGTTTAGATTTGTGTTGAAAGTTTTAATTTAGTCATATAGTTCATATATTCTTTAAAACACTATTCACTCCCCCTCTAGTGTTATTTCTGCCTTAAGATCCTTAATCCGCATCCCCAACAATTGGTATCAGAGCATTGGTTTTCATTATTTTCATAATCTGAAATTTTGAAAAGTTTTAATGGCACAACACACTAGTAATGTCACTCCTGTCACTGCTACGTCCGTCAACACAAGTACTAACACTAGTTCATTTGTAGAAGGTCAGTCTACTGTCAGACCACCACTTTTTAATGGCAGTAATTATGAATATTGGGCATGTAGGATGAAAATTTATTTACAATCCATAAGTTTAGATACTTGGAATATGACACAAATTGAATATGTTGAACCAACTACAAATTTTGCCCAGTGGACTACTGAGCAAAAGACAGTTGCACAAAACAATTCTAAGGCTATGAATATACTATTTTGTTCACTAGATAGGAATGAGTTTAATAGAGTCTCTGTTTGTAAGTCTGCATTTGAAATCTAGAAAACTTTGCAAGTAACTCATGAAGGAACAAGCAAAGTTAAACAGACTAAAATTTCCATATTAACTAACCAGTTTCAATTGTTTAAAATGCATGAAAATGAGTCTATTTCCGACATGAATTGTCGATTTCAAGACATCGTACACTCATTGATTGCTTTAGGAAAGGGTTTCTCAGAAGAAGATCAAGTCAGAAAAATACTCAATTCACTCACTCCAGAATGGGATCAAAAGACACTTACTATTGAAGAGGCAAATGATGTTAGTCAAATGAAGATTGAAGAGTTAATCGGTAATCTAATGTCTTATGAAGTTCAACTACAAGGGAGAAAAGAATCTAAGGCAACGGAAAAGAAATCGATCGCATTCAAAGCAACAACTGGAGATTCAGAACAAGAGAGTGATGAAGAAATTGCTTTCATGACCAAAAATTTCAGGAAATTTCTGAAGTATAGAAAGATGAATAACTTTAAAAGAAATGATCAAAGAAATTCCAGAAATACTTCGGAGAACTACAACAACAACAATAATAGTGATAGATGCTATAACTGCAACAAAACAGGGCACTACAAGATGGATTGTCCATATCCAGACAAACAAACATTTCAACCAAACAACGAGCAACCAAAGAAAAGAAATAAGGCATATGCAGTAACTCTTGATGATTCAGATTCATCCAGTGATGATGAGAAGAAAACTGATAATTCAAATCTGTGCTTCACAGCTATTCTCGAAACGGAAGACGATCGGAGTTTGGATCTAAAAATAGGTACGCATTTATTTTGATTTTATTGGATGCTTGCTTGCTTTGATTTTGTTTGCAATTTCTTGAATTTTTAAATTCAAAATCACCCTTTGAAATTTGAGTTTTTAAATTGAAAATAATATTATTTTAATAATATTTTAAATATTAAAATATTTTAATATTATTATATTTAATATTATTACTGGAATTAAATATAGATATAGAATATAGATTAGTTTTCTTAGGATTTTGGGAATTTATTAGATTTTAGAAATAGACACCTTCTTTCAACTTCAACAGGCACATGTTGACATGCCATGATACCCCATGTCGACATGTCTCTCAGAAATTTGATTTCAAAATTTGAATTCAAACTTTTGAATTTCCCTCCACCTTTTCACTTACTGAAAAATTCTAAAAAGATACCTCTTGACCAGAGAAAATGACTTTAGAGAATCTATTTAATATACTTCTCTTATCATCTCTTTTCACTTTTATTCTCATAATTCAAACCTTCTTCATTATCTTCTACTCCTCTCAAACACTCACCAATGGCTTCCTCAAGTGACCCATCAACTATGAGGCTGCCCAAATCCATCAAAAATGATCTTTTCAATGACCCGGAGGCTATCAAAGCTTACATAAGCTATGTAAACTATGGTAAAGTCAATACGGGAAAATTTTCCATTTTTGATGATTTTTCTTCTTATGAAATCGATCAACTTTTTGAAGAAAACTCCATTCTTAGCTTGATTGATAATAAGCAAAATGATTTCGTTTGTTATCCAAACCTTGTAAAAATGTTTTATGCAAACCTAAATCGTGGATTTTATAATGGAAATGTAGATCAAATTTGGAGTAGTGTTAAAGGAACACTTATTGTTTTGGATTCCGATATTTTGGGTACTATTTTGGGTTGCAAATCTACCGGTATGAATCTCTCGGAATTTCAAATCAATGAAACCGATCGAGAGACTTTTCATCACATTTTTGAAAGCGATAACCACATGGATTTTAAGAATCGCTTTTTCCGCCCAAAAGCAAGAATTGTCAACCTTCTTATTCAACACACAATTATTCCTAGGTCGGGAAACTACAATAATCCCACCTCAAAAGTGTGTAAAGCTCTTTTTGCTATTTTTGGAAAATATGATATTAATTGGGCACAAACTATTTTGGATGAGTTAAGACCCAAAAATTTTAATATGGGAGAAAACACTCTTTATCATGGAATTTACCTTACTCGGATTTTAATTATTTTGGTATGGATGTTAAAAAGGAAGAGTTTGTAAGTAGAAGAGTGTTCAATCATGGGAACATTTCTCTTATGATAATCCCACTTATGTTTCAACCATATGAAACACTTGCCGAAAAGGAAGAGAGACTTGCTCATGAAGAGATGGAAGAAGAGGAAGAAGAAGAGGAAGAAGAAGGGGAAGGAATGGAAATTGAAGAAGAAGAGGAAGATGAAGAAACATCTTTGGAAAGTATAGAGTATCCACATACCCCCGCCAATCCTTCCAACAAAACCATACTCAAGAACCAAAAGATACTTGCCCAAAACCAAAAGGTTCTTAAAAGATCTATTAGCAAGAAAATGGATAAAATCTCTACCAAGATCGACAAGTCTTTGGGAAGATAGGCAGGAAACTTGGGTTGTCCTCATCATCATCTTCATCAAACTAATCCTAGCCATTATCTCTCTAGCTATCATTTATCTATCTTTGTATTTTCTACTTTTTTAGTTAAGATTATGTAATGTTAAATAATATAAGTAATGCTATCTCATTCTCTGTTTTCCAGCTTTATATATCTCTGTTAGTTATTTATTTTAAGTTTATATAGGTCCATGAGTACAAAATAAACTTAAAAATAAAAAATAACTCAACTTGGTCATTCTGTCTAGACCATGTCGACATGCCCCATCCCCCCATGTCGACATATAACAGTCAAAAAGTAGTTACAATTTCTAACTTCAAATTCTTGTAACTACCAAGTGACAATTCATTTTGAACTGCCAATAACTCCTATAAATGCCTATTTCTTCCAGAAAAACTTCTCTACCTCCATTTCTATTCATCTCGTCTCATACTTCAACTTATTTCTTAAATTATGGCTTCTCAATTAAGAATTTAAGTGAAAATCTTGAAGAAACTCTTACTTCTTTCAAGAATATTCTTTCTTTTATACTTAGAAATCAAAGGCACTTAGAATTAAGCCAAATGCAAATGATCAAAGAGCAAGAGAAACACTTCGACGCACTTCGTTGGATGATCTCAAGCCTTAGCAAAGACGAACCCGAAGCAAATCCACCAGTCACTCTTGACAAAGACAATTGGGATGTTATCAAAACCGATCCTATCTTTGGAGAAGGTGGATGGGTGGAAGTCCCAAGGAATGTCTGATCATTATGTATGTTTGTTTGTTTGATTTGATTTGATTTAGATTTGACTAGGATTTGATTGAATTGTTTACTTAAGTTTGATTTGGATTTGGTTTGTATATGACTCCACATACTATACATGATTGGTTTGCTATGTATGATATTGATTTGATTGTCAAGTTACACTTATATATATGCACACACACTTGATCACTTACACGTTCACTTTACACTTTTATTCTATATATACTTTAGAACAGGTATATCATTTATTCCTTTTTGTTGATGAAAAAGGGGGAGAAAGTTATAAAAATATATGTGCTTGGTGTAAGGGGGAGTCATGGAATAAAGGGGAGTTGTAGTTTTAAGAAGAAGTCACGGAGTAAGGGGGAGTTATGGGGAGTTATGGTATGGTAAGAATATTTTATAAATAAAGGTTGTCATCATCAAAAAGGGGGAGATTGTTAGGAACTGAGTTGATGATGTTCTGATGACAACGACCTTATATAGTTATTATACTTTACTTTATAAAATATATACTAACATTTTCATATATATATATATATATATATATATGTATATAGGAAGTATATGCAGGTATTATCGAAGATTGATCAGTATAAAGACTCAAGCATCAAGATGAAGATTAGAGATTCAAGATTCAAGACTCAAGAGAATCAAGATTTCAAGATCTCAAGATAAGTGTCTAGTATTTTTTTAAAACTTCATAATAGCACTCTCATCTTTCTTCCAATTTTCTTTTGGGATGGAACCCAATTTCTATCGAAACCAGTGGCTTACAAACCCACGACAAGTAGCTTACAAACCTACGACAAGTGGCTTACAAACCCACGAAAATCAAAATCATTTAAACTACTTTGTGCAAGTTCTCGAGTCCTATGGAGGAGCTCTGTAGGAAAGTTCTTGCAATTTCAGTTTGAATAGATTTTTCAAAATGTTTTTAAATCTGTTTTTCAAAATGTTTTAGCTTTCAAAATCATGTTTTCAAAAATGTTTTCAAACTTTGTTTTAGCCTTGAAATATTCCTCCATTCTGATTTTAAAAACTTCTATTTTTAAAACATCAAAACTTATTCTGATTTTAAATATTACTTATATAATTGACGGTCTATATCAATTATATATATATATTTAAAATAATGTTTTATATTCATTCTCTATCTCAAAATATTGTTTAAAAACTTTATTTTGCTTCATAGAAGTTTCAATTTGTTTTAAATTCAAATGCTTTTACAAAACAACATCTCTACAATTTTGAACTGAGGGATGTCGACATATGGGGATGCCCCATGTCGACATGGTGACAGTTGGATTCAAAATTCAATTTTCAAAAGAAGTGTCCATTCGTTCAAAAACCTTTCGCCAATGGTTATGACTGTTGTGCATCTACATAAAGGCTTCCAAAACGAATTTTTTTAATAACTACTTTTTTATTTTCTTCACTCCTTCTTCTCCACCATTCCATATCCATAAAACTTCATATTTTCAAGATCGTGCCATCATTCTGCCAAACTCTCAATAGGAAATCATTTAGATACTCTCTCTATTTGATTCTCCATCATTCTACTAAAGATCAAAGTGCTATTCAGAGTTATAGGATCAATTTGTATTCAAAAAGTCTATAGAGTCTATCCATTCAAAAGGATTGGTATTAGAAAGTATTAGGGTGATCTTGTGTCCCGTAAATCAAGAGAGTTTACCCCAGACTCGGAGATAGGAGGGTTCCTCAAGGCCTTAGAAATTGAGGGTTGTGATTTGGATATTGGCTTATAAAAATATGTACAAGGATATTGCCTTGGTGCAGGACTGGATGTAGGAGGATTCTGAACCAGTATAAAATCCGGTGTGTTCTTTCCTTTTACTTGCTTTACTTTACTATTTGCATTTGTTATATGTTCTGTGATCATTCTGTGTTAGAATTCTGTTTAGATTTGTGTTGAAAGTTTTAATTTAGTCATATAGTTCATATATTCTTTAAAACACTATTCACCCCCCCTCTAGTGTTATTTCTGCCTTAAGATCCTTAATCCGCATCCCCAACAATTTGTTGATCGAAGCATGGCTTTTGTGTAAAGCGTTGCTTTGTGGACGAGACATCGTCGAACCTCATAACCCGAAAATGGTCGAAACAAGAAAGATGCAGCGAGGTTATGAGGGTTGCGCCCTTTTGGGTATGTGCATTTCCTTCTGGATAAAAAGTGATATCATGATATGAAACCCAGATATTTAACTTATGTGGTTATTGGAATTTGTTTGTGTTGAGGCCCCGGATAAAGGTCGGTGACGACCGGGGAATGGCATACTCATGTCAGTAGTTACCTAGTTGCAAAAGTAACCCGGCCTTGTATTGGCAAATAGCCGGTTAGGTTCTCGGGGCGTCCCTCTAGAGGCGTACCCATTCGGTGAGGAAGTTCCTTAGCTTGACCATATGTTGGAAATCCAATCACCCAATACGCGTCCTGTACGGTTTTAGTTGTAGAACCTTCCATTTAACATGGTAGCTATAGTAGGCATACTATAATGGTACATATGCTGGCTAAGATTAATATTATACTTTCGAAATGTTTTCTACACTATGCACTAATAATAATATCAAAAAGGATTTTGTGTATCAAGCATGCTTGACTATCATAAGGAGAAATCTCCCCCAAGTATGTGATTGTATTGTGTGTGTGCTGGGAGGCCTTACGGTAGTTTCATTTTCCAAAAAGCATAGCGAATTTCTTTTTTATTTCTTTTTGTTTGTTTTGTTCAAATAAACTGTTTTGGTTTGCTCATACCAGTCCCATGACTGACCTGGAGTTTATTGTTCCCTTTCTAAACTCTGGGTGCCCACAATTTTCCACACGGGCAACCTAGAGTTAATTTTTCAAATCGTCAGCTAGTAGGTGTAGTTTTTGGAAAGCTTCGAAGTCTTTGGTTCGGTGATCGCCTTAGGATCGCATTTGTTATAAGTTCAGCATGATTGGGGGTTCTCGCTTGAAGTTTGAAGCTTTGGCATTGAAGATATTGTCTTTCCGCTGCTGCTGCTTTGTTTTTCCGCTGTTGTGTATCTTTGTCTCTGATATATGTTGGGCATTTGTATCAGATGTTGTATCATTATTGTATCAAATGTTGTGTATCAATAAAAATTATTTTTCTGTTTCTGCCGTGTTGTTATCACCTAATGTTGTTATAAGCTCCGGTGAACTTGACTCAACTTTTGAATCTACGACATTTGAATACAGGTGATGTATTTGGGTGTCGATTTTTGAAGGTCGAGTCAGGGTTATTACAAGGCACAAGAGAACACACAATTTGAGGTTAGAGGAATGATGCAAATAATAGGAAATTGAAGAGAAATCGTTTAGTTTAGTGTAATTAACATAATTGAACACACAATAAGTACTTGACATGGTTACCTTAAAGTACTTGGAAATAAATGAATCTATACTTATAATTCTTTTCTTGCCTTAAAGTACATGACATGTTTGAAAAAATGGAAATCGTTTAGTTTAGTGTAATTAACATATTTTTTAAAATTCATCAAATGATTTTCTAAAAACCTGAAAATAACCATTTAGCGGTCCATGTTCCAACTACTGAAGCTTGGTGAAGGAAAATTATAATTCTACCTAAAAACTAATGGATATGACTTTATGTTAATTATAATTCTTATTCATGTCCATTACATTTTCATACATATGTGCAGGGCCTTTCAAGCTTATATGGCATATAGTGGTAAGTCTTGAGGAACTTACTTGAAATGGATAAATATTAAGGTGATTTATTTTCTAACAAACAAATAAAAACTTGTAGTTCGTTTGAGATATAAATTCATTTTAAACTGACTAATGAAATACCTTGTAATATTGCTATAGTGTCCTCAGCAATCTGGATTAATGGATTGTGTATATTAAGCGATGAGGTAAATGCATGATATAGTAAAAAACCACCATCAAAACAACGATCTAGCTGAGGTACCACTTTAATTTTTTTCCTTCATATTTTATGTTAAGTAAATATATGATTAATGCTTTGAAAAGATCTCTTAATTGCAGTACTTTGCACAAGTTGGTTCTTATGGCCAAAAGGAGATGGACGAGGTTTGAGATAATTTAGTCGACTATATCATACATAACTGGATGCAATCGTCCTATATGATATACTATGGTGAGTTTATTTCTTTTCTATTGATGTATGATAAATGGCACAAATATAGTTGATTATATCATGCATAAATATGGCATGTTCCAACGATCACTCTCAATTTCCATCATATGGATTCTCGATTGAATTTATTCATACATTGATGTTAAACAAAGATTAAATGTTCTTCAATGTTTTATCATTGGCATGATATATTGGTTATGACCTCTGCAACTACAATATTTTTTGCCACAAACGTGTACGAAGCACAAGTTTGCACTATTATGTGTGTATGTGCCTAGTAATTTCTAAGCGTGTGGAATATACGCTCTAAACTAGCATTTAAATGTAAACTCTTTAAATAATTATACAGGTCTTATTTCCTATTATCAACAATACCAAAATTCTAATATTCTTATCCAAAATTTCCATTAAAACAGGCTTGTATAAAATAAAAATCTAAACTCAATCTATACACAAAAATAACGGAATATGTTTATAATAGAAACATATAATTTCAATTTTTTTTGCTCTATTCAACTTCGTTTTCACATAAATATGAATTTTGTGTAAGGTTGGAATTGTTAATTAGAACCATGTTTGGACAGTTCGTGCTTGAAATCATTACAGAAACACTTATTAGTTTTAGTGCACATTTCAGCATAGATGAAAACACTTTTTAAAGTAGGTAAAAAACATAGGATAAAATATATATTGGAAAGGGAGTTGGAGAATTTAATATATAATTACGAAATTGCTATGGAATGAGATAACATAGATCCGGTTACTTCTTTTATTTGAAAAGAAATAGATTTTTAAAACTTCAGTATTTTTTGAACGTAATGCCTACGTGTTAAGTTATTAATATGTCTGGAATGAATACTGTTTAGTGTCGTTGCTCAAATAAACATGCCACTAATACTGTAAATTTCAATAAAAAAGTCTATTAAATTTCATAACAACATCAGTAAACTTTTTTCCCTTGTTCTTTTGTTTTTTGGTAAGAGAGAAAAAACTTGTAACAGGCCGTTCTCAACCAGAGTATTAGTTGCCGGCTGCATTCTCCTAATTTTTGTAGTGAAACTTATTACTGTATAACTAATTGCTATTTTTATGTAACTTGCCTTACTTGTCTGCAACATGTCAAATAGGGCATTTTTAAAACCAGACCTTTCCGTTGAATTCAATTAAATGCATAGTATTAAGATGAATTATGCATTGTATGGCTAGAGAACTCATTATTAGATTGACAAATGACAACATAATGAATTTGATGAGTTGTGACTGTGTTATCAAGGACTATAATTTATCAATGTTTACCAAAAGATTCATGCCATATAAAGCAAATTATAGTAGCAAGGAAAATGAAAAAAAAACACAATATGTAATGATTTATTTAAGGGATAACTTCTGTTAGATAATAAGCATGTAACAGTTTATTTTATATGCCAAATGTGTGTTTTTTTCTTTTCTAAACACTCAAGTAACAAGATTAATTGCTGTTTGGAACTTGGAATATGGAAGTGGCATTGAAGTTTATTTATCGAATCCATTTTGCATGTTTCTGTTTTAACAAATAGAATGACATTTTTTTGCATGTACACGTCCAGTTTCTTCTTTGTCGTACATTATGACACTTGATGACATGTATGTTATATCTATCAGTTTTTTTGGATGTGATGACATAAGTATGTAAGGCTGTAAAGACAAGCATTGGAAGATATTAATATTGCAAGCGTATTATAAGATAATATATGTTATTAAATTTTGTGAACTGCTTATATATTTCTCGTATTCATCGCCTTTTATTACATAACTGTTTATATATTTTCCTATTACTGATATTTTGTAAATGCGACTGAGCTAGTTTATATAAATAACTGCAACGAAAAATATTTTTTCCTCTTTTTTGCGACGGTTGCAAGAAAAAACCGTAGCAAAAGCCATAATTTTGAAAAAACTCAAAGGTCTATTACTACTGTTATTATGAAGAACCATAGCACAAAATAAAGTTATTGCGTCGGTTGTTTATGACAACCGTCGCAAAAGGCAACACTTTTGAACTCAAATGGCGATTTTTTGCTATTGTTGTTGTAAAGAACTATTGCAAAAAACCAACCTATTGCGTCGGTTATTTAGAAAACCATAGCAAAAAAGAGTGTCTTGCGATAGTTAAACCACCGTAGCAATAGGTTTATGCCCGTTATGATGTCTGCATTTGCTATGGTTGCTGAATCGTCGCAGTAGGGATAAAACAATCGACGCAAATGACCTGTTTTGTACCAGTGAAGCACAACCACCTAAATTTATTCAAATCTTAATCCCCTTATCACTTAATATTTTCATTATTCTATTTAATTTATCTAGTTAAATATCCTGAATAAAATTATTAAAATTAAGGGTGTTACATTTAATTGTTTTTTTATAACAAAATTGATACTTCATTGAAACAGAGCACTCTTTTTTGATGTCTCATGGATCTGACCCCATAACCTCCAAAACTTCTGTCTAGAGTATCATAACACTTAGCACTTGAGCTAAAGGTCATTGAATGTCAGAAAATTTATTATTACGTTAATTTTCTTTAAAAACATTTAGTTTTTAACCTATTATCTCATATTCAGTAATTTACATTGTGATAAAACATAAAGAAAACCATTTAAACATTTATCTTAAACTAATAGTTAGTGAGTGTGAACTTATTGTTTTTGTGTAAGTGTAAATTTATTATTTTCATTAATATTTAGTTTGTAGAAAGTCAATTTCATAAATTCTGAAATGATAAACATTAAAATGGACTTAATTAGTCTATATATTATAAACATTTATAAATAATTGTAGATCACATATATATTATTATTTTGGATTCTAAATATACAAAATGAGATGCTTTATTTTTCAAATATTTTTTTAGAAATCCGCTTGTATAATAATGTAATATGATTAAAAAAATTTGAATTATACATTGAATATAATTTTTTCTATTTCACACACACAATACTTATAAATAATTTTATTTCAAAATTAATAAAAGTGAAATACCAGTGGGTATATAATTTTAATTTTACAACTCAATGTAATGAATATTAACTTTAATATGGACAAAAAAGTGGATAGTAAATTAAAGATAATAACTCGAATTATAATTTTAAACTATAAGCAACCTTAATTTTATATGATCGAGGAGAACTAAAAAGAGAAAAAAATCAACTTTACTTTACTATTAGAGGTTGGGAAGTGTTAGAGTCAATTAGAGGTTGTTGAATTCTTTTACTTTACTATTGTTTAATAAATTCGACAGTTTCCACAAATTAATCGAGCAACCATAGGCTATGATGGAAATTTTAAGCCATTGATTTATTAAGTTATAGAAATTTATAACTGAAACACAATGATTAGCAAATAGTTTAATGATAGAGTTAAGAGTGTATACTAGGGGCAATTATGTAATTTAATTTTATATCTTAACTCTTGTAGTTAATCTTGTTTGAAATAAAGTAAGCTTTTAGTTTTATTTTCTATTATATATATTGTTGTATAGGGATATAAATTATGTTAATACATTAAACATATACAAGTATAAAATCATTTGGAAAGGTATTTAATCGATTACAGTTACGAATGTGGTCGTGCCCTGAATGTTGAATCAAATAAAGTAAATATTTGTTCTCAAATTTTCATAGTCGATATACCCGTTGAGACTAGAGTACGTAATACTCTCCGTATGATAGATAGTGAATTACTCATGACCGTTAGAGGCACCAAGTAGTTGCGTACGTGTATTTTTTTCAACAATTATAGAATGACTCATCGAGAGACTTTTATAGGTTAATTATCAAACAGAAGACCTCATGTGACTATGTATAGTATTTTTGACCCGAAAATATTGTGAATCTTAAGTGTCGAAACTAGACTTTATTGTGGTCAATGACATGAATTCGATGATTGTGCTAAGATCATAATTGGGTACAGTTTAAACCACTTGAAGTGAAACAATATTCAAGAGTTCATCTCTTTCGAATAGAAGGTTAGTATCACCGTAATTGATTGTCAATGTGAAGTCAAAGCCTTTAGCCAAAGCAAATCGTATAATCGATAATTGTTATCAGATTGAACCTTAGATTTGAATGTTGGACTTCGTAATTAAATATAGATATTAATTGTAACATCCCGCCTTTTTGTACGTTTTAAATCGACGATAAACCACAAACGTCAGACTCAAACCATACAAAAGGGCGAATTGTTATTTGGGGGAATAAGAAAAAGGAAGAAAGAAATAAAACAAAACAAAATCTTGCAGTGGAATGATAAAATATAATCAAATAATAGTTCATGAAGCTATTTACAAAACATTTGATTTTACTAATACAATATGGAAGCAGAGTTACACATACCAGAGAATAATAAATAACAATGCAGCGGAACAGTATGAATGTAGTGAAATAATATAATAGATAATAGTAACACAATCTTCGTCTTCGTCCTTCAGAAATAAAGTCTTCAAATCCTGAAATGCTGAGGCTGACCCGAGCGAATTGAAAAAACAAAACACTCGAGTCAGAACTAAAAGTTCTTATGTAAGTTAAATCAACGGTAAATAATATGAGTGGAACGGCGTCAGAGATGTTTACGGGATTTGACATCTCCTATCCAGCGTCTAACGTGAGTGCAGTAACCTAAGAGATGCTCAGGATTCACATCTCCTAAGGACCCGTTAAACTATTTACTATGTAGTAATATTTCGCTATTATAATAATGTCTATAGTAAAATAAACTTAGTTTTAGATAGCGTTAAGGCTTTACATTTTCCACCTTAAAACGTAATAGTCCCAGTAGTCCATCCAGTATCAGTGCATCTCCAGATCGGGAGACCACCCTAAATACTCCACGGGCTACGGGAGAAAACCAAACTCGTACAAGGCGCGCTAGGGTAGGTGACACGACACACAAGGCAATGTCAGGGTAGATATACCAATTACGCACACGTGCTGGTGGTAACGCATACAGCTACTACCGCCCACCTCGAGCCACACCCCCAAATCAAAAATCAACAGTGGCCACCAAATAAACCTCAAAGTCAGAATATAATATCGAAGGAGTGTGTCCGATAAGAGGGGCTGCCTCCTTGGCCCGAGATCGCTCCTGTTTTAGCCACCTTATGCCAACCCATGGAAGTCGGGTCCATGTATGCACCTCAAAGGAATGCTTCCACCATCCTACTTCATTCTAGAATCTCCACCACGTACATGATTGTTAAAGTGGTTTTCGAAGTTGGCGGAGAGTATGACAACTTTCGATCCCGGTCTCTTTAACAACCAAACGTTATTATAACACTGCGGTCATTTTCAAAATAGTTTATACTTTAAAACCAAATATCATTGCCCTTTCAAAAAAAATTCAACACGATATCATTTTCATTTCAAATATATCCCTTTCAAAAATCATAACACTTTCAAAGTTATAACATTTTGAAATCAAAACACTTGAATATAAAACTTTCAAATTATAATACTTTGAAACTCATAACTTTGAAACATAACTTCCACCATTTAAATGGTTTAAATATTTAAAATACGTTATATAAAATAAATAGCTTCTTCAATTTCACAAATAAACTATTCCAAATTTATCGATTTCAAAACAGATTTGATCCACAGAATAAACCATTTCATATTCAATATATTTCAAACTATAAGTATTCAACAATTTCAAAACTAAGTTTGGTAATTCCAATTCAACAATTTAATTTCCTATTATTTAGTTTTGAAATACTTCACATAATAAATCCATTATCATTTAAATAAAGCTCAAATCAAAAATTACTAAATATTTTCTTCAATTTATTTATACTTGAAATATTCATTTAATTCACCTTAAACCAAAATCATGTTATAAAAATCATACTCTCTAACTTCAAATTTATTAAATTTCACCTTAAGCTTATTTGAGTTTAATTCTTAAATAAATTCAATTTCAAATAAATCTCAAATTTATCTTCCAACCTAAATTTGATTTAAATCATTTTAAACTCTATATTAAAATATAATTCAAATACTTAACCATATTATCTTCAATAAAAATCAACTTATTATTAAGATTATTCTATATTAAACCAAATTATACATAGCTTAAAATCAAGGATAGAATAACATTTATATAATATCTAAGATCAATATTAATCTAAAACCATATATTTCTTTACAAACCATAGAAATCATTTCAAAATATTTTTATATATAGACATGGAGTTTGTATATAATTTTCTATCCTATGGTCAAGTGATACAGATATTTATCATTTCAATCCGTAATTTAAAATATAAATACCGTTATATATCATTTCAAACCGCAATCCCGAATGAAATAAAAATCCATAACAACTTGCACTTTATAATAGTATAAAATACAACTTCCATTCATCCAATATCAATCATTAACATTTATCACAATCATCATCCAATTCAATCAATAACATCAATATAGAACGGATAACAAATAACAGGTATTTACTGGCAGTTTATATTCAATAATAAATTAAATAACTATTTTATTTAAATAAATTCAAATAAACTGAGACGATGATTCAAAATATGCCAAACAGTCATAAATAAATTTCTAATCACATCATAAATCGATTTGGCAAACATAAGAAATTTTAGAAGTTGTGAGTGGGTTAAAACACTCACCTTTTGAATTTAAATTCAATTTAACCTAAAATTTGAGCAGTCTCAGAATCCATCCAAACCAGCGTCAAAATGTCTGAAATTTCAATACGATCTTAGCGGAGAAAACCGCGCGTGAAACTGACCTAGTATGTGAAAGTTATTGAAATTTGAAGATTTAACGGTATAAATATAAAACAAATAAAAATAAAATAAAATAAAACACGTCAATACCTAAACCGATCGAAACCCTACCAGATGCACGAATTCGACCCAAACCCGTACGTAGCCGCCACCGGTTTCGATACTATCGCATGCGACTACAGCCACAACCACCTCGATCGGCCTCCATCCCCATGCTGCCCAAGCCGAGCCGCCTTCACTGGTACCCACGCCGACGATCGCGGCTGTCCTTTAATTCGCCAGAAACGAACAGCCTCTGCTCCGTTCAACCCCAATTCACGACGACCTCTGGTGCTAATAACCTATTATAACCGTGTTGATATTCTCCCCTATGCTTCCTCTTCGACGTAGCACCATCAGATCCTGCTATCATCAAATATCAACCGTTAATCGAGCAAGTGACCTATGAACGGCTGAGGTTCATCTTGAATTTTAAGATAAACGATGGTCCAAATCGGAAAATGAATTATAGATCTAAGATGCGTTCGTCGAGAGCTTCAGATTGATATAAAATTTGATGTTGTTTAAGGAGTATGAATTTTGAAGTAGAATTTTGAATTGAAATTGGATTATAATCGGCTATTTATAGACAAAGCTGAAAATAGAATAGATGGACAAGATTGATATACACGATGAACGATATATGGCCCGAAAAGCCCCTTTCAACTCCGGAACGAAAATGGGTCAACCCATATATCAGAATGGATGTTTTCAAATATTTTAAACTCGATGGAATAGGTTTCAAGTCCAAATTCCATCATATGAAGAAGTTATGCTAAAATCAAGTTATTTCAAATTGATTTAAGTTGATTTCACTTAAATTGATTTCTAGGCGTTTCGAGTCCGTACGATCAAATGACAAGCCCGATCGTTATGAAACTTGAAATCCTACAATTATATACCCTTACGGATCTAACGAAACTAGTTTTGTCAAAATCTGAGTCAGTGGCCAAAATGGCTATTTGCCAGTTAATTAAATAATTTAATATTAAATTAATTAATCACTTCTTCAATTCAAATTTAATTATTTACCATTTCTATCATTTCTGATTACAAATAAACTTCAAATTCATTAACCAAAATTCCTATATCCATCAAACAAGGATTTATTGCAAAATTTATAGTGTTTACCATCAATTTAAGTAAATTTAAATAAATTATATTTTTAATTTCAATTAAATTAATACAATTTGTATTAAATCTCTTTATTCAATCAATCATCATCTTATGGATAAATTTAACATTAGTATATATCCAATTACCCTAATATTTTTACAGTCATCAACTAAATTCATATTAACGTAGTTTCTAATCACGTTTAGTTGTAATGAATCTAATTCAATAAATTAAATAAATGGGTAAACAATTAATAGTTATCACTATTTGTCTAATGTAATTCCCATTCATACTTTATTATCAACCAACAATTATTATAATTACTTATCTAGCATTGATTCTATTAAATTACAATTTATTACGTATTATTTCTTCAATTAATATAACTTTGAATTTATTTCCCAATTTACTGAATACAATCAATTATAACCTTACAATTGTTTCAGTTAATTGGGATTGCACTAAATTAGTTATTTATCAATTGGCATTAACATTATTACCTAAATTTACATTCAGTTACTATTAATCAATTTATTATTTCATTGGTTAATTCAATACTTACTCTTAATTACTTATTTTCAATTCTATAACTAAGTGCAACAATTTACACTATTTCATTATTGAAACTTCATTTCAATTTTTACTAATTAGTTGTTCAATGATTAAATTATAAATGTTTTCTTTCTCTTCATATTAAATTACCAAAACTTATTAATTTTACAAATTAAATTATTGAAAATTTTACGGGTCGTTGCGCTCTCCCCCACTCAAAACTTTTCGTTCCCGAAAAGGAAAAAGAAGGGGATAGAAAGAATTAAGTAAATAATACATCTTTTTTCAAAAATACTAACTTTATAAACAAATAAATTTACAAAATTAATTAATTTAAATAAAGTATACCGATTTATAACCATTAAATCTTTTTATACTCAAATTAATAAATTTTGGAAAACATTTTTCAAAATTTTTCTAAGTCCAAAATTTACGGAAAATTTTTGGCAGTCTTCTTTGTACGGAGAGGCTTGAGAGAAAATATAACATCAAATATAATAATATATATCATAATAACTCCAAATAATATATCCCAACAATGGAAAAGATAATATAATAATGCTATAAAACCGTAATTCGAGAACATACCTATTTGTCGGGCAAACAACGTTTAATTATGAAATCAAAAGCAGTAGCAATTGCTTCCATAACCTGCACTTCACTTATATGATCCAAAAAGGGTTAATAGTTATATAAAATGAAATATTTAAAGTTGATTCAACCAATAACAAAAAAATAAATATAAACAATGATCACTTGCAACAAAGCATACAATCCTCACAAAAATCAAAACAAATCAATTATCCATTCATATCAAACAAAACAAATAGTTGTTCGGGTTCAAAAACTTTAAATTGTACAGAATGAAAAATAAACTACTAAGTGCACTATTTGCTCAACAGTCTTTGATGAAACTAAATAGATTTATTCATATATCCAAACAATTTTAAAGTATCCTTGCCCAAACAACCATAAGTCAAACAAACAATGGCTCTAAGCATAAATTAAGTTCATTCTTATTAATTTCATTTCACAACATTTATTGTTTCATTTCCTTTTCATTCATATAATGATTCATCTTTTTAATATACATTTATTCTTACAAATTTTTCATTTCCATCCATTCGTTACTAAATTTCATTAATTTGCATCCATTTATCAACATTATTCATGTTACATTCAATTTCTTAACATTTCAATTCATTTACTTAAGTTTATAATCATTTATTAATAAGACTTATCTTTCTATTATGTATAATTAGTAGCATTTCAATTATTCTTAAGTTTATAACAACAACATCAAATTTTATCTATTAAAGAATTTCATCGAATACTTTCATTACTTCAAGTTTTTACTTGTATAATATTGTATTACATTTTCTTATTAAGCATTGTAACTTTTATTATTTGGTAAGTTATATATATATATATATATATATATATATATGATTTTAAGAATGCAATTGAAAATCATACAAGTTTATCCCATTTCTTTTAATTAATTTAGTGTTCAATAATTATATCTTTTGTTTTATAAGTTACAAATTTCAGCTTGCTTGTAATTTCATTCGTAACCTAGCATTAAATCTCTTATTTCATTTAGTGGTTCTAATTATTAATTGGTCACATTCCATTTCAATAATTAAAATATCTAATTCATAGAAATTTAAGAACTAAATACCGGGTTCCATTTCAAATCATTTTTAAAATAATAGAATGATGTATATACTTATACATATATATCCGGTTATATTTAAAACAATTTAAAATATACATTTGTTTATCAATATAAATTTGTAGTAAAACTACTACAGTGGCCTTTCCAGTTAGAAACTCGAAAATGAATGTCGATGATGCATGCACTCATCACCGAAATTATTTTCCACCGACAGAGAGGGGAGTACAGAACTTATATCTTTCATAAATTTCTTTAAAGAAATTCTTTCAATTTATACTGCAATATTTATATCAAAATATGCTTCTGATAATATTATTATCATACTCCAAAATCATTCGAAAGAAATTTTTCAAACCCCGGAACTTTAAGTTCTAAATTTCTAGTTTATTCTCATTTATTTTACTTTTCAAATCCTACCTTACTAATATTATAAACTACACTACCTAACAACCAATATATTACAACCAAATATAGCCTTTATAAAAATTTATTTTATATATAGAAAATATCATAGGCAAAATTATTTCATTCACCTATATTCAAACAAATATTGTGTCGGTCTGTCCTATCAAGTGTTTAGAAATCCCTATTGATGTCATAGCGTCCTATGCACCAATCAGAATTTATAAATACGAAACAGAACAAATTAACACAATATATAAACCCCCTTTTTAACACTAACAAATATGCTCTCTCATATATATATATATATATATATATATATATATACATGCTCAGCGACTCATCATAGGGTATTACTACCCTATTAATAAAGAGTCAGACCCCACAAAGCTAAGGTTTATCGCTAAACTAAAGCTCTGATACCAAATGTAACATCCCGCCTTTTTGTACGTTTTAAATCGACGATAAACCACACACGTCAAACTCAAACCACACAAAGGGCGAATTGTTATTGGGGTGAATAAGAAAAAGGAAGAAAGAAATAAAACAAAACAGAATCTTGCAGCGGAATGACAAAATATAATAATCAAATAACAGTTCATGAAGCTACTTACAAAACATTTGATTTTACTAATACAATATAGAATCAGAGTTACACATACCAGAGAATAATAAATAACGATGCAGTGGAACAGTATGAATGTAGTGGAATAATATAATAGATAATAGTAACACAATCTTCGTCTTCGTCCTCCAGAAATAAAGTCTTCAAATCCTAAAATGCTCAAGCTAACCCGAGCGAATTGAAAAGATAAAACACTCGAGTCAGAACTAAAAGACCTTATGTAATTTAAATCAATGGTAAATAATATAAGTGGAACGACGTCAGAGATGTTTATGGGATTTGACATCTGCTATCCATTGTCTAACGTGAGTGCAGTAACTTAAGAGATGCATGGGATTCACATCTCCTAAGGATCCGTTAAACTATTTACAATGTAGTAATATTTCACTATTATAATAATAATGTCTATAGTAAAATAAACTTACTTTTAAATAGCGTTATGGCTTTACATTTTCCACCTTAACATGTAATAGTCCCAGTACTCCATCCAGTATCAACGTGTCTCCAGATCGGGAGACTATTCTAAATACTCCACGGGCAACGGGAGAAAACCAAACTCGTACAAGGCACGCTAGGGTATGTGACACGGCACACAAGGCAATGCCAAGGTAAATATACCAATTACGCACATGGGATGGTGGTAACGCGTAACAACTACTACCACCCACCTCGAGCCACACCCCTAAATAAAAAATCAAAAGTGGCCACCAAATAAACCTCAAAGTCAGAATATAATATCGAAGGAGTGTGTCTGATAGGAGGGGCTGCCTTCTTGGCCCGAGATCGCTCCTGTTTTAGCCACCTTATGCCAACTCATGAGAGTCGGGTCCATGTATATACCTCAAAGGTACGCCGCCACCATCCTACTTCAATCTTGAATGTCCACTGCGTACACGATTGTTAAAGTGGTTTTCGGAGTTGGCAGAAAGTATGACAACTTCTGATCCCGGTCTCTTTAACAACCAAACGTTATTATAACACCGCTGTCATTTTCAAAATAGTTTATACTTTTAAAACAAATATCATTGCACTTTAAAATCCAAATCAATACGATATCATTTTCATTTTAAATATATCCCTTTCTAAAATCATAACACTTTCAAAGTTATAACAATTCGAAATCAAAACACTTGAATATAATACTTTCAAATTACAATACCTTGAAACTCATAACTTTGAAACATAACTTGCACCACTTAAATTGTTTAAATATTTAAAATACTTTATATAAAATAAATAGCTTCTTCAGTTTCATAAATCAAATCCAACACAACTCGAACGTCTACATTTTATAGTTAACCAAATCCCAAATCATAAATTTCAATTCATTTCCCAAATAAACTATTCCAAATTTATCGATTTCAAAACAGATTTGATCCACAGAATAAACCATTTCAAATTCAATATATTTCAAACTTTAAGTATTCAACAATTTCAAAACTAAGTTTGGTAATTCCGATTCAACAATTCAATTTCCTATTATTTAGCTTTGAAATACTTTACATAATAAATCCATTATCATTTAAATAAAGCTCAAATCATAAATAACTAGATATTTCCTTCAATTTATTTATACTTGAAATATTCATTTAATTCACCTTAAACCAAAATCAATTTATAAAAATCATACCCTCTAACTTCAAATTTAATAAATTTCACATCCAGCTTATTTGAGTTTAATTCTTAAATAAATTCAATTTCAAATAAATCTCAAATTTATCTTCCAACCTTAATTTGATTAAATCATTTTAAACTCTATATTAAAATATAATTTAAATACTTAACCATATTATCTTCAATAAAAATCAAACTTATTATTAAGCTTATTCTACATTAAAACAAGTTATACATAGCTTAAAATCAAGGATATAATAACATTTACATAATATCTAAAATCAATATTCGTCTAAAACCATATATTTCTTTCCAAACCATAGAAATCATTTCAAAATATTGTTATATATAGATCAAGGTGTCTGTATATAATTTTCTATCCTATGGTCAAGTGATACGAATATTTATCATTTCAATCCGTAATTTAAAATATAAATACTGTTATATATTATTTCAAACTGCAATCCCGAATGAAATAAAAATCCATAACAACTTGCAGTTTATAACAGTATAAAATACAACATCCGTTCATCCAATATCAATCACAACATTTATCACAATTATCATCCAATTCAATCAATAACATCAATATAGAACAGATAACAAATAATAGGTATTTACTGGCAGTTTATATTCAAAAATAAATTAAATAACTATTTTATTCAAATAAATTCAAATAAACTGAGATGATGATTCAAAATATGCCAAACAGTCATAAATAAATTTCTAATCACATCATAAATCAATTTAGCCAACATAAGAAATTTTAGATGTTGTGAGTGGGTTAAAACACTCACTTTTTGAATTTAAATTGAATTTAAATTCAATTTAAACCTAAAATTTAAACAGTCTTAGAATCCATCCAAACCGACATTAAAATGTCTGGAATTTCAATACGATCTCCTCGGAGATAACCGCACGAAACGGACCTCGTATGTGAAAGTTATTGCAATTTGAAGATTTAACGATATAAATATAAAACAAATAAAAATAAAATAAAATAAAACATGTCAATACCTAAACCAATCGAAACCCTACCAGATGCACGAATTCGACCCAAACCCGCACGTAACCGCCACTGGTTTCAATGCTATTGCACGCGACTACAGCCACCTCGACCGCCTCCATCCCCATGCTGCCCAAGCCGAGCTGCCTTCACTGGTACCCACGCTGACGATCGCAACCCTCCTTTAGTCGGCCAGAAACGAGCAGCCTCTGCTCCGTTCAACCCCAATTCGCGATGACCTCCGGTGCTAATAACCCATTATAACCGTGCCGATATTCTCCCATATGCTTCCTCTTCGACGCAGCACCATCGGATCGGGCTATCATCAAAGATCTATCGTTGATCGAGCAAGTGGCCTATGAACGGCCGAGGTTCTTCTTGAATTTCAGGATAAACGATGGTCCAAATCGAAAAACGAATTATAGATCTGAGATGCGCTTGTCGAGAACTTCAGATTGATATAAAATTTGACGTCGTTTGAGGAGTATGAATTTTGAAGTAGAATTTTGAATTGAAATTGGATCGTGAAATTTAGGGTTTGTCTGCCATTGAGAAAGAGGAGCGACAGAAATTTTGTACGTACAGAAATAAGAAATAGAATGGCTGCTATGGTTTCGACTGGGTATTTATAGACAAAGCTGAAAATAGAATAGATGGACAAGATTGATTTACACGATGAACGATAAATGGCTCGAAAAGCCCGTTTCGACTCCGGAACGAAAATGGGTCAACACATATATCAAAATAGATGTTTTAAAGTATTTTAAACTCGATGGAACAGGTTTCAGGTCCAAATTCCATCATATGAATAAGTTAAGCTAAAATCAAGTTATTTCATATTGATTTCAATTAAATTGATTTCTAGGCGTTTCGAGTCCCTACGATCAAACGACAAGCCCGATCGTTAAGAAACTTGAAATCCTATAATAATTCACCGTTAAGGATCCGATGAAACTGGTTTCATCAAAATCCGAGTGAGTGGCCAAAATGGCTATTTGCTAGTTAATTAAATAATATAATATTAAATTAATTAATCTCTTCTTCCATTCAAATTTAATTATTTCCATTTCTGTCATTTTTGATTATAAATAAACTTCAAATTCATTAACCAAAATTCTCATATCCATAAAATAAGGATTTATTGCAAAATTTATAGTGTTTACCTTCAATTTATGTAAATTCAAATAAATTATATTTTTAGTTTCAATTAAATTAATACAATTTGTATTAAATCTCTTTATTCAATCAGTCATCATCTTATGGATAAATTTAACATTAGTATATATCCAATTACCTTAATATTTTTACAGTCATCAAGTAAATTCATATTAACGTAGTTTTTTAATTACGTTTAATTGCAATGGATTTAAATCTAATTCAATAAATTAACTAAATGGGTAAACAATTAATAGTTATCACTATTTGCCTAATTTAATTCCCATTCATACTTTATTATCAACCAACATGTAACAACCCGCATATTTGTCGATTTTATATTTAAATATTTTATCGATACTCGGAATTTAGTCCGAAAAGCTACTTTTTACATACGGTCGAATTGGGGCTCGGGACCACTTCCATTGAGTTCAAAATGACGTTTGCGATCTTTTTAAGTGTAATCTTTGATATGTTTGGAGTTAGTGGAATTTTGCTACTTTTTCACTTAGGGCTTTGGTTTGGGCCGAGCCCAATAACCCCACTTACGTATTCAGTCCCAACCCCTTCTCCTCTTCATTACTTCATTCCTCATTTCCTAATACTCAAGCTTTTATAACAATGGAGAGTGGGAGAGGAAATTTAAAACTCCAAGCCCTAGTTTTCTTTTGCAATTAAAATCTAGCTCCATACTAATAGAAGAACCCATTGGTAAGCCTTCTCTTCTTCATCTCCAACTCATTCTCTTATCAATTTCAGAAATTCATAAACCTAACTTTGGGAATGTTCTTCTTTTAAAGCTTAGAATCAAGCTTCTTGAGTTGGATTTGAAGAGTGTTTGATTCTCCTTTTGCTTTCAAGTTTCTTCTGCATTTGTTTAGGTTCAAAGGTGAGATTTTTATCTCACATCTTTGTCTATAATTATCTTCGATTGTTAGGTATGAATTCCTAACACTTATTCGTGTGCAATTGATTTTGGTTTGGATTGATTTTGTGTATATTCCAATTTTTGGTGTTTTGGTCTAATTTATGAAAATCCTTTTATGGATATTTGGACATTGATATTTGAGGCGTACCGAAGAGCCGTTAAGGCTGGGTTGTCGCTTGACGTAAATCCTTAGTCGTCGTTTGCTCGTCCTAATCGCTTCCGATATTCGTTTGGCCATTTTTGGCCTAGGTTCAGGGAATGCCCTGAACCCTTGATTCAGACGTCTGAAACGTAGTATTCAGACGTCTGAATATTATACTAGGAATTTTTGTTCCCTAGTATTCAGACGTCTGAATCTATATTTCTGACGTCTGAATTAGTTCATTTGGAACCAGAAAGGAAAAAGGCTAAAAAGTGCCTATTTCAGACGTCTAAAATCAAAGATTCAGACGTCTGAATTCTGTTTTGGAAAAAATTTTATTTTCCAAATTCAGACGTCTGAATCCTTGATTTCAGACGTCTGAATCTGCACTCTTTTTGCCTGTTTGCCTATTTGCTTGGGAATTCCAACGTTAGTCGATTCATGTTGATTCCCTTTTTTTATTATCACTTATTATCGACTTTGATGACATTCTCTTCGTGATTTTGGGAATATCCATTTTAATGGATCCGGTATCGATTTCTTTGGATTTTATTCACGTCTTTGAATGTAAATTTTAGTGATTGATTGTTCCTACAATCTTCTTTGGGATTTGTCACTTTAAAAATATAAAGGTTTCAATACTAGTAGTAAATATCAAAGCCCTTTCATCAAAATGATTTCAACACTATTTTATTAGAATGCTCGTTCTCTTAAACCATTTTCCAATCTATTAGTATATACAAACCTTTTCCTCACTCGTATGAGAAATCTATTTAAACGACTTGGTAAAACAAGTGGTATGAAATGCTTGCGTTTACTTCGTCGGTTAATTCCTGGACTTGTTCGATTGAATCTCTTGTGACAATTTTCTAGTGGAAATCTACAATTTGTTCGTAAATATTTAAGTTAAGCTAGTGGTTATGAGACATGAAGCTAAGATCATATATTTACTAGCTTACTGTAATCGACACTTCTCGATGATCATGGCGATCATTTTTGTGATTTAGACTAGCAATTGTGTGATGTCTCTTTGTCTGCGATTTAGACTAAACCCGTTTTGTGGTGTTCCGACTCAAATTGGTGGGGTAGCTCCCCATGGCCTTCGGGCCGTTCGTGTGTCAAAAATTAATGGCTAGCTACCATGAGATAGCATCTCGTTCGTGTGATACATATGTTGGTGAGTTTTTATGCTCCCGTTCGTGTGATAGACCTCCCCCCTTTTTGTGATTTCTGGATTTCGTGTGTTGAATTCTGGAATTTATCCTTCACCAATTTTAGTGAATTTCACTGATATGATTTGTCAATTTTTGTGCATTGGTGAATTCGTGTGTCATTGACTTGTTGTGAATACAAGTTTTGGGTATGAAACCCTTTTTAGATCTTTGTGAAGATTTTTGTGATATTGATTAATCTCATGTTGAGTTTCAATTATATACTTATCATAGTATGTCTGTATGGTTATCATATGTTTGTGCCATATCTCTTATTCTATATCATGTCATCTGATATTTATAGCTAGACTGATCCGTTTATTATTTTCTTATAAATAATACTCGGGTCAGACAGAGATGTTGCAGGTGCTTCTGTTTGACTCCTCTTCTGGGATTTGCTACTCTGACTTTTGGCTAACTATTTAGAGTAGCATTTTTGTTGTTTTATACACTTGAGATATAGACTCATAGTTGTATTCTTTTGTATAGCACGTGTTGCTATTCTTTTGTATTATTGTGGATCTTTTTGACCACTACTCTGATGAACACTTTCATGTGTTAGTTACATATTCATATCTTCTTCTGCCTTTGTGATATGGATGTCTGTGACTGATTTGTGTTATGTTTATTTCTATATTTGTTTCCGAAGAATATTATATCCACTGTGTAGTAGCTTTGAGTTTGTATCGGTATGTCGGATTTCCTCTTGAGATGTATACTATCTGACATATCGGTGCTCGCGCAAAGAAATTACACGGATGGTCGCTCCTCAACAGCCTTATTCTCCGTGCTAGTAGACAGCATTACACCATAGTGTTCTTGGCTAGCGTGGGTATAGAGGTGGGGCGTCACAGCTTGGTATCAGAGCCAAACTTCGAAAAAATGTAGAATAATTTAACAAGGATCATCGTCCTAAGTCCACCTTAGGAGTCGTGCTTTAGGATTTAATTCGTGTCTTCGTACCGTTCTATCCTATTGTCTTTTATGATTCCTTGCTTTATCTATCAAGATTGCTTGATATTCATTTGGTGAATAACTTTTTTCTTCTTCTTTATTTCTTTCTAAAGGTAGAGAAATGGTTAGACCTGGTCGTCCCAGAGCTGGACCATTTAGTGCTGCACCCCAAGATGGAGTTTTTATGACTACCCAGCAACTTCTTGACCTTGTCACGAATGCTCAAGCAACCGGTTCTAATCCGGAACCTACTCACCCTAAATCGACATTTGCACGTTTGTGCAGCGATTATACCGATTTGGGTGGGAAGCCATTCAAAGGTTCTGAAACTATTATTGAGGTCTAGGCTTGGTTGATGACCTGCGATCGAATCTTCATTCGCATGAATCTCGTCGATCTTCACCGTGTTCAGGTGGCTTCCAGTATGCTCCAAGAGAGAGCATTGGACTGGTACGAACTTCTTATTTCTGAGATTAATGAAGCGGATCTCACCTGGGAGCAATTTCGGGAACGCTTCGAATTAAAATTCGTGCCTGAAGCAGAGAAGGTGACTTTGGCTCGCCGTTTTATAGACCTTGTTCAAGGTGAAGCCTCCATGACTGATTATGTTGCATCCTTCGAGTCACTTTCCAAATATAGGGTTGAATACATCAACACCCCATTGAAGAATAACCAAAGATTTGTCTATGGCTTAAAAAAAAATCTCAAAAAGCCATTACTTCTAAAATTAGAAGTTCCCTTCGACCAACTCATTGACATCGCTCTTCGTCTTGAAGAGGCGGATAGAGAAAGTGATGTTGAAGTGGTGGGTTCCAAACCAAACTTCAACAACAAGAAGAGGCCAAACAAATCCAAGGGTTCTTATCCCCACAAAAAGAGTAAGCAAGCAACTCCTGCTGCGAAGACTTTTTCCTCTACTGAAGGGAAATGCTTTAACTGTGATTCCAGAGACCATTTTGCGAACAAGTGTTCAAAGCCTCGTACTTGTCGCTATTGCAAAAGCCCGGATCATTATTTATCTTCTTGTCCCAAACTTCAAAATAGGAAGGAGGGAAAGCTTAATGTTGCTCAAGCCCCTAGCAACACATCTCGTGGTCAAGGTATTTCTCATTCTATCCTTGATGGTGTTATTATATTTCGTGATCAACCTATTTGAGTTCTTTTTGATACGGGAGCATCCCATTCTTTTATATCAAAAGAGCTTATTGATACTTTTTCTTTAAGTGTTGTTGCTTTAATGACTTATTTGAGAATTGCGAATCCGATTGGTGGATCCGCAACGCTTAGTTTGCTTTGTAAAGATGTGGAGATTATTTTGTGTGATTTTTCTTTCCTAGCCGATTTGCATGTCATGCGTTATTTAGGCTTTGGGATGATTTTGGGAATGGATTGGCTTAACCATTATGAAGCTCATATCCTATGTCCTGAGCGGACTATTTATCTTCGACATCCTCAATCTGTTAAGCAAATTTCTATTATTCTCAAAGATTCGGATTCCATCTTATCTGCATCTTTATATTCTTTAAATCCTCGTGATGATGATAATGATGATGAGGAGGACATCATTTCTCTTATTCACGTTGTTCGTGAATTTTCCGACATATTTGAGCCCGTTTTAGGATTGCCACCTAAGCGAGCAATTGAGTTCAGAATTAATCTTACCCCTGGAGCTCAACCTATTACTCGTCCTCCTTATCATTTGTCCAATAAAGAAAATGAGGAGATGCGCATACAATTATCCGATTTGGAAACGAAGCAATTTATTCGCTCTAGTTCCTCGCCTTGGGGAGCTTCAGCTATTTTCGTGAAGAAATCCGATGGTACACTTAGACTTTGCGTTGACTACCGCAAGCTTAATGATATCACTATCAAAAATAAATATCCTTTACCTCAGATTGATGATCTATTTGACCAACTTAGCGGTGCTAGAGTCTTTTCACAATTGGACTTGGCTACTGGTTTTCATCAGCTTCTTATTGCTGAGGATAGTATTCCTTTGACATTGTTCCGTACTCGCTATGGATCTTATGAATGGCTTGTTATGCCGTTTGGTTTAACGAATGCTCCGGCTTATTTCGTTGACCTTATGAATAGAGTTTTCAAAGACTTCCTCGATCAGTTTGTTCTCATCTTTATTGATGATATTCTTGTGTATTCAAAAACCGAGGAGGAACATGAGAAGCATCTTCGGATTGTATTGGAAACTCTTAGGAGTAATCAATTAAAGGAGAAATTTTCTAAATGCCACTTTTGGCAATCTCATGTGAAGTTTCTCAGTCATATTATTTGCGAATCCGGAATTTCCGTGGATCCTTCAAAGATTGAAGCGATTCAAGATTGGAAAAGACCGGAGAGTGTGACAGAGATTCGTAGTTTTCTCGGATTGGCGGGTTATTACCGTCGTTTCATTAAAGACTTTTCTAAGGTTGCCGTGCCTCTTACTGGCTTGACTAAGAAGGGAGTTAAATACATTTGGTCAGACAAATGTGAAGCCTCTTTTCAGAAATTGAAAGAACTCCTTTCCGATGCTCCTATTCTTGTGATTCCCGATGGAAACCAAGATTTTATTGTTTATACCGATGCTAGTCGCATTGGTTTGGGTGTCGTTCTTATGCAAAAAGAACGTGTTATTGCTTATGCTTCTAGGCAATTGAAGCCGGCCGAGACTAGATATGCCACACATGATTTAGAACTCGCGGCTATTGTTTTCGCCCTTCGAATTTGGCGTTATTATCTATTGGGAGAGAAATTTATTCTTTACACGGATCATAAGTCTTTGAAATATTTATTTTCCCAAAAGGAACTTAATTTGCGTCAACAATGTTGGCTCGAGTTCCTTGCTCCTTATGATCTTGATATTCTTTATACCCCCGGTAAGGGTAATCGTGTCGCCGATGCTCTTAGCCGTAAGCAACAACCAGTTGTTTCTATGATGATATCTGAATGGAACGATCTCGAGATCTTATCCACTTGTGAGATTCGAGAGCGCGTATCCGATTTATGTTCATCTTTGGTTTTGTGTAGCCTTGAGGCTCATCCTTCTCTTTTAGACCGCATTCTTGAAGCTCAAAGGCTAGATCCCGAATTGGCTCTTCTTGGCCAAAATATTAAGGATAAAATTGATATTGAAGGTTTGAAAGACTTTGATATTGATTCTCGTAGCGGCATTCGGAAATTTGGTAGACTTAATGTGCCAAATATTAGTGATCTTCGAAAAGATATTTTAGAAGATTCCCATCGTTCTAAATTTACCATTCATCCCGGTAGTAGTAAAATGTACGCGGATATGAAGCGACTTTATTATTGGGAGGGAATGAAACTTGACATCGCTAACTTCGTTAAGTGTTGCATGACTTGCCAACTCATTTAGGCCGAACATCAAAAGCCCGGTGGGTTATTGCAACCTTTAGAAATTCCAATTTAGAAGTGGGACCAAATTTCCATGGATTTTATTGATGGCCTTTCCCGTTCTCGTTCGGGTCATGATAGCTTATGGGTGATTGATGATAGACTTACTAAATCTGCCCATTTTGTTCCCATTCGGTCTAACCGAATTGTTCCTCTTTTGGCCAAACTCTTTGTTAAAGAGATTGTTAAATTACATGGAGTTCCTACTTCTATTGTTAGTGATCGTGATCCATTGTTTACTAGTGGATTTTGGAAGAGTCTTCAAAAAGCTTTGGGAACGAAGCTTAATTTTAGCACCGCTTATCACCCCTAGTCCGATGGGCAAATCGAGCATGTGAATCAAACTTTTGAAGATCTTCTTCGTGCATGTGTTCTTGATTTTGGTGGAAGTTGGGAAGATCATATTTCTCTTGTTGAGTTTTCCTATAATAATAGCTTCCAATCTAGTATTGGTATGGCACCTTCGAGGCACTCCATGGAAGGCCATGCCGATCTCCTTCTTATTGGCTTGAGGACGGTGAGAAGCTGGTTTTAGGTCCAGATTTTATTCGTGGCTCCACAGAAAAGATTGAACTTATTCGACATAGGATGAAAGAAGCCCAGAGTAGACAAAAATCCTATGCCGATAACCGGAGAAGGAAGTTAGAATTTTCTGTGGGAGATCTTGTGTTCATTCGTGTTTCACCTATGAAAGGTGTTGTACGTTTCAGTCGATCGGGAAAGTTAGCGCCTCGATAAGTTGGGCCATTTCCTATCGCTGAACGTATTGGTTCCATGGCTTATCGCCTATCATTACCGGCTCAGTTTTCTGCCATGCATGAGGTGTTTCACGTTTCTCAATTACGGAAATGCCTTCGAGATTCCGATTCTATTCTTGAGCCCGGTGTTGTGGAAGAGATTGAAGTTTCGCCTAATTTAACTTATGAACAGCATCCTGTTCGTATTATTGCTTCGGAAGTCAAACGACTTCGAAATAAAGATGTTCCGCTTGTGAAAGTTCAATGGTCTTCAAATCTTAAGGATTGTTCTTGGGAATCTAGAGAGTTCATCGAGCGATCACATCCGGACTTACTTTCCCGTGCTCTTTAAGGTGAACTTCTTACTTCAAAATTCTTTTGTGTGAATATGATTTTATGGTTGTTACTTTATATTTTCTTCTTAAATATTGCGAGGACGCAATTTCTTTAAGGAGGGGAGTCTGTAACAACCCGCATATTTGTCGATTTTATATTTAAATATTTTATCGACACTCGAAATTTAGTCCGAAAAGCTACTTTTTGCATACGGTCGAATTAGGACTCGGGACCACTTACATTGAGTTCAAAATGACGTTTGCGATCTGTTTAAGTGTAAGCTTTGATATGTTTGGAGTTAGTGAAATTTTGCTACTTTTTCACTTAGGGGTTTGGTTTGGACCGAGCCCAATAACCCCACTTATCTATTCAGTCCCAACCCCTTCTCCTCTTCATTACTTCATTCCTCATTTCCTAATACTCAAGCTTTTACAACAATGGAGAGTGGAAGAGGAAATTAAAAACTCCAAGCCCTAGTTTTCTTTTGCAAATCAAACACTAGCTCCAAACTAATAGAAGAACCCATTGTTAAGCCTTCTCTTCTTCTTCTCCAACTCATTTTCTTATCAATTTCAGAAATTCCTAAACCTAACTTTGGGAATGTTCTTCTTTTAAAGCTTAGAATCAAGCTTCTTGAGTTGGATTTGAAGAGTGGTTGATTCTCCTTTTGCTTTCAAGCTTCTTCTTCATTTGTTTGGGTTCAAAGGTGAGATTTTTATCTCACATCTTTGTCTATAATTATCTTCGATTGTTAGGTATGAATTCCTAACACTTATTCGTATGCAATTGATTTTGGTTTGGATTGATTTTGTGTATATTCCAATTTTTGGTATTTTGGTCTAATTTATGAAAATCCTTTTATGGATATTTGGACATTGATATTTGAGGCGTATCGAAAAGCCGTTAAGGCTGGGTTGTCGCTCGACGTAAATCCTTAGTCGTCGTTTGCTCGTCCGAATCGCTTCCGATATTCGTTTGGCCATTTTTGGCCTAGGTTCAGGGAATGCCCTGAACCCTTGATTCAGACGTCTGAAACGTAGTATTCAGACATTTGAATATTAAACTTGGAATTTTTGTTCTCCAGTATTCAGACGTATGAATCTATATTTCAGATGTCTAAATTAGTTCATTTGGAACCAAAAAGGAAATAGGCTAAAAAGTGCCTATTTCAGACGTCTGAAATCAAAGATTCAGACGTCTGAATTCTTTTTTGGAAAACATTTTATTTTCCAAATTAAGACGTCTGAATCCTTGATTTCAGACGTCTGAATCTGCACTCTTTTTGCATGTTTGCCTATTTGCTTGAGAATTCCAACGTTAATCGATTAGTGTTGATTCCCTTTTGCTATTATCACTTATTATCGACTTTGATGACATTCTCTTCGTGATTTTAGGAATATCCATTTTAATGGATTCGGTATCGATTTCTTTGGATTTTATTCACGTCTTTGAATGTAAATTTTAGTGATTGATTGTTCCTACAATCTTCTTTGGAATTTGTCCCTTTAAAAATATAAAGGTTTCAATACTAGTAGTAAATATCAAAACCCTTTCATCAAAATGATTTCAACACTATTTTATTACATAGCTCGTTCTCTTAAATCATTTTCCAATCTATTAGTATATACAAACCTTTTCCTCACTCGTATGAGAAATCTAATTAAACGACTTGGTAAAACAATTGGTATGAAACGCTTGCGTTTACTTCGTCGGTTAATTCTTGGACTTGTTCGATTGAATCTCTTGTGACAATTTTCTAGTGGAAATCTACAATTTGTTCGTAAATATTTAAGTTAAGCTAGTGGTTATGGGACATGAAGCTAAGCTCATATATTTACTAGCTTACTGTAATTGACACTTCTTGATGATTATGACGATCATTTCTGTGATTTAGACTAGCAAATGTGTGATGTCTCTTTGTCTGCGATTTAGACTAAACCCCGTTTTGTGGAGTTTCGACTCAAATTGGTGGGGTAGCTCCCCATGGCCTTCGGGCCGTTCGTGTGTCAAAAATTAATGGCTAGCTACTATGAGATAGCATCTTGTTCGTGTGATACATATGTTGGTGAGTTTTTATGCTCCCGTTCGTGTGATAGGCCTCCCCCCTTTTTGTGATTTCTGGATTTCGTGTGTTGAATTCTGGAATTTATGCTTCACCAATTTTAGTGATTTTCATTGATATGATTTGTCAATTTTTGTGCATTGGTGAATTTGTGTGTCATTGACTTGTTGTGAATACAAGTTTTGGGTATGAAACCCTTTTTAGATCTTTGTGAAGATTTTTGTGATATTGATTAATCTCATGTTGAGTTTCAATTATATACTTATCATAGTATGCCCGTATGGTTATCATATGTTTGTGCCATATCTCTTATTCTATATCATGTCATCTGATATTTATAGCTAGACTGATCCGTTTATTATTTTCTTATAAAGAATACTCAGGTCAGACCGAGATGTTGCAGGTGCTTCTGTTTGACTCCTCTTTTGGGATTTGCTACTCTGACTTTTGGCTAACTATTTAGATTAGCATTTTTTTGTTGTATACACTTGAGATATAGACTCATAGTTGTATTATGTTGTATAGCACATGTTGCTATTCTTTTGTATTATTGTGGATCTTTTTGACCACTACTCTGATGAACACTTTCATGTGTTAGTTATATATTCATATCTTCTTCCGCCTTTGTGATATGGATGTCTGTGACTGATTTGTGTTATGTTTATTTCTATATTTGTTTCCGAAGATTATTATAGCCACTGTGTAGTAGCTTTGAGTTTGTATCGGTATGTCGGATTTCCTCTTGAGATGTATACTATCTGACATATCGTGCTCGTGCAAAGCAATTACACGGATGGTCGCTCCTCCACAGCCTTATTCTTCGTGCTAGTTGACAGCATTACACCGTAGCGTTCTTGTCTAGCGTCGGTATAGAGGTGGGGCGTCACACAACAATTATTATTATTACTTATCTAGCATTGATTCTATCAAATTACAATTTATTACGTATTATTTCATCAATTAATATAACCTTGAATGTATTTTCCAATTTACTGAATACAATCAACTATAACCTTACAATTGTTTCAATTAATTGGGATTGCACTAAATTAGTTATTTATCAACTGGCATTAACATTATTACCTAAATTTATATTCGGTTACTATTAATCAATATATTATTTCATTGGTTAATTCAATACTTACTCTTATTTACTTATTTTCAATTTATAACCAAGTGCAACAATTTACACTATTTCATTATTGGAACTTCATTTCAATTGTTACTAATTAGTTCTAATTACCATTGTTCAATGATTAAATTATAAAGTTTTTCTTTCTCTTCATATTAAGTTACCAAAACTTATTAATTTTACAAATTAAATTATTGAAAATTTTACGGGTCGTTACATTAGTTAATAGAATTTTGACTGTTGATTAAACTCTGGATATCTAATTGATATTATAGCACCCTCCATTTTAAGACCCAAAAATCGACACTAATGATGCTGCAGCCATTGTTAGTATTATTCTTAGCGACAAAAAAAACTTGTTATTGCATTATTACTTTCAAGAGCATAGAAATTTTAAAAAATTCCATAAAGCAATTTCATTCATTCATTATGTATTACATAATCCCACCATTATAATTTTTAGGTAAAATATTATAAGTACAATAACTTCAAGAGCGACATATGATAATACCCAATTAAATGATCAGAGTCATAACTACGAGCGGTTATAAAATCCATCTTTACATACAAACATAAGTAGTGCAATGGAATAAAGTAAAACTAATATTAGCTTGCCTCATGCACGTCTTCGGAAAGCTTTATTCATTTAAACCCGAAAACCATACTCTCGACCTACTTGAATGAGTTCCTGAGAGTTTAGAGGAAATCAATTTGGATTAGACAAAAATGTTGCAAATGGGCCAGCATGCAGCTGGTTAAATGGATAAATTTCACAAAAACTATCATTTTGGAACCCATTATCCCTATGAAGTGTAAATTCATTTAGATCTGATCTAAATTACTTTAAATAAAATCATTATTTTATTTAATTATAAAAGTTCTTGTTTTCATAAGATATTAGTGTTATATAATATAAACATGCATATCATATACACATATGTGCGTGCATGCATGTACAACATATATAGTGTACATGATTTAACATGCTTTTATATAAGTGTTGAGATTTACACCGCAACAGACATATTTGCCCTTCGTACATAATGGTGTTGTCTGATGTGTATGTGTGTGCGTATAATATTTAATATGATATATGAAATATATATTTATAATAGTACAAATATTTGTACTATTATAATGTTTGATATGATATATAAAATATACACTTATAACAGTATAAATATTTGAATATATATATATATATATATATATATATGCATGTATATATGTATATATATGTGTGTGTATATACATACAACGTTGTAAAATAATAATATTTGTAAATGTAAATATAAATAATTTTATTTTTAAATTAGAATTTCAAATTTCAGATCATGATCTAGATTTTAAAATATCTTATAATTTCAAATTAAAACCATTTTACAATACATTATATTTAATAAATAAACCCCACACACATATATACCTACGTAAATAAAATGTATATATTGTCACGATCCAAATTTCAGCGCTCGAAAATCGACATCCGTACTCCACTTGTACTTAAATGCCGCAGATCCTAACGTTGGAATTCAAGTCGTGCCGGAACTTATAACACATTAAGTACAACACAGCGGAAGAAATGAAATATACATATGATATACAACATTTGATACAATATGATACAACAAATGATACAATAGATATCAGTATACATCAGAGATACAAGAAATAGCAGCGGAAAGAAAAGATAACACAAATAGCGGAACAATATCTCCAATATGTTCTTCAAGAGAGAACTCCAGAACTGTAACTCCATATCCAAAGCACGAATCCAGAAATAGCTCGAACTCCCAATAACGATGCACAAAGATAAGCAAGTGCAGTCCTGATCCAAAGGCTGAACTAGCTCCAGATAATCTACTAAACCTGACTATCTGAAAAACCAAACTCTAGACTGCCCATGTGGGAAAATAGTGGGCACCCAGAGTTTAGGAAAGGAACAATAAACTCCAGGTCAGTCATGGAACTGGTATGAGCAAACAAAAACATTTGGTCTTTTAAAACAAGTAAGGAATTTAAATTTGAAAATCCGTAATGCTTTTTAGAAAATGAAACTATCATAAGGCCTCCCGCCACACAAACAATGCAAACGCAGACTTGGAGGAGATTTCTCCTTATGATAGTCAAATATGCTTGATATGAGAAAATTTCTTTGGTATTATTACTAGTTCATAGTGAAAACCATTCGAAAGTATAATATAAATCCTAGCTGGCATAGGTACCATGATATTATGCCTGCTATAGCTATCACCTGAGGTGGCGAGTAATACAATTGCAATCGTAAAGGGCTCGTATTGTTTTGATTAGATTTCCAACAAATGGTCAGGCTAAGGAACTTCCTACTGCCACATGGGTACGCCTCTGGCGGGACGTCCAGAGAACCTAACCGGATATCTGCCAACACAAGGCCGGGTTACCTCGGTAACTAGGTAACTACTACTCGAGCATGCCAACCCCCGGTCCTTTGGGACCTTTATCCGAGGTACCTCTAATCCAACAACCACAAAGCAATCACAAACTAATAGATCTGCAGCATCACATGAGTGAAATATCTGGGCTCCATACCATGATACCATCCTTTTCCAGAAGCGAATGACAAACCCTAAAGGGCACGACCCTCATAACCTTGCCGCATCTTTCCTGTTTCGACCATTTCCGGGGTGTGAGGTCCCGATGCAGTCTCGTCCACAAAGCTAGGCTTAATACAAAAGCCATGCTTTGATCAACAAATGATACACAACAGCACTCAGCATGCCACACTACCAAATTTGGGAGTATATCACTGATAAATATCAACTACATAACCTCTGAGCTCGTACGTCTCAAAGAAGGGTGTTAAACTAAGAGAATAAATTCTCCGCCACCAAGCAGAAATGTATTTGATAGAGATCGGTTTAATATATCGAACTGTAGTGTCAGACATACAGCCCTACAAGTCTGTTCCGTGTTCGAACAGAACCGAAGGCACTTCCGAAGAATCCCTTGCAAATCCGGGTATCCACAATACCGATCGGACTTCCCGTCACTAAGGGAAAACTCTATACCGGAGCAACTTAGTGCAGAGTCAATCGACAGGTTATCCTATCATTCTCGAATACACCTGGTCTTCAACACCGGTCTTCAATTGCAATCCATAACGTCGTATCACTATTCAGAATGGGTTATATGACATAAAGGTCCTCTCCCGGCTAAAACGAATAATGACAGCAATAATTTAAAAATATATGGATATGGGATTTCAGTTAAGTCATAACTTATAAGATCCAAAACTTTTCTTCCAAATGGTTAAACAAATTACCATTTCAAATCTTCTAACAAAAAGATTCGTTTCACAAAGTTCACCTAGTTTCACAAAGATCCATTCATAGATTTCAATACAATTTCCATTTCAAATGGATTAACTCATTAAATCTTTAAATTAAAGATTAATCTTATAGCTTTCAAACCCGTTTCCAAAGATTTATTCATAACTTGGAATACTATTTTCATTTTAAACTTGAAATCCTTTTAACACAGATTGGACATTCATTTCTTATGTGAAAGCTTTTATTTTTTTGAAAACACATAGGTTTCGTTTCGGAAAAATCCAATTATACAAGTTAAAATCTTGGGTTAAATTTAAATTCCCAAAACAACACTTTTAAAGGGTTTAAAAACACATATAAACACATTCATAAGTTGAATAACCTTTTTAAACCATAGTTTCCAAATCATAGAATTCGATTCCAAATATTGAATTCAAATTTAAATCAAATTATTCAAATTTCAAAACTCAATCAATTTATTCAAAATAACTTTATTTTTGAAATTCATTTTCAAAAGCTTTCAATTCTAATTCCAAAACTATTTTGGTCAAAAATTCAATTTTTAAAACAATCTCAAAATCTGTGACTTAACCTATTTCCACGTGCAATCCATATTTGTGTGTGTATAAGTGTGGTCCAGGGGTTTTACACAATAAAAGTGCCACATCATCATCAACACGGATTCAAATGCAACAATATATTTAATAAGCGGTGTAAACCATAATGCTTATATTTGATAAGCGGTATAAACCATAACGCTTATCTCCCATTCACAAATCACAGATGTATATATCACAGAAAATAAATTACAATAAACATAACTCAAATCAAACAGAGCATCACAATCAGGGATATCAAACAAATCAATCATCCAATAGAATCCAAACATATATAAGTAAGGTCGGTTAATTATTCGATTTAAATGCAAATCAGATTAACTACTTATGAATTACTAATTCTAGTTATTTAATACTAATAAATTACAATTCATTTCGATTAATTATTCTTTAATCATTTATTAATTAACCATTAATAGCAATATTAATTAACCCTTAATTATAATTTATCAACCTTTAATTATTAATAATTATCCTTTAATTATTTAATTAACCATTTAATTGATCATCTTTAATTAATTAATTTAACCCTTGATGAATTAATTACCATTTATCCTCAATTAATTATCATTCTTCATTAATTAATTAAACTTTAAATTAATTAACTATCCTTAAATTAATTACCTAAATTAATCACCATTTTGATTAATTATCATTTAATTAATTATCCTTTAACAATAATTATTGATTATCCCTAATCACATAATTGAATTATCACTTGATTAATTAACTTTGATCAATAATTAATTACTTTTAATTAAGTAGTTATCCTTTATAATAATTAATTATCTAAATTAATTTATCCTTAACTGTTGATTAATCAACTCTTAATTACTTTTATAAATTAATTACTTCATAATTTAATACCTTAATGACATTGATTAATTATCCTTAATTAATTAATCTATAATTAATTATCCTTAATGACTTAATTAATTTATTAATTATCTTTATGAATAAATCATCTCTTAAATACTTTCATCAATTAATCTTTAAGTCATTATTTAATTAACCCGATTCATGTAATTATTTTACCTTAATTCTTCATGGATTAATAAAATTTAACAAATCACCTTGATTAAACAAATAACCCTTTAATTTAATTATATTGATAATTAATCACCTATCCTAATAATTAATTATTAAATCCTATTTGAAAGCATTAAAAATAAAATACATAATATATATATTATTTAAAACAAATCAATTTTTAATGTTTAACTTAAAAATTAAATTTTGTAACTTTATTTAAAACTCATTTAATTTTCATTTTAACTTCTAAAATATGATTGATAAATTTGAAAACTTTATCAAATTCATCATTACCTAACTTGCTTTAAACATTTAATAGTTTAAACCTCGTTAAACATTTAACTAAAAAAAAAAATTAAAAAGAAACTTGCTGTGTTATCACTCCCCCAGCCACACGTTCCTCTACCCGAGCCAAGCCCCCAAATTCACGAACTCGATTTCGAGTTCTTCCCAGAGCAACCCGAGTTCTTCCCCCTTTTATATCTTTAAACTTGTTTTGATTTAAAAGTTTAGAACCTGAAAGCACTTGCCTACGCGAACACCCCTGAATCACTCGAGCCCATCGTTCCTTTTCTCGAGTTCAACTTCGGGATGCCCTTTCTTCTCCAACCCGACTAACAACGTAAACCAGACAATCAACGTGCATGTGCACGTGCACTGCAAGTCCGTCCATCGAAGACCAGCACTTCGACCACCCACAAGTCACTCTCGACCACGACGACGAACTCCTCCACCTGACTCCGACAATTTCATTGGAAATCAAAATTCATGTTATACGATAATATACTGGAACCACCTTTCGACAGAAAATCCCTTCGCCACGCAGCCCAACATCACCAAAGACCACGCGAGCTTGACCAAAGCTCGGCCACTCACCCACGAACCTTCTCCCCTACATGCGATTGGCTACAACCTGCTGTGGATGACGAGATTTCCTCGTTAACAACAGCAACCCCAAACGAACCCAAAACCCTAAATTGCCGTCTTCCAATCACCACGATGAAATGTAAAATCATCTAGTATTTTTCTCGTATCCATCGATGTACCAGCTACCTTCACCCTCAATTGCGACCCCTAACTCGCCGTTGATCATCGGGTTTTGACGAAAATATCTATTCTGTTCAACTAACAATTTCGTTCGATTTTTAAACTTAAAGATCACGAAACTTTTACCAAAAATCATTATTTACAATTTCGAGTGAAGTTATGAATTTGAAACTTAGAATTTCACTGATTGATTTTCCACTTATTTTAGACATCACTGAATATCCTGGGTTTTTAAAAAGAAAATCACTTGATAAATCTGTTTGAATTTATTTTAAGGATTGATATTACATTCATACAATCATCCTTCATTCAGTAATCAAAGTCTAAAAACAGATTATGTAGGGAGAAATTTGTTTTTCTTCCTTATGAATCTTGAGCCTGTATATGTGTCAGAGGTATAAAATATGATATACCCAGGCATATGCATGAACTACAGAGCAATTCCTATCATATTCTAGCTAATTACCATCCATGCAAACCAATTTTCATCTAGAATCAACACAAATATCAAGGCATAACACAGATTTAAGCTTTATTTAGGATAGTTTTCTCACAGTGTTTTGACAGAGCAGAGAGGAACTTGGTTTCTGTTGAACAGAGACAGGCATTTTATTTCTTTGATTTGTAGAAGTTTATTAACATAAAACTTTGTTTAAATTTCCTATTGCATTTGTTACTTACTTCATTAATCACAAACAAAAGAATCGATTTGCTTACAATTTTTTTGAATTTGTTTAAAGCTTCAAACTTGTTTTATTTTCCAGGTTGAACTTTTGCTTGCTCAGGAATTTCAGAGTTGAAGCTTTGAATTTCCTTCTGTAACTGATTAAACATGATTGTTTAAATCTTTGTTTTTATTACTGATTACTATCAAATTCAAATTTAAAAAAAAAATTTACTTGCCTTCATTCCTTTTTTCCAAAGAAACTGTTTTCTTCCAGGTTTCCAGATTTAAATTTTCTTCTTTGTTTTAAAATTCTGTTTCCAGGTTTGCTTTTGATTTCTCTTTGAATTCCTTTGCTTTGCTTTCAGGTTGAAGCTTTGATCTTTACTGTCTACAGGTTTGAGATTTTGAATCTTTGTTTCAGATTGATTTTCTTTGAGGTTTTGTGAAGAGAATTGCAATCTTTTCTGATTTTTTTCTTGGGGTTTTAGATTTGAGATACCCAAATCTTTGTCACTGTTGTTTCAGATTTTGTTGAGATACTTAATGATTTCATATGGGGAACAGAAAAGTTTCTAAAATTTTAAATTTCATTATTTTATTCAATAAAAAAATTTGAATGCCATTTGTAAAAAATTGATTATGAAACCAGAATGCATGTTTATTACCTTTACTTCCTTATGTAAGTTTACATTTGTAATTTTCAAAAAAAGAAACTTTTTATATAAAATTTTATATCATATTCATTCTATAAAATTATGTTAAAGTCCCTTGTCTTTATTTTAATTCATACATTTATTTAAAATTTATTTTTGTACAACTTTATAAAAAGAAAAGAAGGATTTAAATTTTTTTGATTCATATTAACAATAGTTACATTTATTTATATAAGAGAATTTAAATCGTAAATCTTTTGAAATCTATTACTTCTTCCAAATATTAATATAATTAAAAATTTAGAAAACACTATCATTAACTTTTTTTATTAATCTCAAGCTTTTAGTTTCTATTTTATTCTTAATACATTTTATTTTGAAATTCAATATTTATTTGTAAATACCTACCCCTATATTTTTTAAATTAAATTTCCATTTATTCCCAATATATTTATTTTTTCCCTAAATCCAATATAATTTGTAAGGGTATTTATGCCCAAATTTCAAATTATATTTCTATTTATAATCAAAATTTATTTATTTATCCTAGAAATCTCCAACTAATTCACAATTTATTTTCAAAAATTAATTTAATTGCCAAATTAAATTTGGTAAATTTTCAGGAATGTTACCGATTCCCCCCTAAAAAAAATTTGTCCCCGAAATTTGCAAGGGAGACGAGAAAGAATAGATGATAGATAAAGAAATGATTGATCAGATCAGATCGAAATATTTATTCTGCATTCGGTTTACCAAATCAGAATATCAATAATATAAGAACAAGCTCATCCAATATTACACAAGATATTTGGGTCCACCGGTCTACGAATATGCAAGGGCATTGATTAGTTTGAAGGGATAACTAATCGTTTGTAGAATATATCGGATCCTAGAGAATAGATAGACGGATTCAATCTTCTATAATTCTCAAACACTTGATATGGATTCCAAATTCAAGTCGAAATATCCCAAAGTATACATCAACTTGTCCCTCTTCGGGCTTGGATCCACATAAGAAATTATAATAGAATTTCTAATTTGGTTTTAATCGATATCATTTTATTAATTCAATTCAAATTCAGCCTTATATTTGTTTACCAATTTACTCAATTTAAAATTTCCAGTTTATTTAAAATTTTCAATTTCAAGTTCATTAGAGTTTAGATTGAAAGCTGATAAGAAACAGATGAAGATACAAAGTAAGGATTTCCTACAACGATTCGTAGAGCCATCATCACACCGAAGCTTCTTCTGGAGCTGCTACGAAGATATCAAAGAATTTTGAAATCGAATCAAAGGAGATTGATAGAGAAAAGTTGTTTTCGCTATTTGCAGGGTATTGACCATTTGTAGTGGTACTCCCCTATCCCCTATCTCGTTCTCTTCTTGCACTCATACTTACTATCAGTGGATAGTAAGAGAATTTACTAAGGCATTCGAACGGATATCTTAGGGATTACTCATTCTAGGGTATACTTCACCCTATCTCTAATGAGCTACTTAATGTGTTATACTCCTGAGCTAAAGTTTTAACCCTCAACTCTGATACCAAAATGTCATGATCCAAATTTTAGCGTTCGAAAATCGACATCCGTGATCCAATTGTACTTGAATGCCGTAGATCCACACGTTGGAATTCAAGTCATGCCGGAGCTTATAACACATTAAGTAACACAGCGGAAGAAATGAACAATACATATGATATTCAACATTTTATACAATATGATACAATATATATCAATATACATCAGAGATACAAGAAATAGCAGCGGAAAGAAAAGATAACACAAACAGCAGAACAATATCTCTAATATGGCCTTCAAGAGAGAACTCCAGAACTGTAACCCATATCCAAAGCACCAATCCAGAAATAGCTTGAACTCCCAATAACGATGCACAAAGATAAGCAAGTGCAATCCTGATCCAAAGACTGAACTAGCTCCCGATAATCTACTAAACCTGACTATCTGAAAATCCCAACTCTAGACTGCCCGTGTGGGAAAATAGTGGGCACCCGGAGTTTAGGAAAGGAACAATGAACTTCAGGTCAGTCGTGGGACTGGTATGAGCAAACAAAAGCGTTTGGTCTTTTAAAACAAGCAAGGAATTTAAATTTGAAAATCCACAATGCTTTTTAGAAAATGAAACTATCATAAGGCCTCCCGCCACACACACAATGCAAACGCACACTTGGAGGAGATTTCTCCTTATGATAGTCAAATATGCTTGATACGAGAAAATTTCTTTGATATTATTACTAGTGCATAGTGGAAAACCTTTCGAAAGTATAATATAAATCCTAGCCGGCATAGGTACCATGATATTATGCCTGCTATAGCTACCACCTGAGGTGGCAGGTAATACAATTGTAATCGTAAAGGGCTCGTATTGTTTTGATTGGATTTCCAACAAATGGTCAGGCTAAGGAACTTCATACTGCCACATGATATGCCTCTGGCGGGACGTCCCGAGAACCTAACCAGATCTCTGCCAACACAAGGTCGGGTTACCTCTGTAACTAGGTAACTACTACTCGAGCATGCCATCCCCCGATCCTTTCAGACCATTTTTCGAGGTACCTCTAATCCAACAACCACAAAGCAATCACAAAGTAATAGATCTGCAGTATCCACATGAGTGAAATATCTGGGCTCCATACCATGATACCACCCTTTTCCAGAAGGGAATGACAAACCCTAAAGGGCGCGACCCTCATAACCTTGCCGCATCTTTCATGTTTCGACCATTTCCGGGGTGTCAGTTCCTGATGCTTTCAAACCTGTTTCCAAAGATTTATTCATAACTTGGAAAACTATTTTCATTTTAAACTTGAAATCCTTTTCACACAGATTGGACGTTCATTTCTTATGTGAAAGCTTTTATTTTTTTGAAAACACATAGATTTCGTTTCGGAAAAATCCAATTATACAAGTTAAAATCTTGGGTTAAATTTAAATTCCCAAAATAACACTTTTAAAGGGTTTAAAAACCCATATAAACACATTCATAAGTTGAATAACCTTTTTAAACCATAGTTTCCAAATCATAGAATTCGATTCCAAATATTGAATTCAAATTTAAATCAAATTATTCAAATTTCAAAACTCAATCAAGCTATTCAAAATAAATTCATTTTTGAAAATCATTTTCAAAAGCTTTTAATTCTAATTCCAAAACTATTTTGGATTCAAAAATTCAATTTTAAAACAATCTCAAAATTTGTGACTTAACCCATTTCCACGTGCAACCCATATTTGTGTGTATAAGTGTGGTCCAGGGGTTTTACACAATAAAAGTGCCACATCATCGATCAACACGGAGTCAAATGCAGCAATATATTTAATAAGCAGTGTAAACCATAACGCTTATGTAACGACCCGCCCTTCAACGCCCAGAAAGACGTTCCGTCTTGAACAAAGAAAGGGATGAGAAAATAGAAAAGATAGAGAAGAAAGAACAACAACATCAGAATCTCACAGTGGAACGAATAAAATATAATAATCACATAAATATTTACATAATATACAACATCAATTAGAGTTATACAGACAATACATCACATACTAGACAGTTATAAACATCTGTCTAGTTAATACAACATAACTCAAACAATACAGAGATACCAACACAGCGGAACTATATATATATCTACAACGCTGAAGCCACCTGCTCCATTGCTCCTCCAGAATCCATCAAAACTAACCTGAATCCCTTGGCTACCCGTAAAAATTTGGGTACCCGAGAGTTTATGAAAAACAAAAATAAACTCCGGGTCAGACATGGGTCTGGTAAGAGTAACAAGTTAAAGTTGCTTAACTTTTGAAATCCTTTGAAAACAAAAGGTATCACGTAAGACTCCCTACACATAAAATGGAAAAGTTTTTACCTTACGCTAACCAAAACATTTGATAGGAAATCCAGTGATATTATAATAGGTCTAGTGTTTTCAAGTAAATAGAAAATAGCCGAAATTGTTACATTCATTAAATTCCAGCTACTAGCCACAAAAGTGGGTAATACAATCAAAACCGTTGGCACTTATTGGATTGTGGATTCCATACAATAGCAGGGCTACTGGGGTACCGTCTGTCACAGTACGTGGCCAAGATCAACGTACCGAGGATCACTCCCGACCCCCTGCAACACAAGGCCGGAACCATTCCTTACTGAACAGTCCCGAACAAGATAAACCCCGCAGTTGTTTGCAACCAACTGCCCACACAGCCGAAAAATAAAGGGACATCTAGACAGGGGAATATCCTTGTCCTGCTTGGGCATGACCCACCTAACCTTGCTGCACATCCCCTATTTTAGCCATTCCCGGTTGATGAGGCTTGAGGTTACGATTACCTTTATAGAACATATTTCTTAGAATTCTCATCGCACACCTGACGATGTGTTGAAAGCATTCAATCCATACAAGTTCGTTCCGGGTTCGAATGAAACCGAAGACATTATCTCGTTACACTCATTTTGGAATCACCCTTAGAGTTAACGACGACAACCCTTGCATTCTGAATCTTCATCTTCACTTCAGATTCACGACCTATCGTTAATTTGGAATCGATGTGGTTTTCGGATGTTCCAAATGTGGAAAACCGATCCCGGTCTCATCGAAATCCAAAACATGTCTTTTAAGGCCAAGTTGTCTATTTAGTCTTAACAGTTTAATTCAATATAATCAATACACACACAGATGGATAATTCATAATATCACAATAGATAATCACAGATAATCTCATAAATAGATAATCAATATTATCATCTAAACAGATAACTAATATTATCATATTTAAACCAAGCATCCATGACACATAGATATTATTCATGTTAGATCACAATCATCAAATGAAATATCAAGATCATTCATCCATAAGCAATGATTTATAATCATACCATTTGTAATTAATTTAAAATGAATTAAATTAACTAATTTTATCCCTAATTAATTTAAAGTAAATTAAATTAATTCTTCATCTATAAATCATGCTTATACAACTATAAATCAAATTAATCAATTATTCTCTAGATATGCATCTTGATTAAATACCTTTAGTTAATCATTCCCAAATAAATAATTAGTCTTTAATTAATTTTACAAATTAATTATCCTAAATTATTTATAGTAATTAACATTTAATTACTTCATTTATTAATTAAATATAATTAATTACATCAATTGATCTCCACATTATTAATTATCCCTTAATTAACCAATTCTTAATTACATCATTAATTATTAATTAATGATCTCTAATTTAAATTTAAAATAAATTACTTTATTTAAATTACATTAAGGAATTAATCCTTAATTAAACACACTTATTAATCACCTTGATTAATATCAACCAGTAATTAACTACCCTTAATTACTCATATTAATAAATTAATTATCCCATAATTAATTATCTCCTTCAATTAATCTTCTGATTAATTACAAAAGTAATTATCCAAATTACTTTATTAACACAACATCATTTACTAATTACATTCAGTAATTAACATTAATTACTTCCTTAGGTAATTGTGCTCCATTACATACACTAAGTAATTACACTTATCAATTTGTCAAATGATTTTCTTAAATTAATTAAACTAAATTAATTAACTTAAATTAATCATGTATCAAAATTAATTACAAAAAGTAATTAATCTCTTAATTACTGTTATCAAGTGATTACGCTTAACCATTTACAATAGATTATCTAATTAATCTGATTACTTATCAAAAATTAATCATATTAATTAATTAGCAATCCGTAGTTAATTTTCTTTATTAACTAATATCATCTCTTAATTTACTTCCTAATTTATCTTTATTTATAAATTTATCTAAATGATTAATTTATAAATTTAATAAATTACCATTCCGTATTATCTTATTAATTAAATCATTTAATACCTTCATTATTCTTAAGATAATTTATTTCTTATTTAATGACTTAATTAATATAAATGTGTATTAGAACATCACACTTTTTAAATTTAGATTCAAATTCCATTTTGAATTCAAGATTCAAAAGAGATTATTTTAAATATTTACCAAATTCAAATTCTATTTGAAATAAATTTACTCTAAATTTCATTTTAAATTTAAGATTTAAAATTAACTTTAACAAGTTTTAAACACAGACCTAAGACCCTTTAGATTCTCATGTTAAAGGAATATTTACTTATAAAGAAGTTTTAAAAGAATTTTAAGTCAAATTACTTTGAAATTTAAATCAATTTTTAAAGACACTTTGACAAATCAATTTTGTTTAATTCATTTTATATTCAAAACCTCCATTTATTTCAGAATTGGATTACATATCAAATTTAGATTCCAGATTAAACTTAGGTATTTAAAAACTTACTTATTTAAAACTTCATTCAAAATAATTCAAAACTATTTAAGCATTTTTAAAGTAGTTAAACAATTTGAAGTTTAAAACTTAATTTATTTAGAACTGAAATTCAGAAATAACTGTAACCAGATTTCAACTTGAATTTAAACTCATTTTAAAACTTTGCTTTCTATTAATCTAGCTTTTAAATTTTGTTTTAAACAGTTTGAAACTGAGTAACAGGTTTTCTGCAAAACCTGTTGCAACAAAAACAACCGAGGCAATCACTCTCCCCCTTCGACTCAATACCTCGATTACTTCGAGCCTGGTACATGAGTTGCTCGAGAAAACACGCGACAACAACTCCCCTTCCAAACTAACACAACAACGCACAAGAAAATCCACCGTGCATATGCACGGTGGCGCCGCCCATCGTTGGCCATCAACGATAGCCTCCACAAGTCGGAAACTGCCCAAGCACCCTACCTTGATCATTGGATCGACAACGCCCACTCGGAAACAAATTCGAGTGTTCAAACAGGAACCAGAACCTAGAAATTAGCACTACCCCTTCTCCAACCTGTCAACGCTTCGCCCCTCCTCCTCCGACCTGCAGAGAACCACCAACTCCGACATCGGCTTCGCCTTTCACCCCTCTACCAATTCCCAAACCCTTCTTGAACTTGATGCTCCATGCAATAGGAACTGACCCAAAAACTCCACCTAGATCAAACTAGGTTTACAAGAGATAACGTGCCACCGTTGCCTCCTCGCCGAAGTTTGACACCACTTACCATTTTTGCCCTCAACTCTGTTCACTCCTCCACCGTTGCTGAGAATCCCAGACCCCCAGAGCAACAAGACCATCAGAAATCCCCAAGCGAGCATTTTTAGTTCAAACCAAAACTATACATAACCCCTAGTGTTAAAAATCTTGATTTAAGTTTTATAATTCATATTTTGTTACAGAGATTCAAAGTATATTCTTGAACTTATAAATTAAAAGGTTTGGTTTTTCTCTTGTTCAAGTTTTCACTGTTATATTTGAATTTCTAGAACAATATTAAATTTTAATTCAACTAAAAAAAAAACTTAAACTTTATATCATGTTGAGGCAAACAATTCCTGTTTGTATCATAAATCCTAAAAGCTATTGGATCAAGTGATTCAAAATAGTTTGAATCAACTGGAAACAAAATAAATAAGTTTGTTTACAGAGACTTTAATATATATTCAAACACATCCATATGTACAGTAAAAGAAAAACATACATACAAACCACACTCATTTCAGATTTTGCCACAAGTTTACGTACTTAAGTTTTAGTAATCAAAGTTACTTACAGCAAATGAAAAACAGAACAAATTAAATGAAGACAGTTTGAATTTTTGTAGGATTTGAAACATACAGAGTTTCATCACACAAACACCAGAGAAAAATGAATAATAATTATTCACACCATATATTTAAGCATCCAAATATCAACATGCATCATATTGTAAAACTTAAGTAATTTTAAAAAAAAATGTTACTCACCTAGGTTTGAAAATGAACAGAGCACTTTTGGTTTGACAGTTTTGAAAAACTGGAAACTGTTTTGCTTTCCAAAACTTCTTGCCTTGTTGATGATGGTTCGGTAGTAAAAAAAATAAAATAGAAATGTTACTTGTATATGTTAAGTTTACTATGTTATGTTAAACGAACTTAAAGAAGAAAGACATGTATATATAGAAGTTTATAGGGGTAGGTGTTTACTGGGTTTAGGCAAATTTGCAGGTACAAATATTTCAATTTGTTTGTATTAGGCAAGATATTTATTTTGGAGGCCGGAATGATTTTGCACCCAATTCGTATGGACATGTTTACTGCTAGAAATGAAAGCATTTATTGTTTTAAGTACTTTATGTTTACACTAATCTTATTTTATTTTATTTTTTTGTACAAAGATATTTCTGTTTTGCAATTTTTTTACAGGTTGACTACATTTTGTTTCCTAACTTGTTTTAGCTTGTTCTAAAAACCATCATGCACAAGATATTTGTTTTACTTAGCTGTGCATACTAACTCTACTTTACTTTACTTTTGCTTTCCTTCATTTCTAAGTTTTACAATCCATATACAAGCTGATACATTTGTTCTCTCTGTATTTTGTTTTCCAGTTGAATATGAAAGCATTAAATGCTTTGAGTACTTCATGCTTTTATTTTTGTTTATATTCTTGCCTGCATATCTATTTTTTTCTTACTTTATTTTGTTTTATTTGCCAACATAATTATTGTATAGACATGATTACATCTTTCTGTATTTTACATACACATTTCAAAATTGGTTTTAGTTATTTGCTTTCTTAACTATGCTTTGCATGTTATATCTCATTTTTGTTCTTAGCTTATTCTAGTTATTATTTATAAACTTTATTTATGTTAAATATCATACATTTGATTTATTCTTAAGTTTAATAATTATAAAGTTTACTTTATTTTAAATTTACAAATCATAGCTTTCCAAAATACATGTATATAAATAAATTTAAAATAACAAATTCTTTTTATATTAAAATTTATTTGTAAAGATATTGCATCATTAATGTTGTTTAAATATAACTCATTATTAATTTAAAATGATTCATAAATTAAATCACTACATAAATGAATTACTTATTTTATAAAGTTGAAGTAAAAAGAACAAAACAATCTTTTATTTAAATTTTAAACCTAGGCTAGAATACTTTTAAACAAATTAAATTTATCTTGAGTATTTTTAAGATCATATTATTATTTATTCAATATTAGATTTCCAAATTATCAAAAATAGTAAAATTAGAAAACACAACTTTATCTATTAAATTTAAAAACAAAACCGATCTATTTATAATATATACCAATATATTCATTTATACATTATAAATAGAAACAATTTAAATTAACTTTTAAAAGATAAATTATCAGTTAAATATTTATTGAAAAGGAGATTTTTAAATCAATTCAAATATTATTAAGTAATATTATCAAATCAATTTAATTTTTAATGTAGATTATTAAATTGATATTTCCCCAAATTTCTGGGATGTCACATTCTTCCCCCCTTAAAAGAATTTCGTCCCCGAAATTTAAAACAAAGGTAATTTAATAATCTACTTAAATATTTAATTTTTAAAAACACAAGCATATATTAATCATATGCTAACAACTATAGCAACCAATTCATCCAAACAAACAAATCTGAATATCCAGACAAAACTCCGGATAGAATTTTCTCGAGTTTCCCCAAGTATAGATACCGGGTTACTCGCTTTATAGAATCCAAACAATCAATACTACTAAGCTACAGAACTTCTACTTGTCTAGATCTACAAAACAAGACAGGATATCAGACTATAGACAAGTCTGAATCATCATCCAAAACTCCCTGATCTGCTAACTCTAAAATCTAAGATAGATCTTACACGTACTCCCTCAGAGATACGTGAAATACTCCGAATTCCAGTTATCCAAACTGACAATCCAATTCTGAAACCAAACACTTATCCAAAATCAAATCTCCGATTTCAAAAATCCAAATTCCTCCGTCTCCTATGCACAAAACTCTTCGGACGATCCTGGGCTTCCTTCATCCTTCCTGATCAGCTCATCTCTTGTTGATGTCCTTAGAAACAAACTGGACCAAAAACAATCCAATAAAATGATCTTTCCAAGATCAACTCAAAACTCTGAACACATTCTAACCCAAAATCAGAAGGCTGATCTCACTTCTCACATCCGGAAGAGATAAAACAGGTGCACTCAAATCTGGCCTCAGATTCTGAAAAATTTCCTGTAGAACTCTCCAATCCAAACATTTCAATATCCAATTGCTTCCAAACTAAATGGCTACCACCATGCTTCCACTGCGCAACTCTGATTAAGCAGATGAAAATGCTAAAGTCGAACCCAGACTGGACAACACATTCCAAAATAAAGTTCACATATCCAAAAATAAAATTTCGAGATTCCTCCAAAACTTGAGCTACTTCACCAAACTCAAAAACCATCTTATTACTAAGCTGATCTATTGGTACCACTTCTGAAATCCCGTCGACACCAAACTTAATCTCCAGATGTTAGCAAAACTATGACTTCCTGGAGACATCAAGAAAAATCTCTAAAACATAAGAAAACACTCAAATTATCGCAAGTCACTTTTGCGACCAATCCCGCCTAATTCCAAAGATACTGCTCTCTCTCTCTTTACCAAATAGAACAGCTTACGCTTATGTGATCAATCCATCGAAGAAATGGAACTACTCTACTGCTTCTGAAATTACCTCAAGAAAAACTGCTAAGCCGGAAGACTTCCCAATCCAAAGCTCTTCGAGAAACTCGGACCTCAAAGCAAACAGGAACACCCAACTGAACCCAGCCACATCACCGAAGCAGACACACTTCCTTACTTGTTCCAAAAAAACATCTTCGGAGACATCCATAGTCACTGTGTCTCATCACACAGCTACTACACCTTGATATATCAAGATACATGACTTACTTCTGTCCGACCGACAGATCCAAACTCTAGCTCAATCAAATTACACTTCAAAAATGAACTCCGAGCCTTAACAGGTTTCCTTCAGAGATCAATGAAATCTTTACACCACCCAAAGTTTACTCGAGACGGTATTAGGTCTACAGTCTTGACAATTACACTTCCAACCTCAATCACTCAAACTTCAACCATTGGTAGTTGTGTTACACACACCACTACCTATCTACCTTTATAACACATTGAAAACCTGAGCAGGTAACCCAACAAATAGGTAGAAACAAATATATATATATATATATATATATATATCAAAATTACAAATAGGCTCTCTCAAGAAGAAATCACTCAAGAGCCTAGGTATTCACTCAACCTAGTGCTCTGATACCACTGTAACAACCCGCCCTTCTACGCCCAGAAAGACGTTCCGTCTTGAAGAAAGAAAGGGATGAGAAAATAGAAAAGATAGAGAAGAAAGAACAACAACATCAGAATCTCACAGCGGAACGAATAAAATATAATAATCACATAAATATTTACATAATATACAACATCAATCAGAGTTATACAGACAATACATCACATACTAGACAGTTATAAACATCTGTCTAGTTAATACAACATAACTCAAACAATACAGAGATACCAACACAGCGGAATTATATATATATCTACAACGCCGAAGCCACCTGCTCTATTGCTCCTCCAGAATCCGTCAAAGCTAACCTGAATCCCTTGGCTACCCATAAAAATTTGGGTACCCGAGAGTTTATGAAAAACAAAAATAAACTCCGGGTCAGATATGGGTCTGGTATGAGTAACAAGTTAAAGTTGCTTAACTTTTGAAATCCTTTGAAAACAAAAGGTATCACGTAAGACTCCCTACACATAGACATGGAAAAGTTTTTACCTTACGCTAACCAAAACATTTGATAGGAAATCCAGTGATATTATAACAGGTCTATGGTTTTCAAGTAAATAGAAAATAGCCGAAATTGTTACATTCATTAAATTCCAGCTACTAGCCACAAAAGTGGTTAATACAATCAAAACCGTTGGCACTTATTGGATTGTGGATTCCATATAATGGCAGGGCTACTGGGGTACCGCCCGTCATAGTACGTGGCCTAGATCAACGTACCGAGGATCACTCCCGACCCCCTGCAACACAAGGCCGGAACCATTCCTTACTGAACAGTCCCGAACAAGATAAACCCCGCAGTTGTTTGCAACCAACTGCCCACACAGCCGAAAAATAAAGGGACATCTAGACAGGGGAATATCCTTGTCCTGCTTGGGCATGACCCACCTAACCTTGCTGCACCTCCCCTGTTTTAGCCATTCCCGGTTGATGAGGCTTGAGGTTACGATTACCTTTATAGAACATATTTCTTAGAATGCTCATCGCCCGCCTGACGATGTGTTGAAAGCATTCAATCCATACAAGTTCGTTCCGGGTTCGAACGAAACCGAAGGCATTATCTCGTTACACTCATTTTGGAATCACCCTTAGAGTTAACGACGACAACCCTTGCATTCTGAATCTTCATCTTCACTTCAGATTCACGACCTATCATTAATTTGGAATCGATGTGGTTTTCGAATGTCCCAAATGTGGAAAACCGATCCCGGTCTCATCGAAATCCAAAACATGTCTTTTAAGGCCAAGTTGTCTATTTAGTCTTAACAGTTTAATTCAATATAATCAATACACACACAGATGGATAATTCATAATATCACAATAGATAATCACAGATAATCTCATAAACAGATAATCAATATTATCATCTAAACAGATAACTAATATTATCATATTTAAACCAAGCATCCATGACACATAGATATTATTCATGTCAGATCACAATCATCAAATGAAATATCAATATCATTCATCCATAAGCAATGATTTATAATCATACCATTTGTAATTAATTTAAAATGAATTAAATTAACTACTTTTATCCCTAATTAATTTAAAGTAAATTAAATTAATTCTTCATTTATAAATCATGCTTATACAACTATAAATCAAATTAATCAATTATTCTCTAGATATGCATCTTGATTAAATACCTTTAGTTAATCATTCCCAAATAAATAACTAGTCTTTAATTAATTTTACAAATTAATTATCCTAAATTATTTATAGTAATTAACATTTAATTACTTCATTTATTAATTAAATATAATTAATTACATCAATTGATCACCACATTATTAATTATCCCTTAATTAACCAATTCTTAATTACATCATTAATTATTAATTAATGATCTCTAATTTAAATTTAAAATAAATTACTTTATTTAAATTACATTAAGGAATTAATCCTTAATTAAACACACTTATTAATCACCTTGATTAATATCAACCAGTAATTAACTACCCTTAATTACTCATATTAATAAAGTAATTATCCCATAATTAATTATCTCCTTCAATTAATCCTCTGATTAATTACAAAAGTAATTATCCAAATTACATTATTAACACATCATCATTCACTAATTATATTCAGTAATTAACATTAATTACTTCCTTAGGTAATTGTGCTCCATTACATACACTAAGTAATTACACTTATCAATTTGTCAAATGATTTTCTTAAATTAATTAAACTAAATTAATTAACTTAAATTAATCATTTATCAAAATTAATTACAAAAAGTAATTAATCTCTTAATTACTGTTATCAAGTGATTACGCATAACCATTTACAATAGATTATCTAATTAATCTGATTGCTTATCAAAAATTAATCATATTAATTAATTAGTAATCCGTAGTTAATTTTCTTTATTAACTAATATCATCTCTTAATTTACTTCTTAATTTATCTTTATTTATAAATTTATCTAAATGATTAATTTATAAATTTAATAAATTACCATTCCTTATTATCTTATTAATTAAATCATTTAATACCTTCATTATTCTTAAGATAATTTATTTCTTATTTAATGACTTAATTAATATAAATGTGTATTAGAACATCACACTTTTTAAATTTAGATTCAAATTCCATTTTGAATTCAAGATTCAAAAGAGATTATTTTAAATATTTACCAAATTCAAATTCTATTTGAAACAAATTTACGCTAAATTTCATTTTAAATTTAAGATTTAAAATTAACTTTAACAAGTTTTAAACACAGACCTAAGACCCTTTAGATTCTCATGTTAAAGGAATATTTATAAAGAAGTTTTAAAAGAATTTTAAGTCAAATTACTTTAAAATTTAAATCAATTTTTAGAGACACTTTAACAAATCAATTTTGTTTAATTCATTTTATATTTAAAACCTCCATTTATTTCAGAATTGGATTACATATCAAATTTAGATTCCAGATTAAACTTAAGTTTTTAAAAACTTACTTATTTAAAACTTCATTCAAAATAATTCAAAACTATTTAAGCATTTTTAAAGTAGTTAAACAATTTGAAGTTTAAAACTTAATTTATTTAGAACTGAAATTCAGAAATAACTGTAACCAGATTTCAACTTGAATTTAAACTCATTTTAAAACTTTGCTTTCTATTAATCTAGCTTTTAAATTTTGTTTTAAACAGTTTGAAACTGAGTAACAGGTTTTCTGCAAAACCTGTTGCAACAAAAACAACCGAGGCAATCACTCTCCCCCTTCGAGTCAATGCCTCGATTACTTTGAGCCTTGTACATGAGTTGCTCGAGAAAACACGCGACAACAACTCCCCTTCCAAACTAACACAACAACGCACAAGAAAATCCACCGTGCATATGCACGGTGGCGCCGCCCATCGTTGGCCATCAACGATAGCCTCCACAAGTCGGAAACTGCCCAAGCACCCTACCTTGATCACTGGATCGACAACGCCCACTCGGAAACAAATTCGAGTGTTCAAACAGGAACCAGAACCTGGAAATTAGCACTACCCCTTCTCCAACCTGTCAACGCTTCGCCCCTCCTCCTTTGACCTCTAGAGAACCACCACCTCCGACATCGGCTTCGCCTTTCACCCCTCTACCATTTCCCAAACCCTTGGTGAACTCGATGCTCCATGTAATAGGAACTGACCCAAAAACTCCACCTAGATCAAACTAGGTTTACAGGAGATAACGCGCCACTGTTGCCTCCTCATCGAAGTTCGACACCACTTACCATTTTTGCCCTCAACTCTGATCACTCCTCCACCGTTGCTGAGAATCCCAGACCCCCAGAGCAACAAGACCATCAGAAATCCCCAAGTGAGCATTTTTAGTTCAAACCAAAACTGTACATAACCCCTAGTGTTAAAAATCTTGATTTAAGTTTATAATTCATATTTCGTTACAGAGATTCAAAGTATATTCTTGAACTTATAAATTAAAAGGTTTGGTTTTTCTCTTGTTCAAGTTTTCACTGTTATATTTGAATTTCCAGAACAATATTAAATTTTAATTCAACTAAAAAAAAACTTAAACTTTATATCATGTTGAGGCAAACAATTCCTGTTTGTATCATAAATCCTAAAAGCTATTGGATCAAGTGATTCAAAATAGTTTGAATCAACTGGAAACAAAATAAATAAGTTTGTTTACAGAGACTTTAATATATATTCAGACACATCCATATGTACAGTAAAAGAAAAACATACATACAAACCACACTCATTTCAGATTTTGCCACAAGTTTACATACTTAAGTTTTAGTAATCAAAGTTACTTACAGCAAATGAAAAACAGAACAAATTAAATGAATACAGTTTGAATTTTTGCAGGTTTTGAAACATACAGAGTTTCATCACACAAACACCAGAGAAAAATGAATAATAATTAATCACACCATATATTTAAGCATCCAAATATCAACATGCATCAGATTGTAAAACTTAAGTAATTTTAAAAAAAATGTTACTCACCTAGGTTTGAAAATGAACAGAGCACTTTTGGTTTGACAGTTTTGAAAAAATGGAAACTATTTTGCTTTCCAAAACTTCTTGCCTTGTTGATGATGCTTCGGTAGTTAAAAAAAAAAAAAAAGAAATGCTACTTGTATATGTTAAGTTTACTATGTTATGTTAAACGAACTTAAAGAAGAAAGACATGTATATATGGAAGTTTATAGGGGTAAAAAAAATAAATAGAAATGCTACTTGTATATGTTAAGTTTACTATGTTATGTTAAACGAACTTAAAGAAGAAAGACATGTATATATGGAAGTTTATACGGGTAGGTGTTTACTGGGTTTAGGCAAATTTGCAGGTACAAATATTTCAATTTGTTTGTATTAGGCAAGATATTTATTTTGGAGGCTGGAATGATTATGCATCCAATTCGTATGGACATGTTTACTGCTAGAAATGAAAGCATTTATTGTTTTAAGTACTTTATGTTTACACTAATCTTATTTTATTTTATTTTTTTGTACAAAGATATTTCTGTTTTGCAATTTTTTTACAGGTTGACTACATTTTGTTTCCTAACTTGCTTTAGCTTGTTCTACAAACCATCATGCACAAGATATTTGTTTTACTTAGCTGTGCATACTTACTCTACTTTACTTTACTTTTGCTTTCCTTCATTTCCAAGTTTTACAATCCATATACAAGCCTGATACATTTTTTCTCTCTGTATTTTGTTTTCCAGTTGAATATGAAAGCATTAAATGCTTTGAGTACTTCATGCTTTTATTTTTGTTTATATTCTTCCCTGCATATCTATTTTTTTTCTTACTTTATTTTGTTTTATTTGCCAACATAATTATTGTATAGACATGATTACATCTTTCTGTATTTTACATACACATTTCAAAATTGGTTTTAGTTATTTGCTTTCTTAACTATGCTTTGCATGTTATATCTCATTTTTGTTCTTAGCTTATTCTAGTTATTATTTATAAACTTTATTTATGTTAAATATCATACATTTGATTTATTCTTAAGTTTAATAATTATAAAGTTTACTTTACTTTAAATTTACAAATCATAGCTTTCCAAAATACATGTATATAAATAAATTTAAAATAACAATTTCTTTTTATATTAAAATTTATTTGTAAAGATATTGCATCATTAATGTTGTTTAAATATAACTCATTATTAATTTAAAATGATTCATAAATTAAATCACTACATAAATGAATTACTTATTTTATAAAGTTGAAGTAAAAAGAACAAAACAATCTTTTATTTAAATTTTAAACCTGGGCTAGAACACTTTTAAACAAATTAAATTTATCTTGAGTATTTTTAAGATCATATTATTATTTATTCAATATTAGATTTCCAAATTATCAAAAATAGTAAAATTAGAAAACACAGCTTTATCTATTAAATTTAAAAACAAAACTGATCTATTTATAATATATACCAATATATTCATATATACATTATAAATAGAAACAATTTAAATTAGCTTTTAAAAGATAAATTATCACTTAAATATTTATTGAAAAGGAGATTTTTAAATCAATTCAAATATTATTAACTAATATTATCAAATAAATTTAATTTTTAATGTAGATTATTAAATTGATATTGCCCTAAATTTCCGGGATGTCACAGCTTATATTTGATAAGTGGTATAAACCATAACGCTTATCTCCCATTTACAAATCACAGATGTATATATCACAAAAAATAAATTACCGTAAACATAGCTCAAATCAAACAGAGCATCACAATCAGGGATATCAAACAAATCAATCATCCAATAGAATCCAAACATACATAAGTAAGGTCGGTTAATTATCTGATTTAAATTCAAATCAGATTAACTACTTATGAATTACTAATTCTGGTTATTTAATACTAATAAATTATAATTCATTTTGATTAACTATTCTTTAATAATTTATTAATTAAACATTAATAATAATATTAATTAACCCTTAATTATTATTTATCAACCTTTAATTATTAATAATTATCCTTTAATTATTTAATTAACCATTTAATTGATCATTTTTAATTAATTAATTTAACCCTTGATGAATTAATTACCATTTATCCTCAATTAATTATCATTCTTCATTAATTAATTAAATTTAAATTAATTAATTATCCTTAAATTAATTACCTAAATTAATCACCATTTTGATTAATTATCATTTGATTAATCATCCTTTAATAATAATTATTGATTATCCCTAATCACATAATTGAATTATCACTTGATTAATTAACTTTGATCAATAATTAATTGCTTTTAATTAATTAGTTATCCTTAATAATAATTAATTATCTAAATTAATTTATCCTTAACTGTTGATTAATCAACTCTTAATTACTTTTATAAATTAATTACTTCTTAATTTAAATTACCTTAATGACATTGATTAATTATCCTTGATTAATTAATCTTTAATTAATTGTCCTTAATGACTTAATTAATTTATTAATTATCTTTATTAATAAATTATCTCTTAAATACTTTCATCAATTAATCTTTAAGTCATTGTTTAATTAACCCGATTCATGTAATTATTTTACTGTAATTCTTCATGGATTAATAAAATTTAACAAATCACCTTGATTAAACAAATAACCCTTTAATTTAATTATATTGATAATTAATCACCTATCCTAATAATTAATTATTAAATCCTATTTGAAAGCATTAAAAGTAGAATAGATAATATATATTATTTAAAAACAAATCAATTTTTAATGTTTAACTTAAAAATTAAATTTTGTAACTTTGTTTAAAACTCATTTAATTTTCATTTTAACTTCTAAAATATGATTGATAAATTTGAAAACTTTATCAAATTCATCATTACCCAACTTGCTTTAAACATTTAATAGTTTAAACCTCGTTAAACATTTAACTAAAAATAAAATAAAAAGAAACTTGCTGTGTTATCACTCCCCCAGCCACACGTTCCTCTACCCGAGCCAAACCCCCAAATTCACGAACTCGATTTCGAGTTCTTCCCAGAGCAACCCGAGTTCTTCCCCCTTTTATGTTTTTGAACTTGTTTTGATTTAAAAGTTTAGAACCTGAAAGCACTTGCCTACGCGAACACCCCTGAATCACTCGAGCCCATCGTTCCTTTTCTCGAGTTGAACTTCGAGACGCCCTTTCTTCTCCAACCCCACTAACAACGTAAACCAGACAATCACCGTGCACGTGCACGTGCATGGCAAGTCCGTCCACCGAAGATCAGCACTTCGACCACCCACAAGTCACTCTCAACCACGACGACGAATTCCACTACCTGACTCCGACGATTTCATTGGAAATCAAAATTCGTGCTATACGATAATATACTGGAACCACTTTCGACAGAAAATCCCTTCGCCACGCCGCCCAAGTTCACCAGAGACCACGCGAGCTTGACCAAAGGTCGGCCACTCACCCACGAACCTTCTTCCTCACATGCGATCAGCTACAACCTACTATGGACGACGAGATTTCCTCGTTAACAACAGCAACCCTAAACGAACCCAAAACCCTAAATTGCCGTCTTCCAATCACCACGATGAAATGTAAAATCATCTAGTATTTTTCTCGTATCCATCGATGTACCAGGTAGCTTCACCGTCAATTGCGACCCCTAACTCGCCGTTGATCATCGGGTTTTGACGAAAATATCTATTCTGTTCAACTAACAATTTCGTTCTATTTTTAAACTTAAAGATCACGAAACTTTTACCAAAAATCATTATTTACAATTTCGAGTGAAATTATGAATTTGAAACTTAGAATTTCACTGATTGAGTTTCCACTTATTTTAGTCATCACTGAATATCCTGGGTTTTTAAAAAGAAAATCACTTGATAAATCTGTTTGAATTTATTTTAAGGATTGATATTACATTCATACGATCATCCTTCATTCAGTAATCAAAGTCTAAAAACAGATTATGTAGGGAGAATTTTTTTTCTTCTTCCTTATGAATCTTGAGCCTGTATATGTGTCAGAGGTATAAAATATGATATACCCAGGCATATGCATGAACTACAGAGCAATTCCTATCATATTCTAGCTAATTACCATCCATGCAAACCAATTTTCACCTAGAATCAATACAAATATCAAGGCATAACACAGATTTAAGCTTTATTTAGGATAGTTTGCTCACAGTGTTTTGACAGAGCAGAGAGGAACTTGGTTTCTGTTGAACAGAGACAGGCATTTTATTTCTTTGATCTGCAGAAGTTTATTAACATAAAACTTTGTTTAAATTTCCTATTGCATTTGTTACTTACTTCATTAATCACAAACAAAAGAATCGATTTGCTTACAATTTTTTTGAATTTGTTTAAAGCTTCAAACTTATTTTATTTTCCAGGTTGAACTTTTGCTTGCTCAGGAATTTCAGAGTTGAAGCATTGAATTTCCTTCTGTAACTGATTAAACATGATTGTTTAAATCTTTTTTTATTACTGATTACTAACATCAAATTCAAATTAAAAAAAAAGAAATTTACTTGCCTTAATTCTTTTTTTCCAGAGAAACTTTTTTCTTCCAGGTTTCTAAATTTAAATTTTCTTCTTTGTTTTGAAATTCTGTTTCCAGGTTTGCTTTTGATTTCTCTTTGAATTCCTTTGCTTTGCTTTCAGGTTGAAGGTTTGATCTTTACTGTCTACAGGTTTGAGATTTTGAATCTTTGTTTCAGATTGATTTGCTTTGAGTTTTTGAGAATAGAATGGCAATCTTTTCTGATTTTTTTCTTGGGGTTTTAGATTTGAGATACCCAAATCTTTGTCACTGTTGTTTCGAATTTTGTTGAGATACTTAATGATTTCATATGGGGAACTGAAAAGTTTCTAAAATTTTAAATTTCATTATTTTATTCAATTAAAAAATTTGAATACCATGTGTAAAAAATTGATTATGAAACCTAAATGCGTGTTGATTGCCTTTACTTCCTTATGTAAGTTTACATTTGTAATTTTCAAATATAAAAGAAACTTTTTTATATAAAATTTTATATCATATTCATTCTATAAAATTATGTTAAAGTCCCTTGTCTTTATTTTAGTTCATACATTTATTTAAAATTTATTTTTGTACAACTTTATAAAAAAAAAGGATTTAAAAAAATTTGATTCATATTAACAATAGTTACATTTATTTATATAAGAGAATTTAAATCATAAATCTTTTGAAATCTATTACTTCTTCCAAATATTAATATAATTAAAAATTTAGAAAACACCATCATTAACTTTTTTTATTAATCTCAAGCTTTTAATTTCTACTTTATTCTTAATACATTTTATTTTGAAATTCAATATTTATTTGTAAATACCTACCCCTATATTTTTTAAATCAAATTTCCATTTATTCCCAATATATTTATTTTTTCCCTAAATCCAATATTATTTGTAAGGGTATTTATGCCCAAATTTCAAATTATATTTCTATTTATAATCAAAATTTATTTATTTATCCTAGAAATCTCTAAGTAGTTCACAATTTATTTTCAAAAATTAATTTAACTGCCAAATTAAATTTAGTAATTTTCAGGAATGTTACATATGTCGTATTAAACGAAAATATGCATAATGTAAATGTATATTTACATATTAAAATTACCATTTAAAAGAAAATCTAAATGATTATATATATATATATATATATATAGCTGTGTGTGTGTTTGCATTTTTTTTTGTTTTAATTTTCACAACATTTAAAAATTTGTGTTTATTAAACATATATTTATATGTATTATAATATATATATTCTTTAATTAAGCTAATACATTATATTTTAACATATATTTTTATATGCAAAGTTTTATAAACTAATATATGTATATGTGTGTAAGTTCTTTTTTGATTTTGTATATTACTATGCATATGGTTTAAAAGAAATTAATATGCAATACATATTTATATTAATACATTAAAAGTTGTGTTTTAAAGTCCTTTTAAAATGTTGTTTAAATTCTATTTTTTATTTTTCTTTGCTGGCTCTGAGCTATATGCACACATATTTATGCAATTTTTTTTAATTACAATACACATACATACATGTGTGTGTGTGTGTTTGTGTATTACACATATATATATTCACATCTTATGTTGACAACACACATATATAGGGATTCACGACATGATGATTTAATCTAAGCATATACGATTTGTAACGACCCGTATTTTACGTATCGAAAGATCGCAAAACCGTTGTTATTAGGTCGTTAGTGTTGTTAAGTCGTCCAGAGTTTTAAGTCGACCAGAGCTTAAGTTGTCCAGAGGTTAGGTCGTAGAAGATCTTGAGTGTTGAGCGACCTAAAGATAAGGCAGAGCGACCCAAGGAAGTCGGCGACTTAAGGGTTTAGGCGACCTAAGGAGTTAGATTGTGTGATAGCTTCGGTCGTGTGATAGCTTGGGTCGTATAGTAGCTTGGGTCGTATAGTAGCTTAGGTCGATGGAGCGACTTAGGAGGGTTGGAGCGACTTAAGGAAGTTAACGACCTAGTAGTTAGCGGCTTAAGGGGTTTAGCGACCTAGTAGTTAGCGACTTAAGGGGTTTAGCAACCTAAGAGAATTAGCGGCAAAGGAAGTTAGCGGCATAAGAAGCTAACGACTTAAGGAGCAGAGCGACCTATGTTAGATGTCGTGTTGAAGTTAGGTCGTAAATGACCTAAGTTAGATTCTGTGTAGTTAGGTCGTGGACGAGATAAGGCTTAGGTCGTAGGTCGCGTGAAGGCAAAGGTGTTAGGTCGCGTAAAGGGTTAAGACGTTAGGTCGTGTGTGTAGTTAGGCCGTGTAAGGGCTTAAGCAGTTAAGTCGTTAGGTCGGCAATGTTGTTAATTCGTTAGGTCGACAACATCGTTAGGTCGTGTTTGTGTTAGGTCGTATATGTGTTAGGTCGTTGAGTCGCGTGAAGGCTTGAATGTTAGGTCGCGCATATACTCGAGTTGATAGGTCGTAGGTCGTGGGGTTTCATTAAGTCGTGAGCGAATTAAGGGCGAGCGACTTATGGGTTCGGCCTATAAATACACGGGTTAGCTTCATTTTTGGGATCCGAATTTTGAAGCGACGAAGTTCTGCCATTTTGTGAGCTCGAGTGCTACACTTCTTCACTTCTTTTCTACACTTTAATCTTGTGCTATCTTCCATCCAAATCGAAGATCCAAGAGTTTAGATTGAAGATCTCCATCCATCGAAGAGGGATTTCATCGTTTGAAGCGGAATTTTGGCAGGTCGAGCTAGATCCTTCGCTGTCCAGATTTGGAGTGTGTTGCTTTTAAGGTGTTTAGGTGATTCGGTGAGTGGTGGTTATCTCTCACACGGAGCCAAAGGAGTATATTGGATTGGTTGCTTGATTTTGTGTTAAAAATAGTGATTTCATGCATTTTCGTAAACCTAAGTATAGATCCATGGTTCATGAAGATTTGACATCCATTATAATACATGTTAACCTATGCAAGTTCATCCATCAAGTTGTAGAGATATTATTCATAATTATGCTTGTTAGATTTAGAATCTTTATTTACAAGATTGCCATTTTTGTTATAATTGCTTTTAGATCATGTTTGAATGCTTAATTACTTGGATTAATGATTGACTTGATTGGTTGTTTTAAATTAGTTGATTAGTGGTTGGATTTGGACAAGTTGGTCGGAGATGATTCAAAGGCTAAGGGGGAAGCTCTTGAATAGAAAAGCTGCACGTGGCATATGTAGTGGATGATAAAGCTCATATGGACGGATTTGATGATGATGTTAAGATGGAGCTTTGCTATGAATGACATGTGGCGAGGCATGATGTGAGGTAGCTTTGGTATAATCCAGACGGGATCATTCCAAGCATGTTGATAACTCGAGGGATGGTTCGAGTTTGTGGATAATGGTTGGCTCAAGAGGCGCTTGAGCTAGTATGAGAATAGTCGTCGAGGAGGATGACTAGAAGGCTGAGATTTCATCGTTATTGAAGGTTCTAGCAGACTCAAAGCAAGAGTACGCTGGGCAGATTCGATAGTCCCAAAAGACTACAGTTGGTGGTCGAGTACTCTGTGCAGATTCGATAATCCTAGGCACGGGCTGCAACGACGTGCAGAGTTTTGTCTAGAACCGGGGTTACCATTAGCCCTTGACGGACGGCTGAAAGAAAGGTGTCGGTCATTCAATTAACGATGGTATCGAAGCAATGATAACAGTGATAGCCAGAGTCGTGGATGTTTGGATGTTTTGGTTGTATCGTCATTCGGTCTCAAGAGCAATGTTTTCCGGGTGCTTATCTGATCTTGGTTTTGGCCTTGGGGGTTTGTACTTGGAAAACATCGACCTTGACTCAAGTGATAATTGCTTTACTTTAAATGTCTGATTTGCTATGTTTACTTCTGCTTAGTGTGTCTGGGTGCTATCACTGTAGAAAGAGGTGGAGTGGGAGGGTTAGGTTCCTATTCCTTTTACCTTTATGCTTTTGTGGTATGTTGTTAGTTAATTTACCGCTCACTAAGATTGTTGTCTGACTCAAGGTTTTATGTTCAACTCTTATTACCTTGGGCTGTTCATCCATTTTGGGATGGGCAGACTAGGTAGCAGGTGACAGGTGCTATTCTTAGTGACCAACGATGCTGATGACGAAGACGAGCTGGAGGCTTGCATATTATTTTCTTACTATATGTACTGGATGTTCCGCTGCTTGTATATTCTCTGAGTGATATGTAGTGAGGCTTGATGTATTGACTATTCAGATTTTTGTATCAAACTACTATGAGGCTTATTTGACAAGATTCTGTTTTGTGGAGCTTCACTATATATATATTTTCTATTGTATTTTACCCATGCGCTGTGAGTAATACGATAGACTCCGCTTTTTTTACCTTACCTTGATGATCATCCATGGCTGCCTGGCACACTTTACAGCGTACTATTTCCTTGTTTAGTGCAGGAGTCATGGGCGGTCGTCACATTTGGTATCAGAGCTTTGATTAATCGATTTTAGCCAACGCTCGCTGACGTAACTACATATGAGAGACGTAATTGTATTTGTATGGATGATTACTATATATAATATAGTGTCTTAGAAGGATTTGAACCTCTTATGCAGTTGTTTCTCAAGGTGCACTAATCATTTTTTTTATAGATATTAAGAATGAGTCGAAGAGGGAGACCAGCTGCTAGGGAAGGCCGTGCTGTTGAGGGGGCTGCTAAGTATGCTGCTATGTTCGAGGCTATGATGACTTCGATCATGAGGAGGATGCAAGCTCCGGGGCCAGCAGTAGATGTTGGGGTTCAAGTTCAAGCTCCAAGACCGGTGGATTTTGCTAAGTTGTGTAAAGACTATACTGCTCTTGGAGGGAAGGTTTTCTTGGGAACAGAGTCAACCATTGAAGTCTAGAGATGGATAGATGCTTGTAGAAGAATCTTTGGTGATTTGGGAATTGAGGATGCAACCAAAAGGAAGCTCGCATCAAGACAGCTTCAGGGGAGAGCTTCTGACTGGTGGAACTCTATCACCATTGATATACCGGAGGAAGAAATTACTTGGAGGTTAATCCAGTTGATAAGAGACCTCGTAAGCCGCTTCGTGTTGTGGAAACTGACACGAAACAGCTTAGAAGGAAGGTAGTTAGGTTGCTCAAGATACAATGGAGTGATGATGTTAACGACTGTACATGGGAGGTGGAAGAGAGTATAAAGGCAGCTTATCCTGAACTCTTCGAGGTACGACCATAAGGTGTTGTGTCATCTCATGACATTGTAACTTGTTCTAGTCTTAGAATTCTGCTAGTAATTGGATGCATGGTTTGTTGGTTGCTATGGATGGTAGGCATGTAGAATAGTTTTTGGTTCTTGTTTGTTTGGAATTTCGGGGGCGAAATTCCTAAGGGGGAGAGAATGTAACGACCCGTATTTTACGTATCGAAAGATCGTAAAACCGTTGTTATTAGGTCGTTAGTGTTGTTAAGTCATCCAGAGTTTTAAGTCGACCAGAGCTTAAGTCGTCCAGAGGTTAGGTCGTAGAAGATCTTGAGTGTTGAGCGACCTAAAGATAAGGCAGAGCAACCCAAGGAAGTCGGCGACTTAAGGGTTTAGGCGACCTAAGGAGTTAGATTGTGTGATAGCTTAGGTCGTGTGATAGCTTGGGTCGTATAGTAGCTTGGGTCATATAGTTGCTTAGGTCGGTGGAGCGACTTAGGGGGGTTGGAGCGGCTTAAGGAAGTTAACGACCTAGTAGTTAGCGGCTTAAGGGGTTTAACGACCTAGTAGTTAGCAGCTTAAGGGGTTTAGCGACCTAGTAGTTAGCGGCTTAAGGGGTTTAGCGACCTAAGAGAATTAGCGGCACAGGAAGTTAGCGACATAAGAAGCTAACGACTTAAGGAGGAGATCGACCTATGTTAGATGCCGTGTTGAAGTTAGGTCGTAAACGACCTAAGTTAGATCTGTGTAGTTAGGTCGTGGACGAGATAAGGCTTAGGTCGTAGGTCGCGTGAAGGCGAAGGTGTTAGGTCGCGTAATGGGTTAAGACGTTGGGTCGTGTGTGTAGTTAGGCCGTGTAAGGGCTTAAGCAGTTAAGTCGTTAGGTCGCCAATGGTGTTAAGTCGTTAGGTCGGCAACATCGTTAGGTCGTGTGTGTTAGGTCATATATGTGTTAGGTCGTTGAGTCGCGTGAAGGCTTGAATGTTAGGTCGCGCATATAATCGAGTTGATAGGTCGTAGGTCATGGGGTTTCGTTAAGTCGTGAGCGACTTAAGGGCGAGCGACTTATGGGTTCGGCCTATAAATACACGAGTTAGCTTCATTTTTGGGATCCGAATTTTGAAGCGATGAAGTTCTGCCATTTTGTGAGCTCGAGTGCTACACTTCTTCACTTCTTTTCTACACTTTAATCTTGTGTTTCCTTCCATCCAAATCGAAGATCCAAGAGCTTAGATTGAAGATCTCCATCCATCGAAGAGGGATTTCATCGTTTGAAGCGGAATTTTGGCAGGTCGAGCTAAATCCTTCGCTGTACAGATTTGGAGTGTGTTGCTTTTAAGGTGTTTAGGTGATTCAGTGAGTGGTGGTTATCTCTCACACGGACCCAAAGGAGTATATTGGATGGTGGCTTGATTTTGTGTTAAAAATAGTGATTTCATGCATTTTCGTAAACCTAAGTATAGATCCATGGTTCATGAAGATTTGACATCCATTATAATACATGTTAACCTATGCAAGTTCATCCATCAAGTTGTAGAGATATTATTCATGATTATGCTTGTTAGATTTAGACTCTTTATTTACAAGATTGCCATTTTTGTTATAATTGCTTTTAGATCATGTTTGAATGCTTAATTACTTGGATTAATGATTGACTTGATTGGTTGTTATAAATTAGTTGATTAGTGGTTGGATTTGGACAAGTTGGTCGGAGATGATTCAAAGGCTAAGGGGAAGCTCTTGAATAGAAAAGCTGCACGTGGCATATGTAGTGGATGATAGAGCTCATATGGATGGATTTGATGATGATGTTAAGTTGGAGCTTTGCTATGAATGAGATGAGGCGAGGCATGATGTGAGGTAGCTTTGGTATAATCCAGACGGGATCATTCCAAGCATCTTGATAACTCAACGGATGGTTCGAGTTTGTGGGTAATGGTTGGCTCGAGAGGCGCTTGAGCTAGTATGAGAATAGTCGTCGAGGAGGATGACTAGAAGGCTGAGATTTCATCGTTATTGAAGGTTCTAGCAGACTCAAAGCAAGAGTACGCTGGGCAGATTTGATAGTCCCAAATGACTACAGTTGGTGGTCGAGTACTCTGGGCAGATTCGATAGTCCTAGGCACGGGCTGCGACGACGTGCGGAGTTTTGTTTAGAACCGGGGTTACCATTAGCCCTTGACGGACGGCTGAAAGAAAGGTGCCGGTCATTCAATTAACGATGGTATCGAAGCAATGATAACAGTGCTAGCCAGAGTCATGGATGTTTGGATGTTTTGGTTGTATCATCATTCGGTCTCAAGAGCGATGTTTTCCGGGTGCTTATCTGATCTTGGTTTAGGCCTTGGGGGTTTGTACTTGGAAAACATCGACCTTGACTCGAGTGATAATTGCTTTACTTTAAATGTCTGATTTGCTATGTTTACTTCTGCTTAGTGTGTCTGGGTGCTATCACTGTAGAAAGAGGTGGAGTGGGAGGGTTAGGTTCCTATTCCTTTTACCTTTATGCTCTTTTGGTATGTTGTTAGTTAATTTACCGCTCACTAAGACTGTTGTCTGACTCAAGGTTTTATGTTCAACTCTTATTACCTTGGGCTGTTCATCCATTTTGGGATGGGCATACTAGGTAGCAGGTGACAGGTGCTGTTCTTAGTGCCCAACGATGCTGATGACGAAGACGAGCTGGAGGCTTGCATATTCTTTTCTTACTATATGTACTGGATGTTCCGCTGCTTGTATATTCTCTGAGTGATATGTAGTGAGGCTTGATGTATTGACTATTCAGATTTTTGTATCAAACTACTATGAGGCTTATTTGACGAGATTCTGTTTTGTGGAGCTTCACTATATATATATTTTCTATTGTATTTTACCCATGCGATGTGAGTAATACGATAGACTCCGCTGTTTTTACCTTACCTTGATGATCATCCATGGCTGCCTGGCACACTTTACAGCGCACTATTTCCTTGTTTAGTGCAGGAGTCATGGGCGGTCGTCACATTTGGTATCAGAGCTTTGGTTAATCGATTTTAGCCAACGCTCGCTGACGTAACTACGTATGAGAGACGTAATTGTATTTTTATGGATGTTTACTATATATAATATAGTGGCTTAGAAGGATTTGAACCTCTTATGCAGTTGTTTCTCAAGGTGCACTAATCATTTTTTTTTATAGATATTAAGAATGAGTCGAAGAGGGAGACCAGCTGCTAGGGAAGGCCGTGCTGTTGAGGGGGATGCTGAGTATGCTGCTATGTTCGAGGCTATGATGACTTCGATCATGAGGAGGATGCCAGCTCCGGGGCCAGCAGTAGATGTTGGGGTTCAAGTTCAAGCTCCAAGACCGGTGGATTTTGCTAAGTTGCGTAAAGACTATACTGCTCTTGGTGGGAAGGTTTTCTTGGGAACAGATTCAACCATTGAAGTCCAGAGATGGATAGATGATTGTAGAAGAATCTTTGGTGATTTGGGAATTGATGATGCAACCAAAAGGAAGCTCGCATCAAGACAGCTTCAGGGGAGAGCTTCTGACTGGTGGAACTCTATCACCACTGAAACTCCGGAGGAAGAAATTACTTGGGTGCAATTCCAAGCCAGATTTGAAGCTAAGTTCATTTCTACAGCTTAGAAATCCGTTCTATTCAAGAAGTTTGTGGAGCTCAAGCAAGGAGGAAGACCAGTTCTTGAGTATGTTTCTGAGTTTGAAGCCTTGTCCAAGTATGCCTGGTCGTATATTGAATCTCCATATCAGAAGAACGAGAAGTTTGTGACAGGCTTGGACATTTATTTAGGGAGGCAGTTGGTGGATCATCTAGATGATCCATTTGAGAAGCTTGTGGAGAAGGCTCTCAGGCACGAGAATCTGTTTTCTGAAGAAGGATCTGTTGTTGCTGTGACCAAAGAGGAGTCTAAACCATAGCAAGGTGGAAACAAGAAGAGGAAGCAGCAGCAGCAGAAGGGTAAGGATGGCCAGAAGAAGCCGAAGGGCGAAGTGACCTGCTACAATTGTCAGCAAAATGGCCATTTCTCCAAAGATTGCAAGAATCCAAAGGTGCCGGTGAAGTGCCATAACTGTGACAAGCCGGGGCATATCAAGAAGAATTGTCCAGAACCAAGGAAGGACAGGCAGATTGTGCAAGCTTATGCTTTGGGGGCTGTGCCATCATCTTCAAAAGCTCCTACTGCAGAAGAGAAAGGAAAGAGTGTGGTGGTACAAGGTACCCTTTCCATTTGTGGTGTTCCAGTTAGAGTGTCATTTGATACTGGGGCGTCGCATTCTTTTGTTTGTAATGAACTTGTATGCCGATTGGGTTTAGAACCGAATATTGTTGATAGACCATTGGTTGTGACTAATCCAGTTGGGGGTTCGTCCTGTCTGTGTATGATATGTCGTGATCTGATTGTATCGAGTCATGATTGCTCTTTTGTTTGTGATTCTTTTGTTCTAAACTTTGCGGGGTTTGGAATTATTTTGGTTATGGACTGGCTTACAAAGTGCGCGGCAAAGGTTGATTGTAAAAGGCTAGAGGTGACAGTCGAGAATGTGGAAGGGCGAAAGGTTGTGATACGATGTAAGCATGAGGAAGGCGTCTTCATGAGCTTCATGTATTCGCTGGTTGTTCCACGGGATGGACTGTCATCGGTGCCAGTCGCAAATGGATTTGAGGATGTCTTTGATGAGGTCAAAGGGTTACCGCCGCATAGAGAGATCGAGTTTCGCATCGATCTAGTTGAAGGAGCCAGACCTGTTGTAATGCCTCTTAGGCGGATGGCGCCCAGGGACCAGCAAGAGTTGAAGGTGCAAGTTGATGGTCTTTTACAGAAAGGATTCATTTGGCGTAGTGTGTCCGAATGGGGTGCACCAGTTGTGTTTGCAACCAAAGCAGATGGATCGTTAAGGTTGTGTGTGGATTATCGTGAGCTGAATAAAGTGACTAAGAAGAACAAGTATCCATTGCCAAGAATAGATGACTTGTTTGATCATCTTCACGAAGCCAAGGTGTTTTCTCAGATGGATTTGGCAACGGGATTTCACCAATTAAGAGTGGCAAAGGATAGTGTGCCGAAGACTGCTTTCAGGACACCGTTTGGTTTTTTGAGTGGCTGGTAATGCCGTTTGGATTTACCAATGCACCAACATATTTTGTGGATCTTATGAATAGAGTGTTCAGGGATCAGTGGAACAAGTTCGTACTAGTGTTCGTGGATGATATTTTGATTTATTCTAGTAATGAAGAAGAGCACAAGACGCACTTTCGTATTATTTTGGAAACCTTGCGGAAACATCAGCTGAAGGCTAGGTTTTCGAAGTGTCACTTCTGGAAGAGCAAAGTGAGGTTCTTAGGCCATATTATCTCTGGAAGTGGAATAGCGGTTGATCCCGCCAAGGTGGCAGCAATCCAGGATTGGGTTAGACCTAAGAATGCATCTGATGTGAGAAGTTTTCTTGGATTAGCAGGATACTATCGTCGATTTATCAAAGACTTTTCCAAGGTAGCTGCACCATTAACAGGATTGACGAAAAAGAACCAAGTATTCAGATGGGATGCTCAGTATGAGCAAGCTTTCGGAATCCTGAAAGAGCGACTAACAAGTGCTCCTGTTTTGACTATTCCAAGTGGAAATGATGAGATGGTGGTTTACACCGATGCATGTGGTACTGGACTTGGAGCAGTGCTGATGCCGAAGGGTAAAGTTGTTGCGCATGCAAGTCGACAACTGAAGCCGCATGAAAGGAATTATCCGACTCATGATTTGGAGTTGGCGGCGATTGTATTTGCTCTGAAGATGTGGAGACATTACCTATTGGGAGTTCGATTCGAGTTGTTTACAGATCATAAGTCGTTGAAGTATCTTTTCTCCCAAAAGGATTTGAATCTTCGACAGCAACGATAGCTAGAGTTTTTGGCATCATATGATTTTGGTATAGCCTATACTCCGGGAAAGGGTAACGCAGTGGTAGATGCGTTAAGTCGAAGACAGGCAAGATTGGGAGCCATGTTTTCAGAATGGAAGAGTCTCGAGTATTTGGCTGGATTTGACTTCAGCCCCAGATGTGAATTGGAAACTGAGATGTTGGCAAACTTATCGATAAGACCTACTCTTATGGGAAGGATTGGCGAGAGCCAAAAGCGAGACGATAAGCTTGTCAAGATTATCCGTGATTTGGAATCTGGGTTGGACCCAGCGATGGATAAAGGATTCGAGGTCGATCGAGAGGGTTGGCTTCGGAAGTAAGGACGACTAGTAGTTCCCGATATAGATGAATTGAGAGATGAAGTTCTAAAGGAGAGTCATCACTCGAAGTTGACAATTCATCCAGGTGGAAATAAGATGTATCGGGATATGAAAAGAACCTATTATTAGGAAGGTATGAAGAAGGATGTTGGAAATTTTATTTCCAAGTGTATGAACTGCCAGTTGGTAAAAGCCGAGAAGAAGAAGCCTAGTGGATTGCTTCAGCCATTAGAAGTCCCTACATGGAAGTGGGAGCAAATATCGATGGATTTTATCGATGGGTTACCTAGAACAAGAGCGGGAAATGAAGGGATTTGGGTCATCATAGATCATTTGACTAAGAGTGCAAGATTTATTCCTGTTCGATCAACTAGGACTGCATCGAAGTTGGCTGAGCTGAACGTTAAGTGGATCGATTCCATGGTATTCCGAAAAGTATAGTGAGCGATCGAGACCCATTGTTCACAAGTGGATTTTGGAAGAGCTTCCAGAAAGTTTTGGGAACCGAGTTGTGTTTGAGTACAGCTTATCACCCCCAAACAGATGGTCAGACCGAGAGAGTCAACCAAGTTTTGGAAGATCTCCTCAGAGCATGTGTTTTGGACTTCGGAGGATCATGGGAAGATCATCTTCATTTGGTGGAATTTTCATATAATAACAGTTACCAGTCCAGCATTGGTATGGCGTCGTATGAAGCATTGTATGGAAGACCGTGTAACTCCCCGACATGTTGGTTGGAAACGGCAGAAAAGTTGATACTTGGGCCAGAAATGATTCAACAGACTTCGGATTGCATAGAGATCATTCGGCAACGAATAAAGGCAGCCCAAGACCGTCAGAAAAGTTATGCCGATAAGCGTCGTAAGGATTTGGAGTTCGACGTAGGTGATATGGTTTTTGTGAAGATTTCTCCACTGAAGAATGTTATTCGATTCCGGAGGAAAGGGAAATTGACTCCGAGATTTGTTGGACCATTCCCGATCATCGAGCGAATTGGAAAGCTTGCCTATAAATTGGAGTTACCAGAAAAGATGTCGGGTATGCACAATGTTTTTCACGTATTGTATCTACGGAAGTATGTGCACGACTCGAATACAGTGGTTTCTGCTGATAGCTGTGAAGATTTTGAGGTTAATCCAGTTGATAAGAGACCTCTTAAGTCGCTTCGTGTTGTGGAAATTGACACGAAACAGCTTAGGAGGAAGGTAGTTTGGTTGCTCAAGATACAATGGAGTGATGATGTTAACGACTGTACATGGGAGGTGGAAGAGAGGATAAAGGCAGCTTATCCTGAACTCTTCGAGGTATGACCATAAGGTGTCGTGTCATCTCATGACATTGTAACTTGTTCTAGTCTTAGAATTCTGCATGGTAGGCTAGTAATTGGATGCATGGTTTGTTGGTTGCTATGGATGGTAGGCATGCAGAATAGTTTTTGGTTCTTGTTTGTTTGGAATTTCGGGGGCAAAATTCCTAAGGGGGAGAGAATGTAACGACCCGTATTTTACGTATCGAAAGATCGTAAAACCGTTGTTATTAGGTCGTTAGTGTTGTTAAGTCGTCCAGAGTTTTAAGTCGACCAGAGCTTAAGTCATCCAGAGGTTAGGTCGTAGAAGATCTTGAGTGTTGAGCGACCTAAAGATAAGGCAGAGCGACCCAAGGAAGTCGGCGACTTAAGGGTTTAGGCGACCTAAGGAGTTAGATTGTGTGATAGCTTAGGTCGTGTGATAGCTTGGGTCGTATAGTAGCTTGGGTCGTATAGTATCTTAGGTCGGTGGAGCGACTTTGGGGGGGTTGGAGCGACTTAAGGAAGTTAACGACCTAGTAGTTAGCGGCTTAAGGGGTTTAACGACCTAGTAGTTAGCGGCTTAAGGGGTTTAGCGACCTAGTAGTTAGCGGCTTAAGGGGTTTAGCGACCTAAGAGAGTTAGCGGCACAGGAAGTTAGCGGCATAAGAAGCTAACGACTTAAGGAGGAGAGCGACCTATGTTAGATGCCGTGTTGAAGTTAGGTCGTAAACGACCTAAGTTAGATTCTGTGTAGTTAGGTCGTGGACGAGATAAGGCTTAGGTCGTAGGTCGCGTGAAGGCGAAGGTGTTGGATCGCATAAAGGGTTAAGACGTTAGGTCGTGTGTGTAGTTAGGCCGTGTAAGGGCTTAAGCAGTTAAGTCGTTAGGTCGGCAATGCTGTTTAGTCGTTAGGTCGGCAACATCGTTAGGTCGTGTTTGTGTTAGGTCGTATATGTGTTAGGTCGTTGAGTCGCATGAAGGCTTGAATGTTAGGCCGCGCATATACTCGAGTTGATAGGTCGTAGGTCGTGGGGTTTCGTTAAGTCATGAGCGACTTAAGGGCGAGCGACTTATGGGTTCGGCCTATAAGTACATGGGTTAGCTTCATTTTTGGGATCCGGATTTTGAAGCGACGAATTTCTGCCATTTTGTGAGCTCGAGTGCTACACTTCTTCACTTCTTTTCTACACTTTAATCTTGTGCTTCCTTCCATCCAAATCGAAGATCCAAGAGCTTAGATTGAAGATCTCCATCCATCGAAGAGGGAATTCATCGTTTGAAGCGGAATTTTGGCAGGTCGAGCAAGATCCTTCGCTGTTCAGATTTGGAGTGTGTTGCTTTTAAGGTGTTTATGTGATTCGGTGAGTGGTAGTTATCTCTCACACGGACCCAAAAGAGTATATTGGATTGGTGGCTTGATTTTGTGTTAAAAATAGTGATTTCATGCATTTTCGTAAACCTAAGTATATGTGACGACCGCCCATAACTCCCGCACTAAAACAAGAGAATGGTGCACTGAAAGGCGTGCCAGGCAGCCATGGACGGTAGTCAGGGTAAGATAAAACAGAAACTCTATCGTACAACTCACAGCGCATGGACAAAATACAATATAGAAATATATGTATATAGTGAAGCTCATAACAGAATATCATCATATAGACTTCATAAAGGTTTGATACAAGCATCTGAACAATCAATACATCAAGCCTCACTACATAACACTCAAAACATATACAAGCAGCGGAACATCCAGTACATATAGTAAGAAAACTTAATATGCTAGCCTCCAGCTCGTCTTCGTCATCAACAACGTTAGTAGCCAAGAACAGCACCTGTCACCTGCTACCTAGTCTGCTCATCCCAACATGGATGAACAGCCCAAGGTAATAAGAGTTGAACATAAAACCTTGAGTCAGACAACAGTCTTAGTGAGCAGTAAATTAACTATCAAACATACCAAAAGAGCATAAGGATAAAAGGAATAGGAACTCAACCATCCCGCTCCACCTCATTTTACAGTGATAGCCCCCAGACCCACTAAGCAAAAACAAGCATAGCAAAGCAGACAATTTAAGTAAAGTAATTATCACTCGAGTCAAGGTCGATGTTTTCCAAATACGAACCCCCAAGGCCTAAACCAAGATCAGATAAGCACTCAGAAAACACCGCTCTTGAGACCGAATGATGGTGCAACCAAACATCCATGACTCTGGCTATCACTGTTATCATTGCCTCGATTCACCGTTAGTTGAATGACCGCCTGTCAAGGGCTAATGGTAACCCCGGTTCTAGACATAACTCCGCATGTCGTCGCAGCCCGTGCCTAGGAATTTTCGCAATTACCCAGAGTACTAGCACGTCGTCGCAGCCCGTGCTTGGAACGTCGTCGTAGCCCGTTCCAACGTACTCTTGCTTTGAGCATGCTAGAATCTTCAATAACGATAAGTCTCAGCCTTCTAGTCATCCTCCTCGACGACTATTTCCATACTATCTCAAGCGCCTCTCAAGCTAACCATTATCAACCAACTCGAATCGCATCACCGAGTTATCAACATGCTTGGGATGATCCCGTTTGGATTAAACCAAGGCTTTCTCACATCATACTTTGCTTCATCGCATCATAGCAAAGTCCCATCTCAACATCATGGTTTGCCTCATCGCATCATGGCAAAGTCCCATCTCAACATCATCATCAAATCTATCCATATGAGCTTCAACATCCGCTTCATATGCCACAAGCAGCTTTCCTTATTCAAGAGCCTTTCCACTTAGCTTTTGAATCATCTTCTACCAACTTTCCCAAATCAAGTTATAGATCAACTAATCAATCAAATCAAATATTAATCCAGGCAATCAATCATTCAAACAAGATCTAAATAAACAATTACAATAATAATGGCAATTTCGTAAATAAAGAGTTCAAGTCTAACATGCATCCTAACAAGCATGAATTATGAACAATTTCTCTACAACTTGGTGAATGAACTTGCATAAGTTAACATGTAGTAAAATGGGTGTCAAAACTTCGTAGGTGATAGATCTACATGCATACTTAGGGAAAATGCAAGAAATCACTATCTTTAACACATAACAAGCCACCAATACAATATACTCCCTTGGGTCCGTATGAGAGATAACTACCACTCACCGAATCACCTAAACAACCCAAAAACAATCAACTCCAGATCTGGACAGCGAAGAATAAGGCTTGATCCGGCAAAATCTCGCTTCAAACGATGAAATCTCTCTTTGTTGGTTGAAGATCTTCAACTTTGGCTCTTGGATCTTCGATTTGATCTTCAATCTTGGATGGATGTTAGCAATAGATTAGAGTGGAGAAAAGAAGTGAAGAAGTGTTGTAGTCGAGCTCTCAAAATGGAAGCACTTCATCGCTTCAAAACCCAGTGCCAAAAAGTGAGCCAAACCCCTCTATTTATAGGCTGGAAATCCCCTTAACTCGGTCGTCCCCCTTGAGTCGTCGCCGACCCACGACCAAAAACCAAGGTCGACCAAACTACTCAACACAACAGCCGACTCAACCTAACGACTTAGCCCTAGTGCCGACCCAACACCCACGCGACCTAAAGCATGCACGCGACCTAACACGCGCGACTCAACACATATAAGTCGTCCAACGACCTAATCTACCCAGAACCAACTTAGGTCGCATACGACCTATCCTATGACTCGGCACAGCTGACCTAAGCTATTCACTAAGTCGCCCCAAACGACCTACCCTCCTTAGGTGAGTAAATCTTAAACCGGTTAGTACTTAAGCCGGCTACCTCCTTGACTCGGCCATACCCTAAGTCGGCAACACCTATGAGTCGGTAATCCCTTGAGTCGGTCACCTACCTTAAGCCGTTAAACTTTCTTATGTCGCTTACGACTTAAGCCCTTAGGTTGTTAACCCGTTAACCCTGTTAAGCCGCTAACTTCCCCAAGCCGTTAACCACTAATTCGACCCCTCTCTTATCTCGGCTGACTACCTTAACTCGGCCACACGACTTAAATCAACACACGACCTAAGCACCAAGTCGGTCACGACTCATGCCTCCATACGACTCAACTCCGAACGACTTAGGCTACCCACGAGCTAGCTATTACACGGTCTAACCCCTTAAGCCGTAAACCCTACCACTTAGGTTCAAAACGACTCAAGCAATACTAACGACTTAATGCAACTATTTTACGATTTTATCGACATGTAAAATATGGGTCGTTACATTCTCTCCCCCTTAGGAATTTCGCCCCCGAAATTCCAAACAAACAAGAGCAATCAAAGTTATTCCGCATGCCTACCATCGATAGCAATCAACAAACCATGCATCCAACTACTAGCCTAGCATGCAGAATTCTAAGACTTAGAACAAGCTACAAATTCGCGAGATGTCACGACACCTTAGGGCCATACCTCGAAGAGTTCAGAATGAGCTGCCTTCATCCTCTCTTCCTCCTCCCATGTACAGTCGTCAACATCATCACTCCATTGTACCTTGAGCAACGTAATCGTCTTTCTCCTAAGCTGTTTCATGTCGGTTTCAAAAACACGAAGCGGCTTACGAGGTCTCGTAACAACTGGATCAACCTCCAAGTCTTCACAGCTATCAGCAGAAACCACCATATTCGAGTCGTGCACATACTTCCGTAGATAAGACACATGAAAAACACTGTGCACACCCACCATCTTTTCCGGTAACTCCAATCTATAAGTGAGCTTTCCAATTCGCTCGATAATCGGGAATGGTCCAACAAATCTCGGAGTTAACTTTCCTTTCTTTCCGAATCGAATAACATTCCTCAGTGGAGAAACCTTCATAAAAACCACATCACCTACGTCGAATTCCAAATCCTTAAGACGATTATCGGCATAACTTTTCTGACGGTCTTGGGCTGCCTTCATTCGTCGTCGAATGATCTCTATACAATCCGTAGTCTGTCGAATCATCTCTGGCCCAAGTATCAACTTTTCTCCAGTTTCCAACCAACATGTCGGAGAGTTACACGGTCTTCCATACAGTGCCTCATATGGTGCCATACCAATACTTGTCTGATAACTGTTATTATATGCAAATTCCACCAAATGAAGGTGATCCTCCCATGATCCTCCAAAATCCAAAACACATGCCCTCAGGAGATCTTCCAAAACTCGGTTGACTCTCTCAGTCTGACCATCTGTTTGGGGATGGTAAGCTGTACTTAAACACAACTCAGTCCCCAAAACTTCCTGGAAGCTCTTCTAAAATCCACTAGTGAACAATGGGTCTCGATCGCTCACTATACTCTTCGGAATACCATGGAATCGAACTATCCACTTAACATAAAGCTCAGCCAACTTCGATGCAGTCCTAGTTGATCGAACATGAATGAATCTTGCACTCTTAGTCAAACGATCTATGATGACCCAAATCCCTTCATTTCCTGCCCTGGTTCTAGGTAGACCATCGATAAAATCCATCGATATCTGCTCCCACTTCCATGTAGGAACCTCTAATGGCTGAAGCAATCCATTGGGCTTCTTCTGCTCGGCTTTTACCAACTGGCAGTTCATACACTTGGAAATAAAATTTCCAACATCCTTCTTCATACCTTCCCAATAATAGGTTCTCTTCATATCCCGATACATCTTATTTCCACCTGGATGAATCGTCAACTTCGAGTGATGACTTTCCCTCAGAACTTCATCTCTCAATCCATCTATATCAGGAACAACTAATCGTCCTTGCTTCTGAAGCCAACCCTCTCGATCGACCTCGTATCCTTTATCCTTTTCTGGATTCAATCCAGATTCCAAATCACGGATAATCTTGACAAGCTTATCATCTCGCTTTTGGCTCTCGCCAATCCTTTCCACAAGAGTAGGTCTCATCGATAAGTTTGCCAACATCTCAGGTTCTAATTCACATCTAGGCCTGAAGTCAAATCCAGCCAAATACTCAAGACTCTTCCATTCCGAAAACATGGCTCCCAATCCTGCATGTCTTCGACTTAACGCATCGGCCACTGCGTTACCTTTTCCCGGAGTATAGGCTATATCAAAATCATATGATGCCAAAAACTCTAGCCACCTTTGCTGCCGAAGATTCAAACCCTTTTGGGAGAACAGATACTTCAACGACTTATGATCCGTGAACAACTCGAATCGAACTCCCAATAGATAATGTCTTCACATCTTCAAAGAAAATACAGTCGCCGCTAACTCCAAATCATGAGTCGGATAATTCCTTTCATGCGGCTTCAGTTGTCGACTTGCATACGCAACAACTTTATCCTTCTGCATTAGCACTACTCCAAGTCCAGTACCACATGCATCAGTGTAAACCACCATCTCATCATTCCCACTTGGAATAGTCAAAACAGGAGCACTCGTCAATCGCTCTTTCAGGATTACGAAAGCTTGCTCACACTTATCATCCCATCTGAGCACTTGGTTCTTTTTCGTCAATCCTGTTAACGGTGCAGCTATCTTGGAAAAGTCTTTGATAAACCGACGATAATATCCTGCTAATCCAAGAAAACTTCTCACATCAGATGCATTCTTAGGTCTAATCCAATCCTGGATCGCTGCCACCTTAGCGGGATCAACCGCTATTCCATTTCCAGAGATAACATGGCCTAAGAACCTCACTTCACTCTTCCAGAAGTGGCACTTCGAAAACTTAGCCTTCAGCTGATGTTTCCGCAAGATTTCCAAAACAATACACAAGTGTGTCTTGTGCTCTTCCTCAGTTCTGGAATAAATCAGAATATCATCCACGAACACAAGTACAAACTTGTTCAACTGATCTCTGAACACTCTATTCATAAGATCCACAAAATATGCTGGTGCGTTAGTCAATCCAAACGGCATTACCAGCCACTCATAAAAACCGGATGGTGTCCTAAAAGCAGTCTTTGGCACACTATCCTTAGCCACTCTCAATTGGAGAAATCCCGTTGCCAAATCCATCTGAGAAAACACCTTAGCTTCGTGAAGCTGATCAAACAAGTCATATATTCTCGGCAATGGATACTTGTTCTTCTAAGTTACCTTATTCAGCTCACGATAATCCACACACAACCTCAACGATCCATCCGCTTTGGTTGCGAACACAACTGGTGCACCCCATTCGGACACACTACGCCGAATGAATCCTTTTCGTAAAAGGTCATCAACCTGCATCTTCAGCTCTTGTTGTTCTCTAGGCGCCATCCGTCTAAGAGGCATCACGACAGGTCTGGCTCCCTCAACTAGATCGATACGAAACTCGATCTCCCTATGCGGCGGTAACCCTTTGACCTCGTCAAAGACGTCCTCAAATCCATTCACAACCGGCATCGATGACAGTCCATCCCATGGAACAACCAGCGAATACATGAAGCTCATGAAGACGCCTTCTTCATGCTTACATCGTATCACAACCTTTCGCCCTTCCACATTCCCGACTGTCACCTCCAGCCTCTCACAATCAATCCTTGCCGCATACTTCCTAAGCCAGTCCATACCCAAAATAATTCCGAACCCCGCAAAGTTCAGAACAAAGCAATCACAAACAAAAGAGCAATCATGACTCGATACAAGCAGACCACGACATACCATACACAAACAAGACGAACCCCCAACTGGATTAGTCACAACCAATGGTCTATCAACAATTTCTGGTTCCAAACCCAACCGGCCTACAAGATCATCACAAACAAACGAATGCGACGCTCCAGTATCAAACAACACTCTAACTGGAACACCACAAATGGAAAGAGTACCTTGAACCACCACACTCTTCCCCTTCTCTTCCGCAGTAGAAGCTTTCGAAGTTGATGGAACAGCCCCCAAAGCATAAGCTTGCACAATCTGCTTATCTTTCCTCGGTTCCGGACAGTCCCTCTTGAAATGCCCCGGTTTGTCACAGTTGTGACACTTTGCCGACACTCTTGGTTTCTTGCAATTCCTGGAGAGATGACCCTTCTGCTGACAGTTGTAGCAGGTCACTTCGCCCTTCGGCTTCTTCTGGCCATCCTTACCCTTTTGCTGTTGCTGCTTCCTCTTCTTGTTTCCACCCTGCTGTGGTTTGGACTCTTCCTTGGTCACAGCAACAACAGACCCTTCCTTAGGAAACAAACTCTCATGCCTGAGAGCTTTCTCCACAAGCTTCTCAAACGGATCATCCAAATGATCCACCAACTGTCTCCCAAGATAAATGTCCAAGCCTGTCACAAACTTCTCATTCTTCTGATAGGGAGATTCAATATACGACCGAGTATACTTGGACAAAGCTTCAAACTCAGAAACATACTCAAGAACTGGTCTCCCACCTTGCTTGAGCTCCACAAACTTCTTAAACAGAACAGATTTCTGAGCCGTAGAGATGAACTTAGCTTCAAATCTAACTTGGAATTGCTCCCAAGTAATCTCTTCCTCTGGAGTATCAATGGTGATAGAACCCCACCAATCAACAACTCTTCCCTGAAGCTGTCTCGATGCAAGCTTCCTCTTAGTTGCATCCTCGATTCCCAAGTCACCAAAAATCCTTCTACAAGCATCAATCCATCTCTGAACTTCTATGGTTGATTCTGTTCCCAAGAAAACCTTTCCTCCAAGAGCAGTATAGTTCTTACACAACTTAGCAAAATCCACCGGTCTTGGAGCTTGAACTTGAACTCCAACATCTACTGACGGTCCTGAAGTTGGTATCCTTCTCATGATCGAAGTCATCATAGCTTCGAACGTTACAGCATAGTCAGTAGCTCCCCCAGCAGCACGGCTTTCCCTAGCAGCTTGTCTCTCACTTCGACTCATCCTTAATATCTACAAAAAGGAATGATTTAGAACACCTTGAGAAACAACTACATGAGGAGTTCAAATCCTTCTAAACTACTATATTATATATATAGTAATCATCCATCAAAATACAATTACGTCTCTCATACGTAGTTACGTCAGCGAGAGTTTGCTAAAATCGATTAACCAAGGCTCTGATACCAAATGTGACGACCGCCCATGACTCCCGCACTAAAACAAGATAATGGTGCGCTGAAAGGCGTGCCAGGCAGCCATGGGCGATAGTCAGGGTAAGATAAAACAGAAACTCTATCGTACAACTCACAGCGCATGGAAAAAATACAATAGAGAAATATATGTATATAGTGAAGCTCATAACAGAATATCATCATATAGACTTCATAAAGGTTTGATACAAGCATCTGAACAATCAATACATCAAGCCTCACTACATAACACTCAAAACATATACAAGCAGCGGAACATCCAGTACATATAGTAAGAAAACTTAATATTCTTGCCTCCAGCTCGTCTTCGTCATCAACAGCGTTGGTAGCCAAGAACAGCACCTGTCACCTGCTACCTAGTCTGCTCATCCCAACATGGATGAACAGCCCAAGGTAATAAGAGTTGAACATAAAACCTTAAGTCAGACAACAGTCTTAGTGAGCAGTAAATTAACTATCAAACATACCAAAAGAGCATAAGGATAAAAGGAATAGGAACTCAACCATCCCACTCCACCTCATTCTACAGTGATAGCCCCCAGACCCACTAAGAAAAAACAAGCATAGAAAAGCAGACAATTTAAGTAAAGTAATTATCACTCGAGTCAAGGTCGATGTTTTCCAAATACGAACCCCCAAGGCCTAAACCAAGATCAGATAAGCACTCAGAAAACACCGCTCTTGAGACCGAATGATGGTGCAACCAAACATCCATGACTCTGGCTATCACTGTTATCATTGCCTCGATTCACCGTTAGTTGAATGACCGTCTGTCAAGGGCTAATGGTAACCCCGGTTCTAGACATAACTCCGCACGTCGTCGCAGCCCGTGTCTAGGAATTTTCGCAACTACCCAGAGTACTAGCACGTCGTCGCAGCCCGTGCTTGGAACGTCGTCGCAGCCCGTTCCAACGTACTCTTGCTTTGAGCATGATAGAACCTTCAATAACGATAAGTCTCAGCCTTCTAGTCATCCTCCTCGACGACTATTTCCATACTAGCTCAAGCGCCTCTCAAGCTAACCATTATCAACCAACTCGAATCGCATCACCGAGTTATCAACATGCTTGGGATGATCCCGTCTGGATTAAACCAAGGCTTTCTCACATCATACTTTGCTTCATCGCATCATAGCAAAGTCCCATCTCAACATCATGGTTTGCCTCATCGCATCATGGCAAAGTCCCATCTCAACATCATCACCAAATCTACCCATATGAGCTTCAACATCCGCTTCATATGCCACAAGCAGCTTTCCTTATTCAAGAGCCTTTCCACTTAGCTTTTGAATCATCTTCTACCAACTTTCCCAAATCAAGAAATCAATCAACTAATCAATCAAATCAAATATTAATCCAGGCAATCAATCATTCAAACAAGATCTAAATAAACAATTACAACAATAATGGCAATTTCGTAAATAAAGAGTTCAAGTCTAACATGCATCCTAACAAGCATGAATTATGAACAATATCTCTACAACTTGGTGAATGAACTTGCATAAGTTAACATGTAGTAAAATGGGTGTCAAAACTTCATAGGTGATAGATCTACATGCATACTTAGGGAAAATGCAAGAAATCACTATCTTTAACACATAACAAGCCACCAATCCAATATACTCCCTTGGGTCCGTGTGAGAGATAACTACCACTCACCGAATCACCTAAACAACCCAAAAACAATCAACTCTAGATCTGGACAGCGAAGAACAAGGCTTGATCCGGCAAAATCTCGCTTCAAACGATGAAATCTCTCTTTGTTGGTTGAAGATCTTCAACTTTGGCTCTTGGATCTTCGATTTGATCTTCAATCTTGGATGGATGTTAGCACTAGATTAGAGTGGAGAAAAGAAGTGAAGAAGTGTTGTAGTCGAGCTCTCAAAATGGCAGCACTTCGTCGCTTCAAAATCCGGTGCCAAAAAGTGAGCCAAACCCCTCTATTTATAGGCTGGAAATCCCCTTAACTCGGTCGTCCCCCTTGAGTCGTCGCCGACCCACGACCTAAAACCAAGGCCGACCAAACTACTCAACACAACAGCCGACTCAACCTAACGACTTAGCCCTAGTGCCAACCCAACACCCACGCGACCTAAAGCATGCACGCGACCTAACACGCACGACTCAACACATATAAGTCGTCCAACGACCTAATCTACCTAGAAACAACTTAGGTCGCATACGACCTATCTTATGACTCGGCACAGCTGAACTAAGCTATTCACTAAGTCGCCCCAAACGACCTACCCTCCTTAGGTCGGTAAATCTTAAACCGGTCAGTACTTAAGCCGGCTACCTCCTTGACTCGGCCATACCCTAAGTCGGTAATCCCTTGAGTCGGTCACCTACCTTAAGCCGTTAAACTTCCTTATGTCTCTTACGACTTAAGCCCTTAGGTTGTTAACCCGTTAACCCTGTTAAGCCGCTAACTTCCCCAAGCCGTTAACCACTAAGTCGGCCCCTCTCTTATCTCGGCTGACTACCTTAACTCGGCCACACGACTTAAATCAACACACGACCTAAGCACCAAGTCGGTCACGACTCATGCCTCCATACGACTCAACTCCGAACGACTTAGGCTACCCACGAGCTAGCTATTACACGGTCTAACCCCTTAAGCCGTAAACCCTACCACTTAGGTTCAAAACGACTCAAGCAATACTAACGACTTAATGCAACTATTTTACGATTTTATCAACACGTAAAATACGGGTCGTTATAGTATAGATCCATGGTTTATGAAGATTTGACATCCATTATAATACATGTTAACCTATGCAAGTTCATCCATCAAGTTGTAGAGATATTATTCATGATTATGCTTGTTAGATTTAGACTCTTTATTTACAAGATTGCCATTTTTGTTATAATTGCTTTTAGATCATGTTTGAATGCTTAATTATTTGGATTAATGATTGACTTGATTGGTTGTTATAAATTAGTTGATTAGTGGTTGGATTTGGACAAGTTGGTCGGAGATGATTCAAAGGCTAAGGGGGAAGCTCTTGAATAGAAAAGCTACACGTGGCATATGTAGTGGATGATAAAGCTCATATGGACAGATTTGATGATGATGTTAAGATGGAGCTTTGCTATGAATGAGATGAGGCGAGGCATGATGTGAGGTAGCTTTGGTATAATCTAGACATGATGATTCCAAGCATGTTGATAACTCGAGGGATGGTTCGAGTTTGTGGATAATGGTTGGCTCGAGAGGCGCTTGAGCTAGTATAAGAATAGTCGTCGAGGAGGATGACTAGAAGGCTGAGATTTCATCGTTATTGAAGGTTCTAGCTGACTCAAAGCAAGAGTACGCTGGGCAGATTCGATAGTCCCAAAAGACTACAGTTGGTGGTCGAGTACTCTGGGCAGATTCGATAGTCCTAGGCACGGGCTGCGACGACGTGCGGAGTTTTGTCTAGAACCGGGGTTACCATTAGCCCTTGACGGACGGCTGAAAGAAAGGTGCCGGTCATTCAATTAACGATGGTATCGAAGCAATGATAACAGTGATAGCCAGAGTCATGGATGTTTGGATGTTTTGGTTGTATCGTCATTCGGTCTCAAGAGCGATGTTTTCCGGGTGCTTATCTGATCTTGGTTTAGGCCTTGGGGGTTTGTACTTGGAAAACATCGACCTTGACTCGAGTGATAATTGCTTTACTTTAAATGTCTGATTTGCTATGTTTACTTGTGCTTAGTGTGTCTGGGTGCTATTGTTGCGACTTTTCTATTGATTAGAAAAGCACAAATTTTAATAAATTCTGCAAGCGCACAGGCGTGTAGTATGCAGGTCGAACACAGGGAATTGTATTTTAAAACAATTAAAATCCATAGTTAAATCTTAGGCGTGTTAAACGAATTCGACGGTGAATTTTGAACAGAAAATAAAAACAATAATATACTCCGAATCGATTTCGAAACTAATCGAAATTGCAACCAAAATATAGAATTGTAAAAAAAATCAGAATAGAAGATAATGGAGCAAACAACTGAAATAATTATTAACTAACTGAAAAGAGTGCAGAAAATAACTAAGAACAAGAATAAATAAATTGCTAAATCTAATTAACAATCCTACATATTCTGTTCGAAAATAAAAACAGTGCTGAATTTTTCTAAACTTGAAGAAAAGTGATGAGGTAAGAGATGATTTCAAGGTGTTGTATAATGCTGTATATATAGGCTTTCAACCCCTAAAATCAATCCATCTTTTTAGCAATAGGACCGGTTCTATTCTTAGTATTTGCCAAGATAATTGTACTGACTGGGTCCATTCCTTGAATTGGTGAAGAGTCAAGTTGCCACGTCATTGCTTGAAATACTTTTATATGTGAATTGGTCCAAATTCATACGTAAGCTACTTTTGAATGTGTCCGATTTTGCTTCATATCATGGCTATGTATTATGCTACTTTTTAGGAGGAACTGGTCCTTTGCTTGAATTGGTGAAAGAGAACATATATACGTCCACATCATTGCTTGAATTGGTCCATATTGCTTTGATTTATTTCAATGCTCAAAATGTTGCACTCTTTGCTGCGTGATTTTTGAACCATTGGACGGCATAACCGATTAATTTCAACGTTGCACTTTGGAATCAATAATCTGCAAAACCACAACAAAATACCCGTATAATACCGCTTTATTAAAATAAAAATATATGAAATAAACAGTTTAAATTGCAGAGAAATACGTTCATCAAATACCCCCACACTAGAACTTTATTCGTCCTCGAATAAGCAAGAAAATAAAACTAACTAAATCCTTTTTCGTAGGAAACACGATTGCATTGAGCGTATGCAACAAGCCGTTAAACCTCTAGGTGTCCCTTGTAGGACGAGTGGTGTCTCGTGAGGGTTTTTAGCGGATACTACCCACAAAATCCAAATGCAATATGTGATGATTTTAATGTACTACATGAATGCAAAATTCTACACAAATGGAGAGTCGATTTACTTCAAAATAGTTGCAACAAAATAATGTATATCAGTTTTAGTCAACTTCTTCAAATTTTTGGTTCCTCACTAATCACAAATTTCAATGTAACTCAAGTTTTCATACATTAGATTCCAGTTTGGCCAGTTGTTTCGGTCGATAACATAGTGCAACCATGAAATAAATTCTTCACTGTTGATCACAGTTTTTTTCAAAATGGTATTTTTCATTTCCATTTGTATAACAAGCCAAATCAACAAAGTCAAGAAGTGTTTGGGTTTCAAAGCTTAGTCTCTCTTTACTAGTTTTTTTTCTTCTTTTTTTTTTTACACCTATCCTTTGGACCAAGGTATACCACCCATGCACTGCCTCGCGGGCTTACGTGAGAGTTGGGACAGAGCTTGGCGGATTGTGAAAACTGACGCTGACTATGTCAGAAAAGGTCGGTAATCCTTAGGTGATTATTTAATTATTTATTCACCTAACTCAGAATGCTGAGGCCAGATATACCATCCATGCACTGCCTTGCGGGCTTACGTGAGAAGAGTATAGAGCGTGGCGAGTGCACATACTTTCACAAGTGTGCACACCTATCGACTGTAGGTGTTTCTTATTAGTTTTTTTTTATTGAGAAGAGCTAAAGAGTGTTATGCAAATCAACTTAGCACCACTTAACTTTAATGATTTGAGATGTCAACGCATGTACTTTAAATCTGCCATTTTTTTAAAACAAAGACTACAGTTTAGAAAAGATTTCATAACCATCACCTATGAATCCCCCTATATACTAACCTCACTATTATCTCTTGTAATTCAACTTTTCATTATATTTTACATTTGAAATTAGTGATTCACAAAAATCTTCATCAATTGACTTCAACTGCTTACTTACTTTGTCTTGACTAATTAAAAATAAATCAAAGTCCTAAAAATATTGGGAAATGAAAAAAAATTGAAAAGAAATTTGAAAACAAATAATGAGATGATTTTTTAAAAAAAAATGATGCTACACTATGAAATATGAACAAACAGAATGAGATATGCGTCCCCCCCCACACTGGAATGAGACAGTGTCCCAACTGTCAAATAGAATGCAAATGCAAAATAGAAGAAAAACCTAAAAAATACAACCTGATATGTGCAAGATAGTGAGCGGCTCATGCCGAATAGCTAGGTTCGTGAAGATCCACGAACTCATCGTCCGTGCTGTTCAAACTCTAGAAATGGCTTCAAGCGTTGTCCATTGACCTTTGAAATGGAACCGTCCCTAGGATTTTCAATTTCAACTACGCCATAAGGGTATACTATTTTCACAATATATGGACCTGTCCATCGAGATCTCAATTTGCCCGGAAATAAATGAAGTCTGGAATTATATAAGAGAACTTTCTGACCTACTTCGAATGTCTTACGAAATATGGATTTATCATGATAGATTTTAGTTTTCTCTTTATAAATCTTTGCATTTTCATACGCTTCATTTCTTAGTTCTTCTAATTCTGACAATTGTAATTTACGATGCGATCCGGCTTTTTCTATGTCAAAATTAAGGTATTTGATTGCCCAAAGTGCGCGGTGCTCGAGCTCAACAGGTAAATGGCATGCTTTTCCAAAGACCAATCGGTATGGTGACATTCCTAGATTGGTTTTATAAGCTGTGCGAAATGCCCAAAGGGCGTCTATCAATTTAGATGACCAATCTTTTCTGTTGGAGTTAACCGTCTTTTCAAGAATTTGTTTAATTTGTCTATTGGAAATCTCGACTTGACCGTTGGTCTGTGGATGATATGGAGTAGATAGTTTATGAGTGATAGAATATTTCTTAAGAAGAGATTCAAAAGCACGATTGCAAAAATGAGAACCGTTATCACTTATAATGGCTCGAGGTGTGCCAAAACGGGAAAATATGTTTTCTTTCAAAAATTTGACAACAACTTTATTGTCATTCGTTATGGTAGGAATGGCCTCAACCCATTTAGACACGTAATCTACTACAAGTAGGATGTAGAGATTTCCAAAAGAATTAGGAAAAGGCCCCATGAAATCGATGCCCCAAACATCAAAAATTTCGATGATAAGGATTGGGTTTAGGGGCATCATGTTACGTTTGGAAATACGACCAGTTTGTTGACATCTAGCGCATTTGGAGCAAAATTCGTGGGCATCACGAAAAAGAGAAGGCCAATAAAAACCGCACTGTAACACCTTGGCAGCAGTTTTCTTTGCTCCAAAATGTCCTCCACATGCTTGATTATGTGAGAAAGAGAGGATGCTATGGAATTCATGTTCTGGGACACATCTGCGAATGATTTGATCAGTGCAATATTTGAAAAGATAAGGATCGTCCCAGTAAAAGTTTCGAACCTTGGAGAGAAATTTTTGTTTATCTTGTTTTGACCAATGAGAAGGTGTTTCATTTGTGACAAGATAATTTACGATGTCCGCGTACCATGGTGCACTAGAGAGTGAAAGAATTTGTTCATCGGGAAAATGATCGTTGATTTGAGAGTTATCATAGTTTTCATGAACTATACGAGAAAGATGGTCAGCTACGACATTTTCAGAACCCTTTTTATCTCGTATTTCTAGGTCAAACTCTTGAAGAAGGAGAATCCAACGGATTAAGCGGGGTTTGGTATCCTTTTTCGTGAGTAAATACCGCAAGGCGGCATGATCGGTGTAAACTATGACCTTAGAACCTACGAGATATGATCTAAACTTATCGAGGGCAAAGATAACTGCTAAAAACTCTTTTTCTGTGGTTGAGTAATTCAGTTGAGATTCATTAAGAGTTTTGCTAGCATAATAGATGACTCGAGGAAGTTTATCGATTCGTTGACCTAAGATGGCTCCAATGGCAAAATCAGAAGCGTCGCACATTAATTCGAAAGGAAAAGTCCAATATGGAGGTTGGATGATAGGTGCAGTGGTCAAGATCGATTTGAGGGTTTCAAAAGATGTTTCACATTCATTGGAAAATTAAAATTTAACGTCTTTAGCCAGAAGATTAGAAAGAGGTTTTGAAATTTTTGAAAAATCTTTAATGAACCTCCTATAGAATCCTGCATGGCCGAGAAATGAGCGAATGTCCTTTACGGACCGTGGAGGAGGAAGGCCCACAATAAGATCAACTTTAGATTTGTCAACTTCTAGGCCATTTTTAGAGACAACATGACCTAAGACTATTCCTCGCTTAACCATAAAATGACATTTTTCCCAATTAAGAACAAGAGATTTCTCCTTACATCGCTTTAAGACACGTTCTAAACGAAGGAGGCATTGATCAAAAGATGACCCATAGATTGAAAAATCGTCCATGAATATTTCTAAGAAATCTTCTACCATATCATAAAATATACTCATCATACATCGTTGAAAGGTAGCGGGAGCATTACAAAGACCGAAGGGCATGCGACGATAAGCGAAAGTTCTGAAGGGACATGTGAACGTTGTTTTGTGTTGGTCCTCTAACGCAATGGGAATTTGATTATAGCCGGAGTAACCATCAAGAAAACAATAGTATTCATGACCGGCTAAGCGTTCGAGCATTTGATCAATGAAAGGAAGGGGAAAATGATCTTTTCTTGTTGCTGCATTGAGTTTTCGATAGTCGATGCAAACGCGCCATTTTGTTTTGACCTTTGTCGGAACAAGTTCGTTATTCTCATTTGTTGTCACAGTGATTCCAGACTTCTTTGGTACAACTTGTACCGGACTTACCCAAGTACTGTCTGAGATAGGGTAGATTATGTTATTGTCTAAACATTTGATAATTTCTTCCTTTACCACTTCTCTCATATTAGGGTTTAATCGCCTTTGAGCTTCGCGAGTAGGTTTAGCCTCGTCGACTAAATGTATTCGATGTTCAATAATTGATGGACTAATTCCCTTAATGTCAGCGATTACCCATCCTATTGCCTCTTTATTTTCCATTAAAATTTTCAAAAGTTGTTCTTCTTGGTCCTTAATGAGATCGGATGCCAAGATTATAGGGAAATTTTCCGAAGAATCTAAGTATGCGTACTTAAGATCGTTTGGAAGAGGTTTGAGGTCTAATTTAGGGCGTACTTCTTTTGAGGCTTCAGTAGACATCAACTGATTGAATTCTAGTGAATTATGAAAAGAGCATAGCATATCATTTAATTCATAAATGTATTCATCTTCGTGGAAGTTGGAATTAAAATGATCTAGGCGCATGCTAAGAGACTCCGTAGTATCACTAAAATCATTTTCAACAATTGTTTGGATCATGTCAACTTCTTCTGTTTCAAAATCCCTTGGTTGTCTGTTAAGATTGAAGATATTTAGTTCAATGGTTAGGTGCCCAAAGGAAAGTCGGAGTTGACCATTCCTACAATTTATGATAGCATTTGATGTTGCTAAAAATGGACGACCTAATATCAAAGGAATCTGGCTATTAGGATTTGAGACAGGTGCAGTCTCTAGGACTATGAAATCGACTGGGAAATAGAATTGCTCGATTTGTATCAAAACATCTTCAACTGTGCCCAATGGTTTTTTGACAGATCGATCAGCTAGTTGAATTGTGATGTTTGTAGGTTTTAATTCCCCTAATCCAAGTTGAAAGTACACAGTATAAGGCAAAAGATTCACACTCGCTCCAAGATCGAGTAAGGCATGACTAATGTGAGTGTTACCGATTTTACAACCGATCGCAGGACAACCGGGGTCCTTATACTTGATTGGGGAGGGATTTGAAAGAACAGAGCTAGTGTTTGCAGTTAGAATGCAGTCTTAGGAACGTTAGTGGCACGTTTTTGAGTACATAGCTCTTTCAGACATTTGGCATATTGAGGAATTTGCTCGATGGTATCAAGAAGTGGAATATTGACTCGAACTTGTTTGAAGATTTCAAGAATTTGGTCAAAATTAGCGGGCTTTTTCTTTTTGTTGAGTCTATGAGGAAATGGAGTTATGGGTTTATAGACTCGTTCGGAAGTTTTTTCATTCGAAGAAGAAGGTGTTATATTAGAGGGTGAAGATAAGGGAGCTGGAATGTTGGGGTTGCCAACATCAGAAGGTGAAGAGTGGTCGGGATTGCCAACCTTAGATGAAGAATTAGAATCGTTTTGATTGACAATCGTGGTTATCGACTGAGTTTCAGAATGGGAAGATTTAAGAAGGATGTCAGGGTTGCCGACATGGTTGTCCACCTTCTTTCCAGACCTTAATGTGGTGACAGCATTAACCGGATTTACATCTTCGTTCTCACAAAGATTTACTCCTCGAGAGTTATACTTTGGATTCACTTCTTTTTGACTAGGCAATTTACCTTTCTCATTGATTTTCATGAGATCTTTCATCATTATCAACATTTGTTCATTTTGATTGGTGATTTGCTCAATTCTTGCATCTTGGTTAGTGATTTGTTCATTTTGTTTAGAGAGTTGTTTTTCCAATCGAGCAATTTCTTGCGAAGGCTGAGAAGGTTGGGTTGATGGATTGAAATTAGGATGCCTGTACGGTTGATTCGAAGGTTTCGTTTGAGGAGTGGGTTGAGAATTTTGAGCATTAGAGGTTGGGGCTCGATAATTCGGATTTGGTATCATTGGATACATATGTGAAGGATTAGCCACGTTGTTAGGATTTGACCATGAAAAATTGGGGTGATGCTTCCAGTTAGGATTATATGTGGACGAATAAGGACTGTTTTGAGCTATAGCATTGATTTGGTCTTGTGTGTAGTAATGAGGTAGCCCTTCTCCTTCTTGAGGAATTTGGGCATCTATAGGAAGATGTGATGGGTCAATGGCATGTACTCCTCTGTTTGGAGTACGAATTGGAACACGAATTGTTTCCCATTGCATATCCTTTTCCGAATACTCTTCTAAAAATTCCCAAGCTTCCTCGTCTGTTTTTGCCATGAATTCTCCTCCGCACATTGATTCGAGTTGGGATCTTGTTTGATAGTTAAGCCCTTCATAAACGATTTGGCACAAAACGTGTTTAGGGATTGCATGATGTGGGCAACTATATAACAATTGATTGAACCTTTCAAAATATTTTGAAAAAGTTTCTCCTTCATTCTGGGAGAATTGGTTGATTTCAGTTCGAATTTTAAGAGTTTTATGGAAAGGAAAAAACTTTTTCAAAAATATAGTAACGAAATTGTCCCAACTCTTAATTGAATTTTTAGGAAGAGAATTAAGCCATCTTTTCGCACTTTCTAGAAGTGCGAATGGAATAAGTCTTAGCTTGATGGATTCATTAGAAAGTTGTTGCATTTTAGTTGTAGAAGCATATAACTCAAATTCACTAAGAAATTCATATGCATTTTCAGACCCAGTGAATTTTGGTACCCCTTGGATAAAAGAATGTTTTAGCTCAAAATTATTTCCTTCGGCAGGTGGAAATGAAATAACCGAAGGTTGAACAGTCCGTGTTGGATAACATCGGTCTCTAAGGGATAATGGTTGGTTCTCATGAAATTCATTATTTCCAACATGTGATTTAGGTGATAATTTCGGTGAATTGTTGTGTGAACTGTGTTGTGAACCGTGATTGCTCATATTTGTTTGATTTGAAATTTCCATTGATTTGTTTAATGAGATATTTTGGCTTTCTAAACGATTAAAATTATTTCTTGCCCAAACGCGCATAAACAAATCAAGGTGTAACAAGCAAACGTAAATTAAATCAGTTTTCAGTTGGGCACCTGTAGAGTTGAAAATTACTTACAGAGGTGTATGATAGCCCGTCCAATGCAGCTGAGTAGCGCTAGCGGATCAAACTCCAAAGTTTGTGGTTGCTATGTTGTTGCTACCTGTCAGATATCAAAGAGATGATAAGCTTAGAAAAAATTAAACTGCAACTGTGTATATATAAATGAAACGTGATTTTTGAAAAACGAGAGAAATTTTTTTTTTTGTTACGTGGAAACCAAAATAGACCAAAATAGCAATGCAACTAAATAACGTGTAGCAGCAGTAAGTTGACACACAAAAATGAAAGGAGAAGTTCACGTATATGTGACAGCTAGTAATGCTTAAAATGAGATTATATGTGATAGCATACACATGAACGTGAGAAACACAATTTAAACTAACGTAAGCTGGGTATGTGAACAGAAACCAACTAAATGAGATGCAACTCACATGCAAAATGTAACGGAAAAAAGAAATGCAGCGAACGAACAAAATGCGATTGGTGAAAGGAACTGAAAAACGAAAAAAAAACGATTTTTTTTTCGAAAACTAATACAAAAACAAATAAATTAACACGAATAGACTTAAAAACGAAAAATCAAAAATTTCAAAATAGCAACTCCCCGGCAACGGCGCCAAAAACTTGTTGCGACTTTTCTATTGATTAGAAAAGCACAAATTTTAATAAATTCTGCAAGCGCACAGGCGTGTAGTATGCAGGTCGAACACAGGGAATTGTATTTTAAAACAATTAAAATCCATAGTTAAATCTTAGGCGTGTTAAACGAATTCGACGGTGAATTTTGAACAGAAAATAAAAACAATAATATACTCCGAATCGATTTCGAAACTAATCGAAATTGCAACCAAAATATAGAATTGTAAAAAAAATCAGAATAGAAGATAACGGAGCAAACAATTGAAATAATTATTAACTAACTGAAAAGAGTGCATAAAATAACTAAGAACAAGAATAAATAAATTGCTAAATCTAATTAACAATCCTACGTATTCTGTTCGAAACTAAAAACAGTGCTGAATTTTTCTAAACTTGAAGAAAAGTGATGAGGTAAGAGATGATTTCAAGGTGTTGTATAATGCTGTATATATAGGCTTTCAACCCCTAAAATCAATCCATCTTTTTAGCAATAGGACCGGTTCTATTCTTAGTATTTGCCAAGATAATTGTACTGACTGGGTCCATTCCTTGAATTGGTGAAGAGTCAAGTTGCCACGTCATTGCTTGAAATACTTTTATATGTGAATTGGTCCAAATTCATACGTAATCTACTTTTGAATGTGTCCCATTTTGCTTCATATCATGGCTATGTATTATGCTACTTTTTAGGAGGAACCGGTCCTTTGCTTGAATTGGTGAAAGAGAACATATATACGTCCACATCATTGCTCGAATTGGTCCATATTGCTTTGATTTATTTCAATGCTCAAAATGTTGCACTCTTTGCTGCGTGATTTTTGAACCAATGGACGGCATAACCGATTAATTTCAACGTTGCACTTTGGAATCAATAATCTGCAAAACCACAACAAAATACCCGTATAATACCGCTTTATTAAAATAAAAATATATGAAATAAACGGTTTAAATTGCAGAGAAATACGTTCATCAGCTATCACTGTAGAAAGAGGTGGAGTGGGAGGGTTAGGTTCCTATTCCTTTTACCTTTATGCTCTTTTTGTATGTTGTTAATTAATTTACCGCTCACTAAGACTGTTGTCTGACTCAAGGTTTTATGTTCAACTCTTATTACCTTGGGCTGTTCATCCATTTTGGGATGGGCAGACTAGGTAGCAGGTAACAGGTGCTGTTCTTAGTGACCAACGATGCTGATGACAAAGACGAGCTGGAGGCTTGCATATTATTTTCTTACTGTATGTACTGGATGTTCCGCTGCTTGTATATTCTCTGAGTGATATGTAGTGAGGCTTGACGTATTGACTATTCAGATTTTTGTATCAAACTACTATGAGGCTTATTTGACGAGATTTTATTTTATGGAGCTTCACTATATATATATATATATATATATATATATATAATATATATATATACTCTATTGTATTTTGCCCATGCGCTGTGAGTAATACGATAGACTCCGCTGTTTTTACCTTACCTTGATGATCATCCATGGCTGCCTGGCACACTTTACAGTGCAGTATTTCCTTGTTTAGTGCAGGAGTCATGGGCGGTCGTCACACGATTCAAGGTAATTATCAAATAAATATATAAAATTGTAAACAGAGTAGTTACCATCACTATAGCCTAATTAGTACACACTGAATGCTAAGTCGATCAAACTCTTTGAATTTGTATCAAATCCTTCTAGAAAGAGCTACACGGCTGAAAACACTACGCACCGTTGCTTGGTTTTTATTTAAATTTGTGTTTTTAGTGCTTAAATAAATGGAGGAGCAGAGGGATAATAGCTGGACAGAAATAGGTTATGTAGGAGCCAAAAGAGAGATCTAAAAGAGGGCTTAAGGGTGTTTAAATAGCATAGGGGGAGGAGCTAAAAGTGGATCCGAATCCACTATTTTATCTTTAAATTTCATGCCCTTTTATTTCAAAATTCAGTCTCCTTCTCTAAAATCTATAGCCAGCCATCGTTAGCCCCATTATGAGTCACCATGCTACTTCAAGCCCTATAAGATAAAATACATTTAAATCTAATTTGTATGCACATTGATATCATATATCGAAATTTGTATATACAACTTTTATATACGTATTATTTTTAATACCGATCAACACAAATAAAATAAAAGTTTAAAATTAATATTTCATAAATTTTAATTAATTTGCAATGATTATAATTTAATTAAATCAGGTGGTATTCTAGGCATTCAACATTTTGTTTGTGTGACTCTTAGGTGTAAACTCAATCAGCGATTAATATCGGACATTTCGAATATTAACATTCATACATCACCTTAGCTAGTGGTGTGATATTATGGCCAAATTTATCGCTTACATATCTTTGGTAAAATCCAACCTGACTTATTTTAAGCATTACCTGTAACGCCCCACCTCTATACCCACGCTAGCCAAGAACACTACGGTGTAGTGCTGTCAACTAGCACGGAGAATAAGGCTGTTGAGGAGCGACCATCCGTGTAATTGCTTTGTGCGAGCACCGATATGCCAGATAGTAAAAGCGTGTATTTCATTTCAGGAGGAAATCCGACATGCCGATGCAAACTCAAAGCTACTACACAGTGGCTATAATAGTCTAGGACAAAAATATAAAATAATAACACAGATAATATAAATGCGGAACACAGATGAAACAAAAAGTCTCATATATATATATATAATAACTGATGTCAGTTACAATACATTTGACACGTTACATGTGATACAACTACAACAATCGACTCAGGAAGTTACATATACAAGTACATTAACGATTAATATACATGAAGACATATCAACCTATACTATGACACGACAACTCCAAAAGATATGAAAGAACTTCATAGCTCGAGCAGCATCCCAAAGCAGAATATCTACAACCTGAAATAACTCGGGTCTGACCCGAGTATTACAATCAAAAGAAAATAATACCCGGGTCAGTCTAATTCAAACTCAGTTATTAATGCACAGAAGCAATAATAATCAAATAACGAATAGATGACAATCACAATAAATCTCGTCTATCCAATCATGAATTGGACAAAGGAAACAATCAAGTAATTGGGAACATCAATTAAAACGACAACTCGAGTAGGGCTGCAGTATACGCAAGTGTGTACTGCCACGCCACTACAACATATTGAATACGAAATAGATCCATAAATCAAAAGCAAAAGAAATAACACCAAAACCAATACCGTGTGGCTGCAGTTCACGCTTGCGTGCACTGCCTTGCCACTATAGTGATGATGTACCCATTGAATACCGTGTGGCTGCAGTTCACGCTTGCGTGCACTGCCTTGCCACTATAGTGATGATGTACCCAATGAAAATTCACAAGCGTCGCCGTGAATATCATAAGGCCAAGTGTCGATTAAATTGCAGAGACAAATGCGAGGTCAAGCCCAATGAATTTTAGGCTCAACACAAGGCGATGAGCAAAGTAGCAAGTCATGTACACTAAAACAAAGTAAAGAATGTATAAATGCACATGAACAAGTACTGTGCATATACAAGTGCACATAAACAAGTGTAGTGCAATGACTAGACTAGCAAATGTAGTATACAAGTGATGCAGGCAAAATGGATTTATGCAACCTGAACCAACAGAGCACGAAGGCTCGAATGACCAAATACACATGGCAATGATACAACATGGTGCAAAAGAAAGATGCAATTTACATCAAACTGCAATGAACCAAAAATCACAAAACCAACATCAACTAAGTTCAAAGGGTCAAGACAGCTTCAACACAAATTGAAACTGCTTATATACTCGAAGCACAGTGCCAAATGGCATGAACAAGACTCTAATGTACAGCCTCCATTGTATATATATATATACAGTAAAATGGCTGCAACATAATCAGGGTAGTAAAGAATGAATGCCACAACTTCAGAGAGCATGCGCAAGTGACTCGAAGCAGTGAGTCAAATACAGTTAAGACAGTGGTGAATATGCAGCACCACACAACACGAAGCAAACTCATGTGAACATGGACAAAAGGGACACAAATCTGGACTAATTTTCCATCAGATGAATAAGAAACAAAGACCAGGCTACTCAATGTATACAACATGCAGTGCAACAAAACTCAAGTTAAACTGAGTACAGTTCAATGCAAAAACAGGACCAGACCAACATATGAAATATGAATATGTACATGAAGTAAACATATACATATATGTGTGCAGTCAGTTCAAGTCTAACCAAACAGTGAACCTCAATATCGAAATGAGACAGTAATGCAAGCAATGCTACGATATGCCTCAGAAATTATCCATATGCAATGAAGACAGTGGTCTAAAAATATCAAAGTGTATAGGTCAGGGAAGAACCCAGACCACATGAATTAAGTGTGCAACTGACCTGAATGTCACAAATCGCAACAAACATAATGGATGCAACTGATGAATGGTGCAAGGGACAACACGCATAAAGTTCAAATATAACAATAAGGTTCAGTGGGTTTGAGTTCAAAACAAAACAGATGTCAAGAGAACATCGAAATACAGTTTGAAATAGGCAGTGGCAGTACTACCGTGAAGTATGTAAATGCAGACTAGCTACTAATGATCAAGTTCAAAGTTGAAGCTAACAGTTCAGCAACCTACACTTTAAATAATTCAAGTGAAGATACCAAATACAACCTGAATGAACTAGCCTGGAAACATGCTCAAACTCAACTGGCACATAACTACAAGTATGCAGTAGCTAACAGCGTATGAGTGACCTCAAGCAACTACAAAGATCACAATTCGAAGTGGACAGAACCATCAGACATGCAATGTGCAGACTACAAAAATGATTCAAGCACAGTGCTACTACAAATATCACAATGGATGCAACACCAAACCCAAAACCAAGATAAACAAGTCAAGGTCAAACATTCATATCAGAAGTGGTTTCAAATAATGCCAATAAAAAATGCCAAGGCCGACAGTACGCAAGTCAATGCCAAAGTCGAACTAGCGAATTCGAAACCAATTCAACATCCAAAATCAAGTCAAGGCCGAAACAAAGAAACGAAATAAGCAAACGAGGTCAAAGAATTTGAATTAGATGTGAGTATAAATTACTCACCTTGTTGCCAAATCGAAGCAGAGGCCATCGGAATCGAACACGAACGATTTGAAGTTGTTAAATGATTGCCGAAGCCCCAATTTTTGGACGAAGAGGAAGGAGGACGAAGCCGCCATTAACTCTCTCGCTCTTGTTTGCTTTCGGGCTAGTGAATGGGAAAAATGAAGAAAATAAAAAAGGGGAACGGGTTAAAGAACGTAAAGAGGGGGACGGTTCGAACGGCAGTCAAAAAAATAAGAGGCCGATATTCACAATTTCAAAGCTCACAACACTTGACCAATTTTATTTTATTTTTTTAAGAATTTCAACCCGGTAAAACAAAAACTCCATCCTCAATTTGCTAGCGACAATAATTATTTAAATGACGATAATAAATTTTCACAAAAACTCGGGTTGTTACAGACTCCCCTCCTTAAAGAAATTGCGTCCTCGCAATCTTAAGGAATAAATGGACAAAAGGTAACAACCACTTGTCGCCTACGACAAAGTGCATCGGTAACAAGATTTTCCCTTCCGGGAGTGGTAAATAATATCAAGATCATAAGATGTATGGAGCTCGAGTCAACGTGGTTGACTCAAATCATGTTCCTTATGAGAAAATAAATATTCCCAAGATTCATGATCGGGGTAGAGAACAAATTTCTCACCCAAAAATAATGGTGCCAAATTTTGAAGAACAAAATCAATAGCCAAGAGCACTAGATCATGAGTAGCATATCTAGTCTCAATAGGCATTAATGATTTAGAAACACAAGAGACAGCACGTTCTCTTCTGCAAGAGAATGGTATGCAAACCAAGACGATTAGCATTGGTACAATCGATAAAGTCTTGGTTCCCTCGAGAATCACAAGAATAGAAGTGTCGAAAAAGAGTTGTTTTAAATAGTATTCTTTCCCGAAAAGCTAAAACTTTCGAAATTTACAATTTACTTTATGTAATTATCTTTTCAGACAAATTTACATTTAAAATTCAATTTACTGTGTCTGATTGTCTCATCAAAGCGTCTAGGAGATTCCTATCGATAACGTTGATCAAGCGCATCGACCAGAATTCTTAAAGCACTCAATGGGCAATACAATCACAAAACATTCATTTAATTTTATAAAAGGAATTTACAAATTTTCACCCTTAAACGGACAAGTCCGAAATTAAACGAATTAGTAAAAGAAAGGGGTCATAGTCCTCGATTTTGCTGAAACGTTTAAATCGCTTTCTCATTCTTTTGAAAGCGTAAACTATAAAAAATTTGAAAACGATTTTTATTTTTGAAAGAATTTTTTTTTAAACACGTGATTAAAACAGCGATATCAGTAGAAACTTCGATAAGTGCATCTTCATTCATCAAAAGTGTCACAAGAATCTTCTCAAAGATAGAAAGGGATATCATACCCTAAACTTGTACTCATAACAAGTCAATGACACACGAATTCACCAATGCACAAGAATTGATAAAACTTATCAATAGAAATCACGAAAATTGGTGAAGCACAAATTCTAGAAATCTACACAAGAAATCCAGAAATCACAAGATAAGAGTATGAAAACTCGAACGGGAGTATGAAAACTCGAATGAGAGTATGAAAACTCGAACGGAGTATGAAAACTCGAAGGAGAGTATGAAAACTCAAATGGAGTATGAAAACTCGAACGGAGTATGAAAACTCGAACGGAGTATGAAAACTCGAACGGAGTATGAAAACTCGAAGTAGAGTATGAAAACTCAAATGGAGTATGAAAACTCGAACAGAGTATGAAAACTCAAACGGAGTATGAAAACTCGAACAGAGTATGAAAACTCGAATGAGAGTATGAAAACTCGAATGGAGTATGAAAACTCGAAGGAGAGTATGAAAACTCAAACGGAGTATGAAAACTCGAAGGAGAGTATGAAAACTCAAACGGAATATGAAAACTCGAACAGAGTATGAAAACTCGAACGGAGTATGAAAACTCGAAGTAGAGTATGAAAACTCAAACGGAGTATGAAAACTCGAAGGAGAGTATGAAAACTCACCTACACGCGAGCATGAAGATTCATCAACACATGTAACGCATAACGAGAACGGGAGCACGAAAACTCACCTACACGCGAGCATGAAAACTCATCAGCACATGTAACGCAAAGCGAGAACGGGAGCACGAAAACTCACCTACATGCGAGCATGAAAATTCATCAGCACGTGCAACGCATAACGAGAACGGGAGCACGAAAACTCACCTACATGCGAGCATGAAAACTCACCAACACGTGCAATGCAAAGCGAGAACGGGAGCACGGAATCTCACATACACGTGAGCATGAAAATCACCAACACGTGCAACGCAAAGCGAGAACGGGAGCACGGAATCTCACCTACACGCAAGCATGAAAAATCATCAACACGTGCAACACAAAGCGAGAAGGGGAGCACGGAATCTCACCTACACATGAGCATGAAAATCACCAACACGTGCAACGCATAACGAGACGCTATCTCATGGTTGCAAGCCATTAATTTTGACACACGAATGGTCCGAAGACCGTGGGGCGCTACCCCACATGTGTGAGTCGAAATCACACAGATTGAGATCTAGACTAACCAAAATTCAAAAAGGTATGTGTGAGTGGAATCACACAAGTGGTGTCTAGTCTAACCTCGCAAACAAAAGGAAAGTATGTGTGAATGAAATCACACAAATGGTGTCTAGACAATCCTCAAAGCCCAAGAGATATGTGTGAGACGAAATCACACCGATGAGGCCTAGTCTAACCGAAAAGGTATGTGTGAACGAAATCACACAAATGGTGTCTAGACAATCTTCAAAGCCCAAGAGATATGTGTGAGACGAAATCACACCGATGAGGCCTAGTCTAACCGTAAAAATGATCGTCATGATCAACGAGAAGTGTCGATTACACTAAGTTAGTAAATGTAAAAGTTTAGCTTCATGTCCCATAACCACTTGCTTAACTTAAATATTTACAAACAAACTGTAAATCTTCACTAGAAAATTGTCACATGAGGTTCAATCGAACAAGTCCAAGAATTAACCGACGAAGCAAACGCAAGCGTTTCATACCACTTGTTTTACTAAGCCGTTTAATTAGATTTCTCATACGAGTGAAATAAAGATTTGTATATACTAATAGATTGGAAAACGGTTTTAAAAACGAGTTTGGTATTGAAAATAGAGTTGAAAACATTTTGATAAAAGAGTTTTGATATTTACTACTAGTATTGAAACCTTTATATTCTTAAAGTGACAAATCACAAAAATGATTGTAGAAACAATCAATCACAAGAATTCACATACGAAGACGTGAATAGAATCCAAAGAAATCGATACCTAATTCATCGAAAGGTATGTCCACAAAAATCCCGAAGAAAAGGTCATCAAAGTTGCTAATAAATGATAGCAACTAATCGGGAAATAATCAAGAATCGATTAAATTCGAAAACCAAATCAATTCACTAAGATTCACATTCGAAGACGTGAATAAAATCCGAAGAATTCGATTCCAATCCATCAAAGTAGGAATACCCAAAAATTCCTGAAATAGAAGTTATCAAAGTCGACAAAGGTGATAACAACTATCCGGAAAAGAAGAATCGATCAACAATTGAAAAAATAAAGCAGAACGAGCATAAATGCTTGAATGACTTTAGCAAAAGTAAAAGTCAAGTCAATGTCGATATCGACCAGGCAAAGTCCAAGACAATTTCTTTTATACCAAAGAAATTTTAAAACTATCAGAGAGAGGCACATGAAAGCCAACAAACCATGGATAAACAGACAGAGTCGACAATTGAAATGCAATATGTCGGATAAACAGACAGAGTCGACAATTGAAATGCAATTTGTCTCAAAGATTGTTACCCAAAACCCAATTGCATGGAGACTCCATCCAGTACACGAATCCGAGATAAGAATGCATATATACAGCAGTTCGAATAAACAACGCGAGTTCAAATCGAAGTGGGTACGAGTTGCAGCAGTATGCAAGTTGGTATAGCATATACACAAGGATACTTAGCAGTGCATACTCGAATGAGTAAGTGCAACAGAGAATACCAGCAATGCTCATAAATAAGAGTTAGGAATTCATACCTAACAAATCAAAGATGATTTTAGATAAAGATGTGAGATAAAACATCGACAAATAGTTGTAACACATGTACTATCTAAGTTATGTTTTATATTTGTTCTAAACTACAGGCTCTGATACCAAGCTGTAACGCCCCACCTCTATACCCACGCTAGCCAAGAACACTACGGTGTAGTGCTGTCAACTAGCACGGAGAATAAGGCTGTTGAGGAGCGACCATCCGTGTAATTGCTTTGTGCGAGCACCGATATGCCAGATAGTAAAAGCGTGCATTTCATTTCAGGAGGAAATCCGACATGCCGATGCAAACTCAAAGCTACTAAACAGTGGCTATAATAGTCTAGGACAAAAATATAAAATAATAACACAGATAATATAAATGCGGAACACAGATGAAACAAAAAGTCTCATATATATATATAATAACTGATGTCAGTTACAATACATTTGACACGTTACATGTGATACAACTACAACAGTCGACTCAGGAAGTTACATATATAAGTACATTAACGATTAATATACATGAAGACATATCAACCTATACTATGACACGACAACTCCAAAAGATATGAAAGAACTTCATAGCTCGAGCAGCATCCCAAAGCAGAATGTCTACAACCTGAAATAACTCGGGTCTGACCCGAGTATTACAATCAAAAGAAAATAATACCCGGGTCAGTCTAATTCAAACTCAGTTATTAATGCACAGAAGCAATAATAATCAAATAACGAATAGATGACAATCACAATAAATCTCGTCTATCCAATCACTAATAAGGATGAATTGGACAAAGGAAACAATCAAGTAATTGGGAACATCAATTAAAACGACAACTCGAGTAGGGCTGCAGTATACGCAAGCGTGTACTGCCACGCCACTACAACATATTGAATACGAAATAGATCCATAAATCAAAAGCAAAAGAAATAACACCAAAACCAATACCGTGTGGCTGCAGTTCACGCTTGCGTGCACTGCCTTGCCACTATAGTGATGATGTACCCATTGAATACCGTGTGGCTGCAGTTCACGCTTGCGTGCACTGCCTTGCCACTATAGTGATGATGTACCCAATGAAAATTCACAAGCGTCGCCGTGAATATCATAAGGCCAAGTGTCGATTAAATTGCAGAGACAAATGCGAGGTCAAGCCCAATGAATTTTAGGCTCAACACAAGGCGATGAGCAAAGTAGCAAGTCATGTACACTAAAACAAAGTAAAGAATGTATAAATGCACATGAATAAGTACTGTGCATATACAAGTGCACATAAACAAGTGTAGTGCAATGACTAGACTAGCAAATGTAGTATACAAGTGATGCAGGCAAAATGGATTTATGCAACCTGAACCAACAGAGCACGAAGGCTCGAATGACCAAATACACATGGCAATGATACAACATGGTGCAAAAGAAAGATGCAATTTACATCAAACTGCAATGAACCAAAAATCACAAAACCAACATCAACTAAGTTCAAAGGGTCAAGACAGCTTCAACACAAATTGAAACTGCTTATATACTCGAAGCACAGTGCCAAATGGCATGAACAAGACTCTAATGTACAGCCTCCATTGTATATATATATATACAGTAAAATGGCTGCAACATAATCAGGGTAGTAAAGAATGAATGCCACAACTTCAGAGAGCATGCGCAAGTGACTCGAAGCAGTGAGTCAAATACAGTTAAGACAGTGGTGAATATGCAGCACCACACAACACGAAGCAAACTCATGTGAACATGGACAAAAGGGACACAAATCTGGACTAATTTTCCATCAGATGAATAAGAAACAAAGACCAGGCTACTCAATGTATACAACATGCAGTGCAACAAAACTCAAGTTAAACTGAGTACAGTTCAATGCAAAAACAGGACCAGACCAACATATGAAATATGAATATGTACATGAAGTAAACATATACATATATGTGTGCAGTCAGTTCAAGTCTAACCAAACAGTGAACCTCAATATCGAAATGAGACAGTAATGCAAGCAATGCTACGATATGCCTCAGAAATTATCCATATGCAATGAAGACAGTGGTTTAAAAATATCAAAGTGTATAGGTCAGGGAAGAACCCAGACCACATGAATTAAGTGTGCAACTGACCTGAATGTCACAAATCGCAACAAACATAATGGATGCAACTGATGAATGGTGCAAGGGACAACACGCATAAAGTTCAAATATAACAATAAGGTTCAGTGGGTTTGAGTTCAAAACAAAACAGATGTCAAGAGAACATCGAAATACAGTTTGAAATAGGCAGTGGCAGTACTACCGTGAAGTATGTAAATGCAGACTAGCTACTAATGATCAAGTTCAAAGTTGAAGCTAACAGTTCAGCAACCTACACTTTAAATAATTCAAGTGAAGATACCAAATACAACCTGAATGAACTAGCCTGGAAACATGCTCAAACTCAACTGGCACATAACTACAAGTATGCAGTAGCTAACAGCGTATGAGTGACCTCAAGCAACTACAAAGATCACAATTCGAAGTGGACAGAACCATCAGACATGCAATGTGCAGACTACAAAAATGATTCAAGCACAGTGCTACTACAAATATCACAATGGATGCAACACCAAACCCAAAACCAAGATAAACAAGTCAAGGTCAAACATTCATATCAGAAGTGGTTTCAAATAATGCCAATAAAAAATGCCAAGGCCGACAGTACGCAAGTCAATGCCAAAGTCGAACTAGCGAATTCGAAACCAATTCAACATCCAAAATCAAGTCAAGGCCGAAACAAAGAAACGAAATAAGCAAACGAGGTCAAAGAATTTGAATTAGATGTGAGTATAAATTACTCACCTTGTTGCCAAATCGAAGCAGAGGCCATCGGAATCGAACACGAACGATTTGAAGTTGTTAAATGATTGCCGAAGCCCCAATTTTTGGACGAAGAGGAAGGAGGACGAAGCCGCCATTAACTCTCTCGCTCTCGTTTGCTTTCGGGCTAGTGAATGGGAAAAATGAAGAAAATAAAAAAGGGGAACGGGTTAAAGAACGTAAAGAGGGGGACGGTTCGAACGGCAGTCAAAAAAATAAGAGGCCGATATTCACAATTTCAAAGCTCACAACACTTGACCAATTTTATTTTATTTTTTTAAGAATTTCAACCCGGTAAAACAAAAACTCCATCCTCAATTTGCTAGCGACAATAATTATTTAAATGACGATAATAAATTTTCACAAAAACTCGGGTTGTTACATTACCCGACAACGATAATTATTTACATCAATTCTCTTTGTCAAAACTATATCACATTAGACTTATGGAATTTATTAATAGTCAAAATTCCAATATCATTTGCATTAATCTATAGTGTCCAAACGCAAAGTCCTCAGTTCAATAGTAATAATAAGTAGTAATTGAATTGCTCTGATAAAAGACTTTGACTTTGAGCTCACTTCAGTTGTCTATGATACCAACTCATATATTTCACTTCCAATTCTTCCACTCGATGCTACTATAGTCATATGATGGACGTTGTGCCATGATTTAACTATAATCAAAGCAAAGTTTCCACATTGAAGTTCGACAATATTCTTAAGTCGAGTTAATTGTGTAATATTGTTATATCGATATTTTCAATTAAATTTAGTTATATTAACCAACATAATACTATCGAATGAGTCTTTCCATAGTTATCCGATAACTATTAGTATGTAACACCTTGTTTCCCTCAACAGCCATGAGTAATACACTGCCCAACATTTGGAGAGTGTTACGTACTCTAGTTTCCAGGATTTATTACTATCCAGTTTTGATAATCTTGACTAGGAATATTTAAAATGGTATGTTTATTTTTATTGTGATAAATTGCTCATGATTACACTATATTGTAACTACTATCACAAAACATACAATTATAAATTTTCTATTAAATATAATTAAATTGTTTAAATAATCAACATAACAAATTAAATTTAGTATATAATAGAAAGAAAAACACTTATTAATTTCGAACTAGATTTTATTATAGAGGTAAACTAAATTAAAGAACAACCCTTGGGGCATACCCATAACTCTATCATTCTCTCACTTGCACTTAGTGCCAATTGTGGAATCTTAATCCAATCCCATTGATTAGTTCGATAAGAACTAACCAAGCTAGTCCCTTCGTAAATGAATCTTCTATGTTATTTTAAAAATCTACTTTGTCAATCAACTCTCTTCGATGCTGATAAGTATCTTTGTCATGCGAAACTATTCAAAGTATGTTTCTCGACTAAAAGTGAAATCTTATTGTTACATTATTGTCATATAACAATGGTATAATGTTCACAATACTTGGAATCATTCCTAGCTCAGTTATAAATTTGTGCATTTATATTTACACATTGCTTTATGTGGCGCTTATTTAAGGTGATATATTAGTCTTCCATTGAATCATCCATAACCTTTTGTATCAAACATTTCCAACTTAAATCCTTTAACTTAAGTTTTAAACATGAATCTGACAATGACATTGTGATAACCCGGATTTTTGGACGTCCGGTAATTGGATAATTAACTAAATACTCTCTATTAAAAATATTAATTTATAAATTGAACAAACAAAATTCTGGTATAAATATTTGGATATATAGATGAATTAGAACTATAATAAATGCTGAATTATAAATATCTAGATAAATATCCATTTGATAATCTCCTGATATAACTATTGAAATTTAATGATATTTGTTTAATGATTTTCTGTATAATTATTCAATTTGGAAAAATTTATATTTTACAAATAAATATGTTTTCTATTATAATGTATATATTTGTATATTGTAAATGGTTAGCTATGGTTTAAATTCAAAATTTATTTTCAAGTTATTAAAAATAAATTCTCTATTTTTACAACAATAAAGATAGTATATGTATATATTTACTTGTTAAAGTATTAAAGCTCAAGTTTAAAGCAGAATTTAATAAGATTCATACTTTCTTTAAATGTATGTACAAATTGTATATGTATAAAAGTATTAAACTTAAGAATATAAATACTTATAAAAACATATTAATACATAGAATTACAAATGTAAGAAAACGGGATATATATAATGACATTTGTAAGCCTATTTACCAAGTGTCATTTTTCCTTAAAATAACTGATAAAAATTAAAACAAAATTACATTAACACCTCCATTCTCTATCTTATTTCTTTTTCTATCTTTCATTTTCTAAACCTGAGAAAAACTAAGCCAGAGAAAAGTGATCAACAATCAAAACTTTTACTAATTTCAAGCCTGAAGCTAAGCAAAGATTAAAGATCAATACAAATCAAGTAAAAATCAAACGACAGATCAATTCTAGAAATCAAACTTCCAAGCTTTCTCTGATTATATTAACACAGTGAGTAAACTATTATTTTTTTAATTGGATCTGTTTAAACTTTGATGCTTGAGATTAGTGCTTGATATAATGTTGTGAAAATGGTTGCATGAAGGTATAAAATGTTGCATGTTTATGTATATATATATGAGTTGATTGTGCATGACTGTGTACAGATATGTATGGTTCTATTCTTGATGCAACAGGCAAGATAAGTCCCAAAAAATTCAAAATCTCTTTCTCTAATCTCTTATAGCTTGTGATGTATAAGAAATCATGTTCGAATTACAAGATCTAAAATTTTAAAATATTTTTAAGTTTATTCAGAAAGTAATAAACTGGAAAAGCAGAAATACAGTGAAAGGTTAATTCAAGTTAAAATTTGATTTGTTAAATTCTTAGAATTTGATTGTATAATTGGATTCGTGATGGAAAATTGTGATTTTTGAGGAGGGTTTTGAGATTTTTAGTGAAGTAGGGAGGAAGAAAAGTCGAGTTGAACTGATTTGGGATAAAGGTCAAATTCCCGTGATGGGTAGAGTTTCGATGCTGGTCGATTGGTTGTGGTGGAGCATTAGGAATAGGCGAAGCAAGGAAAAATGGTTGGGGGGTTTAACGATCATCGGAACGGCGATATGACGAAGATGTAGGGTTTTATTATCTGATGGGTTCGATGATGTAATTGGGATCATCGCGATGCCGAGGTTAGACCGGACTTGGTCGAAGTAGGTGTAATCGGTGCCTGAGTCCACGACGTGGTTTGGGCGAAGGTCAGGATCTCTGGCAACCTGAGGTGGTGGCGTGATGCAGTCTTCGTCGGACCAGTGAGGTTTCAGTTGAATTGTATTGCTCAATTGCGTTTTTTGGTGCAAGTGATCATACCGGAAGGTCAGGTCGATCGAGGTTGGTATCGCCGATGTGCTAGTGGTCACGACAGTGTTCGTTGATGACCGAAACGCGTGTGCATGTGCACCAGTGCACTGTGGTATTTGAGCTTTTCGAGATCGAGAGGAAGTTTGGATCTTCGGGTCGTATTCGGGAATGTTTATGTGTAGCTCGGGTTAGTCTCGTAGGCTGTGCATGTTTTTCTCTCGAAGTCAGTATGGACGAGTATTGATTGGGTTTGTGTTCGAGTTTTATCTCATTTGGCTCGGGTCCTTGTTTGTTTTGGTTGTTTTCAGATTTCGAGAAACCATATTTTATCAAAATAAGTTTGGTGAATGAAGTTTTCAAGACTTTAAACAAAGGTTCAAGCCAAATAAAGGAAACAAGTTTTTCAAAGATGAGTAGTATATGAACAAGTTTTATTAAAGGTAGAGAAATTCAAGTTTCTAGCTTCAAGAGGAAAGAACAAGGTTTGAAAAGGGAAAAAAACAAGTTTAAAGTTATAAATATTCATCAAGTTCCAAAGTAAATGGTTTAAACAAGTTTTAGATATTTAAAATTATTAATGATTAAATTTCAAGGAAAATGGTTATCCAAGTTAATGTGTTTTTAAATGAATGAATTCCCGAGAAAGATAAACTAAGTTTCTAAAATAAATTATTTGAACAAGGATGAAGTGTTTTATCATAAACTTAAGGACTCTGGTTAATTTATAAGTTAGAGATAATTAATATCAAGTTTATTAAATTCTGATGATGATTTAGGAAGTGATTAAGATAAATGATTATCTTGGAATTAACTAAGGCTTGGTGATTAGGATTTATTAATTAGTTAATTGTTGGATTATTAATTAAATGAATAATTAATTAAGGGAAGTAATTAAAGTTAATTAATTAAGGATGATCAATTAATCCATGTGATTAATTAAGGTTAATTAACAAATGTAATTAATTAAAGGAATACTTAATTATGGAAAGAGATTAGAGGATCATTAATTAATGTAATAAATTAATTAAGGATATTAATTTAATATTAATTAATGTGAATGGTTATGGTGAATTAATCTAAGTGATTAATTAAAAGACAATTACTAAATGTAATTATAAGATAATTAATCAAGGAGGATTAATTAAGATGGATCATTAATTGGGTTGTGCTTAATTAATGCTAAGTAAGCAGGATTAAGGTAATCCAAGGGATTAAACTTGGTAATTAATGTAAATGGAGATAAATTAAATTAATTAGGGATTATAAATCTAACAAATCTTACTTATGGATGGTTGAATGATATTGGATGACTTGGATTTGTTGATGTCTCTGAGGAGCGATTGAGATGTGCTGTGATATGAATGGGTTGAACTGTGATAGTGTGGGCTATCTATCTGAGATAAATTGATGAAGGGTATGATATCCTAAATATGAATTGTTTTGTTTTAAACTTAACAACTTGGATTAGAGATGACATTGGATTCGAAGAGAACGGGGTCGGGTACCAGAAAATACCCGAAACCACTTCGAATAGTAATCTAAATTTCCTTATAAATTGGATATGTGAGATAAATCAGGCTGGAATGCAATAAGTTAAGTAACCTGGACATTTAACCCCGAGAACTATTGTGTGTAATAAATGATTGGATATAATAATTAAGAACTCGTAAAAGGTACGAGTTACCTTGGTAGTTCATAAAGTTATATAGCTTGATTTCATGTTATATGGGTTTACTCACGCTGGTTTCCAGCCTGACCCGGGTGTTACTTTGATGTAATGCTCGGGCCAGACCAAGTATTACAGCTTTTCAGGTAAGGACGTTCTGGAGCTTAGGAGGCGAGCTGGATGGTAGAACGCATGGAGTATAACCCGTTGAGTATTATTTATTTGTATCTGGAACATGTTGGTTGTATATGTCCAGTGTTTGTGTATATGTTGTAACTCTGATGTTAAAGTGTAATTTGAAAGTACAGTTTTACAGTCTTCCTTTGTAAAACTGCTATTTTATTTGATATTATATTTTGATCCGCTGCGAATGTGAGAATCTGTGTCTTGGTGTTTCTGATTCTTCTTCTTTTTCTATCTCTTTTCTTCTTTTCCCTAGCTATCTGGAATTTTTGGGATCGAAAACTCCAGGTCGTTACATTTGGTATCAGAATAGAAGGTTAAGCGAGAACCTTGGCTCTGGTGGGTTTACTCATCAAGGATAGGGTCAGTGGTACCCTAGGATGAGTTGACTGTGTGTACATATATATATATATATATATATATATATATATATATATATATATATATAAGAGCGTACTTGTTATTTTCTTATATAAAGGTTTTAAAAATGGTTTTAATGAATGATTTTTTTTAAAATCTTATATTTATATATAAAGCAATAAATTGGTTGTTGGATATTGAAATTGAATAAGAATTAAGTGATAAATATATGCATGTCAAAATAGGAATTGAATAGAATGCACTATACCAATAAGATGAATTAGAATTGGTTTCAAACCAGAAAATAAAATGGTTATTGTGTTTAATAACAGGATGTTTGTTTTCTAGTAAATATTTATAAAGCAAAATGGAATGTGTTAAGTAAGTAACTTTTAGATAAGTGTGACTTGTAACTTGAAGTGGGTTTTAAATTGTGAAGTTTTGAATTCTATGTCTAGAAACATTTGAAATTGTTTTCAAAAAGGTCCAGAAATTTGAAAATTGTTTCAAGATGATAAAGATATAATAAATAATATTATTTAATGTATTTGAATGAAAGGTTCCTACTTCAAACAAGAGTTGTTTGGAAATTTAAAGGAATTTGTTTTGAATTAAAACCAAGGCGGTTTAAAATTTAAGTGTAACTTGATATGTAAAGGAAATAAATATTTATATTTGAAATATTCTCTAAGGTTGAATTTTGAGTTTTCCTTGGAATGTGATGTAACATCCCACCTTTTTGTACACTTTAAATCGATGATAAACCACACACGTCAGACTTAAACCATACAGAAGGGCGGATTGTTATGGGGTAAATAAGAAAAAGCAGAGAAAGAAAAAGAACAAAACAGAATCTTGCAGCGGAACAATAAAATATAATAATCAAATATACAGTTCATGAAGCTGTTTTACAAAATATTCGATTATACTTATACAATACATATCAGAGTTACACATACCATAGAATAATAATTAATACAGCGGAACAGTATGAATGTAATGGAATACTCTAATAAATAATAATAAATCCTCGTCTTCGTCTTCCAGAATACGGTCTTAAAAATCTTGAAATGCTCAGGCTGACCCGAGCGAATTAAAAAGACAAAACACTCGAGTCAGAACTAAAAGATCTTATGTAAGTTAAATCAATAAAAACAATATAAGTGGAACGGCATTAGAGATGGTTACGGGTTTTGACATCTCCTATCCAGTGTCAAATGTGAGTGCAGTAACTTAAGAGATGCTCGGGATTCACATCTTCTAAGGATCCATTAAACTATTTACTATGTAGTAATATTTCGCTATTATAATAATGTCTATATTAAAAAGAACTTACTTTTAAATAGCATTAAGGCTTTACATTTTCCAACTTAACACGTAATAATCCTAGTAGTCCACCCAGCATCATCGCATCTCCAGATCGGGAGACTACCCTAAATACTCCAAGGGCTACGGGAGAAAATCAAACTCATACAAGGCACGCTAGGGTAGGTGACACGGCACACAAGGCAATGCCAGGGTAGATATACCAATTATGCACACGGGCTGGTGGTAACGCGTAGAAGCTACTACCGCCCACCTCGAGCAACACCCCTAAATCAAAAATCAAAAGTGGCCACCGAATCAATCCAAAAGTCAGAGTATACTATCGAAGGGATGTGTCCGATAAGAGGGGCTACCTCCTTGGCCCGAGATCGCTCTTATTTTAGCCACCTTACGCCAACTCACGGGAGTCGGGTCCATGTATATACCTCAAAGTAACGCCGCCACCATCCTACTTCATTCTGGAATCTCCACCGCGTACGCAGTTGTTAAAGTGGTTTTCGGAGTTGGCAGAGAGTATGACAACTTTCGATCCCAGTCTCTTTAACGACCAAACATTATTATAACACCGCGGTTATTTCAAAATAATTATACTTCAAAACCAGAATATAATATCAATTTCAAAAACATATAAATACCATATCATTTCCATTTCAAAAACCAAACCAATATGATATCATTTTTATTAAAACCCAAATCAATATAATATCATTTTATTTCAAATATATCCTTTCTAAAAATCATAGCACTTTCAACGTTATAACACTTCGAAATCCAAACATTTGAAATATAACATTTTCAAGTCATAATACTTTGAAACTCATAACTTTGAAATCTAACTTTCTCCACTTAAATGGTTAAAATATTAAAATACTTTATATAATAAGCTAGCTTCTTCAATTGCACAAATCAATTCCAAAACAACTCGAATATATAAATTTTAAATTTAACCAAATCCCAAATCATAAATTTCAATACGATTCAGTTTCCAAATAAACAATCCCAAATTTATCGATTTCAAAACAGATTTGATCCAAAGAATAAACCATTTCAAATTCCATATATTTCGAACTAAGTATTTAACAATTCAATTTTCTATCGTTTAGTTTTGAAATATTTTACAAAATAAATCCATTATCATTTAATAAAGCTCAAATTACAGATAACTAAATATTTCCTCCAATTTATTCATACTTGAAATATTCAATTAATTCACCTTAAACCAAAATCAAGTTATAAAAATCATATCATTAAATCTCCAAACCAATAAGTTTCAAATTGATATATATAAACAATTCTTAATTAAATACATTTCCAAATAAATTTTAAATTCTCTTTCATTTAGAACTTATTTATAGAATAATTTCAATATCCGATAAAACCATATATATATATCTTGTCAAAACCATAGAAATCTTTTTCAAAGTATTTATATATATATATAAACCAACGGTGTCTGTACATAATTTTCTATCCTATGGTCAAGTGATACAGATATTTATCATTTCAATCCACAATTTAAAATAAAAATACGGTTGTATATCATTTCAAACCGCAATCCTGAATTAATAAAAATAAATCCATAACAAACTTGAAGATTATAATGATATAAAATAAAACATCCCTTCCTCCATCATCACACATCCATTACAATCATCATCCAAAATAACCAATCAATATATAATCGATAATAGATAACATGTATTTAACTGGTAGTTATATTCAATAATAAACTAAATAACGATTTAATTTAAATAAATGCAATTAACTGAGATGATGATTAAAAATATACGAAACAGTCATATATAAATTCATAATCACAACATAAATTAAATTTAACAAACATAAGAAATTTTAGAAGTTGTGAGTGGGTTAAAACACTCACCTTTTACGAATATGAGAATAATAGACTTCTAATTATTTGCTTCGCTCTATGTTTCCTTAGTCTTCTTGAATGCTAGCTTTGTTCCGTAATTTTTCTTTTATTTTGATTTACTTTAATTTTCCTCCTTGTTATATTAATATATATATATATATATATATACGTACTTATGTAGGTATGTATGTATGTATGTATTTAAAAGGCTTGAAAAAAAGAAGAACTGAAAAAGAGAAATTGAAAAAGAAAAGGATTAAAGTAAGAATTGAAAATAGAAGAGAAGATCTAGATTTAAAAAGAAAGAACAAAGTTTAAAACAGAAGAAAATTTGTAGAAGAAGAATATTTGAAGAGGAAGGAAAAATTAAAATGAGAAATAATAAGGAGATTTGAAGGAAAAAAAAGAAAAAAAAAAGATTAGAATGGAGGTTGGGGTTTCATCTGCGTCATATCTTATTTATAAGGTTAGAGATATGTTTAAGGTCAAAGAGAATTGAAAAGAGGCAGCTACTAATTAGAAATAAATGAAATGACGTTAAGAACTTGGTATTGAAATATGAACAAACTTGGTATTGAAATATAGTAAATATGAACAACCTTTTTAAAAGTAGCAGGTATTAAAAAGAGGTAAAGGAAAGAATTAAAAATATGAAAAGTAGTTCATGTTTGCAAAATCGAAAAGCTTTGGACAATGTAAATGGAAAGGAGTAATGGAACAAATGGGGAAATAATGAAAAGAATGCGGCAATTATTAATTAGAAAGGGAATGAATGGACCAACTCTATACTGTAAACAAACTTTAGAATTCAAATTTCAAAACAATCGTTCACATAATTAATTTTGTTAACCCTAAACGTACCAAAATTAACATCCTTTAAAGATTTAATTAACACACAATAAGTGAAAATAAATTCTCTATACAAATTTGTGTCATAAATTAAAAGAATATACAACAATAAGAACTTTTCATTTCTTCCTCTTTGTGATTAGATTGGGAATAAAAAAATATGTTAACATTTCGATTGAATGTTTTACTAGGAATGCATTAACATACATTCAAAAATATGATAGCATAAACAAGGTAATATAAACAGGTGTATAATATATATACATACACCTTTATCGCTACTTATAATTTACATTCATAAATAAAAGGTATGAAAATAATCCACATAAGGAGGTAATGAATGTAAGAGTAAATTAGAAAAGAGAAGATGGAAAGGTAAGTTATGTTGCAATTAAAATCTAATTAAGTCTAATTGAAAAGGAAATAGTCAAGCGTAAATCTATTTTACCCCTTTTATCATCTCCTATCAACAATAAATTTAATAACGTATGACATTTCAAACCTAAATAATCCTTTCTTTTTAATGGTTTAATTGGATCTAAAACATAAGTTTAAATTTAGGTATAAACATATATGCAGTAAACTAGCATTTAATTTTGAAATGTGAACTGATTTAATTGGAAATAAATCACCCAATCTAAATTTATTTCAATATATGTTTACAATTAACGTCTTCGAATCTTTTAATTAAAAGATTCCAATCACATTAACTATCATCGATTTCTAAGTCTCGTTATTCATTAAATCATCATATTATCATCTTAGGTACCATTTACTTTGGTATATATCCTAATACAATAACATTTTCCTATTTCATCTTTATTTCAACTGCATAATATTTAATTTCAATTGCTACAATAATTACACTTATTATAAATTGGATTTCAATGGAATGATTTGTTTAAATTCAAATCTTTATGTTAAGTTCATTATTACTCTATAAACCTAGTTACCTTGTTTTTCCCTTCATTCCCTTAATATACTCCAATTTAACAACTCCTAAACATTGTATTACATTTCACATTAATGTAACATTTATTTACATTTATTAAAAATTTATTTCCAATCCCATTAAAACGGGTAACTTATAATATTTTATTATCATTAACTTTACAATACACTAAGGTTTATTATTTCCAACTAATTATCATAGTTGCCTACATAATATTGACTTCATTATTTACACAAAAAACGTTACCATTTTCATATGCCAAATTTATATACAATGGTCATTTTATTTTCTATTTCATAACTTTTAAATGTTTGACTTTGTTTTCTTACATTAATAAGCTTTTATTACTTACAAATCAATGTTACCATTTATTTTTATAATACTAATTTCATTCAATTTTCATTAACTATCTATTATTTCCTTGGTAAATCCAATATTTCATTTATTTACTTATGTTCAATTCATAGTCAAGTATAACATCTAAATTTATTTTCATTAATTGCATTTCCTTCCATTCATTTATTATTAACTTTAATTAGAATTGTTTACCTTGCATTAACATTATTATCTTTAATTGCAATTTGAGTACCAATTTTATTTAACACCCTAAATAAATAAATAACATATATTAGTTGTCACCTATTTACTTTTACTTACACTTACAAGTTTATTACTTCCCATTAGCACTGTATTATTTCATTAATTAATTCAATACTTACATTTGTTTTTCTTATATTTCATTTATAAACAAATTATAATGTTTCCACTATTTAAATAAATTTGAACTCCATTCAAGTTATTAGCCATTCACTTACATTCATACTGTTGCAATTCATTCTTTTTATTATTTTTATTAATAATTCACAAATTTATACTTTCATAAATATTAAATTTCAAAAATCCTATTAAATTAACAATTATAATTAATGTAAATTTACGGGTCGTTACATTCTCCCCCACTCAAAACTTTTCATCCCCGAAAAGCAAAAAGAAGTGAAAAGAAGAATTAAGAAATTAATATATCTTACTTAAAATATTAAATTTATAAATAATTAAATTTACAAAATTAATTTATTTAAATGAAATATACCAATTTATAACCATTAAATCTTTTTATACTTAAACTAGTAAAGTTTGGAAAACATTTTCAAATTTTTCTAAGTCCAAAATTTACGGAAAATTTTGGTAGTATCCTTTGTACGGAGTGGCTTGGGAGAAAATATATTATCAAATATAACAATATACAACATATATTTTCCAAAATAATATATATCTTGTAACATCGAGGATTTTCGTTCTCCGAAAATTCGACATCGACACTCACTTTATCGACTGCCGAGAAATCAAAGGCCGAAAACCGAGATGTTATGGGTTTTAAAAAGAAAAGAAAAGAAAGAAGAGGGAAAAAGAAGAAAGAAAAAGAAAAATAGAGGGAAAAGAAGATAGACAATTTTTAGAAAACAGAGAATTAAAACAGAGAATTTGAAAAATAGAAGATAGAAGAATTTTTTTTAAATAGAACGGGACAGAAAGGAACAGAACGGAACAAAAAGAACAACAACAGAATCTCACAATTCGCAGCGGAACAACATATAATAATAAATGAATAATCTTTAAATAAAGAACTATATCAGTTATTACATCACATTATATTTCATTACATCATATCATATCATCAGAGTGTACAACAACATACAACAATAAACAGTGCAGCGGAAAAAGAAATACTATATAAACTAGTAATACGCCATGCCATCCAGCTTGCCTCCAGCAACTCCAGAATATTCAGAATATCCTGATAAACCTAACTCTTAACTGCCCGTGTGGAAATTGGTGGGCACCCAGAGTTTAGGAAGGAAAACAATAAACTCCGAGTCAGTCATGTGACTGGTGTGAGAACTCAAAACAGTTTATTTAACTTTAAAATCAAAATAGAGGAATATTTTTAAATTCAATTCGCAATGCTTTTAAAAATGAGACTACCATAAGGCCTCCCGCACACACACACATGCAAACGCAGAATCGGAGGAGATTTCTCCTTATGATAGTCAAAGATGCTTGATACGCATTTAAAATAACATTTGATATTATTATTAGTGCATAATGTATAACAAATCATTTCGAAAATAAAGATATAAATCTTAGCCGACATAGACATTTCGAACTATGCCTACTATAGCTACTATCCAAACAGTGGTGACCACCATAAGTGAATAGCAGGTTCTACAACTAATACCGTACAAGTTTCGTATTGGGAATTGGATTTCCAACAAATGATCAGGCCAAGGAACTTCCCATTGCCACTGAGAATGCCTCTGGATGGACATCCCCGAGAACCAAACCGGATCTCAACCAACACAAGGCCGGGTTACTCCTAACTGAGTAACAACTGACCGAATATGCCATCCCCCGGTCCTTTGGGACCTTTATCCGAGAGCTCTCTAATCAATTCACACAATCATAAAAACAAAGTGTTTCAACATGAGTAAGTATCTGGGCTCCATACCATGATACCACCCTTTTCCAGAAGGAAATGGACACATCCTAAAGGGTGCTACCCCTCATAACCTTGCTGCTTCTTTCCTGTTTTGACCATTTCCGGGGTGTGAGGCTCGACGAATTCACGTCCACAAAAACATACTTTATACAAAAGCCATGCTTTGGGTCAACAAATGATCAACACAATGATCACTAAGATAGACGATCAAATAAATGATCCTATCACAATAATCAACACAATGATCATTTCAGCATCACTCGGCATGTCACATTACCAAATTGGGAATATATCGCTGATAACTTCAACTATATAACCTTTGAGCTCGTACGTCTCAAAGAAGGGTGTTAAGCAAAGAATAAATTCTCCGCCACCAACAGAAATATATTTGAAAGAAATCGGCTTTATATCTCAAATTGTAATGTCAGGCATACAATCCATACAAGTCTGTTCCGGGATCGAACAAAACCGAAGGCACTTACAAAGAAGTCCTTGCAATCCGGATATTCACAATCCTGATCGGATTCACCATCACATATGGAGTTTCTATACCGGCGCGACTCGGTGCAGAAACAATCGATAGGTCATCCTATCGCTCTTGCAAATATCCGGTCTTCAACACCGATCTTCAATTGCAATTCACAACGACGTATCACATATTCGGAATGGGTTATACGACCCCATGGTCCTTTCCCGGTTAACCCGAATAGTGAGCGCTTATTCAAAAAATAAGTGTGCATTCAAATTCAATCAAATCACATCAAATACCCATTCAAAGGGAAATATTGATAGTCGGTTATTGAACTATCACTGGATATGCACACATCACCAGATTCCAAATAATTTTCCAAATTATTTATTTTCCAAAATATCTTTACAAGATATAAAATTTCAACACCTCAAAAATAAATCAACATTTATTTTTAAACAAATTCTTCTTTTCATTTATAAATTCCATAATGAATTTATATTTCAAAATATTCATGAATATACGATTTCAATTATCCATTTTCAATTTATCTTCAAAAAGATAAATTCTAATTATTCACTTCATATTGGAAACAATTCCATACTTATTAAAAATAAGTAATTCACAAATCTTTTTATTTTCAACACTTAGAAAATATTCAATATACTTAAATCGAATTAAGTATATATTTCATTCTTTAAGGAAATCATTTACTTAAACATATTTATTTGGGCCAAAACGAATGTTGCGTAAAACATCGTTACAACAACCCAAAATCACTAGTATAGGGATTCGGAATTAAAATAAATATATAAATCCCAATACTATACAAAACATTTCCTTTCGGAAATCATTTACTATAACAACAGTGTTATAGTCCACCATTTCCTTTTATTTCTCGAAAACATCTATTTCAACAATAAATGTTGAAATCTATGGTTTCGAATCTCAACACCTTTTAAAACATTATTAGATTGTTTTAATTCTATTTAAAACATCAAATCTAAAACTTTTCCTTTAACGTGTTATTCACTATTTAAAATAAGTGTATAAACTTCGTTAACAAATTTCATCGTTCCTATTCACTTTAATTTGAAGGATTATTCACTATCTAAAACGTGAATATAACTCCATTAATAGGTTATAACAATTAACTTATCAAAATAAGTCGTTTGCGAATTTATAAAACAACGTTTATAAATTCCTCTTCTATTTATTTATAAAAACTTCCTTTAATAAATTCCTTTATTAACCTATTCCAGTTCATAACTAAATTATAAACTAAACGTTCATATTATAAGTTAAATACTTACAAAACGATTATTTTATAAGATCGTTCTTTTAAAGACTTTCCAATTTATAAATCTTATAACTTATAAGATTTAATGATTTATCCAATCTATTCTTCAAATAATTTCACCAAATTTATAAATCTTACTATTTATAAATTTCATTTATAACTTCACGGTTTATAATTCTATAAATTTCATTCTTTAATGGAATTCATTTTCACTTAATTCAAACACTTATAAAAACTCGTTTTATAATGTCTATATTTCAATTTATAAATATCCATTTATAAATCTCTTAATATAAATCAGTTTATATTATTATTCTGAAACGTCTTTAATTCCCTTTATAATTTCACCATTTTGATTTATAAAATAATCAAATTTTATAAATCCTATATTTAAACTTTTGATAATAAATTCAAAAATCCAGTTTAAACTATTTTATAAAGTCATTAATTCCTATTTCTCAAAAATCAGCTTTTAACCGTATTTCTCAAAAATTATAATTTTTATAACTTTAAGAATTATAACGTTCATTTATTTAAAATGGATCAATTCCAAAATATTTTATCTTTTCAAAAATTACTTTAAAAACATTTTTAAAATACCAGAAATTTGGTCCAATGATGCTACACACCAAATAGTCAATCACGACTAACAACGATATCATATATCGATATGATAATTCATCAAATATCAAAATATCTGAAATCAAATAAAAACTGTTGAGGAATCCAGTTGGATCCCTCCAACCTGTTTCCTGCATCCAAAAACATTAGCACAATACCAATTTCGCTCCAGTACGAAATTATCGCGGTATATGTTCTTATTAAATATTATCCGCTTAATAACGGCGTAATAGGGTCTCATCCGCTAAACAAAAATGCGGGAAATCAACAACTGCAATATATACATATGCCAATATATATATATATTGATATTATATGTAATACCAATTTCACTGTTTATGAAATATTCGCGGTATATGTTTTTAATAAATAACATCCGCTTACTAACGGCGCATAATGTCTATTTTAACAATCAATAATTTACAGTCATCATTCAAACATGCATTCAAATATTTTAAATCTAACTATTTAAAATAAAATCGAAATCTATTCGATTGAGTGAGAAATTCTCACCTTGGTTTTAATTTCCGTTTTAGCTTTTATTTCGAATAAAATTAAACGCGCGTTTAATTTTACCCGAAATTCTCACTAACTCCAAACGACTCCAAACCAACTCCATCGCGTAGTGCTTGTCCATACGATTCCAACGCAACTGGGTTTGCATTTTTTCGACCTCGTATGAAAAAGTTACGAATTTTATAAGTTACACGTGTTTATATACATAGATTTATAACATAATCTTATAAATCTTTATACCCAAACCAATCTAAGCCATAGGATCCAAAGCAAGCTACATCAGGCCGTCCCCCTCATCTTCCCATTTGCGTTCCATCTACAGATAATAGGCCGCACTCCATGAACCCATTAGCTCAACTAGGGTTTTGATTTGCTCTCACCTCACTCGATATTAACACGATCAGGATACACCAACGCGAAGCCCATCTCCTCCACCATGTTCGGCCCCCACCCCATGAAGCTCGGCCCCCTATTCCACCCTGTAGGGCGTGCGCACCTGACCACGAACGGCCCCCCCTAGACGCCACCACATCGCTCCGTTTTACATCACAGCCGTTGGATCTTGAGATCTCGACGTGCTCTTCATCTTTCATGTTGGGAGTTTCGTCTAATAGTCGACGGATTTGGAGATTTGGAGGGAGGAAGGTGGGTGTTTTCTGGCCATTGGTTAATAAGTGGCGGCTAGGGTTTGTTAGATTAGGGTTTTGGAATATTTTTTTTTAATTGTGTGTGTGGGGTGTATTTATAGAAAACCAAGCGTAAACACTATTCATCCCGGGAATTCCGAACTCCGATTTAGACGCCGTAACCAGCGTACCTAGGGTTTATCCCGCGTTCCGGACACAATGGAACAGGTTTCGGAAGCTAATTCGGACATCTGTGCGAGTTATGGCTGTAAACGCTCAATTTAAATTAAACCGATTTAAGTCGATTTCTAGGCGTTTTAATTTGTACCAGACAAACGGTAAATCCAAACGACTTGAAATTTGAAACCTTACAATAATATCACATTACGGATCCGATGAAACTGGTTTCGTCGAAATCCGAGACTTTTTGAAAAATGGCTATTTTGACTCGCCAAATTTAAATTAAAAATAATTAGATGCGTTTCGAGCTGCCACGATCAAACGATAGCTCCGATTGACACGAGATTTGAAATCCAGTAATAACTAACTATTACGGATCCAATGAAACTGGTTTCGTTCAATTCTGAGACTGTTCAAAAATTGGCTATTTTACAGTCGATTATTAAATATTAAAATATTCAATTTTCACAGATTAACTTTTAATTCGATTTTAAAAGTTCTAAAATATTTCTATAACTCCAGTATGATTAAATAAAATTTTCCAAATTATTTACAATCATTTTTAACTCAATTTTCAATTATTTTCATAATTTAACGTATTAAATTATCGATTAAATTATCCAATTAAACCTAATAATTCAAATAAAAATTTATTTGACTTATAAATTTACTTATTAATATTTAAAAATTAATTAAATATTCAAATTTTAATTTAATAAAATTCTGGGTCGTTACATATCTCAACATGGGAAAAATAATATAATGACGCTATAAAATCGTATTCCGAAAACATACCTATTTGTCGGGCAAACAAACGCTTAATTATGAAACTAAAAGCGGTAGCAATTGCTTCCATAACATGCATTTCACTTATATAATCTAAAAAGAGTCAATAATTATATAAGTGAAACAATTAAAGTTGTTTCAACCACCAAAAAACAATCAATACAAACAACAATCACTTGCAACCTATATACAATCATCATACAAAATCAACACAAATCAATTATCCATTCATATCAAACAAAACAAATAGTTGTTCGGGTTCAAAACCTTTAAATTGTACGTAATGAAAAATAAACTACTAAGTGTACCCTTCACTCAACAGTCTTAGGTAAAACTAAATAGATTATTCATACATCTAAGCAAATTTAAAGTATCCTTACCCAACAACCAAAAACAAACAACAAATCCAAACAATAAATTAAGTTCATTCCTAATAATTTCATTTCACACTATTTGTTGTTTGATTTCTTTTTTTTCATATAATGATTTATCTTTTTAATTTACATTTATTCCTTACAGACTTTTATTTATTTTCATTTATTCATATCATGTAAATTTTCCTTTTATTGTATTACACTCATTTATTCACTCCTTAATTTCATTTATTTACTTTAAAGATAAATAGTTCCAACATTAACTTAAGTTCAAAATCTTTACTTACATTACTCAACTCCTATTTTATTTAATTAGTAGTGTTAAAATTTTTACTCAAATTTATAACTATCTCCATGTCAAATTTCTTATTTATAAAGTAAATTTTTATTGAACACTTCCATTATTTAAGTATTACTTGTATAATATTCTACTACATTTTCTTATTAACATTTCAACTTTTTAAATTTTTTGGTAAGTTATATATGCTTTTTAAAATGCAATTGAAATTTATACAAGTTTATCTCATTTCTTTAAATTAATTCATTGTTCAAAAATTTTATCTTTTGTTTTATAGGTTATAATTTCAACTTTCTTGAAATTTCATTATAACTTAGCATTAGATTCTATTATTTCATTTATAGGTTTCCATTATTAGTTAAATTCCGTTTCACTAAGGAAATAGAAACTATTAATTAATGGAAAATTTAGAACTAAATACCGGGTCAAATTTCAAATCATTTTAAAATAATAAATAAATGTATACTTACAACTTATATCCAATTATATTTAAAACAATAAAAAAAATATTTGGTTATCAAAATAAACCCATAGTAAAGCTACTACAGTGGCCTTCCCACTTCGAAACTCGAAAATGAATGTCGATGATGCGTGCACTCATCACCGAAATTATTTTCCAGCGATAGAGAGGGGAGTACAGGACTTATTACTTTCCAAAATTTCTTTAAAACAACTCTTTCAAATTATATTGAAATATTTATATTAGAAAATACTTCTAATAATAATATTACTATATTCCAAAATCATTCAAAAGAAATTTCAAAAACCCCGAAACTTAAGTTGTAATGACCCAAGATTTTAGAAATTTATTTTGGAAAATAAAAATATGCTTAAAATAATTTTAAGATAGTTTTTAAAACCATTTTTAAGGGAAAGATGAGATAGCTTGATATGATATAATAAAATGATGTGCATTGGTGCACAGAAAATACACATGAGTAAAGCTAGATCCCTGGATACTATGAATGAATACATGATGCTATGTATGGAAATATATATATATATATATATATATATATATATATATATATATATATATACAGACAAATAAAGAAAACCCTCAAATGTGCTATATGCAGAAATATATAAAAATGTAACTAAGTATACATGTGCATGTGTGTGTCAGTATAAAATAATATAGATGTACATATGAATATAAGTTATTTTCTGTAAAACATATATGTAAGTACACTAATTAAGTATTAGAATTCAAACTAGTAAAATGAAACACACAAATATGTTTTTAAATAAAAACAGAAAGAACGAAGGTGTGAAAAGAAGCAATCCTCTTGTGAATAAAATAAAAGGAAGCACCAAATAAGAAAGGGAAGGCTAAAAATAGAAAAGGGAGGAAAACAAAAATGTATTTTGTATGGGCGGAATTAAGAAAGAAGAAATATATATATATATATATATATATATATATATATATATATATATATATATAATATATTGTTGGAAATCAGATCACACATTAAGCATGCAAATAGACAAGAGAAAAAGCATTCTATGGAAAAGTAAGATTTCTGAAAATAACCAAAGTAGATAACCACTTTTCTCTTCACCAAATTAAGCCGGGGAGGGTAGAATCTTGGGTTCAAATAAATGCAGATAACATAATTTTCTGGTGGGCAAAAATGGCTTTAACCAATACCCAAAACCCTAAGGAGAACACTGCATATATATAAGCAGCAGCCTCCTCTCCTTCCCAAAAGAACTTTGAAAAAATAATAATAATAAACATACCATATAAAATATAAGGCAAGTGAAGGAAGAGAGCTGAGGCAAAAGGCAGAAGTTTATCAATTAACTAAAGAAGCAAAGAAGAGAGTTAGGTGAGAAAATTCACTCAAAGAATTTAAGGCACTAAGTTCTAATGAAGGTAGCCAGTTTATAAATTAATTTTTCTTAAAAAGAGTATGTGATTGTCTTTCAGAAATTAAAAATGCCTTAATGCTAGATTGTTGTTCTGATTGTGAATATTCTAAATATGATCAGTATGCATAAATAAGCATCTTAAAAATCCAGATCTCTTTCTGATAAGATACTATTTAGAAATATAAATAAATACCCAGAAAATAAAATGTTGAAATAGGCAAGTAGTGTTGGTTTGGCTCAACCCAGAAGAATTGATGAGCATGTGAGCTGCAATATACGCATGTATATGTGCCGAGGCTTAAGATGAAAAGGAATTAGGGGTGCAATAGGTTTGCCTATGTGCTGGTACCCCTGATTCAAAGAAAATACACAATACCCATATACACAGCAAATAAATTTTGTGATTTAGGAAGCTTGGTCAATCTGAGTTTAACTAAAGCACAGATGTTTGCAACAGAAGAAAAAAAAGTCTTCCCATAAAGCCACAAACCAATGATAGTTGTCTATACCTCTTTTAAGTTACAAGAACATGTTTATATATGCAGAAATCATTTACATAGATACTAATATTTAAATTGATTGATTGCCTCTGTTTGTTTATATGAATAATGTGGAATGCCATGAGATGAATGCTTGATTTAGTGAAATGATTCGCCGAATGAGTTTGCCATGAAATATTTAAAAGCGAAAGTACCTGAGAACCTGATTAGGAAATGTGGTCAAGATCACTGCAGGAATGACTTGTGTTCTTGAGTAATGCAAGTTGACACATGACTTGTTTAAGTCCTGAGATCTTTGTGTAATGGAGTGAATTAGTTCATTACAGTGTGTCCATTGATTCATATGATTGCAGATGAGACCAGGGTAGATAAATATATCAAGGAAAGAGTATTTGATATGATGAGGACTAGAGTTTTCCCTGAAATGAAATATGTGGAGGGAATAAATGATTTAACCCATGTTGGTGATTTTTCTGTTCTGTTTGAATGATTATTTGATTTATGACTGAATTGTATGTATGAATGAATATGCCCCATCTATATAAAGTCTTCGGAAAGAATGATTAAAGTGAGCACATGCAAAATGACACAGAACATGCACACCAGTATTATTTGTTTTCAAAAGGAGAACTATATGCATATGTACTTAATTAAATTTTAACTCATTAATAAATTGTTTTAGTGGATTTTCTCATACCAGACATGTGTCTGACCCTAGTGTGCTAATGGCATCTGGGGTGTCTCATTTACATGGGGCAGCTTCAAATGCTTTTTCAGAAACAGCAGCCTCTAAGTAGGAGTAGGAGCAAGGCATTGAGAAGAAGATTATAGCATGCTAGAATTAGATAGATAAGAGCTTAAAAGATGAAATTTGCATGTATTGATATTTTAAAATTTCCATGGTAGTAAGCACTGAATGATGTTGGATATTTGGTTAAGTATTTTGTTAAGAATTTGACTTATAACTAGAGTTAAAAAAAATCTGGGTTTCTTTATCTGGTATGTTGAAAAGCTTTATCTTAATTCTGTATGTAAACTGAGTAAGAATGTTATGTGAATGGGAGGGTTACATTTTATAAATGCATTAGTCAATCTTGAGTCTATGAAAGATTTTAAGTATTGAGAAAGTAGAAACAGTTAGGTCTTGAAGAACAATATAGTTAATCTTGCTTTATGACAATTGACTTCAGCACCTAAAGGAATATGATAGTGAATTAGGAGTCTGCATGGTTTCAGAATTGCAATTTATACCATGCCATTGTTTATACCTGGTTTTGAAGAAAAAAAAAAGAAATTAAATTCAAGGCAGATTTTTATGGGATATACAAATCAAAATTGAAGAATGATAGAAACCTATATCATTCCCAGAGCACAAAAACATTACAGTATAATTTATGGGTAATTATAACATAATCATTTGGTTTATAAGAGACACACACTTCATGGGTAATTCATCAAATAATTACAGGCAAAATCTTGTTGTTACAAATATGGATGAGATTTATTTCATAAATCAAATTGTGCTATGTGGGATTGATTAAATTTAATCAATCAATTTTGCCCTCTTGTTTTGCCATAACTCTGATTAAAACAAGAGGTGCACATGCATCTTCATACGTGTGTGTGTATTTTGTGAATATACTGATATGTTTATATCGATAAAAAAAAATTATTGATCCTGGATGAAAACTTGTTCATATGATAAAAAGAAAAAAAAATGACTCGGGGCTTCAGAATATATATATATTCAAAAGATAATATATATATATATATCACTATGTAAAAAAAAAATCCTAAGCCAAAAATTTTAGGTACAAATCGGAGAGGGTCATTTCATTCGGTATCAGAGCTGTGTTATTAAACATAGCAAAAATAAAGATCAAGTTCTCTGATAGGAAAAAAAAAATCTAAAGAGACTGAATACATAACAATGTTTTCAGTGAAAATAAAACCACTGAAATAATTAAATTACCCATCAAACTAACCAACTATGTAAATTGTTATTAGCAAACTATGGTAGGAAGACCACCAAATCAGGGAGTAGGATCTTCCAATGCAACACCAATGGTCAATCTGCAAGACTTGGTGAGAGCATTTATGGATGGGGCAGGACAAAGGCAAGAAAATCCCCATGAAGAGCTCTCAAAATTACTCAAGACATATACTCATTTAGGAGGCAAAAGCTTTGAAGGGACAGAGATTATTATGGAAATTCAAGCGTGGTTGAGAACATTGGATAGAATTTTTAATGACATGCAACTTGATGATCAAAGAAGGAGGCAAGTGGCTTCAAGACAGCTAAAAGGAGTAGCTTTAAGCTGGTGGGAAGTAATCATTGCAGGAAGAAATGAGAATGAAATCACTTGGAATCAATTCAAGGAGATGTTGAAAGCAAGGTTTGTACCAGCATCAGCTAAGGCTACCTTGCTAGAAGAATTTATTAGACTCAGGCAAGGAACTATGACTGTCACAGAATACACTCAAAGGTTTGAGGGACTTTCCACATATGGAGCAATGCTGGTGGCAGATGAAGCATCCAAAAATGATAGGTACATAAAAGGTTTGAACCCAGGACTTAGCAGGGCTATGTTACCTTATGCTGACAGGACCTTTGACCAAGTGATAGACTTAGCTTTGAGGTTGGAGCAGCATGACAAGGAAAGGGAAAAATTCAGAAATTTCAAGAACAATAACAGTAAGAAGAGTAAGGGGAGATATCATCCTTATGATAAGAAGATAGAAGAGGCCAGTAACAAGTCTACTAGGGATATTAAAGCTAAGGAAACCAATAAGAAAATTGTGTGTAATCAATGTGGAAAAGAAGGACATATCAAACCAAGATGTCCAGAATTGAAAGGAGGAGCTTTCAAGTGCTATTTATGCGGGAAAGAGGGGCACATGAAAAGAAATTGTCCTGAGAATAAGCAGCAAGGAAAATAAGAAAACTTGGGAGAAAAAGGCAAAACAGTGGAGACCAATGCTGAGGAACACAGACAAGTGGAAGGTATACTATTTATTTGTAATGTACCCATATCAGTAGTATATGATACTGGGGCAACTCATTCTTTAATTTCCTATGAACTAGTTAAAATGCTGAAATTAAGTTGCATATTGGTTGAAACCCCTTTACATATACAAAGTCCACTGGGAAGTTCTAGTGTTTTAAACATGATTTGTGCGGATGTGGAATTAAACATAGGAGGAGATACTTTTATTTCCAATTTATATGTTTTAAATTACCCAAACATAGGTGTCATTTTGGGAGTAGACTGGTTAAGGCAATTCAAGGCCATAATTAACTTAGGCTCATCCACCATATCATTGCAAAACCATGGAAGCCAGAGGATCACAATTTTGTGTGAAGTGTCTAAGGGAAGAAAATTGTGTCATTTGATTGATTTGGGTAAAGATATCAGTGAACATATTATTGAGGAAATTCCCATAGTCAATGAATACTTGGGCGTTTTTGAGGAGGTTAATGGTGTTCCCAACCGTAGGCCAGTGGAATTCCAAATTCATTTAGTTTCAGGAGCAAGCCCAGTGATTAAAAAGCCAACAAGAATGGGGCCAAATGAACTAAAAGAATTAAAGAAACAATTAGAAGAATTAGAAAATAAGGGTTTTATAAGACCCAGTAATTCTTGCTGGGGGCACCAGTGGTATTTGTTAAGAAACAAGATGGTACCTTGAGACTCTGCATAGATTATAGGGAATTAAACAAGGTAACCATTAAAAATAAATACCCACTACCAAGAATAGATGATCTTTTTGATCAATTGGCTGGAGCAAGAGTATTCTCTAGACTAGATTTAGCATCTGGTTTTCATCAAATGAAGGTGGAAGAATCAAGCATCAAGTACACTGCCTTTAACACTAGATATGGGTTGTATTAATTTTTGGTTATGCCATTTGGCTTGACCAATGCACCATCATACTTTGTAGATTTAATGAATAAAACCTTTAGAGATTATTTAGACAAATTTGTGCTTATTTTTATAGATGACATTTTAATTTATTCCAATACAGTGGAAGAGCATGAAAGTCATCTGCACATGGTTTTGTCTAGACTAAGGGAAAAAGATTTAAAGGCAAAATACTCAAAATGTGAATTTTGGAAAGAGGAAGTGCATTTTCTTTGCCGTGTTATATCTGCCCAAGGAATTTCTGTAAACCCCAATAAAGTAGTGGCTATTAAAGCATGGAAGAGGCCAAGCACTGTGAGTGAAGTGAGGTCATTTATGGGGATGGCAGGGTATTATAGGAGATTCATAAAAGATTTTTCAAAAATTTCTACCCCACTTACTAACCTAACCAGGAAGAACCAAGCTTTTGTTTTGTCAGAAAAATGTGAAAAGTCTTTTAAACTGTTGAAGGAGGCATTAGTGAATGCTCCAATTTTAAAAGTACCTCATGGAAATGAAGAATTAGTTGTATACACTGATGCTAGTGGGTTTGGCTTGGGTGCAGTGTTGATGCAACAAGGCCAAGTCATTGCATATGCATCTAGACAACTCAAACCCCATGAAGCAAGATATGCCATACATGATCTTGAATTAGCAGCTGTGATATATGCTTTCAAACTTTGGAGACATTATTTGTTAGGGACTAAGTTTGAACTTTACACTGACCACAAGTCTTTAAAATATTTATTTTCACAAAAAGATTTGAACATGAGGCAACATAGATGGGTGGAGTTTTTAGCTGCCTATGACTTTGACATACTCTATACACCAGGCAAAGCAAACAAAGTTGCAGATGCTCTAAGTAGACAGCATGCTAAATTGGCTATGATGATGATAGAAGAGTTTAAGGACTTGTCTTTGCTGACTGAGTTAGAAATTGGGGAGAATGGTTGTGTGCACATGGATGTGCAGATGCATGGTGCACAAGAAAATAAAGGGAAGTTGAGCTTAATGACACTTCAATCAGATTTAATTTTGAAGACAGGGAAAATGCAAGAACAGGATGCAAACTTATTAGAGAAGAAAGTTCTCACCTCAAAAGGGGAGGAAGTGATGAATCACCGTATTGATGAAAATGGTTATTTAAGATACCAAAATAAAATGTGTGTGCCAGAGAACATGGAATTGAAGAAGGAGACATTGAATGAATATCACAGAAGTTAATACTCCATACACCCAGGCAATACAAAGATGTACCAAAATTTGAAAAGAGACTTCTGGTGGAAGGGGATGAAATCAGATGTAGCTAAATATATTGCCAAATGTATGACTTGCCAACAAGTCAAGGCTGAAACCCAAAGGCCATCAGGGTTGATGCAGCCTCTTAGTATACCACAGTGGAAGTGGGAAGATATATCTGTGGATTTCATAGATGGACTGCCTAGATCTAAGAGAGGAAATACAAGCATATGGGTGATAGTTGATAGGCTAACCAAAGTAGCACACTTCATCCCAGTCAAGTCAGAAAGGAAAGCACCAAAATTAGCTCAAGTTTTTATGAAGGAAGTGGTAAAGTTACATGGCATTCCCAAAACCATTGTGAGTGACAGGGATACCATCTTCACCTCAAAATTCTAGAGAAGCTTTCAAGAAGCAATGGGAAGTGAACTATGCTTAAGTACTGCCTACCATCCTCAATCAGATGGGCAGACTGAGGTAGTAAACAAGGTTTTGGAGGACATGTTGAGAGCATGTGTATTGGATTTTGGGGGCAACTGGGAAGATTATCTTCATTTAGTTGAATTTTCATACAATAACAGCTATCAAAGCACCATAGGAATGGCTCCATTTGAAGCCTTATATGGTAAGCCTTGTTTGTCACCTATTTGTTGGGTAGAAGTAGGAGAAAGGGCCATTTTAGGGCCTGAATATATAAGAAACTAAGGAGAAAATTGAGTTGATAAGGAGAAGAGTGGCAGCAGCACAAGATATGCAAAAGAAATTTGCAGACATGAGAAGGAGGCAGATAGAATATGAAGTGAAAAATTTTGTTTTCATCAAAATCTCACCTATGAAAAATGTACTAAGATTTGGAAAACAAGGCAAGTTAACCCCAAGATATATTGGGCCACACAAAATTCTGGAAAGAATTGGTTCCTTGGCATATAAGTTGGAGTTGCCAAAAAACATGCAAGGAATACATAATGTTTTTCATGTATCACAACTGAGAAGGTGGGTACATGACAAGGCAGAAATTCTGGAGACCCCAACCCAAGTGCAAATAAATCCTAATTTGATTTATGAAAAAGATCCAGTGGGAATTTTGGCAAAGGATGTGAAGAAATTAAGGAATAAATCACTGAAACTTGTGAAAGTACAGTGAAGTCTTGATCCCAGTGATTGCACATGGGAATTAGAAGACAAAGTTAAGATGAACTACCCTAAGCTATTTTCAGATTAGAGGTAATTCTAATTTTTAATTTTCTTTTCTTTTGGATGCATGTATTTTTTAAATTAATTATTATGATAGAACTAAAAATCTAAATGGTTGAAGAATACTTGTTTTCTGATTTAAGCTTGAGATTAATGTAAGCGGAAAAAAATTGTGGGACACAATTTCTAAAATGTGGGGTGTATGTAATGACCCAAGATTTTGGAAATTTATTTTGGAAAATATAAATAAGATTAAAATAATTTTAAAATAGTTTTTAAAACCATTTTTAAGGGAAAGATGAGATAGCTTGATATGGTGTAATAAAATGATGTGCATTGGTGCACAGAAAATACACATGAGTAAAGCTAGATCCTTGGATACTATGGATGAATACATGATGCTATGTATGGAAATATATATATATATATATATATATATATATATATATATATATATATACACACAGATAAATAAAGAAAACCCTCAAATGTGCTATATGCAGAAATATATAAAAATGTAACTAAGTATACATGTGCATGTGTGTGTCAGTATAAAATAATATAGATGTATATATGAATATAAGTTATTGTCTGTAAAACATATATGTAAGTACACTAATTAAGTATTAGAATTCAAACTAGTAAAATGAAACACGCAAATATGTTTTTAAATAAAAACAGAAAGAGCGAAGGTGTGAAAAGAAGCAATCCTCTTGTGAATAAAATAAAAGGAAGCACCAGATAAGAAAGGGAAGGCTAAAAATAGAAAAGGGAGGAAAACAAAAATGTATTTTGTATACGCCGAATTAAGAAAGAAGAAAAATATATATATAATATATATTGTTGGAAATCAGATCACACATTTAGCATGCAAATAGACAAGAGAAAAAGCATTCTATGGAAAAGTAAGATTTCAGAAAATAACCAAAGTAGATAACCACTTTTCTCTTCACCAAATTAAGCCGGGGAGGGTAGAATCTTGGGTTCAAATAAATGCAGATAACATAATTTTCTGGTGGGCAAAAATGGCTTTAACCAATACCCAAAACCCTAAGGAGAACACTGCATATATATAAGCAGCAGCCTCCTCTCCTTCCAAAAAGAACTTTGAAAAAAATAATAATAAACACACCATATAAAATATAAGGCAAGTGAAGGAAGTGAGCTGAGGCAAAAGGCAGAAGTTTATCAATTAACTAAAGAAGCAAAGAAGGGAGTTAGGTGAGAAAATTCACTCAAAGAATTTAAGGCACTAAGTTCTAATGAAGGTAGCCAGTTTATAAATTAATTTTTCTTAAAAAGAGTATGTGATTGTTTTTTCAGAAATTAAAAATGCTTTAATGCTAGATTGTTGTTCTGATTGTGAATATTCTAAATATGATCAGTATGCATAAATAAGAATCATAAAAACCCATATCTCTTTCTGATAAGATACTATTTAGAAATATAAATAAATACCCAGAAAATAAAATGTTGAAATAGGCAAGTAGTGTTGGTTTTGGCTCAACCCAGAAGAATTGATGAGCATGTGAGCTGCAATATATACATGTATATGTGCTGTGGCTTAAGATGAAAAGGAATTCGGGGTGCAATAGGTTTTCCTATGTGCTGATACCCCTGATTTAAAGAAAATACACAATACCCATATACTCAGCAAATAAATTTTGTGATTAAGGAAGCTTGGTCAATCTGAGTTTAACTAAAGCACAGATGTTTGCAACAGAAGAAAAAAAAGTCTTCTCATAAAGCCACAAACCAATGATAGTTGTCTATACCTCTTTTAAGTTGCAAGAACATGTTTATATATGCAGAAATCATTTACATAGATACTAATATTTAAATTGATTGATTGCCTCTGTTTGTTTATATGAATAATGTGGAATGCCATGAGATGAATGCTTGATTTAGTGAAATGATTCACCGAATGAGTTTTCCATGAAATATTTAAAAGAGAAAGTACCTGAGAACCTGATTAGGAAATGTGGTCAAGATCACTGCAGGAATGACTTGTGTTCTTGAGTAATGCAAGTTGACACATGGCTTGCCTAAGTCCTGAGATCTTTGTGTAATGGAGTGAATTAGTTCATTACAGTGTGTCCATTGATTCATATGATTGCAGATGAGACCAGGGTAGATAAATATATCAAGGAAAGAGTATTTTATATGATGACGACTAGAGTTTTTCCTGAAATGAAATATGTGGAGGGAATAAATAATTTAACCCATGTTGGTGATTTTTCTGTTCTGTGTGAATGATTATTTGATTTATGACTGAATTTTATGTATGAATGAATATGCCCCATCTATATAAAGTCTCTGGAAAGAAAGATTAAAGTGAGCACATGCAAAATGACACAGAACATGCACACTAGTATAATTTGTTTTCAAAAGGCAGAACTATATGCATATGTACTTAATTAAATTTTAACTTAATTAATAAATTGTTTTAGTGGATTTTCTCATACCAGACATGTGTCTGACCCTGGTGTGCTAATGGCATCTGGGGTGTCTCATTTTTATGGGGCAGCTTCAAATGCTTTTTCAGGAACAACAGCCTCTAAGTAGGAGTAGGAGCAAGGCATTGAGAACAAGATTATAGCATGCTAGAATTAGATAGATAAGAGCTTAAAAGATGAAATTTGCATGTATTGATATTTTAAAATTTCCATGGTAGTAAGCACTGAATGATGTTGGATATTTGGTTAAGAATTTTGTTAAGAATTTGACTTGTAACTAGAGTTAAAAAAAAATCTGGGTTTCTTTATCTGGTATGTTGAAAAGCCTTTTCTTAATTCAGTAAGTAAACTGAGTAAGAATGTTATGTGAATGGGAGGGTTACATTTTATAAATGCATTAGTCAATCTTGAGTCTATGAAAGATTTTAAGTATTGAGAAAGTAGAAATAGTTAGGTCTTGAAGAACAATATAGTTAATCTTGCTTTATGACAATTGACTTCAGCACCTAAAGGCATATGATAGTGAATTAGGAGTCTGCATGGTTCCAGAATTGCAATTTATACCATGCCATTGTCTATACCCTGTTTTGAAGAAAAAAAAAGAAATTAAATTCAAGGCAGATTTTTATGGGATATACAAATCAAAATTGGAGAATGATAGAAACCTATATCATTCCCAGAGCACAAAAATATTACAGTATAATTTATGGGTAATTATAACATAATCATTTGGTTTATAAGAGACACACACTTCATGCGTAATTCAGCAAATAATTACAGGCAAAATCTTGTTGTTACAAATATGGATGAGATTTATTTCATAAATCAAATTGTGCTATGTGGGATTGATTAAATTTAATCAATCAATTTTACCCTCTAGTTTTGCCATAACTCTGATTAAAACATTGGGTGCACATGCATCTTCATATGTGTGTATATTTTGTGAATATACCGATATGTTTATATTGGTAAAAAAAAATTATTGATCCTGGATAAAAACTTGTTCATATGATAAAAAGAAAAAAATGACTCGGGGCTTCAGAATATATATATATATATATATATATATATATATATTCATAAGATTATATATATATATATCACTATGTAAAAAAAAATCCTAAGCAAAAATTTTAGGTACAAATCAGAGAGGATCATTTCATAAGTTCTAAATTCCCAATTTCAATTTTTTTTCTTTCAAATCCTACTTTATTAATATTTATAGATTACACTACCTAACAACCAATATATTACAACCAAATATGACATTTATAAAAGTTTCATTTTATATATATAGAAAATATAATAGGCAAAATTATTTCATTCACCTATATTCTAAACAAATATTGTGTCCGTCTGTCCTATTAAGTGTTTAGAAATCTCTATTAATGTCATAGCATCCTATGCACCAATTAGAATCTATAAATGCAAAACAGAACAAACTAACACAATATTAAAACCCTTTTATAACACTAACAAATACGCTCTCTCATATATATACGCTCAGCGACTCATCATAGGGCATTATTACCCTATTAATAAAGAGTCAGACCCCACAAAGCTAAGGTTTATCGCTAAACCAAAGCTCTGATACCAGATGTAACATCCCACGTTTTTGTACGCTTTAAATCGACGATAAACCACACATGTCAGACTTAAACCATACAGAAGGGCAGATTGTTATGGGGTAAATAAGAAAAAGTAGAGAAAAAAAGAACAAAATAGAATCTTGTAGCGAAATGATAAAAATATAATAATCAAATATACAGTTCATGAAGCTATTTTACAAAATATTCGATTATACTTATACAATAGATATCAGAGTTACACATACTAGAGAATAATAATTAATACAGCAGAACAGTATGAGTGTAATGGAATACTATAATAAATAATAATAAATCCTCGTCTTCGTCCTCCAGAATACGGTCTTCCAAATCCTGAAATGCTCAGACTGACCCGAGCGAATTGAAAAGACAAAACACTCGAGTCAGAATTAAAAGATCTTATGTAAGTTAAATCAATAAAGACAAATATAAGTGGAATGGCGTCAGAGATGTTTACAGGTTTTGCCATCTCCTATCCAGTGTCAAATGTGAGTGTAGTAACTTACGAGATGCTCGGGATTCACATCTCCTAAGGATCCGTTAAACTATTTACTATAGTGTAATATTTCGCTATTATAATAATGTCTATAGTAAAATAAACTTACTTTTAAATAGCGTTAAGACTTTACATTTTCCACCTTAACACGTAATTGTCCCAGTAGTCCATCCAGTTCAGCGCATCTCCAGATCGGGAGACTACCCTAAATACTCCACGGGCTACGGGAGAAAACCAAACTCGTACAAGGCACGCTAGGGTAGGTGACACGGCACACAAGGCAATGCCAGGGTACATATACCAATTACGCACACGGACTGGTGGTAATGCGTAGCAGCTACTACCGCCCACCTCGAGCCACACCCCCAAATCAAAAATCAAAAGTGGCCACCGAATCAATCCAAAAGTCAGAGTATAATATCGAAGGGATGTGTTCGATAAGAGGGGCTACCTCTTTGGCCCGAGATCGCTCATGTTTTAGCCACCTTATGCCAACTCACGGGATTCGGATCCATGTATATACCCCAAAGGAACGCCGCCAAAATCCTACTTCATTCTGGAATCTCCACCGCGTACGCAGTTGTTAAAGTGGTTTTCGGAGTTGGCAGAGAGTATGACAAATTCCGATCCCCGTCTACTTAACAACCAAACGTTATTATAACACCGAGATCATTTCAAAATAATTATACTTCAAAACCAGAATATAATATCAATTTCAAAACCATATAAATACGATATCATTTCCATTTCAAAAACCAAACCAATATGATATCATTTTTATTAAAACCCAAATCAATATAATATCATTTTATATCAAATATATCCTCTCCAAAAATCATAGCACTTTCAACGTTCTAACACTTCGAAATCCAAACACCTGAAATATAACATTTTCAAATCATAATACTTTGAAACTCATAACTTTGAAATCTAACTTCCACCACTTAAATGGTTAAAATATTAAAATGCTTTATATAATAAACTAGCTTCTTTAATTTCACAAATCAATTCCAAAACAACTCGAATTTATAAATTTTAAATTTAACCAAATCTCAAATCATAAATTTCAATACGATTCAGTTTCCAAATAAACCATCCCAAATTTTATCGATTTTAAAACAGATTTGATCCAAAGAATAAACCATTTCAAATTCCATATATTTCGAACTAAGTATTTAACAACTCAATTTTCTATTATTTAGTTTTGAAATATTTTACAAAATAAATCTATTATCATTTAATAAAGCTCAAATTACAAATAACTAAATATTTCCACCAATTTATTCATACTTGAAATATTCAATTAATTCACCTTAAACCAAAATCAAGTTATAAAAATCATATCATTAAATCTCCAAACCAATAAGTTTCAAATCGATATATCCAAAACAATTCTTAATTAAATACATTTCCAAATAAATTTAAAATTCTCATTCATTTAGAACTTATTTATAGAATAATTTCAATATCCGATAAAACCATATATATATCTTGTCAAAACCATAGAAATCTTTTTCAATATATACATACATACATATATATATATATATAGACCAATGGTGTCTGTATATATAATTTTCTATCCTATGGTCAAGTGATACGGATATTTATCATTTCAGTCCACAATTTAAAATAAAAATACGGTTGTATATCATTTCAAACCGCAATCTCGAATTAATAAAAATAAATCTATAACGAACTTGCAGATTATAATGATATAAAATAAAACATTCATTCATCCATCATCAAAATCATACATTCACTACAATAATCAACCAAAACAATTAATCAACATCAATATATAATCGATAATAGGTAACAGCTATTTAATTGGCAGTTATATTCAATAATAAACTAAATAACGATTTAATTTAAATAAATACAATTAACTGAGATGATGATTAAAATTATACGAAACAGTCATAAATAAATTCATAATCACAACATAAATTAAATTAAACAAACATAAGAAATTTTAAAAGTTGTGAGTGGGTTAAAACACTCACCTTTATACGAATCTGAAAATAATAGACTTCTAATTAATAGCTCTGCTCTATGTTTCCTTAGTCTCCTTCTTGAATGCTAGTTTTTTTCCGTAATTTTTCTTTTATTTTGATTTACTTTAATTTTCCTCCTTATTATTTTAATATATATGTGTGTATATACATGTAGTACGTATTTAAAAGGCTTGAAAAAAAGAAGATTTGAAAAAGAAGAATTGAAAAAGAAAAGGATTAAAATTAAAATTGAAAATGGAAGAGAAGATCTAGATTTGAAAAGAAAGAAGAAAGTTTGAAATAGAAGAAAATTTGAAGAAGAAGAATATTTGAAGAGGAAGGAAAAATTAAAATGAGAGATAATAAGGAGATTTGAAGGAAAAAAAGAAAAAAAAGAGGAAGATTAGAATGGAGGTTGGGGTTTCATCTGCGTCATATCTTATTTATAAGGTTAGACATAGGTTTAAGGTCAAAGAGAATTGAAAAGAGGCCGCTACTAATTAGAAATAAATGAAATGACGTTTCAAAAAATGAAGTTGGAAAATGAATGAAAAAAATAAAGTAAATATGAACAAACTTGGTATTGAAATATAGTAAATATGAACAACCTTTTTAAAAGTAGCAGGTATTAAAAAGAGGTAAGGGAAAGAATTAAAAATATGAAAAGTAGTTCATGTTTGCAAAATCGAAAAGCTTTGGACAATGTAAATGGAAAGGAGTAATGGAACAAATGGGGAAATAATGAAAAGAATGCAGCAATTATTAATTAGAAAGGGAATGAATGGACCAACTCTATACTGTAAACAAACTTTAGAATTCAAATTTCAAAACAATCTTTCACTTAATTAATTTTGTTAACCCTAAACGTACCAAAATTAACATCCTTTAAAGATTTAATTAACACACAATAAGTGAAAATAAATTCTCTATACAAATTTGTGTCATAAATTAAATGAATATACAACATTAAGAACTTTTCATTTCTCCCTCTTTGTGATTAGATTGGGAATAAAAAAATATGTTAACATTTCGATTGAATGTTTTACTAGGAATGCATTAACATACATTCAAAAATATGATAGCATAAACAAGGTAATATAAACAGGTGTATAATATATATACGTACACCTTTATCGCCACTTATAATTTACATTCATAAATAAAAGGTATGAAAATATTCCACATAAGGAGGTAATGAATGTAAGAGTAAACTAGAAAAGTGAAGATGGAAAGGTAAGTTATGTTGCAATTAAAATCTAATTAAGTCTAATTGAAAAGGAAATAGTCAAGCGTAAATCTATTTTACCCCTTTTATCATCTCCTATTAACAATAAATTTAATAACGTATGACATTTCAAACCTAAATAATCCTTTCTTTTTAATGGTTTAATTGGATCTAAAACATAAGTTTAAATTTATGTATAAATGTAACAACCCGCATATTTATCGATTTTATATTTAAATATTTTATTTAAATATTTTGTCGTTAATCGGATATTGGTCCGAAAAGCTACTTTCTGCAAATGGTCAAATTAGGACTCGAGACCACTTCCATTGAGTTCGAAATGCCGTTTACAATTTTTTTAAGTATAAACATTGGTAGGTTTGGAGTTAGTAGAATTTCACTAACTTTTCCCGCTTTGGACTTTGGGTTAGATTGCCATTATAACTCAAGCCCAAACCCCCTTCCTTCTTCTCACTCTTCATAAATTTCCTAACAACCAAGCTTTTGCATTAATGGTGAGTGGAAGAGGAAATTAAAACTCCAAGCTTAGGTTTCAACTTTAAATCCATCATTCAACTCCAAAATCAAAGTGAAGACATTGGATTCTAGCTTGTAGTTGCTTCTCCATTGTTTCAAGCTCCTTCTTTATTGAATTTGTGCAAAGGTGAGATTTTTATCTCACAAATCTAGTCTATAACTATATTGGACTGTTGGGAATGATTCCCTATCACTTTTGCATGCACATTTGCCTTTGGTTTGGATTTGATTGACGAAAAACTCCAATTTTTAGCATTTTTGGAAATTTCCTGCACTTAGCTCGTTCTGGCCACATGACTCGTTCGGTGATAGGTCGCAAGGTCACTGGCTCGTAGGTCGCAGGGCTTTAGGTCATTCTGGAAGAATTGGCACTTCGGAATTAGGTCGCTCACGAGTTAAGTCGTTAGGTCGCTCGCGAGTTAGTACCATAGGTCGTAGGGCTTTAGGTCATTCTGGAAGTATTGGCACTTCGGAGTTAGGTCGCTCGCGAGTTAAGCCTTAAGTCGTAGGTCGCTCACGAGTTAGGCCTTAAGCCGTAGGTCGCCCGCGAGTTAAGCCTTAAGTCGTAGGTCGCTCACGAGTTAGGCCTTAAGCCGTAGGTCGCTCGCGAGTTAAACTTTAAGTCTTAGGTCGTTTCCTACCTATAATCTCTAGGCAAACGTTAAGTCGCTCGCCCTGGTTTATCTCGTAGGTCGTCTCCGACCTAAGCTCCTGATAAGTCGTTCGAGTTAGGTCGTTGGACCATTTACCTTAGGTCGCTCGTCCACTAAGTCGGCCTGGTTTATCTCGTAGGTCGTCTCCAACCTAAGCCCCTGATAAGTCGTTCGAGTTAGGTCGTTGGACCATTTACCTTAGGTCGCTCGACTCTGTTAAGTCGTAGGTCGTTAGACCTTAGGTCGTTCGCCTTCCTTAAGTCGCTCGACCCCTCCACACTAGGTCGCTCGGCTTGCTTGAGTCGTAGGTCGTTGGACCTTAAGTCGCTTGCCTCCCTTAACTCCAGTTAGGTCGCTCGGCCATCGTGTTAGGTCGCGTGAACCCTTAGGTCGTTAGACCTCATTTTGCTTTAGGTTGTAGGCCGCTTGTCTTCACTTAGGTCGTACCGTTTTGGACGGGGCGCTGCCCCGCACCACGTCGGGGGCGCTGCCCCCTGGACCCCCGCGACCTGACCGGGCAGGTCGAACCCCGTAAGCGGTGGCGTTGCCCCCGCACCCCCACCTTGGGGGGTTGCCACCCCCCTGGACCCCCCACCGTAGGGGATCTTATCTGAAAAACATTGAGCTGATTTCCTTGGATTTTATTCACATCTCCGTATGCGATCTTTGTGATTGATTGTTTCTACAATTGCTTCTGTGTTTTGTCATTTTATAATATAAAGGTTTCAATACTAGTAGTAGATATCAAGACTCTTTTAACAAACAATTTCAACTCTATTTTTAATAACAAAGCTCTTTTCTTAAACCGTTTTCCAATCTATTAGTATATACAAACCTTTACCTCACTCGGATGAGAAATCTAATTAAACGACTTAGTAAAACAAGTGGTATGAAACGCTTGCGTTCACTTCGTCGATTAATTCTTGGACTTGTTCGATTGAACCTCTTGTGACAATTTTATTACTGAAGATTTACAGTTTGTTCGTAAATATTTAAGTTAAGCAAGTGGTTATGGGACATGAGGCTAAACTTCTATATTTACTAGCTTAGTGTAATTGACAGTTCTCGTTGATCATGACGATCATTCTGATGCTTTAGACTAGCAACTGTGCGATGTCTCTTGTTGCGAGGTTAGACTAGACACCACTTGTGTGATTCCACTCACACATACCTTTTTGCTTTTTGGTTAATCTGGACCTTAATCTGTGTGATTCCATTCACACATGTGGGGTAGCTCCCCTTGGTCTTCGGACCGTCATGTGATAGGCCTCTTTCTCTTTTCTATGATTTCTGGACTTCTTGCATTGATTTCTAGAATTTATGTCATTAACTTATTATGAGTACAAGTTTGGGGTATGATGCCCTTTCCGAATCTTTGAGAAGATTCTTGTGATATTGATTATCTCTTATTGATTGATCTTCTGTTGATCATTATTTACATACTTATAGTGGTATGTCATCATGGATATTTTATGTTTATGCCATATCTTTTATGTTATATCTTGTCATCTGATATTTATAGCTAGACTGACCCGTTTATTATTTTTCTTAAATAATACTCGGGTCAGACCGAGATGTTACAGGTGCTTCTGCTTGACTTCTTCCCAGGGATTTATCACTCTGACTTTTGGCTAACTGTTTAGATTAGCAGTTTTTATTATATACACTTGAGATATAGACTCATATTTGTATTCTTTTGTATAGCACGTGTTGCTATTCTTTTGTATTATTGTGGATCTTTTGACCACTACTCTGATGTACACTTTCATGCGTTAGTTATATATTCATATCTTCTTCCGCCTTTGTGATATGGATGTCTATGACTGATTTGCGTTATGCTTATTTCTACGTTTGTTTCCGAAGATTATTTATAGCCACCGTGTGATAAGCAATTACATGGATGGTCGCTCCTCAACAGCCTTATTCTCCGTGCTAGTTGACAGCACTACTCCGTAGTGTTCTTGGCTAGCATGGGTATAGAGGTAGGGCGTCACAATAAACATATATGCAGTAAACTAGGATTAAATTTTGAAATGTGAACTGATTTAATTGGAAATAAATCACCCAATCTAAATTTATTTCAATATATGTTTACAATTAACGTCTTCGAATCTTTTAATTAAAATATTCCAATCACATTAACTATCATTGATTTCTAAGTCTCGTTATTCATTTAAACATCATATTATCATCTTAGGTACCATTTACTTTGGTATATATCCTAATACATTAACATTTTCCCATTTCATCTTTATTTCAACTGCATAATATTTAATTTCAATTGCTACAATAATTACACTTATTATAAATTGGATTTCAATGGAATGATTTGTTTAAATTCAAATCTTTTTGTTAAGTTCATTACTACTCTATAAACCTAGTTACCTTGTTTTTCCCTTCATTACCTTAATATACTCCAATTTAACGACTCCTAAACATTGTATTACATTTCACATTAATGTAACATTTATTTACATTTATTAAAAATTTATTTCCATTTCCAATCCCATTATAACGGGTAACTTATAATAATTTATTATCATTAACTTTACAATACACTAAGGTTTATTATTTCCAACTAATTATCATAGTTGCCTACATAATATTGACTTCATTATTTACACAAAAAACGTTACCATTTTCATATGCCAAATTTATATACAATGGTCATTTTATTTTCTATTATAACATTTATAACTTTTAAATGTTTGCCTTTGTTTTCTTACATTAATAAGCTTTTATTACTTACAAATCAATGTTACCATTTATTTTCATAATACTAGTTTCATTCAATTTCCATTAACTACTTATTATTTCCTTGGTAAATCCAATATTTCATTTGTTTACTTATGTTCAATTCATAGTCAAGTATAACATCTAAATTTATTTTCATTAATTGGCATTTCCTTCCATTCATTTATTATTAACTTTAATTAGAATTGTTTACCTTGCATTAACATTATTATCTTTAATTGCAATTTGAGTACCAATTTTATTTAACATCCTAAATAAATAAATAACATATATTAGTTGTCACCTATTTACTTTTACTTTTACTTACACTTACAAGTTTATTACTTACCATTAGCACTGTATTATTTCACTGTATTATTTCTCCTAAGGATCCGTTAAACTATTTACTACAGTGTAATATTTCGCTATTATAATAATGTCTGTAGTAAAATAAACTTACTTTTAAATAGCGTTAAGACTTTACATTTTCCACATTAACACGTAATTGTCCCAGTAGTCCATCTAGTATAAGCGCATCTCCAGATCGGGAGACTGCCCTAAATACTCCATGGGCTATGGGAGAAAACCAAACTCGTACAAGGCACGCTAGGGTAGGTGACATGGCACACAAGGCAATGCCAGGGTACATATACCAATTACGCACACGGACTGGTGGTAATGCGTAGCAGCTACTACCGCCCACCTCGAACCACACACCCAAATCAAAAATCAAAAGTGGCCACCGAATCAATCCAAAAGTCAGAGTATAATATTGAAGGGATGTGTTCGATAAGAGGGGCTACCTCTTTGGCCCGAGATCACTCACGTTTTAGCCACCTTACGCCAACTCACGGGATTCGGATCCATGTATATACCCCAAAGGAACGCCGCCACAATCCTACTTCATTCTGGAATCTCCACCGCGTACGCAGTTGTTAAAGTGGTTCTCGGAGTTGGCAGAGAGTATGACAACTTCCGATCCCGGTCTACTTAACAACCAAACGTTATTATAACACCGAGATCATTTCAAAATAATTATACTTCAAAACCAGAATATAATATCAATTTCAAAACCATATAAATACGATATCATTTCCATTTCAAAAACCAAACCAATATGATATCATTTTTATTAAAACCCAAATCAATATAATATCATTTTATATCAAATATATCCTCTCCAAAAATCATAGCACTTTCAACGTTATAACACTTCGAAATCCAAACACCTGAAATATAACATTTTCAAATCATAATACTTTGAAACTCATAACTTTGAAATCTAACTTCCACCACTTAAATGGTTAAATTATTAAAATGCTTTATATAATAAACTAGCTTCTTCAATTTCACAAATCAATTCCAAAACAACTCGAATTTATAAATTTTAAATTTAACCAAATCTCAAATCATAAATTTCAATATGATTCAGTTTCCAAATAAACCATCCCAAATTTTATCGATTTCAAAACAGATTTGATCCAAAGAATAAACCATTTCAAATTCCATATATTTCGAACTAAGTATTTAACAACTCAATTTTCTATTATTTAGTTTTGAAATATTTTACAAAATAAATCTATTATCATTTAATAAAGCTCAAATTACAAATAACTAAATATTTCCTCCAATTTATTCATACTTGAAATATTCAATTAATTCACCTTAAACCAAAATCAAGTTATAAAAATCATATCATTAAATCTCCAAACCAATAAGTTTCAAATCGATATATCCAAAACAATTCTTAATTAAATACATTTCCAAATAAATTTTAAATTCTCATTCATTTAGAACTTATTTATAGAATAATTTCAATATCCGATAAAACCATATATATGTCTTGTCAAAACCATAGAAATCTTTTTCAAAATATATATATATACATATATATATATATATGTATGTATAGACCAACAGTGTCTGTATATATAATTTTCTATCCTATGGTCAAGTGATACGGATATTTATCATTTCAATCCACAATTTAAAATAAAAGTACGGTTGTATATCTTTTCAAACCGCAATCCCGAATTAATAAAAATAAATCCATAACGAACTTGTAGATTATAATGATATAAAATAAAACATCCATTCATCCATCATCAAAATCATACATTCACTACAATAATCATCCAAAACAATTAATCAATATCAATATATAATCGATAATAGGTAACAGCTATTTAATTGGCAGTTATATTCAATAATAAACTAAATAACGATTCAATTTAAATAAATACAATTAACTGAGATGATGATTAAAATTATACGAAACAGTCATAAATAAATTCATAATCACAACATAAATTAAATTTAACAAACAAAAGAAATTTTAAAAGTTGTGAGTGGGTTAAAACACTCACCTTTATACGAATCTGAAAATAATAGACTTCTAATTAATAGCTCCTCTCTATGTTTCCTTAGTCTCCTTCTTGAATGCTAGTTTTTTTCCGTAATTTTTCTTTTATTTTGATTTACTTTAATTTTCCTCCTTATTATATTAATATATATGTGTGTATATATATGTAGTACGTATTTAAAAGGCTTGAAAAAAAGAAGATTTGAAAAAGAAGAATTGAAAAAGAAAATAATTAAAATAAAAATTGAAAATGGAAGAGAAGATCTAGATTTGAAAAGAAAGAAGAAAGTTTGAAATAGAAGAAAATTTGAAGAAGAAGAATATTTGAAGATGAAGGAAAAATTAAAATGAGAGATAATAAGGAGATTTGAAGGAAAAAAAGAAAAAAAAGAGGAAGATTAGAATGTAGGTTGGGGTTTCATCTGCGTCATATCTTATTTATAAGGTTAGAGATAGGTTTAAGGTCAAAGAGAATTGAAAAGAGGCCGCTACTAATTAGAAATAAATGAAATGACGTTTCAAAAAATGAAGTTGGAAAATGAATGAAAAAATTAAAGTAAATATGAACAAACTTGGTATTGAAATATAGTAAATATGAACAACCTTTTTAAAAGTAGCAGGTATTAAAAAGAGGTAAAGGAAAGAATTAAAAATATGAATAGTAGTTCATGTTTGCAAAATCGAAAAGCTTTGGACAATGTAAATGGAAAGGAGTAATGGAACAAATGGGGAAATAATGAAAAGAATGCGGCAATTATTAATTAGAAAGGGAATGAATGGACCAACTCTATACTGTAAATAAACTTTAGAATTCAAATTTCAAAACAATCGTTCACTTAATTAATTTTGTTAACCCTAAACGTACCAAAATTAACATCCTTTAAAGATTTAATTAACACACAATAAGTGAAAATAAATTCTCTATACAAATTTGTGTCATAAATTAAAAGAGTATACAACATTAAGAACTTTTCATTTCTCCCTCTTTGTGATTAGATTAGAAATACAAAAATAAATATTAACATTTCGATTGAATGTTTTACTAGGAATGCATTAACATACATTCAAAAATATGATAGCATAAACAAGGTAATATAAACAGGTGTATAATATATATACGTCCATCTTTATCGCCACTTATAATTTACATTCATAAATAAAAGGTATGAAAATAATCTATATAAGGAGGTAATGAATGTAAGAGTAAATTAGAAAAGTGAAGATGGAAAGGTAAGTTATGTTGCAATTAAAATCTTATTAAGTCTAATTGAAAAGGAAATAGTCAAGCGTAAATCTATTTTACCCCTTTTATCATCTCCTATTAACATTAAATTTAATAACGTCTGAGATTTCAAACCTAAATAATCCTTTCTTTTTAATGATCTAATTAGATTCAAAACATAAGTTAAATTTAGGTATAAACATATATGCAGTAAACTAGCATTAAATTTTGAAACGTGAACTGATTTAATTGGAAATAAATCACCCAATCTAAATTTATTTCAATATATGTTTTGTAACAGCCCGCTATTTTAGACCATTCAAATCGACAATAAAACCGTACATGTCCGACTTGAATAATTCAAAATACCGAATTGTTAATAAAATTTGGCAAAACTTAAAATATACAATAAATAAATCAATCATAGATCACTTACACAGAGTAATACAATGCAGCGGAATAGATAAAGAATAGTAGTTCATGAAGCTACTATATACCTCAGAGTTAGAAATAAAATACAACCGAATTGTTCAAATGCCATGAAGTCTCCAATGCAACAGATGGCTTCTCTGAACCAATCAACTGGATGACTGAAGGGATAGATAGCTGCATCTTCAAGCAAAACTCCAACTTCGAAGGTGAGTCTCAAATGCTGTATCTCTCAGTCTGACCCGAGCGTAAAGCAAAAACACAAAACACTCGAGTCAGGATTAACATTCTTATATCTATAAATCTAACTCAAGTGAAATATCAACTGAAATATAATTAACTTAAAGGACGTTTGGGATAACCATCCTCTAAGGGTCCATGGAACTATCTATAAGGTAGAAATATACACTATAATACCGAGGTCATTTCAAATTAATTTATACTTCACAACCAAAATATCTTTTCATTATATATATATATATACACACACACATAAATATTTAGAATAGAATATTTGTAGTTTCCTCAACTTAACAAATCGTTTTCAAAATCAACCCGACCATCCCATTCAAATTTAATTCAATCTCAATTTATAAATTTTTATACAATTCAGTTTTTTTGATCAAACAAATTCAAATTTTATTCATTTCAAATACAGAACTAAATCAAAATTTTACCGTTTAAATTCTACTATATTTCAACGCTTTAATATTCAACAACTCAAAGTTTGATTTAACAGTTTCATATAGATCTCGATTTAACCTTGTTATTTAGTCTTGAAATGTTCACTAAATAAATTCAATATTTATTTAATAACCCAATTTACCTTTAAACTAAATATTCCTTTCGATTTGTTTAAACTTGAAACCTCCATTTAATCATTTAAATCAAAATCAAGTTATAAATCGAATCTTAAATTTCAAATTCTTTGGTTCAAATAATCTAATTAAGTAAAATACTTAACTAAATACAATTTCATTTAATTCAACTTTATCTTCTCAACCTTAACTTATCCAAATTATTACAACAATCAATTTTGAAATATAAATTTAAATAAATACTTAAACATATTATATGGATTAAATCGATCTCCAAAATACTACTATTAAATCTATATATAAAATTTCTATTTTCATATAATATTTTAAGAATTAATATTTAATAAAACCGTATATTTATTTTCAACCCATAGAAATTATTTTCAAAATATTTATACATATGGACCAACGGTGTCTCTATATAATTTCATATCCTATGGTCAAGGGATACGGATTTCAATCCGAAATTTAAATATACGGGTAGATATCACTTCGACCCGTAATCCCAAATTCAATTTTTATTGAAAATCGCTTAGGTTTATCATTTCAACCCATAACGAAGTTCTCCTATTCTAAAGTCCGTTCGGGTATGTATCATTTCAACCCATATTGAATTCTAAACTACGAGGAACTTGCAGAGTGATAACAAATAATAAAATAATAGACATATATCATCAATAACAGTATAATATAACAATGGGATATGGTGTCATATCCCACAGGTGAACACATTTGCAAACAACAAAATATATAGCAATGTAAATAACTAACAGTAGCATATTTCAATTGTCGTTTCAATTGGAATCAAATTTAAGAAATAAAAGAACGTTAGTCGTGAGTGATTGCTCACCTTTCGTGGCTGGAGGGTACCGAAGGTGATACGGAAACACACACTGATACGGACATGGAAATTTGATTTACAAATCCAAGCAAAGCAAAATTGGCACGAATTTGATGAACAGAATCTGGTAACAGAAACGACGGGAACGGATCAAAATAGCTTGATATAAAGTTTTGGACGAGACGCATATTATATTAATATTTCACTTAAACCCATTATTTTAAAATACATATTCATTTGAAATAAATCTCAAATAATTTTTTTTTATATATATATAACCAAAATCAATAAAATCTTTATAGCTTGTATATGCACTTTGACCTAATCATTTATACCCATATGAACTTGACAGTTTAGATATATAAATTAACATAGGCTATATAAATTTTGTTTTTATTACTGTTAACTAAAACAACTACTAATGTGTATACAACCGCTTATAAATAAAATATACTTTTTATATTAACTCACTATGCAGACTAAAAAAAATCTTGTAAACTTAAATATAAAGAATTGCCTATACATGTTAATATAATCTGGAAAAAATTTAGAATAGAAAACGTGGGAATTCAAAATTCATGTAGTTGCATCCTAAATCAAAAAGGTAAATTCATATACAGGTGAACATGCAGCTATATGTATAAGTAAATTATTGTAACCTTACCCAAATGAAAAGACTCAATACCAAATTTCCATAACCTATGTATTTAAAATGACAACGTTTATATAAGTAATATAAACAAAATACTTTCCTTCTAGCGAATAAAACAATACTTCTAACAACACTTAAAACTTTATATATTTTTCTTAAACAGTTAAAACTTTATACATATATTATATTTAATTTAGACATGTAAAATAAAATAAAATTTAAAGTCCAACTTTATCTCCAACAGAAACAAAATCTTACAACTTATTCATATTTTTGCTTTTACATCAATTCAAAACATAAAAATTTAAAACTACATTTAATTCGAACCCAATATACTTAGTACACTTTAATATAATAATATCTGAAACCATACACTGCAAATACTACCCATAACATACGCACACTGTAACGACCCGTATTTTACGTGTCGATAGATCGTAGAATTTACAGGTCGTTAGTGTTGTTTATGTTGTCTCTAGCCTGAGTCGTATAGGAAGTTAACTCGTGTGTTAAGTGTTGAGTCGTTAACGAGTTAACTAGTGGACCGAGTTGAGAATCTGACCGACTCATAGAGGTAGCGGCCTATAGGTTTGGCCGAGTTAGTGAGTTGCCGAGTTAGCGGGTTAAGAAGATGGCCGACTCATAGAAGACCGACCCATAGGTGTTGACCGACTCATAGAGTGACCGGCTTAAGGCATGGCCGAGCCAAGGAGATCGCCGATTTAGTAGTTGGCCGACTCATAAGGGATGCCGACTCATGGGTTAGCGGCTTAAGGGGTTAAGGCTTAGGTCGTGGGTAGCTGAGTTGGCAGGGTCTTGAGTCGTTGGAACTTAGGCTGGGCGTTAGGTCGCGTGAGCGTTGTTGTGTTGAGTCGGCAGCTAGTTGAGTCGTATGGCCAAGTCATAAGGACATGATCTATGTGTTAACTCGTATACGAGTTAAGTCGTAGGACCTGTTGAGTCATAGGTCGTAAGGTCGGTTGAGTCGTGTCAGTGTTTATCTGTTGAGTCGTGAAGTGGATTATGTCATTAGGTCGGCTTTGTAGTTGAGTCGTGTGGGGGCATAAGGCGTAAGTCGTAGGTCGTAGTTTCGTTGAGTCGTACAAACGACTTAGTAGTAAAGCAGCAGTGTGTTCAGGCTTAGGTCGTAGATAGCTGAGTCGTGAGTCGGCTATGTTGATGAGTCGTAACAGTTAGGTCGGAGATTTTCTTGAGTCGGCAACGACTCATGGGGCGACGACTCATGGACAAATCAGCCTATAAATAGAGGGGTTTGGCTCACTTTTTGGCACCGGATTTTGAAGCGACGAAGTGCTGCCATTTTTAGAGCTCGACTACAACATTTCTTCATCTTCTTTTCTCCACTCTAATCTAGTTCTAACATCCATCCAAGATCGAAGATCAAGATCGAAGATCCAAGAGCCAAAGTTGAAGATCTTCATCCAACAAAGCTAGATTCCATCGTTTCAAGCGAGATTTCGACGAATCAAGCTTGAATCCTTGCTGTCCAGATCTGAAGTGTTTAGTTTTTGAAGTGTTTGGGTGATTCGGTGAGTGGTGGTTATCTTTCACGCGGACCCAAAGGAGTATATTGGTTTGGTGGTTTGTTGGAGTGTTGTAGATAGTGATTTTATGCATTTTTCCTTAGATCCAAGTGTAGATCCGTTACTTATGAAGATGTTTACTTATGCAAGTTCATTTATCAAGTTGTAGAGACAAAACCCATGATTTATATTTGTTAGATCTATGCTAAAAACCCTTGATTCATGTATGATAGATCCTTGCTCATTTATTTACGAAATTGCCATTTTAGTTATAAACGCCTATTTAGATCTTGATTGACTACTTATTTGTTTGGATTAATGTTTGCCTTGTTTGATTGTTGTGAATAAGTTATCTAGTTGATAGATTTGGACAAGTATGGTCAAAGACGATTCAAAAGCTACGGAAGAGGCTCTTGAATGGTGAAAGTTGCTTAAGGCATATGTAGTGGATGTTGAAGCTCATATGTATGGATTGGATGATGTTGAGATGGAATTTTGCCATGATGCGATGAGGCAAACCATGATGTTAAGATGAGCCTTTGCTATGATGAAGATGAGGCGAGGCATGATGTGATGTAACCTTGGTATAATCGAGAAGGATTACTCCAAGCATGTTGATAACTTGAAGGGTAGTTCGAGTTGATTGATAACGGATGGCTCAAGAGGTAGTTTAGGCTAGGTTGAGATAGTCGTCAAGGAGGATGACTAGAAGGCTTGGATTTCATCGTTGTTGAAGGTTCTAGCAGACTCAAAGCAAGAGTACAAGGGTTGCCCTAAAGACTACAGGTAGGTGGTCTGGACGCCCTAAAGACTACAGGTAGGTGGTCGAGTACTCTGGGTAGTTGCGAAAATTCCTAGGCACGGGTCATGATGACGTGCGGAGTTATGTCTAGAACCGGCGTTACCATTAGCCCTTGATAGATGGCTCAGGAAGGAGTCGGTCATTCAATTAACAGTGATTTTGAAGCAAGGTTAACAGTGATAGCCAGAGTCATGGATGTTTGATTGTACCATCATTCGGCCTCAAGAGCGGTGTTTTCTGGGTGCTTATCTGATCTTGGTTTAGGCCTTGGGGGTTTGTATTTGGAAAACATCGACCTTGACTCGAGTGATTATTGCTTTACCTTAATTGTCTGCTATGTTATGTTTGCTTCTCTTTAGTGTGAGTCTGGGGGCTATCACTGTAGAAAGAGGTGGAGTGGGATGGTTTGGTTCCTATTCCTTTTATCCCTTATGCTCTTTTGGTATGTTCGATAGTTGATTTACTGCTCACTAAGACTTTGTCTGACTCAAGGTTTTATGTCTCCTCTTATTACCTTGGGCTGTTCATCCATGTTGGGATGGGAAGACTAGGTAGCAGGTGACAGGTGCTGTTCATGGAGATTTACGCTGATGATGACGAAGACGAGCAGGAGGCTTTTGCATATTCTTTCATATTATATGTACTGGGTGTTCCGCTGCTGTATTTGTTTGAGTGTTATGTAGTGAGGCTTTGGTGTATGGATGATTCATATGTTTGTATAAAACTACTATGATGCTTATATGATGATGTTCTGTTCCATGGAGCTTCACTATATTATATTTCCCTATTATATTTTATACATGCGCTATGAGTTATGCGATAGGTTCTGCGATATTTATTCTACCCTTGATGGTCACCCATGGTTGCCTGGCACGCCTTTCAGCGCATTATTTCCTTGTTTTGGTGCGGGAGTCATGGGCGGTCGTCACATTTGGTATCAGAGCTTTGGTTAATCGATTTTAGCCAACGCTCGCTGACGTAACTACGTATGAGAGACGTAATTGTATTTTGATGGATGATTACTATATATATAATATAGTAGTTTAGAAGGATTTGGACTCCTTATGCAGTTGTTTTTCAAGGTGTTCTAAATCATTCCTTTTTGTAGATATTAAGGATGAGCCGAAGTGAGAGACAAGCTGCTAGGGAAGGTCGTGCTACTAGGGAAGCTGTTGATTATGCTCCTATGTTTGAGGCCATAATGACTTCGATCATGAGGAGGATACCAGCTTCAGGATCATCAGTGGATGTGGGAGTTCAAGTTCAAGCTCCAAGACCGGTGGATTTTGCTAAGCTTTGTAAGGACTATACTTCTCTTGGAGGAAAGGTTTTCTTGGGAACGGAATCAACTATTGAAGTGCAGAGATGGATTGATGCTTGTAGGAGGATCTTTGGTGATTTGGGAATCGAGTATGCAACTAAGAGGAAGCTTGCATCAAGGCAACTACAAGGGAGAGCTTCGGATTGGTGGAATTCTATCACCATTGATACTCCGGAGGAGGAGATTACTTGGGAGCAATTCCAAGCTAGATTTGAAGCTAAGTTCATCTCTACGGCTTAGAAATCTGTCTTGTTTAAAAAGTTTGTGGAGCTCAAGCAAGGTGGAAGACCCGTTCTTGAGTATGTTTCTGAGTTTGAAGCCTTGTCCAAGTATGCCAGATCGTATATCGATTCTCCCTATCAGAAGAATGAGAAGTTTGTGACAGGCTTGGACACTTATCTTGGGAGACAGTTGGTGGATCATCTGGACGATCCGTTTGAGAAGCTTGTGGAGAAAGCTCTCAGGCATGAGAGTTTGTTTCCTAGGGAGAGTTCTGTTGTTGCTGTAACCAAGGAAGGATCTAAACCACAGCAGGGTGGCAACAAGAAGAGGAAGCAGCAACAACAGAAGGGTAAGGATGGCCAGAAGAAGCCGAAGGGTGAAGTGACCTGCTACAACTGTCAGCAGAAAGGCCATCTCTTCAGAGATTGCAAGAATCCCAAGGTGCCGGGAAAGTGTTACAACTGTGATAAGCTGGGACATATCAAGAAGAATTGTCCAGAGCCGAGGAAGGACAGGCAGATTGTGCAAGCTTATGCTTTGGGAGCTGTGCCGTCGTCTTCAAAAGCTCCTACTACGGAAGAGAAAGGGAAGAGTGTGGTGGTTCAAGGTATTCTTTTTATTTGTGGTGTTCCAGTTAGAGTGTTGTTTAATACTGGAGCGTCTCATTCTTTTATTTGTGATGATCTTGTAGGCCGGTTAGGTTTGGAACCGGATATTGTTGATAGGCCATTGGTTGTGACTAATCCAGTTGGGGGTTCGTCTTGTTTGTGTATGATATGCCGTGGTCTAGTTGTGTCGAGTCATGATTGCTCTTTTGCTTGTGATTGCTTTGTTCTGAACTTTGCGGGGTTCGGAATTATTTTGGGTATGGACTGGCTTAGGAAGTATGCGGCAAAGGTTGATTGTGAAAGGCTGGTAGTGACAGTCGAGAAGGTGGAGGGGCGAATGGTTGTGACACGATGTAAGCATGAAGAAGGCGTCTTCATGAGCTTCATGTATTCGCTGGATGTTCCACGGGATGGACTGTCATCGGTGCCAATCACAAATGGATTTGAGGATGTCTTTGACGAAGTCAAAGGGTTACCGCCGCATAGAGAGATCGAGTTTCGTATCGATCTAGTTGAGAGAGCCAGACCTGTTGTGATGCCTCTTAGGCGGATGGCGCCTAGGGAGCAGCTAGAGTTGAAGGTGCAAGTTGATGACCTTTTGCAGAAAGGATTCATTCGGCATAGTGTGTCCGAATGGGGTGCACCAGTTGTGTTCGCAACCAAAGCGGATGGATCGTTGAGGTTGTGTGTGGATTATCGTGAGCTGAATAAGGTGACTAAGAAGAACAAGTATCCATTGCCGAGAATAGATGACTTGTTTGATCAGCTTCACGATGCTAAGGTGTTTTCTCAGATGGATTTGGCAACGGGATTTCACCAGTTGAGAGTGGCAAAGGATAGTGTGCCGAAGACTGCTTTTAGGACACCATCCGGTTTTTATGAGTGGCTGGTAATGCCGTTTGGATTGACTAATGCACCAGCATATTTTGTGGATCTTATGAATAGAGTATTCAGAGATCAGTTGAACAAGTTCGTACTTATGTTCGTGGATGATATTCTGATTTATTCCAGAACTGAAGAAGAGCACAAGACGCACTTGCGTATTGTTTTGGAAATCTTACGGAAACATCAGCTGAAGGCTAAGTTTTCGAAGTGTCACTTCTGGAAGAGTGAAGTGAGATTCTTAGGCCATGTTATCTCTGGAAATGGAATAGCGGTTGATCCCGCTAAGGTGGCAGCGATCCAGGATTGGATTAGACCTAAGAATGCATCTGATGTGAGAAGTTTTCTTGGATTAGCAGGATATTATCGTCGGTTTATCAAAGACTTCTCCAAGATAGATGCACCATTAACAGGATTGGCGAAGAAGAACCAAGTGTTCTGTTGGGATGCTAAGTGTGAGAAAGCTTTTGGAATCCTGAAAGAGCGACTGACGAGTGCTCCTGTTTTGACTATTCTAAGTGGGAATGATGAGATGGTGGTTTACACCGATGCATGTGGTACTGGACTTGGAGCAGTACTAATGCAGAAGAATAAAGTTGTTGCATATGCAAGTCGACAACTAAAGCCGCATGAAAGGAATTATCCGACTCATGATTTGGAGTTAGCGGCGATCGTATTTGCTTTGAAGATGTGGAGACATTATCTATTGGGAGTTAGATTCGAGTTGTTTACAGATCATAAGTCTTGAAGTATCTGTTCTCCCAAAAGGATTTGAATCTTCGACAGTAATGATGGCTAGAGTTTTTAGCATCATATGATTTTGATATAGCTTATACTCCGGGAAAAGGTAACGCAGTGGCAGATGCGTTGAGTCGAAGACATGTAGGATTGGGAGCCATGTTTTCGGAATGGAAGAGTCTCGAGTATTTGGCTGAGTTTGACTTCAGGCCTAGATGTGAATTGGAACCTGAGATGTTGGCAAACTTATCAATAAGGCCTACTCTTGTGGAAAGGATTGGCGAGAGTCAAAAGCGAGACGATAAGCTTGTCAAGATTATCTGTGATTTGGAATCTGGATTGGACCCAGAGAAGGATAAGGGATTCGAAGTCGATCGAGAGGGTTGGCTTCGGAAGCAAGGACGATTGGTTGTTCCCGATATAGATGAATTAAGAGATGAAGTTCTGAGGGAAAGTCATCACTCGAAGTTGACAATTCATCCAGGTGGAAATAAGATGTATCGGGATGTGAAGAGAACCTATTATTGGGAAGGTATGAAGAAGGATGTTGGAAATTTCATTTCCAAGTGTATGAACTGCCAGTTGGTGAAAGCTGAGCAGAAGAATCCCAGTGGATTACTTCAGCCATTAGAGGATCCTACATGGAAGTGGGAGCAGATATCGATGGATTTTATCGATGGTCTACCTAGAACCAGGACAGGGAATGAAGGAATTTGGGTTATCATAGATCGGTTGACCAAGAGTGCAAGATTCATTCCTGTTCGATCAACTAGGACTGCATCGAAGTTGGCTGAGTTGTATGTTAAGTGGATAGTTCGATTCCATGGTATTCCGAAGAGTATAGTGAGCGATCGAGACCCATTGTTCACTAGTGGATTTTGGAAGAGCTTCCAGGAAGTTTTGGGAACCAAGTTGTGTTTGAGTACAGCTTATCACCCTCAAACAGATGGTCAGACTGAGAGAGTCAACCGAGTTTTGGAAGATCTTCTCAGAGCTTGTGTTTTGGACTTCGGAGGATCATGGGAAGATCACCTTCATTTGGTGGAATTTGCATATAACAACAGTTATCAGCCGAGTATTGGTATGGCACCATTTGAGGCATTATATGGAAGACCGTGTAACTCTCCGACATGTTGGTTAGAAACTGGAGAAAAGTTGATACTTGGGCCAGAGATGATTCGACAAACTTCAGATTGTATAGAGATCATTCGGCAACGAATGAAGGCAGCCCAAGATCGTCAGAAAAGTTATGCCGATAATCGTCGTAAGGATTTGGAATTCGACGTAGGCGATATGGTTTTTGTGAAGATTTCTCCACTGAAGAATGTTATTAGATTCGGGAAGAAAGGAAAGTTAACTCCGAGATTTGTTGGACCATTCCCGATTATCGAGCGAATTGGAAAGCTCGCTTATAGATTGGAGTTACCGAAGAAGATGGCGGGTGTGCACAATGTCTTTCATGTATCTTATCTATGGAAGTATGTGCACGACTCGAATACAGTGGTTTCTGCTGATAGCTGTGAAGATTTAGAGGTTGATCCAGTGGTTACAAGACCTCGTAAGCCGCTTTGTGTTGTTGAAACCGACACGAAACAGCTTAGGAGGAAGACGATTACGTTGCTCAAGATACAATGGAGTGATGATGTTAACGACTGTACGTGGGAGGAGGAAGAGCGGATGAAGGCAGCGCATCCCGAACTCTTCGAAGTATGGCCCTAAGGTGTCGTGACATCTCATGAATTTGTAGCTTGTTCTAAGTCTTAGAATTCTGCATGCTAGGCTAGAATTGGATGCATGGTTTGTTGATTGCTATAGATGGTAGGCATGCGGAATTATTTTGATTGCTGTTGTTTGTTTGGAATTTCGGGGACGAAATTCCTAAGGGGGGAAGAATGTAACGACCCGTATTTTACGTGTCGATAGATCGTAGAATTTACAGGTCGTTAGTGTTGTTTATGTTGTCTCTAGCCTGAGTCGTATAGGAAGTTAACTCGTGTGTTAAGTGTTGAGTCGTTAACGAGTTAACTAGTGGACCGAGTTGAGAATCTGACCGACTCATAGAGGTAGCGACCTATAGGTTTGGCCGAGTTAGTGAGTTGCCGAGTTAGCGGGTTAAGAAGATGGCCGACTCATAGAAGACCGACCCATAGGTGTTGACCGACTCATAGAGTGACCGGCTTAAGGCATGGCCGAGCCAAGGAGATCGCCGATTTAGTAGTTGGCCGACTCATAAGGGATGCCGACTCATGGGTTAGCGGCTTAAGAGGTTAAGGCTTAGGTCGTGGGTAGCTGAGTCGGCAGTGTCTTGAGTCGTAAGTCGTTGGAACTTAGGCTGGGCGTTAGGTCGCGTGAGCGTTGTTGTGTTGAGTCGGCAGCTAGTTGAGTCGTATGGCCGAGTCATAAGGACATGATCTATGTGTTAACTCGTATACGAGTTAAGTCGTAGGACCTGTTGGGTCGTAGGTCGTAAGGTCGGTTGAGTCGTGTCAGTCTTTATATGTTGAGTCATGAAGTGGATTATGTCGTTAGGTCGGCTTTGTAGTTGAGTCGTGTGGGGGCATAAGGCGTAAGTCGTAGGTCGTAGTTTCGTTGAGTCGTCCAAACGACTTAGTAGTAAAGCAGCAGTGTGTTCAGGCTTAGGTCGTAGATAGCTGAGTCGTGAGTCGGCTATGTTGATGAGTCGTAACAGTTAGGTCGGAGATTTTCTTGAGTCGGCAACGACTCATGGGGCGACGACTCATGGACAAATTAGCCTATAAATAGAGGGGTTTGGCTCACTTTTTGGCACCGGATTTTGAAGCGACGAAGTGCTGCCATTTTTAGAGCTCGACTACAATATTTCTTCATCTTCTTTTCTCCACTCTAATCTAGTTCTAACATCCATCCAAGATCGAAGATCAAGATCGAAGATCCAAGAGCCAAAGTTGAAGATCTTCATCCAACGAAGCTAGATTCCATCGTTTCAAGCGAGATTTCAACGAATCAAGCTTGAATCCTTGCTGTCCAGATCTGAAGTGTTTAGTTTTTGAAGTTTTTGGGTGATTCGGTGAGTGGTGGTTATCTCTCACGCGGACCCAAAGGAGTATATTGGTTTGGTGGTTTGTTGGAGTGTTGTAGATAGTGATTTTATGCATTTTTTCTTAGATCCAAGTGTAGATCCGTTACTTATGAAGATGTTTACTTATGCAAGTTCATTTATCAAGTTGTAGAGACAAAACCCATGATTTATATTTGTTAGATCTATGCTAAAAACCCTTGATTCATGTATGATAGATCCTTGCTCATTTATTTACGAAATTGCCATTTTAGTTATAAATGCCTATTTAGATCTTGGTTGACTACTTATTTGTTTGGATTAATGTTTGCCTTGTTTGATTGTTGTGAATAAGTTATCTAGTTGATAGATTTGGACAAGTATGGTCAAAAACGATTCAAAAGCTACGGAAGAGGCTCTTGAATGGTGAAAGTTGCTTAAGGCATATGTAGTGGATGTTGAAGCTTATATGTATGGATTGGATGATGTTGAGATGGAATTTTGCCATGATGCGATGAGGCAAACCATGATGTTAAGATGAGCCTTTGCTATGATGAAGATGAGGCGAGGCATGATGTGATGTAACCTTGGTATAATCGAGAAGGATTACTCCAAGCATGTTGATAACTTGAAGGGTAGTTCGAGTTGATTGATAATGGATGGCTCAAGAGGTAGTTTGGGCTAGGTTGAGATAGTCGTCAAGGAGGATGACTAGAAGGCTTGGATTTCATCGTTGTTGAAGGTTCTAGCAGACTCAAAGCAAGAGTACAAGGGTTGCCCTAAAGACTACAGGTAGGTGGTCTGGACGCCCTAAAGACTACAGGTAGGTGGTCGAGTACTCTGGATAGTTGCGAAAATTCCTAGGCACGGGTCATGATGACGTGCGAAGTTATGTCTAGAACCGGGGTTACCATTAGCCCTTGATAGATGGCTCAGGAAGGAGTCGGTCATTCAATTAACAATGATTTCGAAGCAAGGTTAACAGTGATAGCCAGAGTCATGGATGTTTGATTGTACCATCATTCGGCCTCAAGAGCGGTGTTTTCTGGGTGCTTATCTGATCTTGGTTTAGGCCTTGCGGGTTTGTATTTGGAAAACATCGACCTTGACTCGAGTGATTATTGCTTTACCTTAATTGTCTGCTATGTTATGTTTGCTTCTCTTTAGTGTGAGTCTGGGGGCTATCACTGTAGAAAGAGGTGGAGTGGTATGGTTTGGTTCCTATTCCTTTTATCCCTTATGCTCTTTTGGTATGTTTGATAGTTGATTTACTGCTCACTAAGACTTTGTCTGACTCAAGGTTTTATGTCTCCTCTTATTACCTTGGGCTGTTCATCCATGTTTGGATGGGCAGACTAGGTAGCAGGTGACAGGTGCTGTTCATGGAGATTTACGCTGATGATGACGAAGACGAGCAGGAGGCTTTTGCATATTCTTTCATATTATATGTACTGGGTGTTCCGCTGCTGTATTTGTTTAAGTGTTATGTAGTGAGGCTTTGGTGTATTGATGATTCATATGTTTGTATAAAACTACTATGATGCTTATATGATGATGTTCTGTTCTATGGAGCTTCACTATATTATATTTCCCTATTATATTTTATACATGCGCTGTGAGTTATGCGATAGGTTCTGCGATGTTTATTCTACCCTTGACGGTCACCCATGGCTGCCTGGCACGCCTTTCAGCGCATTATTTACTTGTTTTGGTGCGGGAGTCATGGGCGGTCGTCACGCACACCATACAAAAGTTATAACCCAAAACATACGCACACCACACAAAAGTTATACCAATATATATGTAAACTATATAACTAAAATATCTTATATAAACTATTTATAAACTTATACAACTATGCAGATAACCCATACAATCTGCCTATATACTAGACTCATATTATAACAGAAGCTAGACATATATATACAACAATTATGAATCTATTACTTAATGTATATAAATAATTTACACAGAATACTATACTTATATTTAAGATACATATACTAACCCAAAAAGGAAGGAGAAAGGCCGAAGTCAGGGGTGGTGGGGAGCTCGAAGGGGAGCGCGGCACTGCTTCATGCTTCGGCGTGGAAGAGGAGGGGAGACAAACGGAGAGGTGGATGGTGATGGCCTCGGTGGCGTGAGAGTGGATAGTGCAAGAAGAAGGAGTGATGTAACGTTTGGTGAGTGGTTACGTGAAGGAGGAGGAAGTGGTTTATGAATGAGGAAGAAAGTGAAAAGGTAAAGGCAAATGGTTCAGATCTAAATATAAAGGAATAAGGCAATGGATGCAACGTATCCAACATTTACATTTCAAAACTGGCGAAATTAAAGGTAGTCCTTGATGCGTTGAGTGACGGGGTTTTAAGGCACGAAATAAATATGTGAGAAATGAGCTGGCTGCAATTTATTATGTACGTTATTATATGTACTATTTATTTTTGAAACGTAAGTATAGAAAATGAAAAGGAAAAGTCACAGCCATACGAGCCAGAAATAAATGGGAAATCAATATAACCAAAATGGTAACGGTCTAATTTCTTGATTTCAGCTGAAAATTATTTAAGCAATAAATTTATTGCTTGGCAAGCAAGGCTCAGGTTGAAAAGCAAAAGAAACAAAAGTCCCAATATAAAGTAAAGAGAGAGAAACGAAGTTAAAAAGGGAAAGAAAAAAATAAAGTGAATCGTTTTAAAATAATAATTACGACGTATACAAATGTATACGTTTGATTTTTCGAAACTGCTAAACATAAATTCAGGAAAAATGGAAAGCAAATATATAATGATGTATGGGAAGAAAGAAAGTCACCGAAATCAATTGTAACGGTCACCTGCAATATTTTCTCCTAAACACATATATCCAATCAAAAGAAATTGTAACGCTCAAAAGCTTTGATTTAGGAAAAGGTTATTAAAACAAGTTACTGCTGGCTACAATCAAATATTTATGTTTTGAGGGAACAGTTTCTTACCTTTAAAAAGCAATGAAGACAGAGAGAAAATAACAGAGACGGCAACAAATCAATCAATCAAGTGAATGAAAAAGGCAACCGGGAAACGTATCAAATTAAATATTGGCAGTAACGGTCACCCATTTATTTAGTTAACAAATATTAAAGCTATAAAGGCAATTAACAACCGTTCAAAAAGATAAATACAACGTATACAAAATTATACGCTTAATTTTTGAAATGATGGCAACGGCTAAAATTTAGCAACTGATAAAATAATTACAAAAGTAAAGGATAGTGGCTATTGCTTGATAATAAATTTATTATCAGCAATTTTTAGCTTGAATTTAATAGAATTTCCCAATGAAATAAACTTTGTTAAAATAAATTGAAAATTAAAAATCTGCTATATTTAAATATACGTATTCTAAATATATAAACATTTTATTTAAAAATTAAATTATTATAAGATTTCACAAATATTTAATTAAATACGTTATAGAATCAATTATAATTGTTAAAATTTTCTGGGTCGTTACACTCTCCCCCACTCAAAACCTTTCGTCCCCGAAAAGGAAGGAGGTAGGAGAATAAAACAACCAGAAAAAAAATAGATTGAAAGCCAAGATAAACAATAAATTTTAAAACTATATAAATTTTACTTAAAATATTTATTTGAAAATTTCATTTGAAATTAAATTTTCTTTAATATTTAATACTTCTCAAACTCCTTTGCAAACAATTATTTACATTATTACTTCGATTTACAAAGACTATTGAAAATATTAAATCCAAAATTTATGAAATTTTTAATTTTTCTCAAGATACCTTTCGAATATTATCAATAAATTAATAATTATTTTCTTTAAAGATGTTTTATTTAATTTATAACTTCAAAAATATTTATAACGCTAAAATTTTATATAAAACAATATAGTATACAAATAAGCAATATTTAAAAGATTTATTCAAAAAGGAAAGGAATGTAGATTCCGAAAACGGAATATAGGTGAAAAATAAAGCTGTGCAGATGAGGTAGATTCAAAAGAATAGAATCGGGCACGAATAATTTATTTCAAACCATAAGAATTTAAATTTCAAATATTAATACAAAATTTCTTTGTTGAAAATACTTTTATAATAAAATACCTTTATAAATAAAATACTTTTATATCGAGACCAATTTTTTCGAAAATACTTTTATAACTCGATGTTTTAACAAGTTTGTCCTCGTTCTTGCAGACTCTGGCCATGCGTTGATCAGGCGCAAAGCTAGAATTCTTCAAGTACTTAGTAGACCTGTTTCAACACCCAGTGAAAATACTTGAAAAACCTTTTTAAAAACAGATATGGAAAGTACAATCCAAACAAACAACCAAACCAAAACCTTTGTCCGACCATGGTTCGCAGATACACAATGGTTACGCCTGGGTCTCCCAGGAAACAATCCATATCCGTAAGCTTTCTCAGCCCTGCGAGTTACGCCATGATGACTAGTAGAGTGCAGGATACACAATGGTTACGCCTGGATCCCCCAGGAAACAATCCATACCCCTAGGCAAGACTCAGCCAGGCACTTGCGCTACTATTCACGACCTACACATATTGCAGGATACACAATGGTTACGCCTGGATCCCCCGGGAAACAATCCGTACCCCTAGACAAGACTCAGCCAGGCAGTTGCGCTATGCAGTCACGAGAGAAAAAAAACCATGGGTTACGCCACGGTGGGAAACACTCGAGTATTACATCCGGAAAACCGAAAATCAGAGAGAATAATATCGATAGAATGAATCCACGATGTGGCTACAAAGCGGATATCAAGCAGAAGGCACTTTCCATATCTTTACTTCGAAAATATATATCATATAGTACCTTTTCAAATACTTTCAAATATCATACTTATATAAAATCCATATATATATATAAGATTCCATTTTCAAATCGAATACTTTTCAAATCAATAGTATATCAAATCATACTTATATAAACTTCGATTTATAAAAAAAATTCTCTTTCCAAATTGAGTACCTTTCAAATCAATAGATTTCAAATCACTTCATACTTATACAAATCCATTTTATATAAGTTCGACCACTCCCAAATCAAGCGCTTAACAATATAAGGTTCTCAATTTCAAATCATTTCAATATCAATTCAGTTTCAAAATCATATAGGATTTCACCAAATTTTCTTCCAAATTAAGTATCTAAATTTCAAAGTTCCCAAAATAATAGGTTTAGAAAAGTATCCCAGTTTCCAAATTAAAATAATTCAAGTCAAACAAATTCATTTCCAAAATCACCATATAAGTACTGGTTTTTAATTTCAATTTAATTTCAAAACCAAATATTTTCTCAAAATCAATTATACTCAAAATGGTTTCCAAATTTATAATCATCACTTTAAAACTTTTAAACTATCTATTTCTATTAGAAATATCCAATTTACCTTTCTGAAAACCATTATTTGAAATTAAAATAATTTTTTTCCAAAACATTTCAAAACTAAATTCCATATTAGTATAATTAAAAATAGTCATATTCACTTACTTAACAAAAGGTTTCAAACTTACTTAAGTCATACTCTTTAAAACTAAACTTATATGCTTTATCAAAATTTTTATACTTTTCGAAATTTCTTAGTTTAAAACTTTTAAACCTTGATTTGGAAGTGCTCGAACCTTCAAAATAGTCGATGAAATCAAATTTCAAATCTAAGAGTTGGAAATCAATTTTTTTTTATATATAGAGTTATTACTAGTCAAATTGAAAACTCGAGGACTGAACACCGGTCTCACTTTAAATTGTTTCAAATATATACATATATCTTTCGAAAATATCAAATTATACTTAGGAATTTAAAATCAAAAACGGTTTCACAAAATCATTCGCATAGCGAAGCTATTAAAGTGGCCTCTCCCCCACTCTGAAACTCAAAAATCAATGTCGATGATGCGTGCACTCATCACCGAAATTATTCTCCAGCGACATAAGTGAGTTCTGGACTTCTATTTTCTTGAAAACTTCTTTGAAATTTCTTCAAAATTATTGGAATTCATTTGAACCCATTTGAAACATTTCTTATTCGGAAAAATACTTTTAAATCGTATTATTTTTATATATTTTCCCAAAATCTTAAAACCAATTTCAAAATATCGAAATTCAATTCTCGAATTTCAAATTTAACCCTTCAGTTATAAATCCTTTTCATATAAATCACTTTCTTATAAATTTTCAAAATATCTAATCCTTTCAAAACTTTTATATATAGAATAACATTTCTTATTCGTTTTATATATAGGTATATAATCCTTATCGAAAACATTTTCACTTTTATATATAGAATAAAATCATAGTTATCAAAATAATAATTTCGTATAAAACAATTTTAAAATACAACAAACCCGATTTTCAAAGGATGATTCAAGAATGGATTTCAAAACAAAGATAGAGATTTAATTTAGAGGAACTCTAATCCATAGAATCCTGATTCGAAGATAGGCTCAAACAAGGTTGAGAAAATCAAATTACAAAATAGAAGATGGATATACTTCTATAAATCTCGGGCGAGCTTAACCGGGTCAACCGTGACTTCAAGAATATAATTGATGCGGAATTCTAAAGCAAATCGACATTCGATTACCAGAGATAAAATTCGGCATACCAAGATATAGCAGCATCGTAAACCGAGGATACAGAAATCTCCGGTGAATCAATGCCAATTATAAAGGAGTTTTCACCCCCTTTACAATTCATTCCGTGGAGTTATGGGATACTCCAGAATCAAACGAATATAAATAGGGAGAGACAAGAATGAATTTCGGAACCGAGGGACATTCCAAAATTCAAATGAAATCAAGTCAAAAAGAAGGGATTCAACTCGAACGAAAGTGATTCTGTAAATGAATTTACCATATATGATAGGTTTTGCCTAGAGCCAAAGCTCTGATACCAACTGTAACAGCCCGCTATTTTGGACCATTCAAATCGACAATAAAACCGTACATGTCCGACTTGAATAATTCAAAATACCGAATTGCTAATAAAATTTGGCAAAACTTAAAATATACAGTAAATAAATCAATCATAGATCACTTACACAGAGTAATACAATGTAGCGGAATAGATAAAGAATAGTAGTTCATGAAGCTACTATATACCTCAGAGTTAGAAATAAAATACAACCGAATTGTTCAAATGCCATGAAGTCTCCAATGCAACAGATGGATTCTATGAACCAATCAACTGGATGACTGAAGGGATAGATAGTTGGATCTTCAAGCAAAACTCCAACTTCGAAGGTGAGTCTCAAATGCTGTATCTCTCAGTCTGACCCGAGCGTAAAGCAAAAACACAAAACACTCGAGTCAGGATTAACATTCTTATATCTATAAATCTAACTCAAGTGAAATATCAACTGAAATATAATTAACTTAAAGGACGTTTGGGATAACCATCCTCTAAGGGTCCATGGAACTATCTATAAGGTAGAAATATACACTATAATACCGAGGTCATTTCAAATTAATTTATACTTCACAACAAAAATATCTTTTCATTATATATATATATATATAAATATTTAGAATAGAATATTTGTAGTTTCCTCAACTTAACAAATCGTTTTCAAAATCAACCCGACCATCCCATTCAATTTAATTCAATCTCAATTTATAAATTTTTATACAATTCAGTTTTTTTGATCAAACAAATTCAAATTTTATTCATTTCAAATACAGAACTAAATCAAAATTTTACCGTTTAAATTCTACTATATTTCAACGCTTTAATATTCAACAACTCAAAGTTTGATTTAACAGTTTCATATAGATCTCGATTTAACCTTGTTATTTAGTCTTGAAATGTTCACTAAATAAATTCAATATTTGTTTAATAACCCAATTTACCTTTAAACTAAATATTCCTTTCGATTTGTTTAAACTTAAAACCTCCATTTAATCATTTAAATCAAAATCAAGTTATAAATCGAATCTTAAATTTCAAATTCTTTGGTTCAAATAATCCAATTAAGTAAAATACTTAACTAAATACAATTTCAATTAATTCAACTTTATCTTCTCAACCTTAACTTATCCAAATTATTACAACAATCAATTTTGAAATATAAATTTAAATAAATACTTAAACATATTATATGGATTAAATCGATCTCCAAAATATTGCTATTAAATCTATATATAAAATTTCTATTTTCATATAATATTTTAAGAATTAATATTTAATAAAATCGTATATTTATTTTCAACCCATAGAAATTATTTTCAAAATATTTATACATATGGACCAACGGTGTCTGTATATAATTTCATACCCTATGGTCAAGGGATACGGATTTCAATCCGAAATTTAAATATACGGGTAGATATCACTTCGACCCGTAATCCCAAATTCAATTTTTATTGAAAATCGCTTGGGTTTATCATTTCAACCCATAACGAAGTTCTCCTATTCTAAAGTCCGTTCGGGTATGTATCATTTCAACCCATATTGAATTCTAAACTACGGGGAACTTGCAGAGTGATAACAAATAATAAAATAACAGACATATATCATCAATAATAGTATAATATAACAATGGGATATGGTGTCATATCCCACAGGTGAACACATTTGCAAACAACAAAATATATAGCAATGTAAATAACTAACAGTAGCATATTTCAATTGTCGTTTCAACTGGAATCAAATTTAATAAATAAAAGAACGTTAGTCCTGAGTGATTGCTCACCTTTCGTGGCTGGAGGGTACCGAAGGTGATACGGAAACACACACTGATACGGACATGGAAATTTGATTTACAAATCCAAGCAAAGCAAAATTGGCACGAATTTGATGAACATAATCTGGTAACAGAAACGACGGGAACGGATCAAAATAGCTTGATATAAAGTTTTGGACGAGACGCATATTATATTAATATTTCACTTAAACCCATTATTTTAAAATACATATTCATTTGAAATAAATCTCAAATAATTTTTTTTATATATATATAACCAAAATCAATAAAATCTTTATAGCTTGTATATGCACTTTTACCTAATCATTTATACCCATATAAACTTGACAGTTTAGATATATAAATTAACACAGGCTATATAAATTTTGTTTTTATCACTGTTAACTAAAACAACTACTGATGTGTATACAACCGCTTATAAATAAAATATACTTTTTATATTAACTCACTATGCAGACTAAAAAAATCTTGTAAACTTAAATATAAACAATTGCCTATACATATTAATATAATCTGGAAAAAAATTTAGAATAGAAAACGTGGGAATTCAAAATTCATGTAGTTGCAGCCTAAATCAAAAAGGTAAATTCATATACAGGTGAACATGCAGCTATATGTATAAGTAAATTATTGTAACCTTACCCAAATGAAAAGACTCAATACCAAATTTCCATAACCTATGTATTTAAAATGACAACGTTTATATAAGTAATATAAACAAAATACTTTCCTTCTAGCGAATAAAACAATACTTCTAACAACACTTAAAACTTTATATATTTTTCTTAAACAGTTAAAACTTTATACATATATTATATTTAATTTAGACATGTAAAATAAAATAAAATTTAAAGTCCAACTTTATCTCCAACAGAAACAAAATCTTACAACTTATTCATATTTTTGCTTTTACATCAATTCAAAACATAAAAATTTAAAACTACATTTAATTCGAACCCAATATACTTAGTACAATTTAATATAATAATATCTGAAACCATACACTGCAAATACTACCCATAACATACGCACACCATACAAAAGTTATAACCCAAAACATACGCACACCACACAAATGTTATACCAATATATATGTAAACTATATAACTAAAATATCTTATATAAACTATTTATAAACTTATACAACTATGCAGACAACCCATACAATCTGCCTATATACTAGACTCATATTATAACAGAAGCTAGACATATATATACAACAGTTATGAATCTATTACTTAATGTATATAAATAATTTACACAGAATACTATACTTATATTTAAGATACATATACTAACCCAAAAAGGAAGGAGAAAGGCCGAAGTCAGGGGTGGTGGGGGGCTCGGAGGGGAGCACGGCGCTGCTTCATGCTTCGGCGTGGAAGAGGAGGGGAGACAAATGGAGAGGTGGATGGTGATGGCCTCGGTGGTGTGAGAGTGGATAGTGCAAGAAGAAGGAGTGATGTAACGTTTGGTGAGTGGTTACGTGAAGGAGGAGGAAGTGGTTTATGAATGAGGAAGAAAGTGAAAAGGTAAAGCAAATGGTTCAGATCTAAATATAAAGGAATAAGGCAATGGATGCAACGTATCCAACATTTACATTTCAAAACTGGCGAAATTAAAGGTAGTCATCGATGCGTTAAGGCACGAAATAAATACGTGAGAAATGAGCTGGCTGCAATTTGTTATGTACGTTATTATATGTACTATTTATTTTTGAAACGTAAGTATAGAAACGGAAAAGGAAAAGTCAGAGCAATACGAGCCAGAAATAAATGGGAAATCAATATAACCAAAATGGTAACGGTCTAATTTCTTGATTTCAGCTGAAAATTATTTAAGCAATAAATTTATTGCTTGGCAAGCAAGGCTCAGGTTGAAAAGCAAAGGAAACAAAAGTCCCAATATAAAGTAAAGAGAGAGAAACGAAGTTAAAAAGGGAAAGAAAAAAATAAAGTGAATCGTTTTAAAATAATAATTACGACGTATACAAATGTGTACGTTTGATTTTTCGAAACTGCTAAACATAAATTCAGGAAAAATGGAAAGCAAATATATAATGATGTATGGGAAGAAAGAAAATCACCGAAATCAATTGTAACGGTCACCTGCAATATTTTCTCCTAAACACATATATCCAATCAAAAGAAATTGTAACGCTCAAAAGCTTTGATTTAGGAAAAGGTTATTAAAACAAGTTATTGCTGGCTACAATCAAAAATTTATGTTTTGAGGGAACAGTTTCTTACCTTTAAAAAGCAATGAAGACAGAGAGAAAATAACAGAGACGACAACAAATCAATCAATCAAGTGAATGAAAAAGGCAACCGGGAAACGTATCAAATTAAATATTGGCAGTAACGGTCACCCATTTATTTAGCTGACAAATATTAAAGCTATAAAGTTAATTAACATATCAACCGTTCAAAAAGATAAATACAACGTATACAAAATTATACGCTTAATTTTTGAAATGATGGCAACGGCTAAAATTTAGCAACTGATGAAATAATTACTAAAGTAAAGGATAGTGGCTATTGCTTGATAATAAATTTATTATCAGCAATTTTTAGCTTGAATTTAATAGAATTTCCCAATGAAATAAACTTTGTTAAAATAAATTGAAAATTAAAAATCCGCTGTACTTAAATATACGTATTCTAAATATATAAACATTTTATTTAAAAATTCAATTATTATAAGATTTCACAAATATTTAATTAAATACGTTATAGAATCAATTAAAATTGTTAAAATTTTTTGGGTCGTTACATGTTTACAATTAACATCTTCCTACTTTTTAATTAAAAGATTCCAATCACATTAATTGTCATTGATTTCTAAGTCTTGTTATTCATTCAATCACCATATTATCATCTTAGGTACCATTTACTTTGGTATATATCCTAATACATCAACATTTTCCCATTTCATCTTTATTTCAATTGCATAATATTTAATTTCAATTGCTACAATAATTAAACTTATTATAAATTGGATTTCAATGGAATGATTTGTTTCAAGTCAAATCTTTTGTTAAGTTCATTACTACTCTATAAACCTAGTTACCTTGTTTTTCCCTTCATTTCCTTAATATACTCAAATTTAACAACTCCTAAAAATTGTATTATATTTCACATTAATGTAACATTTATTTTCATTTATTAAAAATTTATTTCCGATCCCATTAAAACGGGTAACTTATAATAATTTGTTATCATTAACTTTACAATACACTAAGCTTTATTATTTCCAACTAATTATCATAGTTGCCTACATAATATTGACGTCACTATTTACACATAAAACGTTACCATTTTCATATGCCAAATCTTTATACAATGGTCATTTTATTTTCTATTATAACATTTATAACTTTTAAATGTTTGCCTTTGTTTTCTTACATTAATAAGCTTTTATTACTCACAAATCAATGTTACCATTTATTTTCATAATACTAATTTCATTCAGTTTCCATTAAATATCTATTATTTCTTGGTAAATCCAATATTTCATTTATTCACTTATGTTCAATTCATAGTCAAGTATAACATCTAATTTTATTTTCATTAATTGGCATTTCCTTCCATTCATTTATTACTTACTTTAATTACCATTGTTTACCTTGCATTAGCATTATTACCTTTAATTGCAATTTGATTACCAATTTTATTTAACAACCTAAATAAATAAATAACATATATTAGTTGTCACCTATTTACTTTTGGTTACACCTACGAGTTTATTACTTACCATTAACACTGTATTATTTCATTAATTAATTCAATACTTACATTTTTTTCTTCTTATATTTCATTTATAAACAAATTATAATGTTTCCACTATTTCAATAAATTTGAACTCCATTCAAGTTATTAGCCATTCACTTACATTCATACTGTTGCAATTTGTTCTAGTTATTATTTTTATTAATAATTCACAAATTTATACTTTCATAAATACTAAATTTCAAAAATCCTATTAAATTAACAATTAAAATTAATGTAAATTTACGGGTCGTTACATTCTCCCCCACTCAAAACTTTTCGTCCCCGAAAAGGAAAAAGAAGGAAAAAGAAGAATTAAGAAATCAATATATCTTACTTAAAATATTAAATTTATAAACAATTAAATTTACAAAACTAATTTATTTAAATAAAATATACGAATTTATAACCATTAAATCTTTTTACACTTAAATTAATAAAGTTTGGAAAATATTTTCAAATTTTTCTAAGTCCAAAATTTACGGAAAATTTTGGTAGAGTCTCCTTTGTACGGAGTGGCTCGGGAGAAAATATAATATCAAATATAACAATATATGACATATATTTTCCAAAATAATATATATCTCAACACGGGAAAAATAATATAATAACGCTATAAAACCGTAATCCGAAAGCGTACCTATTTGTCGGGCAAACAAACGCTTAAGTATGAAACCAAAAGCAGTAGCAATTGCTTCCATAACCTGCATTTCACTTATATAATCTAAAAAGAGTTAATAATTATATAAGTGGAACATTTAAAGTTGTTTCAACCATCAACAAACAATCAATACAAACAACAATCACTTGCAACCTATATACAATCATCATACAAAATCAACACAAATCAATTATCCATTCATATCAAACAAAACAAATAGTTGTTCGGGTTCAAAAACTTTAAATTGTACGTAATGAAAAATAAACTACTAAGTGTACCCTTCACTTAACAGTCTTAGGTAAAACTAAATAGATTATTCATACATCCAAGCAAATTTAAAGTATCCTTACCCAACAACCATAAACTAAAAACAAACAACAAATCCAAACAATAAATTAAGTTCATTCCTAATAATTTCATTTCATACTATTTGTTGTTTGATTTCTTTTCTTTCATATAATGATTTATCTTTTTAATTTACATTTATTCCCTACAGACTTTTATTTATTTTCATTTATTCATATCATGTAAATTTTCTTTTTATTGTATTACATTCATTTATTCACTCCTCAATTTCATTTATTTACTTTAAAGATAAATAGTTCCAACATTAACTTAAGTTCAAAATCCTTACTTACATTACTCAACTCCTATTTTATTTAATTAGTAGTGTTAAAATTTTGACTCAAGTTTATAACTATCTCCATGTCAAATTTCTTATTTATAAAGTAAATTTCTATTGAATACTTTAATTATTTAAGTATTACTTGTATAATATTATACTACATTTTCTTATTAACATTTTGACTTTTTAAATCTTTTGGTAAGTTATATATGCTTTTTAAGAATGCAATTGAAATTTATACAAGTTTATCTCATTTCTTTCAATTAATTCATTATTCAAAAAATTTATCTTTTATTTTATAGGTTACAATTTCAACTTTCTTGAAATTTCATTTATAACTTTGCATTAGATTCTATTATTTCATTTATAGGTTTCCATTATTAGTTAAATTCCATTTCACTAAGGAAATAGAAACTATTAATTAATGGAAAATTTAGAACTAAATACCGGGTTAAATTTCAAATCATTTTAAAATAATAAATAAATGTATACTTACAACTTATATCCAATTATATTTAAAACAATAAAAAAAATTGGTTATCAAAATAAATCCGTAGTAAAGCTACTACAGTGGCCTTCCCACTTCGAAACTCGAAAATGAATGTCGATGATGCGTGCACTCTTCACCGAAATTATTTTCCAGCGACAGAGAGGGGAGTACAGGACTTATTACTTTCCAAAGTTTCTTTAAAACAAATATTTCAAATTATATTGAAATATTTATATTATAAAATACTTCTAATAATACTATTACTATATTCCAAAATCATCTCAAAAATCCCGGAACTTAAGTTCTAATTTCCAATTTCATTTATTTTATTTTCAAATCCTACTTTATTAGTATTTATAGATTACACAACCTAACAACCAATATATTGCAACCAAATATAACATTTATAAAATTTTCATTTTATATATATAGAAAATATAATAGGCAAAATTATTTCATCCACCTATATTCAAAACAAATACTGTGTCGGTCTGTCCTATTAAGTGTTTAGAAATCTCTATTAATGTCATAGCATCCTATGCACCAACTAGAATCTATAAATGCAAAATAGAACAAACTAACACAATATTAAAACCTTTTTATAACACTAACAAATACGCTCTCTCATATATATACGCTCAGCGACTCATCATAGGGTATTATTACCTATTAATAAAGAGTCAGACCCCACAAAGTTAAGGTTTATCACTAAACCAAAGCTCTGATACCAGATGTAACATCCTGCCTTTTTGTACGCTTTAAATCGACGATAAACCACACATGTCAGACTTAAACCATACAGAAGGGCAGATTGTTATGGGGTAAATACGAAAAAGTAGAGAATAAAAGAACAAAATAGAATCTTGTAGCGAAATGATAAAATATAATAATCAAATATACAGTTCATGAAGCTGTTTTACAAAATATTCGATTATACTTATACAATAGATACCAGAGTTACACATACCAGAGAATAATAATTAATGCAGCGGAATAGTATGAGTGTAACAGAATATTATAAGAAATAATAATAAATCCTCGTCTTCGTCCTCCAGAATATGGTCTTCCAAATCCTGAAATGCTCAGGCTGACCCAAGCGAATTGAAAAGACAAAACACTCGAATCAGAACTGAAAGATCTTATGTAAGTTAAATCAATAAAGACAAATGTAACACCCCACCTCTATACCCACGCTAGCCAAGGACACTACGGTGTAATGCAGTCAACTAGCATGAAGAATAAGGCTGTTGAGGAGCGACCATTCGTGTAATTGCTTTGTGCGAGCACCGATATGTCAGATAGTACAACATGCATTTGGTTTCAGGAGGAGATGCAACACATCGATACAAACTCAAAGCTACTACACAGTGACTATATATATATATTCTTCGGAAACAAACATAGAAATAAACGCAACACAAATCAGTCATAGATATCCATATCACAAAGGCGGAAAAAGATATGAATAAAACACATGAAAGTGTACTGTAACGACCCGGAATTTTGGGCAATATCGATTTAATAATCTGTGTAAATAATTCAACGGGTTTGATGACTTTCTTTATAAAATTGGCTAAATTAATCTTTTAAAGGTTAATAAATTTTAATCTGACAATATTGATAAGAGTTATTTTCCATAGCTAATGAAATTTTATTCTATTTATAATATATATGTTGATATATATTGTGAATAGAATATCATTTGTTTTAAATCAAAAGTTGAATTTTCAAATTGTAGTATATGTAAGCATATGTTATAATTTGATATTTGTTTTGAAAATTTAATTTAATCTATTAATAATATATATATATGAATGAATATTGAAATTGAAGCTTTGTTTTTAAAACATAATGTTTTCAAAAGATAATTTAAAGATTAATTTAATCTGTTTCCAAAAAATTATAAGATAATTGTTATTTTAAATAAGATAGTTTAAAAATGATTTAAACAAGTTTTGTTTTGTTTCTTTTATAATTCTTAAATTTTAAATGATTATCAATGTATAAGTATAATGTTTAGATTTTAAGAAAAATATATGTATAAGATGTATATTTATATTATAATTAGTTTTAGAATATTTTCTCTTAAAAGTAAATTTACATTTACATATACAAGTATTTATTTATAAATTAAATTTAACATGTGAGTTTATATTTACATAAAAAAAATTAAAAACACTTAAGAGAACATGTGTAAGCATAATATTCATTCTAACCACACATGTAAAGTAATTAAGTGGATTGAAGGACAAATGTAAATTTAAAAGAACATGTGGCAAAATTCTTATTTTAAAATTTTAATAAAGTTTTAAGAAGAAAACTTGTTTCTTTTTCTTAAACTCAAATTAATGGCAACTTTCAAATCTAAACTGCAACATGCAAAGAGATCAACAGTTTCAACTTTTTTTTTAAAAAATACTACAATAATTAAAACCTGCATTTCTTCAAACTGCATTCATAATGAAGGGCTATAGCAAGTTCAATACATAAATATGTAAACATGCAAAAGGAAGTTCAAGATATGTTTCAACATTTTAACATCAATGGAAAAAAAATTGAAGCATGCAAAGATTTCTTCAGTAAAGCAAGATCAAGACACAACCTTTTTAAAATTTTTAGAGCCTGGGAAGTAAAAGTTTTCTCTGCTCTGCATTCTTGAATCAGGTGAGTAAATGTTTTTAAAAACAGTTGATTTAAAATTCAATGCTATTCATGTGTTGATTTACTTGAATTAAAATACTATAGTTTTAAATTTATATGAATTGTTATGTTTGTCTGTACATATACATGCTTGAATTTACACTGATAAATTACTGTGAAGGTGCTGTTAAAAGGAAATATTCAATGCCAATAGAACAAATTAATTTTTGATTTCAAAGTTTAAATAGAAGTTGTTTGTTAGTAGATGATGATGATTTTAAAAATAATTCAAGGATTTTAACTTTAGCAAATAAGTTAAAAATAGGAAAGCACAGTAGAATACTGTTATTCATGATAAATAAAAAATCTTGATTTATCATTTGGATTACATGAATAAATTAGGGGGTAAGAATCATGATTTTTAATACATATTTCATGATTTTTAGTTTGACTAATTATGATAAATGTGGGTTTGTGTGTTTTCGGAGGTTTTAAGGATTGCCAGTGATCGGCACATTGATTTAAGCTAGATTTTTGGTTGAAGCTAGCATAGATGTAGAGGATATTGGGAAAAATGCTTTTGGATTTTTCCGGTGACCAATTTTCTTGGAACCGAATGAACTAGGGTTACTTGAGTTTGTGGTTTCGGCTGTTTTGTCATGGCTTTTGCATCGAGGATTGGTGATCGGGGTTGACCGCATTTGGAGAGAATGGAGTTCTTGGGTGTGGTGTTCTTATGGTGGGGTCGGCAAGGTTAATCGGCGATGAGATGATCGGCGATGGGGTGGTTTTGGCGTCTGTGCTTCCTGCTGTTTCATGCTAATGGGTCAAATTTTGATTCGTACTTGAATTTTTAATTCTGGGTGTGGATTCAGGCTCGCGAGGGGAGAAGTGATGAGGGACGATGGTCGTGATGATCGGCGTAGGTCGGAGTTGTTGGTGTATGTGCACAAGTGGTCGTGTACGCTGGGTGATGGGTTGGGGAAGAGGTTGGAAGCTCGAAGGAATTCTTGTGCGGATCCAGGAAAGACTCTAAGATTGCGTTTGAGACTTTACTTCGGGGCTAACTCGAGTTGATTCGAGTTCGTACTCGAGATTCTGGGAGTTGTGTTTGGGGGGTATTGTTGTACTTTTGAGTTGCTATTTTAAACCTATAATTTATACTAGATCGTATAATAATCTCAAGTGGAACAATGTAAACATTCAAACACTAAATTATAGATAAGTTTATATAGAAAACTAAGGATTAATTTGTTATTTTAAAATGAAATTTGAATTTATATTTCAAATTTAAAAATGTTCTAAGTATTTGTTTTGAAAATAATTATCTTGATCAAGTTTTAAAAATTCAAATATGGAAGAGTAATTTGAATTTAATTATTAAACCTAAGTTTAATTTTGAAGTAATACTTTTAATAACAAAGTTTTTAAAATATATTTTAAATATATATATATTTAAATGGATAATTAAAGTATTTTAATTTGATTTTAAATTCCTTATTTTCAGATAAGGTTGTGATTGTGATTTTGAAAATCTAAATTGAATAATTTGTTTAAGTGTTTAAACTTGATTTAATTCAAATAATTTATTTATGAAAATAAATAAGGTTAATTATTGGGATAATTGACTTAAGAATACGTATTTAACATGTTTTGTTAATAAGATAAGTTTGATTTAAATTTTACGGTTATCTTAATTTATTAAAGATTTTCTTAAAATTTAGAAGTAATTAATTAATTGTTTAATTAATTTTAAATAATTAGTTAATTAATTATTTAATTTTAAATAACCACTTAATTATGAATTAATTAAGTGTAATTATTTAATAAAGTAATTAATGGTTAATAATTGAATGTAATTAAGAAGGTAATTACTTATGAAGTAATTAGAGGAATTACTCATGGAAGTAATTAAAGTGGATGTGATTAATGGATAATCACATGATGCAATTAATTAAGGATTAATTAATATAGTTGTTTTGGAGTTAATTAATTATGGAATAATTAATTAATGAATTAAGAATTATTTAATGATGGAACTAAATATTTGTTAAGTAATTTATTAAGAGATTGATTAAGAGTTATTAATGAAGTAATTAGGAGGTAATTACTTATTTTATTTAAATTAATTAATTAATGTGATTAATTAATTAATGAATGAGATTAAATTCAAGATTAATTACTAAGTGTAATTAATTAAAAATGTAATTAATTAATAAAGTAATTAATTAAGGATCTAATTGAATAATAATACTTAATGAAGTAATTAAAGATTAATTAATTTGATTAATTAATCAAGGATTAATATAATTAATTTGGAAATAATTAATTAAGAAGTTAATTAATTAAGATAAGTAATTACAAATTGTTAATTACTGTTTATGATAAATGAGATGATTAATTACAAGTTAATTATTTAATTGATTAAAGGATTATTAATTAATAAGGATTATTAATTAATATAATTAATGTAAGTAATTAATGAAAGTAATTAATTTAAGTGTGATTAATTAATTTTAATTAATTAAGGATTAATGTAATTAATTATAGTTAATTAATTAATGAAGGATCATTAATCATTGTAATTAATGATAGTAATTAAAGGTTAATTACTGAATATGGTTAAGGATAATTACTTGAATGTAATTAAAAGATAATTAATCAAGGAAGATTAATTAAAGAAGGTCATTAGGAGATGATTAATAAATTTGATTCGTAATAAATCAATGAAGCAGGAGTTAGGATAATCCAAATGATTAAAGGATAGTAATTAATTTAATTAGTGGTTAATTAAATTGATTAAGAGTTAATCAACTCTGCTATGGGTGATTGATTAATATCGAATGGTTAATATTGAATGGTTGATATTTGATATTGAATATTATTGGATGATTGATATTGGGTGATTGGTTGATACAAGATGATTTGGATGTCTATGAGATATGTGATATGAGATGGATGTTGATATGAAATTTCTATTGTGATAATGTTATTCATCTATCTGTTTATATCATCCTGAATGAGTTAAACTGTTTAAATCCCTTAAGTACAACTTGGACATTAAAATGGAATTTGGTTTTGATGAGACCGAGATCGGGTTTCCATACTTGGAATCCGAAAACCACATAGATTCCAATAAACGTTAGGTCGTTAATCCAAGTGGAGCAAGTGAAGACTCGAGGTGTAAGGGCTATACGTCAGTATAACTCTGTGGGTGATTCCGTAATGAGTTTGACGGAATAGTACTTATAGATTCGAGATGGAGATTTAGAGTGCAAGGGCTATGGTCGTTGACTCTGAGGTTAATTGCAAAATGAGTGCAACGAGATAGTGCCTTCGGTTTCGTTCGAACCCGGAACGAACTTGTATGGATTGAATGCTTTCAGCACATCGTTAGGTGGACGATGAGCATTCTAAGATAGACTTGTCCTATAAAGGTAATCGCAGCCTCAAGCCTCATCAACCGGGAATGGCTAAAACATGGGAGGTGCAGCAAGGCTTCGTGGGTCGCTCCCGCTTTTAGAGCAAGATTTACCCCTGTCTAGAAGTCCCTTTTTATTCGGCTGTGTGGGGCGGTTGAATTCCGGACAACCGCCGGGGTTGTCTTGTTCGGGACTGTTCAGTAAGGAATGGTCCCGGCCTTGTGTTGCAGGGGAGTAGGAGTACTCCTCGGTACGGTGATCTAGGCCACGTACTGTGACGGGCGGTACCCCAGTAGCCCTGCCATTGATGGAAACCCATTTTCCCTACGAGACCCTACGGTTTTGATTGTATTACCCACTTTTGTGGCTAGTAGCTGGAATTTAATCATGTAACAATTTCTGCTATTTCTTATTTACTTGAAAACCCTAGACACTATTATAATATCACCGGATTTCCTATCAAATGTTTGGTTAGCGTAAGGTAAAAACTTTTCCATGTTTATGTGTGGGGAGTCTTACGTGATACCTTTTCTTTCAAAGGTTTTCTAAAGTTAAGCAATCTTAAACCGTTTACTCACACCAGACCCCTGTCTGACCCGAGTGTTTATTTTCTGTTTTATTAAACTCTTGGGTACTCATATTATGTATGAGTAGTCAAGTGGTTCAGGTTAGCTTGACGAATTCTGGAGGAGATATGGAGCAGGAGGCTTTGACGTGTAGATACATTGGTTCCGCTGTGTTTGGTTGGTATCTGTATCTTATATACTTGAGTTGTATGAATTAGACAGATGTTTATAACTGTCTAATATGTGTTGTATAGTTGTATACTCTGATGTAGTGAGATACTATGTAATATTTTATGTTAATTATTATATTTCATTCGTTCCGCTGTGAGTTCTCTAATGTTGTTTGTGTTCTTCTTTCTTTTTTTCTTTTCTTCTTCTATCCCTTTCTTTCTTCACCAGTGATGCGATTTCCTGGAGAAAGGAAGTCGGGTCGCTACATTTGGTATCAGAGCATTAGGCTGAGTGAATACCTAAGCTCTGAAGTGTGTCTTTCTTTAGGGAGCATTAGGTTGAGTGAATACCTAGGCTCTGTAGTGGTGTCTTACTTGAGAGAGCGTACTTGTAATTTTTATATATAACTATATATATATTTATATATCTACCTGATCTGTTGGGTTTTCTGTTCGGATTTTCCAACATAAGTTATAGAGGTAGATGGAGTAGTGGTATATGTGTGTAACACGATTACCACTGATGGAAGAGGTCCATATGTTGAGGTTGGAAGTATTTGTCGAGACTGTAGACCTAATACCGTCAATAGTTTGGAGTAAGGATTTCTTTGATATCCGAAGGAAATCTTTTAAAGATTCGGAATTTATCTTTGAAGAATAGGTTTGGATTTCGCTCGGGTTAGCGAATTTTTCTTAAGTTTGGATTTGATGGAAGTGCAGTAGTAAGTGATGGTATCTTGGTAACTGCGTGATGAGATGCAGTATCCATGGATATTTTCTGAAGGTGTTTTCTCTTGAAGTAGTTTTAGAAGTGATTGAGGAGCAGTCTTTACCTTCCTCAGGGAAGACTTATCTGAGTAGAAGTTATCTGGATCTTCAGTATGGAGGTTGGCTGTTCTGGAATATGAGACTAAGGTCTATGAGTTGCTTCGCTTTGGCATGGTCTCATTTGTCGTATCTTAAGAAGTGCGAGATGTTGATGCTTGGTTTGGAGCCCGAGTTTCTTTTGGGTTGTCTATCATCTCGGAGGTCTTTTGTGTAGTTTGAAGATAGTTTTGGTTTTGGAGAAGCCTTTGGATTAGAAGTCTTTGGATAGCTGTGGTAGCAGTTCAGCTCAGAGTGATCGGTGTGCTGACGAGAAGGTCATTTAGCCTTTGCAGTATCATCGAAGTTGAGTTTGGAAGCAGCAGTGTTGGTTGTTTCTCCGATGGTTCGGGAATCTTGTGGTTCTTCTTTTAGCAGCCGAGCAGTTGGTGGGAGTTTTCTTGAAGAATTACCTTGTTTGGAAAAGTTTAGAGCTGTTCTAATTGGTAAACAGAGGACAGTTTCTTTGGAATTCGAATTAGGTTGGATCGCAAAAGTGACTTGCGATTGGGTTGGAATTTTCTTGAGCATTCTTTTGTTTGAGGCTGAGGATTCTCATGAGGAAGTAGGAGCTGCTGGAGTAATCAGAAGATTGTCCGCATCTGAAGTTAAATTCCATATTGTTTTGGTTCCAGAAGCGATTTTGGGTGATTAGCCTAATAGGAAGAGTTGGTATAGCAGCTCAGAAATTTTAGGAATTTGGATTTGGTTAGATCTTGTTTTTGAATTGGATTCTGTGTAAGGTTGTGTGACCAAGTCAGATGAGTCACTAAAATTATATGGATTTGATGAACAAAGTTTCTGGTATATATTGGAGAAGTTTGTATTCATGTTCATCAACAGTATTATCCTCTATTACGGAATCAGAGTTGTGCAGCGGAAGCAAGGTAGCAGCTGTGCAAGGAAGGAAGCAAGTTCTTTTGCTATTGCTTGAATGGTAGAGTTTGTGTTCTGGATTTCGACGGACTATAAATATTTTTCTATTGAATAGAATCCAGAAGCTAGTTGCTTTGGTCTAGTTGTTTCTGGAAGTATCAACGTAGGTTGAGCTGATAAGGAAGAGATTGGCAGCCCTGTATTGTCTGTTAAGTTATGCTGATATGAGATAAGGAGTTTTGGAATTCGAAGTTGGAAACTTCATTGTTGTTGAGATTTCTCTGGTTAAGAGAACAGAAATTGGATAAGGTTGGTTGGTTAGTGCTTTGGCATATGAGATTTCTTATCTGTGTTCTGATAAGATAAGATTTGTTGTCAATGAGATTGAATCGCCAGTTTGGATAACTGGGATTCATTGTATTTCACGTATCTGTGAGGGAGTACGTGTATGATTCATTTTTGGTTGTTGAATCTGTAGTTCAGTTGGAGTTGGATGTTGAGCTGGATCTAAGGATAATCTGATGTTCTGTTCAGATTAATGGATCAAGAGAAGAGAGGAGCTTTGGATTTTGGTAGTGTAGTTAATTTGTTAGCTTCTGTAGAGCGAGTCTCCCGGTGATTTATACTTGGGAAACTCGAGATAGTATTAGAGTTTTATTCTGACGTATGTCAGGATAATTAGTTATGTTTGTTTGTGTGATTGATTGCTTTGGTTGTTAATAACCGATTGTTAGGAATGCTTTGCTAATTGAATTAAAATCTTTGTTGGATTATTAAATTACCTTTGCTTTTAAATTTCGGGGACGAAATTCTTTTAAGGGGGGAGGATTGTAACGACCCGGAATTTTGGGCAATATCGATTTAATAATCTGTGTAAATAATTCAACTGGTTTGATGATTTTCTTTATAAAATTGGCTAAATTAATCTTTTAAAGGTTAATAAATTTTAATCTGACAATATTGATAAGAGTTATTTTCCAAAGCTAATGAAATTTTATTCTGTTTATAATATATATGTTGATATATATTGTGAATAGAATATCTTTTGTTTTAAATCAAAAGTTGAATTTTCAAATTGTAATATATGTAAGCATATGTTATAATTTGATATTTGTTTTGAAAATTTAATTTAATCTATTAATAATATATATATGAATGAATATTGAAATTGAAGCTTTGTTTTTAGAACATAATGTTTTCAAAAGATAATTTAAAGATTAATTTAATCTGTTTCCAAAAAATTATAAGATAATTGTTATTTTAAATAAGATAGTTTAAAAATGATTTAAACAAGTTTTGTTTTGTTTCTTTTTATAATTCTTATATTTTAAATGATTATCAATGTATAAGTATAAATGTTTAGATTTTAAGAAAAATATATGTATAAGATGTATATATATATTATAATTAGTTTTATAATATTTTCTCTTAAAAGTAAATTTACATTTGCAAATACAAGTATTTATTTATAAATTAAATTTAACATGTGAGTTTATATTTACATAAAAAAAAAATTTAAAAACACTTAAGAGAACATGTGTAAGCATAATATTCATTCTAACCACAAATGTAAAGTAATTAAGTGGATTGAAGGACAAATGTAAATTTAAAAGAACATGTGGCAAAATTCTTATTTTAAAATTTTAATAAAGGTTTTAAGAAGAAAACTTGTTTCTTTTTCTTAAACTCAAATTAATGGCAACTTTCAAATCTAAACTGCAACATGCAAAGAGATCAACAGTTTCAACTTTTAAAAAAAAATACTGCGGCAATTAAAACCTGCATTTCTTCAAACTGCATTCATAATGAAGGGCTACAGCAAGTTCAATACATAAATCTGTAAACATGCAAAAGGAAGTTCAAGATCTGTTTCAACATTTTAACATCAATGGAAAAAAAAATTGAAGCATGCAAAGATTTCTTCAGTAAAGCAAGATCAAGACACAGCCTTTTTCAAATTTTTAGAGCCTAGGAAGTAAAAGTTTTCTCTGCTCTGCATTCTTGAATCTGGTGAGTAAATGTTATTAAAAATAGTTGATTTAAAATTCACTGCTATGCATGTGTTGATTTACTTGAATTAAAATACTATAGTTTTAAATTTATATGAATTGTTATGTTTGTCTGTACATATACATGCTTGAATTTACACTGATAAATTACTGTGAAGGTGCTGCTAAAAGGAAATATTCAATACCAATAGAACAAATTAATTTTTGATTTCAAAGTTTAAATAGAAGTTGTTTGTTAGTAGACGATGATGATTTTAAAAATAATTCAAGGATTTTAACTTTAGCAAATAAGTTAAAAATAGGAAAGCACAGTAGAATACTGTTATTCGTGATAAACCAAAAATCTTGATTTATAATTTGGATTACATGAATAAATTAGGGGGTAGGAATCATGATTTTTAATACATATTTCATGATTTTTAGTTTGACTAATTATGAGAAATGTGGGTTTGTGTGTTTTTGGGGGTTTTGAGGATTGCCAGTGATCGGCACATTGATTTAAGCTAGATTTTTGGTTGAAGCTAGCATAGATGTAGAGGATATTGGGAAAAATGCTTTTGGATTTTTCCAGTGACCAATTTGCTTGGAATCGAATGAACTAGGGTTACTTGAGTTTGTGGTTCGGCTGTTTTGTCATGGCTTTTGCATCGAGGTTTGGGGATCAGGGTTGACCGCATTTGGAGAGAATGGAGTTCTTGGGTGTGGTGTTCCTATGGTGGGGTCGGCAAGGTTAATCGGCGATGAGATGATCGGCGATGGGGTGGTTTTGGCGTCTGTTCTTCCTGCTGTTTCATGCTAATGGGTCAAATTTCGATTCGTACTTGAATTTTTAATTCTAGGTGTGGATTCAGGCTCGCGAAGGGAGAAGTGATGAGGGACGATGGTCGTGATGATCGGCGTAGGTCGGAATTGTTGGTGTATATGCACAAGTGGTCGTGTACGCTGGGTGATGGGTTTGGGGAAGAGGTTGGAAGCTCGAAGGAATTCTTGTGCGGATCCAGGAAAGACTCGAAGATTGCGTTTGAGACTTTACTTCGGGGCTAACTCGAGTTGATTCGAGTTCGTACTCGAGATTCTAGGAGTTGTGTTTGGGGGGTATTGTTGTACTTTTGAGTTGCTATTTTAAACCTATAATTTATACTAGATCGTATAATAATCTCAAGTGGAACAATGTAAAAATTCAAACACTAAATTATAGATAAGTTTATATAGAAAACTAAGGATTAATTTGTTATTTTAAAATGAAATTTGAATTTATATTTCAAATTTAAAAATGTTCTAAGTATTTGTTTTGAAAATAATTATCTTGATCAAGTTTTAAAAATTCAAATATGGAAGAGTAATTTGAATTTAATTATTAAACCTAAGTTTAATTTTGAAGTAATACTTTTAATAACAAAGTTTTTAAAATATATTTTAAATATATATATATTTAAATGGATAATTAAAGTATTTTAATTTGATTTTAAATTCCTTATTTTCAAATAAGGTTGTGATTGTGATTTTGAAAATCTAAATTGAATAATTTGTTTAAGTGTTTAAACTTGATTTAATTCAAATAATTTATTTTTGAAAATAAATAAGGTTAATTATTGGGATAATTAACTTAAGAATACGTATTTAACATGTTTTGTTAATAAGATAAGTTTGATTTAAATTTTATGGTTATCTTAATTTATTAAAGATTTTCTTAAAATTTAGAAGTAATTAATTAATTTTTTAATTAATTTTAAATATTTAGTTAATTATTTATTTAATTTTAAATAACCACTTAATTATGAATTAATTAAGTGTAATTATTTAATAAATTAATTAATGGTTAATAATTGAATGTAATTAAGAAGGTAATTACTTATGAAGTAATTAGAGGAATTACTCATGGAAGTGATCAATGGATAATCACATGATGCAATTAATTAAGGATTAATTAATATAGTTGTTTTGGAGTTAATTAATTATGGAATAATTAATTAATGAATTAAGAATTATTTAATGATGGAACTAAATATTTGTTAAGTAATTTATTAAGAGATTGATTAAGAGTTATTAATGAAGTAATTAGGAGGTAATTACTTATTTTATTTAAATTAATTAATTAATGTGATTAATTAATTAATGAATGAGATTAAATTCAAGATTAATTACTAAGTGTAATTAATTAAAAATGTAATTAATTAATAAAGTAATTAATTAAGGATCTAATTGAATAATAATACTTAATGAAGTAATTAAAGATTAATTAATTTGATTAATTAATCAAGGGTTAATATAATTAATTTGGAAATAATTAATTAAGAAGTTAATTAATTAAGATAAGTAATTACAAATTGTTAATTACTGTTTATGATAAATGAGATGATTAATTACAAGTTAATTATTTAATTGATTAAAGGATTATTAATTAATAAGGATTATTAATTAATATAATTAATGTAAGTAATTAATGAAAGTAATTAATTTAAGTGTGATTAATTAATTTTAATTAATTAAGGATTAATGTAATTAATTATAGTTAATTAATTAATGAAGGATCATTAATCATTGTAATTAATGATAGTAATTAAAGGTTAATTACTGAATATGGTTAAGGATAATTACTTGAATGTAATTAAAAGATAATTAATCAAGGAAGATTAATTAAAGAAGGTCATTAGGAGATGATTAATGAATTTGATTCGTAATAAATCAATGAAGCAGGAGTTAGGATAATCCAAATGATTAAAGGATAGTAATTAATTTAATTAGTGGTTAATTAAATTGATTAAGAGTTAATCAACTCTGCTATGGGTGATTGATTAATATCGAATGGTTAATATTGAATGGTTGATATTTGATATTGAATATTATTGGATGATTGATAATGGGTGATTGGTTGATACAAGATGATTTGGATGTCTATGAGATATGTGATATGAGATGGATGTTGATATGAAATTTCTATTGTGATAATGTTATTCATCTATCTGTTTATATCATCCTGAATGAGTTAAACTGTTTAAATCCCTTAAGTACAACTTGGACATTAAAATGGAATTTGGTTTTGATGAGACCGAGATCGGGTTTCCATACTTGGAATCCGAAAACCACATAGATTCCAATTAATTACAATTAATTCCAATTAATAAATCAATGAAGCAGGAGTTAGGATAATCCAAATGATTAAAGGATAGTAATTAATTTAATTAGTGGTTAATTAAATTGATTAAGAGTTAATCAATTCTGCTATGGGTGATTGATTAATATTGAATGGTTAATATTGAATGGTTGATATTTGATATTGAATATTATTGGATGATTGATACTGGGTTATTGGTTGATACAGGATGATTTGGATGTCTATAAGATATGTGATATGAGATGGATGTTGATATGAAATTTCTATTGCGATAATGTTATTCATCTATCTTTTTATATCATCCTGAATGAGTTAAACTGTTTAAATCCCTTAAGTACAACTTGGACATTAAAATGGCGTTTGGTTTCGATGAAACCGGGATCGGGTTTCCATATTTGGAATCCGAAAACCACATCGACTCCAATTAAACGTTAGGTCGTTAATCCAAGTGGAGCAAGTGAAGACTCGAGGTGTAAGGGCTATACGTCAGTATAACTCTGTGGGTGATTCCATAATGAGTTTGACGGAATAGTACTTATAGATTCGAGATGGAGATTTAGAGTGCAAGGGCTATGGTCGTTGACTCTGAGGGTAATTCCAAAATGAGTGCAACGAGATAGTGCCTTCGGTTTCGTTCGAACCCGGAACGAACTTGTATGGATTGAATGCTTTCAGCACATCGTTAGGTGGACGATGAGCATTCTAAGATAGACTTGTCCTATAAAGGTAATCGCAGCCTCAAGCCTCATCAACCGGGAATGGCTAAAACAGGGGAGGTGCAGCAAGGCTTCGTGGGTCGCTCCCGCTTTTAGAGCAAGATTTACCCCTGTCTAGAAGTCCCTTTTTATTCGGCTGTGTGGGGCGGTTGAATTCCGGACAACCGCCGGGGTTGTCTTGTTCGGGACTGTTCAGTAAGGAATGGTCCCGGCCTTGTGTTGCAGGGGAGTAGGAGTACTCCTCGGTACGGTGATCTAGGCCACGTACTGTGACGGGCGGTACCCCAGTAGCCCTGCCATTGATGGAAACCCATTTTCCCTACGAGACCCTACGGTTTTGATTGTATTACCCACTTTTGTGGCTAGTAGCTGGAATTTAATCATGTAACGATTTCTGCTATTTCTTATTTACTTGAAAACCCTAGACACTTTTATAATATCACCGGATTTCCTATCAAATGTTTGGTTAGCGTAAGGTAAAAACTTTTCCATGTTTATGTGTGGGGAGTCTTACGTGATACCTTTTCTTTCAAAGGTTTTCTAAAGTTAAGCAATCTTAAACCGTTTACTCACACCAGACCCCTGTCTGACCCGAGTGTTTATTTTCTATTTTATTAAACTCTTGGGTACTCATATTATGTATGAGTAGTCAAGTGGTTCAGGTTAGCTTGACGAATTCTGGAGGAGATATGGAGCAGGAGGCTTCGACGTGTAGATATATTGGTTCCGCTGTGTTTGGTTGGTATCCGTATCTTATATACTTGAGTTGTATGAATTAGACAGATGTTTATAACTGTCTAATATGTGTTGTATAGTTGTATACTCTAATGTAGTGAGATACTATGTAATATTTTATGTTAATTATTATATTTCATTCGTTCCGCTGTGAGTTCCCTGATGTTGTTTGTGTTCTTCTTTCTTTTTTTCTTTTCTTCTTCTATCCCTTTCTTTCTTCACTAGTGATGCGATTTCCTGGAGATAGGAAGTCGGGTCGCTATATGTACATCAGAGTAGTGGTCAAACAAGACCCAGAATATCACAAAAGAATAGCTACAAGTGCTAGACAAAAGAATATGAATACATCAATGAGTCTATATCTCAAATGTATACAACAAAAAATACTAATCTAAGTAGTTAGCCAAAAGTCGAGATGATAATCCTAGATGTGAAGTCAAGCAGAAGAACCTGTAATGTAACAACCCGCATATTTATCGATCGTATATTTAAATATTTCATCGTTAATCGGATTTTAGTCCAAAAACCTACTTTTTGCAAACAGTTGAATTGGGACTCGAGACCCCTTCCATTGAGTTCAAAATGCCGTTTGCAACCTTTTTGGGTATAAGCTTCGATATGTTTGGAGTAAGTTGTTTTTTTCCACTTTTTCACTTAGGGTTTTGGGTTGGGTTCAGCCCTCTAGCCAACTTAATACCCCAAACTGAACCCCCTCTTCATTCACTCCCTCTTCCTCTACTTTTTAGTTCTAAAGAGATTAATGGTGAGTGGAAGAGGAAATTAAAACTCCAAGCCCTAGTCTTCATTAGCAAATCCAACTTCTTGCTCCAAAATCAAGAGAACCCATTGGTAAGCCTTCTCTTCATCTTCTCCAACTCCTTCTCTCTTGAATTTCAGAAATTCCTAAACCTAATTTGGGAAATGTTTCTCTTTTAAGCTTAGATTCAAGCTTCTTTGTTGAAATTGAAGAGTGATTGTCTTGCCATTGCTCAATAGCTTCTTCTTCAATTGTTTTTGTGAAAAGGTGAGATTTTTTTCTCGCATCTTAATCTATAATTATCTTTGATTGTTAGGTATGAATTCCTAACACTTATTCATGTGCCTTTGATTTTTATTTGGATTGGTTTTGTGAGTATTCCAATTTTAGTGTTTTGAAAGCCAAATCCTTAAAAATCATAGCTTTGATCTTTGATCATGATTTTGTGATGCATCGAAGAGCTTATAGGGCCGGGTAGTCGATTGGCATAAACCCATAGCGTCCATTGCTCGTACGATTTAAATTTGGTGGAGATTTGGCCCTCACTTAGATAGGTTGGGAGGAGCTGGAAACAGGCTCCGGTCGACAGAGCTCTGAGGCCGCCCGACCGACCTGCTACCAAAGTGCATAGCACTTCTCTGTCTCTGGTCCGGTCGACCGGCTACAGAGCTCAGTCGACCGACCTGCTTCCCGAGAATTTTCCTAGAATAGGGTCCGGTCGACCGAGCTCTGTAGCCGGCCGACCGACCTGTTGCTATTTTGCCTATTTCGCTTATTTTGCGTGGTTTCCAAATTTAATCAATTCTAGTCCTTTCCCTATTTGTTGTTATCATTTTCTATTGACTTTGATGACTTCTTTTCTTCGGGAATTTTAGAAATATCCATTTTGATGGATTCGGTATCGATTTCTATGGATTTTTATTCACGTCTTCGAATGTGAATTTCGGTGATTGATTATTTTACAATCATTTTTGTGATTTGTCACTTTAAAAATATAAAGTTTCTATACTAGTAGTAAATATCAAAACTCTTTCATAAAAACGTTTTCAACACTATTTCAATACAAAGCTCATTTATTAAAACCGTTTTCCAATCTATTAGTATATACAAACCTTTTCCTCACTCGTATGAGAAATCTAATTAAACGGCTTAGTAAAACGAGTGGTATGAAACGCTTGCGTTTACTTCGTTGGTTAATTCTTGGACTTGTTTGATTGAATCTCTTGTGACAATTTTCTAGTGGAGATCTACAATTTGTTCGTAAATATTTAAGTTAAGCTAGTGGTTATGGGACATGAAGCTAAGCTCATATATTTACTAGCTTAGTATAATTGACACTTCTTGATGATCGTTGATGATCATTTATGAGATTTAGACTAGCAATATGCTATGTTCCTTTGTCCATGTAGGGGACAGTACATCGTTTTATTGAGTTTCGTCTCATTTTTATTATAGGCTAACGGCCTATTTATTTTGGAGTTTCGACTCAATTCTTGGGGGCCAGCGACCCATATTCTTTTATGGAGTTCGGTTCATTGGACGTACCGTTGTACTGCGTCGATATTTCGATCTATTCGTGTTTCAGGTTCTTCGGGTGTACCGATTTGTACTACGTCGTTGGACCGGCTCTATGGTTAGCGACCACAGGATAGCGTTCCATTTGTGATATACGTGTTGGTGAGTTTTCATGCTCCCGTTTTGTGATAGGCCTCCCCCCTTTTTGTGATTTTTGGATTTCTATTGATGATTTCTAGAATTTGTGTTTCACCAATTTTACGATTGGCATTTATTGTTGTCAATATTTGTGGTTTGGTGAATGAAATAAGGAGTATGACATTCCTTTTGATCTTTGAGAAGATTTTTGTGATATTGATTAATCTCTTGTTGATTTTCAATTACTTATTTATCACAGCATGGCATTGTGATTATTATACGTTTAGTCATATCTCTTATTCTATATCATTTCATCTGATATTTATAGCTACAATGATCCGTTTATTATTTTCTTATAAATAATACTCGGGTCAGACCGAGATGTTTCAGGTGCTTCTGTTTGACTTCTCTTCTGGGGTTATCATCTTGACTTTAGGTTAACTACTTAGATTAGTAGTTTTTATCGTATACATTTGAGATATAGACTCATAGTTGTGTACTTATTCTTTTGTATAGCACATGTTGCTATTCTTTTGTATCATTGTGGATCTTTTGGATCACTGCTCCGATGAACACTTTTATGTGTTATATATATTCATGTCTATTTCCGCCTTTGTGATATGAATTATCAGTGACTGATTTGTGTTATGTTTATTTCTATTTTTGTTTCCGAAGACGTTATAGCCTCTCTATAGTAGCTTTGAGTTTGTGTCGGTATGTCGGATTTCCTCTTGAAAAGAATGCAAGTTATATTTTATCTGGCATATCGGTACTCACACAAAGCAATTATACAAATGGTCGCTCCTCATCAGCCTTATTCTCTGTGCTAGTTGACGGCATTACACCGTAGTGTCCTTGGATAGCGTGGGTATAGAGGTGGGGCGTCACAGCTTGGTATCAGAGCTAAACTTCGGAACAATGTAGAATAATTTATAAAGGATCATCGTCCTAAGTTCTTCTTAGGAGTCGTGCCTTAGGATTTGATTCGAGTCTTCGTACCGATTCATCCTACTTTCTTTATGATTCCTTGTTTTATCTATCAAGATTGCTTGATATTCATTTCGTGAATAACCTTTTTCTTCTTCTTTCTTTCTTTCTAAAGGAAGAGAAATGGTTAGACCTGGCCGTCCCAGCGTCGGTCAATCTAGTGCTACTCCCCAGGATGGAGTTTTTATGTCTGCCCAGCAGCTTCTTGATCTAGTAAAGAATGCTCAAGCAGCTGGTTCTAATCCGGAACCAACTCATCCTAAGTCTGGATTTGCACGCTTGTGCAACGATTATACCAACTTGGGTGGGAAGCCATTCAAAGGTTCTGAAACTATTATTGAAGTCCAGGCTTGGCTGAGATCATGCGATCGAATCTTTTCTCGCATGAATCTTATTGATCTTCACCGTGTTCAGGTGGCTTCCAGTATGCTCCAAGAAAGGGCATTAGACTGGTACGAGCTTATGATTTCTGAAATTATTGAAGCGGATCTTACTTGGGAGAAATTCCAAGAGCGCTTCGAGTTAAAATTCGTACCAGAAGCAGAGAAGGTGACATTGGCTTGCCGATTCATTGACCTTGTTCAAGGTGAATCTTCCGTGACAGATTATGTCGCGTCTTTTGAATCTCTTTCTAAATACGGGGTTGAATATATTAATACCCCATTGAAGAAAAATCAGAGATTCGTCTATGGCTTGAATAAAAATCTCAACAAGCCATTACTTCTAAAGTTAGAAGTTTCTTTTGATCAACTCGTTGATATCGCTCTTCGAATTGAGGAGACAGATAAAGAAAGTGATGTTGAAGTTATGAGTGCCAAACCAAACTTCAATAAAAAGAAGAGGCCTAATAAATTCAAGGGTCCTTATCCTAACAATAAGAAAGGGAAGCAAGTCTCTCCGGCAACTAAGACTTCTACCCCAAGTAGTTGGCAATGCTACAACTGTGGTTCTGAAGACCATTATGCCAATAGATGTCCGAAACCTCTCTTTTGTCGCTATTGCAAAAGTTCGGGTCATCTTTTATCTTCATGCTCCAAACTTCAAGGCAAGAAGGAGGGAAAGTTAAATGTTGCTCAAGCCCTTGGCAACACATCTCGTGGTCGAGGTATGTCTCATTCTATCCTTGATGGCATCATTATATTTCATGATCAACCTATTCGAGTTCTTTTTGATACGGGAGCATCCCATTCTTTTATATCAAAAGAACTTGTTGATACTTTTTCTTTGGGTGTTTTGTGTTTAACGACTTCTTTGAGAATTGCGAATCCGGTTGGTGGATCCGCAACAATTAGTTTATTGTGTAAAGATGTCGAGATTATTTTGGGTGATTTTTCTTTCCGAGCCAATTTGCATGTTATGCGTTATTTAGGCTTTGGAATGATTTTGGGAATGGATTGGCTTAACCGTTATGAAGCTCATATCCTATGTTCTGAGCGGACTATTCATTTTCGACATCCTCAATCTGTTAAGCAGATTTCTATTATTCTCAAAGATTCGAATTCCACTTTATCTGCATCTTTATATTCTTTAAATCCTCGTGATGATGATAATGATAAGGAGGAGGACATCATTTCTCTTATTCACGTTGTTCGTGAATTTTCCGACATATTTGAGCCCGTTTTAGGATTGCCACCTAAGCGAGCAATTGAGTTCAGAATTAATCTCATCCCTGGAGCTCAACCTATTACTCGTCCTCCTTATCGTATGTCCAATAAAGAAAATGAGGAGATGCGTAAACAATTATCTGAATTGGAGACGAAACAATTTATTCGCTCTAGTTCCTCGCTTTGGGAAGCTTTGGCTATTTTTGTGAAGAAATCTGATGGTACACTTAGGCTTTGCGTTGACTACCGCAAGCTTAATGATCTTACTATCAAAAATAAATATCCTTTACCTCGGATTGATGATCTATTCGATCAACTTAGTGGTGCTAGAGTCTTTTCACAATTAGACTAAGCTACTGGTTTTCATCAGCTTCGTATTGCAGAGGATAGCATTCCTTTAACATCATTCCGTACTCGGTATGGATCTTATGAATGGCTTGTTATGCCATTTGGCTTAACGAACGCTCCGGCTTATTTCGTTAACCTTATGAATCGAGTTTTCAAAGACTTCCTCGATCGATTTGTTCTCATCTTTATTGATGATATTCTTGTGTATTCTAAAACCGAGGAGGAACATGAAAAGCATCTTCGGATTGTGTTGGAAACTCTTAGGAGTAATCAATTAAAGGTAAAGTTTTCTAAATGCCACTTTTGGCAATCTCGTGTGAAGTTTCTCGGTCATATTATTTCTAAATCTGGAATTTTCCATGGATCCTTCAAAGATTGAAGCGATTCAGGATTGGAAGAGACCGGAGAGTGTGAAGGAGATCCGTAGCTTCCTTGGATTGGTAGGTTATTACCGCCATTTCATAAAGGACTTTTCTAAAATTTCCATGCCTCTTACTAGTTTGACAAAGAAAGGTGTTAAATACATTTGGTCGGACAAATGTGAAACTTCTTTTCAGAAATTAAAAGAACTCCTTTCTGATGCTCTTATCCTTGTTATTCCAAAGGGGAATCAAGATTTCGTTGTTTATACCGATACTAGTCGTGTTGGTTTCGGTGTCGTTCTTATGCAAAGAGAACGTGTTATTGCTTATGCTTCTTGGCAATTGAAGCCAGCCGAGACTAGATATGCCACTCATGATTTAGAACTTGCGGCTATCGTTTTTGCCCTTCGAATTTGGCGTCATTATCTATTGGGAGAAAAATTCATTCTCTACATTGATCATAAATCCTTGAAGTATTTATTCTCTCAAAAGGAACTTAATTTGCGTCAACAGCGTTGGCTCAAATTCCTTGCATCTTATGATCTTGATATTCTTTATACTCCCCGAAAGGGAAATCGTGTTGCGGATGCACTTAGTCGTAAGCAACAAGCAGTTGTTTCTATGATGATATCCGAACGGAATGATCTCGGAATTTTATCCACTTGTGAGATTCGAGATCGTGTTTCCGATTTATGTTCATCTCTTGTTTTATGTAGCCTTAAGGCTCATCCTTCTCTTTTAGACCGCATTCTTGAAGCTCAAAAGCTAGATCCCGAATTTGCTCTTCTTGGCCAAAAATTTACGGATAAAAGCGATATTTAAAGTATGAAAGACTTTGATATTGATTCTCGTGGAGGCATTCGAAAATTTGGTAGACTTATCGTACCAAATATTAGTGATCTTCGTAGAGATATTTTAGAAGATTCTCATCGTTTGAAATTTACCATTCATCCCGGTAGTAGTAAAATGTACGCGAATATGAAGCGACTTTATTATTGGGAGGGAATGAAATCTGATATTGCAACCTTTAGAAATTCCAATTTGGAAGTGGGACCAAATTTCCATGGATTTTATAGACGGCCTTCCCCGTTCTCGTTCGGGTCATGATAGCTTATGGGTGATAGTTGATAGACCACTACGCCATGGATGGCCTTCTGCAACAGATTTGCAAGGTGTTGCCAGCTAAAATGTTGCGATAGGTATGCTGATTTTTGTCTATTGCAACACACGCTTTAAGGTGTTAGCGTAGATATCAGCAAAATGTTGCAGTAGCTATAACTGTATTCAAATTAAAAAATTAATAAAATTAGCAATCCGCGTGAATACGATCCAACGATCTATATTTAATCCGACTGTTAAAATGGGTCACCGCTGCACTTTTTACCAAATTTTCGTTTTCCCGCGTATGTTGTTGTAGATCCCCTTTCAGTTTTCAATTCATAATTCTCAAATCAAAACGCAAATTCACGAAATCCAGCAAATTCATACTTCCAATTCGCGATTAGAATCAATTCATAATTCTCAAATCAATTCGCGTGGAGATGGAAGATGATTTCAGGCGATTAGAATAAATCAAGTATCAAGTTCCAATTCGCGATTCATCTTCTTTGGGGATCCGCAAGTCTGACTGATGAAGTCGCCTGCTGCTTCATGTTGCGTTCAGTGCTTGGAAAGTTTGCTGAAGATTGCCGAGATAGAGGCTTGGATACTACTGAGATTACGATGCCACTGGCCGGTGATGCTATGTTTCAGATCCATAGTGGCTCGCAGTGCCATCGTTCGGTCTAGAAGCGAAATTAACAACAGACAACGAATGTTGTGTTTCAGATCTAGAAGCAAAATCAAGGGCGTCATCTTCAAATTCAGTATCTCAGACTCAAGCATCTTCTCAGCAGCAATCTGTTTTGCATATGAAGGCTTCTGGTTTGTTTTTTAATATTATTTGTGCTTTTTGATGATTTCTTCTTCAGTTTTTGAAGCTTGGGAATATGTTAGCTTATTAAATTTGGATGTTTTGCAGCTCCTAAGAGAAAAATTCATTTTATAAAATATGTATCCAAATGAGTTCAGATTCTTGATGGATACTAGTTTTGTTGTACAGTCAAATTTGGTATTCAGGCTCAACTTATATATTTAGTTTGTTAGATATATATCTAACCTTAAGTTTATTAGATATATTTAGTAAATTTTAACTGAAATGTAAGATACATGTCGAACTTCAAAAGCTGGGGTGATTTTGTATGTACTTTGATGGAACTCTATTTTATCAACAGATGTAGCCAAACAGTCGAATTTGAATGAAAATGAAAATTCTTTTTCCCTAAACAGCGTCTACTTACCTGTACTATTGTATATCTACAAGGTTGAAGTATGTGGAACAAGAATTGGCAAAAAAGAGAGGTAAGAATGTTGAGTCAGGAAATAAAGAGGACAATGATCCGGTGGATGAATTATACGTTGTACCTGGGCTTCTTATGGTTAGCTTTTGAGTGTGATTATGAAGTGTAAACTGCTACTCCATTCTCGACTGGTAGCTTAGCAGTTTGCATTTTTAGAATTTTTAGAATTTCATAGGATGTACTGATGATTGTAATTTCTAAATACCTGGTAGCCTAGCAGTTTGCATTTCATAGAATGTATTCATGAGGCAAATGTGGTAAATCTTTCTTGACTGGAAACCAATGATTAGAAATGACCATAATGTTGATTAACAGGTTATGGCATTTGTCGTTTGAAATATTTGATGTTGATTAACAGGTTTGGTTTCTTAAGAATACAAACCATATTTTGATTGTGTTCCATACATCAGTGTACAAGTGAATGGTAGTCAGCCTCTGGTATTTAGATATTGACCCACTCGCCCATGAGCTATAAAGAAAAGAAAATGTAGGCAGACTTTTCTATAGCAGGATTCTACAGCGAACTAACTGAAATCACTTCCTCCGCATGTTACTTTCAGGTATGCACCAGATTCTTTTTTTTCCTCAGCTTCTCTTGTCTATCGTATTTTAAACCATGCATTATTCCACAACCAGGCGGTGTTGCTTCTGGATTCAAACATGCTGAAGTTAATGAGGATGAGCATGAAACATGGCTATTTGTTTGTAGGGGAAATCTCATGGTCCATGTCGAGGAGGTAACTTTTATCATGTTGCCCTGGTAGACTTTGTGTTATTTTTATTGCAAAAACTTATTGCATTAGAGCCGTTGTTTTTAGGTTCCTTTTGCTAGAACTTCTCTGAGACATGACGACATATATATTTTGGATACAAAGACTAAGATATTTCAGTTCAATGGTTCGAAATCTTCTATACAAGAAAGAGCAAAAGCTCTCAAAGTCGTGCAATACATAAAAGATACGTATCATGATGGAAAATGTGATGTTGCAGCTGTTGGTGTCTGTATTTGTCAGCGTCGGTGTACGTATAAATTGAAACTGCATATGTAACGAGTGAACTGAGTGATGTAGTGAGGAATATCTGTATATGTGAATATCAGTGTTATATATCATTGAATTGTAAAATAGTGGAGTCAGGAATTTGTACTATTTCAAATGTTGAAATAAAATATTTATTTAAATAAATTACTGTTTAAATATCAAATTCTATGCAATAGCATTTTATTAAATAAATATTTATTTCTATTAAAAAATCAAATATGCTCTACATTGTGGGCTCCACAACTTCAGAAAGTTAATATCTATAGCAACAATTTTGGAATGTTGCTACAGATACCTATGGGTGTTGCCATAGACCCAAATAGGGTTCTATTGCAACAATATTACTTATGTTGCCTTAGATGGTCAAAATGTTGCCTTTGAGGTCTAAGGCAACGGCAAAAATTGCATCACCCTAAAAGTGTTGCCATAGACCTATGGAAACATTTTTCGGGCCTGAGCCAACATTTTTTTTATGTTGCAGAAGGCAATTTATGGCGTAGTGGACTCACTAAATCCTCCCATTTTATTCCTATTCGGTCCAATCGAACCGCTCCCCTCTTGGCTAAACTTTTTATCAAAGAAATTGTTAAATTACTTGGAGTTCCTACTTCTATTGTTAGCGATCGTGATCCATTATTTACTAGTGGATTTTGGAAGAGTCTTCAAAAAGCTTTAGGAACGAAGCTTAATTTTAGCACCGCTTATCATCCTCAGTCCGATGGACAAACCAAGCGTGTGAATCAAACTCTTGAAGATCTTCTTCGTGTATGTGTTCTTGATTTTGGTGGAAGTTGGGAAGATCATATTTCACTTGTTGAATTTTCCTATAATAATAGCTTCCAATCTACTATTGGTATGGCACCTTTCGAGGCACTTTACGGAAGGCCATGCCGTTCTCCTTCTTGTTGGCTTGAGACCGGTGAGAAGCTGGTTTTTGGTCCAGATTTTATTCGTGATTCCACAGAAAAGATTGATCTTATTCGTCATAGGATGAAAGAAGCCAGGAGTAGACAAAAATCCTATGCCGATGATCGAAGAAGGAAATTAGAATTTTCTGTTGGGGATCTTGTATTTATTCGTGTTTCACCTATGAAGGGTGTTGTATGTTTCTGTCGATCGAGAAAATTAGCGCCTTGATATATTGGGCCATTTCCTATCACCGAACGTATTGGTTCCATGGCTTATCGCCTTTTATTACCGGCTCAGTTTTCTTCTATTCATGACGTGTTTCACGTTTCTCAATTACGGAAATGTCTTCGGGATTCCGATTCTATTCTTGAGCCCGGTGTTGTGGAAGAAATTGAAGTTTCGTCTAATCTAACTTTTGAGCAACATCTTATTCGTATTATTGCTTCGGAAGTCAAACGACTTCGAAATAAAGATGTTCCACTTGTCAAAGTTCAATGGTCCTCAAATCCTAAAGATTGTTCTTGGGAATCTAGAGAATTCATCGAGCGAACGCATCCAGACTTACTTTCTCATGCTCTTTGAGGTGAACTTCTTACTTCAAAATTCTTTTGTGTTAATATGCTTTTATGGCTATTACTTTTTAATTCCGTCTTATATATTGCATGAACGCAATTTCTTTAAGGAGGGGAGTCTGTAACAACCCACATATTTATCGATCGTATATTTAAATATTTCATCGTTAGTTGGATTTTAGTCCAAAAACCTACTTTTTGCAAACAGTCGAATTGCGACTCGAGACCCCTTCCATTGAGTTCAAAATGCCATTTGCAACCTTTTTGAGTATAAGCTTCGATATGTTTGGAATAAGTTGATTTTTGCCACTTTTTCACTTAGGGCTTTGGGTTGGGTTCAGCCCCACTAGCCAACTTAATAACCCAAACTGAAACCCCCTCTTCATTCACTCCCTCTTCCTCTACTTTTCAGTTCTAAAGAGATTAATGGTGAGTGGAAGAGGAAATTAAAACTCCAAGCCCTAGTCTTCATTAGAAAATCCAACTTCTTGCACCAAATTCAAGAGAACCCATTGGTAAGCCTTCTCTTCATCTTCTCCAACTCCTTCTCTCTTGAATTTCAGAATCCTAAACCTAATTTGGGAAATGTTTCTCTTTTAAGCTTAGATTCAAGCTTCTTGTGTTGAAATTGAAGAGTGATTGTCTTTCCATTGCTCAATAGCTTCTTCTTCAATTGTTTTTGTGAAAAGGTGAGATTTTTATCTCATATCTTAATCTATAATTATCTTCGATTGTTAGGTATGAATTCCTAACACTTATTCATGTGCATTTGATTTTGATTTGGATTGGTTTTGTGAATATTCCAATTTTATTGTTTTGAAATCCAAATCCTTAAAAATCATAGCTTTGATCTTTGATCATGATTTTGTGATGCATCGAAGAGCTTATAGGGCCGGGTAGTCGATTGGCATAAACCCCTAGCGTCCATTGCTCGTCCAATTTAAATTTATTGGAGATTTGGCCCTCACTTAGATAGGCTGGGAGGAGCTGAAAACAAGCTCCGGTCGACCGAGCTCTGAGGTCGGCCGACCGACCTGCTACCAAAGTGCATAGCAGTTCTCTGTCTCTGGTCCGGTCGACCAGCTACAGAGCTCAGTCGACCGACCTGCTTCCCGAGATTTTTTCCAGAACTGGGTCTGGTCGACGGAGCTCTGTAGCCGGCTGACCAACCTGTTGCTATTTTGCCTATTTCGCTTATTTTGCGTGGTTTCCAAATTTAATCGATTCGAGTCCTTTCCCTATTTGTTGTTATCATTTACTATTGACTTGGATGACTTCTTTTCTTCGGGAATTTTAGAAATATCCATTTTGATGGATTCGGCATCGATTTCTATGGATTTTTATTCACGTCTTCGAATGTGAATTTCGGTGATTGATTGTTTACAATCATTTTTGTGATTTGTCACTTTAAAAATATAAAGGCTTCTATACTAGTAGTATATATCAAAACTCTTTCGTCAAAACCTTTTCAACAATACAAAGCTCATTTATTGAAACCGTTTTACAATCTATTAGTATATACAAACCTTTTCCTCACTCGTATGAGAAATCAAATTAAACGGCTTAGTAAAACGAGTGTTATGAAACGCTTGCGTTTACTTCGTTGGTTAATTCTTGGACTTGTTCAATTGAATCTCTTGTGATAATTTTCTAGTGGAGATCTACAATTTGTTCGTAAATATTTAAGTTAAGCTAGTGGTTATGGGACATGAAGCTAAGCTCATATATTTACTAGCTTAGTGTAATTGACACTTCTTGATGATCGTTGATGATCATTTATGAGATTTAGACTAGCAATATGCTATGTTCCTTTGTCCACGTAGGGGACAATACCTCGTTTTATTGAGTTTCATCTCATTTTTATTATAGGCTAACGACCTATTTATTTTGGAGTTTCGACTCAATTCTTGTGGGCTAGCGACCTATATTCTTTTATGGAGTTCGGTTCATTGGACGTACCGTTGTACCGCGTCGATGTTCCGATCTATTCGAGTTTCAGGTTCCTCGGGCGTACCGATATTGTACTACGTCGTTGGACCGGCTCTATGGTTAGCGACCATGGGATAGCGTCCCGTTTGTGATACACGTGTTGGTGAGTTTTCATGCTCCCATTTTGTGATAGGCCTCCTTCCTTTTTGTGATTTCTGGATTTCTATTGATGATTTCTAGAATTTGTGTTTCACCAATTTTACGATTGGCATTTATATGTTGTCAATATTTGTGGTTTGGTGAATGAAATAAGGAGTATGACATTCCTTTTGATCTTTGAGAATATTTTTGTGATATTGATTAATCTCTTGTTGATTTTCAATTACTTATTTAACACAGCATGACATTGTGATTATTATACGTTTAGTCATATCTCTTATTCTATATCATTTCATCTGTTATTTATAGCTAGACTAATCCGTTTATAACTTTCTTATAAATAATACTCGGGTCAGACCGAGATGTTTCAGGTGCTTCTGTTTGACTTCTCTTCTGGGGTTATCATCCTGACTTTTGGTTAACTACTTAGATTAGTAGGTTTTGTTGTATACATTTGAGATATAGACTCATAGTTGTGTACTTATTCTTTTGTATAGCACATGTTGCTATTCTTTTGTGTCATTGTGGATCTTTTGGATCACAACTCTGATGAACACTTTTATGTGTTATATATATTCATGTCTATTTCCGCCTTTGTGATATGAATTATCTATGACCGATTTGTGTTATGTTTATTTCTATATTTGATTTCGAAGACGTTATAGCCACTGTGTAGTAGCTTTGAGTTCGTGTCGGTATGTCAGATTTCCTCTTGAAAAGAATGCAAGTTATATTTTATCTGGCATATCGGTACTCGCACAAAGCAATTATACAGATGGTCGCTCCTCATCAGCCTTATTCTCCGTGCTAGTTGACGGCATTACACTGTAGTGTCCTTGGCTAGCGTGGGTATAGAGGTGGGGCGTCACATGTAACATCTCGGTCTGACCTGAGTATTATTTAATAAGAAAATAATAAACGGATCAGTCTAGCTATAAATATCAGATAAAATGATATAGAATAAGAGATATGACATAAACATATGATAACCATAAAGCCATACTGTGAAAAGTATGCAATTGAAAATCAACTAGGGATTAATCAATATCATAAGAATCTTCTCAAAGATCAAAAGGAATGTCATACTCTATATTTTCATTCACCAAAACCATGAATATTGACAATAATATCAATGCCAATCACAAAATTTAATGACATACAAATTCACCAATGCACAAATGTTGATAACACATATCAATGTAAATCACGAAAATCGGTGAAACACAAATTCTAGAAATCATCAAGGAAAATCCAGAAATCACAAAAGGGGGAGGCCTTTCACAAGACGGGAGCATGAAAACTCACCAACATGTGTATCACAAAATGGAACGCTATTCCATGGTTGCTAACCATTAATTTTGAGCCGAAGCTCCACAAAACGGCCCGAAGACCATGGGTCGCTACCCCACCAAATTGAGCCGAAGCTCCACAGAAACGGGGTTTAGTCTCCCTCGTAAACAAAGAGACATCTCACATTTTCTAGTCTAAATCACAAAAATGATCATCAACGATCATCAAGAAGTGTCAATTACAGTAAGCTAGTAAATATAAAAGCTTAGCTTCGTGTCCCATAACCACAAGATTAACTTAAATATTTACGAACAAATCGTAGATTTCCACTAGAAAATTGTCACAAGAGATTCAATCGAACAAGTGAGTTAACCGGCGAAGTAAATGCAAGCATTTCATACCATTTGTTCTACTAAGCCGTTTAATTAGATTTCCCGTACGAGTGAGATAAAGTGACAAATCACAACAATGATTGTAGAAACAATAAATCACAAAAAAATTCATATACGAAGACGTGAATGAAATCCAAAGAAATTCGATTCCAAATTCATCAAAGTGGAAATACCCTTGCTAATCGGCATGGCGCGACCTAGCGGATGAGCGACCTAAGAGGCAGCGGCATAAGTGCAGGGGCGAGCGACCTAAGGGATGGTGTGACTCAATAGTGCAAACGACCTAAGTGGAAGCGGCATAAGTGCAGGGCGAGCGACCTAAGGAATGGTGTGACCTAATGAGCAGAGCGACCTAACAGAAGCGACCAAGGCAAGCGACCCACGTAAGAAGGTCGAGCGACCTAAGTGGTCAAGTGGGCGCGACCTAAGAGAGCGAGCGACCTAACAGACACGGCATATGGCCAAGCGGCCTAGGGACGAAACGACCTAACTGGGAAGGCCGAGCGACCTAACGACTTAAACAAGGCCGAGCGACCTAACGACTTAAGGTGTAAACAAGGCCGAGCAACGACCTATGGTGCAAGCGACCTAAGAGAGAGTGACGACCTAAATGCAGGCCGACCTAAAGGAGACAAGGCCGAGCAATGACCTAGCATGACGCGACCTATAGAGGAGCGGCCTAAATGCAGGCCGACCTAATGTGCAGGCCGAGAATCCTTTATGTGTAGGCCGAGCGACCTAGGGGTTTGAAGTGCAAAAACTCTCCCAATTTGCAACTGATCGAGCACGGACGCTTGGGGATTATGCCCATAGGCTACCCGGTCGTATTGGCTCATCGATGCATCACCAAAAACGTGTTCAAACATCAAAGTTGGGATTTTTAAAGATTTGAACCCAAAACACTAAAAATTGGGATTTTCACCAATTCAATCCAAATCAATAGCAAATGCACATGAATAAGTGTTAGGAATTCATACCTAACAATCAAAGATAGTTATAGACAAAGATGTGAGATAAAAATCTCACCTTTACACAAGATCAATGAAGGAGAAGCTTGAAAGCAAGGAAGAATCAATGGCTTCTCTTTGAAATTTGGAGTTAGATGTTGGATTTGCAAATGAACTTGAACTTGGAGTTTTAATTTTCCATTCCTTCCTCCATTTTGATGAAGCTTGAGTGTTAGGAAAATGGAAGTGAAGTTGTGAAGGGAAGGGGGTTGAGTTAGAATTAATAGTTTAGGCTAATGGGCTAAACCAAATCCAAAGTCCAAAGTGAAAAAGCGGCAAAATTCCACTAACTTCAAACACATCAAAGTTTATACTCAAAAAGATCACAAACGGTGTTTTGGACCCAATGGAAGTGGTTCCGAGTCCTAATTCGACCGTATGCAAAAAGTCAGTTTTTGGACTAAAATCCGACTAATGATAAAATATTTAAATAAAATATTTTAAATATTCAATCGTAAAATATGCGGGTTGTTACAGACTCCCCTCCTTAAAGAAATTGCGTCCTCGCAATATTTAAGAAGAAAATATAAGGTAACAACCATGAAAGGATATCAACACAAAAGAAATTTGAAATAAGAAATTCACCTCAAAGAGCACGGGAAAGTAAGTCCGGATGTGTTCGCTCGATGAACTCTCAAGATTCCCAAGAGCAATCCTTAGGATTTGACGACCATTGAACTTTAACAAGCGGAACATCTTTATTTCGAAGGCGTTTGACCTCCGAAGCAATAATACGAATAGGATGTTGCTCATAAGTTAAACTCGGTGAAACTTCAATTTCTTCCACAACGCCGGGCTCAAGAATAGGATCGAAATCTCGAAGGCATTTCCGTAATTGAGAAACGTGAAACACGTCATGAATAGCAGAAAACTGAGCCGGTAATAAAAGGTGATGAGCCACGGAACCAATACGTTCGGTGGTAGGAAATGGCCCAATATATCGAGGCACTAATTTTCCCGATCGATTGAAACGTACCACAGCCTTCATAGGTGAAACACGAATAAACACAAGATCTCCCACAGAAAATTCTAATTTCCTTCTCCGGTTATCGACATAGGATTTTTGTCTTCTTTGGGCGATCAATCTTTTCTGTGGAATCACGAATAAAATCTGGACCTAAAGCCAGCCTCTCACCGACCTCAAGCCAACAAGAAGGAGATCGACATGGCCTTCCGTAGAGTGCCTCGAAAGGTGCCATACCAATACTAGATTGGAAGCTATTATTATAGGAAAACTCAACAAGAGAAATATGATCTTCCCAACTTCCATCAAAATCAAGAACACATGCACGAAGAAGATCTTCAAGAGTTTGATTCACACGCTCAGTCTGTCCATCGGACTGGGGATGATAAGCGGTGCTAAAATTAAGCTTCGTTCCCAAAGCTTTTTGAAGACTCTTCCAAAATTCACTAGTAAACAATGGATCACGATCACTAACAATAGAAGAAGGAACTCCATGCAATTTTACAATTTCTTTAATAAAGAGTTTGGCCAAGAGAGGAACGCTTCGATTGGACCGAACGTGGATAAAATGGGCGAATTTAGTAAGTCTATCAACTATCACCCATAAGTTATCATGACCCGAATGAGAACGGGGGAGGCCGTCTATAAAATCCATGGAAATTTGATCCCACTTCCAAATTGGAATTTCTAAAGGTTGCAATAACCCACCGGGCCTTTGGTGTTCGGCCTTAACAAGTTGGCAAGTCATGCAACACTTAACAAAGTTAGCAATATCAGATTTCATTCCCTCCCAATAATAAAGTCGCTTCATATCCGCGTACATTTTACTACTACCGGGATGAATGGTGAATTTAGAACGGTGTGAATCTTTTAAAATATCTTTACGAAGATCACTAATATTTGGCATGATAAGTCTACCAAATTTTCGAATGCCGCCACGAGAATTAATATCAAAGTCTTTCAAACCTTCAACATCAATTTTATCCCTAAAATTTTGGCTAAGAAGAGCCAATTCGGGATCTAGCTTTTGTGCTTCAAGAATGCAGTCTAAAAGAGAAGGATGAGCCTCAAGGCTACATAAAACAAGAGATGAACATAAATCGGAAACACGATTTCGAATCTCGGTAGCGGATAAAATCTCGAGGTCATTCCATTCGGATATCATCATGGAAACAACTGCTTGTTGCTTGCGACTAATGGCATCTACAACACGATTTCCCTTTCCGGGAGTATAAAGAATATCAAGATCATAAGGTGCAAGGAACTCGAGCTAACGTTGTTGACGCAGATTAAGCTCCTTTTGAGAAAATAGATATTTCAAAGATTTATGATCGGTGTAAAGAATAAATTTTTCTCCCAAAAGATAATGACGCCAAATACGAAGGGTGAAAACAATAGCCGCGAGCTCTAAATCATGAGTGGCATATCTAGTCTCGGCTGGCTTCAATTTCCTAGAAGCATAAGCAATAACTCGTTCTCTTTGCATAAGAACGACACCCAAACCAACGCGACTAGCATCGGTATAAACAACCAAATCTTGATTCCTCTCGGGAATAACAAGAATAGGAGCATCAGAAAGGAGTTCTTTTAATTTCTGAAAAGAAGTTTCAAATTTGTCCGACCAAATGTAACTCCCTTCTTTGTCAAACTAGTAAGAGGTACGGAAATTTTGGAAAAGTCCTTGATAAAACGACGGTAATATCCCGCCAATCCGAGAAAACTATGAATCTCCGTCACACTCTCCGGTCTCTTCCAATTTTGAATTGCTTCAATCTTTGAAGGATCCACGGAAATTCCGGATTCGGAAATAATATGACCGAGAAACTTCACACGAGATTGCCAAAAGTGGCATTTAGAAAATTTTGCTTTTAATTAATTGCTCCTAAGAGTTTCCAACACAATCCGAAGATACTTTTCATGCTCCTCCTCGGTTTTAGAATACACAAGAATATCATCAATAAAGATGAGAACAAATTACCGATCGAGGAAGTCTTTGAAAACTCGATTCATATGGTCAACGAAATAAGCCGGAGCATTCGTTAAACCAAATGGTATTACAAGCTATTCATAAGACACATAACGAGTATGGAACGATGTCAACGGAATGCTATCCTCTGCAATACGAAGCTGATGAAAACCGATAGCTAAGTCTAATTGTGAAAAGACTCTAGCACCACTGAGTTGATCGAATAGATCTTCAATCCACGGTAAAGGATATTTATTCTTGATAGTAAGATCATTAAGCTTGTGGTAGTCAATGCAAAGCCTAAGTGTACCATCGAATTTCTTCACGAAAATAGCTGAAGCTCCCCAAGGCGAGGAACTAGAGCGAATAAATTGCTTCGTCTCCAATTCAGATAATTGTTTGTGCATCTCCTCATTTTCCTTATTGAACATGCGATAAGGACGACGAGTGATAGGTTGAGCTCTAGGGATGAGATTAATTCTGAACTCAATTGCTCGCTTAGATGGTAATCCTAAAACGGTCTCAAATACGTCGAAAAATTCACGAACAACATGAATAAGAGAAATAATATCTTCCTTGTCATCATTATCGTCATCATGAGGATTTAAAGAATATAAAGATGCAACCAAGCTGGAATCCGACCCTTTAAGATCAATAGAAATCTGCTTAACAGATTAAGGATGTCGAAGATGAATAGTCCGCTCAGGACATAGGATTTGGGCTTCATAGCGGTTAAGCCAATCCATTCCCAAAATCATTCCAAAGCCTAAGTAGCACATAACATGCAAATCGGCTCGAAAAGAAAAATCACACAAAATAATCTCGACATCTTTACACAATAAACTGATTGTTGCGGATCCACCAACCGAATTCGCAATTCTCAAAGAAGTCATTAAACACAAAACATCCAAAGAAAAAGTATCAACAAGTTCTTTTGATATAAAAGAATGGGACGCACCCGTATCAAAAAGAACTTGAATATGATGACCATGAAATAAAATAATGCCATCAAGGATAGAATGAGAAATACCTTTACCCCGAGATGTGTTGCAATGGGCTTGAGCAACATTAAGCTTTCCCTCCCTCTTGCCTTGAAGTTTTGGACAAGAAGATAAATAATGATCCGGGCTTTTGCAATAGCGACAAGCACGAGGCTTTGAACACTTGTTCGCATAATGGTCCTTAGAACCACAGTTGTAGCATTGCCCACCACTTGGGGTAGAAGTCTTTACCACCGAAGTTGGTTGCTTCCCTTTTTTATTGGGATAAGGACCTTTGAACTCATTAGGCATTTTCTTGTTCTTGAAGTTTGGTTTAGCACTCACAACTTCAACATCACTCTCTCTATCTGTCTCTTCAAGACGAAGAGCGATATCAATGAGTTGATCAAAAGAAACTTCTAACTTTAGAAGTAATGGCTTCTTGAGATTTTTATTCAAGCCATAGACAAATCTTTGGTTTTTCTTCAATGGGGTGTTTATATATTCGACCCCGTATTTAGAAAGTGACGCGAGTGATGCGACATAGTCTGCCACAGAAGATTCACCTTGAACAAGGTCTATAAAACGGCGAGCCAAAGTCACCTTCTCAACTTCTGGCACAAATTTTAATTCAAAGCGTTCCCGGAATTTCTCCCAGGTAAGATCCGCTTCAACTGTTTCAGAAATAAGAAGCTCATACCAATCTAATGCTCTTTCTTGGAGCATGCTAGAGGCCACCTGAACTCGGTGAAGATCAATAAGATTCATGCGAGAAAATATTCGATCGCACGTTCTCAGCCAAGCCTGGACATCAATAATAGTTTCAGATCCTTTGAATGACTTCCCACACAAATTGGTATAATCGTTACACAAATGTGCAAATCCAGACTTAGGGTGAGTAGATTCCAGATTTGAACCGGCTGTAGGATCGATTTCACCCTAGAGGGGGGGTGAATAGGGTGATAGTGTAAATTATAAAAATTAATCGCGGAAGCTTATAAAATAATTTCAATTCAGATCACAGAATAGCAGCACAGATACCGCAGAATAACAGAAAAAACAGAACAACACAGAATTTACCCAGCTTCGGCAAAACCCTGCCTACGTGCTGCCCCCAAGGTTTCTACTAGAAATTAGATAGTCCCTCGCTTACAAACGTAAACTCGCTATACCCGCTATTGACTAATCTAACTCTACGCTCAAAACCTTGCCACAACTCAACCACCGAGTTGCGAATTCTCAAGCTACGCCACGTAGCTTGTCCCCTTGTCACACGACTAGAAATTAAAACAGTTTAAAAAAGAAAATACAAATTAAAAGCAATTTGAAATACAAAACCCTAATTAATAAAAACCAAGCCCAAATTAATAAAAGTAGAACCGGCCCAATAATTAGTAGATTAAAAATGCGTCCCCCCCTTTTTTTTTATTTCATCGGCCTGGTTCCTTTTCCTTGAGAATAATGGCTTTCGTTCCTTTTCCTTGTTCGATCAAAATTAGGGCTTTTCTTAAATTGAAGCGCCGCTTCGATGATTCAAGTTTCTGATCTTGGATGCTTGCTTTGTCGAATAATCGTCTCTTCGATTTCGCATGTGGCTGCTTCTATTTCGTCGAGTTCGGTTCAAAGAATCCGGTAAGTAATTTATGTTTTTCGCTTTTCTTGTTAACTTGCTTGAACTTTGAACTCGATTTGATTCGAGATGAATGATTATTATTCTCAGTTTAGCTTGAACTCGAATACCTCAATTGCCGATGATGTTAATCACTTTTATAGGGTTCGACCCCCCTGTATTTTTGTCGTATAATAAAATTTGAATTTGTCAAATTCTTTTGATCGGTCGTTTGATTATGCTTGAACGATTGATGATCGAACTGACTTTGTCAAATTCGTATCTTTTGCGTTCCTTGGTTGACACGGTTTTGAATTTATTTTCGTGATAACCACGGCTTCTACTCCGTTCCTTTTTCTGTTGACCGTGACTTGTTTACTTCGGCTTTGTTGTTACTGTGGCTTGTACTTGTATACTGCTGTGTCCTTTACTTGGTGTTGTAGCAGCTTGTATTTGCTGTTTTCCATGAACATGCTTCACTGCATTATTATTGATTTGTTCAAATGAAGTCGGTGAACATTTATGGCTGCACTTCAGTCATCCCTTCTGTTTGCTTTGGCTTCATTGACCTTGGCTAGATCACTTGTTGGCATTTATGTGTATTGATTTACTGTTGAGTTGTATCTGCTTGTAGTTGTTGAGCTTTGATGCATATTGCAACTTGGACATTGTTTCATCTGACTTCGGTCTTGGTTTTATTGCTATAGCATGCACTCAACTCTATAGTTGTAACTGGACATTTGAGTTTGTTGCATTTAGTTGCTGTTGTCTGCACTTGCTTGAGTTTAACTGCCATAAGTCGTGCATGTGAGTTGCATTTCATTTGCAGCCTTGACTTTTATGATATTCGACAGCTCTGGCTCGATGTTGTTACTGAGTTTGACTGCATGTTCATTGGTACTGCTTCATCAGTTCATATTGAACTGTTTCCTGTCATGTTCACTTGCACACTCGAGTTTGTAATCTCTGATTCATAGTGTATATGTTGGCTGCAGTGTTGTGTTTGTTGCCTTGTATCACTGGTTCATTCCACTGTTTCATGCATGTGACATTGGTGCATTGTCGTGAGTAGTTTGTAGTTGCTTCTTTGCATATATATTGGTCGTTTAATTGATGTTGCAGTCTTCAAGCATTGTTGATTCATTGGTCTTTGCTGTGTACATGTTGTAAGTGATTTGTGCTAAGTTGCATCACTGGTATTTGCATATTTGTTCACCTGCACTTGTTACTTCTGTTCACCTGTATCATGCTTGGCTTTGCTGTTTGCACTTTGGTCTCTTGTCATGTTTGCTGTTGCCATGATTATTGTTGCTGTACACTTATCTTGATACTTGCCTGGTCTGGTACTCGACCTATAGTGTTCATGATGCATTCACTCCATTTTGCATTGGTGCATTGCTGTCATGTTGGTACGAATTGCACTTGTCACTGCTGCAGTCGCTATGCAGTTGCTATGCCTTCGGTCATGTTGCCTTGTGTTGAATCCAGTTTCAAAACTCGGGTTTGACCTTGTGCTCGTGTCGTAATTTTGAATATACTGCACGTGAGTTGAACCCGGTTTTTCATTTGGGTTTGACCTGTGCTCACCTGTCCCTGTAAAACAATCAAGTGTATATATCGGCGTGCACGGCCTTGTGGCATATACAGTAATACACTGTGTATGTCACAAGTTGTTCGTGTATGATGAATTCAAATTTAAATTATGACGAACAACCCAAATAACTGAGGAAAATCATATTTTCAAAAATTATCTTTTATTTTTGAATTGAAAAAATATTTCTTTTTCAATTTTACTGCGTTATTTTATATTTTTGCAGATTGCCCAGATGCTGGATTTAAACTGGAATGCAGTTGATGATAAATACGAGTGTGAGTGATATGTAGTGAGGTGCTGATGTAAATGTGAAAAAAATGTGATGTAATCAAAGTTGTATAGTTATAGTGAGAGCTTGAAATTGTACTAATCAAAATTGTAATAAATATTTATTTGAATAAAATATCTGTTTGAATTCAAATTCTGTGTAATTTATTTTATTCAACAAATATTTATTTAAACTATGAAAATAGATAGTATATTAACAAATACATTTAAACGAATGTATATATGTTTATTATCATCAAACAAAAATCATATAGGCGCATATTCAACAATCTCCCCCTTTTGATGATAACAAACATATATTTAAGATTTTTAATATGTTAAATGTATTTGATCATAGATATATCCTCATTGCTCCCCCTATTTAAATGCTTCCTCTCTACATGATGCTCCCCCTACATATATGCATACAAATTGAAATATTCAAATAAGCCTAGGTGCAAATGGAAAATTATTTGACCTTTGCTTGATTTTATTTGACAAAATCTTAACTTTTCTCTCCCCCTTTTGTTATCAGCAAAAGAATAATAGTATTAGAGAAAATAGAGATAAAGTAATCGATATCAATCCAACATTAAAACTCAATTGAATATAAATATTAAATTTCGATAAAAAGTCAAACAAAAATCATAAATGTTTTGTTAGGCCCATATTCCACTTTTAGAATGATGTCATCATATAAAACCATACAGTTGTGTCTATTTGTGGTATATTTATATCAGGAATTTGAATATCTACTAACCACGCATAACCGTTAGGACTTTTAATTGAGATTAGTAGTATTCCAATTTTATTTAAAAAAATGAATTCAAGTATCTTCTAACCACGCATAACCGTGAGGACTTTTAAATGGGATCAGAATCAACTTTTTTATTTTAAAAAATAAACTTTTGATATGCGTTCCATACATGCATAACCGTGAGGACTTTTAAATGAGCATGGAAGCACATAACAAATTCCAAGTAATTCACTCATGCATAACCGTGAGGACTTTTAAATGAGAGTGAATACTTTGATATTTATTATTATTATTACTACCTTTTTTTTAAAAAAAATGTGAAAAATGAAAAACGAACGATTCCTGTTTAAAGTACCACATATCGACAAACTATATAGAATTTTTGATGAGTGATGGTCGTTAGAAATATGATAGATATAGAGATGGTCATGGAATTTTTACCAACAAAAAGTTTTGTAACACTTGTTTAAATTTCTAAAGAAATTTATTAATTATACCGTCTCAAGTCATAATATTTGATCAATATTAACACTCATCATTTTTCAATCACTATTTTTCTTTTCGATAAACATTAGGGAGTCAGATTAGTCAAAATAGTCATTTAAAAACAAACTCAAAAATAATTATGAAATTAATTTTTCAAAAATGACTAATCTGAAAATATGGTCAAAAATGATTTTCTCCAGGAGGTTTTAAAAGAAAATTTCTGCTATTTGAAAATTATTTGAAATGAAGAATATGCAGATATTTTCTTTGAAAAAACGATGCAGTTACTAAATGTCTCAACAAAAATCACGTTTCACTGGTAATTTTTCTATCAACTAGATTACCAGTGTAATCTGCATCTGAATTTCTCTTTCACTCAAAATTATCATTAATTGAATTTGATTGACCAAACCATGAAGTGTGCACCAAAAATTTCAAACTCAATTTTACAGCAATTTAAATGACATTCTTTTGAATTTGAATTGAAGTCGTGTAAATAATCAAAAACCGTGAATAAGGAGTTAGCCGTATTATAACCAAATGTATTATCCAACAAAACACTATTTTTAATCCAAAATGATATATATGAAGTAATTCAAAGAATTTAGAGATTTATTATAGTGTTTTTGGCAAAAGAATATAATTTGGCCAACTATTTTGAATAAGTCAGAATTATCATCTTTTCATCATCTCAATATTGGCTGATTTAATTCAAAATACGGTGTAGATTATCACATTTAATATATCGTTTAAAACATACCATTACCTGTTTTACCTTTACGATATTTTTCGTCGTTGTCCATTGTGATTCTGTCATCTTTATACTAGGCTAAGGAATTTAGCTTTGTCGCCCGTTGTGTTTCTGGAACAGCCAAAATCCAGAGAACACTATTGTTGTTCCTTAGCCTGCCACCACATCTACACGATGAAAGATTTATGTGTCCTATTTGTTTTTATAGGTCCATGGTCGTTAGTGGCAGAAAATTTTGAAAAACAATTTTGTGGAGACCCAAAACTATTTATAATTGTTCCCTTCGGCACCCAAATTTGTTTAACTTTGAGATTTTTTATATTTATGCCTTTTGGAACCCAAATCGGTATAGTTTTCACATGTTTGGGTCTATACCAACAATTATTGTGATCGTGTCCAAATTTTCTACAAATTGTGCACATAGAATTAAATTGATTAATATTGCTTGCAACAATTTTCGAATTATTATATCCAAGTCCTTGTCTAACCGTATTAACAGTTTGCTTTCCTAATAGCATATTCAACGATTTTTCACTTTTCGAAAATTTATCTAAAGTCGTTGACAATTGTTAGACTTGGGTTTTGAGAGATTCATTTTCGTTTAACAACTGTGTGCACTTTTTAATAGAATTCTCTCTCCTAGTATTTTCATTCTCTTTTAAAATCAGAATTTCATTTTCAAGTGATTTTATATTGATTTCTGATTTTTTAATTTCCTCTTCGAATGTTGGACACTTATCACACTTAGGGATTCTACGTTGATAGTTCTTAACTAATTGATCAAGTTGTTCATTACATTCTATCAAAGTATCCTTTTGAGATTCAAGTTTGGCGTATTTTTTCCTAAGTCGTTCAAAACAGCCATTTACTTCGTGGAAATAAATAAGTAATTCAGAGTGAGTAAGTTTTGATACCTCGCTTGGCTCGTCATCGTCGTTATCGGTTATATTCCCTTAAAGGCACATATCTGCTTTCTCACTCTCACTGCTAGAACTTTGATTATCTTCATCACTTGTATTCCACTTTTTGAATTTCTTCATTATTAATGCCAGCTCGGCTGCTCCATCATCATCATCCTCATCACAACTGCTATTTACCAATCCTGTTAAGCATATTTCTTTAACTGAGTCGGTTGTGGAGGACTTCTCATTGCTGTTGACTGTTGCACCATGTATTGCTATTAAAGTATTCCAAATTTCTTGTGCATTTTCACAATGAGAGATGAAATTAAAATTATCTTGATTAATATAAGAATATAATATATGCATAGCAAGAGCATTAATAGAGATAATTTTCTTATCTGTTATATCACACCCATTTTCAATAGTATCCCAACATTTAATATTAAAAGATTTTAAATAAAATTCCATTTTTAATTCCAATTCAAAAAAACTGTTCCATCGAAAATAGAAGGAATAATATTGGAGCGACCCTCAACAGAAGTATTAATAAAAGAAGCCATTTCAAAATTTTAAAACAAAAACCAATTTTTAAAACACGAATTTTTAAAAACAAAAATTGATTTTTTTTAAAAAATTTTTAAAACAAAAACGGATTTTGTTCCTATCTCTGATACCACTTGTAGGATCGATTTCACCCTAGAGGGGGGGTGAATAGGGTGATAGTGTAAATTATAAAAATTAATCGCGGAAGCTTATAAAATAATTTCAATTCAGATCACAGAATAGCAGCACAGATATCGCAGAATAACAGAAAAAACATAACAACATAGAATTTACCCAGCTTTGGCAAAACCCTGCCTACGTGCTGCCCCCAAGGTTTCTACTAGAAATTAGATAGTCCCTCGCTTACACACGTAAACTCTCTATACCCGCTATTTACTAATCTAACTCTACGCTCAAAACCTTGCCACAACTCAACCACCGAGTTGCGAATTCTCAAGCTACGCCACGTAGCTTGTCCCCTAATCACACGACTAGAAATTAAAACGGTTTAAAAAAGAAAATACAAATTAAAAGCAATTTGAAATACAAAACCCTAATTAATAAAAACTAAGCCCAAATTAATAAAAGTAGAACCGGCCCAATAATTAGTAGATTAAAAATGCGTCCCCCCCCCTTTTTTTTATTTCATCGGCCTGGTTCCTTTTTCTTGAGAACAATGGCTTTCGTTCCTTTTCCTTGTTCGATGAAAATTAGGGCTTTTCTTAAATTGAAGCGCCGCTTCGATGATTTGAGTTTCTGATCTTGGATGCTTGCTTTGTCGAATAATCGTCTCTTCGATTTCGCATGTGGCTGCTTCTATTTCGTCGAGTTCGGTTCAAAGAATCCGGTATGTAATTTATGCTTTTCGCTTTTCTTGTTAACTTGCTTGAACTTTGAACTCGATTTGATTCGAGATGAGTGATTATTATTCTCAGTTTAGCTTGAACTCGAATACCTCAATTGCCGATGATGTTAATCACTTTTATAGGGTTCGACCCCCCTGTATTTTCGTCGTATAATAAAATTTGAATTTGTCAAATTCTTTTGATCGGCCGTTTGATTATGCTTGAACGATTGATGATCGAACTGACTTTGTCAAATTCGTATCTTTTGCGTTCCTTGATTGACACGGTTTTGAATTTATTTTCGTGATAACCACGGCTTCTACTCCGTTCCTTTTTCTGTTGACCGTGACTTGTTTACTTCGGCTTTGTTGTTACTGTGGCTTGTACTTGTATACTACTGTGTCCTTTACTTGGTGTTGTAGCAGTTTGTATTTGCTGTTTTCCATGAACATGCTTCACTGCATTATTATTGATTTGTTCAAATGGAGTCGGTGAACATTTATGGTTGCACTTCAGTCATCCCTTCTGTTTGCTTTAGCTTCATTGACCTTGGCTAGATCACTTGTTGGCATTTATGTGTATTGATTTACTGTTGAGTTGTATCTGCTTGTAGTTGTTGAGCTTTGATGCATATTGCAACTTGGACATTGTTTCATCTGACTTCGGTCTTGGTTTTATTGCTATAGCATGCACTCGACTCTGTAGTTGTAACTGGACATTTGAGTTTGTTGCATTTAGTTGCTGTTGTCTGCACTTGCTTGAGTTTCACTGCCATAGGTCGTGCATGTGAGTTGCATTTCATTTGCAGCCTTGACTTTTATGATATTCGACAGCTCTGGCTCGATGTTGTTACTGAGTTTGACTGCATGTTCATTGGTACTGCTTCATCAGTTCACATTGAACTGTTTCCTGTCATGTTCACTTGCACACTCGAGTTTGTAATCTCTGATTCATAGTGTATATGTTGGATGTAGTGTTGTGTTTGTTGCCTTGTATCACTGGTTCATTCCACTGTTTCATGCATGTGACATTGGTGCATTGTCGTGAGTAGTTTGTAGTTGCTTCTGTGCATATATATTGGCCGTTTAATTGATGCTGCAGTCTTCAAGTATTGTTGATTCATTGGTCTTTGCTGTGTACATGTTGTAAGTGATTTGTGCTTAGTTGCATCACTGGTATTTGCATATTTGTTCACCTGCACTTGTTACTTCTGTTCACCTGTATCATGCTTGGCTTTGCTGTTTGCACTTTGGTCTCTTGTCATGTTTGCTGTTGCCATGATTATTGTTGCTGTACACTTATCTTGATACTTGCCTGGTCTGGTTCTCGACCTATAGTGTTCATGATGCATTCACTCCATTTTGCATTGGTGCATTGCTGTCATGTTGGTTCGAATTGCACTTGTCACTGCTGCAGTCGCTATGCAGTTGCTATGCCTTCGGTCATGTTGCCTTGTGTTGAATCCAGTTTCAAAACTCGGGTTTGACCTTGTGCTCGTGTCGTAATTTTGAATATACTGCACGTGAGTTGAACCCGGTTTTTCATTTGGGTTTGACCTGTGCTCACCTGTCCCTGTAAAACAATCAAGTGTATATATCGGCGTGCACGGCCTTGTGGCATATACAGTAATACACTGTGTATGTCACAAGTTGTTCGTGTATGATGAATTCAAATTTAAATTATGACGAACAACCCAAATAACTGAGGCAAAACATATTTTCAAAAATTGTCTTTTATTTTTGAATTGCAAAAATATTTCTTTTTCAATTTTACTGCGTTAGTTTATATTTTTGCAGATTGCCCAGATGTTGGATTCAAACTGGAATGCAGTTGAAGATAAATACGAGTGTGAGTGATATGTAGTGAGGTGTTGATGTAAATGTGAAAAAAATGTGATGTAATCAAAGTTTTATAGTTATAGTGAGAGCTTGAAATTGTACTATTCAAAATTGTAATAAATATTTATTTGAATAAAATATCTGTTTGAATTCAAATTCTGTGTAATTTATTTTATTCAACAAATATTTATTTAAACTATGAAAATAGAATAGTATATTAACAAATACATTTAAACGAATGTATATATGCTTATTATCATCGAACAAAAATCATATAGGCGCATATTCAACACTGGCTGCCTGAGCATTCCTTACGAGATCAAGAAGCTGCTGGGCAGACATAAATACTCCATCTTGGGGAGTAGCACGAGACTGACCGGCGCTGGGACGGCCAGGTCTAACCATGTCTCTTCCTTTTGAAATAAAGAAAGAAGAAGGATAAGGTTATTCACCAAATGAATATCAAGCATTCTTGATAGATAAACATCGAATCATAAAGAAAATTGGATGAATCGGCACGAAGACTCGAATTAAATCCTAAAGCACGATTCCTAAGATGGACTTAGGACGATGATCCTTCCAAGATTATTCTACATTGTTTCGAAGATTGGCTCCGATACCAAGCTGTGACGCCCCACCTCTATACCCACGCTAGCCAAGGACACTACGGTGTAATGCAGTCAACTAGCACGGAGAATAAGGCTGTTGAGGAGAGACCATCCGTGTAATTGCTTTGTGCGAGCACCGATATGTCAGATAGTACAACATGCATTTGGTTTTAGGAGGAGATCCGACACATCGATACAAACTCAAAGCTACTACACAGTGGCTATATATATATTCTTCGGAAACAAACATAGAAATAAACGTAACACAAATCAGTCATAGATATCCATATCACAAAGGCGGAAAAAGATATGAATAAAACACATGAAAGTGTACATCAGAGTAGTGGTCAAACAAGACCCACAATATCACAAAAGAATAGCTACAAGTGCTAGACAAAAGAATATGAATACATCAATGAGTCTATATCTCAAACGTATACAGCAAAAACTACTAAACTAAGTAGTTAGCTAAAAGTCGGGATGATAATCCCAGATGTGAAGTCAAGCAAAAGCACCTGTAACATCTCAATCTGACCCAAGTATTACTTAATAAGAAAATAATAAACGGATCAGTCTAGCTATAAATATCAGATAAAATGATATAGAATAAGAGATATGACATAAACATATGATAACCATAAAGCCATACTGTAAAAAGTATGCAACTGAAAATCAACTAGGGATTAATCAATATCACAAGAATCTTCTCAAAGATCAAAAGGAATGTCGTACTCTATATTTTCATTCACCAAAACCATGAATATTGACAATAATATCGATGCCAATCACAAAAGTTAATGACACACAAATTCACCAATGCACAAATGTTGATAACACATATCAATGTAAATCACGAAAATCGGGGAAACGCAAATTCTAGAAATCATCAATGAAAATCCAAAAATCACAAAAGGGGGAGGCCTATCACAAGACAGGAGCATGAAAACTCACCAACACGTGTATCACAAAATGGAAAACTATTCCATGGTTGCTAACCATTAATTTTGAGCCGAAGCTCCACAAAACGGCCCGAAGACCATGGGTCGCTACCCCGCCAAATTGACTCAAAGCTCCACAGAAACGGGGTTTAGTCTCCCTCGTAGACAAAGGGACATCGCACATTTGCTAGTCTAAATCACAAAAATGATCATCAACGATCATCAAGAAGTGTCAATTATTGTAAGCTAGTAAATATAAAAGCTTAGCTTCGTGTCCCATAACCACTAGCTTAACTTAAATATTTTCTGAACAAATTGTAGATTTTCACTAGAAAATTGTCACAAGAGATTCAATCGAACAAGTCCAAGAATTAACCAGCAAAGTAAATGCAAGCGTTTCATACCATTTGTTTTACTAAGCCGTTTAATTAGATTTCTCGTATGAGTGAGATAAAGTGACAAATCACAACAATGATTGTAGAAACAATAAATCACAAAAAAATTCATATACGAAGACGTGAATGAAATCCAAAGAAATTCGATTCCAAATTCATCAAAGTGGAAATACCCTTGCTACTCGACACGGCGCGACCTTGCGGATGAGCGCCTAAGAGGTAGTGGCATAAGTGCAGGGGAGAGCGACCTAAGGGATGGTGCGACTCAACAGTGCAAACGACCTAAGTGGAAGTGGCATACGTGCAGGGCGAGCGACCTAAGGAATGGTGCGACCTAATGAGCCGAGCGACCTAACACAAGCGACCAAGGCAAGCGACCCACGTAAGAAGGCTGAGCGATATAAGTGGTCAAGTGGGCGCGACCTAAGAGAGCGAGCGACCTAACAGACACGGCATATGGCCAAGCGGCCTAGGGACGAAGCGACCTAAGTGGGAAGGCCGAGCGACCTAACGACTTAAACAAGGCCGAGCGACCTAACGACTTAAGCGGTAAACAAGGCCGAGCAACGACCTATGGTGAAAGCGACCTAAGGGAGAGGAATGACCTAAACGTAGGCCGACCTAAAGGAGACAAGGCCGAGGAACGACCCAGCACGATGCGACCTATAGATGAGCGACCTAAATGCAGGCGGACCTAATGTGCAGGCCGAGCGACCTAGGGGTTTGAAGTGCAAAAACTCTCCCAATTTACAACCGATCGAGCACGGACGCTATGGGATTATGCCCATAGGCTACCCGGTCGTATTGGCTCCTCGATGCATCACCAAAAACGTGTTCAAACATCAAAGTTGGGATTTTTAAAAAATTGAACCCAAAACACTAAAAATTGGGATTTTCACCAATTCAATCCAAATCAATAGCAAATGCACATGAATAAGTGTTAGGAATTCATACCTAACAATAAAAGATAGTTATAGACAAAGATGTGAGATAAAAATCTCACCTTTACACAAGATCAATGTTGGAGAAGCTTAAAAGAAAGGAAGAATCAATGGCTTCTCTTTGAATTTGGAGTTAGATGTTGGATTTGCAAATGAACTTGAACTTGGAGTTTTAATTTCCCATTCCTTCCTCCATTTTTGATGAAGCTTGAGTGTTAGGAAAATGAAAGTGAAGTTGTGAAGGGATGGGGGTTGAGTTAGAATTAATAGTTTAGGCTAATGGGCTAAACCATACCCAAAGTCCAAAGTGAAAAAGTGGCAAAATTCCACTAACTCCAAACACATCAAAGTTTATACTCAAAAGGATCGCAAACGGCGTTTTAGACCCAATGGAAGTGGTTCCGAGTCCTAATTCGACCGTTTGCAAAAAGTCACTTTTCGGACTAAAATCCGACTAACGATAAAGTATTTAAATAAAATATTTTAAATATTCAATCGTAAAATATGCGGGTTGTTATAGACTCCCCTCCTTAAAGAAATTGCGTCCTCGCAATATTTTAGAAGAAAATATAAGGTAACAACCATGAAAGCATATCAACACAAAAGAAATTTGAAATAAGAAATTCACCTTAAAGAGCACGGGAAAGTAAGTCCGGATGTGTTCGCTCGATGAACTCTCTAGATTCCCAAGAGCAATCCTTAGGATTTGAGGACCACTGAACTTTAACAAGCGGAACATCTTTATTTCGAAGGCGTTTGACCTCCGAAGCAATAATACGAATAGGATGTTGCTCATAAGTTAAATTAGGTGAAACTTCAATTTCTTCCACAACACCGGGCTCAAGAATATGATCAGAATCTCGAAGGCATTTCCGTAATTGTGATGTTTACTGTGACGACCCGCCTTTCAAACCCCAGAAAGACGTATCATCAATAAGAAAAGAAAGGGATAGAAATAGAGAAGATAGAAAGAAAGAAATAACAACATCAGAATCTCACAGCGGAACGGAACAAAATACAATACATCACATAACTATTACATAGATTTACATATGTCAGAGTTATACAACATCATACAACAGGATAGTCATTTACATATCTATCAATACATACATCCAAAATAAAACATACATCAACTACACAACAGAACTGGATAGATATATAGATACGTCTGGACTCCTGCTCCAAGCTCCTCCAGATTTCAACAATCCCAAAACCTATCACTTGGTTACTCATAAAAATTTGAGTATCCAAGAGTTTATGAAAAACAAAATATAAACTCCGGGTCAGACATGGGTCTGGTGTGAGTAAACGGGTTAAAATTGTTTAACTTTGAAAACCATTTGAAAATAAAGGGATCACGTAAGACATCCCACACATAAGCACGGGTAAGTTTTTACCTTACGCTAACCAAAACATTTTATAGGAAATCCAGTGATATTATAGTAGTGTCTAGGGTTTTCAAGTAAAATACAGAAATAGCTGAAATGCTTACATCTCACATTCTAACATAGTTGGGCACAATCAAAACGTACGGCTCTTATTGGAAATTGGATTCCATACAATGGCAGGGCTACTGGGGTACCGCCCATCACAGTACGAGGCCTAGATCACCGTACCGAGGATCCACCCTAAATCCCCTGCAACACAAGGCCGGAACCATTCCTTACTGAACAGTCTCGAACAAGATAACCTCACAGTTGGCTGCAGATCCAACTGCCCACATAGCCGAATAAAAAAGGATATCTAGACAGGGGTATATCTCGTCCTGGTTGGGCATGACCCACCTAATCTTGCTGCACATCTCCTGTTTTAGCCATTCCTGGTGGATGAGGCATGAGGCTGCGATAACCTTTATAGAACATATCTCTTAGAATGCTCATCGTCCGCCTGACGATTTGTTGAAAGCATTTAATCCATACAAGTTCGTTCTGGGTTCGAACGAAACCAAAGGCATTCTGAAACACCATATCGACCTTCACTTGAGATGCCACGACCTAACGTTTAATTTGGATCGATGTGGTTTTCGGAATATCAAATTGACACCCGATCCCGGTCTCATCGAAATCCTAATGCCATTTTAGAGTCCAAGTTGTTTAATAGTTTAAACATTTTAATTCAATGTTTTGAATTTACATAACAGTTATCACAGATAAATCATACACAGTCATCACAGATATGTCCAGAATGTCACAAAGTATCATAGAATATCACCATATAGACATCATAAACCATCAAACAGGAATTATCAATTCATACCAAAATTAGTTTAATTAACTTAAACTTAATTAATTACTTAAAAATAAACCATTTTATTCTGCTTAGTTAATCACTAATTAATCACTTATTTAATTTATTAATTTCTACTTAATTACTTACTTACTTAATTAATTAATTCTTAATTATTAATTAATAACCTAAATTATTAATTTATAGAACTTAATTACATTTATTAATCACTAATTACTTAATTAACCATTAATTACCAATTAATTAATCATTTAACCCTTAATTAATGACTTAAATAGTTAACTACTATTTATTTATTAATTAACTTTAAATAGTTAATTTAATTCTTAAGTTCAAAATTGATTAAACACAAGATTGTTAATATTAACCTTTAATTACAAATTTGTTTAATCTTAATTTACTTACTTAATTACAAGTATAAATTAATTACATTCTTAATTACCTTACACTTTAAATTAATTAATCATCTTACGTTTGTAAACCTTTCTTGATAAATTTTAAATCAAATTTTAGCTTAAACCTTGCCAACTTTAATAACTTACTTAATATTAAACTTGTTTAACATTTGACTTAAGATTTTATTTGGCTAACCCCTAGAAATTTGAAACCCGAAGTAATCAACGCGTTTCCTCGAGCAAAACTCGGGTTTCCCCTGAACTTTTCCCACGTCCCTTCTCTCTTCTCCTCCTTCTACTTCCTTTTTCTCCCACTGCTTATTCCTTCTTCCTTTTTTTATTTTTAGTTAAGCTAAAATATAAACTGTAGTGACACGCGAAACGACTCACGCACCCAGATTAACCTGAAGCAATCCGTCTTCCTACTTGAGTATCACTCAAGTCGAGTCAACACACGAAGTCGCTGACACACCCACACCGCCGTGCACGTGCACGGCGGTTCGCCATCACTCCGGCGATCCACGGCGCCCCTCGCAAGCCACAAAATGACACCATACTCGAATGAAAATCCCAATTCGACGCGATATAATCTTCAAAAATACCCTTTCCTTTCGAACTGCAACTCGAACTTACCAACAAAAATTTGCCACGACCACCCAACGTCGACCAACAGTGGCGACGCGATTCCGGCCATACCTCGCTGTCATCTTCGTCTACCATCTCCTAAAATCTCGTGTAGCTCGGTCGATCCAAGGCGACGAAATCAACGAATATGCAGACCATAGAAAACATGAAACCAAAACCCTATTTTCGTTTCGTCTCGAAAATTCTTGCATTAGAAATTTTTTTGAACATTTTTCCTAGATTCGAAAACCATCAAGCTAACTTCACCACAAATTTCAACATCAAAGATTCGTTAAATCAACTGAAATTTATAAAAATGTAATTTTAGTTCATTTGTAAATTTCTCGTACATCTCTAAACTAAAAAAAATTCATTCTTGCTTTAAAAATCCTATTTTTGAATGCTTATTCAATATATATAATAAAATCAACAAATTATAATGTTCGAATTTTTGCATATTGATTCCTTTTTACTGTAAATTTGAATTTACAGTATCTATATTCACAGTTAATCTTCAAAACAAAATTCCAAGCCCTGATTTTAGTTTAAACAAATTTATTTAGTTAAATTCCTAAGTTTAAGTGTTTTTATATGAAGAAGTATAAATCTTCTTTACTTTTCTTTGTTCAGAAACTTGAAATATTGAAGAACATCACATAGCAGAGCTTCCAGTAATCAGCAAACATCACAGAACAATTACAATATATAACATACATAAGATTTTCATGAACTAATTATCAAGATTTAAATTTCAAAGATGATACGTTTACTCACCTAAAATTACTGTTGAAACAGAGGATAATTGTTGTTGAAAAAAAACTGCAGTTTGAATCCCTATAACTTTCTCTGCCTTGTTGAATGAAGTTAAGTTTGTAAAGATGATGCATATTTTCTTTTTCTCCTTTCTCAGGTTAACTATGTTATGTGTACGAGCTAAATTAAGATGATGTGTATATATAAGAACAGCTTTGAACAGAGATATAAGCTTCTGGTACCAGCCTTAACTTGTTTTGATTATATTTGGCTTTAATTACTGTAAATGTGAAGTGATATTACAAATTTCGGCTGAATATATATTTGTGGTGCTGAGATGAAAGCATTAAATGCACATGTCTTCAAATATGTTTACACATAATTATGATTGCTGATTTTTATATTTTGTACAAAGATATTTGTATATTTATGTGAAAATTTTGTCTTCTTTGTTTCTTTGCATTGCACGTATATGTTATACATGTTATGTAAATAATTTGTCTTCTTTTCTAAACTTATCCTATATATTTATGTAAGATTATTATAATTATTGTTAGCATAGCTTCTTAATTTTATTTCTATTTGTAATTTAACTTTCAAACATTTGATTTATAACATTATATTTGTATTTATATAATTTATATTTATATTTATATTTATATCTTATATCTTATATTCATATTTAATATTGATAGGATTGCTTATTTTAAACATTATTATTTAAGACTACATTTATATCAAATGTTAATAAAATAGAGCATTTAATTTGATTGAATAAGACAGATTCTATTACAAATATTTTTGAAAGAATTTATTTTAAATTTCAAATCAAAATTTCCTTCACCAATCATATATATACATAAATAACTGGAAAATGCCCAAAAATCTTATTTATTTATAAAATGAAAAAAGCTTGTATTTTATTTAAATTGGATTAAATACTTATTAAAATATCTTAGCAAAATCCCGGGTTGTCACATTCCTCCCCCTTTAAAAGAATTTCGTCCCCGAAATTTAAAACAAAAGTTAATTCAAAAGCTTTTATATTAACAATCCAAACATACATATCATCCATACAATAACAAACAATCAAACAGTCTACCTTAACAAACATCACTAGTTATCCGGACATAAATCCAGATAGGCTTTCCTAAAACTGTCCAGAGTCTCCCAGGTACAATCTCTAGGATCCTCGCTCCACTGCACCTTGACGAGTTTCACTACTTTGCTCCTGAGTTGCTTCTCGTCTTAATCCATAATCCGAACAGGATTCCTAACCACAGTCAAGTTGGGTTCTACTTCTAAATCTTCCTGAACTACCGGTTCTACAATCAATGATGGGTCATGCACAAATTTCCTTAGATGGGATACATGGAATACATTATGAATTCTATACATCCGTTCTCGCAATTCAATTCTGTAAGCTACAGCTCCAATTCTTTCCAATACCCCGAATGGTCCAATATATCTTGGGGAAAGTTTTCCCGTTTTTCCGAATCTTATAGCACCTTTGAATGGGGAAACTTTGACAAAAACTAAATTTCTGATCTCAAATTCCAACGGTCTTCGCCTTTTATCTACATATTTCTTCTGACGATCCTGAGCAGCTTTCATCCTTTTCTTGATAAGCTCAACTTTCGCAGAAGCTTCACGAATCAAATCTGGTGCAAGCACAAGATGATCTTTCTATTCAATCCAATAGGAAGGGGATCTACACGATCTTCCATACAGAGCTTCATACGGGGCCATCTTAATACTTGCCTGGTAACTATTATTATAAGAAAATTCCACTAGATGAAGATGGTCTTCCCACGATCCACCAAAATCCAATACACAAGCTTGCAACATATCTTCTAGAATTCGATTAAGCCTCTCCGTTTGTCCGTTTGTCTGAGGATGATAGGCTGTACTCAATCTCAAACTCGTTCCCATAGATGATTGCAGAGCCTCCCAGAATTTGTTGGTGAAGATAGGATCACGGTCACTTACTATACTGATGGGAACACCATGCAATCCGACTATCTCCCTCAAGAAAATCTCTGCCAGAGAAGTTGCGGTAGAGTTGCCTTAACCGGTATAAAGTGGGCGCTCTTAGTTAAACGATCAACAGTAACCCATATTCCTTCATTTCCTTTCTTGGTTCTAGGCAAACCGTCGATGAAATCCATCGAGATCATTTCCCACTTCCAATCTGGAACTTCCAAAGGCTGCAATAATCCTACTGACTTCTGCTGATCTCCTTTAACTTGTTGGCAGATGGAACAACTATTTACGAAAGCAGCTGCATCCCTCTTCATGCTTGGCCACCAGAAAACTCTTCTCATATCTTTATACATCTTAGAAATTCCTGGGTGAACATTCAATCTGGAGCGATGACACTTAGCTAAGACTTCTTGCCTCGGTCCATCTATATTAGATACACACAAACGACCATTAATCCTCAAAGCACCTTGATCATCCACCTTGAAATCTAAATATCGACCGTCCTTAGTTCCAAGAATTAGTTCCTCAAAAGATCTATCCTCCATTTGCTTACTAATGATTCTTTCCTAGAGAGATGGAACGACTTCAAAAGAGACAAAACTGTATTTCTACTAAGAGCATCAGCCACAACATTTGCCTTTCCCGGGGTATACAGAATATCAAAATCATAGGATGCTAGAAATTCGACCCATCGCTGCTGCCTTGGGTTAAGATCTTTTTGAAAGAAAAGATATTTTAATGGTTTGTGATCCGTGAATAACTCAAACTTCTCTCCCAAAAGATAATGTCTCCAGATCTTCAAAGAAAAAAAAAAAGGCTAACAGTTCTAGATCATGCGTAGTATAGTTCCTCTCATGTGGCTTCAATTGCCGACTCGCGTACGCAATTACCCTTCCATTCTGCATCAGAACAGCTCCCAGTCCAACAATACAAGCATCTGTATAAACCTCAAATTTGCTCTTTCCATCCGGAATAGCAAGCACTGGTGCACTGGTTAGCCTCGTCTTCAATTCCTGAAAAGCTTCTTCACACTGGGGTGTCCACTTGAACTTAGCTCCTTTCCTAGTCAACTTGGTCAAATGCGAAGAAATCTTGGAATAATCCTTGATAAACTTTCTGTAGTAGCCAGCTAATCCCAGAAAACTATGAACTTCAGTCGGTGTCTCCGGCTGCTTCCACTCTAGAATAGTCTCAACCTTCGCTGGATCTTCAGGGATACCTTTACAAAAACAATGTGCCCTAAAAATTTAACTTCCGATTTCCAAAAATGGCACTTAGAGAACTTTGCCTTCAAAACATGCCTCCTTAGAGTCTCCAATACAATTCTCAAATGCTGCATGTGCTCTTCTTCCGACTTAGAGTAGACCAGGATATCATCAATGAACACCAGAACAAACTTACTCAACACATCCCAAAAGACACGGTTCATCAGGTCAACAAAGTAGGCAAGAGCGTTGGTTAACCCGAAAGGCATAACCAACCACTCATAGAAACAATTTGGTCCCCTAAATGCAGTCAAGGGAATACTGTCCTCAGCTACCCTCAACTGATGGAAATCTGAAGCTAAATCCAGTTGAAAAAGATAGAAGCTCCATGCAACTGGTCAAAGAGATCATCAATACGAGGAAGAGTGTAACAACCCTGAATTTTGAATAATTTAATTTGTAAATATTTAATTAATTTTAAATATTTAAAAGATGGTTTGACTTAAATTTCAAATTTTCAGGATAAATTGGCGATTTAATTTTAAAATTTTATTAATACAAAATACAAGTATAAAATCTAATTGTGAAACACGTTAATATAAATTTATGTTTGATAGTTGAACTGCAAAACGTTTATATGTTTATTAAAGAAAATAATTTACAAAACAAATTGAATTGAAATTGAAAAATAATATAATAATAATATATATAATATAAAGAGTACATTACCTTACTCTTATCAGCCGAAAACGTGCCTTGATCCACGCCTTTGTTTCAGCCATAACCCACGACCAAAATCACGTCTCCCCCCTTTTATATTCGAAACCCATTCTTCTTCAAATCATCAGAGAAAATAATAATAATAATAAATCAAACCGAAGAAATAAAAATAATGGCGGCCTCTCTCTAATTTTCGTTCGTCTCCTCTACGTCTTCGATTCAAGCTAGGGCTTTTCAAAGATTAGGGGCTTTGTTCGATCTGATTTGTATTGGTCTTGCTCGCGCTCGGCTTCGTCTTCGTTCGTCCTCTTTGCAAGCTTAGGGCTTCTTTGCGTTCGCTCTCCTCAGTTGATTTCTCGGCTTCAATCTTGCTCGCGACCGCTTCAGGTGAAAGGTGAGTGAATTTCTTCTTTACTCACATCTAATTCGACTTATTAATATATGCTTTGCGTTGATTTAGTTTCGTTGTTGATGCTTTCTCTGGTTTTATCAAATTAGTGTATTTTTGTGTTATTTTTGATTAACTCGGCTTCGATTTGCTCGATCGATCCTCTGGTTATCTGTTATCTCTGTAACTTTGGTGCAGTATAATTCGAACTGCAAATGATTTTGATTTTTGTTGAAATTACTGCTTGATTTGCATGTGACTTCGGCAGTGACTTTGTACATTCCTTTGTTGATATTGGCCTTGACACCTTTGTGATATTATTGAATCTACTATACATTGAACACCTGTCACTTGTTTGATTTCGGTCATTAACTGTTGTTTTGGGAATTTTGTTGACTCTGGTAAATGCGATCGTTCGTAGTTGATTTTGGGCTGGTTGGAAATAATTTGATTTCGTGAGGCTTGCTATTCGAATTCTTAAAAACAAAATCTGATTTTTTCATTTTGGCATATAAACTTCATTTCATGTTGAATACATGTAGTACATTTGGGTACACTTGGTTTATGATTCTCTAGCATGCTCTAACTTGATGGTTATATGCCTATTACCTGATCATTCATGTTGAGTCTTGTTTACTTGATGGCATTTGGTCTTGAGTAGTTGTACATTCGTGGCTTCACTTCAGTTCCCCAAACTGTACTGTTTGCATAAATCTGGCACACTTGATGCCTTGATTTTCATTTTTGACTTTACTTGAATTGTTGCCGTGCCTTGATGTTTTGACTTATCTGGGTACACATGTTTGTTCACCTGTAGCCTTTGTGAATTTGTGGCTGTGTTGCCTTATCTTTGGTACACATGCTATTATCCCTTGTTGCCTTATAGATAAAACACTGCTGTGACTTTGGTCACTTTGATGTCTCTGAACCTGTTTGCAACTGCTGGCACCATTGTTGTCTTCACTTGCATACTTGTTCTTCATATGTTATGTTTTGAGTTGAAGCCTTGACTCTGTCCCTACTTGCACATTAATTCATTCGAGCTGTATACATATATGTATTCTTGTGTACACTTGTTGGTGTTTTATTGGTCTGTAGCTTTATACTGCCACCTCTGTTTCATTTAGTGCTTGGGCATTATCAACTAGTTGGAGCTGATTTTATTTTGACTTGTACTCACATGAGCGTGAGTTCATTTTGTAGCCTCGTTGACCTTTGCAAGCCACTGGTTTGCAACTGCAGTGGCATTTTGTATTTTATATTGTAACTGTGTCATTGTACTTTGAGTCCATCTGTTAACTTTATAGCTTCAAGCTCTGCATAGTGCTTATGCATTAAGTCATGTTGCTGTTGAAGAATTGTGTTGTTCGATTTCGGAAATTTTTTTTTACATGTGCGCTGAGTCAATTCTCATGTACATTGCTGCCTTTATTTTCATTGCACTATGATTTATAATCTCGGCTGTGCCTTTGTCTTTGGTGATTTCTTCGCATTGCTGAGTTGTCCTTTGTGTCGTTGTACGTATGAAATTAATTCATATGTACGCTAAACATTGCACCTCAATGTCGTTTACTTGCATTCACTTGCTTACATGTTTTGGTGATTGCAGTGTTGATTTTGGCCTGCTATTTAATGGCTGTGGCATCGATATTTGATTATTTATTGCTTCTGATTTTACTGAGTTTTGATCGTCTCGACTAATTTGCTTCGAGACAGTTTTTATTGCATTGTGATCTTGTGGTGGTTGCGTTATTGTTGCAGTTGCCCTTGTGTCCAAGTAATGGCTGCAGTTTCATTTTTATGAAAGTTTTGCACTTGTTGAAATGTGCAGTAATAAGTTGTTTGAAAACTTGTTTTATTGAATTTACTTGGGTATATGCAAAACAATTGCATTTCGACCTTGCCTTGTTGCATGAGTTTTGGTGTTGCAGCTGCGTTGAGTCACTGACTTGACCTTTTGCACTTGATTGAACTTCGATTTCTGATAGTATTTTTGGGTTTGAGATGATTTCACATGTTGTTGTGGCGAGGCAGCGCACGCGTGCGTGCACTGCAGCCACGTAGTATCGACATTTTGAATCGATATTTGAACCTTTATTGATTTTGGTTCGTTGACCTTTGAGTACATCATCACAATAGTGGCAAGGCAGTGCACGCAAGCGTGAACTACAGCCACATGGTGATAATTTTAGCGATATACTATTTGGTTTTGATTTATGATCTTTTGCATATTTCATTACGGTAGTGGCCAGGCAGTGCACGCAAGCGTGAACTGCAGCCGCACAGAGTTAACATTTTAAAAGTGGCGAGGCCGTATACGCGTTTGTGTACTGCAGCCCTATCAAATCTAATGTTTTAATTGTTTTTTTCTATTGATGGAAATTTATGTTTTATGTTGCCAATTCAATATATTTTGAATCGCATTTTGATGATTTTGTTGTTAACTGCCGTTTAGGCAATTCTGATTTTTTTTCTCTAGATTACCTTCATAAATAATCCCTTCATCTATCTTCGTCAAAAATCTGAATCTACTGTTTTATTGTTTAACACTGTTAAGTGTTATATTTACCGTTATTCGATTTCTTGTTAAAGGATCAAATAGGTAAATTAATATTTGACTGTCGTCTAATTGTTGTTTGATTATTATTGCCTCTATGCACTAATAACTGAGTTTGAATTAGACTGACCTGTGTATTATTTTCTTTTGAATGTAATACTCGGGTCAGACCGAGTATTTTTACAGCTTGAAGATTTTCAGGCCGCGAAGTTAGAGAGAGTTGGGGAAATTGCTTCACTTTAGCTTTTCGAAAAAAAATTGTACGTGTAAAAGATATATTCCGCTGTATAAAAATTTAATGCATTGTATAAACTCTGATATATGTAAGAAAATTCATTTAATGTGAAATATTATGATTATTCTGTGATTCTGTGGCTGTTTCTGTTTAAACTCTATAAACTGAATAACAATCCGTCATTTTGAACGTCTCAAGTTGGTTTAATTACCGACTGGAGGCGGTCAAAAAGGCGGGTCGTTACAAAAGTGGTATCAGAGCTTTGGCTTATACAAAGCTCAGTTTATGATGTTTAATATGAATAGTTACTAGAACCACTTTAAAGAAAACGTTTTTCAAATCTAAAGAAGTATGAAATTGTTTTCTTTGAAAAATAAAAGGTATTTTGAAAATTCAAATTTTTTCGAAAATTCCCCTCTCTAATTTTAGGTTTGCGATAGTTTCTCATTCGAAAATCCATTATCGAATTATTGAGATTTATGAAAAATGAAATATAAGTTAAATGAATTAATGAATTGGTTTAAATCGAATATTTTGAATATCTCCAAAATAATAAAAATAAAATGACGTGTCAATTTAGTATAACCAAGAGGATAATTAAACTATAACTTGGAAATTTGATTCTGAATTCTTTTGAAAATTGATTTCAAATGTTTTGAAGAATGATTTAGTAAATAAATGGATTATAAGTATTTAACTTATAATATGGACTTTTGGTATATAACTGAGTTATATAATTGAATTGAATTAATAAAGAAGATTTATAAATCGAAGTTTTATAAATAGAAATGGAATTTGTAAAGACTGTTTATAAATTCGAAACCAATTGAATTTGATAAATGAAACATAGAAGTTATTAAAGGAGATTTATTCGTGATTTTGGACAGCGAATTATCCTTTAAGTTAAATATTGTGATAGTAAATGTTGGTTGGGAATTTTATCCACGATTTTGGACGGTGGATAATCTTTTAAATAAAAAGTGTAGAAACACTGAATTGATTAAATAAGTATATTCACGATTTTGGACAGTGAATATATTATTAAATAAAACAGATATGTTTTAGGGAAGTGATATTATGGAATGAAGTTAATGGTTTTAAAGATGTTTTAAATGCATTAACTATCGAATACATAGATTTCAACATTCAATTGTTGAAATAGACGTTTTCGAGAGAAATAAAAGGAAATGGTAGACTATAACACTGTTGTTATAGTAAATGGTTTCCGAAAGGAAATGTTGTTTATATTATTGGGATTTATATGTCTATCTTAAATTTCGAATCCCTATACTAGTGATTTTGAGTTGTCGTAACGATGTTTTACGTAACATTCGTTTTCACTCAAATAAATGTGTTTAAAAGAATGATTTCCTTAATAAATGGAATATAAACTTAATTTTGATTCAAGTATATTGAATATTTTCGAAGTGTTGAAAATAAATGGATTTGTGAATTACTTATTATTAAATAAGTATGGAAATGTTTTCCAATATGAAATGAAAGGTTTGAAATCTTATCTTTTAAAAGATAAATTGAAAAATGAATATTTGAAATTTGTTTCAAATGGTTAAGTGTGGAAAATTATCATGTCTTGTAAAGATATTTTTTTTTGGGAAATTTGAACAATTAGTTCAACTTGAACTTTTTCAAAAAAAAAGATTGAATCTTGAGTTAAATTGAGTTTAAATTCGACATCAAAAACAATATAAGTTGAGCTTTGAATTTTGGATAGTCGATTGGGATTGTATGTCTAACATTGTGAATTGATGACATATCAATTGATCTCTATTAAATATATATCTGTTGGTGGCGGAGAATTTATTCTTTTAGCTTAACACCCTTCTCTGAGACGTACGAGCTTAGAGGTTATATATCGGTAGACATTAATTATGTGTTGAGAATTGACGATGTAACGTGAAATCAAATCGAATGTGAAGTCGATAATGAATTGGATTATGAATGTGAATTGGGTTTGAGATAACCTTAAATTTTCAAATCGGTTTAGAGGAAATTTTTAAATGAAATGGAAATTTTTGGAATCCTCTATTTGTTATGAATGTGAATTGAGTTTTGTAACTTATGTATGTGAATATAATAAATCAAAAACTATCAGTTTGGAAAGTCATTATTATGAAAATCCTATGCAAGTTTACATAGGTATGATATGTACGAAATGTGAAATGAAGTACTATATGTATATGACATATGTTTTCTAAACTGAGGAAATGGAAATGTACCTTCCATTTATAATTTGTGAAAGTTATTGGAACTCGGTGTGAGCGTCCATTGGAAATCGTAGCTACGTAGAATTTCCATTAGTGGAATGTCCATTGGGACTGGAATCCCCCACGATGGATCATCGTGTTGGGATTATGTGAATTGATGCTGGCGTAATTCGTGGGGCGTGATTCCTACAGTTACAAGCGATTCCACTGGGATAGTGGCGCAACCGCCGCATAAACTGTGATCTAGAGGCCGAAGCGTAATTTGAGGGGCGAGATGCCTACGGTCACGATCGATTCTGCTGGGATAGTAGCGTAACCGCCGTGTGAACCGCGATCTATGGCAACAACCATGGCGAAATTCAAGAGAGATGTGAAATCTACAGTTACAAGCGATTCTACTGGGATAGTAGCGTAACCGCCGGGTAAACTGTGATCCATGGGGGAACGTGCTTTCCATATCCATTTTTAAAAGAATTTTTAAAAAGTATTTTCACTGGGAGTTGAAACAAGTATATTTAGTACTTGGAGATTTTTAGTCTTGCGCCTGGCCAGCGTATGCCTAAAGTCTGTGAGAACGAAGATGGACTAGTTAAACTTCGAGTTAGCAAGTATTTTCAAAACTTTGAATAGAAAATCAATAGTCTGAAATTAGAATTACATAATTCTAACTTAATGAATTGAGGAAGAAGATCTTTAAAATATCTTGAAAGCACACAGCTTTAGAAAAGATATAGTATGCAAATCTCTAGTATGAAGAATTTCAAGTTTAAATCTGAGTTTTGTAAGTCGAAAATTTTGGTAAAAGACTTTTGTGTCTTGATTATAGAAATCGATGAATAAAGCTAGTGAGATAAAACAAAAGGAATAAATCCTGTATTTATTTATGAGTTTGGAACTTGGTAAAATTGTGTAGGGTATAAATATCGGTAAGATTTTAGCAATCGTTTTCCTAACTTATAATTTCGGGACGAAATTCTTTTAAGGAGGGAACATTGTAACAACCCTGAATTTTGAATAATTTAATTTGTAAATATTTAATTAATTTTAAATATTTAAAAGATGGTTTGACTTAAATTTCAAATTTTCAGGATAAATTGGCGATTTAATTCTAAAATTTTATTAATACAAAATACAAGTATAAAATCTAATTGTCAAACACGTTAATATAAATTTATGTTTGATAGTTGAACTGCAAAACGTTTATATGTTTATTAAAGAAAATAATTTACAAAACAAATTGAATTTAAATTGAAAAATATATATAATAATAATATATATAATATAAAGAGTACATTACCTTACTCTTATCAGCCGAAAACGTGCCTTGATCCACGCCTTTGTTTCATCCATAACCCACGACCAAAATCACGTCTCCCCCCTTTTATATTCGAAACCCATTCTTCTTCAAATCATCAGAGAGAAAAAATCAAACCGAAGAAATAAAAATAATGGCGGCCTCTCTCTAATTTTCGTTCGTCTCCTCTACGTCTTCGATTCAAGCTAGGGCTTTTCAAAGATTAGGGGCTTTGTTCAATCTGATTTGTATTGGTCTTGCTCGCGCTCGGCTTCGTCTTCGTTCGTCCTGTTTGCAAGCTTAGGGCTTCTTTGCGTTTGCTCTCCTCAGTTGATTTCCCGGCTTCAACCTTGCTCGCGACCGCTTCAGGTGAAAGGTGAGTGAATTTCTTCTTCACTCACATCTAATTCGACTTATTAATATATGCTTTGCGTTGATTTAGTTTCGTTGTTGATTCTTTCTCTGGTTTTATCAAATTCGTGTATTTTTGTGTTATTTTTGGTTAACTCGGCTTCGATTTGCTCGATCGATCCTCTGGTTATCTGTTATCTCTGTAACTTTGGTGCAGTATAATTCGAACTGCAAATGATTTTGATTTTTGTTGAAATTACTGCTTGATTTGCATGTGACTTCGGCAGTGATTTTGTACATTCCTCTGTTGATATCGGCCTTGACACCTTTGTGATATTATTGAATCTACTATACATTGAACCCCTGTCACTTGTTTGATTTCGGTCATTAACTGTTGTTTTGGGAATTTTGTTGACTCTGGTAAATGCGATCGTTCGTAGTTGATTTTGGACTGGTTGGAAATAGTTTGATTTCGTGAGGCTTGCTATTCGATTTCTTAAAAAAAATGTCATTTCTATCATTTTGGCATATAAACTTCATTTCATGTTGAATACATGTAGTACATTTGGGTACACTTGGTTTATGATTCTCTAGCATGCTCTAACTTGATGGTTATATGCCTATTACCTGATCATTCATGTTGAGTCTTGTTTACTTGATGGCATTTGGTCTTGAGTAGTTGTACATTTGTGGCTTCACTTCAGTTCCCCAAACTGTACTGTTTGCATAAATCTGGCACACTTGATGCCTTGATTTTCATTTTTGACTTTACTTGAATTGTTGCCGTGCCTTGATGTTTTGACTTATCTGGGTACACATGTTTGTTCACCTGTAGCCTTTGTGAATTTGTGGCTGTGTTGCCTTATCTTTGGTACACATGCTATTATCCCTTGTTGCCTTATAGATAAAACACTGCTGTGACTTTGGTCACTTTGATGTCTCTGAACCTGTTTGCAACTGCTGGCACCATTGTTGTCTTCACTTGCATACTTGTTCTTCATATGTTATGTTTTGAGTTGAAGCCTTGACTCTATCCCTACTTGCACATTAATTCATTCGAGCTGTATACATATATGTATTCTTGTGTACACTTGTTGGTGTTTTATTAGTCTGTAGCTTTATACTGCCACCTCTGTTTCATTTAGTGCTTGGGCATTATCAACTAATTGGAGCTGATTTTATTTTGACTTATACTCACATGAGCGTGAGTTCATTTTGTAGCCTCGTTGACCTTTGCAAGCCACTGGTTTGCAACTGCAGTGGCATTTTGTATTTTATATTGTAACTGTGTCATTGTACTTTGAGACCATCTGTTAACTTTATAGCTTCGAGCTCTGCATAGTGCTTATGCATTGAGTCATGTTGCTGTTGAAGAATTGTGTTGTTCGATTTCGGAATTTTTTTTTTACATGTGCACTGAGTCAATTCTCATGTACATTGCTGCCTTTATTTTCATTGCACTATGATTGATAATCTCGGCTGTGCCTTGGTCTTTGGTGATTTCTTCGCATTGCTGAGTTGTCCTTTGTGTCGTTGTACATATGAAATTAATTCGTATGTACGCTAAACATTGCACCTCAATGTCGTTTACTTGCATTCACTTGCTTACATGTTTTGGTGATTGCAGTGTTGATTTTGGCCTGCTGTTCAATGGCTGTGGCATCGATATGTGATTATTTATTGCTTCTGATTTTACTGAGTTTTGATCGTCTCGACTAATTTGCTTCGAGACAGTTTTTATTGCATTGTGATCTTGTGGTGGCTGCGTTATTGTTGCAGTTACCCTTGTGTCCAATTAATGGCTGCAGTTTCATTTTTATGAAAGTTTTGCACTTGTTGAAATGTACAGTAATAAGTTGTTTGGAAACTTGTTTTATTGAATTTACTTGGGTATATGCAAAACAATTGCATTTCGACCTTGCCTTGTTGCATGAGTTTTGGTGTTGCAGCTGCGTTGAGTCACTGACTTGACCTTTTGCACTTGATTGAACTTTGATTTCTGATAGTATTTTTGGTTTGAGATGATTTCACATGTTGTTGTGGCGAGGCAGCGCACGCGTGCGTGCACTGCAGCCACGTAGTATCGACATTTTGAATCGATATTTGAACCTTCATTGATTTTGGTTCGTTGACCTTTGAGTACATCATCACAATAGTGGCAAGACAGTGCACGCAAGCGTGAACTGCAGCCACACGGTGATAATTTTAGCGATATACTATTTGGTTTTGATTTATGATCTTTTGCATATTTCATTACGGTAGTGGCGAGGCAGTGCACGCAAGCGTGAACTGCAGCCACACAGAGTTAACATTTTAAATGTGGCGAGGCCGTATATGCGTGTGTGTACTGCAGCCCTATCAAATCTAATGTTTTAATTGTTTTTTCTATTGATGGAAATTTATGTTTTATGTTGCCAATTCAATATATTTTGAATCGCATTTTGATGATTTTGTTGTTAACTGCCGTTTAGGCAATTCTGATTTTTTTTCTAGATTACCTTCATAAATAATCCCTTCATCTATCTTCGTCAAAAATCTGAAACTACTGTTTTATTGTTTAACACTGTTAAGTGTTATATTTACCGTTATCCGATTTCTTGTTAAAGGATCGGATAGGTAAATTTATATTTGACTGTCGTCTAAATGTTGTTTGATTATTATTGCCGCTATGCACTAATAACTGAGTTTGAATTAGACTGACCTGTGTATTATTTTTTTTTGAATGTAATACTCGGGTCAGACCGAGTATTTTTACAGCTTGAAGATTTTCAGGCCGCGAAGTTAGAGAGAGTTGGGGAAATTGCTTCACTTTAGCTTTTCGAATAAAATTTGTACGTGTAAAAGATATATTCCGCTGTATAAAAATTTAATGCATTGTATAAATTCTGATATATGTAAGAAAATTCATTTAATGTGAAATATTATGATTATTCTGTGATTCTGTGGCTGTTTCTGTTTAAACTCTATAAACTGAATAACAATCCGTCATTTTGAACGTCTCAAGTTGGTTTAATTACCGACTGGAGGCGGTCAAAAAGGTGGGTCGTTACAAAGAGGATATTTATTTCGAATGGTCACTTTGTTCAATTCTCTATAATCAACACAAAACCTCAGCGATCCATCCGATTTGGTGACAAACATCGCAGCAGAGCCCCAACAAGAAATATTGGGCCTAATCAACCCCTTCTCCAAAAGATCCCGAGTCTGCTTAACTAACTCCTCCCTCTCCCTAGGAGCCATTCTCCTACTAGGCTAAATCACTGGCACTGCTCCTGGAATCAAATCAATGCGAAACTCTATCTCTCGATGTAGAGGCAGACACTTAACTTCTTCAAATACATCGGGAAAATCTTGGACCACATCGATATCTTCAACCTTCACTTGAGAAGTCTCAGCTCCTTGAAAAAGACTACTCAAGTGAATTCCAGAATTATCACATGTCACTCTGGCAATCCTACCCAAATCAGTTTCCAGTGAAACTGTTCTCTCATCACAATTCAAAACTGCTTTATACTTATCGAGCCAATCCATTCCCAATATATGGTCAAATCCCTTAAAATTTAACACATAAGGGTCACAAGAAAAACTATGGGACAGATAAGAAATCTTCAAGTCCTTACAGATCATATCTAATTTGGTTGCCCCTCCTATAGGATTAGATACAAGAATGGGACGATCCACAGTACTAGGGGTGAGAAAGAACTTTTCTACTAATTCTAAAGAAAAAAAACTCAAAGAAGCACCCGAATCAAACAAAACTTTAATATATTTTCCATCTAATAGTAATGTACCTTCCAATACCCCTTTCCCTTGAGAAGAAGAGAATGGTTCGGCTTCCAAAGCAAAGACCTTATTCTGAGGCGCCCTCTACAAAAGTGGACAATTCTTGATCATATGGCCTGGCTGGTGACAATTGAAACACAACGATCTCTGAACTAATGCTGATCTTGGACCACTCTGATGTTGCTGTTGTTGTGATCTTCCCTGAGGACACTAGTTAGCCAAATGCCCAACTTGCTGACAATTATAACACTTGCAAGGTCTATCTTTACTTCCTCCAGGTTTCTTTCCCTTTCCTTGCCTTTTCCAATGTGGATTAAACTTATTCTTATTTGGGTTAGCAAAGTTCCCTCCCGAAGCTGCTACTGGTGCCACTGATTTCTTGTTCATCAAATTCTCATATCTCAAAGCTATATCAATTAAATCAACAAAAGATCCTTTCAAGAGCACCGTAATCTTTTCATGAAATTCTGGCCTCAATCCTTGCACAAACATTTCGTTCTTTTTGTAGGGAGTATCAATGAGCGTTGGTCCATAGCACGAAAGTTCATTGAATTTGGTCTCATACTCCGCTATAGTCATGCTTCCCTGCTTCAAATTCAGAAAATCCTGGTATAGATGAGTTTTCCCTGCTGTTGGCATAAATTTCACCTCAAATAACTCCTTAAATCTTTCCCATGAAATGACTTGCTCAGAAATATTTGCTACCGTTGCATCCCACCAGGCTGCTGCGCCTCCCTGCAATTGCCATGATGCCATTTCCCTTTTCCGTTCGTCAGACAACTTCATACTCTTAAAGATGCGCTCACAAGAGCGTAACCAAGCTTGAACTTCAATTATCGATTCTGACCCTTTAAATGGTTTGCCTCCAAGGTTGATGAAGTCTTTTCATAAGGCGGCAAAACTAATCTGAGGCGGTACTGGATCAACAGCCTCACTAGCAGTTTGACTTCGTCCATTATCAGTCGAGGTACTGCCCCTACCTCTGCCTCTCCTTCCAGAACTCATGTTGGCCACCTGGACAGGTAACTCAAAAAATTTAGATAAGTATATAATTAAATGAAAATACAAATACGCACTCTCAAGATATATATTACCCAAGAGCCTAGGTATTATCTCAACCTCGCTCTGATAATAACTGTGACGACCCGCCTTTCAAACCCTAGAAAGACGTATCATCAATAAGAAAAGAAAGGGATAAAAACAGAGAAGATAGAAAGAAAGAAATAACAACATCAGAATCTCACAGCGAAATGGAACAAAATATTATACATCACATAACTATTACATAGATTTACATATATCAGAGTTATACAACATCATACAATAGGATAGTCATATACATATCTGTCAATACATACATCCAAAATACAACATACATCAACTAAACAGCGGAACTGGATAGATATATAGATACGTCTGAACTCCTGCTTCAAGCACCTCCAAAACTCAACAATCCCAAAACCTATCACTTGGCTACTCATAAAAATTTTAGTACCCAAGAGTTTATGAAAAACAAAATATAAACTCCGGGTCAGACATGGGTCAGGTGTGAGTAAACGCATTAAAATTGTTTAACTTTGAAAACCATTTGAAAATAAAGGTATCACGTAAAACTTCCCACACATAAAAACGGGTAAGTTTTTACCTTACGCTAACCAAAACATTTTATAGGAAACCCAGTGATATTATAGTAGTGTCTAGGGTTTTCAAGTAAAATACAGAAATAGCTGAAATGCTTACACTCACATTCCAACATTGTTGGGCACAATCAAAACGTACGGCTCTTATTGGAAATTGGATTCCATACAATGGCAGGGCTACTGGGGTACCGCCCGTCACAGTACGGGGCCTAGATCACCGTACCGAGGATCCACCCTAAATCCGCTGCAACACAAGGCCGGAACCATTCCTTACTGAACAGTCCCGAACAAGATAACCTCGCGTTGGCTGCAGATCCAACTGCCCACACAGCCGAATAAAAAGGGACATCTAGATAGTGGTATATCTCGTCCTGCTTGGGCATGACCCACCTAACCTTGCTTCACATCCCCTGTTTTAGCCATTCTCGGTCGGTGAGGCTTGAGGCTGCGATTACCTTTATAGAACATATCTCTTAGAATGCTCATCATCCGCCTGACGATGTGCTGAAAGCATTCAATCAATACAAGTTTATTCCGGGTTCGAACGAAACCGAAGGCATTCTGAAACACCATCTCGACCTTCACTTGAGATGTCATGACCTAATGTTTAATTTGGATCGATGTGGTTTTTTGAATATCAAATTGACACCCGATCCCAGTCTCATCGAAATCCAAACGCCATTTTAGAGCCCAAGTTGTTTAATAGTTTAAACAGTTTAATTCAGTGTTTTGAATTTACATAACAGCTATCATAGATATATCATACACAGTCATCACAGATATATCCAGAATATCACAAAGTATCACAGAATATCACCATATAGACATCACAAACCATCAAACAGGAATTATCAATTCATATCAAAATTAGTTTAATTAACTTAAACTAAATTAATTTCTTAAAAATAAACCATTTTATTCTGCTTAGTTAATCACTAATCAATCACTTATTTGATTTATTAATTTCTACTTAATTACTTACTTAATTAATTAATTCTTAATTATTAATTAATAACCTAAATTATTAATTTATAAAACTTAATTACCATTTATTAATCACTAATTACTTAATTAACCATTAATTACCAATTAATTAATCATTTAACCCTTAATTAATGACTTAATTAATTAACTACTATTTATTAATTAATTAACTTTAGATAGTTAATTAAATTCTTAAGTTCAAAATTGATTAAACACAAGATTGTCAATATCAATCCTTAATTAAAAATTTATCTAATCTTAAATTACTTATTTAATTACAAGTATAAATTAATTACATTCTTTATTACCTTACACTTTAAATTAATTAATCATCTTACGTTTGTAAACCTTTCTTGATAAATTTTAAATCAAGTTTTAGCTTAAACCTTGCCAACTTTAATAACTTAATTAATATCAAACTTGTTTAACATTTGACTTAAGATTTTATTTGGCTAACCCCTAGAAATTTGAAACCCGAAGTAATCAACGCGTTTGCTCGAGAAAAACTCGGGTTTCCCCTGAGCTTTTCCCATGTCCCTTCTCTCTTCTCCTCCTTCTACTTCCTTCTTCTTTCACTGCTTATTCCTTCTTCCTTTTTTTATTTTTAGTTAAGCTAAAATATAAACTGCAGTGACACGCGAAACGACTCACGCACCCAGAGTAACCCGGAGCAATCCCTCTTCATACTCGGGTATCACTCGAGTCGAGTCAACACACGAAGTCACTGACACACCCAAGCCGCCGTCCACGTGCACGGCGGTTCACCAACACTCCGGTGATCTACGGCGCCCCTTGCAAGCCATAAAATGACACCACACTCGAACGAAAATCCCAATTCGACGCTATATAATCGAAATCAAAAATACCCTTTCCGTTCGAACTGCAACTCGAACGTACCAACAAAAATTTGCCACGACCACCCAATGTCGACCACCAGTGGTGATGCGATTCCGGCCACACCTCGCCGTTATCTTCCTCTACCATCTCCTAAAATCTCGTGTAGCTCGGTCGATCCAAGGCGACGAAATCAACGAATATGCAGACCATAGAAAACATGAACCCAAAACCCTATTTTCGTTTCGTCACAAAAATTCTTACATTAGAAATTTTTTTGAACATTTTTCCTAGATTCGAAAACCATCAAGCTACTTCACCACAAATTTCAACATCAAAGACTCGTTAAATCAACAAAAAATTGTAAAAATGTAATTTTAGTTCATTTGTAAATTTCTCGTACATCTCTAAACTAAAAAAATTCATTCTTGCTTTAAAAATCCTATTTTTGAATGCTTATTCAATATATATAATCAAATCAACAAATTATAACGTTCGAATTTTTGCATATTGATTCATTTTTACTGTAAATTGAATTTACGGTATCTATATTCATAGTTAACTGTCAAAATAGAATTCCAAGCCCTGATTTTAGTTTAAACAAATTTATTTAGTTAAATTCCTAGGTTTAAGTGTTTTTATATGAAGAAGTATAAATCTTCTTTACTTTTCTTTGTTTAGAAACTTGAAATATTGAAGAACATCACGTAGCAGAGCTTCCAGTAATCAGCAAACATCACAGAACAACTTATTTACAATATATAACAAACATAAGATTTTCATGAACTAATTATCAAGATTTAAATTTCAAAGATGATACGTTTACTCACCTAAAATTACTGTTAAAGCAGAGGATAATTGTTGTTGAAAAAAACTGCAGTTTGAATCCCAGTAACTTTCTCTGCCTTGTTGAATGAAGTTAAGTTTGTAAAGATGATGCTTATTTTCTTTTTCTCCTTTCTCAGGTTTACTATGTTATGTGTACGAGCTAAATTAAGATGATGTGTATATAAGAACAGCTTTGAACAGAGATATGAGCTTCTGGTACAAGCCTTAACTTGTTTTGATCATATTTTGTTTTTAATTACTGTAAATCTGAAGTGATATTACAAATTTCGGCTGAATATATATTTATGGTGCTGAGATGAAAGCATTAAATGCATATGTCTTCAAATATGTTTACACCTAATTATGATTGCTGATATTTATATTTCGTACAAAGATATTTGTACATTTATGTGAAAAAAATTTCTTCTTTGTTTCTTTGCATTGCACATATATGTTATACAGGTTATGTAAATAATTTGTCTTCTTTTCTAAACTTATCCTATATATTTATTTAAGATTATTATAGTTATTGTTAGCATAGCTTCATAATTTTATTTCTATTTGTAATTTAACTTTCAAACATTTGATTTATAACATTATATTTTATATTTATATAATTTATATTTATATTTATATTTTATATCTTATATTCATATTTAATATTCATAGGATTGCTTATTTTAAACGTTATTATTTAAGACTACATTTATATCAAATGTTAATAAAATAGAGCATTTAATTTGATTGAATAAGACAGATTCTATTACAAATATTTTTGAAAGATTTTATTTTAAATTTCAAATCAAAATTTACTTCACCAATCATATATATACATAAATAACTGGAAAATGCCCAAAAATCTTATTTATTTATAAAATGAAAAAGCTTGTATTTTATTTAAATTAGATTAAATACTTATTAAAATATCTTGGCAAAATCCCGGGTCGTTACATTTACGGGTTTTGACATCTCCTATCCAGTGTCAAATGTGAGTGTAGTAACTTAAGAGATGCTCGGGATTCACATCTCCTAAGGATCTGTTAAACTATTTACCATGTAATAATATTTCGCTATTATAATAATGTGTATAGTAAAATAAACTTACTTTTAAATAGCGTTAAGACTTTACATTTTCCACCTTAACACGTAATAGTCCCAGTAGTCAATCCAGTATCAGCGCTTCTCCAGATCGGGAGACTACCCTAAATAATCCACGGGCTACGGAAAAAACCAAACTCGTACAAGGCACGCTAGGGTAGGTGACACGACACACAAGGCAATGCCAGGGTAGATATACCAATTACGCACACGGGCTGGTGGTAACGTGTAACAGCTACTACCACCTACCTCGAGCCATGTCCCCAAATCAAAAATCAAAAGTGGCCACCGAATCAATCTAAATGTCAATGTATAATATCGAAGGGATGCATCTGATAAGAGGGGCTACCTCCTTGGCTCGAGATCACTCATATTTTAGCCACCTTATGCCAACTCATGAGAGTCGGGTCCATGTATATATCTCAAAGTAACGCCGCCACCATCCTACTTCATTCTGGAATCTCCACCGCGCACACAGTTGTTAAAGTGGCTTTCGGAGTTGGCAAAGAATATGACAACTTTCGATCCCGGTCTCTTTAACAACCAAACGTTATTATAACACCGCGATCATTTCAAAATAATTACACTTCAAAACCAGGATATAATATCAATTTCAAAACCATATAAATACCATAACATTTCCATTTCAAAAACCAAACCAATATGATATCATTTTTATTAAAACCTAAATCAATATAATATCATTTTATTTCAAATATATCCTTTCCAAAAATCATAGCACTTTCAACGTTATAACACTTCGAAATCCAAACACTTGAAATATAACATTTTCAAATCATAATACTTTGAAACTCATAACTTTGAAATCTAACTTCCACCACTTAAATGGTTAAAATATTAAAATACTTTATATAATAAACTAGCTTCATTAATTTCACAAATCAATTCCAAAACAACTCGAATTTATAAATTTTAAATTTAACCAAATCCCAAATCATAAATTTCAATACGATTCAGTTCCCAAATAAACTATCCCAAATTTTATCGATTTCAAAATAGATTTGATCCAAAGAATAAACCATTTCAAATTCCATATATTTCGAACTAAGTATTTAACAATTCAATTTTCTATTATTTAATTTTGAAATATTTTACAAAATAAATCCGTTATTATTTAATAAAGCTCAAATTACAAATAACTAAATATTTCCTCCAATTTATTCATACTTGAAATATTCAATTAATTCACCTTAAACCAAAATCAAGTTATAAAAATCATATCATTAAATCTCCAAACCAATAAGTTTCAAATCGATATATTTAAAACAATTCTTAATTAAATACATTTCCAAATAAATTTTAAATTCTTTTTCATTTAGAACTTATTTATAGAATAATTTCAATATCCGATAAAACCATATATATATCTTATCAAAACCATAGAAATCTTTTTCAGAATATATATATATATATATATATATATATATATATATATATATATATATAGACCAACGGTGTCTGTATATAATTTTCTATCCAATGGTCAAGTGATACGGATATTTATCATTTCAATCCACAATTTAAAATAAAAATACGGTTGTATATCATTTCAAACCGTAATTTCGAATTAATAGAAATAAATCCATAACGAACTTGCAGAGTATAATGATATAAAATAAAACATCCATTCATCCATCATCAAAATCACACATCCATTACAATCATCATGCAAAACAATCAACTAACATCAATACATAATAGATAATAGGTAACAGGTATTTAATTGGCAGTTATATTCAATAATAAACTAAATAACGATTTAATTTAAATAAATTCAATTAACTGGGATGACGATTCAAAATATACGAAGCAGTCATAAATAAATTCATAATCACAGCATAAATTAAATTTAACAAACATAAGAAATTTTAGAAGTTGTGAGTGGGTTAAAACACTCACCTTTATACGAATATGAAAATAATAGACTTCTAATTAATAGCTCTGCTTTATGTTTCCTTAGCCTCCTTCTTGAATGCTAGCATTTTTCCGTAATTTTTCTTTTATTTTAATTTACTTTAATTTTCCTCCTTATTATATTAATATATATATATATGTATGTATGTATGTATATATGTATGTATGTATTTAAAAGGCTTGAAAAAAAGAAGATTTTAAAAAGAAGAATTGAAAAAGAAAAGGATTAAAATAAGAATTGAAAATGGAAGAGAAGATCTAGATTTGAAAAGAAAGAAGAAAGTTTGAAATAGAAGAAAATTTGAAGAAGAAGAATATTTGAAGAGGAAGGAAAAATTAAAATGAGAGATAATAAGGAGATTTGAAGAAAAAAAGAAGAAAAAAAGAAGAAGATTAGAATGGAGGTTCGGGTTTTATTTGCGTCATATCTTATTTATAAGGTTAGAGTTAGGTCTAGGGTCAAAGAGAATTGAAAAGAGGCCGCTATTAATTAGAAATAAATGAAATGACATTTCAGAAAATGAAGTTGGAAAATGAATGAAAAAAATAAAGTAAATATGAACAAACTTGGTATTGAAATATAGTAAATATGAACAACCATTTTAAAAGTAGCAAGTATTAAAAAGAGGTAAAAGAAAGAATTAAAAATATGAAAAGTAGTTCATGTTTGCAAAATCGAAAAGCTTCGGACAATGTAAATGGAAAGGAGTAATGGAACAAATGGGGAAATAATGAAAAGAATGCGGAAATTATTAATTAGAAAGGGAATGAATGGACCAACTCTATACTGTAAACAAAATTTTAGAATTCAAATTTCAATACAATCGTTCACTTAATTAATTTTCTTAACCCTAAAAATACCAAAATTAACATCCTTTAAAGATTTAATTAACACACAATAAATGAAAGTAAATTCTCTACACAAATTTGTGTCATAGATTAAAAGCGTATACAACATTAAGAACTTTTCATTTCTCTCTCTTTGTGATTAGATTGGGAATAAAAAAATATATGTTAACATTTCAATTGAATGTTTTACTAGGAATGCATTAACATACATTCAAAAATATGATAGCATAAACAAGGTAATATAAACAGGTGTATAATATATATACGTACATCTTTATCGCCACTTATAATTTACATTCATAAATAAATAAAAGGTATGAAAATAATCCACATAAGGAGGTAGTGAATGTAAGAGTAAATTAGAAAAGTGAAGAGGGAAAGGTAAGTTATTTTGCAATTAAAATCTAATTAAGTCTAACTGAAAAGGAAATAGTCAAGCGTAAATCTATTTTACCCCTTTTATCATCTCCTATTAACATTAAATTTAATAACGTATGAGATTTCAAACCTAAATAATCCTTTATTTTTAATAGTCTAATTGGATCTAAAACATAAGTTTAACTTTAGGTATAAACATATATGCAGTAAACTAGCATTAAATTTTGAAACGTGAACTGATTTAATTGGAAATAAATCACCCAATCTAAATTTATTTCAATATATGTTTACAATTAACGTCTTTCTACTTTTTAATTAAAATATTCCAATCACATTAATTATCATTGATTTCTAACTCTCGTTATTCATTCAATCATCATATTATCATCTTAGGTACCATTTACTTTGGTATATATCCTAATACATTAACATTTTCCCATTTCATCTTTATTTCAATTGCATAATATTTAATTTCAATTGCTACAATAATTACACTTATTATAAATTGGATTTCAGTGGAATGATTTGTTTAAATTCAAATCTTTTTGTTAAGTTCATTACTACTCTATAAACCTAGTTACCTTGTTTTTCCCTTCATTACCTTAATATACTCCAATTTAACAACTCCTAAACAATTTATTACATTTCACATTAATGTAACATTTATTTACATTTGTTAAAAATTTATTTCCAATCCCATTAAAATGGGTAACTTATAATAATTTGTTATCATTAACTTTACAATACACTGAGGTTTATTGTTTCCAACTAATTATCATAGTTGCCTACATATTGACTTCACTATTTACACACAAAACGTTACCATTTTCATATGCCAAATCTTTATACAATGGTCATTTTATTTTCTATTATAACTTTTATAACTTTTAAATGTTTGCCTTTGTTTTCTTACATTAATAAGCTTTTATTACTTACAAATCAATGTTACCATTTATTTTCATAATACTAATTTCATTCAATTTCCATTAACTATCTATTATTTCCTTGGTAAATCCAATATTTCATTTATTCACTTATGTTCAATTCATAGTCAAGTATAACATCTAAATTTATTTTCATTAATTGGCATTTCCTTCCATTCATTTATTATTAACTTTAATTAGCATTGTTTACCTTGCATTACATTATTACATTTAATTGCAATTTGATCACCAATTTTATTTAATACCCTAAATAAATAAATAACATATATTAGTTGTCACCTGTTTACTTTTACTTACACTTACAACTTTATTACTTACCATTAAAACTGTATTATTTCATTAATTAATCCAATAATTACATTTGTTTTTCTTATATTGCATTTATAAACAAATTATAGTGTTTCCACCATTTCAATAAATTCGAACTCCATGCAAGTTATTGGCCATTCATTTACATTCACACTATTGTAATTCGTTCTAATTATTATTTTTATTAATAATTCACGAATTTATACTTTCATAAATATTTATTTTCAAAAATCCTATTAAATTAACAATTAAAATTAATGTAAATTTATGGGTCGTTACATGTGATGTGAAAACCCATAGTGAAATAAGTTTTCGAACTTATCAGTGGGAAGATTATTTATTTGAAATGGAAATTCAAATTTGAATAATGTTGACCGGAGTAAATTGAATTGAATTTAACTTTGGGAAAGTTAAATAAGTTCAGAACAAACAACCTGAATTGGAAATGGATGGATGTTTTAAAATAATTTGGATAATATTATCATATTGTTATTAATAATCTTTAAAATGTGAATTGGATTTGTTTAAATGAATGAAGAAATGGAGAGTGGTAATATATCCATTATTGAGATAAAAGGGAAATTAAACTTTAATTTGAAATTAAGGATATGGAATTACTTTGAACTTAAGATTTGAATGTTATGAATTGAATTTGTAAATTTAAATCGTTAAGGATTGGTTTCAAAAATTGAAATTGGATAAGAAATTGAATTTCAAGGATTAAATTGTTTAAAGACTTTAAATAAAGGTTAATTTGGTTTAAGTGGTTAAACCAACATTTGAAAATTTAACTCAAATTTATATAATTTGAGATGATTTAAATAGGTAGATATTGGAAATGGAATTAATTCAAACAGGAATTGAAATGATTTGAAATTGAAGTGGGTTCAATTGAAAATTAGTCCAAATTGATTTGAATAATTTAGAATTGTGATTAATGTTGAATAGGTTTAAAATTCAAATGGGAATTGGTTTGAATTTTGGATAGAAATTGAAGTTAATTCAAATTGAATTCGAATTGAATCAATTTAAATAGAAATGGAAATTTAAATTTAATTAGTGGGAATGGAGATTGGGAATTGAACAATTTGGCTCTGGACTATTTTCAAATATATTATTTTAATATAAACTGTTTTAGATCTATTTTCCTAACTATTTACTATACAACTTTTTTTTAATACCCAAAACTATCTTACTTATTTTACAACTACTTTTGGAACTATTTAACTATTTTACAACTATTTTATAAACTAATTACTATTTTTCAACTACTTTATAACTAATTACTATTTTACAACTATTTTGCAATTATCTAACTATTTTATAACTATTTGACTATTTTTCAACCATTTTACAATTACTTAACTATTTTATAATTATTTTGCAACTAATAATTATTTTTCGTCTACTTTTAACTTTTCAAATTATTTTCTAATTTTAAACTAGTCAGAGTGCAAACTGTTTATAATTGAAGTGATAACCCAAATGGAAATGGAGGCAATTGTGAATAAGTGAATAGAATCAAAATGAAGGTGAATAGAAAGGAAATTGATTTAGCTGATTATCAATGAAGATAAATACGTAGGATATATGTATATTATTCTATTCGCATAATGATTTGATCCGGATTCGAGCATAGAATTTCGAGATAATATATCGATCCGAGTTGGGATTTTCCACTCGATTTTCGAAGGCGAACTTGGATATGGATTTTTGATTGGTTCTAGAAATTCTTTATCATAGTTAGGCTATGCACGAAGAATGACGGTTTCTGATCAAGAAACCAGATCTGAGTCCATACAAGGAAGTCAGGTGGACGATACTAGTTTGGAAGAGAAATTGTGTGATCGAGTGAGCGATCAGATTAATATTGCATACGGATGATACGAGTACATCGTACTGGGTTGAATGAAATTGATATTGGAAATTTGTGGATAAAAAATGTAAAATGATTTTGAACTGGAAGGGTATGTTTTGGAAAATGAATGATGAAACAAAATGGATATTGGATATTTCTATGATTAATGGTTCACTTTATAAAGAAAGTAATATGGTTAATAACTTTATAAAAGAGTAATCAAATTTTAATATTTGATTTGGAATATAAAAAATTATATATCTTTGTTATATAAGGTAAATCTCCCCTTGTTGAATCTATTGCCGGAAGAAAAGGATTTTGAAAAGTATTTGAAGTATAAAAAGGGAATTTATACAAGTATGAAGTGATCCAAAGATTTTCAAAGTTATATATATATATATATATATATATATATATATATATATAAAGGATCTTATGAGAATGATTTTGGAGAAAAGGGTTTTGGAACCTATGGATTTTGGAAAGGCTTTTGATTTTTGGGAAAAAAACCAATTTTGGAAATTTGGAAAGCCTAGTTGAGAATTATCGATTTTGGGATAATCGATTTTGAGAGAAGGAGATTTATATGGGATTCATACTAGGTGTATGATTTGGAAAATACTATATGTGTATAGTATATAGTGTTTTGAAAATGGCTCTGGAGAAAAAGGTGCTCCCTTGAAATGAACTTCTCAGGAGTACCATAGGTTGGTACTGCCTTGAGCCTCAAAGGAGGAGGTTCTAAAGTGGATCCTGTGAGGAAGTCCGGACAAACAAGTTCCTGAGGATTATTGGGTAGCGAAAGTTGAGGGCGCTGATGCCTATAGAGGCATTTGGGTTATGCTGTGACGACAGTGTAACTCGATGTCGCTGTGATCTACTGTGGACCATAGCGGAAATCGTGTGGAGGAGAGTTTCAATGGTCTACGCTTGATTTTGCCGAGAAGGCAACGTAACATCGGTTGACTGCGATCTATGGTCGAGTGCAGTGGAGAAGTTTCGTTTTTTTGGCAGCGGAATTCGAGGGCGCTGATGCCTACATTTATAAGGGTTTTTGCTGTGATAGCAACGTAACCTCGGTTGTAGCTGCGATCTGTAGCGGATTGCATGGTGTAATTGAGGGGCGTGGAGTGCCTACAGTTATCTATGGATTTTGCCGGGATGGCAACGTAACCATCAGGTTAACTGCGACCATGGATTGGGGTGATGATTTCTAGAGCATTCTCACCAAAGATGTTCCCTCTATTTTCAAAAATGTTTTCTATATTTTTAATAAAATTAATTTCCAAGTATTTTCAATGGGCATTGAAAATGGGTTTACCAAGTACATATAGATTTTCAGTCTTACGCCTGATCAACATATGACCGAATTTCTACAAGAACGAGGATGGACTTGTTGAAACATCGAGTTATAAAAAGTATTTTTATAAAACTATTTTGGTAATATTATACAGATTTTTAAAGTGTTTTAAAAATTCTTAATAAAAAAAGCTTATAGTAAAAAGTGATCAAAGAATAATTTTTCTGATTCTGGCTTCGTTCCTTTTCGAGGACGAAAGGATTCAAAGGGGGGAGGAATGTGATAACCCAGATTTTTGGACGTCTGGTAATTGGATAATTAACTAAATTCTCTCTATTAAAATACTAATTTGTAAATTGAACAAATAAAATTCTGGTATAAATATCTGGATATATGGATGAATTAGAACTATAATAAATGCTGAATTATAAATATCTGGATAAATATTCATTTGATAATCTCCTGATATAACTATTGAAATTTGATCATATTTGCTTAATGATTTTCTGTATAATTATTCAATTTGGCAAAATTTGTCTTTTACAAATAGATATGTTTTCTATTATAATGTATATACATGTATATTGTAAATGGTTATCTATGGTTTAGATTCAAAATTTATTTTCAAGTTATTAAAATTAAATTCCATTTTTTTACAACAATAAAGATAGTATATGTATATATTTACTTGTTAAATTATTAAATCTCAAGTTTAAAGTAGAACTTAATAAGATTCATACTTTCTTTAAATGCATGTACAAATTGTATATGTATAAAAGTATTAAACTTAAGAATATAAATACTTATAAAAACATATTGATACATAGAATTACAAATGTAAGAAAAAGGGATATATATAATGACATTTGTAAGCCTATTTACCAAGTGTCATTTTTCTTCAAACTAATTAATAAAAATTAAAACAAAATTACAGTAACACGTCCATTCTCTATCTCATTTCTTTTTCTATCTTTCATTTTCTAAACCTGAGAAAAACCAAGCCAGAGAAAAGTGATCAACAATCAAAACTTTTACCAATTTCAATCCTAAAGCTAAGAAAAGATTCAAGACCAACATCAATCAAGTAAAAATCAAAGAGTAGATCAATTCCAGAGATCAAACTTCCAAGCTTTCTTTGATTATATTAACACAGTGAGTAAACTATTTTTTCAATTTGATCTGTTTAAACTTTGATGCCCGAGATTAATGCTTGATATAATGTTGTGAAATGGTTGCATGAAGGTATAAAATGTTGCATGTTTATGTATATATATGAGTTGATTGTGCATGACTGTGTATAGATATGTACGATTCTTTTCTTGATGCAACAGGCAAGATAAGTCCCAAAAAAATTCAAAATCTCTTTCTCTAATCTCTTATAGCTTGTATTGTATAAACAAATCTTGTTTGAATTAACAAGATCTAAATTTTTAAATATTTTTAAGTTTATTCAGAAAGTAATTAACTGGAAAAGCAGAAATACAGTGAAAGGTTAATTCAAGTTAAAATTTGACTTGTTAAATTCTCAGGATTTGATTGTATAATTTAAAAGGATTTGTGATGGAAAATTATGATTTTTGATGATGGTTTTGAGATTTTTAGTGAAGTAGGGAGGAAGAAAAGTCGAGTTGAACGGATTTGGGATAAAGCTGAAATTTTGGTGATGGGTAGAGTTTCGATGTTGGTCGATTGGTCGTGGTGGAGCGTTGGGAATAGGCGAAGCAAGGAAAAATGGTTGGTGGGTTTAACGATCATCGGAACGGCGAGATGACGAAGATGTTGGGTTTAATTGTCTGATGGGTTCGATGATGTAATTAGGATCACCACGACGACGAGGTTAGACCAGACTTGGTCGAAGTAGGTATGATCGGTGCATGAGTCTACGGCGTGGTTTAGGCGGAAGGACAGGATCTTTGGCAACCTGAGGTGGTAGCACAGTGCAGTCTTCGTCGGGCAGGTCAGGTTTTAGTTGAATCGTATTTCTCAATTGCATTTTCTGGTGCAAGTGATCATACTGGAATGTCATGTCGATCGAGGTTGGTATCGCCGATGTGCTGGTGGTCACGACAGTGATCGTTGATGACCAGAACACGTGTGCATGTGCACGAGTACACAGTGGTATCCCAGCTTTTCGAGATTGAGAGGAAGTGTGGATCTTCGGGTCGTATTCGGGAAAGTTTATGGGTAGCTCGGGTGTGTCTCGTAGGCTGTGCGTGTTTTTTCTTCGAAGTCAGTATGGACGAGTATTGCTCGAGTTTGTGTTCGAGTTTTATCTCATTTGGCTTGGGTCCTTGTTTGTTTTGGTTGCTTCCAGATTTTAAGAAACCATATTTTATCAAAATAAGTTTGGTGAATGAAGTTTTCAAGAATTTAAACAAAGGTTCAAGCAAAATAAAGGAAACAAGTTTTTTAAAGACGAGTATTATATGAACAAATTTTATTGAGTAGTATATGAACAAGTTTTATTGAAGGTAGAGAAATTCAAGTTGCTAGCTTAAAGATGAAAGAACAAGGTTTGAAAAGGGGAAAAAAACAAGTTTAAAGTTATAAATATTTATCAAGTTTCCAAAGTAAATGGTTTAAACAAGTTTTAGGTAATTGAAATTATTAATGATTAAATTTCAAGGAAAATGGTTATCCAAGTTAAGGTGTTTTTAAATGAATGAATTCCCGAGAAAGATAAACTAAGTTTCTAAAATAAATTAATTGAACAAGGATGAAGTCTTTATCATAAGCTTAAGGACTCTGGTTAATTTATAAGTTAATGATAATTAATATCAAGTTTATTAAATTCTGATGATGATTTAGGAAGTGATTAAGATAAATGATTATCTTGGAATTAATTAAGGCTTGACGATTAGGATTTATTAATTAGTTAATTATTGGATTATTAATTAAAGGAAAAATTAATTAAGGGTAGCAAATTAAAGTTAATTAATTAAGGATGATAAATTAATCCATGTGATTAATTATGGTTAACTAACAAATGTAATTAGTTAAAGGAATAACTAATTAAGGAAAGAGATTAGAGGATCATTAATTAATGTAATAAATTAATTAGGGAAATTAATTTAAGATTAATTAATGTGAATGGTTAAGGCTAATTAATCTAAGTGATTAATTAAAAGACAATTACTAAATGTAATTATAAGATAATTAATCAAAGAGGATTAATTAAGATGGATCATTAATTGGTTGTAATTAATCAATGCTAAGTAAGCAGGATTAAGGTAATCCAAGGGATTAAAGTTGGTAATTAATCTAAATGGAGATAAATTAAATTAATTAGGGATTATAAATTTAACAAATCTTACTTATGGATGGTTGAATGATATTGGTTGACTTGGATTTGTTGATGTCTCTAAGGAGCGATTGAGATGTGCTGTGATATGAATGGGTTGAACTGTGACAGTGTAGGCTATCTATCTGAGATAAATTGATGAAGGGTATGATATCCTAAATATGAATTGTTTTGTTTTAAACTTAACAACTTGGATTAGAGATGATATTGGATTCGAAGACCGGGGTCGGGTATCAGAAAATACCCGAAACCACTTCGAATAGTAATCTAAATTTCCTTATAAATTGGATATGTGAGATAAATCAGGCTGGAATGAAATAAGTCAAGTAACCTGGACATTTAATCCTGAGAACTATTTTGTGTGATAAATGATTGGCTATAATAAGTAAGAACTCGTAAAAGGTACGAGTTACCCTGGTAGTTCATAAAGTTATATAGCTTGATTTCATATTATATGGGTTTACTCACGCTGGTTTCCAGCCTGACTCAAGTGTTACTTTGATGTAATGCTCGGGTCAGACCGAGTATTACAACTTTTCAGGTAAGGATGTTCTGTAGCTCAGGAGGCGAGCTGGATGGCAGGAACGTATGGACTGTAACCCGTTGAGTATTATTTATTTGTATCTGGAACATGTTGGTTGTATCTGTCCAGTGTTTGTGTATATGTTGTAACTCTGATGTATTAAAGTGTAATTTGAAAGTACAGTTTTCCTTTGTAAAACTGCTATTTTATTTGATATTATATTTTGATCCGCTGCGAATGTGAGAATCTGTGTTTTGGTGTTTCTGTTTCTGTTTCTTCTTCTTCTTTTATCTCTTATCTTCTTTTCCCTAACTATCTGGAATTTTTGGGATTGAAAACTCCGGGTCATTACAGACATATTATACTCAATATCACTTATGTGTAATATGACATGTTATATATATAATTTCATTTTTAAAATATTTTTAAAGTGATGTTGTAATTTTCTAAAGCTTATTGTATTTATCTACAATTTTTCACCCTAATTTCTATTATTGTGCTATTTTCATAATTATTTTATATTTTTATAAAATATATTTATTTATTTTCTTTTTCATTTTATTTTGTTCAACTTTTTATTTGTATTTTCTGAAATTTTATTTGTTTAATTCGAATAAAAGAAAAAGAAATTCCAAGAGACTTAGACCTTTCACGTGCCTTATGACCTTTCATTTCACATTTGCCTTTTCACTTCATTTGCCTTTTCATTTTTTGTTTAGCCGACCATTTTTTTTGTATTGCCGTGACTTTCTCCTCTCCATATTCACGTGAATCATTTCTCTCATCAAAATTCATGGCTTCAATGCTTTAAAGAGAAAAAAATGGCCTCTCTCCTTTCTTCTTTTCCACTTTTCTCCTCTTTTTCAATGTTTTTGGCTTCTACTTCTTCTTGCTTTGGCTCGGCCTCACTCTACCACCATCAGCTCCACCATCTCCTCCACCATCTACAGCAGCAGTCATCTCTCCTTTCCTCTGACTAAAGTCAAGCCATGCCTCCTTATGATGATAGCACCACAAATTTGCATAAAACTCTTCCAAAACTAGCCTAGCCGAGCCTTAATGCCAATATCCTTTCACATACTCCTCTTGGCCACCCCTAGAATCACCACCACCTACTGACCTGACCTCTAGCCATCTGTAACGACCCGGAATTTTAGGCAATGTCAATTTAATAATCTGTGTTAATAATTAAATTGATTTGATAATGTTTCTTTACAATTTTAATTTAAATTGGTAAATTTAATCTTTTAAGGGTTAATAAATATTTAATCCGGTAATTTTGATCAATATCTTTCTAACAATTTAAAAATTGATAAGATTTATTTTTCAAAGCTAATGAAATGTTATTTTGCTTATAATGTATATTTGATATATATTGTGAATAGAAATATCTTCGGTTTTAAATAAAGATTGTATTCTCAAAATTGTAGTATATATATGTGTGTTGAAACGACCCGACTTTCTTACCACATAAAATCGCACAATTTTTAAGAAAGGAAGGGATAGGAAAGAGAAAAGAAAGAAGAGAAGAAAGAAACAACATCAGAATCTAAACAGCGGAACGAATAAATTATATTAATAACATAAACATTACATAGTTTGCAATCACTATCAGAGTTACACAGATATACAACACATACTAGACAGCTATAAGCACCTGTCTAGTTATACAACTCAATACAGTACAAGAATAACTCAGAGAAATCTACACAGCGGAAAACTATATATCTATCTACACGCAGAAGCCTCCTGCTCCATTTGCTCCTCCACAATTCGTCAAAGCTAACCTGAATCCCCTGGCTACTCGTAAAAGTTTGAGTACCCAAGAGTTTAAGAAAACAGAATAAACTCCGGGTCAGACATGGGTCTGGTGTGAGTAACAGGTTAAAGTTGCTTAACTTTTAAAAACCTTTTGAAAGAAAGGTATCACGTAAGACTTCCCACACATAAACATGGAAAAGTTTTTACCTTATGCTAACCAAAACATTTGATAGGAAATCTGATGATATTACAATGGGGTCTAGGGTTTTCAAATAAATATGAAATAGCCGAAATAGTTACATTCATTAAATTAGCCACAAAAGTGGGTAATACAATCAAAACCGTTGGCACTTACTGGATTTTGGATTCCATACAATGGCAGGGCTACTAGGGTACCGCCTGTCACAGTACGTGGCCTAGATCAACGTACCGAGGAGTACGCCCGCTCCCCTGCAACACAAGGCCGGACCCATACCTTACTGAACAGTTCCGAACAAGACAACCCCGTGTTTGTAGCTAGCAACCACCCACACATCCGAATATAAAGGGACCTCTAGACAGGGGTAAATCTTGCTCTCAAGTGGGGGCTACCCATGAAGCCTTGCTGCACCTCCCATGTTTTAGCCATTCCCAGTTGATGAGGCTTGAGGCTACGATTACCTTTAGTGAACACATCACTTAGAATGCTCATCGTCCACCTGACGATGTTCTGAAAGCATTCAATCCATACAAGTTCGTTCCGGGTTCGAACGAAACCGAAGGCATTACCTCATTACACTCATTTTTGGAATCACCCTCAGAGTTAACGACGATGACCCTTGCACTCTGAACCACCATCTCGAACCTATAAGTACTATTCCATCAACTCATTAGGGAATCACCCACAAAGTTATACTGACGTATAGTCCTTACACCTCGAGTCTTCACAAAGCTCCACTTTGATTCATGACCTAACGTTTATTTGGAATCTAAGTGGTTTTCAAATATCCAAATATGGAAACCCGATCCCGGTCTCATCGAAATCTGAAGCGTGTCTTTTAGGTCCAAGTTGTTTTAAAGTTTAAAACAATTCAATTCGGTATCTGTGTACACACAGATAGATAACTCACAAATTACAATTGATAATCAACATTATCAAATAACAGGTAATCCATATTATCAATATCAAAATAGATAATCCATATATCACCATCACAATAGATAATCTATATTATCATCAAAATGCAACTAAGCATTCATACCACACAACATTTCTTATCTCATTACTGAGATCACAAAGCATCCAAAACAATCAATGTCATCCGTTCATACATAAGAAAATGATTTTGTAACGACCCGTATTATACGTACCGAAAGATTGTAAAACCGTTGTTATTAGGTCGTTAGTGTTGTTACGTCGTCCAGAGGTTAGAGTCGACCAGAGCTTAAGTCGTCCAGAGGTTAGGTCGTAGAAGATCTTGAGTGTTGAGCGACCTAAAGATAAGGCAGAGTGACCCAAGGAAGTCTGCGACTTAAGGGTTTAGGCGACCTAAGGAGTTAGATTGTGTGATAGCTTAGGTCGTGTGATAGCTTGGGTCGTATTGTAGCTTAGGTCAATGGAGCGACTTAGGGGGTTGGAGCGACTTAAGGGAGCTAGTGACCTAAGAGAACTAGCGGCATAGGTAAACGACCTAAGGAGGTTAGCGACTTAGGAATTAACAGCATAGGTGAGCGACCTAAGGAAGTTGACGACCTAGGGATTAGCGGTATAGGAGTAGCGACCTAGGAGATTGAACGAGTTAACGACCTACGGGGGATAGGTCGGTTGAACGACTTAAGGATGACAGCTTAGGTCGTTGAAGTTTAGGTCGTGGAGGCCTTTTGTTTAAGTTAGGTCAAGAGACGACCTAAGGTGGTTAAGTTTTGTAGCGTTAAGTCACTGAGTCGCTGCATGTGTTAGGTCGTATATGTGTTAGGTCGTTGAGTCGCGTGAAGGCTTGAATGTTAGGTCGTGCATATACTCAAGTTGATAGGTCGTAGGTCGTGGGGTTTCGTTAAGTCGTTAGGTCGTCCAGACGACTTAGGTAGGAACGCGGCTTGTATGTTATTTCGCGCATGTGTTAGGTCGTGTTTGTGTTAGGTTGCGTGATGGCTTGAATCGTTAGGTCGTGTTTTAAGTCGCGCATAGGCTCGAGTCGTTAGGTCGTAGGTCGGGGGAACCGTTAGGTCGTAGGTCTGGGATTTTTAGGTCGTGAACGACTTAAGAGCGAACGACCTAAGGGGTTTTTCGGCCTATAAATACAAGGGTTAGTTTCATTTTTGGGATCCGGATTTTGAAGCAACGAAGTTCTGCCATTTTAAGAGCTCGAGTACTACACTTCTTCACTTCTTATCTCTTCTTTAATTTAATGCTTCCTTCCATCCAAATTGAAGATCAAATCGAAGATCCAAGAGCTTAGATTGAAGATCTCCATCCATTGAAGAGAGATTTCATCGTTTGAAGCGGAATTTTGGCGGATCAAGCTAGATCCTTCGCTGTCCAGATTTGGAGTGTGTTGCTTTTAAGGTGTTTAGGTGATTAGGTGAGTGGTGGTTATCTCTTACATGGACCCAAAGGAGTATATTGGATTGGTGGCTTGATTTTGTGTTAAAAATAGTGATTTCATGCATTTTTGTAAACCCAAGTATAGATCCACGGTTCATGAAGATTTGACATCCATTATAATACATGTTAACCTATGCAAGTTCATCCATCAAGTTGTAGAAATATTATTCATGATTATGCTTGTTAGATTTAGACTCTTTATTTACAAGATTGCCATTTTTGTTATAATTGCTTTTAGATCATGTTTGAATGCTTAATTACTTGGATTAATGATAGACTTGATTGGTTGTTATAAATTAATTGATTAGTGGTTGGATTTGGACAAGTTGGTCGGAGATGATTCAAAGGCTAAGGGGGAAGCTCTTGAATAGAAAAGCTGCACGTGGCATATGTAGTGGATGATAAAGCTCATATGGACGGATTTGATGATGATGTTGAGATGGAGCTTTGCTATGAATGAGATAAGGCGAGGCATGATGTGAGGTAGCATTGGTATAATCCAGACGGGATCATTCCAAGCATGTTGATAACTCGAGGGATGGTTCGAGTTTGTGGATAATGGTTGGCTCGAGAGGCGCTTGAGCTAGTATGAGAATAGTCGTCGAGGAGGATGACTAGAAGGCTGAGATTTCATCGTTATTGAAGGTTCTAGCAGACTCAAAGCAAGAGTACGCTGGGCAGATTCGATAGTCCCAAAAGACTACAGTTGGTGGTCGAGTACTCTGGGAAGATTCGATAGTCCTAGGCACGGGCTGCGACGACGTGCGGAGTTCTGTCTAGAATCGGGGTTACCATTAGCCCTTGACGGACGGCTGAAAGAATGTGCCGGTCATTTAATTAACGGTGGTATCGAAGCAATGATGACAGTGATAACCAGAGTCATGGATGTTTGGATGTTTTGCTTGTATCGTCATTCGGTCTCAAGAGCGATGTTTTCTTGGTGCTTATCTGATCTTGGTTTAGGCCTTGGGGGTTTGTACTTGGAAAACATCGACCTTGACTCGAGTGATAATTGTTTTACTTTAAATGTCTGATTTGCTATGTTTACTTCTGCTTAGTGTGTCTGGGTGCTATCACTGTAGAAAGAGGTGGAGTGGGAGGATTGGGTTCCTATTCCTTTTACCTTTATGCTCTTTTGGTATGTTGTTAGTTAATTTACCGCTCACTAAGACTGTTGTCTGACTCAAGGTTTTATGTTCAACTCTTATTACCTTGGGCTATTCATCCATTTTGGGATGGGAAGACTAGATAGCAGGTGACAGGTGCTGTTCTTAGTGACCAACGATGCTGATGACGAAGATGAGCTGGAGGCTTGCATATTATTTTTCTTACTATATGTACTGGATGTTCCGCTGCTTGTATATTCTCTGAGTGATATGTAGTGAGGCTTGATGTATTGACTATTCAGATTTTTGTATCAAACTACTATGAGGCTTATTTGATGAGATTCTGTTTTGTGGAGCTTCACTATATATATATATATATATATATATATATATATATATATATACATATATATATATATTCTATTGTATTTTACCCATGCGCTGTGAGTAATATGATAGACTCCGCTGTTTTTACCTTACCTTGATGATCATCCATGGCTGTCTGGCACACTTTACAGCGCACTATTTCCTTGTTTGGTGCAGGAGTCATGGGCGGTCGTCACATTTGGTATCAGAGCTTTGGTTAATCGATTTTAGCCAACGCTCGCTGACGTAACTACGTATGAGAGACGTAATTGTATTTTTATGGATGATTACTATATATAATATAGTGGCTTAGAAGGATTTGAACCTCTTATGCAGTTGTTTCTCAAGGTGCACCAATCATTTTTTTATAGATATTAAGAATGAGTCGAAGAGGGAGACCAGCTGCTAGGGAAGGCCGTGCTGCTGAGGGGGCTGCTGAGTATGCTGCTATGTTCGAGGCTATGATGACTTCGATCATGAGGAGGATGCCAGCTCCGGGGCCAGAAGTAGATGTTGGGGTACAAGTTCAAGCTCCAACACCGGTGGATTTTGCTAAGTTGTGTAAAGACTATACTGCTCTTGGAGGGAAGGTTTTCTTGGGAACAGAGTCAACCATTGAAGTCCAGAGATGGATAGATGCTTGTAGAAGAATCTTTGGTGATTTGGGAATCGAGGATGCAACCAAGAGGAAGCTCGCATCAAGACAGCTTCAAGGGAGAGCATCTGACTGGTGGAACTCTATCACCATTGATACTCCGGAGGAAGAAATTACTTGGAAGCAATTCCAAGCCAGATTTGAAGCTAAGTTCATTTCTACAACTCAGAAATCTGTTCTGTTCAAGAAGTTTGTGGAGCTCAAGCAAGGAGGAAGACCAGTTCTTGAGTATGTTTCTGAGTTTGAAGCCTTGTCCAAGTATGCACGGTCGTATATTGAATCTCCATATCAGAAGAACGAGAAGTTTGTGACAGGCTTGGACATTTATCTAGGGAGGCAGTTGGTGGATCATCTGGACGATCCATTTGAGAAGCTTGTGGAGAAGGCTCTCAGGCACGAGAATCTGTTTCCTAAAGAAGGATCTGTTGTTGCTGTGACTAAGGAGGAGTCTAAACCACAGCAAGGTGGAAACAAGAAGAGGAAGCAGCAGCAGTAGAAGGGTAAGGATGGCCAGAAGAAGCCAAAGGGCGAAGTGACGTGCTACAATTGTCAGCAGAAGGGCCATTTCTCCAAAGATTGCAAGAATCCAAAGGTGCCGGTGAAGTGCCATAACTGTGACAAGCCGGGGCATATCAAGAAGAATTGTCCAGAACCAAGGAAGGACAGGCAGATTGTGCAAGCTTATGCTTTGGGGGCTGTGCCATCATCTTCAAAAGCTCCTACTGCAGAAGAGAAAGGAAAGAGTGTGGTGGTATAAGGTACCCTTTCCATTTGTGGTGTTCCAGTTAGAGTGTTATTTGATACTGGGGCGTCGCATTCTTTTGTTTGTAATGAACTTGTATGCCGGTTGGGTTTAGAACCGGATATTGTTGATAGACCATTGGTTGTGAGTAATCCAGTTGGGGGTTCGTCCTGTCTGTGTATGATATGTCGTGATCTGGTTGTATCGAGTCATGATTGCTCTTTTGTTTGTGATTGTTTTGTTCTAAACTTTGCGGGGTTTGGAATTATTTTGGGTATGGACTGGCTAACGAAGTACGCGGCAAAGGTTGATTGTAAAAGGCTAGAGGTGACAGTCGAGAATGTGGAAGGGCGAAAGGTTGTGATACGATGTAAGCATGAGGAAGGCGTCTTCATGAGCTTCATGTATTCGCTGGTTGTTCCACGGGATGGACTGTCATCGGTGCCGATCGCAAATGGATTTGAGGATGTCTTTGATGAGGTCAAAGGGTTACCGCCGCATAGAGAGATCGAGATTCGCATCGATCTAGTTGAAGGAGCCAGACCTATTGTGATGATTCTTAGGTGGAAGTCGCCTAGGGAACAGCAAGAGTTGAAGGTGCAAGTTGATGATCTTTTACAGAAAGGATTCATCCGGCATAGTGTGTCCGAATGGGGTGCACCAGTTGTGTTTACAACCAAAGCGAATGGATCGTTGAGGTTGTGTGTGGATTATCGTGAGCTGAATAAAGTGACTAAGAAAAACAAGTATCCATTGCCGAGAATAGATGACTTGTTTGATCAGCTTCACGAAGCCAAGGTGTTTTCTCAGATGGATTTGGCAACGGGATTTGACCAATTAAGAGTGGCAAAGGATAGTGTGCCGAAGACTGCTTTCAGGACACCGTTTCGTTTCTTTGAGTGGCTGGTAATGCCGTTTGGATTGACCAATGCACCAGCATATTTTGTGGATCTTACGAATAGAGTGTTCAGGGATCAGTTGAACAAGTTCGTACTAGTGTTCGTGGATGATATTTTGATTTATTCCAGTAATGAAGAAGAGCACAAGACGCACTTGCGTATTATTTTGGAAACCTTGTGGAAACATCAGCTGAAGGCTAAGTTTTCGAAGTGTCACTTCTGGAAGAGCGAAGTGAGGTTCTTAGGCCATATTATCTCTGGAAGTGGAATAGCGGTTGATCCCGCCAAGGTGGCAGCAATCCAGGATTGGGTTAGACCTAAGAATGCATCTGATGTGAGAAGTTTTCTTGGATTAGCAGGATACTATCGTCGATTTATCAAAGACTTTTCCAAGGTAGATGCACCATTAACAGGATTGACGAAAAAGAACCAAGTATTCAGATGGGATGCTAAGTGTGAGCAAGCTTTCGGAATCCTGAAAGAGCGACTAACAAGTGCTCCTGTTTTGACTATTCCAAGTGGGAATGATGAGATGGTGGTTTACACCAATGCATGTGGTACTGGACTTGGAGCAGTGCTGATGCAGAAGGGTAAAGTTTTGCATATGCAAGTCGACAACTGAAGCCGCATGAAAGGAATTATCCGACTCATGATTTGGAGTTAGCAGCGATTGTATTTGCTCTGAAGATATGGAGACATTACCTATTGGGAGTTCGATTCGAGTTGTTTACAGATCATAAGTCGTTGAAGTATCTTTTCTCCCAAAAGGATTTGAATCTTCGGCAGAAACGATGGCTAGAGTTTTTGGCATCATATGATTTTGGTATAGCCTATACTCCGGGAGAGGGTAACGCAGTGGCAGATGCGTTAAGTCGAAGACATGCAGGATTGGGGGCCATGTTTTCAGAATGGAAGAGTCTTGGGTATTTGGCTGGATTTGACTTCAGGACCAGATGTGAATTGGAACCCGAGATGTTGGCAAACTTATCGATAAGACCTACTCTTGTGGAATGAATTGGTGAGGGCCAAAAGCGAGACGATAAGCTTGTCAAGATTATCCATGATTTGGAATTTGGGTTGGACCCAGAGAAGGATAAAGGATTCGAGGTCGACCGAGAGGGTTGGCTTCGGAAGCAAGGACGACTAGTTATTCCCGATATAGATGAATTGAGAGATGAAGTTCTGAAGAAAAGTCATCACTCGAAGCTGACAATTCATCCATGTGGAAATAAGATGTATCGGGATATGAAGAGAACCTATTACTGGGAAGATATGAAGAAGGATGTTGGAAATTTTATTTCCAAGTGTATGAACTGCCAGTTGGTAAAAGCCGAGCAGAAGAAGCCAAGTGGATTGCTTCAGCCATTAGAAGTTCCTACATGGAAGTGGGAGCAAATATCGATGGATTTTATCGATGGGTTACCTAGAACAAGAGCGGGAAATGAAGGGATTTGGGTCATCATAGACCGTTTGACTAAGAGTGCAAGATTTATTCCTGTTCGATCAACTAGGACTGCGTCGAAGTTGGCTGAGCTGTATGTTAAGTGGATAGTTCGATTCCATGGTATTCCGAAAAGTATAGTGAGCGATCGAGACCCATTGTTTACTAGTGGATTTTGGAAGAGCTTCCAGGAAGTTTTGGGAACTGAGCTGTGTTTGAGTATAGCTTATCACCCCCAAAGAGATGGTCAGATTGAGAGAGTCAACCGAGTTTTGGAAGATCTCCTCAGAGCATGTGTTTTGGACTTCGGAGGATCATGGGAAGATCATCTTCATTTGGTGGAATTTTCGTATAATAACAGTTACCAGTCAAGCATTGGTATGGCGCCGTATGAAGCATTGTATGGAAGACCGTGTAAATCCCCGACATGTTGGTTGGAAACGGGAGAAAAGTTGATACTTGGGCCAGAAATGATTCAACAGACTTCGTATTGCATAGAGATCATTCGGCAACGAATGAAGGCAGCCCAAGACCGTCAGAAAAGTTATGCCGATAAGCGTCGTAAGGATTTGGAATTCGACTTAGGTGATATGGTTTTTGTGAAGACTTCTCCACTGAAGAATGTTATTCGATTCGGAAGGAAAGGAAAATTGACTTCGAGATTTGTTGGACCATTCCCGATCATCGAGCGAATTGGAAAGATTGCCTATAAATTGGAGTTACCAGAAAAGATGTCGGGTGTGCACAATGTTTTTCATGTATCGTATCTGCGGAAGTATGTGCACGACTCGAATACAGTGGTTTCTGCTGATAGCTATGAAGATTTTGAGGTCAATCCAGTTGATAAGAGACCTCGTAAGCCGCTTCGTGTTGTGGAAACTGACACGAAACAGCTTAGGAGGAAGGTAGTTAGGTTGCTCAAGATACAATGGAGTTATGATGTTAACGACTGTACATGGGAGGTGGAAGAGAGGATAAAGGCAAGCATATCCTGAACTCTTCGAGGTACGACCATAAGGTGTCGTGTCATCTCATGACATTGTAACTTGTTCTAGTCTTAGAATTCTGCATGTTAGGCTAGTAATTGGATGCATGGTTTGTTGGTAGCTATGGATGGTAGGCATGCAGAATAGTTTTTGGTTCTTGTTTGTTTGGAATTTCGGGGGCGAAATTCCTAAGGGGGAGAGAATGTAACGACCTGTATGTTACGTATCGAAAGATTGTAAAACCGTTGTTATTAGGTCGTTAGTGTTGTTAAGTCGTCCAGAGGTTAGAGTCGACCAGAGATTAAGTCGTCCAGAGGTTAGGTCGTAGAAGATCTTGAGTGTTAAGCGACCTAAAGATAAGGCGCGACCCAAGGAAGTCGGCGACTTAAGGGTTTATGCGACCTAAGTAGTTAGATTGTGTGATAGCTTAGGTCGTGTGATAGCTTGGGTCGTATAGTAGCTTAGGGGGTTGGAGCGACTTAAGGGAGTTAGCGACCTAAGAGAACTAGCGGCATAGGTAAATGACCTAAGGAGGTTAGCGACTTAGGAATTAACGACATAGGTGAGCGACCTAAGGAAGTTGACGACCTAGGGATTAGCGGTATAGGAGTAGCGACCTAGGAGATTGAACGAGTTAACGACCTAAAGGGGATAGGTCGGTTGAACGACTTAAGGATGATAGATTAGGTCGTTGAAGTTTAGGTCGTGGAGGCCTTTTGTTTAAGTTAGGTCGAGAGACGACCTAAGGTGGTTAAGTTGTGTAGCGTTAAGTCGTTGCATGTGTTAGGTCGTATATGTGTTAGGTCGTTTAGTCGCGTGAAGGCTTGAATGTTAGGTCGCGCATATACTCAAGTTGATAGGTCGTAGGTCGTGGGGTTTCGTTAAGTCGTTAGGTCGTCCAGACGACTTAGGTAGGAACGCGGCTTGTATGTTAGGTCGCGCATATGTTAGGTCGTGTTTGTGTTAGGTTGCATGATGGCTTGAACCGTTAGGTCGTGTTTTAAGTCGCGCATAGGCTCGAGTCGTTAGGTCGTAGGTCGGGGGAACCGTTAGGTCGTAGGTCTGGGATTTTCAGGTCGTGAACGACTTAAGAGCGAACGACCTAAGGGGTTTTTCGGCCTATAAATACACAGGTTATTTTCATTTTTAGGATCCGGATTTTGAAGCAACGAAGTTCTGCCATTTTGAGAGCTCGAGTACTACACTTCTTCACTTCTTATCTCTTCTTTAATCTAATTCTTCCTTCCATCCAAATTGAAGATCAAATTGAAGATCCAAGTGCTTAGATTGAAGATCTCCATCCGTTGAAGAGAGATTTCATCGTTTGAAGCAGAATTTTAGCGGATCAAGCTAGATCCTTCGCTGTCCAGATTTGGAGTGTGTTGCTTTTAAGGTGTTTAGGTGATTCGGTGAGTGGTGGTTATCTCTCACACGGACCCAAAGGAGTATATTGGATTGGTGGCTTGATTTTGTGTTAAAAATAGTGATTTCATGCATTTTCGTAAACCTAAGTATAGATCCATGGTTCGTGAAGATTTGACATCCATTAAAATACATGTTAACCTATGCAAGTTCATCCATCAAGTTGTAGAGATATTATTCATGATTATGCTTGTTAGATTTAGACTCTTTATTTACAAGATTGCCATTTTTGTTATAATTGCTTTTAGATCATGTTTGAATGCTTAATTACTTGGATTAATGATTGACTTGATTGATTGTTATAAATTAGTTGATTAGTGTTGGATTTGGACAAGTTGGTCGGAGATGATTCAAAGGCTAAGGGGGAAGCTCTTGAATAGAAAAGCTGCACGTGGCATATGTAGTGGACGATAAAGCTCATATGGACGGATTTGATGATGATGTTGAGATGGAGCTTTGCTATGAATGAGATGAGGCAAGGCATGATGTGAGGTAGCTTTGGTATAATCCAGACGGGATCATTCCAAGCATGTTGATAACTCGAGGGATGGTTCGAGTTTGTGGATAATGGTTGGCTCGAGAGGCGCTTGAGCTAGTATGAGAATAGTCGTCGAGGAGGATGACTAGAAGGCTGAGATTTCATCGTTATTGAAGGTTCAAGCAGACTCAAAGCAAGAGTACGTTGGGCAGATTCGATAGTCCCAAAAGACTACAGTTGGTGGTCGAGTACTCTGGGCAGATTCGATAGTCCTAGGCACGGGCTGCGACGTCGTGCGGAGTTCTGTCTAGAACCGGGGTTACCATTAGCCCTTGACGGATGGCTGAATGAATGTGCCGGTCATTCAATTAATGGTGGTATCGAAGCAATGATAACAGTGATAGCCAGAGTCATGGATGTTTGGATGTTTTGGTTGTATCGTCATTCGGTCTCAAGAGCGATGTTTTCTGGGTGCTTATCTGATCTTGGTTTAGGCCTTGGGGGTTTGTACTTGGAAAACATCGACCTTGACTCGAGTGATAATTGTTTTACTTTAGATGTCTGATTTTCTATGTTTACTTCTGCTTAGTGTGTCTGGGTGCTATCATTGTAGAAAGAGGTGGAGTGGGAGGGTTGGGTTCCTATTCCTTTTACCTTTATGCTCTTTTGGTATGTTGTTAGTTAATTTACCGCTCACTAAGACTGTTGTCTGAATCAAGGTTTTATGTTCAACTCTTATTACCTTGGGCTGTTCATCCATTTTGGAATGGGAAGACTAGGTAGCAGGTGACAGGTGCTGTTCTTAGTGACCAACGATGCTGATGACGAAGACGAGCTGGAGGCTTGCAAATTATTTTTCTTACTATATGTACTGGATGTTCCCCTGCTTGTATATTCTCTGAGTGATATGTAGTGAGGCTTGATGTATTGACTATTCAGATTTTTGTATCAAACTACTATGAGGCTCATTTGATGAGATTCTGTTTTGTGGAGCTTCACTGTATATATATTTTCTATTGTATTTTACCCATGCATTGTGAGTAATACGATAGACTCCGCTGTTTTTATCTTACCTTGATGATCATCCATGGCTGCCCGGCACAATTTACAGCGCACTATTTCCTTGTTTGGTGCAGGAGTCATGGGCGGTCGTCACAGATTTACTTCATCACAATATAATTAATTTAAATTGAATTAAATTAACTATCTTCATCTCCAATTAATTTAAAGTGAATTAAATTAATTACTTCATCTTTAATTAATTTAAAATAAATTAAATTAATTACTTCATCAAAATATATCTTGCTTACTCAACCATTTAATTAATTACAATCAATTAATCATTCATTATTAATCACCCTTGATTAATTACCCTTAATTACATTCATGTAATTATTCTTAATAAACTACAAATTAATTATTCTCAACCAAACAGTAATTAACCTTTAATTACTTCAATTAATTAATTAATCATAATTAATTACATTAATCCTTAATTAATTATATTAATTAATTACCTATTATTGATTAATTAATCATTATTAATCAACTTTAATTACATCACTAATTATAATAATTAATGATCCTTAATTATATTTAATAAAATTATCTTCCTAAATTAATTACCTTAAGTAATTAACTTATAATTATTAATCATCATAGATTAATTGCATTTAGTAATTAACTAGCTTAATTACTATATTAAAATAAATTAATTATCCTTAAATTAATTCCTTAATTAATCCCTTGATTAATTACTAAGTAATTTAATCCAAATTACTTCATTCTTAAACATCTTCAATTAATTACAACCTGTAATTATTAATCAATTACTTAACTAAGTAATTTCCAATTCATTAATTACATTAAGTAATTACCTTTAAAACCTAAGTGTTTAAAATTAATTAAACTAAATTAATAAAAATAAACAATCTTATTTAACTAAATTAATTACGTTAAGTAATTAATTTCTTAATTACTTCATAAAGTAATTATACTCAAACCATTCATAAGTGATTATTATTAAATCAATTAATCTAATTAATTATTAAAAATTAACCATATTAATTAATTGTTATATAATCCTGGTTAATGACCTTCATTAACCATTCTCTAATTATTTTTATTAAGTAATTAACTTAGATAATTACAATTTAAATTATCTTTAATTATCCATTAATTAAAGTCTAATTATTTTATTAATTAACCTTAATTTAAAAATTAATTACATAATTAATAATTCATCAATCATTAATTTAAAGATCTAATTTATGATCTTAATTATAAATTGATTAATCCTTAATCAATTATTAATTATTCCAAATTCAATTAATTGATTAATTAATAAGTCTTAATTACCTTATTAATTAAATTAATTTTAAAACATTAATCTTTAAATTAAATTTCAGATAAAACCTTTTCTTAATTATGTTTTAAAACAAATTTTGTTGAAACAAAGTACTTTTGAAATTACTTTTAAATTTCCATTTTAAATACAAGTTTTAAAATAAGAATAGTTTAAACTTATCAAAATTTAAATAATTTAAAACTTTTTAAATTGTAAGTCAAACAAGTGTTTGTCTTAGAATTTAAAGTTCATAAAAATTTTGAAAACAAAAACTCATTTCAAAATTTTACTAACTTCAATTTATACTTAGTTTAAAACTTCCAAACTTAAACCTTCTTTTAAATTTAAAAACTGAAGTTCATTTTCAAATTTAAAATTTCCAGATTTAAATAAAACTTCAAATCTTACTCATATCTTAGAAACTTCATATTTAAAAGGTTTAAGCTATTTTACCAAAATAAAATTAATTAAGTTTAATTTTTAAAACTTTATTTGTTTAAAAACTGAGATTTAAATTTGAATTTAACTTCAAAAATTCAAACTTGAATTTGAATTTGAATTTGATTTAAACATTTCTTAAAAATAAAAATACAGATTTAAAAAAAAAATTCAAAACAGAAACAACATGTTTCTGTAAACCTGAAAACACAGAGCTAACCCGAGAATCCCCTAAAACTACTTCGGGTTAAAAACACCTCTACTCCGAGTCACCCACCCATTTACTTCGAGAAAAAACAAATCTCCCCTGTAACCAAAACTAAACCCAACTTCACCAGTAAAACTCATCGCCGTGCATATGCACGGCGACCACCGCCTCTACTGATCATCAGAGATGATCGAACTACTTCCAGAAACTCATCTACACCCAAATGACAACATCAGATAGAACTAAAAATCAACAAAGCAAATTCAACCCCCCTCCCCCATTTCAAAACCTGGAAAACCAAAATCAGGTTTCTTTCAAAACCTGTCAACGGCGAATAATCGCCACTCCGACCACCAGACCATCAACCCCTCCGGCCTCGAACTCCACCACACACCATCTACCGATCTTCAAAGATCATCGCACTCGATCCATCCTTCACCTCAAACAGACCCAATTCTTAAACCCATTCAAAACTAGGGTTTAACCATTAAAATTCGAACTTCATCCACTCTAATGAGTTTTAACCCATTCTCTGATTTTTCTAAGCATCTTCTATATCTACTTCACCACTCAGAAGAATCTCAGAACTTCTCAATCCATGAATCATCATAATTTGCTAAGGATCCATTTTTAGTTCATGTAACGACCCAGAATTTTTAATAATTTAAATTTGAGTATTTAATTAATTTTAAATATTAATAAGTGGAATTTTTAAGTCGAATAATTTATTTTTCGAATATTGGATTTAATAGGGTCATTTAAATCGATTTATTTAATAGTGAAATTCCACAAATAATTTGATATTGGGTTAAATATGATTGAAAATGGTTTGGAAAATTTTATTTTATCATATTAAAGTTATAGAAATATTTTAGAACTTGTAAAATTGAATTTGGAGTTAATTTGTAAAAATTGAATATTTTAATATTTAATTATCGACTGAAAAATAGCCAATTTTTGAACAGTCTCGGAATTGAACGAAACGAGTTCCATTGGATCCGTAATAGTTAGTTATTATCGGATTTCAAATTTCGTAGCAAACGGAGTTGTCGTTTGACCGTGGCAGCTCGAAACGCATCGATATCGTTTTAATTTTAATTCGGCGAGTTAAAATAGCCATTTTTCAAACGGTCTCGGATTTCGACGAAACCAGTTTCATCGGATCCGTAATGTGATATTATTGTAAGATTTCAAATTTCAAGTCGTTTGGATTTGCCGTTTGTCCGGTACAAGCCAAAACGCCTAGAAATCGCTTAAATCGGTTTAAATTTAAATCGACCGTTTATTGCCATAATTCACACATACGATGGAATTAGCTTCCGAAACCTATTCCATTGTGTCCGGAACGCGGAAAAACCTTAGGAACGCCTGTCGGCATGCGTTGTTTGGAGATCGTTTGCAAAAGTGTTAAATTGGGTATTTTATTATTAAAATAATATGGGTATATATATCATTTTCTTGTTCAAAACCCTAATCACTATCACCAGCCGCCTCCTATAGGTCCAATGGCCGAAATCATCCCATTTTCCCCTCTCAAAATCTCCAAATCCGCTCATCGAATCGAGAAACTTCCAACATGAAAGTTGTAGAGCATGGTGTGGACTACAGATCCAACGGTGGATCTCAGCTATCGTCGCCGTTTGGAGGCAGGATGGGGCCGCGTCTCCTGGGAGTTGCGCACGCAACTCGAGGCATGGGCAGGGGCCGAGTGTGGCCGCACTTGGGTCGAAGGTGGAGGAGGTTTAGAGCTGCGTAATGGCGCTCCCTGATCGTGTTTTCGCGCATCGTGGTGGTCGTGGCCTTTAACCCTAGTTTTTGGTTCATGGGTTTGCTTGCGTTCAACTTCCTGTAGCCGTGCACGCAAGAGAGGGAGGGGGAGAGAAGCTTGTGCGTGCGGCCTGTGGTAGGGGTAGGGTTTGTAAAAGAATTTGTGAATCTATTTTTATTTAAATTCGTATAACGTTTAAAAATCAATATCTTTTTGCTGCGAGGTCCAAATTGAACGAGATTTTTTGCGTTGGCTTCGTATCGCCGAGCTCTTCGCAATGCAGCTGGTTTGGAGTCGATTGGAGGTCGTTTGAATTTCGGGTAAAATTAAACGTTCGTTTAATTTTATTCGAAACGAACGCGAAAAACGGAAATAAAATCAAGGTGAGAACTCCTCACTCAATCGAAAGGTTTTGTTTAAAATTTTGAATAGTTAATATTGATTGTTGATGGTTGATTGATTGTGCTAGTAGATATAGTAGGATATATACTATATATAGCGATATATATATATATTGGCATATGTATATATCGGATTTGATTTCCCGCCTCGTATAGCGGATGAGACCCTATTGCGCCGCCTATTAAGCGGATATTTTATAAAATCCCATATACCGCGATATTCCACCTTGAAGTGGAATTGGTATTGTGCTAACGTCTGTGGATGCAGGGTAACAGGTTGGAGGGATCCAACTGGATTCCTCGCATATTTATTTGTTATAAATATTATGTTGATTGTTGATAATCATATTGATATATGACACTTATTCCCGTGATTGACCATCTGATGTTGTTGCATCATCGGATTCAAATTTTTAAAATTAAAAAAAATAACGGTTTTGAATTTAAAAAGGGGTTTTAAATCGATTTTTCAAAGAATATGGTTTATTAAAAAATTTTGAATTGATTAAATTTTAAAATAAATAGATGGATAAAATTTTATGTTTTAAAATTTATATTTTTATAAAATATAACTTAAAAGAAATTTTTAACAATAATAGGTTTTTATAAAATAGTTAAATTTGGTTTTTGGGAAGTTATTATTATTAATGGTTTATATAAAGGATTTTATAAATGGATGTTTTTAAATAAAAATTATTGAAGTTATAGAATAAATTTATAAAGTGTTAAGTTGATGTATAACATGAATTTCACTAGGATTTATAGATTAATAAATGTGAAATTTATAAAACGAATGGTTATTGGAAAATTTTAAGCTTATAAGTTATTAACTTATAAAAATGGATTTGGGCATTAAAAAGGGGAATTTTATAGAAATTGTTAATAAATGAAGATTTCATTAGTTGAAATTATTATAAACCATAAAGAAATCTTGTAAGTGATAAGATTTTAAATTGGTGAAGTTCAAAGGAACGATTTGGTAAATAAATAATATTATAAGTATTTAACTTACAATATGGCTTTTGGGTATGAAATTGGGTTATGTAAACTGCATCGGATTAATAAAGGAATTTATAAAATTGGGGTTTATAATAGAAATGGAATTTATAAACTATGTTTATAAATTTGAAATTCATCGAATTTGATAAATTGAAATATGGGAATTTGTTAAGTGGGCTATATTCACTATTTTGAATATTGAATAGATTATTAAATAAAATGGGTTTGTTTTTGGGAAAGGAATGTTTTAAATGGAATTTAAAACGAATTAAAGGTGTTTTAAATGTATTGAGTATTGAAAACATAGATTTCAACATTGATTGTTGAAATAGACGTTTTCGAGAAACAGAAGGGGATAATTTGTATAGTATTGGATTTATATATCTATTTTTTTATTTCAAATCCATATACTAGTGTTTTTGGGTTGTCGTAACGATGTTTTACGCAACATTCGTTTTTAACCCAAATAAATGTGAATAAAGGAATGTTTTCTTAAAGAGAATGGAATAAAATACTTAACGGTAACTTAAGTATGTGGAATATTTTCAAATCGTTGAAAATAAATAAATTTGTGAATTACTTATTTTTAAAATAAGCATGGGAATGGTTTTCTAATATGAAATGGAACGGTTTTTGTGAATTCACCTTTAAGGTAATTGAAAGCAAATAACTTGAAATCGATTTGGGAATCGTATGCTAGTAGATGCTTGGAATTTAAATCCACTTTGGAATTTATATATATGAAGGGAAATTTGTTTAAAAATAAATGTTGATTTATTTTTAAATATGAAAATATAATTTACGAATTTGGAACGTAAGTTAAAATAAATCGGTAAAGATTTATTTGGTGATTTGAAATTAGTTTTCAAATGGTTAAGGTGATTTGAAATTAGTTTTCAAATGGTTAAGGTGATTTGAAATTGGTTTGCAAATGGTTAATGTAATTTGAAAATTGGTTTCCAAATGGTAAAGGTAAATTGAAAATTGGTTTTTCAATTGGTTAAGTGTGGAAAATTTTATCGTGAAGTGGTTTTGGTAAAACAAATAACTGGGGCAATTATTTGTAAATGGTGTATATATATATATATATATATCTTGTAAAGATATTTTGGGACTTAATAATTTTGGAAAAATTATTTGGAATCTGATGATGTGGCGCATCTTTATTGATAGTTAAATAACCGACTATCAATATTTACCCTTGGATGGTATTGATTGTGTTTGTTTGGAATTGAATGCACACTTATTTTTAAGATAAGCGCTCGCTATTCGGTTTAGCCGGGAGAGGACCTTTGTGTCATATATCCCATTCTGAATATGCGATACGTCGTTATGGATAGCATTTGAAGACCGGTGTTGAAGACCGGGTATTTGTGAAAACGATAGGATGACCTATCGATTGTCTCCGCATCGTTAGCTACGATATGGAGATTTCCTTTGTGATGGGAAATTTTATCGGGATTGTGGATACCCGGATTGCAAGGGCTTCTTTGGAAGTGCCTTCGGTTCTGTTCGAACCCGGAACAGACTTGTATGGTTACGTGTCTGACATTACATTTTGAGAGATAGAGCAGATTTTTTTCAAATACATTTCTGTTGGTGGCGGAGAATTTATTCTCTTAGCTTAACACCCTTCTCTGAGACGTACGAGCTCAGAGGTTATGTAGTTGAAGGTTATCAGCGATATTTCCCAATCTGGTAATGTGGCATGTTGAGTGCTGCTGTGTGATGATCATTGGTTGATCGTTTGGATATGATCATTTGTTTGATCATTTATCTTTGTGATTATTGCTTTGGTCATCTGTGGACCCGAAGCATGGCTTTGTTACACAAAGCGTAGCTTTGTGGACGAGACTTCGTCAGGACCTCACTCCCCGGAAATGGTCGAAACAGGAATATGCGGCAAGGTTATGAGGGTCGCGCCCTTTAGGGTATGTCATTTCCTTCTGGAAAAGGGTGGTATCATGGTATGGAGCCCAGATATTTACTCATGTGGAAACACTATATATATTTCTGTGTGGTGTTGTTGGTATCGAGCGCTCGGATAAAGGTCCCAAAGGACCGGGGGATGACATATTCGTGTAGTAGTTACCTAGTTACAGAGGTAACCCGGCCTTGTGTTGGCAGAGATCTAACCGTAACGTTAGTTTCTCGGGACGTCCCGCCAGAGGCGATCCCATGTGGCAGTAGGAAGTTCCTTAGCCTGACCATTTGTTGGAAATCCAATCAAAACAATACGCGCCCTGTACGGTTTTAGTTGTATAACCTGCCATGGAATGTGGCGGTAACCTGCTATTGAACATGGTAGCTATAGTAAGCATACGACGAAATGTCGTATGCTGGCTAGGATTTATATTCTACTTTCGAAATTGTTTTCTACACTATGCACTAGTAATAATATCAAAAATGATTTGATTTTCGCGTAGTAAGCATCTTTGACTATCATAAGGAGAAATCTCCTCCAATTCTGCGTTTGCATTGTGTGTGTGGCGGGAGGCCTTATGGTAGTTTCATTTTCCAAAAAGCATTGCGGATTTCAAAATTTAAATTTCTTGTTGCTTGTTTAAAGATAAACTGTTTTGAGTTCTCACACCAGTCACATGACTGACCTGGAGTTTATTGTTCCTTTCCTAAACTCTGGGTGCCCACTATTTTCCACACGGGCAGTCTAGAGTTAGGTTATCAGGTTATTCTGGATTCGGGAGTTGCTGTGCAGATCTGGAGGCGAGCCAGATAGCGTAGTCTATTATCTATTGTATATAGTATTCTTTCCGCTGTTTTATTGTTGTACACTCTGATGATATGATGTATTGTGATGTATGTATAAAATGTATAGTTCTTTTGTTTTAATGATATTCATTTATCTATTATATGTTGTTCCGCTGCGATTGTGAGATTCTGATATTGTTTCTCGTTCTGTTACTTGTTTTCTGTTTTCTCCTCTCTTTCTTTTCTTTCTTCTTCTACCTCTTTCTTCTTCTATAACCCTAACGGTTCGATTTTTCAGCAACGAAAAATCGCGATCGTTACATTTGGTATCAGAGCTTATGGTTAAGCGATAACCTGCTCTGTTGGGTGTTACTCATTAGAGATAGAGTCAGCAGTACTCTAGAATGAGTGTGAGTGTAATAATAGATATGAGTGCGTATTTGTTAGTGAGTATAAAATTGTTTTATATTGTGATGATTGGTTTGTTGAGTGGTATACGAACCTTCGTCGGCGCAGCCTCGAAAACTGAATCGAAGGGGTTCCTAAACACTTGAATAGAACAATTCGACACAATATTGTTTTAAATTGGGTAAATGAAATAATTTTGCCTCGATTATATTTTATATATAAAAAGAAAATAATTTTTCAAGGATTATTGAAGTGTGTATATAATTGATTGCTTGGTTGTTGTAAATGATATATATATATAAAATAATTAAAAGTTGTTTGAATAAGCTAATAAAAGCAACTATTGTAAAAGAATAATGGTATAAACCAATGAATCATAAGATGAAATAATAATTAATGATGATTTACAATTGTAAGATAATCATGTATGTATATAAGAAGTAAAATTATATAAGTAAAAGGTTTATAAAAGTGATTTATGAATAGAAAGAAAACTTTTTGAAAGAATAATTAGCATTGATTTCACTATTGTCACTGGGAAAATGATAAGGGTGATGACTGCAGCATCACCAGTATCATTTTCGAGTTTCTATGTGATGGATTTGCTACAAAAATGAATTTAAAATTGAAGTTTTGTTGTAATAAATCAATTTGAAATTAAAATTCAACTTGAAGTTGATAAGTATAAGCGAAATAAGTTTTGAACTTATAATATAAGTTAGAAGTTGAATAATAAGTTTTATAACTTATTAAATGGGAAAATGTAAGTGAAACCAGTTGTTGAAGTGGTTAAACAATTAAGTTAAATAAAATGGAATATGAATTTGAATATTGATATGAATTTGACTTAAGTAAAAGTTAAATAGGATTTACTTTGTAATTTAAAATCCGAAATGAATTGATAAGTAAAACTTAAGTTTAATTAACAAATGATGTTTAAATGGAGTATAACTTAAGTGAAGTTGAATAAAAAATCGATCTTTGCATCAAAGTTAAATAATCAAGTGAATTAAATGAGGTAAATAAAGTTGAAATGGAATGCAAGTTAAGTAATGTTGAAAGAATTGATGTTAATATCAAAGTAAGTGAATAAAGTGAGTAAATGAAATTGTTAAAGATGTGAACTTAAATTATATAAATGAAATTCAATTTTATTTGTAAAAAGAACTAGCAATTGAATTAAAGTATGAATTGAATGTTAATCAATAGAATATGAATAAGTTGATATGAAATGATGCATGCAAGTGTAAATTCATTTGAAAATAGTTGAATAATTGAATGAAAATCAGTTGAATGTTAAATCAATTGGAATTAAAACTGTTGAACCAAATTGAATGTAGTGAGAGAAAAACTAATAATTTGGTTGTATTGGATGTGCATTGGTTGTTATTTGCTTGTTGGTTGATTGTATGTAAATTCATTAAGTGTTAATGAAATTGAATTAGTAAAATTTGAAAGCTATGTAATTGAATTCAAATAAAAATTGAAATGCAAAGTTGAATGAAAATGAATATGCAACTTTAATAGTAAACTAAAAGTGGTATAAGAAGCATGTATTGGAAATTTTATAATTAAATTGGCAAAATAGTTTGAATGTTGGAATTGAATACTATTACTAGCAGGATATACAGGTTATAAAGGAATTGGGATTTTGATTTCAAAGTTAAAAAATTGAATCGCTCGACAAAAAGGTACGTATTTCAGTTTTTATATGAGATTTGATGATTTCCTTCTCCAGCCACTTGGCTTTCTCTTTTCTTTTTGATTCTGAGGGCCCGTAGTGTTATTTTGTAGTCGTGCCGATCTAGCCGCGCAAAGGAGACTCTGGCGAAATTTTTCGAAAATTTAGGGAGTTAGAAAAATTTTGAGAAATTTTGAAAGTTTGAAATTTGAATTTAAATTTAAATTTAAATTGTTAAGTAAACGAAGTTGTTTGAAACTTATAATTGAAGTTGGAAAGCTAATTGAAATGATAGTAAATCTTTAATAAAAAGATTGGTGTTAGAAGGTTGATAAAACTATTAGTTTTGGAAAAATAATAAACGGATTATGAATTATTCTCCTTGACTTGCAATTTCGAGGACGAAATTCTTTTAAGGGGGGAAGATTGTAACGACCCAGAATTTTTAATAATTTAAATTTGAGTATTTAATTAATTTTAAATATTAATAAGTGGAATTTTTAAGTCGAATAATTTATTTTTCGAATATTGGATTTAATAGGGTCATTTAAATCGATTTATTTAATAGTGAAATTCCACAAATAATTTGATATTGGGTTAAATATTATTGAAAATGGTTTGGAAAATTTTATTTTATCATATTAAAGTTATAGAAATATTTTATAACTTGTAAAATTGAATTTGGAGTTAATTTGTAAAAATTGAATATTTTAATATTTAATTATCGACTGAAAAATAGCCAATTTTTGAACAGTCTCGGAATTGAACGAAACGAGTTCCATTGGATCCGTAATAGTTAGTTATTATCGGATTTCAAATTTCGTAGCAAACGGAGTTGTCGTTTGACCGTGGCAGCTCGAAACGCATCGATATCGTTTTAATTTTAATTCGGCGAGTTAAAATAGCCATTTTTCAAACGGTCTCGGATTTCGACGAAACCAGTTTCATCGGATCCGTAATGTGATATTATTGTAAGATTTCAAATTTCAAGTCGTTTGGATTTGCCGTTTGTCCGGTACAAGCCAAAACGCCTAGAAATCGCTTAAATCGGTTTAAATTTAAATCGACCGTTTATTGCCATAATTCACACATACGATGGAATTAGCTTCCGAAACCTATTCCATTGTGTCCGGAACGCGGAAAAACCTTAGGAACGCCTGTCGGCATGCGTTGTTTGGAGATCGTTTGCAAAAGTGTTAAATTGGGTATTTTATTATTAAAATAATATGGGTATATATATCATTTTCTTGTTCAAAACCCTAATCACTATCACCAGCCGCCTCCTATAGGTCCAATGGCCGAAATCATCCCATTTTCCCCTCTCAAAATCTCCAAATCCGCTCATCGAATCGAGAAACTTCCAACATGAAAGTTGTAGAGCATGGTGTGGACTACAGATCCAACGGTGGATCTCAGCTATCGTCGCCGTTTGGAGGCAGGATGGGGCCGCGTCTCCTGGGAGTTGCGCACGCAACTCGAGGCATGGGCAGGGGCCGAGTGTGGCCGCACTTGGGTCGAAGGTGGAGGAGGTTTAGAGCTGCGTAATGGCGCTCCCTGATCGTGTTTTCGCGCATCGTGGTGGTCGTGGCCTTTAACCCTAGTTTTTGGTTCATGGGTTTGCTTGCGTTCAACTTCCTGTAGCCGTGCACGCAAGAGAGGGAGGGGGAGAGAAGCTTGTGCGTGCGGCCTGTGGTAGGGGTAGGGTTTGTAAAAGAATTTGTGAATCTATTTTTATTTAAATTCGTATAACGTTTAAAAATCAATATCTTTTTGCTGCGAGGTCCAAATTGAACGAGATTTTTTGCGTTGGCTTCGTATCGCCGAGCTCTTCGCAATGCAGCTGGTTTGGAGTCGATTGGAGGTCGTTTGAATTTCGGGTAAAATTAAACGTTCGTTTAATTTTATTCGAAACGAACGCGAAAAACGGAAATAAAATCAAGGTGAGAACTCCTCACTCAATCGAAAGGTTTTGTTTAAAATTTTGAATAGTTAATATTGATTGTTGATGGTTGATTGATTGTGCTAGTAGATATAGTAGGATATATACTATATATAGCGATATATATATATTGGCATATGCATATATCGGATTTGATTTCCCGCCTCGTATAGCGGATGAGACCCTATTGCGCCGCCTATTAAGCGGATATTTTATAAAATCCCATATACCGCGATATTCCACCTTGAAGTGGAATTGGTATTGTGCTAACGTCTGTGGATGCAGGGTAACAGGTTGGAGGGATCCAACTGGATTCCTCGCATATTTATTTGTTATAAATATTATGTTGATTGTTGATAATCATATTGATATATGACACTTATTCCCGTGATTGACCATCTGATGTTGTTGCATCATCGGATTCAAATTTTTAAAATTAAAAAAAAATAACGGTTTTGAATTTAAAAAGGGGTTTTAAATCGATTTTTCAAAGAATATGGTTTATTAAAAAATTTTGAATTGATTAAATTTTAAAATAAATAGATGGATAAAATTTTATGTTTTAAAATTTATATTTTTATAAAATATAACTTAAAAGAAATTTTTAACAATAATAGGTTTTTATAAAATAGTTAAATTTGGTTTTTGGGAAGTTATTATTATTAATGGTTTATATAAAGGATTTTATAAATGGATGTTTTTAAATAAAAATTATTGAAGTTATAGAATAAATTTATAAAGTGTTAAGTTGATGTATAACATGAATTTCACTAGGATTTATAGATTAATAAATGTGAAATTTATAAAACGAATGGTTATTGGAAAATTTTAAGCTTATAAGTTATTAACTTATAAAAATGGATTTGGGCATTAAAAAGGGGAATTTTATAGAAATTGTTAATAAATGAAGATTTCATTAGTTGAAATTATTATAAACCATAAAGAAATCTTGTAAGTGATAAGATTTTAAATTGGTGAAGTTCAAAGGAACGATTTGGTAAATAAATAATATTATAAGTATTTAACTTACAATATGGCTTTTGGGTATGAAATTGGGTTATGTAAATTGCATCGGATTAATAAAGGAATTTATAAAATTGGGGTTTATAATAGAAATGGAATTTATAAACTATGTTTATAAATTTGAAATTCATCGAATTTGATAAATTGAAATATGGGAATTTGTTAAGTGGGCTATATTCACTATTTTGAATATTGAATAGATTATTAAATAAAATGGGTTTGTTTTTGGGAAAGGAATGTTTTAAATGGAATTTAAAACGAATTAAAGGTGTTTTAAATGTATTGAGTATTGAAAACATAGATTTCAACATTGATTGTTGAAATAGACGTTTTCGAGAAACAGAAGGGGATAATTTGTATAGTATTGGATTTATATATCTATTTTTTTATTTCAAATCCATATACTAGTGTTTTTGGGTTGTCGTAACGATGTTTTACGCAACATTCGTTTTTAACCCAAATAAATGTGAATAAAGGAATGTTTTCTTAAAGAGAATGGAATAAAATACTTAACGGTAACTTAAGTATGTGGAATATTTTCAAATCGTTGAAAATAAATAAATTTGTGAATTACTTATTTTTAAAATAAGCATGGGAATGGTTTTCTAATATGAAATGGAACGGTTTTTGTGAATTCACCTTTAAGGTAATTGAAAGCAAATAACTTGAAATCGATTTGGGAATCGTATGCTAGTAGATGCTTGGAATTTAAATCCACTTTGGAATTTATATATATGAAGGGAAATTTGTTTAAAAATAAATGTTGATTTATTTTTAAATATGAAAATATAATTTACGAATTTGGAACGTAAGTTAAAATAAATCGGTAAAGATTTATTTGGTGATTTGAAATTAGTTTTCAAATGGTTAAGGTGATTTGAAATTAGTTTTCAAATGGTTAAGGTGATTTGAAATTGGTTTGCAAATGGTTAATGTAATTTGAAAATTGGTTTCCAAATGGTAAAGGTAAATTGAAAATTGGTTTTTCAATTGGTTAAGTGTGGAAAATTTTATCGTGAAGTGGTTTTGGTAAAACAAATAACTGGGGCAATTATTTGTAAATGGTGTATATATATATATATATCTTGTAAAGATATTTTGGGACTTAATAATTTTGGAAAAATTATTTGGAATCTGATGATGTGGCGCATCTTTATTGATAGTTAAATAACCGACTATCAATATTTACCCTTGGATGGTATTGATTGTGTTTGTTTGGAATTGAATGCACACTTATTTTTAAGATAAGCGCTCGCTATTCGGTTTAGCCGGGAGAGGACCTTTGTGTCATATATCCCATTCTGAATATGCGATACGTCGTTATGGATAGCATTTGAAGACCGGTGTTGAAGACCGGGTATTTGTGAAAACGATAGGATGACCTATCGATTGTCTCCGCATCGTTAGCTACGATATGGAGATTTCCTTTGTGATGGGAAATTTTATCGGGATTGTGGATACCCGGATTGCAAGGGCTTCTTTGGAAGTGCCTTCGGTTCTGTTCGAACCCGGAACAGACTTGTATGGTTACGTGTCTGACATTACATTTTGAGAGATAGAGCAGATTTTTTTCAAATACATTTCTGTTGGTGGCGGAGAATTTATTCTCTTAGCTTAACACCCTTCTCTGAGACGTACGAGCTCAGAGGTTATGTAGTTGAAGGTTATCAGCGATATTTCCCAATCTGGTAATGTGGCATGCTGAGTGCTGCTGTGTGATGATCATTGGTTGATCGTTTGGATATGATCATTTGTTTGATCATTTATCTTTGTGATTATTGCTTTGGTCATCTGTGGACCCGAAGCATGGCTTTGTTACACAAAGCGTAGCTTTGTGGACGAGACTTCGTCAGGACCTCACTCCCCGGAAATGGTCGAAACAGGAATATGCGGCAAGGTTATGAGGGTCGCGCCCTTTAGGGTATGTCATTTCCTTCTGGAAAAGGGTGGTATCATGGTATGGAGCCCAGATATTTACTCATGTGGAAACACTATATATATTTCTGTGTGGTGTTGTTGGTATCGAGCGCTCGGATAAAGGTCCCAAAGGACCGGGGGATGACATATTCGTGTAGTAGTTACCTAGTTACAGAGGTAACCCGGCCTTGTGTTGGCAGAGATCTAACCGTAACGTTAGTTTCTCGGGACGTCCCGCCAGAGGCGATCCCATGTGGCAGTAGGAAGTTCCTTAGCCTGACCATTTGTTGGAAATCCAATCAAAACAATACGCGCCCTGTACGGTTTTAGTTGTATAACCTGCCATGGAATGTGGCGGTAACCTGCTATTGAACATGGTAGCTATAGTAAGCATACGACGAAATGTCGTATGCTGGCTAGGATTTATATTCTACTTTCGAAATTGTTTTCTACACTATGCACTAGTAATAATATCAAAAATGATTTGATTTTCGCGTAGTAAGCATCTTTGACTATCATAAGGAGAAATCTCCTCCAATTCTGCGTTTGCATTGTGTGTGTGGCGGGAGGCCTTATGGTAGTTTCATTTTCCAAAAAGCATTGCGGATTTCAAAATTTAAATTTCTTGTTGCTTGTTTAAAGATAAACTGTTTTGAGTTCTCACACCAGTCACATGACTGACCTGGAGTTTATTGTTCCTTTCCTAAACTCTGGGTGCCCACTATTTTCCACACGGGCAGTCTAGAGTTAGGTTATCAGGTTATTCTGGATTCGGGAGTTGCTGTGCAGATCTGGAGGCGAGCCAGATAGCGTAGTCTATTATCTATTGTATATAGTATTCTTTCCGCTGTTTTATTGTTGTACACTCTGATGATATGATGTATTGTGATGTATGTATAAAATGTATAGTTCTTTTGTTTTAATGATATTCATTTATCTATTATATGTTGTTCCGCTGCGATTGTGAGATTCTGATATTGTTTCTCGTTCTGTTACTTGTTTTCTGTTTTCTCCTCTCTTTCTTTTCTTTCTTCTTCTACCTCTTTCTTCTTCTATAACCCTAACGGTTCGATTTTTCAGCAACGAAAAATCGCGATCGTTACAGTTCAAGAACTAACTGTAACTTAAAATAAACTCTAAAAAAACTAATACTTCATTTAAAAATCAAGTTTCAATTAATACTATTGTTTACTGATACTAAAATACAAAATTAACTCGTTAAATTTTGGTTTGAATTAACATGCATGGATGTTTCTGGGTTTACAGAGGCAACATCCTGTACTTTAACTTACTTAAATTTTTTTAAAATATTAACTTAAGAAAATAAATAAACTTTACTTTATAAATTTCATCATTTCAGAAACTAAATTAAAAGATAGTTGTTTTGGATGATGTTTTGTGCCAGTCAAATCAATAAAACAGAACAGGCATAAAGTAAACATATGCACACATATCATCTTTATACCAGATTTTCAAAAATACACAAACAATATTTTTTTATATCAAATATTTAACATGCAACCTATTTTAATTTTTAACTTTAAAAAGTTACTCACCTTTAATTTAAAAGATGCAGAGCTCTGATTCCCTCTTCTTCTTTTTGAACTTTGCAGAAAAGAAAATGCAGGCATGATCTTCTTCTTTTAAAAATTTAGTTGCAAGCCCTGTTGAAATTTGAATGCTCATGTTTTCTGCCTATAATCACTTGCATGCAGATGCATTTGAACCAGCTTCAAATTGAGGTTGTGCAGAGAAAAGGTATAGGCTTGATTATTTCCAGGTTTTAAAAACAGAATGCAGATTTGATCCTTTTTTACTTCATGTTGAATTGATATGCAGTTGTGATTCCAGATTGAAAGCAGATCCTATCATTTCCAGGTTTTATAAAAATGCAGGTCTATTTTTGATTTTGAGGAAGTGGAATATGCAGATTTGTTTATAGATTTTGGTAAACAGAGATTGATGCAGACTTCTTTGATTTTGAGGAATTTGATATGGAGATGCTTTGAAGTTTACTGATTTTAAACTTGTTCATGATTTGAATATGCAGGGTTTCATTTATGCATTGGACATGATTTTGAAGAGGTGTTTATAATTTCTCTTTTTGATTTAGGAAATGGAAAAACATGTATGAAAGAAAATGCAAGTTTATATAAATGAAATTTTCAGATTTAATTTAATAAAAGAAAATTAAAACAATGATTTACACTTGTACTAATTTTATACATTTGTCAATTTGTTATATTAGTCTTTTAACACTTGTTAAATTAGTGCCTAAGAATGCAACACTTGTCTCTTTAAAATAATTAACACTTAATTTACAAATTAATGTATGTATTAGCCTAATTTTAATTTGTTAGTTTATATTTAAACATGTGTATAAATTTATAAATAAAAACAAACCATGTTAATAAATAAAACTTATACATATAAAAATTAAAACAATTAAAATTTATACTTTGGAATTTTAAATTCAAATCAAATTCAAAATCAAATATTTTCAAATCAAGTTATGATTACAAATTTAATTTGAAATAACAATTGCAAATTTTATTCAAAACCTTATTTATAAAGACAATACACTATTAATATTGTTTTTATAAATATCTTATTATTAATATTAAAATCATTTTAAAAGTGATTATATTTTTATTAATAAATTATCTATTTTATTAAGCCATAAACCTTTTTCTTAATTCATTCTAAATTTAAAACTCAAGCCAATTTAATTTAAACATTTAATATATTTTTCTTATCAATTTTAAAATCATATATTTATTTATGAAATAGTTTTAAAAACTTAATACTTATTTAAATCAAAATTTCCAAATTAAAATGTATATATTAGAATTTTAATACATGATTCATTTATTAAATTTAAACCAAAATCATTTATTCAATAACTTTGAAAAGCTAATATTAAATAAAAACAAATTTTCCAAATTACTATAAATATTAAAATTAGAAAATTATGCTTTATTTATTAAAATTAAAACAATGCCAATCTATTTAAAATATAAACCATATATTTATATTATAAATAGAAACCAATTTATTATTTTTAAAAGATAAAATAACCAATTTAAATATTTATTGAAGATGATTATTAAATCTATTTGAATTATTATTAACAGAATATCAATATCAATTTAATTTTTAATACAGATTATTAAATTGATATTGTTAAAAATTACTGGATATTACATGTGTATACGTTATAATTTGAGTTATTTTGAAATTTATTTAATCTATTAATAATAAATATATGAATGAATATTATAATTTAAAGCTTTGTTTTAAAACTTAATATTTTTCAAAAGTTAATTTAAAAATTAATTCATTGTTTTCAAAATATAGGATAATTTGTTTATTTTAAATATGATAGTTTAAAAGGGATTTAAACAAGCTTTGTTTTGTTTTCTTTTTAAAATGTTTAAAATAAAATAGCTATAAATGTATCTATAAATGTCTTAAAAAATTTAAATTACATATATAAGAATATATTTTTATTATAATTAGGTTTCTAATATTTTCTTAAAGGATTAAACTTATATTTACATATGTAAATTTTATTTATTTAGTAAGTTAAGTAAGTTATATTTACATTTAAATTAAGTAAAAAATTAATTAAAAATGCTTAAGTACAAATGTAACCATATAAACACCTCTAAATAACACTTGTAAGTAATTAAAACAATTAAGATGACAAATGTAAATTTTATAACAAGTGGCATATTCATTTAAATTTTAATAAATGTATTAAGAAGAAGATTAGTTTTCTTTCTCAATCATCTCTTTTCTTTGTTTTCACTTCTTAACTAAATTAATGGCAACCTGAAATATTTCTCAAATCTAAAATGGAAACTAAAAAGCAAATTGAAAATCTGCAATCTTCAAAAACAAATATGGAAGCAAAGATGAAATCTGTATTCAATTTAAAGCTGCAACTTCAAAAAATTTCAAATATGCATTTCAAAAAGGAATGATCTTCAGCAAGTTCTTTTCAAGTTCAACCTACATGGAGTTCAACCTGCAATTTAAAGATCTGTTCCAACATTTAGATCATCAATTAGAAGCATGCAAATGGAATTTTTTTTAACAGCAAATCAAAAACACTTTTCAGATTTAAAGATTTGAGGCCTGGGATCAGACCTGCTCTGCATATTATAAATTGAGGTGAGAAAATGTTATTTAAAAACAGCTGTTCTGGATTTTTACTACTATGCATGTGTTGATCTATATTGATGTTGCATGGAACATTTTCAGTTTTTACATTATTGGATTTGATAGATTTATATGTATATGTGTAGTGATCTGTATATATATATACAGTCACTTTATTTATCAGTTACTTCCCTGACGTGGATCATCATTGAATAATTTAAATTTTCCACTAACAATCATCATTTGACATTGATAATTTAATAAAAGTTGTGTGTTATTGTTGTTGGTAATACCAAAATTTGTTTCTGCAAATTTAAATTTACAAATGATTTTAAAAATGAATATTACAGCGAGATCTTGGTTCATAGCAAAAATCAATTAACTTAAAATTTAATTTGGATTACATACATGTAATAGTGAGGATAAATCATGAATATAGATATACAATTTGTAATTTTTAATTGTGAAATTATGGTGAATTTGGGATTTATTCGAAATTGGGAATTTTGTGAATTGTCGATTATCTATACATTAATTTGGTTTGAAACTTGGATCGAAGCTTATGCATAGATTGTTGGTTATGGGAAAAATGCAAAACAATTTTTCAATTGAGTGAATTGTTGGGAATTGAAGAAACTAGGGTTTAAGCTTACAGTTTAGTTCGGCTTGAATGTCGTGGCATTGCGTCGTGGATGATGGATCGAGTTCGACCGCGTTAGGGTAGTAGCTGCTAGGGGTCGAGATGGAACTGTGGTGAGGATGGCAATGATCATCATCGTTGATGGTCGGTGTTGGGAGGGGTTTTGTGTCGTGTTGTGTTCTGCAGTATTTCGTGAAGAGGTCGAATTTTCGATTCGAATTTGTTTTCTCTAATCTGGGTTTGGTTCCTTGCTCGAGAGGGTTCGTGTGACCAACGTTGATGATCGCGACGCTCGCCAGAGGACGGCGACCGTGGGACATATGAACGCGTGTACGAAGTGTACACTGGAAGTGGAGCAATTTGGGAAGGAGGTTTCGCTCGAAGTAACGCTCGTGTTTGCATCGTGGTCGACTCGGAGTAGAGAGGGTGCAGGGTTACTTCGGTTCAGGCTCGAATGGTTTTGGGGATCGACTCGGGTTTTAGGGTGAATGTGTTTTGTTTAGTGCTGTAATATGAAGAATAATGTTGCTAAATTGCATACTTGTTATTGAATAAATTGAAGACAAGTGCAAAGTAACTCGAGTTTTGTTGTTTGCTCTGTGTAGTGTTAGTGCAAATAATACTTGTTGGCAATAAATCTAGGTCAAGTTGAAAGTGAACTTGAGTTTGAACAAATGAATCAAGCATTTAACTATAAACGAGTTTTATAAAAGAAACCAAAAATGCAAAGTTAAAACTTGTTGTTTAAAATTAATTGATGATTAAACTTTAAAAGTATAAATTGAATTTATTTTAAAATTTAAATTAATTTAAATTAATTTATTTTTGAAAGTAATTAATTTAATTACATTTTGGATTTTTTAAATTTAAAGAAGTATGTTTGAATTTAAATATTAATCAAAGTTTTCAAGTAAATTGTTAGGTAATGTTTAATAACTAAGTTTCCATATTTATTTTGAAAATAAATAAGTTTAAATTAGATGTTTAAAATGTTTTAAATTTCAAATTCATTTCCAAATGTTTTATTTTCAAAATAAGGTTATTGTTAAAATTTTGAAATCCAAATAATTTGTTTGAAGTTATTAAATCCGATTAATTTCAAATAATTTATTTATGGAGTTAAACAAGATTAAATTATTTGGATATGAACTTAAGAATACTTGATTGAATATGATTGTAATTAAGTAAAGAATTAATTAAGATAATGCTCTTTCTTAATTAATTAAGGATTTTGAAAATATAAGAAGTTAATTAATTAATTATTTAATTAATTTTAAATAATTAGTTAATTGTTTATTTAATTTTAAATAATCACTTAATTATGGATTAATTAAGTGTAATTACTTAATTAAGTAATTAATGGTTAATTTTTGGAATGTAATTAAGAATGTAAATTACTTATGGAAGTAATTTGAGGGAATTACTCATGGGCGTAATTAATTGATATGATAAATGGTTAATCACATGTTGTTATCAATTAAGGAATTAATTAGTATTTTTGTTTTGAAGTTAATTAATTATGAAGTAATTAATTAATTAAAGAATTAAGGATTGGTTAATAATGGAGATAATTACTTGTTAAATAATTAATTAAGAAAATAATCAAGATTTACTAATAAAGTAATTAGAAATAATTACTTATGTAAGTAATTAAGAGTTAATTACTTAATTATTTTAGATAATTAATTAAAGTGATTAATTAATTAATGAATGGGATTAATTTAATATTAATTAATAAGTGTAATTAATTAAAATGTAATTAATTATTGAAGTAATTAATTAAGGATTTATTTTGTAACGTTTCGGATTTTGCCCGCTCGAAAATCGACATCCATACTTCATATCGTACTCGAATGCCATAGATTCGACCGTTCAAATCCGATTCGTCGGAGCTTATAACAACATTAAGTAAATAACACAGTGGAAAAAAAAGAATAATACATTGATATACAGCTTTGATACAATATCTGATACAACAGATGATCCAATAGACATCAATATACATCAGAGATATGATACAATAAATAGCAGCGGAAAAGAAAATAGATGACATCCAGCAGCGGAACAATATAACTCTAAAATAGTCTTCAAGGAAGAACTCCAAAAATAACTGCAACTCCATTTCCAAGAATCAATCCAGCAATAGCTCGAACTCCCAATAACGATGCACCAAGATAAGCAAGACTGGTGTGATCCAAAGACTGAACTAACTCCAGATAATCTACTAAACCTGACTATCTGAAAAACCCAACTCTAGACTGCTCGTGTAGAAAATAATGAGCACCCAGAGTTTAGGAAAGAAAACAATAAACTCCGGATCAGTCGTGGGACTGGTGTGAGCAACAAAAACAGTTTATCTTTAAAAACATTCAACAAAAGATTTTCAAAGTCAATTCGCAATGCTTTTTAAAAATGAGACTACCATAAGGCCTCCCGCACACACACACAATGCAAACGCAGAATCGGAGGAGATTTCTCCTTATGATAGTCAAAGATGCTTGATACGCATTAAAAAGAACATTTGATATTATTACTAGTGCATAGTGTAGGAAAAATTCATTTCGAAAGTAAAGATATAAATCTTAGCCAACATAGACATTTCGAACTATGCCTACTATAGCTACCATCCAAACAGTGGGGCGTCACCATAAGTGAATGATAGGTTCAACAACTAATACCGTACAAGATCGTATTGTTTCTTTGGATTTCCAACGAATGATCAGGCCAAGGAACTTCCCATTGCCACATGAGAATGCCTCTGGATGGACATCCCCGAGAACCAAACCGGATCTCTACCAACACAAGGCCGGGTTACCCTCTAACTGAGTAACAACTGACCGAATATGCCATCCCCCGGTCCTTTGGGACCTTTCAACCGAGCGCTCGTAATCAATTCACACAATCATAAAGTGTTTTCAACTTGAGTAAGTATCTGGGCTCCATACCATGATACCACCCTTTTCCAGAAGGAAATGCACATATCCTAAAGGGCGCTACCCCTCATAACCTTGCTGCTTCTTTCCTGTTTTGACCATTCCCGAGGTGTGAGGCTCGACGAAGTCACGTCCACAAAAACATACTTTATACAAAAGCCATGCTTTGGGTCAACAAATGATCTTAGAAATGATCACAAAGATAGACGATCAAATAAATGATCCTATCACAAATAATCAACACAATGATCATTTCACAGCAACACTCAGCATGTCACATTACCAAATTGGGAATATATCGCTGATAACCATCAACTATAAAACCTCTGAGCTCGTACGTCTCAGAGAAGGGTGTTAAGCTAAAAGAATAAATTCTCCGCCACCAACAGAAATATATTTGAAAGAAATCGGCTTTACATCTCAATTTGTAATGTCAGACATACAATCCATACAAGTCTGTTCTGGGTTCGAACAGAACCGAAGGCACTTACAAAGAAGTCCTTGCAATCCGGATATTCACAATCCCGATCGAATTTCCCATCACTTAGGGAGTTTCTATACCGGCGCGACTCGGTGCAGAAACAATCGATAGGTCATCCTATCGCTTTCGCAAATACCCGGTCTTCATCACCGGTCTTCAAATGCTATCCATAACAACGTATCACATATTCGGAATGGGTTATACGACACAAAGGTCCTTTCCCGGCTAAACCGAATAGTGAGCGAAAATATTTTTAAAACATATGGATATGGGATTTCAATTAAGTCACAACTTATTACCCAAAACTTTTCTTCAAATGGCTTAACAAATTACCATTTTCAATCTTTAAACAAAAAGATTCGTTTTCACAACCTTTAACGGTTTTAAACAATTTTCACATTTTAATCTTTTAAACAAAATATTCATTCACAGATTTTCCAAATCAATTTTCATTTCAATTTGATTAACTCGTTAAATCTTTAAATCAAAGATTTAAATTATAACCTTCAAAACAATTTCATTTCAATTTGATTTAAACAAATCATCAATTTAAAGCTGTCAAAAATAAACAGATTTAATTCATAGCTTTCAAAAAGAATTCATTCATAACTTAGGAAAATCATTTCTCTATTCAATCTTGAAATTCCCCTAATTAACTGGAATCTCGGTTCTTATCTAAAAGTGTTTATCATTTGAAAACAACAGTTTTCATTTTGGAAATCTGATTCATTTATACGAGTTGAAATCCTTGGGTTAAATTCAAATTCCCAAAAAACAATACTTAAAAGTGGTTTAATCCCTATATAACCAATATAACATCTTTAATCCCTAATTTCAAATCATAGAATTCAATTTCAAGTATTGAATTTAAATTTAAATCAAATTATTTAAATTCCAAAACTTAATCAAGTAATTTAAAAATAATAAATTTTATTTTGAAATTTCATTCTAAAAGCTTTTCACATTTATTCCGATTCCATTTCCAAAACATTTGAATTTAAAAATTCAAACTTAACTATTTCAAAAATCTGCGACTTAATCGATTTCCTCGTGAAATCCATATTTGTGTGTGTATGGTGTGGTCCAGGGGTTATACACAGTAGTGCAACATCATACAATTATCACTGATTAAAACATAGGAATATAGTCGATACGCGGTATTAACTATCACGCTTATCGTTCATATACAGATCACAGATATATATCACAGATAAGTAAATTACAGATCACAACATAAATTAGGATAATCATAAAGCATCAAATAACAGGGATATCAAACAGTTTAACATCCAATATAATCCAAACATCCATAAATAGGATTAATTTAATTATCTGATTAATTTAAATCAGATTAAATTTCTATGAATAATTCTTCTCACATTTATTATCAAAATAAATTTCAAGTAAATGATCCTCATCAACTATTCATAATTATTTAATTACTATTCTTAAGTAATTAAACTCAATTTAACTATCGTTAATTATCATTTAATTAACCATTAAAATCATATGTTTAATCACTGATTATTTAATTAATTAAGTTCTAAACTGTAACTTAATAAATCTTAATTACTTGATTAAATAACCTCAAGCATTTGTTTAAAAGACAACTCTTTATTAAACTAATGAATCTTATTTACAAATTAATTTACCTTAATTAATTTAACTCAAATCTTAATTTCTTGATTAAATAAATTAATCAATCATTCACCTGAACTAATTTAATGAATGCATATCATTTTATCTTTACTAATTCAAATTTAAAACATTTTCTAACTAATGTTTTAATTATCATCACAAAGAAAATTTAAACAATTTCATTTATTAAAACTTCTTTGATTTTTGAATTAGGATTCAAATTATCTTTAATTCAGATTTAAATTTAAATTTAAACTTTTAGTTTCAACTTGCTTAAACTTTTCATTTAAAATTTCAACTCCATTTCAAATTTCTTTAATATATTTTGAATTGCTTTTAAGTTATTAAAACAATTTAAATTTAAAACTTATTTATGTTCAAACTAAACTCTACATTCAACTTGAATTTGTATTAACATTTTAATTTGAACTCAGCTTTTAAAAATCTTGGTTTAAAATTCTTGATTTAAAATCCAAATTCATTTTAAAACCCTAGATTAAAAAACTCAATTGAATCTATACTCTAACTTTACATTTAAAACATAGTTTAAATCCTGTTTTGAATTTTGAACTAAGTTTTAAAGCCTGGAACGGACAAGTTCAAATGCCTGAACAACACTGACTCGAGACAACCAGAATTTACTTTCGAGTCCTTCCTTCCTTTACTTCGAGCAAAAATTCCAAACACACGAGAATTTCACAAATTCGACGCCTGAATTCCCCCCTGCTTCTTTTCAGGCAAGCACATACGCAAGCATCATCACTGCTTCAAACTCGAGCAGCCACCTCCCCCATAATTTCACAATTTCATCTTCCAACGCGTCTCGTCTTCCCCAAAATTTTTCAATTCCCTGATACACGCTGTGACACGTGCACGTGCACATCTCGGCTTGTCGCTTCTGACCGTCACTCCGGCCATCTTTGAGTCATCAACGTCACCATGAACTACCCCAAACACTCAAAAACATGAATTGAATTATGCATGTTCATACGAACAGTGACCCAGTCACGACCACGAAAAAATTGCCACGTCCCCACGACCTCGCCCACCAGAGACTCTGAATTTTTGGCCATCACCTCGTCGACGTACACTCTACCTCCCCTCAAGATCGCGTAACACTCGATCGCACAGACAGGGTGAACGAATCGAAATTCCCTCCTTCGATAAAACTAGGTTTAGAATTTTCAGAAGTTCGCCGTTGCCACCTCGTTGAACTATCGCCCTTCCTGTCATTTTTGCCGATCACTTTGAACCTTCACCTAACTCCAGCAAAAATCCCGACCATCCCAATGCTCGTGGCCATCAAAATTTGCCCAGTATTCCAAAAACGGTGCAACCCCAATATTTACTTCATTTTGAATCTAAAAATTATGATTTCGATCTTAAAATTCATGTTTTAGATTAGAGTTTCATTTTATATCCCTGAATTTCTAAATTAAAATGTTCGAATTTTTCACTTGTTCAAAGCTTTGCTCAGTAACTTGGTTTTCAGATATGTTACCATGCTGTTTCAACTTGAATAGATTTCTAAATTAAAGCTAATGATAAAAAAAATCAAATCATATTTAAATCTTGAACCCAATTTCTGCTTAGATCGAAAGATTGGGGTTGATTTGCATACCTGGTCTAAAAGAAAATAAAAACAGTAACAAGATTCAGGCATACCAAAGTGACTTTTAGACAGTGAAAGTTACTCACAGGATATTGAAACAGAGAAACCTGTTAACATGCAAACCTATATATAAACAGATTAAGTTTAAAGATGGAAGTTTTCTCACATTGATATTTGGAAGCAGAGAACAAAAGTCTGAGAAAACTGAAATTGTTGAGCTATTGTTTACTTCTGATCTTTTCTCAGGATTTAAGAATGCATGCATGTTTTGGTTTGCTTAGTTCTGATAATGAACTGAAGTGAGGAGTTGATGCATATACAAAGGAAGCATGCAGTTTGAAGTTCTTTGCAAGTACAGGATGTAACTATTTGGAATGACTTGTGTATGGCTGAGGTGCATTAGTTATGGGCTAGAGATGATCTTATGTACTTGTTTTATAAGCTACAGCCTACATACTTACTTTTACTTTGTTTGTTTCATAGCTTTGCTTTTTGCTTGTTGATTATGCAGTTTGCTAGCTGCAATTTAGTTCTTTGCTGGTACAAGTGATATTATTTTTTTTTCTTGCTTTATCAACTATGCAGATCATTTCTATTTTTATTATGTTGTTAAATTTTATTCTAGTGTCATCACTTTATATTTATTTCTTTGCTTTGTACATTGCTTTACAATGTAAAATTTCTATAGTCCCTATGTTATTTGAAATTCGTCTAATTTTATTTACTTCATAATTTATAATTCATCATATATAAATATTCTTATTTCTATTTCTATTTATAACTCAAATATTTATTTAACTTCTATTTTTAGTTTAAATATTTATCATAAATTTTACTTTAAAAATTATTGTTTTACATTTCTCTTTGTACACATATATTTTATATAACTCAAATTATCATCATTTATAAATTTTTAAATCAATTTATTTATTTATTTTTATACTTGTGTCCAAAGTATATTATTTATTTTTAAAAATCATTTATTTAAGAATTTATTTAAAATCCAATATATACATATATATTCTCATATATACTAATTTTTCAAATCCATATGACTTTCATATCTTCTATTTGAATCGAGGAAACTCGCATCATTTAAAATCAATTTTACAAATTTTAATTCAAAAATTCATTTAAATTATCAATTTAAATTCATAAAAATCCGGGGTCGTTACAAACTTCCCCCCTTAAAAGGATTTTGTCCTCGAAATTCGCAGGCACGAAAACAACACAGAGATTGCTAGATAGAGAAATATCTTTTCAAATCAAGCTGTATATTAATTCTGCATTTGGCTCACCAAATCAGAATATCAACAATAGATACAAGAAATTATAATAAAATTTCAAATTTTGGTTTTAAACAAAATCATTTTATCGATACAATTCTAATCATTCTTCATATTCTATTAATCAATTTAATTCAATTAAAATTTCTAATTCCAAATTCATTAAGGTTTAAATCAAAATGCTGATAAGAAACCGATGAAGATACGAAGTAAGGATTTTCTACAACGATTCGTAGGATCATCACCGCACCGAAACTTCTTTGTGGAGCTGTCACGAAGAATTTCAAAAGAATTTAGAAACGAATCAAAGGAGATTGATAGAGAAAGTTATTTCCACTGTTGTTACAGAGTATTGACCAATTATAGTCGCATTCCCCTGTCCTCTATCTCGTTCTCTTCTTGCACTCATACTTACTATCAGTGAATAGTAAGAGAATTTACCGAGGCATTCAAACGGATATATTAGGGATTACTCATTCTAGGATTAACTTCACCCTATCTCTAATGAGCTACTTAATGTGTTATACTCCTGAGCTAAAGTTCAACCCTTAGCTCTGATACCAAATGTAACGTTTCGGATTTTGCCCGCTCGAAAATCGACATCCATACTTCATATCATACTCGAATGCCATAGATTCGACCGTTCAAATCCGATTCGCCGGAGCTTATAACAACATTAAGTAAATAACACAGCGGAAAAAAAAGAATAATACATTGATATACAGCTTTGATACAATATCTGATACAACAGATGATCCAATAGACATCAATATACATCAGAGATATGATACAATAAATAGCAGCGGAAAAGAAAATAGATGACATCCAGCAGCGGAACAATATAACTCTAAAATAGTCTTCAAGGAAGAACTCCAAAAATAACTGCAACTCCATTTCCAAGAATCAATCCAGCAATAGCTCGAACTCCCAATAACGATGCACCAAGATAAGCAAGACTGGTGTGATCCAAAGACTGAACTAACTCCAGATAATCTACTAAACCTGACTATCTGAAAAACCCAACTCTAGACTGCTCGTGTAGAAAATAATGAGCACCCAGAGTTTAGGAAAGAAAACAATAAACTCCGGATCAGTCGTGGGACTGGTGTGAGCAACAAAAACAGTTTATCTTTAAAAAAATTCAACAAAAGGTTTTCAAAGTCAATTCGCAATGCTTTTTAAAAATGAGACTACCATAAGGCCTCCCGCACACACACACAATGCAAACGCAGAATCGGAGGAGATTTCTCCTTATGATAGTCAAAGATGCTTGATACGCATTAAAAAGAACATTTGACATTATTACTAGTGCATAGTGTAGGAAAAATTCATTTCGAAAGTAAAGATATAAATCTTAGCCAACATAGACATTTCGAACTATGCCTACTATAGCTACCATCCAAACAGTGGGGCGCCACCATAAGTGAATGATAGGTTCTACAACTAATACCGTACAAGATCGTATTGTTTCTTTGGATTTCCAACGAATGATCAGGCCAAGGAACTTCCCATTGCCACATGAGAATGCCTCTGGATGGACATCCCAGAGAACCAAACCGGATCTCTACCAACACAAGGCCGGGTTACCCCTAACTGAGTAACAACCGACCGAATATGCCATCCCCCGGTACTTTGGGACCTTTCAACCGAGCGCTCGTAATCAATTCACACAATCATAAAGTGTTTTCAACATGAGTAAGTATCTGGGCTCCATACCATGATACCACCCTTTTCCAGAAGGAAATGCACATATCTTAAAGGGCGCTACCCCTCATAACCTTGCTGCTTCTTTCCTGTTTTGACCATTCCCGAGGTGTGAGGCTCGACGAAGTCACGTCCACAAAAACATACTTTATACAAAAGCCATGCTTTGGGTCAACAAATGATCATAGAAATGATCACAAAGATAGACGATCAAATAAATGATCCTATCACAAATAATCAACACAATGATCATTTCACAGCAACACTCAGCATGTCACATTACCAAATTGGGAATATATCGCTGATAACCATCAACTATATAACCTCTGAGCTCGTACGTCTCAGAGAAGGGTGTTAAGCTAAAAGAATAAATTCTCCGCCACCAACAAAAATATATTTGAAAGAAATCGGCTTTACATCTCAATTTGTAATGTCAGACATACAATCCATACAAGTCTGTTCTGGGTTCGAATAGAACCGAAGGCACTTACAAAGAAGTCCTTGCAATCCGGATATTCACAATCCCGATCGAATTTCCCATCACTTAGGGAGTTTCTATACCGGCGCGACTCGGTGCAGAAACAATCGATAGGTCATCCTATCGTTTTCGCAAATACCCGGTCTTCATCACCGGTCTTCAAATGCTATCCATAACGACGTATCACATATTCGGAATGGGTTATACGACACAAAGGTCCTTTCCCGGCTAAACCGAATAGTGAGCGAAAATATTTTTAAAACATATGGATATGGGATTTCAATTAAGTCACAACTTATTACCCAAAACTTTTCTTCAAATGGCTTAACAAATTACCATTTTCAATCTTTAAACAAAAAGATTCGTTTTCACAACCTTTAACGGTTTTAAACAATTTTCACATTTTAATCTTTTAAACAAAATATTCATTCACAGATTTTCCAAATCAATTTTCATTTCAATTTGATTAACTCGTTAAATCTTTAAATCAAAGATTTAAATTATAACCTTCAAAACAATTTCATTTCAATTTGATTTAAACAAATCATCAATTTAAAGCTGTCAAAAATAAACAGATTTAATTCATAGCTTTCAAAAAGAATTCATTCATAACTTAGGAAAATCATTTCTCTATTCAATCTTGAAATTCCCCTAATTAACTGGAATCTCGGTTCTTATCTAAAAGTGTTTATCATTTGAAAACAACAGTTTTCATTTTGGAAATCTGATTCATTTATACGAGTTGAAATCCTTGGGTTAAATTCAAATTCCCAAAAAACAATACTTAAAAGTGGTTTAATCCCTATATAACAATATAACATCTTTAATCCCTAATTTCAAATCATAGAATTCAATTTCAAGTATTGAATTTAAATTTAAATCAAATTATTTAAATTCCAAAACTTAATCAAGTAATTTAAAAATAATAAATTTTATTTTGAAATTTCATTCTAAAAGCTTTTCACATTTATTCCGATTCCATTTCCAAAACATTTGAATTTAAAAATTCAAACTTAACTATTTCAAAAATCTGCGACTTAATCGATTTCCTCGTGAAATCCATATTTGTGTGTGTATGGTGTGGTCCAGGGGTTATACACAGTAGTGCAACATCATACAATTATCACTGATTAAAACATAGGAATATAGTCGATAAGCGGTATTAACTATCACGCTTATCGTTCATATACAGATCACAGATATATATCACAGATAAGTAAATTACAGATCACAACATAAATCAGGATAATCATAAAGCATCATATAACAGGGATATCACACAGTTTAACATCCAATATAATCCAAACATCCATAAATAGGATTAATTTAATTATCTGATTAATTTAAATCAGATTAAATTTCTATGAATAATTCTTCTCACATTTATTATCAAAATAAATTTCAAGTAAATGATCCTCATCAACTATTCATAATTATTTAATTACTATTCTTAAGTAATTAAACTCAATTTAACTATCGTTAATTATCATTTAATTAACCTTTAAAATCATATGTTTAATCACTGATTATTTAATTAATTAAGTTCTAAACTGTAACTTAATAAATCTTAATTACTTGATTAAATAACCTCAAGCATTTGTTTAAAAGACAACTCTTTATTAAACTAATGAATCTTATTTACAAATTAATTTACCTTAATTAATTTAACTCAAATCTTAATTTCTTGTTTAAATAAATTAATCAATCATTCACCTGAACTAATTTAATGAATGCATATCATTTTATCTTTACTAATTCAAATTTAAAACATTTTCTAACTAATGTTTTAATTATCATCACAAAGCAAATTTAAACAATTTCATTTATTAAAACTTCTTTGATTTCTGAATTAGGATTCAAATTATCTTTAATTCAGATTTATATTTAAATTTAAACTTTTAGTTTCAACTTGCTTAAACTTTTCATTTTAAATTTCAACTCCATTTCAAATTTCTTTAATATATTTTGAATTGCTTTTAAGTTATTAAAACAATTTAAATTTAAAACTTATTTATGTTCAAACTAAACTCTACATTCAACTTGAATTTGTATTAACATTTTAATTTGAACTCAGCTTTTAAAAATCTTGGTTTAAAATTCTTGATTTAAAATCCAAATTCATTTTAAAACCCTAGATTAAAAAATTCAATTGAATCTATACTCTAACTTTACATTTAAAACATAGTTTAAATCCTGTTTTGAATTTTGAACTAAGTTTTAAAGCCTGGAACAGACAAATTCAAATGCCTGAACAACACTGACTCGAGACAACCAGAATTTACTTCGAGTCCTTCCTTCCTTTACTTCGAGCAAAAATTCCAAACACACGAGAATTTCACAAATTCGACGCGTGAATTCCCCCCGGCTTCTTTTCAGGCAAGCACATACGCAAGCATCATCACTGCTTCAAACTCGAGCAGCCACCTCCCCTAGAATTTCACAATTTCATCTTCCAACGCGTCTCGTCTTCCCCAAAATTTTTCAATTCCCTGATACACGCTGTGACACGTGCACGTGCACATCTCGGCTTGTCGCTTCTGACCGTCACTCTGGCCATCTATGAGTCATCAACGTCACCATGAACTACCCCAAACACTCAAAAACATGAATTGAATTATGCATGTTCATACGAACAGTGACCCAGTCACGACCACGAAAAAATTGCCATGTCCCCACGACCTCGTCCACCAGAGACTCTGAATTTTTGGCCATCACCTCGTCGACGTACACTCTACCTCCCCTCAAGATCGCGTAACACTCGATCGCACAGACAGGGTGAACGAATCGAAATTCCCTCCTTCGATAAAACTAGGTTTAGAATTTTCAGAAGTTCGCCAATGCCACCTCGTTGAACTATCGCCCTTCCTGTCATTTTTGCCGATCACTTTGAACCTTCACCTAACTCCAGCAAAAATCCCGACCATCCCAATGCTCGTGGCCATCAAAATTTGCCCAGTATTCCAAAAACGGTGCAACCCCAATATTTACTTCATTTTGAATCTAAAAATTATGATTTCGATCTTAAAAGTCATGTTTTAGATTAGAGTTTCATTTTATATCCCTAAATTTCTAAATTAAAATGTTCGAATTTTTCACTTGTTCAAAGCTTTGCTCAGTAACTTGGTTTTCAGATATGTTACCATGCTGTTTCAACTTGAATAGATTTCTAAATTAAAGCTAATGATAAAAAAATCAAATCATATTTAAATCTTGAACCCAATTTCTGCTTAGATCGAAAGATTGGGGTTGATTTGCATACCTGGTCTAAAAGAAAATAAAAACAGTAACAAGATTCAGGCATACCAAAGTGACTTTTAGACAGTGAAAGTTACTCATAGGATATTGAAACAGAGAAACCTGTTAACATGCAAACCTATATATAAACAGATTAAGTTTAAAGATGGAAGTTTGCTCACATTGATATTTGGAAGCAGAGAACAAAAGTCTGAGAAAACTGAAATTGTTGAGCTATTGTTTACTTCTGATCTTTTCTCAGGATTTAAGAATGCATGCATGTTTTGGTTTGCTTAGTTCTGATAATGAACTGAAGTGAGGAGTTGATGCATATACAAAGGAAGCATGCAGTTTGAAGTTCTTTGCAAGTACAGGATGTAACTATTTGGAATGACTTGTGTATGGCTGAGGTGCATTAGTTATGGGCTAGAGATGATCTTATGTACTTGTTTTATAAACTACAGCCTACATACTTACTTTTACTTTGTTTGTTTCATAGCTTTGCTTTTTTGCTTGTTGATTATGCAGTTTGCAAGCTGCAATTTATTTCTTTGCTGGTACAAGTGATATTATTATTTTTTTCTTGCTTTATCAACTATGCAGATCATTTCTATTTTTATTATGTTGTTAAATTTTATTCTAGTGTCATCACTTTATATTTATTTCTTTGCTTTGTACATTGCTTTACAATGTAAATAAATTTCTATAGTCCCTATGTTATTTGAAATTCGTCTAATTTTATTTACTTCATAATTTATAATTCATCATATATAAATATTCTTATTTCTATTTCTATTTATAACTCAAATATTTATTTTACTTCTATTTTTAGTTTAAATATTTATCATAAATTTTACTTTAAAAATTATTGTTTTACATTTCTCTTTGTACACATATATTTTATATAACTCAAATTATCATCATTTATAAATTTTTAAATCAATTTATTTATTTATTTTTATACTTGTGTCCAAAGTATATTATTTATTTTTAAAAATCATTTATTTAAGAATTTATTTAAAATCCAATATATACATATATATTCTCATATATACTAATTTTTCAAATCCATATGACTTTCATATCTTCTATTTGAATCGAGGAAACTCGCATCATTTAAAATCAATTTTACAAATTTTAATTCAAAAATTCATTTAAATTATCAATTTAAATTCATAAAAATCCAGGGTCGTTACATATTTATTAATTTAATTGATTAATAATTACTTAATGAAGTAATTAAAGGTTAATTAATTGGATTAATTAATCAAGGGTTAATATAATTAACCAAGATGTTAATTAATTAAGAAAGTAATTACAAATTGTTAATTACTGTTTATGGTTAATGAGATGGTTAATTACAAGTTAATTATTTAATTAATTAAAGGAATTATTAATTAATAAGGATCATTAGTTAATTAATGATATTAATCAAGGTTGATTAATAAAATGATTAATTAAAGTGCGATTAATTAATTGTAATTAATTAAGGTTTAATGTAATTAATTATAGTTAATTAATAAATGGAAACAAATGTATGGTCATTATTGATTGAAATTAATGATAGTAATTAAAGGTTAATTACTGTATATGTTAAGGATAATTACTTGAATGAAATTAAAGTAGAATTAATCAAGGAAGATTAATTGAGGAAGATCATTCAGAGATGATTAATTTATTCATTTGGAATAAATTAATAAAGAAGGATTAAGGGTAATCCATTTGATTAAGAGTTAATCAATTCTGCTTGGTTGATTGATTGATATTGGTTGATTGATTGATATTGGACAATCAATATTGGGTGATTGATATTGGTTGATACTGGATGATTTGGATATCTATGATATGTGATATGCTGCTTTGTGAAGATGAATGTTGTTATGAATTATCTATTGTGATAATGTGATTCATCTGTCTGTTTATATATCATCCTAAATATGAGTTTAAATTGTTTAAACCCTTAAGTACAACTTGGACATTAAAATGGCGTTTGGTTTCGGTGAGACCGGGATCGGGTTTCCATATTTGGATAATCCGAAAACCACATCGATTCCAATTAAACTTTAGGTCGTGAATCCAAGTGGAGCTTTGTGAAGACTCGAGGTGTACGAAATATACGTCAGTATAACTCTGTGGGTGATTCCGTAATGAGTTTGACGGAATAGTACTTATAGGTTTAAGATGGTGATTCAGACTGCAAGGGCTATGGTCGTTGACTCTGAGGGTGATTCCGATATGAGTGCAACGAGATAGTGCCTTCGGTTTCGTTCGAACCCGGAACGAACTTGTATGGATTGAATGCTTTCAGAACATCGTCAGGTGGAGGATGAGCATTCTAAGATAGATGTGTTCTATAAAGGTAATCGCAGCCTCAAGCCTCATCAACCGGGAATGGTAAAACAAGGAAGGTGCAGCAAGGCTTCGTGTGTAAGTAGCTCCCACTGGAGAGAAATATTTTCCACTGTCTAGAAGTCCCTTTTTATTCGGCTGTGTGGGCAGTTGGGTCGCGGCCAACTGCGGGGTTGTCTTATTCGAGACTGTTCAGTAAGGAATGGTCCCGGCCTTGTGTTGCAGGGGAGCGGGCATACTCCTCGGTACGTTGATCTAGACAACGTACTGTGACGGGCGGTACCCCAGTAGCCCTGCCATTGATGGAAACCCATTCTTCCAACGAGACCCTACAATTTTGTTTGTATTACCCACTTTTGTGGCTAGTAGCTGGAATTTAATAAATGTAACAATTTCGGCTATTTCTTATTTACTTGAAAACCCTAGACACTTTATAATATCACTGGATTTCCTATCAAATGTTTTGGTTAGCGTAAGGTAAAAACTTTTCCATGTTTATGTGTGGGAAGTCTTACGTGATACCTTTTCTTTTCAAAGGTTTTCCTAAAGTTAAGCAATTTTAACCCGTTTACTCACACCAGACCCCTGTTTGACCCGAGTGTTTATTTTCTGTTTTATTAAACTCTTGGGTACTCATATTATGCATGAGTAGTCAAGTGATTCAGGTTTACTTGACGAATTCTGGAGGAGTAATAGAGCAGGAGGCTTCCACGTGTAGATATTATGGTTCCGCTGTGTTTGGTATTTGTATCTGTTGTACTTGAGTTGTATAGTTAGAAAGATGTTTTATAACTGTCTAATATCTGCTGTATAAGTTGTGTACTCTGATGTAATATGATACTATGTAATATTTTATGTGATATATTATATTTCATTCGTTCCGGTGTGATTTCTCTGATGTTGTTGTGTTTCTTCTTTCTCTTTCTTTTCTTCTTCTATCACTTTCTTTCTTCATTAGCGATGCATCTTCCTGGAGATAGGAAGTCGAGTCGTTAAACCATCACTCTAGCACTAACCGAATCTAAAGTAATCATCGCCGAATCCATTTGACCATAGGTCGAGCCAAAGTGGTGCATCCAAACCATCCTATTATTCCTTGACCTTTGTCTTCTTCATGTTTACAACTCCTACCCTTCACATCACCTTGTAGCCATGCATATGTTTATTCAAACCTGAGCCGTTTACCACCAAAACATCACTTTAGCCTAGCATATGTTCCACTATGGCCAAGCATTTGGATGGTTAAGGCAAGGTTAAGCTATCTTGTCTTTATTACTCTTGTATTTCAATTTGTTCAACATTGTTTTGTATTTAATATTCATGTTTTCAATGTCTTGTTTTGGTTGTTGCATACAAGATCATATCTTGGCTATCACTCTCATTTGAATCCAATGTCATGCTGTGTCGTGCTGAATCATGCTTGTCGTGCCCTTGGAATCGTGCTTGTGTGTTGTTTTGGTCTCTAGCTTCGTAAAAGGTGAGTTATTCTCACTCTAATATATTTACTTATGCAATAGTAAATTGATGGCAAGTGTATAGTAATATAAATGTTTGTGCAAGTTAATGATGATCATATGATATGCCATGCCATGTTATTACCATGTTAAAACTGTTAATTATCACCTGACATCTGATATATGACATTATATTGTGGCATTGACATTGTTTATACTATTTTTTTATTTATGATCACACTACAAGTTCCCTATTAGAATAGAATCACTATAGGTTGAAATGATACATGCTCGAATGGACTTTAGAATATGGAAAAATTGTTATGGGCTGAAATGATAGACCTGAGCGATTTTTATTGTATTTTATTTGACTTGGGATTGCGGGTTTGAAATGATAGAACCCGGTTTTCTTTGTAAATTGCGAGTTGAAATGATATATATCCGCATCACTTGACCGAGGTTAGAAAATTATATACAGAACCCTTGGTATATTTTTAAAATATTTTTATTATAATATGTATTTTTAAAAGTATGAAATTTGATTTAAAAATATATATTTTATGGTTTTAAGAAAGCTAAATACTAAGTTTTGAATTTGTGAATTTAAGTATGTAAATTTGAAATAAATGTGATTTTCAACTTTAAATTTTATTTTTAAAAATGTAAGTAAATAATGGAAATTAAATTAAAGTTTTGTTAAAAATAAAATGTTTAGTATTATTTAATTATTAAGTTAATAAACAGTGAAATTTTGACTTAATAAATGAATTGAGTTTTAAAAATTGAATATTTGATTTTAAAATTTTATTGTGATAAATCATATTGTTAAAATGATTTAAATATGAAATTTTAAAGACTAGGAATATGATTTATAAATTTAAATTACAAGATTGAAGTTTTATTGTTTTTGAAATATTAAAATAAAATCTGAAATTTTATTAACAGCATTCCTAAAAATGCTGTAGTCTTATGACAGCATTCTAAATGATGTTGTTTTTGAATGTAACTATGTTAGAAATAACTAAATATCTATTACGGCATTATATAAATGCCATTATTCTTGAACTAAACTATTTTGGAAATTTTAAGCTACGATAGCACTTTATAAATGCTGTCGTTGCTATATTTTTACAATGTTTGAAATATTATAGATTTTAACACTATTTGGGTTATATTTTAAAGTATTTAATGTACTTTTGAAATTGAGTATTTGTGAAATTTTAGTAGTTTTGAATATATTTTAATATATAAATTTTAATTTTTAAGGAATTTAAATTAAATTTGAATTTAAGGATGGTTTACTTGGTTATGTGTTAAATGAAATGAAATGTAATGAGATAAATGAAGGTTTGAACGGAATTTTGAAATGTATTTTTGTAAGGATATTTGAAATAATAAATGAATGACATATTTGATTGTAAAATGATATTTAAATTTGAATATTTGAAATTGAATTCAAATAATGATTTGATAATGAGGTTTTAAAATATATGATATTTTAATGATTTCGAAATGGTTTTGAATGATATAATCTTTATTTTGATAAAGAATATGAATTTGGAATGATATTTGATTTTGATAAATGAATATTTGAAGTTTACATTTGTATGAAAAGATATTTGGTTTACTTGTAATTTGAGTTTATTTAAATGATATTGGATTTATGAAATAAATATTTCAAAACTAAGCAATAATGAAGTTAAATTTGAGATATATGAAATTATAAATTTTAGTTATGAAATGTGGGATATTAAAGTTTTGAAGTATATTAAAAATTTAATATTTTATTTTTTGGATTAAATCTATATTTAAATTGATAAGATTTGAAATGTTTTGTAAGGAAACTAAATTGAATAGAAACTGATGGTTTGATCTGAATTAAATTGGAAATTTGAAATTTTGGTTTAATTGAATAAATTTGTAAAATGTAAAGAATTAAAGCAATGTTCCATGATTTCAAATGAATGATTTCAAAATGTTATGATTTTCAAAGTGTAATGATTTCAAGTATTTTGGTTTCGAAGAAGTTATAACTTTGAAAGTTCTATAAATTTTGAAAGGTGAATGTATGTTTGAAATGGAAATGATAAACTACTTTGATTTGAATATAGTTTTGAAATAAAAGTGATTTTGGGTTTCGAAGTATAAACTATTTTGATTGAATAAATAGTTTTGAAATAAAAATGGTTTTGGTTTCGAAGTATAAACTATTTTGATTTGAACATAGTTTTGAAGTAGAAATGATTTTGGTTTCGAAGTATAAACTATTTTGATTTGAATATAGTTTTGAAGTAAAAATGGTTTTGGTTTCGAAGTATAAACTATCTTGAAAGGAATATAGTTTTGAAATGAAATGATTTGATTTTTTGATTATGATTTTTGAAATGACCACGGCGTTATAATAACGTTTGGTTGTTAAAGAGACCGGGATCAGAAGTGGTCATACTCTCTGCCAACTCCGAAAACCACTTTAACAACTGTGTACGCGATGGAGTTTCCAGAATGAAGTAGGTTGGTGGCGACATTCTTGAGGTCTATTACGTGGACCCAACTCCCGTGAGTTGGCTTAAGGTGGCTAAAACAGGAGTGATCTCGGGCCAAAAGGGGTAGCTCCTCTGGTCGGACACATTCTTTCGATACTATACTCTTGCTTGTGATTGATTAGATGGCCATCCTCCGATTTAGATTGGGAGTACGTTTCGAGGTGGGGGAATGTCGCTGCTACATTACCACCAGCCCGTGTGCGTAATTGGTTTATCTACCCTGACATTGCCTTGTGTGCTGTGTCACCTACTATAGCAAGCCTTACTACGAGTTTGTTTTTCTCCCGAAGCTCGTGTGGTATCCTCTGATAGTTTCCCAATCTGGAGATATCATGATATTGGATGGACTACTGGGACTATTATGTGTGAAGGGTGATATAGGTAAGCCCGGAACGCTATTTTAAAGTAAGTTTATTTTACTGTAGACATTATTATAATAGCGCAATATTACTACATAGTAAATAGTTTAATGGATCCTTAAAGGATGGGCAATCCCAAGCATCTTTTAAGTTACTGATGCATTTTTATTACTGTTCATTTGAGTTGATTTACAGTTCATAAGTATTTATGTCCTGACTTGAGTGTTTTGTGTTTTGCTTTACGCTCGAGTCGGATTAAGTGATTCAACATTCAAGATTCACCTTCGGAGTTGGAGCTTTGCTTGAAGATCCAGTCATCTATTTTGCTTTTTGTATCTAGTGTTTCAGTGATGTATTCTGATCTGCACTTGATGTATCTTGTTACTCTTCTGTTGTATCTTGTTTAACTCTGATGTATCTTATTTTATATAGTAGCTTCATGAACTATTATCTCTTTTAATTCCTCTGCATTATTATTTACTCTGTGTCTGTGATATGTGATTATTTATTTACTGCATATTCTGAGAATTGCCAAATTTTATTTACAACGCAGTATTTTGAGCAATTCAAGTCCGACATGTGCAGATGCGAATGGTTGAAAATATCGGGTTGTTACAAGTTCGTTATTTCTGTAAACAGTTCCTTTGTATTTTATAAATACTCGAAAACACTCTAAACTACCATTCGGTGATCTTAATTTGGATTTGATATTTTTATCCAAATACTTGTTCAATTATGATGCTTGTCGAACAATACTTCGTATCGGTTCTTAGATCATATCCGAGACTCACAAACTCGATATCACTTCCACTGGCTTCAAGATGCCTTGGATATTGTACGCAAATAATATATTCTACATCATTTTTTAGAACTTTTGTTTGAACACATATGTATCAAAATAAAAAGTTATACCAGGCGATAATTTTGTGAGTAATATCCAAATTAACTTGAGCAATCGAACGATGAATCTATTACGCTAATTTCAATAATTGAAATTGACGATGTTATTCTTATTAGTATTGCCCACTGTATTCCTGCTACATTAGTCTTTCTCTTAAAGACACATTTGCAGACGATGGATTATATCCTTTGATTACAACCATCAAAATTATATTTTGATAATGTATTTGGAATCCTTTGAATTTTCACATCGTATAATATGGTCGAGTTAATACTCTTAATGGTTTTATTGATACTCGAGGAATATTATCCATTCTTGACTTTGACAAGAAACTAATAGTTCCTTTTTAGTGTGTTAGAATACTTATTAGACAAAATAATGCATTGTCTTAATTTAGGTTTGGTTAATTTCATTCATCCCATGTATTTAGTTTCATCTTTGGAACATATCCAAATCCATTTTACTACTAGTGATTTCAAAAGGAAATTCCTTTGCTACAAAGTCAGTATTTCTTGAAACAACAATTGTTTCTCAGTGCAATAAAATATGTATTCATAAATATTATATGAATTTCCTTATGCATAAAACTAATATTTTTTATTTTATGATACTTATGTTCAAAACGTAAATTGGTCATCCAATGACAACCGTTCCCAAACTCCTTTTGGGGTGATCCAAACAAGATCCCTCACGTATAATCATTACATGTAGTCTTTCAAATCGCATAACTTGTCAACTCGCTTAGGATATGTTAAGGTTTATTATAAATACTTATCTTATATGATTTTGTAAACTCATCTTTAGATGAAATTTATTTTAACCTTGTGTACTACTCTTAAGCACACGACTTTAAGGAAAGAAGTTAACTCAACTTCACTCTTCATAAATCAGTTTTTGTTTAACAAAATTTGTTTACTCCTCATCTATCGATATGTCATTATGTATCATAGAGGAGAGTTACCTTTAAGATTGAATCTTTATTCATTTTAGGTACGATCGAAACTCATTCCAATATACTCAACTATTCGTTCGAATCGAATTATTTTATTTTTTATTGCACGTAATTTCATTTACTTCCATTTTATACTCTATGAAATTATTAGGGACATGCTATATATGTATTAAATGCACATGTTCATGTTCGTAATAATTTATCGGTAATTCAAGAAAGTATTAGGAATCATTTTGGTATCACTAAACTTAAGATTGCATACATAACCATGTATCAATTCGAAGAGTTCACCAACTCTTATCTTTCTCTCACTCAATGGGTGCTTTGCTTTTTATTGTTTGATATATAATTCACCGATACCATATGATTCATAATCATATAATCGAAGAATTATCTCCCCAAACTGTGACTTTGTCCATAATTTCAAAATAATTGCAAATAATTAGATACTTCTGTATTTTCCAATGCATCATAAATACCACTATTACAGTTTTATTTTATAATGAATATGCATTATATTCATATTGAAATAAAACGATGTCTATTTTTTAGTCAACATTGAAAACAATTATTATTTCATAAATAATGTTTGTATGTTTTATGGAAATAACTTTTGTAAGTTGATGCGACCAATAAGTGTTATATGGTATGCTCCCACTATTTCTCCCATTACTAAATACCATATTGTAACGACCCGGATTCAGCCTTCGAAAATCGGCATCCGTAATTCACTAGTACTCGAATGCCGCAGATTCAAATGCCGAATCTGGTTCGTCGACGCTTATAACACATTAAGTATAACAACACAACGGAAGAAAAATGAGTAATATCATACAACTCCAATGATACAATATCCAACGATATACAACAATGATCTCAAATACATATCAGAAATCAAATACAATGCTACAGCGAAATAAATAACTTGAACTTGAACCACCAAGTGAGAACTCCAATATCTGCAACTACATCTCAAATGCTTCAAAGCTCCAAACCAAAGATAGCTTGGACCAAAAGTTCGATCGACCATCATCGCTGAAGTGAAGCAACTCGATCCAAATACGATTGCCAACATCTAGAGATTGAATGCAATCGAATCTACACCTACTATTTGGTTATCTGAAAAACCCAACTCTAGACTGCCCGTGTGGAAAATTGTGGGCACCAGAGTTTAGGAAGGGAACAATAAACAACAGGTCAGTCATGGGACTGGTGTGAGCAAACAAAAACAGTTTATCTTTAAAACAAACAACAAAAGAATTTTAAAACATTGAAATCTGCAATGCTTTTTGGAAAATGAAACTACCATAAGGCCTCCTGCCACACACACAACGCAAGCGCACACTTAGAGGAGATTCCCCTTATGACAGTCAAAAATGCTTGATACGCAAAAATCATTTGATATTATTATTAGTGCATAGTGCAGAAAACATTTTGAAAGTATAATATTAATCTTAGCCAACATACAACCATTATTGTATGCCTCCTATAGCTACCATCTAAACAGTGGTGACCACCATAAGTAAAAGGCAGGTTATACAACTAAAACAGTACAAGGCGCGTATTGGATGATTGGGTTTCCAACAATGGTCAGGCAAAGGAACTTCCGACACAAAATGGAATGCCTCTGGAGAGATGTCCTCGAGAACCTAATCGGATCTCTGCCAATACAAGGCCGGGTTACCTCTGTAACTAGGTAACTATTGACACGAGCATGCCATCCCCCGGTCGTTTGCGACCTTTATCCGAGGTACCTCTCAACCGACAACCACAAAGCAATAAGTTTGCAGCAACCACAAAGTTTAGTATCTGGGCTCCATACCATGATACCACTCATAATCCAGAAGGAAATGATATACCCTCAAGGGACGCGACCCCTAAATAACCTTGATGTCACGATTTCTGTTTCGACCATAACTGGGTTGTGAGGCTCGACGAAATCTCGTCCAAAAAGCTACACTTTTTCACAAAGCCATGCTTTGATCAACAAATGATCAGCAGCACTTCGTATGCCACCAAATTGGAAATGTATCACTAGTAACCATCAACTACATAACCTCTGTGCTCGTACGTCTCAGAGAAGGGTGTTAAGCTTAGAGAATAAATTCTCCGCCACCAAACAGAAATGTATTTGATAGAAACTGGTTTTACATCTCAAAGTGTAATGTCAGACACACATCTATATAAATTTGTTATGGGTTCGAACAGAACCGAAAGCACTTCCAAAGAAGCCCTTGCACGAATAATCCCTAATCACGTCCGGACTTCCCATCACAAAGGATGATCAAATCTCTATTCTAGGGATCAGCAGGTGCAGAGATATTCGACGAGTTATCCTTCCGCTTTCTAATATATTCGGTCTTCACCACCGGTCTTCAAATGCTATCCATAACATTGTATCATTATTCAGAATGGGTTATATGACACAAAGGTCCTCTCCCGGCTAAACCGAATAATGAGTGCAATATTTAAAACCATATGGATAATGGGATCTCAGTTCAATCACAACTTAAAGCCCAAAACTTTTCTTTCAAATGGTTTAAACAAATTACCATTTACAAATCTTTAAACAAAAAGATTCATTTCACAAAGTTCACCAATCTTTCACAAATATTCATTCATAGCTTTTCAAAATAATTTTCTTTTCGAATTGGTTTAATTCATCCAACTAAAGACTCGATTCATAACTTTCAAAACCATTTCCAAAGATTCGTTCATAACTTTCAAAACTATTTCAATTCCATTTCAAACTTGAATTCTTTTAACACAAATTGGAAATCCCTTCTTTATATGGAAGCTATTATTATTTGAAAAAAAATATTTTTCGTTTCGGAAAATTCTGATTACAATCGCACATGCTATAACTTTTAAAGTATGAAACTTGGGTTAAATATAAATTCCCAAAATAATACCTTTAAAATGGTTTAAAACCCATAAAACACATTTATAACTTGATTAACCTTTTTAAACCAAAATTTCCAAACATAGAATTCAATTTCAAATCTTGAATTCAAATTTAAATCAAATTATTTAAATTTCAAAACTTCATTAAGTTATTCAAAATAACTTTTATCTTTGAAATTCATTTTCAAAAGTTTTTCATTCCCAAAACAATTTTGGATTCAAAATTCAACTTTTAAAACCATTTCAAAAATCTGTGACTTAACCGATTTTCTCGTGCCATCCATATTTGTGTGTGTACGGTGTAGTCTAGGGTTTTATCCAATGGTGCAACAACATCATAGATTCAAACACAGCAATATCGACAAGTGGTATATTCTTATAACGCTTATCTTCCATTCACAGATTCACAGATAAATAATATACATTTATCACAGATAAAATAAATTACATTCATCACCGCTTGAATTAAAATAATTCATATCACCAAGCATCACACAGTAAAGATATTAAACAATTTCAAACATTCAATACAATTCAAACATCCATAAGTAAGATCAATTAATTTATCTGATTAATTTAAATCTAATTAATTACTTAGGAATAAACTACTAACCGTGGTTAATTGATATTAATTGGTTACAAATCATCTTAATTAATTAACCTTTAATCATTTATTAATTAATTAATCAACTTTGAATTATTAATTTATCAACCTTAATTAATAATTAGATCAACTTTTAATCATTAAATAATTAACCTTTAATTATTTAATTATCCTTTGATTAATTACCCTTAATTGATTAACTAATAAATTAATTAACCCTTAATTAATTACTATTAAATTAATTGTCCTTTGTTAATTACAATAAAGATTATTCTAATCACTTATATTAATAAATCACAAATTAATTATTTTGAGTAATTATCCTTTAATCACTTAATTAATCAACTTTAATTATTAATTAATTACTTTTAATTAAGTAACTATCTCTAAGTAATTAACTTATTTTAATTGTTTATAATTAATTAATCACCCTTTAATTAGGTAATTATACTAAAATTAATTAATAAATTTAACCTTTAATTAATAGCATCAATTAATCAATCGTTGATTAAATTTCATTAAGAAATCACTCAAGTGCTTAAGATAAACTCTTTATCTTTATTCATCAATTGATTCCATTCAAGTTTATTTGATAAACCTTTGCAATAAATTTTCATAATACACAATTCAACTTAAACCCTTTAAGTTACTTAAAGCTATTACATTACATCCTTTAAATTTATTTAAAATGAACTTAAATTTTAAATAATAGGTATAGAATAAAACACCTTAAATTGAATAAATTTAAAAATAATTATTTTAAACCTTAAACCAATTCAAAAATCAAAATAAAACATCTATTATGTTTTAAAGAATTAAACAAGAAAATGTTTTAAATTCATTTTAATAAAAACTTGGTAAATTTAAATTCCAAACTGGCATCTATCTGAACTCGAGCCACTTCGGGTTTTCGCCTGAGTCTAATCCAAAATTACCTAAGCATGACTTCGAGGTTTTCCCCTTCTTCTCCAATTATACTTTGTTTTGGTTTAAAATTCGTTTTTTAAGACTTCTTAAGCATGATAACCTGCATATAAATTACTCGAGTACGTACTCGATCCAGCAACAAGACTTCCCGAGACCAACCCCGATGCAAAATTCTTCTTCCTACGGTAGAGCACTGACATCACCTCACCATGGTGCACGTGCACCATCAATCCGGTCATCATCGACCATCACTGCCATTATTGGCAAGTCATCCACGAACTCGCCAAACCTCCTGACCACCCAGATTTGGCTTTGCCCCTCCAAATTGAATTCAAACCAGTTGAGCACATCAGGCTTCAAAACCCAATCGTCGGAAATCACCATGTATCGTCGCTACAGATCGTCAGCGACCTCGCAATCACTACCAGAGCTCCATCGATAACCCACGTTCCTTTTCCCCCCGGTGCGATCAACTGAATCATCTCGACAACGACTCAGCTCCCCCGTGAACAAATTCGACAAAACCACCAATTTAAACCCTTTAATGATCTTGCCCATCATCCTCGATGATCGGAAAAATTCACAAGCATTTTTCCGACGATCTACTATACACAAGCCACCTTCACCATAAATTTTGATCCCTAATTCATTGTCGATCAACAAGAATTGACCAAAGTTCATATTCCGTTCAACTCGAGCGTTCTTTGTGGATACTCACTTAAAAATTCTAACATTTTTATCAAAAAACATGAATTAGAAGTACGATTCCATTCCTATGATTAGAAATTGAAACCCAGACATTTGATTTTTGAATCTGTTTTGAATTTCTACTGTGTTTCCTATTCTTGAAGTAAATTCACAATATAAAAGCTTGGATTTATTTTTTAACATTGATATTATCCTGTTTAAATCATCTTTTCTTTAGTAACCATAACTCGAATTTGTATAGATTATAAGATGTGAATTTTTTAAAATAAAATCTCAAGCCTATAACTATAAGAGCAGGCATATAAACCTGTATACACATAATTTAACTCACCTATATAGATGTATACAACATGCAAGCATATTCAACGGCTAGGCAATATTTCATAGCATATTCAACATCAATCACAAACATCAAAACATAAAAGCAGAGATAAGTGAGTTTCCTCACCTTGGCAATAATAACAGAGGAACAGATTTTGATGATTTTGAACAGAGACTTGTATTTGAATTTGTTGATCTGAAGTTGTTGTTGAGATGATTTGTTAGCTTTCAGTTGAATTCTTGCTTTCCATTTGAGCTGAACTTGTTCTTGATCAGGTTTGAGATTTTTTTTGAAAGCTTTTGAAACTGGAAGTGTTTCCAGGTTTGCTTGGTTGTTTTCTGATCTTTGATTTAGATTTATAATCTCGGTTTGCTTTCAGGTTGAAGTTTTTTAAGTTACTTCACTGGTTTGCTTTGAATTATTTTCAGGTTTTAAACTTGGAGATGATCTGGAATTCTAATTTGGACTAAAGCTAGTTTGCTTGATTTTCTTTTTTGCTTTTGTTCTTTTGGTTTTTCAGTTTTGATGAAGAGAAAGTAGATAAAGAATTATTTTTCTTTCTTTGATATCAGATTTCATATTTTCAAAATGAAGATTAAGAGAAAACTGATATATTAACCTGGCTTCTTTCTTTCTCTAATATATTTTTACTTTGCCACTTGTTGTTTTATGTTAACACTTATTAGTTTATATTTTTCCTTAATCTACACTTGTAAAATGGAAGCATTTTTATGTCTAAATCCTTTTCTTTATTTTATTTATAAATTATATTTTAACCCTTTCACTTATTAATATTTCATAAATGTATATGTTATGTTTTCTTATTTATACCTTTATACAATTACAAACTAAACTTTTAAAAGAAAATTTGTTCTAAATCCTTTTATCAAATTCATTTTTCAACTTAGCCTTTATATTTAAATTTTACAAATGTTTATTTTTATTAGTTTTTCAAAAGATATATGCACATATCAAAGCTTTATATTTATCTTAATACTTTTTATATTATTTGTACTTATATAACTTTTTAAAGAAAATGATTTAAAATTTAATTATACACGAATATATATGTGTGTGTGTGTGTATATATATATATTAGTTCCTTTGAATTATAAAGCTAATAAAACCCAATTTCATTCTCAAAGGTATTTATTTTGAAATTCCCAAATAAAAATTTCTATTCACAATCAATTGAATTTCCAAATCAATATTTTATCAAAAAATAGACATCTTTGTTTAATTGAAAATTTTCATATTAACTTACCATTAGATTCACAATTAAATTCCAAAAATTTATTAATTTTGAAATTAAAATCCGGCTTAAAGACTGGGATCATTACAGATTCCCTCCTTTAAGAAAATTTCATCCCCGAAATTTGCCAAACGGGAAGATAACAAAGAACAGATGGACATATCAAAGATATGGTTCACCAGATTAAACTGAAGATTTGTTCTGTATTTGGCTTACCAAATCAGAACATCAACAATAGATACGAGAACAAACTCATTTAATACTGTACAAGATACTCGGGTCACCGGTCTACAAAATATGTCGGGGATTGGTTAGTTCGAAAGATAACTAACCGTTCATAGAATATATCAGACCCCAAAAAGAACAGATAATGGGCTTAATCTTCCATAATTCTCAAACACTAAGTATGGATTCTAAACTCAGGTCAGAATACCCCAAAGTATATATTAACTTGTCCCTTTTCGGACTTTGATACTCACAAGAAATCACAACAAAACTTTCCAAAGTTTGGTTTTAACCGAAAATGATTCATTGAAGCAATCAAATTTAACTTCATATTTTAGTTAACCAATTTATTTAAATTTAAAATTTCCAATTTATTTAAAGTTAACAATGATAGGAATCGATGAAGAGAATACAAAATAGGGACTTATCTATACGATTCGCAGGGCCACCATCATACCAAAGCTTCTCCCTCGAGCTGCCCCGAAGCAATCAAAGAATTTGAAATTGAATGATGATCAATTGATAGAGAAAGTTGTTTCCTTGTTGTTACAGGGTACCGACCATTTATAGTCATACTCCCCTGTCCCCTATCTCATCCTCTTCTTGCACTCATACTTATTATCAATGAATAGTAAGAGAATTTACCGAGACACATGAATGGATATCTTAGGGATATACTCATTCTAGGGTATACTGCACCCTATCTCTAATGAGTCACCTAATGTGTTATACTCCTAAGATAAAGTTTCAACCTTCAGCTCTACTACCACTGTAACGATCCGGACTCAGCCTTCGAACATCGACATCCGTACTTCACTTGTACTCGAATGCCGTAGATTCAAATGCCGAATCTAGTTTGCCGGAGCTTATAACACATTAAGCATAACAACACAGCGGAAGAAAAATGAATAATATCATACAACTCCAATGATACAATATCCAATGATATACAACAATGATCTCAAATACATACCAGAGATCTAATATAATGCTATAGCGGAATAAACAACTTGAACTTGAACCACCAAGTGAGAACTCCAATATCTGCAACTCCATCTCAAATGCTCCGAAGCTCCAAACCAAAGATAGCTTGGACCAAAAGCTCGATCCACCATCATCGTTGAAGTGAAGCAACTCGATCCAAATGTGATTGCCAACATCCAGAGATTGAATGCTGTCGAATCTACACCTGCTATTTGGTTATCTGAAAAACCTAACTCTAGACTGCCCGTGTGGAAAATTGAGGGCACCTAGAGTTTAGGAAGGGAAAAATAAACTCCACGTCAGTCATGGGACTGGTGTGAGCAAACAAAAACAGTTTTATCCTTAAAACAAACAAAAAAAGAATTTTAAAACATTAAAATCCATAATGCTTTTTGGAAAATGAAAATGCCACAAGGCCTCCTGCTACACACAATGCAAGCGCACACTTAGAGGAGATTTCCCCTTATGATAGTCAAAAACGCTTGATACGCGAAAATCATTTGATATTATTATTAGTGCGTAGTGCAAAAAACATTTGGAAAGCGTAATATTAATCTTAGCAAGCATACAATCATTATTGTATGCCTACTATAGCTACCATCTAAATAGTGGTGACCACCATAAGTAAATGGCAGGTTATACAACTAAAACCGTACAAGGAGCGCATTGGATGATTGGATTTCCAACAATGGTTAGGCAAAGGAACTTCCCACACAAAATGGAATGCCTGTGGAGGGATGTTCCCGAGAACCTAACCAGATCTCTGCCAACACAAGGCCGGGTTACCTCTGTAACTAGGTAACTACTGACACGAGCATGCCATCCCCCGGTCGTTTGCGACCTTTATCTGAGGTACCTCTCAACCGACAACCACAAAGCAATAAGTTTGCAGCAACCACAAAGTTAATTATCTGGGCTCCATACCATGATACCACTCATAATCCAGAAGGAAATAACATACGCTCAGGAGGCGCTATCCCTAAATAACCTTGTTGCTACGATTCCTGTTTCGACCATAACCGGGTTGTGAGGCTCAACGAAGTCTTGTCCACAAAGCTACACTTTTTCTTGTCCACAAAGCTACACTTTTTCACAAAGCCATGCTTGGATTAACAAATGATCGGCAGCACTTCGTATGCCACATTACCAGATTGAAAATGTATCACTAGTTACCATCAACTACATAACCTCTGAGCTCGTACGTCTTAGAGAAGGGTGTTAAGCTAAGAGAATAAATTCTCCGCCACCAAATAGAAATGTATTTGATAGAAACTAGTTTTACATCTCAAAGTGTAATGTCAGACACACATCCATACAAGTCTCTTCCGAGTTCGAACAGAACCGAAGGCAGTTCCAAAGAAGCCCTTGCAAATCCGGATAATCCCTAATCATGTCGGGACTTCCCATCACAAAGGATGATCAAATCTCTATACCGAGGACCAGTCGGTGTAGAGACATTCGACGAGTTATCCTTCCGCTTTCGAAAATATCTGGTCTTCACCACCGGTCTTCAAATGCGATTCATAACGTCGTATCATTATTCGGAATGGGTTATATGACACAAAGGTCCTCTCCCGGCTAAGCCGAATAATGAGCGCAATATTTAAAACCATATGGATAATGGGATCTCAGTTAAGTCACGACTTAAAGCCCAAAACTTTTCTTTCAAATGGTTTAAACAAATTACCATTTACAAGTCTTCAAACAAAAAGATTTACTTCACAAAGTTCACCAATCTTTCACAAATATTCATTCATAGCTTTTCAAAATAAGTTTCTTTTCAAATTGGTTTAATTCATCCAACTAAAGACTCGATTCATAGCTTTCAAAACCATTTCCAAATATTCGTTCATAACTTTCAAAATATTTCAATTCAATTTCAAACTTGAATTCTTTCAAGACAAATTGGAAATCCCTTCTTTATATGAAAACAATTATTATTTGAAAACAAATAGCTGTCGTTTCGGAAAAATCCGATTACATTTGCACATGCTATAATTTTTAAAGTATAAAACTTGGGTTAAATATAAATTCCCAAAATAATACCTTTAAAATGGTTTAAAACCCATATAAACACATTTATAACTTGAATAACCTTTTTAAACCAAAATTTCCAAACATAGAATTCAATTTCAAATCTTGAATTCAAATTTGAATCAAATTATTTAAATTTCAAAGCTTCATTAAGTTATTCAAAATAACTTTTATCTTTGAAATTCTTCAAAAGCATTTCCATTCCCAAAACAATTTTGGATTCAAAATTCAACTTTTAAAACCATTTCAAAAATCTGTGACTTAACCGATTTCCTCGTGCCATCCATATTTGTGTGTTTATGGTGTAGTCCAAAGGTTTTACCCAATGGTGCAACAACATCACAGATTCAAACACAGCAATATCGATAAGCGGTATATTCTTATAACGCTTATCTTCCATTCACAAATTCACAGATAAATAATATACATTTATCACAGATAAAATAAATTACATTCATCACAGCTTGAATTAAAACAATTCATATCACCAAGCATTACACAGTAGAGATATCAAACAATTTCAAACATTCAATACAATTCAAACATCCATAAGTAAGATCAACTAATTCATCCGATTAATTTAAATCAGATTAATTACTTATGAATAAACTACTAACCCTGGTTAATTAATATTAATTGGTTACAAACCATCTTAATTAATTAACCTTTAATCATTTATTAATTAATTAATCTAGTGTGAATTATTAATTTATCAACCTTAATTAATAATTAGATCAACCTTTAATCATTAAATAATTAACCTTTAATTATTTAATTATCCTTTGATTAATTACCCTTAATTGATTAACTAATAAATTAATTAACCCTTAATTAATTACTATTAAATTAATTGTCCTTAATTAATTACAATAAGTGATTATCCTAATCACTTATATTAATAAATCACAAATTAATTTTTTTGAGTAATTATCCTTTAATCACTTAATTAATTAACTTTAATTATTAATTAATTACTTTTAATAAATAATTATCTCTAAGTAATTAACCACCTTTAATTATTTATCATTAATTAATCACCCTTTAATTAGGTAATTATACTAAAATTAATTGATAAATTTAACCTTTAATTAATAGCATCAATTAATCGATCGTTGATTAAATTTCATAAGAAATCACTCAAGACCTTAACATAAACTATTTTTCTTTATTCATCAATTAATTCCATTCAAGTTTATTTGATAAACCTTTGCAATAAATTTGCATAATACACAATTCAACTTAAACCCTTTAAGCTACTTAAAGCTATTACTTTACATCCTTTAAAATTATTTAAAATGAAGTTAAATTTTAAATAACAGGTATAGAATAAAACACCTTAAATTGAATAAATTTAAAAATAATTATTTTAAACCTTAAACCAATTCCAAAACCAAAATAAAACATATACTATATTTTAAAGAATTAAACAAGAAAATGTTTTAAATTCATTTTAATAAAAACTTTGTAAATTTAAATTCCAAACTGGCATATATCTGAACTCGAGCCACTTCGGGTTTTCACCCAAGTCTAATTCAAAATTTCCTGAGCACGACTTCGAGATTTTTCCCTTCTTCTCCAATTTATAGTTTGTTTTAGTTTAATTTTTTTAAGACTTCTTAAGCATGATAACCTACACATGAATTACTCGAGTACGTACTCGGTCCAGCAACTAGACTTCCCGAGACCAACCCCGATGCAAAATTCTTCTTCCTACAGTAGAGCACTGACATCACCTCACCATGGTGCACGTGCACCATCAATCCAGTCATCATCGACCATCGCTGCCATCACTGGAAAGTCATCCACAACTCGCCAAACTTCCTGACCCCCCAGATTTGGCTTCGCCCCTCCGAATTGAATTCGAACCAGTTGAGCACATCAGGCTTCAAAACCCAATCATCAGAAGTCACCACGTATCGTCGCCACAGATTGTCAGTGACCTCGCAATCACCACTAGAGCTCCATCGATAACCCACGTTCCTTTCCCCTTGGTGCGATCACCTGAATCGTCTCGACGACGACCCAGCTCCCCTTGAACAAATTCGACAAAACACCCAATTTAAACCCTTTAATGATCTCGCCCATCATCCTCGGTGATCGGAAAAATTCACAAGCATTTTTTCGACGATCTACTATACACAAGCCACCTTCACCATAAATTTTGATCCATAATTCATTGCCGATCAACAGGAATTGACCAAAGTTCATAATCTGTTCAACTCGAGCATTCTTTGTGGATACTCACTTAAAAATTCTAACATTTTTTTATCAAAAAATCATGAATTTGAAGTACGATTCCATTCCTATGATTAGAAATTGAAACCAGACATTTGATTTTTGAGTCTATTTTGAATTTCTACTGTTTTTAATTCCTATTCTTGAAGTAAATTCACAATATAAAAGCTTGGATTTATTTTTTAACATTGATATTATCCTATTTAAATCATCTTTTCTTTAGTAACCATAACTCGAATTTGTATAGATTGTAAGATGTGAATTTTTTAAAATAAAATTTCAAGCCTGTAACTATAAGAACAGGCATATATGCCTGTATACACATAATTTAACTCACCTATATAGATGTATACAACATGCAAGCATATTGAACAGCTAGGCAATATTTCATAGTATATTCAACATCAATCACAAACATCAAAACATAAAAGCAGAGATAAGTGAGTTTGCTCACCTTGTCAATAATAACAGAGGAACTGATTTTGATGATTTTGAACAGAGACTTGTATTTGAATTTGTTGATCTGAAGTTGTTGTTGAGATGATTTGTTAGCTTCCAGTTGAATTCTTGCTTTCCATTTGAGTTGATTTTGTTCTTGATCAGGTCTGAGATTTTTTTGAAAGCTTTTGAAATTGGAAGTGTTTCCAGGTTTGCTTAGTTGTTTTCTGATCTTTGATTTGGATTTATAATCTCAGTTTGCTTTCAGGTTGAAGTTGTTTGAGTTACTTCACTGGTTTTCTTTGAATTGTTTTCAAGTTTTAAACTTGGAGATGATCTGGAATTCTAATTTGGACTCAAGCTTGTTTACTTGATTTGCTTTTTTCTTTTGTTCTTTTGGTTTTTCAATTTTGATGAAGAGAAAGTAGATGAAGAAACTTTTTTTCTTTCTTTGATATCAGAGTCAAATTTTCGAAATGAAGATGAAGAGAAAACTGATATATTAACCTGGTTTCTTTCTTTCTCTAATAAATTTTTATTTTGCCACTTGTTGTTTTATGTTAACACTTGTTAGTTTATATTTTCCCTTAATCTACACTTGTAAAATGGAAGCATTTTTATGTCTAAATCCTTTTCTTTATTTTATTTATAAATTATATTTTAACCCTTTCGCCTATTAATATTTCATAAATGTATATATATTATGTTTTTCTTATTTATACTTTTATACATTTACAAAGTAAAATTTTAAAAGAAAATTTGTTTTAAATCCTTTTATCAAATTCATATTCAACTTAGCCTTTATATTTAAATTTTACAAATGTTTATTTTTATTAGTTTTTCAAAAGATATATGCACATATCAAAGCTTTATATTTATCTTCATACTTTTTATATTATTTGTACTTGTACAACTTTTTAAAGAAAATGATTAAAATTTAATTATACACAAATAAATAAACATGTATATATTAGTTCCTTTGAAATATAAAGTTAATAAAACCCAATTTCATTCTCAAAGGTATTTATTTTGAAATTCCCAAATAAAAATTTCTATTCATAATCAATTGAATTCCTAAATCAATATTTTATCAAAAAATACACGTCTTTATTTATTTTGAAAATTTTCATATAAACTTACCAATAGATTCATAATTAAATTCCAAAAATTTATTAATTTTCAAATTAAAATCTGCCTTAAAGATTGGGATCGTTACAATATGACATACGAAGCCCTATTCAACCATTTGATATAGGCTATTTTTTCATATACTCTAACTGGTTTAGAGTCGAGAATTTTTAGATCAAATATTTAAATTCAAAGAAATAAATTTCATAGAAAATGATTTTCTATATGAAAAATTACATTTGAAATATATATCGTATTTCTCATTCCTTGTTAAGTATATATTATTATTTTACAATTCTCTTTTTCGCTGTTTCTTTTTGAAACAGAAGTGACCATTCATTCTCTTCATCCTCTGACCGTGCCTTAGGTTACTTTCACTCTCATAAATCCGCTTTCCTTTCTAACTGGTCGAACCATTCAAAGGAAACCATGGCTACATTATTTTAATAAACCCTACAAAATTGCACTCAGTCATTCTTAACTTTTACGGATATTAAATAATTTGCACTATACATAAACTGATCAACTAACATTTCAACAACCCACTTCTTAGATATATCTGGTAGCTTTTGGTCTTGTGTGACATTGAACACAACATGATCATATTTAATCATATTGTATACACGATGTTTACTTGCTTATTTCGAATGAACTAATTTCATCAAGGTTTCGTATATTACGAGTTGTTACCTTTCACCATATAACATTTATATATGATTGGAAATGGATCCGGTACTCATATCCTTATATTTCATTTAGAGTTCGAAGTAAATTGAAGACACTACATAGTGTCAGTCAAGTAAACACGTAACTGACCAAGTTATGAATGTATTTAGTAGTTGTATAATTTGGTACTTTCATAGGTCAACATGCAAAATTTATTGGTAGATATATTTTATATTTCTATTTTGTCAATATTAATTCAGTTCATTTGTATATTTAGTTAGTAATTATCAGTTATATATAATTCACAAATTTATTGATGGATATTAGTTTTATTTATACATAGCATATGTTCTTATAATATTAAAAAGGTTAAATGTTACCATTTCATTTTTCTAATAAGGTTTCCACTAAACATTTATGTTTCTCAAAACCCTAATATGAAACATAGAAATCTTTCAACTTCTGTAGTGAGTGTCAGGACTCATATGCCTTGGTTCCAACCTTGAGGAAAAGTCAACAAACCATAAGCTCGCATAAGATGGATAGCTCCTTATCGATTGTATCACATACAAATCGTAACAATCTAATCCTTGCCCTAATCTCATATTTACATTAAGGAAAGCTCAACAAATAAAGACAAATTATTCACTTGTATTTACCATTTCGTAGCCGGCAAAGTACAGTGCACATACCTTAAGGAAAGCTTAACAAATATATGCATCTATCTTACCTCGTCTATTTTATATATTATTAGTACTACATATAACATCCATAGCTCGAGGAAAGTTCAACAACTAAGGTTGTGACGCCCTACCTCTATACCCACGCTAGCCAAGAACACTACGGTGTAGTGCTGTCAACTAGCACGGAGAATAAGGCTGTTGAGGAGCGACCATCTGTGTAATTGCTTTGTGCGAGCACCGATATGCCAGATAGTAAAAACGTGCATTCAATTTCAGGAGGAAATCCGACAAGCCGATGCAAACTCAAAGCTACTACACAGTGGCTATAATAGTCTAGGACAAAAATATAAAATAATAACACAGATAATATGAATGCGGAACATAGATAAAACAGAAAGTCTCATATATATAATAACTGATCTCAGTTACAATACATTTGACACGGAACACGTGATACAACTACAACAGTCGACTCAGGAAGTTACATATACAAGTACATTAACGTATATAATATACATGAATACACATCTTCCAATACAATTACACTGACTACTAAAAATGATGACGACAACTCCAAAAGATATGAAAGGACTTCATAGCTCAAGCAGCATCCCAAAGCAGAATGTCTACAACCTGAAATAACTCGGGTCTGACCCGAGTATTAAATTCAAAAGAAAATAATACCCGGGTCAGTCTAATTCAAACTCAGTTATTAGAGCACAGAAGCAATAATAATTAAATAGAAATTAGACGACAGTCAAAATAAATTTACCTATTCGATTCTTAAATAAGAAATCGGATAATGGTAAATATAATGTGAACCAATTCAAACAATTGGAACATCAATTAAAAGGTCAACACGAGTAGGCCTGTAGTATACGCACGCGTGTACTGCCTCGCCACTACAACATGTGGAATACAAAATAGATCCATAAATCAAAGCAAAAGAAATAACAATAAAAGCAGTATCGTGTGGCTGCAGTTCACGCTTGCGTGCACTGCCTTGCCACTACAGTGATGAAATAGGAATCGACACAAGATCAAATCCAAGCTACTAGCTGGATTCAACACAGGTGTATTCAAATGAAATGGCCGATACTAAAATAAATCGACCAACATAGAACAAAGACTGCACAAATGAATCAGCCGCAAGGGGATAGCAACGTGTATGCCATAGTTTAGCAATTCAAAGACAAGCACACCCTAACTAGAAGTGTATATATCAATGCACTGCAAAGCACATCAGACTCAAAGACATCAACAAGTATGACATGAAGCAGTGTAACAAAGGCCACCAAGTTCAATGTAATACTTGGAGAGGGGATGCACTGAACTTGAAGTTAATTTCAGGCGACATCATGTACTGCATAAGAGCACGCAATGTACAGGTACAGGCTAAAGAAGAAAGCACAAAAATAAGGCAATGCAATGTAAACATTTCCTAGCATACATATGAATCAATTTCATATGTACAAAAAACACCCAAACAATGCAACAGTGAAAAACACTAGTGAAAAGGGTCACAAAGCAATGGTTCCAAAATGAAATGAACCAGAAGAAGGAAACTGAATTTTGCATGAATGGCTACAAGTATATGAAATGTACTTGTAAACATATGAATGCCAACAATATGGATATACAGTGATGCATGGAACAAGCCTCAAGTATGTATATAGAGAGTATACATCATGACAATGCAGGCACTTCAGAGAGTTACATACAGTGATGCAAAATGAAGCATACTACTGAATCAAGTTCAGTAAGGCAATGCAACAATGCAAACATGGAATGATGTGCAGATGTATGTAGAAAAATGGAACAGGTGTGTGCAGAGGTACGAAGTACATGAGGTCATAAAAAATGAAGGTGGGAGCACCAAAAATATGGCACCACAACACACAACGAAATGATGTCTGTGTGTCAAAAATGTCAGAGGTAATATAAATGCAACTGCACATAAATGAAGACCCCACGAGCTCGATGCATCCCAAATGCTCAAATATACAACAAGTGTATACATGTACATGAAGACAGCAGACAACATAACATGACCAAGAATTGCATTTACATGGATGAACACACATGTATCAAAGGGTTTGGTAAAAGAAACTGCAAAAGTGCAAATGCATATTCGAACAAATGCAACATTAAAAAGGGTCGAACTCAGCAATGCACAGAAATCCAATATACATGAATAATACTCAGGGTTAATGCACATATCAACGAGATGTTCAAGTCGACATAATTGGTGCAGTGCAAAAAGAAATCAAAACAGAGGAGATTACAAACTGTAGCTCAAAGTAAAACCAAGTGTAGGGAGACTGCATCAAAAATACAACTCAGTAGCAATCAAACATGTATGCCGCAGGATACATAACACATTGAAGCAAATCGAGCTAGGTACCACAGGTAGTTTTAGTCAAGAAATCGAAGTTCAACAAAGTCCAGAGCCCGAAATAATCAAGTGACAGATTCAACAATCAAATACGAATGAAAATCATCGAATTCGAACACTAATAAACACGAGATAGGAATTAGATGTGAGTGAAGGGGATCACTCACCTTGTCGACGAATTGAAGCTATCAACCGAAGCCCAATCGAGCACGAGCACGTCGAATTGAAGAAGCCAGCATCATAAATTTTGAACGCGCCCTAGCTTCAGACGAACGAAGACGAGATGCCGCCATTTATTTTCTTTTGAGGGTTTTAGGGTTACGAACGAAATAAAAGAAAAATGGTAAAGGGGCGGGTCGAGTTTCTTGAAGAATGGGTCGGCATTGAGATAAAGGGGACGTGTACATTTGCTTTGCAAACTTTTCACGGCTTCAAACATTTGAAAATGTTGGCCGAGAATTTATTTTAAAGCCCGTCAGCCTTTAACAGATTTTTCAAAAGAGTTTCAATTGGTTAAGCAAAATTTCCAACCAGCAATTTGCTAGGAAAAGAAACCGTCCAAAGACGATAAATAATCGGTACGAAATACCGGGTTGTTACAAAGGTGTATATAAGTGTAACAACTAACATCCCAGTGGGTCTGAATTTTCGCTATATCGAAAACCCAAGTCCACCAAAATACAGTTCGTTGGTTTGGTATCCTGAAAATAAAAGAAAAGAATGCATATAAGTGCATTAACGATATAAATCAAAGTGGAATAACAAAATATAACAAGTCGCATAGCTATTGATGTTTGCGCAAAAAAATGGGCAAACACCTCCAAGTCGTATGATTTAGTTGATTATTTGTTGTTCTTAATGGTTTGGGTGATTTATACAAATATATGAAATAGATGGACTAAACTGTAAAAGACACACAAATTTATAGTGGTTCGGCCAGAACGTGCCTACGTCCAATTTATATGTTTTTCTCCTTTTCTATTCAGATTACAAGTACAAAGCTTTGATTACAAGTAACTGAAAGTTGTTTGAAAGATTCATCCGTGCTTGAGCTCTCAAACTTGTCTGCCATTGTTGTACCCCTGCCCCTCTATTTATAGAGCGAGGCTAGGGGCATGGGTCATGCATGTATATAGCTGCCGGTGGGCCTGGGCTGATGCAATCTTGCATAGTAGTGTCGGTCCGGTACGCCTTGGTTCGGTGGTAGGTGGTAGATGGTTTGGTTCGGCAGGAGGTTGGCTCGATGGTGAGTGGACCGGTAGTGCATGGGGATGGAGCTAGACCGGTGGAGGTTGGTCCGGCCAAGGTTGATTCGGTGGTTAGTGGAGAGGGGATTGGTCCGGTAGGTGTGGAAAGTGTGTTGGTTCGGCAGGGAGATGGTTCGGTGGCGCTCCGGTCCGGCTATGCTTGGTTCGGCAGGGAGATGGTTCGGTGGCGCTCCGGTCCGGCTATGCTTGGTTCGGCAGGAGGATGGAAGTTGAGATGGTTCGGTCGTAGGAGGGAAGTTGGTTGGATCGGCTAGGACATGGGGTGGATCGATGGTATAGGATCGGTGGTATAGGATCGGTCGAAAACATACCCAACACTTGCCCCCCAAAGTAGGGCCGGTGCATGCAGATGGCGTACTTTGTTTTAAATTTGGATGTTTCCCTCTGGTCATACGTGCCGAATCAACCGGTCCGGTCCTCCTACCTTCATCTATAAGTAGGGGTGTTAGGCCTTCGTTATTCCTTCATCATATGAGACAGCCGAACCACATAAGTGCCGAATCACCTAGTGCCGAATCATCCTGCGCCGAATCATCTTAGTGCCGAATCAGGTGCGTTAACCTTCTCTTGCCGAATGACTTTTACGTTTGAAATGCCGAATGAACTCCGTGGAGTTCAAGTGCCGAATGGATCTTGTGCCTTGGACCACCGAATGGGTTTGAGAAGCATCAGCACCGAACGAACTTTCGATTTTGAACTACCGAATGTACATATGTACTTGAATTACCGGATGAAACCGGAGGCTTCGAGCACCGAATGTACTTTTATATTTGCTTTACCGAGTGGACTTGAGAGTTTGAATGCCAAATGATCCTTATGTTTGAACTATTGATTGAACTCTTGGACCCTGAATGCTTAATGAATCTCTAGCTTTTCATGTTTCGACCTACGAATGAAACTCTAGATTGTACATACTTGCTTTTTTATATTTTCATACTCCTTGTTCTAACAACATACTTTTGCCTTTGTGTTTGCAGATAAATGTCTCACAAAGTGGAAACCCGATCAGAAAAGAAAAAAAATCTACGGACAGAAGTGAGTCTTCCGTCGTGCCCCCAGTCCAGCCAGGACCAGCGCGACATGGACCTGCCCCGAGGTCATTAGTGGACGGATATGGCCCTCAGGAGCTTCTGAACTCTCCTCCTGATTGCTTTCCGAGCTCCCTCAAAAAAGGGCAACTTGATGTCATCGCTCACTCCTTTGGGATTGACAGGGCGAGTATGCTGTTGCCGGGAGATGGTGTGATGCCGTATGAACCTCCTGAAGGATATTTCGCTTACAGCCGATACCATTGTATGTGCAGGGCCATTCCCCCAATCAATGCTTGGATAGTCAGCTTTCTTACCTATTTGAAGGTGGCTCCATTCCAACTTCAGCCCAATTCCTATGATATCCTGTTGTGCTTGTTCATCATTTTTCAGAGGAAATATGGGCGTCCCCCTTCCAACCGGGAGATCCGGTATCTGTACAACCTGAGAGGCTATAAGAAGGGGTCTCCATACATCAGCTTGGAAGCGGCCGTGCCCTTCAAGCCGGTTCTGGATTTGTATTCGAAGCTCAGTATGTTCAAGAAAGAATGGTTCTTCATCAAGGATGACTCTATTTCCTTCCGTCTTTTCACTTCCGGCTGTAAGTTGAACTTCATTTATATTTTCCTTGTCTCAACCGCAATGCTTCTTCTTATATGATCTTATTTCTTGCTAGCGATAGGTGGCTTTGCGGTCGTAGAGAACGATTCCTTGGCTCGGATGGCTGCAGAAATAAAGGCCATTTCGGTATGGGATAGATCGGCTTCTTACCTGATCAGGAATGCCACTCTCCTGGAGTACAACTTAATTCTGTCACGTTAATATGTGGTTAAGCAGAGAGATACAGCCGAGAAGAGGGCTGCCAAAGCTAAAGACGGGGCTACTGCGAAGAGTAGCAAGAGGAGACCTTTCTCGGTACCTCCAGTCGTCGGGGGAAAGAAGCTTAAGAAATCTGATGGACCCTCTCCCAGCACATGCCCAGATGTTCCGGAGGAGGAAAGTGGAGAGGAAGAAATAGGCGAGGAGGAGAGCGGAGGTGATGGAGAAGGTAACGGTGGTAACGGTGGCGAAGGGAAGAGTGGTAGTGGCGTTGGTGCCTTGACTTCTGGGCAAGCTGGTGAGATTCAAGAGTGGACGGATGATGTCTTCCGTCAAGCCTTCGAGGGGTTGGGGGAAGGGCCGCCCTTGGTGGAGAAATCGAAGAAGTCTGATAAGGCCGGGACGGGTGCCAGTCGATCTTCTGAGAGTATTTCAGCTGAAGCAACTCCCGCGGTTCAAGGTGAATTCTTAACTTCCGCAGACTCCCTTTATGATAAGGACTTAGTAATATTTTATGGCCAGCTCCCGTCCTGGAATGAGATTCAGGACCTATTGCGGTATCCCACTCCCCCCCAGGGTTTGTAAAATAAACGCTTTTTCCTACTCCTCTTAACTTAACATATTTCTCGGATCATAGTTTCATGCATGCTTGTAACACTTGGTTTTTACTCCAGGAACAGGCAAGGTGGCCAAGACATCAGATATTCGGCACCGCCTTAAACAGTACAAGCTACTCAAAGCTTCTGCCAAACTGAAGCCGTCAACTAGCCGTCCCGGAGATGTGGTTGGCTATCGCCCTCTTCTTGGAGTTATTGAAGATGATATGCAAAAGAGGAAGAGGGGCCGATCTTTGTTTGAACATTCACCTGGCCCTCAGCCTCCAGTCCAGCCCATCCATGATATTACTGAGGAAGATACTGAGTTTATGCCTTCCCCACATCCGTCCGAAAATCCAACCGTCACCCCGATATACCACCCTGGTTTGGTTCGCAACCCATTTGCCGGCCACCCGGATCTGGACCCGAGTTTTCAGGACATTTCTTTTGACGAGGCCACGGGTGAGCATCTTCTTCTCCACAATCCCATGGTACGGGTGCTTGATGAGGCTAAGTCCTTAGACCTCGATTTGCTTACTACTCGGATTGTGACCATGGGGGATGAGGCCAAGGCAAACATCGATCGGGTGGCTGAAGAGACCAAGAGGCTAATGGAGCATCACACTCGACTGGCCAAGGCTGGAGAGGAATCGGAAGTGCTAACATTCAGTTGCGGCTAATGGAGCATCACACTCGACTGGCCAAGGTTGGAGAGGAAATCGGAAGTGCTAACATTCAGTTGCGGCTAATGGAGCATCACACTCGACTGGCCAAGGCTGGAGAGGAAATCGGAAGTGCTAACATTCAGTTGCGGCTAATGGTTTCTGATCAGGCCAAGCAGCTTGCCGATCAGGCTATCCAGATATCCCAGCATGAGGCGGCCTCCAGACGACTAAAGAAAACCATGGAAGAGGCTAGCAAGGCTGAGTTGCGAAAAATGGAGGCTGTTTGCGAAGAACGAATTGATATGGCCATCGCAACGGTGGACGAGGTTCGGAGAGCGGATCTTGAGCAGGTAGAGGAGTTATCTTGGAGGCTTGAGACCGCAGAGCTTGCCCAGGCCAAGCTGAAGGAGGAGATGGAAGTGATGCGGAAATCCCTTCAGGCTGATTGCTCGAGATACCGATTGGAGAGAGATGCTGTCGTCGCACGGCTGTCGGCTTCTGAGGCCCGGATGAAAGAGTTTGAGGAGAACGAGGGGATGATGGATGAGATGCTCCAGGACATGTATTTCCGTACTTGGAGGCAGGGGCAACTTGTCCTGGATGGACGATTATCCCCGGGTTATGGCTAGGATATATCTCCGGGCTTTGGAGAAAGCCAAGGCTGAAGCGGATAAAGAGGGTGGTGCGGCCTTCAGAATGGATGTGGTTACCGCACAGTTCACCAAGGAGGAGAAGGCGGCGGTGAAGGAAGGCATGCGGCTGCTTGCCGCCGAGGAAGTGGGTGTGCAATTGGAGGACGATGATCAGGGAGCGGACGCTAGTAAATCTTCCCTTTTTAATCTTTTCTCAACTTGATTGCTTATCGTTGGTCTAATAGATTCTTTTCCTGAATTGGACAGGTGGAACCTCTGGTCAGCATGCTGGGAGTTCTGATCCTGCGGTCAAGTAGATCTTGGGGGGGGGGGGGGGGTTGGAAGGATAGAGATGAAGTTCTGATGCTGCCGACTATTTTGACTTGATCTGGGCATTTTTGGTTTTACTTGGCATTCCTGTATACACTAGTTCTAAAACATTAATGTACTTTCAGGTTGTAATTATGTCATTGCAACGAATGACTTTATGTAATTTTATAACATAAACTGATTCTGCTATATTTGAATGCTTTTGTTATTTTGATGTCTTGCATAAGAAATATAGCTGTGTATGTGCTTCAATCGTGTTTGATGCTATGTTCTTGCTTAAAATATTATTTCATGTCTTGAAATGTCAATATGATGTGTGAATAAACTAAAGCTACATATTTGTATACAAGAGAAGAAAGTACCGCCCTTCGTGTTTTAGTTGTAGAGGGTTGCTTTGAATGTATTGCGTGACTGAGTATGGAATGTAGCCGAGTGTTCCGTCATCCGGATGTGAGTTCATATTTCCACAAGTGAGAGTTCCTTTATTTTGTGACCTGTACTTTAGGGACTGTTATATAGGATAGGAGAAAAGTTTTTAAATGAAATGGAAATATGAGAAATAGTAAAACTTCCAATCATGGAAGGCCGTCGATATGCTTAAGTTCGTGGCAAAGGGGTTTTGTAGTCACTTTCCCTAGCTGTGGGTCTTGGAGACACTTGTCACCCATCTTACGCCTTTGCGGGAAGTTTATCTCTTTTACCACAGCCGTACTTAAGACATATTGGAGCCAAGATCGCGCACAGTAACTACCCAAGCCATTATGGCCCATAATCGTTGGTATTATTCGATTTACTGTGGCCGGCTAGCGTGGGTGTCGATCGTCAACCGTGAACTACCCCTGGCTGGCCACACCTTATGTTGGGGCTTAAATTAGGTTCACAGTTGCCGGCGAGCCAAACGCCGTAATGAGCTGCCATCGGCTATAGTCGGCCTTCTTGATGGCTTATAATCGGCTCATTACAGTTGGCTTTGAGGGCAGTCGCGAGCAACGAGTTAATCCGCAGCAGAGGGATGTTGGAGCAAAACTGTCTCATTGGCGAGTGCATAGATTCGCATAGTACCTGTTGGGTCTTGTCCAGGCGAGGTTGTGCCGTTAAGTGTCCAGAATGGAAATGTCGTTATACATGATTTTGTTTAACAGAAAAGGATAAAGCTTAACAAGCAGCCAAGATATAAAGGAACAAGTTAGAAAGAGACAAGATTTTTAAAGTGGTTCGGCACGAAAATGCCTACGTCCACTGATTCTCCTTGTTAATTCACTTCATATGGGCAATACAAGTTAAGAAAAGTATCGGCGGAGGTGTTGGATGTTCCATGCCCTCTGGAACACCTCTCCGTCCACTGTTGACAAAATATAAGCTCCGTTGTGGAGATCCTTATGAATTACATAGGGTCCGTCCCAGATTGGATCTAGCGCTCCGGGGCGCGGGAAGATCCGCTTGAGGACAAGATCTCCTTCTTGTAAGCTGTGGTGCTTGACTTTGGAGTTGTATTGTGCTGCCACTTTTTGCTTGTGAGCTGCCGCTTTAAGTGCTGCATCATTTCTTCTTTCTTCAATTAGATCCATAGACATGTGGAGGAGTTCTTTGTTCTCTTCTGGGTTGTAGTGGATCCTACGGTGGGAAGGCACTACAGTTTCAACTGGGAGCATGGCCTCCGATCCGTATGCCAAAGAGAAAGGAGTATGCCCTGTTGATGTTCTGTAAGATGTGCGGTAGGCCCAAAGTGCCGTAGGAAGTTCATCCACCCAAGCGCCTTTTTACTTTTCAAGTTTCTTCTTGATTAGGGTTTTGAGGATTTTGTTGACAGCTTCGACTTGTCCGTTTGCCTGGGGGTAAGCCACAGATGAGAAGCTTTTGTGAATTCCGTGCTCTTGGCACCAGTCGGTGAATTCCTCGCTGTCAAACTGAAGTCCATTATCCGATATGATTTTGAGTGGAACCCCGTACCTGCATAAAACATTTTTGATCAAGAAGTTAATAACTTTTACCGAAGATATTTTATTTAGAGGCTCCGCTTCCACCCATTTGGTGAAATAGTCAACTGCCACAATAGCATATTTGGCTCCACCTCGGCCCGTCGGCAGTTCGCCAATCAAATCAATTCCCCATACTGCAAAGGGCCAAGGGCTGGTCATTTGAGTAATCTCGTTTGTTGGTAGTCGAGGAATTTTAGCAAATTTCTGACATCTGTCACATCTCTTGACGAAGTCTAGGGCGTCTTTGTTTAAGGTGGGCCAGTAATATCCGTATCGGAGTATTTTCTTTGTTAGAGTATGCCCTCCGGTGTGATCTCCTCAACTTCCTTGATGGATGTTGGACAAGACTTCCCTAGCTTCCCTTCCAGCGATACACCTTAATAAGGGATTAGAGAAGCCGCGCCGATAGAGGATGCCTTCTTATAATGTGTAGCGGGAAGCTTTCCTTAAGATTTTCTTAGCTTCGTTACGCCCGTTGGGCAGTGTGCCACTTTGTAAGTACTTCTGGATGGGAGTCATCCAAGTTTCCTCTTCGATTGCAGCTATCATATTCATTGTCTCGTAACTCGGGGCTAGTTGTTGTGAGATGGTTATTGTTCGTGAAGCGGTTCCGTCCTTCATGCTAGCTTGCTTTGCCAGTTCGTTGGCCTCCTGATTCTCTTCTCGAGTAATGTGTTTGATTAAATAGTGATCTAATTGATTGAGCAGCAGCTTGGTCTTCTTTAGATATGCTGTGAGTCGTTCTCCTCGAATCTGGAATTCTCCCAGTATTTGATTTACAACAAGTTGAGAATCACTATAGAGACATAAAGAACCAACTCCGATCTCCAGGGCAAGTTCTAATCCGGCTATCACTGCTTCGTATTCTGCGTCATTGTTGGTGGCAGCGAATTCCAACCTTAGGGCGTAGTGCAGCTTTCTTCCCCTGGGGGTGATTATCACAACACCTGCCCCCGAGCCTTGTTCATTTGATGCTCCATCTACAAAGAGATTCCACTTGATATCTTCTGCTATTTCAGATTGCTCCTTACCTTCGTTAGTAGTGAATTCGGCAATGAAATCAGCTATAGCTTGCCCCTTGATAGCGGTGCGAGGATGGTAGGTGATATCATATTGACTCAGTTCAATGCACCACTTAAGTAGTCGCCCAGAAGTGTCGGGGCGATGGAGTACTTGCCTTAGCGGTTGATCGGTTAAAACTCTGATGGAATGAGATTGGAAATAGTGTCGCAGTTTCCGTGACGCAATTAGCCAACAGTATGCTAGCTTTTCAAGTTTAGGGTATCTGGCTTCTGCTCCTGTAAATCTCTTGCTTACAAAGTATATGGGCCGCTGCGTGCGGTTGTCTTCTCTCACCAAAGCGGCGCTTAATGCATGGGATGATACAGCAAGGTATAGGTATAGTTCCTCACCTTCATTTGGAGTTGAGAGTACTGGTGGTCTCTAGAGGTGTTCGATTAAGTTAAGGAAGGTTGTCAAGCATTCGTCGGTCCATTCAAACTTTCCTTCGTCTTTCTTTAGAGCTTCAAAGAAAGGGATGCATTTGTCGGTTGCTTTAGAGATGAACCTGCTTAGGGCGGCCACTTTCCCGTTTAGGCTTTGCATCTCTCTTCGAGTGGATGGTATCTTGATATCTTGCAAAGCTCGAACTTGTTCGGGGTTTGCTTCAATCCCCCTGGCATGGACGATGAATCCCAAGAACTTTCTCAACGATACTCCGAAGGAGCACTTTAGAGGGTTCAGCTTCATTCCATATTGGCGAAGTACTTGAAACATCTCGTCCAGGTGGTTTATATGATCGTTGGCTTTCCTCGATTTTACCAGCATGTCATCCACATAAACTTCCATAGTTCGTCCTATTAGTTCCGCAAACATCTTGTTGACGAGGCGCTGATAAGTAGCTTCGGCGTTTTTAAGTCGAAAAGGCATTACTCTATAGCAGTACAATCCCCGGTTAGTGATGAAACTAGTATGGTCTTGATCAGGGGCGTGCATAGGGATCTGGTTATATCCTGAGTATGCATCCATAAAGGATAAGAGTTCGTGTCCGGCTGTGTTGTCCACGAGCTGATCGATTCAGGGGAGTGGGAAACAGTCCTTCGGACAAGCGTCATTTAAGTTGGAGAAGTCGATGCATGTTCGCCACTTCCCATTAGCCTTTTTTACCAGTACCGGGTTGGCGATCCATTCTGGGTAGATGGCTTCTCGTATGAAGTTATTGGCAAGTAGGTTCTTTACTTCTTCCTCGAGGGCTGCTGATCGTTCTGCCCCCATGCTTCTCTTTTTCTGCTTTACTGGCACCTTGGTGGGATCGATGTTCGGCACGTGGCATGCTACGTCTGGGGAGATTCCTGTCATGTCAGCGTGCATCCATGAAAATACGTCCATGTTGTGGCGAAGAAAATCAATGAGTTGATCCTTTAATTCTTCTTTTAATTGAGATCCGATTTTCAATAGTCTACTTGAGTCACGTTTGTCTACAGCTACGAATTCCATAGCCTCTGCAGGCTCGGCGGTGGCCTCCTCCTCTTTGTCCCTGGGGTCTAAATCATTGAAAGGATCACTGGTATATCGAAGAGGAGGGGCTTTCTTTAGTTGCTATGCTTCCAAGTTTTTCATGCAGAGAGTAGTCTCTGCATTTTTCCCTTTATCTTTTCTACGGTTATTGCGAAGTTCAGTTACATAGTAGTCTCGAGCAGCGTCTTGATCTCCCTCCATTTCTCCTATTCCGTTATCTGTTGGAAATTTCATCTTCAGGCACCATGGGGCTAGGACAATTTGGAAGTCAGACAAGGCTGGTCTTTCCAAAAAGGCGTTGTAGGCCGAATGGTTTTCTATTAGTACAAATGTTTGTTTTCGCACAACGGAGCGGGGATGACTTCCTATTTCAACAAAGAGGTCCAGTTGCCCGAGGGGCATCTTCGCATCTCCAGTGAAACCATGTAGTGGTTTGTTGCAGGGCGACACATCCTTCATTGACAGCTTCATTTTGTCGAAAGCATGCTTGAATAGGATATTTACCGAGCTTCCAGTGTCTACTAAAATTCGGAAGACTTTGGCTGGACCGAACCAGGCAGAGATGAACATAGGATCCATGTGTGGGTACTGTCTTCCCTCTAGATCACGCCTACTGAATGTGATGTCGTCATTCTTTTTCCGTTTCAGGTGGCGTTCTTCCATAACAGAATTAACGTAGCCTTCATCGTTTCTAAGTGACTTACCGTATCTTTCCATCTCTGCCCAGCTTCTGTCGGCGATGTGTGGTCCTCCTGATACGGTATGGACCATTATCTTCTCTTGACTAGAGCCGCTGGTGTTGCGATTTCCTCCGCCTACTTCCGGGAGGGGTAGCCCTGGATTCTCATCGGCAGGAGTCGAAATCCTGTTCTGACCTTTCACATAGCGCTCTAGTCTTTTCCTTCTGATGTGTTCTTCAATCAAGTCCCGGAGATGATGACATTCATTGGTGTCATGCCCGTGAGATTCGCGGAATCGGCAGAACTTTCCAGACTTAATTGCATTATCTGATTCCTTCTTGTGCGGGGGGCGCTTGTATCTAACTTCATCCTGGGTGGCCAAGAAGATGTTTTCGATTGTTTCATTCAAAGGGGTGTAAGAGTGAAATCTCGGTCCTGGCCGATATAAACGCTTTTCTCCCTTCTTGCCCCCAGCATTGTCTCTAGAGTCACTTCTCCGAACATCCTTTGCTGCAGCGGGAACCCTGTCTGGAGCTGTCTTAGCCTGTTGCCCTGACTGCCTCTCAGTGGCAGCGTCTTCAAGTCTCATATACTTTCCAGCTTCATGGAAGAAATTAGGTAAAGTAGCTGGTTTTTCCTTGGTTAGTCTTCTAGCAAATTTAGTATCTGGATGTACACCACTGCAAAGGGCCATTAGAAGAAGTTTCTCATCGGCATCTTGGACCGTGGCCGCCGCGGCGTTGAATCGAGTTAGATATTGTTGCACTGTCTCTCCAAGCTTTTATTTGATATTAGATAAGGAATAAGCATCCTTGGGTTGTTCCACATGAATGCGAAACTGGCTGATGAATTTTTCTTTCAACATTTCCCACGAGCTGATGGACCCTTGGGGTAGATGGCAAAACCAGGAGGTAGCTAGATCTGCCAAGAATAGTGGGAAGCATTTACACAATACTCCCTCTGTTGCTCCGCTCATGAGCATATGCTGTGTGTATCTTTGTAGGTGTACGACGGGATCAGAGGTTCCCTTGTAAGGTTCCATTGTTGGCATTTTCCACTCCCGGGGGGTGATGGCAGTTTCGATATTGCGGGTGAAGGGGCTTGTTACCCTAGCACTTATCCCCCGACCCCTTTTCTCCCGTTGGACGCACTCTCTGAACAATCGCGCCATCCTTTCATCAGAACTTGGAGCGAATAGAAATGAGTTTGGTTCTTCCCTACGGGATTGATTCCGTCTAGATGACCTGTAAGGATGGTATCGCCTATCACTCCTGACGTTCTCCAATGGCTGCCTCTGGTCTTCCGGGGGCATGCTGGGGTCAGCCACAGTTGGCCCTTGCCTTGATCTTTCCCTGCTGGGTTCTCTTCTCAGCACTTCCTCGGGTCCAACTTCGGGCTGGACTCCCACTCGGCCCCGTTCCTTGGTGTTTCTATGGTTAGGTAGCATGGTGGGCTCAGCTACATCCGACCCTTGCCTGGTACCTCCCCCGTTGGGTTCGGTTCCAAGCGTTTCCTCAGGTCGGAATTCGGGCTGAGTCCGGGCTCGGCTCCTACCATAGCTGTTTCTGTTGTTAGCCCCTTCGAAGAAAAAAGACCCTTGTCATCTCCTAGATCTTCCAGACTGGGACTCACCGCATGGTTCAGTGTTGCGGTTGGTTTCTTCGACATCCCTTAAGCGTGACATGAGTTGATCCACTAAGGCGTCTTATTGAGATGCGAAGCGGTTAGTTACTTCCTCCACAACCCTGTCCAGATCCGCCCTTGTAATTGGTTGTTCCGTAGCAGGGGCGGTCGGATTTGCCTGATTTAAGTTTGCTGTTAGAACTGGACGATTGTCTTGGTCTCTGATCACTGGATCTGGGATACTGCCAGTTGCGACGTTCTTTCCTTTGTTAGCATCTTTCTTCCATCCGGGAGGCATGTTTTCCAAGAAATGAACGATGTTGATAGGAAAAGGGTTGAGTGGGAGAAGCTGAAGCTTCGAGCTCCTGTTCTCAGTGAAAGCACCAAAAATGTTTGCACAAAAAAATGGGCAAACACCTCCAAGTCGTATGATTTAGTTTATTATTTGTTGTTCTTAATGGTTTGGGTGATTTATACAAATATATGAAATAGATGGACTAAACTGTAAAAGACACACAGATTTATAGTGGTTCGGCCAGAACGTGCCTACGTCCACTTTATATGTCATTCTCCTTTTCTATTCAGATTACAAGTACAAAGCTTTGATTACAAGTAACTGAAAGTTGTTTGAAAGATTCATCCGTGCTTGAGCTCTCAAACTTGTCTTCCACTGTTATACCCCTGCCCCTCTATTTATAGAGTGAGGCTAGGGGCATGGGTCATGCATGTATATAGCTGCCGGTGGGCCTGGGCTGATGCAATCTGGCCTAGTAGTGTCGGTCCGGTACGCCTTGGTTCGGTGGTAGGTGGTAGATGGTTTGGTTCGGCAGGAGGTTGGCCCGATGGTGAGTGGACCGGTAGTGCATGGGGATGGAGCTGGACCGGTGGAGGTTGGTCCGGCCAAGGTTGATTCGGTGGTTAGTGGAGAGGGGATTGGTCCGGTAGGTGTGGGAAGTGTGTTGGTTAGGCAGGGAGATGGTTCGGTGGCGCTCCGGTCCGGCTATGCTTGGTTCGGCAGGGAGATGGTTCGGTGGCACTCCGGTCTGGCTATGCTTGGTTCGGTAGGAGGATGGAAGTTGAGATGGTTCGATCGTAGGAGGGAAGTTGGTTGGATCGGCTAGGACGTGGGGTGGATCGGTGGTATAGGATCGGTCAAAAACATACCCAACAATTGACCAAGATTTGACACTTCCAAAGTCAAGTGTCCTTGTCAGCACCAAATACGCATATCACCAGTACCTTTCATTCAAGTTATTCCGTGGGTTGTAATGAGGAGGGGGTCAGAACAACGTTCTGGTAACTGGTGAAATTATACATTTTGGACACTAGATTATGCCGATTATCTTCTATCTCATGTTATGTCTGTTTTCATTTTTAATTAGTCATTTTGGACTCCACGTCCTCATATGATCCGTTCCCATCTACCCTTTATAGAATCATAATTATATACATATAAATATGTAAAGGTAAGTACCATGGTCCCTCGCTGGATCTAGATACTATAACCACTAGTATCTCTCATTCGACACCACATCAGGATCCATGGCCCTCACCGTGTCATGATCTCATTATCGTATAACTCGAAGGACTCCCATAGTTCCTAATGATGGCTTTTCATCATTTTGTCATTCTTTATGTCACTTTGGGGATTTTCTACTTTGTCTACTTCCTATCATGGACTAGGCTCCACGAACCACCCCAACCATTTCAAAGGAACTCCTTTTGGGTTAACTAGCTTGCCATGACAAAAAAACTAGCCAATAATTATGGCGTTGCATAACCCAACTTGATCTACCCTGGTAGGAGGCCAAGATCAGCTAGGTGTAACCCCATCCATCCCTTTGATCGCTAAAGATTGATGAAGTTCTTGTCCTATGAAGCCCTACCCCTGCTTTTGGTACCAGCCGTCACTACATAGTGCCCAATCCCGTTCACCATCCTGTTTAGATTGCCTAGTGCAATCAAAGAAATACCCCCCTAAAGTTATATTTAAAGCATACTACTCTATCTATTTGGGGTATTCCTTTGTCTATACACTAATGTATATAATCCATGGGTCTAATGATTGGATATGTCTCGCATCAGTATAATGTTACACAACTACTAGTAGCCCCTTACGGTGGGCTGGCTTCTATTGTGTAACACTATTGAACTCTCATTCAAACCAAGTCTAATGACCAATTGTCATATCATTTCTTTAATTATACTTACACTTGCCACAAATTCATATTCGAGTCTACTTATATATATACATATATTCTTTCATACTTACTTAATTATCACGCCTTTACAATTTTACAAATGACCTTAGGCCTTCATTTCATTATGTGTTTCACCTTTTCTTTTCCTTTAAGTTCATTTACCGCTTTTCACTTATCTATTTCACGATATCATTCCCCATCCTTTTTATTCTTCTCTATTTTCCATTTTTATTCCCATGTTATCCTTTTATTTCCTCTTGCCTATCTTTCATATTTTATTTTCATTTATTTCCAAATTTTATTTATATTTCATATCTTAACTCTTTAGGAATGTTTTACTTTATTCATGTCTTACCATTTCTATTCTAAAAATGTTAACACCACAAATTTTTATGTCTTATCCAAAAGAGAGATTTGTGTGATGTTTGTAATTATAAGGAACTATCCTTTTATTGCTTGAAATTGACGGTACAAAATACGATAACTAACCTTTTTTGTACATCACTTTCATTTTATGTTTATTCATTGTCATTTTAAACATCACACTTTTATTTATTTAAACTTGATTATACATAGAAATCAACTTGCAACATCCCAAATTCGAACGGATTAAATTATCATTTGAAAACCTAAAATCTTAATAATGTTACTTTATTTTACATTCTTTTTCTGCGTTTAAATACCAAGTTATTATTATCAAATTCATAACAAGTTACCAACACAACATATGTAGGAAAGTTTTCAAATTTTATTAAATTTATATAATGATTAATTTTACTAAATCAATTCCATAAGCAATCAATTTATCCTTATGCGTATAATTCATTATCTAATCTGTTTTTTTACATCAATTCATTTTGCATATACAATAAATTATCCAAGCTGAGATTTATACCTAATCATTATGGACTAACAATTAGATAACCAAATCTTTTATACATAGGCATAAATGTAATAGATCAAAAAGATATAAATATAATTTTATTATGAAACATGTAATTTTTCCACTTACCTTTCCAAGCGTTCCCAAATCTCTGGATTTAGTCCCTGTTATTTGTATTTCCACTTTAACTCCAAATTTGGATTCACAGATAACATATGCATATAGAACTATTAGAATTTTGGATTAGAAAGGAGAGATTTAGGTTCATTACAATTTCAAATCTTAATTTACAATTTACCTTGGTTGTAGCGACTTGATTTGAACCTGTTCTCTATCTTTATCATCTTCTATAATCCTCCAGTGGATTATACATACAAACTAAACTATTTCTATGAATTTAGAGTTTTAGAGGGGAAGAGAAAGTGGCAAAGCATCCGCGCCCTATGATTTGGAAGTCAGGGTCCAAATCTATATTTATAGTGGTTCAAATAAATATCAACCATTCGACTAAAACTTTTTAAATTTGGGCCGTTTGTACCTTAATTTACCGCTACAATGATCAGATCACGGGTTGACCACTTCGTACCCAAGTTCGGTCGCTATCGGTCAACCTAGGTATATCTTGGGCCGACCTTTGATTTGTTTCCTACGTTAATTTAACAGTGTGTCAATTTTGTTAACTTTCTTCCTTATTTAGCTGATGTCGTTAAATTATTTCCCACTTCTTCACTCGAGATAATTTACTTGCACTAAATATACATTTTGCGAGATTTGATTTCCATCAACGTCAGTTAATTGATTTATTTCCTTAATTATATATATAATTATTTTCGACCCTAAAACATCAAAAGTTAATAACTTTTCCATTTGAACTTTGACTGTAAAACTTTATGTATGAAAGTTGGTCAGAAAATCGTCCAAAACCCAATGGTGCAAGTTATATAGCTAAATTATTCTATTTTTAGCATTATTTTTTATTTATTAAATTCTTTTTAATTTATTAACGCAAAAACACGAGGTGTCTCATTCTCCCCTTAAAAGAATTTCGTCCCCAAAATTCCTTAAGTACTGAATAATGCAACATAACATACAACCATTCTAAATTAATAAATCAATTAGTGTTTAACCAATTTTCATAACCAATTGTGTAAAAGTGCACGGTGTATCACAACATATATGATATGCATAATGAGCAATTCTAAATCAGTGCTTTCAACATGAATGCTTTCTATGATGACCTGGGTTTTCGAACCAGTAAAAATCGTCGAAAAACCCATCCGTTCTAAAAGTACGAAGGAAAACTACCAACTTAACAAACAATATTTGATAAATATTCAACATTACTAAATGTATTGGATACAACTTTCAATTATAGAAGTTATCGAAGTAATCATTTATTCTACAGGTGTGCTTAAATACATACCAAATACAAATACAAATAAATTTACCGCCGCACAACTCTGATGAGAGAGATGGAAATAGCCATTCCAACAAACTGAATAAACATGTCAAATGAGGAATAAAATAGTAAGCAGGAAAAATGCGTCAATACATGATATATAGCAAACAAAAAATAGAAAAATGTTATGTTATTACTGAGGCTGCATCACTACCATTTGTGACTCTCTATGTACACCTATCTAATTGGGTACCCAATTAGATAACAAGATCAAGCCAATGAAGTTTTCCTTCCGCAAATAGGACTCGTTGAGCCTACAATGCACAAACAATATGCAATTCTCACAAACTACCTACTTAGGCTTAATCTTCAATATTAGATTTTTAAAATCTAATTAACTTTATGAAAATTATCTCTTTGGACTTTATTCTTGTATTCTTATTTCAAAACTTTTGATATATATAGACATACACACATATATATATTATATTCAAACTAGTCCTTTACTTCGGGATCCAAAAAAAATCACTTTCTGAAATGACACCTATATACAAGCATACAAAACTATATGCTACCAAATCTTAGGAGGTTTCTAGCAATAACAAGGCCCCTAGGTTTAGCCTTTTGAATAATAATAGAATGGTGCATCCTTGTACTCCGACAGACTGCACTAAGGCTATGGAATATCTGCACCTCCTTTTCTCATGCATTTCGTAGATTATGGGTTACCTGAATCTTTGGTAACATAATAAATAACATTATCTCCCAAAATGGAAAAATTATTTACACTAATAATTATAAATACTTATAATCTATAATAATTTCCATATCCTTTCAAAATCATCTTAAAACCATCGAGTTTAGTCCTCGAAATTCTTTTTATTTTATATGAAATATTTTTTATAAAACCAATCTTTATATAAACCACTTTTATATAAAATCACTTCAAAATATTCATTTTCAAATGTTTCTATATTTTAAATATTTCATAAACTTTCATTTATGAAAACCAACTTTGAAAAGAATTCCGTTGACTTTAATCTATTATAACCAATTATAACAATTAAATGAAGCAATATTATCGCTAAATACCTTTTAGTCAAATCGTGAAATAAATCACAAAGTGTTAGCCTACAATTGTTTTCTACCCAGCCAATGCATTTAGACAATTAATTGCTCATAAATTGGTCGAGCAAAGTCAATAGTCAATAAATAATAATCAATGCTCATAAACCGGCCGAGCGCAATCCAAACCACCAAATAATCAATCAACAACAATAATGAATAACAACACGTCTATTAAATAATTAACAATCAATATCAAATAATTATCGAATAATAACAAATCTACACAGTTTATAATAGTAGTATGATTATTTGTTCTGCTAATCAAGCGTCACTGTAACGACTTGATTTTTCGACTTTCGAAAGTCGACATCAATACGTCCACTGTATTAAATGCCGAATAGTGGAACGCCAGAAAACCGAATCATTAGGGTTAAAGAAGAAGAAGATAGAAGAAGAAAACAGAAACAATATTAGAATCTCACATTTCGCAGCGGAACAATATATAATAGATAAATGAATATCTTTAAAAGAAAAGAACTATATCAGTTATACATTACATCATCAGAGTATTACAACAACAAAACACAACACTAGGAATTTATGACAACTTGAATTGGCAGCAAGCCATACGCAGCAGATAATACATACTATAAGTGATACGTCTCGCCATCCAGCTTGCCTTCGAATCTCCACAGCATACTTTTTTTACTTTGCTCCAGAACAACTGCTAACCTGACTCTAGGCTTCCCGTGTGGAAAATTATGGGCACCCATAGTTTAGAAAGGGAACAATAAACTCCAAGTCAGTCATGGGACTGGTGTGAGATCATAAAACCGTTATTTGCACAAAAGGAAATAAAAAGAAATCCTCTATGCTTTTGGAAAATGAAACTACCATAAGGCCTCCCGCCACACACACAATGCAATCACACAATTGGAGGAGATTTCTCCTTATGATAGTCAAACATGCTTGATATGCAAAAATCTTTTTAATATTATCATTAGCGCATAGCGTGGAAAACATTTCGAAAGTATAATATAAATCTTAGCCAGCATACCACCATTATGGTGTAACGACCCGTGAATTTCGTTAATTAAATTTATCATACTAATAATATTTTTGAATTAAATTTATAAAGAAATATAATTCTTATAATTTGTAGTGAAGTAAATGTTAAGAATTAACCTATGAAATATTTTATTAATTAAAATAGACTTGATTAAAAAGGTTGAATTGAATAAATCCTATTTATTGGAACCTAATTTATTGGTATGCAAATTTATAATAAATGAGTTATCGCAAGAAATTGAAATTTGAATAGAATTCTAATGAATGAAAGTAGTGAAAAGATTTTACCCAGATGTAATTGTATATGAGAAATAAAGGAAAGTATTAAATTGATTAATGTAATAAAACATTGTTAACGGTATTTGATTGTAAATTAAGGAAACGTGTTAATGCAAGTTAATATTTAATGAACTTGAATGAACATTACAATTTAATTAAAATTCAAATATTATTACATAGCTATAAATGGAATATAATAAGAACAAATGCAATTATTGTATTTATGGGTGAAATAATATATTGATTTATTTGTAACCGAATGTAAATTAATGCAATTATGTTAATGTAAGTTTATAAATAATTAATTTATCACAATCTCAATTAATTGAAATAACTGTAAGGTAATAGTTGTTGTATCTAGTAAATTTGGAAATTTAATTCCAATAAATGTAATAAAGTATTAGAAATGTATATTGTTTCATAAGATAGTATAAAGAAATGTAAACTTGTGATCTACATATGAAATAATAACCAAAATAAGGGAAATAGTGTAAATGTAAGTAAAGTTGTAACAAATTGGTTTACTAAATCAAAATTTGGATATCAATAATGTAATGTTTATGCGAATCAATGCAAGGGCTGAAGGTAGGTATGTAATAAATAAATAAAAAGGGGAATTTTTTCATAAGTAATAAATTGGAAAAAAAAAGAATGGAACTAAGGTTTGGTTATAAAACCTTAATTTATGTGTGTAATTAATAGAATTTCACATTTGAAACATAGCCATTAATACAAATAAAGAAAAAGGTGCAATAGTGTAAAACTTTAATCATTTACCCATTCATGTAATGCATTGAATCAGGTCTAAATCAAATTTTAACATTTGGCTGTTAATTATAGCTAATGAGTGAAATAAACGTTAAAGGGTAACAATTATTGTAAGTTAACCTTTTAGACAAGTATATTAAATTATAACTCGTAATCAATTGCAATAAATATAAACAAATTTTTATGCTAACGTTAATATAAGTAATTTTTGAAAATAATGAAAATTTCATTTATAATATGACTATTGGTTGAGGTAAAGATTGTAAATCAAGATTTATTGATTTATTTGAATGAATTTAAAGTATAAAACCAAGTTATAATTAATGGAGAATATAAATAATAACTAATGTACGTTTTTGGCAAATATAGCAAAATTGGAATAAAATTTTTTGCAATTGAAATAAAGATGAAAATAGAAATGCAATAAAGCTTTATTAATTTATTGGAATTTAAAATTTAATAAAAGGGATTTAATTGCAATTAAATGGATTTAACATTTAAAATGGGAATTTAGATGAAATGTGAGGATATTAATGTAATGAATTTTGAATTCTTTGTTAATCTCATCTGATTGATAATAATGAATCGAATAATAAAATGAAAAGTAAATTTAATAGAAATTTTTGGAAATTAAATTTATAATTTTCGAATTTAATGAAATTTAGGTTAATACCGAAATGTATAAATTTATCAACTCTAATTTGACAGTTAAATTGGTTTAAATCATTGTAAATGATTAGGAAATTAAAAATGATAAGAAATGGCAACTATCGAATTAAAATTGAAAATTTGATTTAATTGACAAAAATTTATCTATTTAAATTAATATAAAAATAGCCATTATGGCCACTGACTCGGAATTCGACGAAACCAGTTTCATCGGATCCGTATCGGTGAATTATTGTAGGATTTCAAGTTTCGTAGCGATCGGACTTGTCGTTTGATCGTACTAACGCGAAACGCCTTGAAATCGATTTAACTGAAATCAACTGAAATCAATTTGAAAATATTGATTTTAGCATAACTTCTTCATGCGATGGAATTTGGACTTGAAACTTGTTCCATCATGTTTAAATTATTTAAAAACATCTATTTTGATATATGGGTTTACCCAATTTCGTTCCGGAGTTAGAACGGGCTTTTTGGGCCACTTTGTCATTAGCGCGTACATCTATCTTATCTGATCCATCCTATTTCAACTTTGCATATAAATATATCCTCCTATAAACCCTAGCAGCCTCTGTTCCTTATTTCTATACATTCTATTCCTCCTCTTCCTCAATGGCAGACAAAATTCTATATTTCCAGATCCAAATGCAAATCAAATCCAAAGCAAAAAAATCCAAACTCCTCAGAAAAATTCAAAAAAAAAATGTTGAAGCTCTCGAAGTGTGTAACCCTCTGGTGAAATTCGTTTTTCGTTTTGGATTGTCGTTTGACTAGTAAAAATCGAAGAAGTCTCGGCTGTTCATCACGTCGAAATCAAACTCGACGGATCGACGAACCGTTTCTGGGTTTTGAAGAGGGAACAGAGGGGAGTTCATCGACGGTGTTTGTTTGTCAATCTGACGGTTGGATCTATGGCAAAATTTGATTAGGGTTTGCAAAATCATGGGCGGTGGCTACTCGAAATTGTGAACATGACTTGATCGCGTGGGGAGCCGGAGCTTGAGGTCGGCCGAGTGGTGGAGAGTGTGTCAGAAGGCGGCGGCGAACTGTGGTGGTCGGCATCGTGCGTTTGCGTGGCGATAAAGGACTGTAGAGCATTCGAGCACGTAGCTTGGTTTCGAAAGTTGAACGCGTGATTGAAGTTCAGGGGATGGTGACGTGGCGATTGTGTGAGAGTGAGTTGTGTTCTCTTTTTCTTTTATTTTTATAATTGTTTTCAATCGCATTTATACGTATAACTTTCTCATACGACCTCGAATTTACACGCAGTTTCTTACGTTAGGATCGTATTTAAATTCCGGAGATTTTGACGCTTTTTTGGACAGATTCTAAGGCTATTGAATTTTTGGATTTAAATTGAATTTGAATTCAATTTAAATTCAAAAGGTGAGTGTTTTAACCCACTCACAACTTCTAAAATTTCTTATGTTTGTTAAATTGATATATGATGTGAGTTGAAGTTTATTTATAACTGTTTGTCATATATTTAATCATCATCTCAGTTAAATTGCATTATTTGAAATTTAATTATTATTCAAGTTATTATTGCATATAAACTGCCAGTTAAATTAATTTATTATTGAATAATAAACCGTCAGTAATTGATTGTTATTTATTGATGTTATTATTTGAATTTGGATGATGTTTGCAATAAATGGTTGATGATTGATATTGGGTGAATGGATGCCATATTCTATATTGTTATAAACTGCAAGTTATTATGCATTCTCATTTCATTTGGGATTGCGGTTTGAAATGATATATAACCGTAATTTTATTTTTAAATTATGGATTGAAATGATAAATATCCGTATCACTTGACCATAGGATATAAAATTTTATACGGACACCATAGTCTATATATAAATATTTTTTAAATGATTTCTATGGTTTATGAAAGGAATATACGGTTTATTAAATATAAATTTTGATGTAAGATAAATATTATTTTATACATATAGTTAAATTCTTGAATTTAAGCTATGTATAAAATTGTTTAATAAAAATGAGTTTAATAATGGAGTTTGATGGTTTATATTATATGGGTAAGTACCTATTCAAGGTATTATATATATAGAGTTTAAATGACTTAAATGAAATTTAAGTTGGAAGATAAATATGAAATTGGTTTAAATTGAATTATTTAAGAATTGTACTTGAATAAATTTGATTTGGAATTTAAAATAAGTTGAGATTTTGAAGGGTATGATTCTTATAACTTGATTTGGTTTAAGGTGTTTTAAATGAATATAAAGTTGAGATAAATGAATATATCAAGTTTAATAAAATTTAAAGAATATCGAGTTGTTTGAAGTTAAAAGTTTTACTTAAATTTTATTGGATTTATTAAGTAAACATTTCAAATCTAAATAATAGTAATTGAATTTGATATATATGGAATTATCAAAGAAATTGTTTTGAAATGGAGGAATATTTAAAGCTTTGAAATATATGAATTGAAATGGTTTATTTAGAGGTTCAAATCGGTATTTTGGATTTATTTGAAAGATTAAAGAAGCTATTTTATTATATAAAGTACTTTAATGTGTAAACCAATTGAAGTATATTAAGTTGTGTTTCAAAGCTATAGATTTCAAGGTATATAGATTTGAAAGTGCTATGATTTCTTTAAAAAGGATATATTTGAAATAAAATGATATCATATTGATTTGGGTCTTAAAATAAAAATGATATCGTATTTATATGGTTTTGAGATGAATATTTTATTCTGGTTTGGAAGTATAACAAAAAACTGACCGTGGTGTTATAATAACATTTGGTTGTTGAAGAGACCGGGATCGGAAGTTGTTATACTCTCTGCCAACTCCGAAAACCACTTTAACAACCGTGTACGCGGTGGAGATTCCAGAATGAAGTAGGATGGTGGCGGCGTTTCCTTTAAGGTAAATACGTGGACCCGACTCCCGTGAGCTGGCATAAGGTGGCTAAAACAGGAGCGATTCTCGGGCCAATGAGGGCATTCCTCTGATCGGACGCACTCCTTCGATATTATACTCTGACTGTAACAACCTGCATATTTAACGATTTTATATTTAAATGTTTTATTTAAATATAGTGTCGTTAGTCGGATTGTTAGGTCCGAAATGTTTCTTTTTGCAAATGGCCGAATTGGAACTCGGAACCACTTCCATGGATTCCAAAATGGTGTTTGCGATCTTTTTGAGTATAAGCTTTGATATGTTTGGAGTTTGTGAAATTTTGACTCCTTTTCTACTTGGGTTTGAGTTTGGGTTCAGCCCTAATCTCCTCTTAACCCCCCTAGCTCATTACTCTTCATCCATTCACCCTCATTTCATTCCTTTAGCTTTAGAAAACTGAAAATGGTGGAAGGGAAAGGGAAATAGAAATTGCAAACCCTAGTTTCAACTTCCAACTTGAATTCTTACTCCAAAAATCAAAGTGAATCTTGTGGCAAGCCTCTTCTTCATCTTCTCTATCTCTCTCTCTCTTCAATCTCAGAAATTTCCTAAACCTAAACTTAGAAAATACTTGTTTTGATCTTAGATTGAAGCTAATAGAGTTGAAGTGGAGATTGGTTGGTCTTCTCCTTGCAAATTGAACTCCTTCTTCTTTGTTATTGGGTTAAATGTGAGGTTTGAACTCACATCTACTTCTCTTGGTTTCATTAATGTTGGGTATGGATTCCTAACACTTGTTCATATGCTTTTGCTTTTGATTTGGTTTGCTTTGGTGTAATTGCTAAATTATGATTTTTGAAACCAAATCTATGTAAAATTCTTATATGGTGGATGTTTATCTTGTTAGGAGTCTTTGGGTGTGTCGTTAAGGTTGGGTAGTCGTTTGACGTAAGCCCATAATCAACACGCATCCGATTGCTTTTGATTTGTTTGGCCATAGTTGGCCTAGGTTCAGGAAATGCCTGATCATCATGTTTCAGACGTCTGAAACCTCAATTTCAGACGTCTGAATATTGTTCTGGGGAACATTCTCATCCCCAGATTCAGACGTCTGAAATTATATTCCAAACGTCTGCATTGGCTAAATTTTAACCAGAAAGGAAATAGGCAAAATATTGCCTATTTCAGACGTCTGAAATATTGGGTTCAGACGTCTGAATTCTATTTTAGAAAACAAATTGAATTCCAGATTCAGACGTCTGAATCCCTTCTTTCAGACGTCTGAATATGTTGTTTTTGCCAAAATTGCCTTGTTCGTTTAGTTTTCCAAATTTGATAAATGCATATTGATTTTCGATTAGTTGTTTATGCATATTTGACCTTAATGATTCCTTTTTGAATTCATTCACGGGTTTTATAAATGATTTCTTCAAATCGTATTAAAAGTTCGCTTCTCCGATTTATAAATTCTATTTAAAATACACGCACAATTTCGCACTTCGAGCGAAGTGGAAGGGTGATTAAATGGTTAGGCAAAACATGGACCATGAATCTGTGCGTTTATCTTTCCGATTAATCCCCGACATATTCAATTGATCGTTTTAACCTTCGGGTTTGGTTTACCGATGATATGAGGTGAACTTTGTACTGCTTTGAGTGCGAAATTAAATAACGGATAGTAAACCGTTTAGTGCGAACGAGTGGTTATGGGACTCGCGTTACCACTTTTCGGCTTCCTTTTTGAGAGTTATGACACATTCCGCCAGTTAGTGGTGTCCAGTACTGGGTCTTTGACCTTCACTACTACGGTTTGTTGCCTTCGGGTATGTGCCTTCGGGTTTGTTGCCCTATAGTATCGCTTCCGATGTTGGTCGTTATGAGCCGCATGGGTGATATTGGGTCGCCCTTTAGTATCGCTTCCGATGTTGGTCGTTATGAGCCGCATGGGTGATATTGGGTTTGGAGTCTTCGGGCTCATGGATCCTTGTTTGTACAGTACTGAGCTCGAGCAAATTTTCTGATGTTTCATTCATATGTATATTCCCTTGGTATCGCCCTTCGGTGTTGGTCCTTTTGAGTCGCATGATTAGTAGCGTTTACCTTGTGGAACTTGTATACCTTATTGGTATTTGTTATTTGCCTTTTGGCTTGCTTTGGGATATTATTATCCTTTGTTTCTATGAGTTGCCGATGATATGAGGCTTGTTATGTTATCATATGATTCATCTTTTGTTAGATGATTGTGTTATCTCCTTTAGAGATATTTGTTATACTTTGTAACCTTGCAGGTTTAATGTTGTTCAGTTTATCTAACTGATTTGTTTAGCTAGACTGACCCGTGTATTTTATACTCGGGTCAGACTGAGATGTTTCAGGTTAGGTGCTTTTGGACTTAGCCTATTTTGCTTCCGCAAGGACTATTCAGCTTGTTCCTTTTTGTTAAAGCTTTTTGTGTAGTCCTTTTATTGTAACTCTGATATATGTATTCTTTTGATTCGTCTGTATATTGTGGTTTGCTATACCACTTGACATTTATTATTTTGTAAACTCTGTTATGTATCTGTATATGTGTATATGATGATCTACTGTTCTGTGATGTATATTACATTTGAGTTGTTATATTCTATTTTGATAGATCCTCCAACCACCTATGGTCTTGTTTTAAGTATTCATTGGGTATGTCGACCTGCTTGGTATGTTTATTGTCGATGTATTCAATAGATAGTTAGAGCAAGGCTATAGATGGTCGCTCCCAACCAGCCTTATTCTCCGTGTTAGTTGACGGCATTACTCTGTAGTGTCCTTGGTTAGCGTGGGTATAGAGGTGGGGCGTCACAGCGTGGTATCAGAGCTGAGTTCAGGACAAAATATGATAAAAACAGAATAGATGCACATATTACGGTACATCAAAGTGTATAAGTGATACAAATCTTTGAAACATCGTGCCTTTCTATTCCTTCTTCTATCAAAGGTTAGATAGAATTTGGAGAATACGTCTAGGAATGCATTTTATTCCGTAGTATTCCATATTGAAGTATCTACCTTGTGATTAATCTTGTTCTTATCATACTTTCAGCCTATGGCTGGAAGAAGCAGGGGAAGACGTTCGAATGCTGGGCGATCTAGTGGTTCACATCCGGATGGCGTTTATACGTCTGCCGATCAGTTTTTGGAATTATTTAGGAGCACTCAGCCTCCAGTTCCTCCTCGAGTGTCTCCACCTCGCAAGTCTGCCTTTGCACGCCAGTGTAGTGATTTTTCTCATCTTGGAGGAAAGCCGTTTAAAGGCTCCGAGTCCGTTCTTGATGTCCAAGCTTGGTTTTGCACGTGCGAGCGTATCTTCTCTCGCATGGATCTTTCTGACCATGATAGAGTTCTTGTAACTTCTAGCTTATTACAAGAGCGTGCTCTTGATTGGTATGAGCTTCTTATAGCCGAAATTGATGAGTCTACTCTTTCTTGGACTCGGTTTCGGGAGCGATTTGATCTCAAGTTCGTTCTTGAATCTGAAAAAGTTTTATTGACCCGTCGCTTCCTTGAGTAGAAGCAAGGGAAATCTTCTGTTTCTGAGTATGTTGCATCATTCGAGGCTTTATCTAAGTATGGTCTTGAATTCATTAGCACTTCTTATAAGAAGAATTTGAAGTTTGTTTCTGGTCTTAAGAAATATCTTAAGAAGTCTTTGTTGCTCCTGCTTAAGCTTTCTTTTGAGGAGTTGGTTGATTCGGCGCTTCATCTCGAGACCGTCGAGAAGGAGTGTGATAGTGATGTTGATGTTTAGGTTTCCAAGAACCCCAACAAGAGGCAGTTTCCATTTCAGAAGAAGCCTTTTCCTTCTAAGAAGAAGAAGACTGGTGGTTCTAGTTCTCAGCCTCAGTCTGTTGGAACAGTTTCATTCGGAAGTGTTTCAATTGTGGTTCTCCTGATCATATTATTCGAGCTTGTCCTAAGCCTCTCTTCTGCCGCTATTGCAAGAAGGAAGGTCATCATGTTTCAGCTTGCCCTACTGTTTCGGCTGGTGCCAAGTCTAGCAGGCTTTATGCTGCTAAGGCTTCTGAAGGTCCCTCTCACCCCAAAGGTATATCTCCATCTATTTTGGAAGGCTCTATTTTATTTCGTGATCTTAATATACGAGTTCTTTTTGATACGGGTTTTTCACATTCTTTCGTATCGGAAAAGCTCGTTGATGATTTATCTTTGGATGTTTCTTGTTTGGTTACTTCTTTGTGGATTGCGAATCCTATTGGGGGATCCACGACCCTTAGCTTGCTTTGTGATGATGTTGAGATTGTTTTATGTGGCTTTTCTTTTCCTGCGAGTCTGCACGTTATTTCTTGTCTGGGATTTGATTTGATTTTGGGTATGGACTGGCTAGTAAGATATGATGCCAGGATTGTTTGTTCGGAGAGAATTACATATCTTCGACATCCGGATTCACCTACTCAGCTATCTCTTATTCTTTGGGATGTGGATAATTCCGAAATGGCTTTATATTCTCTTGATTCGCGAGATGATGATGATATATCTCGTATTCCTATTGCTTGTGACTTTTCTGATGTTTTTGAGCCTGTCTCGGGTTTGCCACCTAAACGGGCAATTGAGTTCCGCATTGATCTCATTCCAGGTGTGCAGCCAGTTAGTCGTCCTCCCACGAGGATGTCTACAAAGGAAAATGAGGAACTCAAGAAGAAGCTTTTAGAGCTTGAGTCCAAGCAGTTGATTCAGTCCAATTTTTCTCCGTGGGGATCCGCGGTCGTCTTCGTGAAGAAGTCTGATGGAACTCTTAGGCTTTGCATTGACTATCGCAAACTTAACGAGTTAACCATCAGGAATAGGTATCCATTGCCTTGGATCGATGATATGTTCGATCTATTGAGTGGTGCTAAGGTCTTTTCTCAGCTTGACCTTGCCACATGTTTTCATCAGTTACGAGTCGCGGAGGATAGCATTCCTCTTACCGCTTTTCGCACTCGTTATGGTTCTTTTGAGTGGCTTGTTATGCCGTTCGGTTTGACGAACGCTCCTGCTTTCTTTGTCGATCTCATGAATCAAGTATTCCGGGAATATCTCGATAAGTTCGTCCTTATATTCATTGATGATATCCTTATTTACTCTAAGTCTGAAGCCGAGCATGCTAATCACTTGAGAATTGTCTTGAGTACCCTCCGTCGTCATCAGCTTAGAGCCAAATTCTCCAAGTGCCATTTTTGGGAGAATAAGGTTAAGTTCTTAGGCCATGTTGTATCTTCCGATGGCATTTCTGTCGATCCCTCAAAGATCGAAGCCATCCAGAATTGGAAGAGGCCTGAGAATGTGCATGAGATTCGTAGTTTCCTTGGATTGGCGGGATATTACCGTCGGTTCATTAAGGATTTTTCCCGTGTTATGCTTCCTCTCACTTGCCTTACTCGAAAAGGCATTCGTTTTATTTGGTCCGACAAGTGTGAAGCTTCCTTTCAGACGTTGAAGGAACTTCTCACTAATGCTCCTATTCTTGTGGTTCCCGAGGGGAATCATGATCTTGTTGTCTACACCGATGCTTGTGGTAGTGGTCTCGGTGCTGTTCTTACATAGAAGGATCGGGTAGTTGCTTATGCTTCTAGGCAACTGCGTCCGAATGAAGTTCGCTATGCCACACATGATCTTGAGCTTGCCGCCATTGTCTTTGCCTTGAAGATTTGGCGACACTATTTATTGGGCGAGCGCTTTTCTTTATACCGATCATAAATCCTTGAAGTACTTGTTCACTCAGAAGGAACTCAATATGTGACAACAGCGTTGGCTCGAGTTTCTTGCCGACTTTGATATCCAGTATACCCCTGGTAAGGGTAATCGTGTTGCTGATGCGCTTAGTCGCAAACATTCGGCTGTTATTTCTATGATGCTTGCCGAATGGGATATTCTTCAGACTCTATCTTTTTGTGAAATTCGTGATCGGGGTTCATCTTCTGATACTCCTATTCTATTATTTAGTTTGGGAGCTCAACCTATTTTATTGGATCGTATTGCCGATGCTCAGCGGCGTGATCCTGATTTGTTGCATCCTATTCAGCTTTGTGAGTCTGGATCCTGTGATGAGGCGTTGCGGGATTTCAGCATTGATTCTCATGGGTGCCTTCGCAAGAAGAACCGTCTTTTTGTGCCTTCTGATTTTGCACTTAGGCATGAAATTCTTGATGACTGTCATCGTTCTAAGTATACCATTCATCCTGGTAGTAGTAAGATGTATGCCGATATGCATCGTCTTTATTATTGGGAAGGCATGAAGAGCGATGTGGCGGGTTATGTGAGTAATTGCTAACTTGTCAGCGCTTTAAGGCCGAACATCAGCATCCTTCTGGTCTTCTTCAGCCTCTAGAGATTCCATTGTGGAAATGGGATCAGATTTCTATGGATTTCATTGACGGCCTACCTCGTTCGAGATCGGGCCATTCTAGCATTTGGGTTATTGTTGATCGCCTCACCAAGTCTGCTCATTTTATCCCTATTAAGTCTAATAGGACTGCTTCGCATTTGGCTAAGTTTTATGTCAAGGAAGTCGTGAGACTTCACAGTGTTCCTAGTTCTATTGTGAGTGATCGTGATCCTTTATTCACGAGTCATTTTTGGTTAAGTCTTCAGCAAGCTTTGGGAACAAAGTTTAATTTTAGCACAGCTTATCATCCGTAGTCTGACGGATAGACTGAACGGGTGAATCGTATCTTGGAAGATCTTCTCCGTATTTGTATTTTTTGATTTTGGTGGTAGTTGGGAGGATCACCTACCTCTTGTAGAGTTCTCCTACAACAATAGTTTTCAGTCTAGTATCGGTATGGCTCCTTTCGAAGCCTTATACAGAAGGCCATGTCGATCACCTTCTTGTTGGTTGGAATCTTGGGAGAAGCTTATTCTTGGTCTAGATTTTGTTCGTGATTCTTCTGAGAAGATTGATCTTATCCGGTTGAGAATGAAAGAGGAACAGAGTCGCCAGAAATCCTACGCTGATAGCCGTAGAAAGCCTCTCGAGTTCTCGATTGGCGATCTTGTTTTTATTCGTGTTTCTCCTTTGAAAGGGGTTATGCGTTTCAGTACGACTGGGAAATTGGCTCCTCGCTATATAGGACCATTTTCTATTACTGAACGTATTGGCCCTGTGGCTTATAGAGTTTCACTTCCTGCTCATTTATCTGGCATTCATGACGTGTTTCACGTCTTGCAACTTCGGAAGTGTCTTCGAGAATCGGATTATGTTATTGATTCTCTTGATTTTCTTGAGCTTGAGATCTCACCGAACTTATCTATTGTACCGCAACCTATTCGCGTACTTGACATGGAGGTGTGACACCTTCGGAACATTGATGTGCCGCTCGTTAAAGTTCAATGGTCCGCTAATCCCAATGACTGTACTTGGGAAACCAGAGAGTTTATTGAGCGATCTTATCCGGGTCTTCTATCTTTGCTTGGGAACGGTGAGTATATCTTTTCGTCTCAAGCTTATTTTCTTTTCTTTTGAATGTTGTATGTATGTAGTTGTTACAAATATCGTTTCTAGGAATTGCGGAGACGCAATTTTGTAAGGAGGGGAGATCTGTAACAACCCACATATTTAACGATTTTATATTTAAATGTTTTATTTAAATATAGTGTCGTTAGTCGGATTGTTAGCTCCGAAATGTTACTTTTTGCAAATGGCCGAATTGGAACTTAAAACCACTTCCATTGATTCCAAAATGGCGTTTGTGATCTTTTTGAGTATAAGCTTTGATATGTTTAGAGTTTGTGAAATTTTGACTCTTTTTCTACTTGGGTTTGAGTTTGGATTCAGCCCCAATCTCCTCTTAACCCCCCTAGCTCATTACTCTTCATCCATTCACCCTCATTTCATTCCTTTAGCTTTAGAAAACTGAAAATGGTGGAAGGGAAAGGGAAATAGAAATTGCAAATCCTAGTTTCAACTTCCAACTTGAATTCTTGCTCCAAAAATCAAAGTGAATCTTGTGGGAAGCCTCTTCTTCATCTTCTCTATCTCTCTCTCTTCAATCTCAGAAATTTCCTAAACCTAAACTTAGGAAAATACTTGTTTTGATCTTAGATTGAAGCTAGTAGAGTTGAAGTGGAGATTGGTTGGTCTTCTCCTTGCAAATTGAACTCCTTCTTCTTTGTTATTGGGCTAAAGGTGAGTTTTGAACTCACATCTACTTCTCTTGGTTTCATTAATGTTGGGTATGGATTCCTAACACTTGTTCATATGCTTTTGCTTTTGATTTGGTTTGCTTTGGTGTAATTGCTAAATTATGATTTTTGAAACCAAATCTATGTAAAATTCTTATATGGTTGATGTTTATGTTATTCGGAGTGTTTGGGTGTGTCGTTAAGGTTGGGTAGTCATTTGACGTAAGCCCAAAATCAACACGCATCCGATTGCTTTAGATTTGTTTGGCCATAGTTGGCCTAGGTTCAGGAAATGCCCGATCATCATGTTTCAGACGTCTGAAACCTCAATTTCAGACGTCTGAATATTGTTCTGGGGAACATTCTCATCCCCAGATTCAGACGTCTGAAATTATATTCCAGACGTCTGAATTGGCTAAATTTTAACCAGAAAGGAAATAGGAAAAATATTGCCTATTTCAGACGTTGGAAATATTGGGTTCAGACGTCTGAATTTTATTTTAGAAAACAAATTGAATTCCAGATTCAGACGTCTGAATCCCTTCTTTCAGACGTCTGAATATGCTGTTTTTGCCAAAATTGCCTTGTTCGTTTAGTTTTCCAAATTTGATAAATGCATATTGATTTCCGATTAGTTGTTTATGCATATTTGACCTTAATGATTCCTTTTTGAATTCATTCACGGGTTTTATAAATGATCTCTTCAAATCGTATTAAAAGTTCGCTTCTCCGATTTATAAATTCTATTTAAAACACATGCACAATTTCGCACTTCGAGCGAAGTGGAAGGGTGATTAAATGGTTAGGCAAAACATGGACCATGAATCTATGCGTTTATCTTTCCGATTAATCCCCGACCTATTCAATTGATCGTTTTAACCTTCGGGTTTGGTTTACCGATGATATGAGGTGAACTTTGTACTGCTTTGAGTGTGAAGTTAACTAACGGATAGTAAACCGTTTAGTGCGAACGAGTGGTTATGGGACTCGCGTTACCACTTTTCGGATTCCTTTTTGAGAGTTATGACACTTTCCGCCAGTTAGTGGTGTCCAGTACTGGGTCTTTGACCTTCACTACTATGGTTTGTTGCCTTCGGGTATGTGCCTTCGGGTTTGTGCCTTCGGGTTTGTTGCCCTATAGTATCGCTTCCGATGTTGGTCGTTATGAGCCGCATGGGTGATACTGGGTTGCCCTTTAGTATCGCTTCCGATGTTGGTCGTTATGAGCCGCATGGGTGATATTGGGTTTGGAGTCTTTGGGCTCTTGGATGCTTGTTTGTACAGTACCGAGCTCGAGCAAATTTTCTGATGTTTCATTCATATGTATATTCCCTTGGTATCGCCCTTCGGTGTTGGTCTTTTTGAGCCGCATGATGAGTAGCGTTTACCTTGTGGAACTTGTATACCTTATTGGTATTTGTTATTTGCCTTTTGGCTTGCTTTTGGATATTCTTATCCTTTGTTTCTATGAGTTGCCGATGATATGAGGCTTGTTACGTTATCATATGATTCATCTTTTGTTAGATGATTGTGTTATCTCCTTTAGAGATATTTGTTATACTTTGTAACCTTGCAGGTTTAATGTTGTTCAGTTTATCTAACTGATTTGTTTAGCTAGACTGACCCGTGTATTTTATACTCGGGTCAGACCGAGATGTTTCAGGTTAGGTGCTTTTGGACTTAGCCTATTTTTCTTCCGCATGGACTATTCAGCTTGTTCCTTTTCGTTAAAGTTTTTTGTGTAGTCCTTTTATTGTAACTCTGATATATGTATTCTTTTGATTCGTCTGTATATTGTGGTTTGCTATACCACTTGACATGTATTATTTTGTAAACTCTGTTATGTATCTGTATATGTGTATAGGATGATCTACTGTTCCGTGATGTATATTACATTTGAGTTGTTATATTCTGTTCTGATAGATCCTCCAACCACCTATGGTCTTGTTTTAAGTATTCATTGGGTATGTCGACCTGCTTGGTATGTTTATTGTCGATGTATTCAATAGATAGTTAGAGCAAGGCTATAGATGGTCGCTCCTAACCATCCTTATTCTCCGTGTTAGTTGACGGCATTACTCTGTAGTATCCTTAGCTAGCGTGGGTAAGAGGTGGGGCATCACACCGACATTTGGATTGATTCGGTGGCCACTTTTGATTTTTTATTTTGGGGGTGTTGTTCGAGGTGGACGGTAGTAGCTGCTACGCGTTCCACCAGCGCGGATGCGTAATTGGTATATCTACCCTGGCATTGCCTCATTGTGTCGTGTTACCTACCCTATCGCGCCTTGTACGAGTTTGGTTCTCCCGTAACCCGTGTGGTATCCTCTGGTGGCTTCCCGATCCGGAGGGACTATGATATTGTATGGACTACTAGGACTATTACGTGTTAAGGGGAATATTGGATCACTCCTTAACGCTATTTAAAAGTACATTTATTTTACTGTAGACATTACTATAATAGCGAAATATTACTACATAGTAAATAGTTTAACAGATCCTTAGGAGATGTGAATCATGAGTATCTCTTGAGTTACTGCACTCACGTTAGACACTGGATAGGAGATGTCAAATCCCGTAAACATCTCCGACGCCGTTACACTTATATTTATTTCAGTTAATTTAACTTACATAAGATCTTTTAGTTTTGACTCAAGTGTTTTATCTTTTCAATTCGCTCGGGTCAGTCCGAGCGTTTCAGGATTCGAAGACTTTAGCTCTAGAGGACAAAGACAAAGATTTATATTACTATTATTTATTATAGTACTCCACTACATTCAAAATGTTCCGCTGCATTGTTACTATTCTTTGGTATGTGTAACTCTGATATATATTGTATAAGTATAATCAAATGTTTTCGTAAAACAGCTTCATGAACTGTATATTTGATTATTATATTTTATCGTTCCACTGCAAGATTCTGTTTTGTTCTTTTTATTCCTCTGCTTTTTCTTATTTACCCCATAACAATCCGCCCTTCTATTTGGTTTAAGTCTGACGTGTGTGGTTTATCATCGATTTAAAGCGTACGAAAAGGCGGGATGTTACATCTGTTATCAGAGCGAGGTTTAGCGATAAACCTTAGCTTTGTGGGGTCCGACTCTTCATTAATAGGGTTGTAATACCCTATGGGAGTCGCTGAGCGTATATATATGAGAGAGCGTATTTGTTAGTGTTATAAAAAGGATTTAATATTGTGTTAATTTGTTCCGTTTTGTATTTATAAATTCTGGTTGATGCATGGGACGCTATGACATCAATAGGGATTTCTAAACACTTAATAGGACGGATCGACACAATATTTGTTTTTAATATAGGTGAATGAAATAAATTTTTCCTATTATATTTTCTATATATATATATATAGAATAAAGTTTTATAAATGATATATACTTGGTTGCAATATATTGGTTGTTAAGTAATGAAATCTATAAATAATAGTTGAAATAAGATTGAAAATAAAATAAATGAAATTGGGAAATAAGAACTTAAGTTCCGGGGTTTTGAAAATTTCTTGCAAATGATTTTGGAATATAATAATAATATTTTAGAAGTATTTTTTGATATAAATATTTCAATATAATTTGAAAGAAATGTTTTGAAAAGAAATTTGTAAAAGAAATAAGTTCTGTACTTCCCTCTCTGTCACTGGAAAATAATTTCGGTGATGAGTGTACGCATCATCGACATTCATTTTCGAGTTTCGAAGTGGGAAGGCCACTGTAGCAGTTTTACTGCTGATCCATTTTTGATAAACAAATATAAATTTTAAACTGTTTAAAATATAATTTGAAATATAAATTGTAAGTATATGCATTTATCTATTATTTTAAATGATTTGAAATTTAACCCGGTATTTAGTTCCTAAGTTTCCATTAATTAACAGTTTCAGTTATTGTTGTAAAATGGAACGTAACTGATTAATAAATGGAGTCTTTAATTAAAAATATGAGATTTAATTCTAGGTTATGAATGAAATTAAATGAAATTGAAATTGTAGCCTATGAAATAAAGGATATAATTATTGAACATTGAATTAATTAAAAGAAATGGGATAAACTTGTATGATTTTCAATTACACTCTTAAAAGCATATATATATAACTTACCCAACAATAAAAGTACAATGTTAATAAGAAATTGTAATAGAATATTATACAAGTAAAAATTTGAAATAATGAAAGTTTTGCAATGAAATTCCTTAATAAATAAGAATTTGATGCCGTAGCGTTATAAATTTAAGTATAATTGAAATGCTACCAGTTTAATAGAAATGTAAGTATTATAAATAAATGATAATAAACTTAAGTAAACGGTTGAAGTTATTTATAAAATAAAATAAGTAGAAAGGATGAATGCATTAAATATACAATGGTAGACTAAAATTAATGTATTAAGATGCTAAGTAAATGAATGTAATGCAAATAAATAAATAAATGAAAATGAAAATTTGCAAGAAATAAATGTGAAAAAAAAATCATTATATGAATAAAAAAGGAAATCAAACAACAAATGTATGAATGGAATTAATAAGGAGAATTTAAATCTGTTGTTTGAAATTTTTGTTGTTTGTTTTGGTTTATGGTTGTTTGGGTAAGGATGCTTTAAAATTGTTTGGATGTATGAATGATCTATTTAGATTCATCAAAGACTGTTGAGTAAATGGTGCGCCTAGTAGTTATTTTTTCTCCTGTACAATTTAAAGTTTTGAACCCAAACAACTATTTGTTTTGTTTGATATGAATGAATGATTGATTTGTGTTGATTTCTATGTGATGGTTGTATACCTGGTTGCAAGAGATTGTTCTATGTATTGATTGTTTGTTGGTGGTTGAAAACAACCTTAAATATTTCACACTATATAAATATTAACTCTTTTAGATTATATAAGTAAAGTGCAGGTTATGGAAACAATTGCTACTGCTTTTGGTTTCATAATTAAGCGTTAATTGCCCGACAAATAGGTACGTTTTCGGATTACGGTTTTATAGCGTTATATTATTTTTCCCGTGTTGGGATATATATATATATATTATTTTGGAAAATATATGTTATATATTGTTATATTTGATATTATATTTTCTCCCGAGCCTCTCCGTAGGAGACTCTGCCAAAAAAAATCGTAAATTTTGGACTTAGAAAATATTTTGAAAATGTTTTCCATACTTTATTAATTTGAGTATAAAAAGATTTAATGGTTATAAATTGGTATATTTTATCTAAATTAATTAAATTTTTAAATTTAATTATTTATAAAGTTAATGTTTTGAATAAGATACATTGATTTCTTAATTCGTCTTTTCCCTTCTTTTTCCTTTTCGGCACGAAAAGTTTGAGTGGGGGAGAGTGTAACGACCCGTGAATTTCGTTAATTAAATTAGTCATATTAATAAGATTTTTGAATTAAATTTATAAAGAAATATAATTGTTATAATTTGTAGTGAAGTAAATGTTAAGAATTTACCTATGAAATATTTTATTGATCAAAATAGACTTAATTAAAAAGGTTGAATTGAATAAATCCTATTTATTGGAACCTAATTTATTGGTATGCAAATTTATAATAAATGAGTTATCGCAAGAAATTGAAATTTGAATAGAATTCTAATGAATGGAAGTAGTGAAAAGATTTTACCCGGATGTAATTGTATATCAGAAATAAAGGAAAGTATTAGATTGATTAATGTAATAAAACATTGTTAACGGTATTTGATTGTAAATTAAGGAAACGTGTTAATGCAAGTTAATATTTAATGAACTTGAATGAACGTTACAATTTAATTAAAATTCAAATATTATGACTTCGCTATAAATGGAATATAATAAGAACAAATGCAATTATTGTATTTATGGGTGAAATAATATATTGATTTATTTGTAACCGAATGTAAATTAATGCAATTATGTTAATGTAAGTTTATAAATAATTAATTTATCACAATCCCAATTAATTGAAATAGGTGTAAGGTCATAGTTGTTGTATCTATTAAATTTGGAAATTTAATTCCAATAAATGTAATAAAGTATTAGAAATGTATATTGTTTCATAAGATAGTATATAGAAATGTAAACTTGTGATCTACATATGAAATAATAACCAAAATAAGGGAAATAGTGTTAATGTAAGTAAGGTTGTAACAAATTGGTTTACTAAATCAAAATTTGGATATCAATAATGAAATGTTTATGAGAATTAATGCAATGACTGAAGGTAGGTATGTAATAAATAAATAAATAGAAACAAGAAATTTTTCATAAGTAATAAATTGGAAAAAAAAAAGAATGGAACTAAGGTTTAGTTATAAAACCTTAATTTATGTGTGTAATTAATAGGATTTCACATTTGAAACATAGTCATTAATACAAATAAAGAAAAAGGGGCAATAGTGTAAAACTTTAATCATTTACCCATTCATGTAATGCATTGAATCAGGTCTAAATCAAATTTCAACATTTGGCTGTTAATAATAGCTTATGAGTGAAATAAACGTTAAAGGGTAACAAGTATTGTAAGTTAACCTTTTAGAAAAGTATAGTAAATTATAACTCGTAATCAATTGCAATAAATATAAACAAATTTTTATGCTAACGTTAATTTAAGTAATTTTTGAAAATAATGACAATTCCATTTATAATATGACTATTGGTTGAGGTAAAGATTGTAAATCAAGAGTTATTGATTTATTTGAATGAATTTAAAGTATAAAACCAAATTATAATTAATGGAGGATATAAATAATAATTAATGTACGTTTTTGGCGAATAAAGTAAAATTGGAATAAAATGCTATGCAATTGAAATAAAGATAAAAATAGAAATGGAATAAAGCTTTATTAATTTATTGGAGTTTAAAATTTAATAAAAGGGATTTAATTGCAATTAAATGGATTTAATATTTAAAATGGGAATTTAGATGAAATGTGAGGATATTAATGTAATGAATTTTGAATCCGTTGTTAATCTCATCTGATTGATAATAATGAATCGAATAATAAAATGAAAAGTAAATTTAATAGAAATTTTTGGAAATTAAATTTATAATTTTCGAATTTAATGAAATTTAGGTTAATACCGAAATTTATAAATTTATCAACTCTAATTTGACAGTTAAATTGGTTTAAATCATTGTAAATGATTGAGAAATTAAAAATGATAACAATTGGCAATTATCGAATTAAAATTGAAAATTTGATTTAATTGACAAATTTTTATTTATTTAAATTAATATAAAAATAGCCATTTTGGCCACTGACTCGGATTTCGACGAAACCAGTTTCATCGGATCCGTATCGGTGAATTTTTGTAGGATTTCAAGTTTCGTAGCGATCGGACTTGTCGTTTGATCGTACTAATACGAAACGCCTTTAAATCGATTTAATTGAAATCAATTGAAATCAATTTGAAAATATTGATTTTAGCATAACTTCTTCATACGATGGAATTTGGACTCGAAAATTGTTCCATCGCGTTTAAATTATTTAAAAACATCTATTTTGATATATGGGTTGACCCAATTTCGTTTCGGAGTCAGAACGGGCTTTTTGGGCCACTTTGTCGTTAGCGCGTACATCTATCATATCCGATCTATCCTATTTCTACTTTGTCTATATATATCCTGCTATAAACCCTAGCAGCCTCTGTTCCTCATTTCTATACATTCTATTCCTCATCTTCCTCAATGGCAGACAAAATTCTATATTCCAGATCCAATTGCTAATCAAATCCAAAGCAAAAAAATCCAAACTGCTTAGAAAAATTCAAAAATATATATGTTGAAGCTCTCGAAGTGCATAATCCTCTTATGAAATTCGTTTTTCGTTGTGGATTGTTGTTCGACCGGTAAAAATCGAAGAAGTCTCGGCCATTCATCACGTTGAAATCAAACTCGACGGATCGACGAACCGTTTCTGGGTTTGGAAGAGGGAACAGAGGGGAGTTCATCGGCGGTGTTCGTTTTTCGATCTGTCGGTTGGATCTACGGCAAAGTTTGATTAGGGTTTGCAAAATCACGGGCGGCGGCAACTCAAAATTGTGAACGCGACTTGATCGCGTGGGGAACCGGAGCTTTAGGTCGGCCGAGTGGTGGCGAGCGTGTCAGAAGGCGACGGCGAACTGTGGTGGCCGGCATCGTGCGTCTGCGTGGCGGCAAAGGACTGTAAAGCGTTTGAGCAGGTAGCTTTGTTCTGGAAGTTGAACGCGTGATTGAAGTTTAGGGGATGGTGACGTGGCGATTGTGTGAGGGTGAGTTGTGTCCTCTTTTTCTTTTATTTTTATAATTGTTTTCAATCGCATTTATACGTATAACTTTCTCATACGACCTCGAATTTACACGCGGTTTCTTGCGTTAGGATCGTATTTAAATTCTGGAGATTTTGACGTGGGTTTGGACAGATTCTAAGGCTGTTGAATTTGGGTTTAAATTGGATTTGAATTCGATTTAAATTCAAAAGGTGAGTGTTTTAACCCACTCACAACTTCTAAAATTTCTTATGTTAGTTAAATTGATATATGGTGTGATTTGAAGTTTATTTATAACTGTTTGGCATACATTTAATCATCATTTCAGTTAAATTGCATTATTTGAAATCTAATTGTTATTCAATTTATTATTGCATATAAACTGCCAGTTAAATTAATTTATTATTGAATAATAAACTATCAGTAATTGATTGTTATTTATTGATGTTATTATTTGAATTTGGATGATGTTTGCAATAAATGGTTGATGATTGATATTGGGTGAATGGATGTCGTAATCTATATTGTTATAAACTCCACGTTATTATGCATTCTCATTTCATTCGAGATTGCGGTTTGAAATGATATATAACCATAATTTTATTTTTAAATTACAGATTGAAATGATAAATATCCGTATCACTTGACCATAGGATAGAAAATTTTATACAGACACCGTGGTCTATATATATAAAAATATTTTTTAAATGATTTCTATGGTTTTGGAAAGGAATATATGGTTTATTAAATATAAATTTTGGTGTTATATAAATATTATTTTATATGTATATATAGTTAAATTCTTGAATTTAAGCTATGTATAATTTTTTTTAATAAAAATGAGTTTAATAATGCAGTTTGATGGTTTATATTATATGGGTAAGTACCTATTTAAGGTATTATATATATAGAATTTAAATGATTTAAATGAAATTTAAGTTGGAAGATAAATATGAAATTGGTTTAAATTGAATTATTTAAGAATTGTACTTGAATAAATTTGATTTGGAATTTAAAATAAGTTGAGATTTTGAAGGGTATGATTCTTATAACTTGATTTGGTTTAAAGTGTTTTAAATGAATATAAAGTTGAGATAAATGAATATATCAAGTTCAATAAAATTTAAAGAATATCGAGTTGTTTGAAGTTAAAAGTTTTACTTAAATTTTATTGGATTTATTATGTAAACATTTCAAATCTAAATAATAGTAATTGAATTTCATATATATGGAATTATCAAAGAAATTGTATTGAAATGGAGGAATATTTTAAACTTTGAAATATATGAATTGAAATGGTTTATTTAGAGGTTCAAATCGGTATTTGGGATTTATTTGAAAGATTAAAGAAGCTATTTTATTATATAAAGTGCGTTAATGTGTAAACCATTGAAGTATATTATGTTGTGTTTCAAAGCTATAGATTTCAGGGTATATAGATTTGAAAGTGCTATGATTTCTTGAAAAAGGATATATTTGAAATAAAATGATATCAAATTAATTTGGGTCTTAAAATAAAAATGATATCGTATCTATATGGTTTTGAAATGAATATTTTATTCTGGTTTTGAAGTATAAGTATTTAAAAAAAATGACCGTGGTGTTATAATAACATTTGGTTGTTGAAGAGACCGGGATCGAAAGTTTCCATACTCTCTGCCAACTCCGAAAACCACTTTAACAACCGCGTACGCGGCGGAGATTCCAGAATGAAGTAGGATGGCGGCGGCGTTTCCTTTAAGGTAAATACGTGGACCCGACTGCCGTGAGTTGGCATAAGGTAGCTAAAACAGGAGCGATTCTCGGGCCAATGAGGTCATTCCTCTGATCGGACGCACTCCTTCGATATTATACTCTGACATTTGGATTGATTCGGTGGCCACTTTTGATTTTTGATTTTGGAGGTGTTGATCGAGGTGGGCGGTAGTAGCTGCTACGCATTACCACCAGCCCAGATGCGTAATTGGTATATCTACTCTGGCATTGCCTAGTTGTGCCGTGTCACCTACCCTATCGCGCCTTGTACGAGTTTGGTTTTCTCCCGTAGCCCGTGTGGTATCCTCTGGTGGCTTCCCGATCAGGAGGGACTATGATATTGGATGGACTACTGGGACTATTACATGTTAAGGGGAATATTGGGTCACTCCTTAAGGCTATTTAAAAGTATGTTTATTTTACTGTAGACATTTCTATAATAGCGAAATATTACTACATAGTAAATAGTTTAACGGATCCTTACGAGATGTGAATCCCGAGCATCTCTTGAGTTACTGCACTCACGTTAGACACTGGATAGGAGATGTCAAATCCCGTAAACATCTCCGACGCCGTTACACTCATATTTATTCCGGTTAATTTAACTTACATAAGATCTTTTAGTTCTGACTCGAGTGTTTTGTCTTTTCAATTCGCTCGGGTCAGTCCGAGCGTTTCAGGATTCAAAGACTTTAGCTCTGGAGGATGAAGACGAAGATTTATATTACTATTATTTATTATAGTACTCCACTACATTCAAAATGTTCCGCTGCATTGTTATTATTCTTTGGTATGTGTAATTCTGATATATATTGTATAAGTATAATCAAATGTTTTCGTAAAATAGCTTCATGAACTATATATTTGATTATTATATTTTATCGTTTCGTTGCAATATTCTGTTTTGTTCTTTTTATTCCTATACTTTTTCTTATTTACCCCATAACAATCCACCCTTCTGTATGGTTTAAGTCTGACATGTGTGGTTTATCGTCGATTTAAAGCGTATGAAAAGGGGGATGTTACATCTGGTATACCTACTATAGCTACCATTTAAATGGCAGGTCACCACCATAAGTGTAAGGACCCGTAAAATTTACAATAATTGAATTTGCCAAGTTAATAAGTTTTGGTAATTTAATATGAAAAAACCTTATTAATTAAAAATTGAACGATGGTAATTAGAACTAGTTAGTAACAATTGAAATGAAATTTCAATTTATTGAAGTAATGAAAATTAGTATACTTGGCTATAAATTAATGTACGAAAACTAATGCAAACATTTAAATTTATAAAAGGAATAATATGAAATAAATGACTCTTGAATAAAGATTGGGTATATAAGAATGGTTACATTTGTTGTGAACAATGAAATGACAAGTGTGAATGTTGAATCATTAATGAGATAATATATGATTGATATAAATTGAAGTAAATCAGTGTTAATTAGGTAATTGTAACATTTGATTTATAAACAATAATGAATTCATTAATGTGACTTAAAGTAGTAGTAACGATTGTAAGTGTAACGACCCTAGATTTTAATTTAATTTAAATTGATAATTAAATGAAATTTTGAATAAAAATTTATAAAATTAATTATAAATAGTGATGTGAGTTTCCCCGAGTTCAAATATATTCTATATAAATCATTTAAATTTTTAAATATTATGTATATATGTATATATGTGAATATATATATATATATATATATATATGTATATTTGGGTATATATGAACAAAGAAAAAAAAAGTATTAGCAATAAATGTTTCAAATAAATGTATGGTTAGAAATAAATGTTAAAGTTAATTAGAATTCAATACATAAGTAAAATAAACTACAAGTATAAATATAAATTTTAATATAAGTTTTGAATTCAATCGAATCGAGATTTATAAATAAAATACAAATACATTCAAGTATAAAGTAAATACATTGGCAACAATTCTAACAATAATTATTTAAACTAAAAATAGAAGTAAATTTAAAAATGCAAGAATAAGAGCAAATAAAAGTATTCAAACAAATAAAAACATAGATAGGTAGGCAATACAAATAAAGTTTTCAAAACAAATAAATACGAGTACAAAATAAAAACCTAGGAATTCAGCTATAGTTTGAAAATGAATATATATATATATATATATATATAGTTTTATAAAATATAAAGTAAGTAAACATATTAAATAAAAATCTAACATATAATAACAAAAGAAAGCTATCATTATCATCTTCAAACATGCTACAGCTGAGACAAAGCAAATATATATTTTTGTATGTACACTTGCAAATTAAACCAAACCAACAAGATAAAATTTAAAGTTAAAAAGAAAAGAAACAAATAAAATACAACACAAAACTGTACATACATAACAGTACATTAGCTAAACCTATTATTATAAACAGGTAAGTATATGCAGGCAAGAAAATGCAGGCTGAAATAAAGAAGTACAAAGAAAAGTAATAAAGCTTTCATCTCAACTCAAACAAGCACATATATAAACTGTACATACATAATTATTGAACAAAGCATCTTCAACCATGCTTATAGTACAAAGAGAAGGTAACATCACCTTGCATAGAACAATAATCAACCTGTACAACTCCTCTTTTATATATACATCAACTTATAAACTTGCTCTCCTATATATTTTCATCAGCTCGTTCCTGCAAAGCTAAGAATAAACTGAAGTAAAAACCATTTCAAACATAAACAAATTTCAACTTAAATAAAACAATCAACTCGAGCCAGAGATCAAAGAAGCAAGGTTTCTATTGGAAAAATCAAAGCCTGTGTCAACAGGAAGCAAGTTCTGTTCTTCTTAAATCAACTGTGAGCAAACTCTAATTTTTAAACCAACTCCTCTGATCTCATATGTCTGTGATGGTGATGATTGGAAATATGGTTTTAATGTTTACATATTAGCAAGTATAGATGTGTTTATACAGTGAATTAAGAGGTGCATATCTGTTGTCAAGAAAAAGCTTGCATCTGTTTATACAAAGCTTACCTCTGATTATACATAACAGAGTCCAACAAAATAGTAGAAAATTCAAAATCTTCTTCCAGGTGAGTAAACATAATATAAATTTTATGTTAAGCTATGACCAGTGAATGATTTATGTTTATTATGGATGTTGAATATCTTCTTTGTTTTGACACTGTGTATATGAAACTATTTTGACAGTGTTGAGATGTCTGTTTTTATTTTTATTTTTTTGTTCAGGATGAACCAAATAGAAATAACTTCAATCCTCCATTTCTAATCACTTTCAAGCCTTGATATCTAAAGCAAAGTTGTGTATTTAAATAAGAACTATGATCTAAAAATAATTTCATGAAGTATAAATGTATACAAGAGGAAAAATTTAGTTTTTACAGATGAAACTCTAAATTCGGGAAATTTCTAATTTCATAAAACATTGATCCAAGCATGTAGCTTGAATCCTTACATAAAACAATGATTTTTAAGATATGTTTGGTAATTTTTAGTGTCGAGTTTTCCGAGCAGTTCAATAATGAACGAAATTTGCACTTTGGCCGATTTCCGGCGACGCGATGAACTAGAGGTGTCGGGTTTGTTCGAGGTAGAGGAGGAGCTGATGGGTGTGGTGGGAAAAATGGTTGGAGGTGCCAACGGTGGCGGTGGCGATGGGGGCAGTGATTTGAAGTTGGTAGCCCTAATTTTTGAGGTGATTGAACTTTTGACCACCGCGTCTTCAACTGTGCATCGAGTTGCACGAGGTTTGGGAAGGTGGTAGCATGGTCGGAGGCGAGTTCATGGCTGGAGTTTGGCGAGTTCAAGTGGCCGAGGTGGGGAGAACGACTCGTTGACAGGTTGGGAAGGTTTGGGTTCTTGTGTTTCCAGGTTTTGGTTTTCACTGCTAGATTTTGGTTTGGGCGTGGTGATGGTTTTTGGTTGATCGTGATGGCATCTGGTGATGGAAGGCGTCATGTTGAGGTTCGTGTGGATGGCCGGAGGTGGTTGAGGCAATGGTGCACGTGCACCGTGCACACTTGGATCTGAAGAACAGAAAGAAAAAAAAAGAAGAAGAAGAAGAAGGAAACGCGAAAGGAAAGGAGCAGGGGGGAACTCGAGACGTGCTCGAGATTTTTGCAGATTGACTCGAAGCAAGGAAGAGGGGTCTCGAGTATAAGGTTTGGTTTCAGGTTTTACCTGAACCTATCTTCCAGGAATTCAAAACAAAAATTTAAATTTTAAAACAAGGTTTTAAGCTGAGGTTTAAATCAAAATGTAAATAAAAATTCAAATTGAATTGAAATCTAGTTTGTAAATAAAATAAAGTTTTAAATTCAATTTGGTTTAATAATTTCAACGCAATTAAGTGTATTAAAGAATTTGAATTTAAAATAGAATTGAAATTGAAAATGACATTTAAACAAATTGAATTTAAAAGTAGAACCTGGAACTAATCTTAAATCAGATGTTAAAATTTAATATAAGAAATTTCTTTGGAAAGGAAATTAAAGAAATTAAATAATTGATAAAGACTATTAATTAAGATTTTATTTGAAGAATTAATTGATGTGATAAATCTTAACAATAAATTTAGATTGATTAATTTCATAATAATCAATTGTAGAACTATTAAGTACGATTACTTAATAACAATAATTGTGAAATTAAATATTCGGTGTAATTTATGGAGTTAATCAAATTATTTAAATTAAATTTCTTAAGTTAATTTATTTAGAGTAATCATTTGATAGTTTCGAAAAATTAATTTCTTAGAGAAGAAATTAATAGATAATTAATGAATGTAATTAATTAAATGATGATTTTTAAATCAGAGCATAATTATTTGTGAATAATTAAAGGATTAATTAATAATGGCAATTAATTAAGATTAATAAATTTAAGATTAATTGACTCATTGATTTAAGAATGATTAGTTAATAATTAAGGGTTAACTAATAAATTTGAAAGAAGATTTATTTCATATAATTTAAAACTAAATTATGATAATCAAACCGGATTTACAATGATACATCTAATCTAAATTAATCAGTTGATTAACAAATTCTTTTGTGAATGTTTGGATTCTATTGAATGTTGAATTATTTGACATTTCTGAACTGTAATGCTTTATGATTATCCTGATTTGTGTTGTGATCTGTGATATAGTTTATTATTTGTGATATATATATCTGCGAATATGTGTATGAAAGATAAGCGTTATGGTTATATCGCTTATCAAATATATTGTTGTATTTAAATCTGTGATGATTGAAATGATGTTGCACTAGTATGTTAAAACCCTAGACCACACCATACACACACCAATATGGATTTCACGAGGAAATCGGTTAAGTCACAGATTTTTGAAATAGTTTAAAAATTGAATTTTTAAATTCAAATGTTTTGGGATTGAAATTGGAATAGAAGTGAAAAGATTTTGAAATAGAATTTCAAAGATGGAAATTTATTTTGAATAACTGGATTAAGTGTTGGAATTTAAATACTTTAATTTAGATTTGAATTCAATATTCAAATTGAATTCTGTAATTTGAAACTAGGGATTAATGATATTATACTAGTCATTATGAGTTGAATCATTTTTTTTAAAGCATTATTTTTGGGAATTTGAATTTAACCCAAGGATTTCAACTCGTATAAATGAATCAGATTTCCAAAATGAAAACTGTTGTTTTCAAATGATAAACACTTTTAGATAAGAACTGAAATTCCAGTTAATTAGGGGAATTTCAAGATTGAATAGAGAAATGATTTTTCTAAGTTATGAATGAATTCTTTTTGAAAGCTATGAATTAAATCTGCTTATTTTTTAACAGATTTAAATTGATGATTTGTTTAAATCAAATTGAAATGAAATTGTTTTGAAAGTTATAAGTTAAATCTTTGATTTAAAGATTTAACGAGTTAATCAAATTGAAATGAAAATTGATTTGGAAAATCTGTGAATGAATCTTTTGTTTAAAAGATTAAAATGTGAAAATTGTTTAAAACCGTTAAAGGTTGTGAAAATAAATCTTTTTTTGTTAAAAGATTTGAAATGGTAATTGATTAAACCATTTGAAAGAAAGTTTTGAATTATTAAGTTGTGACTTAATTGAAATCCCATATCCATATGTTTTGAAAATATTTTCGCTCACTATTCGGTTTAGCCGGGAAAGGACCGTTGTGTCGCATAACCCATTCCGAATATGTGATACGTCGTTATGGATAGCATTTGAAGACCGGTGATGAAGACCGGGTATTTGTGAAAGCGATAGGATGACCTATCGATTGTTTCTGCACCGAGTCGCGCCGGTATAGAAACTCCCTAAGTGATGGGAAATCCGATCGGGATTGTGAATATTCGGATTGCAAGGACTTCTTTGTAAGTGCCTTCGGTTCTGTTCGAACCCAGAACAGACTTGTATGGATAGTATGCCTGACAGTACAAGTTGAGATATAAAGCCGATTTCTTTCAAATATATTTCTGTTGGTGGCGAAGAATTTATTCTCTTAGCTTAACACCCTTCTCTGAGATGTACGAGCTCAGAGGTTATATAGTTGAAGTTATCAGCAATATATTCCCAATTTGGTAATGTGACATGCTAAGTGTAGCTGTGAAATGATCATTGTGTTGATTATTTGTGATAGGATCATTTATTTGATCGTCTATCTTTGTGATCATTTCTATGATCATTTGTTGACCCAAAGCATGGCTTTTGTATAAAGTATGTTTTTGTGGACGTGACTTCGTCGAGCCTCACACCTCGTGAATGGTCAAAACAGGAAAGATGCGGCAAGGTTATGAGGGGTAGCGCCCTTTAGGATATGTGCATTTCCTTCTGGAAAAGGGTGGTATCATGGTATGGAGCCCAGATACTTACTCATGTTGAAACACTTTATTTTTATGATTGTGTGAATTGATTAGAGAGCTCTCGGATAAAGGTCCCAAAGGACCGGGGGATGGCATATTCGGTCAGTTGTTACTCAGTTAGGGGTAACCCGGCCTTGTGTTGGTAGAGATCCGGTTTGGTTCTCGGGGATGTCCATCCAGAGGCATTCTCATGTGGCAATGGGAAGTTCCTTGGCCTGATCATTCGTTGGAAATCCAATTCCCAATACGAAACTTGTACGGTATTAGTTGTAGAACCTATCATTCACTTATGGTGTCGCAACACTGTTTGGATGGTAGCTATAGTAGGCATAGTTCGAAATGTCTATGTTGGCTAAGATTTATATTCTACTTTCGAAATGAATTTTTCCTACACTATGCACTAGTAATAATATCAAATGTTTCTTTTAATGCGTATCAAGCATCTTTGACTATCATAAGGAGAAATCTCCTCCGATTCTGCGTTTGCATTGTGTGTGTGTGCGGGAGGCCTTATGGTAGTGTCATTTTTAAAAAAAAAAACATTGCGAATTGACTTTGAAAATCTTTTGTTGAATGTTTTAAATGTTTTAAAAGATAAACTGTTTTTGTTGCTCACACCAGTCCCACGACTGATCCGGAGTTTATTGTTTTCTTTCCTAAACTCTGGGTGCTCATTAGTTTCTACACGAGCAGTCGGAGTTGGGTTTTTCAGATAGTTAGATATAGTGGATTATCTGGAGTTAGTTCGGTCTTTGGATCGCACCAGTCTTGTTAAGCTTGGTGACATGTTTATGGGGGGTTCGAGCTATTGCTGGATTGATTCTTGGAAATGGAGTTGCAGTTTTTGGAGTTCTTCATTGAAGACTATCTCAGAGTTATATTGTTCCACTGCTAGATGTTATCTATCGTTTTCTTTTCTGCTGCTATTTTATTGTATCATATCTCTGATGTATATTGATATCTATTGGATCATCTGTTGTATCAGATATTGTATCAAAGCTGTATATCAATGTATTATTCTTTTATTCCGCTGTGTTGTTTACTTAATGATTGTTATAAGCTCCGGCGAATCGAAATTTGAACGGTCGAATCTATGACATTCGAGTACGATTTGAAGTATGGATGTCGATTTTCGAGCGGGCAAAATCCGAGTCGTTACATTTGGTATCAGAGCTAAGGGTTGAACTTTAGCTCAGGAGTGTAACACATTAAGTAACTCATTAGAGATAGGGTGAAGTATCCCTAGAATGAGTAATCCCTAAGGTATCTGTTTGAATGCCTCAGTAAATTCTTTTGCTATCCACTGATAGTAAGTATGAGTGCAAGAAGAGAACGAGATAGAGGACAGGGAAATACGACTATAAATGGTCAATACCTTGTGACAGTGGAAACAAAGTTCTTATCAATTTTCTTTGATTCGTTCTAAATTCTTTTGATTTCTTCGTGACAGCTACAAGAAAAAGTTTCGGTGCGGTGATGCTCTACGAATCGTTGTAGAAGAATCTTTACTTCATATTTTCATCAGTTTCTTATCGGTTGTTGATTTAAACCTTAATGAATATGAATTGGAAATTTTAAATGAATTAGAAAATTTTGAATAAACTGGAAGTTTAAAAAAATTGAGTTAAATTGATTAATAGAATATGAAGAATAATTTGAATTGAATCAATTAAACGATTTTGTTTAAAACCAAATTTGAAATTTTATTATAATTACTTGGATCTATTGTTGATATTCTGATTTGGTGAGCCAAATGCAGAACTGATATCTAGTTTGATCTGAAATGATATTTCTCTATCTTTCATCTATCTTTGTTGTTTTCGTGCCTGCGAATTTCGAGGACGAAATCCTTTTAAGGGGGGAAGTCTGTAACGACCCTAGATTTTAATTTAATTTAAATTGATAATTAAATGAAATTTTGAATAAAAATTTATAAAATTAATTATAAATAGTGATGTGAGTTTCCCCGAGTTCAAATATATTCTATATAAATCATTTAAATTTTTAAATATTATGTATATATGTATATATGTGAATATATATATATATATGTGTATATTTGGGTATATATGAACAAAGAAAAAAAAAGTATTAGCAATAAATGTTTCAAATAAATGTATGGTTAGAAATAAATGTTAAAGTTAATTAGAATTCAATACATAAGTAAAATAAACTACAAGTATAAATATAAATTTTAATATAAGTTTTGAATTCAATCGAATCGAGATTTATAAATAAAATACAAATACATTCAAGTATAAAGTAAATACATTGGCAACAATTCTAACAATAATTATTTAAACTAAAAATAGAAGTAAATTTAAAAATGCAAGAATAAGAGCAAATAAAAGTATTCAAACAAATAAAAACATAGATAGGTAGGCAATACAAATAAAGTTTTCAAAACAAATAAATACGAGTACAAAATAAAAACCTAGGAATTCAGCTATAGTTTGAAAATGAATATATATATATATTAATATATATATATATATATAGTTTTATAAAATATAAAGTAAGTAAACATATTAAATAAAAATCTAACATATAATAACAAAAGAAAGCTATCATTATCATCTTCAAACATGCTACAGCTGAGACAAAGCAAATATATATTTTTGTATGTACACTTGCAAATTAAACCAAACCAACAAGATAAAATTTAAAGTTAAAAAGAAAAGAAACAAATAAAATACAACACAAAACTGTACATACATAACAGTACATTAGCTAAACCTATTATTATAAACAGGTAAGTATATGCAGGCAAGAAAATGCAGGCTGAAATAAAGAAGTACAAAGAAAAGTAATAAAGCTTTCATTTCAACTCAAACAAGCACATATATAAACTATACATACATAATTATTGAACAAAGCATCTTCAACCATGCTTATAGTACAAAGAGAAGGTAACATCACCTTGCATAGAACAATAATCAACCTGTACAACTCCTCTTTTATATATACATCAACTTATAAACTTGCTCTCCTATATATTTTCATCAGCTCGTTCCTGCAAAGCTAAGAATAAACTGAAGTAAAAACCATTTCAAACATAAACAAATTTCAACTTAAATAAAACAATCAACTCGAGCCAGAGATCAAAGAAGCAAGGTTTCTATTGGAAAAATCAAAGCCTGTGTCAACAGGAAGCAAGTTCTGTTCTTCTTAAATCAACTGTGAGCAAACTCTAATTTTTAAACCAACTCCTCTGATCTCCTATGTCTGTGATGGTGATGATTGGAAATATGGTTTTAATGTTTACATATTAGCAAGTATAGATGTGTTTATACAGTGAATTAAGAGGTGCATATCTGTTGTCAAGCAAAAGCTTGCATCTGTTTATACAAAGCTTACCTCTGATTATACATAACAGAGTCCAACAAAATAGTAGAAAATTCAAAATCTTCTTCCAGGTGAGTAAACATAATATAAATTTTATGTTAAGCTATGACCAGTGAATGATTTATGTTTATTATGGATGTTGAATATCTTCTTTGTTTTGACACTGTGTATATGAAACTATTTTGACAGTGTTGAGATGTCTGTTTTTATTTTATTTTTTTGTTCAGGATGAACCAAATAGAAATAACTTCAATCCTCCATTTCTAATCACTTTCAAGCCTTGATATCTAAAGCAAAGTTGTGTATTTAAATAAGAACTATGATCTAAAAATAATTTCATGAAGTATAAATGTATACAAGAGGAAAAATTTAGTTTTTACAGATGAAACTCTAAATTTGGGAAATTTCGAATTTCATAAAACATTGATCCAAGCATGTAGCTTGAATCCTTACCTAAAACGATGATTTTTAAGATATGTTTGGTAATTTTTAGTGTCGAGTTTTCCGAGCAGTTCAATAATGAACGAAATTTGCACTTTGGCCGATTTCCGGCGACGCGATGAACTAGAGGTGTCGGGTTTGTTCGAGGTAGAGGAGGAGCTGATGGGTGTGGTGGGAAAAATGGTTGGAGGTGCCAACGGTGGCGGTGGCGATGGGGGCAGTGATTTGAAGTTGGTATCCCTAATTTTTGAGGTGATTGAACTTTTGACCACCGCGTCTTCAACTGTGCATCGAGTTGCATGAGGTTTGGGAAGGTGGTAGCATGGTCGGAGGCGAGTTCATGGCTGGAGTTTGGCGAGTTCAAGTGGCCGAGGTGGGGAGAACGACTCGTTGACAGGTTGGGAAGGTTTGGGTTCTTGTGTTTCCAGGTTTTGGTTTTCACTGCTAGATTTTGGTTTGGGCGTGGTGATGGTTTTTGGTTGATCGTGATGGCATCTGGTGATGGAAGGCATCATGTTGAGGTTCGTGTGGATGGCCGGAGGTGGTTGAGGCAACGGTGCACGTGCACCGTGCACACTTGGATCTGAAGAACAGAAAGAAAAAAAAAAAGAAGAAGAAGAAGGAAACGCAAAAGGAAAGGAGCAGGGGGGAACTCGAGACGTGCTCGAGATTTTTGCAGATTGACTCGAAGCAAGGAAGAGGGGTCTCGAGTATAAGGTTTGGTTTCAGGTTTTACCTGAACCTATCTTCCAGGAATTCAAAACAAAAATTTAAATTTTAAAACAAGGTTTTAAGCTGAGGTTTAAATCAAAATGTAAATAAAAATTCAAATTGAATTGAAATCTAGTTTGTAAATAAAATAAAGTTTTAAATTCAATTTGGTTTAATAATTTCAATGCAATTAAGTGTATTAAAGAATTTGAATTTAAAATAGAATTGAAATTGAAAATGACATTTAAACAAATTGAATTTAAAAGTAGAACCTGGAACTAATCTTAAATCAGATGTTAAAATTTAATATAAGAAATCTCTTTGGAAAGGAAATTAAAGAAATTAAATAATTGATAAAGACTATTAATTAAGATTTTATTTGAAGAATTAATTGATGTGATAAATCTTAACAATAAATTTAGATTGATTAATTTCATAATAATCAATTGTAGAACTATTAAGTACGATTACTTAATAACAATAATTGTGAAATTAAATATTCGGTGTAATTTATGGAGTTAATCAAATTATTTAAATTAAATTTCTTAAGTTAATTTATTCAGAGTAATCATTTGATAGTTTCGAAAAATTAATTGCTTAGAGAAGAAATTAATAGATAATTAATGAATGTAATTAATTAAATGATGATTTTTAAATCAGAGCATAATTATTTGTGAATAATTAAAGGATTAATTAATAATGGCAATTAATTAAGATTAATAAATTTAAGATTAATTGACTCATTGATTTAAGAATGATTAGTTAATAATTAAGGGTTAACTAATAAATTTGAAAGAAGATTTATTTCATATAATTTAAAACTAAATTATGATAATCAAACCGGATTTACAATGATACATCTAATCTAAATTAATCAGTTGATTAACAAATTCTTTTGTGAATGTTCGGATTCTATTGAATGTTGAATTATTTGACATTTCTGAACTGTAATGCTTTATGATTATCCTGATTTGTGTTGTGATCTGTGATATAGTTTATTATTTGTGATATATATATCTGCGAATATGTGTATGAAAGATAAGCGTTATGGTTATATCGCTTATCAAATATATTGTTGTATTTAAATCTGTGATGATTGAAATGATGTTGCACTAGTATGTTAAAACCCTAGACCACACCATACACACACCAATATGGATTTCACGAGGAAATCGGTTAAGTCACAGATTTTTGAAATAGTTTAAAAATTGAATTTTTAAATTCAAATGTTTTGGGATTGAAATTAGAATAGAAGTGAAAAGCTTTTGAAATGGAATTTCAAAGATGGAAATTTATTTTGAATAACTGGATTAAGTGTTGGAATTTAAATACTTTAATTTAGATTTGAATTCAATATTCAAATTGAATTCTGTAATTTGAAACTAGGGATTAATGATATTATACTAGTCATTATGAGTTGAATCATTTTTTTTAAAGCATTATTTTTGGGAATTTGAATTTAACCCAAGGATTTCAACTCGTATAAATGAATCAGATTTCCAAAATGAAAACTGTTGTTTTCAAATGATAAACACTTTTAGATAAGAACTGAAATTCCAGTTAATTAGGGGAATTTCAAGATTGAATAGAGAAATGATTTTTCTAAGTTATGAATGAATTCTTTTTGAAAGCTATGAATTAAATCTGCTTATTTTTTAACAGATTTAAATTGATGATTTGTTTAAATCAAATTGAAATGAAATTGTTTTGAAAGTTATAAGTTAAATCTTTGATTTAAAGATTTAACGAGTTAATCAAATTGAAATGAAAATTGATTTGGAAAATCTGTGAATGAATCTTTTGTTTAAAAGATTAAAATGTGAAAATTGTTTAAAACCGTTAAAGGTTGTGAAAATAAATCTTTTTTTGTTAAAAGATTTGAAATGGTAATTGATTAAACCATTTGAAAGAAAGTTTTGAATTATTAAGTTGTGACTTAATTGAAATCCCATATCCATATGTTTTGAAAATATTTTCGCTCACTATTCGGTTTAGCCGGGAAAGGACCGTTGTGTCGCATAACCCATTCCGAATATGTGATACGTCGTTATGGATAGCATTTGAAGACCGGTGATGAAGACCGGGTATTTGTGAAAGCGATAGGATGACCTATCGATTGTTTCTGCACCGAGTCGCGCCGGTATAGAAACTCCCTAAGTGATGGGAAATCCGATCGGGATTGTGAATATTCGGATTGCAAGGACTTCTTTGTAAGTGCCTTCGGTTCTGTTCGAACCCAGAACAGACTTGTATGGATAGTATGCCTGACATTACAAGTTGAGATATAAAGCCGATTTCTTTCAAATATATTTCTGTTGGTGGCGAAGAATTTATTCTCTTAGCTTAACACCCTTCTCTGAGATGTACGAGCTCAGAGGTTATATAGTTGAAGTTATCAGCAATATATTCCCAATTTGGTAATGTGACATGCTAAGTGTAGCTGTGAAATGATCATTGTGTTGATTATTTGTGATAGGATCATTTATTTGATCGTCTATCTTTGTGATCATTTCTATGATCATTTGTTGACCCAAAGCATGGCTTTTGTATAAAGTATGTTTTTGTGGACGTGACTTCGTCGAGCCTCACACCTCGTGAATGGTCAAAACAGGAAAGATGCGGCAAGGTTATGAGGGGTAGCGCCCTTTAAGATATGTGCATTTCCTTCTGGAAAAGGGTGGTATCATGGTATGGAGCCCAGATACTTACTCATGTTGAACACTTTGTTTTTATGATTGTGTGAATTGATTAGAGAGCTCTCGGATAAAGGTCCCAAAGGACCGGGGGATGGCATATTCGGTCAGTTGTTACTCAGTTAGGGGTAACCCGGCCTTGTGTTGGTAGAGATCCGGTTTGGTTCTCGGGGATGTCCATCCAGAGGCATTCTCATGTGGCAATGGGAAGTTCCTTGGCCTGATCATTCGTTGGAAATCCAATTCCCAATACGAAACTTGTACGGTATTAGTTGTAGAACCTATCATTCACTTATGGTGTCGCAACACTGTTTGGATGGTAGCTATAGTAGGCATAGTTCGAAATGTCTATGTTGGCTAAGATTTATATTCTACTTTCGAAATGAATTTTTCCTATACTATGCACTAGTAATAATATCAAATGTTTCTTTTAATGCGTATCAAGCATCTTTGACTATCATAAGGAGAAATCTCCTCCGATTCTGCGTTTGCATTGTGTGTGTGTGCGGGAGGCCTTATGGTAGTCTCATTTTTAAAAAAAAAACATTGCGAATTGATTTTGAAAATCTTTTGTTGAATGTTTTAAAAGATAAACTGTTTTTGTTGCTCACATCAGTCCCACGACTGATTCGGAGTTTATTGTTTTCTTTCCTAAACTCTGGGTGCTCATTATTTTCTACACGAGCAGTCGGAGTTGGGTTTTTCAGATATTTAGATATAGTGGATTATCTGGAGTTAGTTCAGTCTTTGGATCGCACCAGTCTTGTTAAGCTTGGTGACATGTTTATAGGGGGTTCGAGCTATTGCTGGATTGATTCTTGGAAATGGAGTTGCAGTTTTTGGAGTTCTTCATTGAAGACTATCTCAGAGTTATATTGTTCCACTGCTAGATGTTATCTATCGTTTTCTTTTCTGCTGCTATTTTATTGTATCATATCTCTGATGTATATTGATATCTATTGGATCATCTGTTGTATCAGATATTGTATCAAAGCTGTATATCAATGTATTATTCTTTTATTCCGCTGTGTTGTTTACTTAATGATTGTTATAAGCTCCGGCGAATCGAAATTTGAACGGTCGAATCTATGACATTCGAGTACGATTTGAAGTATGGATGTCGATTTTCGAGCGGGCCAAATCCGAGTCGTTACAGTAAGTTACTATTTAATTGGCCTATTAATTTAGTTGTAACTGTTATATTTGAGTTTAAATTTGAATATAAGTAAATATGGGTAAGTGGTGTGTAAATAAATGAATTAGTATAATTTATAGTAATTGAATGAACTCAATATTAGGTAGGTAATTATAATAATTAGTTGAATATAATAAACTTAAGTGTAAATTAAAGGGTAATGGTAACAGCTATTATAAGTTGCCTATTTAGTCTATAAAATAAATAGGAAATCTTTAATGTCATTAATGAGAATTAATGCAGTAATGAGAGGTGTGAATGTATGAATTAAATAGAAACGTAAATTTATTTATAAAGTGATAAATTGGTAAAATGAATCAAACAAAGTTAAATTAATTAATTGGTTTTAAACCTTAATTAATGTGTATAATTGACAAGATTTCAAATTTAGAAATGTAACATTTAATACAAATTTCAGATGAAAATAGGAGTAGACTAGTGTAATGGAATGTAAAACTAATGTAACTAGGTATATAGGGTAATAATGGACCTAGTATAAAGATGGCAATCAAACCAAATCAAATTATTGGAAGAAATTTTTATTTAATTGGAATGTAATCTATAATAAAATGGATTATTGTAGGTAAATAAAATTAATTACTATGTAAATTGGAATTTAGATGAATTGGGAAGTTATTAATGTATTAGTATATAAACCAATGTTAATATTACCCATAAGAGGATAAGTTAATAGTTGATTCAATAACAAAATTGAAAAATCAAATATATGGATTTATTGGGATTTAAACTTATACTTTTTAAATTAGATAAAATACAGTGTTTACACGCAATGACTTTCTATATTTTTTTTCCCTATGTTTATTTCTCTAATTTTAATTTTCTATTTTATTTGTATAAACTTTGAATATATTTATTTGATTTTTGATTGATTTATTTTAATAATATCTTAGAAATTTCAGGAGATATAGGTTACCTGTTTTGTTTATTTGTTTCCTTTTTCTTTTCCCTTGCCTTTCCATTTGCATAGCCAATTACTTCCCACATTCATAGCCATGAATTCTTCTCATAATTTACGTACATATTGTTCCTCAAACTCCTCTTTTCATTGCGTGCAAAAAAAGGATTTTTTTTAATAAATACATCAAGTTATTTGTTGCCTTTTTATTTCCCAAACCATTCAAACTCCTGCCCTTTATTGCCTAGCCTCATTATTTCTTACCTTAGCTGTTCATTCCTTTAACCTAGCCACCACACCTCTCTTTTTTATTTCACGTACAAAGTTTCTCATCTCCTCATCTTATTCATTTGCGTGAAGAAAAAAATACAAGATCTAAAATCATGGCTTCCTTCTTCCTTCTCCTCTTTTTTTTCTTTTTGTTTTCTTTGTCTTCCTTCAAGCTAGGCTCAGCCTCCATCTTCTCCTAGTACACCTCTAACCATCATGACAAAGCAACACAAGATGATGGTTGAACCCATATGTGGTGTAACCAAGCTATTGATTTATTAAGGCAAGTTATGCCAATTTGATTCGTTATTTTTCCACTGTTTTAACCTCTATTCTTTTGTATTGAATCATATTTTTATATATGTAATATTTATTTGCACACAGGATTTGGATCTGACTTTTCTTCCACTCAAGCTTGCATTGTGCTTTGATGTGCTTTTTCATGCTTTGCGGAGTTTGGTTTTCTATTCTGAATTTGTCAATTCTAGCTTTTGAAAGATGAGTTATCACTCTAGACTTACATACTTATATTATTGTGAAATAATGACAAGTGAATTGTATAAAATAATATGCTATATTCATATATGCTAGTGATGTGATTACATGATGTTAAATCCTGTTTATATATTTGTTCATCATCTGATATGATATTATTTGCTATACTGTTATTTTATTTCTTGTTATCACACTACAAGTTCCCCTTCACTATGGGTTGAAATGATACATACCCGAACGAACTGTAGAATAAGGAAAAATCATTATGGTCTGAAATGATAGGCTCGAGTGATTTCATTGATTTTTATTGTATTTATTTTACTTGGGATTGCGGGTTTGAAATGATAGAACCCGGATTTTCTTTTAAATTACGGATTGAAATGACATATATCCATATCACTTGACCTAGGTTAGAAAATATTATACAGGCCCATGGTTAATATTTTTATGGTAATATTTTCCTAAAATTTATTAAGTATTTTGAATATTTTGAAAATATGAAATTTTACCTTAAACTGGACTAATGATTTAAATATAAAGAGATATTGGCTTTCAGCAAGTTAAAATTTTATAAGTTGATGATTGGTTTAGATTAGAATTTAAAAAATCTTTATTTGGTTTTAATGGTAATTTAAAGAGCTTTAATTGTGATAAATAATTTTAATTTATATGGAATTTTAAAGTCTAACCTTGTAATTGCAATCAATTTTTACTTTATGAAATGAATATGTTTGTATAATAAATGATGTCCTTTGATTGATAAAATGAAATGCAGTTTTAATTGTATATTTTGTAATAATGTATTTAGCCTGAAATCATAGTTTAATTTATGCCTAAATGAATAAATTTGAAAGAAATTTATCGTTATATTTACGATGATAAATTACTTTATTTATGAAATGGAAATGTTTGGTAATTGAATAATTATGATTTAAGTGGAAAAGTGTATTTTCAAATATGACGTACTTGATAATTGGAAATTTGGTTTTAATTGAAATTGTTAACTTAAGTAAATAAATGGGAATTTAGTCTTATTTATGAAGTGGGTATTTTAAAATAAAGTGGTAAGTTATTTGTTGAAATAAAAGAAGTAAAAGAATGTGTTTTTGACTTAATAAATGAATTACTGTTTAATTTGATATTTATTGGTAAAATTTTATTTTATTAAATCATAAGTTAAATGATATCCAAATGAATATTGTGAAGTGGGAAATGTGATTTTTATAAGTTAAATTGGCTAAAATTTGAAATTTTAATGTAGCTGAAATATACGATGTTTTTGAAAAGTTTATAATTGAATGAATAAACTTATAAATGTTATAACTTTGAAATGAATATTATTTGACATTGAATTTAAATAGTTAAATAAATCTTGTTTGCAAGATATTGACATTGAATTTAGATGGTCTAAATAAACTTGTTACGAAATGTTTGGTTTCAGAGTTGTTATAACTTGAAAGTAATATGGCTTTGGAAATGAAATTTTTGGAAATTGTATTTAATTAAGAATTGTCTTTAAATATATAAATTTGGAACTTATTGGAAATGGATGATTTAAGAATATGACCTGATAAAGTGGTTTGGGTTAAGGTGATTTAAACGAACATTTTAAGTTTAATAAATTGAAGGAAATATTCAGTGATTTGGAAACTTGGGTGTTATTTAAATGAGATATTGATTTGGTTTTTGGAATATAAAGGATATATTATTGATTTGGTTTTGAAATGGGTATGATATGTGGTTTTAAAGTATAAACTATTTTGAAATAAATATCCATGGGTTATAATAACATTTCGTTGTTAAAGAGAACCAGATCAGAAGTTGTCATACTCTCTGCCAACTCCGAAAACCACTTTGACAACCGTGTATGTGGTGGAGATTTCAAAATGAAGTAGGATGGTGGCGACATCCTTTGAGGTATATACGTGGACCCAACTCCCGTGAGTTGGCATAAGGTGGCTAAAACATGAGCGATTGACGAGCTAAGTGAGGTCATTCCTCCGATCGGACACGTCCCTTCGATATTATACTCTGACTTTTGGATTTATTGGGTGGCCACTTTGATTTTTGATTTGGGGGTGTGGCTCAAGGTGGGCGGTAGTAGCTGCTACGCGTTACCACCGGTCCGGAAGCGTAATTGGTATATCTACCCTAGCATTGCGTAGTTGTGCCATGTCACCTACCCTAGCGCACCTTGTACGAGTTTGATTTGTGTCGTACCAATGGAGTATCCTCTGGTAGCTTCCCGATCAGGAGGTATTACGGTACTGTATAGACTATTGGCACTATATATGTGTTAAGGGGAATATTGGGTCACTCATTAACGCTATTTTAAAGTTAGTTTATTTTACTATAGACTTTATTATAATAGCGAAATATTACTACATAGTAAATACTTTAATGGATCCCTAGAGGATGGGAGGTCGCAAGCATCCTTTAAGTTACTTGTACATTATATTACAGTTCACTTGAGTTGGTTTACATTGCATAAGTATATATGTCCTGACTCGAGTGTTTTGTGTTTTTCTTTACGCTCGGGTCAGACTGAGTGATACCGCATTAGAGACTCACCTTCAGAGTTGGAGCTTTGCTTGAAGATCCAGCTATCTATTTCAATTCCAGTTATTCAGTTGATTCCAGTGTTGTATTTAGCTTTGTGCTAGATTATCGTATTGGACTTCTATTGTATCTTGTATAACTCTGATGTAATTATACAGTAGCTTCATGAACTACTATTTCTTTGCTTCCGCTGCATTTTATTACTCTATGTCTATGATCTGTGATTTATTTATTTACTGTATATTCTATGTTTTGCCAAATTTTGATTTACAATTCGGTATTTTGAACAATTCAAGTGCAACATTTGTGGATGCAGATGGTTGAAAATATCGCGTCGTTACATTTGGTACCAGAGCTTTGGCTCTAGGCAAAACTTAGCATATATGGTAAATTTATTTATAGAATCACTTTCATACGAGTGTGAATCTCTTCCTTTTGACTCAGTTTCCTTTTGAATTTTGGAACGTTCCCTGCGGTTCCGAAATACATTATTGTCCCTCACTATTCGCATTCTTCTAAATTCTGAAGCATCCCGTAGCTCCACTGAATGACTTGTAAAGGGGTGAAGCTCCTTTACAATAGGCATTGATTCATAGGAGATTTCTATATCCTCGGTTTAGATGCTAATATCTTTGGTTATCCCGAATTCTACCTCTTGAGATCGAATGTAGATTTGTCTTAGAATTCTGCATCGATCTTATTCTTGAAGTCGCGGTTGCCCGCGATTTATATAAGCTTATCCATTTCCTTATTCGGTTAGTTAATAATCTTATTTTTTGTTTCAACTTGTCCTCAAATCAAAAAAAAAAAAATTGATTTGAATTAATCAAATTTGAATCTCTATCCTTGCTTTGAAAATCTACTCCTGTATAGTGTATTTGTAAATCTATATTTAAAATGTTTTATATAGTGTGATGTTTGAGTTGTTGATGTTAATTTGGGTTTTCGATCAATTCATCTAATCAACGCTATCAATAGGATCTCCAAAACACTTGAATAGAGCAAATAGACACAACATTGTTTTCAAATTTAGTAAATGAACAAATTTTGTATAATTATATTATATATGCATAAGTATAATTTTCTGAATTTTGATAGTTAATTGACTTGGATGTTAAGAAATAATATTTGACTCTATCTTATAACTATTGGCTTTGGTTTCATATATAAATAATTGAACTAAAACATGGTTATAAATTAATTTGGAAATTTAAATGAATTTAATATAAGAAACTAAGAATTTAATTTTCGATGGTTTCAGACTTTATGTTTAAAGTTTTAAGGGTGTATTATTAAAGTATTTCAAGTAGAAATTGTTTCAAGGAATTTTAATCTGTAAATCAGTGCTCTTTTCTTTGTCACTGGAAAATAATTTCGATGATGACTACAACATCATCGACTTTCATTTTCGAGTTTCGAAGTGAAGAGACCATTCTGTAGTTTTGCTACAGTCTTGCTTTGGAGAATTAAATGGATTTGGATTTCTAAAATTTTATTTGATATATATTGTGTAAATTTGTTTATCTCTAAAATCGTTTGAAGTTAATCGGAAATCAAATTCTTAAACTTTGTCTTAAAGGATAATGTCAAACATACAATGAAACCAAAATTTTGAATAAATATTTAAGCTTGAGATAATTGAATTAGAAAATTTTATTTGCTTAATATTCTATTGCATTCCAATATAACTTACCTTAATTATTAGAAGTTAACAATGTAATTGGATAATATACAATATAAAAGGGATTTTTATAAATAAAATTTAAGTGTTTATAATAAGTGTTATACACTTAAATTTTACTTGTAAAAAGGATTAATTGAGGTGAATGGAATAAAAGGTTAATTGAATAACTTACAATATAAAATGTTGTTAAAGGAATTTATAAATAAATCAGTATATTTTAATCAAATTAATTAACATTGTAAATTTATTTGTTTATAAAGTTAGTAATTTGAATAAGATAAATTGATTACTTAATTCTTTCTTTTCCCTTCTTTTCCTTTTCGGGGACGAAAAGTTTTGAGTGGGCGAGAGTGTAACGACCCATAAAATTTACAATAATTTAATTTTTTAGGTTAATAAGTTTTGGTAACTTAACATGGAAAAAAAACCTTATTAATTCAAAATTGAATGATGGTAATTAGAACTAATTAGTGACATTTGAAATGAAATTACAATTTAGTGAAGTAATGAAAATTAGTATACTTGGCTATAAATTAATGTAACAAAACTAATGCAAACATTTAAATTTATAAAAGGAATAATATGAAATAAATGACTCTTGAATAAAGATTGGGTATATAAGAATGGTAACATTTGTTGTGAACAATGAAATCACAAGTATGAATGTTGAATCATTTGTAACGACCCGGGATTTTTAGTAATTAAAATTTGAATATTTAATTAATTTTAAATATTAATAAGTGAATTTATAAGTCGAATAAATTTTAATTCGAATAATTGGATTTAATTGAATAATTAAATCGATAATTTAATATGCTAAATTATGGAAATAATTGAAAATTGAGTTAAATATGATTGAAAATGATTTGTAAAATTTTATTTTATCATATTGGAGTTAGAATGATATTTTAGAACTTTTAAAATCGAATTAAAGTTAATTTGTGAAAATTGAATATTTTAATATTTAATCGACTAGTGAAAATAGCCAATTTTCGAACAGTCTCAGAATTGGACGAAACTAGTTTCATTGGATCCGTAATAGTTAGTTATTACCGGATTTCAATTTTCGTAGCAATTGGAGTTATCGTTTGATCATAGCAGCTCGAAACGCATCGAATTGTTTTTAATATTAACTTGGCGAGTTAAAATAGCCATTTTTCAAAAAGTCTCGGATTTCGACGAAACCAGTTTCATCGGATCCGTAATGTGATATTATTATAAGGTTTCAAATTTCGTGTCAATTGGATTTACCGTTTGTCCGGTACAAATTAAAACGCCTAGAAAATCGTTTAAATCGGTTTAATTTAAATTGAACGTTTATTGCCATAACTCGCACAGATGACCGAATTAGCTTTCGAAACCTGTTCCATTGTGTCCGGAATGCGGGGTAAACCCTAGAAACACTAGTTACGGCGCGTGAATCGGAGTTCGAAATTTCTGGTATGAATAGTGTTTTGAACAATTTCCTATAAATAACCCTTGACCTCTCACAAATAAAATAAAATAAAATAAACCCTAATTCTAAATGCAGCCGCCACCCCTCAACCCACGGCCGAAAACAACCCATTTTCCCCCCTCGTTTTCTTCAAATCCAAGCCTCGTTTCAAGAATTCTTCAACTACAAAATGGAAGAGCTTCGCGAGCTCTACGATGTGAACGGTCATCATCGTTTTTAGATGCACGGATCAACGGCAAAATGGAGATGAAGGCAACGCATTGCGTGCGCGTTTTCCAAGGAAGGAGGAGGCCGAGTTGGCCTATGCTCTGGCCGAGCATGGAGGTTGGGTCGGCCTTCGATGTGGTGTGCCTCGATCAACCTGGAACTGCTCGTAGATGGCTCGAATTTCAAACCCTAATATTAAGCCATGGGTTCATGCTTGCGTTCGAACGTGATATCCAGGTTGGGGGAGAAGATAGGTAGCACGGCCATGATCTCATCACCAAAGATCAACTGTCCAGATCTGCTGTAGGTTTAAAATTATAAGAAAATGTTAATTGTTTGTATTTAAATGTGTACGAAACTTTAAAATGTGATATCTTTTTCATACGAGGTCGAAAACGCGCGAAACCAGTTGCGTTGGAATCGTATGGACGAGCACTACGCTATGGAATTGGATTGGAGTCGTTTGGAGTTAGTGAAAATTTCGGGTAAAATTAAACGTCCGTTTAATTTTATTCGAAATAAATCCTAAAGCGAAATTGAAATCAAGGTGAGAACTTCTCACTCAATCGAATCAGTTTCGATTTTATTTTAAATAATTAGATTTAAAATATTTGAATGCATGTTTGAATGATGATTGTTATCTATTGATTGTTAAAATAGACATTATGCGCCGTTAGTAAGCGGATGTTATTTATTAAAAACATATACCGCAAATATTTCATAAATAGTGAAATTGGTATTATATATAATAGCAATATATATATATATTGGCATACGTATATATTGGAGTTATTGATTTTCCGCATTTGTATAGCGGATGAGACCCTATTGCGCCGTCTATTAAGCGGATAATATTTTAAATCCCATATACCGCGATAATTCCGTAATGGAGCGGAATTGGTATTGTGCTAATGTTTGTGGATGCAGGAAAACAGGTTGGAGGGATCCAACTGGATTCCTCAACAGTATTTATTTGATTTTAGATATTTTGATATTTGACGGATTATCATATCGATATATGATATCGTTGTTGTCGTGATGGACTATTTGATATGTAGCATCATTGGGCCAAGATTTTGGAATTTTAAAATGATTTTTAAAGTGATTTTTGAAAGTAAACGTTTATAAAATATGTTTGGATTTGATTCATTTTAAATAAATAAACGTTATAATTTAATGTTATAAAAATTATGATTTTGAGTTATACGGTTAAAGATTGGTTTTTGAGAAATATGGGTTAATATTTTTATAAAATAATTAAATTGGATTTTTGAATTTATTATAAAAAGTTTAAAAATTGGATTTATAAAATTTGATTATTTTATAAATCAAGAGAATGGTGAAATTATAAAGGAGATTAAAGATGTTTTAAAATAATAGTATAAATTGATTTTATAAAGGATTTATAAATTGTTAATTTATAAATTAAAATATTAGAATTATAAAACGAGTTTTTATAAGTGTTAGAATGAATTGTGAATGAATTTCAGAAATGAATGAAATTCATAGAATTATAAACGGTGAAGTTATAAATGGAATTTTATAAGCAGTAGGTTTATAAAATTTATAAAGTTATTGAAAGAATAGATTTGGATAAATAATTGAATCTTATAAGTTATAAGATTTATAATTATGAAGTTAAAAAGAACGATTGTGCAAACAAATAAATTCTAAGTATTTGACTTATAATATGAACTTCTAGTATATCATTAAGATATGAATTGAGATAGGTTAATAAAGGAATTTATAAAAGGAAGTAGTTATAAAATAAATAGAAATGGAATTTATAAACGTTGTTCTATAAATTCGCAAAGACTTATTTTGATAAGTAAATTGTTATAACTTATTTATGGAGTTATATTCACGTTTTTGACTGTGAATAATCCTTTGAAATAAAATGAATAAAAGGATGAAATTTGTTAACGTAGTATATTCACGTTTTTGAATAGTGAATAATATGTTAAAGAAAATGTTTAGAATGTGATGTTTTAAATAAAATTAAAACGATCTAACGACATTTTAAAATGTGTTGAGATTCGAAACCATAGATTTCAACATTCATTGTTGAAATAGACGTTTTCGAGAAATAGAAGGAAATGGTGGACTATAACACTGTTGTTATAGTAAATGATTTCCGAACGGAAATGTTTTGTATAGTATTGGGATTTATATATCTATTTTAATTTAGAATCCCTATACTAGTGATTTTGGGTTGTCGTAACGATGTTTTATGTAACATTCGTTTTGGCCCAAATAAATATGTTTGAGAGAATGATTTCCTTAAAGAATGAAATATGTGCTTAATCTCGATTAAGTATATTGAATATTTTCCAAGTGTTGAAAATAAATAAAATTTGTGAATTACTTAATAAATAAGTATGGAAATGTTTTTCCAATGTGAAATGAAACGTTTAGAGAATTTATCTTTTTGAAGATAAATTGAAAATGAATAATTGAAATCGTATATTCATAGATATTTTGAAATATAAATTCACTATGGAATTTATAAAAGAAAGTGGAATTGTTAAAAATAAATATTGATTTATTTTTGAAGTGTGAAAATTATATATCTTGTAAAGATATTTTTGGGAAATAAATAATTTGGAAAATTATTTGGAATCTGGTGATGTTGTGCATATCCATTGATAGTTCAATAACCGACTATCAATATTTACCTTTGAAAGGTATTTGTTGTGATTTGCTGAATTTGAATGCTACACTTATTTAAATTATTGCGCTCGTTATTCGGATTACCCATTCCGAATAGTGATACGACGTAATGGATAGCATTGATGACCGGTGTTGAAGACCGGGTATTTACGAGAGCGATAGGATGACCTGTCGATTGACTCTGCACCGAGTTGCTCCGGTATAGAGTTCTCCATATGTGATGGTGAATCCGATCAGGATTGTGGATTTCCGGATTGCAAGGACTTCTTTGTAAGTGCCTTCGGTTCTGTTCGTGCCCGGAACAGACTTGTATGGATTGTATGTCTGACATTACAAATTGAGATATAAAGCAGATTTCTTTCAAATATATTTCTGTTGGTGGCGGAGAATTTATTCTCTTAGCTTAACACCCTTCTCTGAGACGTACGAGCTCAGAGGTTATGTAGTTGAAGGTTATCAGCGATATATTCCCATTTTGGTAATGTGACATGCTGAGTGTTGCTGTGAAATGATCATTGTGTTGATTATTTGTGATAGGATCATTTATTTGATCGTCTATCCTGGTGATCATTTCTATGATCATTTGTTGACCCAAAGCATGGCTTTTGTATAAAGTATGTTTTTGCGGACGTGACTTCGTCGAGCCTCACACCTCGGGAATGGTCAAAACAGGAAAGATGCGGCAAGGTTATGAGGGGTTGCGCCCTTTAGGATATGTGCATTTCCTTCTGCAAAAGGGTGGTATCATGGTATGGAGCCCAGATACTTACTCATGTTGAAAACACTTTATGATTGTGTGAATTGATTACGAGCGCTCGGTGAAAGGTCCCAAAGGACCGGGGGATGGCATATTCGGTCAGTTGTTACTCAGTTAGGGGTAACCCGGCCTTGTGTTGGCAGATATCCGGTTTGGTTCTCGGGGATGTTCATCCAGAGGCATTCTCATGTGGCAATGGGAAGTTCCTTGGCCTGATCATTCGTTGGAAATCCAAAGAAACAATATGAGACTTGTACGGTTTTAGTTGTATTACCTGCCATGGAATGTGGCGGTAACCTGCTATTGAACATGGTAGCTATAGTAGGCATAAGTGCGGAATGTCTATGCTGGCTAAGATTTATATCTTTATTTTCGAAATGAATTTTTCCTACACTATGCACTAATAGTAATATCAAATGTTCTTTTTAATACGTATCAAGCATCTTTGACTATCATAAGGAGAAATCTCCTCCGATTCTGCGTTTGCATTGTGTGTGTGTGCGGGAGGCCTTATGGTAGTCTCATTTTTAAAAAGCATTGCGAATTGACTTTAAAAATATTCCTCTATTTTGTTTTCAAAGATAAATAAACTGTTTTGAGTTCCCACACCAGTCACATGACTGACTCGGAGTTTATTGTTTTCCTCCCTAAACTCTGGGTGCCTACCAATTTCCACACGGGCAGTCAAGAGTTAAGGTTTATCAGGATATTCTGGAAATTCTGGAGTTGCTGGAGGCAAGCTGGATGGCATGGCGTATTACTTATATAGTATTTCTTTTCTGCTGTTTGTTGTTGTATATTGTTGTACACTCTGATGATATGATGTAATGTATAAAATGTAATAACTGATATAGTTCTTTGTTTAAAGATTATTCATTTATCTATTATATGTTGTTCCGCTGCGAATTGTGAGATTCTGTTGTTGTTCTGTTGTTTTCTATTTTCTATTTTCTTCTCCCTCTATTTTCTATCTTTTTCCCTCTTCTTCTCTCTCTTCTTCTTCTTAAACATTGATAATTCGTATTTCTATTCATCTTGAGTTAATCTATGGAGATTAGTGTATATTCAAGGAGTACGGATTTACGGGTCATCACAGGTGGTATCAGAGCATATGGTTAAGCGACAACCATGGTTCTGTTGGGTATTACTCATTAGAGATAGAGTCAGTAGTATTCTAGAATGAGTTGAGTGTAATAATAGCTATGAGAGCGTATTTGTTAGTGAATGTAAAATTGTTTTATATTGTGATGATTGGTTTGTTGAGTGGTATATGGATTCTGGTTAATACGAGCAATTAACGTTGTTGATAGGAATTTCTAAACACTTGAATAGAACAATTCGACACAGTATTGTTTTTAAATTGGGTAAATGAATTAATTTTACCTTGAGTATATTTTGTATATGAAGAAATAATTTTTCAGAATTTTTAAAGGATATATAAGTAGATTGTTTGATTGTTTAGTTGTTTGAATAACCTAAATTGAAGAATAATTGTATAAGCAAAAGAATTATAAGAATTGAATTATAATTAAAGTGATTTACAATTGTGAAATAAACTTATATATATAAGAAGTGAGACTATATGAATATATTTATGAATATGAGTTGTAAATAAAAATGAATTTAAAATTAAATGGAAATTTACTTTAGAATTGGAATCTGAATTGATTTATAAGTGGGAATTTAAGTTAGGAAAAACAGATAATGTTTGAAATGGAATATAACTTAAGAGATGTTGAATTAAGTTGATTTTGATATCAAAGTAAATTAATAAAGTTAAGTGATAAATGTGAACTTGAGTCATATAAATGAAATTCAACTTTTGTAATTGAATTGAATAAATGGATTGAATGTTAATCAATTGAATGCAAATAAAGTTGATATGGAATAATGAATGTAAGTGTTAATTCATTAAAATCTAATGTTATTGAAAGTTGAATAGTTGAATAAAAATCAATTAATTAAACCAATGGAAAGCAAAGGAATTTGGTTTCAATTAATATACATTGGTTGTTATATGGTTGTTAGTTGATTGTATATAATTCATTAAATATTAATGAAATTGAAAGTTAAAGTAATTGGGAATTCAATTGGAAGTTAAGTGAATCTTAAATAGAATTGAATTTGATTTGGAAGAGAACTAACTTGACTATGAATTAGTGAATATAAACTAATTGAAAATGAATGTTAGTAAAAACATCCACTGTTAATGAATCAAATGTGATTAAATTGAAAACCCAATTCATTGAATATTAGTGAGAATATGAATGAATATTTATTGGTTATGAATGTTAGTTGGATGATAGTTGGTTGATGTTTGCATTTGTTGCTTTTACTACATTTGATATGTTGACATATATAGTTATTATGTTGCTATATGTTGTATATTGATACTATTGTTCATATACATGGTTCTCATGTTGTTTGTTGAGTGATTAATAGGTGCGGATCGCGTTTGCTTCGCATTTGGAGCTCGCTTTCGCGCTATATTAGCCGTATATGCTTGCTAATAAAATATAAGGTACATATCTCGGATTACATACCGTACTTTTATACTTTTTTCCCTGCGGGATGCCTCATTACTTGATGAGATGTATATTTGTGATATATATATACTGTCATTTTTTTTCGGATCGAGCCACGCAAAGGAGACTATGGCGAATTTTTTCGAAAATATAAGGCGTTAGAAAAAATTTGGGAAAATTGGAATTTTTTTTTGAAAATTATAACTTTGATTTGGAATTGAAAGTTAAACAATAGTAGTTGTTTTTAAAAAGATAACTAAGTATGATTTGAAAGCTTCGTAAAGTTATTGTAAGAAATTTAATTATGAATTTTGGAAAGTTGATAGATTTTGTAACTTTTCTTACTTAATAATTTCGAGGACGAAATTCTTTTAAGGGGGGAAGATTGTAACGACCTAGGATTTTTAGTAATTAAAATTTGAATATTTAATTAATTTTAAATATTAATAAGTGAATTTATAAGTCGAATAAATTTTAATTCGAATAATTGGATTTAATTGAATAATTAAATCGATAATTTAATATGCTAAATTATGGAAATAATTGAAAATTGAGTTAAATATGATTGAAAATGATTTGTAAAATTTTATTTTATCATATTGGAGTTAGAATGATATTTTAGAACTTTTAAAATCGAATTAAAAGTTAATTTGTGAAAATTGAATATTTTAATATTTAATCGACTAGTGAAAATAGCCAATTTTCGAACAGTCTCAGAATTGGATGAAACCAGTTTCATTGGATCCGTAATAGTTAGTTATTACCGGATTTCAATTTTCGTAGCAATCGGAGTTATCGTTTGATCGTAGCAGCTCGAAACGCATCGAATTGTTTTTAATATTAATTTGGCGAGTTAAAATAGCCATTTTTCAAAAAGTCTCGGATTTCGACGAAACCAGTTTCATCGGATCCATAATGTGATATTATTATAAGGTTTCAAATTTCGTGTCAATTGGATTTACCGTTTGTCCGGTACAAATTAAAACGCCTAGAAAATCGTTTAAATCGGTTTAATTTAAATTGAACGTTTATTGCCATAACTCGCACATATGACCGGATTAGCTTTCGAAACCTGTTCCATTGTGTCCGGAACGTGGGGTAAACCCTAGAAACGCTGGTTACAGTGCGTGAATCGGAGTTCGGAATTTCCGGAATGAATAGTGTTTTGAATACTTTCCTATAAATAACCCTTAACCTCTCACAAATAAAAAAAAATAAAAAAAACCCTAATTCTAAATGCAGCCGCCACCCCTCAACCCACGGCCGAAAACAACCCATCTTCCCCCCTCGTTTTCTTCAAATCCAAGCCTCGTTTCAAGAATTCTTCAACTACAAAATGGAAGAGCTTCGCGAGCTCTACGATGTGAACGGTCATGATCGTTTTTAGATGCACGGATCAACGGCAAAATGGAGATGAAGGCAACGCGTTGCGTGCGCGTTTTCCAAGGAAGGAGGAGGCCGAGTTGGCCTATGCTCTGGCCGAGCATGGAGGTTGGGTCGGCCTTCGATGTGGTGTGCCTCGATCAACCTGGAACTGCTCGTAGATGGCTCGAATTTCAAACCCTAATATTAAGCCATGGGTTCATGCTTGCGTTCGAACATGATATCCAGGTTGGGGGAGAAGATAGGTAGCACGGCCATGATCTCATCACCAAAGATCAACGGTCCAGATCTGCTGTAGGTTTAAAATTATAAGAAAATGTTAATTGTTTGTATTTAAATGTGTACGAAACTTTAAAATGTGATATCTTTTTCATACGAGGTCGAAAACGCGCGAAACCAGTTGCATTGGAATCGTATGGACGAGCACTACGCTATGGAATTGGATTGGATTCATTTGGAGTTTGTGAAAATTTCGGGTAAAATTAAACGTCCGTTTAATTTTATTCGAAATAAATCGCTAAAGAGAAATTGAAATCAAGGTGAGAACTTCTCACTCAATCGAATCAGTTTCGATTTTATTTTAAATAATTAGATTTAAAATATTTAAATGCATGTTTGAATGATGATTGTTATCTATTGATTGTTAAAATAGACATTATGCGCCGTTAGTAAGCGGATGTTATTTATTAAAAACATATACCGTGAATATTTCATAAACAGTGAAATTGGTATTATATATAATAGCAATATATATATATTGGCATATGTATATATTGGAGTTATTGATTTCCCGCATTTATATAGCGGATGAGACCCTATTGTGCCGTTTATTAAGCGGATAATATTTTAAATCCCATATACCGCGATAATTCCGTACTAGAGCGGAATTGGTATTGTGCTAATGTTTGTGGATGCAGGAAAACAGGTTGGAGGGATCCAACTGGATTCCTCAACAGTATTTATTTGATTTCAGATATTTTGATATTTGATGGATTATCATATCGATATATGATATCGTTGTTGTCGTGATTGACTATTTGGTATGTAGCATCATTGGGCCAAGATTTTGGAATTTTAAAATGATTTTTAAAGTGATTTTTGAAAGTAAACGTTTATAAAATATGTTTGGATTTGATTCATTTTAAATAAATAAACGTTATAATTTAATGTTATAAAAATTATGACTTTGAGAAATACGGTTAAAGATTGATTTTTGAGAAATATGGGTTGATGTTTTTATAAAATAATTAAATTGGATTTTTGAATTTATTATAAAAAGTTTAAAAATTGGATTTATAAAATTTGATTATTTTATAAATCAAGAGAATGGTGAAATTATAAAGGAGATTAAAGATGTTTTAAAATAATAGTATAAATTGATTTTATAAAGGATTTATAAATTGTTAATTTATAAATTAAAATATTAGAATTATAAAACGAGTTTTTATAAGTGTTAGAATGAATTGTGAATGAATTTCAGAAATGAATGAAATTCATAGAATTATAAACGGTGAAGTTATAAATGAAATTTTATAAGCAGTAGGTTTATAAAATTTATAAAGTTATTGAAAGAATAGATTTGGATAAATAATTGAATCTTATAAGTTATAAGATTTATAATTATGAAGTTTAAAAGAACGATTGTGCAAACAAATAAATTCTAAGTATTTGACTTATAATATGAACTTCTAGTATATCATTAAGATATGAATTGAGATAGGTTAATAAAGGAATTTATAAAAGGAAGTAGTTATAAAATAAATAGAAACGGAATTTATAAACGTTGTTCTATAAATTCACAAAGACTTATTTTGATAAGTAAATTGTTATAACTAATTTATGGAGTTATATTCACGTTTTTGACTGTGAATAATCCTTTGAAATAAAATGAATAAAAGGATGAAATTTGTTAACGTAGTATATTCACGTTTTTGAATAGTGAATAATATGTTAAAGAAAATGTTTAGAATGTGATGTTTTAAATAAAATTAAAACGATCTAACGACGTTTTTAAATGTGTTGAGATTCGAAACCATAGATTTCAACATTCATCGTTGAAATAGACGTTTTCGAGAAATAGAAGGAAATGGTGGACTATAACACTGTTGTTATAGTAAATGATTTCCGAAAGGAAATGTTTTGTATTGTATTGGGATTTATATATCTATTTTAATTTAGAATCCCTATACTAGTGATTTTGGGTTGTCGTAACGATGTTTTACGTAACATTCGTTTTGGCCCAAATAAATCTGTTTGAGAGAATGATTTCCTTTAAGAATGAAATATGTGCTTAATCTCGATTAAGTATATTGAATATTTTCCAAGTGTTGAAAATAAATAAAATTTGTGAATTACTTAATAAATAAGTATGGAAATGTTTTTCCAATGTGAAATGAAACGTTTAGAGAATTTATCTTTTTGAAGATAAATTGAAAATGAATAATTGAAATCGTATATTCATAGATATTTTGAAATATAAATTCACTATGGAATTTATAAAAGAAAGTGGAATTGTTAAAAATAAATATTGATTTATTTTTGAAGTGTGAAAATTATATATCTTGTAAATATATTTTTGGGAAATAAATAATTTGGAAAGTTATTTGGAATCTGGTGATGTTGTGCATATCCATTGATAGTTCAATAACTGACTATCAATATTTACCTTTGAAAGGTATTTTTGTGATTTGCTGAATTTGAATGCTACACTTATTTTTAAATTATTGCGCTCGTTATTCGGATTACCCATTCCGAATAGTGATACGACGTAATGGATAGCATTGATGACCGGTGTTGAAGACCGGGTATTTACGAGCGCGATAGGATGACCTGTCGATTGACTCTGCACCGAGTTGCTCCGGTATAAAGTTCTCCATATGTGATGGTGAATCCGATCAGGATTGTGGATATCCGGATTGCAAGGACTTCTTTGTAAGTGCCTTTGGTTCTGTTCGAGCCCGGAACAGACTTGTATGGATTGTATGTCTGACATTACAAATTGAGATATAAAGCAGATTTCTTTCAAATATATTTCTGTTGGTGGCGGAGAATTTATTCTCTTAGCTTAACACCCTTCTCTGAGACGTACGAGCTCAGAGGTTATGTAGTTGAAGGTTATCAGCGATATATTCCCATTTTGGTAATGTGACATGCTGAGTGTTGCTGTGAAATGATCATTGTGTTGATTATTTGTGATAGGATTATTTATTTGATCGTCTATCCTGGTGATCATTTCTATGATCATTTGTTGACCCAAAGCATGGCTTTTGTATAAAGTATGTTTTTGTGGACGTGACTTCGTCGAGCCTCACACCTCGGGAATGGTCAAAACATGAAAGATGCGGCAAGGTTATGAGGGGTAGCGCCCTTTAGGATATGTGCATTTCCTTCTGGAAAAGGGTGGTATCATGGTATGGAGCCCAGATACTTACTCATGTTGAAAACACTTTATGATTGTGTGAATTGATTACGAGCGCTCGGTGAAAGGTCCCAAAGGACCGGGGGATGGCATATTCGGTCAGTTGTTACTCAGTTAGGGGTAACCCGGCCTTGTGTTGGCAGATATCCGGTTTGGTTCTCGGGGATGTCCGTCCAGAGGCATTCTCATGTGGAAATGGGAAGTTCCTTGGCCTGATCATTCGTTGGAAATCCAAAGAAACAATACGAGACTTGTACGGTTTTAGTTGTATTACCTGCCATGGAATGTGGCGGTAACCTGCTATTGAACATGGTAGCTATAGTAGGCATAAGTGCGGAATGTCTATGCTGGCTAAGATTTATATCTTTATTTTTGAAATGAATTTTTCCTACACTATGCACTAATAGTAATATCAAATGTTCTTTTTAATACGTATCAAGCATCTTTGACTATCATAAGGAGAAATCTCCTCCGATTCTGCGTTTGCATTGTGTGTGTGTGTGCGGGAGGCCTTATGGTAGTCTCATTTTTAAAAAGCATTGCGAATTGACTTTAAAAATATCCCTCTATTTTGTTTTCAAAGATAAATAAACTGTTTTGAGTTCCCACACCAGTCACATGAATGACTCGGAGTTTATTGTTTTCCTTCCTAAACTCTGGGTGCCCACCAATTTCCACACGGCCAGTCAAGAGTTAAGGTTTATCAGGATATTCTGGATATTCTGGAGTTGCTGGAGGCAAGCTGGATGGCATGGCGTATTACTTATATAGTATTTCTTTTCTGCTGTTTGTTGTTGTATATTGTTGTACACTCTGATGATATGATGTAATGTATAAAATGTAATAACTGATATAGTTCTTTGTTTAAAGATTATTCATTTATCTATTATATGTTGTTCCACTGCGAATTGTGAGATTCTGTTGTTGTTCTGCTGTTTTCTATTTTCTATTTTCTTCCCCCTCTATTTTCTATCTTTTTCCCTCTTCTTCTCTCTCTTCTTCTTTTTAAACATTGATAATTCGTATTTCTGTTCATCTTGAGTTAATCTATGGAGATTAGTGTATATTCAAGGAGTACGGATTTACGGGTCATCACATCATTAATGAGATAATATATTATTAATATAAATTAAAGTAAATCAGTGTTAATTAAGTACTTGTAACATTTGATTTGTAAACAATAATGAATTCGTTGTTGTGACTTAAAGTAATAGTAACAGTTGTAAGTTACTATTTAATTGGCTTATTGATTTAGTTGTAACTGTTATATTTGAATATAAGTAAATAAGGGTAAGTGGTGTGTAAATAAATGAATTAGTATAACTAATGATAATTGAATGAATTCAATATTAGGTAGTTAATTATAATAGTTGAATATAATAAACTTAAGTGTAAATTAAAGGGTAATGGTAACAACTATTATAAGTTGCCTATTTAGTCTATAAAATAAATAGGAAATCTTCAATGTCATTATTGAGAAATAATGCAATAACGGGAGGTCTGAATGTATGAATTAAATAGAAATGTTAATTTATTTATAAAGTAATAAATTTGTAAAAGGAATGGAACTAAGTTAAATTAATTAATTGGTTTTAAACCTTAATTAATGTATACAATTGACAAGATTTCACATTTAGAAATGTAACATTTAATACAAATTTAAGATGAAAATAGGAGTAGACTAGTGTAATGGAATATAAAACTAATGTAACTAGGTAAATAGGGTAATAATGGACCTAGTATAAAGATGGAAATCAAACCAAATCAAATTATTGGAAGCAATTTTTATTTAATTGGAATGCAATCTATAATAAAATGGATTATTGTAGGTAAATGAAATTAATTACTATGTAAATTAAAATTTGGATGAATTGGGAAGTTATTAATGTATTAGTTTATAAACCAATGTTAATATTACCCATAAGAGGCTAAGTTAATAGTTGATTCAATAAAAAAATTGAGAAATCAAATATATGGATTTATTGGGATTTAAAATTATACTTTTTAAATTAGATAAAATACAGTGTTTACACGCAATGACTTTCTATATTTTTCCCCCTATGTTTATTTCTCTAATTTTTATTTTCTATTTTATTTGTATAAACTTTGAATATATTTATTTAATTTTTGATTGATTTTATTTTAATAATAGCTTAGAAATTTCAACAGATATAGGTTACCTGTTTTATTTATTTGTTGCCTTTTTCTTTTCCCTTGCATTTCCATTTGCATAGCCAATTACTTCCCCCATTCATAGCAATGAATTTTTCTCATAATTCACGTACATATTGTTCCTCAAACTCCTCTTTTCATTGCGTGCAAACCATGGTTTTAAATCCCCTATATATCGCCCGAGATCTCCTTTTTCATACTTAAACGAGACAAGACATTAAATCTCCTCCATATCTCCCTCGACACTCATCTCGTCCGAGATATTCAAATCTCACCCGATATATGGATTAAAATCTCAATCCGAGATCTCACCCAAAATTATACATTTTTCTTATTTTCTATAATATTTTTTATTTTCATATTAATTCAGAAGAAAATACTCAATCCAATTATAATTTACCAACTTCTTGAACATCACTAAAGTTTTAAATAGAGAGATGGTTATCATTCCTAGGCAAGCATCCACTTATACATAGCACAATATATATATATATATATATATATATATATATATAATCTTTACTTTTAATCTTAATGAGTCATAGCGAAAGGTTTCAATTCTTTATTATGTTCAAATAAAAGGATATTATTCAATTATTACCAAATCTATTAAGCTAATCAAGCTAGTGCTCTTCTAAAAATATTTATTTTTCCATGTAAATCAAGGATGTTAACATTTTTATTTTTACTAAGAAAGTTATAACCGTTGAATAAATTTTTGGCAAATCAATTTTAGACATACAAGTACATCCGAGATATTCCCGAGATGCATTATAAGGCTCGAGATGTCAATCTAAGATGTACACCCGATATGTACTCATCTCGTCCGAGATCTCCCTCGATACGGGATAACTTGTGTAAAAGTTCCAAGACGAAACATGACCAAAATCTGATATTTAAAACATTGGTGCAAACAAAGGAAAATAATAATAATAAATACATCAAGTTATTTGTTGCCTTTTTATTTCCCAAACTATTCAAATCCTGCCTTTTATTGCCTAGCCTCTTTATTTCTTACCTTAATTGTTCATTCATTTAACCTAGCCGCCACTCTCTCTTTTTTATTTCATGTGCAAAGTTTCTCATCTCCTTATCTTATTCATTTGCGTGAAGAAAAAAATACATGATCTAAAGTCATGGCTTCCTTCTTCCTTCTCTTTTTTTCATTTTTTTCCTTTGTCTTCCTTCAAGCTAGGCTCGGCCTCCATCTTCTCCAAGCACACCTCTAACCATCATGACCAAGCAACAAAAGATGATGGTTGAAGCCATATGTGGTGTAGCCAAGCCATTGATTGATTAAGGCAAGTTATGCCACTTTGATTCGTTATTTTTCCATTGTTTTAACCTCTATTCTTTTGTATTGAATCATATTCTTATGTATGTAATTTTTGTTTGCATACAAGATTTGGATCTGACTCTTCTTCCACTCAAGTTTGCATTGTACTTTGTCGTGCTTTTTCGTGCTTTGTGGAATTTGAATTTTTATTCTGAATTTGTCAATTCTAGCTTTTAAAAGGCTAGTTATCACTCTAGACTTACATACTTATATTATTGTGAAATGATGACAAGTGAATTGTATAAAATAATATGCTATATTCATATATGCATGTGATGTGATTACATGATGTTAAATCCTGTTTATACATATTTGTTCATCATCTAATATGATATTATTTGCTATACTGTTATTTTATTCCTGTTATCACACTACAAGTTCCCCTTTACTATGGGTTGAAATGATACATACCCGAACAAACTGTAGAATAAGAAAAAAATCATTATGGGCTGAAATGATAGGCTAGAGTGATTTTATTGATTTTTATTGTATTGATTTTACTTGGGATTGCGGGTTTGAAATGATAGAACCCGGATTTTCTTTTAAATTACGGATTGAAATGATATATATCTTTATCATTTGACCTTGGTTAGAAAATATTATACAGGCCCATAGTTAATATTTTTAAGGTAATATTTTCCTAAAATTTATTAAGTATTTTGAATATTTAAAAAATATGAAATTTTACCTTAAAAATGGACTTAATGGTTTAAATATAAAGAGATATTGGCTTTCAGCAAGTTAAAATTTTATAAGTTAATGATTGGTTTAGATTGGAATTTAAAAAATCTTTATTTGGTTTTAATGGTAATTTAAAGAGCTTTAATTGTGATAAATAACTTTAGTTTATATGGAATTTTAAAGTCTAACCTGGTAATTGCAATTAATTTTTATTTTATGAAATGAATATGTTTGTATAATAAATGATGTCCTTTGAATCGATAAAATGAAATATAGTTTTTATTGTACATTTTGTAATAAATGTATTTAGCCTGAAATCATAGTTTAATTGATGCCTAAATGAATAAATTTGCAAAGAAATTGATCGTTATATTTACGATGATAAATTCCTTTATTTATGAAATGGAAGTGTTTGGAAATTGAATAATTATGATTTAAGTAGAAAAGTGTATTTTCCAAATATGACTTACTTGATAATTGGAAATTTGGTTTTAATTTAAATTGTTAAGTAAATCAATGGGAATTTAGTCTTATTTATGAAGTGGGTATTTTAAAATAAAGTGGTAAGTTATTTGTTGAAACAAATGAAGTAAAAGAATGTGTTTTTGACTTAACAAATGAATTATAGTTTAATTTGGATATTTATTGATAAAATTTTATTTTATTAAATCATAAGTTAAATGATAACCAAATGAATATTGTAAAATGGGAAATGTGATTTTTATAAGTTAAATTGGCTAAAAATTGAAATTTTAATGTAGCTGAAACATACAATGTTTTTGGAAAGTTCATAATTTAATAAATAAACTTATAAATGCTACAACTTTGAAACGAATATTATTTGACATTGAATTTAAGTGGTTAAATAAATCTTGTTTGGAAGATATTGACATTGAATTTAGATGGTCTAAATAAATATGTTTCAAAATGTTTGGTTTCAGAGTTGTTATAACTTGAAAGTAATATGGCTTCGGAAATGAAATTTTTGGAAATTGTATTTAATTAAGAATTGTCTTTAAATATATAAATTTGGAACTTATTGGAAATGGAAGGTTTAATAATATGACCTTATAAAGTGGTTTGGGTTAAGGTAAGTTAAAGGAATATTTTAAGTTTAATAAATTGAACAAAATATTAAGTGATTTGGAAACTTGGGTTTTATTTAAATGAGATATTGATTTGGTTTTTGGAATATAAAGGATATATTATTGATTTGGTTTTGAAATGGGTAAGTTATGTGGTTTTAAAGTATAAACTATTTTGAAATAAATATCCATGGGTTATAATAACGTTTGGTTGTTAAAGAGACCGGGATCGGAAGTTGTCATACCCTCTACCAACTCCGAAAACCACTTTTATAACCTTGTACGCGGTGGAGATTCAGTAGGATGGTGGCGATGTCCTTTGAGGTATATACGTGGACCCAACTCACGTGAGTTGGCATAAGGTGGCTAAAACAGAAGCGATTGACGGGCTAAGTGAGGTCATTCCTCCGATCGGACACATACCTTCGATATTTTACTCTGACTTTTGGATTGATTCGGTGGCCACTTTGATTTTTGGTTTGGGGGTGTGGCTCGAGGTGGGCGGTAGTAGCTGCTACGCGTTACCACCGGTTCGGAAGCGTAATTGGTATATCTACCCTGGCATTGCCTAGTTGTGCCTTGTTACCTACCCTAGCACGCCTTGTACAAGTTTGATTTGTGTTGTGCTTATGGAGTATCATCTTGTAGCCTCCCAATCAGGAAGTATTACGGTACTGTATAGACTATTGGCGCTATATATGTGTTAAGGGGAATATTGGGTCACTCCTTAACGCTATTTAAAAGTAAGTTTATTTTACTATAGACGTTATTATAATAGCAGAATATTACTACATAGTAAATAGTTTAACGGATCCTTAGAGGATGGGCGGTCCCAAGCATTCTTTAAGTTACTTGTACCTTATATTATAGTTCACTTGAGTTGGTTTACGTTGTATAAGTATGTATGTCCTGACTCGAGTGTTTTGTGTTTTACTTTACGCGGGTCAGACTAAGTGATACAACATTAGAGACTCACTTTTGGAGTTGGAGCTTTGCTTGAAGATCCAGCTATCTATTTTAATTCCATTTATTCAGTGGATTCCCATGTTGTATTCAGCTTTGTGCTTGATTATTGTATTGAAATTTTGTTGTATCTTCTATAACTCTGATGTAATTATATAGTAGCTTCATGAACTACTATTTCTTTGCTTTCGCTGCATTTTATTACTCTGTGTCTGTGATCTGTGATTTATTTATTTACCGTATATTCTGTGTTTTGCCAAATTTTAAATTACAATTCGGTACTTTGAACAATTCAAGTCCGACATTTGTGTATGCGGATGGTTGAAAATATCGGGTCGTTACAATAAGTAAATGGAAGGTTATACAACTAAAAACGTATAGGCTTATATTGTTTTGTTTGGATTTCCAACAAATGGCCAGGCTAAGGAACTTCCTACACCGAATGGGAATGCCTCGGTAGGGATGCCCGAGAACCTAATCGGATCTCTGCCAACACAAAGCCGGGTTACCTCTGTAACTAGGTAACTAACTGTCATGAGTATGTCACCCCCACCCGGTCTAGACGGACCTTTATCCGAGGCGCTTCTCAACCAATAACCACTAAGTAAATAATCTGGGCTCCATATCAGAATACCACTTTAAAATCCACACAAGTTAAATATCTGGGCTCCATACCAAATACCACTTTTGATCCAGAAGGTACATACACAGAGGGGCGCGACCCCCATAACCTTGTCGCATCCTTTATGTTTCGAACATTTCTGGGGTGCGAGGTTCGACGAAGTCTCTTCCATAAACCTACGCTTTTCACAAAGCCATGCTTCGATCAAAATATGATCAGCAACACTTAGCATGCCACATTACCAAATTGGGAATATATCACTAGTAACAATCAACTACATAACCTCTAAGCTCGTACGTCTCAGAGAATGGTGTTAAGCTAAGAGAATAAATTCTCCGCTACCAACAGAAATGTATTTGAAAGAAACCAACTTTACATCTCAAAGTGTAACATCAGAAATACATCCATACAAGTCTGTTCCGGGTTCGAACGGAACCGAAGGCACTTCTTCCAAGGAAAGAAGCCATTGCAAATCCGGATATTCATTAATCACGTCCGAACTCCCCATCACAAAGGGTGATATAATCTCTATAACAGAGCAACTTGGTACAGAGACATTCGACAAGTAATCCTTTCGTTTTCGAAAATACCCAGTCTTCAACACCATCGTCAAATACAATCCCATTTCGTCGTATCACTATTCGGAATGGGTTTTATGACACAAAGTTGTGAAGACCCAAATTATTGAGATGAAAATGATTTTAAAATGAAAATCAGTTAATGGAAAATATTCAAAGGATAAAATAGTTTGAAAATAAGTATCAAGAATGAGGGAAATAAATAAGGAAGAGGATAGTTGTTTTAAGTAAATAATAATGAGAAGAAAATAACTAAGTATGAATGAGTTTTATATTCACACATCTCACATATATATTGTATATAAGTAGCCAGAGGAGTATAGAGTAATAAAATAAACTCTTATGATAATTAAAATATATGAAACCAGTTTAGTATTATATATGTGTAAATACATTTTTAAATCAAGAGAAAACAAATGGTTTGAAACATTAGCAAGGAATTAATTGATAAAAAGATATATATGTGAACATTTCAGATTTGTCATATGAAAATACATAATGTAGATAAGTCACATAAAAATAGTGTGTAGGTGAAACATGCAAATGGCATGTACACAGAAAAAGAAGAAAAGCAACTGTAATACCCGAAATGGAATCAAAAAGAAAATGGCATATTTAACCATAAATACATATACATAATTCTCTTATTTGTGTGGGGATAAAATGGGTTTTTCTCTCCACTAAAACCCTAGTTAAATGTTTTAAAAATCAAAGGATAAGCAGCAGTTTATTTTTGGAAAACAGAAAGATATTTTAGAATAAAAAAGAGAGCAAACTCAAACTGTTTTCAAGTTAAAGCATTCTAGAGGGAAAGAAGATGGAAGGTGAGTGATTAATCATCTCGTGAGATTTAAGGCATTAAGACCCAAGCTAAGGGCAGCCACTTTACTTTTATAAAACCATATCATGTTTTTGTTTGATTTTTATTCTATGAATAAACAAATATTGATTATGGTTGGTATTTTGGCTGAGTTTTTGGTTGATGTTTTGATCTCTTTTGATTGTATTGATTAATGCTTGGAAAAGATGAACACCCTGATCATAGAAATGGATTCTGTAACTCGTAATCCAGTTTTTTTTATATGGAGATGAGTTAAATATTTTTACTGAGAAATAGGGTATTAATGAAGAATGAAGTAGGCAGTGTGAATAAGGGGATTCATGCTTATGTCTGGGTCATTCTAAAAATGATATGAACAATGCAATATTATATATATGTGCTGATTTGTTCAAATCACAAGTTAATATGTTTTTATGGGTTTTTCTCAAAAACCATAACCTATGTTCACAGTAAAATGAATGTAATGTCTTATATGACTTCACCAAATTTATATAAGAAATGGGAATATTTCTGGAAATAAATATATATACCATTTTTAGAAAATATGATTGAATAGAAATGACCTTAAAATGGGATATGGTGTTTTACATGAATGCTTTGTATGTCTGGCTAGAACCCCTGAGTGAGTTTAACACTCTTTGATTTATGAAAGGAAGATAAGAATATAAAGCATTTCAAGAATTAATAAAATTCTCCTAAAAGAAAATGAGAATGGTCTCTAGATTATAAAGCTAATTTAGGAGTAGTGCCTTGATCTATTCATCATCAGGTGGATGATGGGTATGTGCAAAACTTGTTTAAGTCCTGTAGGCCTCTGTGTAAAGGAATAACAGAATTGAGCCCTTTTTTCAATGCACACATGGTGTTCAATGGCAAGAGTTAAGACCAATTAAATGATAAAAAGGGGATTGAGGAATTAAGCTATGGAAATGAGGGAGTTAATCTATAGGAGTATATGTAAGTATAACTAAATGGTGTTGATGAATGAATGCTTGGGTGCATGTATGCTAAAAAGAGCTTACATATATATATATATATATACATATATATATACATACATATATATATATATATACATATACATATATATATATGTATGTATATATATATATATATAAACTCGGATTTTAGTATGAACTTGAATAAGCATCAATAATATGAATTCTTTGCAATGTATTTGGTAATCACAAGTCATTTATACTTTATGATTTCACTCTATGTATGTATATATATATATATATATATATATATATATATAAACTCAGATTTTAGTATGAACTTGAATAAGCATCAAACATATGAATTCTTTGCAATGTATTTGGTAATCACAAGTCATTTATACTTTATGATTTCACTCACACCAGAAAATATTTTCTGACCCTATTTGTTGCCTTTGCAATCTTTGGGGTGTCTCATTTTCATTGAGGCAGTTCAACGTGTTGCTGCAGGGAAAGATGCTTGAGTAGCTTGCTTGTATGGATGTTTGAAGATCTTGTTGGTTTTAATATGCTTTAGAGATGTAGCGGTTTAATTGTAATAAATAATCTAGGAAAACTCTCTTATGTCTTGTGTATTTCCAGGATTAATACTTGCTTTGTTTTCCTGAAAAGAAAAAGGAAAAGAAAGTATTATATGTGCTTGTGAGTTGATGATTTAAGCAACAGATTCTGGAGTAAATAGGTGGATTATGATGAAGAAGAACATGTCATATAATCTAATATGTGGATATATTCTCCCTAGCATGTTTGTTATACTCCGGTTATAAAGTTAAGTTGTTTTTGAATAAATAGGTTCCAAAGTATTGAGTAGATGGGTTGAACATGGTCTTGGTTAACCAGTAAGGCTTAAACATGTCTTGTAATTGATATAAGTACATGTAAAAGCTTGAAGTCATAACCTTTGATCATACCTGGACATCTGATTTTTCAGCTGAAACTTGTGTTGCATTGTGTAGTGAGTTAATGCACATGCTTTAAACTTGTAGTCTTCACTGCAATCATATTGAACTAAACCCTGTTATCTACATGCTTGATTCAAAGTCTGGTACATTTGGTTTTGGTTGAGTCTGATGTAGTTTGTAGTATCATGTGGTCTTGTTTGTGCATTGAGCATATCCGTTACTCCACTGCATATTGATCACTGTCACTTGCTCTTTGCTTGGAGTTCAGTAGTTTGTCTTCATTATGTGTTACTTTGAAAGTTTTGCATTGTTATGATTTTTGACATTGCCTGACCATATGAATGTTATCCCAACTTTGGCAAAATTGAGATATCCAAAACTTACTAAGAATCGATGATTATTATTCTTGAATATCAACTATACATTGCAGGATAACCATGGATATCAATGAATTTTGTCCGAGTCCGGATCGGGCCACAATTGACAAGACATGACAAGCAAAGCTGCAGAAGCCAGCGGTTCAAATTTTAGGTCAATCGGAGTTCATATGAATGAAATATGATCGATACAAGTTAGGGAGAATACGTTGTTCATATCCATCAGCGTTCGTATCGATCGGTGTCTGAATCGATAGCATTCGTATCCATCAGCATGACATCGCCTCGCTCCATTCGAATCCATCATGATCGTATCCATCAAGACCACAGCTCGCACCGATCTACTTCGTATCCATCGGCAGAAGATGCATTCGAATCCATAAATATTGCTAGACTTCGTATCCATTACGTTCGCATCGATCAGAAAGGAATTAGCCTCGCGTCTACCTGGTTCGTATCCATCAAGTTGAAGTCCTTCGAGTCCATGAAGTCACTCTAGTTCGCCTCCATCAAGGCATATACTACAACAGCTTCGTATCGATCGGCCAGAGCTCACCACGATCGATACGAACGAGCCTCTTTTCGAATTGCTGAAAGCCCTCGAATCCACTAAGTCAAAGTGGCGAAAATCATGGAGTCGCCCCAGTCAAACCGGAGTGAAAAGCGGATCGACACGAAGAACGCGCGGCACGTCAACCTGCTAGCACATGCCATCATCGAATCGAAGCGATTGATTCGAATTGATCCATTCGAACAGGATGAACAGACAAAGAACGCGATTTCGAATCGATCATAACTTGAGATCTACAAGTCCAAATGCTATGAAATTCTCACAGGAGCTTACTTACATGTTGAAGAATGTCCACACCAAATTTCATCTCGATTGGATGATTTCTTGATCGATTCGAATGGAGTTCGAATCGATCCCAAAGTGGGCCCAAATTTCCTAAGGCCGGGCATGTGGGACCCCTCACGTGCCAGAAGTGGTCTCCCAAAATTTAGGTGAAATATCAACCTCCTACACCTATAAATAGAGCCCCAGGTCATTCAGAAAAGGGTATCTTGATTCTGAAGCGCCCAGACTCTACTTTACACTTCACTACTACCGTTGTATTCGAATTTCAGAGCTATAATCCATTGTAATCCGTTGTAATCAACTGTAATCAGCGAAGAACATCAATAAAAGAAAAACCTTTGAAGTGGACGTAGGCCGGAGATAGCCGAACCAATATAAATTGTGTGTTCTTGTTCATTATTTCTGAATTGCTACTTGTTGCTTGCTTAGATCGGTGATTTGTGTTTGAATATCGCTGATTTGTATTCATACACTGGTGCTTTCACGATACCTGGGGTTTGTCACCAATTTTGGCGCAAACACGTTGGTGCTTTCACTGAGAAGACCAGCACCTGCTACATCGGATCGAAGTTAGAATTTGAAAAGCTTGAAGACTTCAGACTTAGAGAAAATGACTAGAAAAAACAGTAGAAGGCAGAGGGCTGAAAGAAGCCAACAAGGAGGAAGCCAGGAGGCATCCTCTGGAGCAGGAGAAGGACAAGCTTCCGTCTACATCACTAGAGATGAGATGGAGGCTATGGCTAATTCGATACATGAAAGCATGATGAAGACTCACCAAGAGATGATGCAGAATTTTCTTGAGCAGATAAGGGCAGCGAATGTGCAGAACCTTGGGCCAACTACAACAACTGCAAGTGCGGGACAAGGGATCAGGATTACAGAAACTAATGAAGAACAGGTTCAAGACCAGAATGCAGGAACTGAAGGTAATCTGCAAGGACTCGGGGGCAGACCCTCAGGGTCCGATACTGGGAGGCCAAGGGATGAAGCTCAACAGGCTAGGGCCAATGCTAATGCTAACGAGCCTCACGAAGAGTATGTACCAGAATTCGCTTCAAGGCTTGGGGGGCAGGATAGAAACTTGACAAGGGGTCAACCCCTGGATGGAGACGAGAGAATGATTGGTCTAATGCGACAAATCATGAGGGGAGGATTGTCTAGTGGAGGGCTGGAAGAAGTCAGTCGGAGTCCGTTCACTCCGAACATCCGAAACGCAAGGAACCCTCCAAAATTCAAACTACCAACGCTAAATCCTTATGACCGGCGGTCAGACCCGACCGTGCACATTACCAGATATATCAGGTACATGGAAGTGCTAGGGGCATTCGAGGAAGTGATGGCACGATGCTTCCCTCTATACTTGTCAGATTTGGCTGCACTTTGGTTCAGGCAACTAGAGACTGGATCAATCAGAACGTGGGGCGAGCTTGTAGACTGCTTCATGAGATAATTTAGGGTTCATGTGACGTGACCCAAGAGTGTGATGACTTTAGCCTCGATAAAGCAAAGGACCGGAGAGTCCATAAAAGATTTTCTACTAAGATTCAATGCAACGGTGACTTCTGTAGATCGCCCAGATCCATCAATGATTTTGATGGTGGCGGTGGCAAGAGTTGGGGAAGGCACCAAATTCAAAGATTCTCTCACTAAAGATCCACCGCAAGATCTTGGAGAGTTCTATCATAAAGCTGAAAAGTTCATTCGATTAGAAGAATCACGATCCGAGAGACAGGTAACAAACGCCGCGCAAGGCGAAGAAACCTCTAGAGAACAGTCTGGAGTAGACAAAGGAAAGAGGAAACAGGATGACAGATATGATGGTCCTGATAAACGGAAGAAATTCCGAGAACCAAGATTCAGGCAATACACAGATCTGACTACAGGCCTGGAACGAATTTACACTAAAACTCGGGGGCAACTCCCTTATCGAAAGCCACCCAGGAGGCATCCTATTGAGCGGGAGCGTGGAACTGGAAAATATTGCATATTCCATGAACTGGATGGGCACACTACTGATGAATGCCGCCACCTAAAGGATGAGGTGGAAGAACATGCCAGGAGTGGTAGATTGCCATAATATGTCAGAGAACGGACAGCGGTGGTAAGGCCTGAACAACTATCGCCTCCACCTAACAGGAATGATCCTGGATCGGGATCACGACACGTCATCCATTGATTAAAGATGGCAGGGGCCAAGTCCAGGATTCATACTTCGGTCGAATAATTTCATTTAGATTTGATTTCATAATAAACGATTACTCCACTTACTCATGTACGGGAACCGGAGAGATCCCTAGGCATGCTCTGAGATGGAGATAAACCGGTAGGCCCGGAGAGGCAATGTTTAGCTTTTTCTCGATGTTTGAGATTGAACATCTAGGACCTGAATTTAAATAAATAAATTAGAATTTCTTGAAACCTTTGACCGGAGAGTCAAAGGATGAATATTGAATACCTATATGAAAATGATCGCTTTATGACCCTACCCGGAGAGGCAGGGTCCGGAGTGCAAGAAGTGAGTTGCTTCGCGGGATAGCGACAGGATGAACTCACTTAAGCGCTGTTTCACCTTCATCGGAAAGTGACAGGATGAGATCCAGTAAGAGCCCGGAGAGGCTATGATCGGTCTAGAGCGACCATGACATCGCTTAATGTTCAGATACACTGAACCGAAGTGCAAGAAGTGAGTTGCTTCGCCGGAGAGCGACAGGATCGACTCGCTTAACGTTGTTTCCCCTTCACCGTAGAGTGACAGGATGGGATCCAGCAAGAGCCGGGAGAGGCTATGATCGGTCTAGAACGACCAAGACATTGCTATACGTCCTAACCGGGACCAGAGTGCAAGGGATAGAAAGCAACGCCAGAGTGCGATAAGATCTTTCTATTCAATCGCTAAGTCGGGAATGGGCTTGGCAAGGGTCCGGAGTGACCATTGATAGTCTAGAGAGACTGAAGAATCTCATTCTTAACTTCCACTGGAAGGGATTGATAACAACATGGCTTCGAACAGCCATAAACTTGATTGATAATACTGCAGCTACGAATGAAACGTGAATTTACTACACTCGATTTAAGACTGTTCAAAACATACCTTTTACAAAAAGGCATGTTTTGGGGGGCAAAGTGTTATCCCAACTTTTGGCAAAATTGAGATATCCAAAACTTACTAAGAATCGATGATTATTATTCTTGAATATCAACTATACATTGCAGGATAACCATGGATATCAATGAATTTTGTCCGGGTCCGGATCGGGCCACAATTGACAAGACATGACAAGCAAAGCTGCAGAAGCCAGCGGTTCAAATTTTAGGTCAATCAGAGTTCATATGAATGAAATATGATCGATATAAGTTAGGGAGAATACGATGTTCGTATCCATCAGCGTTCGTATCGATCGGTGTTCGAATCAATAGCATTCGTATCCATCTGCATGACATCGCCTCGCTCCATTCGAATCCATCAGGATCGTATCCATCGGGACCACAGCTCGCACCGATCTACTTCGTATCCATCGGCAAAAGATGCAATCGAATCCATAAATATTGCTAGACTTCGTATCCATTGCGTTCGCATCGATCAGAAAGGAATTAGCCTCGCGTCTACCTGGTTCGTATCCATTAAGTTGAAGTCCTTCGAGTCCATGAAGTCGCTCTAGTTCGCCTCCATCAGAGCATATAAGTTTGCATCCATCCTACTACAACAACTTCGTATCGATCGGCCAGAGCTCACCACGATCGATACGAACGAGCCTCTATTCGAATCGCTGAAAGCCCTCGAATCCACTATGTCAAAGTGGCAAAAATCATGGAGTCGCCCCAGTCAAACCGGAGTGAAAAGCGGATCGACACGAAAAACGCGCTCCACGTCAACCTGCTAGCACATGCCACCATCGAATCGAAGCGATCAATTCAAATTGATCGATTCGAACAGGATGAACAGACAAAGAACGCGATTTTGAATCGATCATAACTTGAGATCTACAAGTCCAAATGCTATGAAATTTTCACAGGAGCTTACTTACATGTTGAAGAATAATCCACACCAAATTTCATCTCGATTGGATGATTTCTTGATCGATTCAAATGGAGTTCGAATCGATCCCAAAGTGGGCCCAAATTTCCTGAGGCCGGGCATGTGGGCCCCCTCACGTGCTAGAAGTGGTCTCCCTAAATTTAGGCGAAATATCAGCCTCCTACACCTATAAATAGAGCCCCAGGTCATTCAGAAAAGGGGATCTTGATTCTGAAGCGCCCAGACTCTACCATACTCTACTTTACACTTCACTACTACCGTTGTACTCGAATTTCAGAGCTATAATCCATTGTAATCCACTGTAATCAACTGTAATCAGCGAAGAACATCAATAAAAGAAAAACCTTGAAGTGGACGTAGGCCGGAGATAGCCGAACCACTATAAATTATGTGTTCTTGTTCATTATTTCTGAATTGCTACTTGTTGCTTGCTTAGATCTGTGATTTGTGTTTGAATATCGCTGATTTGTATTCATACACTGGTGCTTTCACGATACTTGGGGTTTGTGACCAATTTTGGCGCAAACAATGAATACCTCGATGTCACCTTTTACCTTAGTTTTTGTGTATAGCATATTGAGCTGGTACCTTTATCAACCATTCATGTGTGTCTGCACTTGGTTCTGGGCTTGTTGCCTTGATCATATTGACTTCATGTGTATTGTTGCCTTTCACTTGAATCATGTATTAGTCAATCTTGAGTTAAATAAAAGATTAAAGTGTAGAAATAGCTATGTGATACAAAACCTCTCAATTATGGGAAATATTGTGTGATTAAATTTCTTTGCTACTTTAACACTCTTATAGGTAAAGAAACATTTATATATCTCCACATACATAAATGATATGACTTGATTTAAATACTGATATTTTTATATTAGTAAATTCTGGATCTTGGGAGATTGATTAAAAGAAGTGATCCCTTGTTTAAAAAAAGAACTCAACTAAAACTGATTAAAAATATAGGTGAAGAAAAGTGGGTCACTTCAGTTGGTATCAAAGCTATGTTACCAAAATCATAGTAAAAAAATAAAATAAAAAAATATTTTTCAGTAGGAATAAATTACTAGAACAATTAAATTAAAAATAAGACTAACTAGCTATGTAAATTGTATAGTGAATCATGGTAGGAAGACCACCAAACCCTGGAGCAGGACCCTCTACTGCAACACCATTGGTCAATTTGCAAGATTTGGTGAGGGCATTTAGGGAGGGAGCAGTGCAGAGGGAAGAAAATCCTCATGAGGAGTTATCTAAGCTACTGAAAACATTCTCAAATTTAGGAGGTAAGGATTTTGAAGGCACTGAAGGGGTCATGGGAGTGCAAACATGGCTAAGAACTTTGGAAAGGAGCAAATCAATGACCAAAGGGAGAGGCAAATAGCATCTAGAAGGCTCAGAGGAGCAGCACTAGATTGGTGGGAGGTAATCATCACGGGAAGACCAGAAAATGAGATAACATAGGATCAGTTCAAGGATATGCTTGAGGCTAGATTTGTCCCAGCAACAGCTAAGGCAACATTGCTTGAGGAGTTCATAAGATTAAGGCAAGGACCAATGAGTGTGACTGAATACACTCAAAAGTTTGAGAGCTTGTCTAAGTATGGAATCATGCTCATAGGGAATGAGGAATCAAAGAATTCAAGATTTATTCAAGGACTCAATGCTGGTTTAAGTAGAGCAATGTTACCATACGAAGACAAAACATTTGATCAAGTTATAGATCTCACTCTTTCATTTGAACAACATGATAATGCAAGGGAGAAATTCAGGAACATGAGAGCTAATAACCACAAAAAGGGAAAAAATAGAGCACATCCTTATGACGAGAAGAATTCAGACAAGAAGGACAAAGGAGCAACCAGTGGGGAAATTAAGTAGAAAATTATTTGCTACAACTGTGGCAAGGAAGGACACATGAGTAATAGGTGCCAAGCTGCTAAGAAGACCCCATTCAGTTGTTATAATTGCGGGGAAGAAGGTCATATCAAAAAGAATTTCCCAGAGTTCAAGAAAGGAGCAAAGGTAGGAGCATTGGTAGGCAAAGCAAAAACAAATGCAGTGGGAAATTCTGGACAATTGGAAGGTACACTCCTAATTAAAGATTATCCAATTTCAGTTATATAAGACACCGGGGCTACACATTCTTTAATATCACAACACATAGTGAATAAATTGGCTCTCACATGCAATTTAGTTGATAAACCTTTGTTTATTCAGAGTCCCCTAGGTAGTTCTTGTATGCTAGGAATTAGATGTTTGGGAGTAGAATTAAACATAGGTTGAAATATGTTAAAATCTGATTTGTTTGTGTTAAAATATCCTGGAATAGGAATTATTCTAGGAGTAGATTGGTTAAGTAAATTCAAAGCAATTTTGAACTTGGAAAATTTTACTATTTCTTTGAAAACAGAAAATGGTAAAAATATTATAGTCATGAGTGAAATAGCCAAAACAAATTGCCTTAATCAAATGTGGAGCATGACTGAAAAAGAATTAATTCTGGAAGATATAAAAGAAGTAAATGAATACCCAGATGTCTTTGGAGAGGTTATAGGAGTTCCAGAAAATAGGCAAGTTGAATTTCAGATAAGACTAATCCCAGGAGTAAGTCCTATCATTAAGAAGCCTACCAGAATGGGTCCTAAAGAATTAGTGGAATTAAAACAACAATTGGAAGAATTGGAGCAGAAAGGCTTCATAAGACCTAGTAGTTCAAACTGGGGTTCTCTAGTGGTATTTGTAAAGAAACATGATGGTACAATGAGGATGTGAATTGATCACAGGGAATTAAAAAAGTTACCATCAAGAATAAATATCCACTTCCCAGAATTGATGATTTATTTGATCAATTAAATGGAGCAAGAATCTTTTCAAGGCTAGACTTAGCCTCTGGATTCCATCAAATGATGGTCGAGGAGGAGAGTATTGAATACACTGCATTCAACACAAGGTATGGGCTATATGAATTTTTAGTAATGCCTTTTGGATTGACAAATGCACCCTCCTATTTTGTAGATTTAATGAATAGGACATTCAGAGATTTTCTAGATAAATTTGTAGTTGTTTTCATTGATGATATATTGGTGTATTCAAAATCAAAAGAGGAGCATACAAAACACTTGCATCTGGTTTTGTCAAGATTAAGAGCACATAATTTAAAGGCAAAATTTACTAAGTGTACATTTTGGAAGAATGAAGTCAAATTTTTGGGACACATTATATCTCAACAAGGGATTTGTGTAGACCCAAACAAAGTCATGGCAGTGCAATCATGGAGTAGACCCAAATCAGTGACTGAGGTGAGGTCATTTTTAGGGATGGCAGGCTACTATAGAAGATTTATAAAAGACTTTGCAAGGATAGCCATTCCACTAACCAAGCTAACCAGAAAAGAGCAACCATATGTGTGGACAGAAAAATGTGAACAAGCTTTTGAATCATTGAAGAAGGCATTGATGGAAGCTCCAGTCTTGCAAGTTCCAGAGGGAAATGAAGGATTAGTGGTTTATACTGATGCTAGTGGGTCTGGGTTAGGGGCAGTACTCATGCAACATGGAAGGTCATAGCTTATGCTTCAAGGCAACTCAAGCCAAATGAAACCAGATATGCCACTCATGATTTAGAGCTTGCTGCCATTGTTTATGCATTGAATCTATGGAGACATTACTTGCTAGGTACTAAATTTTAATTGTTTACAGACCATAAATCACTTATGTATTTGTTTTCTCAGAAAGATTTGAATATGAGACAACATAGGTGGGTAGAGTTTTTAACTTCCTATGATCTTGATATATTATATACTCCGGGAAAAGCTAACAAGGTAGCAGATGCTTTGAGTAGACATCAAGCAAGATTGGCAAGCTTAATGATGACTGAATTCAAGGATTTAACAATCCTTAGTGAAGTAGAAATGAAGGGAGAAATTGGTGCATCAGACAATGTATATAGTGACATGATTGAATATGGAAAATTAAGTCTCATCTCCTTAAGATTAACCCTGGTTGATAAAATAGGAAAGATGCAGAATCAAGACACTAATTTAAAGGAAAAGAAGGACATGATATCACATGGCATATCAGTGGAAAATTATGAAGTTGACGATAGAGGCTACTTAAGAAAGAAAGGGAAACTCTGCATGCCCAATGTGGAAGAACTGAAGCAAGAGGTTATGGATGAGCATCACAAGACAAAGTACACTATACATCCAAGTGGTAAAAAAATGTACCATGATCTTAAAAGAAAATATTGGTGGCCAGGAATGAAAGGGGCAGTGGAAAGGTATGTGGCAAAGTGTTTAACATGTCAACAAGTCAAGGTAGATTATCAAAGACCTTTAGGCCTACTACAACCTCAGGAAGTGCCTACCTGGAAATGGGAAAGCGTTTCAATGGATTTTATGGATGGTTTGCTAAGAACAAGAAGAGGCAATGATAGTATTTGGGTTTGTTAGTCTGTGAGATGATAGTTTTGATGACAACAACCTTAGAATAGATTATAAAATATAAATACTAACGTTATAAGTTTAGATATATATGTATATGTAGGATTTAACCATGCAGGTATTAAGAATGAAGACTGTACAGTATAGAGATTCAAGATATCAAGATAAAATATCAAGATAAAAGATTCATGAGCATCGAGACTATCAAGAGTTCAAGATTTCAAGGATAAGTATTTTTTATTATTATTAGGAATTTTTGTTAAAACTCGTAGAAAAGCACTAGCATCTTAAAATCCAATTTATTTGTGGAATGGAATCCACTTCGAGCCCATTAAAGGGATGAAACCCTAAGTAGGATGGAACCTACGAAAATCTAGTGGGACATTGTTTTGTATCCACTAATTTTAATTCAAAAGATTTTACAAAATTATCTTGTTTTTAAAATGATATCAAAACTTTCCTTTCAAAAGATTCAAAACCCTCAATCCTGATTTTAAATAATTTTAGCTTCAAAAACATCTTTATTTTCAAATTCAAATTACTCCTGATTCTAAACTATCTTTTTTAATAATATATTTAACTTTTAATATTTATACTTAGATTTAAATATAAAATTATGGTTAAATTCTATATATATTATTCTTTATATTTACTTATGAATTCAACTACAGTCAAGTATATTTATAAAGTTTAAATTAGTTTTTATATAAGATAAAGGTTATTTTCAAAGAAATTCAAAACATCATGAAAAGCTTTGGGATGTCGACATGCCTATGGGTACCATGTCGACATGGTGACAGTTTGATTCAAAAATTCAAATTTCAAAAGAAGTGTCTATTCGCCATAACTCTTCATGAATGGTCGTGGTTGTTGTTCTTCTATAAATAGGGGTCAGTTTCAATGAATTTTCAATCACTTTTTTCTTGTTTTCACTCCTCTTCATCTTCCTCTTTTCTTAATACATATTCTTATCATTACTCTGCTGAAATCAACATTGAATCATACTCGATTACTTCTAGTTTGATTCTCTATCACTATCTCTACAAGATTCTCAGTGCTATTCAGAGTTATAGACTTCTTTGTAATCTATTTAGCGAGAAAAGGCGTAATTGTAGCGTTGGAAATCAATCAAAAGGGAAAAGGTGTAATTGTAGCCTTGGTAAATCAATTGGGTAAACTTGTGGCCCGGAAATCAAGTATCTCTACCCAAAGGATCGAAATTCTGGAGGGTGTACCTTATAGCCTTGAAACCGAGGGTGTAATTGTACGATTGCTTTTGAAAGGAAATCTGTACTTATGTTGCGGGACTGGATGTAGGGTAACTCCGAACCAGTATAAAATTCAGTGTGTTCTTTCCTTTACTTTTTTTATTTTATTTATGCATCTGTGATTGTTTCTGTGATCATATCTGTGTCTGTATATTGCATACTTTTGTGTCTAAATTAACATAAATAAAAAAGATTTAGTAATTCTTTATTAACACTATTCACCCCCCTCTAGTGTTAATCTTAGCCTTAAGATCCGTAATCCGCATTTCTCACAATTGGTATCAGAGCAAGGTTTTCAAAGTTTCATAATCTGATTTTTGAAAAGTTTTCAAAATGGCTACCAACACTGGTACTGTTATTAACACTAGTATCCCTGTCACTAGTTCATTTGTAGAGGGTCAGTCTAATGTCAGACCACTACTTTTTAATGGCAGTAACTATGCATATTGGGCATGTAGGATGAAAATATATTCATAATCTATAGGATTAGACACTTGGAATATCACACAAACTAAATATTCTGAACCCACAATTGATTTTGCACAGTGGACTGCTAAGCAAAAGACTGTTGCATAAAATAATTATAAGGAAATGAATATTCTATTTTGTTCACTAGATAGAAATGAATTCAATAGAGTGTCAGTTTGTAAGTCTGCATATGAAATCTGAAAAACTTTGCAAGTTACTCACGAAGGAACAAGCAAAGTTAAACATACCAAAATTTCCATGCTCACAAATCAGTTTCAATTATTTAAAATGAATGCTAATGAGTCTATTTCAGACATGTATAGTAGATTTCAGGATATTGTGCATTCTCTAATATCTTTGGGAAAGGAATTTTCTAAAGAAGATCAAGTCAGAATTTTTTTACATTCTCTAACTCCAGAATGGGATCAAAAGACACTTGCGATCGAAGAGGCAAATGACATCAGTATTTTGAAGATAGAAGAATTAATTGGAAATCTAATGTCGTATGAAGTTCAAATGATTGGGAGAAGAGAAAGTAAAGCATTTGAAAAGAAGCCAATGGCATTCAATGCGTTGACCGATGAATCAGACTCAAACAGCGATAATGATAAAGAGATAGCCTTTATGACCAGAAATTTTAGGAGATTCCTGAAATACAGAAAGATGAATAATCTCAAGAGAAACCACTATAAGAATTCTGGAAATTAGAATATAGTGCCAAATAATGACAAGTGTTACAACTGTGATAAACCAGGCCACTTCAAAAGAGATAGTCCGTATCCAGAAATGCAGAATCCTCCTATGAACAATAACCAGCAAAGAAGCGGAAGCGTGCATTTACTGCTACTCTAGATGACTCAGACTCGTCCTCAAGTGATGATGATCAGAAGACGGATAATTCGAATTTGCGTTTCACAGCTGTTCACGTCTCCGACGAATTCAGAGAAACAGACTCAGAAAAAGGTACACGTTTACAATACAATTGGTTGAAATTGATTGCTTAGAATTAGTTTCTTGATTATTTGATTGATTGTTTTTTGATTTGGTGTGTTGTTTGAATTTTAAAATTTATTTTCTATTTTTTATTATTTTTATTTTTATTTTTATTATTTTTAATACTTTCTGAAATATATTATAAGTATAATAATATTTCAGAAATATATAATAGACATTTATAATAATAATATATACATTAGAAATCTTAGGAAAAATCAATTCATGAAAATTCAAAAGCACATGTCGACATGGTCCCTACCATGATGTCGACATGGCTACCTGAATTTGAATTTCAAAATTTGAATTCAAATGTTTGAATTTCCCTCCATCTTTTCACTTCATTCAATTCTCTAAAAAGATACCTTTTGACCAGAGAATATGTCCTTTGAGAATCTATTTATTCACTATCTTTTATCATATCTTTTCAATTTTATTTTCAAATTAAAACTCTCTCTTCATAACTTCAAGCTCTCTTCTCTCTACTCTAATGGTTTCTTCAAGCAACCCTTCAACCATGAGAATTTCCAGAAAAATCAAAGAGCAATTATTCAATGATCCGGAGGCAATTAAAGCATTCATCAATTATGCTAACTATGCCAAAGTCCATCCCGGAAAATTTGCTATTTTTCAAGATTTTTCTTCTTATGAAATTGATTCTCTTTTTGCAAACAATGGTGTTCTTAGTCTTATTGATGCTTCTTAAAATGATTTTGTTTGCTATCCTAATCTTGTCAAAATTTTCTATGCGAATTTAAATCGCGGATTTTATGTTGGAAATGAAGATGAAATTTGGAGTAGTGTCAAAGGCACTCAAATTGTTTTGAATTGTGATCTTTTGGGTACCATTCTCAATTGCAAGAGTTTGGGAATGGATCTTTCTAACTTTAAAATCGATGAACATGATCGTGAGACATTTCATCACATTTTCGAAAGAGATGATGATTTTGATTTTAAAAATAGAAATTTTCGACCAAAAGCAAGAATTCTTAATCTTCTTTTGCAACATACTTTGACCCCAAGATCGGGAAATTTTAACAATCCTACTTCAAAAGTTTGCAAAGCTCTTTTTGCTATTTTCGGAAACTATGACATAAATTGGGCGCAAGTTATTTTGGATGAACTTCGTCCTAAAAATCTTGAAATGGGTGAGAATACTTTATACCATGGAATTTATCTCGCTCGGATTTTCAACTATTTGGAGTGGATTTCAAAGGCGAAGATTTGTTTCTAGAAAAGTTTTCGATCATTCCAACATTTCGCTTATGAAAATTCCATTTTTTTTTCAACCTTATGAGACACTTACTGAAAAGGAAGAGCGTTTGGCTCACGAGGAAATGGAAGAAGAGGAAGTTGAAGAAGAAGAAGGGGATGAAATGGAAATTGAAGAAGAAGGTGAAACGTCTTTGGAAAGTATTGAATATCCTTCCATTCATCCAACAAAACCCTTCTCAAAAACCAAAAGATAATTGTGGAGAATCAACGGATTCTAAAACGATCCGTTAGTAAAAAGTTAGATAACATTTCTTCGAAGATGAACAAGTTCTTTTCAAAAGTAAGGAAGAAGCTTGGACTATCTTCATCATCTTCATCCTCTAACTAGTTTTATCTTTTCGTATCTTGTTGTATTTGTTTTAGTTTGCTTTATTTTGAATGATCATGTAGTTTGTTATGTGCTTAATCATTGTATTATCGTCGTATGCAATGAAATGAAATTTTCTTTCTGTTATCTACCTTATCTTATCTCTAGAATAAATGTTAGTATATTATATATATATAGACACACACACACACAATTATTCACAAATTCAAAATTAGTCATAACATTTCACTAACCCATGTCGACATCCCCTATATGACCATGTCGACATGTACTGGTCAGAAATGGCAATTGATTTTGAATTTGAAATTTGAATAACTACCACATGTCTATTCAATTCAAACGAATTTCTACACCTATATATATACATGTTTCTTCCAGAATTCTTCACTGAAATTTATTTCTTATCATCTATATCCTCCATTTCTTTCACAAATTCAACTATGGCTAATCCTATTCACAATTTATCCGAAAATCTTGAAGAAACTCTTAATTCGTTCAAGAATATTCTCTCATTTATTCTACGAAACCAGCGTCGTTTAGAATTAAGTCAAATGCAGATGATAAAGGAACAAGAAAGGCACTTCGATGCGATACGATGGATGATCTCCTCTCTGCACAAGGATGATAACGTAGAACATCCTCCTGTCTCTCTCACCAATGACAATGATAATTGGGATGCTGTTAAGGCAGACCCAATCTTTGGAGAAGAAGGATGGGTGGAAGTTCAACGTAACGTTCGATTTTTTATTTACTTTGTTTGATTTGTTTAAATGGATTTGGTTTGAATTGATACTTTATTTGGATTGATTTCTTATTGATTTAAAGATTGGTGTGTAAAACATATATATACACATTGAATTAGTTATCATGCTTAGAAGTACAATTATTTCCTATTCTGTATATTCCGTTTTATAGTTTATCAATGTAGGTACTGAAGTCCAAGAATGAGGGGGAGTAAGTTTTTGTTGATGACAAAGGGGGAGAAATATAAAATAGGATAGTTAGGTATAGATTAAAGGGGAGTTATTAGGATAGAAATAATATTTTATAAACAAAGGTTGTCATCGTCAAAAAAGGGGAGATTGTTAGTCCGTGAGATGATGGTTTTGATGACAACAACCTTAGAATAGATTATAAAAAGTAAATACTAACATTATAATTTTAGATATATATGTATAAGCAGGATTTAACCATGCAGGTACTAAGAATGAAGACTGTACCGTATAGAGATTCAAGATATCAAGATAAAATATCAAGATAGAAGACTCATGATTATCGAGACTATCAAGAGTTCAAGATTTCAAGGATAAGTATTTTTTATTATTATTAGGAATTTTTGTTAGAACTCGTAGAAAAGCACCGGCATCTTAAAATCCAATTTATTTGTGTAATGGAATCCACTTTGAGCCCGTTAAAGGGATGAAACCCTAAGTAGGATGGAACCTACGAAAATCTAGTGGGACATTATTTTGTATCCACTAATTTTAATTCAAAAGATTTTACAAAATTATCTTGTTTTCAAAATGATTTCAAAACTTTCCTTTTAAAAGATTCAAAACCCTCAATCCTGATTTTAAATAATTTTAGCTTCAAAAACATCTTTATTTTCAAAGTCAAATTACTCCTGATTCTAAACTATATTTTTTTAATAATATATTTAATTTTTAATATTTATACTTAGATTTAAATATAAAATTATGGTTAAATTCTATGTAGATTATTCTTTATATTTACTTATGAATTTCAACTATAGTCAAGTATATTTATAAAGTTTAAATTAGTTTTTACATAAGATAAAGGTTATTTTCAAAGAAATTCAAAACATCATAAAAAGCTTTGGGATGTCGACATGCCTATGGGTACCATGTCGACATGGGATAGTTTGATTCAAAAATTCAAATTTCGAAAGAAGTGTCTATTCGCCATAACTCTTCGTGAATGGTCATGGTGTTGTTCTTCTATAAATAGGGGTCAGTTTCAATGAATTTTCAATCACTTTTTTTTTCACTCCTCTTCTTCTTCCCTTTTTTCTTAATACATATTCTTATTATTACTCTGCCGAAATCAACATTGAATCATACTCGATTACTTCTAGTTTGATTCTCTATCACTATCTCTACAAGATTCTCAGTGCTATTCCGAGTTATAGACTTCTTTGTAATATATCAAGCGAGAAAAGGTGTGATTGTAGCCTTGGAAATCAATCAAAATGGAAATGGTGTGATTGTAGCCTTGGTAAATCAATTGGGTAAACTTGTGGCCCGAAAATCAAGTATCTCTACCCAAAGGATCGAAATTCTAGAGGGTGTACCTCGTAGCCTTGAAACCGAGGGTGTAATTGTACGATTGCTTTTGAATAGAAATCCATATTTGTGTTGCGGGACTGGATGTAGGGTAACTCCAAGCCAGTATAAAAGCCGGTGTGTTTTTCCTTTACTGCTTTTATTTTATTTATGCATCTGTGATTGTTTCTGTGATCATATCTGTGTCTGTATATTACATACTTTTGTGTCTAAATTAACATAAATTAAAAAGATTTAGTAATTCTTTATTAACAATATTCACCCTCCCTCTAGTGTTAATCTTAGCCTTAAGATCCGTAATCGGCATTTCTCACAGGGTTGTGGTTGATAGACTCACAAAAACAGCTCTCTTTATTCCAGTGAATTCAAATAGAAATGCTCACAAATTAGCTCAATTATTTGTGAAGGAGATAGTGAGATTACATGGAATCCCCAAGACTATCATTAGTGATTGAGATGCCTTGTTTACCTCAAGGTTCTGGGGTAGCTTTCAAGAGGCCATGGGGACAGAATTAAGCTTGAGCACATCTTACCACCCACAAACAGATGGGCAAACTGAGATTGTTAACAAGATTTTAGAGGATTTGCTTAGAGCATGTATACTTGATTTTGGAGGCAACTGGGAAGATCATCTCTATTTAGCTGATTTTTCTTATAACAATAGCTATCAGTCCACTATAGGTATGGCTCCATTTGAGGCTTTATATGGGAAGCCTTGTGTATCTCCTGCATGCTGGATGGAGGCAGGTGAAAGAGTGTTGCTTGGACCATAACATGTGAAAGAGATCTCTGCAAGGATTGAACTTGTGAGGCAGAGAATGAGAACAGCACAAGAGAGACAAAAAGCCTTTCCAGATAAAGGGAGAAGGCCAGTGGAATTTGAAGTGGGAAATTATGTATTTCTCAAAGTTTCACCAATGAGAAAAATATTGAGGTTTGGCTAGGCAGGAAGATTATCACCAAGATATATAAGGCCATATGAAATTATTCAAAGAGTAGGAACTTTGGCTTATAAGTTGAAATTGCCAGAGGAATTAAGTAATATACATGATGTATTTCATGTATCTCAATTAAGAAAATGGGTGCATGATAAGGAGACCATTCTGAAATCTCCTACACAAGTTGAAGTTCAAAAAAATCTGGTTTATAAGAAGGAACCATTGGGTATTGTGGCTAGAGGAGAAAAGAAATTAAGAAATAAAATAATTAAATTGGTTAAAATCAAGTGGAGTTTAGATGAGAATGATTGTACATGGGAAACTGAAGATAGGATGAAGGATACATATCCTAATCTATTTTCTACTTAAGGTATCCCAAAAATTATGATAAACTTAAACATTACTTGTGTGTGTTTGATTGGGTTTGAATGCATAAGTTTCTGAAATTTCTGAAATGAAGTTATGCCTTGTATACAATTGGATGGAAATGTATGAAGAATAATAATAATAATAATTGTGGGACACAATTCCTTTTAGGAGGAGAGTATGTGAAGACCCAAATTATTGAGATGAAAATGATTTTAAAATGAAAACCAGTTAATGGAAAATATTCAAAGGAAAAATAGTTTGAAAATTGAAAATGTGGTGTGTACGAGTGCACGTACTAATATAGTACAAATGGATCGTGTAATATGAAATATAATATAAATGCGGAAATAGATGATAATAGCAAAGTAAATAAAAAGGAAAAATCACACCAGAGATTTTTATACTGGTTCGGAGCACCGTCCTACATCCAGTCCCAGGCTTCTATTTGGATTTTCACTATTAACTACCTCGCTTCACCTGGAGGAACAGGTTTACAACACCCGAGCAGACGAACGGGATTTCACGCCTCTAATACACTGAGGACTTCAACACTTTCCTCTTACAACACCGAGGACTTCAACAAAAGAACAAATACAATTGTTGTTGACAACTTGTGCTCTTGAAAACACGGATTTGTCACTAGTAGTACACCCTTCCTATAATCTTATCCTCAAAGTATGTGAATGATGTTTTGTGAAGATTAAGGGAAGTATATTACTTATTGAATCAAAAGATATGAAATAATTTCAATGATTCAATAAGCAATTAAAAATAATTGGGAGCTTTTTAGAATGCAGAAGTATATAGAAAGTAAGATCAGAGATTAGAGTAAAAAGCATATACAATCATGTTATTTTAATCAATGATTTAGATGAGTTTATATAGAGAAGAATGGTTGTAACTCTTTGTGAGCAGTTGCCATTAAGAGATATGATCTTTGATGAAAGGTAAGAGATGCAACCTTTGGAGAAAGAAGTGTCTTTTGGAAAAATTGCTTTCTATTTAAAAACGGTCGACAGGTCAAAAAATGACCAGTAGACAGGAATTCAAATATATAGTCGTTATGTGCATGTGTGCACGTTCAGTGTGCAAATTATACAGGAACGGTCGACCGCCTATTTTATGACCGGTCGACCGGTCCCTGTAAAGTTGTACACTAAATGTGCAACTGTAATTTAGTCGTATATATATTGATTTCCTTAAAATGCATGATTATTTGAGGATAGATTTTAACAAGTTTATCACTATTACAAATCAAATAATCAACCTATAATCTAGAGTACCATATGTAGCTCTTTATAGCCATAATGACCTTGTTTTGTCGATCGCCTTTATTTCTTTGTCAGAAATCAAAAACTTCATAGAACTTGTGACTCAACATTCTCCCCCTTTTTGATTGATGACAATATATATATCTGAAAATCTGAATCTCCCCCTGAGTATGTGATCTCCCTCTTTGAATTTTTATATATATGTATGTTCCTGCAAGCAAGTGTTAGCCCTTTCTCCCCCTTTGTCATCGACAAAAAGGAGTAACATATACTAGAATAATAGAGAAGTGTAATTACCATAATATGCATAGCAAAATAAAATTTTAACACATCCAAACCATAGCAGAGTATAATACAGACCATAATGTCAAATGAAAAATAAAAATAAAAATAACGACACTATTTAGTACAAGTGTCAATTGATGTTTTTAGAGTACTAAATCATAAAAGACAATAAAATCTAAGATGAGGCAGATCCTATGTCCTCTTCATCATCATCATCATCGTCATCATCATCTTCTTCTTCTTCTTCTTCATCATTGTTCCCTCTAGATGATTCTCCATGTCCATGTCCACTCATACCAGTAGACTCCTCAGATGATGTCCAGTTGAAAACAGGAGGAGCAGGACGTTTTCCAGGGTCTTGTGCTTGAATAGAGGTGGATGTGGTACATGATATAGCATCCCATAGCATACCAAAGAATGACTTGACCTTATTGAAGCGTTTATCAATTTTAGAGTCCATGCGCTTGAGACGTGATTCAAGCAAAAATTGGTTACGCGCAATAGTTTCAAGTGATTCTTTTGTGGATGATTTTGATTTTAACAGTTTCACTTCATCGGAACGAGGTCGAGAGGAAGTTGCTTTTTGTTTTCTTGGACCTCTTTGTTGCCATTCTTCAAAAGGCATAATCTCAAGATAAGGTGGAGGAAGCTTCATGCGTTTGATGGTTATGGAATCAATACATTTTGGTTTCGAGGTGGCAGACTCAGGAGGCTTTACCCCACAAGCTAACAAAAGATGCATGATATATTCATTGTAGAAGAAATGAGGTCGTGTAGAGTTATTTACCTTGAGAATTTCGTCAAAAAGCATATGAACCCAATTGATTTGGATTTCCCCATAAATTGCATAGAGAGCCTTGAAGTTTTCTTTATATACAGCATCATAATTTCCAAGTCTAGGAAACAGAGAATGCATCAAGACGCGATGAAGTAGTCTGGCGGTGGGTCGAAGTCCAATAGACTTTGTGCCATCACTATTGTCCTCTATGAACTGATGACTGATGCTATTGCGAGTGAAGACTTCACAGAAAGTAAATGAAAACTCATCGCCTCGATTTGGTATACCAAGTATAGAGGCAATCCTATCACGAGTAATAAAAATTTGTTTGCCACAGACGACAGACCAAATGACTCCGTTCGGATTATCAGGTTAATACTCGTCGAGGTTCATGTTGGCATAGAACAATTTTATCATCAAATGATTTATTTCCACATTATTTTCTGAAAAATCTATCAATGGAGAAATGTTGGAGTTATTGGCTAACCTACGAATTCCATAAGACGTGAAATCATCAAACTTGATGAAGGAGCCCGGATGAAACTTGTAGTTAGTCATCTGATTCCATCTTGTTATGGCTACCGGACTTTCGAGCCATTTCTTAGCGGAGAAATTAAGAGATGAAGGTCCGGAGGATGATGCTTTCTTGGGTTTCTTTTGTGGAGGAGCCATTGTTAGAAGATTTGGAGATTTGGAAATTGAATTTGAGAAACTAGGGTTTTTTGGAGTTTGGGGAAAATAACTAGTTGAGTCAAATGAAAAAGGAGGATAGAAAGAAATTGACGTATGGGATATATATATAAAAAAAACTGGAAATATGTCAACCGGTCGACCTATGGATTATGGCCGGTCGACCGTTTTCAACCAGAGAGCAAACGCTCGACCGGTGTAAATATAGGGGGTCGACCGGTTTGACAGTATGCCAAAAAATACCCTTTTTTGCAATTTTTTGAATATATCGTGCTATATTTTCACTCTTATTGTAGAATACAAGTATTATTACATGAGTGATGGAAAGAAAAAATACAATGAGTATATATAGATCTAATGAGAAGTGGAAGGTTCGTCATTAGAATTATCTTTGTTTTCTTTAATACGTTTTGCCCATGGACTCCAGTTTTTATGAGCACCTTCATTCATCTCATAATTCCGATCCCAAGAGTTAGGACTTTTAGATGTTGATGGCCTAGACGGCATTGGTTCATGCACGTCATGCTTGTTGGAACTACAGAAGAATGATGCCACCTTTTCTAAAACAGATAATCGTGCTGATGTCTGTTGTTGCTCGTGATAAAGTTGGCTTTGCCCATAATGGAGCTGTCTCTGAAGATCTATCTGATGTTTCTGATAGTGATGAATCTCGTCGATCTGTGCTTTGGTACGAGGAGAACAAAACAGCGTCTTTTTAACTCGTTTTGAGTTTGGTGTATTACCAGAAATACAAGAGCGTTGATGATGATAACATGGTTTTTGTTTTGGTGTTTTGGGAGAATAATATTCCTCCGACTCAGAACTCGTAATGGAAATGTGTGATTCTTGAGAACATTTATCACAAATGTGAGCCATAGAGAATTTTGTATAGAATCTTATGGTCGGATAAGAGAAGATGAATAAAATAAGAAATTTGGACAAGCTTATATACAAGTTTCTTATGTATAAACCTATGGATGTGAGTGAATAGAAAATTTTGACCATGAAAACAAGCAGAGGCTTATGTTAACTCTAAAAATAGCTCTCTGAAGTTATAAAATAGGAAAGGAAAAGACGATCATTAAAAGAAAGGATGATCGTTAGTATTTATTAGTTTAGATCATTTCTTGAGATTAAACCAAGCTCCCTTCGTAATCTAATAAAGCTAGATTCGAGCAGAGGCTTAGTAAAGATGTCTGCTAATTGATTGTCAGTTTGGACATATTCAAGACATATATTTCCTTTTTCAATATTATCTTGAAGGAAATGATGACGGATATCAATGTGTTTGGTTCTAGAATGATTCACCGGATTCTTAGAGAGATTTATAGCACTTGTGTTATCACAGTATATAATTGAATTTGATAAATGAATATCAAAATCTTGAAGAGTTTGTTGCATGTATAGCACTTGAGTACAAGCGAGAGCCGCTGATATATATTCGGCTTCACATATTGATAGTGAAACACAATTCTGTTTCTTACTAAACCAAGAGACAAGTGATTTTCCAATAAAATGGCACGTACCACTTGTACTTTTTCTATCCGTTCGTGATCCGCCAAAATCAGCATCACTGTATGATACTAATTCAAATGGACATTCCTTTGGATAAAAAAGACCGAAATCTTTGGTATTATTAAGATAACGAATTATACGTTTCACTGCTCGTAGATGTGATTCTTTTGGATCTGCTTGAAAGCGTGCACATAGACAAACACTCATCATTATATCTGGACGACTAGCTGTAAGATAAAGAAGAGAACCAATCATGCTTCAGTATAATTTCTGGTCAACACTCTTACCATTTTCATCTTTTTCAAGATGTGTAGTTGTACTTATAGGAGTTGGTTTACCAGATGTATTTTCTAATCCGAAGCGTTTGATAAGATTTCTGCAATATTTTTCTTGATTGATAAAGATACCATTCGGAAGTTGCTTGATTTGAAGTCCAAGAAAATATGATAGTTCTCCCATATGAGACATTTCGAACTCTTTGGTCATAATACTTGCAAATTCTTTGCAGAGTTTATCGTTTGTTGAACCAAAGATGATGTCGTCTACATATATCTGGATAACTAGAATATCCTTTTGAGAATGTTTAATAAACAAAGTGTGATCGACTTTGCCTATTTGAAATCCTGAGTTAATAAGATAGCTACGTAATCGTTCATACCAAGCACGAGGTGCTTGTTTTAAGCCATACAGAGCTTTCTTAAGTTTGAACACATGGTCAGGATATTTTTCATGTTCGAACAAAGGAGGTTGTTCGACATAGACATTCTCTTTGATAAATCCATTGAGAAAAGCACTTTTGACATCCATCTGATAAAGTTTGAAATTATGATGACAAGCAAAAGATAATAGAATTCTAATAGCTTCTAGTCGAGCAACTGGTGCAAAAGTTTCTTAATAATCGATACCTTCTTCCTGATTATATCCTTGTGCTACTAATCTTGCTTTGTTTTTGGTGATATTTCCTTGTTCGTCGGCTTTATTTTTATAAACCCATTTAGTACCAATAACTGACTGATCAGTTGGCCTTGGAACAAGTTCCCAAACGTCATTGCGCTCGAACTGATTTAGTTCTTCCTGCATGGCAATGATCCAGTAATCGTCTGTAGCAGCTTCTTTTGGATTCTTAGGTTCGATATTTGATAGAAACGCAACATGACCCATTTGATGTAATTGATTCCTAGTTCTTACTTGTGTGTTAACCTCGCCAATTACATTTTGAACTGGATGGTGTCTCAATAATCTTGGAGGGGAACTTATCTCACCAACTGGTTGTTGTTGGGAAATATTGTCAATAAGATTTTCAGAGTCAGAATCATATCTTATGATGAGAGGAGTGTCAGTAAATATAGTTTCGTCATTATCTGGTTTTGATTGAGAAGGTTTAAAGAGTTCATCGAAAGAAACATGAAGAGATTCTTCAATAGTTTTGGTTCGTTTATTGAAAATACGATACGCTTTGCTTCTTTCCGAATAACCGACAAATATACCTTCATCAGCTTTCGGATCAAACTTTCCGAGATGGTCTTTTGTATTTAAAATAAAACATTTTGAACCAAATACTTTGAAGTAAGATATATTTGGCTTCCTTTCATTAAATAATTCATAAGATGTGTTTTTGGTGAGTGGTCGAATAGACACACGATTTAAAACATAACATGCAGTAGCGACGGCTTCTGCCCAGAAATGTTTTGGTAAAGTGGATCCATTTAATAACGTTCTTGCACATTCTTGTAATGTTCGATTTTTCCGTTCTACAGCTCCGTTTTGTTGTGGAGTTCTAGGAAACGAAAAATTATGGTTAATACCATTTTTTGTACAAAAATGTTCAAATTTGTTATTTTCAAATTCACCACCATGATCACTTCTTATGTTTTTAACTTTTAGCCCTTTTGATTTTTGAATTCTTTTGACGAAAGATTTGAAATGGTCAAAAGTGTCACTCTTGTTTTTCAGAAAAATAGTCCATGTATAACGAGAATAGTCATCAACTATTACAAATACATATCTATTATGGTTTATTGACTGAACCTGTGTTGGTCCGAATAAATCCATATGTAGTAGTTCAAGTGGTTGTAATGTTGATATGACCCTTTTTGACTTGAATGACGATTTTGTCAATTTTCCTAACTGACAGGCATCACAAAATCTATCGTTTTTATAACTAATTTTGGGTAGACCTCTAACTAGATTGTTTTTGGCCAGCTTGTCAATAGTTCTGAAGTTTATATGACAGAAGCGTTTGTGCCATAGCCATGGATCATTATCATTAGCCACAAGACACATATCTGAATTATGATTAATATTCATATTCGGAATATATATATTTCTGTCTCTATAACCATCGAAAACTTAATTGTGGTCATTATCTAAGATACTACACTTATTATTCGAAAAGGAGATTGTAAAACCTTTGTCACATAACTGACTAATACTAAGTAAATTGTGTTTTAAATTTTTAACTAGCATGACATTTGTAATAAGAGGTAAGTTAGATGTACCGCAATTGCTCACATCGCCTTTGCCGATGATATAGCCTTTTGAATTGTCTCCAAAAATAACGGAGCCACCATCTGAGTATGTAATATTTGTTAATAAGCTCTTGTCTCCTGTCATGTGCTTCGAGCAACCACTGTCCAATATCCACTTTCCTCTTTTCTTAAGTGGGACCTGCAAAAATAGGATTAAGTCCATGGTACCCACTTTTTATAGGGTCCTAAGAGTTAGATCTTAGGAGTCCAAACCCATATGGGTCCGGTATCCCCTTTATATATATAATTATTATTAAGATGCACAGTATTCATGAATTGCTGAATGTATTTGTTCCTAATCAAATTGTTATTTGTTTTAGGAACCCATATTTTGATAGTCTTTGTATTTTTCTTTTGAAATTTCACAACTGGCTTTGGTTTGGAATTTAATAAACTAAGATTTTTCTTAACTTCAATCTTTTGTACTTTCTTCTTTCTTTTATTACCCTTGATCTCTTGTTTCTTATATCCCAGACCTTGTTTATTTGATGCAGATTGTGAGTTTTCAATGATTTTTGTCAAATTTTCTCGACCTTTGTTAAAGTTAGAAACATTTTGAGTAATGTCATCAAACTTTGTTTGTAAACTAGCTTTTTCTAGGTCTAGAATTTTGACTTTTGCCTTAAGCTCATGATTTTCAGTAGTGAGAGCATTATTTTTCTCTTTTTGAGCTTCTATTTCTTGACTCAAAAGAGATAGTTGAGAGTCAACATTAGCTGATGATTCTTGAATTTTTTCAAGTTCCTCTTCTAATATTTTCTTCTCATCTTTTAACATATCTCGTTCAAACTCTGTTCTTCTTAAATCTGCTTTGACTATTTTTAATTGACGTTTTATGTCTTTATATTTGACTATCAATTCAGCATTAATATCAAGTAATTCATTAAATGTAGGAATTTGTACCTCATCTTCTGTTGCCATAAAACAAACATTAGCTTGTTCATTCTCCGAATCACTTTCACTTTCTGATAAAGATGACTCTGAATCATCCCATGTTACTGAGAAGGCTCGTTTCTTTGATTTGTCCTTCTTATATTTGAATTTGTCATTTTCTGACTTCTTCTTTTGTTCTGGACAATCCTTCTGCATGTGTCCCTTTTTGTGGCAGTTAAAACATTCTAAAGCAGACGAAGATGGTTTATTTGATCCAGGTTTCCTTTTATTGTAACGACTGGCTTTTTGATATTTTAGGAATTTTTTGAATCCTTTCGCAATAAATGCCAAATCTTCGTCTTCAGAATCTGATTCATTTTCATCTTTCTCAACATGAAATGCAACATTTTTCTTTTCTTCTTTCTGTTCTTTTCTAGCCTGCAAATTTGCTTCATAGGACATTAAATTTCCTATCAATTCATCTGGCTTCATGACAGAAAGGTCATTAGCTTCTTCAATTGCTAATACTTTTCCATCCCATTCACTAGTCAGAGAATGTAGGACTGTTGAAACAACATCAAAATCAGAATATTTTTGTCCTAAGACAATAAGCGCATGGTGGATAGTTTGAAATCGTGAATACATATCATTGATTGTCTCATTTGGTTTCATTTTGAAATTTTGAAATTGACTTTTCAGCATGGCTATTTTGGCTTGTTTAACCTTGTTAGTACCTTCATGAGTGGTTTTTAGCGTTTGCCAAATTTGATATGCAGTAGTGCAGATACTAACACGGTTATATTCATTTTGGTCTAATGCACAGAACAACATATTTATTGCTCTTGCATTTACGGCTGCTACCGTTTTCTCAACCGCAGTCCATTCTGAATAATCGGTTGTTGGATTCACTATTTCTCTTTGAGTGGCATTCCAAGCATCATAGCTATTTGATTGCATAAAGAATGACATACGTGTTGCCCAATAACTATAGTTAAGACCATTGAAAAATGGAGGTCTTTGTGTCGATTGACCTTCCATGTACGTGGTGTTCTGAGTGCTAGTACTTGCGTTATTTGCCATATTACAAGAATATATCAAATAACTGTGTTACGGTTATGTGATAACCTTGCTCTGATACCAAATGAAAATGTGGTGTGTACGAGTGCACGTACTAATATAGTACACACGGATCGTGTAATATGGAATATAATATAAATGCGGAAATAGATGATAGTAGCAAAGTAAATAAAAAGGAAAAATCACACCAGAGATTTTTATACTGGTTCGAAGCACCGTCCTACGTCCAGTCCCAGACTTCTATCTGGATTTTCACTATTAACTACCTCGCTTCACCTGGAGGAACAGGTTTACAACACCCGAGCAGACGAACGGGATTTCACGCCTCTAATACACTGAGGACTTCAACACTTGCCTCTTACAACACCGAGGACTTCAACAAAAGAACAAATACAATTGTTGTTGACAACTTGTGCTCTTGAAAACACAGATTTGTCACTAGTAGTACACCCTTCCTATAATCTTATCCTCAAAGTATGTGAATGATGTTTTGTGAAGATTAAGGGAAGTATATTACTTATTGAATCAAAAGATATGAAATAATTTCAATGATTCAATAAGCAATTAAAAATAATTGGGAGCTTTTTAGAATGCAGAAGTATGTAGAAAGTAAGATCAGAGATTAGAGTAAAAAGCATATATAATCATGTTATTTTAATCAATGATTTAGATGAGTTTATATAGAGAAGAATGGTTGTAACTCTTTGTGAGCAGTTGCCATTAAGAGATATGATCTTTGATGAAAGGTAAGAGATGCAACCTTTGGAGAAAGAAGTGTCTTTTGGAAAAATTGCTTTCTTTTAAAAACGGTCGACAGGTCAAAAAATGACCAGTAGACAGGAATTCAAATATATAGTCGTTATGTGCATGTGTGCACGTTCAGTGTGCAAATTATACAGGAACGGTCGACCGCCTATTTTATGACCGGTCGACCGGTCCGTGTAAAGTTGCACACTAAATGTGCAACTGCAATTTAGTCGTATATATATTGATTTCCTTGAAATGCATGATTATTTGAGGATAGATTTTAACAAGTTTATCACTATTACAATATCAAATAATGAACCTATAATCTAGAGTACCATATGTAGCTCTTTATAGCCATAATGACCTTGTTTTGTCGATCGTCTTTATTTCTTTGTCAGAAATCAAAAACCTTCATAGAACTTGTGACTCAACAAAAATAAGTATCAAGAATGAGGGAAATAAATAAGGAAGAGGATAGTTGTTTTAAGTAAATAATAATGAGAAGAAAATAACTAAGTATGAATGAGTTTTATATTCACACATCTCACATATATATTGTATATAAGTAGCCAGAGGAGTATAGAGTGATAAAATAAACTCTTATGATAATTGAAATATATGAAACCAGTTTAGTATTATATATGTGTAAATACATTTTTAAATCAAGAGAAAACAAATGGTTTGAAGCATTAACAAGGAATTAATTGATAAAATGATATATATGTGAACATTTCAGATTTGTCATAAGAAAATACGTAATGTAGATAAGTCACATGAAAATAGTGTGTAGGTGAAACATGCAAATGGCATGTACACAGAAAAAGAAGAAAAGCAACTGTAATACCCGAAATGGAATCAAAAAGAAAATGGCATATTTAGCCATAAATACATATACATAATTCTCTTATTTGTGTGTGGATAAAATGGGTTTTGCTCTCCACTAAAACTCTAGTTAAATGTTTTAAAAATCAAAGGATAAGCAGCAGTTTATTTTTGGAAAACAGAAAGATATTTTAGAATAAAAAAGAGAGCAAACTCAAACTATTTTCAAGTTAGAGCATTTAGGTGGAAAGAAGAAGGAAGGTGAGTGATTAATCATCTCATGACATTTAAGGCATTAAGACCCAAGCTAAGGGCGGCCACTTTACTTTTATAAAACCATATCATGTTTTTGTTTGATTTTTATTCTCTGAATAAATAAATGTTGACTATGGTTGGTATTTTGGCTGAGTTTTTGGTTGATGTTTTGATCTGTTTTGATTGTATTGATTAATACTTGGAAAAGATGAACACCCTGATCACCGAAATGGATTCTGTAACTCATAATCCCCTTTTTTTATATGGAGATGAGTTAAATATTTTTACTGAGAAATAGGGTATTAATGAAGAATGAAGTAGGCAGTGTGAATAAGGGGATTCGTGCTTATGTCTAGTTCATTCTAAAAATGATATGAACAATGCAATATTATATATATGTGTTGATTTGTTCAAATCACAAGTTAATATGTTTTTATGGGTTTTTCTCAAAAACCATACCCTATGTTCACAGTAAAATAAATGTAACGTCTTATATGACATCAACTGATTTATGTAAGAAATGGGAATATTTCTAGAAATAAATGTATATACTAGTTTTAGAAAATATGATTGAATAAAAATGACCTTAAAATGGGATATGGTGTTTCGCATGAATGCTTTGCATGTCTGGCTGGAACCCCTGAGTGATATTAATACTCTTTAGTTTATGAAAGGAAGATGAGAATATAAAGCATTTCAAGAATTAATAAAATTCTCCTGAAAGAAAATGAGAATGGTCTCTAGATTATAAACCTAATTTAGGAGTAGTGCCTTGATCTATTTATCATCAGGTAGATGATGGGTATGTGCATGACTTGTTTAAGTCCTGTAGGCCTCTGTGTAAAGGGTTAACAGAATTAGGCCCCCTTTGCAATGCACACATGGTATTCAATGGCAAGAGTTAAGACCAATCAAATGATAAAAAGGGGATTGAGGAATTAAGTTATGGTATTGAGGGAGTTAATCTACAGGAGTATATGTAAGTATAACTAAATGGTGTTGATGAATGAATGCTTGGGTGCATGTATGCTAAAAAGAGCTTACATATATATATACATATACATATATATATATACATATACATATATATATATACATATATATATATATATATATATATATATATATAGACACACACACTCAGATTTTAGTATGAACTTGAATAAGCATCAAACATACGAATTCTTTGCATTGTTTTTGGTAATCACAAATCATTTATACTTTATGATTTCATGCACACCAGAATATATTTTCTGACCCCATTTGTTGCCTTTGCAATCTTTGGGGTGTCTCATTTTCATTGAGGCAGTTGAAAGTGTTGCTGCAGGGAAAGATGCTTGAGTAGCTTGCTTGTATGGATGTTTGAAGATCTTGTTGGTTTTAATATGCTTTAGAGAAGTAGCAGTTTAATTGTAATAAGTAATCTAGGAAAACTCTCTTATGTCTTGTGTATTTCCAGGATTAATACTTGCTTTGTTTTCCTTAAAAGAACATGTAAAAGAAAAAAACTTAAGTATTATATGTGCTTGTGGGTTGATGATTTAGGCAACAGATTTTGGAGTAAATAGGTGGATTATGATGAAGAAGAACATGCCATATAATCTGATATGTGGATATATTCTCCCTAGCATGTTTGTTATACTTCAATTATATAGTTAAGTTGTTTTTGAATAAATAGGTGCCAAAGTATTGTGTGGATGGGTTGAACATGGTCTTGGTTAACCAGTAAGGCTTAAACATGTCTTGTAATTGATATAAGTACATGCAAAAGCTTGAAGTCATAAGCTTTGATCATATCTGGACATCTGATTTTTCAGCTAAAACTTGTATTGCATTGTGTAGTGAGTTGATGTGCATGCTTTATACTTGTAGTCTTCACTGCAATCATATTGAACTAAACCCTGTTGTCTACATGCTTGATTCAAAGTCTGGTACATTTGGTTTTGGTTGAGTCTGATGTAGTTGGAAGTACCATGTGGTCTTGTTTGTGTATTGAGCATATCCATTACTCCACTGCATATTGATCACTGTCACATGCTCTTTGCTTGGAGTTCAGTAGTTTGTCTTCATTATGTGTTCTGGAAGTTTTGCATTGTTCTGATTTTTGACATTGACTGACCATATGAATACATTGATGTCACCTTTGACCTTAGTTTTTGTGCATAACATATAGAGCTGGTACCTTTATCAACCATTCATGTGTGTCTGCACTTGGTTCTGGGATTGTTGCCTTGATCATATTGACTTCATGTGTATAGTTTCCTTTCACTTGAATCATGTATTAGTCAATCTTGAGTTAAATAAAAGATTAAAGTGCAGAAATAGCTATGTGACACAAAACCTCTCAATTATGGGAAATATTGTGTGATTAAATTTCTTTGCTACTTTAACACTCTGATAGGCAAAGAAACATTTATATATCTCCACATATATAAATAATATGACTTGATTTAAATACTGATATTTTTATATTAGTAAATTCTGGATCTTCGAAGATTGATTAAAAGAAGTGATCCCTTGTTTTAAGAAAAACTCAACTAAAACTGATTAAAAATATAGGTGAAGAAAAGTGGGTCACTTCAAAAGTCCTCTCCCGGCTAATTCGAATATAGAGTGCTTATTTTAAAAATAAGTTTTACATTCAAATTTCAAGTAAATCACAACAATTTCCACTTTAATCTTTTTAAACAAAAGATCCATCACAAAGATTCGATGTGGTTTTCGGATAAACATTTGGAATCTAACCACCGGTTGCATCGAAATTCAAATGCCACTTAAAGGCCAATATTGATAGTATGTTATTTAACTATCAATCAATATTCACAACAATCACCAAATTTTAAATAATTTTCGCCCAAATTATTTATTTCAAAATATCTTCGCAAGATATATTTTCACGCTTCAACCTTTTGAAAACAAATTTCAAATCACTTTCCTCATGTGGAATAAATTTTCAAATATTATTTATTTCCACTGAAAATTTTCCAAGTCTGGATACCTTAAAATAATTTAAAATAACTTACCCAAAAATATATACTTGGAAACATTTAAAATAAAAACTACTTTTGAACACTTTCTTTAAAATATTGGTTATGAAGTTTTTATGCTACTATCTCATATAAAACTTAAGCCAAAACAAATCTTAAAATAAAATTATTAGATAGAGTATAATTAAATAACCCGTTTCCAAATCAAATACTAGCTTAAATCTTTAAAATAATCACTTCTATAATTAAATTAATAAATTTTTACTTTAAAGATTTGAAAATAATTTATGAAAATAATTTCTCCAAAACGTCCTTTTTAAAACCAACCTTAAAACTTTCAATTTATATTTATAAGCTACTTTGAAAACATGCTCTGCTTTCCAGAGAAAATACACTTTCCATTTCAAAATGGTCCATTTAAATCAATTAATAAATCCCTCTTGATTTATTTCAATTTATATTCCAAATCTGTAAATTTATTTCCACATTTATTTTATAAATCAATATTTATTTTTAAAACAAATTTCCCTTTCCTTTATAAATTCCCAGTGTGAATTTAAATTTCCAAATTTCCACTGACATACGATTTTCAAATCGATTTCCAAATATTCACTTTCAAACACCAAATCAAATTCCAAATTGATTTTCAAATTTATTTAAAACATCAAATCAAATTCCAAATTGATTTCCAAATTTATTTCAAATACCAAATCAAATTCCAAATTGATTTCCAAATTGATTTCAAACACCACATCAAATTCGAAATTGATTTCCAAATTTACTATCTTTTAAAAAAAAATCCTTTATTTCTTCCAAACTATTTAAAATCCGAATTTTTAATAAATTCTTTAACTCTAAACAATATTACTAAAAATCCATTTATTAAAATCTTTCTCCATATTTTGGAATTAATTCGATAAGATTTCAAAAATCAACCTTTACCCTTTTCAAATTCCTTCTTTAAATTTATTCAATTCTCTAAAATAAATATACTTAAAGTTTCTACTTTAATTCCTAAAAATTCAATTATATATTTCTAGTATCCTACTATACCAAATATTCATTCGACCAAACCATAGCCTTCAACAATTTCAATCATCAATATAATCATTCATAGATTATCAATAAATCACATCACACATATGAAATAATATTCAGACAATTTGAAATCCAGTTGGACCCTCCAGCCTGTTTCCCTACATCCACAGATGTTAGCACAACAATTAAATACCAGTTTCCACATATGTATATAAATCAATGAATCGAAAATAATAATTGGTTTTTATAATCCTTACTGTAGATTTATATGTATACATTTTCCAAATTTTTAAATTTATACGTGTATACCTTACTCAAAAATAAGGTGGTGAAGTTGGACAAGGTGCAATGGAGTAAGGATACCAGAGACTGTACCTGGGAAACTGTGGATAGTTTTAGGAAAGCCTATCCGGAATTGTGTCCGGATAACTAGTGATGTTTGTTGGATGAATTGTTGTTTAGTTGATAGTGTATGACTAATATGTATGCTTGAATCATTTGAAATAAAAGTTTTGGATTATCTTTTGCTTTTAAATTTCGGGGATGAAATTCTTCTAAGAGGAGAGGAATATGATATCCTGGAAATTTCAAGCAAATAAAAGTGATAATCTATTTTATAAATAATTTAAAATTGTCAAATTATTCTTTTAAAACAAATAATAATGATGGTTTACACATATATATATATATATATATATAAGTAGATTTTAAATAGAAAAATTATTATTTTCAAATAAATTAAAAATGTGTTTGTTAAATGCATATATATATATATATATATATATATTTGTGTGTGTGTGAGTTGATTTTAAATTGAATTAGATAGATATCTTAAAATAAATTAGATTTGAAAATAATATATATGATTTTATTAGTATATAATTTGTTTTATATTATTTCTTTAAAAGGATTTTATTTATATAAATTAAGAAATGTATTTACTAAATAGAAAATTTAATATAAAAATTTTATAAACCATTTTAGAATTCTATTTGTAAAAAACCATTTGAAAACAAATTAGACAAGTTCCTATTTCATTTGTAAATAGGAAGTCGAGAAGACCATAGATTCAGGCATCAATACGTCCACTGTATCAAATGTGAGATTTATTAATTAAATGGATAGACAAGTTTTTAAAACTTAATTACTAATTAATTAATATTAAAGATTAATTGATTTATAAAAGTAATTAAAGAATGATTAATTAATTAAATGGTTTGTAATTAATTAATGATCGATTAAGCAGAGTTAGGTGATTAATTTTTAAAGTAATTAATTTAATTTAAGTTAATTAAATTTATCATAGTATGGATTAATAAGTCTTGCTTATGGATGATTGATTGTATAGAATGTCTGGATTGATTGATATTTATAGTATGATAATCTGTGATATTCTATGATGCGACGTACTTTGGATATGGCTGATGATAAATGCGTGTTATTTATCTGTGATGAATGCTATGTGAATTCAAAGTATTGAACCTAATTAGATTGTCTAAACCTTAAATAACTTGATCTTTAAGACGGAGTATGGACTTCGATGAGACCGCGATCGGATATCAAATTTGATTATCTGAAAACCACATCGATCCAAGTTGAACGATAGGTCGTGAAATCTCAAGTCAAGATCGAGATGGAATTTCAGAGTGCAATGGTTATTGTTGTTAACTCTGAGGGTGATTCCAAAATGAGTGTAACGAGATAATGTCTTTAGTTTCGTTCGAACCCAGAACGAACTTGTATATCAGACCATCTTCAATGGAGGACGATGAGCATTCCAAGAGATGTGTTCTTAAAAGGTAATCGTAGCCTCAAGCCTCATCAACCGGGAATGGCTAAAATAGGGGAAGTGCACGCAAGGTAAGTGGGTAGCACCCAAGTAGGATAAGATTTTCCCCTGTCTAGAGGTCCCTTTTATTCGGCTGTGTGGGCGGTTGTTTGGCCACAACCGCGGGGTTGTCTTATTCGGACTATCGAGTAAGGGGTAGCTTCGGCTTTGTGATGTAGGGGATCGGGGTGGATCCTCGGTACGGTGATCTAGGCCACGTACTGTGACAGGCGGTACCCCAGTAGCCCTACCATTGTATGGAATCCAATCTCCAATAAGTGCCTGTATGGTTTTGATTGTTGGAACGTGAGATGTAAGCATTCCAGCTATTTCTGTATTTTATATTGAAAACCCTAGACACTATTATAATATAACTGGATTTCCTATCAAATGTTTTGGTTATCGTAAGGGAAAAACTTGCCGTGTTTATTGGCGGAGAGTCTCACGAGAAACCTTTTATTTCAAAGGTTTTCAAGTTAAACAATTTAACCGTTTACTTACACCAAACCCATGTCTAACCCGAAGTTTATTCTGTTTTTCTTAAACTCTTGGGTACTCAAATTTTTATAAGTATCCAAGTGATCAGGTTTTGCTTGACGAATTTTGGGAAGCTTGGAGCAGGATCTTGGCGTAGCTATATCTATCTATTTCCGCTGTGTAGTGTCTTTTGTCTGTGTATTTTGGAATGTAAATGGATAGACATGCCTTGACAACTGTCTAATGTGATGATGTTGTGTAACTGTGTAACTCTGATGTGTAGAGACTATGTAATAGTTATGTGATATATTTTATTTTGTTTCGTTTCCGCCGTGAGATTCTGATATTGTTTAATTCTTTCTTCTATCTATTCTTTTTCTACCTATTTCTTTCTTATTGATTATACGTCTTTCTATGGAATGAAAGGCCAGTCATCACAGTTGATACCAAATGTGACGACCCGCATTTTCAACGCTCGAAAATCGACATCCATACTTCATCCGTATTCAAGCGCCGCGGATTCAAACGTTGAATCTGGTTCGTCGGAGCTTATAACACATTAAGTACAACAACATAGCGGAAGAAAAACAATATATCATTGATACAACAACGGATACAATATCTGATACAATATGATACAACTGAAATGATGAACACTATCAGAGATAGATACAACAGCGGAAATAAACAAAGCTGAAGCAAATGGCAACAGTAGAGGAAAGATAACATCTCCAATGCCAAAGCTCCAAAGATCTCCAAACCATAAGCTTGAAACCACAATCAAGTTGTAATGTAGCAAACTCGGTAACCGATGTGATCGCCAAAATCCACAGACTCCGAAATTGCCAAAAGCTACCAAACCAAAGACTTTGAAGGCTATCGAATCTACATCTACTAGCTGGTTATCTGATAACCTGACTCTAGGCTACCCGTGTTGAAATTGTGGGCACCCAGAGTTTAGAAAGGGAAAATAAACTCGTAACAGTCATGGGACTGGTGCGAGCAGACAAAAATAGTTTATCTTCAACAAAAGAAAACAAAGGGGAATAAAAGAAATCTGCAATGCTTTTTGGAAAATGAAACTAACATGATGCAAATCAAAGCAAAAATTAGCAAGAAATAATACAAATCCTAGAAAAGCTTTGACCAGAGAAAATCAAAACAAAACCAGAATTCAAAATAATCTTTTCATGCTTCAAATCTAAAGCTAAAACAAAGATCATTTCAACGTAAAGATTCAACTTAGAATTAAAGCAAATTCCAGAATCAACCCAACAACAATTAAAACAAATTCAAGTTCAAATCAAAATATCAAAGACTGGTTCCAGATCATTTCATAAAGCATTCAAACCTATTCTCTATTTTTGTATCAGGTGAGCAAATTATTAAACATATATATATATATATATTTGTTTCCATGTGATCAATATTGGATGTATGTTGTGAAATATGTTTGCTTGGGTATAGATATGTCTGACGTTCACTTCTCTGTTGTATTTACAGAGACTATTTCATCAACAAAAATTCATTTCTTCCAAATGAATTGATTTCGGACCATGATGTTTAAAAGAAAAAGGACTGTAACATGATAATGTAAATTTTAAAAAAGATTACAGGAATTTATATTAAGTATTTATCTCAAAAATTTATAAATTACAGTGAAAATAAAAACATGGGTTAAAATCGATCAAGCTAATTTCAAACTTTGATTATATATTCTGAAACACTGAGCAAAATGTTGAATTCTGATGTGAATATCATGATTTTTAGATAAGTAATTGTTGGGATAATTGGAATTGTTCGAATTTGGGTTGATCGCCGATTTTCGGCGATCGACGTGATGAAGTTCAACGGGATCAACGCTAGAGGTAGCGGGTAGCCTGGTGGTTGCAGGAAAATAGTAGAGGGTTTTATCATTGGTCGTGGTGGCCAGGGATCATCGGAATAGGGTTTGGTCGACAGTTTGGGTTATCGATGTGTTTGAGGAGAATGGATCACCGTGGGGAGACCGCACTTGATCGCGAGGTGGAGTATCGGAGCTGTAAGTCGAGGCGAAGCTTCGGTGAAGTCGGTGAGGGTTCTCGAGGTGTAATTTGTCGGCGATTGATGATTTTTTCGATTGGCGTGTGTTCCAGGCTAGATCAATTAAGTTCGATTTCGATTCATGGGTGATATCGATGATCTGGGTTCTCGTGAGGGACAACGAGGTTGTCATTGACTGGTCGACGATTGGAGGAAGGGTCAGAGAGTGATGGATCGATGGTGTACGTGCATAGGTGCATGATATATCAGGTGAAATTGAAGTTTTTGGAAAAGACGTGTTTGTCTCGGGTCGATCTCGAGAATTTCATGATGTTGCCCGAAGTAGCGAGTGTCTTGGTGGTTTGAGAGTTTCGCTCGGGAAATTTATTTGATAGCTCGGGTTTGGTTTCGTAAATTGCCAGGTTTAATTGTAAAAGAAGGGTACGAGGTTTAAAAACAAAGAACTTAATTTTTTTTCAAGGTTTCAAAGTTTAAAAGCAAGATAAAAACAAGTTTTCCAAATTAAAATATTACATAAAGTTCCAAAACAAAGTGTTTAAAAAGTTTAAAAGTTATTTAAATAATTAATTTTCAAAACAAAAATGTTTAAACAAGTTTAAAAGATTATGAAAGTAATTTAGTTTTTAAAAGAATGTTTAGCTAAGTTTTAAAGGTGTATTTAAAGTGAAATTGTTTCAAATGGAATGTTTTATTAAGTTTTCAAAGAATAGGTATTTATTAAATAAGTTTGAACAAGTTCAAGATTTTAAATGAAAATTTAAATGTTTAAATTGTTTGTTTAAAGTAAATTATATTCTTAATTATGATATTGATTCCTAAATATTTTCTAATGAAGTTTAATAAGTAATTAATAAAGTTAATTAATCAGTGAAATTAATTAAAAGTCAATAACTTAACGAGATTAATAAAGGTTAACTGATTGATGTTGATAATCAAAGGATAATTACTTTGTAAGTAATTAGTGGATGGTTAATAAATGTAATTAATTTAAGGATCATTAACTAGTGATAATTAATCAATGTGATTAATTTAAGATAATTAATTTGTTTAATTAATTAAGATAATCACTTAATGTAAGTAATTAAAGGATAGTTAATTACTAAATGTGATTAATTAAGGTTGATTAATGAATGTGATTAATTAAAGATTAATTACTAAATGTAATTAATTAAAATAATAAATAATTAATGGAAGTAATTAGAGGATCAATAATTAATGTTAATTAATGAGAGTAATTTAAGGTTAATTAATTAATGATTAAATGATATTTATTTAATTAAGGGTTAATTAATTAATGTAATTAATTAAGGGTTAATTAATTAACGTGATTAACTTAAGGTTAATTAATTTATGCCATTAATTAAGGATAATTAACCTGTGACATCTCAAATTAATTTAATTAACCACAAATGAATTAAATTAATTATTTTTAAATCCTACTTACTTAACATTAATTAATTGCAAACCAATTAATTAATCATCCTTTAATTATCCATCTTAATTATTCATCCTTGATTGATTATTCTTTAATTACACTAAGTAATTAGCCTTTAATTAGTTAAGTAAATTAATTATTCTTTAACCATTCACATTAATCCTTTAATTAATTATATTAATTAATGATCCTCTAATTACTTTCACTAATTAATTATTCTTTTAATTAATTACATTTAGTAATTAATCTTTAATTAGTCACATTCATTAATCAACTTTAATTAATAATTAATTAAGAGTTAATTAATTAATGTAAGTAATTAAAGGATAGTTAATTGCTAAAAACGCTCCACTATTTTCCTGCAACCACCAGGCTACCCGCTACCTCTAGTGTTGATCGTGGTGGTCAGGGATCATCAACAATTTGCCTAGGCCATGATGGCCAAAAAGATTCGGGAGTGATCGAGCGAGCAACGACAACTAGGGATTTACGGCAAGCGATAACCCAGCCTTATAGGCTCTTCGATACACCCCAAATAACATATCCAAAATCCACATAAGGATTTTCAAAGATTTTGACTTCAAAACACCAAAATTGGAAAATTCACCAAATCAATTCAAATCAAAAGCAAATGAACATGAACAGATGTTAGGAATTCATACCTAACAACAAAGAATGTTATAGACATAGATGTGAGTTCAAGAACTCACCTTTAAACCCAAAACAATGAAGGTGAAGCTTTAAAACAAAGCAAGGCCAATCCCTATTCAATACACCTCTAGAATCTTCGATCTATTATCAAAGGTGAAGTTTTTCCTTAGTTAGGTTATAGGAAATTCTAAAAATTGAAGAGATATTGAAATAGAGAAGATGAAGAGGATGCTCACCTATGTTTCTCTTTGATTTTAGAGCAAGAACTTGAATTTCTTAAGAAAACCAGGGCTTAGGAATTTCTAATTTCCAATCTTTTCCCCCATTTTCTCTTGAGCTTGAGTGTTAAGAAATGAGAAATGAAATGAATGAAGATGAGTTGAGTTAGAGTATTTGATAAAGGAGTTGGGTTCTCTTATTGGGTTAGTGGGCTGAAACACAAACCCAAAGCCCTAAATAAAAATATCAAAATTCTAATCAACTCCAAAAATATCGATGTTTATACTCAAAAAGGTCGCAAATACCATTTTGGACTCAATGGAAATGGTCTTGAGTCCTAATTCGACTGTTTGCAAAAGGTAGCATTTCGGACATTAATTCGACTAATGATGCTATATTTAAATAAAACTTTTACATATACAATCGTACAATATGCGGGTTGTTACAGACTTCCATCCTTAAAGAAATTGCGTCCTCGCAATACTGAAGAAGAAAATAAAGAGTAACAACCATAAAAGCATATTAATAAAAAAGAAAATTTGAAGAAAGAAGTTCACCTTTAAAGAGCACGAGAGAGTAAGTCCGGATGCATTCGCTTGATGAATTCCCTGGATTCCCAAGAGCAATCCTTAGGATTTGCGGACCATTGAACTTTCACAAGAGGAACATCTTTATTTCGAAGACGTTTAACCTCCGAAGCAACGACACGAATACGATGTTGCTCATAAGTCAAATAAGGTGAAACTTCAATTTCTTCAATAACACTGGACTCAAGAATAGAATAGGAATCCCAAAGGCATTTCCGTAGTTGAGAGACGTGGAAAATGTCATGAATAGCAGAAAATTGAGTCGGTGCAACGATGTAGTTCAATAACGGTACGCCCAAGGAACCCGAAACTCGAATAATTTGGAACAACGACTGCGACGACCCAACTTTCTACCACCAGAAAATCGCATCATCTTTAAGAAAGAAAGGGATAGAAAAGAGAAAAGATAGAGAAGAAGAAAGAAACAACACATCAGAATCTAAACAGCAGAACAAATAAATTATATTAATCACATAATACTTTACATAGTATCATATACATCAGAGATACATAGCTAAAACAACACATACTAGACAGTTATAAACACCTGTCTAGTTATACAACTATATACAACAACTCAGAGAACACACAACGGAATACTCTATAGCTGTACGCAGAAGCCTCCTGCTCCATTGCTCCTCCAGAATTCGTCAAGCCATCCTAAAATCCTAACCTGAATCCCTTGGCTACTCGTAAAAATTTGAGTACCCGAGAGATTAAGAAAAACAGAATAAACTTCGGGTCAGACATGGGTCTAGTGTGAGTAAACGGTTAAAGTTGCTTAACTTTAAAAACCTTTTGAAAGAAAAGGTATCACGTAAGACTTCCCACACATAAATATGGAAAAGTTTTTACCTTACGCTAACCAAAACGTTTGATAGGAAATTCAATGATATTATAATAGTGTCTAGGGTTTTCAAATAAATATGAAATAGCCGAAATTGTTACATTTATTAAATTCCAGCTACTAGCCACAAAAGTGGGTAATACAATCAAAACCGTTGGCACTTATTGGATTTTGGATTCCATACAATGGCAGGGCTACGGGGGTACCGCCCGTCACAGTACGTGGCCTAGATCACCGTACCGAGGAGCCACCCTAACTCCCCTGCAACATAAAGCCGGACTCGTTCCTTACTGAACAGTTCCGAATAAGACAACCCCGACGGTTGTAGCTATTCAACCGTCCACACAGCCAAAAAAAAGGGACCTCTAGACAGGGGTAAATCTTACTCTCCAGTGGGTGCGACCCACGAAGCCTTGCAGCACCTCCCCTATTTTAGCCATTCCCGATTGATGAGGCTTGAGGTTACGATTACCTTTATAGGACATATCACTTAGAATGCTCATCGTCCACCAGACGATGTTTTGAAAGCATTCAATCCATACAAGTTCGTTCCGGGTTCGAACGAAACCGAAGGCATTATCTCGTTACACTCATTTTGGAACCACCCTCAGAGTTAACGACAATAACCCTTGCACTCTAAATCTCCATTTCGAACCTATAAGAACTAATTCCGTCAAACTCATTACGGAATCACCCACAGAGTTATACTGACGTATAGCCCTTACACCTCGAGTCTTCACAAAGCTCCAATTTGACTCACGACCTAACGTTATTTGGAATCGATGTGGTTTTCGAATATCCAAATATGGAAACCCGATCCCGGTCTCATCGAAATCCAAAGCGTGTCGTTTAAGTCCAAGTTGTTTTAAAGGTTTTAAAACAATTCAATATAGTATCTATATACACACGGATAGATAACTCACAAATCACAATTGATAATCAACATTATCAAATAACAGGTAATCCACATTATCAATATCATAATAGATAATCCATATATCAACATCCAAATTGATAATCTATGTAATCATCACAATGCAATCAAGCATTCATATCACACAAACATACTTATCTCATTTCTGAGATCACACAGCATTCAAGACAAACAATGTCATCCATTCATACATAAGCAATGATTCACTCATACCACAATAATTAATTTAAACTGAATTAAATTAACTATCTCTAATCTCTAATTAATTTAAAGTGAATTAAATTAATTACCTAATCACTTAATTAATTTAAAATTAATTAAATTAATTACCTTCATCACAATAAATCTTGCTTAAATAACCATTAGTTAAACCAATTACTAAATCACCATCCTAAATAATCAACCATGATTAATTAACTCTTAATCAAGTAATTAATCCTTAATTATTTTCATTAATCATATCAATTAATGAACCTTAATTAATTAATCATGCTTAGGTTAATTGCTTAAATTTAATCAACTTAAATACGGTAAATAACTATTCTTAATTATTTCTTAATTACTTTATAAATTCATTGATTTATTACACCAAGTAATAATCCTTTAATTACTTTAACCAGTAATTACCCATTTAAAATTACTTTCAAATCAGTAATTTACCAAACTCAATTACCTCTGTAATTCATCGATTACTTATCTTAAGCAATTAATCTTATCTAAACTTTATTAAGTAATCATACTTAACCGTTTATCAAGTGACCATATTAAATTAATTAACAAATTAATTAATTACTTAATTTCAATCGTCTCATAAAACGAAATTGAGTAATTCATCCCTAATTACTCATTAACCCAAATTAATCTTCAATTAACCGATTAATTATCTTCAAATATTAATTAATAAACCTTGATTATTAATCAATTCTTTAATCAAAAGTAATTAATCACTAATTACTTTTATAATTAATTAATTAAACTTAATTAACTAATTAATAAACTCTTAATCATTAATTAATAAACTTAATTATTAATTAATAAATCTTAATTACAAATTAATTAATCCATAAATATAATTAATTAATCCTTAATTACAATTAATTAACCTTTAATAAAAATAGTTAATTAATTCTTAGTTAACTAGCATTTATTTTAATAATCCTTTAATTATTAATTAAGAAAACCCAATAAAAACTTAATAAAACCTTTGTTAATTAATTACTATTTTAATTAACCCTTAATTACTTAGTTAATAAGTAATTATAATTTAATTAATCATTTGTCATTAATTAAATCATCATCTTAATTAATAGTTAATTAAATAAATAATTATACTTAATTATTCACTTAATTAAACCCCCTTTAAAATAATAATTAAATAAATTAATTAACTTAAAATTCCTTAATTAACTAAGTAATTACAAATTATAAATACTTAATTATTATTTAAGATAAAATATTATCTTAAATAAATCTTGAAATCTTTATTTAACTTAATAAATTAAATTAAATTATAAGAATTATTAATTACCTTAATTATTAATTAACAATTCTAATTTCAAGTTAATAAGTTATCTTAAACTTTATTTGTTAATTAATAAAATAATTATAAATTTCCTTTATTATTTCCAAAATAAGTTTGAAAACAACCTTAGCTAAAACATTTAAACAAATCATATAAATTTCATTTATAAAACAATTCAATTTCAAAAACAAGAATTTTACTTTAATTTAAACTATTTAAAGTTTAAAACTTATTTTATTTTAAATTTGAAATTTTTGTTAACACTTTATTTTGGGTTCAACCCTTGCTGGAATCTAAGGAAACAAAGCACAAAGATTTTAAATCCTTAAAAACTGTTTTAAATTAAAACTTTAAAAAAAAACTGTTAAAAACAAAACAGTTTGATTCAGTAACTCAAAACCCAAAGTCCACGCGGAAGTCACCCGAGCCACAACTGAAAATACACGAGTTTCCCCCGAGTCCTACTCCCTTTCTACCCGAGCTACAACCCAGTACCCAAATCCAAAACAAAACCCAAATCACCCTGACACAACCATCTCCACCGTGCAACCTGCACCGTTGCCGGACCATCTCTGGTCATCGACGAACCTACCCACACGTCACCCAAACACCCTGCAAACCTCTACGACCCACCAAACATCACTACATACCTCGAATCAAAATCGAGTTCTCCAGGTGAACTGAACCCAAAAACCCTTCATCTTCAACAACCCCAAAATCGTCACCTCCGACCAACAATAAGTACCTCAACCCCGGCCTTAGCTTGCTGATTCACCGTACATGCTCCTCCCCAAAAATCATACGACTCGACGCAATATTGAAGGTGCGGTGATCAAATTTTCAGTAAGAACCTAAAACTAGGTTACAACCAATCTCTGACCAAAATCAAACATCACAATGATTTAAAAATTCTGTAACCATTTTTGCCGAAATCCTCAAACATGATTCTAACTCCAACAACAAGCACGTGCAACCCAGATTCTCTAATCAACAAATATTTGCATAAACCCAAATTTCAGTTGAACCCCAATTTCTAGCTCAATTCAATTTTAAAAATTGTGGTTTTCTTATTAAAATTCGTATTTTCCAGAGACAATCTAGATTACATAAATTATTTCATCTAAATTCAACCTTTGATTTCAACATTGATTATTAAATGTCATTGCATTGTATGTTTTCCAGACAAATTCCAAAAACAGAATCTTAGTTTAATTTTTAGTTCTTAGTTTATGCTTAACTAACTTATTTTGTTTTGAATCTATGTTCTAATAATTGTTTAAACAAAAATAGTTTGAAGTTTAGATTTAAACTTAATTCTGCAGTAAGTAAAAACAGAGATGATCAAGGCAAACAAGCATGCACAGTTTCAAAGCATAACCAACATATGAACATTATATCTATACAGGGGCAAACTTATATGTATATAAATATCATCATAAACTCATAGCAATCAGCTACTTAACTAATTAAGTTTTAGTAAAAATGTTTACTCACCTCAACCTAGTGCAGAGTTTTGAAGATGACTGGAATTAGAAATTGCAAAAGATTTTGAACTTGAAGCCTTAAAAATCAGGAATGCCCACATCCCTTTTAAATTGCTTTTCAGATTACATTGACCAGATTTCACTTGCATGCACATGGAAGTTGATGTAGATAGGGAAAAATTGCAGATCTAATACTGCTAACTTGCATTCATATGAAGTTTTGAGGCAGATACTTGAGTTTGAGGAATAATTGCAGATTTTGTTTTGAGAAAAACTGCAGACATTCAAATGCAGATTTGGTTTGAAAATAAACTGAAGTTTGATTTGCATTTCAATGTCAGGTTTTTGAATTGAACATGATTTGAGTTGAGGAGTGTTTCAGGTTTTTGGTAAAAGAGAGTAAATGTTACAGGGAGTAAATGTTATAGGGTTTAATGACTTGAACATTTGCTTTGAATTGAAGAGCAAATGCAGGCATGGGACAATTTGTACAGGTAACAAAATTGCAAATTTGTTTTGAGGAGGATTTTGAATTTAGAAGCTTTAGATTTTGTTTGAATATTTCTGGTTTTGGGATGAGTAAGAGTTTTCATTGATGGTTTTAGTTTTCATCTTAAAAATGAACAAAGAATTGAAGAAAATGAGAAAAAGGTTTATATAGGAAAATTTTCAGATTTTAGTAATTAAAAAGAAAATTAGAAATAAATGGACACATGTCTTTTTACTTACACAAATGTTTTACACTTGTTATCATATTGTTTTAAAATTAAACACTTGTCAGTTTTTATTAAATTTTATTCTAAAAGAAATTTAAAAGCATTTTAAATTTATTTCCTAATGAACAAATATGTTTTCTTAGTTTGAAAAAAAAATGTTTTTCTATTAAATATCTAATAAACAAATATATTTATACATTTATAAAAGTTTTCTAAATTATACAAAATACAATCCTTAAAAAGAGTGAACCAAATATAATTTAAATAAAATTATACAACATTTCAACCTTATTTTAAAATGTTATTTCAAAAGCCTTGCATTTATTTTATTAAATAAATACAAATCAAATTTCTATAAAAGAAATAAAACAAATCTTATTTTAATTAAAACAATATCTATATATTTTAAAAATCAAATCATATTATTATTTTATTTTAAGATGTAAGGATTTCGTTAACGTTATGCAGGCTGGCCTGGAGGCTTCGTGGTAACCTTCGTGTTAAGCTGGTCGACTCTATGTATTTCCTATTATTCTCCTCCTCTGTGGAATGCCGTCGTGTCCTTGAGGTTGAGCCATCTTTTATAGATGGGAAACCATTTATCATTGCCCCTTGGTCCCCTACGGTTGCTAGTGCGCGTGAACAGGTTCTATCTATCCCCGTTTGGGTTTACTTTTCTCAAATCCCTTCCGCTCTTCAGCCTCTACTTGGTTTGAATTGGCTTGCTTGCAATATTGGTAAATTGAAATGCTTTGACGCTAATACGGTTGCTCGTGATAAGCTGATGTATGCTAAGGCTCTGATTGAGATTACCCCTCATAGGCCTCTCCCTTCCTCTATTCCAGTTCAGTTTGCTATTGGCCATGTTGTCGATGTCCGTGTTCGCTATGGTTGGGTCCCGGATATTTGTTCCTCCTGTCACTCCTTTGGCCACATAGATTCTGCCTGCTCCCATTCTGTTGTCTCCGCAGCTGCGCCAAAGATTCCTCTGCCTCGGCCTCCGCTCAGGAAGTGGGTTCCCAAGATAGTTATTCCTCCTTCTGCTGTCCCTCCTTCTGACCTTGGTATGCTGCCTTGTATCTCTCCGCCTGCATCCCCTCCTGCGTGCTCTGTTCCTGCTGATGTTTTTGTGGGTATCGGTGATGCCCCGGTACATGCACTACCTCAGACAGTTGTTTGGGCTGAGTCTGAGAGCTGTTGGGTGGAACGTTGTTCTGATATGCGTTTCAACCCTGTGGATGATTCCTATTTTAGATATGTTTCTGCTGATCTATTAGACTTTCGTTGCCTTTTTATAGGCATTATGGTGATTCCTTGGTTCTTGATATGGACGGTTCATATGCTAAGTTAAATTCTATTATGCTTGCTGATACTACCTGGGATCGTTCCTTTATATACTGTTCTGATGCCGAGATCTATGATCCGTCAATTGCCCTCCTATTTCGCCCCTTTATTGGTCTTCATGGGAATGTCTCTCTGGATTCTTTCGAAATGGATATTGTAGTTGGCGATTCTACCTCGCGGAGGAGACTTAGACCTGTTTGTAGATTATTGTAGTTGTGACATGTCTGTCACACTCCTGTGCTGTATTTTTTCTTTCTTTTAGCAGTTAGGGTGTCTCTACCTTACTCCTGTACTTCAAATTTTTATTACGTTCGTAATAAAAAGTGGACGACCCACTATAAAACCGGCTGGCCTTGCCAAAAAAAAAAAGATGTAAGGATTTCTTTGAATTTCAAATTTATATTTCAATTTAAAGTTAAATTTAAAAATCCAAATCTAAAATAAATTTAAATAAATATAAACATTTATTTTTAAATAAGCTTATTATTATTTACAAATAATATATCCTATTTTAAAATCAAGTTAAAATACACAGATTTAAATACATAGATATTAATGCATTTAAACATACTTATAAATTTTGAAAACAAAATAAGTCAAATTAGAATTGGTTTACATAAATAAAATAATTAATCTTAATATAAAACCAATTTATAACCAAAATTAAAACATTACTTGGTTAATTATTTTTAAAAATAACAGTTTTATCAATTTCAAATAATTAAATTAAGAGATTATCAGCATTTTAAACTCCTGGAAATTCCGGGATATTACAATCCTCCCCCCTTAACAGAATTTCGTCCTCGAAATTTAAAACAAAGATAATCCACAGTTTTATTTTAACCAATTCAAACATTCATAACAGCCATACACTATCAATCAAACAAACAATTTCATCCAAACAATCAATTCAATCAAATAAACAATACTAGCTATCCGGACACAGATCCGGATAAACTTTTTAAATTATCTTGAGTCTCCCCAGTACAGACACAGGGATACTCGCTCTATTAAATCCAAATTAGCTATACTGCTAAGCTACTGAGTTCCCACTCAGCTAGATCTATAATCTACCCAAGATACCAGACCATAGACAAGTCTGATCAACATCTAAAACCTCACAAAACTACTGGTCTCAAAACCAGTGATGACCAAACACGTACTCCCTCAGAAACACGTGAAATATTTTGAATTCCAGTCTTCCAAACTGGAAATTCAACTCTTCAAACCAAAGTACCCATCTTAACAAAAACTCAGAAGATCCAATATACTTCGGAGCTCACCTCAAATCTCATTGCTCCCTTTACCAGAGAAATCTCAACAACATCGAAGTCTCCAACTTCGAATCCCAAATTCTTCCGTTACTTAACTTCAAAACTTCCCGGACGATCCGGGCTGCCTATAGATCCTTCCCGATCAGCTCAACCTTTGCTGATGCTTCTACAAACAAACTGGATCAACTCACGAACTGATCCTCACAAGATCAATCCAAAAATTATAACCAAACTTTACTATTAACAGAAGAAAACAACTCCTCCTATCTGGAAAAGATAGAACAGAATCACTTGCCAACTTGCCTCAGATTCTGAAAATTCCAGTAGAAACTCTCAAATCCAAAATACTGCAACATCCAGTTGCTTCTACTCAAGAACAACAGCCACCTTGCTTCCGCTGCACAACTCTGATTTGGAGTAGATGAAAATGCCGTCGAATGAACACAGGCACAAACTAAACATGTAACAACCCGCATATTTATCGATTATATATTTAAATTTTTTTTTTTAAATATTTCACCGTTCATCGGATTTTGGTCCGAAAAGCTACTTTGTGCAAACAGTCGAATTGAGACTCGAGACCACCTCCATTGAGTTCAAAATGTCGTTTGCGACCTTTTTGGGTATAAGCTTCGAGATGTTTGGAGAAAGTTGATTTTTGCTACTTTTTCCCGCTTATGACTTTGGTTTGGGCTGAGCCCAATAACCCCACTTATGTATTCAGTCCTAACCCCTCTCCTCTTCATTACTTCATTCTTCATTTCCTAATACTCAAGCTTTTACAACAATGGAGAGTGGAAGAGGAAATTAAAACTCCAAGCCCTAGTTCCATAGCAAAATCCATCTTCTTGCTCCAAACTCAAGTGAACCCATTGGTAAGCTTCTCCTTCTTCTTCTCCAACTCATTCTCTCTTTGATTTCAGAAGATTCCTAAACCTAATTTAGGAAATGTTTCTCTTTTTAGCTTAGATTCAAGCTTCTAGTGTTGAGATTGAAGTGTGGTTGATTTCCATTTGCTTTCAAGCTTCTTCTTCATTGATTTGGGTTCAAAGGTGAGATTTTTAATCTCACATCTATGCTTATAATTCTCTTCTATTGTTAGGTATGAATTCCTAACACTTATTCATGTGCATTTGATTTTGATTTGGATTGCTTTTGTGAATATTCCAATTTTTAGTGTTTTGAGTTCAACTCGTTAAAAATCCTAACTTTGATGTTTGAACATGTTTTTGGTGATGCATCGAGGAGCATATAGGGCTGGGTAGTCGATTGGCATAAACCCTTAGCGCCGTTGCTCGTGCGATTGCAATTTGATCGAGAGTTGCACCTCTTTTGAAATAGGGTAGGAAGTGCAAGTATACAGGTTCGGCCGACCGAGCCCCCTGGGCCGGTCGACCGACCTGGTGCCCCGAGCACTTCCAACCTCTGGTTCGGTCGACCGACTCAGGGAGTCCGGTCGACCGACCTGCTACTATTTGCCAGATTAGCCTATATTGCTAATCCGTTTGAATATCCAACTTTAATCGATTCGTGTTGTCTCCCTTTTGTTGTTGTCATTTATTATCGACTTTGATGACCTTTTCTTTGGGAATTTTAGATATATCCACTTTGATGGATTTGATATCGATTTCTTTGGATTTTATTCACGTCTTCGAATGTGAATTTTTATGCCCGATTGTTTCTACAATCACTTCTATGATTTGTCACTTTAAAATATAAAGGTTTTCTATACTAGTAGTAAATATCAAAACTCTTTCTTCAAATGATTTCAACACTATTTTATTACAAAGCTCGTTTTCTCAAACCGATTTCCAATCTATTAGTATATACAAACCTTTACCTCACTCGTATGAGAAATCTAATTAAACGACTTAGTAAAACAAGTATATTGAAACGCTTGCGTTTACTTCGTTGGTTAATTTTTGGACTTGTTCGATTGAACCACTTGTGACATTTTTCTAGTGGAGATTTACAGTTTGTTCGTAAATGTTTAAGTTAAGCAAGTGGTTATGGGACATGAAGCTAAACTTTTATATTTACTAGCTTAGTGTAATTGACACTTCTCGTTGATCATGACGATCATCTTTGTGGTTTAGACTAGCAATGTGCGATGTCTCTTTGTTTATGTGGAGGACTGTTCCTCATTTTTATTGAGCTTCGTCTCATTTCTCACATGGGTCGTACCTTTTTAGGTGCGTCAATGTTTTATTTATGCATAGGGTGTACCTTTCTAGGTGCATCGATGTTTATTTACTTCGTGGAGCAATCGGCTCAATAAGTCGGGACATGGGGCGTATCTTTCTAGGTGCGTCGATGTTCGTCTATGCATAGGGCGTGTCTTTGTAGGTGCGTCGATGTTCGACTTAGCATGGGGTGTATCTTTCTAGGTGCATCGGTGTTAGACATTACATGGGGTGTATCTTTCTAGGTGCATCGATGTTTATTTATGCATGGGGTGTATCTTTCTAGGTGCATCGATGTTTATTTATGCATGGGGCGTATCTTTCTAGGTGCGTCGATGCTAGAGCATGGGGCATATCTTTCTAGGTGTGTCGATGTTCGACTGTACATGGGGCATGTCTTTCTAGGTACGTCGATGTCCAGTTTGTGGGATTGGCCATCCTTTTTATTGTGATTTGGTTCATCGGATGTCCTGCTGTACGACGTCATTGTTCCTTTTTATTGTGATTTCTGGATTTCGTGTGTTGATTTCTGGAATTTGTGTTTCACCAACTTTTACGATGGGCATTGATATATATGTCATTTATTGTGGCTTGGTGAATGAAATTAGGAGTATGACATTCCTTTTTATCTTGAGTAGATTATTGTGATATTGATTAATCTCTTGTTGATTTTCAATTACTTATTTATCACAGTTTGGCATTGTGATTATTATATGTTTATGTCATATCTCTTATTATATATCACTTCATCTGATATTTATAGCTAGACTGATCGGTTTATTATTTTCTTCTTAAATAATACTCGGGTCAGACTGAGATTTTATAGGTGCTTCTGCTTGACTCTTTATCGGACTTTCGTCTGATCTTTTGGCTAACTACTTTAGTTTAGTAGTTTTTGTTGTATACATTTGAGATACAGACTCTATGATGTATACTTATTCTTTTGTCTAGCACTTGTATCTATTCTTTTTGATATTGTGGATCTTGTTTGACCACTACTATTATGTACACTTTCATGTGTAATATTCATATCTATTTCCGCCTTTGTGATATGAATTATCCGTGACTGATTTGTGTTATGTTTATCTTTGTATTTGCTTTCGAAGATTTTATATAGCCACTGTGTGATAGATTTGAGTTTGTATCTGTATGTCGGATTCCCTCTAGAGATGAAAAGTTATATTTTTATCTGGCATATCGGTACTCGCACAAAGCAATTATACAGATGGTCGCTCCTCAACAGCCTTATTCTCCGTGCTAGTCGACAGCATTACTCCGTAGTGTTCTTGGTTAGCGTGGGCATAGAGGTGGGGCGTCACAGCTTGGTATCGGAGCCAAACTTCGGAACAATGTAGAATAATTTAGCAAGGATCATGTCCTAAGTCTTTCTTAGGAGTTGTGCCTTAGGATTTATTCGAGTCTTCGTACCGTTCTATCCTACTTTATTTTATGATTCCTTGTTTTATCTATCAAGATTGCTTGATATTTATTTTGAGAATAACTTTTTCCTCTTCTTTCTTTCTTTCTTAAAGAAGAAAAATGGTTAGACCTGGCCGTCCCAGCGCCGGTCAATCTAGTGCTACTCCTCAGGATGGAGTATTTATGTCTGCCCAGCAGCTTCTTGATCTAGTAAAGAACGCTCAAGCTGCCGGTCCCAATCCAGAGCCCACTCATCCTAGATCAGGTTTTGCACGTTTGTGCAGAGACTACACCGATTTGGGTGGAAGGCCATTCAAGGGATCCGAGAGTGTTATTGAAATTCAAGCTTGGCTCAAATCATGCGATCGCATCTTTTCTCGCATGAACCTTATTGATCTACATCGAGTCCAGGTGGCTTCTAGCATGCTCCAAGAAAGAGCATTAGATTGGTATGAGCTTTTAATTTCTGAAATCATTGAAGCGGATCTCACTTGGGAGCAATTCCGGGAAAGGTTCAAATTGAAATTTGTGCCGGAGGCCGCAAAAGTAACTTTGGCCCGGCGTTTTATTGACCTTGTTCAAGGTGAATCTTCTGTGACAGACTATGTCGCATCTTTCGAATCTCTTTCCAAATACGGGGTTGAATACATTAACGCCCCAATGAAGAAAAATCAGAGAATCGTCTATGGCTTGAATAAGAATCTTAAGAAGCCATTACTTCTGAAACTTGAAGTTTCATTTGATCATCTTATTGATATCGCTCTTCGTCTTGAAGAGGCCGATAATGAAGGTGATGTTGAAGTTGTGCGTGCCCAACAGAACTTCGACAATAACTTGAAGAGGCCTATCAAATTCAAAGGCCCCAATTCTAATAAGAAAGGGAAGCAACAAAATCCGGTAGCAAAGACTCCTACCTTTAGTCGTGGTCAATGCTACAATTGTGGTTCCACGGACCACTATGCAAGGGAGTGCACGAAACCCCTCTTTTGTCGGTATTGCAAAGGTTCGGGCCATCTTTTATCTTCGTGTCCTAAGCTTCCAAACAAGAGAGAAGGAAAGCTGCAAGCCCCTAGCAACTCTTCTCTTGGTCAAGGTATTTTTCACTCAATCCTTGATGGCATTGTTTTATTTCGTGATCTTCTTATTTGAGTTCTTTTTGATATGGCTCACTATTTTATATCAAAAGAACTTGTCGATTCTTTTTCTTTGAATATTTTGGGTTTGTTGACTTCTTTGAGGATTGCGAATCCGGATGGTAGATCTGCAACACTCAATTCGCTTTTATTTGATGTCGAAATTATTTTATGTGATTTATCTTTCCGAGCCGATATTTTTACTTAGGCTTCGGAATTGATTTTTTTTTGTAAGGATTGGCTTAATCGTTGTGAAGCGCATATCCTATTTGTCCCTTGTGGACTATTCATCTTTGACATTTTCAATCTGTTAAGCAGATTTCTATTTTTCCTTTATGATTTTGATTCCAACTTGATGGCATCATTTTATTCCTTAAGCCCACTTATAAGGAAAGTGTTATTTCTCTCATTCATGTAGTTAGAGAAATTTTTCCAGTATTTTTGAGTTTTGTCTTAGGAATATCTCCTAAGCAATCTTTTGAGTGGTGCTAAGGTCTTTCCAATTTGACCTTATCACCGATTTTCATTTGCTACGAGTTGCGGAAGTTAGCATTCCACTTACCGCATTCCGCACTCGTTATGATTCTTATGAATGACTTATTATGTCATTCAATTTGTTCAGCTTATTTCATCCATTTTATAAATCGAATATTCTATGAATATTTCGATGAGACCATTCTTGTATTTCTTGATCTTGGATGAAAATAGTAGTTTAAAATTTTGCAAATCTTTTTCATAAGATTTATTTATAAGTAAACTGGATTTTGTTCTTGAAACGAACAAAGAATATTCTTAAAACTTTTTAAGAGATTTATTTATCCTATAGAAGATGATTTTGTGATTGTATTGAGTGCTTTAAGAATTTTGGTCGATGCGCTTGATCAACGTTATCGATAGGAATTTCCTAAACGCTTTGATGTGACAATCAGACACGATATATTGACTTGTAAATTGTAAATTTTTCTAGAAATATTTTTACATTGAAATAATTGTGATTTTGAAAGTTTTAGCTTTTCGAGAAAGAAGATTATCTAAAAGAACTCTTCCTTTCGATACTCTTGTCCTTGTGATTCCTGAAGGGGAACCAAGACTTTGCTATTTGTACCGATACTAGTCGTATTGGTTTGGATGCCGTTCTCTTGCCAAAGAGAACATGCTATCACTTGTGCTTCTAAATCATTATAGCTTATCGAGACTAGATATGCCACTTATGATCTAGTGCTCTCGGCTATTGTTTTTGCTTTTGGAATTTGGCATCATCATATTTGGATGAGAAATTTGTTCTCTACCTCGATCATAAATCTTTGGAATATTTATTTTCTCATAAGGAACTTCACGTCGACTCGAGTTCCTAGCATCTTATGATCTTGATATTCTTTTATTCCCGAAAAGGGGAAATCGTGTTGCCAATGCGTTTAGTCGTAAGCAACAAGTGGTTGATTCTTCGATGATGTCTGAAGGGAATTATCTTTTTATCAAGTTCATCAGACGTTTTGATGTACTTCGTTTTATTGAGTTTCATCTCGTTTCTTTTATGGACTAGCATCCGATGTCCTTTTATTGTGTTCGGTTCATTGGACGTACCGTTTTTGTACTACGTCGGTGTTCCGAAATCATTCAGGCTTCGATTCATTGGATGTACCGCTTGTACTACATCGATGTCTTCGTTATTTGATTCATTGGGTGTACCGTTTGTACTACATCAATGTCTTTTCTTTTTGGATTCATTGGATGTACCGTTTGTACTACATCAGTGTCTTTGATTCATTGGATGTACCGTTTGTACTACATCAATGTCTTAGCTATTTGATTCATTGGATGTACCGCTTGTACTACATCAATGTCTTTGATTCATTGGATGTACCGTTTGTACTACATCAATGTCTTTGCATTTGATTCATTGGATGTACCGTTTGTACTACATCAATGTCTTTTCTTTTTGGATTCATTGGATGTACCGTTTGTACTACATCTGTGTCTTTGATTCATTGGATGTACCGTTTGTACTACATCAATGACTTTGCTGTTTGATTCATTGGATGTACCATTTGTACTACATCAATGTCTTAGCTATTTGATTCATTGGATGTACCGCTTGTACTACATCAATGTCTTTGATTCATTGGATGTACCGTTTGTACTACATCAATGTCTTTGCATTTGATTCATTGGATGTACCGTTTGTACTACATCAATGTCTTTTTTTTTTGGATTCATTGGATGTACATTTTGTACCACATCATTGTCTTTGATTCATTGGATGTACCGTTTGTACTACATCAATGTCTTTGCTATTTGATTCATTGGATGTACCGTTTGTACTACATCAATGTCTTTGCTTTTGATTCATTGGATGTACCGTTTGTACTACATCAGTGTCTTTGATTCATTGGATGTACCGTTTGTACTACATCAATGACTTCGCTTTTTGATTCATTCGATGTACCGTTTGCACTACATCAATGACTTGGCTTTTGGTTCATTGGACGTACCGTCTTTGTACTACGTCGGTGTTCCAAATTATTCGAGTTTCTAGTTTCTCGGGCATACGGTATTTGTACTACGCCGTTGCACCGGCTTAGCTTTTTGCTATTCTTGACGTTTTCCACGTCTTTTGACTATGGAAATGCTTTTATGTTTCCGGTTTTTATTCTTGAGCCCGGTGTTATTGAGGGATTGAAGTTTCACCAAATTTGACTTTTGAGCAACATTCTATTCGCATCATTGCTATGGAGGTTGAGCGCCTTCGATATAAAGATATTCTTTTTGATAAAAGTTCAATGGTTCTCAAATCCTAAGGATTGCTCATGTGAAATCTTGAGAATTCATCGAACGAAAACTTTCGGATTTACTTCTTCGTGCTCTTTATGGTGGACTTCTTGATTCAAATTTTCTTTTGTGTTAATATGCTTTCATGGTTGTTACTATATATTTCCTTCTTAATTATTGCGAGGACGCAATTTCTTTAAGGAAGGGAGTCTGTAACAACCCGCATATTTATCGATTATATATTTAAATATTTTTTTAAATATTTCACCGTTCATCGGATTTTGGTCCAAAAAACTACTTTGTGCAAACAGTCGAATTGAGACTCGAGACCACCCCCATTGAGTTCAAAATACCGTTTGCGACCTTTTTGGGTATAAGCTTCGATATGTTTGGAGAAAGTTGATTTTTGCTACTTTTTCCCGCTTATGACTTTGGTTTGGGCTGAGCCCAATAACCCCACTTATGTATTCAGTCCCAACCCCTCTCCTCTTCATTACTTCATTCTTCATTTCCTAATACTCAAGCTTTTACAACAATGGAGAGTGGAAGAGGAAATTAAAACTCCAATCCCTAGTTCCATAGCAAAATCCATCTTCTTGCTCCAAACTCAAGTGAACCCATTGGTAAGCTTCTCCTTCTTCTTCTCCAACTCATTCTCTCTTTGATTTCAGAAAATTCCTAAACCTAATTTAGGAAATGTTTCTCTTTTTAGCTTAGATTCAAGCTTCTAGTGTTGAGATTGAAGTGTGGTTGATTTCCATTTGCTTTCAAGCTTCTTCTTCATTGATTTGGGTTCAAAGGTGAGATTTTTAATCTCACATCTATGCTTATAATTCTCTTCTATTGTTAGGTATGAATTCCTAACACTTATTCATGTGCAATTGATTTTGATTTGGATTGCTTTTGTGAATATTCCAATTTTTAGTGTTTTGAGTTCAACTCGTTAAAAATCCTAGCTTTGATGTTTGAACATGTTTTTGGTGATGCATCGAGGAGCATATAGGGCCGGGTAGTCGATTGGCATAAACCCTTAGCGCCGTTGCTCGTGCGATTGCAATTTGATCGAGAGTTGCACCTCTTTTGAAATAGGGTAGGAAGTGCAAGTATACAGGTTCGGCCGACCGAGCCCCCTGGGCCGGTCGACCGACCTGTAGTCCAGGCACTTCCTGCCTCTGTTTGGAAGTGCTGGTTACAGCTTCGGCCGACCGAGCCCCCTGGGCCGGTCGACCGACCTGGTGCCCCGAGCACTTCCAACCTCTGGTTCGGTCGACCGACTCAGGGAGTCCGGTCGACCGACCTGCTACTATTTGCCAGATTAGCCTATATTGCTAATCCATTTGAATATCCAACTTTAATCGATTCGTGTTGTCTCCCTTTTGTTGTTGTCATTTATTATCGACTTTGATGACCTTTTCTTTGGGAATTTTAGATATATCCACTTTGATGGATTTGATATTGATTTCTTTGGATTTTATTCACGTCTTCGAATGTGAATTTTTATGCCCGATTGTTTCTACAATCACTTCTATGATTTGTCACTTTAAAATATAAAGGTTTTCTATACTAGTAGTAAATATCAAAACTCTTTCTTCGAATGATTTCAACACTATTTTATTACAAAGCTCGTTTTCTCAAACCGATTTCCAATCTATTAGTATATACAAACCTTTACCTCACTTGTATGAGAAATCTAATTAAACGACTTAGTAAAACAAGTATATTGAAACGCTTGCGTTTACTTCGTTGGTTAATTTTTGGACTTGTTCGATTGAACCACTTGTGACATTTTTCTAGTGGAGATTTACAGTTTGTTCGTAAATGTTTAAGTTAAGCAAGTGGTTATGGGACATGAAGCTAAACTTTTATATTTACTAGCTTAGTGTAATTGACACTTCTCGTTGATCATGACGATCATCTTTGTGGTTTAGACTAGCAATGTGCGATGTCTCTTTGTTTATGTGGAGGACTGTTCCTCATTTTTATTGAGCTTCGTCTCATTTCTCACATGGGTCGTACCTTTTTAGGTGCGTCAATGTTTTATTTATGCATAGGGTGTACCTTTCTAGGTGCATCGGTGTTTATTTACTTCGTGGAGCAATCGGCTCAATAAGTCGGGACATGGGACGTATCTTTCTAGGTGCGTCGATGTTCGTCTATGCATGGGGCGTGTCTTTCTAGATGCGTCGATGTTCGACTTAGCATGGGGTGTATCTTTCTAGGTGCATCGGTGTTAGACATTACATGGGGTGTATCTTTCTAGGTGCGTCGATGTTTATTTATGCATGGGGTGTATCTTTCTAGGTGCATCGATGTTTATTTATGCATGGGGCGTATCTTTCTAGGTGCGTCGATGCTAGAGCATGGGGCATATCTTTCTAGGTGTGTCGATGTTCGACTGTACATGGGGCGTGTCTTTCTAGGTACGTCAATGTCCAGTTTGTGGGATTGGCCATCCTTTTTATTGTGATTTGGTTCATCGGATGTCCCGCTGTACGACGTCGTTGTTCCTTTTTATTATGATTTCTGGATTTCGTGTGTTGATTTCTGGAATTTGTGTTTCACCAACTTTTACGATGGGCATTGATATATATGTCATTTATTGTGGCTTGGTGAATGAAATTAGGAGTATGACATTCCTTTTTATCTTGAGTAGATTATTGTGATATTGATTAATCTCTTGTTGATTTTCAATTACTTATTTATCACAGTTTGGCATTGTGATTATTATATGTTTATGTCATATCTCTTATTATATATCACTTCATCTGATATTTATAGCTAGACTGATCCGTTTATTATTTTCTTCTTAAATAATACTCGGGTCAGACTGAGATTTTACAGGTGCTTCTGCTTGACTCCTTATCGGACTTTCATCTGATCTTTTGGCTAACTACTTTGGTTTAGTAGTTTTTGTTGTATACATTTGAGATACAGACTCTATGATGTATACTTATTCTTTTGTCTAGCACTTGTATATATTCTTTTTGATATTGTGGATCTTGTTTGACCACTAATCTGATGTACACTTTCATGTGTAATATTCATATCTATTTCCGCCTTTGTGATACGAATTATCTGTGACTGATTTATGTTATGTTTATCTCTGTATTTGTTTCCGAAGATTTTATATAGCCACTGTGTGATAGCTTTGAGTTTGTATCTGTATGTCGGATTCCCTCTAGAGATGAAAAGTTATATTTTTATCTGGCATATCGGTACTCGCACAAAGAAATTATACAGATGGTCGCTCCTCAACAGCCTTATTCTCCGTGCTAGTCGACAGCATTACTCCGTAGTGTTCTTGGCTAGCGTGGGTATAGAGGTGGGGTGTCACAAAACATCACATCTTGGAAAAAAGATTCAATAGAAATTCCAACAGATACAGAGCTGCTACATTAAACAACCAACCTAGGAGACAACCTCCTATCCAACTGAATCTCCGGTATCACTCCTATCAAGTCGATTCAGAACTCACACTCCAATGCGGGCAAAATCCATAACTTCCATGAAGATATATCCAGAAAAATCTTTAGCAACTCCATAACTCATATATCCTCTAGAGACGCCACAAATCCAAGCAAAAGATTATCTAAGATAATCACCGAACCATCGCAAGTCACTTTTGCGATCAAACCAATCCAAATCCAAGATACTGTTCTCTTTCCACTAATCAGAACATTTTATCCTTGACCAATTAATCCATCTAAGAAACAGATCCTCACTGCTGCTTCTGAATTCCAACTCCAGGAAATGCTAAGCCAAAAAGATCTTCCTGCTGGAACACAGAACATCCCGAGCTGCACTGCTAACACAGATGCCAAAGACTTCTTATCCAGAGTTCTTTGAGAAACTCGGACCTCCAACTAAACACAAACATCCTGCTGAACTCAGCTACAACTCCGAAGCAGACACACTTCTTTAGACTTGCTCTGAAAGAAAATATCTTCGGAAACATCCATAGTCACTGCATCTCATCATGTAGCTACTACTTCCTGAGGTATCAAATTACCATCACTCACTTTTGCCTAACCGACAGATCCAAATTCTCAAAAATCCGCTCACACGAGCGCAATCAAACTTTTACTTCAAAGATGAACTTCGAACCTTAACAGGTTTCCTTCAGAGATCAAATGAAATCCTTACTCCAAACTACAAAGATTTCTCAAGGCGGTATTAGGTCTACAGTCTCGACAAATACACTTCCAACCTCAAACATTCAAACTCCAACCAATGGTAGTTGTGTTACACACACCACTACCTCATCTACCTTTATAACTTATATTGGAAAACACGAACAGGTAACCCAACAGATAGGTGTATATATATATATATATATGCTCTGATACCAAGTGCGACGACCCGACTTTCTACCACCAGAAAATCGCATCATCTTTAAGAAAGAAAGGGATAGAAAAGAGAAAAGATAGAGAAGAAGAAAGAAACAACACATCAGAATCTAAACAGCGGAACAAATAAATTATATTAATCACATAATACTTTACATAGTATCATATACATCAGAGATACATAGCTAAAACAACACATACTAGACAGTTATAAACACCTGTCTAGTTATACAACTATATACAACAACTCAGAGAACACACAGCGGAATACTCTATAGCTATACGCAGAAGCCTCCTGCTCCATTGCTCCTCCAGAATTCGTCAAGCCATCCTAAAATCCTAACCTGAATCCCTTGGCTCCTCGTAAAAATTTGAGTACCCGAGAGATTAAGAAAAACAGAATAAACTTCGGGTCAGACATGGGTCTGGTGTGAGTAAACGGTTAAAGTTGCTTAACTTTTAAAACCTTTTGAAAGAAAAGGTATCACGTAAGACTTCCCACACATAAATATGGAAAAGTTTTTACCTTACGCTAACCAAAACGTTTGATAGGAAATTCAATGATATTATAATAGTGTCTAGGGTTTCAAATAAATATGAAATAGCCGAAATTGTTACATTTATTAAATTCCATCTACTAGCCACAAAATTGGGTAATACAATCAAAACCGTTGGCACTTATCGGATTTTGGATTCCATACAATGGCAGGGCTACTAGGGTACCGCCCGTCACAGTACGTGGCCTAGATCACCGTACCGAGGAGCCACCCTAACTCCCCTGCAACACAAAGCCGGACCCGTTTCTTACTGAACAGTTCCGAATAAGACAACCCCGACGGTTGTAGCTATTCAACCGTCTACACAGCCGAAAAAAGGGACCTCTAGACAGGGGTAAATCTTACTCTCCAGGGGGTGCGACCCACAAAGCCTTGCTGCACCTCCCCTGTTTTATCCATTCCCGGTTGATGAGGCTTGAGGTTACGATTACCTTTATAGGACATATCACTTAGAATGCTCATCGTCCACCTGACGATGTTTTGAAAGCATTCAATCCATACAAGTTCGTTCCGGGTTCGAACGAAACCGAAGGCATTATCTCGTTACACTCATTTTGGAATCACCTCAGAGTTAACGACAATAACCCTTGCACTCTAAATCTCCATCTCGAACCTATAAGAACTAATTCCGTCAAACTCATTACGGAATCACCCACAGAGTTATACTGACGTATAGCCCTTACACCTCGAGTCTTCACAAAGCTCCAATTTGACTCACGACCTAACGTTATTTGGAATCGATATGGTTTTCGGATATCCAAATATGGAAACCCGATCCCGGTCTCATCGAAATCCAAAGCTTGTCTTTTGAGTCCAAGTTGTTTTAAAGGTTTTAAAACAATTCAATACAGTATCTATATACACACGGATAGATAACTCACAAATCACAATTGATAATCAACATTATCAAATAACAGGTAATCCACATTATCAATATCATAATAGATAATCCATATATCAACATCCAAATTGATAATCTATGTAATCATCACAATGCAATCAAGCATTCATATCACACAAACATACTTATCTCATTTCTGAGATCACACAGCATTCAAGACAAACAATGTCATCCATTCATACATAAGCAATGATTCACTCATACCACAATAATTAATTTAAACTGAATTAAATTAACTATCTCTAATCACTAATTAATTTAAAGTGAATTAAATTAATTACCTAATCACTTAATTAATTTAAAATTAATTAAATTAATTACCTTCATCACAATAAATCTTGCTTAAATAACCATTAGTTAAACCAATTACTAAATCACCATCCTAAATAATCAACCATGATTAATTAACTATTAATCAAGTAATTAATCCTTAATTATTTTCATCAATCATATCAATTAATGAACCTTAATTAATTAATCATGCTTAGGTTAATTGCTTAAATTTAATCAACTTAAATACGGTAATTAACTATTCTTAATTATTTCTTAATTACTTTATAAATTCATTGATTTATTAGACCAAGTAATAATCCTTTAATTACTTTAACCAGTAATTACCCATTTCAAATTACTTTCAAATCAGTAATTTACCTAACTCAATTACCTCTGTAATTCATCGATTACTTATCTTAAGTAATTAATCTTATCTAAACTTTATTAAGTAATCATACTTAACCATTTATCAAGTGACCATATATAATTAATTAAAAAATTAATTAATTACTTAATTTCAATCATCTCATAAAACAAAATTGAGTAATTCATCCCTAATTACTCATTAACCCAAATTAATCTTCAATCAAGCAATTAATTATCTTCAAATATTAATTAATAAACCTTAATTATTAATCAATTCTTTAATCAAAAGTAATTAATCACTAATTACTTTTATAATTAGTTAATTAAACTTAATTAACTAATTAATTAACTCTTAATCATTAATTAATAAACTTAATTATTAATTAATAAATCTTAATTACAAATTAATTAATCCATAAATATAATTAATTAATCCTTAATTACAATTAATTAACCTTTAATAAAAATAGTTAATTAATTCTTAATTAACTAGCATTTATTTTAATAATCCTTTAATTATTAATTAAGAAAACCCAATTAAAACTTAATAAAACCTTTATTAATTAATTACTATTTTAATTAACCCTTAATTACTTAGTTAATAAGTAATTACAATTTCATTAATCATTTGTCATTAATTAAATCATCATCTTAATTAATAGTTAATTAAATAAATAACTATACTTAATTATTCACTTAATTAAACCCCCTTAAAAATAATAATTAAATAAATTAATCAACTTAAAATTCCTTAATTAACTAACTAATTACAAATTATAAATACTTAATTATTATTTAAGATAAAACATTATCCTAAATAAATCTTGAAGTCTTTATTTAACTTAATAAATTAAATTAAATTATAAGAAATCATTAATTACCTTAATTATTAATTAACTATTCTAATTTCAAGTTAATAAGTTGTCCTAAACTTTATTTGTTAATTAATAAAACAATTATAAATTTCCTTTATTATTTCCAAAATAAGTTTGAAAACAACCTTAGCTAAAACATTTAAACAAATCATATAAATTTCATTTATAAAACAATTCAATTTCAAAAACAAGAATTTTACTTTAATTTAAACTATTTAAAGTTTAAAACTTATTTTATTTTAAATTTGAAATTTTTGTTAACACTTTAGTTTGGGTTCAACCCTTGCTGGAATCTAAGGAAACAAAGCACAAGGATTTTAAATCCTTAAAAACTGTTTTAAATTAAAACTTAAAAAAAAAACTGTTAAAAACAAAACATTTTGACTCAGTAACTCATAACCCAAAGTCTACGCGAAAGTTACCCGAGCCACAACTGAAAATACACGAGTTTCCCCCGAGTCTTACTCCCTTTCTACCCGAGCTACAACCCAGTACCTAAACCCAAAACAAAATCCAAATCACCCTGACACAACCATCTCCACCGTGCAACCTGCACCGTTGCCGGACCATCTCTGGTCATCGGCGAACCCACCCGCACGTCACCCAAACACCCCGCAAACCTCTACGACCCACCAAACATCACTACATACCTCGAATCAAAATCGAGTTCTTCAGGTGAACTGAACCCAAAAACCCTTCATCTTCAACAACCCCAAAATCGTCACCCCCAACCAACAATAAGAACCTCAACCCCGTCCTTAGCTTGCTGACTCACCATACATGCTCCTCCCCAAAAATCATACGACTCGACGCAATATTGAAGGTGCAGTGATCAAATTTTCAGTAAGAACCCAAAACTAGGTTACAACCAATCTCTGACCAAAATCAAACATCACAATGATTTAAAAATTCTGTAACCATTTTTTCCGAAATCCTCAAACATGATTCTAACTCCAACAACAAGCACGTGCAACCCAGATTCTCTGATCAACAAATATTTGCATAAACCCAAATTTCAGTTGAACCCCAATTTCTAGCTCAATTCAATTTTAAAAATTGTGGTTTTCTTATTAAAATTCGTATTTTCCAGAGACAGTCCAGATTACATAAATTATTTCATCTAAATTCAACCTTTGATTTCAACATTGATTATTAAATGTCATTGCATTGTATGTTTTCTAGACAAATTCCAAAAACAGAATCTTAGTTTAATTTTTAGTTCTTAGTTTATGCTTAACTAACTTATTTTGTTTTGAATCTATGTTCTAATAATTGTTTAAACAAAAATAGTTTGAAATTTAGTCTTAAACTTAATTCTGCAGTAAGTAAAAACAAAGATGATCAAGGCAAACAAGCATGCACAGTTTCAAAGCATAACCAACATATTAACATTATATCTATACATGAGCAAACTTATATGTATATAAATATCATCATAAACTTATAGCAATCAGCTACTTAACTAATTAAGTTTTAGTAAAAATGTTTACTCACCTCAACCTAGTGCAGAGTTTTGAAGATGACTGGAATTAGAAATTGCAAAAGATTTTGAACTTGAAGCCTTAAAAATCAGGAATGCCCACAGCCCCCTTTAAATTGCTTTTCAGATTGCATTGACCAGATTTCACTTGCATGCATATGGAAGTTGATGTAGACAGGGAAAAATTGCAGATCTAATATTACTAACTTGCATTCATTTGAAGTTTTGAGGCAGATACTTGAGTTTGAGGAATAATTGTAGATTTTGTTTTGAGAAAAATTGCAGACATTCAAATGCAGATTTGGTTTGAAAATAAACTGCAGTTTGATTTGCATTTCAATGACAGGTTTTTGAATTGAACATGATTTGAGTTGAGGAGTGTTTCAGGTTTTTGGTAAACAGAGAGTAAATGTTACAGGGTTTAATGACTTGAACATTTGCTTTGAATTGAAGAGCAAATGCAGGCATGGGACAATTTGTGCAGGTAACAAAATTGCAAATTTGTTTTGAGGAGGATTTTGAATTTAGAAGCTTCAGATTTTGTTTGAATATTTCTGGTTTTGGGATGAGTAAGAGTTTTCATTGTGGTTTTAGTTTTCATCTTAGAAATGAACAAAGAATTGAAGAAAATGAGAAAAAGGTTTATATAGGAAAATTTTCAGATTTTATTAATTAAAAAGAAAATTAGAAATAAATGGACACATGTCTTTTTACTTACACAAATGTTTCACTCTTGTTATCATATTGTTTTAAAATTAAACACTTGTCACTTTTTATTAAATTTTATTCTAAAAGAAATTTAAAAGCATTTTAAATTTATTTCCTAATGAACAAATATGTTTTCTTAATTTGAAAAAAAAAAGGTTTTTCTATTAAATATCTAATAAACAAATATATTTATACATTTATAGAAGTTTTCTAAATTTATACAAAATACAATCCTTAAAAAGAATGAACCAAATATAATTTAAATAAAATTATACAACATTTCAACCTTATTTTAAAATGTTATTTCAAAAGCCTTGTATTTATTTTATTAAATAAATGCAAATCAAATTTCTATAAAAGAAATAAAACAAATCTTATTTTAATTAAAACATTATCTATATATTTTAAAAATCAAATCATATTATTATTTTATTTTAAGATGTAAGTATTTCTTTGAATTTCAAATTTATATTTCAATTTAAAGTTAAATTTAAAAATCCAAATCTAAAATAAATTTAAATAAATATAAACATCTATTTTTAAATAAGCTTATTATTATTTACAAATAATATATCCTATTTTAAAATCAAGTTAAAATACACAGATTTAAATACATAGATATAAATGCATTTAAACATACTTATAAATTTTGAAAACAAAATATGTCAAATTAGAATTGGTTTACACAAATAAAATAATTAATCTTAATATAAAACCAATTTATAACCAAAATTAAAACATTACTTGGTTAATTATTTTTAAAAATAACAGTTTTATCAATTTCAAATAACTAAATTAAGAGATTATCAGCATTTTAAACTCCTGGAAATTCCGGGATATTACAACGACGTAGTACAATAACGGTACGCTAGATGAACCTGTTAAAAAATCATTCCATTCAGACATCATCATAGAAACAACTGCTTGTTGCTTATGACTAAGGGCATCGGCAACAAGATTTATTTTTCCAAAAGTATAAAGAATATTAATATCATAAGATGCAAAGAACTCAAGCCAACATTTTTGAAGAACATTAAGTTCCTTTTGAGAAAATAAATACTCCAAAGATTTATGATCGGTGTGGAGAACAAATTTCTCTCCCAAAAATAATGATGCCGTATTCTAAAAGCGAAAACAATAGCCTCGAGCACTAGATCATGAGTGGCATACAGTCTCGATTGGATTTAATTATATGGAAGCATACATGATAGAACGTTCCCTTTTTGCATGAGAACGACACCAAAACCAATATGACTAGCATCGGTACAAACAATGAAGTCATGCTTCCCTTCGGGAATTACAAGAGTAGGAGCATCGGAAAGGAGTTCTTTCAAATGATCCTCTTTCCCAAAAAGCTTAAAATATTCAAAATTATAATTAACTTTATGTAATCATAGAAAATTTACTTATTACAAGTCAATTTACTGTGTCTGACTGTCTCATCATAGCATTTAGGAGATTCCTATCGATAACATTGATCAGGCGCATCGACCAGAATTCTTAAAGCACTCAATGGGAAATACAGCACAAAATCATCTTCTATACGATAAAAATATCTCTTAAAATTTTTACGAATATTCTTTGCTCGTTTTAAGAACAAAATCCAATTATACTTTTAAATATCTTATTAAAAAGATTTGAAAATTTTAATTGCTGTTTTCATCCATAATTAATGAATACTCATCGAGATATTCGTAGAATACTCGATTCATAAGATGGATGAAATAAGATGGACAGACCGAATGACATCATGAGTCATTCATAAGAATCATAATGAGTGCGGAAAGCGGTAAGGGGAAAGCTATCCTCCGCAACTCGTAGCTGATGAAAATTGGTGGCAAGGTCGAGCTGAAAAGACCGTAGCACCACATAAAAGATTGCTTAGGTGATAATCCTAAGACAAGCTCAAAGATACCGGGAAATTCTTGAACTACTTGAATGGGGGAAATAACATCTTCCTCAACAAGTGAGTCTAGAGAATAAAATGATGCCACCAAATTAGAATCAAAATCATTAAGAAAAATAGAAATCTGCTTAACAGATTGAGAATGTCGAAGATGGATAGTCCATCGGGACATTGGATATGGCTTCATAATGGTTAAGCCAATCCTCTCACGAAAATCAATTTCAAAACCTAAGCAGCATATAACATGCAAATCGGATCGGAAAGCATAATAACGTAAAATAATCTCGACATTTTTACAAAGTAAACTGAGTATTGTGGATCCACCAACCGGATTCGCAATTCTCAGGGAAGTCGTCAAGCCCAAAATGTTTAAAGAAAAAGAATCGAAAAGTTCTTTTGATATAAAATAATGAGATGAACCCATAACAAAAAGAGCTCGAATAGGATAATCATAAAACAAATGTCATCAAGGACTGAATGATAAATACCTTGACCAAGAGAAGTGTCACTAAGAGCTTGCACTACATTCAGCTCTCCCTCTCTCTTTCTTTGAAGTTTGGGACATGAAGATATATAATGATCCGAACTTTTGCAATAGTGGCAAGAAATAGGCTTGGACGCCTATTTACATAGTGGTACTTAGAGCCACAATTGTAGCATTCTCCACAATTAGGGATTGGAGTCTTTGCTACCGAAGTTTCTTGCTTCACTCTCTTGTTGGAATTAGGACTTTCGAACTTAATAATGGGATGCCTCTTCTTATTGACAACCGCAATTTCAACATCGCTTTCTTTATCTGTCTCTTCAAGTCAAAGAGCGAGATCAACAAGCTGATCAAAAGAAACTTCTAGTTTCAGAAGTAAAGGCTTCTTTAGGTTCTTATTCAACCCATAGACAAATCTTTGATTTTTCTTCAATGGGTTATTAATATACTTGACAAAATATTTAGAGAGAGATTCAAAAGATGCGACATAGTCTGTCTTGGAAAATTCACCTTGAACAAGGTCGATAAAACGTCGGGCCAAAGTTACCTTTTCAGCCTCCGGTACAAATTTCAACTCGAACCTTTCTCGGAATCACTCCCAAGTAAGATCCACTTCAATAATCTCAGAAACCAAAAGCTCATACCAATCAAATTCTCTTTCTTGGAGCATGCTAGAAGCCACTTGGACTCGATGTATATCAATAAGATTCGTGCGAGAAAAGATGTAATCGCACGATTTAAGGCAAGCTTGAAGTTCTATAACGCTTTTGGATCCGTTGAATGGCCACCCACCCAAATCGGTACAGTCTATGCACAAGCGTGCAAACCCAGATCTAGGATGAGTAGGCTCTAGAATAGGTTCGATAGCTTGAGCATTCGTTACGAGGTCTAAAAGCTGCTGGGCGACATAAATACTCCATCCTGAGGAGTAGCACTAGATTGACCGGCGCTGGGGCGGCTTGGTCTAACCATTTCTCTTCTTTATGAAAGAAAGAAAGAAGAGAAAAAAGGTTATTCTCAAAATGAATATCAAACAATCATGATTGATAAAACAAGGTATCATAAAAGAAAATATGAGAGAATGGGTCCGAAGACTCGGATTAAATCCTAAGGCACGATTCCTAAGAAAGACTTTGGACAATGATCCTTGCTAAAATATTCTATATTGTTCCAAAGTTTAGCTCTGATACCAAGCTGTGACGCCCCACCTCTATCCCCACACTAGCCAAGGACACTGCGGAGAAATGTCGTCAACTAGCACGAAAAATAAGGCTGTTGAGTAGCGACCATCCATGTAATTGCTCTGTGCGAGTACTGATATGCCAGATAGAAGTTCACATATTTCATTTAAAGAAGAAGTCTGACATATCAAGTACAAACTCAAAGCTACTACATAGTGGCTAAGTGATCTTCGAAAAAACATATAAAATAAGCATAACATAAATTAGTCGCAGATATTCATATCACTAAGGCGAAAACAGATATGAATATATCACATAAAAGCGTACATCAAAGTAGTGGTCATGTAAGATCCATTACATCACAAAAGAATATGTATACATCATGGAGTCTCTATCTCGAATGTATAATAACCAAAAACTACAAAGCTAAAGTAGTTAGCCCAAAAGTTAGATGATAGACCATGGTAAGAAGTCAAGTAGAAGAACCTGAAATACCTCGGTCTGACCCGAGTATTATTTAAGAAGAAAATAATAAACGGATCAGTCTAGCTATAAATATCAGATAAAATGAGATAGGATAAGAGATATGATAAAAAAGTATGATAACGAAAATGCCATACTGTGACAAGTATACATTAAATAACAACAAAGAATCATACAATATCTCGAATCTACTCAAACACAAAAAAGAGTGTCATATTCTTTAACTTATTCACCAAACCATAAATATTGAAAAAACTTATCAATGGAAATCACAAAAATTGGTGACACACAAATCCTAGAAATCATCAACGAGAAATCCAAAAATCACAAAAAAGGGAAAGAAGCCTATCAAAATAGGAGCATGAAAACTCATTAACACGTGTATCACAAAATGGGTCGCTATCTCATAAAAATGAGCCGGAGCTCCTCCAAACAGGGTATAGTCCCCCATTGCGGACTATGAGCCGAAGCTCCTCCAAACGAGCCGAAGCTCCTCCAAATGAGCCGAAGCTCCATAAAATCGGGGCATAGTCCCCCACGTGGACAAAGAGAGACGAAGCTCCACATAACGGGGTACTGTCCCCCACGTGGACAAAGAGACATCGCACATCGCTAGTCTAAATCACAAAATGATCATCATTGATCGATAAGTGTAAATTACACTAAGCTAGTAAATAAATGAGTTTAGCTTCATGTCCCATAACCACTAGCTTAACTTAAATATTTACGAACAGATTGTAGATTTCTACTCAAAAATTGTCACAAGAGTTTCAATCGAACAAGTCTAAGAATTAACCGACAAAGTAAACGCAAGCGTTTCATACCACTTGTTTTGTTAAGTCATTTAATTGGGTTTCTCGAACATATGAGGTAAAGGTTTGTATATACTAATAGATTAGAATATAGTTTTAAAAGCGAGTTTGGTATTGAAAGTAAATGTTGAAATTTTTTTGATGAAAGATTTTGAATATTTACTACTTGTATAGAAACCTTTGCATTTTAAAGTGGCAAACCATAGAAATGATTGTGGAAACAATCAATCACCAAAAATTCACATACAAAGACGTGAATTAAATCCAAAGAAATCGATACCAAATCTATCAAAATGGAGATTCCTAAAAATCCAGAAAAAGAAGTCATCAAAGTCAATAAAAGTGATAACAACTAATCAGATCGACATAAATCGATTAAAATTGTAAATTAACTTAAAAACATCCTAAACAAGCAAAAATGAACAGTTCTACACGTCTGATGGTCAATCCAGATATCTGGATTTAGGTTCTAGAAATTCAAAAACCATCCAGACGTCTGAAAGATGGCTTCAAACGTCTGACAATGTGGTATCAGACGTTTGAAAGGTGGTATCAGACGTCTGACAAGGTGTTTCTGACGTCTGATTCTGTTTTTTGAATTTTTTCTTCTTCCGTATATTTTTTCCTCCAGAATGCATAACCAGACATTTGAACCTTAATTTCAGACGTCTGGATGCCTGGGCTGGGCAACAATTTGCCTAGGCCATGATGGCCAAAACGATTCAGGAGCGATCGAGCGAGCAACGATGACTAGGGATTTACGCCAAGCGACAACCCAGCCTTATAGGCTCTTCGATACACTCCAAATAATATATCCAAACATCCATATAAGGATTTTCGTAGATTTTGACTTCAAAACACCAAAATTGGAAAATTCACCAAATCAATTCAAATCAAAAGCAAATGAACATGAATAGATGTTAGGAATTCATACCTAACAACAAAGAATGTTATAGACATAGATGTGATTTCAAGAACTCACCTTTAAACCCAAAAACAATGAAGGAGAAGCTTTAAAACAAAGCAAGACCAATCCCTCTTCAACACACCTCTAGAATCTTCAATCTATTATCAAAGGTGAGGTTTTACCTAAGTTATGTTATAGGAAATTCTGAAAATTGAAGAGATATTGAGATGGAGAAGATGAAGAGGATGCTCACCTAAGCTTCTCTTCAATTTTAGAGCAAGAACTTGAATTTCCTAAGAAAACGAGGGCTTAGTAATTTCTAATTTCCAATCTTTTCCCCCATTTTTCTCTTGAGCTTGAGTGTTAGGAAATGAGGAATGAAATGAATGAAGATGAGTTGAGTTAGGGTGTTTGATAAAGGAGTTGGGTTCTCTTATTGGGTTAGTGGGCTGAAACCCAAACCTAAAGCCCTAAATCAAAATATCAAAATTCTAATCAACTCTAAACATATCGATGTTTATACCCAAAAAGGTTGCAAATGACATTTTGGACTCAAAGGAAGTGGTCTTGAGTCCTAATTCGACTGTTTGCATAAAGTAGCTTTTCATACTTTAATCCGACTAACGATGCTATATTTAAATAAAACATTTAAATGTACAATCGTAAAATATGCGTGTTGTTATACACTCCCCTCCTTAAAGAAATTGCGTCCTCACAATACTGAAGAAGAAAATAAGGAGTAACAACCATAAAAGCATATCAATACAAAAGAAATTTTGAAGTTGAAGTTCACATTTAAGGAGCATAAGAGAGTAAGTCCGGATGCGTTCGATCGATGAATTTTCTAGATTCCCAAGAGCAATCCTTAGAATTTGCGGACCATTGAACTTTCATAAGAGGAACATCTTTATTTCGAAGGCATTTAACCTCCGAAGCAATGACACGAATAGGATGTTGCTTATAAGTCAAATAAGGTGAAACTTCAATTTCTTCAATAACACCAGACTCAAGAATAGAATTGGAATCCCAAAGGGATTTTCGTAGTTGAGAGATGTGGAAAACATCATGAATAGTAGAAAATTGAGTCCGTTCAACGACATAGTTCAATAACGGTACGCCTGAGGAACCCGAAACTCGAACAATTTGGAACAACGACATAGTACAATAATGGTACACCAGATGAACCTGTTAAAAAGATCATTCCATTTGGACATCATCATAGGAACAACCGCTTGTTGCTTACGACTAAGGGCATCGGCAACACGATTTCCCTTTTCCGAAGTACAAAGAATATCAAGATCATAAGATGCAAGGAACTCGATCCAACGTTGTTGATGCAAATTAAGTTCCTTTTGAGAAAATAAATACTCCAAAGATTTATGATTGGTGTAGAGAATGCCAAATTCTAAAAGCGAAAACAATAGCCGCGAGCAGTAGATCATGAGTGGCATACCTAGTGTCGATAGGCTTTAAATATATAGAAGCATAAGTGATAAAACGTTCCCTTTTTGCATGAGAACGACACCGAAACCAATATGACTAGCATCAGTACAAACAGTGAAGTCTTGGTTCCCTTCGGGAATCACAAGAGTAGGAGCATCGGAAAGGAGTTCTTTTAAATGATCCTTTTTCCCAAAAAGCTTAAAACATTCAAAATTATAATTAACGTTATGTACTCATCTTTTCAGAAAATTTTACTTATTACAAGTCAATTTACTGTGTCTGACTGTCTCATCATAGCATTTAGGAGATTCCTATCGATAACGTTGATCAGGCGCATCGACCAGAATTCTTAAAGCACTCAATGGGTAATACAACACAAAATCATCTTCTATATGATAAAAATATCTCTTAATATTTTTACAAATATTCTTTGCTCGTTTTAAGAACAAAATCCAATTATACTTATAAATATCTTATTAAAAAGATTTGCAAATTTTAAATTGCTGTTTTCATCCATAATTAATGAATACTCATCGAGATATTCATAGAATACTCGATTCATAAGATGGATGAAATAATCTAGACTGACCGAATGACATCATGAGTCGTTCATAAGAATCATAACGAGTGCGGAAAGCGGTAAGAGGAAAGCTATCCTCCGCAACTCATAGCTAATGAAAACCGATGGCAAGGTCGAGTTGAAAAGACCTTAGCACCACTCAAAATATTACTTAGGAGATAATCCTAAGACAAGCTCAAAGATATCGAGAAATTCTCGAACTACTTGAATAAGGGAACTAACATCTTTCTCAACAAGTGAGTCTAGACAATAAAATGATGCCATCAAATTAGAATCGAAATCATTAAGAAAAATAGAAATCTGCTTAACATATTGAGAATGTCGAAGATGGATAGTCCACTCGGGACATAGGATATGGCTTCATAATGATTAAGCCAATCCTCTCACAAAAATCAATTTCAAAACCTAAGTAGCATATAACATGCAAATCGGATCGAAAAGCATAGTAATGTAAAATAATCTCGACATTTTTACAAAGTAAACTGCGAATCCACCAACCGGATCCACAGTTCTCAGTGAAGTCGTCAAGCCCAAAATGTTTAAAGAAAAATAATCAACAAGTTCTTTTGATATAAAATAATGAGATGAACCCATATCAAAAAGAGCTCGAATAGGATAATCACAAAACAAATATCATTAGGGACTGAATGAGAAATACATTGACCAAGAGAAGTGTCACTAGGAGTTTGCACTACATTCAGCTCTCCCTCTCTCTTGCTTTGAAGTTTGGGACATGAAGATATATAATCATCCGAACTTTTGCAATAGCGGCACGAAATAGGCTTGGACGCCTATTTACATAGTGGTACTTAGAGCCACAATTGTAGCATTCTCCACGATTAGGGATTGGAGTCTTTGCTACCGAAGTTTCTTACTTCAGTCTCTATTTGAAATTAGGAATTTCGAACTTAATAAAGGGATGCCTCTTCTTATTGACAACCACAATTTCAACATCGCTTTATTTATCTGCCTCTTCAAGTCAAAGAGCGAGATCAACAAGCTGATCAAAATAAACTTCTAGTTTCAGAATTAAAGGCTTCTTGAGGTTCTTATTCAACCCAAAGAAAAATCTCTGATTTTTCTTCAATAGGGTATTAATATACTCGACAAAATATTTAGAGAGAGATTCAAAAGATGTGACATAGTCTGTCCTGGAAGATTCACCTTGAACAAGGTCAATAAAACGTCGGGCCAAAGTTACTTTTTTAGCCTCCGGCACAAATTTCAACTCGAACCTTTCCCGGAATCGCTCTCAAGTAAGATCCACTTCAATAATCTCAGAAACCAAAAGCTCATACCAATATAATTCTCTTTCTTGGAGCATGCTAGAAGCCACTTGGGCTCGATGTATATCAACAAGATTCGTGCGAGAAAAGATGCAATCGCACGATTTAAGGCAAGCTTGAATTTCTATAATGCTTTCGGATCCGTTGAATGGCCTCCCACCCAAATCTGTATAGTCTCTACACAAGCGTGCAAACCCAGATCTAGGATGAGTAGGCTCTGGAATAGGTCCGACAGCTTGAGCATTCTTTATGATATCTAAAAGCTGCTAGGCAGACATAAATACTCCATCCTGAGGAGTAGCACTAGATTAACCGACGCTGGGGCGGCCTGGTCAACCATTTCTCTTCTTTAAGAAAGAAAGAAAGGAAGAAGAGAAAAAAGGTTATTCTCAAAATGAATATCAAACAATCATGATTGATAAAAGAAGGCATCATAAAAGAAAATAGGATAGAATGGGTTCGAAGACTTGGATTAAATCCTAAGGCACGATTCATAAGAGAGACTAGGACAATGATCCTTGCTAAAATATTCTATATTATTCCAAAGTTTGATTCTGATACCAAGCTATGATGCCCCACCTCTATACTCACACTAGCCAAGGACACTACGGAGTAATGCCGCCAACTAGCACGAAGAATAAGGCTGTTGAGGGGCGACCATCCGTGTAATTGTTCTCTGCGAGTACCGGTATGCCAGATAGAAGTTCACATATTTCATTTAATGAGGAAATTCGACATATCAAGTACAAAATCAAAGCTACTACACAGTGGCTAAGTGGTCTTCGGAAACAAATATAAAATAAGCATAACACAAATCAATCACAGAAATTCATACCACTAAGGCAGAAACAGATATGAATATATCACATAAAAGTGTACATCAAAGTAGTGGTCATGTAAGATTACTACATCACAAAAGAATATGTATACATCAAGGAGTCTCTATATTGAATGTATAATAACCAAAAACTACAAAGCTAATGTAGTTAGCCCAAAAGTCAGATGACAGACCCTGATAAAAAGTCAAGTAGAAGCACCTAAAATACCTCGGTCTGACCCGAGTATTATTTAAGAAGAAAATAATAAACGAATCAGTCTAGCTATAAATATCAGATAAGATGAGATAGGATAAGAGATATGATAAAAAAGTATGATAACAAAAATGCCATACTGTGACAAGTATACATTAAATAACAACAAAGAATCATACAATATCTCGAATCTACTCAAACACCAAAAATAATGTCATGTTCTTTAACTTATTCACCAAATCACAAATATTTACAAAACTTATCAATGGAAATCACAAAAATTGGTGAAACACAAATTCTAAAAATCATCAACTAGAAATCCAGAATTCACAAAAAAGGGGAAGAAGCCTATCAAAATGGGAGCATGAAAACTCACCAACATGTGTATCACAAAATGGGTCGCTATCCTATAAAAATGAGGCGGAGCTCCTCCAAACAGGGTATAGTCCCCTATTGCAGAATATGAGCCAAAGCTCCTCCAAACGAGCCGGAGCTCCTCCAAATGATCCGAAGCTCCTCCAAACGAGCCGAAGCTCCTCCAAACGTATGAAAAATGGCTTCAGACGTCTGACAAGGTTTTCAGACGTCTGAAAGGTGGTATCAGACGTCTGACAAGGTGTTTCGGACGTCTAAAAGGTTGTTTCAGACGTCTGATTCTGTTTTCTGCAATTTATCTTCTGCCGTATATTTTTTCTCTAGAATGCATAACCAGACATCTAAACCTTAATTTCAGACGTCTGGATGCCTGGGCTGGGCAACAATTTGCCTAGGCTATGATGGCCAAAACGATTCGGGAGCGATCGAGCGAGCAACGACGACTAGGGATTTACGCCAAGCGACAACCCAGCCTTATAGGCTCTTTAATACACCCCAAATAACATTTCCAAACATCCATATATGTTTTTTTTATAGATTTTGACTTTAAAACACCAAAATTGAAAAATTCACCAAATTAATTCAAATCAAAATCAAATGAACATGAATAGATGTTAGGAATTCATACCTAACAACAAAAAAGTTATAGACGTAAATGTGATTTCAAGAACTCACCTTTAAACCAAAAATAATGAAGGAGAAGCTTTAAAATAAAGCAACACCAATCCCTCTTCAATACACCTCTAGAATCTTCAATCTATTATCAAAGGTGAAGTTTTTCCTAAGTTAGGTTATAGGAAATTCTGAAAATTGAAGAGATATTGAGATGGAGAAGATGAAAAGGATGCTCACCTAAGCTTCTCTTTTATTTTAGAGCAAGAACTTGAATTTCCTAAGAAAACCAGGGCTTAGGAATTTCTAATTTCCAATATTTTATCCTATTTTTCTCTTGAGCTTGAGTGTTAGGAAATGAGGAATGAAATAAATGAAGAGGAATTGAGTTAGAGTGTTTGATAAAGGAGTTGGGTTCTCTTATTGGGTTAGTGGGCTGAAAACCAAACCCGAAGCCCTAAATGAAAATACCAAAATTCTAATCAACACTAAACATATCGATGTTTATGCTAAAGAAGGTCGCAAACGCCATTTTGGACTCAATGGAAGTGGTCTCGAGTCCTAATTCGACCGTTTGCAAAAAGTAGCATTTCAGACTTTAATCCGACTAACGATGCTATATTTAAATAAAACATTTAAATACACAATCGTAAAATATGCAGGTTGTTACAATTACCATAGACATATAACTTTTAAAAAAATACTCATATATTTAAATAACCATAAAATAATATTACTACAATTAATTAACATTATAACAATACTAATATAATTAAATAACCTTAAAATAATATTATTATAGTAATTAACTTTAAAATAATACTAATACAATTAAATAACCTTAAAATAATATTATTATAATTACTTAACTTTAAAACAATGCTAATAAAATTAAATAACCTTAAAATAATATTATTATAACTAATTAAATTTAAAACAATATTAATATAATTATATAGATAATCCTTAAAAATATTTTCGAAACCTAGTTTCGGATTTAAAAATCATTTCTTGGCTCAAAAACCAATTCCAAATTAAAAGGCAATTTAAAGTATTTTTAAAATACTAATTTGAGGCCAATAGCCACCCAACACTTAACCAATATCGACATTGATTTTCTATCACTACAGGGTTTTATTTTCAAACATATACGATGTTGTAACCATAGAGTCCACAATCATGTTCATTATTCAATAATCCATATAAAAGAAATATTATTGAAAATAATTCAATAATAGCGAGGAATTCCGTTAGATCCCACCAACCTGTTTCCCTCGCATCACAAATGTTAATAGTCATAAAATATAAATCAGCCGCTTCGAGGCGGGATTCGTATACAAAATGTCATCAGCTCTTACACGGGAACGTAATAGGGTCTTATCCGCTCCAATAGGAGGGAATATTCAATCCAACTAATATAAATATAGTAATTCATTCAAACAATCATTCAATAATTTTTATCAATTATATATCATACTAATTGACCAAAAAGGTGAGTTTAACCCACCGAAATTTTCTATTGTCGCCGAGGCGTTCCAGTTTGGAACTAAATCGAACAATTGTCCAATTTTAGCCTAAATTTCCAATGTTCTCAGAATTTGACCAAAAAAGTTCCAACGCGAAGCTTTCGTCATTACGAGCGCAACGTTAAAATCTGCGCCTCGATTGGACCTCGTATGAGAGAGTTATTAAAATTTTAAAGTTTAAACTATTTAAACTTAACTATTGAAGCAACTAAATATAAATAAATTAATTAAAATCTCACCCACTGCCTTTACAAAGCCCATGGTCCACAAACTCAGTCAACCTATTACCCAAATCCTTCTCCCTCTCTAATTCTATCTTGCTCAATTCACTGATACTCCTCCCCTATACAAACCCAGTGCACATGAACGTGCACGCACCATCGAACTCGGCCTTCGCCCATCGAAACCCTATGTTGTCAAAATAAATTAATTAAAATCTCAACCACTACCTAAACAAAGCCCACGGTCCACAATTTCAATCAACCCGTTACCCAAATCCTTCTCCCTCCCCAATACCATCTTGCTCAATTCATTGATACTCCTCCCCTATACAAACCCAGTGCACATGAACGTGCACGCACCACCGAATTCGGCATTCGCCCATCGAAAACCTATGCCTTCATTTCCATCGCAACCCCCTACTCCTCCTTTTTCCACCCATTCCCTCTACGCATCACCCGAGCCTCCTAATCAAATCGCGACTTCCAACATGCCTTTGCTAACCACCATTAGGTTGTGGACCCTAAATGCCAGCCACACATCGTCAAACTTCGTTAAAAGCTGCAATATTCAATGCTGACTTAACTCCAATGTCTGCTCATCGAATCGATGACCACAATCATAAGAAAATCCAACCCTAGCTCAACTACCATAAACGGCCTCCCCTAAAACAATGATCGATCATCACTAAAAATGCTCAAATTGAAGCTCCTAGCCTTATGGCTCTCTGGAACAAGTTTTGTGATTTTTAGATTTTTGTTAGATTGGATTTTGATTTTTGAAAATTAATTCAAGGCAAAACTCTGATTTTTGGTTTACATGCAGCATTATCTAGGAGGAAAAGGTATGATATATTGGTACGTAGAAGTATGGCTTGATAGTGATGGGGTATGGGCTGATATATGGTCAGATATGGTGGAGATGTACATATATATATTATTTAAATTTAAAATATCAAGTTATAAAATGATCGAAAATTTCGAACTCCAAACAAGGCATGCCGCCCGGCATTATATATGTTACACCCCTATTTTTAATACTCTGGAACTTGTTTCGAGACCTAATTTGATACTTTTTGAACCCAATTAATAAATTAGTTTTTCAATATTAAATTCTACGCGTTTCAATCTCGCATAACTAAGCGACTCATCTAATCGCCATGAAATTCGACAGCGTAATATTATTCACTATTACGGATCCAATAAAACTGGTTTTGTTGAAATCCGAGACAGTGCCCCGAAAGGCTATTTTTATATGTTAATTAAAACAAATTATTATTAAAAACCAAATTAATCACTTTTAAATCTAAATTTAAAGTTTTATTATCTTCATTCTTATTAATAGAAATTAAATAAGCTTTGAAATTATTTTTATCCAAATTAAAAATCCAAGATTCAATTATTTAAACAATTTGAATTATTAAATTCAAAAATTAAATTATCTATTAAATTGCTATATTTGACATTCATGTTATTTAATTTATAAAATTCACTTTTAAAAATCAATTAAATATTTCAATTTCAAATGACCAAAATTATGAGGTCGTTACAAGGTCCAAGATGGACGAGTTCTAATACCCACTAATGAAGTCGAAAGACTTCTATGTGTTGCTTAGGGTTTGGTGAAACATAAAAGACTAGTGAGAGCCCTATTAGAAAAATGAAATGATAATATTTAACTTTTCTAATATGAAAGAACATATGCTATATAGTGTCATAATAATATACAATGACAAATTTATGCATTTAATACGATTGATAAAATGCTTACCAATTAAGATATACAAATGATTTGAATCAAAGGTTGACAAATAGAAATATGACATATACTTACTATGCTTCTTGCATGTTAATGTTTCAATACCTATGTAAGCACCTGATCTTACAACTACTAAATAAATTCGTAATTTGGTCGCTTACACATTTATCGGGTTGTGACGACCCGAATTTTTCTCTACAGAAAAGTCGTATCATCATGAAGAAAGAAAGGGATAGAAAAGAGAAAAGAAAGAGAAGAAAGAAGAAACAACATCAGAATCTCAACAGCGGAACGAATAAATTATATTAATAACAAAAGTATTACATAATATACAACACTAATCAAAGTTACACAGAATATACAAGACATACTAGACAGTTATAAACACCTATCTAGTTATTACAAGTCAATACAAAGGGATACCATCACAGAGAACACACACAGCGGAACTATATATCTAACGCAGAAGCCTCCTGCTCCATTTCCTCCTCCACAATTCATCAAAGCTAACCTGAATCCCTTGGCTACTTGTAAAAATTTGAGTACCCAAGGGTTTAAGAAAACAGAAGATAAACTCTGGGTCAGACATGGGTCTGGTGTGAGTAACAGGTTAAAGTTGCTTAACTTTGAAAAACCTTTTGAAAAGAAAGGTATCACGTAAGACTTCCCACATATAAACATGGAAAAGTTTTTACCTTACGATACCAAAACATTAGATAGGAAATCCAGTGATATTATAACAGGTCTAGGGTTTTCAAGTAAATATGAAATAGCCGAAATTGTTACATTCATTAAATTCCAGCTACTAGCCACAAAAGTGGGTAATACAATCAAAACCGCTGGCACTTATTGGATTTTGGATTCCATCAATGGCAGGGCTACTGAGGTACCGCCCGTCACAGTACGTGGCCTAGATCAACGTACCGAGGAGTACGTCCGCTCCCCTGCAACACAAGACCGGAACCATCCCTTACTGAACATCCTGAACACGACAACCCCACAGTTGGCGTACGTCCAACTGCCCACACAGCCGAAATAAAAAGGGACCTCTAGACAGGGGAAAATTTTGTCCTACTTGGGCATGACCCACTTAGCCTTGCTGCACCTCCCCTATTTTAGCCATTCCCAGTTGATGAGGCTTGAGGCTACGATTACCTTTAGAGAACACATCTCTTAGAATGCTCATCGTCCGCCTGACGATGTTATGAAAGCATTCAATCCATACAAGTTCGTTCCGGTTCGAACGAAACCAAAGGCATTATCTGTTACACTCATTTTGGAATCACCCTCAGAGTTAACGACGATAACCCTTGCACTCTGAATCACCATCTCGAACCTATAAGAACTATCTCCGTCAAACTCATCACGGAATCACCCCCAGAGTTATACTGACGTATAGTCCTTACACCTCGAGTCTTCACTCTTCACAAGAGATTCAGGACCTATCGCTAATTTGGATCGATGTGGTTTTCGGATATCCAAATATGGAAACCCGATCCCGGTCTCATCAAAATCCAAAGCGTGCCTTTTAAAGCCAAGTTGTTTTAAAGGTTTAAAACAATTCAATTATCTATATACACAAATAGATAATACACATACCACAATAGATAATCACATTATCATCACAATAGATAATCCATATTATCATTATCAAAGATAATCTATATCAACATCACAATGCAACCAATGCATCCATATGACTCAACATTTCCTATCTCACATCTAAGATTCAAACCATTCAAGGCAAACAACATCATCCATCTATATAAGTAATGATTAATAATCTCACTAAATATAATTAATTTAAAATGAATTAAATTAATTACGTCATCTCTAATTAATTTAAAGTGAATTAAATTAATTACTTCATCAATATCAACTTGCTTATATCACTATTGATTAATTATCAACCAATTAATTGATCATCAACCAATTATTCATTTTAATTAATCATCTTTGATTAATTAACCTTTAATTACATTCAAGTAATTATCCACTAATTAATTTCTCAAATTAATTATACTTAACCAAATACAGTAATTAGTCTTTAGTTACTTCCTTAATTAATTAACTATAATTAATTACATTTATCCTTGATTAATTACATTAATTAATCCCTTCATTAATTAATTATTTCTAGTCAAGTCCATTCTTAATTACTTCATTAATTATAATAATTAATGATCTTCTAATTACATTTCTTTTAAATTAATTATATTAAGTAATTAATCTTTATTCAAACCATAATTGTTAATCACCCTTGATTAACTCCATTCAGTAATTAACTACCCTTAATTACTTCACCAAATAAACTAATTACTCATTAATTAATTTTCTCAAATTAATCCCTTGATTAATTTACAAAGTAATTATATTCAAATTACTTTCATCAACCAATCACCTTCAATTAATTACATATAGTAATTACCCATTTATAACTGCTCTAAGTAATTTCTCATCATTTAATTACATTAAGTAATTATACCTCACAAATCATCAAATGATTATTTTAAATTAATTAAAATGAATTAATTAACTTAATCTATTCAAATTAAACTCAATTAATTACAATTAGTAATTAATTCCTTAATTACTTCCATAAGTAATTATACTTGATAATTTACACAAATGATTATCTTTAAGTTAATTAATCTAATTAATTATTAATAATCACATTAATTAATTATTAAATAATCCTTAGTTAATGACCTTCATTAACTATTTAACAATTCATTAATTATTTTCTAAAATAATTAACTTATTTCAATCATTATCGATTACAAATTAATTAATCATTAATAACCCTTTTAATTAACCCCTAATTATTTAATTAATTAAGTGTTAACTATAATTTAATTAATCCTTTATTACTTGATTAATTAATTATTAATCATTAATTAAAAACTAATCTTATTTAATTAGTGAATCTTAACTTACAAGTTAATTATTCTAAGAATAATTAATCTTAAACCTTTAAGATTAATCCCTTAATTACTTTGAGTAATTATTCATTTCATTAATTTATTAAACAAATTAATTATTTTTTTAATTACCCTAATAATTAAATGAATAATAAATCATTAATTCTTATTTAACTTTAACAAGTTTTAGAATCAATTTAAAACCTTTAAAATTTACATGAAAAATAATGCTTTTCTTATAAAAGAAATTTCACAAGAGTTAAAACAAATTTCTTTTAAATTCAAAACATTTAAATTTTACATTAACATTCAAATTTGTTTTAAACACTTAAATTTATAAAACTTAAATTTATTTTAAACCAATGATTCAAATTCAGATTTGAATCAGTTTAAACTTTATTTAAAACATTTCTTTATATTTTAAATTTCCAATTTAAATTCAAATTTCTTTAAAAACATTTTTAAACACTAAATCCCTTTAAAGTTATTTTAAACAAATTTGATTTGAAAAAAAAACTTATTTATTTCTAGCTTAAGATTCAAATTAGCTTGAATCCATAATATAAAATTAGAATTAAAACTTAATTTAAATCTTTGCTTAGTATTTTAACTTTCAGTTTAAAAATTGAAAGCAAGACAGTTTCTAACCTGAAACGAATCCAACTCGAGCAATCACAAAATTCACTCGAGCCTCATCCTATCCTAACCCGAGCAAAATTCATTACAAACTCGAGTAAACTCTAGTATCATTTTCATTTGAATTCTTTAAAATCAAATACTGTCAGGTATATATAACCCTGAACTAACTAACTCACCCGAGCCTACACATCAACACCTTCGAGTCCATTGACCTACAGCTTCGAGCAAATCAAGATTCAACCCGATACAAACACTAGTTTCCCCTTCTCCTCCAAAACAGCTGATACACCAAGATCGACGTGCACCTGCACCGTCACGCCATCAACTCCGACTCCTTGGCGACCACCTGCGCAAGTCAGCAGTCATCTCCCAGTGCCATTCCGACCCTCAATTTGAATGTAGAACTCCTAATTCAAAAATGAGCATTTGAGCTCAAAACAATAGCAATGTCGAAACCTGGAATTTGCCTCAATCATCAAATTCCGACCTCCAAGGAAGCTCCACCTCCGACCACTTCTTCATCCATACCTCCTCTATCACCAACTCAAAACAGGGCAAGCTCGATCACTTATTTTGATCGCGGTGATCAATTTTCTTGAACATAGAAAAACTAGGGTTAATTATTTCAATCCCTAATCACCACTGCCTCCATGCTTTAATCCACCTTCAACTATTTTTCCTCAAAACTTTGTTCACCAATCCATCACCAGAATCAATACTGGCCACTTCAACCATCAAGATTTACAGAACCACCCAAAAATATGATTTCTGGTTAAACCAGAATTTCTCAATCAATTCCAACCTAAAAATTCTGATTTAGGTTTTAAAATTCAAGTATTAGTTTAAGAAATCGATTTATACTATTAAATCCATGAATCTAGATGATCTAATTTTACCCATAAACTAGTTTGTTCTGTTATTATTTAGTGTTTCAGAAACGTTATAGTTTTCCTTTTTATTTTTATAAAATTTGAACTTTAAACTTATATTACTTCAACTATATTTTGTTTGCAATCTAAATCCTTAACAAAGATTTGAACTTGAGATCATGATTTGGTCTGGATTTTAAACCTGAATTCTAGAAACAGGCAAAAATATATCAACAGTGAACATGCAGTCTACCATACATATATACATGAATTTTAATCAAATTTATCCACACACAAGTCATGTTTGTCTCAGGAAAATAATCAACCAATATATTTACTTAAATTAGCTTTAAAATAAAATGTTACTCACTTGATATTTTATATTAGCAGAGCACATGTTTTAGCAAAGCTGGAACCTGAATTGCTTGATTCCCAACTTCAAGTTGCTTCCTTTTTTGCCTTTGAATTTAAACTGTAGTTTGCTCTTTAAAACATTCATCTTGCTTTTGTATAATGCTTTCCTTGATTTCGTTTGCAAGCTTTCCAGAAAAATGCAGGCATGGATGTTTTTCAAAACAGAAATGCAGGATCTCAGTTGCAATTTGATTTTCAGATGCATGCAGGTTAATGAATTGAAGTGCTACAGGTTTTGAGGATGTTGCATGCAGGTTTTATGAAGTTGCAGATTTGAATTGCAATTTGAAATTGAAGAGCTACAGTTTTGTATGATTTGCATTTAAGTTTGAGTATGATTCTGGTTTTGAAGAAGATTCAAACAATTTTCAAGAAGAAATTGGCAGATTTTTATTTGAAACAAATTTTGTTTTCTGTTTTGGAGAAGAAGTTTAGATTTCAGATTTTCATTAAATTAAAAGAAAAAGAATAATAAAATTGGACACTTGTTTAGATTTTAAACATTTGTCACTTAATTTAGTTTAGGCCATAACACATGTCTTTTAAGATGTTAAAAGACTCACACATGTATTTTAAGTGTCTTTATTTTAATTTAAATAGTTTACAAAAGCTTTTAAATCTTAATTTATCATTCTTATGTATATATAAATAAATTTATCTCTTTTTAAATTTATTACAGATAAATGAAACAAACAAATTAATAATATAAGCTTATTCAAATATTTTAAATATTTATTCTTTTAAATTCAAGACAATAAATTCAAATTTAAATTAATTTAAAAACCAATTTAAAAATCAAGTTATATATATATACATATATAACTCTTATTAAAATTAAAAATAACAAATCCTATCTCTACCAAAATCTAGTTATGTTTATGAAAAACTAAGCATTATAATTATTATCTTAAAATAACAAATTAAAAATATTAAATAATTTATAAAAGAGATTATAAACAAATTAAGATCATATGTAAATTGTATTTTAAATCCTTATATGTAAATTTCAAGTAATATTTAAAAATAAAATAAAACAAAGCTTTGATGTTAATCTAATTTAAATTCATATTTTTAAGCTAAATAATTTTTTTAAAACAAATAAGATTTTCATAAGCATAAACCATATAAATGTTTATTGAATTGCTTAGAAAAGTTGTAACAACCAGGTATGTTCAACCATTCACATCCATTATAAGTGTATAGGTAGACACTCATGCCGGAATTGAATTGCTCAAAATACCGCGTTGTAAATAAAATTTGGCAAACCTCAGAATATACAGTAAATAAAAATCACAGATCACAGACAAAGAGTAAATATAATGCAGCGGAAGTAAAAGAGATAGTAGTTCATGAAGCTACTACATAAATATATTAGAGTTACATAAGATACAACAGAAGAAATAAAGTACAAAAGAAGTCTCAATACATATAAATCTACTAATACAATAACTGGAAAGGACCAACAGACAGAAGAGATAAAACTAGACAAGCAGGTAATCTCCAGCGATTCCAAATCTCCAGAAAGTGGAAATCCAAATCTGTGAATACTCAGGCTGGCCCGAGCGTAAATAAAAATACAACACTCGAGTCAGGACATACATACTTATACAATGTAAACCAACTCAAGTGAACTGCAGCAAAGGTACAAGTAACTTAGAAGATGCTTGGGACCGCCCATCCTCTAAGGATCCGTTAAACTATTTACTATGTAGTAATATACGCTATATACAATAGTGTCCAATCAGTAAAGTATAATCATATAGAAAATAGAGTTAAGGGGATGGTGAACCTTAACGCGGTCGGAGCCTTAAAACGAAAATCGTAGTGGGATCGATATAAGGAGATGACACGGCACGCGAGGCAATGTCATAGTGGATACACCGTTTGCACTCCCGGACCGGTGGTGACGGCAAGCCAGCAGCTTCCGTCCACCTCGAACAATACCCCCGAATCAAAGTGGCGCCACGTATCGAATCACAAAAGTAATAGAATGGTTTTCGATGGAGCATGCTCGATGAAAGGGTGCGACCCTTTGTGTAGCCCGGTATAGCTCCTGTTTTAGTCATTTATGCCAACTCACGGGAGTTGGGTCCACGTAGTATACCTCGAGAACGTCGCCACCATCCTACTTCATTCTAGAATCTCCACCGCGTACACAGTTGTTAAAGTGGTTTTCGGTATTGGTCGGCTATAAGACAATATCCGATCCCGGTCTCTTTAACAACCAATCGTTATTATAACCCGTAACTATAACTTTTAAAACAATATCTTATACTTCAAAATAAAATATCATTTCAACCCAAATTTTTATCAAAATATAGATTAAATCATTTCCAAACCATTTCAATATATCATCATACCATATCTGTCAATTCGAATATTTATCAAAATAAATATCAAGTCATTTCTAACCATTTCAATATATTAATTTATCATATCCTTTCAAAACTTCCTTTCAAATCATTTTAATATATCAAAATAGCTATATTTTTCAAAACCACATTTCAAATCATTTCAATATACCAAAATATCATATCTTTCAGTACCACATTTCAAATCATTTTAATATATCAAAATATCATATCTTTCAGTACCACATTTCAAATCATTTTAATATATCAAAATATCATATCTTTTCGAAACCACATTTCAATCATTTTAATATCTCAAATAGTTAAATTCAAAACAAATTACTTCATTTTAAATCATAAAAATGAAGTTATTACATTTAATAATTAAATTATTAAATTCTAAAAATTTAAACCTTTCAATGTTTATTTATGCACTTAAATTTATTAAACAATGAAAATTCAAGTTTCGCAGCATTTGGAAAATGCTATAGAAAGTTACATTCAAAACAATTCAATTTAACAAAAGACAGTATTTAAAAATGCTGTTATTTTACTTCAATATTCAATAAAATTTCACAAACACTTATTTTTTATTTAAATCATTTTAAATTTATAAAATCATACATTTTCACATTTATAAGCATCATTTAATTTTCCTTAAATTCATGATTTTATAAAGTTAAGTTTCCTTTCAAAAATCAATATTTATTAATAATTCACTTATTAAATTTCAACATTCAAGTTTAAATTCATTACATTAAATTTCAACTTAACACTTAAGTTTAAAATTTCAAATATAACTTAATTTCATTTAATTTAACTTAAAATTTCACTTTTAAACCAAATTCATAAATTCCAATTTAAGTTATATTTTCCAATTCAACTCAATATTCACTCATTAACATTTTAACTTTATTCAAAAATCATTAATATGTTATAAAATCATTTTAAATTAATTTAAATTCAAAATATCATAAATTTATCATATTTTCAAAGATAATTTAAATTCCATTAAAAATTAAATCAAAATTTCCAAAATAACTTACATCCGGGTTTTCTAACTTTTCCATAATTTATTTAACTTATAGATTTCCATAAAATCAATAATACTTTACAAAATTTTACATTTTTATTTAATTTTAAATCAAAAATATTATAATAATTAAATTTCTAAAATATTTTAAAATTTTTAGAAAACATATTTTTAACTACGGGCCTGTATAAAATTTCTACGCTAGGTAAAGTGATACGGATAATGTATCATTTCAACCCGTAATTTACAAAGAAAATCCGGGTTTTATCATTTCAAACCCGCAGTCCCAAGTAAATAAAATAAGTTGAAAATCGTTCAGGCCTATCATTTCAGCCCATAACAATTTTCCCTTATTCTAAAGTCCGTTCGGGTATGTATCATTTCAACCCATAGTGATTTCTAATTTACAGGGAACTTGCAGTGTGATAAACTGATAAAATATACAGAATAGCATGAAATAACAGTAACATATGATATAATAGGTGTAATAATAGGTGTGAACATCATATGATAATAATATAAGCAGTTATAACATGTTAATATAGTTCTACAGATTCGCAAGGTGTCAATTTACTACTTATATAAGTACATAATGTCTGGTGAGAAATACTCACATTTTTATGCTGGAGATATCAATTAGAATGACATAACGGATCCAGAAGGCACGACCTTTTATTTGAGTGGAGAGAAATAGCCGAGATATCATCTTGTAAACAACCCCAAAACAAGACAATATGACTTATGAATATTCAACCAAAATATATTGAAATAAATTGAAATTGAAAGGCAACAAAGACAAGATAACTTGACCTTGCTACAACCATTCAAAAGCACAACTAAGGGGTTCATTTTCTCAGCCATGATGATGATATGAGTGTGGGAGAGACAAGGCTAATAGCCTTGCAAACATTCAAACAAAACAAACAAATAACATAAGTTTTTAAACCCAAATTCAATAAAACAATGTTAGAATTAAATGCATAAAACAAAGCCAAAGTTTTTGCACTTGCTTTCTACCGCCTATGCTTCAGCTATAGATCTGAAATACATGTCTAAGGAGTGGGTTAGGATCAGGTCTTGGGCTCATATGGGTCGGCCATAGCTTGGAAGTAATGGTGCAAAGGTGGATGGACATAGGTGCAACCAAACAACAACTACAAGGCAAATTCATCACTTCTATGCTATAAATGGGTTCGGCCATGGGCTCTAGGGGCATGGCCAATGGGTCCAGGTGGTGGTGGGTGATGTGGCAGAGGGTGGAGGTCAGGTCAGAGGTGGTGGTGGAAGTGGCGGCTAATGGTTGTAGAAGGTGGTGCTAGCAAACTAGGCTCGATTTATGTAAATAGGTGATGAGTTTGTGCATTTTTGGTGTTGTCTCTTGCTAAGGTGGGTTCGGCCTGGTCATGGTGATGGACTAGAGGGGTGGTTGATCAGAGAAGGAGGAGGTGGAGGTCAGCCTAGATCTGCTTGAGGAGGAGTGGAGCCATGAAGTAGAGAACAAGTTGCAAAATCACATAGAAAAACTAGAAAACAAGAGAAGAGAAGAAGATTTTACCAAAGTTTTGCAAGATGGAGGCCATGATTTTTTTTTAGGGTTGAGAAGCTTTGGTAATTCGTGAAAATGAAGAAAAGAAGTCAGCTGAAGATAGTATAAGGAAAGACAAAAATAATTGATATATTGATTGAAAAAGAAACGGTAAATGAAACGGTGAAACGACTTTACGTTTCTTAGCTTTTAAAACCTTCCATACTTCCTTTTCTTTTAAATCAAGTAAAACAAATAAACTTCAGCAAGTACATCTAAAAACCGAAAAAAAGTGAAATAAAATAAAAATATATAATTAAATTTAAAGAAAATATAAAAAGAATTAAGGAAATTGCTTAAAAATTGAAAACAGGGTTCAAAAATTACAATTAAAACATCAATGGGTTTGGAAAAATATCTAATTCATTTTAAAAAAATTCTAAAGAAAATTTTTGAAATAAAATAAATTTATCATTTCTAAAATAAAATAAATAATTAAATTGGAGAAAAATAGAAAAGAACTAAAGAAAATGTTTAAAAATTGAAAACAGGGCATGGAAATTACAAGAAAAATACTACTAGCTCTAGAAAAATTCCTACCTCACTCCAAAAATATTAAAAGACAAAACATACATAAAATAACATATCAATACATTACAATAAAATATGACAAAATAAAATAAAATTTATACTATTTAAAATAATAAAATTACAGAATAAACTAATTGCACTCAATATTGAAATATACATACTTTCACAATTTAAATCCGTTTCCAACGAAACAAAAAGCAGTGTTCTTAAAATTTTATGTACTTTCATAATAAAAGATAAAATTTATATTTTAAAACTTTTAAAAATTTAAATTAAAAGTCAAAGTTTGACTATTTTGACCAAAAAATCACTTTTTGGAAAATATTCTTTTTAGTCATGCTTTGGAATGATAATTCATATCAAAACTAAAGTTTATCATTCAAAATAAATAAAATAAGTTTTTAAATCAAAAATTCAATTAAAATAATTAAAATATACAAAAAAATCACAAAATACAGGGTTGTTACATTCTCCCCCACTCAAAACTTTTCATCCCCGAAAAGGAATGAGGTACGGGAAAGCACATAAAAAGATAGAGTGAAACAAGATTAGGACAAGATGACAAGGAGATTGAAATTATACATGATGGCTATTGTTATAGGTAATTTTTACAACGTGGAGATGATCTTTCCAAGATTCTCTAAAATTAAGAACACGAGCACGAAAAGGTGGATTCAAAATGATTACCAAAGATTTATCAAAGATTATAGAAAGATGCCTATACCAATCTATAGCAAGATAAGGATGATAAGGACAACCAAAAGATAGTTTGGAAAACAAAATAAGGAAATAAATTTGAAAGCATGGAAATTTCAACTTAAATAGAGAATAAATCTGTACACAAGTTAAATAAATCTTAACTATCTCAAATTCCATTATCTCATTATCCAATCATCTTAAATTAACAATTTTTAAAACCAAAGGGTTTGAAAAATAATCATTTATTATACTCATAATGTACTTAATACATTTAATTCTTCTTTATTCCTAATTAAAATTAAATTTATTCCTCTCAATATATTTATCACTTATGTTAAACATATTTACACTTATTATAACTGCTTTCTTTTATTCTTAGTTCTTTGAACATTATTTTATTGTAAGTTATTCAATTACCCTTTATTATATTTACCTCTGTTAATCATTTTATAACTAAAATTTAAGTGTATAACATTTATTATAACCACTCAAATTTTATTTATAAATCTTTTTATATTGTATATTAGCCAATTACATTTTTAACTTCTGAATTTAGGTATGTTATATTTGAATGCAATTGCATTATACAAATAAAACTTTCCAATTAAACCATTTCATCCTTGAATATTCATCCAAAATTTTGATTTTCATTTTATAATTGAATTTAAGAATTAAATTTCCGATTTCTTCAAACCATTTAGAGGTAAATAAATGTATGTACATAATTTATCGAATCAAATTTTTAAATCATATATCTATATTATATGTTATAAATCAATTCATATTTTAGAAAATTCAAACCAAATTAAATTCCCAAAACAAAGTTGTAGCAAGATTACAGAACAGTCTCTTCACTTCAAAACTGCTGCAGTCATCACCGAAGTTATTTTCCAGCGACAAAGAGAAGAGCACTAATTTTAAACTTAAAATTCTTTGGAAACAAATTTCTATTCAAAAATACTTTAAATAATATAACCTTTTAAAACTTTAAACACAAAGTTTGAAACCATCGGAAATTAAATTCTCAAATTTCTTGTTCAAAATTCATTTCAGTTCCCAAATCAATTTATAAACAACTATCTATAAATTCATTTATAGAACAATAAATGATAAATTAAGTATTATCATTTCAAATAATCAATTTTAAATCAATTTATTAAGTTCCATAAATTTACTTATATATCAAAATTTTATTTCACTAACCAAATTTTAAAATAATATTGTGTCAGTTTGTTCTGTCAAAGTGTTTTAGAAATCCTATCGATAGCGTTGATCAGACGAATCGATCGGAAACCCAAATCAACATCAACAACTCAAACAACACAATATATAAAACAAAACATAGATATACAAGTACAATTCGAAATGTTTGGAAGAATAGATTGGAAACAAAAGACAAGATGATTAAATAACAAAACAGCGAGGTGGATAAGCTTAAATAAATCACGGGCAACATTTACCAAGTCAATCATGGCTTAAAGAATAAGATCAATGTGGATTTTTCTAGGGTAAATCTACATTGATCTCAAGAGTTAGAGATTTGAAATAACAAAAGATATTAGCATCTAAACCAAGGATAGATAAGAATCTCTGGTGAATCGATGCTAATTGTAAGGGAGTTTCCCCTTTTTTTTCAATTCAATTTGAAATTGGCGTGACCGCCGACTCACTTGAAAGATCATTCGAAGCGGAGTTATGGAATACTCCAGAGTCAAAAGAAGATGAATAGTGAGGGATACGAATGGATTTTGGAACCATAGGGGACGTTCCAAAATTCAAAGGAATTGAGTCAAAAAGGAAGAGATTCAAACTCGAATGAAAGTGATTCTGTAAATACATTCACTCCATATGCCGAGTTTTGCCTAGAGCTACCAAACCTCTGATACCAACTGAAACAACCAGGTATTTTCAACCATTCACATCCATTATAAGTGTATAGGTAGACACTCATGCCGGAATTGAATTGCTCAAAATACCGCGTTGTAAATAAAATTTGGCAAACCTCAGAATATACAGTAAATAAAAATCACAGATCACAGGCACAGAGTAAATATAATGCAGCGGAAGTAAAAGAGATAGTAGTTCATGAAGCTACTATATAAATATATCAGAGTTACTGTAACAACCCGATATTCGCGTCAATTCATAATCGACGTTAAAACGATTTATATTTTTCGTCAATTGCCATTTTGAAGTTTTTTTTTAAAATTTAAATTACAAATTTTTATAAAAGTTTGACGGGCTTTGAAAATAATAGTGGTCCATTTCTTTATTGGGCTTTAAAAATCGTTCGGCCCATTTCTTTGTTGCCTTGATTTTATTAAGGGTTAATAACCCGTTTCCCCCCCCCCCCCATTTCTCTTTTCATTTTCGAAACCGGACCCTTAAACCCTCAAAAGAATAAAAATGGCGGCCACGTACATCCCCTTTCATTCGCCTCAGATACTAGGGCTATTGAAATCAGGAATGCCGACTTTATGATGATGGTCGCAGCTTGCCTTGGCGATCAACGCTCCTAGGTGCTGGCGGCTACTTCAATTCGATCGAATTCGTGCTCCTCAAAAACCACGGTGAGTAATCTTATTTACTCACATCTACTTCATTCTTAGTATAGTGCTTCGGTTGTTCGATTGTATCTCGTTATTGATTCTCTCTAGACTACGGTTTGTGATAATGTTAGGCTTCGATTTTTGACATGTTCGTCTTTTATGAAACTGTGTTTTTGGATTTGCTAATTCAGGTGATTCCAAGACTTTGACTTGCTTGGAATCCACACCAATTTAGTACAAACAATTGTCGTTTGTTCTCGTAGTCTTTGGTATCACCCAGTTTCACTGGTATATATGCATTGCTCGTTTCTATGTTGACATCTGCATTGATTTTGTTTAGCTTGAAATTGAACTTGTGAAAGAAATTTGGGTTCGGCAATGTCTTGTTTTGAAACTGTAGCCTTTTCTTGTTTACTGGTATCTCATGACAGTTTTGATTGCTGTTAGTATTCACTGTTGTGATGATTTCATATGTAAATATTATTTTCACTGGTGGCATCGGTTATCACGGTTTCGAATTGGCTGACTACGGCACTGTCACTATTTTGATTCTTGTTTTGATGATTTTTGGATCGTTGTTACTCACTGGAATTTTGTAAGTTGACATAGGTTAGGGTTGGTGCTTCTGTACCGAACCTTCAACTCTATTGATATGAATTTATACTGCATCCCATGACTTTGGTATGTTCGAACTGCTGATTTGTTTGCATTGAAGTTGTATTTTGCTGTGTTCATATTGTTACTGTAATATGTCTTCAACCTGATAGCACTGTGCCTTAGCTTTGCTCTTTGTTGCTGTAGCACGCACTCGAGCCATGGTAGCATTTGCTTCTGCACTGATTCATACATTGTAATCTTCACTGCACCCTGTTGCATTGTTGATGCTCTTTGAGTTTTTTTTTTACCCTTTGCTGGTTCATCTGATTCAGTGTTTCACTTTGGTATGGTTTCATTATAGTTGCATCTTTGAACTTGGTTAGATGGTACTGTCCTTTTGAGCTTGTTTTGTAGTGATGCACTTGATTGCATCTGATTCATTTTTGAGGCAGTTTGCATGTATGGGCTGCTATGTTGTATATATGAATTGCTTAATGCATTTTTGTGACCTTCATGTATACGCTACAGTTTGTACATGCATTTGCATCACTGTTGTGTCTTTGGTTTTGGGGTTGCTGTGTTATCATCATATTGAACTGGTTTTCTTGTTGTTGCATGCTTGTATCACAGCATACTGCATGTTTTATCTTTGAAGCTTGGCATTTGAATAAAGTTTTTCTTTCTTTTAAATTTGCAATAGTATATTATCACATGTATATGTGCCACTACATATATATATGTATGTGTACTGGTCCATGGTTTCATATGACTGTGATCTTATACTTGAAACTGCCTTTGTACATTTCTTTGTTATCTCTAAAACCCTATTCATACCTGAATTGACATGTGTATGTATACATGCGTATATATGCATACATGTGTATCTTCATGTATGTTGGTTGGTTGCCCCTGATGCTGCATTTTTGCTGTGTTGATCATGTTTCTTGTAGCATTTGGGTATCACTGTTTTGTTTCGACGCACTACATGTTAGCATTGGCTTGTCTTGACTGCTTGACCATATGCATGCATTCATATAGTTGTTGGGTTTGGTCGAGCTGCCTGATTCACTGCAACCATATTATTGCAGTATATTTGCTTTAGTCTGGGACCATTGTGAGCATTTTTTTGTTGTTCACTGCCACTTTGGTTACTTCATATATATATGCAGACACTTGAGCATATTTTATTGTTTCACTGCCACTTTTGTATTGCGTATTTAATATGCAGATACTTGGCCATTTACAATCTGTAACTTTTGTATCGATCATTGTTGCTGTATTTCTGTGTACATGTACAGTTTCATTGTTGCAATGATATTTCGAATTTTTGGTCGAGGCCATGTGTACTTGTGTTGAATCTGATTTTTGATTTGACCTTGTGCACTCGAGTTGGCGAGGCAGTGCACATGTATGTACGTGTGTACTGCAGCCACACCGCCTTGTTTCCATTGGTATTTGAACCTTCATTGATTTTGGTTCGTTGATCTTTTGGGTACATCATCACTATAGTGGCAAGGCAGTGCACGCAAGCGTGAACTGCAGCCACACGGTTTGGTTTTGTGATATTCTATTTTGTTGTGATTTATTAATCCTTTGCGTATTCCATATTCCGTAGTGGCGAGGCAGTGCACGCGTGCGTGTACTGCAACCCTACTTGAATTAATATTTTAATTGATATTTCAATGGTTTGAACTGTTTTGTTCATTTCAATTCAATATTCTGAATTGCATTCTGATTTGGCTTAATTACTGTCGTCTATTCAGTAATTAATTATTATTGCTTCTGTGCACTAATAACTGAGTTTGAATTAGACTGACCCGAGTATTATTTTCTTTTGAATCTAATACTCGGGTCAGACCGAGTATTTCAGGTTGTAGATATTCTGCTTTGGGTTGCTGCTAGAGCTATGAAGTTCTTTCATATCTTTTGGAGTAGTCGTCGTCATTTGTTGAAGTCTGAAAAATTGTATAGGAAGATATGTATTCATGTATATTATATACGTTAATGTACTTGTATATGTAACTTCTTGAGTCGACTGTGGTAGTTGTATCATATGTACCGTGTCTTATGTATTGTATCAAATGTATTGTAACTGACATCAGTTATTGTATATATGAGACTTTATGTTTTATTTGTGTTCCGCATTATATTATCTGTGTAATATTTTATATTTTATGTTCTAAACTATTATGAACCATCGTAGTTCGTTTTATACTGGGATTGGGGTATGCCTATGGGAGAAAATAAATCAGAGATGAAAAATGAAAGAATATTTATATTTATACCACTCCTATCGAGATAACCAATACTAGTGTAAGGCCTAACTATTGATGGCCGCTCCTCAATAGCCTTATTCTCCGTGCTAGTTGACAGCACTACACCGTAGTGTTCTTGGCTAGCGTGGGTATAGAGGTGGGGCGTCACAGCTTGGTATCAGAGCCTGGGGTTTAGAACAAATATAAAACGTAACTTAGATAGTACATGTGTTACAACTATTTGTCGACGTATTATCTCTCATATTTGCATATGATTGTCTTTGAATTGTTAGGTATGAATTCCTAACGCTTATTCATATGCATTTGATTTTGATTCTTGTGTCTTCGGCTTTGATTTGATTTAGCCGATGGTTGATTTTGTTCGAATCTCAGCGATTCTGAACTTGATATTTTATGTTTTCCTCGGCTTGATTTCCATTCGACTTCGGTCACTTTGTTTTTGAGAAATTTCTAATTTCTTGATTTCCACGACTCTGACTTTGTTTTCCGTTGAATTCTTTGTTGATGATGTTGAATCGTTTTGTACTCTATTATGGCCATTACTTGTTGACTTCAGCAATTGACTTGATTTTCATTTTCGTTGAAGTCATTTATGCATTTATGCTCGTTCTGCTTTGTTTTTCCAAATTTAATCGATTCTTGTTAATTTCCCGATTTGTTGCTACCATTTATTAGCAACTTTGATAATATTTTCTTCGGGATTTTTGTGAGCATTCCTTTTGATGGATACTGTAATATCCCGGAATTTTAGACAATTTAAATTTAATAATATGGGTTTAAATTTAAATTGAATTGATGAATTTTGTTAATAAATTTGATTTGATTTAATAATCTTCTTTATTTAAATATTTAATTTGTGAAATTATTTTTAATGAGTTAATAAATCTGTTTTCTATTTAATAATGTATATGTTTTTGTATATATTTTAAATAGACAAGTTATTTAATTTAAAATAGTATAGCATCTTTTTAATGTTTTAAAAATAGGAATTGTGATTTATTTTCAATTTAAGCTTTTCAAAAACATTTAATAAAATACTATATGATTTTTAATATGTAAGATAAATGTTTTAATTAGTTTAAAATTCATTTTAATTCAAGTTATATATTAAAATATGTTACAAGCTCTTTTATAAATTTGTTTTAAAAGTTTCTTTTCAAATGATAAACTTGTATATCATTTTATTTATAATAATAATGCTTTACTTTTTCTTTAGAGATTATTTAATACATAATTATGTATAAGAATTAATTGACAAAGCTTAATACTTTATTAACTTTAATTAAACATGTTTATTAATCATAAGACAAGTGTACATATATTAAAGCCTAGGATTAACATGTGTAGACTTATCACAATTTAAAATGACAAATGTCAATATTTCTTTTTCATTTTCTTTTAATTCATTTTCTGAAAATCTACATTCATTCCATCTTGCTCTTCATTCATATTTTTTTCTCATTCCTTAAAAAGAAAACCAAAACTTCATTCTCACATCTATAATCAGAAGTGTGCATTCCAATATACAATCTGCATTCATTTTCAAACCTGTAACTCCTCTTTCCCAAAATTACTGCCTGCATCAACATGAAGCAAACATGCATTTCAAACTGGAAACATCATTTCCAAAACAAGCTTGTAGCTTCTCTTTTCAAACAAAAGCTCTGCGTATCATTTTCAAACAAAGAAGACCTGCATGTTCTTGCATATGAAAACAAAAGCTCTGTTCAATCTTCATCAAGTTTGAAAGCCTGCATGCATTACCAATTTTAAACATGCATTCATCTGGAAAGGCTAGAAGATTCTGCATGCATCAAATCAAGCCTGCATTCACTTTCTTTAAAACCTGAGGGGGGATTTGCATCTGCATTCAAATTGGAAGCATGTATAAACAAAAGAGTAGAAAGCATTAACAAGAGGCCTGCATTCATACAACTATGCTCTGCATGATTCAAAAAAAAAAAATCAAGTTCTTTCTGCATGCTAAAATCTGGAAATGGCTCTGCAATTTAAACATGTGAGTAACACCTAATCTAAGTAAGTTTAGTAGGATTTCATTGCTTGCTTATCTGATGAATTTAATTGTGTATATGTTTTATGAATTGCATATAGATCCATATGAGATTTCTTTGAATGTTATACATATAAATATCTGCCTGTAATCTAATTTATGGCTGTGCATGTGGGTTTCTGCAAGTTTCAAACTCATATTGATCCCTGAGTTTTCTGTAGCTTGTTGCTACTATGATTTAAAACAATTGGACATAGCTTGTTCATGTTAAAATAGGATAAGCTTTAAAATATCATATAAACTAAACAAATTTGTCTGTAACCTGGGGAATCAGTTATGCAGAGCAACAATTTATATAGGATAAAAATTCAAACTTCATAATTAAGTAGTTTTGCAATTCAATTTTGAGATGAGATTTGGGAATTTCAGTTTGAACCCTAGTTTTACTGGGGTTAAGAAATGTTAGAACTGCTACCTCATCAATGATTCGAATTCAAGGATACTTTGAGTATGGATAGATTGTGGGTTGATGAGCATGTCACCGAAGTTTCGAGGATGATGGTGGCCGGAGTAGTGGGTTGATTGCGTTGACAGGTTGATCATTGGAAAGGAGGTGCTGTTCCAGGTTTTAGTTTTAACTTGAAATTAAATTCAAGTTGAATTAAGGGCATTTGGTGATTGAGTGTTGATGAGGGGATTTTGGTAGTTGGAGGATGTCCTGAGTTGATGGCCAGAGATGGCCGGAGTTTGGATGAGGGTGCACAGAAGTGTTGTGCAGGTTGGTGATGATGGTGGTTCAGTTTTAGTTGCAGGTTTTGTGATCTCGAGATTGTCTCGGGGGAATGTGGAAATAACTCGAAGCAGGGGATAAAATGACTCGAAGTAAGATAGTGGTAGCTCGGGTTGTTCCAGTGCTTCAGTTTTAGGATTTGCAGTATTATGTTTTCCAGGTTATTAAAAATATACAGTGAGGATAGATGCAATCAAAAATCTGGATTTAAGCTTTGAATCTGAAGTTGGATTTGCATTCAATAAGTTTTAAGTTTAAAATCTTTGAATTAAATTTAAAATGCTTTTAAATTCAAGCTGGGTTTTAGAATAAAACAGAAACTGTTTTCTGTTTTTAGATTTAAAAGGAAATTTTCAAATTAAAGATGGAGTTTAATTTGAAATTTTAACCTGAAACTTAGATATGATTCAATAATTTTAATCTGAAGTTTTGAATCATTTTTGAATTCAAATTTAAGATGTTAAATTTAAACAGGAAATTGTTTACTGTTTTTCTGTTTATATTAAAAGTAAACTTTAAAATGCAAATTGGAAATTTAAAACAAGTTTAAATCTGGAAAGTAAAGTATGGACATGAATCTGAGTTTGATTTAATTTAAATCTGGAATTTAAATTCAAACTTCAGTTTTTTAAAAAATAAGGTTTAAATATGAATTTGTTTTAAAATAATGGTTTGCATTTGAAATGAAGATGGGATGTAAGTAAAGATTTAAAATTTTAAGTTTGAATCTAGAATGAAATTTGAGTTGTGTTCAGTTTGAAATTTTTTTTAAAAAAAAGAAATTTTTAAATTTGAATTTGTATTTGAAAGAAAGTGTTTAAAATACTTGTATAAAGGAGAATGTTTTTAAATTTTGAACTTAAGAATTTGGTTTCATTTAAATTGTTTAATTTAATTTAAATGGAATATTAATTATTTAATTAATTAATAATGTAGATGATTAATCAAGTAATTAATAATTTTTAAGTTAATTAAGATTTGAGATTAATTAATTAAGGTTAATTAATCTATAATTAAAGATGGTTAATTAAATTTTAATTAATGATTGAGATTTATTTAATCAAGTAATTAATGTTAATTTAGTTTTATTAACACTTAATTAATTAATAATTAGAGTTTAATTAAATTGTAATTAAATATTAGTTAATTAATAATTAATAATGATTAATTATAAGTTAATTTCTTAATTATGTAATTAAGAAATGTTAATGAGGTAATTAACTTAGATTATTTAACAATTAATTAATGTGATTAATTCTTGATAATTAATTAGATTAATTAATAATAATCAATTGTTTAATTTCTTAATAAAAGTAATTAATGAATTAATTACTTGGTGTAATTAATTTGATTAAGGTGATTAGTTTAGATTAATTAATTTTAATTAATTTAAACATTTGTAGATTGTTTGATAATTGCTTTATGTAATTAAGGGATTTATAATTACTTAGAGAAGTAATTAATTAATAATTACAGGATGTAATTAAAGATATTAATTATAGAAGTAATTTTGATTTAAATTACTTTGAAAATTAATCAAGTGATTAATGAGAATAATTAATTAAGAGTAATTAATTATGGGAGGAGTAATTAAAATAGTTAATTACTAAAAGGATATTAATCATGGGTGATTAATATATATGGTTTAAGTTGAAGATTAATTACTTATGTAATTAATTTATATTTAGAGATTGATTAAATGTAATTAGAAATCATTAATTAATTAATTAATGATGTAATTTGGAATTGATTAATTAAGGTATAATTAATATTAAATGCTAATTACTTATTGTAATTAGAGAATTATTAATCAATAAGGATTAATTGAAATGAATATTGAGATGATTTATAAATTGATTTATAATCAATTGATGATTAAGATAAGCAGGATTTGATGATGAAATGATTAATTTAATTTATTTTAAATTAATTAGAGAGTAAGTAATTAATTTAATTCATTTTAAATTAATTATAGAATGGAATGATCATTAGATAGTTGCTTATGTTTGATGATTGGTATTGATTGGTATGGTTTGTAATCTCAGTTATGAGATTAGTAGTGTATGTGAATGTATGCATTGGTTGCTTTTGGATGATAGTATGGATATCTGATTATGATATGAATTATCTGTTGGTAATGATAATATTGATTATCTATTGTGTGGTGAATTATCTATCTGTGTATATTTAGATAATGAATTGAATTGTTTTAAACTTAAACAACTTGGACCTTAAAAGACACGCTTTGGTTTTCGATGAGACCGGGATCGGGTTTCCATATTTGGATATCCGAAAACCACATCGATTCCAAATAACGTTAGGTCGTTAACCTAAGTGGAGCGAGTGAAGACTCGAGGTGTAAGGGCTATACGTCAGTATAACTCTGTGGGTGATTCCGTAATGAGTTTGACGGAATAGTGCTTATAGATTCGAGATGAAGATTTAAAGTGCAAGGGTTATTGTCGTTAACTCTGAGGGTGATTCCAATACGAGTGTAACGAGATAATGCCTTCGGTTTCGTTCGAACCCGGAACGAACTTGTATGGATTGAATGCTTTCAGAACATCGTCAGGTGGACGATGAGCATTCTAAGTGATATGTTCTATAAAGGTAATCGTAGCCTCAAGCCTCATCAACCGGGAATGGCTAAAACAGGGGAGGTGCAGCAAAGCTTCGTGGGTAGCCCCCACTTGAGAGCAAGATTTATCCCTGTCTAGAGGTCCCTTTTATATTTTCGGCTTAGTGGTGCGGTTGCTGATCACAACTGCGGGGTAGTCTTGTTTGGAACTGTTCAGTAAGGAACGGGTCCGGCTTTGTGTTGCAGGGGATGAAGGGAGTAATCCTCGGTACGGTGATCTAGGCCACGTACTGTGACGGGCGGTACCCCAGTAGCCCTGCCATTGATGGAATCCAAAATCCAATAAGTGCCAACGGTTTTGATTGTATTACCCACTTTTGTGGCTAGTAGCTGGAATTTAATAGATGTAACAATTTCGGCTATTTCTTATTTATTTGAAAACCCTAGACACTATTATAATATCATCGGATTTCCTATCAAATGTTTTGGTTAGCGTAAGGTAAAAACTTTTCCATGTTTATGTGTGGGAAGTCTTACGTGATACCTTTTCTTTTTAAAGGTTTTTCAAAAGTTAAGCAACTTTAACCTGTTACTCACACCAGACCCATGTCTGACCCGGAGTTATTTCTGTTTTTCCATAACTCTTGGGTACTCAAATTTTTATGAGTAGCCAAGGGAATTCAGGTTAGGATTCAGGATTGCTTTGACGAATTGTGAAGGAGCATAATGGAGCAGGAGGCTTCTGCGTATAGTTATAAATTCCGCTATGTTGGTATCTCTGAGTGTTTGTGTTTGTGATTGAGATGTAATAACTAGACAGGTGTTTATAACTGTCTAGTATGTGTTGTATATGTCTGTGTAACTCTGATATTTAATGTATACTATGTAATACTTTGGTTATTAATATAATTTATTCGTTCCGCTGTTGAGATTCTTGTGTTGTTTCTTCTTTCTCTTCTTTCTTTTCTTCTTCTATCCCTTTCTTTCTTAATTCATGACGCGATTTTCTGGGAGTGGAAAATCGGGCCGTGACAGCTGGTATCAGAGCTGTAGGTTGAGTGAATACCTAGGCTCTGAAGTGTGTCTTTCTTTAGGGAGCGTTAGGTTGAGTGAATACCTAGGCTCTGTAGTGGTGTCTATCTTGAGAGAGCGTACTTGTATTTTTATTATATATATATATATTTATGGTTCTACCTATTTGTTGGTTTACCTGTTCGGGTTTTTCCAATATAAGTTATAAAGGTAGATGAGGTAGAAGTGTGTGTAACACGACTAAAATTGGTTGGTGTTTGATGGATGAGGTTGGAAGTGTATTTGTTGAGACTGTAGACCTAATACCGTCTCAAGTGAGTTATGCAGTGTGTAGAGATTTCATTGATCTCTGAAGGAAACCTATAAAGGTTCGGAGTTCATCTTTGAAATGCAGAGTTGGATGAGTTGAGTTTGGATCTGTCGGTAGGGCAGAAGCCAGTGAGTAAAGATATCTTGATATCTCAGGAAGTTGTAGCTGCGTGATGAGATGCAGTGACTATGGATATTTCCGAAGATGTTTCTTTGGAACAAGAGTAAGAGGTGAGTCTGCTCGATGATGTGGCTGAGTTTAGCTGAGTCTTCTGAGTTGGTAAGGAGTCTTCTGGCTGGGCAGTTTTTCTGAAGTGGAGTTCAGAAGCAGCAGAGTAGGTCTTTTTCTCGTGTAAGTTGGCTAAGCCAGCATAAGCTGTTCTGTTTGGTAAAGAGAGAGCAGTTTTCTTTGGATTTAGGCTGAGTTGATCGCAAAAGTGACTTGCGATAGTTTGTTCTTTGGATTGTTGGAGATTGTCCGGGTTTCTTCCAGGAAGTCAGAAGTTTGTCTGCATCTGGAGATCGAGTTTTCTTTCCAGGATGGAACTAGTGGTTCAGTTAGTAGATAGATGGTTCCTTGAGATAGAAGTTGGTGGAGTAACTCAGATTGGGAGAACACATCTGAGTTTTCTTTTATGGATACGTGGAACCATATTTCTGTGCTGGGTTGTCTGGTCTGTGCTTGTGCTCTTAGTCAGCATTTTCTTCTGTTTCGGATCAGAGTTGTGCAGCGGAAGCAGTTTGGGAATGTTTCTGTTCCGGATGAGGAGAAGTTTGTTCTGTCTTCTGTTGTTAAGAAGCAGGGCGTGTGTTCTTGGTTTTTGAGTGATCTTGAGGATCATTGGATTGTTTTGATCCAGTATATTTCTTGAGGCATCAACAAGAGTTAAGCTGATCAGGAAGGATGTTGGTAGCCCAGGATCGTCCGAAGAGTTTTTATGGATAAGAGACGGAGAATTTGGATTCTGGAATCGGATATTGGGATTTGGGATAAGTTTTTCTCTGATTCAAGGAGCTATAAGTTTTGGGAAGCTAGCTCCGTAGTGTTTTGGTTTCTTCTATGTTTTGGTTAGATCAGTGTTTGGATTTCTAGAGTTGGATTGCCAGTTAGGATAACTGGGATTCAGTATGTTTCACGTATCTCTGAGGGAGTACGTGTTTGATATTTCTGGTTGTAGAACCACTAGTTTAGGATGGTTTTGTTTGTTGAGTCAGACTCGTTTGTAGTCTGATATTCTGTATAGAATTGTTGTTAGAAGCTCTATAGCTTAATAGTATTGATTGATTCGATTCTATAGAGCGAGTATCCCGATATATATATACCGGGGAAACTCGTGAAAGTTTTATCCAAAATTCTTTTGGATAACTAGATTTGTTTTGATTGTGTGAATTGGTTGCTTTGGTTGTTGGCATATGATTAACATATGCTGTGTTTTAAAATTAAATCTGTAAATAGATTATTAAATTGCCTTTGTTTTAAATTTCGGGGACGAAATTCTTTTAAGGGGGAAGGATTGTAATATCCCGGAATTTTAGACAATTTAAATTTAATAATATGGGTTTAAATTTAAATTGAATTGATGAATTTTGTTAATAAATTTGATTTGATTTAATAATCTTCTTTATTTAAATATTTAATTTGTGAAATTATTTTTAATGAGTTAATAAATCTGTTTTCTATTTAATAATGTATATGTTTTTGTATATATTTTAAATAGACAAGTTATTTAATTTAAAATAGTATAGCATCTTTTTAATGTTTTAAAAATAGGAATTGTGATTTATTTTCAATTTAAGCTTTTCAAAAACATTTAATAAAATACTATATGATTTTTAATATGTAAGATAAATGTTTTAATTAGTTTAAAATTCATTTTAATTCAAGTTATATATTAAAATATGTTACAAGCTCTTTTATAAATTTGTTTTAAAAGTTTCTTTTCAAATGATAAACTTGTATATCATTTTATTTATAATAATAATGCTTTACTTTTTCTTTAGAGATTATTTAATACATAATTATGTATAAGAATTAATTGACAAAGCTTAATACTTTATTAACTTTAATTAAACATGTTTATTAATCATAAGACAAGTGTACATATATTAAAGCCTAGGATTAACATGTGTAGACTTATCACAATTTAAAATGACAAATGTCAATATTTCTTTTTCATTTTCTTTTAATTCATTTTCTGAAAATCTACATTCATTCCATCTTGCTCTTCATTCATATTTTTTTCTCATTCCTTAAAAAGAAAACCAAAACTTCATTCTCACATCTATAATCAGAAGTGTGCATTCCAATATACAATCTGCATTCATTTTCAAACCTGTAACTCCTCTTTCCCAAAATTACTGCCTGCATCAACATGAAGCAAACATGCATTTCAAACTGGAAACATCATTTCCAAAACAAGCTTGTAGCTTCTCTTTTCAAACAAAAGCTCTGCGTATCATTTTCAAACAAAGAAGACCTGCATGTTCTTGCATATGAAAACAAAAGCTCTGTTCAATCTTCATCAAGTTTGAAAGCCTGCATGCATTACCAATTTTAAACATGCATTCATCTGGAAAGGCTAGAAGATTCTGCATGCATCAAATCAAGCCTGCATTCACTTTCTTTAAAACCTGAGGGGGGATTTGCATCTGCATTCAAATTGGAAGCATGTATAAACAAAAGAGTAGAAAGCATTAACAAGAGGCCTGCATTCATACAACTATGCTCTGCATGATTCAAAAAAAAAAAATCAAGTTCTTTCTGCATGCTAAAATCTGGAAATGGCTCTGCAATTTAAACATGTGAGTAACACCTAATCTAAGTAAGTTTAGTAGGATTTCATTGCTTGCTTATCTGATGAATTTAATTGTGTATATGTTTTATGAATTGCATATAGATCCATATGAGATTTCTTTGAATGTTATACATATAAATATCTGCCTGTAATCTAATTTATGGCTGTGCATGTGGGTTTCTGCAAGTTTCAAACTCATATTGATCCCTGAGTTTTCTGTAGCTTGTTGCTACTATGATTTAAAACAATTGGACATAGCTTGTTCATGTTAAAATAGGATAAGCTTTAAAATATCATATAAACTAAACAAATTTGTCTGTAACCTGGGGAATCAGTTATGCAGAGCAACAATTTATATAGGATAAAAATTCAAACTTCATAATTAAGTAGTTTTGCAATTCAATTTTGAGATGAGATTTGGGAATTTCAGTTTGAACCCTAGTTTTACTGGGGTTAAGAAATGTTAGAACTGCTACCTCATCAATGATTCGAATTCAAGGATACTTTGAGTATGGATAGATTGTGGGTTGATGAGCATGTCACCGAAGTTTCGAGGATGATGGTGGCCGGAGTAGTGGGTTGATTGCGTTGACAGGTTGATCATTGGAAAGGAGGTGCTGTTCCAGGTTTTAGTTTTAACTTGAAATTAAATTCAAGTTGAATTAAGGGCATTTGGTGATTGAGTGTTGATGAGGGGATTTTGGTAGTTGGAGGATGTCCTGAGTTGATGGCCAGAGATGGCCGGAGTTTGGATGAGGGTGCACAGAAGTGTTGTGCAGGTTGGTGATGATGGTGGTTCAGTTTTAGTTGCAGGTTTTGTGATCTCGAGATTGTCTCGGGGGAATGTGGAAATAACTCGAAGCAGGGGATAAAATGACTCGAAGTAAGATAGTGGTAGCTCGGGTTGTTCCAGTGCTTCAGTTTTAGGATTTGCAGTATTATGTTTTCCAGGTTATTAAAAATATACAATGAGGATAGATGCAATCAAAAATCTGGATTTAAGCTTTGAATCTGAAGTTGGATTTGCATTCAATAAGTTTTAAGTTTAAAATCTTTGAATTAAATTTAAAATGCTTTTAAATTCAAGCTGGGTTTTAGAATAAAACAGAAACTGTTTTCTGTTTTTAGATTTAAAAGGAAATTTTCAAATTAAAGATGGAGTTTAATTTGAAATTTTAACCTGAAACTTAGATATGATTCAATAATTTTAATCTGAAGTTTTGAATCATTTTTGAATTCAAATTTAAGATGTTAAATTTAAACAGGAAATTGTTTACTGTTTTTCTGTTTATATTAAAAGTAAACTTTAAAATGCAAATTGGAAATTTAAAACAAGTTTAAATCTGGAAAGTAAAGTATGGACATGAATCTGAGTTTGATTTAATTTAAATCTGGAATTTAAATTCAAACTTCAGTTTTTTAAAAAATAAGGTTTAAATATGAATTTGTTTTAAAATAATGGTTTGCATTTGAAATGAAGATGGGATGTAAGTAAAGATTTAAAATTTTAAGTTTGAATCTAGAATGAAATTTGAGTTGTGTTCAGTTTGAAATTTTTTTTAAAAAAAAGAAATTTTTAAATTTGAATTTGTATTTGAAAGAAAGTGTTTAAAATACTTGTATAAAGGAGAATGTTTTTAAATTTTGAACTTAAGAATTTGGTTTCATTTAAATTGTTTAATTTAATTTAAATGGAATATTAATTATTTAATTAATTAATAATGTAGATGATTAATCAAGTAATTAATAATTTTTAAGTTAATTAAGATTTGAGATTAATTAATTAAGGTTAATTAATCTATAATTAAAGATGGTTAATTAAATTTTAATTAATGATTGAGATTTATTTAATCAAGTAATTAATGTTAATTTAGTTTTATTAACACTTAATTAATTAATAATTAGAGTTTAATTAAATTGTAATTAAATATTAGTTAATTAATAATTAATAATGATTAATTATAAGTTAATTTCTTAATTATGTAATTAAGAAATGTTAATGAGGTAATTAACTTAGATTATTTAACAATTAATTAATGTGATTAATTCTTGATAATTAATTAGATTAATTAATAATAATCAATTGTTTAATTTCTTAATAAAAGTAATTAATGAATTAATTACTTGGTGTAATTAATTTGATTAAGGTGATTAGTTTAGATTAATTAATTTTAATTAATTTAAACATTTGTAGATTGTTTGATAATTGCTTTATGTAATTAAGGGATTTATAATTACTTAGAGAAGTAATTAATTAATAATTACAGGATGTAATTAAAGATATTAATTATAGAAGTAATTTTGATTTAAATTACTTTGAAAATTAATCAAGTGATTAATGAGAATAATTAATTAAGAGTAATTAATTATGGGAGGAGTAATTAAAATAGTTAATTACTAAAAGGATATTAATCATGGGTGATTAATATATATGGTTTAAGTTGAAGATTAATTACTTATGTAATTAATTTATATTTAGAGATTGATTAAATGTAATTAGAAATCATTAATTAATTAATTAATGATGTAATTTGGAATTGATTAATTAAGGTATAATTAATATTAAATGCTAATTACTTATTGTAATTAGAGAATTATTAATCAATAAGGATTAATTGAAATGAATATTGAGATGATTTATAAATTGATTTATAATCAATTGATGATTAAGATAAGCAGGATTTGATGATGAAATGATTAATTTAATTTATTTTAAATTAATTAGAGAGTAAGTAATTAATTTAATTCATTTTAAATTAATTATAGAATGGAATGATCATTAGATAGTTGCTTATGTTTGATGATTGGTATTGATTGGTATGGTTTGTAATCTCAGTTATGAGATTAGTAGTGTATGTGATATGTATGCATTGGTTGCTTTTGGATGATAGTATGGATATCTGATTATGATATGAATTATCTGTTGGTAATGATAATATTGATTATCTATTGTGTGGTGAATTATCTATCTGTGTATATTTAGATAATGAATTGAATTGTTTTAAACTTAAACAACTTGGACCTTAAAAGACACGCTTTGGTTTTCGATGAGACCGGGATCGGGTTTCCATATTTGGATATCCGAAAACCACATCGATTCCAAATAACGTTAGGTCGTTAACCTAAGTGGAGCGAGTGAAGACTCGAGGTGTAAGGGCTATACGTCAGTATAACTCTGTGGGTGATTCCGTAATGAGTTTGACGGAATAGTGCTTATAGATTCGAGATGAAGATTTAAAGTGCAAGGGTTATTGTCGTTAACTCTGAGGGTGATTCCAATACGAGTGTAACGAGATAATGCCTTCGGTTTCGTTCGAACCCGGAACGAACTTGTATGGATTGAATGCTTTCAGAACATCGTCAGGTGGACGATGAGCATTCTAAGTGATATGTTCTATAAAGGTAATCGTAGCCTCAAGCCTCATCAACCGGGAATGGCTAAAACAGGGGAGGTGCAGCAAAGCTTCGTGGGTAGCCCCCACTTGAGAGCAAGATTTATCCCTGTCTAGAGGTCCCTTTTATATTTTCGGCTTAGTGGTGCGGTTGCTGATCACAACTGCGGGGTAGTCTTGTTTGGAACTGTTCAGTAAGGAACGGGTCCGGCTTTGTGTTGCAGGGGATGAAGGGAGTAATCCTCGGTACGGTGATCTAGGCCACGTACTGTGACGGGCGGTACCCCAGTAGCCCTGCCATTGATGGAATCCAAAATCCAATAAGTGCCAACGGTTTTGATTGTATTACCCACTTTTGTGGCTAGTAGCTGGAATTTAATAGATGTAACAATTTCGGCTATTTCTTATTTATTTGAAAACCCTAGACACTATTATAATATCATCGGATTTCCTATCAAATGTTTTGGTTAGCGTAAGGTAAAAACTTTTCCATGTTTATGTGTGGGAAGTCTTACGTGATACCTTTTCTTTTTAAAGGTTTTTCAAAAGTTAAGCAACTTTAACCTGTTACTCACACCAGACCCATGTCTGACCCGGAGTTATTTCTGTTTTTCCATAACTCTTGGGTACTCAAATTTTTATGAGTAGCCAAGGGAATTCAGGTTAGGATTCAGGATTGCTTTGACGAATTGTGAAGGAGCATAATGGAGCAGGAGGCTTCTGCGTATAGTTATAAATTCCGCTGTGTTGGTATCTCTGAGTGTTTGTGTTTGTGATTGAGATGTAATAACTAGACAGGTGTTTATAACTGTCTAGTATGTGTTGTATATGTCTGTGTAACTCTGATATTTAATGTATACTATGTAATACTTTGGTTATTAATATAATTTATTCGTTCCGCTGTTGAGATTCTTGTGTTGTTTCTTCTTTCTCTTCTTTCTTTTCTTCTTCTATCCCTTTCTTTCTTAATTCATGACGCGATTTTCTGGGAGTGGAAAATCGGGCCGTGACAGCTGGTATCAGAGCTGTAGGTTGAGTGAATACCTAGGCTCTGAAGTGTGTCTTTCTTTAGGGAGCGTTAGGTTGAGTGAATACCTAGGCTCTGTAGTGGTGTCTATCTTGAGAGAGCGTACTTGTATTTTTATTATATATATATATATATATTTATGGTTCTACCTATTTGTTGGTTTACCTGTTCGGGTTTTTCCAATATAAGTTATAAAGGTAGATGAGGTAGAAGTGTGTGTAACACGACTAAAATTGGTTGGTGTTTGATGGATGAGGTTGGAAGTGTATTTGTTGAGACTGTAGACCTAATACCGTCTCAAGTGAGTTATGCAGTGTGTAGAGATTTCATTGATCTCTGAAGGAAACCTATAAAGGTTCGGAGTTCATCTTTGAAATGCAGAGTTGGATGAGTTGAGTTTGGATCTGTCGGTAGGGCAGAAGCCAGTGAGTAAAGATATCTTGATATCTCAGGAAGTTGTAGCTGCGTGATGAGATGCAGTGACTATGGATATTTCCGAAGATGTTTCTTTGGAACAAGAGTAAGAGGTGAGTCTGCTCGATGATGTGGCTGAGTTTAGCTGAGTCTTCTGAGTTGGTAAGGAGTCTTCTGGCTGGGCAGTTTTTCTGAAGTGGAGTTCAGAAGCAGCAGAGTAGGTCTTTTTCTCGTGTAAGTTGGCTAAGCCAGCATAAGCTGTTCTGTTTGGTAAAGAGAGAGCAGTTTTCTTTGGATTTAGGCTGAGTTGATCGCAAAAGTGACTTGCGATAGTTTGTTCTTTGGATTGTTGGAGATTGTCCGGGTTTCTTCCAGGAAGTCAGAAGTTTGTCTGCATCTGGAGATCGAGTTTTCTTTCCAGGATGGAACTAGTGGTTCAGTTAGTAGATAGATGGTTCCTTGAGATAGAAGTTGGTGGAGTAACTCAGATTGGGAGAACACATCTGAGTTTTCTTTTATGGATACGTGGAACCATATTTCTGTGCTGGGTTGTCTGGTCTGTGCTTGTGCTCTTAGTCAGCATTTTCTTCTGTTTCGGATCAGAGTTGTGCAGCGGAAGCAGTTTGGGAATGTTTCTGTTCCGGATGAGGAGAAGTTTGTTCTGTCTTCTGTTGTTAAGAAGCAGGGCGTGTGTTCTTGGTTTTTGAGTGATCTTGAGGATCATTGGATTGTTTTGATCCAGTATATTTCTTGAGGCATCAACAAGAGTTAAGCTGATCAGGAAGGATGTTGGTAGCCCAGGATCGTCCGAAGAGTTTTTATGGATAAGAGACGGAGAATTTGGATTCTGGAATCGGATATTGGGATTTGGGATAAGTTTTTCTCTGATTCAAGGAGCTATAAGTTTTGGGAAGCTAGCTCCGTAGTGTTTTGGTTTCTTCTATGTTTTGGTTAGATCAGTGTTTGGATTTCTAGAGTTGGATTGCCAGTTAGGATAACTGGGATTCAGTATGTTTCACGTATCTCTGAGGGAGTACGTGTTTGATATTTCTGGTTGTAGAACCACTAGTTTAGGATGGTTTTGTTTGTTGAGTCAGACTCGTTTGTAGTCTGATATTCTGTATAGAATTGTTGTTAGAAGCTCTATAGCTTAATAGTATTGATTGATTCGATTCTATAGAGCGAGTATCCCGATATATATATACCGGGGAAACTCGTGAAAGTTTTATCCAAAATTCTTTTGGATAACTAGATTTGTTTTGATTGTGTGAATTGGTTGCTTTGGTTGTTGGCATATGATTAACATATGCTGTGTTTTAAAATTAAATCTGTAAATAGATTATTAAATTGCCTTTGTTTTAAATTTCGGGGACGAAATTCTTTTAAGGGGGAAGGATTGTAATATCCCGGAATTTTAGACAATTTAAATTTAATAATATGGGTTTAAATTTAAATTGAATTGATGAATTTTGTTAATAAATTTGATTTGATTTAATAATCTTCTTTATTTAAATATTTAATTTGTGAAATTATTTTTAATGAGTTAATAAATCTGTTTTCTATTTAATAATGTATATGTTTTTGTATATATTTTAAATAGACAAGTTATTTAATTTAAAATAGTATAGCATCTTTTTAATGTTTTAAAAATAGGAATTGTGATTTATTTTCAATTTAAGCTTTTCAAAAACATTTAATAAAATACTATATGATTTTTAATATGTAAGATAAATGTTTTAATTAGTTTAAAATTCATTTTAATTCAAGTTATATATTAAAATATGTTACAAGCTCTTTTATAAATTTGTTTTAAAAGTTTCTTTTCAAATGATAAACTTGTATATCATTTTATTTATAATAATAATGCTTTACTTTTTCTTTAGAGATTATTTAATACATAATTATGTATAAGAATTAATTGACAAAGCTTAATACTTTATTAACTTTAATTAAACATGTTTATTAATCATAAGACAAGTGTACATATATTAAAGCCTAGGATTAACATGTGTAGACTTATCACAATTTAAAATGACAAATGTCAATATTTCTTTTTCATTTTCTTTTAATTCATTTTCTGAAAATCTACATTCATTCCATCTTGCTCTTCATTCATATTTTTTTCTCATTCCTTAAAAAGAAAACCAAAACTTCATTCTCACATCTATAATCAGAAGTGTGCATTCCAATATACAATCTGCATTCATTTTCAAACCTGTAACTCCTCTTTCCCAAAATTACTGCCTGCATCAACATGAAGCAAACATGCATTTCAAACTGGAAACATCATTTCCAAAACAAGCTTGTAGCTTCTCTTTTCAAACAAAAGCTCTGCGTATCATTTTCAAACAAAGAAGACCTGCATGTTCTTGCATATGAAAACAAAAGCTCTGTTCAATCTTCATCAAGTTTGAAAGCCTGCATGCATTACCAATTTTAAACATGCATTCATCTGGAAAGGCTAGAAGATTCTGCATGCATCAAATCAAGCCTGCATTCACTTTCTTTAAAACCTGAGGGGGGATTTGCATCTGCATTCAAATTGGAAGCATGTATAAACAAAAGAGTAGAAAGCATTAACAAGAGGCCTGCATTCATACAACTATGCTCTGCATGATTCAAAAAAAAAAATCAAGTTCTTTCTGCATGCTAAAATCTGGAAATGGCTCTGCAATTTAAACATGTGAGTAACACCTAATCTAAGTAAGTTTAGTAGGATTTCATTGCTTGCTTATCTGATGAATTTAATTGTGTATATGTTTTATGAATTGCATATAGATCCATATGAGATTTCTTTGAATGTTATACATATAAATATCTGCCTGTAATCTAATTTATGGCTGTGCATGTGGGTTTCTGCAAGTTTCAAACTCATATTGATCCCTGAGTTTTCTGTAGCTTGTTGCTACTATGATTTAAAACAATTGGACATAGCTTGTTCATGTTAAAATAGGATAAGCTTTAAAATATCATATAAACTAAACAAATTTGTCTGTAACCTGGGGAATCAGTTATGCAGAGCAACAATTTATATAGGATAAAAATTCAAACTTCATAATTAAGTAGTTTTGCAATTCAATTTTGAGATGAGATTTGGGAATTTCAGTTTGAACCCTAGTTTTACTGGGGTTAAGAAATGTTAGAACTGCTACCTCATCAATGATTCGAATTCAAGGATACTTTGAGTATGGATAGATTGTGGGTTGATGAGCATGTCACCGAAGTTTCGAGGATGATGGTGGCCGGAGTAGTGGGTTGATTGCGTTGACAGGTTGATCATTGGAAAGGAGGTGCTGTTCCAGGTTTTAGTTTTAACTTGAAATTAAATTCAAGTTGAATTAAGGGCATTTGGTGATTGAGTGTTGATGAGGGGATTTTGGTAGTTGGAGGATGTCCTGAGTTGATGGCCAGAGATGGCCGGAGTTTGGATGAGGGTGCACAGAAGTGTTGTGCAGGTTGGTGATGATGGTGGTTCAGTTTTAGTTGCAGGTTTTGTGATCTCGAGATTGTCTCGGGGGAATGTGGAAATAACTCGAAGCAGGGGATAAAATGACTCGAAGTAAGATAGTGGTAGCTCGGGTTGTTCCAGTGCTTCAGTTTTAGGATTTGCAGTATTATGTTTTCCAGGTTATTAAAAATATACAGTGAGGATAGATGCAATCAAAAATCTGGATTTAAGCTTTGAATCTGAAGTTGGATTTGCATTCAATAAGTTTTAAGTTTAAAATCTTTGAATTAAATTTAAAATGCTTTTAAATTCAAGCTGGGTTTTAGAATAAAACAGAAACTGTTTTCTGTTTTTAGATTTAAAAGGAAATTTTCAAATTAAAGATGGAGTTTAATTTGAAATTTTAACCTGAAACTTAGATATGATTCAATAATTTTAATCTGAAGTTTTGAATCATTTTTGAATTCAAATTTAAGATGTTAAATTTAAACAGGAAATTGTTTACTGTTTTTCTGTTTATATTAAAAGTAAACTTTAAAATGCAAATTGGAAATTTAAAACAAGTTTAAATCTGGAAAGTAAAGTATGGACATGAATCTGAGTTTGATTTAATTTAAATCTGGAATTTAAATTCAAACTTCAGTTTTTTAAAAAATAAGGTTTAAATATGAATTTGTTTTAAAATAATGGTTTGCATTTGAAATGAAGATGGGATGTAAGTAAAGATTTAAAATTTTAAGTTTGAATCTAGAATGAAATTTGAGTTGTGTTCAGTTTGAAATTTTTTTTAAAAAAAAGAAATTTTTAAATTTGAATTTGTATTTGAAAGAAAGTGTTTAAAATACTTGTATAAAGGAGAATGTTTTTAAATTTTGAACTTAAGAATTTGGTTTCATTTAAATTGTTTAATTTAATTTAAATGGAATATTAATTATTTAATTAATTAATAATGTAGATGATTAATCAAGTAATTAATAATTTTTAAGTTAATTAAGATTTGAGATTAATTAATTAAGGTTAATTAATCTATAATTAAAGATGGTTAATTAAATTTTAATTAATGATTGAGATTTATTTAATCAAGTAATTAATGTTAATTTAGTTTTATTAACACTTAATTAATTAATAATTAGAGTTTAATTAAATTGTAATTAAATATTAGTTAATTAATAATTAATAATGATTAATTATAAGTTAATTTCTTAATTATGTAATTAAGAAATGTTAATGAGGTAATTAACTTAGATTATTTAACAATTAATTAATGTGATTAATTCTTGATAATTAATTAGATTAATTAATAATAATCAATTGTTTAATTTCTTAATAAAAGTAATTAATGAATTAATTACTTGGTGTAATTAATTTGATTAAGGTGATTAGTTTAGATTAATTAATTTTAATTAATTTAAACATTTGTAGATTGTTTGATAATTGCTTTATGTAATTAAGGGATTTATAATTACTTAGAGAAGTAATTAATTAATAATTACAGGATGTAATTAAAGATATTAATTATAGAAGTAATTTTGATTTAAATTACTTTGAAAATTAATCAAGTGATTAATGAGAATAATTAATTAAGAGTAATTAATTATGGGAGGAGTAATTAAAATAGTTAATTACTAAAAGGATATTAATCATGGGTGATTAATATATATGGTTTAAGTTGAAGATTAATTACTTATGTAATTAATTTATATTTAGAGATTGATTAAATGTAATTAGAAATCATTAATTAATTAATTAATGATGTAATTTGGAATTGATTAATTAAGGTATAATTAATATTAAATGCTAATTACTTATTGTAATTAGAGAATTATTAATCAATAAGGATTAATTGAAATGAATATTGAGATGATTTATAAATTGATTTATAATCAATTGATGATTAAGATAAGCAGGATTTGATGATGAAATGATTAATTTAATTTATTTTAAATTAATTAGAGAGTAAGTAATTAATTTAATTCATTTTAAATTAATTATAGAATGGAATGATCATTAGATAGTTGCTTATGTTTGATGATTGGTATTGATTGGTATGGTTTGTAATCTCAGTTATGAGATTAGTAGTGTATGTGATATGTATGCATTGGTTGCTTTTGGATGATAGTATGGATATCTGATTATGATATGAATTATCTGTTGGTAATGATAATATTGATTATCTATTGTGTGGTGAATTATCTATCTGTGTATATTTAGATAATGAATTGAATTGTTTTAAACTTAAACAACTTGGACCTTAAAAGACACGCTTTGGTTTTCGATGAGACCGGGATCGGGTTTCCATATTTGGATATCCGAAAACCACATCGATTCCAAATAACGTTAGGTCGTTAACCTAAGTGGAGCGAGTGAAGACTCGAGGTGTAAGGGCTATACGTCAGTATAACTCTGTGGGTGATTCCGTAATGAGTTTGACGGAATAGTGCTTATAGATTCGAGATGAAGATTTAAAGTGCAAGGGTTATTGTCGTTAACTCTGAGGGTGATTCCAATACGAGTGTAACGAGATAATGCCTTCGGTTTCGTTCGAACCCGGAACGAACTTGTATGGATTGAATGCTTTCAGAACATCGTCAGGTGGACGATGAGCATTCTAAGTGATATGTTCTATAAAGGTAATCGTAGCCTCAAGCCTCATCAACCGGGAATGGCTAAAACAGGGGAGGTGCAGCAAAGCTTCGTGGGTAGCCCCCACTTGAGAGCAAGATTTATCCCTGTCTAGAGGTCCCTTTTATATTTTCGGCTTAGTGGTGCGGTTGCTGATCACAACTGCGGGGTAGTCTTGTTTGGAACTGTTCAGTAAGGAACGGGTCCGGCTTTGTGTTGCAGGGGATGAAGGGAGTAATCCTCGGTACGGTGATCTAGGCCACGTACTGTGACGGGCGGTACCCCAGTAGCCCTGCCATTGATGGAATCCAAAATCCAATAAGTGCCAACGGTTTTGATTGTATTACCCACTTTTGTGGCTAGTAGCTGGAATTTAATAGATGTAACAATTTCGGCTATTTCTTATTTATTTGAAAACCCTAGACACTATTATAATATCATCGGATTTCCTATCAAATGTTTTGGTTAGCGTAAGGTAAAAACTTTTCCATGTTTATGTGTGGGAAGTCTTACGTGATACCTTTTCTTTTTAAAGGTTTTTCAAAAGTTAAGCAACTTTAACCTGTTACTCACACCAGACCCATGTCTGACCCGGAGTTATTTCTGTTTTTCCATAACTCTTGGGTACTCAAATTTTTATGAGTAGCCAAGGGAATTCAGGTTAGGATTCAGGATTGCTTTGACGAATTGTGAAGGAGCATAATGGAGCAGGAGGCTTCTGCGTATAGTTATAAATTCCGCTATGTTGGTATCTCTGAGTGTTTGTGTTTGTGATTGAGATGTAATAACTAGACAGGTGTTTATAACTGTCTAGTATGTGTTGTATATGTCTGTGTAACTCTGATATTTAATGTATACTATGTAATACTTTGGTTATTAATATAATTTATTCGTTCCGCTGTTGAGATTCTTGTGTTGTTTCTTCTTTCTCTTCTTTCTTTTCTTCTTCTATCCCTTTCTTTCTTAATTCATGACGCGATTTTCTGGGAGTGGAAAATCGGGCCGTGACAGATACAGTATCGATTTCTTTGGATTCTATTCACATCTTTGTATGTGAATTCTTGTGCTTGATTGTTCCTACAATCATTTTTGTGATTTGTCACAAAAAAAAAATATAAAGGTTTTCTATACTAGTAGTAAATATCAAAACCCTTTTCTCCAAACGATTTCAAAACTATTTTACTACAAAACTCTTTTTCTTAACCGTTTTCCAATCTATTAGTATATACTAACCTTTACCTCACTCGTATGAGAAATCTAATTAAACGACTTAGTAAAACGAGTGGTATATAACACTTGCGTTTACTTCGCCGGTTAACTTGGACTTATTCGATTGAATCTCTTGTGACAATTTTCTAGTGAAGATTTACAGTTTGTTCGTAAATACTTAAGTTAAGCAAGTGGTTATGGGACATGAAGCTAAACTTTCATATTTACTAGCTTAGTGTAATTGACACTTCTCGTTGATTTTGACGATCGCTTTATGAACTAGACTAGCAATTGTGCTATGTCTTTTTATTTGCGAGGTTAGACTAGACACCACTTGTGTGATTCCATTCACACATACCTTTCTGCTTTTGGTTAGTCTTGACCTCAATCTGTGTGATTCCATTCACACATGCTTAGTGTAATTGACACTCCTCGTTGATCATGATGATCATTCTGATGGTCAGACTAGACACCACTTGTGTGATTCCATTCACACATACCTTTCTGCTTTTTGGTTAGTCTTGACCTCAATCTGTGTGATTCCATTCACACATGTGGGGTAGCTCCCCTTGGTCTTCGGACCGTCATGTGATAGGCCTCTTTCTTTTTTCTGTGATTTCTAGATTCCTTATGTTGATTTCTGGAAATTTTATGCTTCACCTATTTTTGTGTACTGGTGAATTCATATGTTATTGATTTGTCATGAGTACAAATTTGAGGTCTGATACCTCTTTGGATCTTTGAGAAGATCTTGTGATATTGATTATCTCTTATCGGTTGATCTCCTGTTGATCATTATTTGCATACTTATAGTCGTATGTCAGTATGGTATTCCATATTTATGCTATACCTCTCATCGGTTGATCTCCTGTTGATCATTATTTACATACTTATAGTAGTATGTTATTATGGATATTTTATGTTTTGCGTTGCACGTGTTGGTGATTTTCATGCTCACGTGTAGGTGAGATTCCGTGCTCCCGTTCTCGCTTTGCGTTGCACGTGTTGGTGATTTTCATGCTCACGTGTAGGTGAGATTCCATGCACCCGTTCTCGCTTTGTGTTGCACGTGTTGGTGATTTTTCATACTCACGTGTAGGTGAGTTTCCATACTCCCATTCGAGTTTTCATACTCCGTTCGAGTTTTCATACTCCGGTTCGAGTTTTCATACTCCGTTCGAGTTTTCATACTCCGTTCGAGTTTTCATACTCCGGTTCGAGTTTTCATACTCCGTTTCGAGTTTTCATACTCCGGTTCGAGTTTTCATACTCCGGTTCGAGTTTTCATACTCGCGTTCGAGTTTTCATACTCCGGTTCGAGTTTTCATACTCTCATCTTGTGATTTCTGGATTTCTTGTGTAGATTCCTAGAATTTGTGCTTCACCAATTTTCGTGATCTCTATTGATAAGTTTTATCAATTTTTGTGCATTGGTGAATTCGTGTGATATTGACTTGTTATGAATACGAGTTTAGGGTATGATACCCCTTCCTATCTTTGAGAAGATTCTTGTGACATTTTTGATGAATGAAAATCCACTTATCGAAGTTGCTACTGATGTCGCTGTTTTAATCACGTGTTTTAAAAATTGTTTTCAAAATTTTTAAGATTTGCGCTTTCAAAAGAATGAGGAAGCGAATTAAACGTTTCAGTAAAATCGAGGACTATGACCCCTTTCTTTTGCAGATTCGCTTAATTCCGGACTTGTTCGTTTGAAAATGTAAATTGTAATTTTATAAATAAAATGGTTTTCAATTTTTTTTACAGTTTACGCTTTCAAAAGAATGAGGAAGCGATTTAAACGTTTCAGAAAAACCAAGGACTATGACCCCTTTCTTTTACTGATTCGCTTAATTCCGGACTTGTCCGTTTGAGAACGTAAAATGTTATTTATTTAAAATACACAATTTTGCACTTTCAAGGAAACGATGAAGTGAATTAAACGATTTAGTAAAACTCGTGGTTATGGGTCATGTTTGTTTGCTATTTCGGTTAATTTCGGACTCGTTAATTGAAAAATTTGAAATTTGAAATTTGATTACCGTTGTGGTAATTTCTGATTATCGTTTTGATAATCGGATGTTTGTGATTTCTGATTTATCGTTTTTGATAATCAGATATTTATTGTTTCTAATTATCGTTTGTGATAATTAGATATTTGTGGTTTAATTATCGTTTGTGATAATTAAACATTTAAGATTTGAGATTTGATTATCAATTGTGATAATTAAACATTTGAGATTTGAGACTTGATTATCAATTGTGATAATTAAACATTTGAGATTTGAGATTTGATTATCAATTGTGATAATTAAATATTTGTGATTTCTGATTATAGTTTTTGATAATCAGATATTTGTTGTTTTTGATTATCGTTTGTGATAATTAAATATCTGTGATTTGAGATTGATTTTCGATGTTGAATATCGAATAGATGTTGAATTGATTATCTTTTTTGATAATCGAATATTAGTGATTTGAGATTTCTGAATTATCTATTGATAATTAGAATTTTGTTGAGAATTTGGGAATTTCTTTTATGAAATTAAAAGCTTACCTTTTCATGCTCTTTATGGTGAACTTCCTATTTGAAATTTCTTCATCTTGTGTCGTTGTGTTTTGGGGGTTGTTACCTTTTGCCCATTTATTCCTTAGGATTGGGAGGACGCAATTTCTTTAAGGAGGGAAGTCTGTAACAACCCGATATTCGCGTCAATTCATAATCGACGTTAAAACGATTTATATTTTTCGTCAATTGCCATTTTGAAGTTTTTTTTTTAAAATTTAAATTACAAATTGTTATAAAAGTTTGACGGGCTTTGAAAATAATAGTGGTCCATTTCTTTATTGGGCTTTAAAAATCGTTCGGCCCATTTCTTTGTTGCCTTGATTTTATTAAGGGTTAATAACCCGTTTCCCCCCCCATTTCTCTTTTCATTTTCGAAACCGAACCCTTAAACCCTCAAAAGAATAAAAATGGCGGCCACGTACATCCCCTTTCATTCGCCTCAAAAACTAGGGCTATTGAAATCAGGAATGCCGACTTTATGATGATGGTCGCAGCTTGCCTTGGCGATCAACGCTCCTAGGTGCTGGCGGCTACTTCAATTCGATCGAATTCGTGCCCCTCAAAAACCACGGTGATTAATCTTATTTACTCACATCTACTTCATTCTTAGTATAGTGCTTCGGTTGTTCGATTGTATCTCGTTATTGATTCTCTCTAGACTACGGTTTGTGATAATGTTAGGCTTCGATTTTTGACATGTTCGTCTTTTATGAAACTGGGTTTTTGGATTTGCTAATTCAGGTGATTCCAAGACTTTGACTTGCTTGGAATCCACACCAATTTAGTACAAACAATTGTCGTTTGTTCTCGTAGTCTTTAGTATCACCCAGTTTCACTGGTATATATGCATTGCTCGTTTCTATGTTGACATCTGCATTGATTTTGTTTAGCTTGAAATTGAATTTGTGAAAGAAATTTGGGTTCGGCAATGTCTTGTTTTGAAACTGTAGCCTTTTCTTGTTTACTGGTATCTCATGACAGTTTTGATTGCTGTTAGTATTCACTGTTGTGATGATTTCATATGTAAATATTATTTTCACTGGTGGCATTGGTTATCACGGTTTCGAATTGGTTGACTACGGCACTGTCACTATTTTGATTCTTGTTTTGATGATTTTTGGATCGTTGTTACTCACTGGAATTTTGTAAGTTGACATAGGTTAGGGTTGGTGCTTCTGTACCGAACCTTGAACTCTATTGATATGAATTTATACTGCATCCCATGACTTTGGTATGTTCGAACTGCTGATTTGTTTGCATTGAAGTTGTATTTTGCTGTGTTCATATTTTTACTGTAATATGTCTTCAACCTGATAGCACTGTGCCTTAGCTTTGCTCTTTGTTGCTGTAGCACGCACTCGAGCCATGGTAGCATTTGCTTCTGCACTGATTCATACATTGTAATCTTCACTGCACCCTGTTGCATTGTTGATGCTCTTTGAGTTTTTTTTTAACACTTTGCTGGTTCATCTGATTCAGTGTTTCACTTTGGTATGGTTTCATTATAGTTGCATCTTTGAACTTGGTTAGATGGTACTGTCCTTTTGAGCTTGTTTTGTAGTGATGCACTTGATTGCATCTGATTCATTTTTGAGGCAGTTTGCATGTATGGGCTGCTATGTTGTATATATGAATTGATTAATGCATTTTTGTGACCTTCATGTATACGCTACAGTTTGTACATGCATTTGCATCACTGTTGTGTCTTTGGTTTTGGGGTTGCTGTGTTATCATCATATTGAACTGGTTTTCTTGTTGTTGCATGCTTATATCACAGCATACTGCATGTTTTATCTTTGAAGCTTGGCATTTGAATAAAGTTTTTCTTTCTTTTAAATTTGCAGTAGTATATTATCACATGTATATGTGCCACTACATATATATATGTATGTGTACTGGTCCATGGTTTCATATGACTGTGATCTTATACTTGAAACTGCCTTTGTACATTTCTTTGTTATCTCTAAAACCCTATTCATACCTGAACTGACATGTGTATGTATACATGCGTATATATGCATACATGTGTATCTTCATGTATGTTGGTTGGTTGCCCCTGATGCTGCATTTTTGCTGTGTTGATCATGTTTCTTGTAGCATTTGGGTATCACTGTTTTGTTTCGACGCACTACATGTTAGCATTGGCTTGTCTTGACTGCTTGACCATATGCATGCATTCATATAGTTGTTGGGTTTGGTCGAGCTGCCTGATTCACTGCAACCATATTATTGCAGTATATTTGCTTTAGTCTGGGACCATTGTGAGCATTTCTTTGTTGTTCACTGCCACTTTGGTTACTTCATATATATATGCAGACACTTGAGTATATTTTATTGTTTCACTGCCACTTTTGTATTGCGTATTTAATATGCAGATACTTGGCCATTTACAATCTGTAACTTTTGTATCGATCATTGTTGCTGTATTTCTGTGTACATGTACAGTTTCATTGTTGCAATGATATTTTGAATTTTTGGTCGAGGCCATGTGTACTTGTGTTGAATCTGATTTTTGATTTGACCTTGTGCACTCGAGTTGGCGAGGCAGTGCACATGTATGTACGTGTGTACTGCAGCCACACCACCTTGTTTCCATTGGTATTTGAACCTTCATTGATTTTGGTTCGTTGATCTTTTGGGTACATCATCACTATAGTGGCAAGGCAGTGCACGCAAGCGTGAACTGCAGCCACACGGTTTGGTTTTGTGACATTCTATTTTGTTGTGATTTATTAATCCTTTGCGTATTCCATATTCCGTAGTGGCGAGGCAGTGCACGCGTGCGTGTACTGCAACCCTACTTGAATTAATATTTTAATTGATATTTCAATGGTTTGAACTGTTTTGTTCATTTCAATTCAATATTCTGAATTGCATTCTGATTTGGTTTAATTACTGTCGTCTATTCAGTAATTAAATATTATTGCTTCTGTGCACTAATAACTGAGTTTGAATTAGACTGACCCGAGTATTATTTTCTTTTGAATCTAATACTCGGGTCAGACCGAGTATTTCAGGTTGTAGATATTCTGCTTTGGGTTGCTGCTAGAGCTATGAAGTTCTTTCATATCTTTTGGAGTAGTCGTCGTCATTTTTTGAAGTCTGAAAAATTGTATAGGAAGATATGTATTCATGTATATTATATACGTTAATGTACTTGTATATGTAACTTCTTGAGTCGACTGTGGTAGTTGTATCATATGTACCGTGTCTTATGTATTGTATCAAATGTATTGTAACTGACATCAGTTATTGTATATATGAGACTTTATGTTTTATTTGTGTTCCGCATTATATTATCTGTGTAATATTTTATATTTTATGTTTTAAACTATTATGAACCATCGTAGTTCGTTTTATACTGGGATTGGGGTATGCCTATGGGAGAAAATAAATCAGAGATGAAAAATGAAAGAATATTTATATTTATACCACTCCTATCGAGATAACCAATACTAGTGTAAGGCCTAACTATTGATGGCCGCTCCTCAACAGCCTTATTCTCCGTGCTAGTTGACATCACTACACCGTAGTGTTCTTGGCTAGCGTGGGTATAGAGGTGGGGCGTCACAGTTACATAAGACACAACAAAAGAAATAAAGTACAAAAGAAGTCTCAATACATAGAAATCTACTAATACAATAGCTGGAAAGGACCAACAGACAGAAGAGATAAAACTAGACAAGCAGATAATCTCCAGCGATTCCAAATCTCCAGGAAGTGGAAATCCAAATCTGTGAATACTCAGGCTGACCCGAGCGTAAATAAAAATACAATACTCGAGTCAGGACATACATACTTATACAATGTAAACCAACTCAAGTGAACTGTAGCAAAGGTACAAGTAACTTAGAAGATGCTTGGGACGGCCTATCCTCTAAGGATCCGTTAAACTATTTACTATGTAGTAATATACGCTATATACAGTAGTGTCTAATCAGTAAAGTATAATCATATAGAAAATAGCATTAAGGGGATGGTGAACCTTAACGCGGTCGGATCTTTAAAACCGAAATCGTAGTGGGCTCGATATAAGGAGATGACACGGCACGTGAGGCAATGCCATGGTGGATACACCGTTTGCACTCTCGGACCGGTGGTAACGGCAAGCCAGCAGCTTCTGCCCACCTCGAACAATACCACCGAATCAAAGTGGCGCCACATATCGAATCACAAAAGTAATAGAATGGTTTCCGATGGAGCATGCTCGATGAAAGGGTGCGACCCTTTGTGTAGCCCGGTATAGCACTTGTTTAGTCATTTATGCCAACTTACGGGAGTTGGGTCCACGTAGTATACCTCGAGAACGTCGCCACCATCCTACTTCATTCTAGAATCTCCACCGCGTACACAGTTGTTAAAGTGGTTTTCGGTATTGGCCGGCTATAAGACAATATTCGATCCCTGTCTCTTTAACAACCAATCGTTATTATAGCCCGTAGCTATAACTTTTAAAACAATATCTTATACTTCAAAATAAAATATCATTTCAACCCAAATTTTTATCAAAATATAGATTAAATCATTTCCAAACCATTTCAATATATCATCATACCATATCTTTCAATTCAAATATTTATCAAAATAAATATCAAGTCATTTCTAACCATTTCAATATATTAATTTATCATATCCTTTCAAAACTTCCTTTCAAATCATTTTAATATATCAAAATAGCTATATTTTTCAAACCTTACTTCAAATCATTTCAATATACCAAAATATCATATCTTTCAGTACCACATTTCAAATCATTTTAATATATCAAAATATCATATCTTTCAGTACCACATTTTAAATCATTTTAATATATCAAAATATCATATCTTTTCGAAACCACATTTCAATCATTTTAATATCTCAAATATTTAAATTCAAAACAAATTACTTCATTTTAAATCATAAAAATGAAGTTATTACATTTAATAATTAAATTATTAAATTCCAAAAATTTAAATCTTTCGATATTTATTTATGCACTTAAATTTATTAAACAATGAAAATTCAAGTTTCGCAGCATTTGGAAAATGCTATAGAAAGTTACATTCAAAACAATTCAATTTAACAAAAGACAACATTTTAAAATGCTGTTAATTAACTTCAATATTCAATAGAATTTCACAAACACTTATTTTTTTATTTAAATCATTTTAAACTTATAAAATCATACATTTTCACATTTATAAGCATCATTTAAATTTCCTTAAATTCATGATTTTATAAAGTTAAGTTTCCTTTCAAAAATCAATATTTATTAATAATTCACTTATTAAATTTCAACATTCAAGTTTAAATTCATTACATTAAATTTCAACTTAACACTTAAGTTTAAAATTTCAAATATAACTCAATTCCATTTTATTTAACTTAACTTAAAATTCCACTTATAAACCAAATTCATAAATTCCAATTTAAGTTATATTTTCAAATTCAACTCAATATTCATTCATTAACATTTTAACTTTATTCAAAAATCATTAATATGTTATAAGATCATTTTAAATTAATTTAAATTTAAAATATCATAAATTTATCATATTTTCAAAGATAATTTAAATTCCATTAAAAATTAAATCAAAATTTCTAAAATAACTTACATTCGGATTTTCTAACTTTTCCATAATTTATTTAACTTATAGATTTCCAGAAAATCAATAACACTTTACAAAATTTTACATTTTTATTTAATTTTAAATCAAAATATTATAATACTTAAATTTCTAAAATATTTTAAAAATTTTAGAAAACATATTTTTAACTACGGGCCTGTATAAAATTTTCTACGCTAGGTAAAGTGATACGGGTAATGTATCATTTCAACCCGTAATTTATAAAGAAAATCCGGGTTTTATCATTTCAAACCCGCAGTCCCAAGTAAATAAAATAAGTTGAAAATCATTCAGGCCTATCATTTCAGCCCATAACAATTTTCCCTTATTCTAAAGTCCGTTCGGGTATGTATCATTTCAACCCATAGTGATTTCTAATTTACAAGGAACTTGCAGTGTGATAAACTGATAAAATACACAGAATAGCATGAAATAACAGTAACATACGATATAACTGGGGTAATAACAGGTGTGAACATCATATGATAATAATATAAGCAGTTATAACATGTTAATATAGTTCTACAGATTCGCAGGGTGCCAATTTACTACTTATATAAGTACATAATGTCTGGTGAGAAATACTCACATTTTTATGCTGGAGATATCAATTAGAATGACACAACAGATCCAGAAGGCACGACCTTTGATTTGAGTGGAGATAAATAGCCGAGATATCACTTGTAAACAACCCCAAAACAAGACAATATAACTTATGAATATTCAACCAAAATATATTGAAATAAATTGAAATTGAAAGGCAACAAAGACAAGATAACTTGACCTTGCTACAACCATTCAAAAGCTCGACTAAGGGGTTCGTTTTCTCAGCCATGATGATGATATGAGTGTGGGAGAGACAAGGCTAATAGCTATGCAAACATTCAAACAAAACAAACAAATAACATAAGTTTTCAAACCCAAATTCAATAAAACAATGTTAGAATTAAATGCATAAAACAAAGCCAAAGATTTTGCACTTGCTTTCTACCGCCTATGCTTCAGCTATAGATCTGAAATACATGTCTAAGAAGTGGGTTAGGATCAGGTCTTGGGCTCATATGGGTCGGCCATAGCTTGGAAGTAATGGTGCAAAGGTGGATGAACATAGGTGCAACAAAACAACAACTACAAGGCAAATTCATCTCTTCTATGCTATAAATGGGTTCGGCCATAGGCTCTAGGGGCATGGCCAGTGGGTCCAGGTGGTGGTGGGTGATGTGGCAGAGGGTGGAGGTCAGGCCAGAGGTGGTGGTGGAAGTGGCGGCTAATGGTTGTAGAAGGTGGTGCTAGCAAACTGGTCTCGATTTATGTAATTAGGTGATGAGTTTCTGCATTTTTGGTGTTGTCTCTTGCTAAGGTGGGTTCGGCCTGGTCATGGTGATGGACTAGAGGGGTGGTTGATCAGAGAAGGAGGAGGTGGAGGTCAGCCTAGATCTGGTTGAGGAGGAGTGGAGCCATGAAGTAGAGAACAAGTTGCAAAATCACATAGAAAAACTACAAAACAAGAGAAGAGAAGAAGATTTTACTAAATTTTTGGAAGATGGAGGCCATGATTTTTTTTTAGGGTTGAGAAGCTTTGGTAATTCGTGAAAATGAAGAAAAGAAGTCAGCTGAAGATAATATAAGGAACGGCCAAAATAATTGATGTATTGATTGAAAAAGAAATGGTGAAACGACTTTACGTTTCTTAGCTTTTAAAACCTTTCATACTTCCTTTTCTTTTAAATCAAGTGAAACAAAATAAACTTCAGCAAGTACATCTAAAAACCGAAAAAAAGTGAAATAAAATAAAAATATATAATTAAATTTAAAGAAAATATAAAAAGAATTAAGGAAATTGCTTAAAAATTGAAAACAGGGTTCAAAAATTACAATTAAAACATCGATGGGTTTGGAAAATATATCTACTTCATTTTAAAAATATTCTAAAGCAAAATTTTGAAATAAAATAATTTATTTATCATTTCTAAAATAAAATAAATAATTAAATTGGAGAAAAATAGAAAAGAACTAAAGAAAATGTTTGAAAATTGAAAACAGGGCATGGAAATTACAAGAAAAATACTACTAGCTCTAGAAAATTTCCTACCTCACTCCAAAAATATTAAAAGACAAAACATACATAAAATAACATATCAATACATATTACAATAAAATATGACAAAAAAAATAAAATTTATACTATTTAAAATAATAAAATTACAGAATAAACAAATTGCACTCAATATTGAAATATACATGACTTTCACAATTTAAATCAGTTTCCAACGAAACAAAAAGCAGTGTTCTTAAAATTTTATGTACTTTCATAATAAAAGATAAAATTTAAAATTTCAAACTTTTAAAAATTTAAATTAAAAGTCAAAGTTTGACTATTTTGACCAAAAATTCACTTTTTGGAAAATATTCTTTTTAGTCATGCTTTGGAATGATAATTCATATCAAAACTAAAGTTTATCATTCAAAATAAATAAAATAAGTTTTTAAATCAAAAATTCAAATAAAATAATTAAAATATACAAAAAAAATCACAAAATACAGGGTTGTTACAAAAGCTAAATATTAAATTTAAATCTAAATTTTCAATTTACCAAAAATAGATTAGAATTAGAAAATTGATTCATTTACTAAATTCCCAATCAAAGCTTATCTATTTACAATATATACAATTATATATATTATAAACAGAAGACAATTTATTTGCTTTTAAAAAGATAAAATCTTCCAATTAAAATATTTATTAACAGAAGATTATTAAATCAATTCAAAATTTATTACCCAAAAATTATCAAATCAAATTAATTTTTAACACAGATTATTAAATTTATATTGCCAAATTTCTGGGATATCACACGGGTTAATACCGTGTATTGCATTCTATGAGTTTCGACCTCTAAAGCAATAAAAGACTATGGATATTTGATCCATATACTATCTCATATAAGTGTTATATGGGAATGTTCACGGTTCGTAATGTACGATACTTCGATGAAGTTAGTTCGTTTGAAATAAGCCAATAAACAGTACTATCAGATCGAGTATTCAATTTGATTGGTTATAAAAGGATTGTATTGTGTTAAATGTAACACTAAACCAAAACTATAATAAAGATCCTAGAATTTGATCATTGAAATGTCAGTTTGATCGGTTTACATAAGGTGTATCATACATGGTGTCTTTAAATTTTAAGGATGATCAAAGCATCTTTGTAAAGTGTTCAATATGATGTTGTAGTAAGGGTTATCATTTGAATGGTTTGACCATTTAAATGGAAAATGAATGTATAAGAGTAGATGTAATTTAAGTTACAGTTGAGATGAAGAGAGTGAATAATCACTTCTATTTCATAAAGAAACATCGAAAACCAAAATAATAATAATAATAATAATAATAATAATAATAATAATAATAATAATAATTGGTACTTAATATTGAAATGATGATTTCTATTCCAAAATGTATTTTCATATAGAATATTGTTTTCTATGTGATTTATTTCTTTGAGTTCAAGATATTTGATCAAAGAACTCTCCGTTGTAAACTTGTTGTAGTATATGAAATAAATAATCTATATAAGTGAATGATGGACCTTTTAGTTTAGTGCGTTGTCATAGTAATGGAAAAAATAGAGGGAGCATGCCACATAACACTTATTAATTGCATCGAATTACAAAAAATTATTTTCGTAAAACATACCAAACGTTATTTATGACATAATGACTGTTTTTGGTTTTGACAGAAAGTAAACATAGTTATATTTCTATATGAATATTAGTTATGAAATAAAACTATAACGTGGCATTTGTTTTCATAACAAAAGTGATGCATTGGAAAATATAGAAGTACTTAATATTATTTACAATTATTTTGGAATTGTAGACTAAGACGTAGTTTTGAAAAATAATTTTATTATATTATTGGGAATTATATGATGCCATCCAATTATTTCTCAAACAGTTAAGGGCTATGCACCCATTTAGTGGGAGTATCATAAGAGTTGATAAACTCTTCAGATCGATTCATATAGATGTATGCAATCATAAGTCTATTATTGCTAAAACGGTTCCATGTCCTTCGTCATTTTCACCGATGAGTTATCACTGACATTAACTTGTGTATTTAATTCATATGTAGTATGTCCAAGATAGAATCATAGAGTATAAAATGAAAGAAAATAATATAACATGCAATAGAAATGATTTGATTTGATCGAACGAGTGAGTATATTGAAAGAGTTTCGAATGTCCCTAAAATTTAATAAAGATTCAATCTCAAAGTCACTCCTCCATGTGGTACATAATGATGTATGGATAAGGAGTAATCGAACTTTGTTAGACAATGTACGATTAATTGTGATTGATGTTGAATTAGTTTCTTTCTATAAGATCATGTACTTAAGAGTAGTATACAAAGTTAATATTATTTCATCTAAATAACAATTTACAAAATAATACATGATAAGAATTTATAAGAAACCTGTAACAACATGATATTTTCAACCATTCGCATCCAAACATGCCGGAATTGAATTGCTCAAAATATCAAGTTGTTAATTTATATTTGGCAAAACTCAGCATATACAGTGAATAAAATAATCACAGAATCACAGATATAGAGTAATATAACAATAATGCAGCGGAAACAAGAGAATAGTAGTTCATGAAGCTACTATATATATATATAAGAGTTAAATAAGTTATAATAGAAGTTTCGAATATAGTAGTCCAATACAAGATCAGAATACATCACTAGAATCAACTGAATATTTGAAAGCTGAATAGATAGCTAGATCTCTAAGCGAAGATCCAACTCCAAAGGTGACTCTCGAAAGTTGAACCACTCAGTTTGAACCGAGTGTAAAGCAAAACATAAAATACTCGAGTCAGGGTTAACATTCTTAAATCAATAAATCCAACTCAAGTGAAATAACAACTGAAATACAAGTAACTCAAAGGATGTTTGGGATAACCATCCTCTAAGGATCCTTTAAACTATCTACTATGTAGTAATATACGCTATTATAATAATGTCTAAAGTAAAGTAAACTATTAAAATAGCGTTAAAGCGTTACCCATATCTCCCTTAACATATTTTATATATTCCCGTAGTCTATGTAGTATCGTAGTCCTACCCGTACTTTGTGTCGTCAAAGGGCACTCCATAGGTATGGTACAAAACAAACTCATATAAGGCATGCTAGGGTAGGAGACACGGCACAACTAGGCAATGCCAGGGTAGACATACCAATTACACTTCTAGACCGGTGGTAACACGTAGCAGCCAGTACCACACACCTCGAGCGGCACTCCCAAAAATCAAAGGTGCACCCAATCAATCACAAAGTAAAGAATGGTATCAAAGAAGTGTGTCCGATCAGAGGAGTTACCTCATTAGCCCGTCAATTGCTCCTGTTTTAGCCACCTTATGCCAACTCACGGGAGTCGGGTCCAGTATATACCTTAATAGAACATCGCCACCATCCTACTTCATTCTGGAATCTCCACCGCATGCACAGTGGTTAAAGTGGTTTTCGGAGTTGGCAAAGAGTATGACAACTTCCGATCCCGGTCTCTTTAACAACTAAACGTTATTATAACACCGCGGTCATTTCAAAATAGTTTATACTTCAAAACCAAAATATCATGGTCATTTTAAAACCATATCAATACGATATCATTTCCATTTCAAACCAAAAATGATATCATTTCCATTTCAAATATATCCATTTTATAATCATAGCATTTTCAAAGTTATAACACTTTCGAAACCAAACAATTGAAAATATAACATTTTCAAAACATAATACTTTGAAATTCATAGCTTCGAAACCATAACTTCAACACTTAAACAGTTTAGATATTCAAATAGTATATATAATAAAATAGTTTTAAATTAAAAATTTCTTTATAAAATAAAATAATTTCTTCAACTTTACAAATTGGTTCAAATCAACTTGAATCCAAAATCCAATTTAACTCAAATCTCAATTCATAAATTTCAACTCAATTCAGTTTTCAATAATCTGTCTCAATTTATATCAATTTCAAATACCGATTTGAACCTTAAATAAACCATTTCAAATTCCATATATTTCACAGCTTTAAATATTTCATAATTTCAAAACTAAATTTTGATAATTCCATATATATCAAATTCAATTTACTATTATTTAGTTTTGATTATTTACTTAATAAATCTAAAAACTTTCAAACTTCAAATAACTGAATATTGCTTCAATTTATTTAAACTTGATATATTCATTTAAATTAACTTGATATATTCATTTAAATCACTTTAACCCAAAATCAAGTTATAAAAATCATATCCTTTAAAATCTCAATTTTATCAAATTTCAAATCAAATTTATTTGAGTATAATTCTTAAATAAATTTAATTTCAAATCAATTTCACATTTATCTTCCAAACTTAATTTTATTTAAATCATTATAAACTCTATATAAAAATATAATTTAAATAAATACTTAACCATATTATATTTCAATAAAAATCAAACTTTATTTTTAAACTTATTTTATATTTTGAAACAAATTTATACATAGCTTAAAATCAAGAATTTAACTATATATAAAATAACATTTATATAATATATAAACCCAATATTTAAATAAAACCATATATTCCTTTCCAAAACCATAGAAATCATTTCAAAATATCTTTATATATAGACCACGGTATCTGTATATAATTTTCTATCCTATGATCAAGTGATACAGATATTTATCATTTCAATCCGTAATTTAAATTTATATACGGGTATATATCATTTCAACTCGTAATCCCAAATTCAATTCAATAGAAAATCGCTTGGGTCTATCATTTCAACCCATAATGATTTTCCCCTATTCTAAAGTCTGTTCGGGTATGTATCATTTCAACCCATAGTGAATTATTACTAACAGGGAACTTGCAGAGTGATAACAGATATGATAATATTATAACAGACATGTATCATCAATATAAATAACAGATAACGATGTCAGATATCATAGGTGAACAGATACAGATGATAACATATATAACAATGTAAATAACTAACAACAACATATTTCAATTGTTGTTTCAATTGAAATCAAATTTAATAAATAAAAGAACGTTAATCGTGAGTGATTGCTCATCTTTCAAGGCTAGAGAGATCCGACAATTGGAACAAGTTACGAACCTAAAGCAACGCTAAATGGACACTATTTGATGAAGAAATCAGTCATGACGGACGAAGCTGATAAAGAGGAATTGACGAAATCAAAACGAATTAGCTTGATAGACGGATAATATATTTTTGGAACAATACTCATAAACATATAAAATAATATATTCATATTTAAAAATGAAAGATACTTATATATACACCATTTAAAACAAATATTATTATAATATATATATGCTTATATCTTCATAGACTAACAAAAAAATTCAAACATGAACTATATATATTAGAAACCAAATTAGCATATACTTATCTATATGAACTAACATATAACATATATATAGGTGAATTCACAAAACATATAACTATTTACGTATATAATATTATATGTACAGTCTGGTATAAATATATATATCGACCAAAAAACTGTACTGCCTATTTTATATATATATATATATATATATATGTAAACTTTAAACTTGAATACCTTATGAATTTTACTGCATAACCTTTCTTACCACATAAATATATAAAACCACAGATCATTGATGTACAACAGCAATAAACACATATACTATGTATATAACAAACAATTTATAGTATATATTAACAACAACTTCCAAATGCCTACCAATTTAAACTGCAGCTTGTTCATTCAGTATAGAACTTATATATGCAGACCATAGTTATACATTTAAAGCCATACCCCTAACATGCTTGTTTTAAAATAAATTGTATTGTACTAACATATATGATGTATGCTCATTTAAAATATTGATATATATATATATATATGTTATATAATCAATTCAAACTTCTATCACAAAATAAATATTTAGTTGAACAGATCAACATAATTGTGCTTTAAACATATTATATTATATAACTGCAAACTGTATAATATATATATATATAAACTAAAAATACTAACTATACGCATACACCAAAATAACCGTGCAGACAATGCTGAACCTTATATTAAATATATAATTTGCCATGGAAAAATATCTATCTTAACAAATAATAATATAAATTTAAATGAACATAGTTTTTTTTACGAAATTCTATATATACTTCTTATGCAAAATACTCGAACACGAGTGTCATATATAACTTGTATAACTTGTACCCGTAATAATATACAACTTAGTTTAGTTTCATATATAAGCAAATTATAAATATACTATTATAACTTATGCGAAAAAACCAAAGATTATGTAAAACTCTAGAAAAACAATATATATAGCTAACAGGAAAATAAACTCATGTGCTACACGTAGAAAATAAACTGTAAAATATATATACCCATTTGTAAAGGTGAAGGACTGTCACTGGATATATATATATATATATATATATATATATATATATATATATATCGAACAAAATAAAAAGCTCCTGGAAATCAAAACAGAGCACAGTGCTCACATATCCAGCGAAGCAACCAAGGATGTTAACGCAATATGTATTACTTCATAATATATACATATATGTATGCATTCGAATAAGCATGAAGTGGGGAAGAGGAATGCTCGGCGAGGTGCTGCCGCTACGCTAGGGTGGAAAGCTTGATGCGTTGTGGGTCGACACTGTGATGGAGGGGCCGACCGAGCAAGTGGAGGCCGGTGGAGACCTGTCGTGAAGGAGCGGCTGTGGTCATTTGAAGGAGCCGAAGCTCGAGTTAGAGGCGAATCAGGCTAGGGGAGCGGTTCACGCGGGTGCCTGGTGGGCCGATGCTTGGTGGAGGGGGTTGCGTGTAGTGGGGAAGCTAGGATTTGTGAAGGAGATGCAAAATTTGAAGACGTACAGACACCAAAATAGATTTGAGAAGAGAAGAGAGAGAGTGGTTTCAAAATGGAAAGACTTTGATAAAAAAGGAATCAGCTTGCAAAGAAGGGGAACATATGATATAGGAATATATAGATAAGGTGTAACGGTGAGATGTGGTGGCTTTTCATTTTTTTATATTATATATTTTTAAAGAACGAATACAAACAAGGAAGATGCACTGTACAGCGGTAAACAAATTTTGAGTGAATATATAAATAAAAGTAATGGTAACGGTGACTTAAGCTAGAATCAGGTAAATAATATAAAGCAATTAATTGTTGCTTGGATGACACGGTTGAAGTTTGAAATTCAAATGAAAATAAAAGGTCACAGACCCGGTACTGATACGGTTACCGGTTTCACGGATTCTGCGACGTGCCGTACTTCAAAACACAAAATTGAATATACCACAGAGATCAGCACGATGAGACGATCAAAATGGCATACAGATATTAGTGGTACGATCATCCGTTAAAAGTCGATGATCGGTACCGATATACGTTGCAATTCCGTACGGAAAAATACAAAGGGAGCTAGAAACGTCCAAATTTCGCGAAACGAATTTCGTAGTCTGATTCAGAGTGTTCTAAATAAATTTTCTCATATTGACATATTTAGCTTTCGGAATACTTTTAAATTCCACTGTTATTAACTGATTTAAATGGAAATAAAATTATACAATAAAATAAACTCTAATATTATCAGATGAAAATTTACAAGTTGCAATGTTAAAATAGACGCATACCAAATATTAAATTTTTATTTCAAAATATTATTATTTAAAATTTCTCAACAATTAAATACGTTATAAAAATTATTAAATTTTTCGGGTCGTTACACTCTCCCTACTCAAAACTTTTCGTACCCGAAAATGAAAGATGTAGGAGAATAGAAACAACCAGATATAAAATTAGATTGAAAAACAAAGTGAAACAATTAATTTAAACCAAAAAAATTTCAATTCAAATTAATTTATATTCAACAATTTATAAATTACTTCAAACAAAATTTATTTTATTTATCTCATTTATTTATCCAATTAACTCGTTATTCTATTTATCTTTGTTAACTTTTTATAACTAAAATCTAAGTGTATAACATTTGTCATAGTCGCTCAAATTTTATTTTTAAAATCATTAATCATCTATATAGTAAATTATTCAATTACATATTCAACTTCTGAATGATTTAGGTAAGTTATATTGGAATGTAATTGAGTATTATACAAGTAAATTTTTTTCAGTTCAATTATTTCAGGTTTAAATATTTATTCAAAAATTTCGAATTCATTTTAATAATTAAAAACATCCCTTAATAAAGAATTTAAGAATTACCTTTCCGTTTCACTTTAAACAATTTAGAGATAAATATTCACACACACACACACACATATCCTATTTATCAAAACAAATCTATTATCATATACCTATATATATATATATATAGACACACACATACACATACATACATCAAATCAGATTTAAGAAATTCAAATCAAATTCATTTTTCCAAAACAAAGTGTAGCAAAGCTACAAAATGGTCTCTCACTCCGAAACTCGAAAATGAATATCGATGATGCTGCAGTCATCATCGAAATTATTTTCCAGCGATAGAGAGGAGAGCACTAATTTAAAATTCTTTGGAAACAAATTTCTATTCGAAAATACTTTAAATAATATGCATTTTAAAATTAAAGAAAACATAGTTCGCTCGGAAATTAAATTCTCAAATTCCTGATTTTAATTCATATAAATTCCAAATCAATTCATAAACCATATTTATAAATTCATTTATAGAACAATAAATGATAATTAAATATTATCATTTCAAACAACCAATTTAATTAACTTATTAAATTCCAGAAATTTACTTATATATTTATAATATAATCATACAAATTTTGTTTTATTTACCAAATTTGAAAATAATTGCTGTGTCAGTTTACTCTGTTCAAGTGTTTTGAAAATCCCATCGATCGCATTGATCAGACGAATCGATCGAAAACCCAAATCAACATCAACAACTCAAATAACATAATATATATATAACATTTTTAATATTAATTTACAAATACACTTCCTCGCTCAACGATACAAGAATGGACTTCAAAGCAAGGATAGAGATTCAAATTTGATGGACTCAAATCAAAGAGAATTTTTATTCAAAGATAGGTTTGAAACAAGGATAAGATAATTAAATAGCAAAATAGGGAGATGGATAAGTTTATTAAATCGTAGGCAACCTTAACTGGTCAAACGTGACTTCAAGAATGAAATCAATGCAGAATTCCAAGGCAAATCGGCATTAGATCTCAACGGATAGAATTCAGGCATAGCAGGAGATAGATAACATCGTAAATCGAGGATACATAAATCTCCGGTAAGTCAATGCTTGTTGTAAAGGAGTTTCACCTTTTTACTATCATTCAGTTGAGCTATGGGTGCTCCAAAATCAAGAAAACGTGAATATGGAGAGATAGGATGGAATTTGGAACCGAAGGGATCGTTCCAAAATTCAAAGGAATCCGAGTCAAAGAAGAAGGGATTCAAGCTCGAACGAAAGTAATTCTGAAATCAAATTTACCCTATTATTGAGTTTTTCCTAAAAACAAAGCTCTGATACCGAATGTAATGGCCCGAAATTTTCAACCATTCGCATCCAAACATGCCGGAATTGAATTGCTCAAAATGTCAAGTTGCCAATTTATATTTGGCAACGCTCAGCATATACAGTAAATAAAATAATCATAGAATCACAGACACAGAGTAATATAAAAATAATGCAGCGGAAACAAGAGAATAGTAGTTCATGGAGCTACTATATAGAGTTAAATAAGTTACAATAGAAGTTTCGAATACAATAGTCCAATACAAGATCAGAATACATCACTAGAATCAACTGAATATCTGAAAGCTGGATCTCCAAGTGAAACTCCAACTACAAAGGCGAGTCTCGAAAGCTGAACCGCTCAGTCTGACTCGAGCGTAAAGCAAAACACAAAACACTCGAGTCAGGATTAACATTCTTATATTAATAAATCCAACTCAAGTGAAATAACAACTGAAATACAAGTAACTCAAAGGATGTTTGGGATAACCATCCTCTAAGGATCCGTTAAACTATCTATTATGTAGTAATATACGCTATTATAATAATGTCTAAAGTAAAGTAAACTATTAAAATAGCGTTAAGGCGTTGCCCATATCCCCCTTGACACATTTTATATATTCCCATAGTCTATACAATACCGTAATCCCACCCATACTGGGTGTCGTCAGAGGGCACTCCATAGGTATGGTACAAAACAAACTCGTATAAAGCGCGCTAGGGTAGGTGACACGACATAACCGGGCAATGCCAGGGTAGATATACCAATTACACTTCCGGACCGGTGGTAACGCGTAGCAGCCACTACCGCCCACCTCGAGCCACAGTCCCAAAAATCAAAGGTGCACCCAATCAATCACAAAGTAATAGAATGGTATCGAAGAAGTGTGTCCGATCAGAGGAGCTACATCATTAACCCGTCAGTTGCTCCTGTTTTAGCCACCTTATGCCAACTCACGAGAGTCGGGTCCACATATATACCTTAATAGAACGTCGCCACCATCCTACTTCACTCTGGAATCTCCACCTCGTACACAGTTGTTAAAGTGGTTTTCGGAGTTGGCAGAGAGTATGGAAACTTCCGATCCCGGTCTCTTTAACAACCAAACGTTATTATAACACCACGGTCATTTCAAAATAGTTTATACTTCAAAACCAAAATATCATTGTCATTTCAAAACCATATCAATACGATATCATTTCCATTTCAAACCAAGTATGATATCATTTCCATTTCAAATATATCCATTTCAGAATCATAGCATTTTCAACGTTATAACACTTTCGAAACCAAACGCTTGAAAATAACATTTTCAAAACATAATACTTTAAAATTCATAGCTTCAAAATCATAACTTTCACCACTTAAACAATTTAGATATTCAAATAGTATATATAATAAAATAGTTTTAAATTCAAAATTTCTTTATAAAATAAAATAATTTCCTCAACTTTACAAATTGATTCAAATCAACTTGAATCCAAAATTCAATTTAACTCAAATCTCAATTCATAAATTTCAACTCAATTCATTTTCAATAATCCATCTCAATTTATTTCAATTTCAAATACCGATTTAAACCTCAAATAAACCATTTCAAATTCCATATATTTCAAAGCTTTAAATATTTCATAATTTCATAACTAAATATTTATATTTCCATATAAATCAAATTCAATGTACTATTATTTAGTTTTGAAATATTTACTTAATAAATTTAAAACTTTCAAACTTCAAATAACTGAATATTGCTTCAATTTATTTAAACTTGATAAATTCATTTAAATCAATTTGGAATATTCATTTAAATTACTTTAAGCAAAAATCAAGTTATAAAAATCATATCCTTTAAAATCTCAATTTTAATAAATTTCAAATCAAATTTATTTGAGTATAATTCTTAAATAAATTTAATGTCAAATCAATTTCATATTTATTTTTCAACCTTAATTTAATTTAAATCATTATAAACTCTGTATAAAAATATAATTTAAATAAATATTTAACCATATTATATTTAATACAAATCAAACTTTATTTTTAAACATATTTTATATTTTAAAACAAATTTATACATAACTTAAAATCAAGAATTTAACTATATATAAAATAACATTTATATAATATCTAAACCCATTATTTAAATAAAACCATATATTCCTTTCCAAAACCAAAGAAATCATTTCAAAATATCTTTACATATAGACCTCGGTGTCTGTATATAATTTTCTATTATGTGATCAAGTGCTATAGATATTTATCATTTCAATCCGTAATTTAAATTTATATACGGGTATATATCATTTCAACTCGCAATCCCAAATTCAATTCAATTGAAAATCGCTTGGGTCTATCATTTCAACCCATAACGATTTTCCCCCATTCTAAAGTCCGTTTGGGTATGTATCATTTCAACCCATAATGAATTATATACTAACATGGAACGTGCAGAGTGATAACATATATGATAATATTATAACAGGCATATAACATCAATATAAATAACAGATAATGGTGTCAGATGTCACAGGCAAGGTTTTAAATCTCGTATTTTGGTCACGTCTCGTCTCGAAGAATTTAGAGAGCTTATCTCGTATCAGGTGAGATCTCGAACGAGATGAGTGCATCTCGGTCGCCCATATCGGAATTACATCTCGGTTTCTAAAATTCATATCGGAGCTATCTCGGAGTATATGTCATGTCGAAAATTAGTTTTCATACACCTAAATTTATAATACTAGTCACTACCTTAGGGAAAACACTATGCACTTACTTTGAATATATCACATGCTTATCATTAGTAATTTAGTATGGAAAAATATGACTTGTATCATGTAAAATAAACAAATAACTAGATTTCATGAATAATGTTCAATATAATATCATATGAGATAAAGTAGACAAGAAAAAAACCATAACATATGTACCTTTATTTTGTTCGATCATTCACTTAACTTTCCTACACAATATAATGTCTCATTTCTAATTTTTATGATTTATAGTGCTGCAAGGGAAATCTTAATTTTATAACTTCAAATACAAAAGCCTACAAGTAGAATTAAGATATTCTATGTCTGATTATAGTATTTAATTACCAGCAAACAAAATCTCATTAAGCAACTAATAAGATAGATACTTCAGACAAATGTAGAAAATAGCATACATAGTACAAACAATTCTCAAACATTTAGTAATATTATAAGAAAAGCAAAAAAATGATGTACGAATGAACATGTAATCATCAAATGAAATTATAGATGAAAGAGAATTCCTTTATTGCTTAAAAATAAGCCTTGAGGAAAAAAATTTATAGCAGCAAAGACTAAATGAAATCAAATTAGGAATCCATTTGGAACATAAAGTTAATAAATGAAGCCCAAAATTTATAGCCTCAAAAAAATAGGGTTAGGAAAAAACTCAAGAAAGTGGCAAAAAAAGAAAAATTAAATCGGATGTAAATTAATTTGGATCAGAAACCTAAATGAAAATCGTAAAGTGAAATACTTACCATAATCGATGTAGATTTTATCATCTTCTTACACTCGTCACTACCGTAAAATGAGAGACAAAGATTAAATGAGATTTATATAAGAAATAAGGGTTAAAAAAGTACAATTAAGAAGGCTTAAATTAAGATAAAGGATGTGCTAGCCCAATACGGAAGAGTTGATTTTTTCCGAAATTCAACAACTCGGCCGATATCTCGTTCTTAAATCTCGTCCGTGATACCGGACGAGATATTGAAATATCGTCCGAGATTTGGGTCAGACGAGATTCAAACGATATAGCCTGTTTCGAATCGCCCAGGCTTGAAAACGAGATCTCGGCCGAGATCTCGCCCGAGATGAGCGAGATTTAAAACCTTGGTTACAGGTGAACAGATACAGATAATAACATATATAACAATGTAAATAACTAACAGTAGCATATTTCAATTGTCATTTCAACTGAAATCAAATTTAATAAATGTTAGCACCAGAATTGGTCACTAACACCCTTAAGAGAGATTGTGTAGAGAGATTAATGAAGAAAGTAAATTGAAACAGAGAACAATATGCTAAATTAAACGCAGAAAACAAAAATACCAGATTTATAGTGGTTCGGCGTAACTGCCTACGTCCACTTTGAGGTTAATCTTTATTGCTTTTCTCAATAATCGATTACAGATACAATATGTGCACCAACTACTTGATTACAATTGTTAAGAAAAGAAGATAAGTCTTGAACGAGTCTTGAATGCGGTAGAGTCTCCCCGGTGTTCTCGAAAAAAGGTCCCTTTCACTGTGCCCCTGCCTCTCTATTTATAGACGAAGATGGTTTGGACTTCCCTGGTAGGCCTAGTAGCAAGATACCTCGAATGACTTCTGTGTGCTAAGCCACAAATGCCAAGCGGCAAATGCCGAGCCATGTCTCTAAACCGAGCGAGGAAGTATGTCGAGTGAATCGTGTAGGCCGAACGTGATCTGATGCCGATCGAGGGGAGAATGTCGAACGAGGCATAATGCCGGATGAGACCTGAATGCCAAACAAGGCTGAATGCCAGTCGAGGCTTGAATGCCGATCGAGGCTGAATGCCGAACGAGGTTTGTATGCCGAATGAGGCTGAAATGCCGAACGAGGCATAATGCCGGACGAGACCTGAATGGCGAACGAAGCTGAATGGCGGTCGAGGCTTGAATGCCGATCGAGGCTGAATGCCGAACGAGGCTTGAATGCCGGTCGAGGCTGGAATGCCGGTTTCGAGGCCGAATGTCGAACGTGCTTCATGCCGGTCGAGATTGAATGCCGAGCGAAGCTAGAATGCCGGTCGTGGCCGAATGCAAAACGAGCTTCATGCCGGTCGAGATCGAATGCTGAACGACTCTGCCATGCCGAACGGGGCTTTTTGCCGAATGAACTTATGATGCTGAGCGAAGCTTGAATATCGAACGTTGCTAGATGACGAACGAGGCCTCTCTGCCGAACGAGGTTGGATGTCGGACTACATAGCTGTGCCGAACGGCCCTTTATGCCGAACGAGCCTTCTACCTCAAGTCTTTGGTTACCCAGTCAAGCCACCAGGTAACACTTGCCTCCCAAATTGTATTATATGGATGGACATGATGCGCTTTGAGTCATGAGTCCTCCATGTTTTGCTTCAAGCCCTGGTTTCATTTTCTCGATGGTATATTTTCTTGAATGCCGAACAAGGAATTGTATGCCGAACGACATGCTAATGCCTAATGACATTCAAATGCCAAATGGTTTAGGTGATGCCGAGTGACATACAAATGCCTAACGACACTAAGGACGAACGAGGGAGCTGCTTTGACCGATTCTACCGGTCATTGTCCCTTCGACTTCTTCTCTCTCTATATAAACCAACGCTCCTTTTTCTTCTTCCTTTTACTTTCACCTCTGCTCTTAAGGACTTATACATTCGTCTTCGAACAGACCTTGGACAATAACACATTCTTCCTCTCTCCTTTCTCGAATGTAATACATCCCCCTAAACCCTTCTCGAAAACGATACTGAACAAAAACACGCTTCCCATTCCAGAATCCTTCTGAATTTCGAACCATTTATTAGGCAATGACTTATTCCTTTGAACACTTTTCCTTGGCGAAGAAACTTAGCACGAGATTCTTTGTTCGTGAATCTCTATGAAAACGAGGCCAATAGGAATCATGTGAAACAGGAGTTAAGGGCGAAGCGTTGTTGTTTAGAGGAGTTTAAGGATGGGCAGAGTGGAGGAGAAATGAGGATAATATAGATGTTTGAAGGAGGAAGTAGGTGGAAGACGCACTGAGGTGGCTCGGCATGACTTCCCTATATCGAGCGTGGAAGGGAAGTACTATGGTGAAATTGGAGTTTTTGGCTCAGTGTGCCGAGCGATGCCGAGCGAGGCGGCTTGGCGTGAATGTGGTTCGACATCACTCCCTAATGCCGAACGATGAAGAGGACAGTTAGGATAGTGATGTGCCGAATGACATGTTTCGGCGCATATGCGGTTCGGCATGTCTTGCTGCATGCCGATCAGTGATAATGAGTGTTAGGTATCAGTGTTGAGGGTAGAACGCCGAGCGATGCGGCTCGGCATGTAGGTGGTTCGGCATGACTCCCTTATGCCGAACGGTGGAGAAGACAGATGGAAGTGTGGAATGCCGAGCGATGCGGCTCGGCATGATTGTGGTTTGGCACGCCTTGCCGCATGCCAAACAGCAATGGTGTGTGATAGAGGAGTTGTGCACAACAGCAACGCTGGTTGAACCTAATGCACAGTTGACTTAACACATCCCATGCCCGAACATATGTTAGTGAACAAGGATAGGCTTAAACAACAAAGCATATCGAACAATCCGGACTGATAACTCCCGTGTTTAAACAACTGAAAACTTAGACTTAACCTGCTTAATAGTTAATAACCTTTCTAATGCAATGACGATATCGAGTTCAAAATATAAACCATCTTACGACAAGCCTTCGTAGATGGTCAACGATGACGGTCTTCGAAGACGACAATTCAAAGCTCAAACTTATTTCCTCAATCCAGTGTCTTTTCACTGCTTGGCACTTACATTTGAATGATCGCACTAGTTCACACACCACACGGGGGGGGGGGGGGGGGGGAATGTTTATGTTGTTAAGTCTATCATCGATTATTTTTCAAGTATAGTTCAAACAGGTGCTCTGTTAGATTCAATCTTCATTAGAGATATCTAGGAAATCTTGCTCTGCTATGATCTCAGATAGACCTGGGCCATCCTCTCGATAAGAAGTTGTAGATACTTTACATCCGTCACTATCCCCGCTCAAGCCTACCAAACCCTGTGACTACATCTGTCGACTTGTGTAACGATCCTAAATTTTGAACAATTTAAATTGTGAATATTTAATTAATTTTGAATATTTGAATGATAATTTAAACTGAATTTCCAATATAACAATGAATTTTGCGATCAAATTTGAGAATTTAATCTAGAAAAAGTTGAATAAAATTTATATTTGACTTTGGAGTTGAAATTGAATATTGAATTTGTATTTTTAATTCAAACTAATGACTTAAGAAAATAATTTGGATACAAGAATTTTTATTTATGTAAATTTATAAATGGATGGTTAGTTTTAAATAACATTTTTCTTTTCTTTAAAATAAAAAGGAATAAAATTTTATTCAATACAAAATAGATAAGTAAATATACATAGTTAAAATTTAAAACAACATATTTGTAAACTTCGTAAAATATGAAGTGACTACATTGAAAAAGTTATAACAACATAATTCAACAAAACAAAGCAAAGAAATAACAAAATTTATTGAAATTCAAAATGAAAAAAAATATATAATAAAATTTGGTTAAGTGTTGTTGAGCTTTGAAATTGTGAATCTCGGTCCATTTACCTTTGAATGCCGTTTCCTTTTTACCTCAATTCGACCCGTTTCCTCCATTATCCATTTTCACAAACCCTAAGCAAAATCACGAAAGAAAAAGAAAATAAAAATGATGGCAGCCGTTCCTCTTTGTATATTAGGGCTAGCAATCTAATCTAGGGTTTTGCTTCTTGCGATTCAAAACAAGGGTTTGCGATCTAATCTGGGCTTCGACCTTCGTTCAACTTGGCTTATTTCCCTTCGGCTGCTTCGACTTTGTTATGGTAAGTTTTCTAACTCACGATAATCTTCATGCAAGTTTTTGAATTTGTTTGAAGTGAATTTCTTGGTTGCATGCTATGTTGTGGGGTGATTTGGTTATCTTTGGCTCGGCTAATTAGATTTTAAACTGATATGCTCAGATTTGTGACTGCATGTTGGATTTTTGTTTCTAGTTGCTGTTATTTGCTCAATTTGCTTGTATTTTTAAATTGATAAAAACAGATACTATAGTTTTTATTTAAATTGATATGAACAGATGCTATTAAAATTTGCCTTTAAACTGATGAGGACAGATGCTATCAAAAACTTTGCCTATTTTGTTTTGCTGCATGTGATGGATTTTTAATCTAGATGAGGAAAAATTTGTTGCATGTGCTTGTTTGAGCTTCTGTTCATGTGTGTTGAATGAATGTGTCTGTAAAACCCCTATTTCTTCTTGTGGTATTCTTTGTTGTTGCTGTGTGTTATGTTGCATGCCAAATGTGAATAATTTCAGTTTTAAAGGTCTGAGTAACCCAGTTTTGAACCCCTGTAAAATATTCTACATTTGGAAAATAACAAAATTTACAAGCTTGAAACTATTCTTTGATGGATCTGATGTGCTACTATAACCCTTGAATCCATTGTGTGGTGCTTGGATGTTGTTTAGGTATGGAATTGAAAGTATACATGTGAATATGTGTTTATACATTTACATGTTATTGTGAGTAAACTTTAATTTTAAAAAAACAGTTCCTTTTTGAAATAAATGCACATGCAAGTATTAGAATTCAAGTTCAAAGTAAAACTATCATTAATATATAGATATATAAACTGCTCTGTCCCCTTTTTGTTTAGTGAATGACTCCTCAATTTAAAAAGGGTTTTAAATTATCTGTTGCATGAAGCATTTAATGTTTGCTTGAGTTTGAACTTCAAAGTAAAACTGCAGTAACATTATTATTATGTTTAGTGAGTAAGCTTACTATTGAAATGTTATTTAGAATTTCCTGTTGCATGTGTATAGATTTGAACTAAGTTGCTAAAATGGTTTCTTTTGTGATGGATACTCTGTGAAGTTATATATACAAACACATATGTGCTTACAGGTATTTTATTACCTGATTTTGTTTTTAGATTCTTGGACTGATTCTCTGTGGTAATTGTTATGAATTAAGGGATGTTTATTTAGTATAAATTAAATTTATAAATCATAATTAAGGATTAAATTTGAAATCTGTTTTACTGTAAACTATAGAGACAGTTAACATAGAGATTTCAAAACAAGGATCTTAAACTATTAAACAAGTCTACCACAGGAATGAATGTTTTAGAACATGAATTGTAAAACTAACATTACAGCTTAAATAAACTGTTAAGAAGAAACATTTCTTTTTAAACAGAAATATGAAATTGGGGTACTTGTTAATCTATTTGGATGTCAGGTGTTAAGATGTTTATCTTAGTGGGTATTTTCAGGTTGATTTGGGTGGTAGAGTTGAACTCAGGTAATATTAGTAGTGTGCAGGGTTTTGACTCGAGTCAGTCCTCGGGATTTTATTCTTCTGACTCGGAGCAGAGGGTTTTAAAACTCGAAGTGGTTTAAAGGGTTGCTCGGGTAAGATGGGTGCAGGGATAAACTGTGTTGTTTTGCAGTTTTTTTTTTATGTTGAATGAAATTCATATTTAAGTTGAAAACTGGATTCAAGTATGAATTGAAATTGAATTCAAATAAGGTTTGAAGTTCAAAGTTTTTAAATATGAAACTTTTAAAATTTAAACAAGTTTTAAATTTCTGTTTCAGGTTTATAAAACAGAGAGTTGCAGTTGTTACATGTTGATTGAAATTCAAACTTTAGTGCAGTTTTGATTTAAGTGGGAGTTAAATCTGGATTCAAATGCAGTTTGAGTTCAAAGGTTTTAGAAAAAAAATATGAAGATCTTAAATTTAAACAAGATTTTAAATCTGGTTTTAAATCAAGTGTAGAACAGTTTCAGGTTTGTATTAAAACCAGAATTAGATTTAAGTAGTTTTTTTTTTTTTGTAAGTTTTTGGAAGCATGAACAGATTTAGAAGTTTAAGCAAAACTTAAATTTGTTTTTTTGAATTCAGATTAAGAACTGTTTTTAAGTTTACTTTGAAAACCAGTTTGTAAATAAAATAAAATAAAATAAAAACTGATGAACATAATCCAATGTTTTAAATGAAATCTGATTTCAAATGAATTTTAAAACTTGAAAGAATTTGTTTCCTTTAGTATTTGAATTTAATATGAAGTGTTTAATTTAAATATAGAAATTGAAATAATCAATTAAATCTTTCTTTATATTAGGTAATGGATGTTCTTTAACATTCATTTTGTTGTAAGATTTATAGTTATCTTGCAAGTGTGCTGAGAGAATTTCTGTTATGAATATGAATGTGTTGTTTGTGCATGTTTGATTTATAGGCTTTGTTTCTGGCCATTGTGTCACTGCTTCCATTTTAACTTGGTCTTTGTTAACTTGTCATCTTCACTGTGTTGCAACTATTCCACTTCTTTTGTATCATGGGTACATATAGTGTGTTGCATTACCATCATTATTGTTTGGTCTGAACTTGGTGACATGCATTTCTTTGTGGTCTTGCACTTGTTAAACATAGCTGCACTTGTTCATCATGTAGCTTGTTCTCTACATTTACTTCACTAGTCTGCATACATGTGCTAAGTTGCTGTTTTGTTGACACTGGTTTGAGCCCTGTTGTCTGCACTTGCATGCTCTAGTGTATTGCCCTTTGACATGATTCACTTCATGTTTTGTTGCTGGTTTACCTTGTATCGCTACTTCCAGTCTGTACCTGATGTATGCATTTTCACTTTATGTTGCATCTAGTCTTGCACTTGTTGTTGTAGCTGGTCATTTACCTGAGCATTTGGTCTGACCCAGTCTCATTGCTGTTGACATGTGCAATTGGCATTTGAGTTGTCTGCAGTCCATGTTGCAGCCTGCTCTTGTGGTCCTTGTTTTGGTTATGTGCTGTGATTTTGTATTTGGGGCTGTTTGGATTTGTTGTGCACTGCATAGTGCCTTGCCTTGTCTGTTTTGGAGTTATGCTTGTATACTTGCAGTGATTTGTCTGACTCGTGCACGTGGGTTGGCGAGGCAGTGCACATGGGTATGAGTACACGTGTGTACTGCAGCCACACATGTGTATAAAAATTTGGAATCGCTAATGTGAAAATCTATAATAGGATTTAACTGATTTATTTGTTCACCATAACTGTAACCATTTATTTCAGTTCATTTCAAATTTAATTACTTGAATAAAGATTAATCCTGACTCGAGTGTTTTTGTGTTTTGCATAAACGCTCGGGTCAGACCGAGTATTTTTGCAGCTTAAAGATTTGCTCGCAGCGAAGTTAGAGAGAGGGGGATTTTAGCACCACTAAAGTTTAGCTAAAAATTTTTCTCTTGTACTTATATTTAAAAATTGTTTCCGCTGTATAGATTTAAATGTAATTCAAATGTAATCTATTGTATAACTCTGATATTTGTTATAAAAGAGAAAAATTTGTTTATAAAATATATTATTGTTTCTGTGATTCTGTGGCTGTTTCTGTTTAAATGTTATAAACTAAATAACAATCCGTCATTTTGAACGTTTCTAGTTGGTTTAATTACCGACTAGAGGCGGTCAGGGCGGCGGGTCGTTACAACTTGGCTCCCGACGCTCTGGAGGCAGCGATTTTCCTAGACGACCCAATCGATTCTCGGGCTACAAAGATTAACGAAAGTATGCTCCGTTGGATATTGTGACGACCCAAAAATCCATACCCTTTGGGTCGACAATAATCCACACATGTCCGACCCAAAAAGCACAGACTGACGGAAAGTCAAGAAAAAGAAAAGAAGAGAGAAGAAGAGAAGAGAAGAAAGAGAGAAGATAGACAAAACAGAACAATACAAAATCTCACATCGTAGCGGAAAATATATAATATCATATTAATGATCTTTACAAAATAGAAACTGTATATATACACACATAAATCAGAGTTCAACAATCAATCAATAGTTATCAGCTTGAACAGCTATAATAACCTATCCTCACAAAAACAGCAAATACGGATGTACGAAAATGAAGACTCCAGCTCTCCTGCTGAAGCTCATAAAGCACCAAATCTGAACCTATAGATATACTCGGTCAGACCCGGGCATTGAAAGGGAAGAACGCCCGGATCAGTCTGGTAAACCAGCGTGAGAAACATACTCAACTGAATTTATTAAATTACCAAAATTTTTCCTTTATCAAAACAAAAGTATCTCGTAAGAGAAGTCCATACATAAACACGAACATATTTTTGCCTTGCGATAACCAAAACATATCATATCAAATCCTCTTATAGTATAGTAGTGTCTACTATATACAAATAATATTAATCATAGCCGAAATTGTTACATTGATTTAATTCCAGCATATAGCCCAATTGGGTAATACAATCAAAATGGCAAACATGTAGTGGAGTTTGGATTTCCATACATATGACCAGGTGAAGGGACTACCTTCCGGCAGTACATCTCTACAAGAATGTACCGAGAAACCATCACAAAGTTTCTCTACCAACACAAGACCGGCCTACCTTTATAACTAGATTGCACCGCATATGTCATCCTCCGGTCGTTGCCGACCTTTTCTGAGGGCCCTCTAAGCATACAAACCACAATAATCAGATACACGACATCATAGTGTGCAAAGATATATCTAGAAGAGGATGTTCATATCCTACTTGGGAATGACCCACTTAGCCTTGCTGCATCTAACTCTATTTTAGTCATTTCCAGTTGATGAGGCCTGACAAGGTAACGATTACCTTTCACAAAGCACAATCACATCACTTAGAATGACACACGGCCATTTCCATTGCTACTGGATTAGTAGAGAATAGTCCTTGCATTGGATATTTCATAATGAAGAGACCATTGCTACTGGATGTATATTGAGATTTTAACCCCAAACAATCAACAAGAAGTCCCCGACTATGAAACTCCGAAAATCAATATCATCACAAGCAACCTGCACAATAGTCGCATATATGTTGGTCCGAAGTGGTTTTCAGATAAATCTGTTTCCGGTCTCTTCGCACCAATAACGCAAAAGCGTTTCTCAACCTCACACAGCAACTAAGTCTTATAGACTTATCACATATCCAACTTTTAACTTGCTATCCTTCGGGCCAAGAAGGAAGCTCGATAGATTAGAGTGATACTCCGCACTACACGAATCGACATCCATAACACAAACGATAATCAAGCCTACATAGAAGGCTACATACTAAGTGTACGACTAAATAGTTCCCACATCAAGTCGAGAATTAAAATTTGGTCAAATTTGATAGTCGGTTATTTAACTATCAAAGCAAACAAACAAATATTCAGCACCATAACAATCACTAGCCTTTTCAATTAATCTTTTATTAATTAAACCATTTTCCAAATATTCACTTCAATTTATTTTTAAAGATATAATCGCAAAACATTTCAACATTGGAAAACAATTTCAAATACTTATTTAATAAAAATTAGTTCACAAATAAATTTATTTTCAACACTTAGAAAATATTCAATATACTTAAAAACACGATTAAGTATACATTTTATTATATAAGGAAAACATTATTTTAAACATCTTTTATTTAGGTCAAAACGAATGTTACGTAAAACATCATTACGTCAACCCAAAATCAATAGTATAGGGATTCAAAAATAAGATAGATATATAAATCTCAATACTATACAAAATATTTACTTTCAGAAATCATCTACTATAATAACAATGTTATAGTCCATCATTTCCTTATACTTTTCGAAAACGTCTATTTCAACAATGAATGTTGAAATCTATGGTTTCGATACTTAATGCATTTTAAAACATCTTCAAAGCATTTAACTCCATTTTAAAATATCACCTCCAAAGTTATGAATATAAATCGTTTACCAAATTCAATACTTCTACACATTTTATTAAAAGAATTATCCACTTTCCAAAATCGTGGATATAGTTCTTTTACCAAATTTATTGCTTCTATATATTCATTAAAGGATTATCCACGGTCCAAAAAAATGGATATATCTCCTTTAATAAACTTCTATATTTACTTATCAAATTCGATTGATTTTGGATTTATAAAACAATGTTTATAATTTCCATTTCTATTTTATAAAAACTTAAATATATATAAAATTCCTTTATAAATCAATTACGTTTAATAACTTAATTACATGCCAAAATCCAATTTATAAGTTAATTACTTATAAATCATTTATTTAACAAACTCATTCGTTTTATAACTTCACAATTATAAATCTTATTCACTTATAAATTCCATTTATAACATCATTTTAACAATTATAAAAACTCCCTTGTTATTCAATTATTCTGATTTATAAATATTCAATTTTATAAATCTTCTTTATAAACCATTTATATTAATCAAAAATCTAAATTTAAACCATTTCACAAAATCAATAACTCCATATTTCACAAAAATCACGTTTCAATTATATTTACCAAAACATCATAATTTTTATGACATAAAATTATCACATTTATTTATTCAAAATAAATCCATTTACTTGACCATTTAAAATTAACAAAACGTACAAATTAAAAATCAATTTTAAAATCCTTTTTAATTTGGAAATCATCACTTTAACATTTTTAAATTCCAAAAATAGGCCTAATGCTGCAACAGCACCAAATACATCAATCACGACAACCAAAACATCATATATCATATGATAACAGACTATATCACAATATCTGTAAATAAATCAATACTGGTGAGGAATCCAGTTGGATCCCTCCAACCTATCATCTTCAACAAATATGCATATTAGAATAAGTGTACAATGTCTGCTTCAAGGCAGACGCGCATACAAAGGGTCATCCGCTCTTACACGGGAACGTATAGGGTCATCTGCTTCACTATGCAGGTATATATATATCCAAATATCAATCAATATATCATATATCATCCAAACAATCATCAATCATCATATAATAAATTATTTCTCACTTATATAAAATATCAGTGAGTCGGAAAGAGTGAGTTGTACTCATATTGCGTCCAATAGCAGTTGCAGTGTTTTATTCCGAATAAAATTAAACGACTTTTTAATTTTACCCAAAATTCACACTATCTCCAATCAACTCCAAACCAGCTTCATCGCCTAATATTCGACAATACGAATCCAATGCAAGTCGTTTCGTCAATTTTCGACCTCGTATGAACAAGTTATAGCCTTTTAAACATTATACGAATTTAAATAAATCAATTTGCAATTTATATTTTATATTTTTTAACCTAACTCATCTTGGCCGCTAGATTTGCAAAACACGATCGTGGCAGTGCAACGTTTCTTCCCCCCACCAGCAAATAAACGCACACAAGAACCCATGGGCCGCCACTTTGGCCTAATTGCCGCGGTCACCACGTCGATCTTTACGACGATCAGAGACTATGGTTTCGAAGCCCCCTATGCATGCCACCATCGGCCCTGATGTGGACGAGCTCGGCCTCCCTTGGTGTTGAAAACTGTGCACGAACGCGTTGCCTTCAAGGTTAATTTCCCGCCACATCGTTACTCGAAATTTCATATCACCGTATAGATCGATAGATCTCGTCATCCCCTTCGATGTTGTAGTTGGAGATTTCTGGTAATAGATGATGGATTGAGAGATAATAAAGGAGGAAGATGGTAGATCTCTGGCCTTTGAAAATAAATTGCGGCCAGCCCTAGATGTGTTAGGGTTTAGTGAAAATAGAAGAAAATCAAGTCCTTTTATAGAAAATATTCGTGCACTATTCATCCGGAAATTTTCCAAACTCGAAACGAAGCAAGCCGCATGGTGTTTATAATGTTTTACCCCTATTTCAAATGCAATGGAATATACATCGGGAGCCAATTTGATCGTATTTGGAAGATAGGTTTTCAAATCAACTAATTTAAATTTAAAATTCACTTAAACAGATTTCTACGCGTTTTAGCTTGCCCGGACAAAACGTAAATCCGATTGATATGAAATTTGAAATCTTACAATAATTTAACATTATGGATCCGATGAAACTAGTTTCGTCGAAATCCGAAACTGTTTGAAAAATGAATATTTTTACTCGTCAACTGAATATTAAAATATTCAATTTCTAGAATTTAACTTTTATTTCAATTTTAAAAGTTCTGTAACATCATTCTAATTCAAATATGATTTAATTCAACTTCATAAATCATTTTCATTCACATTAAATTCAAATTCTAATTATTTACACAATTTCAAATATTAAATGTAAGGACCCGATTCTTCGACTTCCGAAAACCGACATCAATACGTTCACTCTATCAACTGCCGAGCACTCGAATGCCGGAAAACCGAACACTTAGGGTTTTAAGAAAAAGAAAAGGATAGAAGAAGAGAGAATATATAGAACAGAACAGAAAGAAAATAGCAGAACAATATCAGAATCTCACAATCGCAGCGGAACAACATATAATAAATAAATGAATAATCTTTAACAAAGAACTATATCAGTTATTACATTACATCATCAGAGTTACAACTATCAACAACAACAAACAACAAAAAACAGCGGAAAAGAAATATTATATACTAGTGAATACGCCATGCCATCCAACTTGCCTCCAGCAACTCCTGAATTCCAGAATATCTTGATAAACCTTACTCTTGACTGCCCGTATGGAAATTGGTGGGCACCCAGAGTTTAGGAAGGAAAACAATAAACTCCAAGTCAGTCATGTGATTGGTGTGAGAACTAAAACAGTTTATTTTTAAAACAAAGAATAGGATAATTTTAAAATATATTCGCAATGCATTTTAAAATGAAACTACCGTAAGGCCTTCCGGCACACACACAATGCAAACGCAGACATGGGGGAGATTTCTCCTTATGATAGTCAAAGATGCTTACTACGCAAAATCAAATCATTTTTGATATTATTATTAGCGCATAGTGTAGAAAAAATTTCGAAAGTAGAATATAAATCTTAGCCAGCATAGGTACCATTATATTATGCCTACTGTAGCTACCATATTAGATGGCAGGTTCTACAACTAAAACCGTACAAGGCTCTTATTGTTTCTTTGGATTTCCAAAAAATGGTCAGGCCAAGGAACTTCCCATTGCCACATGGAAACGCCTCTGGAATGACGTCCCGAGAACCAAACCGGATCTCTGCCAACAAAAGGCCGGGTTACCCCTAACTGGGTAACTACTGACACGAATATGTCATCCCCCGATCGTAACCGATCAACATCCGAGGATCCTCGATTTCCAACAACCACAAAGTAATAAGTTTGCAGCAACAACATAGGTTAAATATCTGGGCTCCATACCATGATACCACCTCAATCTAGAAGGAATGACATACACTAAAGGGCGCTACCCCTAATAACCTTGCCGCATCCTTCCTGTTTTGACCATTTCCGGGGTGTGAGGTCCGACGCAGTCTCGTCCACAAAGCCTCGCTTTGGTACAAAGCCATGCTTTGGGTCAACAAATGATCAAAGTAATGATCACAAAGATAAATGATCAAACAAATGATCATATCACAAATGATCAAACAATGATCATTTGACAGCAACACTCAGCATGTCACATTACCAAATTGGGAATATATCGCTGATAACCATCAACTACATAACCTCTGAGCTCGTACGTCTCAGAGAAGGGTGTTAAGCTAAGAGAATAAATTCTCCGCCACCAACAGAAATATATTTGAAAGAAATCAGCTTTATATCTCAATTTGTAATGTCAGACATACCATCCATACAAGTATGTTCCGGGATCGAACAAAACCGAAGGCACTTACAAAGAAGTCCTCGCAATCCGGATATCCTCTAATCACGTCCGGACTTCCCATCACATATGGAATTTCTATAACGGGGCCATTCGGTGCAGAAACATTCGACGGCAATCCTTCCGTTTTCAAAAATATCCGGTCTTCAACACCGGTCTTCAAATGCAATTCATAGCGACGTATCACATATTCGGAATGGGTTATACGACCCCAAGGTCCATTCCCGGCTAACCCGAATAGTGAGCGCTTATTCAACAATAAGTGTGGCATTCAAATTCAAGCAAATCACAACAAATACCCATTCAAAGGTACATATTGATAGTCGGTTATTGAACTATCAATGGATATGCCCAACATCACCGGATTCCAAATAATTTTCCAAATTATTTATTTTCCAAAAATATCCTTACAAGATATTTTTTTTTTCACACTTCAACATTTGAAAACAAATTTCAAATCACTTTTCATCTTTACCACTTTTGAAAACAAATTTCAAACATTTTCCTTACGCGGAAATACTTTCATTTCAACATGGTTCATTTAAACCAATTAAATAAATCCTTAACGATTTACTTTATATTTACGTTCCAAATCCGTAAATTAATTCCCACACTTCAAAAATAAATCAACGTTTATTTTCAAACAAATTCCCCTTTTCATTTATAAATCCCATAGTGAATTTACATTCCAAAATATTTATGAATACAGGATTTCAATTATTCATTTTCAATTTATCTTCAAAAAGATAAATTCTCAAAACGTTTCATTTCACATTGGAAAAACATTTCTATACTTACTTATTAATAGGTAATTCACAAATCTATTTATTTTCAACATTTGGAAAATATTCAATATACTTAAATCGAAATTAAGTATATATTTCATTTTTAAGGAAATCATTCTCTTAAACATATTTATTTGGGTCGAAACGAATGTTGCGTAAAACATCGTTAAAACGACCCAAAATCACTGGTGTAGGAATTCTAAATTAAGATAGATATATAAATCCCAATACCATACAAAACATTTCCTTTCGAAAATCATTTACTATAACAACAGTGTTATAGTCCACCATTTCCTTCTATTTCTCGAAAACGTCTATTTCAACAATGAATGTTGAAATCTATGGTTTTGATTCATAACACATTTTAAAAACATCGTTAGATCGTTTTAATTCTATTTAAAACATCACATCCAAAACATTTTCTTTAACATATTATTCACTATTCAAAAACGTGAATATACTTCGTTAACCAATTTCATCATTTCTATACATTTTATTTTAAAGGATTATTCACTATCTAAAACGTGAATATAACTCCATTAATAAGTTATAACAATTTACTTATCAAAATAAGCCGTTTGCGGATTTATAAAACAATGTTTATAAATTCCATTTCTATTTATTTTATGACAACTTCCTTTTATAAATCTCCTTTATTAACCTATTTCAATTTATAACTCAATTATACACCAAAAGTTCATATTATAAGTTAAATACTTACAATTTATTTGTTTACAAAATCATTCTTTTAAACTTCCCGAATTTTAAATCTTATAACTTATAAGATTCATTTATTTACCCAAAATACTCTTTTAATAACTTTACAAATTTTATAAATCTACTGCTTATAAAATTCCATTTATAACTTCACCGTTTATAATTCTATAAATTTCATTCTTTTATGAAATTCATTTACAATTCATTCTAACACTTATAAAAACTCGTTTTATAATTCAAATATTTTAATTTACACATATCAATTTCATAAATCTTTTATATAAATCAATTTATATTATTGTTTTAAAAACGTCTTTAAACTCCTTTATAATTTCATCTTCTTGATTTATATAATAATCAAATTTTATAAATCCTATATTTGAACTTTTTATAATAAATTCAAAAATCCCAATTTTAACTATTTCATAAAATCATTTATCCCATATTTTCAAAAATCAACTTTTAACTATATTTCTCAAAAATCATAATTTGTATAACATTAAAATTATAACGTTTATTTATTTAAAATGAATCAATTCCAAAAATATTTTATAAACGTATACTTTCAAAAATCACTTTAAAAATCCTTTTAAAATTCCAAAATCGGCCCAATGATGCTACACACCAAATAGTCAATCACGACAACAACGGCATCATATATCTATATATATGATAATCAACGAATATCAAAATATCTATAATCAAATAAATACTGTTGAGGAATCCAGTTGGATCCCTCCAACCTGTTTTCCTACATCCAAAGATGTTAGCACAATACCAATTCCGTTCCAGTATGGAATTATCGTGGTATATGGGATTTATAAAATATTATCCGCTTATTAGACGGCGCAATAGGGTCTCATCCGCTATATAATGCGGGAAACCAACTCCAAGTACATAAATAATACCAATTTCACTGTACTGTGAAATATTCGCGGTATATGTTTTTAATAAATAACCTCCGCTTACTAACGGCGTATAATGTCCATTTTAACAATCAATAGATAACAATCATCATTTAAACGTACATTCAAGAATTTTAAATCTAACTATTTAAAATTAAAATCGAAACCGATTCAATTGAGTGAGAAGTTCTCACCTTGATTTCAATTTCGTTTTCAGCTTTTATTTTGAATAAAATTAAACGCGCGTTTAATTTTACACGAAATTTTTGCTAGCTCCAAATGACTCCAATCCAATTCCATAGCGTAGTATTCGTCCATACGAACCCAACGCAATTCGTCTCGTGCGTTTTCGACCTCGTATGAAAAAGATACGTTAATTTAAAGTTTACACGAATTTTTATATAAATAATTATACAATTCTTTTCATTATTTTACCCTAAACAATCAGGGCCGCTCATTCCAGGTTGATGCAATCTCGGCCATCTGCCTTTTTTTCCCCTTCAGGAAAACGCGACCGAGAACCCACCCTAACCGCCGTTTTAACCTAATCGACGCAACCACCATACTCCGTTTGACGACTATCAGAACCTATGGTTTCGAAGCCCACGCTTTGTTGCACCATTCCCCAGAACGCGCGCGAGCTCGGCCCTCCCCCTGCCTCATAATTCACGCACGAACGCAAGCCCTATCGGCCACGATAACTTCCTCCACGTTGCGAATTATCCAATCACCACCGTTGGATCGATGGACCTCGACGAGCCTGACATCTTTCTAGTTGGAAGATTTCGCTATTAATGAGTGGATTTCGAGAAATTGGAGGAAGAAGACCATTGTTTTTCGGCCATTGATTTGTTATTGGAGGCGGCTACTGATGAAAAACCTAGGGTTTTGTTTCTTTTGCGAAAATGAATTTTATAGGGGCTTATATAGAAAATTCAACGAACACTATTCATCCCGGAATTTCCAAACTCCAAACGAAGCGTGCCGGTTGGCGTTCCTAAGGTTTACCCCGCGTTCCGAACACAATGGAACGTGTTTCGGGAGCTAATTCGATCGTCTATGCGAGTTACGACAATAAACGTTCGATTTCAAATTAAATCGGTAAATCAAATTTCTAGGCGTTTTAGCTTGCCCCGGACAAACGGTAAATCCGATTGACATGAAATTTGAAATTATACAATAATATCACATTACGGATCCGATGAAACTGGTTTCGTCGAAATCCGAGACTGTTTGAAAAATGGCTGATTTCACTAAAATATTCAATTTTCACAAATTAACTTTAAATTCAATTTTAAAAGTTCTATAACATCATTATAACTCCAATATGATATAATAAAATATTACTAATCATTTTCAGTCATATTAAACCCAATTTTCAATTATTTACGTAATTTCAACTACTAAATTATCGATTTAATTATCCAATTAAATCTAATTATTCGAAATAAAATTTATTCGACTTATAAATTTCACTTATTAATAATTAAAATTAATTAAATACACAAATTTTAATTGATAGAAATTCTGGGTCGTTACAAACTTTCCCCCTTAAAAGAATTTCGTCCTCGAAATTACCAAGCAAGAAAAGTTACAGAATCTATTAACTTTCCATAAATCCATAGTTAAACTTCTTACAATACTTTACTAAGTTTTCAAATCCAACTTAGTTATCTTTTCAAAAACAACTACTATTGTTTAACTTTCAATTCCAAATCAAATTTTAGTTTTCACAAACTTTCCCAAAAATTCCCAAATTTTTTCTAACGCCTTAAATTTTCAGAAAAATTCGCCATAGTCTCCTTTGCGCGGTTCAATCCAAAAAAAATGACAGTATATATATCACAAATATACATCTCATCAAGTGATGAGGCATCCCGCAGGGAAAAAAGTGTAAAAGTACGATATTCAATCCGAGATGTGTACCTTATTTATTATTAGCGAGCATATACGGCTAATATAGCGCGAAAGCGAGCTCCAAATGCGAAGCAAACGCGATCCGCACCTACTAAACACTCAACAAACAATTGAGAAACATGTATATAGACAATAGTATCAATATACAACATATAGTAACATAATAACTATATATGCCAACATAGAAAATGCAGTAAAAGCAATATATTCAACCATCAACCAACTATCATCCAACTAACATCCAACTAACATCCATAACTAATAAATATTCATTCATATTCTCATTAATATTCAATGAAATGGGTTTTCAATTTAATCACATTTGATTCATTAACAGTGGATGTTTTTACTAACATTCATTTTCAATTAGTTTATATTCACTAATTCATATTCAAGTTGGTTCACTTCCAAATCAAATTCAATTCTATTTAAGATTCACTTAACTTCAAATTGGATTTCAATTACTTTAGCTTTCAATTTCATTAATACTTAATGAATTATGTACAATCAACTAACAATCATATAACAACCAATGTATATTAATTACAACCAAATTCCTTTGCTTTACTTTACATTCATTTTGGTTTAACACCTTTACTTTCAATTGGTTTAATTAAATTGATTTTCATTCAATTATTCACCTTCCAATAACATTAGATTTTAATGAATTACACTTACATTCATTATTTCTTACCAATTATTTACATTCAATTGATTAACATTCAATCCATTAATTCAATTCAATTACTAAAGTTGAATTTCATTTATATAACTCAAGTTTATATCCATCACTTCACTTTATTAATTTACTTTGATACCAAAATCAACTTCATTCAACATCACTTAAGTTATATTCCATTTACACATTATTTGGTTTTACTTAACTTAAATTCCCACTTATAAATCAATTCACATTCCAATTCTAAGTAAATTTCCATTTAACTTTAAATTCATTTTTATTTATTTACAACTCATATTCATGAATATATTCATATAGTTTCACTTCTTATATATATAAGTTTATTCCACAATTGTAAATCACATTAATTTTAATTTCATACTTATAATTCATTTTACTTATACAATAATTTTTTAATTTAGATTATTCAAACGTCTTTTAATTAACTTATATATATATATATATGTATATATATATATATATTCTTACATTTTCAACAACCAAACAATCAACTTATATACGTACTTTAATAATTCTGAAAAACTATTTCTTTATATATAAAATATACTCAGGGTAAAATTATTTCATTTACCCAATTTAAAACAATATCGTGTCGAATTGTTTTGTACAAGTGTTTACAGATCCCTATCAACAACGTTAATTACTCGTATTAACCAGAATCCGTATACCACTCAACAAAACAATCATCACAATTTAAACAATTTGATATTCACTAACAAATACGCTCTCATAGCTATTATTACACTCAACTCATTCTAGAGTGCTACTGACTCTATCTCTAATGAGTAATACCCAACAGAGCCATGGTTGTCGCTTAACCATATGCTCTGATACCACTATGTAAGGACCCGATTCTTCGACTTCCGAAAACCGACATCAATACGTTCACTGTACCAACTGCCGAGCACTCGAATGCCGGAAAACCAAACAATTAGGGTTTTAAGAAAAAGAAAAAGATAGAAGAAGAGAGAAAAGGTAGAACAGAACATAAAGAAAACAACAGAACAATACCAGAATCTCACAATCGCAGCGGAACAACATATAATAAATAAATGAATAATCTTTAACAAAGAACTATATCGGTTATTACATTACATCACATTACATTACATCATCAAAGTGTACAACTATCAACAACAACAAACAACAACAAACAGCGGAAAAGAAATATTATATACTAGTGAACACGCCGTGCCATCCAACTTGCCTCCAGCATCTCCTGAATTCCAGAATATCCTGATAAACCTTACTCTTGATTGCCCGTGTGGAAATTGGTGGGGACCCAGAGTTTAGGAAGGAAAACAATAAACTCTGAGTCAGTCATGTGACTGTTGTGAGAACTAAAACAGTTTATTTTTAAAACAAAGAATAGCATAATTTTAAAATATATTCGCAATGCTTTTTAATATGAAACTACCATAAGGCCTCCCGGCACACACACAATTCAAACGCAGACATGAGGGAGGTTTCTCCTTATGATAGTCAAAGATGCTTACTACGCAAAATCAAATCATTTTTGATATTATTATTAGTGCATAGTGTAGAAAAAATTTCGAAAGTAGAATATAAATCTTAGCCAGCATAGGTACCATTATATTATGCCTACTATAGCTACCATATTAGATGGCAGGTTCTACAACTAAAACCGTACAAGACTCGTATTGTTTCTTTGGATTTCCAACAAATGGTCAGGCCAAGGAACTTCCCATTGCCACATGGAAATGCCTCTGGAATGACGTCCCGAGAACCAAATCGTATCTCTGTCAACACAAGGCCGGGTTACCCCTAACTGGGTAACTACTGACACGAATATGTCATCCCCCGATCGTAACCGATCTACATTCGAGGATCCTCGATTTCCAACAACCACAAAGTAATAAGTTTGCAGCAACAACATAGGTTAAATATCTGGGCTCCACACCATGATACCACCTCTATCCAGAAGGAATGACATACACTAAAGGGCGCTACCCCTAATAACCTTGCCGCATCCTTCCTGTTTTGACCATTTCCGGGGTGTCAGGTCCGACGCAGTCTCGTCCACAAAGCCACGCTTTGGTACGAAGCCATGCTTTGGGTCAACAAATGATCAAAGTAATGATCACAAAGATAAATGATCAAACAAATGATCGTATCACAAATGATCAAACAATGATCATTTGACAGCAACACTCAGCATGTCACATTACCAAATTGGGAATATATCGCTGATAACCATCAACTACATAACCTCTGAGCTCGTACGTCTCAGAGAAAGGTGTTAAGCTAAGAGAATAAATTCTCCGCCACCAACAGAAATATATTTGAAAGAAATCAGCTTTATATCTCAATTTGTAATGTCAGACATACCATCCATACAAGTATGTTCCGGGATCGAACAAAACCGAAGGCACTTACAAAGAAGTCCTCGCAATCCGGATATTCTCTAATCACGTCCGGACTTCCCATCACATATGGAATTTCTATAACGGGGCCATTCGGTGCAGAAACATTCGACGGTAATCCTTCCGTTTTCAAAAATATCTGGTCTTCAACACCGGCCTTCAAGTGCAATTCATAACGACGTATCACATATTCGGAATGGGTTATACGACCCCAAGGTCCATTCCCGGCTAACCCGAATAGTGAGCGCTTATTCAAAAATAAGTGTGGCATTCAAATTCAAGCAAATCACAACAAATACCCATTCAAAGGTACATATTGATAGTCGGTTATTGAACTATCAATGGATATGCACAACATCACCGGATTCCAAATAATTTTCCAAATTATTTATTTTCCAAAAATATCCTTACAAGATTTTTTTTTTCACACTTCAACATTTGAAAACAAATTTCAAATCACTTTTCATCTTTACCACTTTTGAAAACAAATTTCAAACATTTTCCTTACGCGGAAATACTTTCATTTCAACATGGTTCATTTAAACCAATTAAATAAATCCTTAACGATTTACTTTATATTTACGTTCCAAATCCGTAAATTAATTCCCACACTACAAAAATAAATCAACGTTTATTTTTAAACAAATTCCCCTTTTCATTTATAAATTCCATAATGAATTTACATTCCAAAATATTTATGAATACACGATTTCAATTATTCATTTTCAATTTATCTTCAAAAAGATAAATTCTCAAAACGTTTCATTTCACATTGGAAAAATATTTCCATACTTACTTATTAATAAGTAATTCACAAATCTATTTATTTTCAACATTTGGAAAATATTCAATATACATAAATCAAAATTAAGTATATATTTCATTTTTGAAGGATATCATTCTCTTAAACATATTTATTTGGGCCAAAACGAATGTTGCGTAAAACATCGTTACAATGACCCAAAATCACTAGTATAGGGATTCGAAATTAAGATAGATATATAAATCCCAATACTATACAAAACATTTCCTTTCGGAAATCATTTACTATAACAACAGTGTAATAGTCCACCATTTCCTTCTATTTCTCGAAAACGTCTATTTCAACAATGAATGTTGAAATCTATGGTTTCGATTCATAACACATTTTAAAAACATCGTCAGATCGTTTTAATTCTATTTAAAACATCACATCCAAAACATTTTCTTTAACATATTATTCACTATTCAAAAACGTGAATATACTTCGTTAACCAATTTCATCATTTCTATACATTTTATTTTAAAGGATTATTCACTGTCTAAAACGTGAATATAACTCCATTTAATAAGTTATAACAATTTACTTATCAAAATAAGCCGTTTGCGGATTTATTAAACAATGTTTATAAATTCCATTTCTATTTATTTTATAACAACTTCCTTTTATAAATCTCCTTTATTAACCTATTTCAATTTATAACTCAATTATACACCAAAAGTTCATATTATAAGTTAAATACTTACAATTTATTTGTTTACAAAATCGTTCTTTTAAACTTCCCAAATTTTAAATCTTATAACTTATAAGATTCATTTATTTACCCAAAACTACTCTTTTAATAACTTTACAAATTTTATAAATCTACTGCTTATAAAATTTCATTTATAACTTCACCGTTTATAATTCTATAAATTTCATTCTTTTATGAAATTCATTTACAATTCATTCTAACACTTATAAAAACTCGTTTTATAATTCAAATATTTTAATTTACACATATCAATTTCATAATTTTTTTATATAAATCAATTTATATTATTGTTTTAAAAACGTCTTTAAAGTCCTTTATAATTTCATCATTTTGATTTATAAAATAATCAAAATTTATAAATCCTATATTTGAACTTTTTATAATAAATTCAAAAATCCTAATTTAAACCATTTCATAAAATCATTTATCCCATATTTTCAAAAATCAACTTTTAACTATATTTCTCAAAAATCATAATTTTTATAACATTAAAATTATAACGTTTATTATTTAAAATGAATCAATTCCAAAAATATTTTATAAACGTATACTTTCAAAAATCACTTAAAAATCCTTTTAAAATTCCAAAATCGACCCAATGATGCTACACACCAAATAGTCAATCACGACAACAACGGCATCATATATCTATATATATGATAATCAACGAATATCAAAATATCTATAATCAAATAAATACTGTTGAGGAATCCAGTTGGATCCTTCCAACCTGTTTTCCTTCATACAAAGATGTTAGCACAATACCAATTCCGTTCCAGTACGGAATTATCGTGGTATATGGGATTTATAAAATATTATCCGCTTATTAGACGGCGCAATAGGGTCTCATCCGCTATATAATGTGGGAAATCAACTCCAAGTACATAAATAATACTAATTTCACTGTACTGTGAAATATTCGCGGTATATGTTTTTAATAAATAACCTCCGCTTACTAACGGCGTATAATGTCTATTTTAACAATCAATAGATAACAATCATCATTCAAACGTACATTCAAGAATTTTAAATCTAACTATTTAAAATTAAAATCGAAACCGATTCGATTGAGTGAGAAGTTCTCACCTTGATTTCAATTTCGTTTTCAGCTTTTATTTCGAATAAAATTAAACGCGCGTTTAATTTTACCCGAAATTTTTGCTAGCTCCAAATGACTCCAATCCAACTCCATAGCGTAGTATTCATTCATACGAACCCAACGCAATTCGTTTCATGCGTTTTCGACCTCGTATGAAAAAGATACGTTAATTTAAAGTTTACACGAATTTTTATATAAATAATTATACAATTCTTTTTATTATTTTACCCTAAACAATCAGGGCCGCTCATTCCAACTTGATGCAATCTCGGCCATCTGCCTTTTCTTCTCCCCCTTCAGGAAAACGCGACCGAGAACCCACCCTGGCCGCCGTTTTAACCTAATCGAAGCAACCACCATACTCCGTTTGACGACGATTAGAACCTATGGTTTCGAAGCCCACGCTTTGTCGCACCATTCCTCAGAACGCGCGCGAGCTCGGCCCTCCCCCTGCCTCTTAATTCGCGTACGAACGCAAGCCCTATCGGCCACGATAACTTCCTCCACGTTGCGAATTATCCAATCACCACCGTTGGATCGATGGACATCGACGAGCCTGACATCTTTCTAGTTGGAAGATTTCGCTATTAATGAGTGGATTTCGAGAAATTGGAGGAAGAAGACCATTGTTTTTCGGCCATTGATTTGTTATTGGAGGCGGCTACTGATGAAAACCCTAGGGTTTTGTTTCTTTTGCAAAAATGAATTTTATAGGGCTTATATACAAAATTCAACGAACACTATTCATCCCGGAATTTCCGAACTCCAAACGAAGCGTGCCGGTTGGCGTTCCTAAGGTTTACCCCATGTTTCGAACACAATGGAACATGTTTCGGGAGCTAATTCGATCATCTGTGCGAGTTATGGCAATAAACGTTCGATTTTAAATTAAATCGGTAAATCAAATTTCTAGGCGTTTTAGCTTGCCCCGAACAAACTGTAAATCCGATTGACATGAAATTTGAAATCATACAATAATATCACATTACAGATCCGATAAAACTGGTTTCGTCGAAATCCGAGACTGTTTGAAAAATGGCTGATTTCACTAGTCGATTTAAATATTAAAATATTCAATTTTCACAAATTAACTTTAAATTCAATTTCAAAAGTTCTATAACATCATTATAACTCCAATATGATATAATAAAATTTTACAAATCATTTTCAGTCATATTAAGCTCAATTTTCAATTATTTACGTAATTTCAACTATTAAATTATCGATTTAATTATCCAATTAAATCTAATTATTCGAAATAAAATTTATTCGACTTATAAATTTCACTTATTAATAATTAAAATTAATTTAATATGAAAATTTTAATTGACAGAAATTCTGGGTCGTTACATTAAATTAACAATTTAATTATTCAATTAAATCCAGATATTTCAAATATAATCTATTCAGCTTATAAAATTTTACTTGTGCATATTTAAAATCAATCAAATATACGAATTTCAAATGACTAAAATTCTGGGTCGTTACATTCTCCCCTACTTAAAAAAATTTCATCCTCGAAATTACCAAGTAAGAAAAAGTTACAAAATCCATTAACTTTTCAAAATAATTTGTTCAAAGTAGATTTACCGAAATCACTTAAATGCTTAACTTTCCCAAAATCCATTAGTTAAACTTACAAAAACTTTTCTAAGTTTTCAAATACATATATAGTTATCTTTTCAAAACCAACTAATATCATTTAACTTTTAACTCCAAAATCAAAACTAGTTTTCACAAATTTTCTAACGCCTTAAATTTTCGAAAAAATTCGCCAGTGTCTCCTTTGCGCGGTTTGATCCGGAAAAAAATAACAATGTATATATCACAAATATACATCTCATCATCAAGGATGAGGCATCCCGTAGGGAAAAAAGTGTAAAAGTACGATATGTAATCTGAGATATGTACCTTATATATTATTAGCAAGCATATACGGCTAATATAGCACGAAAGTGAGCTCCAAAAGCGAAGCAAGTGCAATCTGCACCTACTAAACACTCAACAACAATGAGAAACATGAATATGTGAAAGTAATATCAATATACACCATATACCAATATGACAACTATATATGCCAATATAGCAAATGCAACCAAAAGCAACAAATTCAACCATCAAACAACTATCATCCAAAAAACCAAAATCTACATCCAATCAATCCATAACCAAATCAATACACTTTCACTTCTCGTTAATGTTTACTGAATTGATTTTCAATTTAATCACACTTGATTCATTAACATTGGATTTTACTAACATTCATTTGTTCATTTTCAATTAGTTTACATTCACCAATTAATATTCAAGTTAGTTCACTTTCAAATTAAATCAAATTAAATTCTATTTATATTCACTTAACTTCCGATTCGAATTCAATTATTTAGCTTTCAATTTCATTAATTCAATCCCATACGAATTTCTATAAAATCAACTAACTACCATCTAATTAACCAATGTATAACCAACATCACCAAATTAATTTACTTTACATTCATTCAATTTGGTTCATCACTTTTAATTTCAATCAGTTTAACATTCAATTGACTTTCATTCAATTATTTAATTTCAATTTTCATTAGCTTAATGAATTAACAATTGCATCCACTATTCCATATCAATTTACTTACATTCGATTGATTAACATTCAATTCATTCGTTAATTAAATTGCTAATTCATTCTTACAACTAAAGTTGAATTTTTATACAACTCAAGTTCACATTCATTTAATTACTTCATTCTATTAATTCACTTTATTAATTCATTTTGGTACCAAAATCAACTTCATTTAACCTCACTTAAGTTATATTTCATTTTAATTTCATTTACCTTCACTTTCACTATACAACTTAAGTTCATCTCTAATTATTTCAAATTCTATTTTATTTAACTTTTACTTAAGTCATATTTCATTCTCCTATTCAAAATTTAGAGTTTGTTTTACTTAACAAAATTGTTTAACCATTTTTAACAATTTGTTTTACTTACATTTATCAATTTTAACTTGGATTTTAAATCAAATTCGTTTATCATAACAAAACTTCAATTTTCAATTTACTTTGGTAGGAAATCCATCACACAGAAACTTGAAAATGATACTGATGATGCTGTAGTCACCACCCTTATTATTTCCCAGCAACAGTAGTCAATTCAGTGCTTTATATTCTTTTTTAAAAAATCTTTTTAATTATAAATCACATTTATAAATCTTTCACTTATATAATTTCACTTATTTTCTATTTGTAATAATACAACCTCTTTAACTCTGAAAAACAATTTTCAAAATAAACGGGATTCAAATTTCACAAATTCTTAGTTAAATTCATTTTTTATTTACAACTCAAATAGTTCCATTTCTTATATGTAAGATTATTTCACAATTGTAAATCATATTAATTATAATTTCATACTATGTAATTCATTCACTTATATAATTTCATTCTTTTACAACTGTTGTTTCATTTAGATTATTCAAACATCTTTATTAACCGATATATGTTTACATTTTCAAACAACCAAACAATTCAATTTATATATACTTTAATAATTCTGAAAAATTATTCCTTTATCTTTACTACTAATAATGAAAACTCCCTGAACTTATTTCAAACGTGTCTTTTCGATTTACCCAAAATACCCTCCGTTTCACATTTGTCCCACGAAGCCCTAAATCATTATCAGATCCAAACTCCGTCCTTCTCTCATATATTTGAAATTTTCTTCCCTAAAATCAGTTTCTAAATCCCTTCTCCCCAGCCTGACTCAACGATCCGCCACCACCGCACCCGATTTAAAAAAACAACCACTATCGCCGCCCTCTTCAACTGCCTCCATCACCAGCACCGCCTGAGCTTCGCCCGATCTTTGCCAACACCGGTCAACAGCAATAGGTATTTATACTTTTTTTTATATTGACAGGATTTTGAGTTGTTATCTTTGTTCCGGATTCATCCCATTGTTTCTATGGTCGACTTCGTAAATAGAAAACTGAAATGAATGTTATTTTCAATGCCAAAGTATAATTTGCCTGTTACCTTGACTTACAGTTCACTCCTGTGGAGCAGGTCTCGCCTGATTTTGATATAGTGTTTAATATCTTTCTATGCTATGCCATATTTGATTAAGTCAGCAATATTCCTTTTAACCTCTTATATTATGAACTTGGTACATTTTATGAATTTTGTGTGAAATTTGTCTCATGCATTCAAAATAGCAAAGTTGACAGGATAATACACTTGAATTTGTTTAAACTGCCAATGTATTTCAGGTCGTACTGTTTGAATAATAAGCCAATAAGTTATTTTTTCTAAAACCAGATCAGATGTAGTGTTCAAGTAGTCATCATCTCTACTGCTAATAATAATACTTCAATGACCACAAATCAACCGCATCTTTTTGAAATTCCCGTAATACCCTATATATTCATAACAATGGTTAAACTTTTTATTGCATTTTGGATGGTTTTTTTATGATTAAAATTTAAGGATTATGGTTAAAATTTAAGGATAAGGAGAACTGTGAAACCAAATGAACTATAATCTGATTGACTTCCTTTTGAATTCAATTTTTTGGTCATGGATTAAGGAAGGCTGAAAAAGAAGATACTAAGGGGGTTAAGAGGACTTTTTAGTTACGAAACATTGGTCCATAGCTTATACAATATTGACAGTGCTCTCTATGCAGCTTAAGTATTTTCATGGTACATGTATTCGGATGTATATGCTAGCTCTGTTATACTATTTCAGTTTTATGAAGTTCTAAATATTATACACTTTCTCAATTGGATGTTATAGTCTGAGATTTTTAATTTTTTTAAAATGAAGCATGTTATTTATTTTAATATATTTACATCTTCATATGATGTAAACTAACTTAGATATGGTGATATGATACAGACGGAGCTCCTTCATTTCAGGTATTTTGATCAGGGTAAGTACAAAAGAGTTGACTAAAGGGATAAGAAATGGTGATGATAAGCAAATGAGGCATCCGCTCATTATATGTTTGTCGTCACCAACTTGCTTATGGTTAGTTTCTGCATTTACCTGCATTTTTGTTAGGTTTGATCGGTTTACTATTTTCATGATGTGGTATTGTATTTTTTATTGGTTTAAAATAGTCATCAAATATTTATTTCTTTTAGATGTTTCATAAAATATGTTTGAACCATCACAAAAAACATATGAAAATGGCTACATATCACATTAAAAATTTGTTGTCATATCCATAAGTAGATATTTCTTATTTCAGGCAACATATCATCTTGGCAAGAATTTTTTGTTTCAGCCATTAAAAGTATGCCATATCTCCTATTATTATTAACTTCTCTTTTCTTTTCCTTTTCCCAATCAAACCAGGAAAATATCGTTTCGTAGGAAAATTATTGATAAAACCAGCTTAAAGTTCAGAACGTATTTATTTTCATTATGTTTTTTAAAATCGTAGGAAAATTATTAATTCCAGATTGTTATTAAGAAAAAATATTTCTGATGTTAATTATACATAGAGGAAATTAGGCAGAGGATAAAATTTGGAAGAAAAAATCTTGGTCTAAGGACATCAATTTGTTTTTGATCGAAGGACAATCCTAAATATAACTAGCATTCAGTATTTCAGTGAGGATATGAACTTAGTGCGAAATGAGATTGAGTGGGAAAAGATGAAAATTTTGAGTTAAAATAGAACCTACTTCATTTTGAAAAAAAAAGATTTATTTTTTATGAACAATTCGTGTTACACTGTTATTTGGCTGCTCCATAATATTTCACCATGGCCATAGTTGAACTAGCACAATAACCTTAGTCCATACTGAATCAACTGACTATAGCAATTGCCTTGGTACCAACTTAGGCAACCGTCTCAGTTTACATGGAAACAATGCTTCAGTCCTTACCAAGGCAATGCTCCATTATGTAAAGTTTCATCCTTTTATACAACTCTGTGTGATAAGGTTTTTAGCTAAACAAAAGCTTTACATATTTTTCCCTACAACATCCTATACTTCAAGCCTTTTTTTTACAATGCAATGCTGAACTCAGTTGCAGGAATAAAATGATGGCAACTAACTGAAACTAGAGTTTGGATTTGTTGTTGTTGGGAGATGTTTCTCATCTATTTACCCTCTACTAACTGACTTGCTTTCTAATGTGGACATTATTTTATCCAGCTGCTGCATTTGTTCACTCCTTTGAAATTTAATTATATTGCCATTGAACATCTTAGTTTTTGCATTCCAACTTTAAAACAACTTTTTTTTTTAATCATTGCCATTTAATTTCATAAATAATGTTACAACTGTGACCTATTTGTACTAAATGGAGTTTACATTGCTGGAATTTTCTGGGCTTTATGTCTTACCCTTCTATCATTTCATGATTGAACTTTGCAGCCACTTATGCTCTTAGTTCATATTTGTTTTTTCAATATTACGTGGGTTCAAATTGATGTCTATGAATCCTTCCTGATAAATTTATAAAGTGCCTTTTACATTCGGGGTTTCTTTTATAAATAAATTGATTGGTGAATTTACATTAATATTCAGGTTGTCTTTTGTACATTACAATTGTTCTGCTCAATATTGGAATGGCTACTATCATTATTGACGTTTACTCCAATATCTAAAATGGCTAGGTGCATGGCGTTCATTGCTAATTATACACACACACACACACACACACATATATATATATGTATATGCATATATAGCCTTTCGGATTATTCAGTTCAATCATGATGTATGATGATGTGAGGCCTTACCCATCAAACGTTAAGTAGCAGATGTATTAGAGGAGAGGCTCGCAAAAAGTTGAATGACCAAGAAAGAAAAAGGATGAATATGAAATTAGAGATTTGGATATTAAAGTTGATGCTGTCTAATTTTCACGGTACAGCAAGAAAAGTATAATGCCCTGAGATGCAAAGTTGGTACGATTAAATTGATAAATTAATTGAATAGTTGTTCACATTTAGTTATAAGGATCGTTTTATTGTTATTTGGTATGATTACTTGAAAATAAAATTTTAAATTGATAAATTAATTTTGATTCAACATAGAACCTTTTTATTTCACATGTAATACAAACGTTTATTGTACTAATTATATTGCCTCGAGTGTGTGATGTTTGTACAAATTAGTTTATCTATACCTCAAAAAAGAATAACCATTTCATAAATTGTTTCCAGTTCTACAGGCAATCAATGCAGCTAAGATGAGAGCTAAAGATGCGATGGAACAGCTAGCATGATTGCAGATTGCTTCATCTTCAAACGCTAGACAGTGAATGCTGAAGATGGCTTCTATAAATGTCTCATGTCGAAAATTTGCATGCTTCAAACATTGGTTACCATGTCTGAAATGTGTCCACCATTCTTTGAGAAATAGTTTAATTTGTTGATATATTAGCAGCCTGCTAGCTCCTTATAAGTGGTATTTGAGAAATACACTAATATTTGACTCTTATATTTGCTGACTGAATTTGATAGGAAAGTTTTTTTCATTAACTACTAATTTAAAAACTCATTTGTTCATTATTACTTCTTTGTTCGCTTTGAAATGAAATGATAAGGTTAGATTTATTAATACTGGATTTACTGCTTTTATTTAATGTCTTGTTCCAATGTTAATTCTTAGATTAATTATTCGCTTCTCGGGTTCATCTCTTTCAAACATGGAAGCATAACTGGACCTAATGCTAGGCATGTTGAAGTCGGTTTTGTTAGAGAAACATCATTATGTTTTTTTACCATGGCTGCGATTGAACTGATATGATTATTTTAGCCTGAGTTTCGAGAGAGGTAACCTGATTGTGGTTCCTCAGAAAGGGAATTGTGAAGGTAATCATTGAAATTTGTTTTCTGTAACCGAATATATGATTTTATTCGTTCATTTAAATACGCTTTTTGTGCAGGGATGTTATCAGAACTGATGTTGCTTTTTGTATTGAAAGTGGTTGTTGTATTCTACTGGCGCTCAAAGTGAAATTTCATGGTAAACAGATCTATGCCTTTTTCCATTATGAATATGAGCATGCTCAAAATTTTCTCAATTTCGATGTGAATACGTTCAAACCATGCTCCATTTTGGAGGCCATTATGTTCAAAATTATATGTTCCGTTTGAATTTTAAATAAAAGAAGATTTTGTTGCAAACTATTTGTGTGGCAACACCTTCTTTTAATCCTGTATTTTTCTCTTTTTATTTTCTACACAAATAACAAACTGTAAGCTCTCGATCAAGATCCACCAACTTCTTTACAGGTGAAACTGTTAACAGTTATACTCTGGAGTATCATTGGAACTTTAGCATGATTTTATTGACGTGAATAGGATAAATTGGTACGGTTTTCAAATTTTTGTTCCCCCGCGAGCTTTTTTTTTACTACTGCTTGCTTTTTCCATGCTCCTACTTTTACTTGGTATTTCACTTTACTGCATCATTGTGCAGGGCTCAACATCTAAGTATAACCTTTCAACTTTGGACTCCCCCATTTGACGACCTAGCTACCAGTATTGAACTTGAAGTACAACAGAGTGAAACATCAGCTGACTTGATACTACAAAGGGAAATAATATTCTACATCTCAGCACGTATCCAACCAAATGAGGTTATATGTACTGTATTCAGTTAGTATTAACTCATGTTACACTCCTGCAATTCTTTTATTCGTTCTACCTTCTTGCTTCTGCGCTGCGAACTGTGCACTGAATTATGCATTAACTATCTGTCCAGATTTAATTGCTTTGTTCCTGTAACAACACTTTGTACCTTACTGTACTACTGCACTATTCCATGCTTTACACATGCATATTGTACTATATTATCTCATCGACATTTGCTCCCGTAAAGCGGGATTACCAACAGTTTTACACAGCATATGCAAAACATAAGAAGACAATACATACAAGTTCGTTGTACAATGTTGTGTTATCATTTCATATTCAATTGTATATACACGTTCGTTATACAATGCTGTGCTACCATTTCATATTCAACTGCGAAAAGTATATACAACTTCGTCATACATTATATACAGTATATACAAGTTCATTATACAATATAGCATATTCAATTCTATTACTGAACATTCTTCTTTCCGCACTATCATTTCACTCCAGTTTTGCTTTTAAACATTACTGTGCTGCCGGTTTCTGATAAACAAAATGGCTCCCTCCTACTCCATAAACCAACCCTAAAATAGTAACTTTGTTTCATTACAGTACAGAAGTCTTTACGATATTTATGGACAAAGTCAGTTTAAATAACGTGTACATTACAACAACGTATCACACCTACTTTCGTTCCAACAGATACAAGTATTCGAACATACTACATAAGTCAGAACAATGACAATATTCCCTGCCAAATTTTGATAAGACTACTATATAGCCTTCTACTCATCAATGCCTTTTAATTCCTAGACGTGGTCCATGCCTAAAAATAAACCGAAATTAATAGACACTATGGCATGAATGGAGAATGTGTACTATATTTGTAAATGAAACATTATACATGACTTAAAACATGCACATTGTGATTAGATGCAGGCCCACCTGGGCATGCATACATACTCATATATAAAATATAATCGAGTAAAATTATTTCATTTACCCAATTTAAAATGATATTATGTCGACTTGCCTCATTTAAGAATTTGGAAATCCTATCGATAATATGGCGTCCCACATACCGACCAGAATTCACAAACAGCTCAACGGATAAGAAAACACAATATAAAACATTTTTATATCACTAACAAATACACGCTCATATATATAATACACTCAAACTCAATCTAGGGTGCTACTGTCCCTATCTATACTGAGTACACATCAAAGCTTAGGAATATACAAAATCTAAGCTCTGATACCACGTGTGACGACCCGAAAATCCGTACCCTTTGAATCGACAATAATCCACACATCTCCGACCCAAAAAGCACAGACTGACGAAAAGTTAAGAGAAAGAAAAGAAGAGAGAAGAAGCGATGAGAAGAAAGAGAGAAGACAGACAAAACAGAACAATACAAGATCTCACATCGCAGCGGAAAATATATAATATCATATCAATGATCTTTACAAAATAGAAACTGTATATATACATACATAAATCAGAGTTCAACAATCAATCAATAGTTATCAGCTTGAACATTTATAATAATCTGTCCTCACAAAAGCAGCAAATACAGATGTACGAAAATGAAGATCTCCAGCTCTCATGCTGAAGATCCAAAAGCTCCAAATCTGAACCTATAGATATACTCAGTCTGACCCGAGAATTGAAAGGGAAGAACGCCCGGATCAGTCTGGTAAACCAAATTTATTAAATTACCAAAACTTTTCCTTTATCAAAACAAAAGTATCTCGTAAGACAAGTCTACACATAAACACGGTCATGTTTTTACCTTACGATAACTAAAACATATCATATCAAATCCTTTTATATTATAGTAGTGTCTACTATATACAAATAATATTAATCATAGCCGAAATTGTTACATTGATTAAATTCCAGCATATAGCCCAATTGGGTAATACAATCAAAATGGCAAACACGTAGTGGAGTTTGGATTTCCATACAAATGTCCAGGTGAAGGGACTACCTTCCGGCAGTACATCTCTAGAAGAATGTACAGAGAAACCATCACAAAGTTTCTCAACCAACATAAGACCGGCCCACCTCTATAACTAGATGGTACCGAATATGTCATCCTCCGGTCGTTACCGACCTTTTCCGAGGGCCCTCTAAACATACAAACCACAACAATTAGATACATGACGCCATAGCGTGCAAAGATATATCTAGAAGAGGATGATCATATCCTACTTGGGAATGACCCACTTAGCCTTGCTGCATCTAACCCAATTTTGGTCATTTCCAGTTGATTAGGCCTGACGAGGTAACGATTACCTTTCACAAAGCACAATCACATCACTTAGAATGCCACACAGCCATTTCCGTTGACTACTAATTTCCTTCCTCAAAAATACAACCCTTAAGCTCATGCGTCTCAAGGAGGGTGTTAAGCTAAGAGAAGTTGCCTTCTCTGCCACCACTGATGTATGTTTGTAAAAACCAATGTACGTAATATATAGAAATGCAATGTCAGACAAACATCCATACAAGTTATCCAAGAATAGGACAAACCAAAGGTACTTTCCTACCACATCCTGTCGGGAAATCCCTAGGATTAGTAGCGAATAGTCCTTGCATTGGATATTTCATAATGAAGAGACCACTACTACTGGATGCATATTGGGATTTTAACCCCAAACGATCAACAAGTAGTCCCCCACTATGAAACTTCGAAAATCAATATCATCACAAGCAACCTGCACAATCGTCGCATATACGTTGTTCCGAAGTGGTTTTCAGATAAATCTGATCCCGGTCTCTTCGCACCAATAATGCAAAAGCATTTCTCAACCTCACACAGCAACTAAGTCTCATAGACTTATCATGTCTCCAACTTTCAATTTTCTATTCTTCGGGCCAAGAAGGAAGCTCGATAGATTGGAGTAATACTCCACACTATACGAACCAACATCCTTAACGCAAACGATAATCAAGCCTACACAGAAGGCTACGTACTAAGTGTACGACTAAATAGTTCCCACATCAAGTCGAGAACTAAAATTTGGTCAAATTTGATAGTCGGTAATTTAACTATCAAAGAAAACAAACAAATATTCAGCACCATAACAATCACTAGGCCCTTTTAATTAATCTTTTATTAATAAACCATTTTCCAAATATTCACTTCAATTTATCTTTAAAAGATATAATATCAAAACATTTCAACATTGGAAAACAATTTCAAATACTTATTTAATAATAAGTAATTCACAAATCAATTTATTTTCAAATTGGAAAATATTCAATATACTTAAAACACGATTAAGTATATATTTTATTATATAAGGAAAACATTCTTTTAAACATCTTTTATTTGGGTCAAAATGAATGTTAAGTAAAACATCGTTACGACAACCCAAAATCAATAGTATAGGGATTCAAAAATAAGATAGATATATAAATCCCAATACTATACAAAATATTTTCTTTCGAAAATCATCTACTATAACAACAGTGTTATAGTCCATCATTTCCTTATACTTTTCGAAAACATCTATTTCAACAATGAATGTTGAAATCTATGGTTTCGATACTTAACGCATTTCAAAACATCTTCAAAACATTTAACTCTATTTTAAAATATCACTTTTCAAAACATTCCTTAAATGATTATTCACTCTCCAAAATCGTGAATATAAATCATTTACCAAATTCAATACTTCTACACATTTTATTAAAAGAATTATCCACTATCCAAAATTGTGGATATAGTTCTTTTACCAAATTTATTGCTTCTATATATTCATTAAAGGATTATCCACTGTCCAAAATCATGGATATATCTTCTTTAATAAACTTCTATATTTACTTATCAAATTTGATTGATTTTGGATTTATAAAACAATGTTTATAATTTCCATTTCTATTTTATAAAAACTTCAATATATATAAAATTCCTTTATAAATCAATTACGTTTAATAACTTAATTACATTCCAACATCCAATTTATAAGTTAATTACTTATAAATCATTTATTTTACAAATTCATTTTTTTTTATAACTTCACAATTATAAATCTTATTCGCTTATAAATTCCATTTATAACATTATTTTAACAATTATAGAAACTCCTTTATAATTCAATTATTCCGATTTATAAAAATTCAATTTTATAAATCTTCTTTATAAACCATTTATATTAGTCAAAAATCTAATTTTAAACCATTTCACAAAATCATTAACTCCATATTTCACAAAAATCACGTTTCAATTATATTTCCCAAAACATCATAATTTTTATAACATAAAAATTATCACATTTATTTATTCAAAATAAATCCATTTACTTGACCATTTAAAATTAACAAAACGTACAAATTCAAAATCACTTTTAAAATCCTTTTTAATTTGGAAATCATCACTTTTAAATTCCAAAAATAGGCCCAATGCTGCAACAACACCAAATACATCAATCACGACAACCAAAACATCATATATCATATGATAACAGACTATATCACAATATATGTAAATAAATCAATACTGGTGAGGAATCTAGTTGGATCCCTCCAACCTGTCATCTGCAAAAAATATACATATTAGAATATGTGTACAATGTCCGCTTTAAGGCAGACGTGCGTACAAAGCGTCATCCGCTTATACATGGGAACGTATAGAGTCATCTGCTCCACTAGGCAGGTATATATCCAAATATCAATCAATATATCATATATCATCCAAACAATCATCAATCATCATATAATAAATTATTTCACACTTATATAAAATATCAGTGAGTTAGAAAGAGTGAGTTGTACTCACATTGCGTCCAATAGCAGTTGCAGTGTTTTATTCCGAATAAAATTAAACAACCATTTAGTTTTACCCAAAATTCACACTAGCTCCAATTAACTCCAAACCAGCTCCATCGCGTAGTATTTGACAATACGAATCCAACGTAAGTTGTTTCGTCAATTTTCGACCTCGTAAGAACAAGTTATAGCCTTTTAAAAATTATACGAATTTAAATAAATCAATTTGCAGTTTATATTTTATATTTTTTTAACCTAACTCATCTCGGCCACTAGATTTGCAAAATACGATCGTGGCCATGCAACGTTTCATTCCTCCTTCAGTAAATAAATGCACGCAAGAACCCATGGGCCGCTACTTTGCCCTAATTGTGGCGGCCACCACATCGATCTTTACGACGATCAGAGACTATGGTTTTGAAGCCCCCTATGCGTACCACCATCGGCCCTGATATGGACGAGTCGGCCTCCCCTTGGTGTTGAAATTTGTGCATGAATGCATTGCCTTCAAGCTTGATTTCCCGCCACATCGTTACTCGAAATTTCATCATCACCGTATAGATCGATAGATCTCGTCATCCTCTTCGATGTTGTAGTTGGAGATTTCTGGTAATAGATGATGAATTGAGAGATAATAGAGGAGGAAGATTAGAGATCTCTGGCCTTTGAAAATAAGTGGCGGCTAGCCCTAGATGTGTAAGGGTTTAGTGAAAATAGAAGAAAATCGAGTCCTTTTATAGAAAATATTCGTGCACTATTCATCCGGAAATTTTCCGAACTCGAAACGAAGCATGCCGCCTGGGGTTTCTAATGTTTTACCCCTATTCCAAATGCAATGGAATATATATCGGGAGCTAATTCGATCGTATTTGGAAGATAGGTTTTCAAATCGACTAATTTAAATTTAAAATTCACTTAAAAAGATTTCTACGTGTTTTAGCTTGCCTCGGACAAACCGTAAATCTGATTGACACAAAATTTGAAATCTTACAATAATTTAGCATTACGGATCCGATGAAACTAGTTTCGTCAAAATCCGAGACTGTTTGAAAAGTAACTATTTTTACTTGTCAATTAAATATTAAAATATTCAATTTCTAGAATTTAACTTTTAATTCAATTTTAAAAGTTCTGCAACATCATTCTAATTCAAATATGATTTAATTCAACTTTATAAATCATTTTCATTCACATTAAACTCAAATTCTAATTATTTACACAATTTCAAATATTAAATTAACAATTTAATTATCCAATTAAATCCAGATGTTTCAAATATAATCTATTCAGCTTATAAAATTTTACTTGTGCATATTTAAAATCAATTAAATATACGAATTTCAAATGAATGGAATTTTGGGTCGTTACAGATATGCTCCGTCCATGGAATCCCCTTTGACGATGTGTTGGTTCCATCGGGGCATGATCGCTTGCACCTGCCCCCAGTCGGATACACAGCTTGCAACAAATTCATGTGCTAGGTTGGCAACATTCCACCGTTTAACTCATTCCTTCGAGACGTGGTGCAGTATATCGACATTGCCCCATCGCAATTGCATTTGAATAGCCACGCATTCACCTACGACACTTGCATCCTCTTCATGAGTGTACTCTCCAGGCTTCCGACTCTGGGTGATATCCGATACATATATTGCATCAAGAGACGGAGGGATAACCCATCTTTCATGTTTCTCGAGCCGCACAACAAATGTCAAATCTTAACTGGGGAATGGAGCAAGTTTGCCCTGTATAAATAGGAATGATTTTATGTGCGTTGTCCTCCGGGCTTTGCAAGGAGATGGGTGGAATAAAGAAATTCGTTTTCCTGGACCGATACTCATGTTTGGTCAAAGCTGTACCTTTTCTAACTCTCTTCGATCTTTTCAGGTATTAACCCATGTCCCGAGGGCCCCGAATATTCTGAAGCCATCGAACCTATTCGAGCTATTCCCGCCGAAGACCGGGACATCAGAACTCTCATTTCAAACGAGTCGCTTACAAAGTTTAGGCTGTTGGCAGAAGGTCGCCGGATAAGCCTCCCTCAAGGCGTTACTATACCCAGGCCTGCTTCTGGCAAAGGGAAAAAACAAGCTGAGTCTTCAGCACATAACGCCCCTGACACACTAGAAGAGGGGGAAATTAAGGAAACTGAAATGCCTGAGGTACAAGATGAGAACGTTAGTCCCTCTCGGGATCCAATAGTCGAAGTTTACGACATCGAGACATCGCCTTCCCCTTCGAAGGGGAAGAAGAGACTAACACACAAGCCGAGGAAGAAAAAAGTCGGTGAAACTTCTAAAGTTACTCTTGTTTCAGTGGAGAAAGAAGCTTCCTCACAGCATTTAGAAAGTTCTCTAAAAGGCCTGTCGAACCTTTCCATACCTGATGATCTACTCAACTACGACTTCTACGACCAGAGGCCCTTAAGCTTCATTTTCCCACGAGAGGCGATATAGGTGTTCAAGCCCAAAACCAGGTAGAAAAAACTTCTATAACTGGTCCGTCGGGGGGAAACACTAGGACACACACAAACACATGCACTCCACCTTGCACTTAAATTTCCGTTGTCACCCTATTCTTTGCTAACTCATCATTATATAAACTTTGTGTAGGTGACATGGGGCACACACATGGACTTGACCGCCTTCACGGTTCATCGATTTTTTACCAGTCTAGCCGGGATTCGGGCTCCGGCAAGCATCGAGATAGAGATGAATCCGGCGATCGAGACTACCACCGCGAGAATCCTCATATCGAAGAAAAACTTATAATCAGCCTTCATATCCTCGCGATCCTCCCTCATAATTAGAGCACATCAAAGAGAAATCTGGACATAAAGGGTCTCAACCTGAGGCACATCGGGATCAACACTCTGGTTCATCAAGTACCAGACAATCTCGAGATCCCCACAGAACGCCTGCGGTCTCCAAGCAAACTCCTCTTGCTCCCGTAACTGATCCAATGGTCGCTGAGCGACTCACTGATCTTAAAGCTTCCTTCCCGAAGATATGCTTTGATGGCTTAAAGTTTATTCCGACGATTCATCAGATTCCAGGGCATGTTAAGTAAAGCGCTATCGCCTGCCTTAATGATGCCTACGTTCAAGACGATGCGTTCGTTCACTTAGCCGAGAAAGTTTCAGAAGTTTAGATATAGCATCAGCATGAGATAGATCGCCTGAAGCTTGAGGCTATCCTTGATTAAGACATTATTAAAGCTCAGGACGAAGAGCTTGCTTCTTATAAGTCTCAGCTTGAAGCCGCCCAGCAGAGCGCTAAAGACACTGCCGAGGTCGTTACTCGTCTAGAGTCAACCAATAAAAAAAATCGATGAGGCGGTCCAACGATGTGGGGCCCTAGCTTTGGAAAAGGACTCAGTGCAAAAGGAGAGGGATGCCTTTGCCCTCCGAGTTAAGGAGCTAGAGAAGCAACTCCGCAAAGAAATGGAGGAGAAGACCGCTGCCCAAGAAGGGTTGCAACGATATTGCGACGAGATCGTTGCCACACGACTTCTGAAGGCGATGCTTCATGATGAACTTTCTAATGTTGAGATGCTAAAGAATGAAGCCTGTGAAGAGGGCAAGAAAATATCATCCGCGGAGGTCGATTCCCGCCTTGAGGTGGCTAAAGAGGCAGGTAGGGAGGAGGTCAAAAGCATGTTCGACCCACTAATTGCAGAATTCAATGCCCGCGTCCTCATGCATCGAGACTTAACTTTTCTGGGTAAGGGCTATCTCGAATCTTTAGCTGAGGCATGAGAGACCTTAATAGAAATCAGGAAGGTCGAACTTGGTACCGAGGAGGTTGATGAAGGTGCTTTGATAAAAGAATTTCTTAAGGAAAACGAGCCTTCAGACCTGTCTGCAGCAAAAGCTCTTTACTACAAAGGCTCCTCCTTAACGAAAGGGAAAGAGGTTACTGCCGGTCCATCCAGGATCGAGTCTCAAGCTCATGCGCCTACTCAGCCGACCGATCGGCCGATACTTGATCCATTTGAGCAGCATATCGGTTATGACCCGGAGGACCCCGGCCTTGGCTTTCGCATTCTGTCTCCTCGGACGGCTGAGAGCCAGCCAGAACCTGGTAGATAACCCTCCACTTTAAGATTCCAAAAGTTGTCATTATTCACGAGGGGCTATTGTATTCTAATGCTTGTTTTTCATGATTTTGTACAGGCCGTTCTGATCCCGAGCCCACTCCGATGAGCGATGTCGCCAAGGAGATGAAGGAAAAGACAAGTGAGGCTACTCACGCAGGGGAGGCTTCAGGTCCAGATGCTCAGGTGATCGGAGCGCTTGACGAGGATAAGTCCGAGGCTTCCTCTTCCATTGATAGGAGTTATGAAATCAAAATTACAGGCGCCTCTGAACACACATCTAAACTGAGCATGAAGGAGCAGCTTGAGAAGGAGAAGAAAAAGATGGTCGAGATCAAAGTCGAGCCTCAAGCTGTGGACCTGGACGATCCTCTGAATAAGCCGTTGAAGGTCAGCCTTCCTGGTGGGTCTAGGCCCATGGAAGCTCCCGGTACTTCTTCAGTCGTCACCTCCTCATCAAAGAAAATTATCAAGGGCAAATGCACGGGAGAGGAGTCGTTTGGAAAAAAGTCGAAGAAGTCGAAGAAGTAGTCGTCGCTCTTGTTCAACGAGAGTTAGTTTAGATTATGTAATTATTTTCATTTTTTTTTGTAGTTTATTTAAATAAACTTTTGACTCCGAGCTTCAAAGGAGTTGTAGTAGAAACTTATTTTTGATGAATAAAACTTAGTTCTTTTGCCTTTTAGAAGACTTCTGTTGTTCCGCTTTCTGTATAATCGTGGTCAAAACCCAAGCTATTGCTTTTTACATAAACTTCTCGATTCACCTTCAAATAAGTCGATAATTTTTTGGCATTGCACATTCTTTATTCCACGCTCCGGGTACTTAGAATATTTTCCAGTCTGCATGCCAAGGATTTGATGACTTCAAGCCATTTGTATCCCGTCTGCACTTAGGGGACTTGGATATTTAAATCGTTTACACTCTAGTCCACGCTCTGCGGACTTAGAGTATTACAGTCCGCATTTAGGGGACTTGGAGATTTAAGTCGTTTATACTCTAGTCCACGCTTTGGGGACTTAGAGTATTCCAGTCCGCATTCAGGGGACTTGAAGATTTAAGTCATTTATACTCTACTCCACACTCTGGGGACTTAAAGTACTCCACTCCGCACTCTGGGGACTTGGAGATTTAGGTCGTTTATACTCTAGTCCACACTTTGAGGACTTAGATTACTTCAGTCCGCACTCCAGGGACTTGGAGATTTTGAGTCGTTTATACTCTAGTCCGCACTCCGAGGACTTAGAGTACTCCAGTCCGTACTCCGAGGACTCAGAGATATTGAGTTTTTATACTCTAGTCCGCACTCTGGAGACTGAGAGTACTCCAGTCCGCACTACGGGGACTTAGATATTTTGATTCGTTTATACTCTAGTCCGCACTCTGGGGACTTAGAGTAGTCCAGTCCGTACTCCGGGGACTCGGAGATCTTGAGTCGTTTATACTCTAGTCCGCACTCTAGGGACTTAGAGTACTCCAGCCCTCACTTCGGGGACTTAGAGATTTTGAGTCGTTTATACTCTAGTCCGCACTCCGGGGACTCAGAGTACTCCAGTCTGCACTGCGAGGACTTAGAGACTTTGAGTCATTTATACTCTGGTCCGCACTCTGGGACTCAGAATACTCCAGTCCACACTCCGGGGACTTGGAGATTTTGGTCGTTTATGTCCGCACTCTGGGGACTCAGAGTACTCTAGTCCGCACTCCGGGGACTTGGAGATTTTGAGTGCTCGTGCGCGTTCGTATGTCAGACATAATAATGTATCTCTTAGTCATTCGTCACAGTGTTATCATACACTGAAACATCGACAATTCATGGAAAAAATGGCTTCAAGACTTTATTAATGCAAACAAGCTAAATTGTCTTATTACATGCCGTAAACTGAGAGTAAAAATTTGCTGGAAATAATTGCAACTAAAATATGAAAGAAATGAACTAAGTATAATAATGCCGCAAATGCTCGCTATTCCATGCTCGGGGAGTGTCACACCATCAACGGTCGCTAGCTTGAAAGTTCCTTCTCCAAGCTTCCGTTCAATGACGTATGGACCTTCCCATGCGGAGCTCATATGTGATGGAACCGGGAAAATTCGTTACAAAACGAGATCACCCACACCAAAGATTCTTGGTCGGAATTTTTCACTATAGTATCGAGTGACTCGGTGTCTGTATGCGGCCGCTCTTAAATTAGCTTCTTCGCGCTTTTCGTCAATGAAGTCCAATGATTCCAGCAAAAGATATTGATTCGTATCAGAGTCATAATTAGCTACCCGATGTGACAGAACTTCAAGTTCTATGGGTATAACAGCTTCCATGCCATATGCTAATGCAAATGGAGTGTGGCTAGTCGCAGACTTGTGGGTGGTTCTGTAAGCCCAAAGCGTTGTTTGAAGCTCATCCACCCACTTGCCTCTAGCCTTTTTCAAACACATTTTCAATATGGATTTTATTATCTTGTTCACGGCTTCCACTTGTCCATTGGCTTTCGGATGAGCAACTACCGCAAACTTTTTCTCAATACCATATTTTCGGCAAAATTCTTTGAACTCTTTGCTTTAGAATTGTGTTCCATTGTCTGTAATGATGGTTCGTGGAAGGCCAAAACGGCATATAATATTTCGTACAATGAAATTAATAACCTTTTTGGTGGTGATAGTGGCCAAAGGCTCTGCTTCTGCCCACTTGGTAAAGTAATCGACCGCAACTATCGCGTATTTCGCACCACCTTTGGATAGGGGTAAGGAACCAACTATATCGATCCCCCACATTGCAAATGGCCAGGGACTAACCATTTGTGCGAGTTCCGTTGGCGGAGCTCTCGGGATTTTTGTATATTTTTGACATTTGTCACATCTTCTCACATAGTCTGCGGCATCCTGATTTACATTTGGCCAATAGTATCCATAGCGGAGGATTTTCTTTGCTAACGTCTGCCCTCCGGTATGGTCACCACATTCCCCTTCATGGACTTCCTTCAGGACTCGTTTTATCTCATTATGGGCAATGCATCGGAGTAAGGGGGTCAAGAATCCCCTCTGATACATTACCCCATCCTGCATTACATAACGCGAAGCCTTACGAATGACTTGTCGTCATTTGCTCCTTCTTTCGGGCACGACCCCGTGTAACAAGTACTGCTTGAATGGGGTCATCCATGATTCCTTCTCGATTTCTGTTTCTAACATGAAATCTACCTCCATCATATTTATGCTCGGAATATGTAAGGTTTCAACGGGAAACAATCCCATGCGCTGCGCATCGCCAGTGCTTGCAAATTTTGCCAATGAATCGGCTGCTCTGTTTTTCTCATGTGGAACATGTGAAATATCATAATACTCGAGATTCGCTAGCAACTCTTGAACCCGGACCAAATACGGGGAAAGTCTCTGCCCCTTTGCTTGATAGTCTCCCCGCACTTGGTACACCACCAGTTGCGAGTCGCAAAAGATTTCAACCAATTTTACTCCCAGCTCTTTGATAAGTCTCAAGCCGGCGATCCATGCTTCATACCCGGCTTCATTATTTGTTGCTGTGAATTCGAGCTTCAAAGCATAGCAAATCGATCGGTTTTCAGGAGTCATAAGAACTATGCCAACCCCCGAACAACGGTCGTTAGATGCCCCATCGGTGTACATCTTCCATCGAACGGAAGGTATGACATTGTGGCCATTTGATTCGTCTGTCATCGTGAATTCAGCAATGAAATCAGCTAGCGCTTGCATCTGTATGGCCCTTCATGGCAGGTAGGTAATATCGAACCGACTCAACTCGATATTCCAATTTAACATCCTTTCAGAAGTTTCCGGTCATTGGAGTACCCGTCGCAAGGGTTGATCGCTGTAAACACTGATCAAGTGTGCCTGGAAGTATGGGCGAAGCTTGCGTGATGCAATCACCAAGCAATATGCTAGTTTCTCGATCCTGGGATAATTTCTTTCTACCCCCGTCAAACGTTTACTGACATAATATACTAGATTTTGAACTCGGTCCTCCTCGCGAACCAAAGTCGTACTGATAGCATGCTGGGATACAGCCAAGTATACGTACAACATTTCATGGTCAATTGGTTTTGATAGCACCGAGGGACTTTCTAGATGTCTAACCAGAGACCGGAGTGCTTCCATGCAGTCATACGTCCACTCGAAATTCCTCTTTCCTTTCTTTATCACATCAAAGAAATGAATGCACTTATCCATAGCTCTGGATATGAATCGACTCAGCGTGGCCACTTTTCCGTTTAAGCTTTGTACTTGCTTTATAGTTCTGGGCACTTGTATGTCTCGAATAGCCTGGATTTTTCCGGGTTAGCTTCAATTCCACGTGCATTCACAATGAAACCCAAGTACTTTCTTTATGCAGTGCCAAAAGAACACTTCAAAGGGTTGATTTTCATCCCATAATGCCTGAGTATATCAAACATCTATGCTAAGTCTCGAATGTGGTCGTTTGACCATCGTGACTTCACGAGCATGTCATACACATAGACTTCCATTGTTCTGCCGATTTGATCTTTAAACATTCGGTTCAGTAAACGCTGATAAGTCGCCTCAGCATTTTTCAATCCGAAGGGCATCACTATGTAGCAATATAACCCAACGTCTGTGATGAAACTGGTGTGTTCATGGTCTGGAATGTGCATCCGGATTTGATCGTGTTGAATATGCGCTTATATGTTTTTGTTTGATGATAATAAACATATATATTCATTTAAATGTATTTGTTAATGTACTATTTTATTTTTCATAGATTAAATAAATATTTGTTGAATAAAATAAATAACACAGAATTTGAATTCAAACAGAAATTTTATTCAAACAAATATTTATTACAATCTTGAATAGTAGAAATTCAAGCTCTCACTATACATATACATTTTTGATTACATCACAATTACATCACAATTGTTTTTACATTAATAACCTCACTACATATAACTCACACTCGTATTTTGTTTTCAACTGCATTCCAGTTTGAATCCAGCATCTGAGCAATCTGCAAAAATATTCACTAACGCAGTAAAATTGAAAAACAAATATTTTTTGCAATATAAAATGAAACATGGTTTTTGAAAATAAGATTTGCCTCAGTTATTTGGGTTTTTCGTCATCATCTACATTTGAATTCACCACACACGAACAGTGTGACATGCACAGTGTATCACTGTACATGCCACAAGGCCGTGCACATCGATATACACTTGATAATGCTACAGGGACATGTGAGCACAGGTCAAACCCAAATGAAAAGCCGGGTTCAACTCACGTGCAATAACATAAATATCACAACTCTCAGCAAAGGGTCAAACCCGAGTTTTAAAACTGGATTCAACACAAGTGATAAATCAAATGAAATGGTCAAGATACATAATTCATAGGGTCGACCAAAAATCCAAATGCACAAAAGCATGATGCAAACTGAACAACAGATCAGCCATGACCAAAGAGAAGCCAATGTGCATGAACACAGTGAAGACCACAAAGGCAATGCATTAGTGAATCAACTGAAGAATGAACTCGAACAGTAAACATATATGCACAGATACAAACAACAGTGAGCACATTCATATGTACAAATGCAAAGAACAATGGTGATGCAGTGCAACATCTATGACAGCAAGTACATGAATGCAAACTACAGGAATGAATATCAAGTGATACAACTACAAGTATCAAGACAAGTGAACAAAACTGAAATTCAAATACCAACTGCAAATATCCAAGTACATCAACTCAATAACAATCTAGGCAAACCAGGTTGAACAACTACAAGTACAGGTAGCATTCAATTCAAGTACTGCAAGCAATGACCAGACACGCAAACAAGTCAGTGCATCAGTGTGCAAAAAAAAAGGCTCGAGCACAAGAATATGACAGCAAACAAAAGTGCACTGAACAACTTACAAATATGCAACCTTACAGCAGTCATGTATGCAACAGGTTCAAGGCCAGAATGACCTATGAATGTAACTACAGGAAGTCAACAAGAGAATTCATGAATGTATACTGAAAGTAAAATCAAGTGTGTATGCAGTATTGACAAAGTCAAAAATCAACACCGTGATGAGCATGGCAATTCAAAGCCGCAATTCAAAACCGTGGGTATCAAGCATCGGAAATATACGATTATGAACAAGTCAGAGAAAATCACCATCATCCACACGATAATCGAATGGCCAAAGCACAAAATTGACGAATTCAAACAATTATATACGAACGCAAATATAGGAATTCGACCTATATATAAACCGTTCATCATTGGAAAATTTAGGCATCGAGTTCAAGCATCAACCCAGTAAAGCAAAAGGATAAATTACATACCGAAATCGCAAACGTCGAACTTGATCAAGTAGCAGTGATCAACTCAGAGAAATAGTCGATCGACATAGAGAGGAGCTAAATCAATCATACGATCGAGCTACTATCGGCTGCTTCTAATTTACAACCCTAATTTGGAACAAAGGGAACGAAGCCCTGATTTGAAAAGAAGAGAAGAGAGCCGCCATTATTCAAGTAACCAGGCCGATAAAAATAAAAAGGGAAGAAGGGGGACACATTTGTTTTGGGCCGGCTCTAATAATTTTAATTAGGGCTTAGTTTTAAAAAATAAGGGTTTTGGGTTTAATTTTTTGTTAATTGTTGTTTTTACTTTTCAAGTCAAAGAATTTATAAATCACCACCTAGGTTGTAGGTAGTGTCAGATTGTCTAGTTAGAATTAGTTCAGCGAGCAGGGTGTGCGAGTTTGCAAAGCTCTATAGGCGGGAGCAGAGTTTGCGAGTAAGAGAAACTCTCTAGGCGGAGCAGGGTGTGCGAGTCTACGAGAGTGTTTGTGAGCGGGAGAAAAAGGTTTGCGAGTCTAGTAGAGTGTTTGTAAGCGGGATACTGTTTTATTCTAATAGAAATCTGGGAATGCAGCAGTAGGCAGGGGTTGCCGAAGCTGGGTAAATTTTTTGTGTGATTTACTTTTCAGCTTATTTATTTCTGCAGTTTGTTTCTGTGTTTAAATCGAGAAAATTTGTTGTAACCCTATTCACCCCCCCTCTAGGGTTAATCTAGATCCTACAAGTGGATCAAAGCCCGGTATTTTTTTATTTAACTCTAGAGTCATGAATCCACCAAATAATGCTTTTTCTGAGGGTGCAATCTATTGCTAGGCCACCCATGTTTAACGGGAATGATTATGCTTATTGGAAAGTTAGGATGGGTATATATCTTAGTTCTGTTGATTATGATGTTTGGGATATTATTGAAACAGGCTATAAATCTCCCACTATAACTGTTGGTGATACTGAGATTCCTAAACCTAAGGATAGGTGGGATGCTAACGATAAGAGATTAAAAACTACAAATGCCAAAGCCATGAATGCTTTGATTTGTGCCCTTGATAAGAATGAATTTAATAGAATTTCTCATTGTAAAACTGCACAGGAAATTTGGCATACTTTGGAGGTGACACACGAAGGAACTTCTCAAGTCAAGGAGTCTCGTCTAGCCCTATTCAGCAATGAATACGAGAACTTTGTGATGGACAAAGGCGAGAGCATAAAGGACATGTTTGGATGCTTTTCAACTTTGGTATACAACGCTAGAGCGCTTGGGAAGGTATTCACTGAGGTAGAGCTTGTGAGGAAGGTGCTACGAGTTTTACCGATGAACTTTGAGGCAAAAGTCACGGCAATACAAGAATCGAAAGATCTGAGTAAACTAAGCATGGAGGAGTTGATTGGAAACTTGATGACATATGAGCTTGAGCTAAAAGCAAAGGAGGAACGCAACAACTCCGAACCAAAGAAGAAGACGATTGCCTTAAAGAGCAAAGAAGAAAGCGATATAGAAGAAGTTCCAATTGAAGAGCTTGCAATGGCTGTCAATAATTTTAGAAAATGGTCAAAATTCAAGCCACACAAGAAGAAAACATCTGGTAATAGGTCAAGAGAGTCTAACAATTCCGATAATGAATTGACGTGCTATAACTGCAACAAGTCTGGCCACTTCAAACAACAATGCCCACTTCTCAAAAACAATCGAGGAAAGAAAAAGATGAAGAAGGTCTTTGCAGCGACTTGGGATGATGAAGAAGGAGAGGAAGTCTCGAATAGTAGCTCAGAGGAGGCTAACTTGTGTTTCATGGCAAAATCAGATTCAGAAGCAAGCTCAGAAGAATATAGTGAGGCAGGTGAGTATTCCGATAGAGATCCTGTTTTTATGTGTCTTGATCTTACTAAGGTAGTGGATACTCTTGAATCTAAAATTGAAAAACTGAAATCTGATAGGAGAGAATTTGCTCGTGAAAATTTTAGGTTAAAAACTGAACTTGAAAATATTCAAAACCTAGACTGTAAAAAATGTAAAACTTTAGATTCAGAATTATCAAGACTTAAGAATAGCTTTGAGAATCTTGAAAAAGAAACCTTGAGTCTTAAGGAAAACATTGACACTAGGAAAAAGGATTTTATAAACAGATGCACCTCACTTGTAACTTAAAACACATAATTAAAAACCTAAGTCCAAAATCTTGAGAAATCTTTGAATAACTTTTCAAGAGGAGAAAAATCATTTAACATGTTATTGGAAAATCAACTCTTTGCTAATAACAGTGTGACAACCCGGAATTTTCTAGCAATATCAATTTAATAATCTGCATTCAATATTAAATTGATTTGATATATTTTTGTTAATTAGATTTGAATTGATACTTTTCTTTTAATAAATATCTAATGGGTAAATTTTATCTGTTAAAAATTAATTGTTTGTTTTCTATTTATAAATGTATATATTTGTATACATTGTAAATAGTTGAGGATTTGTTTTAAAGTTTAACTAATAAATTATGTTTTAAATACTAATATATATTTTAGTGAATTAGAAATTATGATTTATTGATATAAACTTTTCAAAGTTAAATAAATAAATATAGGATTTTAAATACATAAGATAAATGTTTAAATAGTTTAAAAACTTATTTTAGCTTAAGATTAAAATTTAATTTATTAACAAAAAGATTTGTTTTCTTTTCTTTTTGGTATAGCTTGATTAAAATATGGATTTCAAAGTATATATGAGTTTTAACATACATTAAAAAAAATATGTAGTTTATAATAAAAAGATAATTTATTCTATCTATCATTTCAAATTGATAAATGTGTTTTTATAAAGTAAGTAAAATAAAAATGTACATATAAAAATACAAGCCTATAAGATAAATTAGGTAAAAAGTAAAGTAGTACATTAGTTAAATTATAATAACATAACAACTATCAAGTCATTTAGTTTTCAAACAACAAACATAGAAATAAAACAAAATATACATAAAGCTATAAATTAGAAGTTAAAATACTGTATGTAATAAGTTAGATAAAAAGTAAACATATAGGATAAATTCATAGATTATAAAGCTAAGTATAGAACATTTCAATTATAATAAAACTAGACACAAGTCAACAATGAAACTAGAAACATATGTTTTTTTTCAAGTTTGTAAACTAGACAAATAAAAATGCCTGTAAAGTTAAGAATAAAAGTCAAGTGACATATGTTAGAAAGCAAGAACAAAGAAAAATAAAATAATAATGCTAGTAGCTTGTAAATAAAGATTCAGACAAGTATCAAGTATAAAAGAAAATAAAGTAAGAAAGTCATATGCAGGCATAGGAAAGGATAGTCAACCTGTAAGAAATGACAATGCAAAGTATAATTAGAGAAATGCAACATGAAGCAAATGATAGTAACAAAGAATTTTCAAGTTGAAAATGTGCTGGCCGTAGTAGATAAAACAAAGCAAGATGTGTAGTTGTAAATAAATATGCAGGCTAATGAACAAATCTAAGGTGTGCAGGCTGAAATAAAACAAAATGAAGATATAAAAATATATATGTGTGCTGGCCAAACTAAGTAGATAAAGCTAATGACAGTAACAAAAATAAATAAGTATGTATATAGGGAAGCTTGCTAGAGAAGACAGTAATGCATTCTTAAACTAACAAACAAAAATCATTAATGTAAAAATCTTTTTAGTAAACTAAGTATTTCATATCAGCCTCCATCTAAAATATCTCTGTTCTAAAAATCTGTACAAACAAGATTGTATCCAATATTGTCACAATTTCATGAGACATAATAATAAACCTGTCTGCAACTCTTTGATATATATCTCTGCCTTTTCATTTTAAATTCGAACGCCAAGCTAAGAATCTGAATTAAAACCATTTCAAACTCAAACAAAAACTTCAGTTTAAATAACAACCAAAATTCAATTCAACCTGAGAATCAATGGGGAGTTCAACCTGAAAATTGCAAGCCTGTTGCAAAGCAAACTAGGCTCTGTTCTTCCACAAATTCAAGTGAGTAACACTTTTAAGATTTACTTAAGTTTTAAATTCTAATGCATGCCAATATTTGAATGCTTAAATAAATTGTGTGAACATTTATATATTCATTTTTCATTGGATATTTGTGAGATGAAATTCTGCATATCTCAAGCCTGCAAATCCAAACTGTTTCCTTATAAACTTGCTGTGTTTTCTATTTGCTGTGAGTAACTCATTTTTTTAAGGAATTAAAAGTATAAGTTAGTTTGAAGTTATTGCAGTGATAAATATTGTATTGTAGAGTATGGTTGTGTCACTTGTATGTTTATATTTTTGGAATTCTTGAAGTATGATTGTGTGCAGGTATTTAAACTTGCAGTTTCTCTATTTCGAGTATTGTCCATTTAAATTCAAATTCTTTAAAAATTAATCCTTGTTTAGCCTTAAGATTTAAAGGAAATATGTAAGTTTCATTTCAAAATTAGTTTAAGATTTTACTTAAATCAAAGTAACAATTATATGACTCTGGAAACCCAAAAAGAAAAAGAAAGAACTGAGTATCTCAATAACATCAAAAATTTGAATATCTTTTTTTATCAATTCAGGTACATAAACCGAATAGTTAAATCAAATTATGATTTTTAAAAAGAATATGGTGATTTTTAGTGGAGGGGGTGAGGTGCAGTTTGAGTTCATCCCTTTTGGGCATTTTGAGTTGCCGTGGACGATCAAGTGGATCTGGGGGGTCGAGCTTAGGTCTGGGGGTAGAGGAGGCTGCCGTGGAGCTAGGAAAAATAGGGGATGGCGGCGCAAAGGGTGGTGGAAGCATCGGCATGAGTTTAAAGTTTTTAAACCTAAAATTTTACTGTGTTTGAGTTTTGGATCACCGCGTCTCGTACAAGTGTTCGAGTGCCACGCGTCTTTGGGTTTAGGTAGAGGGAAGATGGTCGGTGTGGTAGCTGGAGTTTGGTGGCCACTGGTGGTCGGAGCTGTGCGCACGTGGCGGTGACAGGTTTGGAAGGGGAGGCGAGGTAGTGTTTTCCAGGTTTTGTGTTTTTTTTAATTTCATTCGCGCGCGCCTGGGAATAAAACTCGAAGCAGCTTGTTGGTTTTCACGGGGAAACTCGTACGTTTACTCGAAGTAAACATAAGGGTGCTCGGGTTGTAGTTGTACAGTTTTAAACTGTAACAGGTTTTAACAGTTTTTTTAACTTTTGTTTTAAAATTTAAAATCAAAGATTAAACCTTGTTTTAAAACAAGTTTAAATGGGGACTTTAAGTCAGTTTTGAAAATAAAGTTCCATAATTTAAATTATTTTAATAATTTAAAAGTGCTTAATGCTTAAGTGTATTCAAATAGTTGAATTTCAAAAATGAAATATAAATTGTTAAGAAAGGGTTTAGACAAGTTAACTCCAACATTGAAATCGGGACTTAGTTATGAAAAGCTAGATTTGGAACTAAAATAAAGTTTTATAATTTAAATTGCTTCAAAGTTTTAATGCTATTGAATATGTAAGTTTAAAGGGGTTTTAAATTAATTTAGTTTTAACATTATTAAGGATAAATTGGGTTTTACTTAGAAAGTAAAATTGAAATGAATGTTTTTAAACATATTGGAAGTGAAAATTTATCCATAATAAGAATAGTTACCTTAAGTAATGAAGACATAGAATTTATAATTAAGTATGAATAATTAATGTTTGATATTAATTAAATTAGTAATTCTAAGTTTGAATGTATTAATATAAGTTAAATGATGAATTAATTAATTAATATGTGATTAAGAGCCATAGATTAGATTTTATTAATTTTAATGGTTAAATGTCTTATAGTTAATAATGATTAATATAAGTTGATTATTTTAGAAGAAAATAATTAAATAAGTATTAATGAAGATCATTAACTAGATTATTTTATAATTAATTAATGTAATTGATTTTTAATAAATTAAATTTGATTAATTAATTCAATAATAATCATTGTAATAGTTTAAATGTAAATTATTTATTTGGAAAGTAATTAAGAAATTAATTACTTATTAATTGAGTAAATTGATTTGATTTGAGTTAATTAATTTAGTTTAATTAACTGATATTTTGGAATTAAATTACTTAGAGAAGTAATTGATGGATAATTACTGGAGGTAATTAACTAGAAGATGTTGTTAATGGAAGTAATTGGAATATAATTACTTGAAATTAATCAGGGAATTAATTTAGAGTGTTATTGAGAAGTAATTAATTAATTACTGTATATATATTAATCAATAGGATTAATATTTATGATTTGAAGATTTGTATTCTTAATATAATTAACAAATGAAAATGTAATTAGAAATCATTAATTAATACAATTAATGATGGAATTAGAATTGGTTTATTTGAGAATAATAAATCAACAAGATAATTAAATAGAAATAAATCAATACAAATGTAATTAATTAATGGATTTATTCAAGATTTATTTACTATAAATGAATTAAGGAAAACTACTGGAATGCAGTCAAGTATATTTAAATCAAAGATGATTAATTTGAATATATAAGTAATTAATAATAAGATTTAAATTAAGTTAATTAATTAATTTTAGAAATCATTTGATGATTTGGTATGTGTAATTACTTAGTGTAATTAATGGAGTGTAATTACATAGGAAAGTAATTAGATAATAATTACTTGATGAAATTAATACAAGATATTTGTAAGTAGAGTAATTTGAGTTATTTCTTTTGTAATTGATCAAAGGATTGATTTATGGAAATAATTAATCATGGAATGATTAATAAGTAATTAAGGGTAGTTAATTACCGGTTTGTTATTAATCAAGGGGTGATTAATAAATTGTGCTTAAGTAAAGATTAATCACTTAATTAATTTAAATAAGCAATTTAATATAAATTGGAGATCATCAATTAGTATAATTAATGATGTAATTAAGAATTGTTTAATTAAGAATAATTAATAGGAAGTAATCAAATGTTAATTTACTATGAATGATTTAGAATAATTCATTTGAGAATTAATTAAAGACTAAATTACTTCTTGTAATTAGAGAATGGTTAATAAATTTGATTTATAATTAATTAATAATTGTGAGAGCAAGATTTATGAAATGAGTAATTAATTTAATTTATTTTTAAATTAATTAAAGATGGAAGTAGTTAGTTTAATTCATTTTAGATTAATTATAGCTTGTGATTCATAAATCATTGCTTATGGATGATATTGATATTTCATTGATTGATTGTGATCTCAGTCAAGAGATGAATAATATCTATGTGATATGGATGTATGCTTTAAGTATGATAATATTTAATTATCTGTTTGGATGATGATATTAGTTGTCTGTTTATGATGATGATGTGATTATCTATTATGAGATGTGAATTATCTATCTGTGCATATTGATAATATTGAATTCACTGTTAATACTAAATAGCTAACTTGGCCTTAAAGACACGTTTTGGATTTCGATGAGACCGGGATCGGTTTTCCTTATTTGGAACATCCGAAAACCACATCGATTCCAAATTAACGATAGGTCATGGATCTGAAGTGAAGATGAAGATACAGAATGCAAGGGTTATCGTCGTTAACTCTGAGGGTGATTCCAAAACGAGTGTGACGAGATAATGCCTTCGGTTTCGTTCGAACCCGGAACGAACTTGTATGGATTGAATGCTTTCAACACATCATCAGGCAGACGATGAGCATTCTAAGAAATAGGTTCTATAAAGGTAATCGTAACCTCAAGCCTCATCAACGGGGAATGGTTAAAACAGGGGAGGTGTAGCAAGGTTAGGTGGGTCAAGCCCAAGCAGGACAAGGATATTCCCCTGTCTAGATGTCCCTTTTTATTCGGCTGTGTGGGCAGTTGGTCTGCAGCCAACTGCGGGGTTTATCTTGTTCGGGACTGTTCAGTAAGGAATGGTTCCGGCCTTGTGTTGCAGGGGGTCGGGAGTGATCCTCGGTACGTTGATCTAGGCCACGTACTGTGACGGGTGGTAGCCCAGTAGCCCTGCCATTGTATGGAATCCACAATCCAATAAGTGCCAACGGTTTTGATTGTATTACCCACTTTTGTGGCTAGTAGCTGGAATTTAATAGATGTAACAATTTCGGCTATTTTCTATTTACTTGAAAACCCTAGACCTATTATAATATCACTGGATTTCCTATCAAATGTTTTGGTTAGCGTAAGGTAAAAACTTTTCCATGTTTATGTGTGGGAAGTCTTACGTGATACCTTTGTTTTCAAAGGATTTTTCAAAATTAAGCAACTTTAACCTGTTACTCGTACCAGACCCATGTCTGACTCGAAGTTTATTTTTGTTTTCATAAACTCTCGGGTACCCAAATTTTTACGGGTAGCCAAGGGATTCAGGTTTAGCTTTGACGAATTCTGGAGGAGCAAATGGAGCAGGAGGCTTCAGCGTTATAGATATATATATAGTTCCGCTGTGTGGTATCTCTGTGATGTATGGTGTATTGAGTTGTATTAACTAGACAGGTGTTTATAACTGTCTAGTATGTGATGTATTATATGTATCACTCTGATTGATGTTATATATTATATAAATACTTATGTGATTATTATAATTTATTCGTTCCGCTGTGAGATTCCGATGTTGTTGTTCTTTCTTCTCTACATTTCTATTTTCTCACCCTTTTCTTTCTTAAAACGATACTTCTTCCTGTGCGTAGGAAGTTGGGTCGTTACAGTGGTATCAAAGCGCTAGGTTGAGTGAATACCTAGGCTCTTGAGTGATTTCTTTCCTGAGAGAGCGTATTTATAATTTTGATATATATATATATATATATATATACATATATTCATTTCTATCTATTTGTTGGATTACCTGTACGGGTTTTCCAATATAAGCATAAGGGTAAATTGAGTAGTGGTGTGTGAACACGACTACCTATGGTTGGAAGTATATTTGACGAGACTGTAGACCTAATACCGTCTCGAGTAAATTTGTGGTGTAAGGATTTCACCTAATCTCTGGAAGAAAACCGTTAATATTTGGAGTCCATTTTGTCGTACAAGATTGGATGAGTAGAATTGGATTTTTTTTTGTGAGTTGAGCAGAAGCTAGAATATTATCTTGGTAACTCAAGAAGTAGTAGTTGTGTGTTGAAATGCAGTAGCGATGGATTGTTTCCGAAGAAGATCTCAAGGATTTTGGATAAGGAAGTGTGTCTGCATTAGTTTTGAGGTTGGGTCCAGCGGAATGTTGAGTTTGGCTTTGAGGCCTAAGTTTTTCAAGAAATTTTGAATTAAGGAATTTTTGGGGCATCAGTAGCAGTGTTGCAGCTCAGATTGTTCTGCCGGCAGGCGAGGAGGTCATTTGTCAGCAGTTCTTTAGAGGTGAAGTCCAGAGGCAGTTTTGTGGATCCATTTGTTCATTGGATTGGCTAGATAAGTTTAAGCTGTTCAGATTGGTAAGGAGAGAACAGTTTTCTTTGGATATTAGCCTGGGTTGACCGCAAAAGAGACTTGCGATAGTTATGTACTCTCTGGGATGGCAGAAATTCTTCTGGATATCTTTGAATAAGTCAGTGGTTTGCCTTAGCATCTGAGGAGTTGAGTTTGGTATCGACTGGATTTCAGAAGTAGTGCTGATGGTTCACCCTAGTAATAAAATGGTTTCTAGAGAAAGGAATTGGTAAAGCAGCCCAAGATTTTGGAGGAACTTCTGAGTTTTAATTTGGATCTGTTGAACCATAATTTTATAATGTGATGTCCAGTTCATGCTTATGTGCATCATCAGCATTTTCATCTACTCCAGATCAGAGTTGTGCAGTGGAAGCAGTTAGAAGTGTATTTGTTTTTCTTTTCAAGGAAAAGAGATGTTGTTTTCCACTGAGGATAGTAAAGGTTGAGTTCTTGGTTTCGATTGATTTTGAGAAGATTATTCTACTGGATTGTTTTTGGATTCAGATTGTTTTAGAAATTATCAGCGAAGGTTGAGCTGATCAGTAGGTTGAAGGCAACTCTGGATCATCAGAAGAATTAGGTGGATAAGAGACGAAGGAATTTGGATTTCAAAGTCGGAGATTTCATTTTGGATGGATTTTCTTTGGTTCAAAGGAGCTCTGTAGATTAGTAGTATAGACTGTTTGAATTCTATAGATCGAGTATTCCGGTATTATACAAGGAAACTCTAGGGAGCTCTATCCAGAATTTTGGCTGGATAGTTAGCCTTGTTGACTAAGTTGATTGGTTGTGATGGTTGTTAGCATGTGATTGATATATGCTTATGATTTAAAATTAATTAAAAATCTTAAATATATTATTAAATTACCTTTGCTTTTAAATTTCGGGGACGAAATTCTTTTAAGGGGGGAGGAATGTGACAACCCGGAATTTTCTAGCAATATCAATTTAATAATCTGCATTAAATATTAAATTGATTTGATATATTTTTGTTAATTAGATTTGAATTGATACTTTTCTTTTAATAAATATCTAATGGGTAAATTTTATCTGTTAAAAATTAATTGTTTGTTTTCTATTTATAAATGTATATATTTGTATACATTATAAATAGTTGAGGATTTGTTTTAAAGTTTAACTAATAAATTACGTTTTAAATACTAATATATATATTAGTGAATTAGAAATTATGATTTATTGATATAAACTTTTCAAAGTTAAATAAATAAATATAGGATTTTAAATACATAAGATAAATGTTTAAATAGTTTAAAAACTTATTTTAGCTTAAGATTAAAATTTAATTTATTAACAAAAAGATTTGTTTTATTTTCTTTTTGGTATAGCTTGATTAAAATATGGATTTCAAGGTATATATGAGTTTTAACATACATTAAAAAAATATGTAGTTTATAATAAAAAGATAATTTATTCTATCTATCATTTCAAATTGATAAATGTGTTTTTATAAAGTAAGTAAAATAAAAATGTACATATAAAAATACAAGCCTATAAGATAAATTAGGTAAAAAGTAAAGTAGTACATTAGTTAAATTATAATAATATAACAACTATCAAGTCATTTAGTTTTCAAACAACAAACATAGAAATAAAACAAAATATACATAAAGCTATAAATTAGAAGTTAAAATACTATATGTAATAAGTTAGATAAAAAGTAAACATATAGGATAAATTCATAGATTATAAAGCTAAGTATAGAACATTTCAATTATAATAAAACTAGACACAAGTCAACAATGAAACTAGAAACATATGTTTTTTTTTCAAGTTTGTAAACTAGACAAATAAAAACGCCTCTAAAGTTAAGAATAAAAGTCAAGTGACATATGTTAGAAAGCAAGAACAAAGAAAAATAAAATAATAATGCTAGTAGCTTGTAAATAAAGATTCAGACAAGTATCAAGTATAAAGCAAAATAAAGTAAGAAAATCATATGCAGGCATAGGAAAGGATAGTCAACCTGTAAGAAATGACAAAGCAAAGTATAATTAGAGAAATGCAACATGAAGCAAATGATAGTAACAAAGAATTTTCAAGTTGAATATGTACAGGCCGTAGTAGATAAAACAAAGCAAGATGTGTAGTTGTAAATAAATATGTAAGCTAATGAACAAATCTAAGGTGTGCAGGCTGAAATAAAACAAAATGAAGATATAAAAATATATATGTGTGCAGGCCAAACTAAGTAGATAAAGCTAATGACAGTAACAAAAATAAATAAATATGTATATAGGGAAGCTTGCTAGAGAAGACAGTAATGCATTCTTAAACTAACAAACAAAAATCATTAATGTAAAAATCTTTTTAGTACACTAAGTATTTCATATCAACCTCCATCTAAAATATCTCTGTTCTAAAAATGTGTACGAACAAGATTGTATCCTATATTGTCACAATTTCATGAGACATAATAATAAACCTGTCTGCAACTCTTTGATATATATATCTGCCTTTTCATTTTAAATTCGAAAGCCAAGCTAAGAATCTGAATTAAAACCATTTCAAACTCAAACAAAAACTTCAGTTTAAATAACAACCAAAATTCAATTCAACCTGAGAATCAATGGGGAGTTCAACCTAAAAATTGCAAGCCTGTTGCAAAGCAAACTAGGCTCTGTTCTTCCACAAATTCAAGTGAGTAACACTTTTAAGATTTACTTAAGTTTTAAATTCTAATGCATGCCAATATTTGAATGCTTAAATAAATTGTGTGAACATTTATATATTCATTTTTCATTGGATATTTGTGAGATGAAATTCTACATATCTCAAGCCTGCAAATCCAAACTGTTTCCTTATAAACTTGCTGTGTTTTCTATTTGCTGTGAGTAACTCATTTTTCTAAGGAATTAAAAGTATAAGTTAGTTTGAAGTTATTGCGGTGATAAATATTGTATTGTAGAGTATGGTTGTGTCACTTGTGTGTTTATATTTTTGGAATTCTTGAAGTATGATTGTGTGCAGGTATTTAAACTTGCAATTTCTCTGTTTCCAGTATTGTCCATTTAAATTCAAATTCTTTAAAAATTAATCCTTGTTTAGCCTTAAGATTGAAAGAAAATCTGTAACTTTCATTTCAAAATTAGTTTAAGATTTTACTTAAATTAAAGTAACAATTATATGACTCTAGAAACCCAGAAAGAAAATGAAAGAACCGAGTATCTCAATAACATCAAAAATTTGAATATCTTGTTTTATCAATTCAGGTACATAAATCAAATAGTTAAATCAAATTATGATTTTTAAAAAGAATATGGTGATTTTTAGTGGAGGGGGTGAGGTGCAGTTCGAGTTCATCCCTTTTGGGCATTTTGAGTTGCCGTGGACGATCAAGTGGATCTGGGGGGTCGAGCTTAGGTCTGGGGGTAGAGGAGGATGCCGTGGAGCTAGGAAAAATAGGGGATGGCGGCGCAAAGGGTGGTGGAAGCATCGGCATGATTTTAAAGTTTTTAAACCTAAATTTTTACTGTGTTTGAGTTTTGGATCACCGCGTCTCGTACATGTGTTCGAGTGCCACGCGTCTTTGGGTTTAGGTAGAGGGAAGATGGTCGGTGTGGTAGCCGGAGTTTGGTGGCCTCTGGTGGTCAGAGCTGTGCGCACGTGGCGGTGACAGGTTTGGAAGGGGAGGCGAGGTAGTGTTTTCCAGGTTTTGTGTTTTTTTTAATTTCATTCGCGCGCGCCTGGGAATAAAACTCGAAGCAGCTTGTTGGTTTTCACGGGGAAACTCGTACGTTTACTCGAAGTAAACATAAGGGTGCTCAGGTTGTAGTTGTACAGTTTTAAACTGTAACAGGTTTTAACAGTTTTTTTAACTTTTGTTTTAAAATTTAAAATCAAAGATTAAACCTTGTTTTAAAACAAGTTTAAATGGTGACTTTAAGTCAGTTTTGAAAATAAAGTTCCATAATTTAAATTATTTTAATAATTTAAAAGTGCTTAATGCTTAAGTGTATTTAAAGAGTTGAATTTCAAAAATGAAATATAAATGGTTAAGAAAGGGTTTAGACAAGTTAACTCCAACATTGAAATCGGGACTTAGTTATGAAAAGCTAGATTTGGAACTAAAATAAAGTTTTATAATTTAAATTGTTTCAAAGTTTTAATGCTATTGAATATGTAAGTTTAAAGGGGTTTTAAATTAATTTAGTTTTAACTTTATTAAGGATAAATTGGGTTTTACTTAGAAAGTAAAATTGAAATAAATGTTTTTAAACATATTGGAAGTGAAAATTTATCCGTAATAAGAATAGTTACCTTAAGTAATGAAGACTTAGAATTTATAATTAAGTATGACTAATTAATGTTTGATATTAATTAAATTAGTAATTCTTAGTTTGAATGTATTAATATAAGTTAAATGATGAATTAATTAATTAATATATGATTAAGAGCCATAGATTATATTTTTATTAATTTTAATGGTTAAATGTCTTATAATTAATAGTGATTAATATAAGTTAATTATTTTAGAAGAAAATAATTAAATAAGTATTAATAAAGATCATTAACTAGATTATTTTATAATTAATTAATGTAATTGATTTTTAATAAATTAAATTGATTAATTAGTTCAATAATAATCATTGTAATAGTTTAAATGTAAATTATTTATTTGGAAAGTAATTAAGAAATTAATTACTTATTAATTGAGTAAATTGATTTGATTTGAGTTAATTAATTTAGTTTAATTAACTGATATTTTGGAATTAAATTACTTAGAGAAGTAATTGATGGATAATTACTGGAGGTAATTAACTACAAGATGTTGTTAATGGAAGTAATTGGAATATAATTACTTGAAATTAATCGGGGAATTAATTTAGAGTGTTATTGAGAAGTAATTAATTAATTACTGTATATATATTAATCAAGAGGATTAATATTTGTGATTTGAAGATTTGTATTCTTAATATAATTAACAAATGAAAATGTAATTAGAAATCATTAATTAATATAATTAATGATGGAATTAGAATTGGTTTATTTGAGAATAATAAATCAACAAGATAATTAAATAGAAATAAATCAATATAAATGTAATTAATTAATGGATTTATTCAAGATTTATTCACTGTAAATGAATTAAGGAAAACTACTGGAATGCAGTCAAGTATATTTAAATCAAAGATGATTAATTTTAATATATAAGTAATTTATAATAAGATTTAAATTAAGTTAATTAATTAACTTTAGAAATCATTTGATGATTTGGTATGTGTAATTACTTAGTGTAATTAATGGAGTGTAATTACTTAGGAAAGTAATTAGATAATAATTACTTGATGAAATTAATACAAGATATTTGTAAGTAGAGTAATTTGAGTAATTTCTTTTGTAATTGATCAAAGGATTGATTTATGGAAATAATTAAGCATGGAATGATTAATAAATAATTAAGGGTATTTAATTATTGGTTTGTTATTAATCAAGGGGTGATTAATAAATTGTGCTTAAGTAAAGATTAATCACTTAATTAATTTAAATAAGTAATTTAATATAAATTGGAGATTATCTATTATTATAATTAATGATGTAATTAAGAATTGTTTAATTAAGAATAATTAATAGGAAGTAATCAAATGTTAATTTACTATGAATGATTTAGAATAATTCATTTGAGAATTAATTAAAGACTAAATTACTTCTTGTAATTAGAGAATGGTTAATAAATTTGATTTATAATTAATTAATAATTGTGAGAGCAAGATTTATGAAATGAGTAATTAATTTAATTTATTTTTAAATTAATTAAAGATGGAAGTAGTTAATTTAATTCATTTTAGATTAATTATAGCTTGTGATTCATAAATCATTGCTTATGGATGATATTGATATTTCATTGATTGATTGTGATCTCAGTCAAGAGATGAATAATATCTATGTGATATGGATGTATGCTTTAAGTATGATAATATTTAATTATCTGTTTGGATGACGATATTAGTTATCTGTTTATGATGATGATGTGATTATCTATAATGAGATGTGAATTATCTATCTGTGCATATTGATAATATTGAATTCACTGTTAAGACTAAATAGACAACTTGGCCTTAAAAAACACGTTTTGGATTTCGATGTGACCGAGATCGGTTTTCCTTATTTGGAACATCCGAAAACCACATCGATTCCAAATTAACGATAGGTCGTGGATCTAAAGTGAAGATGAAGATTCAGAATGCAAGGGTTATCGTCGTTAACTCTGAGGGTGATTCCAAAACGAGTGTAACGAGATAATGCCTTCGGTTTCGTTCGAACCCGGAACGAACTTGTATGGATTGAATGCTTTCAACACATCGTCAGGAAGACGATGAGAATTCTAAGAAATAGGTTCTATAAAGGTAATCGTAACCTCAAGCCTCATCAACCGGGAATGTTTAAAACAGGGGAGGTGCAGCAAGGTTAGGTGGGTCATGCCCAAGCAGGACAAGGATATTCCCCTGTCTAGATGTCCCTTTTTATTCGGCTGTGTGGGCAGTTGGTCTGCAGCCAACTGCTTGATTTATCTTGTTCGGGACTGTTCAGTAAGGAATGGTTCTGGCCTTGTGTTGCAGGGGGTCGGGAGTGATCCTCGGTACGTTGATCTAGGCCACGTACTGTGACGGGCGGTACCCCAGTAGCCCTGCCATTGTATGGAATCCACAATCCAATAAGTGCCAACGGTTTTGATTGTATTACCCACTTTTGTGGCTAGTAGCTGGAATTTAATAGATGTAACAATTTCGGCTATTTTCTATTTACTTGAAAACCCTAGACCTATTATAATATCACTGGATTTCCTATCAAATGTTTTGGTTAGCGTAAGGTAAAAACTTTTCCATGTTTATGTGTGGGAACTCTTACGTGATACCTTTGTTTTCAAAGGATTTTTCAAAATTAAGCAACTTTAACCTGTTACTCATACCAGACCCATGTCTGACCCGAAGTTTATTTTTGTTTTCATAAACTCTCGGGTACCCAAATTTTTACGGGTAGCCAAGGGATTCAGGTTTAGCTTTGACGAATTCTGGAGGAGCAAATGGAGCAGTAGGCTTCAGCGTTATAGATATATATATAGTTCCGCTGTGTGGTATCTCTGTGATGTATGGTGTATTGAGTTGTATTAACTAGACAGGTGTTTATAACTGTCTAGTATGTGATGTACTATATGTATCACTCTGATTGATGTTATATATTATATAAATACTTATGTGATTATTATAATTTATTCGTTCCGCTGTGAGATTCTGATGTTGTTGTTCTTTCTTCTCTATCTTTTCTATTTTCTCACCCTTTTCTTTCTTAAAATAATACTTCTTCCTGGGCGTAGGAAGTTGGGTCGTTACAAACAGAAAAGGACTAGGTTTTGGGAAAACACAAGTTGATGATAATGCAAAAGGTAGGAGCATCTTTGCTAGATGTGAAATAATTGGACATCGTGTTGATAACTGTAGTCATAGGAACAAGAACACAAAATTTAATCAAGTCAATTCAATGTGCATAATTTGTAGAAAATTTGGACACAATCAAAATAATTGTTGGTATAGACCCAAACACGTGAAAACTATACCAATTTGGGTTCCAAAAGGCACAAATATAAAATCTTTGAAAGTCAAACAAATTTGGGTGCCAAAAGGAACATATATAAATAGTTTTGGGTCTCCACAAACATATTTTTCATATTCTGCCACTAACAACCATGGACCTATAAAAACAAATAGGTCACAAAAATCTTTCATTGTATAGGTGTGGTGGCAGGCTAAGGAACAACAACAGTGTTCTCTGGATTTTGGCTGTTCCAGAAACACAACGGGCAACAAAGCAAAGTTTCTTAGCCTAGTATAAAGGTGACAGAATCACAATGGACAACAACGAAAAATTATCGTAAAGGTAAAACAGGTAAATTTGTTTTGAACGATATATTAAATGTGATAATCTGCACCGTAATCTGAATTAAATCAGCCAGTAATGTGATGATGAAATGAATGATGTCTTTAATTCTGACTTATTCATTGATATGATTTTTTTTGACTTGTTCTTATTTATGACTTTGATTTGTGCTTAAAAGTTGACCAACCATCTTTTCATCATTGAACTTAATCTGTTTGGTCAAATTATGATGTTGATTGATTACTATTTACTCATGCTATAAAAAGGATTTTAAGAAATTGTTGAAACTTCAAGAAATTGTTTTTGAAATAATTATGATGTTGATTGACTATTGATTACTCATGAATATAACTGTTTATCCTACGGTTTCTGAAATTAACGCTATGATATTTGTTTGAGTGTTAACATGGCTTCATTTCAAATTTCATTCTGAGATAGTTTGTTGAAATTTCACAAATCTGGTCTTTGACATCCAACGAGTGAATATTGAGTGAAATTTAAATTCAGATGCAGATTACACTGGTAATATAGTTGATAGAAAAATTACTAGTGGAACGTGATTAATCTTTGAAACATTCATTTGCTGCATTATTTTTCAAAGAAAATATCTACATATTTTTCACTTGAAATAATTTTTCAAATAGCAGAATTTTTCTCATATACCCCTTCGAGAAAATCATTGTTGACCATTTTTTTCAGATTAGTCATTCTTATTAGATTTTAAATGACAAATTTGGACTAATCCGACTCCCTGCTGATTATCGAAAAGATAAATAGTAATTGAAAAAGTGATGAGTGTCGATATTTGTCGTACATTACTCAAGACAGTATATTTAGAAAAATTTCTTTAGAATTTCATAACAAGAGTTATAAAAACTTTTTGCTTGGGTAAAAATTCCATGATCATTTCTATTTCTATCATCTTTCTATCGACCATCACTCATCAAAATCATATATAGTATGTAAATTTGTGGTAGTTTACAAAGGAAATTATTTGTTCTTCAATTTATTATTATAAATGCTTCAATTTATTATATTCTTCAATAAAAATAAATACTCAAAGTATTCACTCTCATTTATAAGTCCTCACGGTTATGCATAGGTGAATTACTTGGATTTTTGATTATGTGCTTCCATGCTCATTTAAAAGTCCTTACGGTTATGCATGTATGGAACGCATATAAAAATTAATTGATTAAATAGACAAGTTGATTCTAATCCCATTTAAAAGTCCTCACGGTCATGCGTGGTTAGAAGATACTTGAATTATTTTTAAATGAAAATTGTGAATACTACTAATCTCATTTAAAAGTCCTAACAGTTATGCATGGTTAGTAGATATTCAAATTTCCTGAAATAAATATACCACAAATAGACAGAACTGTATGATTTTTGATGATTTTATCCCCATCACTTCTGAAAGTGGAATATGCGCCTGACAAGGGTAATTAAGATTTTTGTTTGAGTTTTATTGAAATTTGATATTTATATTCAATTGAGTTAAATGTTTGGTTCATGTCTGTCACTTCATCCCTATTTTATTAACACTGTTATTCTTTTGCTGATAACAAAAAGGGGAGAGAAAAGTTAAGATTTTGTCAAATAAAATCAAGCAAAGGTCAGATAATTTTCGATTTGCATCTAGGCTCATTTGCATATTTTTATTTGTATGCATATATGTAGGGGGAGTATTGTGTAGAGAGGGAGCATTTAAATAGGGGGAGCAATTAAAGTATATCTTTGATCAAATACATTTAACACATGTACAAAATCTTAAATATATGTTTGTTATCATCAAAAGGGGGAGAATGTTGAATATGCGCTTATATGTTTTTGTTTGATGATAATAAACATATATATTTATTTAAATGTATTTGTTAATGTACTATTTTATTTTTCATAGATTAAATAATATTTGTTGAATAAAATAAATAACACAGAATTTGAATTCAAACAGAAATTTTATTCAAACAAATATTTATTACAATCTTGAATAGTACAAATTCAAGCTCTCACTATACATATACATTTTTGATTACATCACAATTGTTTTTATATTAATAACCTCACTACATATCACTCACACTCGTATTTTGTTTTCAACTGCATTCCAGTTTGAATCCAGCATCTGAGCAATCTGCAAAAATATTCACTTACGCAGTAAAATTGAAAAAGAAATATTTTTTGCAATATAAAAGGAAACATGATTTTTGAAAATATGATTTGCCTCAGTTATTTGGGTTGTTCGTCATCATCTACATTTGAATTCATTATACACGAACAGTGTGACATGCACAGTGTATCGCTGTACATGCCACAAGGCCGTGCACATCGATATACACTTGATAATGCTACAGGGACAGGTGAGCACAGGTCAAACCCAAATGAAAAGCCGGGTTCAACTCACGTGCAATAACATAAATATCATAACTCTCAGCACAAGGTCAAACTCGAGTTTTAAAACTGGATTCAACACAGGTGATAAATCAAATGAAATGGTCAAGATACATAATTCATAGGGTCGACCAAAAATCCAAATGCACAAAAGCATGATGCAAACTGAACAACAGATCAGCCATGACCAAAGAGAAGCCAAAGTGCATGAACACAGTGAAGACCACAAAGGCAATGCATCAGTGAATCAACTGAAGAACGAACTTGAATAGTAAACATATATGCACAGGTACAAACAACAGTGAGCACATTCATATGTACAATTGCAAAGAACAGTGGTGATGCAGTGAAACATCTACGATAGCAAGTACATGAATGCAAACTACAGGAATGAATATCAAGCGATACAACTGCAAGTATCAAAGACCAGTGAACAAAACTGAAATTCAAATACCAACTGCAAATATCCAAGTACATCAACTCAATAACAATCTAGGCAAACCAGGTTGAACAACTACAAGTACAGGTAGCATTCAATTCAAGTACTGCAAGCAATGACCAGACACACAAACAAGTCAGTGCATCAGTGTGCAAAAAAAAGGCTCGAGCACAAGAATATGACAGCAAACAAAAGTGCACTGAACAACTTACAAATATGCAACCTTACAGCAGTCATGTATGCAACAGGTTCAAGGCCAGAATGACCAATGAATGCAACTACAGGAAGTCAACAAGAGAATTCATGAATGTATACTGAAAGTAAAATCAAGTGCATATGCAGTATTGACAAAGTCAAAAATCAACACCGTGATGAGCACGGCAATTCAAAGCCGCAATTTAAAACCGTGGGTATCAAGCATCAGAAATATACGATTATGAACAAGTCAGAGAAAATCACCATCATCCACACGATAATCGAATGGCCAAAGCATATAATTGACAAATTCAAACAATTATATACGAACGCAAATATAGGAATTCGACCTATATATAAACCATTCATCATCGGCAAATTTAGGCATCGAGTTCAAGCATCAACCCAGTAAAGCAAAAGGATAAATTACATACCGAAATCGCAAACGTCGAACTCGATCAAGCAGCAGTGAGCAACTCAAAGAAATAGTCGATCGACATAGAGAGGAGCTAAATCAATCATACGATCGAGCTACTATCGGCTGCTTCTAATTTACAACCCTAATTTGGAACAAAGGGAACGAAGCCCTGATTTGCAAAGAAGAGAAGAGAGCCGCGATTATTCAAGTAACCAGGCCGATAAAAATAAAAAGGGAAGAAGGGGGACGCATTTGTGTTGGGCCGGCTCTAATAATTTTAATTAGGGCTTAGTTTTAAAAAATAAGGGTTTTGGGTTTAATTTTTTGTTAATTGTTGTTTTTACTTTTCAAGTCAAAGAATTTGTAAATCACCACCTAGGTTGTAGGTAGTGTCAGATTGTCTAGTTAGAATTAGTTCAGTGAGCAGGGTGTGCGAGTTTGCAAAGCTCTATAGGCGGGAGTAGAGTTTGCGAGTAAGCGAAACTCTATAGGAGGAGCAGGGTGTGCAAGTCTATGAGAGTGTTTGTGAGCGGGAGCAAAAGGTTTGCAAGTCTAGTAGAGTGTTTGTAAGCGGGATACTGTTTAATTCTAATAGAAATCTGGGAATGCAGCAGTAGGCAGGGGTTGCCGAAGCTGGGTAAATTTTGTGTGTGATTTACTTTTTAGCATATTTATTTCTGCAGTTTGTTTCTGTGTTTAAATCGATAAAATTTGCTATAACCCTATTCACCCCCCTCTAGGGTTAATCTAGATCCTACAGATTGTATCCCGAATATGCATCCATAAATGACAGTAGCTCATCTCCGGCCGTTGAATTGACCAGCTGGTCAATCCTAGGTAAGCGGAAACTATACTTTGGGCATTCCTTGTTTAAATCAGAATAATCAATGCAAGTTCTCCACTTCCCATTCGCTTTTCTTACCAGCACAGGGTTAGATATCCATTCGGGGTATAAGGCGTCGCGGACGAACCCATTGGCTTTGAGTTTGTCCACCTTCCCTCTGAGAGCAGCGGACCTCTCTGGGTCCATGCCCCTTCGTTTCTGTTTTACTGGGATGTACTTCGGGTCTATGTTCAACATATGACTGGCAATGGCAGGAGAAAATCCCACACATATCAGAATGTGTCCATGCGAAAACATCTTGATTCGTTCGGTGAAAATCAGCAAGGTCCTCTGCCAATGGTGGGTCGAGTTGCGATCCAATCTTAAGTACTCGTGACGGGTCATTCCGGCTGATTGGAATTTCAATTGTCAGCTCAACCGGTGCTGCATTCACTTCCCTGGGTCCCCCATCATCATCTCTCGGATCTATGTCTCTGTAGATCCGAGAATGTTGCCTGAGCCAGGGCTCCGCACTACTTGTCAATTGTCAGTGTTCCGGATGCGGACGGTGCTGTCCGCAACCTTCCCCTTTTCTCTCCGTTGAGCCTCTCTCAGCTCTGCCACATAACATGCGCGAGCGGTCGCCTGATCGCCATGTACTACGCCGACTCCTTTGTCTGTCGGAACTTTTATTGTTAAACACCATTGGGCCAAGGCTGCCCTAAGCTCTGCCAGGGCTGGACGACCTAGAAATACATTGTATGGAGAGTCAACATCCATTACTATGAACGGTAGGATTCGCACTCTCCTATGCTCACCTTCTCCCAGTTCAACTGTAACTCAATATACCCCATTGCGTCGGTTGCGGCACCATTAAAGTCGTGGATACGAGCTTTGTATGGTTTTATATCTTTTGTCTCCATCTTCATTTGGTCATAAGCCTTCTTGAAGATGATGCTGACAGAGCTTCCACAATCAATCAAAATCCTTTTGACGTAAGCTGGCCCGATCGTCGCAGATATGACCATCATGTCGGTAGTAGGAGCCTCCACCTTATCTGCATCTCGACTCCTAAACACTATATCGTCTGTCATCATGCGTTATTGTTTTGCAGGGGTTCCATCTTCCACATTCGAACAACATCCATAATTCGCATGCCTCAAGGAGGTAGCATATCGTTCCATCTCCTGCCAATTCTTGTCTACAGGATGTGGTCCTCCGACTATAGTGTTTATGATCAACCTACCCATGGTCCGGGCAGGGTCCTCTGGGTGGCGTGGAGCCAGCCCGTGTTCGGGGTCTGACGTTCCTTGCCTACCCTCCGATGGGTTCTTAACAAATTCCTGCAGATTTTTCTGCCTGGTTAACCTTTCTATGGCGTCATGGAGGTGTCTACACTCCTCAGTATTGTGCCTTGGGTCTCATGGAAGCGACAGTACTTCCCCGTCCGCTTCTGTTCCTCTGTGGACTCTTTTGGGCGTGGCTTTCTGTATTGGAAGGTGTTATAGGTAGATAGGTAAATGTTTCAAGAGATATATTCAGGGGGGTGTATTTGTTGTAGGTCGGAATCCTCGACTTCCATCTCCCTGTCTCTGTTTTTTTGGGGATTTCCACATCCGGATCATTTAGATTGCCCAGGCTTGTTCTGGACGTTGAATTGAACTTTTCTTGAGTTGCCGTCGGATTTCTTCATGGCAACGTTACTTTTCACAGTCTCCTGAACAGGCCCGGGTGCCTTATCTTGTCTTGTCCATCGATCTTCCTCCCTCCTTATGAACTAGTGAGCTTTGGAATAGAATCGCTCCAACGTAGTTGGGGGCTTTCCCGCTAACCAATCTCCAAACTCCGAGCCTGGATCTGCACCTCGCATTAACGCCATCAAGATTGCGTGGTCATTAGGGTTGCTAACTTCAGTGGCGGCAACATGAAACCTCTGCAAGTATGCTTTCAAAGACTCTCCTGGAGCCTGGATTACGCTTGATAAGGACATCACGTCCTTTGGATGAGTAGCATGTATCCTGAATTGTTCAACAAATTTCATCGCCAACTCGTCGAAGCTGGATATAGACCGCGGAGGAAGTCGAGTAAACCATATGGTGGAGATTCCGGACAAAGTGATTGGGAAGCACCTACACTTAGTCACGTCATTCGCTCTTGCAGAATCCATCATCCATTCGTACCTCATCACGTGTTGCCTAGGGCTAGCCTTTCTTTCATAGGCTGGGATAGTTGCCATACTAAACTTCCTGAGATACTCAGCCTATTGGATAGTATCTGTGAAGGGAGTATGACTTGTGGACACTCCCCAATCTTCATCGGTCAAGCGTTTGTTCTCTCTCATTAATTGCCTAACCATAGCTGATAAGTCTGGAGTTTGTTTGGAGGATGAGAGGTTGGGTTCCATTCCATGGGACCGTGCGGGTTGATGTCTCGCCTGCTGGCTATCGGCCATACGTGCATTCTGAAGGCCAGCTTCATTGGGGTCTTGGTGAGCTGGGCGTTCGGTCTCCTCACATGCCTAATCCCTGGCGGATCGATCAGTGGCACCTGCTTGTGCGGCTTCAGTCTTACGACGCCTACGCCAAGGACGTTCATCAGCTGAGGTCGAGCTATCAGATGAGGAATAAGGAGCAGGGATACCTCCAGCATTTTGATGCTGCTGCTAGGTAAGCTGAGTCATGAGATTAGCGTTGTCTTGAATCTTCTCGGCAAGTTGCCTTCTACTTTCCCTGAGTTCTCTCATCAAGTCATTGACTCTGTCCGGGTAATGACTTTCGTTTGATTTCGGGTGGAGGGTCCTGCGCCTTGAATTGCTTGCTGGTTGCTAGGGCCAACTTGCTGCACACTAGCAGTCTCGTGGACGTCCGCATTGTGAGAGGCTGATCGAGTTGGTGGTCTTCCCATAGTAGAGTTGTCGGTCGGAACTCTGAATAGATTCAACGGGCATCTTATGAATAAGTCGGATCTCCTTCGGTGGATTTTTAAATCAAGTAGCTACAAAGTAGATCCTAACGGTCTGAGAATTCGACTCTTAGTGAAAGCACCAAAATTTTAGCACAAGAATTGGTCATTAACACCCTTAAGAGAGATTGTATAGAGAGATTAATGAAGAAAGTAAATTTAAACAGAGAACAATTTGCTAAATTAAACGCAGAAAACAATAACACCAGATTTATAGTGGTTCGGCGTAACTGCCTTCGTCCACTTTGAGGTTAATCTTTATTTCTTTTCTCAATAATCGATTACAGATACAATCTATACACCAACTACTTGATTACAATTGTTAAGAAAAGAAGATAAGTCTTAAATGAGTCTTGTATGTGGCGGAGTCACCTCGGTGTTCTCGAAAAAAGGTCCCTTTCATTGTGCCCTTGCCTCTCTTTTTATAGACGAAGATGAGTTGGACTTCCCTGGTAGGCCTAGTAGCAAGATACCTCGGCCCAATATGAATGACTTCTGTGTGCCGAGCCACAAATGCCGAGCGGCAACTGCCGAGCCATGTCTCTAAACCAAACGAGGCAGTATGTTGAGTGAATTGTGTAGGCCGAACGAGATCTGATGACGATCGAGGGGAGAATGCCGAACGAGGCATAATGCCGGATGAGACCTGAATGCCGAACGAGGCTGTATGCCCGTCGAGGCTTGAATGCCAGTCGAGGCTGAATGCCGAATGAGGCTTGTATGCCGAATGAGGCTGGAATGCCAAACGAGGCATAATGCCGGGCGAAACCTGAATGCCGAACGAGGCTGAATGCCAGTCGAGGCTTGAATGCCGATCGAGGCTGAATGCCAAATGAGGCTTGAATGCCGATCGAGGCTGGAATGCTGAACGAGGCTGGAATGCTGGTCGAGGCCGAATGTCGAACGTGCTTCATGCCGGTCGAGATTGAATGCCGAACGAAGCTGGAATGCCGGTCATGGCCGAATGTCGAACGAGCTTCATGCCGGTCGAGATTGAATGCCAAACGACTCTGCCATGCCGAACGAGGCTTTGTGCCGAACGAACTTATGATGCCGAGCAAAGCCTAGATATCGAACGGTGCTAGATGTCGAACGAGGCCTCTCTATCGAACGGCGCTGGATGCCGAACTACATAGCCGTGCCAAACGACCCTTTATGCCGAACGAGCCTTCTACCTCGAGTCTTTGGTTACCAGGTCAAGCCACCGGGTAACAGTAAATAAAAGAACATCAATCGTGAGTGATTTCTCACCTTTCGAGGCTAAAGAGATTCGACAATTGGAATGAGTTACGAACCCAAAGCAACGCTAGATGGACACTATTTGATGAAGAAATAAGGCACGACGAACGAAGCTGATAAAGAGGAATTGACGAAATCAAAACGAATTAGCTTGATAGACGGATAATATATTTTTGGAACAATACTCATAAACATATAAAATAGTATATTCATATTTAAAAATGAAAGATACTTATATATACACCATTTAAAACAAAATTATTATAACATATATATACTTATATCTTTATAGACTAACAAAAAAATTCAAACGTGAACTATATATATTAGAAACCGAATTAGCATATACTATATATAGGTGAACTTACAAAACATATACGTGTAAGCTAACAAAACATATAAATATTTACGTAATAATATTATATGTGCAGTCTGGTGTGTGTGTGTGTATATATATCGACCAAAAATCTGTATTGCTTATTTTATATATATATATATATATATATATATGTAAACATTATACTTGAATACCTTATGAATTTTACTGTATAACCTTTCGTACCATATAAATATATAAAACAACAGATCATTGATATACAACAGTAATAAATACATATACTACATATATATGTATATATATATAACAAACAATTTATAATATATATTAAACAACAACTTCCAAATGCCTACCAATTTAAAGTACAGCTTGTTCATTCAGTATAAAACTTATATATGCAGATCATAATTATATATTTAAAGCCATACCCCTAACATGCTTGTTTTAAAATCAATTATATTGTACTAACATATATGATATATGCTCATTTAAAATATCGATATATATATGTTATATAATCAATTCAAACGACTATCTCAAAATAAATATTTAGTTGAACAGATCAACATAACTGCTGTCACGACCTGAAATCCAGCGTTCAAAAATCGACATTCATACTTCACCCGTATTCGAATGCCGCAGATTCAAACATCGAACTCCAGTTCAGATGAAGCTTATAACACATTAAGTACAACTGAACACAACGGAAAAGGACTGAATATGTCATATATCTCCAATGAATACAATATCCAAATATGATATAACACTGCCCAACATACATCAGAGCACAGCAATGCTAAGTGGAATACAAAACACCAGCAGCGGAAAAATAGCGGAACATGATAACATAACTTCAACTTCTAAGAGAGAACTCCAACATTGCATCTCCATATCAAATGCGCCAATCCAAAGCTAGCTCGAACCCCCATCAAGTCGTATATAGCAAGGTCAACCATCCAAAGACTCCAAAACTTTTGATCCATATCAATACTTGAGTAGCTTCTGATTATACTAAAACCTGACTCTAGGCTGCACGTGTGGAAAATTGTAGCCACCCAGAGTTTAGGAAGGGAACAATAAACTCCAGGCCAATCATATGACTGGTGTGAGCAAAAAAAAAATAGTTTATCTTTATCAAAAGCAAAACAAAAGAATTTAAAAGAAATCTGCAATGCTTTTTGGAAAATGAAACTAGCATAAGGCCTCCCGCTACACACACAATGCAAACGCACAATTGGAGGAGATTTCTCTTTATGATAGTCAATCATGCTTGATACGCGAAAACCTTTTGATATTATTATTAGTGCATAGTGCAGAAAACCTTTCGAAATATAATATTAATCTTAACCAGCATAGACATTTCGAACTATGCCTACTATAGCTACCATCTAAACAGTGGTGACCACCATAAGTAAATGGCAGGTTATACAACTAAAACCATACAAGGCGCGTATTGGTGATTGGATTTCCAAAAATGGTCAGGCTTAGGAACTTCCTATTGCCATATGGGTACTCCTCTAGAGGGATGCCCCGAGAACCTAACCGGATCTCTACCAACACAAGGTCGGGTTACCTCTATAACTAGGTAACTACTACACGAGCATGCCATCCCTCGGTCGTTAGCGACCTTTATCCGAGGATCCTCAACCACAGAGCAACAAACACAAAGTAATAAATTTGCAGTAACCACATATGTTAAATATCTGGGCTTTATACCATGATACCACCCTTTTCCAGAAGGAAATGACATACCCTAAAGGGCACAACCCTCATAACCTTGCCGCATCTTTCCTATTTCGACCATTTCCGGGTTGTAAGGTTCTGATGCAGTCTCGTCCACAAAGCCACACTTTACACAAAAGCCATGCTTCGATCAACAAATGATCAGCAGCACTTCGTATGCCACATTACCAAATTGGGAATGTATCACTAGCAACCATCAACTACATAACCTCTGAGCTCATACGTCTCAAAGAAGGGTGTTAAGCTAAGAGAATAAATTCTCCGCCACCAAATAGAAATGTATTTGATAGAAACCAGCTTTACATCTCAAAGTGTAATGTCATACACACATCCATACAAGTCTAATCCGGGTTCGAACAGGACCGAAGGCACTCCAAAAGAAGCCCTTGTAATCCAGATAATCACAATCCCGATCGGACTCCCCATCACATATGGAGATCTCTGTACCGGAGCGACTCAGTGCAGAGACATTCGATGAGTTATCCTTTCGTTCTTGAAAATACCCGGTCTTCAAATGCCATCCATTTATGTCGTATCACTATTCGGAATGGGTTATATGACACAAGGTCCTCTCCCAGCTAAACCGAATAATAAGCGCAATATTTAAAAACATATGGATATTGGGATCTTAGTTAAGTCACAACTTATTACCCAAAACCTTTCTTCAAATGGTTTAAACAAATTACCATTTTCAAATCTTTAAACAAGAAGATTCACTTCACAAAGTTCACCAATCTTTCACAAAGATTAATTCATAGCTTTCAAAACAATTCCATTTCAAATCTTTTATATAAAAGCTACACCTTTAAGATCCTCTTCAATTTCAAAACAAAGTTCAACAATCTTTCAAAAAGATTTATTCATAACTTCCAAAAAAATTCTATTTCAAACTTGAAATCTTTTCAACATAAATTGGAAATCCTTTCTTTATATGAGAGCTATTATTTGAAAAACAATCCTTTCATTTCAGAAAAATCCAATCAAATATGCACAAGTTATATCTTTAAAGTATAAACTTGGGTTAAATTTAAATTCCTAAAATAATACTTTTAAAATACTTTAAAGATGGTTTAAAAATCCATACACACTTATATATATATATATATATATATATATATATATATATATATATTATATAACTTATATAAACCTTTCAAACCAAATTTCCAAAATAATTTCAAAACTTTAAACAAGATATATTATATTCAAAAATAAATTTAAATTTCAAAACTTCCTTTTCAAAAGCTTTTCATATTCAACCTAATTCCATTTTCAAAACCATTTGGATTCAAAATTCATCTTTTAAAACCATTCCATCATTTGAAATAAATTCAAATATCTACGACTTAGCCGATTTCCCATGAAATCCATATTTGTGTGTGTATGGTGTAGTCCAGGGGTTTTACACAATAGTGCAACATCATTAATCATCACAATCTAAACACAATAATATCGATAAGCAGTATAATTCCTATAACGCTTATCTTCATTACAGATACACAGATAAATAATATTAATTCATCACAGATAATAAATTACATTCATCACAACTCAAATCAAAACAATTCATATCACAAAGCATCATACATCAGGAATACCAAGCAATTCAACATTCAATAGGAACCAAACATCCATAAGTAAATTCAATTAATTATATGATTAATCTAAATCAGATTAATTACTTACGAATAAACTACTAATCCTGTTAATTAACATTAATTAATTACAAATTATTTTAATTAATTAACTTTTAATCATTTATTAATTAATCTTTAATAATAAATTAATCAACCTTTAATTATCAATTAATCAACCTTAATAAATGAATAAATCAACCTTAATTAATGAATAAATCGACCTTTAATCATTAAATAATTAACCTTTATGTAACGACTCGGAATTTTGGGAAATATCAATTTAATAATCTGTATTAATAATTTAAATTGATTCGATAATTTTCTTTATAATTTTAATTTAAATTGATAGATTTAATCTTTTTAAAGGTTACTAAATATTTAATCTGATAATTGTGATCAATATCTTTCTAACAATTTGAAATGGATAAGATTTATTTTTCAAAGCTAATAAAATTTTATTCTGTTTATAATATATATATTCGATATATGTTGTGAATAGAAATATCTTTTGTTTTAAATAAAGATGAATTTTCAAATGGTAATATATATATATATATATATATATATATATATATATATATATAGACCTGTGTGTGTGTGTATGTTATAATTTGAGTTATTTTGAAAATTTTTTAATCTATTGATAATTTATAATTGTAATTTATAGCTTTGTTTCAAAATTTATATTTTTTCAAAAGATAATTTAGTTTAATTCAATTTGTTTTAAAAATATAAGATAATTGTTTGTTTTTAAAATAAGATAGTTTGAAAAGAATTTAAACAAGCTTTGTTTTATTTTCTTTTAAAATGCTTATTATAAAATGGTTATAAGTGTATAAGTATAAATGTTAGATTTTAAATACATGTATAAGATGTATATTTATATTATAATTAGTTTTAGAATAATTTCTTTTAAAAGTAAATTTATATATACATATGTAAATTTTGTTTATTAATAGAATTAAATAATTAAGTTATATTTATATTTAATTTAAATGAAAATTAATTTAAAAACACTTAAAAACATGTGTTATCATCTTAACTTATATTAATAACATTTGTAAAGAAATGAAGCATTGCATGACATTTGTCCAATTTAAAAACAAGTGGCAACCATTTTATTTTAATTTTTAATAAATGTATTAAGAAGAAAATTATTTTTCTTTCACAAACACTTTTTCTTTGTTTACACTTCTTAACTAAAAATAATGGCAATCAGAAATCATTCTTGAATCTGCAAAATTACAAACTAAAAGCAAATCAAATACAAATCTGGAATTAAAGTGAAATCTGCAAATAAAGTTGAAAGTAAAAGCTGCAACCAAATCAGCAACTTCAAGCTGCAAATTCAAAATTACTGCACTTCAAATGAAGATCTATATCAGTTCAATCTTCTAAAATCAAAAATTGAAGCATGCAAAGACATTTACAACAGCATGCAGTAGGATTTTATCTGCAAGCACATCAAAACATTATTCATATCTAAGATGTTCAAAACCTAGAACTAAAATCTGCTCTGCTTAAAGGAATAAGGTGAGTAAATTGTTTTTTTTTTTAAAAACAGTTTAATCTAATCATATGTTGATCTGTGAATTTTATTGATGTTGCATGAAAACTTTTCAGCTTTTATATAAATGAATAGGTATGAATATATGTGTGAAAGCATGTCTGTATGTATATTCTGTTCTATGATGTTTCACATGCCATATTTGCTTTAGAAATTCAAATCTATGAATCAAATTAACATTAATCTTAAAAATATAAATGGAAGTTGTTTGTAAATGTTTAAGGATGATTTTTAAAAGAGAATTAGGATTTTTATTTAAGTAAATTATTTTTAATTGAAAATATACAGTAAGAATCAATTTGCATGTCAAAAATAAAAACTCATGATTTTGTAAATTGATTCCAGGAATGGGTTAATATTGGGAAATGATGAATTTTAACATGCATATCATAATTTTTAGTTGAGGAATTATCGTGAATTTTGGGTTTGAATGTTTTTGTAGTTTTTAGTTCTTGCCGAAGTTTAACTTGACGATTGTAGCTAGGATTTGGATCGAAGCTTGCTGGTATGTTATGAATTAGGGGAAAAATACGATTGAATTTTTCAATGGAGTGAATTGATGGGAATTGAAGAAACTAGGGTTTTATTTTCGTTCGTGCTCGGCTTGATTGTTGAAACAATTTCGACATGAAGAATGATTCGAGTTCATTCATTTTTGGTGAAGATGTAGTTCATGGATGTGGGATTCAATGGTGGGTCTGGCGGAGTTCAACGGCGGCGAGAATGGTCATTGGCGTTGGGTTTTGGGTTGTGTTGCTGTGTAGTTTTGAGCTAAGGATCGAAATTTCGATTCGAGTGCCTATTCTTCGATCTGAGTTGAGGAGATGGTCGTTTTGGGTTGGTCGGCGTTTGGCTTGATGGTCGGAGGGGTTTGGTTGGTGGTGCAATGTGCACTGTGCATGATCATGTACACTGGAAGTGGAGCTTTGGGGCAGACGAGATTCGCTCGGTTGGGTTCACGCGTTGTTTCCGGGTTGGATTCAAAGGCGATGGAGTTTGGGTTTTCTTTGGGAAAGGCACGGGAATTTCTGCATTTGGTCTCGAGTGTTTTTAGGTTATTAGCTTTCACGTTTTTCTGAAATGTTAAATACTGTAAAGTATATTGATTTAGTTGCAAAGTAAACTGTGCAGTTGAGGTAAAGTGAAATCAAGCTTTAAAAATTATAAACAATTTGTATTAAGAAAAAAACTTACAAGTTTATAAAAGAAAATAAGTTCATAAATTAAAGGTTTGATGTTTTGAAATAAAGTTAAACTTTTAAAAAAAAGGGGTGTTAATTGAATTTATTTTAAATTCAAATTTGTTTAAAAATGATTTCTTTTTGAAGTAATTAACTTCATTAAAGTTTGAATGTTAATTTTAAAGGGAAATGTTTGATTTTAATTATTTAATCAAAAGTTTTAAAGTAATGTTTTTTATAACAAAGTTTTCAAATTTATTTTTAAAATAAATAGGTTTAAATTAGATGTTAAAGTGTTTTAAATTTTAAATTTTAAATTTGATTCTAAATGCCTTATTTTCAAATAAGGTTATTATTTTAATTTTGAAATCTAAATAGTATAATTTGTCTTAAGTTATTAAAATTTGATTTAATTTCAAATAATTTATTTATGTAGATAATTATGATTAATTTATTTTGATATGAACTTAAAGATTCTTAATTAAAATGTGATTTGTTAATAAGTAAGATTTAATTAAGATTAATGATTTTCTTAATTAATTAAAGATTTAAAAATATAAGAAGTTAATTGATTAATTATTTAATTTATTTTAAATAATTAGTTTATTGTTTATTTAATCACTTAATTATGGATTAATTAAGTGTGATTACTTAATGGAGTAATCAATGGTTAATTTTTGAATGTAATTAAAATGGAAATTTCTTATGGAAGTAACTAGAGAAATTACTCATGGGAGTAATTTAATGGAAGTGGTTATTGGATAATCACTTGATGATATTAATTAAGGACTGATTAATATAATTTTTTTAAAGTTAATTAATTATGGAGTAATTAATTAATGAATTTAGGAATTATTTAATAATGGGATTAATTACATGTTAAGTAATTGATTAAGGAAGTAATTAAGATTGATTAATAGAAATAATTAGAGATAATTACTTATGTAATTAATTAAGAATTAATTACTTAATTATTTTAGATAATTAATTAATGTGATTAATTAATTAATAAATGAGATTAAATTTATGATTAATTACTAAGTGTAATTAATTAAAATTGTAATTAATTAATAAAGTAATTAATTAAGGATTTATTTGTTGATTTAAATTGATTAATAATTACTTAATGAAGTAATTAAAGATTTATTAATTAGATTAATTAACCAAGGGTTAATGTAATTATTTAAGAAGTTAATTAATTAAGTTAAGTAATTACAAATTGTTAACTACTGTTTATGATTTATGAGATGATTAATTATAAGTTATTTATTTAATTAATTAAGGAAATTATTAATTAATAAAGATCATTAATTAATGTGATTAATGATATTAATCAAGGTTGACTAATTAATTTAAGTGTGATTAATTAATTGTAATTAATTAAGGTTTAATGTTATTAATTATAATTGATTAATTAATGGGAGTAAATGAATGATCATTAATTATTGTAATTAATGATAGTAATTAAAGATTAATTACTGAATATGGCTAAGGATAATTACTTGAATGTAATTAAAGGATAATTAATCAGGAAGATTAATTAAAGAAGATCATTAAGAGATGATTAATTATTTATTTGGAATAAATAAATGAAGGAGGATATAGGTAATCCTATTGATTAAGAGCTAATCAATTTTGGTTTGAATGATTTATTAATATTGGTTGATTGATTGATATTGGATGATCAATATTAGGTGATTGATATTGGGTGTTTGGCTGATACTGGATGAATTGGATATCTATGATATGTGATATGCTGCTTTGTGAGATGGATATTGATATGAATTATCTATTGTGATAATGTGATTCATCTATCTGTTTATATCATCCTGAATATAAGTTAATTGTTAAAACCTTTAAGTACAGCTTGGACATTAAAATGGCATTTGGTTTCGGTGAGACCGGGATCGGATTTCCATATTTAGGATCCGAAAACCACATCGATTCCAATTAAACGTTAGGTCGTGAATCCAAGTGGAGCTTTGCGAAGACTCGAGGTGTAAGAACTATACGTCAGTATAACTCTGTGGGTGATTCCGAAATGAGTTGACGGAATAGTTCTTATAGATTCAAGATGATGATTTAGAGTGCAAGGGCTATGGTCGTTGACTCTGAGGGTGATTCCAAAATTAGTGCAACGAGATAGTGCCTTCGGTTTCATTCGAACCCAGAACGAACTTGTATGGATTGAATGATTTCAGAACATCGTCAGGTGGACGATGAGCATTCTAAAATAGATGTGTTCTATAAAGGTAATCGTAGCCTAAAGCCTCATCAACCGGGAATGGCTAAAACAGGGGAGGTGCAGCAAGGCTTCGTGGGTAGCCCCTACTTGAGAGTGAGATTTACCCCTGTCTAGAGGTCCCTTTCTATTTCGGGTTAGTGTGTGGTTGGTCGCGCCAACTACGGGGTGGTCTTGTCCGGGACTGTTCAGTAAGGAACGGTTCCGGCCTTGTGTTGCAGGGGAGCAGGCGTACTCCTCGGTATGTTGATCTAGGCCACGTACTGTGACGGGCGGTACCCCAGTAGCCCTGCCATTGATGGAAACCCATTCTTCCTACGAGACCCTACGGTTTTGATTGTATTACCCACTTTTGTGGCTAGTAGCTGGAATTTAATCATGTAACAACTTCGGCTATTTCACATTTACTTGAAAACCCTAGACACTATTATAATATCACTGGATTTCCTATCAAATGTTTTGGTTAGCGTAAGGTAAAAACTTTTCCATGTTTATGTGTGGGAAGTCTTACGTGATACCTTTTCTTTTCAAAGATTTTTCTAAAGTTAAGCAACTTTAAACCGTTTACTCACACCAGACCCCTGTCTGACCCAAGTGTTTATTTTCTATTTTATTAAACTCTTGGGTACTCATATTCTTTATGAGTAGTCAAGTGATTCAGGTTATCCTTGACGAATTCTGGAGGAGCTTTGGAGCAAGAGGCTTCAGCGTGTAGATATAGATAGAGTTTCCGCTGTGCGTTATTCTGTTTAGCTGTTCTTGTACTATATATTAGACAGAAATGTTATAACTGTCTAAATTGAGATTTATAGTTGTGTACTCTGATGAATATGATACCATGTATATGTTATATATTATATTTCATTCGTTCAGCTGTGAGATTATGATGTGTTGTTGTTCTTTCTTCTCTTTCTTTTCTTCTTCTATCCCTTTCTTTCTTAAATGATGATGTGATTTCCTGGGGATAGGAAGTCGAGTCGTCTCAGTTGGTATCAGAGCATTAGGTTGAGTGAATACCTAGGCTCTGGAGTGGTGTCTTACTTGAGAGAGCGTACTTGTATTTTTTTTATATAACTATTTATATATATATATATATATATATATATATATATATATATATATATATATATATATATATATATATATATATATATATATCTACCTGATCTGTTGGGTTATCTGCTCAGATTTTCCAACGTAAATTTTAGAGGTAGATGGAGTAGTGGTGTGTGTGTGTAACACGACTACCACTGGTGGAAGAGGTCCATATGTTGAGGTTGGAAGTATGTGTCGAGGCTGTAGACCTAATACCGTCTCGAGTGAGATTTGTAGGTTGGAGTAAGGATTTCTCCGATATCCGAAGGAAATCTTTTAAAGATTCGGAGTTTATCTTTGAAGTGTAAGTTTGGATTTCGCTCGGGTGAGCGAATTATTCTTGAGTTTGGATCTGTCGGGAGTGTAGAAGTAAGTAATGGTATCTTGATAACTGCATGATGAGATGCAGTATCCTTGGGATTTTTTCTGAAGATGTTTTCTCTTGAAACAGTTTTAGAAGTAGCTGAGAAGCAGTCTTTACCTGCCTCAGGGAAGACTCGTCTGTGTAGAAGTTGTCGGAATCTTTAGCAAGGAGGTTGTCTGTTTTGGAATATGATACTAAGGTCTATAAGATTGTTTCGTTTTGGCATGATCTCTTCTGTCATTCCTTAAGGAGAGCGAGATGTTGATGCTTGGTTTGGAGCCCGAATTTCTTGAGAAGATGTATGTCTTCTTGAAGGTCCGTTGTGTGGTTTGTTGATGGTTTTGGGTTTGGAGAAGCCTTTTGGATTAGAAGTCTTTGGTTAGCTATGGTAGCAGTGTAACTCGAAGTGCTCGGTGTGCTGACGAGAAGGTCTTTTAGCTTCGCAGTATCATTGAAGTAGAGTTTGGAAGCAGCAGTGTTGTTTGTTTCTCCAATGGTTCAGGAATCTTGGTGGTTCTTCTTTCAGCAGTCCAGGCAGATGGTGAAAGTTTTCTTGAAGAGTTAACCTTGTTTGGAAAAGTTTAAAGCTATTCTAATTGGTAAAGAGAGGACAGATTCTTTGGAATCCGAACTAGGTAGGATTGCAAAAGTTACTTGCGATTAGTTTGGGAATTTTTCTTGGGCAATCTTTTGATTGAGGCTGAGGGTTCTTATGTGGAAGTAGGAGCTACTGATGTGATCAGAAGTCTGTCTGCATCTAGAGTTGAGTTCCATATTGTTTTGGTTCCAGAGGCGATTTTGGTAGTTAACCTTGTGGTAGGTTGATTCCTGGAGAGGGAGAGTTGGTGTAGCAGCTCAGTAATTTTTTTGGAATTTGGATTGGTTCGATCTAATTTTTGAGTTTGGATTTCTGTTATAAGGTTGTGTGACTGATTCAGATGAGTCACTCAGATTTTATGGATTTGATAAATAAGGTTCCCGGATATATTGGATAAGTTTGTACTCGTGTTCATCAGTAGTATTCTCATTTATTTCAGAATCAGAGTTGTGCAGCAATAGCGAGGTAGCAGGTGTGCAAGGAAGGAAGCAAGTTCAGATTTGCTATTGCTTGAGAGTAGAGCTTGTGTTCTGGATTTCAACAGATCTTGGAAGACTTTTCTGTTGGATAGGATCCAGAAATTGGATTGCTTTGGTCTAGTTGTTTTTGGAAGCATCAACATAGGTTGAGCTGATCAGGAAAAGTTTGGCAACCCGGGATTGTCTGTTGAGTTATGCAGATATGAGATAAGGAGTTTGGAATTCGAAGTTGGAGTCTTCATTGTTGTTAAGATTTCTCTGGTTAAGAGAGCAGTAATTGGGTAAGATTGGATGGCTAGTTATGAGGCATTTGAGATTTCTTATCTGTGTCTTGATAGGATGAGTTTGAATTTCCAGTTTGGATAGCTGGAATTCATTGTATTTCATGTATCTCTGAGAGAGTACGTGTATAATTCATTGTTGGTTGTTGAATCTGTAGTTCAGCTGGATTTGGAAGTTGAGCTGGACTTGTGTGACGACCACCCATAACTCCTGCACTAAACAAGGAAATAGTCTGCTGTAAACTGTGCCAGGCAGCCATGGATGATCATCAAGGTAAGGTAAAAACAGCGGAGTCTATCATATTACTCACAGCGCATGGATAAAATACAATAGAGAAATATATATAGTGAAGCTTCACTAAATAGAATCTCATCAATACACTACAAAACAATTTGATACAAACATCTGAGTAGTCAATACATCAAGCATCACTACATAACACTCAGAGAATCATACAAGCAGCGGAACATCCAGTACATATAGTAAGAAAAACAATATGCAAAAGCCTCCAGCTCGTCTTCGTCATCAACAGCGTTGGTCACTAAGAACAGCACCTGTCACCTTGTAACGACCCAGAATTTTTAGAAATTAAAATATGAATATTTAATTAATTTTAAATATTAATAAGTGAATTTATAAGTCAAATAAATTTTTATTTGAATTATTGGATTTAATTGGATTATTAAATCGATAATTTAATACGTTAAATTATGGAAATAATTGAAAATATAGTTAAATATGATTGAAAATGATTTGTAAAATTTTATTTTATCATATGGGAGTTAGAACGATATTTTAGAACTTTTAAAATTGAATTAAAAGTTAATTTGTGAAAATTGAATATTTTAATATTAAAATCGACTAGTAAAAATAGTCAATTTTTGAACAGTCTCAGAATTGAACGAAACCAGTTCCGTTGGATCCATAATAGTTAGTTATTACCGGATTTCAAATTTCGTGTCAATCGGAGCTATCGTTTGATCGTAGCAGCTCGAAACGCATCGATTTATTTTTAATTTAAATTTGACGAGTGAAAATAGCCATTTTTCAAAAAGTCTCGGATTTCGACGAAACCAGTTTCATCGGATCCGTAATGTGATATTATTGTAAGGTTTCAAATTTCGTGTCAATTGGATTTACCGTTTGTCCGTTACAAATTAAAACGCCTAGAAAATCGCTTAAATCGGTTTAATTCAAATTGAGCGTTTACAGCCATAACTCGCACATACTTCCGAATTAGCTTCCGAAACCTGTTCCATTGTGTCCGGAACGCGGGATAAACCCTAGGTACGTCAGTTTCGGCGCGTAAATCGGAGTTCGGAATTTCCGGATGAATAGTGTCGTTCGTTCTCTTATAAATAGCCCCCCCCATTTAAAAAAAAAAAAAAAAGATACAAAACCCTAGCCGCCAGGAGCTTTCACCAATGGCCAGAAAACACCCACGTTTCCCCCTCGATTACTCCAAATCCATTGACAATTAGTCGAAACTTCCAACTAGAAACTTGTAGAGCACAACACGAACTAGAGATCCAACGGTTATGATCGAGTTTGGAGTTGTATTTTGAGGGATAGGAGGCCGCGTTTGCTTCGACCTGCGCACGCGAAACCAGGGTGATGGTGAGGCCGAGTTGCATGACTTTGGGGCCGAGCATGGAGGTTGGTGAGGCGCACGACATGGAGTAATTCGATCGAGTTCAAGTCGCTTATAAGTGGAGTAAAATTTAAACCCTAAATTGATGCTATGGGTTTTGAGTTGTCTGTAGAGGAAGAAACGTGAACGAGGGAGAGAAGGGATGGGGGTGCGGCCAAGATTTCATGAAGCAAGATCATGCGGCTGTGAGGATATAGGTTATAAAAATTATATATAAAAGTTGTAAAATTATGAATATAAAATCGTGTAAACTTGTAAAATCAATATCTTTTTCATACGAGGTCGAAAACGCACGAAACCAGTTGCGTTGGAATCGTATGGACGAGCACTACGCGATGGAGTTGGTTTGGAGTCGTTTGGAGTTAGTGAGAATTTTGGGTAAAATTAAACGTCCGTTTAATTTTATTCGAAATAAATCGCTAAAACAGAATTTAAAATCAAGGTGAGAACTTCTCACTCAATCGAATCAGTTTCGATTTTATTTTAAATAGTTAGATTTAAAATATTTGAATGCATGTTTGAATGTTGATTGATATCTATTGATTGTTAAAATAGACATTATACGCCGTTAGTAAGCGGATGTTATTTATTAAAAACATATACCGCGAATATTTCATAAACGGTGAAATTGGTATTATATATAATAGCAATATATATATATTGGCATATGTATATATTGGAGTTATTGATTTCCCGCATTTTTTGTTTAGCGGATGAGACCCTATTACGCCGTTATTAAGCGGATAATATTTAATAAGAACATATACCGCGATAATTTCGTACTGGAGCGAAATTGGTATTGTGCTAATGTTTTTGGATGCAGGAAAACAGGTTGGAGGGATCCAACTGGATTCCTCAACAATATTTATTTAATTTCAGATATTTTGATATTTGATTGACTATCATATACGATATATGATATCGTTGTTGTCGTGATTGACTATTTGGTGTGTAGCATCATTGGACCGAATTTGGAATTTTAAAATGATTTCAAAGTGATTTTTGAAAGTATACGTTTATAAAATAATTTTTGGAATTTGATCCATTTTAAATAAATAAACGTTATAATTTTTAATGTTATAAAAATTATGATTTTTGAGAAATATAGTTAAGAACTGATTTTTTGAGAATATGATGCTATTGAGTTATAAAATAGTTTAATCGAGATATTTTAGAATTTATTGTGAAAAGTTTAAATATAGAATTTATGAAATTTAATTATTTTATGAATCAAAATGGTGAAATAATAAAGGAGATTAAAGACGTTTTAAAGAATAATATAAATTGAATTATATTAAGAGATTTATAAATGGACATTTATAATTTGAAATGTTGACATTATAAAACGAGTTTTCATAAGTGTTTGAATGAAGTGAAAATGAATTTCATTAAAGAATGAAATTTATAGAATTATAAACGGTGAAGTTATAAATGAAATTTATAAATAGTAAGAATTATAAATTTGTGAAGTTATTTGAAGAATAGATTGGTTAAATAAATGGATCTTATAAGTTATAAGATTTATAATTTGGGAAGTTAAAAGAAACGATTTTGTAAAATAATCGTTTTATAAGTAATTAACTTATAATATGAACTTTTAGTTTATAATTGAGTTATAAACTGGAATAGGTTAATAAAAGAATTTATAAAAAGGAAGTTTTTATAAATAAATAGAAATGGAAATTTATAAATGTTGTTTTATAAATTTGCAAACAACTTATTCTGATAAGTTAATTGTTATAACCTAGAAATAGAGTTATATTCACGTTTTTAGACAGTGAATAATCCTTTGAATTAAAATGAATAGAAATGATGAAATGTGTTAACGTAGTAAATTCACGTTTTTGAATAGTGAATAAGATGTTAAAGAAATTGTTTTGAATGTGATATTTTAAATAGAATTAAAACGATCGAACGAAGTTTTAATTGTGTTGAGATTCGAAACCATAGATTTCAACATTTATTGTTGAAATAGACGTTTTCGAGAAATAGAAGGAGATGATGGACTATAACACTGTTGTTATAGTAAATGATTTCCGAAAAGAAATGTTTTGTATAACATTGGGATTTATATATCTATTTTAATTTCGAATCCCTATACTAGTGATTTTGGGTTGTCGTAACGATGTTTTACGCAACATTCGTTTTGGCCCAAATAAATATGTTTAAGAGAATGATTTCCTTAATAAAATGAAATATATACTTAATTCGATTTAAGTATATTGAATATTTTCCAAGTGTAGAAAATAAAAAGATTTGTGAATTACTTATTTAATAAGTATGGAAATGTTTTCCAATATGAAGTGAATAATGAAAATTTATCTTTTTGAAGATAAATTGAAATGGATAATTGAAATGATATGCATGGATATTTTGAAATATAAATTCATTATGGAATTTATAAATAGAAAGTGGAATTTGTTTAAAAATAAATATTGATTTATTTTTGAAGTATTGAAATTATATATCTAGTGAAGATATTTTGTGAAATAAATAATTTGGAAAATTATTTGGAAACTGGTGATGTGTGCATATCCAGTGATAGTTCAATAACCGACTATCAATATTTCCCTTTGAATGGGTATTTGATGTGATTTGTTTGAATGTGAATGTTACACTTATTTTTGAATAAGCGCTCACTATTCGGGTTAACCGGGAAAGGACCATGGGGTCGTATAACCCATTCCGAATATGTGATACGTCGTTGTGAATTGCATTGAAGATCGGTGTTGAAGACCCGGTATTTGCGAGAGCGATAGGATGACCTGTCGATTTACTCTGCACCGAGTTGCTCCGGTATAGAGTTCTCCATATGTGATGGTGAATCCGATCAGGATTGTGAATATCCGGATTGCAAGGACTTCTTTGTAAGTGCCTTCGGTTTTGTTCGATCCCGGAACAGACTTGTATGGATTGTATGTCTGACATTACAAGTTGAGATATAAAGCCGATTTCTTTCAAATATATTTCTGTTGGTGGCGGAGAATTTATTCTTTTAGCTTAACGCCCTTCTCTGAGACGTACGAGCTCAGAGGTTATATAGTTGAAGTTATCAGCGATATATTCCCAATTTGGTAATGTGATATGCTGAGTGATGCTGAAATGATCATTGTGTTGATTATTGTGATAGGATCGTTTATTTGATCGTCTATCTTAGTGATCATTGTGTTGATCATTTGTTGACCCAAAGCATGGCTTTTGTATAAAGTATGTTTTTGTGGACGTGACTTCGTCGAACCTCACACCCCGGAAATGGTCAAAACAGGAAAGATGCGGCAAGGTTATGAGGGGTAGCACCCTTTAGGGTATGTACATTTCCTTCTGGATAGAGGTGGTATCATGGTATGGAGCCCAGATATTTAACCTATGTGGTTACTACGAATTTATTACTTTGTGGTTGTTGGTTTTCGGGATCCCGTGAGAAAGGTCGTTTACGATCGGGGAATGGCGTGCTCGTGTCAGTAGTTACCCAGTTAGGGGTAACCCGGCCTTGTGTTGGCAGAGTTCCGGTTTGGTTCTCGGGGATGTCTTTCCAGAGGCATTCTCATGTGGCAATGGGAAGTTCCTTGGCCTGACCATTTGTTGGAAATCCAAAGAAACAATACGAAACTTGTACGGTTTTAGTTGTAGAACCTGCCATCTAATATGGTAGCTATTAGTAGGCATAATATAATGGTACCTATGCTGGCTAAGATTTATATTCTACTTTCGAAATCGTTTTATACACTATGCACTAATAATAATATCAAAATTGATTTGATTTTAATGCGTATCAAGCATCTTTAACTATCATAAGGAGAAATCTTCTCCAAGTCTGCGTTTGCATTGTGTGTGTGGCGGGAGGTCTTATGGTAGTCTCATTTTTAAAAAACATTGCGAATTGATTTAAAATATTCCTCTATTTTGATTTTAAAGATAAATAAACTGTTTTGAGTTCTCACACCAGTCACATGACTGACTTGGAGTTTATTGTTTTCCTTCCTAAACTCTGAGTGCCCACCAATTTTCACACGGGCAGTCAGGAGTAAGGTTTATCAGGATATTCTGGATATTCTGGAATTGCGGGAGGCAAGATGGATGGCATGGCGTATTACTAGTTTATATAGTATTTCTTTTTCCGCTGCACTGTTTGTTGTTATTGTACACTCTGATGATATGATGTAATGTAATGTGATGTAATGTAATAACCGATATAGTTCTTTGTTTAAAGATTATTCATTTATTATTATATATGTTGTTCCGCTGCGAATTGTGAGATTCTGATGTGATTCTGTTGTTTTCTGTTCCGTCCTATTTTCTCTATTTTCTTTCTGTTCTCTATTTTCTATTTCCTTCTTTCTCTATTTTCTATCTTCTTCTCTCTTCCTCTCTCTTTTTCTTTTCCTAAATTCTTTTTAAAAAAACTCTAACTATTCGGTTTTTCGGCAACGAAAAATCGCGTACGTTACATTTGGTATCAGAGCTTATGGTTAAGCGACAACCATGGTTCTGTTGGGTATTATTCATTAGAGATAGAGTCAGTAGTACTCTAGAATGAGTTTGAGTGTAATAATAGCTATGAGAGCGTATTTGTTAGTGAATATAAAAATTGTTTTATATTGTGATGATTGGTTTGTTGAGTGGTATATGAACCTTCGTCGGCGCAGCTTCAAAACTGAATCGAAGGGGTTTCTAAACACTTGAATAGAACAATTCGACATAATATTGTTTTTAAATTGGGTAAATGAAATAATTTTACCTTGATTATATTTTATATATAAAGAAATAATTTTTCAGAATTATTAAAGTATATAAGTTGATTGTTAGGTTGTTTGAATAATCTAAATAAAGGAATTGTATAAGTAAAAAGAATTATAAGAGTTAAATTATAATTAAAGTGATTTACAATTGTGAAATAAACTTATATATATAAGAAAGTGAAATGTGAATTAAGTTGATATGAAATAATGAATATAAGTGAAATTCATTAAAATCTAATGTTATTAGAAAGTTGAATAATTGAATGAAAATCAATTAATTAAACCAATTGATAAGCAAAGGAATTTGGTTGTAATTATATATACATTGGTTGTTATTTGATTGTTAGTTGATTGTATATAATTCATTAAGTGTTAATGAAATGGAAAGCTAAAGTAATTGAAATTCAATTGGAAGTTAAGTGAAACTTAAATAGAATTGAATTTGAATTGGAAGTGAACCAACTTGAATATGAATTAGTGAATATAAACTAATTGAAAATGAATGATAGTAAACATCCACTGTTAATGAATCAAATATGAATTAAATTGAAAACCAATTCATTGAATATTAATGAGAATATAAATGAATATTTATTGGTTATGGATGTTAGTTGGATGATAGTTGGTTGATGTTTGCATTTGTTGTTTTGTTTCATTTGCTATGTTAACATATATAGTTATTATGTTGCTATATGATGTATATTGATACTATTGTCTATATGCACGTTCTCATGTTGTTTGTTGAGTGATTAGTAGGTGCGGATCGCGTTTGCTTCGCATTTGGAGCTCGCTTTTGCGCTATATTAGCCGTATATGCTTGCTAATAAAATATAAGGTACATATCTCGGATTACATACCGTACTTTTACATTTTTTCCCTGCGGGATGCCTCATTACTTGATGAGATGTATATTTGTGATATATATACTATCATTTTTTTTTCGGATCGAGCCGCGCAAAGGAGACTATGGCGAATTTTTCCGGAAATTTAAGGCGTTAGAAAAAATTTGAGAAAATTGGAAAATTTTGAAAACTTTAACTTTGATTTTGGAAATTGAAAGTTAAACAATAGTAATTGTTTTTGAAAAGATAACTAGGTATGATTTGAAAACTTAGTGAAGATTTGTAAGAAGTTTAAACTATAGATTTTGGGAAAATTAATGAATTCTATAACTTTTCTTACTTGTTAATTTCGAGGACGAAATTCTTTTAAGTGGGGAAGATTGTAACGACCCAGAATTTTTAGAAATTAAAATATGAATATTTAATTAATTTTAAATATTAATAAGTGAATTTATAAGTCAAATAAATTTTTATTTGAATTATTGGATTTAATTGGATTATTAAATCGATAATTTAATACGTTAAATTATGGAAATAATTGAAAATATAGTTAAATATGATTGAAAATGATTTGTAAAATTTTATTTTATCATATGGGAGTTAGAACGATATTTTAGAACTTTTAAAATTGAATTAAAAGTTAATTTTTGAAAATTGAATATTTTAATATTAAAATCGACTAGTAAAAATAGACAATTTTTGAACAGTCTCAGAATTGAACGAAACCAGTTCCATTGGATCCGTAATAGTTAGTTATTACCGGATTTCAAATTTCGTGTCAATCGGAGCTATCGTTTGATCGTAGCAGCTCGAAACGCATCGATTTATTTTTAATTTAAATTTGACGAGTGAAAATAGCCATTTTTCAAAAAGTCTCGGATTTCGACGAAACTAGTTTCATCGGATCCGTAATGTGATATTATTGTAAGGTTTCAAATTTCGTGTCAATTGGATTTACCGTTTGTCCGTTACAAATTAAAACGCCTAGAAAATCGCTTAAATCGGTTTAATTCAAATTGAGCGTTTACAGCCATAACTCTTACATACTTCCGAATTAGCTTCCGAAACCTGTTCCATTGTGTCCGGAACGTGGGATAAACCCTAGGTACGTCAGTTTCGGCGCGTAAATCGGAGTTCGGAATTTTCGGATGAATAGTCTCGTTCGTTCTCTTATAAATAGCCCCCCCCCCCCCTTTTAAAAAAAAAAACAAAAAAGATACAAAACCCTAGCCGCCAGGAGCTTTCACCAATGGCCAGAAAACACCCACGTTTCCCCCTCGATTACTCCAAATCCATTGACAATTAGCCGAAACTTCCAACTAGAAACTTGTAGAGCACAACACGAACTAGAGATCCAACGGTTATGATCGAGTTTGGAGTTGTATTTTGAGGGATAGGAGGCCGCGTTTGCTTCGACCTATGCACGCGAAACGAGGGTGATGGTGAGGCCGAGTTGCATGACTTTGGGGCCGAGCATGGAGGTTGGTGAGGCGCACGACATGGAGTAATTCGATCGAGTTCAAGTCGCTTATAAGTGGAGTAAAATTTAAACCCTAAATTGATGCTATGGGTTTTGAGTTGTCTGTAGAGGAAGAAACGTGAATGAGGGAGAGAAGGGATGGGGGTGCGGCCAAGATTTCATGAAGCAAGATCATGCGGCTGTGAGGATATAGGTTATAAAAATTATATATAAAAGTTGTAAAATTATGAATATAAAATCGTGTAAACTTGTAAAATCAATATCTTTTTCATACGAGGTCGAAAACGCGCGAAACCAGTTGCGTTGGAATCGTATGGACGAGCACTACGCGATGGAGTTGGTTTGGAGTCGTTTGGAGTTAGTGAGAATTTTGGGTAAAATTAAACGTCCGTTTAATTTTATTCGAAATAAATCGCTAAAACAGAATTTAAAATCAAGGTGAGAACTTCTCACTCAATCGAATCAGTTTTGATTTTATTTTAAATAGTTAGATTTAAAATATTTGAATGCATGTTTGAATGTTGATTGATATCTATTGATTGTTAAAATAGACATTATACGCCGTTAGTAAGCGGATGTTATTTATTAAAAACATATACCGCGAATATTTCATAAACGGTGAAATTGGTATTATATATAATAGCAATATATATATATTGGCATATGTATATATTGGAGTTATTGATTTCCCGCATTTTTTGTTTAGCGGATGAGACCCTATTACGCCGTTATTAAGCGGATAATATTTAATAAGAACATATACCGCGATAATTTCGTACTGGAGCGAAATTGGTATTGTGCTAATGTTTTTGGATGCAGGAAAACAGGTTGGAGGGATCCAACTGGATTCCTCAACAGTATTTATTTAATTTCAGATATTTTGATATTTGATTGACTATCATATACGATATATGATATCGTTGTTGTCGTGATTGACTATTTGGTGTGTAGCATCATTGGACCGAATTTGGAATTTTAAAATGATTTCAAAGTGATTTTTGAAAGTATACGTTTATAAAATAATTTTTGGAATTTGATCCATTTTAAATAAATAAACGTTATAATTTTTAATGTTATAAAAATTATGATTTTTGAGAAATATAGTTAAAAACTGATTTTTTGAGAATATGATGCTATTGAGTTATAAAATAGTTTAATCGAGATATTTTAGAATTTATTGTGAAAAGTTTAAATATAGAATTTATGAAATTTAATTATTTTATGAATCAAAATGGTGAAATAATAAATGAGAGTAAAGACGTTTTAAAGAATAATATAAATTGATTTATATTAAGATATTTATAAATGGACATTTATAAATTGAAATGTTGACATTATAAAACGAGTTTTCATAAGTGTTTGAATGAAGTGAAAATGAATTTCATTAAAGAATGAAATTTATAGAATTATAAACAGTGAAGTTATAAATGAAATTTATAAATAGTAAGAATTATAAATTTGTGAAGTTATTTGAAGAATAGATTGGTTAAATAAATGGATCTTATAAGTTATAAGATTTATAATTTGGGAAGTTAAAAGAAACGATTTTGTAAAATAATCGTTTTATAAGTAATTAACTTATAATATGAACTTTTAGTTTATAATTGAGTTATAAACTGGAATAGGTTAATAAAAGAATTTATAAAAAGGAAGTTTTTATAAATAAATAGAAATGGAAATTTATAAATGTCGTTTTATAAATTTGCAAACAACTTATTCTGATAAGTTAATTGTTATAACCTAGAAATAGAGTTATATTCACGTTTTTAGACAGTGAATAATCCTTTGAATTAAAATGAATAGAAATGATGAAATGTGTTAACGTAGTAAATTCACGTTTTTGAATAGTGAATAAGATGTTAAAGAAATTGTTTTGAATGTGATATTTTAAATAGAATTAAAACGATCGAACGAAGTTTTAATTGTGTTGAGATTTGAAACCATAGATTTCAACATTTATTGTTGAAATAGACGTTTTCGAGAAATAGAAGGAGATGATGGACTATAACACTGTTGTTATAGTAAATGATTTCCGAAAGGAAATGTTTTGTATAGTATTGGGATTTATATATCTATTTTAATTTCGAATCCCTATACTAGTGATTTTGGGTTGTCGTAACGATGTTTTACGCAACATTCGTTTTGGCCCAAATAAATATGTTTAAGAGAATGATTTCCTTAATAAAATGAAATATATACTTGATTCGATTTAAGTATATTGAATATTTTCCAAGTGTAGAAAATAAAAAGATTTGTGAATTACTTATTTAATAAGTATGGAAATGTTTTCCAATATGAAGTGAATAATGAAAATTTATCTTTTTGAAGATAAATTGAAATGGATAATTGAAATGATATGCATGGATATTTTGAAATATAAATTCATTATGGAATTTATAAATAGAAAGTGAATTTGTTTAAAAATAAATATTGATTTATTTTTGAAGTATTGAAATTATATATCTAGTGAAGATATTTTGTGAAATAAATAATTTGGAAAATTATTTGGAAACTGGTGATGTGTGCATATCCAGTGATAGTTCAATAACCGACTATCAATATTTCCCTTTGAATGGGTATTTGATGTGATTTGTTTGAATGTGAATGTTACACTTATTTTTGAATAAGCGCTCACTATTCGGGTTAACCGGGAAAGGACCATGGGGTCGTATAACCCATTCCGAATATGTGATACGTCGTTGTGAATTGCATTGAAGATCGGTGTTGAAGACCCGGTATTTGCGAGAGCGATAGGATGACCTGTCGATTTACTCTGCACCGAGTTGCTCCGGTATAGAGTTCTCCATATGTGATGGTGAATCCGATCAGGATTGTGAATATCCGGATTGCAAGGACTTCTTTGTAAGTGCCTTCGGTTTTGTTCGATCCCGGAACAGACTTGTATGGATTGTATGTCTGACATTACAAGTTGAGATATAAAGCCGATTTCTTTCAAATATATTTCTGTTGGTGGCGGAGAATTTATTCTTTTAGCTTAACACCCTTCTTTGAGACGTACGAGCTCAGAGGTTATATAGTTGAAGTTATCAGCGATATATTCCCAATTTGGTAATGTGATATGCTGAGTGATGCTGAAATGATCATTGTGTTGATTATTGTGATAGGATCGTTTATTTGATCGTCTATCTTAGTGATCATTGTGTTGATCATTTGTTGACCCAAAGCATGGCTTTTGTATAAAGTATGTTTTTGTGGACGTGACTTCGTCGAACCTCACACCCCGGAAATGGTCAAAACAGGAAAGATGCGGCAAGGTTATGAGGGGTAGCACCCTTTAGGGTATGTACATTTCCTTCTGGATAGAGGTGGTATCATGGTATGGAGCCCAGATATTTAACCTATGTGGTTACTACGAATTTATTACTTTGTGGTTGTTGGTTTTCGGGATCCCGTGAGAAAGGTTGTTTACGATCGGGGAATGGCGTGCTCGTGTCAGTAGTTACCCAGTTAGGGGTAACCCGGCCTTGTGTTGGCAGAGTTCCGGTTTGGTTCTCAGGGATGTCTTTCCAGAGGCATTCTCATGTGGCAATGGGAAGTTCCTTGGCCTGACCATTTGTTGGAAATCCAAAGAAACAATACGAAACTTGTACGGTTTTAGTTGTAGAACCTGCCATCTAATATGGTAGCTATTAGTAGGCATAATATAATGGTACCTATGCTGGCTAAGATTTATATTCTACTTTCGAAATCGTTTTATACACTATGCACTAATAATAATATCAAAATTGATTTGATTTTAATGCGTATCAAGCATCTTTAACTATCATAAGGAGAAATCTTCTCCAAGTCTGCGTTTGCATTGTGTGTGTGGCGGGAGGTCTTATGGTAGTCTCATTTTTAAAAAGCATTGCGAATTGATTTAAAATATTCCTCTATTTTTATTTTAAAGATAAATAAACTGTTTTGAGTTCTCACACCAGTCACATGACTGACTTGGAGTTTATTGTTTTCCTTCCTAAACTCTGGGTGCCCACCAATTTTCACACGGGCAGTCAAGAGTAAGGTTTATCAGGATATTCTGGATATTCTGGAATTGCTGGAGGCAAGATGGATGGCATGGCGTATTACTAGTTTATATAGTATTTCTTTTTCCGCTGCACTGTTTGTTGTTGTTGTACACTCTGATGATATGATGTAATGTAATGTGATGTAATGTAATAACCGATATAGTTCTTTGTTTAAAGATTATTCATTTATTATTATATATGTTGTTCCGCTGCGAATTGTGAGATTCTGATGTGATTCTGTTGTTTTCTGTTCCGTCCTATTTTCTCTATTTTCTTTCTGTTCTCTATTTTCTATTTCCTTCTTTCTCTATTTTCCATCTTCTTCTCTCTTCTTCTCTCCTTTTCTTTTCCTAAATTCTTTTTAAAAAAACCCTAACTATTCGGTTTTTCGGCAACGAAAAATCGCGTACGTTACATTTTTTTTTTGGTTGTCGCTTAACCATAATCTCTGATACCAAATTTGTCAGATCCAGGCTTTTCAACCATCGACAGCAGTCACAACCGGTAGGCTTTTCAACCATCCCAGCCCCACCGTGGCAACAACTGGTATCCCAAACTTGCTTTTACGGCCAGCCTCTCGACTGTCTCAGGTTACACCTAACCAACCCCCTAAAAGAGGATGTGTGGGAGTAAGAGTCTCCCGTTCGCCACCTAACCGCGAAGCGAGAACCCCCCATCACATCTGCTACCTAGTCTGCCCATCCCAAAATGGATGAACAGCCCAAGGTAATAAGAGTTGAACATAAAACCTTGAGTCAGACAACAGTCTTAGTGAGCGGTAAATCAACTAACAACATACCAAAAGAGCATAAAGGAAAAAGGAATAGGAATCCAACCCTCCCACTCCACCTCTTTCTACAGTGATAGCCCCCAGACCCACTAAGCAGAAATAAACATAGCAAAGCAGACATTTAAAGTAAAACAATTATCACTCGAGTCAAGGTCGGTGTTTTCCAAGTACAAACCCCCAAGGCCTAAACCAAGATCAGATAAGCACCCATAAAACATCGCTCTTGAGACCGAATGACGATACAACCAAAACATCCAAACATCCATGACTCTGGCTATCACTGTTATCATTGCTTCGATATCACTGTTAATTGAATGACCGGCTCACTCTTTCATCCGTCCGTTAAGGGCTAATGGTAACCCTGGTTCTAGACAGAACTCCGCACGTCGTCGTGACCCGTGCCTAGGACTATCGAATCTGCCCAGAGTACTCGACCATCAACTATTAGTCTTTTGGGACTATCGAATCTGCCCAGCTTACTATTGCTTTGAGCCTGCTAGAACCTTCAACAACGATGAGATCTCAGCCTTCTAGTCATCCTCCTTGACGACTATTTCCATACTAGCTCAAGCGCCTCTTGAGCCGACCATTATCAACGAACTCGAACCATATCACCGAGTTATCAACATGCTTGGGATGATCCCGTCTGGATTAAACCAAGGCTATCTCACATCATGCTTTGCTTCATCGCATCATAGCAAAGTCCCATCTCAACATCATGCTTTGCCTCATCGCATCATAGCAAAGTCCCATCTCAACATCATCATCAAATCTATCCATATGAGCTTTATCATCCGCTTCATATGCCACGAGCAGCTTTCCTTATTCAAGAGCCTCTCCACTTAGCTTTTGAATTATCTTCGACCAACTTGTCCAAATCAATTCATCAATCAAATAATTTATAACAATCAATCAGATCAATCATTAATCCAAGTAATCAATCATTCAAACAAGATCTAAATAAACAATTATAACAATAATGGCAATTTCGTAAATAAAGAGTCCAAATCTAACAAGCATGAATTCTAAGTAATATCTTGATGAATGAACTAGCATAGGTTAACATGTAGTAAAGTGAATATCAAAACTTTATGAACGATGGATCAACATGCAGACTTAAGGAAAATGCATGAAATCACTATCTTTAACACACAAACAAGCCACCGATCCAATATACTCCTTTGGGTCCGTGTGAGAGATAACCACCACTCACCGAATCACCTAAACACCTCAAAAGCAACAAACTCCAAATCTGGACAGCAAAGGATCTAGCTTGATCCGACAAGATTTCCCTTCAAACGATGAAATCTCTCTTCGATGGATGTAGATCTTCAACTTTGGCTCTTGGATCTTCGATTTAGATCTTCGATTTGGATGGAAGGAATCACTAGATTAGAGAAGAGATAAGAAGTGACGAAGTGTAGCACTCGAGCTCTCAAAATAGCAGCACTTAGTCGCTTCAAAATCCGGATCCCAAAAAGTGAGGGAAGCATGTGTATTTATAGGCTGGAAATCCTTAAGTCGTCCGCCCCCTTAAGTCAACCACGACTTAAAAATCCCCGACCTACGACTTAATGGACCTCCCTACTTACGACTCAAGCCTACGCGCGACTTAATACATGCGCGCGACTTAACACATACGATCTAACACTTAGGCACGACCTAAGACTCAACAGAATACGACTTAGCGACCTAACACACTGCCGCATTTCTACCTAAGTCTTAAGTCGTTTGGACGACTCAACGACTCAACGACTTAACGACTCAATGACTCAACGACCTAGCGACTCAGCAACTGAACACAGGAGACGACCTACCGACCTAACTACACTGCCAACCCAATGACTTAACCTATTACCTTTAGTCGCTCGAACGACCTAACTATAACACGGCATAGCCGACCTAACCTTAACTCGTTCACGACCTATCTCAACACACAGATCTAACCACTAGGTCGTTGAATATTAGATCGGTCAATTCCTTAGGTCGGTCAGCTCCTATAGGTCACTCACCCCCTTATAGGTCGGTCACTACTATAGGTCGGTACCCACTATAGGTCGGTCTCATCCCTTAAGTCGGTCAAATCTTTAGATCGGTCAAATCCTATAGGTCGTTCACTTTTTAAATCGGCCAATCTCTTAAGTCGCTTACTTCTATAGGTCTCTCCAACTCCTAAGTCGCTCCACCGACCTAAGCCACTGCACGACCTAAACCCTAGACGACTTAACTCTGAATGACTTAACAACACTAACGACCTAATAACAACAATTCTACGATCCTTCGATCCTTAAAAATACGGTTCGTTACATTCTCTCCCCCTTAGGAATTTTGCCCCCGAAATTCCAAACAAACAAAAGCAACCAAAACTATTCTGCATGCCTACCATCCATAGCAATCAACAAACCATGCATCCAATTACTAGCCTAGCATGCAGAATTCTAAAACTAGAACAAGTTACAAATTCATGAGATGTCATGACACCTTATGGCCATACCTCGAAGAGTTCAGGATGAGCTGCCTTCATCCTCTCTTCCTCCTCCCATGTACAGTCGTTAACATCATCACTCCATTGTACCTTGAGCAACTTGACTACCTTCCTCCTAAGCTGTTTCGTGTCAGTTTCCACAACACGAAGCGGCTTACGAGGTCTTCTATCAACTGGATCAACTTTGAAATCTTCACAGCTATCAGCAGAAACCACTGTACTTGGGTCGTGCACATACCTCCGTAGATACGATACGTGAAAAACATTGTGCACACCCGACATCTTTTCTGGTAACTCCAACTTATAAGCGAGCTTTCCAATTCGCTCGACGATCGGGAATGGTCCAACAAATCTTGGAGTCAATTTCCCTTTCTTCCCGAATCGAATAACATTCTTCAGTGGAGAAATCTTCACAAAAACCATATCACCTACGTCGAATTCCAAATCCTTACGATGCTTATCGGCATAACTTTTCTAACGGTCTTGGGCTGCCTTCATTCGTCGCCGAATGATCTTTATACAATCCGAAGTATGTTGAATCATTTCTGGCCCAAGTATCAACTTTTCTCCTATTTCCAACCAACATGTCGGAGAGTTACACGGTCTTCCATACAATGCTTCATACGGTGCCATACCAATGCTTGACTGGTAACTGTTATTATACGAGAATTCCACCAAATGAAGATGATCTTCCCATGATCCTCCGAAGTCCAAAACACATGCTCTGAGGAGATCTTCCAAAACTCGGTTGACTCTCTCTGTCTGACCATCTGTTTGGGGATGATAAGCTGTACTCAAACACAGCTCGGTTCCCAAAACTTCCTGGAAGCTCTTCCAAAATCCACCAGTGAATAAGGGGTCTCGATCGCTCACTATACTTTTCGGAATACCATGGAATCGAACTATCCACTTAACATACAACTCAGCCAATTTCGATGCAGTCCTAGTTGATCGAACATGAATGAATCTTGCACCCTTAGTCAATCGATCTATGATGACCCAAATCCCTTCATTTCCCGCTCTTGTTCTAGGTAACCCATCGATAAAATCCATCGATATTTGCTCCTACTTCCATGTAGGAACTTCTAATGGCTGAAGCAATCCACTGGGCTTCTTCTGCTCGGCTTTTACCAACTGGCAGTTCATGCATTTGGAAATAAAATTTCCAACATCCTTCTTCATACCTTCCCAATAATAGGTTCTCTTCATATCCCGATACATATTATTTCCACCTGGATGAATTGTCAACTTCGAGTGATGACTTTCCTTCAGAACTTCATCCCTCAATTCATCTATATCGGGAACAACTAGTCGTCCTTGCTTCCGAAGCCAACCCTCTCGATCGACCTCGAATCGTTTATCCTTCTCTGGGTCCAACCCTGATTCCAAATCACGGATAATCTTGACAAGCTTATCGTCTCGCTTTTGGCCCTCGCCAATCCTTTCCACAAGAGTAGGTCTTATCGATAAGTTTGCCAACATCTCAGGTTCCAATTCACATCTAGGCCTGAAGTCAAATCCAGCCAAATATTTAAGATTCTTCCATTCTGAAAACATGGCTCCCAATCCTGCATGTCTTCGGCTTAACGCATCTGCCACTGCGTTACCCTTTCCCGGAGTATAGGCTATACCAAAATCATATGATGCTAAAAACTCTAGCCATCGTTGCTGTCGAAGATTCAAATCCTTTTGGGAGAAAAGATACTTCAATGACTTATGATCTGTAAACAACTCGAATCGAACTCCCAGTAGTTAATGTCTCCACATCTTCAGAGCAAATACAATCGTCGCTAACTCCAAATCATGAGTCGGATAATTCCTTTCATGCGGCTTCAGTTGTCGGCTTGCATATGCAACAACTTTATCCTTCTGCATTAGCACTGCCCCAAGTCCAGTACCACATGTATCGGTGTAAACCACCATCTCACCATTTCCACTTGGAATAGTCAAAACATGAGCATTTGTCAGTCGCTCTTTCAGGATTCCGAAAGCTTGCTCACACTTAGCATCCCATCTGAATGCTTGATTCTTTTTTGTCAATCCTGTTAATGGTGAAGCTATATTGGAAAAGTCTTTGATAAACCGACGATAATATCCTGCTAATCCAAGAAAACTTCTCACATCAGATGCATTCTTAGGTCTAACCCAATCCTGGATCGCTGCCACCTTGGCGGGATCAACCGCTATTCCACTTCCAGAGATAACATGGCCTAAAAACCTCACTTCGCTCTTCCAGAAGTGACACTTCGAAAACTTAGCCCTCAGCTGTTGTTTCTGCAAGATTTCCAAAATAATCCGCAAGTGCGTCTTGTGCTCTTCTTCAGTTCTGGAATAAATGAAAATATCATCCACGGACACAAGTACAAACTTGTTCAACTGATCCATGAACACTCTATTCATAAGATCCACAAAATATGCTGGTGCATTGGTCAATCCAAACGGCATTACCAGCCACTCATAGAATCCGGATGGTGCCCTGAAAGCAGTCTTCGGCATACTATCCTTTGCCACTCTCAACTGGTGAAATCCCGTTGCCAAATCCATCTGGTAAAACACCTTGGCTTCGTGAAGCTGATCAAACAAGTCATCTATTCTCGGCAATGGATACTTGTTCTTCTTAGTCACTTTATTCAGCTCACGATAATCCACACACAACCTCAACGATCCATCCGCTTTGGTTGCAAACACAACTGGTGCACCCCATTCAGACACACTACACCGAATGAATCCTTTCTGTAAAAGGTCATCAACTTGCACCTTCAACTCTTGCTGTTCCCTAGGCGCCATCCGCCTAAGAGGCATCACAACAGGTCGGGCTCCTTCAACTAGATCGATACGAAACTCGATCTCTCTATGCGGCGGTAATCCTTTGACCTCGTCAAAAACATCCTCAAATCCATTCACAATAGGCACCGATGACAGTCCATCCCGTGGAACAACTAGCGAATACATGAAGCTCATGAAGACGCCTTCTTCATGCTTACATCGTATCACAACCCTTCGCCCCTCCACATTCTCGACTGTCACCTTCAGCCTCTTACAATCAACCCTTGCCGCATATTTCCTAAGCCAGTCCATACCCAGAATAATTCCGAACCCCGCAAAGTTCAGAACAAAACAATCACAAACAAAAGAGCAATCATGACTCGATACAACCAGACCATGGCATATCATACACAAACAAGACGAACTCCCAACTGGATTAGTCACAACCAATGGTCTATCAACAATATCTGGTTCCAAACCCAACCGGCCTACAAGTTCGTTACAAACAAAAGAATGCGACGCCCCAGTATCGAACAACACTCTAACTGGAACACCGCAAATGGAAAGAGTACCTTGTACCACCATACTCTTTCCTTTCTCTTCCGCCATAGGAGCTTTTGAAGATGATGGCACAGCCCCCAAAGCATAAGCTTGCACAATCTGCTTGTCCTTCCTCGGCTCCGGACAATTCTTCCTGATATGCCCCAGCTTGTCACAGTTGTGGCACTTCACCGGCAATCTCGGATTCTACAATCTCTGGAGAGATGACCCTTCTGCTGACAGTTGTAGCAGGTCACTTCACCCTTCGGCTTCTTCTGGCCATCCTTACCCTTCTGCTACTGCTGCTTTCTCTTCTTGTTTCCACCCTGCTGTGGTTTAGATTCCTCCTTAGTCACAACAACAACAGATCCTTCCTTAGGAAACAGATTCTCGTGCCTGAGAGCTTTCTCCACCAGCTTCTCAAACGGATCGTCCAATTGATCCACCAACTGCCACCCAAGGTAAGTGTCCAAGCCTGTCACAAACTTCTCATTCTTCTGATAAGGAGATTCAATATATGACCGAGCATACTTGGACAAGGCTTCAAACTCCGAAACATACTCAAGAACTGGTCTTCCTCCTTGCTTGAGTTCCACAAATCTTTTAAACAGAATGGATTTCTGAGCTGTAGAAATGAATTTAGCTTCAAATCTGACTTGGAATTGCTCCCAAGTAATTTCTTCCTCTGGAGTATCAATGGTGATAGAGTTCCACCAATCAGAAGCTCTTCCTTGAAGCTGTCTTGATGCAAGCTTCCTCTTAGTTGCATCCTCAATTCCCAAGTCACCAAAGATTCTTCTACAAGCATCAATCCACCTCTGAACTTCAATGGTTGACTTTGTCCCCAAGAAAACCTTTCCTCCAAGAGCAGTATAGTCTTTACACAACTTAGCAAAATCTACTGGTTTTGGGGCTTGAACCTGAACTCCAACATCTACCGTTGGCCCCGGGGCTGGCATCCTTCTCATGATCGAAGTCATCATAGCCTCGAACATAGCAGCATAATCAGCAGCCCCCTCAGAATCATGGCCTTCCCTAGCAGCTGGTCTCCCTCTTCAACTCATTCTTAATATCTATAAAAGAATGATTAGTACACCTTGAGAAACAACTGCATAAGAGGTTCAAATCCTTCTAAGCTACTATATTATATATAGTAATCATCCATCAAAATACAATTACGTCTCTCATACTTAGTTACGTCAGCGAGCGTTGACTAAAATTGATTAACCAAAGCTCTGATACCAAATGTGACGACCGCCCATAACTCCTGCACTAAACAAGGAAATAGTGCGCTGTAAAGTGTGCCAGGCAGCCATGGATGATCATCAAGGTAAGGTAAAAACAGCGGAGTCTATCGTATTACTCACAGCGCAGGGATAAAATACAATAGAGAAATATATATATTGAAGCTTCACTAAATATAATCTCATCAATACACTACAAAACAATTTGATACATACATCTGAGTAGTCAATACATCAAGCCTCACTACATAACACTCAGAGAATCATACAAGCAGCGGAACATCCAGTACATATAGTAAGAAAAACAATACGCAAAAGCCTCTAGCTCGTCTTCATCATCAACAACGTTGGTCACTAAGAACAACACCTGTCACTTGCTACCTAGTCTGCCCATCCCAAAATGGATGAACAGCCCAAGGTAATAAGAGTTGAACATAAAACCTTGAGTCAGACAACAGTCTTAGTAAGCGGTAAATTAACTAACAACATACCAAAAGAGCATAAAGGAAAAAGGAATAGGAATCCAACCCTCCCACTCCACCTCTTTCTACAGTGATAGCCCTCAGACCCACTAAGCAGAAATAAACATAGCAAAGCAGACATTTAAAGTAAAACAATTATCACTCGAGTCAAGGTCGGTGTTTTCCAAGTACAAACCCCCAAGGCCTAAACCAAGATCAGATAAGCACCCAGAAAACATCGCTCTTGAGACCGAATGACGATACAACCAAAACATCCAAACATCCATGACTCTGGCTATCACTGTTATCATTGCTTTGATATCACCGTTAATTGAATGACCGGCTCATTCTTTCATCTGTCCGTCAAGGGCTAATGGTAACCCCAGTTCTAGACAGAACTCCGCACGTCGTCGTGACCTGTGCCTAGGACTATCGAATCTGCCCAGAGTACTCGACCATCAACTATTAGTCTTTTGGGACTACCGAATCTGCCCAGCGTACTCTTGCTTTGAGCCTGCTAGAACCTTCAACAACGATGAGATCTCAGCCTTCTAGTCATCCTCCTTGACGACTATTTCCATACTAGCTCAAGCGCCTCTTGAGCCAACCATTATCAATGAACTCGAACCATATCACCGAGTTATCAACATGCTTCGGATGATCCCGTCTGGATTAAACCAAGGCTATCTCACATCATGCTTTGCTTCATCACATCATAGAAAAGTCCCATCTCAACATCATGCTTTGCCTCATCGCATCATAGCAAAGTCCCATTTCAACATCATCATCAAATCTATCCATATGAGCTTTATCATCCACTTCATATGCCACGAGAAGCTTTCCTTATTCAAGAGCCTGTCCACTTAGCTTTTGAATCATCTTCGACCAACTTGTCCAAATCAAATCATCAATCAACTAATTTATAACAATCAATCAGATCAATCATTAATCCAAGTAATCAATCATTCAAACAAGATCTAAATAAACAATTATAACAATAATGGCAATTTCGTAAATAAAGAGTCCAAATCTAACAAGCATGAATTCTAAGTAATATCTTGATGAATGAACTAGCATAGGTTAACATGTAGTAAAGTGGATATCAAAACTTTATGAACGATGGATCGACATGCAGACTTAAGCAAAATGCATGAAATCACTATCTTTAACACACAAACAAGCCACCGATCCAATATACTCCTTTGGGTCCGTGTGAGAGATAACCACCACTCACCGAATCACCTAAACACCTCAAAAGCAACAAACTCCAAATCTGGACAGCAAAGGATCTAGCTTGATCCGACAAGATTTCCCTTCAAACGATGAAATCTCTCTTCGATGGATGTAGATCTTCAACTTTGGCTCTTGGATCTTCGATTTAGATCTTCGATTTGGATGGAAGGAATCACTAGATTAGAGAAGAGATAAGAAGTGAAGAAGTGTAGCACTTGAGCTCTCAAAATGGCAGCACTTCGTCGCTTCAAAATCCGGATCCCAAAAAGTGAGGGAAGCACGTGTATTTATAGGCTGGAAATCCTTAAGTCGTCCGCCCCCTTAAGTCGTCCACGACTTAAAAATCCCCGACCTACGACTTAATGGACCTCCCTACTTACGACTCAAGCCTATGCGCGACTTAACACATACGATCTAACACTTAGGCACGACCTAAGACTCAACAGGATACGACTTAGCGACCTAACACACTGCCGCATTTCTACCTAAGTCCTAAGTCGTTTGGACGACTCAACGACTCAACGACTCAACGACTTAGCGAGTCAGCAACTGAACACAGGAGACGGCCTACCGACCTAACTACACTGCCGACCCAACGACTTAACCTATTACCTTAAGTCGCTCGAAGGACCTAACTATAACACGGCATAGCCGACCTAACCTTAACTCGTTCACGACCTATCTCAACACACAGATCTAACCACTAGGTCGTTGGATATTAGATCGGTCAATTCCTTACGTCGGTCAGCTCCTATAGGTCACTCACCCCCTATAGGTCGGTCACTACTATTGGTCGGTACCCCCTATAGGTCGGTCTCATCCCTTAAGTCGGTCAAATCTTTAGATCGGTCAAATCCTATAGGTCGTTCACTTTTTAAATCGGCCAATCTCTTAAGTCGCTTGCTTCTATAGGTCGCTCCAACTCCTAAGTTGCTCCACCGACCTAAGCCACTGCACGACCTAAACCCTAGACGACTTAACTCTGAACGACTTAACAACACTAACGACCTAATAACAACAATTCTACGATCCTTCGATCCGTAAAAATACGGGTCGTTACAACTTGAGTATAGTCTGATGTTTTGTTCAGATTGATGGATCTAGAGATGAGAGGAGCTCTGGATTTTTGGTGGTGTAGTTTGTTATTTTCTATAGAGCAAGTCTCCCGGTGATTTCTACTTGGGAAACTCGAGATAATATTAGAAGATTTATTCTGATTTGTGTCAGGTTAATTGGTTAGGTTTGTTTGATTGATTGCTATGGTTGTTAGTAACTGGTTGATAGGAATGCTTTGCTGTTTTAAATTAAAATCTTTGCTAAGTTATCAAATTACCTTGCTTTTAAATTTCGGGGACGAAATTCTTTTAAGGGGGGAGGATTGTAACGACCCGGAATTTTGGGCAATATCAATTTAATAATCTGTATTAATAATTTAAATTGATTTGATAATTTTCCTTATAATTTTAATTTAAGTTGATAGATTTAATCTTTTTAAAGGTTAGTAAATATTTAATCTGATAATTGTGATCGATATCTTTCTAACAATTTGAAATGGATAAGATTTATTTTTCAAAGCTAATAAAATTTTATTCTGTTTATAATATATACATTCGATATATGTTGTGAATAGAAATATCTTTTGTTTTAAATAAAGATGAATTTTCAAATGGTAATATGTGTGTGTGTGTGTGTGTGTGTGTTATAATTTGAGTTATTTTGAAATTTCTTTAATCTATTGATAATTTATAATTGTAATTTATAGCTTTGTTTCAAAATTTATATTTTTTCAAAAGATAATTTAGTTTAATTCAATTTGTTTCAAAAATATAAGATAATTGTTTGTTTTTAAAATAAGATAGTTTGAAAAGAATTTAAACAAGCTTTTTTTGTTTTCTTTTAAAATGCTTATTATAAAATGGTTATAAGTGTATAAATATAAATGTTAGATTTTAAATACATGTATAAGATGTATATTTATATTATAATTAGTTTTAGAATAATTTCTTTTAAAAGTAAATTTATATATACATATGTAAATTTTATTTATTAATAGAATTAAATAAGTAAGTTATATTTATATTTAATTTAAATGAAAATTAATTTAAAAACACTTAAAAACATGTGTTATCATCTTAAGTTATATTAATAACATTTGTAAAGAAATGAAGCATTGCATGACATTTGTCCAATTTAAAAACAAGTGGCAACCATTTTATTTTATTTTTAATAAATGTATTAAGAAGAAAATTAGTTTTCTTTCACAAAAACTTTTTCTTTGTTTACACTTCTTAAATAAAAATAATGGCAATCAGAAATCATTCTTGAATCTGCAAAATTACAAACTAAAAGCAAATCAAATACAAAGCTGGAATTAAAGCGAAATCTGCAAATCAAGTTGAAAGTAAAAGCTGCAACCAAATCAGCAACTTCAAGCTGCAAATTCAAAATTACTGCACTTCAAATGAAGATCTATATTAGTTCAATCTTCTAAAATCAAAAATTGAAGCATGCAAAGACATTTACAACAGCATGCAGTAGGATTTTATCTGCAAGCACATCAAAACATTGTTCAGATCTAAGATGTTCAAAACATGGAACTAAAATCTGCTCTGCATAAAGGAATAAGGTGAGTAAATTGTTTTTTTTTTAAAATAGTTTAATCTAATCATATGTTGATCTGTGAATTGTATTGATGTTGCATGAAAACTTTTCAGCTTTTATATAAATGAATTGGTATGAATATTTGTGTGAAAGCATATCTGTATGTATATTCTGTTCTATGATGTTTCACATGCCATATTTGCTTCAGAAATTCAAATCTATGAATCAAATTAACATTAATCTTAGAAATATAAATGGAAGTTGTTTGTAAATGTTTAAGGATGATTTTTAAAAGGGAATTAGGATTTTTATTTAAGTAAATTATTTTTAATTGGAAATATACAGTAAGAATCAATTTGCATGTCAAAAATAAAAACTCATGGTTTTGTAAATTGATTCCAAGAATGGGTTAATAATTGGAAATGATGAATTTTAACATGCATATCATAATTTTTAGTTGAGGAATTATCATGATGTTTGGGTTTGAATGTTTTTGGAGTTTTTAGTGATTGCCGAAGATTAACTTGATGATTGTAGCTAGGATTTGGATCGAAGCTTGCTGGTATGTTATGAATTAGGGGAAAAATACGATTGAATTTTTCAATGGAGTGAATTGATGGGAATTGAAGAAACTAGGGTTTTATTTTCGTTCGTGCTCGGCTTGATTGTCGAAACAATTTCGACATGAAGAATGATTCGAGTTCATTCATCTTTGGTGAAGATGTTGTTCATGGATGTGGGATTCGATGGTGGGTCTGGCGGAGTTTAAAGGCGGCGAGAATGGTCGTTGGAGTTGGGTTTTGGGTTGTGTTGCCGTGTAGTTTTGAGATAAGGATCGAAATTTCGATTCGAGTGCTATTCTTCGATCTGAGTTGAGAAGATGGTCGTAGAGGTCGTTTTGGGTTGGTCGGCGTTTGGCTTGATGGTCGGTGGGGTTTGGTTGGTGGTGCAACGTGCACTGTGCACGATCATGTACACTGGAAATGGAGCTTTGGGGAAGACGAGATTCGCTCGGGTGGGTTCACGTGTTGTTTCCAGGTTGGATTCGAAGACGATGGAATTTGGGTTTGCTTTGGGAAAGGCACGGGAATTTCTGCATTTGGTCTCGTGTGTTTTTAGGTCGTTAGCTTTCAGGTTTTTCTGAAATGTTAAATACTGTGGGTGATTCCGAAATGAGTTGATGCAATGGTGCTTATAGATTCGAGATGGTGATTTAGAGTGCAAGGGCTATGGTCGTTGACTCTGAGGGTGATTCCAAAATGAGTGCAACAAGATAGTGCCTTCGGTTTCGTTCGAACACGGAACGAATGTTACGACCCAAAAATTTCGATCCCAAAATTTCTAGATAGTTAGTGAAAAGAAGAAGAGAAAGAAGAAGAAACAGAAAACTCAAACTCAAAATCTCACATTCCCAGCGGATAAAATATAATATCACACAAATAATAGTTATATAAAGGAAATTGTATTTGTCAAATTACACTTTATTATATCAGAGTTACAACAGCTTTACAGAACAGATAAATCTATCTGTTTCAGATACTATAATATATTAACATCAGAAGCTCTCCATACGTTCCTGCTCTCCAGCTCGCCTCCTGAGCTTCAGAATGTCCTTACCTGAAAATCTGTAAAACTCGGTCTGACCCGAGCATTACATCAAAGTAACACCCGGGTCAGGCTGGAAACCAGCGTGAGTAAACTCATCAAGCATGAAATAGAAAAGCATACAACTTATATAACCCGAGTAACTGGTATCAATTTACAATTTCACAAGTTATTATAGATATCACTTATTTCACACATTAATTTCTAAGTGCCAAACTTAGATAAAAAGGGTCTAGTTCACTTAATTCATTCCATTCCAGTTTATTGATTTCACATATCAAATCTATAAAGGATCGAAGTGGTTTCGAGTATTTATTAATACCCGACTCCGTTCTCTTCGAATTCAATTCCTTCTTAACCCATGTCATTCAAGTGAATACAATTAAACCTTAAATGTATAATGTCACTTTCACACAGCAGTTGATAGATAATCGCATTATCACCGTCCATCTAACATATCATATCACAAAGCAATTCATATCAGAAAATATCAACCGATTCAAAGCACTCATCATCATTCAATCATTAATAAGCAAGATTGATCACTGCAATTAATTAATTAATGATCCTCTAATTACTTTCATTAGCTAATTATTCTTAAATTTCATTTAATAATTAACCTTTATTACATTCATTATCAACCTTGATTTATTACAACCAGAAATTAACTCTCCTAAATTACTTTATTTATTAAACCAACTCCTTGTTTAATTATATCAATTAATCCCTTAAATTACACCGAGCAATTATCACTTAATTCCTTTTTACCAAGTAATTATCCTTTAATTACTTTCCATCAAGTAATTTCTTTTTAATTAATTACATCCAGTAATTATCCACTCATTACTTCACTAAGGAATCACACCTCATTAATAACCTTAAGTAATTATACTAAATCTTTAATTAACTATATTTATTAATCACCCTTGATTAATCTCATTCTGTAATTAATTATTCTTAATTAATTTCATCACTTAATTAGCTTCCCATAACTTTAAATAGTCAATTCTTAAATTAATTACACTAAGTAATTAATTATTAATTACTTCTATTAAGTAATTATTCTTCATATTAATTACACCAGGTGATTAAACCAAACTACTTTCAATCTTCAATTAATTACACCCTCTAATTACCATTACTAATTACTTCCTTAATCATCCGAATTAAAAATCTTCGGAATAAATTATCATTAACCTGTCAATTAACCAAAAGTTCTTAAGTTTAATTAATTATAAACATTTCATTTTTATTTATCTCTACTTGATTACATTACGAACCATACCTTTCAATAAACTAAATATTCAGCTAAATCTGGGTTAAAATAACCTACATATATAGACTTTACCAAGCTTTGAAAATAATAACTACTATTTGAAGGAAAAGTTTTAAGAATTTAATTTTAAAACTTGGTTTAGGTGAACTAAAAAAAAACTATCAACATGCTAACTTTACCCGAGGCAAACCAGAGTATATACGAACAAATTCCCGAGTTCATCTTCCCCTTTCATGAGTTTCCTTCTTCCCTTTCATTAAAAAAAACTTGTATAACATTTTTAAACTGTTAATCTTCAAAACATTATGCGAACAACACAGAACCAACTCGAGTAAGATCTTCCCAATCTCGGGACAAACTCAGGGCAATACATCATCTTCCAGAACCCAACCATGTGCACAAGAAACTGGTTCACGTGCACCGACCAGCGACAATCCTCCGGTAATTTCTGCCATTGCCAACGAGTCGCCTACGACCTCCTCACGCCATCTGACCCATCAAATTTCCCTATCGATCTCGAAATCGAAATCGAGCTCACAGAGCTCCACTGGAACCCCACCATTGACCAAAAATTGCATCGTCCTGATGATGCCAACATCCTGATTTCACGAAATTCCGTCCAAAGTTCGCCACAACCCCAATCTTCATTTCCTGCGTAACCTATGAACTCCGCTACTATGATGGCGACGCGGCAACAAATTTTCGAACCCGATCCCAAAACCGGTCTTAAACCCTAGTCCGTCGCATTGTCACCATTACGATGAACTAAAAATTCATTTAACATTTTTGCCAAACCCTACAACTCCTCCTCTACCATCAACCATGATTTCAAACACCCAGACTTCTTCAATTTCCAGAAAATGCCCAGAACATTAATCATGTTCAACTTGAAAACATCACCCATTTTTAGACCTAAAATCCATGATTCTTTTTTTATAAATCATCATTCCAGATGATACATCAGATCATAAGGTTGAATTCATAATTTATTCAGTTTGAGATTTTAACATATTCATGCTTTACTGAATCCTAAATTTTGTAAAAGAAAAAATAACTTTAAATTTTTCCCTGGAAATACTTTTAATTCAAATTCCTTATTATTACAAACAAGTATGATTTTAAACATCAATGCCTGACAAGAATTGAAGAGACATATGGATTTGCATTCTTTTTTTTTTAAATTTAAATATTGTAAAGAGAAATTGAAATGAGAGCTCTGCATTCACATAACTATTATATACATACAGATTCACCAAGTCAAAATGTATTCTTACCCATGCATGTATGCAAATCTCATTTATCAGGACATTATCACACATGATAGTCATAAACATCAAAATAAAAAAAAACGGACCTGGGTTTAAAATAGAGAAGTTTACTCACATTTCTGTATGAGCGGAGCAGATTTTTGTTTCTTCAAATACTTGAAACAGGACTTGATCTTTGATTCCTTATCTATACTCAGTTGAGTTTGAAGTTTTCTAATGTGATTTGCCTACTGACTCTGCTTAGCTTCCAGATTTTGAACTTGACTTAATTGACTGCTGACTAATTTGGTTTCCAGGTTTGCTTGCCTGATTTGAAATTATCTGGAAGTGTTTATTGTTGTTAAAATCCCCTTTAATTTGTTTACTGGTTTCAGATTTCCTTTTTCCTCTCTTTTTTTTTTAATTAATTTTGAAGATAGAAAGAAAAGAAAAAGAAAAGATAAGAATTAGGACACTTGTATGCTTTAACTTACACATGTCATTTTTGTTTTATAGATTGCTTACACATGTAGTCATAATGTACTTAATTTGTTTTATGTATTTATTAATTTTCTTAAATCTATATAATACCTTATACATGTATATTTTAACAATATATATTTATATTATTAAGTTTCAATTTACTTTAATTAATGTCTTATGTGTTTATATTTAAACTTTATCTCCTATTTGTCTATATAAAATTTTAAAAGTAAATGATATAAAACTTCAATTATACATTTATAAATAGCTGTACAATATACTAGTTATATATACACACACATTTAAATCTAATTTATTTTAAAATGTTTTATCTTTTGAATTTCAAATATTAACTCACGTACATATTTAAACAATTTAAATTTGTTTGAAAATAAAATTTAGCTTATTTAATAATGTATAAAAGAATTCATCACATTATTATTTGCTTGAAAGATAAAGTTTACAAATTAAATATTATTGTCCTTTGAAAAGATAAATTTAGCCAACTTAAGTATTTATAAAAGAAAAACATTAAACTAATATAGTCAAATATAATAATTATCAGGAGATTATCAAATACATATTTATTCAAATGTTTAAAATTTAGCATTTATTATAGTTCAAATCCATCTATATAAAATTTCCAGATATAGAATTCATTTGTTCAAACTACAAATGAGTATTTTAACAAATTTAATCCTATTAATTACAAATTAGCAGATGCCCAAAAATTCGGGCTATCACATTCCTCCCCCTTTAGAATCTTTTCGTCATCGAAAAGAATGAAACCATAATTTATTAAATATTTTAAAACCAGTTAAAATATTCTTTGATCATTTTAAAACACTTAAAAAACTATATAATATTTTCAAAATAGTTTTTTTATAGAAAATATCATTTTATAACTCGATGTTTCAACCAGTCCATCCTTGTTCTCGTAGAAATTCGGTCATACGTTGATCAGGCATAGGACTGAAAATCTATAAGTACTTAGTAGACTCATCTTCAACACCCAGTGAAAATACTTGAAAAATAATTTTATTGAAAATATAGAAAACATTTTTTTTTTGAAAATAGAGGATATAACTTTGGTGAAATGCTCTGGAAATCATCACCCCCATCCATGGACGCAGTTAACCCGATGGTTACGTTGCCATCCCGACAAAATCCATAGATAACTGTAGGCCTCCGCGCCCCTCGATTACACCATGGAGCCCGCTACAGATCGCAGCTATAACTGGGGTTACGTAGCTATCACAGCAAAAACCCATATAACTGTAGGCGTCAGTGCCCTCGAATTTCGCTGCCAAAAATGAAACTTCTCCACTCCACTTGACCATAGATCGTAGTCTACCGATGTTGCGTTGCCTTCCCGGCAAAATCAAGTGTAGACCGTTGACACTCATCCTCCACACGATTTTCGCTATGGTCCCCACAGTAGATCGCAGTGACATCGAGTTACACTGTCGTCACAGCATAACCCAAATGCCCCTGTAGGCATCAGCGCCCTCGACTTTCGCTACCAATAATCCTCAGCAACTAGTTTGTCTGGACTCCTCACAGGATCAACTTTAGAACCTCCCCCTTGGGGTTCAAGGCAGCACCACCCGGTGGTACTCCTGAGAAGTTCATTTTAAGGGAGCGCCTTTTTCCCCAGAGCCATCATCAAAACATTTTATACTATATATGTATAGTATCTTCAAATCATACACCTAGTATGATGTCATACAAAGCTCCTTTACACAAAATCGATTATTCCAAAATCGATAATTCTCAAACTAGGCTTTCCAAATTTAATATTGATTTTATCCAAAAATCAAAAGCCTTTCCAAATCCATAGGTTCCCAAAACCTTTTTCCAAAATCCTCATTTGATCCTTTACATACATATATATATATATATATATATATATATACAGATATATATAATTTTTAAAACTTTGGATCATTTCAAACTTGTAAAAAACTCCTTTATACTTCAAACACCTCCAAAAACCATTTTCTTCTGACAAAAGATTCATCAAGGGGAGTTTTATCTTATATAACAAAGATATATAACTTTGTTTATTTAAAATCAAATATTCAAATTTGATTACTCTTTTCAATATCAATTTCATTCAAATTCGTATGATGTACACATATCATCCGCACGCTATACCAATCTGATCGCCCACTCGATCACACAATTTCAGTTCCGAACTAGTATTGTCCACCCAACTTTCTAGTGCGCACACAGATCTGGTTTCTTGATCAGAAACCGTCATTCTCCTTGTATAGACTAACTATGATAGAGAACATCCAGAACCAATCAACAATCCATATCCAGGTTCGCCGTCAAAAATCAAGTGAAAAATTCCAACTCGGATCGATATAACTATCTCGAAATTCTATGCTCGAGTCTGGATCAAATCACTATGCGAATAGAATAACATACATACACCCTACGTATTTTCTTTATTGGTTATTAGCCAAATCAATTCCATTTCTATTCATATTTACTTTGATTTTCATTCACTTACTCACAATTGCTTTAATCTATTTGGATTATCACCTCTATTCTTATCTCGATTGGGTATTTAACCAATAACATTTTGAACTCCGACTAGTTTATTTAGAAAATAGTTTGAAAATTTTTAAAAATAGATAAGTAGTTGGAAAATAATTACTAGTTTGTAAAATAGGTGTAAAATAGTTAAAATAATTACAGAAATTTTAGATAATTGCAAAATAATAGTAAGATAGTAATTAGTTTATAAAACAATTGGAAAATTGTAAAATAGTTCCACAAATAATTGTAAAACAAGTATAAGATAGTTTGGCTTTTAAAAGAAAGGCTGTATATATAATAAATAGCTTGGAAAAGCAGGTTTATATTAAAACAATTTACATTAAAGATAGTCCAGAGTCAAAACTGTTCAATTCCCAATCAATTCAATTTAAATTCCACTTTCATTTAAATTGACTTAACTCCAATTTAAATAACTTCAATTTCTATTGAAATTGATTCAACCCCAATTCAAGTTGAATTAATCTAAGTTTCTTTTCAAATTTAACTTTATTCAACCTTGATCTCAAATTCTACTAATTCAAATAAATTTCAATTGAATTAGTTCCAGTTTTAATTCATTTCAACTCCAGTTTGAACTAATCTCAATTTCAAACTCCATTTCCAAATCAAGTTGAATTATTCTTGATTTCTTCTCAAATTCAATTCAAATTCCATTTGAATTTAAAACTTATTCAACTTTAATTACAATTCCAAATTATTCAAATCAATTCAGACTAATTTCAAATTGAACCCACTTCAATTCCAAATTGTTTCAAATTAATCCAATTCAAATTTCCATTTGAATCTTATACTCATACATATTCAATCACAATTTCAATCAATTCAAATCAAATTCAATTTGAACTAATTTCAAATTTCAAATTTAAATCATCTCGAATTATATAAATTCGAGTTAATACTTCAAATGTTGATTTAATTCCTTTAAATCAATTTACCTTTTTATCCTAACAATGGATTACCATACTCCATTTCTCATTCATTTAAACAAATCTAATTCACAACTTAAAGATTTTTAACAACAATAGGATGATATCATCTAATTCATCTTAAAACATCCATCAATTTATAATTTCCAGATCTCAAACCCATTTTGAGATCACATAAACTCCCAATTCAGATTAACCATTTAAATTCCCAAATTAAATCTCAAAATTTAGAGTTTATTTCAAAACAACTTTGATATTATGTATATCCACACATATTCATATTTACTTCTTAGCTCACTAAGCCAAATTTAAAAAAATAAAAATAAACCACCTTTGGTTTCAATTCAAAACAAATTCTCTTTAAAATTTTCAAACGACTCTTGTTTGAAATAGGACCATTTCATTTAATTGCATTAATTAATTATGTCATTAATTAATTCCAATTAATCACATTCGGTAATTAGCTTATTACTTAATTACCTTTATTAAGTAATTGTCCTTTAAATTACTTACCTCTAGTTACTTCATTAAGTAACTTCCTCTTAATTTATCATTTCCAATTATTATCCATTGATTAATCTCATTAAATAAAGCTTATTACATAAATTAATTGATTATCCTTATCCTAAAACCTTTCCCAATTTCAAGATTTAATTCCAGTTTGAATCCATTTCAACTTGTCTTAAATTTAATTTCAATTTGGTTGTAATTCTATTACCACTTAATTCTTATTATTATTTTTAGTTTAATTAATACTACAACCAATTTTCTTAATATAATAGATAATCTATTTCTTATATAAAATTCATTTACTTTTGAAATCATTTAAAAACCTTTATATAAGAAAATAACAAGTACGCTCTCTCATATATATATATATATATACACTCAACTAATTCTCGGGTACCATTGACCCTTTCTTAATGAGTAATCCCACCAGAGCCAAGGTTCTCTCTTAACCTTCAGCTCTGATACCAAATGTAACGACCCGAAAATTTCGATCCCAAAATTTCTAGATAGTTAGTGAAAAGAAGAAGAGAAAGAAGAAGAAACAGAAAACTCAAACTCAGAATCTCACATTCGTAGCGGGTAAAATATAATATCACACAAATAATAGTTATATAAAGGAAATTGTATTTGTCAAATTACACTTTATTATATCAGAGTTACAACAGCTTTACAGAACAGATAAATCTATCTGTTTCAGATACTATAATATATTAACATCAGAAGCTCTCCATACGTTCCTGCTCTCCAGCTCGCCTCCTGAGCTTCAGAACGTCCTTACCTGAAAATCTGTAATACTCGGTCTGACCCGAGCATTACATCAAAGTAACACCCGGGTCAGGCTGGAAACCAGCGTGAGTAAACTCATCAAGCATGAAATACAAAAGCATACAACTTATATAACCCGGGTAACTGGTATCAATTTAAAATTTCACAAGTTATTATAGATATCACTTATTTCACACATTAATTTCTAAGTGCCAAACTTAGATAAAAAGGGTCCAGTTCACTTAATTCATTCCATTCCAGTTTATTGATTTCACATATCAAATCTATAAAGGATCGAAGTGGTTTCGAGTATTTATTAATACCCGACTCCGGTCTCTTCGAATTCAATTCCTTCTTAACCCATGTCATTCAAGTGAATACAATTAAACCTTAAATGTATAATGTCACTTTCACACAGCAATTCATAGATAATCGCATTATCACCGTCCATCCAACATATCATATCACAAAGCAATTCATATCAGAAAATATCAACCGATTCAAAGCACTCATCATCATTCAATCATTAATAAGCAAGATTGATCACTGCAATTAATTAATTAATGATCCTCTAATTACTTTCATTAGTTAATTATTCTTAAATTTCATTTAATAATTAACCTTTATTACATTCATTATCAACCTTGATTTATTACAACTAGAAATTAACTCTCCTAAATTACTTTATTTATTAAACCAACTCCTTGTTTAATTATATTAATTAATCCCTTAAATTACACCGAGCAATTATCACTTAATTCCTTTTTACCAAGTAATTATCCTTTAATTACTTTCCATCAAGTAATTTCTTTTTAATTAATTACATCCAGTAATTATCCACTCATTACTTCACTAAGGAATCACACCTCATTAATATCCTTAAGTAATTATTCTAAATCTTTAATTAACTATATTTATTAACCACCCTTGATTAATCTCATTCTGTAATTAATTATTCTTAATTAATTTCGTCACTTAATTAGCTTCCCATAACTTTTAATAGTCAATTCTAAAATTAATTACACTAAGTAATTAATCATTAATTACTTCTATTAAGTAATTATTCTTCATATTAATTACACCAGGTGATTAACCTAAACTACTTTCAATCTTCAATTAATTACACCCTCTAATTACCATTACTAATTACTTCCTTAATCATCCGAATTAAAAATCTTCGGAATAAATTATCATTAACCTGTAAATTAACCAAAAGTTCTTAAGTTTAATTAATGATAAACATTTCATTTTTATTTATCTCTACTTGATTACATTACGAACCATACCTTTCAATAAACTTAATATTCAGCTAAATCTGGGTTAAAATAACCTGCATATATAGACTTTACCAAGCTTTGAAAATAATAACTACTATATGAAGGAAAAGTTTTAAGAATTTAATTTTAAAACTTGATTTAGGTGAACTAAAAAATAACTGTCAACATGCTAACTTTACCCGAGGCAAACCAGAGTATATACGAACAAATTCCCGAGTTCATCTTCCCCTTTCCTGAGTTTCCTTCTTCCCTTTCCTTAAAAAAAAACTTGTATAAAATTTTAAAACTGTTAATCTTCAAAACATTATGCGAAGAACACAGAACCAACTAGAGTAAGATCTTCCCAATCTCGGGACAAACTCAGGGCAATACATCATCTTCCAGAACCCAACCATGTGCACAAGAAACTGGTTCACGTGCACCGACCAGCGACAATCCTGCGGTAATTTCTGCCATTGCTAACGAGTCGCCTACGACCTCCTCACGCCATCTGACCCATCAGATTTCCCTATCGATCTCGAAATCGAAATCGAGCTCACAGAGCTCCATTGGAACCCCACCATTGACCAAAAATTGCGTCGTCCTGATGATGCCAACCTCCTGATTTCACAAAATTCCGTCCAAAGTTCGCCACAACCCCAATCTTCATTTCCTGCGTAACCGATGAACTTCGCTACTACGATGGTGACGCGGCAACAAATTTTCGAACCCAATCCCAAAACCGGTCTTAAACCCTAGTCCGTCGCATTGTCACCATTACGATGAACTAAAAATTCATTTAACATTTTTGCCAAACCCTACAACTCCTCCTCTACCATCAACCATGATTTCAAACACCCAGACTTCTTCGATTTCCAGAAAATGCCCAGAACATTAATCATGTTCAACTTGAAAACATCACCCATTTTTAGACCTAAAACCCATGATTCTTTTTTTATAAATCATCATTCCAGATGATACATCAGATCATAAGGTTGAATTCATAATTTATTCAGTTTGAGATTTTAACATATTCATGCTTTACTGAATCCTAAATTTTGTAAAAGAAAAACTAACTTTAAATTTTTCCCTGGAAATACTTTTAATTCAAATTCCTTATTATTACAAACAAGTTTGATTTTAAACATCAATGCCTGACAAGAATTGAAGAGACATATGGATTTGCATTCTTTTTTTTTAATTTAAATACTGTAAAGAGAAATTGAAACCAGAGCTCTGCATTTACATAACTATTATATACATACAGACTCACCAAGTCAAAATGTATTCTTACCCATGCATGTATGCAAATCTCATTTATCAGGACATTATCACACATGATAGTCATAAACATCAAAATAAAAAAAACAGATCTGGGTTTAAAATAGAGAAGTTTACTCACATTTCTGTATGAACGGAGCAGATTTTTGTTTCTTCAAATATTTGAAATAGGACTTCATCTTTGATTCCTTATCTATACTAAGTTGAATCTGAAGTTTTCTAATGTGATTTGCCTACTGACTCTGCTTAGCTTCCAGATTTTGAACTTGACTTAATTGACTGCTGACTAATTTGGTTTCCAGGTTTGCTTGCCTGATTTGAAATTATCTGGACGTGTTTATTGTTGTTAAAATCCCCTTTAATTTGTTTACTGGTTTCAGATTTTCTTTTTCCTCTCTTTTTTTATTATTAATTTTGAAGATGGAAAGAAAAGAAAATGATAAGAATTAGAACACTTGTATGCTTTAACTTACACATGTCATTTTTGTTTTATAGATTGCTTACACATGTAGTCATAATGTACTTAATTTGTTTTATGTATTTATTGATTTTCTTAAATCTATATAATACCTTATACATGTATATTTTAACCACATATATTTATATTATTAATTTTCAATTTACTTTAATTAATGTCTTATGTGTTTATATTTAAACTTTATCTCCTATTTATCTATATAAAATTTAAAAGTAAATGATATAAAACTTCAATTATACATTTATAAATAGTTGTACAATATACTAGTTATATATACACACACGTTTAAATCTAATTTAATTTAAAATGTTTTATCTTTTGAATTTCAAATATTAACTCACATATATATTTAAACAATTTAAATTTGTTTGAAAATAAAATTTAGCTTATTTAATATTGTATAAAAGAATTCTTCACATTATTATTTGCTTGAAAGATAAAGTTTACAAATTAAATATTATTGTCCTTTGAAAAGATAAATTTAGCCAATTTAAGTATTTATAAAAGAAAAACATTAAACTAATATAGTCAAATTTAATAATTATCAAGAGATTATCAAATACATATTTATTCAAATGTTTAAAATTTAGCATTTATTATAGTTCAAATCCATCTATATAAAATTTCCAGATATAGAATTCATTTGTTCAAACTAAAAATGAGTATTTTAACAAATTTAATCCTATTAATTACAAATTAGCAGATGCCCAAAAATTCGGGCTATCACAACGAACGTGTATGGATTGAATGCTTTCAGAACATCGTCAGGTGGACGATGAGCATTCTAAGATAGATGTGTTCTATAAAGGTAATCGCAGCCTCAAGCCTCATCAACCGGGGATGGCTAAAACAGGGGAGGTGCAGCAAGGCTTCGTGGGTAGCCCCCACTTGAGAGTGAGATTTACCCCTGTCTAGAGGTCCCTTTCTATCTCGGCTTAGTGTGTGGTTGGTCGTGCTAACTACGGGGTGGTCTTGTTCGGGACTGTTCAGTAAGGAACGGTTCCGGCCTTGTGTTGCAGGGGAGCGGGCGTACTCCTCGGTACGTTGATCTAGGCCACGTACTTTGACGGGCGGTACCCCAGTTGCCCTGCCATTGATGGAAACCCATTCTTCCTACGAGACCCTACGGTTTTGATTGTATTACCCACTTTTGTGGCTAGTAGCTGGAATTTAATCATGTAACAATTTTGGCTATTTCATATTTACTTGAAAACCCTAGACACTGTTATAATATCACTGGATTTCCTATCAAATGTTTTGGTTAGCATAAGGTAAAAAACTTTTCCATGTTTATGTGTGGGAAGTCTTACGTGATACCTTTTCTTTTCAAAGATTTTTCTAAAGTTAAGCAACTTTAAACCGTTTACTCACACCAGACCCCTGTCTGACCTGAGTGTTTATTTTCTGTTTTATTAAACTCTTGGGTACTCGTATTCTGTATGAGTAGTCAAGTGATTCAGGTTATCCTTGACGAATTCTGGAGGAGCTTTGGAGCAGGAGGTTTCAGCGTGTAGATATAGATAGAGTTTCCGCTGTGTGTTATTCTGTTTAGTTGTTCTTGTATTGTATATTAGACATAAATGTTATAACTGTCTAAATTGAGATGTATAGTTGTGTACTCTGATGAATATGATACTATGTATATGTTATATATTATATTTCATTCGTTCTGCTGTGAGATTATGATGTGTTGTTGTTCATTCTTCTCTTTCTTTTCTTCTTCTATCCCTTTCTTTCTTAAATGATGATGCGATTTCCTGGGGATAGGAAGTCGGGTCGTCTCACTTTAATTATTTAATTATCCTTTAATTAATTACCCTTAATTAATTAATCAATAAATTAATTAATCCTTAATACCATTATATTAATTATTCTTAATTAATTATAATAAGTGATTATCCTAATCACTTATATAAATAAATCACAAATTAATTTTAATCACTTGATTAATTAACTTTAACCATTAATTAATTACTTTTAATCAAGCAATTATCTTTAAGTAATTAATTAGTTGAATTAATCATTCTTTAATTTAATCAAAAGAATTACTTAGTCGAAAATTTATTGCACAAAGTAATTAGCTTTAATTTAATTACACAAAGTAATTAGCTTTTAAATCAATCACACAATTAACATTAATTTATCAATCCTTACTAATTACATTAAGTGATAAACCTTTAATTAATTTCACTAATTTATTATCTTTAATTAAGCATAACCTTAAATAATTAAAGATAAATCCTTTTTTCTTAATTATTACTTAATTACATTTAGTTCTTATTAAAAAAAACTTGAAATCTACCTATACCAAAATCATTGAGAATACCCTTATCTTAATCATTTCTTTAATTTCATAATTAAATTACATTTGAAAAACATTTAGGAATAAATTTCATAATTACTTTCAAACAAACAAATTTTAAACATTTTAGAATTTTGAAAAACTCGTTTAAAACTTGTTTCACCGTTGCTTTTATTTTCATTTACATTAAAACTTCATTCCCTTATTGCCTTTAAAAATTCGGTTAATTCCATTTAAAAAACCCGAGCCTAAAGATAAAATACTTCGAGGAAATCACGAGACGTTTGCGAACATCATTGGCTTCGAGGAAAACTATCAACCACTTCGAGACTGACTTCGAGACCACTGCTTTATCCCCAAAGCTTTCAACAATCACCTGACATCGAGGATACTTGTGTACGTGTACACGAACTCCAACGGTTTTGATCGATGTCACGATCTTCTACAAGCTACTGCCGACCACCACTACCCTATCGACTACCCAGATCCGACGAAATCATCATAGAATCGAAATTGAGCTTATTCACGAATACTGGAACTCACTGATCGACCTAAAAACACCATGCGCGATCACCAACGATTGACTGCCACCATGCCGCCGTAACTGTTCGTCGGCGGAAATTCTATCGGTTTAGAAAACTGTCGAACGAATTTTGAAATAAAATTTATACCGCAAGCGCACGGTGTGCGAATGTAGCACGTGACGAACACGGGTCGATCCGCGGGGAATTGATGATTTTAAAAATCTATTCAATCAAATTAAACCAAGGTTGAAGAGAATGTTAAACTAGAAAAGAAGAAAAACAAGCAAAAGAAAATTGATAAAAATATGAGTGTTAAGACAATTTAGAGGCAATTTCCACTCTTTAGATCACATAAATCAACAAAATGAAGTTATGATCTCTCTTTTCTTGTCATTAGTGAATTAGTTGATGTGCTTATCATAAGTATGGTATATTTGTGCTATTAACTAGCTCAATATAAACCATCAAACTATAACACAACCACTAATACACTTTTAACTCTCATGAAATATGACAACAAAGTTGAAAGAAAAATCTATCTTAAGCATAGCCTATTAACTATTGTTTAGAAATATAGGTTATCAAATTTCAATTCAACATTCACTTCTTTGCCATAATCATATTTAGATGAAGAGGCAATTTGTGTTATGTTTGTTTAAGCCTAGTCTATTTGGTATGAACAACATAGACTATCAAATTCAAAGCTAAACAACATCATTAAACCACTTCAAGTGTTTCCATTAAAGCACAAAAAGAGAGTATAAACATCAAAATGTTGCATCTACATACTAGAGAGCTTCATTACCCCTAAATTGTAGGGATTAAGCTCTCATATTTGTTATCAAATCAACAAATGTAGAAAGAAACATGAAAGCAAAAAGAAAGGAAAATGAAAGCTAATGGAAAAGACAACTAATCTAATTGCATAAAGGAAAATCTGCACTACTTATATAAAAGGAAATGAACATGTAATTAAAAAGAAACAATAATTAACATTGCATTAAAAAAAAGAATTACATAAGAGAAGAAATGGCTAAGTAGCCATGAAAAGAAAGAGAGATTTGATTTATTTTCTAAACTAAAACTAACTAACTGAGAGGAAGATGGCTACATGAAACATAAGTGGTATTTATACAAGTTAGAAACCCTAATGCATATTTTTGGGGAGTACCCAAAATGCCCTTGGAGGAAGTGTGGTGGCCAAGTTATCATTTGCTTTAATAATCCCCCACTTAAATGTACATGAAGCTTTAAATGTCTTTTAGCATGTGCATTAGCCTTTAATTTGTACATTAGGTAGTGGGTAGCTGGGGTCCTCCATGTTCTTCACTTTGAATTATTTCCATCTTCATTCTTTTGTATCTTCTTTGTACATGCATATTCCTTCATGAAACCACTTGTAATTGAGTTTAAATTCCTACAAAATAATATAGAAATTTCCCATTAAATTTTCTCAATTTGATATATGCACAAAAATGACCATTTTGCCCTTATATGAAGATGAATATGTGACAATTTGAAAACAATTTGAATTTGGTTTAAACAAGTAAAAATACCCAATATCATCATTTATTCAATTTAAATAGATTAAATATTGTGGTAAAAATATGCATATTTACGTGCACATCAGTAACCCAAACTAATTACTGTTTTTCAACTACTTTATAACTAATTACTATTTTACAATTATTTTTGGAACTATTTAACAATTTTTTCAACTGTTTTATAAACTATTTACTATACAACCTTTCTTTTAAAAGCCAAACTATCTTATACTTGTTTTACAATTATTTTTGATATATATAATGAATAGCTTGGAAAAATAGGTTTATATTAAAACAATTTATATTAAAAATAGTCCAGAGTCAAAACTGCTCACTTCCCGATTTCCTTTCTCTTCAATTCAATATAAATTTCCACTTCCGTTTAAATTGACCCAATTCCAATTGTAAATAACTTCAATTTCCATGAAATTGATTCGACCCTAATTCAAGTTGAATTAACCTCAGTATCTTTCCAAATTTAACTTTATTCAACCTTGATCTCAAATTCTACTAATTCAAATAAATTTCAATTCATTTCAACTCCAGTTTGAATTAATCCCAATTTCAAACTCCATTCCCAAATCAAGTTGAATTATTCTTGATTTCCTCCCAAATTTAATTCAAATTCCATTTGAATTTAAAACTATTCAACTTTAATTACAATTCCAAATTATTCAAATTAATTTGGACTAACTTCAAATTGAACCCACTTCAATTTCAAATCATCCCAATTCCTGTTTGAATAAATCCCAATTTTCATTTCAAATTAATCCAATTCAAGTTTTCCATTTGAATTTTTAAACTTATACATCTTCAACCAATTATTTCAAATCTATGAGTAGCCACACGACAACAAATCCATCCCCCAGGTCCGATCGACCAAAATGCTACGTCGACGACGCCATTGCCTCACGAACACGATTGACAAAATATTGGGCTTAAACCCTAGATCGACTCTGATCACCATCCACGATTGATTATAAATTCATCACGCATTTTTCTCAAGTTCGACGACCACCCACCCAATAGTTCGCTGGTCACCAAAACTTTGCCATAAACTAATTTCTGTTCATCTTGCAAATACTACCTCAATTCAAAACTAAAAATCATGATTTTAGTTTTAAAAATAATAGTTTTCGAAATTGATTAGGATGATGTAAATGAACCTTGAATCCATGCAGGTTGAAAATTGGATAGGTTTTGAATTTTCACTGTATTTCTTCTTCCAGTCAAAAATCATCTCATATTTTTCGTGGAAATATATTTTAAAATTAAGTTATGGTAATTTTAAACCCATTTTGTTTTAATATCACAAGCTGTAGAAGATCAGGGAAAGTAGAATTGAATTTTGAACTAGATTAAAACCTATAAATTTTAACAGAGGCATTCTGCCTGTTCCCAGATATGTACACAAAGTATATATATACATACAGGCATATTTATACAATGATACAAGCATATTTTAATTCATGATTTCCAAGATGATCACATGCAAACCAAAATTCAAACAGATCTTAGGTTTTAGAAGTGAGTTTACTCACCTGGGTTTTAAAACAGAGAGCTTGTAAAATCTGGAAGTTGATTTTTTTTGTTCTTGAGTTTGAAAATCCCGAATTGTTCTTGCCTTGATCTTTTTGCTTTGAGATGATTGTACTGAGTTGAACTTGTTTGTTGTTTGATGTTGTAACTGTACTTGATTTACCGAGTTGAAATCTTTGAAATTTTTTTAAAGTTGAGATGATTTCAGGCTTTTGATTTGAATCTTTGTTTTCTGTTTTCCAAATTTTGATTTCCAGATTGAAAGTCTTTTGAGTTGAGATTTTTTTTTCTTCAGGATTGTAGATGAAGAATTTTTTTGAATGGAAGAATGAAGAGAAAAGTGAGCAGCCTGATTTACTCTTTTCTTTAGTAACCTTTTATTTAATTTCATAAATCTTTAATTCAATCAATTTGCCACTTGTTAATATTAAGTATTCTTAAGCCTACACATGTTTATTCGATTAATTTACAAATGTCAAAAACTAAATTTTTTATGTTTAGATCCTTTTCTCTAAATTAATTTATAAATTGTGTTTAAACCCTTCCTTTTATAAATTTATTTATTATGTTTTAAACCCATCGTGTTAATAAATTTACACTTTTATATCTTATACTTTTATAACTTATCATATGTTTATGTCTAAATGTTTATATACTTTTATAACTATTTAAATAACCTTAAAGAAATATGACTTTAAAACTAATTTTACATTAATAAGCGCTGACACAAATATTTTATATATATAAGAGAATTTGACTTAAAAAAATCTTTTGAAAATAATTACATTAATTCTCAAATCATATTTTTCCCAATACTTATATATATTATAACTAGAGAACAAACTTTTATTAATCTTAAAGCTTTAAATTCTATTTATTTTTTAGATGTTTATTATTGAATTCAAATCCAAAATTCTATTTAAAATACATATCTTTATTTTTAAATTCCAAATCAAAATTTATATTTATAATTTATTAGATTTCAAAATTATGGAAATTCCTTATCGATTCACCAAAAATTCACAATTTAATTCCAAAAATTAAACTAATTGTCAAATTAAACTTGGCTAAAATTCGAGAATGTTACAACAGCGCTTTAAACATATTATATTATATAACTGCAAATCATACGTATATAAACTATAAATCATATATATATATATATATATAAACTAGAAATACTGAATAAAAACATACACCAAAATAACTATGCAGACAATGCTGAACCTTATATTAAATATATAACTTGCTGCGGAATATCTATCTTGACAAATAATAATATAAATTTAAATAACCACAGTTTTTTTTACGCAACTATATATATATATATATACTTCTTATGCAAAATACTCGAACACGAGTTATATATATAACTTGTGTAACTTGTACCCGTAATAATATACAACTTAGTTTAGTTTCATATATAAGCAAATTATAAATATACTATTATAACTTGCGCGAAAAACCCAACAGACTATGTAAAACTCTGTAAAAAATATATATATAGCTAATAGGAAAATAAACTCATGTGCTAAATGTAGAAAATAAACTGTAATACACACACACGCACCATTTGTAAAGGTGAAGGACTGTCACTGCATATCAAGATATACATATCCAACAAAACAAAGAGCTCATGGATATCAAAACAGAGCACAGTGCTCACATATCCAGCGAAGCAAACAAGGACATTAATGCAGTATGTATTACTTCATAATATATACATATATGTATGCTTCGAATAAGCATGAAGTGGGGAAGAGGAACGCTCGACGAGGGGCTGCCGCTACGCTCAGGTGGTAAGCTTGATGCGTCGTGGGTCGGCACTGTGATGGAGGCGCCGGCCGAGCAAGTGCAGGCCGTTGGGGACCTGGCATGAAGGAGCGGCTATGGTCATGTAAAGGAGCTGAAGCTCAGGTTGGAGGCGAATCAGGCTAGGGGAGCGGTTCACGCGGGTACTTGGTGGGCCGATACTAGGTGGAGGGGGTTGTGTGTACCAGGGAAGCTAGGATTTGTAATGGAGATGCAAAATTTGAAGACGTACAGGCAATAAAATAGATTTAAGAAGAGAAGAGAGAGTGGTTTCAAAATTGAAAGACTTTGATAAGAAAAGGAATCAGCTTGCAAAGAAGGGGAACAGATGATATAGGAATGAATAGATGAGGTGTAATGGTGAGATGTGGTGGCTTTTCATTTTTTTTATATTATATATTTTTAAAGTACGAATAGAAACATGGAAGATGCAGAGACTATACAACGGTAAACAAATTTTGAGTGAATATATAAATAAAAGTAATGGTAAAAGTCACTTAAGATAGAATTAGGTAAATAATTTAAAGTAATTAATTGTTGCTTGGATGACACAATTGAAGTCTGAAATTCAAATGAAAATAAGAGGTCACAGACCCGGTACCGATACGGTTACCGGTTTCATGGATTTCGCTGTGCTCGACTTCAAAACACAAAATTGAATATACTGCAGAGATCACCACGATGAGGCGATCACAACGGTATACAGATATTAGTGGTACGATCATCCGGTCAGAAGTCAATGATCGGTACCGATATACTTTGCTATTCCGTAGGGAAAAATCCAAACAAAGCTAGAAACATTCGAATTTCGCAAAACGAATTTCGCAGTCTGATTCAAAGTGTTCTAAATAAATTTTCTCATGTTGGCATGTTTAGGTTTCGGAATACTTTTAAATTCTACTGTTATTAACTGATTTAAAAGGAAATGAAATTATACAATAAAATAAACTTCAATATTATCCGATGAAAATTTACTAGTTGCTATGTTAAAATAGACGTATACCAAATATTAAATTTTTATTTCAAAATATTATTATTTAAAATTTATCAAAATTTTAATTAAATATGTTATAAAAATTATCAAGTTTTTCAAGTCATTACAAAACCCCAACATATCCTAGGCCAAGGAGTTGGTGGGTTGTGTGAGTCAAAAAATTGCACATAATAATTGTTCATGAGGATTCTTGAATGGCATATTTATGTTTTGAACATAAGTTTTGTAAACTAAAACCAAATCAGTTTTATAAAAAAGGAATTTCATAAAACGTTTATAAATTCATATTCTATTGCACCGAGAAACAATTGTTGTTTCAAGAAATACCAAATTCACTGTAAAGGAATTTCTTTGAGAAATTATTGGTAGTAAAATGGAATTAGATATGATCCATAGGTAAAATTAATAATATGAAATTAAATGAAATTACTTAACCTAAACGAACACATCCATTAGAGTGTCTAATAAGCATTCTCGCACATTGAAGAGAAACCATGAGTTTGTTATTAATAACGAAAATATACAATCCTCAGTTGTTTAATTAAACCATTAAGAGAGTTGACTCTATAATATGGTGTGATGCGAAGATCTGAAAATGAACTCCAAGCACATTATCAATATATGATTTTGGTAGTCGTAACCAAAGGGATGTGATCCATCTGCCGCGATTGTGTCTTTATGAGCAAGACTAATGTCGTTGGAATTAAATGAGTAATGTTGATAAGAGTGATCTCTTAAATTTCAAATATTGAGATTAGCATACCAAATTCATCATTCAACATGATCAAGTTATTTTGGATTTACTCACAAGATTATCATTTGATAAGACTTGGTGTTTTGGTACATATGTATGGAAATATAAAATCCTAAATAATAATTTAGAGTAGACTATTTGTACATAACAACCAATGAGTCCCGAAGTCAATGAAAGCGATATAGAGGCTATGAGTTTTTAGATATGATCCAAGAAATGATAGAAAGTACCATCTTATAAGCATCAGAATTAAGCAAATATTTTGATAGAAATATCTAATTATTTGATTACCAAACATAATGCAGAGAAAGCATGTGTTTATAAGAATGAACTAAAAGGTACATAGATATTTCTAAACCATAAATAAAAAACACAATGCTGATTTTTTAATGATGTATATGTGTTAAAATTAGGTTTAGTTGTTTTAATACTCAATGTTGGAGTTGTAAATAATGTCTTTTATAGTAAGTATGAAGATATTACGAATGTTCTAAAATGATATGCAAGGACACGTTATTAAAATGTTTGATGAGGAACATGTAAAATGGATTCCTTATCCATTGGTAATAGGAATTATCATACATATTATATTGTTTATGATATTGTGTTTTTTTATGTATTTGATACATTAAGAAAATATTAAATCCAAATAGATTTCACCAAATGGTTGTTTAAGGTGTTCTTGCGTATTTATGAAACATTGGAGAAAGGTTTATAGAAATAAAGAAATCCTCATGAAAGAGTGTTCAGACTCAAATTTCATAAGTGATATTGAGTATAACATGTCAGTAATATATTAAGAATCATTAAGTTGGATATGTTCCAAATAGAAGAGATTGTGGCTAATTCATTGACTTGAATAGTGCCATAATAAAAGCAATATACACAAATATAAATGCATAAATTTATAACTACGAAAAAGATGGTTTCAAATGTTGAGAATCACATAACATTGCTATATGATAACAATGTCATGATATAGTTCGTAATAGAACTTAAAGCTCACTAGAAGTCGAGAGACATGCTCTAAATTGTTCCACATGATAAAAGTAATTTATCAACGTCAGAGAGAGTTAATCGACTGAGTAGATGACTAAAACATAATATCATACTCATTCACTAAGGGACTTACCTGAATGGTTTTATGAAAACCGATTGGATAAGTTGGAATAGGATTCCATAATTGACCTCAAGTGCGTGTAGGAGATTGATAAAGTTAAGGGTATGCCCTAGGGGCGATTATGTAACTTATTACATATATCTAACTCAATGACCAATCTTGTTCAAAATCAACTGTATTTTCTTTCTATTATATACTTGGTAGTGATTATATTAATTAATGAAGTTAATCAAAAGTATATTTAATAGAAAATCCATAAATGGTATGTTTTGTGGTAATAGTTATGAAGTGTCGTAAGCATTAGTAATTTATTGCAATAAAAATAAGTATACCATTTTAAATGTTCCTACATAAGATGCATCGGGATTGGATATCATTATATCCGTTGAGACTGGAGTACATAATGCTATCTAAATGTTGGGAAGTGTATTACGCATAGCTATTGGGGATACCTAGAGGTTACATACTGATAGTTATTAATTTACACAATTCTCTCTACTTGAGAATACTATAGATCTTCATTATGAAGCTCCACTTTGATTATATTGAAATCATGGCATGACGTTCCATCGAGTGACTATAGTTGGGTCAAGTGGAAGTATTGGAAGTGGAGTACTATTCAAGGGAGGATTCATCACCTTAATTATATAGGAATAGTATCATGGTCAACTCAAGTCAACTCAAAGTCATAGTCTCTAGCCAGAGCATTTTGGTTAATTATAATTGTTATTACTAAAAAATTACTTTATGTTTGTACTATAGAGTTGAATATTGGTGATATTAGAGTTTCAACCATGACCAAATTCCATAAGTCCAAAGTGATATAGTTTTGACGAAGAAAATTGGTGTAAATAAATGTCACAAATGAATAATGTTTAATAAAATGAAATTGGATTTTACCGAAATTAAGTAAGTGATAAATTTGGTCAAAAATGTCACATCACATACTAAGTGACATGTAAACATTAACATTCGAATAGTTCGATGTTAACCGCTGACCGAGTGTACACCCACAAGTTACACAACTGAAATGATGAATTCTCTTTAGACCAAACAATTTAATTAGTTTATAATCATTATAAATTAATTAAATTAATTTATATTTATGAAATATTAATTATAAAATTTGAATATTACTTGAGGAATAAACATTGTTGTATATATTTATAATAGTTATAAATACATCGATTGATATGAGATATCGATAAAGAAATTAAACTGGATTTAATTAAATATCCTCATTTGGGCTTAAATGGGCTATTAGCCCAAAATGTTAGAGTGACAATTCGGAAGCAACTACGTGATGTAGGGGGAGGCTAAAAAGAGTATAAGGATATGTAATGGATGGATAAGATCTTATGAGAATAGGTAAGTGATGTGATCCAACTTTCTCTTTGATTCAACCGCTATAAAAGGAATCATAACCCTAATTTCCTAGAGACTTTTTGGCTGCCTCCTCTATCCATATCATGGCTGAACCATTCCTCTCTACACCCCCATCAAATCTCAAATCAAAACAGTTCAAATCAATAGCTATTCGATAGTAAATAGTCAGCGATTCAAAGATTAGCAATCTGGCGAATCGAGAAGTTTTCAAGAGGATGAGAACTCATCATTACAAGGTATGTTTAATGGCATTAGTTTAGGTAAGTATTTAGTTTATATATAGTGCATATTCTCCATATAACTCTATATTATTCAAATATATATATATATATGTGTGTGTGTGTATATATACCATTATTATTGAATTGTTAGTAAAGCGAGATTCTTATAGATATTGTTGTTATCACATATATTGATTGGTTATCCGTATATGTTTATCAAATAAAAATACAATTTTTTTCAAGCTTATAATATACATAGCCAATATCATTATTTTTTAGTTATTTATATTTTATTAAATTATATATACATAGATTAATAAATTAACTAATTTATTTATATGATATGCATTAAACCATATAGCTATATTGCATAAATAATCGATCTAATAATTTTCAAATGTGTATATATATATTAATTATGATTTTTTGAAAACTCATATTATATATAATATACACACACAAACTTTATTATGGACATTCGCATATACACTAGGCAAATCTTTCGTTCAGTGTATAATACTATCTTAGGAAATTATAACTAAATGTTTAACCTACAATTAGTGGACTATGGCTGAAAATCCTTCTTCTTCTAAGACTGAGAACACCAAAGGAATGACCACCATTCAAGGGATGTCTAAATGGTTTAAACGATGCCTTAGGCTTGTAGGACAAGTCCCTGTTCCCTAGTAGACTACAACAACATCACCCCTTGTTCTATCTATCGAGGTAGCACCTCATCCAATCGATTTTCCCAAAATGTGTATGGATTTTATGAATATGGGAGGAAAAGTATATTCTAGTAAGGAAAGCTTCATGGAGACTAAGACGTGGATAAATGGTTGCGATAGAATATTTCGAGAGCTTGGTTGGGAGGACCAAGTGAAGCAAACAATGTCAGTTTGGCACCTTAAAGGAGAAGCCTTCGACTAATGGAATAAGGTGGCCGAGGAGGACGCTGGTAGGATTGTCACTTGGGATGAGTCCAAGGATCGATTTGAGAGAAGGTTTATGTCAAGCGCAGAACTAAGCTTACAACTAGAGAAATTTATACAACTTAGGCAGGGAGACTCCACGCTAAAGGAGTACATTAGTAAATTTACTGAATTAGCTAAATATGGAACGAGTTTGATTGATACACCCATGAGAAAGGCCATGAAGTTTGTAAAGGGCCTAAATTCCCTACTTAAGGAATGGTTGTTGACTCAGATACCTACTGGAGCTACCTACGAGATGCTTATTGAGATGGCTTTATTACAGACGACTAATGCTAAGGAGACAGAGAGAGAGAGAGAAGGAGCATGCATGACCTGCATAGAAGCATGGATGGGCCAAGAAGGGAATTTTTTAGGCAAATAAGAAGTCAAAAGGAAATTTAAGAAAGAAGGTAAAGTGTGTAATAGATGCCAAAAGAAATGACACCTTGCAAAGGATTGTAGAGTGAATCTGTTGAATGAAGCTTTTAAGGGAAGTGTCAACACTGCCAAGAGGAATGATATTTCAAAAATCATTGCTCAAAGATGGTGAAGGAAAGGCAGAGTAGGCAAGCCTACGCCATTGAGACTACCCTTATATCGAGTAGACCTTTCCCTAGAGACCAAGGACAGACAACTATAGAAGGTATAACTCTTATTTTTAAGAATAAAATTTGTACTCTATTCGAGTCCAGAGCATCACATTCATTCATAACTACGAATGTAATTAAGTCCTTAAATCTTCAAACCCAAATTGTCACCCACCTAATAGTAGTTTCAAATCTTATTAGGGGTATGACACATCTTTTCTCAATTTGCAAAGTATTATTGTTAGACATATGTGACATTGATTTCATATGCAACGTGTACATTCTAAACTTTGAGGGATATGGACTTATTTGGGTATGGATTGGTTATCTCCCTAGGGGAAATCTTCGATTGTGATAAAATGGTGGTATGGCTCAAGAGTTATAAAGGGAAAGACTAGACATTTGTTGTATACCCTAAAATCTAGTCGAGTTAAGTTATCTATACTCGGTGAATCTTTTGCAAAATGAACTTTCATCTATGCCTATTGTTCGAGAATTCTCTGATGTCTTTGAAGAAGTTTCGGGGCTTCCACCTCGAAGAAAGATTGAGTTCAAGATTGATCTAGAGAAGGATGCTAGACTATTTGCTTTACCACTAAGATACATGGCCCATAAGGAAAGGGGAGACTTGGATAATCAGATCTCGAAGTTATTGCAGAAAGGATTCATTCGACAGAATAACTTAGAATGGAGAGCCTATGTTGTCCTTGCCACTAAGGTAGTTGAGGCTTTGTTTTGATTTTTGAGAACTCAACAAGTTGACAAAGAAGAGTAGGTATCCCTTACCTAGGATAAATGATTTTTTTGATTAATTTGTGGGAGCTAAAGTCATCTTCCAAATAGACTCGGCAATTGGATTTCATCAACTAAAGATCATAGAGGATAATAAACCAAAGACTTCTTTTTGCACACCAGATGGACTCTATGAATGGGAAGTGATGTCGTTTGGTTGACAGATGCCCCGCATACTTTGTAGATTTGATGAGTAGAGTATTTAGGGGACAACTGAAAAAATTTGTTATAGTTTTTTCATATGACATCTTGGTATTTTCCAAAAGTGAAAGGCTGCAAGAAAATCACTTAAGGAGGTAGTAGGAAACTTGAGAGGGCACCAACATAAAGCTAAATTCTCAAAATGCCACTTTTGGAAATGGGAAGTGAAATTTCTTGGGCATATTGTTTCGGAACATGGATTAACGACGGACCACGCAAAAGTGGAAGCTATTCAAAATTAGAAGATTCCAAAGAATGCTATGGAGATTGAAGTTTTCTAGGTTTAGCAGGTTATTATAGGAAAGTCATAAAGGATTTTGCAAAGATAGCAGATCTCAAACCCATTTGACAAAAAAGAATTTAGTCTTTGGTTGGTATGAGAAATGCATGGAAGCGTTCATGAACTATTGAAAAGTGCATCAATTCTCATCATACTTGATGAAAAAAGCCTTTTACGATTTACACAGATGCATGTGGCATAGGATTGGGAGTACTTCTTATGCAAAAAGGAAGAGTGATAACTTATGCTAGTAGACAAGTGAAGGCCCATGAGAAGAGATACCCAGTGCATGACTTGGAGTTGGCAGCTATTGTTTTCGCCTTGAAAATATGAAGGCACTATTTTTAGGGGATAGATTTGAATTTTTTATTGACCATAAATTTCTTAAATATTTATTTTTCCAAAAAACTTAAATCTTAGAAAGTAGAGTAGGATGGAGTTTATAGCATTCTATGACTTTGGGATACAGTGTACCTCTAGAAAAGGGAACGTTATTGTCGATGTGATTAGCCCGAGGCATGTAATCTTGGGTGCTATATGAGTAGAGATTTATTGAGTTCCTCTCGAATTTCAACTTCCAACCGCCAATAGGGATCACTTAAAACTATTTGGCAGCAATGGAGATTAGACCGGTACTAATGGACCATAATGGACTTGAACAAAATAAAGATGAAGGGATAATTGATATTTTGGAAAAGATAAGGAGAGGAGAAAATTTTCCCACGTCAGTAGATATGCATTTGAAGGATGTTTGTGGAGAGATGGATGCCTTTACATCCCAAAGATTGATAGTTTATTAAAGAAAGTTCTTAAGAATGTCATCATTTGCGAAGACTATTCACCCGGAGGAGATAAGATATATAAGGATATGAAACGTTTTTTCTATTGGGTAGGGATGAAGGAAAAAGTAGCTGAATTTGTTTCTAGGTGTTTGGCGTGTCAAATGATCAAAGCTTAACAAGGGAGGCTCGGAGGATTGTTATTGCTATTAGAAATCCCGACATGGAAATGGGAACACATATTAATGGACTTTATAGATAGGTTGGTATGAGTTAAAGAGGTAATGAAGCAATTTGGATCATCGTGGGTAGACTCACAAAAGCCCAAATTTTATTTCCATTAAGAGTAATAGGACCACTACATCTCTAGTATATATTTATATTAAGGAAGTGGTTCGACTTCATGGAATTCTAATTAGCATCATTAGTGATAGATGTCCCTTGTTTACTAATGAGTTTTGCAGGAGTTTGCAGACAACTTTAGGAACATTATTGAGTCCTATTACCACTTACCACACGCAAATAGATGGATAAATGAAAATAGTAAATAGGATATTGTAGGGTTTGTTAGCACCTACCTTTAGTGGAATTTGCTTATAATAATAGTTGTCTTAATTACTTCCATTTAATTACCTCCATTAATAAATTTCCCTTTTAGTTAATTACATTCAGTAATTATCCATTAGTTTCTTGCACAAGTAATTACACTTTATTAATTACATTAAGTAACAACTTAATCAATTTAATTAAGTGATAATCCTTAATTCATTTAAAGTAATTAAGTTTTTTAAATTAATCCCATACTGATTTAATTAATTACATCGAGTAATTAATCCCTTTAATTATTTCCATTAATTAATCGCTCTTTAATTAATTACCTTTAATGACTTAGATTAATTACTTAGATTTAATTGGTGAGGTCAAATTTAAATATTTTTGATAACTCAGTATTCCCAAATACATTCAATCAAACATAGCATTCAATATTTTTAATCGCCAATATAATCTATCTCAGATTATCAAATAAATCATATCACAGAATATTAAACAGATCAAAATATTTTGAGGAATCAGGCATTGGTTACAGGTGATACAGCTGTTTTAATTTATAAAAATCATGACTAATTACTTAGTGGAATGAATTTGTAAATATAGAAAAGCTCCAGAACAATTTGATACTACTGTAATGACCCGTCTTTCATTCCATAGCAAGACGCATCATTATTAAGAAAGAAAGGGATAGAAAAGAGAAAAGATAAGAAAGAAAGAACTAAACAAAATCAGAATCCCACAATGGAACGAATAAATAATATTACAACACATAATATATTACATAGTATCATATACATCAGAGTTACACAGATTATACATCTCAAATTAGACAATTATAAAAGTTTACCTATTATACAACACCAATCATCAATCACAGAGATATAGACACAACAATAATACAGCGGAGCCATAATATCTATATATGCTGAAGCCTCCTGCTCGCAAATCTCCTCTAGAATTCGTCAAAGCTAACCTGAATCCCTTGGCTACTCGTAAAAATTTGAGTACCCAAAAGTTTAATAAAACAGAAAACAAACTCTAGGTCAAACATAGGTCTGGTGTGAGTAAACGGGTTAAAGTTGCTTAACCTTGAAATTCATTTGAAAAGAAAGGTATCTCGTAAGACTTCCCACACATAAACATGGAAAAGTTTTTACCTTACGATAGCCAAAACATTTCTTATAAAATCCTCAGATATTATAATAGTGTCTATATACAAATACTTATTCAAATAACTGAAATTGTTACATTATTAAATTCCAGCATACTAGCCACAAAGTGGGAACCACAATCAAAACCGTAAAGGGCACGTGGGGAAAATGGATTTCCATTAATGGCAGGGCTACTGGGGTACCGCCCGTTACAGTACCTGGTCTAGATCAGAGTACCGAGGATCCACCCTGATCCCCTGCAACACAAGGCCGGAACCATCCCTTACTGGATAATCTCGAGCAAGACAACCCCGCGGTTGGCGTGACCAACCACCCACTAAGCCGAATAAAAAGGGACCTCTAGGCAGGGGAAAATCTCATCCTACTTGGTTGCTACCCACTTAGCCTTGCTGCACCTCTCTATTTTAGCCATTCCCGGTTGACGAGACTTGAGGATACAATTACCTTTTTAGAACACATATCTTGGAATGCTCATCGTCCTCCAATGACGATGTTCTGAAAGCATTCAATCCATACAAGTTTGTTCCGGATTCGAACGAAACAGAAGGCACATATCACTTCACTCATTTTGGAATCACCCTCAGAGTTAATGACAATAGTCCTTGCACTCTGAATTTTCATCTCGAATCTGGAAGCACTATCTCGATCAAACTCATCTTGGAATCACCCTTAGAATTTTGACGACACATAGCCCTTACACTTCGAGTCTTCATCTTGATCTTCATTAGAGATTTCAGGCCCTGTTTAACGTGGATCGATGTGGTTTTCGAATATTCCAATTTGGAAATCCGATCCCGCTCTCATCGAAATCCAAAGCGCCGCTTTAATGTCCAAGTTGTTTAAGTTTAAACAATCTAAATTATCATTTAGGATAATATATTCACACAGAAGATAATTCACATTGTCATAGATAGATAATGCATATTACCATGATTTAACTAAACATCTCATATTACAAAGAAGTACATTTCACATATTAGAGATATCACATAATCCAAGGCATTCAACATCATTCAATCATCCATAAGCAAGATTAATTGTCACACTATCTGTAACTAATTTAACCACCAATGAATTAAATTAATTACTTTAATTATTTTTAAAGGTAACTGTACCAGGTTTAAAAAAAAAGAACTCAAGTTTTCAAAAGTTTCAAAGTTTAAAAGAAAAATAAAAGCAAGTTTTCTAAGTTAAATAGTATATTTATATTCCAAAACAAAGTGTTTGAACGAGTTTTAAAGTTATTAAAATAATTAGTTTTCAAAAGAAAAATGTTTAACCAAGTTTTAAAATATATTTAAGGTAAATAAGTTTTCAAAAGATATGACAATGTGACGGTCCGGATTTTTAGCGCTCGAAAATCGGCATCCATACTTCACACGTATTCGAATGCCATAGATTCAAGCGTTGAAATCCGATTCGTCGGAGCTTATAACACATTAAGTACAACAACACAATGGAAGAAAAACAATATATCATTGATACAACAATGGATACGACATTTGATACAATATGATACACTGAAATGATCAATACTATAGGAGATAGATACAGTAGCGAAAATAAACAAAGCTGAAGCAAATGGCAACAATAGTGGAAAGATAACATCTTCAATGCCAAAGCTCCAAAGATCTCCAAACCATATGCTCGAACCACCATCACGTTGAACTTTTAGCAAACTAGGTAACAGAACGAAACAAATGCGATCGCCAAAATCCAAAGACTTCAAAGATAGCGAATCTGCATCTACTGTCTGACTATTTAAAAACCTGACTCTAGGCTGCCCATGTGGAAAATTGTGGGCACCCAAAGTTTAGGAAGGGAATAATAAACTTCAGGTCAGTCATAGACTGGTGTGAGCAAACAAAAATAGTTTATCTTTAACAAAAGAAATAAAAATAAATTCGCTATTCTTTTTGGAAAATGAAACTACCATAAGGCCTTCCGGCACACACACAATGCAATCACACACTTGGGGGAGATTTCTCCTTATGATAGTCAAACATGCTTGATACGCAAAATCCTTTTGATATTATTATTAGTGCATAGTGCAAAAAACCTTTCAAAAGTATAATATTAATCTTAGCCAGCATAGGCACCATTTATTATGCCTGCTATAGCTACCATTTAAGAATGACAGGTTATACTACTGCAATCATAAAGGGCGTGTATTGGATGATTGGATTTCCAACAATGGTCAGGCTAATGAACATCCTCACCGAATGGGTACGCCTCTGGAGGTACGCCCTGAGAACCTAACCGGATCTCTGCCAACACAAGGCCAAGTTACCTCTGTAACTAGGTAACTAACTGTCATGAGTATGCCACCCTCCATTCGTTACCGACCTTTATCCCAGGATTCACCGACAAATAGCAACAACCACATAGGTTAAATATCTGGACTCCATACCATGATACCACCTTTTATCCAGAAGGAAATGGACATACGCTAAAGGGCGCGACCCTACAACCCGGAAATAGTCGAAATAGGAATGATGCGGCAATGTTATCCTATTCCGGTCTCATCGAAATCCAAACGCCGTTTTAAAGGTCAAGTTGTTTAAAGTTAAACAATTCAATTCAATACTTTGAATTCACACAGCATTCATCACAGATAAATATCATACATTTATCACAGCTATATCCAATATCACATCATAGAATATCATAGATTATCAAATTATAGATATCAATCAATCCAGACATTCTACATAATCAATCATCCATAAGCAAGACTTATTAATCCATTCTATAATTAATTTAATTAATCTCAAATTAAATTAATTACTTATGAATTAATTACCTTATCTTACTTAATTAATCATTAATTAGTTACGACCATTTGAACTAATTAATCATTCTTTAATTACTTTTATAAATCAATTAGTCTTTAATTACTGGTTAATTATACTTAATTACTAATTAATAAACCTTAATTATTAATTAATAACCCTTAATTACAAATTAAGTAATTCTTAATTACCAGTTAATTAATCCTTAATTATCAGTTAATCAATCCTTAATTACCAATTGATTAATCTCTAATTACTTAATTAATTAATGCCTAATTACAACTTAATTAATCTTTAATTAAATAATTAATCTCTAATTATAAATTAATTAATCTTAATCACTTAGTTAATTAATCTCTAATTAATTAACAATAACCTTAATTACAATTTAATTAATCCTTAATCATTAATTAATTAATTAAATTAATTACTCTTTAATTACTTTATTAATTTAATTAATCATTAATCATCAAAACCTTAATTTATTTTAAGATAAATCATTATCTTTATTAATTACCTACTTATGATTAACACGTATGCTTAAAACATTTTATCCATTTACTTAATTAGATTTATAAATTAAGTTTTAAAATAACTTAAGCATTTAACTTACAAATTTAAGTTAAACAAATTTATATAACTTTTTAAAACAATTATTTAAGACATTTATTATATAAAGAAATAAATTTAAAGAAATAGTTCAAAACTAGTTTCATTTTAAATTTTAATACTTGTTTATATTTAAACTTAAAAATTGTTTAAATTCTTGCTTCGGTTCCATGCAACCTGATGCCCTAGAGACGACACAACAACAAAGTTTACTGACCTCGACCAAATTAGGTTTTAAACCCTACTCCGAACAATTTACGCCGCCACGGTGGCTAAGAAAACCACCAACCATTTTTTTCGAGCTTGCCTGATAACTAATATTGTACGAGAATTCCACTAAATGTAGATGGATAGACAGGTCTTCTCGACCATCTAATGTAATGATGTTGTGTAACTGTATAACTCTGTTGTGTAAAGACTATGTAATAGTTATGTGATATAATATATTTTGTTCTGTTTCCGCTGTGAGATTCTGATATTGTTTAGTTTTTTCTTCTATCTTTTCTTTTTCTACCTATTTCTTTCTTATCGATAATACGTATTTCTGTGGAATGAAAGGCGGGTCGTCATAGTTGGTATCAGAGCATCCGTGTAGACTTCGAACTTACTCTTACCATCAGGTTTAGCTAGAACAGGTGCACTGGTCAGCCTCTCGACTCAACGACACCGACCACCAGATCTATTAGCTTTTCATTAATTTTATTTTAATTTATATTAAGATTCAAAACTATTTAATTACCACTATGTGATAGAAAAGACTTAAGTTATTAAACATTGTAATTACTTCACCAATAATTAGAGATTTTGGGATCAGGAGTTCAAGCTTTGTTTACTACCATAATTAACCCTATCGTGTAATTCGCCCCGCGTATTTTATATATCCAAATGTTAATCATCAATAAGTTTTAATTAATGTAATTAAACAAATTATTGTGGAAGTAATTAAGGATTAATTACTTAGTTCAATTAATTAATTAAGGATTTAATTAATTAATACAGTAATTAAAGGATAGTTAATTACTGAATGTGATTAATTAAGGTTGATTAATGAATGTGATTAATTAAAGATTAATTGCTGAATGTAATTAATTAAAAGATAATTAATAAATGTAGGTAATTTAATTAATTTATGTAATTAATTAAGGACCATTAATTAATGAAATTAATTATGGTATAATTAATTAATGGGAGTAATTAAAGGTTAATTATTGTGAATGGTTTAAGAGTAATTAATTTATGTAATTAATTAAAGGCTAATTACTTAACGAAATTAAAGAATAATTAATCAAGGATGATTAATTAAGATAGATTATTAAGAGAAGATTAATTAATTGGTTTGTAATAAATTAATGTTAAGTAAGCAGGATTTAAGAGTAATTAAAGTAATTAATTTAATTCATTGGTGGTTAATTATATTATTAGTGATGGTGTGGTTGATTAATCTTGCTTATGGATGACTGAATGATACCGAGAGCCTTAGATTATGTGATATCTCTAATATGTTATATGTGCTGCTTTGTGATATGAGGTGCTTTAGTTGAATTGTGATAGTATGGATTATCTATCTGTGATAATGTGAAATATCTATCTGTGTGAATATGTTATTCTAAATAATAAATTAAATTGTTTAAACCCTTATACAATTTGGACATTAAAATGGCGTTTTGGATTTCGGTGAGACCGGGATCGGATTTTCCAATTGGATATGCGAAAACCACATCGACCCAAATTAAACGATAGATCATGATATCTCAAATGGAAATCAATTAGAAGACTCGAAGTGTAAGGGCTATTTGTCATTAAAACTCTGAGGATGATTCCAAAACGAGTTTAACGGAAATAGTGCTTTCAGTTTCGAGATGAAGATTCAGAGTGCAAGGGCTACTGTCGTTAACTCTGAGGGTGATTCCAAAATGAGTGTAGCAAGATAGTGCCTTCGGTTTCATTCGAACCCGGAACGAACCTGTATGGATTGAATGCTTTCAGAACATCGTCATTGGAGGGCGATGAGCATTCCAAGTTTTGTGTTCTAAAAAGGTAATCGTAGCCTCAAGCCTCATCAACCCGAGAATGGCTAAAACAGGGGAGGTGCAGCAAGGCTGAGTGGGTCGCGCCCAAGTGGGACGAGATTTTCCCTTGTCTAGACGTCCCTTTTTATTCGGTTTAGTGTGTGGTTAGTCGCGCCAACTGCGGGGTTGTCTTGTTCGAGATTATCCTGTAAGGGATAGTTCCGGCCTTGTGTAGTAGGGTGTGACGACCCAGAATTTTTAACAATTTAAAATGGAATAATTAATTGATTTTAAATATTTAAAAGTTAATTATAACTTGAATTCAAGATATCAATATTTACTTGATAATCAATTCATTGAATTATATAGTTTAAATACTGAATTTAATAATTGAAATTGAGTAAATTGTTGATTCTGAGATTCTAAGCCCGTTTAAAATAATTTGAAGGCTTATAAAATTTATAATGATGATACTGAAGATAATAGATTGGTTGAAATTTAATTAAAAGGTGATTTGTTCAGTTTTGAAATCATATTGTTTGAATTGAATTTAAAAAATAGCCTTTCGAGGCACAGTCTCGAAATTCGACGAAACCAGTTCCATTGGATCCGCAATAGTTAGTTATTATCGAATTTCAATTTTCGTAGCAATCGGAGATGTTGTTTGACCCTGACAGCTCAAAACGCTTAGAAACTATTTTAATCGATTTAATTTAAAATTGTTCGTTTATTTCTGTAACTCGCACATATGATCGAATTAGCTTCCGAAACACATTCCATTGTGTTCGAAATGTGGGTAAAACCTTATAAACCCCTGTCGGCATGTCTGATTTGGGGTTCGAAATTTCACGGCGCGACACGAGATATTTTCAATATTTAATTATATAAACAATCGTACGCAGGAAGCTACCCAAATCAATATTTATCATCCGTTTCCCCCTCTCTAATCTTCAAGAAGAATCGAACGCATAATAAAAAAATTAAAATTATTAATGAAATCATGGCCGAAGCCTTCATTCCTAAAATCAACAGAAATCGACCTCGAATAAAAATAAAATAAAATAAAATAGATATGGCGACGTGGTCTTAATTGAGCTCGAACTAGATGATGGGGGAGGGGTATCGCTTGCGACTGGGTCACGAATGGTAGCATGACGAGTGGCGACTTCCATTCCATCGATGCATCTGTGCTCGATTTCAAGACTAGCCAAGGAAAGGGGAAGGCTCGCGATTGAATCGCGTTTTCGTGTGGGCTAGGGTTCGGCGTGGGTCGTGTGAGGAGGAGCGAGACTCGATGAATCTCGTGTGGCTATAGGGTGGAGTTCACAAGGGGGGTGGGTGGTTTCGCGTGTGTCGAGGGGATTTGCTTTGCTGGACTCGAGGTATGGTTGAACGGCCGGTGGATACGCGAAGTTTGCCGCTTCGTGTTGCCGTGCAATCAAGGGGCGGATGAGGAGTTGATTATGGTGTTGTTCTGGAGAGATGTCTGGGTCTGTTCTTCGTTGGGTACGGGTTCTTTCTCTTTTCTGTTAATTTTAATATATAGTCATATTTAGGGCAGAGAAAATAATTTATATTTAAAATAGAAATTTATTTCTATAGTGAGTTATTAAGCTATTCTGCAGTTTCTTTTGCATGGTTCATTTTTCCAGGATAGGATTGGTAATATATATAGATATAAGTCAGTTAGGATAATAGAAAACAAATATATGTAAGAATTTTAAATGTTGTAGAGTTTATAAAAAAAAATTGAAAGGAAAATTATTGGTTCAAAACAAAAATTATTAGTTAATGAAATTTGATGGCAATTGATTTCGATTAGTTCAAATATTAATAAACTACCTAATTATTTATACAAGGCAAAACTCGAGGAAACCAAGGCAATTTTGAGGTGGATTACAAATAAAGGCAAAGGTGAGTAAATCTCACTCTGTTGGATTTTTTTTATTTAAATTTAAATGGTTAAATTGAAATATTTGGTTGAATGATTGAATTGATTTGATGTGCACTGTGAATTGATGATCTGTGTTTTTGGTTTCGTTAGTTCTCGAGCTAATTGTCGCTTAACTCGAAGTATTCGGGTTTTAAGTTGTTTAAAACATAAATCATAAATAAGAAATGTTTTCATTTTAAAGTTACTAAGGGCTTAATGATTTGCGATTCATTGAACTAGTAGGGTAATTAAAATGGATAATTAATTAATTCAATTAATTAATGATTTGGATTAATTAATTTAGTAATGAAGGGTTTGAATTAATTAATTAAGTTTTAAGTTAATTAACAAAGTGTAGGTAATTCAGAATAGTCATGGGATGGTTTGATAAGTAATTAATTAATGTAATAATGAAATATAATTACTTTGCAAAATTAATCAAGAGATTAATTAAGATGATTAATCAAGGAGTAATTGATTTATCTAATGAAGTAAATGAAAGGGTACATAATTACAGGGTGAGATAAATCGAAAGTGATTAACATTTGTGATTTAAATTATGATTAACTATTTAATGTAATTAAATTAAATTAGGACAAATTGAAATGTAAATGGGAAATCATTAATTTATATAATCAATGACGAAATTAAAGATTGATTAGTTAAGATTAATTAATCAGTACTTATTGATTTATGAGAAATTAATTAATATAAGTAATTAAGGATTAATGTAATTAATTATAGTTAATTAACTTGTGAAGTAATTAAAGATAAATTTTTGTTTTGGTTAAGAATAATTAATATTGCGAAGTTAATTAAAGATAATTACTTGAATGTAATTGAAGGACAATTAATCCAGGGTGATTAATTAAGATGAATAATGAAGGGTTGATTAATTAATTGATTTGAAATTAATTAATGTTAAGTGAAGAAATCTACGTGATTGAGGTTAGTAATTCAATAAGAATTAATTAAATTAATTTTGGATGTGATCAAGCTTTGTTTATAGATGATTGAATGGTATTGGATGTTTTGAATGAGTTGATATCTCTGATATGAAATGTTGTGTATTTCATTTGGATAACTTCGGTTAGGAAGACATGAGACTCGAAGAGACCGGTTTCGGATATTAGGAAATAACCGAAACCACTTCGAATTTTTATAGATTGATATGTGAAATCTATAGGGTGGAATGAAGTGATTTAAATGAATTGGATTATTTAAATCTAAATTTTTGTACATAGAAAATGGATGTATGGAATAAGTGAAGTTTATAAATAAATTATAACTTTGTAAATTAATACGAGTTACCCCGGGTTTATATAAGTTGTTGCTTGGTATTATATGTTAGTTGGGTTTACCCACGCTGGTTTCCAGCCTGACCCGGGTGTTACTTTGGTGTAATGCTCGGGTCAGACCGAGTATTACATATTTTCAGGTATGGACGTTCTGGAGCTCAGGAGTCGAGCGGGATGGCAGGAACGTATAAAATATTTCCGCTGTATTATATTATTGTATATCTGAGATATGGTGATTGTGTATATTCAGTGTCTGTATATATGTGTAACTCTGATGTATTAAAATGTAATCTACAGAATATTATTCTTTTATAAACTGTTATTGTTTATTATTATATTTTATCCGCTGCGAATGTGAGATGTTGGTGCTTCTGGTCTTCTTCTTCTTCTTCTATCTCTTTCTTCTTTTTATAAATATCTGGAATTTTCGGGTCGTTACAGTTGGTATCAGAACTGAAAGGTTAAGCGAGAACCTTGGCTCTGGTGGGGATTACTCCTTAAATAGAATCCGTAGTAATCTAGGATGAGTTTAGTGTGTGTGTGTGTGTATGAGAGCGTACTTGTTATTTCTATATAAAGGTTTTAAATAATTTTATATAAAAGTATATTTTGATACATATGGCAATATTTCCTTCTAATAAATATTAAGGTGATGGGATGTTAAATAAATGGAATTAAAGTAAGAAGTAATACAATACAACCAAATTGAAATCTTGAATTGGAATTAAATTAAGTAAAAATGGAAATACAACCAAATTAAAATTTAATTAATTGAAAATGAAATTCTGAAATTAGAATTCGGAAATTAAATTGTTTAAAAGCTTTAAATAAAGGTAAGTTTGAAATGGATTCAAACTGAAATTTAACCCTGAATTTATAGAAGTAAGAATAATATAAAAAGGAAATGGGTATCTAGATATGATTACCTTGGGTATTACCATAAATAGTTTTTGTGATCAATAATGATATATTTGTTATTAAGTAAGCCAAATGAAGTACATTCATAAGATGAGTATAACTTCTAAATTAAAGTGGGTTTTAAAATTATGAAGTTTTAAAACCTAAGTCTAGAAACAATCAACTGTTTCAAAGAGTTAAAGAAAATAACAATAATAAAATTCAGACTATTTTGAATATAGTCTTATTTTAAAACAAGAAATGTTTGGAAGATTTTTAAGGGATTTGTTTTGAAATTAAAGCCAAGGGTGGTTTAAAATTTCAAAGTAGCCTGGTGTGTAAAGGAAATAAATACGAAAATAAACTCTAAGGTTGAGTTTTGAATTTTCCTTAGAATATGATGTGAAACCCAAAGTTAAGCAAGTTTTAAACTTAAGTGGAAAGGTTATTAATCTGAAAGTTTAAAATTTGAATGGGAATTGGGATTAAATTCAAGCAAGAATCGAAATGATTTGAAATTGAAGTGGATTCAATTTGAAATTAGTCCAAATTTATTTGAATAATTTGGAACTGTAAATAAAGTTGAATAAGTAAGAATCAAATGGAATTTGATTTGAAGTTGGAAAGAAATTGAGAATTGATTCAACTTGAATTAGGAATAAATCAAGTCCACTGGAATTTAGAGTTATTTGAATTGGAATTGGGTCAATTTAAATGGAAATTTAAATTGAATTGTTGGGGTAGTGAACAGTTTTGACTCTGGACTATTTTCAAAATAAATTGTTTTAATATAAATCTACTTTTACTATACAACTTTTCCTTTAAAACCAAAAAACTATTTGATATTATTTTACAATTATTTTTGGAACTATTAACCATTTTTCAACTGTTTTATAAACTAATTACTATTTTTCAACTATTTTACAAATTAATGACTATTTTACAACTATTTTTCAATTATCTAAAATTTCTGAAACTATTTAACTATTTTTCAACTATTTTATAATTAGTTAACTATTTTATAGCTATTTTGCAAACTAATAATTATTTTTCAACTACTTATATATTTTTAAAATTTTCAAGTTATTTTCTAAATATAAACTGGTCGGAGTTCAAACTGTTATTGATTAAATACCCAATTGAGATAAGGATTGAAGATATGATCCAAATGAGAATTAAGGCAATTGTAAATAAGTGAATGGGAATTAAAGGAAATGTGAATAGAAACGAAATTGATTTGATGATAATCAATGGGAATAAATACGTAGGATGTACGTATATTATTCTATTCGCATAGTGATTTGATCCAGATTCGAGCACAGAATTTCGAGATAGTTATATCGATCCGAGTGGGATTTTTCACTCGATTTTCGACGGCGAACCTGGATACGGATTGTTAATTGGTTCTGGATATTCTCTATCATAGTTATGGCTATGCAAGGAGAATGATGGTTTCTAATCAAGAAACTATATCTGTGTCCGCACTAGGAAGTCGGGTGGACAATACTAGTTCGGAAGTGAAATTGTGTGATCAAGTAAGCGATCAGATTGGTATAGCGTATGGATGATAAGTGTACATCGTACAATTTTGAGTGAAATCAACATTGGAAAAAAGTAATCAAATTGGAATATTTGATTTTGAATAAACAAAGCTATATATCTTTGTTATATAAGATAAATCTCCCCCTGTTAAACCTATTGCCGGAAGGAAATGATTTTGAAAGTGTTTGAAGTATATAAGGGATTTTATACGAGTTTGATAATGATCCATAGATTTTTTATCAAGGGTTTTATATATATCTATATATAAAGGATCTTATGAGGATTTTGGAAAAAGGTTTTGGGAAACTTTTGATTTGGAAAGGCTTTTGATTTTTGGGTAAAATCAATATTGAAATTTGGAAAGCCTAGTTTGAGAACTATCGATTTTGGGATAATCGATTCTGTGTAAAGGAGCTTTGTATGAGATCATACTAGGTGTATGATTTGAAAGATACTATATGTGTATAGTATAAAGTGTTTTGATGATGCTCTGGGGAAAAAGGCGCTCCCTTGAAATGAACTTCTCAGGAGTGCCACCGGGTGGTGCTGCCTTGAGCCCCAAGGGGGTTCTAAAGTTGATCCTGTGAGGAGTCCGGACAAAACTAGTTCCTGGGGATTATGAGTAGTGTGTACAATAGCGAAAGTCGTGTGTGCCGCCGAGAGCCAACAGTTTGCGTTTGATTTTACATCGGTAGACTGCGACCTATGGTAACATAGCGAAAGTCGTGTGTGCTGCTGAGAGCCAACGGTCTGCGTTTGATTTTACATCGGTAGACTGTGACCTATGTAGGAGTGGAGAAGTTTCATTTTGACAGCGTAAATCGTGTGTGCTGCTGAGAGCCAATAGTTACATGGACTTTTGCTGTGATGGCAACATAACCCTGGAATGTAACTACGATCTGTTGTGGGTTCCATGGCATAATCGAGGGGCACGGAGTGCCTACAATTACATGGACTTTTGCTGCGATGGCAACGTAATCCAGGATGTAACTGCGACCATGGAGGAGTGATGATCTCTAGAGCATTCTCACAAAGAAATTTCCTCTATTTTCAAAAACTGTTTTCAATATTTTCAATAAAATTATTTTCATAAGTATTTTCACTGGATGTTAAAAATGGGTCTGCTAAGTACTTATAGATTTTTAGTCCTACACTTGATCAACGTATGATTGAATTTCTGTGAGAACAAGGATGGACTGGTTGAGACATCGAGTTATAAGAAGTATTTTATAAAAAGCTATTTTAATAGTATTATCTGAATTTAAAATCTTTTCTAAAAATTTTGATATAAAATGTTGGAATTTTGGAAAATGAAAGAAATCCAAACTGGAATTATAAAATAAAATTTGAACTCAGGAAAATTTAATGAAGTGATTTTGTAATAAAATCAAACATTGATTTAAAAGTTGGAAGTAAGCTAATTAACTAAATAAATTATTTGATAAAATATGTTAATAAAATTTAACTCGGTTAAATAAAATGGATTATAAATTAATAATGGAGTTTGAAAATGAATTCGAATTGTAAATAGAATTCGTGTAACGCCCCACCCCGAGACCCACCTTAGTAAAGAGAATTAACAAGTAATTCCGTCTACTAAAGCGGAGAATAAGGCTGGTTAAGGGCGACCATCTATAATTTTGTCTTAAACATCTATTGAATACGTCGATAAATGCAATATAACTTTTTTTCAACTCAAGTGGATCGACATACCCAGTAAATGCTTAATCCAAAACTATAGGTGGTTAACGGATCTATCAGAACAAAATACAATAACTGAATATAAATCACATCACAGAACAGTAACCAACCTCATATGTATATACATATTCACTGATACATGTTTAGTACAATACAATATGAATACAATAAAGGTGGTACTCGACCACACCATAAATATCGAATCAAATATAACTACATCAGAGTACGCGAAAGAACAAAAACTACTCAAGAGAAAGAAGAGCTAATATCCAACATCAACTTCAAGCTATGTCCAATAGATGATACCTGAAACAACTCGGTCTGACCCGAGTATAAATACACGGGTCAGTCTAGCTACACAAATCAGTCAATATCGATAATATGAAGCAGAATGGATATAGTGATACTTCTTCTCGAATGAGGAGAAGGATTAGATAACTCATAGCTCAATACTTAAGTAACAAACGCTACCTAAGTGACAAAATACGTTGAAAGAGGTAACTCAAACTCAATACTCAAATAAAACACAAGTGCCTCATATCATTAGCGATAACTCATAATGAACTCAAATCAACTCATATAAAACTCAAGCAAAACTCAAATGGTTCGATGAACCATTACTCCAAAAGGGAGAAAACTCATCTCAATCACAAATAGAAGTCATGAAAGCAACACAAGACAACTCCATAAGAATGTGAGATCTTAAACTCATAAGTAGGTCAAGACGGCTAAATCTCACACATACATCTCAATCATAAAAACTCATGGAACTCGATACGAATTCAAACTCAATAAAGAATTCAAAGCATGTTCAAAACTCAGAAAATCTTAACATTAATGCGCCAAAACGGCGAATTCAAAACTCAGAAAACCCGGATTGGCCATATCCCTGAATACAATACCGAAGCAATGCTGCACGTGCTAAACTCAGACGGCCGAAGCCTTAGACAAGGTCGCTGACACCTTCCAAAGCAGTTCGTCCTCATGACAAGGTCGCTGACACCTTTCCAAGCAGTTCGTCCTCATGACAAGGTCGCTGACACCTTTCCAAAGCAGTTCGTCCTCATGACAAGGTCGCTGACACCTTTCCAAAGCAGTTCGTCCTCATGACAAGGTCGCTGACACCTTTCCAAGCCATTTTGTCATCCCTAACAAGGTCGCTAACACCTCCAAAGCAGTTCGTCCTCATGACAAGGTCGCTGACACCTCTCAAAGCAGTTCTGTTAGGTAAACATCATGAATGTGTCACAAACTCACGGATAGGAACCCGAAAAGTGTTAACGTGTGTCCCATACCACACATTCGCACTTTACGGTTTACTAGCCGTTAGTTGATGCCACACTAAAAACATCATAAAACTCAGAAAATTATATCTCGCCTAATCTCATTGGCGAGTGATAAAGAGATACCATACTTGTCTCATCTCATCGACAAGTATTAAATGACATCATAACTTGTCTCATCTCATCGACAAGTGAAAAACATTATGATGGTTTCTCATAAACCATAAATCTCAAAATATGAAATCATAAACTCAAGACTTGCTTTATGTCTTTGGCAAGTAAATAAAACATCGTGATGGTTTTCATCGATCAAACTCCTACATAGGAGATCTCAAACCATAATACTTGCCAAATATTGGCCATCTTAAATAATTCCAATAAATAGGAATTATAAAACTCAAAATACGCCATAAAATGACAAAACATCTCAGAATTATTAAACTCAAATAGCTTCGATCGTACAAGTCCGGAATTAACCGAAATAGTAAACGCACATGTCCCATACCACGTGTTTTACTGAATCGTTTAATTCTCTTTCTCATACGTTCGAATAGTGTAAAAGTTTATGTTTTATATGTAAAATAGTTTACTAGAGAAAACAAGCTTTTAAAACTATTTCTTGAAAAGATTAATAAAACCAATATTTGAAATTCCTTTATTATAGGAAATAAATAGATTTTATATTAGAAAAATAATTTTAAAACTATATAATAATAATTTGAAATGTCCATTTATTTCAAAAATCACTTCAAAATAGTTTAATAAAAATCGCGCTCGAAAACAATGAAAAGCAAGAAAGATAACTCAAGACCGATAACTTGAATTCAATACGAATTCAATTCAAATTTAACTCAAATCAATTCAAATTCTATTTAAATTTGAATTTCAAATTAATCAAATATAGCCAGCTTATTGATAGGAATCATAGCTCTCAAACCATTTCAAAACAACATCCAAATCGGACAAGAAACAAGGAAGATATGATCAATTTTCTAACTGTGTTCAGTTTGGATAACATAGTTACTAAAGTGATAGAGCTGAGAGTTTGCAACAGCATTTTGATAAACTTATGCTCACAATATGCAAATGTGTACAATAGTAAAATTGTCACATATAAAATAATCTTTCCGGAACTTCAAAAATCATCCAAATCGGACAAGAAACAAGGAAGATATGATCAATTTACTAACTGTGTTTAGTTTGGATAACATAGTTACTAAAGTGACAGAGCTGAGAGTTTGCAACAGCATTTTGATCAAATTATGCTCAAAATATGCAAATTTGTACAACAGTAAAGTTGTCACATATAAAATAAGCTTTTCGTAACTTCAAAAATCATCCAAATCGGACAAGAAACAAGGAAGATATGCTCAATTTACTAACTGTGTTCAGTTTGGATAACATAGTTACTAAAGTGACAGAGCTGAGAGTTTGCAACAGCATTTTGATCAACTTATACTCAAAATATGAAAATGTGTACAACAGTAAAGTTGTCGCATTTAAAATAAGCTTTCCGGAACTTCAAAAATCATCTAAATCGGATAAGAAACTAGAAAGATATGCCTAAAAGAATTTCTGTGTTTTAAAGCTAAGATTAAAACACAGGACAGAAATGTTACATCGTCTTCAAACTCAAATTACTCTTAGTAAACAGCTTAATCACAAAAAGTAATGAACATAAAAGTTGTTTATTATACAAGCATCTTCCAACTAAAAAAAACCTAACTCAATTTCGATCTACCATTTCAAAGTTAGGGTGATTTCAATATCAGGTTTCAACAAAAATATTGCACAGAGCAAAGCTGTGTACATCAGTTTCAAACCCAATTTCGACCCTCTAAACCATGGAATTTCTTAAAGTGATTAAAAGAAAACTTATAGCTAATAGAATGTTCTTTCAACTGCAAAAAGATTGAGCTAATTTGGATAAACTGGCTCTAAGATATCGCTGTTTTACTGCAGTGATATTTTTACAAACAATTTTCAGCAAACTACAACCATGCGATCATTCAAATTCAAGCAACCAATTCACCACTAATTTGAAAGCAATTCAATCATCAAACCATCCAATTCAATTCAATTATCAACTGAAAATTATTCTCATATATTAGAGGTAGTAGTGTGAGTGATTAACTCACCTTTTACTTTCCTATAGCTTGCTAAATCCTCTTTTAAGCCTTGCTAACCTCTTAGCTTCTCCAAAATCACCAAAAAACTCAAGAACAAAATTTGGACAGCAAGCAATTTGATCAAAAAGGGGATCAAAATCATTCTTTTAGAGTTCTAAAGGATAGAGATAGAGTTTAAAACACTTACTCTACATTATTGGACAAAATCCCTTTGATTTGAGCTTTGAATTTTGAAATTAGGAACTAGGTTTTAGGAAGAGAAGGCTGAGAAGGAGAATGAACATACTGATGTTTGAGGAAGAGAAATATGTTTCTCATTTCTTTGCTAACAGGCCAAGTCAAGTATATTAATGGGCTAGAGTCCAATTTTTCAAGGAAATTAGCTTAGGTTATAAATTAATCACTTAGTTACATGTTAACAATGCACACCTTCAAATTCAATCATCTATTCATCTTTATTTCATATCAAAAATTTATAAAACTTCATATTCATGATGATAAAATGTTATATACTCAAAATAGAAGATTATTTATATTTTTAAAACTTTTTATCATCATATTTCCTTTCCTTTTTATAAATAAAAAATCTACATCCTTAATTACAAATTCCATTGTAATTAACATTATAAATTACACAAAAATAATATTTTTGTGTAATAAAATTTTTATAACCCTTTTCAAATATAATTTTACACTTAAATTATATTTTTAAACTCAATTCCATCATTATTTTGAATATATCTCATCTTAAAATTAATCACTTCTTTTAAAATTCATTAAAAGAAGTAAATAGCAATAATTAACAAAATTATTGCATTAACTCTAAATAAAACACATTTTCCTCATTTTATTATCTCAAATCATGTTAATCAAGTTTTCAAAATTCTATTTTCTCATTTTTATCCTCAAATATATTGTTTATTCCAAATAAACAATTTAAATTCCTCATTAGTTATTAATTTACACTATTAAATTATAACCGTCGTTATAATTTAATATTCTCAGGTAATCACTAAAATTAGGGTTGTTACAGACTCCCCCTCTTACAAAAATTGCGTCCCCGCAATTTTCTTGAAAAAGAGCTGTAAACAACGTAAAAGATACAACCATCGAAGGATAAAGACATGCTTGAATTCCAAATCATTCATACTCTCAATATAGAATGGTCGAAAGAAATAATCAAAAACTCCCTTGGTTAATCCAATGGCTCATCAAATGCTAAAATAATGATTAGTAAACCATCGAATTTTCCAAGTAAGTCAAAATAATTTCGAAGATATCCCGTCTTTGATCAAAACTCAATAAGATTCTCAACAATTAATCAATCGAAAATGATTGATTTCATAAAAATCTACAAATAGAGTCGGGATCAAACTCACTTAAACCCGAACCCTAAGCAATAGAGAAGAACATCAATAAGATTTTCTGCATAAATATGCGGAAAGAACATCCTCACAACAGGGTAGACACGATAGACAAGATAGATAAATCACAAGATGGCTTCTCAAAAGGCCTCCAAACTCGAATGACCGCGAAAAATGCACGTAGATAATAATAGCTCAAAGAAAGAATATACTCAAGAACAAGAATATAAGCTCAAATTATCTTTTAAATTTTAAAATCTCAATTTTCAACATTTGAAAATTTTATCAAACTCTTTACTATATTACTTAGTAAGTAATTTAAAACTCAAAGTTAAAATTCAAATTTCATCTCTTACTTCAAAATTAGTTTCCAAAAGAATTTTGTAAATCAATAATAATATTCCTCAAATAAATTAAGGGTTTAAATTCTCTTTACTCTTCTCTTAAAACGTCCAATGTACATAATATAGATTCTAAAATCTCAAAATGTACTTTCAATAAAGTATAGCTCAATAATTTTCTCACATATTCTCATCTTTATAATTTCAAATAAATATATATAAATAAATGGCATTGCCTCGCCATTGAATCTCTAATAAATTGATATGTCCGTTGGCTGCAGAGTCGATCAAAACTGCCTCGCCACTCTAATGCTCATCTCTAAAATCAATGGCTGCAATTACCATTCAAAAATAAATTTAATATTTAATCTCAAATATTATTTTCAAAATCTCAATTTTAAAACACAAACCACTGTGTCTGATTGCCTTATCATAGCATTTAGGAGATTCCTATCGATAACGTTGATCAGGCGTATCGACTAGAACTCTTAACTACTCGATGGACAACCCAACACTCTCAAATTATTTCCATAAAAGAAATACTACTCATGTAAATATATTCTCAAATAATATTTTATATAAGATAAGATGACATCAAACTCTATCATGGAATACTACGGAATACAATATATCTATATTCCTAGACATATTCCATCTCAACAATCCCAAAACTCAAAAAAGAATCAAGGCTCGATTTGAAAGCAAGCTCGAATAAAGAACAATGATTCGCTCGTATTGTACTTCGATGTATCATGATATACGTACTTTTCTGTGTTTATTCTACTTTGTTCTGACCACAGCTCTGATACCAAGCTGTAACGCCCCACCCCGAGACCCACCTTAGTAAAGAGAATTAACAAGTAATTCCGTCTACTAAAGCGGAGAATAAGGCTGGTTAAGGGCGACCATCTATAATTTTGTCTTAAACATCTATTGAATACGTTGATAAATGCAATATAACTTTTTTTCAACTCAAGTGGATCGACATACCCAGTAAATGCTTAATCCAAAACTATAGGTGGTTAACGGATCTATCAGAACAAAATACAATAACTGAATATAAATCACATCACAGAACAGTAACCAACCTCATATGTATATACATATTCACTGATACATGTTTAGTACAATACAATATGAATACAATAAAGGTGGTACTCGACCACACCATAAATATCGAATCAAATATAACTACATCAGAGTACGCGAAAGAACAAAAACTACTCAAGAGAAAGAAGAGCTAATATCCAACATCAACTTCAAGCTATGTCCAATAGATGATACCTGAAACAACTCGGTCTGACCCGAGTATAAATACACGGGTCAGTCTAGCTACACAAATCAGTCAATATCGATAATATGAAGCAGAATGGATATAGTGATACTTCTTCTCGAATGAGGAGAAGGATTAGATAACTCATAGCTCAATACTTAAGTAACAAACGCTACCTAAGTGACAAAATACGTTGAAAGAGGTAACTCAAACTCAATACTCAAATAAAACACAAGTGCCTCATATCATTAGCGATAACTCATAATGAACTCAAATCAACTCATATAAAACTCAAGCAAAACTCAAATGGTTCGATGAACCATTACTCCAAAAGGGAGAAAACTCATCTCAATCACAAATAGAAGTCATGAAAGCAACACAAGACAACTCCATAAGAATGTGAGATCTTAAACTCATAAGTAGGTCAAGACGGCTAAATCTCACACATACATCTCAATCATAAAAACTCATGGAACTCGATACGAATTCAAACTCAATAAAGAATTCAAAGCATGTTCAAAACTCAGAAAATCTTAACATTAATGCGCCAAAACGGCGAATTCAAAACTCAGAAAACCCGGATTGGCCATATCCCTGAATACAATACCGAAGCAATGCTGCACGTGCTAAACTCAGACGGCCGAAGCCTTAGACAAGGTCGCTGACACCTTCCAAAGCAGTTCGTCCTCATGACAAGGTCGCTGACACCTTTCCAAGCAGTTCGTCCTCATGACAAGGTCGCTGACACCTTTCCAAAGCAGTTCGTCCTCATGACAAGGTCGCTGACACCTTTCCAAAGCAGTTCGTCCTCATGACAAGGTCGCTGACACCTTTCCAAGCCATTTTGTCATCCCTAACAAGGTCGCTAACACCTCCAAAGCAGTTCGTCCTCATGACAAGGTCGATGACACCTCTCAAAGCAGTTCTGTTAGGTAAACATCATGAATGTGTCACAAACTCACGGATAGGAACCCGAAAAGTGTTAACGTGTGTCCCATACCACACATTCGCACTTTACGGTTTACTAGCCGTTAGTTGATGCCACACTAAAAACATCATAAAACTCAGAAAATTATATCTCGCCTAATCTCATTGGCGAGTGATAAAGAGATACCATACTTGTCTCATCTCATCGACAAGTATTAAATGACATCATAACTTGTCTCATCTCATTGACAAGTGAAAAACATTATGATGGTTTCTCATAAACCATAAATCTCAAAATATGAAATCATAAACTCAAGACTTGCTTTATGTCTTTGGCAAGTAAATAAAACATCGTGATGGTTCTCATCGATCAAACTCCTACATAGGAGATCTCAAACCATAATACTTGCCAAATATTGGCCATCTTAAATAATTCCAATAAATAGGAATTATAAAACTCAAAATACGCCATAAAATGACAAAACATCTCAGAATTATTAAACTCAAATAGCTTCGATCGTACAAGTCCGGAATTAACCGAAATAGTAAACGCACATGTCCCATACCACGTGTTTTACTGAATCGTTTAATTCTCTTTCTCATACGTTCGAATAGTGTAAAAGTTTATGTTTTATATGTAAAATAGTTTACTAGAGAAAACAAGCTTTTAAAACTAATACTTGAAAAGATTAATAAAACCAATATTTGAAATTCCTTTATTATAGGAAATAAATAGATTTTATATTAGAAAAATAATTTTAAAACTATATAATAATAATTTGAAATGTCCATTTATTTCAAAAATCACTTCAAAATAGTTTAATAAAAATCGCGCTCGAAAACAATGAAAAGCAAGAAAGATAACTCAAGACCGATAACTTGAATTCAATACGAATTCAATTCAAATTTAACTCAAATCAATTCAAATTCTATTTAAATTTGAATTTCAAATTCACCAAATATAGCCAGCTTATTGATAGGAATCATAGCTCTCAAACCATTTCAAAACAACATCCAAATCAGACAAGAAACAAGGAAGATATGATCAATTTTCTAACTGTGTTCAGTTTGGATAACATAGTTACTAAAGTGATAGAGCTGAGAGTTTGCAACAGCATTTTGATAAACTTATGCTCACAATATGCAAATGTGTACAATAGTAAAATTGTCACATATAAAATAAGCTTTCCGGAACTTCAAAAATCATCCAAATCGGACAAGAAACAAGGAAGATATGATCAATTTACTAACTGTGTTTAGTTTGGATAACATAGTTACTAAAGTGACAGAGCTGAGAGTTTGCAATAGCATTTTGATCAAATTATGCTCAAAATATGCAAATTTGTACAACAGTAAAGTTGTCACATATAAAATAAGCTTTTCGTAACTTCAAAAATCATCCAAATCGGACAAGAAACAAGGAAGATATGCTCAATTTACTAACTGTGTTCAGTTTGGATAACATAGTTACTAAAGTGACAGAGCTGAGAGTTTGCAACAGCATTTTGATCAACTTATACTCAAAATATGAAAATGTGTACAACAGTAAAGTTGTCGCATTTAAAATAAGCTTTCCGGAACTTCAAAAATCATCTAAATCGGATAAGAAACTAGAAAGATATGCCTAAAAGAATTTTTGTGTTTTAAAGCTAAGATTAAAACACAGGACAGAAATGTTACATCGTCTTCAAACTCAAATTACTCTTAGTAAACAGCTTAATCACAAAAAGTAATGAACATAAAAGTTGTTTATTATACAAGCATCTTCCAACTAAAAAAAACCTAACTCAATTTCGATCTACCATTTCAAAGTTAGGGTGATTTCAATATCAGGTTTCAACAAAAATATTGCACAGAGCAAAGCTGTGTACATCAGTTTCAAACCCAATTTCGACCCTCTAAACCATGGAATTTCTTAAAGTGATTAAAAGAAAACTTATAGCTAATAGAATGTTCTTTCAACTGCAAAAAGATTGAGCTAATTTGGATAAACTGGCTCTAAGATATCGCTGTTTTACTGCAGTGATATTTTTACAAACAATTTTCAGCAAACTACAACCATGCGATCATTCAAATTCAAGCAACCAATTCACCACTAATTTGAAAGCAATTCAATCATCAAACCATCCAATTCAATTCAATTATCAACTGAAAATTATTCTCATAGATTAGAGGTAGTAGTGTGAGTGATTAACTCACCTTTTACTTTCCTATAGCTTGCTAAATCCTCTTTTAAGCCTTGCTAACCTCTTAGCTTCTCCAAAATCACCAAAAAACTCAAGAACAAAATTTGGACAGCAAGCAATTTGATCAAAAAGGGGATCAAAATCATTCTTTTAGAGTTCTAAAGGATAGAGATAGAGTTTAAAACACTTACTCTACATTATTGGACAAAATCCCTTTGATTTGAGCTTTGAATTTTGAAATTAGGAACTAGGTTTTAGGAAGAGAAGGCTGAGAAGGAGAATGAACGTACTGATGTTTGAGGAAGAGAAATATGTTTCTCATTTCTTTGCTAACAGGCCAAGTCAAGTATATTAATGGGCTAGAGTCCAATTTTTCAAGGAAATTAGCTTAGGTTATAAATTAATCACTTAGTTACATGTTAACAATGCACACCTTCAAATTCAATCATCTATTCATCTTTATTTCATATCAAAAATTTATAAAACTTCATATTCATGATGATAAAATGTTATATACTCAAAATAGAAGATTATTTATATTTTTAAAACTTTTTATCATCATATTTCCTTTCCTTTTTATAAATAAAAAATCTACATCCTTAATTACAAATTCCATTGTAATTAACATTATAAATTACACAAAAATAATATTTTTGTGTAATAAAATTTTTATAACCCTTTTCAAATATAATTTTACACTTAAATTATATTTTTAAACTCAATTCCATCATTATTTTGAATATATCTCATCTTAAAATTAATCACTTCTTTTAAAATTCATTAAAAGAAGTAAATAGCAATAATTAACAAAATTATTGCATTAACTCTAAATAAAACACATTTTCCTCATTTTATTATCTCAAATCATGTTAATCAAGTTTTCAAAATTCTATTTTCTCATTTTTATCCTCAAATATATTGTTTATTCCAAATAAACAATTTAAATTCCTCATTAGTTATTAATTTACACTATTAAATTATAACCGTCGTTATAATTTAATATTCTCAGGTAATCACTAAAATTAGGGTTGTTACAATTCGACTTGGATTTGATAATGAATTAAATAAGTGGAGATGCTATAAAAATAGAAATAAAATGGAGTTGGAACAAAATAGTGATGGTTTAAATTACAAATAAAATTCAAGTGTGATATGAATAATATTAAACGTAAACTGCAAGTAAATTAGATATAATGGAAGTGTCGAATGAAATGAAAGTGAATTATAATAGAAATGGTTTGAGTTGCAAACAAAACCCAAGTGAATAGAAATAAATTGAGAATGGCTTTGTATTAATAAAATAAATTCGAAAATGAATTAAGTAAGTGAATTAAAAATATAAAATGGGTTAATGGGATTAAATAATAAATGGATGAAGTCTGATTGAATGAAAATTGAATCAAAGTTTTAATTGAGATTAGATTATAAGAATGGACTTGAGTTATGAGGCGAATTTATTTGAAGCAAAATTTCTTAAATAAAAGTTTGGTTTCGAGTGAGAATAATAGACCATTAAATAAGGATTTAGGTTAAATTTATTTGGAAAATGGATATTAATATAAGAAATGAATGTTGTCAAGCTCAATGAAAATGTTTTAAATTGAAACCAATGCGGAGATGAATGAAATGCAATATTTGGTTGGTGAATAAATTGGAAATAAAATGGAATTAAATACAGAATGAGTAGAAAGTTAATTTAAAGTAGATTTAAACTGAAATATATACTCTATTAAGCGAATATCGTCGAAATTGCATAAAAATAGTTGTCGTTTGGCGTAAACAAAAGTAATTAAAATTCTATGAGTCGATAGAGATTAAATAAAATTTATTTTGAATCATTTGAAGTGAATATGAGTTTGTTTGGCTTAAAAATGAATTGAATGTAAGAAATTGAGTTGAATACCATTAAAATTTAATGAAACGACATATGAATTGGTTAAAAGCAATTGAATTAGCTTTAAATCGTATAAATCGTTTATGGGAAACGTTTGGTGCTTGTTGTTTATGTAATGCATGTGTTTAGCTTTTGAAAGTAAGTGGAATGCTAATAAATTCTCTATATATGACACTTACCTATTTAAATTGAGTAAGTACAAGTACCTAAAGGCCGTTTGGCTGGATTTGGATTGCGCTAATTGCTTAAATAATAAGCTATTTGATTAAAATGCTAAATAAATGTACGCCTACGCAATAAAAATAGGAAATATGAATTGTTTTTTCTTTTTCCGTCCAGGTGGGTCGATGTATATATATTTATATCTCTTGTCAAATTGCAAAAGCTCCTCCGTACAAAGGATACTCTGCCAAATTTTTTTTGAAAATTTTGGAAGTTAGAAAATTTTTGAATTTTTTTTTGGAAACTTTTTGTTAGTAACAAAACGATTTTTTTAAATGTGAAACTGAAATAAAATAGCGAATGAAACTAATTTAAAATAATAATATGAATCAGTTATAAATGGAAGATAAATTCAATATTCAGAATGAAGACAAACTGAATCCATATGGGAATGGGAAAAGCTAATTTGAATAGAAGTGGGTATGAAACTTATGTAAAGAAATGTGTAAAATAATTTGAAAAGTTGCGATTGGATATTATGGCTAAGTAAGATATGCTGGTATTATAAAGGGAAGGGAAAGTTGAATTTTATTTTAGAAGATAAATTTGAACTGCCCGACAAAAAGGTATGTATTTAAATTTCTGTATGAAATTAGATTGGGTTTTTGATCTAGCCACTTGGCTTTTGTTTTCTTTTGGAATTTGGAAGCCCGTAGTGGCATTTTGTAGTAGTGCCGAGCTAGCCGCGCAAAGGAGACACGGGCAAAAAATTTCGAAAATTTAGAGAGTTAGAAAAATTTTGAGAAAATTTTGATAATTCAAAATTTGGTTTTAAATTGAAATCTAAATGATTGAGCAATAGGGTTTTGTTTGAAAACTATAAAAGGTTTTGGGAAGTTGGTTAAGGTGATAGTGGGTCTCTAATAAAGGATAGTTGGTAGGAAGTTGAATTGTGAGTTTTGGGAAAAGTAAACGGGTATTGGTCCATTCTTCCTAACTAGCAATTTCGGGGATGAAATTCTTTTAAGGGGGGAGGAATGTGACGACCCGGAATTTTTAACAATTTAAAATGGAATAATTAATTGATTTTAAATATTTACAAGTTAATTTTAACTTGAATTCAAGATATCAATATTTACTTGATAATTAAATCATTGAATTATATAGTTTAAATATTGAATTTAATAATTGAAATTGGTTAAATTGTTGAATATGAGATTCTAAGCCTGTTAAAATAATTTGAAGGCTTATAAAATTTATAACGATGATACTGAAGATAATAGAATGGTTGAAATTTAATTTAAAGGTGATTTGTTCAGGATTGAAATCATATCGTTTGAATTGAATTTAAAAAAATAGCGATCCGAGGCACAATCTTGAAATTCGACAAAAACAGTTCCATTGGATCCGTAATAGTTAGTTATCATCGGATTTCAATTTTCGAAGCAATCGGAGTTGTCGTTTGACCCTGACAGCTCAAAACGCTTAGAAACTATTTTAGTCGATTTAATTTAAAATTGATCGTTTATTTCCGTAACTCACACATATGATCGAATTAGCTTCCGAAACACGTTCCATTGTGCTCGAAATGCGGGTAAAACCTTATAAACGCCTGTCGGCATGTCTGATTCGGGGTTCAAAATTTCACGGTGCGACACGAGATATTTTCAATATTTAATTATATAAACAATCGTACGCAGGAAGCTACCCAAATCAATATTTATCATCCGTCTACCCCTCTCTAATCTTCAAGCAGAATCGAGTGCATAATAAAAAAAATAAACTTATTAATGAAATCATGGCCGAAGCCTTCATTCTTAAAATCAACAGAAATCTACCTCGAATAAAACAAAAAATAGATATGGCGACGCGGTCTTAATCGAGCTCGAACTAGATGATGGGGGAGGGGTATCGCTTGCGACTGGGTTGCGACTGGCAACATGACGAGTGGCGACTTCCATTTCATCGATGCATCTGTGCTCGATTTCAAGACTAGCCAAGGAAAGGGGAAGGCTCGCGATTGAATCGCGTTTTCGTGTGAGCTAGGGTTTGGCATGGGTCGTGTGAGGAGAAGCGAGACTCGATGAATCTCGTGTGGCTGTAGGGTGGATTTCGCAAAGGGGGTGGGTGGCTTCACGTGTGTCGAGGGTATTTGCTTTATTGGACTCGAGGTATGGTTGAACGGCCGGTGGATACGTGAAGTCTGCGGCTTCGTGTTGCCATGCATTCAAGGGGCGGATGAGGAGTTGATTATGGTGTTGTTCTGGAGGAGATGTCTGGATCTGTTCTTCGTTGGGTACGGGTTCTTTCTCTTTTCTTCTAATTTTAATATATATATATATATATATATATATATATATATATATATATTCATATTTAGGGCAGAGAAAATAATTTATATTTAAAACAGAAATTTATTTCTATAGTGAGGTATTAACCTACTCTGCAGTTTCTTTTGCATGATTCATTTTTCCAGGATAGGATTGGTAATATATATAGATATAAGTCAGTTAGGATAATAGAAAACAAATATATGTAAGAATTTTAAATGTTGTAGAGTTTATATATAAAAAAATTGAAAGGAAAATTATTGGTTCAAAATAAAAATTATTAGTTAATGAAACTTAATGGCAATTGATTTCGATTTATTCAAATATTAATAAACTACCTAATTATTTATACAAGGTCAAATCTTGAGGAAACCAAGGCAATTTTGAGGTGGATTGCAAAAAAAGGCAAGGGTGAGTAAATCTCACTCTGTTGGATTTTTTATTTAAATTTAAATGGTTAAATTGAAATATTTGGTTGAATGATTGAATTGATTTGATGTGCACTGTGAATTGATGATCTGGTGTTTTTGGTTTGGTTGGTTCTCGAGTTAATTGTTGCTTAACTCGAAGTATTCGGGTTTGAAGTTGTTTAAAACTTAAATCATAAATAAGAAATGTTTTCATTTTAAAGTTACTAAGGGCTTAATGATTTGCGATTCATTAAATTAGCAGGGTAATTAAAATGGATAATTAATTAATTCAATTAATTAATGATTTGGATTAATTAATTTAGTAATGAAGGGTTTGAATTAATTAATTAAGTTTTAAGTTAATTAATTAAGTGTAGGTAACTCAGAATAGTCATGGGATGGTTTGATAAGTAATTACTTAGTGTAATTAATTAAATATAATTACTTTGCAAAATTAATTAAGAGATTAATTAAGATGATTAATCAAGGAGTAATTGATTTATTTGATGAAGTAAATGAAAGGGTAGATAATTACAGGATGAGATAAATCGAAAGTGATTAATATTTGTGATTGAAATTATGATTAACTTTTTAATGTAATTAAATTAAATTAGGACAAATTGGAATGTAAATAGGAAATCATTAATTTATATAATCAATGACGAAATTAAAGATTGATTAGTTAAGATTAATTAATCATTACTAATTGATTTATGAGAAATTAATTAATATAAGTAATTAAGGATTAATGTAATTAATTATAGTTAATTAACTTGTGAAGTAATTAAAGATAAATTTTTGTTTTGGTTAAGAATAATTAATATTGCGAAGTTAATTAAAGATAATTACTTGAATGTAATTGAAGGACAATTAATCCAGGGTGATTAATTAAGATGAATAATGAAGGGTTGATTAATTAATTGACTTGAAATTAATTAATGTTAAGTGAAGAAATCTAAGCGATTGAGGTTAGTAATTCAATCAGAATTAATTAAATTAATTTTGGATGTGATCAAGCTTTGCTTATGGATGATTGAATGGTATTGGATGTTTTGAATGAGTTGATATCTCTGATATGAAATGTTGTGTATTTCATTTGGATAACTTGGGTTAGGAAGACATGAGACTCGAAGAGACCGGGTTCGGGTATTAGAAAATACCCGAAACCACTTCGAATTTTTATAGATTGATATGTGAAATCTATAGGCTGGAATGAAGTGATTTAAATGAATTGGATTATTTAAATCTAAGTTTTCGTACATAGAAAATGGATGTATGGAATAAGTGATGTTTATAAATAAATTGTGACTTTGTAAATTAATACGAGTTACCCTGGGTTTATATAAGTTGTTGCTTGGTATTCTATGTTAGTTGGGTTTACTCACGCTGGTTTCCAGCCTGACCCGGGTGCTACTTTAGTGTAATGCTCGGGTCAGACCGAGTATTATAGATTTTCTGGTAAGGACGTTCTGGAGCTCAGGAGTCGAGCGGGATTGCAGGAACGTATAGAATATTTCCGCTATATCATATTATTGTATATCTGAGATATGGTGATTGTGTATATTCAGTGTTTGTATATATGTGTAACTCTGATGTATAAAAATGTAATCGACGGAATATTATTCATTTATAAACTGTTATTGTTTATCATTATATTTTATCCGCTGCGAATGTAAGCTGTTGGTGCTTCTGATCTTCTTCTTCTTCTATCTCTTTCTTCTTTTTATAACTATCTGGAATTTTCGGGTTCGAAAATTTCGGGTCGTTACACAGGGGATCTGGGTGGATCCTCGGTATGGTGATCTAGACCACATACTGTGATGGACGGTACCCAAGTAGCCCTGCCATTGATGGAAATCCATTTTCCCTATGTGCCTTTACATTTTTGATTGTAGAACCCACCTTGTGGCTAGTATGCTAGAATTTAATAATGTAACAATTTTAGTTATTTGAATAAGTATTTGTATATAGACACTATTATAATATCAGAGGATTTTATAAGAAATGTTTTTGTTATCATAAGGTAAAAACCCGACAAGTTTATTTGTGGCGTGGTCTTACGAGATATCTTTGTTTTCAAAGGATTTTCGAAGTTAAACAACTTTAACCCGTTTACTCACACCAGACCCATGTCTGACTTAGAGTTTATTTTCTATTTTATTAAACTCTTTGGTACTCAAATTTTTTGTGAGTACCCAAGGGATTTAGGTTTGCTTTGATGAATTCTGGAGGAGATTTGGAGCAGGAGGCTTCAACATTTAGATATCTCCGCTGTGTTATATCTCTGTGGTGATGTCTGTATTGTACTAGAGTTGTATGATAGACAGATTTTATAACTATCTAATTTGTGTTGTATAAGCTATGTAACATTGATGTATATGATACTATGTAATAAACTATGTGATGTAATATATTTTATTCGTTCCGCTGTGAGATTTTGATATTGTTTAGTTCTTTCTTTTCTATCTTTTCTCTTTTCTATCCCTTTCTTTCTCAATAATGATGTGTCTTTCTGTGAAATGAAAGGCGGGTCGTTACAGTGGCGAGCTAGCGTGCATGTGCATGAGGTTCTCAGTGGTGTTAGTGTTTGGGAAGGGAAGTTTGACTCAGGAAGGGGCTCGGGATAGTTTGGTTATGGCTCGGGTTTTACATCGGGCATTTGCGTGAGAATTTAACATGTTTCAGATTTTAAACTTAAGCTTAAACTAAGTTTAAAAAAAAGAAAAGTGGATTTTTCTCGGGTAAGGACTCGTGTGATTATCGGGTTAAACCTGTAGTAAGTTAACAAGTTTTTAAATATAAATAAAAGTAAGTTTTAAATTTAAAATGAAATCTAGTTTTAAACTATTCCTTAAATATATTCTTTATAAAATAAATGTTTTTAAGTAATTGAATTAAGGAAGTTATATAATTTGTTTAACTTGAATTTGTTAAGTTTAAATTCTTTTTAAGTTATTTTTAAACTTAATTTAGAAATATAATTAAGTAGTTAATTAAAAAAGTAAAATGTTTTAAATTTATGTGATAATGATAATTAAGTAATTAATTAGATAAATGATTTATCTTAAAAGTTAATTAAGGTTTTAATGATCTAAGATTAATTAAATTAATAAAGTAATTAAGGAAAATTTAATTAATTTAATTAATTAATGATTAAGGGATTAATAATTAAGGATTATAAGTTAATTAATTAGAGATTAACTAATTTGTAATTAGATTAGTTAATTAAGTAATTAAAGATTAATTAAGTTGTAATTAAGCATTAATTAATTAAGTAATTAGGATTGATTAACTGGTAATTAAGTATAATTAATTTGTAATTAAGTTTTATTAATTAATAATTAAGGTTTATTAAGTAATAATTAAAGGATAATTAGTCAGTAATTAAAGATTAATTGATTCATAAAAGTAATTAAAGAATGATTAATTAATTAAATGGTTTGTAATTAATTAATGATTGATTAAGCAGGGTTAGGTGATTAATCCTTAAAGTAATTAATTTAATTTAAGTTAATTAAATTAATTATTGTATGGATTAATAAGTCTTGTTTATGGATGATTGATTGTATTGAATGTTTGAATTGATTGATATTTATAGTATGATAATCTGTGACATTCCTGATGCGATGTACTTTGGATATGGCTGATGATAAATGTGTGTTATTTATATGTGATGAATGCTGTGTGAATTCAATGTATTGAATTGAATTAAATTGTTTAAACCGAAACAACTTAACCTTTAAGACAGTGTTTGGATTTCGATGAGACCGGGATCAGATATCAAATTTGATTATCCGAAAACCACATCGATCCAAGTTAAACGATAGATCAAGAAATCTTAAGCGAAGATCGAGATGGAGTTTGAGAGTGCAAGGATTATTGTCATTAACTCTGAGGGTGATTCCAAAATGAGTGTAACGAGATAATGCCTTTGGTTTCGTTCGAACCCGGAACGAACTTGTATGGATGATTGCTATCATACCAGCGTCAATGGAGGACGATGAGCATTCCAAGAGATTTGTTCTTAAAAGATAATCGTAGCCTCAAGCCTCCTCAACTGGGAATGGCTAAAACAGGGGAGGTGCACGCAAGGCTAAGTGGGTAGCACCTAAGTAGGATAAGATGATTTTCCCCTGTCCATAAGTCCTTTTTTATTCGGCCGTGTGGCGGTAGTAGGCCACAACCGCGAGGTTGTCTTATTCGGACTATCCAGTAAGGGGTAGCTCCGGCTTTGTGATGCAGGTGTAACGACCCGTATTTTACGTGTCGATAAATCGTGGAATTTACCGGTCGTTAGTGTTGTTTATGTTGTCTCTAGCCTGAGTCGTATGGAGAGTAACACGTGTGTTGAAGGGTTGAGTCGTGACCGACTCATAGGTTGGAACGAGTTATGGAGTTAACTCGTGACCGAGTCATAGAGTTGCCGACTTAGTGTCTTAGGTCGTGTGGGCGAGTTAGGGAAGCCAGCGACTCAGGAGTAGACGACTTAGAGTGTGACCGAGTCATGGGAGAATCTGACCGACCCATGGGATAAGTCGTGACCGACTTATAGAAGCAGCGACCTAAAGGTTAGACGACTTAGTGTTGGACCGACCTAAGAAGTGACCGACTCATGGGTTAGCGACTTAAGGGGTTAAGGCTTAGGTCGTGGGGTCTTGAGTTGGTAGGGGCTTGGGTCGGCAGGGTGTTATCTCGTTAGGAGGTTGAGTCGTTAGGGGCTTAGGTCGTTGAGTCGGCTAGGAGTTAGGTCGTATGACCCTGTGTTCTGTTAGGTCGGCGGGAAGTTAAGTCGGCAGCGACCTAAATTAGGTCGCTAGGGAAGATAGGTCGGCAGGGTTTTTAGGTCGTGTGAGTTAGGACTGAACATACTAAGTTGGTAGCGACTTAGTGATGAGTCGTAGGTCGTTAATGTTATAAGTCGTTAGGTCGGCCTTGGGCTTAAGTCGTTAGATTGTTAGGTCGTTAGGCTGCACTGTTGTGATGAGTCGTGAGCCGTTGGGTCTTGCATGCGCTTGTGTTTTAGGTCGTAGGTCGGGGTAGTTGAGTCGTGCATTGGGTTGGACATGCGCGTACTAGGTCGCAGGATGGCATGGGTCGGCAGCGACCTATGTTAGGTCGGAGATTTCTTAGGTCGGCGACGACCTAAAACTGAGCCTACGAGTTACGACCTAAGGAGTTTTCAGCCTATAAATAGAGGGGTTTGGCTCACTTTTTGGCACCGGTTTTTGAAGCGACGAAGTGCTGCCATTTTGGGAACTCGACTACAACATTTCTTCATCTTCTTTTCTCCATTCCAATCTAGTTCTAACATCCATCCAAGATCGAAGATTGAGATCAAAGATTCAAGCGCCAAAGTTGAAGATCTTCATCCAACAAAGCTAGATTTCATCGTTTTAAGCGAGGTTTCGCCGGATCAAGCCTTGATCTTCGCTGTCCAGATCTGAAGTGTTTAGTTTTTAGGTTGTTTTGGTGATTTGGTGAGTGGTAGTTATCTCTCACGCGGATCCAAAGGAGTATATTGGATTGGTGGCATGTTTGGGTGTTAAAGTTAGAGATTTCATGCATTTTTCTTAGATCTAAGTCTAGATCCATGGTTTTTGAAGATGTTTACTTATGCAAGTTTGTTTAATAAGCATTAGAGACAAAACCCATGTTTTATAATTGATAGATCTATGCTAAAAACCATGATTTCACATATGTTGGACTTTTGCTCGTTTATTTACGAAATTGCCATTATAGTTGATATTGCTTAAATTGCTTAATAGATCTTGTTTGAATGATTGATTATTTGAATGTATGATTGATTTGATTGTTTCCAAGTTAGCTAGTAGTTGATTTGGAACAAGATGATGAAAGAGGATTCAAAAGCTATGGAAGAAGGCTCTTGAATGGTGAAAGCTGCTTAAGGCATATGTAGCGGATGTTGAAGCTCATATGTATAGATTGGATGATGTTGAGATGGGACTTTGCCATGATTTGATGAGGCAAACCATGTTGTTGAGTTGAGACTTTGCTTTGATGCGATGAAGCGAAGTATGATGTGAGTCTTGGCTTAATCCAAGCAGGGATCATTCCAAGCATGTTGATAACTTGAAGAGTAGTTCAAGTTGGTTGATAATGGATTGTTCAAGAGGTAGCTTGAGCTTGTATGAGGATAGTCGTCAAGAAGGATGGCTAGGAGGCTTGGATCTCATCGTTGTTGAAGGTTCTAGCATGCTCAAAAGCAAGAGTACATGGGGCGCCCGTAACGACTACAGGCAGGTAGTCGGGACACTCAAAAGACTACAGGTAGGTAGTTGAGTACTCTGGGCAGAGTAGGTAAGTCCTAGGCACGGGTCACGATGACGTGCGGAGCTATGCCTAGAACCGGGGTTACCATTAGCCCTTGACGGATGGTCATTCAATCAACGGTGAAATCAAAGCAAGGATAACAGTGATAGCCAGAGTCATGGATGTTTGGACGTTTGGTTGTATCATCATTCGGTCTCAAGAGCGGTATTTTCTGGGTGCTTATCTGATCTTGGTTTAGGCCTTGGGGGTTTGTATTTGGAAAACATCGCCCTTGACTCGAGTGATTATTGCTTTACCTTAATTATCTGCTATGTCATGCTTACTTCTCCTTGGTATGTGTCTGGGGGCTATCACTGTAGAAAGAGGTGGAGTGGGATGGTTTGGTTCCTATTCCTTTTATCCTTTATGCTCTTTTGGTATGTTTGATAGTTGATTTACTGCTCACTAAGACTTTGTCTGACTCAAGGTTTTATGTCTCCTCTTATTACCTTGGGCTGTTCATCCATGTTGGGATGGGCAGACTAGGTAGCAGGTGACAGGTGCTGTTCTTAGAGATCTACGCTGATGATGACGAAGACGAGCAGGAGGCTTTGCATACTAGTTTTCTTACTATATGTACTGGGTGTTCCGCTGTTATATCTGATTGAGTGTTTGTAGTGAGGCTTTGATGTATGGATGATTCATGTTTGTATAAAACTACTACGATGCTTATAGGATGATTTTTCTGTTATGGAGCTTCACTATATATTTCTCTATTGTATTTTATCCATGCGCTGTGAGTTGTACGATAGAGTTTGCTGTTTTATTTTACCTTGACTATCATCCATGGCTACCTGGCACGCCTTTCAGCGCACTATTTCCTTGTTTTGGTGCAGGAGTCATGGGCGGTCGTCACATTTGGTATCAGAGCCTTGGTTAATCGATTTCAGCCAACGCTCGCTGACGTAACTACGTATGAGAGACGTAATTGTATTTTGATGGATGATTACTATATATAATATAGTAGCCTAGAAGGATTTGAACTCCTTATGCAGTTGTTTCTTAAGGTGTTCTAATCATTCTTATTACAGATATTAAGGATGAGTCGAAGAGGGAGACCAGCTGCAAGGGAAAGCCGTGCTGATGAAGGAGCTGTTGATTATGGAACTATGTTCGAAGCGATGATGACTTCGATCATGAGAAGGATACCAGCTTCAGGATCATCAGTGGATGTGGGAGTTCAAGTTCAAGCTCCAAGACCGGTGGATTTTGCTAAGCTTTGCAAGGATTATACTTCTCTTGGAGGAAAAGCTTTCTTGGGGACGGAGTCGACTATTGAGGTGCAGAGATGGATTGATGCATGTCGAAGGATCTTTGGTGACTTAGGGATTGAGGATGCAACTAAGAGGAAGCTTGCATCGAGACAGCTTCAGGGAAGAGCTGCTGATTGGTGGAATTCTATCACCATCGATACTCCAGAAGAAGAGATTACTTGGGAGCAATTCCAAGTCAGATTTGAAGCTAAGTTTATCTCTACGGCTCAGAAATCTGTCTTGTTTAAGAGGTTTGTAGAGCTCAAGCAGGGTGGGAGGCCTGTTCTTGAGTATATTTCTGAGTTTGAAGCTTTGTCCAAGTATGCCAGATCGTACATTGATTTTCCCTATCAGAAGAATGAAAAGTTTGTGACTGGTCTGGATGCTTATCTTGGGAGGCAGTTAGTGGATCATTTGGACGATCCATTTGAGAAGCTTGTGGAGAAAGCCCTTAGGCATGAGAGTTTGTTTCCTAAGGAAAGTTCTGTTGTTGCTGTAACCAGGGAAGGATCTAAACCACACCAGAATGGCAATAAGAGGAGGAAGCAGCAGCAGCAGAAGGGTAAGGATGGCCAGAAGAAGCCGAAAGGCGAAGTGACTTGTTATAACTGCCAACAGAAGGGCCATCTTTACAAAGATTGTAAGAATCCCAAGGTGCCGGGAAAGTGTTATAACTGTGATAAGCTGGGACATATCAAGAAGGATTGCCCAGAGCCGAGGAAAGATAGGCAGATTGTGCAAGCCTATGCTTTGGGAGTTGTGCCGTCGTCTTCAAAAGCTCCGACTGCTGAAGAAAAGGGGAAGAGTGTGGTGGTTCAAGGTACTCTTTCTATCTGTGGTGTTCCAGTTAGAGTGTTGTTTGATACTGGAGCGTCGCATTCTTTTGTTTGTGATGATTTGGTAGGCCGGTTAGGTTTGAAACCGGATATTGTTGATAGGCCATTGGTTGTGACTAATCCGGTCGGGGGTTCGTCATGTTTGTGTATGATATGCCGTGGTCTAGTTGTGTCGAGTCATGATTGCTCGTTTGTTTGTGATTGCTTTGTTCTGAACTTTGCGGGGTTCGAAATTATTTTGGGTATGGACTGGCTTAGGAAGTATGCGGCAAGGATTGATTGTGAGAGGCTTGAGGTGACAGTCGGGAATGTGGAAGGGCGAAAGGTTGTGATACGATGTAAGCATGAGGAAGGCGTCTTCATGAGCTTCATGTATTCGCTGGTTGTTCCACGGGATGGACTGTCATCGGTGCCAATTGTGAATGGATTTGAGGACGTCTTTGACGAAGTCAAAGGGTTACCGCCGCATAGGGAGATCGAGTTTCGTATCGATCTAGTCGAGGGAGCCAGACCTGTTGTGATGCCTCTTAGGCGGATGGCGCCTAGGGAGCAGCTAGAGTTGAGGGTGCAGGTTGATGACCTTTTGCAGAAAGGATTCATTCGGAGAAGTGTGTCCGAATGGGGTGCACCTGTTGTGTTCGCAACCAAAGCGGATGGGTCGTTGAGGTTGTGCGTGGATTATCGTGAGCTGAATAAGTTGACTAGGAAAAACAAGTATCCATTGCCGAGAATAGATGACTTGTTTGACCAGCTTCACGAGGCTAAGGTGTTTTCTCAGATGGATTTGGCAACGGGATTTCACCAGTTGAGAGTGGCAAAGGATAGTGTGCCGAAGACTGCTTTCAGGACACCATCCGGGTTTTATGAGTGGCTGGTAATGCCGTTTGGATTGACTAACGCGCCAGCATATTTTGTGGATCTTATGAATAGAGTGTTCAGAGATCAGTTGAACAAATTTGTACTTGTGTTCGTGGATGATATTTTGGTTTACTCCAAAACTGAAGAAGAGCACAAGACGCACTTAAGGATTGTTTTGGAAATCTTGCGGAAACATCAGCTGAAGGCTAAGTTTTCGAAGTGTCACTTCTGGAAGAGTGAAGTGAGGTTCTTAGGCCATGTTATCTCTAGAAATGGAATAGCGGTTGATCCCGCTAAGGTGGCAGCAATCCAGGATTGGGTTAGACCTAAGAATGCATCTGATGTGAGGAGTTTTCTTGGATTAGCAGGATATTATCGTCGGTTTATCAAAGACTTTTCCAAGATAGCTGCACCGTTAACAGGATTGACGAAAAAGAACCAAGTGTTCAGATGGGATGCTAAGTGTGAGCAAGCTTTTGAAATCCTAAAAGAGCGACTGACGAGTGCTCCTGTTTTGACTATTCCAAGTGGGAATGATGAGATGGTGGTTTACACCGATGCATGTGGTACTGGACTTGGAGCAGTGCTAATGCAGAAGGATAAAGTTGTTGCATATGCAAGTCGACAACTGAAGCCGCATGAGAGGAACTATCCGACTCATGATTTGGAGTTAGCGGCAATTGTGTTTGCTTTGAAGATGTGGAGACATTATCTATTGGGAGTTAGATTCGAGTTGTTTACAGATCATAAGTCGTTGAAGTATCTGTTCTCCCAAAAGGATTTAAATCTTCGACAGCAACGATGGCTAGAGTTCCTAGCATCTTATGATTTTGGTATAGCCTATACTCCAGGAAAAGGTAACGTAGTGGCAGATGCGTTAAGTCGAAGACATGCAGGTTTGGGAGCCATGTTTTCGGAATGGAAGAGTCTTGAGTATTTGGCTGGATTTGACTTCAGGCCTAGATGTGAATTGGAACCTAAGATGTTGGCAAACTTATCGATAAGGCCTACTCTTGTGGAAAGGGTTGGCGAGAGCCAAAAGGGAGATGATAAGCTTGTCAAGATTATCTGTGATTTGGAATCTGGATTGGACCCGGAGAAGGATAAGGGATTCGAGGTCGATCGAGAGGGTTGGCTTCGAAAGCAAGGGCGACTAGTTGTTTCCGATGTAGATGGATTGAGAGATGAAGTTCTGAGGGAGAGTCATCACTCGAAGTTGACAATTCATCCAGGTGGAAATAAGATGTATCGGGATATGAAGAGAACCTACTACTGGGAAGGTATGAAGAAGGATGTTGGAAATTTTATTTCCAAGTGTATGAATTGCCAGTTGGTGAAAGCTGAGCAGAAGAAGCCCAGTGGATTGCTTCAGCCATTAGAGGTTCCTACATGGAAGTGGGAGCAAGTGTCGATGGACTTTATCGATGGTCTACCTAGGACAAGAGCAGGGAATGAAGGGATTTGGGTCATAGTAGATCGTTTGACCAAGAGTGCAAGGTTCATTCCTGTTCGATCGACTAGGACTGCATCGAAGTTGGTTGAATTATATGTGAAGTGGATAGTTCGTTTCCATGGTGTTCCGAAGAGTATAGTGAGCGATCGAGATCCATTGTTCACTAGTAGATTTTGGAAGAGCTTCCAGGAAGTTTTGGGAACTGAGTTGTGTTTGAGTACAGCTTATCACCCTCAAACAGATGGTCAGACTGAGAGAGTCAACCGAGTTTTGGAAGATCTTCTTAGAGCATGTGTTTTGGACTTCGGAGGATCATGGGAAGATCACCTTCATTTGGTGGAGTTTGCTTATAATAACAGTTATCAGTCGAGTATCGGTATGGCACCATATGAGGCATTATATGGAAGACCGTGTAACTCTCCGACATGTTGGTTGGAAACTGGAGAAAAGCTGATACTTGGGCCAGAGATGATTCGACAGACTTCAGATTGTATAGAGATCATTCGGCAACGAATGAAGGCAGCCCAAGATCGTCAGAAAAGTTATGCCGATAATCGTCGTAAGGATTTGGAATTCGACGTAGGTGATATGGTTTTTGTGAAGATTTCTCCTCTGAAGAGTGTCATTAGATTCGGGAAGAAAGGAAAGTTAACTCCGAGATTTGTTGGACCATTCCCGATTATCGAGCGTATTGGAAAGCTCGCTTATAGATTGGAGTTACCGGAAAAGATGGCGGGTGTGCACAGTGTTTTTCATGTATCTTATCTACGGAAGTATATGCACGACCCAACTACGGTGGTTTCTGCTGATAGCTGTGAAGACTTGGAGGTTGATCCAGTTGTTTCGAGACCTCGTAAGCCGCTTCGTATTGTTGAAACCGATACGAAACAGCTTAGGAGGAAGACGATCACGTTGCTCAAGATACAATGGAGTGATGATGTTAACGACTGTACATGGGAGGAGGAAGAGAGGATGAAGGCAGCTCATCCAGAACTCTTCGAGGTATGGCCCTAAGGTGTCGTGACATCTCATGAATTTGTACCTTGATTTCCTATCTTAGAATTCTGCATGCTAGGCAAGAATTGGATGCATGGTTTGTTGATTGCTATGGATGGTAGGCATGCGGATTATCTTTGATTGCTGTTGTTTGCTTGGAATTTCGGGGGCGAAATTCCTAAGGGGGAGAGAATGTAACGACCCGTATTTTACGTGTCGATAAATCGTGGAATTTACCGGTCGTTAGTGTTGTTTATGTTGTCTCTAGCCTGAGTCGTATGGAGAGTAACACGTGTGTTGAAGGGTTGAGTCGTGACCGACTCATAGGTTGGAACGAGTTATGGAGTTAACTCGTGACCGAGTCATAGAGTTGCCGACTTAGTGTCTTAGGTCGTGTGGGCGAGTTAGGGAAGCCAGCGACTCAGGAGTAGACGACTTAGAGTGTGACCGAGTCATGGGAGAATCTGACCGACCCATGGGATAAGTCGTGACCGACTTATAGAAGCAGCGACCTAAAGGTTAGACGACTTAGTGTTGGACCGACCTAAGAAGTGACCGACTCATGGGTTAGCGACTTAAGGGGTTAAGGCTTAGGTCGTGGGGTCTTGAGTTGGTAGGGGCTTGGGTCGGCAGGGTGTTATCTCGTTAGGAGGTTGAGTCGTTAGGGGCTTAGGTCGTTGAGTCGGCTAGGAGTTAGGTCGTATGACCCTGTGTTCTGTTAGGTCGGCGGGAAGTTAAGTCGGCAGCGACCTAAATTAGGTCGCTAGGGAAGATAGGTCGGCAGGGTTTTTAGGTCGTGTGAGTTAGGACTGAACATACTAAGTTGGTAGCGACTTAGTGATGAGTCGTAGGTCGTTAATGTTATAAGTCGTTAGGTCGGCCTTGGGCTTAAGTCGTTAGATTGTTAGGTCGTTAGGCTGCACTGTTGTGATGAGTCGTGAGCCGTTGGGTCTTGCATGCGCTTGTGTTTTAGGTCGTAGGTCGGGGTAGTTGAGTCGTGCATTGGGTTGGACATGCGCGTACTAGGTCGCAGGATGGCATGGGTCGGCAGCGACCTATGTTAGGTCGGAGATTTCTTAGGTCGGCGACGACCTAAAACTGAGCCTACGAGTTACGACCTAAGGAGTTTTCAGCCTATAAATAGAGGGGTTTGGCTCACTTTTTGGCACCGGTTTTTGAAGCGACGAAGTGCTGCCATTTTGGGAACTCGACTACAACATTTCTTCATCTTCTTTTCTCCATTCCAATCTAGTTCTAACATCCATCCAAGATCGAAGATTGAGATCAAAGATTCAAGCGCCAAAGTTGAAGATCTTCATCCAACAAAGCTAGATTTCATCGTTTTAAGCGAGGTTTCGCCGGATCAAGCCTTGATCTTCGCTGTCCAGATCTGAAGTGTTTAGTTTTTAGGTTGTTTTGGTGATTTGGTGAGTGGTAGTTATCTCTCACGCGGATCCAAAGGAGTATATTGGATTGGTGGCATGTTTGGGTGTTAAAGTTAGAGATTTCATGCATTTTTCTTAGATCTAAGTCTAGATCCATGGTTTTTGAAGATGTTTACTTATGCAAGTTTGTTTAATAAGCATTAGAGACAAAACCCATGTTTTATAATTGATAGATCTATGCTAAAAACCATGATTTCACATATGTTGGACTTTTGCTCGTTTATTTACGAAATTGCCATTATAGTTGATATTGCTTAAATTGCTTAATAGATCTTGTTTGAATGATTGATTATTTGAATGTATGATTGATTTGATTGTTTCCAAGTTAGCTAGTAGTTGATTTGGAACAAGATGATGAAAGAGGATTCAAAAGCTATGGAAGAAGGCTCTTGAATGGTGAAAGCTGCTTAAGGCATATGTAGCGGATGTTGAAGCTCATATGTATAGATTGGATGATGTTGAGATGGGACTTTGCCATGATTTGATGAGGCAAACCATGTTGTTGAGTTGAGACTTTGCTTTGATGCGATGAAGCGAAGTATGATGTGAGTCTTGGCTTAATCCAAGCAGGGATCATTCCAAGCATGTTGATAACTTGAAGAGTAGTTCAAGTTGGTTGATAATGGATTGTTCAAGAGGTAGCTTGAGCTTGTATGAGGATAGTCGTCAAGAAGGATGGCTAGGAGGCTTGGATCTCATCGTTGTTGAAGGTTCTAGCATGCTCAAAAGCAAGAGTACATGGGGCGCCCGTAACGACTACAGGCAGGTAGTCGGGACACTCAAAAGACTACAGGTAGGTAGTTGAGTACTCTGGGCAGAGTAGGTAAGTCCTAGGCACGGGTCACGATGACGTGCGGAGCTATGCCTAGAACCGGGGTTACCATTAGCCCTTGACGGATGGTCATTCAATCAACGGTGAAATCAAAGCAAGGATAACAGTGATAGCCAGAGTCATGGATGTTTGGACGTTTGGTTGTATCATCATTCGGTCTCAAGAGCGGTATTTTCTGGGTGCTTATCTGATCTTGGTTTAGGCCTTGGGGGTTTGTATTTGGAAAACATCGCCCTTGACTCGAGTGATTATTGCTTTACCTTAATTATCTGCTATGTCATGCTTACTTCTCCTTGGTATGTGTCTGGGGGCTATCACTGTAGAAAGAGGTGGAGTGGGATGGTTTGGTTCCTATTCCTTTTATCCTTTATGCTCTTTTGGTATGTTTGATAGTTGATTTACTGCTCACTAAGACTTTGTCTGACTCAAGGTTTTATGTCTCCTCTTATTACCTTGGGCTGTTCATCCATGTTGGGATGGGCAGACTAGGTAGCAGGTGACAGGTGCTGTTCTTAGAGATCTACGCTGATGATGACGAAGACGAGCAGGAGGCTTTGCATACTAGTTTTCTTACTATATGTACTGGGTGTTCCGCTGTTATATCTGATTGAGTGTTTGTAGTGAGGCTTTGATGTATGGATGATTCATGTTTGTATAAAACTACTACGATGCTTATAGGATGATTTTTCTGTTATGGAGCTTCACTATATATTTCTCTATTGTATTTTATCCATGCGCTGTGAGTTGTACGATAGAGTTTGCTGTTTTATTTTACCTTGACTATCATCCATGGCTACCTGGCACGCCTTTCAGCGCACTATTTCCTTGTTTTGGTGCAGGAGTCATGGGCGGTCGTCACAGCAGGGGATCAGGGTGGATCCTCGGTACGGTGATCTAGGCCACGTACAGTGATGGGCGATACCCCAGTATCCCTGCCATTGTATGGAATCCATTTTCCCTACGCGCCCTTTACGGTTTTAATTGTAGAACCCACTTTGTGGTTAGTATGCTGGAATTTAATAATGTAACAATTTCAGCTATGTGAATATTTATTTGAAAACCCTAGACATTATTATAATATAAGTGGATTTCCTATCAAATGTTTTGATTATCGTAAGGGAAAAACTTGTCCGTATTTATTGGCAGAGAGTCTTACGAGATACCTTATATTTCAAAGGTTTTTCAGGTTAAACAATTTAACCGCTTACTCACACTAAACCCATGTTTGACCCGGAGTTTATTTTGTTTTTCTTAAAAGCGTGGATACTCAAATTTTTATGAGTAGCCAAGTGATCAGGTTTTGCTAGAAGAATTTTGGGAAGCTTGGAGCAGGAGCTTGGCATAGCTATATCTATCTATTACCGCTGTGTAGTGTCTTTTGTCTGTGTATTTCGGAATGTAAATGGATAGACAGTTCTTGACAACTGTCTAATGTGATGTTGTTGGGTAACTGTGTAACTCTGATGTGTAAAGACTATGTAATAGTTATGTGATATATTATATTTTGTTCTGTTTCCGCTCCGAGATTCTGATATTGTTTAGTTCTTTCTTTCTATCTATTTTCTTTTCTACCTATTTCTTTCTTATTGATGATGCGTCTTTCTATGGAATGAAGATGACCCGCCTTTCATTCCACAGAAAGACGCATCATTAATAAGAAAGAAATAAGTAGAAAAAGAATAGATAGAAGAAAGAACTAAACAATATCAGAATCTCACAGCGGAAACGGAAAAAAATATAATATATCACATAACTATTACATAGTCTTTACACATCAGAGTTACATAGTTATACAACATCATCACATTAGACAGTCGTGAAGACCTGCCTATCCATTACATTTCAAAATACAACAGATAAAAGACTCCAACACAGCGGAATAGATAGATATATAGCTACGCCAAGACACCTGTTCCAAGTTTTTCTCAAATTCGTCAAGCAAAACCTGATCACTTGGCTACTCATAAAAATTTAAGCACCCAAGAGTTTAAGAAAATATAATAAACTCCGGGTTAGATATGGGTCTGGTGTAAGTAAACAGTTAAGTTGTTTAACTTGAAAAACCTTTGAAAGAAAGGGTATCTCGTAAAACTCTCCCCAAATAAACACGGACAAGTTTTTCCCTTGCGATAACCAAAACATTTGATAGGAAATCCGGTTATATTATAATAGTGTCTAGGGTTTTCAAATAAATATCCACATAGCTGAAATTATAACATTATTAACTTCCAGCATACTAGCCACAAAATGGGTTCTACAATCAAAACCGTAAAAGGCATGTAGGGAAAATGGATTCCATACAATGGCAGGACTACAAGGGTACCGCCCATTATAGTATGTGGCCTAGATCACCGTACCGAGGATCCACCCTGATCCCCTGCATCACAAAGCCGGGACCCCTTACTGGATAGTCCGAATAAGACAACCCCACGGTTGTGGCCAAAAAACCGCTCACACAGCCGAATAAGAAGGGACCTCTAGGCATGGAAAATCTTATCCTACTTGGATGCTACCCACTTAGCCTTGCGAGCACCTCCCCTATTTTAGCCATTCCAAGTTGATGAGGCTTGAGGCTATGATTACCTTTATAAAACACATAACTTGGAGTGCTCATCGTCCTCCTTTGAGCATTCATCCATACAAGTTCGTTCCGGGTTCGAAGGAAACCGAAGGCATTATCTCGTTACACTCATTTTGGAATCACCCTCAGAGTTAACGACAATAACCCTTGCACTCTGAACTTCATCTCGATCTTCACTTGAGATTTCACGACCTATCGTTTAACTTGGATCGATGTGGTTTTTGGATAATTAAATTTGATATCCTATCCCGGTCTCATCGAAATCCAAACGTTTCTTAAAGGCCAAGTTGTTTAAGGTATAAACAATTCAATTCAATTCAATACTTTGAATTCATACATCATTCATCACAGATAAATATTACACGTTTATCACAGCTATATCCAATATCACATCATAGAACATCATAAATTACCAACTATAGATATCAATCAATCGAGACATTCTACTCAAACAATCATCCACAAAATAAGCAGGAGCGTTGATTAGCCCGAAAGGCATAACCAACCACTCACAAAAACAATTGGGTCCCCCGAACGCAGTCAAGGGGACACTGTCCTCAACTATCCATAACTGGTGGAAACCCAAAGCTAGATCTAACTGGGAGAAAATAGAAGCTCTATGGAGTTGATAAAAAAGATCGTCTATATAGGGCAATGTATACTTATTCCTAATAGTAACCTTATTCAACTCCCAGTAATCCATACAGAATCTCAATGACCCATCCGACTTGGTCACAAAGACTACGACAGAACCCCAACTGGAAAAACTGGGCTGAATCAAACCTTTCTCTAAGAAATCTTGGGTCTGCTTCACCAGCTCTTCTCTCTCTCTCTCGGCGCTATCCTTCTACTGGGTTGAACAACAGGTATTGCTCTTGGAACTAAGTCGATCCGAAACTCTATCTCCCAGTGTGGGGGCAAACCTTTAACCTTTTCGAAAACATCCGAAAAATCTCTGACCACCCCGATGGACTCTATGCCTTCTGGAGATGCCTCGGTTCGATGCAAAAGATTACTCACATAAACTCTAGAACCATCGCAAGTCACTTTTGCGATCCTTCCTAACTCAGTTTCCAAAGTCACAGTTCTCCCTTCATATCCTTATACATATTTGAAATCCCCGGGTGGATACTTAGCCCGTAGCGATGACTCTCTGACAGAACTTCTTGCTTCAATTCCTTGAAATTTGGAACACAAATCCATATTATAATTAGTTTAATTAACTTAAATTAAATTAATTATTTTAAGAATTAATCACTTAATCCTGCTTAATCAATCATTAGTTAATTACAAACTATTTAATTAATTAATCATTCTTTAATTACCTTTATAAATCAATTAATTAATCTCTAATTACTGATTAATTTGTGACGACCCGGTATTTTCGCGATTTTTTTATAAACATTTAATCAAATTAAATAAAAAGTGAACGTATCATTTATGATAATAAATGATATTTAATATGGATAGTTAAAATTTAAAATAGAAATAAAAATAAAAGCAGGAATTAAGTAGTAAGGGAACATTGCATATACATATATATGCATATACATATCAAATGAAATAAATATGTTAACTTGTAAGGGAACATTGCATTTAATACATATCTTCTCAGCACAACGTATAAGTCATTTCGAATCCTTGTGAACCAATTCAGTTTTACGAAAAAAAAAAGAAAAAAAGAATCAAAGGAAATGGAGTATCTACAAAGATGACAAAAGAGATAAATACACGAACCTTTACCACAATATAAATAATGTCAGCCACCAAAGATCTGCATAGTCTAATAAAAAAATAATATAACATATATATCTACATAAGCACAAACTAGAATCATCTCAGCCTCCTTGGCTTGCAAAGGAAGACAATAATTTTTATAAACGTGTATGAGACATGAAATAAAGACAAATGTAATTAATGTTAGCACACAAAGCACAACATGCAATATCATTTCAGCCGAAATAGTATGTGCTTAGCCACCAAAATAGGAGAAAAATCTCTGACCTATTGTACAAAATAAAATTTTAGCAACCTGTAGCTTGTTTTATAAGTATCAACATCTTTATTCAGATTTGTTCATTCGAAACTGGGTTAACTTGGGGCAAGCATCATCTTAGAAACTTAAACAAAAGCTCAACTAAAAACAACAACTCAATCAATGCAAAACAAGAGAATAAAAGGTTTAAACATGCAGTTCAAAAGTCTGTTCAAATTGAAGGCTCTGTTCTTTCTCCTGTAACACAGTGAGTAAACTTTATTTAAAACTTTCCTGATTTTCTAGCGCAAGTGATATGTTGATGGTAGTCTTGTTTGAATGGCTTGAATGGATGTTTAAATGGTTTTCCTGATGTATATATAAGTGGAATGGCTGAGTATAATAGAAGTCTTGGCACTGTTCTCTGTTTAAAGCATATTCAGTAGATAAACTGTATCCAAATCTAGTAATTTTTTTAATATGATGTTAAGTATAGTTAAAGTAAGGATTTTCAGTTTAATCAGGAAGTATACACCTATATATCAGTGTGAATACCTGTATATGATTTCCTTCTTTTTTTCTTGTTTTGACTGTTAACATCAAACTTAAAATTTTTACCAAGATATCCATGCAGTTTTAAACTTCCTTGCCTAACATTTTAGAATGTGAATAAACTTTTTTTTTAAATTATTAAAGCTAAGTTAATTTTTAGTGCTGGTGAAATTGCCTGAGATAAGAAAGAAAAGAAAAGAAAATATAACATCACCTTTATAAACTTAAATATCATTCAACAGCAAAGCAGAAGGGTCTTCTGGAATTCAATCTGCAGTTTTCTTCATCAACCTTTGCTTTCAGTTTCAACAATCATTTTTGTGAGTAAACATCTGTTTTAAACTTGTGTATTTGTTTGTTTTTATGGTATGTGTTTGTTGTATAAATTAAACAAACAAATTCTGTGAATTTTTCTGTTTCTCTGGAAATCCCTTAAGACCTGTTCTTTCACATGTTTAGTACAAAGCAAAGAACAGTAGGGAATTTTAGTGTTTCTTCTTACAAAACACTTTAAACTTAGGGATTTAAATTTAATAAATTTGTTTAAAACTAAAATCAGGGTTGGAGTTTTGTTGTGAAGGTTGACAGAAAATATTGATACTATAAATTAAAAGTTCACAGTAAAAAAAAAGAGAGGAGCGATCATATGATTTAAATTCGAATATCTTAAATTGATATTTTGATTATATATCTGGGATATACATTCAAAAATAGGATTTTTAAAGCAAGAGTGATAATTTTTAGTTTGGAAATGTACGAGTAGTTTACAGATGAACCAAAATTACATTTTTATCAATTTCTGTTAATTCAACAAAGTTTAGAAGTTGAAAATGTTGAGAGGCTAGTTTGATGCTCTACGAAGTGAGGAAAAATGTTCATTTAATTTTCGATTGTAGTAAGTGATGGATCGAGGCAACAATAGGGTTTAACTCGCGATTTTGAACATGATCGGAGACGAAGTGATTTCGCCTTCCCTGGGTGATCGAATGGCACGGTATGCGAAGGGGTGGCAACGAGGAAGCTAAGGTTGTCATGGCCGGAGTTTCGAGGCTCCTGGGTGGTTGTCGTCGCCAGAATGTGGAAATTGTTACCGGAGCTTTAAGGCATGGAAGTTCGAATTGGTCAAATTTTTAGTCGCGAGTTCGTTCAGGGGTTTGGTGGTCTCGATCGATACGGTGATCGATGGTCGACTTGGGGGTGTTCATCTCAGGCGTCGGAGGGTTGTCGGCGGCGCGTGCAAGTGCACGGTGGCCGCGTGTGTTTGCGCCAAAATTGCTCACAAACCTCAAGTATTGTGAAAGCACCAATGTATGAATATAAATCAGCAATATTCAAACACAAATCACAGATCTAAGCAAGCAATACGCAGCAAAACAGAAATTATGAACAAGAACACACGATTTATAGTGGTTCGGCTATCTCCGGCCTACGTCCACTTCAAAGGTTTTCACTTTTATTGATATTCTTCGTTGATTACAGTTGATTACAACGGATTACAATGGATTATAGCTCCGAAATTCGAGTACAACGGTAGTAGTGAAGTGCACAGTAGAGTCTGGGTGCTCAAGAATCAAGATCCAGTGAGAGAGAGAGATCGATCGATCCCTTTTCTGAATGACATGGGGCTCTATTTATAGGTGTAGGAGGCTGATATTTTGCCCAAAAACCGGGGAGATCGCTTCTGGCACGTGAGGGGGCCCACATGCTCGGATTCTGGAAATCCGGGCCCACTTTGGGATCGATTCGAACTCGGGTTCGAATCGATCAAGAATGCATCCAATCGAGGTGAAATTTGGTGTGGACATTCTTCAGTATGTACGTAAGCTCCTGTGAAAATTTAATGTCATTTGGACTTGTAGATCTCGAGTTATGATCGATTCAAGGTTGCATTTCCGGTTGATGTGCTGAGTTCGAATCGACCCCCTTCGAATCGATACGGTCGAATCGATGGCTTGCGCGTGAGGATGTTGACGTGGTGCGCGCTCCTCGTATCGATCCGCTTCTCACTCCGAGTTGAATGGGTCGACTCCATGTTTTTTGCTGCCTTGACCAAGTGGATTCGAAGGCTTTGTTCACAAAGGGATTTGAACGGAGGCATGTTCGAATCGATCGTGGCGTGCATTAATGGATGGATTCGAACACAACCTCTTCCATGGATTCGAAGCAAGGATACTGGGTGGATACGAAGCTTGTGAAATCATGGATTCGAAGGATTTCATCATGTTGGATTCGAACAGGGCAGGCGCGAGACCAACTCGCTTCTGATCGATGCGGACGTAAATGGAGGCGAAGCAATCTGATGGAGTCGAACAACTGGGTTCGAACAGAGGTTGCACCGATGGATTCGAACAGTACTTTCGCCAATGGATTCGAACCTAATGGATTCGAATGTGGCGTGGCTACGCTATACTGATGGACACGAATGCTATCGATTCAAACATGGATCAATACGAACGTTGATGGATACGAACAACGTGTTCTCTCTAACTTTCATCGGACATATCTTGAGCGTACGAACTCGGATTGACTTGAAATTTGAAACGCTGGCATCTACAGCTTTGCTCATCATGTCTTGTAAATTGTGGCCCGATCCGGACTCGGACAAAATTCACCGATATCCATGGTTATCCTGCATTGCATGGTTGATATTCAAGAATAGTAATCATTTATTTTCAGCTGATTTTTGGGTATCTCAGCTTTGCCAAAAGTTGGTATAACACTTTGCCCCTCAAAACATGCCATTTTGTAAAAGGTATGTTTTGAACAGTCTTAAATCGAGTGTAGTAAATTCACGTTTCATTCGTAGCTGCAGTATTATCAATCAAGTTCATGGCTGTTCGGAGCCAAGTTGTTAACAATTTCTTTCAGTGGAAGTTAAGAACGAAATTCTTCAGTCTCTCTGGACTATCGATGGTCACTCCGGACCCTTGCCAAGTCCGTTCCCAACTTAGCGATTGAATAGAAAGATCCTATTGCACTCCGACGTTGCCTTCTATCCCTTGCACTCCGGCCCCAGCTAGGGCATATAGCGATGTCTTGGTTGTTCTAAACCGATCATAGCCTCTCCGGGCTCTTGCTGGATCCCATCCTGTCACTCTCTGGTGAAGGGAAAACAGCGCTTAAGTGAGTTGATCCTGTCGCTCTCCGGCGAAGCAACTCACTTCTTGCACTCCGGTTCAGTGTATTTTGAACATTAAGCGATGTCTTGGCCGTTCTAGACCGATCATAGCCTCTCCGGGCTCTTGCTGGATCCCATCCTGTCACTCTCTGGTGAAGGGGAAACAACGCTTAAGTGAGTTGATCCTGTCGCTCTCCGGCGAAGCAACTCACTTCTTACACTCCGGACCCTGCCTCTCCGGGTAGGGTCATAAAGCGATCATTTTTATATTGGTATTTAATGTTCATCCTTTGACTCTCCGATCAAAGGTTTCAATAAATTCTAATTTATTTATTTAAATTCGAGTCCTAGATGTTCAATCTCAAACATTAGGAAAAAGCTAAACATTGCCTCTCCGGGCATATCGGTTTACCTCCATCTCAGAGCATGCCTAGGGATCTTTTCGGTTCCCGTACGTGAGTAAGTGGAGTAACCGTTTATTCTGAAAACAAATCTAAATGAAATTATTCGACCGAAGTCCATATCCTGGACTTGGCCCTTGCCATCTTTAATCAGTTGATGACGAGTCGTGATCCCAGTCCAGGATCATTCCTGTTAGGTGGAGGCGGTAGTTGTTCAGGCCTTACTGCCGCTGTCCGTTCTCTGACATATTACGGCAATCTACCACTTCTGGCATGTTCTTCCACCTCATCCTTTAGGTGGCGGCATTCCTCTGTAGTGTGCCCATCCAGCTCATGGAACAGGCAGTATTTTCCAGTTCTACGCTCCCGCTCCGTGGGATCCCTCCTGGGTGGCTTTCGATAGGGGAGTTGCCCCCGAGTTTCAGTGTAAATTCGTTCCAGGCCTGCAGTCAGATCTGTGTATTGCCTGAATCTTGGTTCTCGGAATTTCTTCCGTTTATCTGGACCATCATATCTGTCATGCTGTTTCCTCTTTCCCTTGTCCGCTCCGGACTATTCTCTGGAGGTTCCTACGCCTTGCGTGGCATTTGTTTCCTTCCCCTCGGCTCGTGATTCTTCTAATCGAATGAACTTTTCAGCTTTATGAAAGAAATCTCCAAGATCTTACGGTGGATCTTTAGTTAGAGAATCTTTGAATTTGGTGCCTTCCCCAACTCCTGCCACTGTCGCCATCAAAATCATTGATGGATCTGGGCGATCTACAGAAGTCACCGTTGCATTAAATCTCGGTAGAAAATCTTTTATGGACTCTCCGGTCCTTTGCTTTATTGAGGCTAAGGTCATCACACTCTTGGGTCGCGTCACATGGACCCTAACTGTCTCATGAAGCAATCTACAAGCTCGCTCCATGTTCTGATTGATCCAGTCTCTAGTTGCCTGAACCAAAGTGCAGCCAAATCTGACAAATATAGAGGGAAGCATCGTGCCATCACTTCCTCGGATGCCCCCAGCACTTCCATGTGTCTAATATATCTAGTAATGTGCATGGTCGAGTCTGACCTCCCGTCATAAGGATCTAGCGTTGGTAGTTTGAATTTTGGAGGGTTCCTTGCGTTTCGGATGTTCGGAGTGAACGGACTCCGACTGACTTCTTCCAGCCCTCCACTAGATAATCCTCCTCTCATGATTCGTCGCATTAGACCAATCATTCTCTCGTCTCCATCCAGGGGTTGACCCCTTGTCAAGTTTCTATCCTGCCCCCCGAGCCTTGAAGGGACTCTGGTACATACTCTTCGTGAGGCTCGTTAGCATAAGCATTGGCTCCAGCCTGTTGAGCTCCGTCTATTGGTCTTCCAGTATCGGACCCTGAGGGTCTGCCCTTAAGTCCTTGTTGATTACCTTCAGCTCTTGCATTCTGGTCTTGAACCTGACCTTCATTAGCTTCTGCAATCCTGATTCCTTGTCCCGCACTTGCAGTTGCTGTAGTCGGTCCAACGTTCTGCGCATTCGCTGCCCTTATCTGCTCAAGAAAATTCTGCATCATCTCTTGGTGAGTTTTTATCATGCTTTCTCGTATCGAATTTGCCATAGCCTCCATTTCGTCCCTGGTGATGTAGATCGAGGCTTGTCCTTCTCCAGCTCCAGAGGATGCCTCCTGACTTCCTCCCTGTTGGCTTCTCTCAGCCCTCTGCCTTCTACTGTTCTGTCGAGTCATTGTTGAATCAATCTGAATCCTTTAACTTTCAAATCTGATCTTTAATCCGATGTAGCAGGTACTGGTCCTTCTCGGTGAAAGCACCAAAGTGTTTGCGCCAAAATTGATCACAAACCCCAAGTATTGTGAAAGCACCAGTGTATGAATATAAATCAGCAATATTCAAACACAAATCACAGATCTAAGCAAGCAATACGCAGCAAAACAGAAATTATGAAAAAGAACACACGATTTATAGTGATTTGGCTATCTCCGGCCTATGTCCACTTCAAAGGTTTTCACTTTTATTGATGTTCTTCGCTGATTACAGTTGATTACAGTGGATTACAATGGATTATAGCTCTGAAATTCGAGTACAAAGGTAGTAGTGAAGTGCACAGTAGAGTCTGGTAGAGTCTGGGCGCTTCAGAATCAAGATCCAGTGAGAGAGATGGATCGATCGATCCCTTTTCTGAATGACCTGGGTCTCTATTTATAGGTGTAGGAGGTTGATATTTCACCTAAAATCCGGGGAGACCGCTTCTGGCATGTGAAGGGGACCACACGCCCGGATTCTGGAAATCCGGGCCCACTTTGGGATCGATCCGAACTCGGGTTCGAATCGATCAAGAATGCATCCAATCGAGATGAAATTTGGAGTGGACATTCTACAGTATGTACGTAAGCTCCTGTGAAAATTTCATCTCATTTGGACTTGTAGATCTCGAGTTATGATCGATTCAAGGTTGCATTTCCGGTTGATGTTCTGAGTTCGAATCGACCCCCTTCGAATAGATAGGGTCGAATCGATGGCTTGCGCGTGAGGATGTTGACGTGGCACGCGCTCCTCGTATCGATCCACTTCTCACTCCGAGTTGAATGGGTCGACTCCGTGTTTTTTTCTGCCTTGACCAAGTGGATTCGAAGGCTTTGTTCATAAAGGGATTTGAACGCAAGCATGTTCGAATCGATCGTGGCGTGCATTAATGGATGGATTCGAACACAACCTCTTCCATAGATTCGAAGCAAGGATACTGGGTGGATACGAAGCTTGTGAAATCATGGATTCGAAGGATTTCATCATGTTGGATTCGAACAGGGCAGGCGCGAGACCAACTCGCTTCTGATCGATGCGGACGTAAATGGAGGCGAAGCAATCTGATGGAGTCGAACAACTGGGTTCGAACAGAGGTTGCACCGATGGATTCGAACAGTACTTTCGCCAATGGATTCGAACCTAATGGATTCGAGTGTGGCGTGGCTGTGCTATACTGATGGACACGGATGCTATCGATTCGAACATGGATCGATACGAACGCTGATGGATACGAACGCTGATGGATACGAACAGCGTGTTCTCTCTAAAATGCATCGATCATATCTTGAGCGTACGAACTCGGATTGACTTGAAATTTGAAACGTTGGCTTCTACAGCTTTGCTCATCACGTCTTGTAAATTGTGGCCCGATCCGGACTCGGAAAAAATTCATCGATATCCATGGTTATCATGCAATGCATGGTTGATATTCAAGAATAGTAATCATTTATTTTCAGCTGATTTTTGGGTATCTCAGCTTTGCCAAAAGTTGGGATAACAGCGTGCACGACTGATGATCTGGTTCGGGTTTTTGAAGAGACGCTCGTGTATATGATGTTGTTGCTTTGGGTTCAAGTGCGAGTTTCCTGATGCTTGATTTTATACTTACGTTTTGAAACTTAAACTTGTAAAAAAAAGAAAAAAAGAAAGAGAGAATGAAGGAGAGTGACGTGAGGAAAAGGAGGAATGTACTCGACGTTGCTCGAAGTAATCAAGTGCCCTCTTCGAGGTCTTCTCCTAACTGATAATCTTAAATAACTTTTAAGTTATTTGGCTAAGAAAGTTAAGTAATAATTAGATTTACAATGTTGACAAGTTTAAGTTAGGTTTTGATTTAAATCTTATGAAGAAGGGTTGTAATGTAATTATTTAATTAATCTAAAGTAAAGGAATTAAGAATGTAATTAATTTATACATGTAATTTAATAAATAATTCAAATAAGTTGTAATTGAAAATTTACATTAATAAATTTTGTTGTTAAACCAATTTGAACATAAGATTTAATCAACTACTTAAGTTAATTAGTGAATAAAAGTTAATTAATTAAATGACTAATTAAAGGTTAGATGATTAATAAATTGATAATTAATGATTAACTAAGTAGTTAATTGATCCTTAATGAATAATTAAGGAATACTTAATTTGTAATTAAGTGGTGTTAATCAATAATTAAAGTTTATTAAGATTTATTAATTGGGTTTAAGGGTAATTAAGGGATAGATACCCGATTGAAGTAAATTTGTTAATTTATTTAATTAAAGGTAATCTCTTGCAGATTAATTGAATATAAATACTTGATGAGATTTAGTGAAGTAATTCAAAATTACAGAATATAATTAATTAAAAAGGGGATTACCTAATGGGAAGCAATTAAAGGGTAATTACTTGGATAGGTAAATACAGAGGGATAAATTACTGTTTATTAGTAATTGGGGTTGATTAATGGATGCAATTAATTAAGTTTAATTGATTATTTAAGAATAAACATTCATGGAGTTTGGTTAAGTATAGTTACTCAATGAAAGTAATTGGATAATGATGATGATTTTAATGTAGTTAAAGAATAATTAATCACGGAGGATTAACTAAGATGAATAATTATGGGATGGTGAATCAACTGGGCTATAATTAATTAATAAGCAGGACTTAAAGTTAATTGATTTAATTCAATTTTGGTTAATTAGATTTATTCAAGATAGTGTGATTGATGATCTTGCTTATGTACGATAAGTGATTATGTATATGCCCTGAATTGATTGATACCCCTGATATGAAATGGTTCATGATATGATGTGGTTGGGTGGGCAATTGATAATGTGGTTATTTATCAATGATGAATTGCTGAGTAAAGGTGACATCTTTTATTTAAAATTGGATTGCATTCCACTTGAATAACATGTGTTAAGATAAATGGGATTCGAAGAGACCGGAGTCGGGTATTAGTTAATACCCGAAACCACTTCGATTCTTCATAAATTGCTAGATGAAATCAATAAGCTGGAATGGCATGATTTAAGTAAATTGGTGAGTGAAATAAATGATGTCGGTAACAATATGTGAAATTGTAATTGATATCATTTACCCGGGTTATGTATAAATTGTATGCTTTTGAAATTTATGTTAATTGGTTTACTCACGCTGGTTTCCAGCCTAACCCGGGTGTTACTTTGATGTAATGCTCGGGTCAGATCGAGTATTACTGATTTTCAGGTAAGGACATCTTGGAGCTCAGGAGGCGAGCTGGGTGGCAGGAACGTGTAGAGTTTTTCCGCTGTATTATATTATTGTTAATCTGAGGCATGATAATTGTATAAATTTAGTTACTGTATATATGTGAAACTCTGATGTATATTAAATGAAATCGATAGATATAGTGTTATTTTGTAAACTGTTATTATTTATTATTATATATTATCCGCTGCGAATGTGAGATGTTGGTGTTTCTGTTCTTCTTCTTCTTCTATCTCTTCTTCTTTTTCATAACTATCTGGAATTTTCGGCTTCAAAAATTCCCGGTCAGGCTGGCCGTAAAATTTTCGGGTTCAGAAAATTTCGAGATCGGGTTCGGAAAATTTCGGGATTATGAAAATTTCGGGATCGGGTTTGCTACATTACAGCGTGATAGGGGGTTCTCGCTTTGCGTTAGGTGGCGAACGGGTTTGCTATTATGAAAATTTTCGGGTTTGGAAAATTTCGGGTTCAGAAAATTTCGGGATCGGGTTTGCTACATTACAGCGTGATAGGGGGTTCTCGCTTTGAGTTAGGTGGCGAACGGGAGACTCTTACCCCTACATGCCCCCCGGGGGTAGTATAAGGCCTTGCGGGGTTGGTTGCGAGTCGAGAGGCTGGCCGTAAAAGCAAACCCAAGGTATCACTGTGAGCCACAGCGGGGCTGGGATGGTTGAAAAGCCTACCGGTCGTGAGCCGTTGCTGATGGTTGAAAAGCCCGGATCGTCACAGTTGGTATCAGAGCAGGAGGTTAAGCGAAAACCTTGGCTCTGGTGGGTGTACTCATTAAGGATATGGTCAATAGTGCCCTAGAATGAGTTGAGTGTATATATATATATATGAGAGAGAGTACTTGTTATTTACTTATATAAAGATTTTAAATGATTTCATATAAGATTATATTTTGATATAAAGCAATATTTTACTTTAATAAGTATTAAGGAAATTGAATGTTAAATTACTAGAATTAAATTAAGAAGTAATATAATACAACCAAACTGAGATTAAATAAAGATAAGTTTGAAATGGATTCAAACTAAAATTGAAATCTTAAATTGGAAAAGTAATTCAGAATAAGATGATAACGGATGGTTTTGATACGATAATCTTGGTTATTATCATAAGTGATTATAATGTGTTGAAGATGTGTATTAATGAGTAAGCAAAATGAAGTAAATATTTAAGTAAAGTATGACTTATAAAATTGAAAATACCTAAATTGTGGAATCTTAAATTTGAATAAAAGAGACTTGTTGCAAACAATGGGTTGTTTGAAGATTGGACTTGAATTAAAAAACCGAAGATGGTTTAAACTTAAGGTATATCTAGGTAAGCAAATTGATATATAAGAGTTGAATTCTTCTAATTAAGTCTAATTTATAGGTTAGGAAGTCCCTCTAGAAGTCAGTCTTTGAGAGAAATGGCTAAGAGTGAAGAATGGAAGGCAAGGCGCAGAGAACGAAGAGCAGCTGCACGTAAGGAACGGGAAATAGCAATTCAGGAGTATGAAAATCGGATTAAGGAAAGAAATGGAATAGGACCTTATGATAATGTCACTTGCTATAGATGTTACAACAAGGGTCATTACGCAGCTAAGTGCGGTAAAACAAGGAAGGAATTAAAGGGTATATTCCAATGTTTTCGCTCCGAGATATTATGCTTTAAGTGCCATAACAAGGGACATTTCCTTAACCATTATCCTGAAGTGAGGAAGGTGAAGCGTAAACCAATGGAACCAGTCAACGAGTCAACCATTTGCTATCATTGTAAGGGAATGGGGCATATCGTGAGAAATTGTCCCAAGAGACAGAAGAAGAAGATTAAGGTTGTGGAACATCCAGTAGGAAACATGGAGGTCATCCAGATTGATGAGAGGGTAGAAATTTTTTGTGGAAAATGCTATAAGTGGGGACATTCTGTTGAAAAGTGCATGTTCGGGCTTTGCCCTTTGGGAGGAAGTCCATAGAAAGGATTATTGTAAGAATATTATGGCTCTGTTCTTTCCAAACCTCTAGGTAATAGAAAGCCGTCTAGATTTATGACTTTTGTAAGACTCTTATTTTTGGATAAATGTATGTAATGTATGAACTGCTAGTAGGTAATCAACTAATGTATGGAATATTTTGTGGTAATTTAACCTAATATAAAATTTCCTCCATCTATTGAGAATTGGACTCAGAATTAAATAGTTTATAGATTTGGATTACTAATTTAAAGGAAAAAAAATATAAATAAATAAAGGTTAATCTAATTTAAGGGATTAAATCAACATTTGAAAATTTAACTCGAATTTACAATTCGAGATGGTTTAAAAAAAAAGGAAAAAAACGATTGAAATTGATATTAGTCTAAATTGATTGGAATAATATGAAATTATAATTAAAGTTGAACATGATTAAAATCAAAAGGAATTTGATTTAAATTGGGAAGGGAATCAAGGTTGATTCAACTTGAAATGAGGTTAAATGAATTTCAATAGAAATTGGAATTATTCAAATTGGAATTGGGTCAATTTAATGGAAATTTAAGTTGAATTGTTGGGGAAGTAAACAGTTGGCTCTTGACTATTTTCGGTATAAATTGTTTTGATATAAACTTATTTTTTCTAAGTTATTAAGTATATACAACCTTTCTTCCTTAAAGCCAAATTGTTTTATACTTGTTTTACAATTATTTTTGAAGCTATTTAATCATTTTTCAACTATTTCTAAACTAATTACTATTTTTCAACTATTTCACAAACTAATTTCTATTTTGCAATTATATAATATTTCTGAAACTATTTAACTATTTTCCAACTATTTTATAATTAGTTAACTATTTTACGGCTATTTTTGTAAACTAATAATTATTTTTCAACTACTTATCTATTTTTAAAAAACTTTCAAGCTACTTTCTAAATATAAACTGGTCGGAGTCCAAACTGTTATGGATTTAATACCCAACTGAGATAAGAATTGAAGTGATGATTCAATGGAATTGAGACAGTTGTAACTAAGTGAATGAAAATTCAAGTGAATAAGAATAGAAAGGGAATTGATTTTGGCTAATAATCAATGAAGTTAAATATGTAGGATGTACGTATATTATTCTATTCGCATAGTGATTTGATTCAGATTCGAGCTCAGAATATCGAGCTAGTTTATTGATCCGAGTCGGGATTTTTCACTCGATTTTCAACGGCGAACCTGGATATGGATTGTTGATTGGTTCTGTATGTTCTCTATCATAGTTATAGCTATGTAAGGAGAATTACGGTTTTTGATCAAGAAACCAGATCTGAGTCCGCACTAGGAAGTCAGGTGGACGATTCTAGTTCGGAAGTGAAATTGTGTGATCGAGCGAGCGATCAGATTGGTATAGCATACGGATAATATGTGTACATCGTACGAATTTGAATGAGAATGCTATTTAAAAGAGTAATCAAATTGGAATATTTGATTTTGAATAAATGAAGATATATATCTCTGTTATATAAAGATAAATCTTCCCTTGTTGAATTTATTGCTGGAAGAAAAAGGATTTTTGAAAAGTTTGAAGTATAAAGGGATTTTATACAAGTTTGAAATGATCCAAAGTTTTTAAAATTATATATATTTTTGAATACATATAAATATATATATAAAGGATCTTATGAGGATTTTTGGAAAAAGGTTTTGGGAACCTTTGGATTTGGAAAGGCTTTTGATTTTTGGGTAAAATCAATACTTGAATTTGTAAAGCCTAGTTTGAGAATTATCGATTTTGGAATAATCGATTTTGTATAAATGATCTTTGTATGAGATCATACTAGGTGTATGATTTGAAGATACTATATGTGTAAAGTATAAAATGTTTTGATGATGGCTCTGGGGAAAAAGGCGCTCCCTTGAAATGAACTTCTCAGGAGTGCCACCGGGTGGTGCTGCCTTGAGCCCCGGGGGGAGGGGGGGTTCTAAAGTTGATCCTGTGAAGAGTCCGGACAAACTAGTTCCTGAGGATTATTGGGTAGCGAAAGTCGATGGCGCTGATGCCTACTTAGGCATTTAGGTCACGCTGTGACGACAATGTAACTCGATGTCACTGCGATCTACTGTGGGGACCATAGCGAAAATCGTGTGGAGGATGAGTGTCAACGGTCCACACCTGATTTTGCCGGGAAGGCAATGCAACATCGGTAGATTGTGATCTATGGTCAAGTGGAGTGGAGAAGTTTCATTCTTTTGGCAGCGAAATTGGAGGGCACTGATGCCTACAGTTATATGGGTTTTTGCTGTGATAACTACGTAACCCCAGTTGTAGCTGCGATCTGTAGCGGGTTCCATAGCGTAATCGAGGGGCGCGGAGGCCTACAGTTATCTATGGATTTTGTCGGGATGGCAACGTAACCATCAGGTTAGCTGCAACCATGGATGGGGGTGATGATTTCCAGAGCATTCTCACCAAAGATATTATCCCTATTTTCAAAACTGTCTTCTATATTTTTAGTAAAATTATTTTTCAAGTATTTTCACTGGATGTTGAAACGGGTCTGCCAAGCGCTTAGAGATTTTCAGTCGTACGCCTGATCAACGTATGACAGAATTTCTGTGAGGACAAGGATGGACTTGTCGAAACATCGAGTTATAAAAGTATTTTTATAAAAACTATTTTAGAAATATTGTATAGTATTTTTAAAGTAGTTTAAAAATGATCAAAGAAAATTTGTCTGATTTTAAGTATTTTAATAAATCTGGTTTCGTTCCTTTTCGAGGATGAAAAGATTCAAAGGAGGAAGGAATGTGACGACCCTGGATTTTGACTCTATTATTTTAATAAATATTTAATCTAATTTAAATAAAGAGTGGAAATTTAGAATAAAAAAATCAATAATATTTACAATAAAACTTATCTTATATAATTGAATTAAAATACTTTACTTTGTTTACATTTGGTAAATATTATATATGGATCATAATGTTGAAATAAAACCAAATTCTGTCAATATGAAATATAAATACAAGTAAGTCAAACTTAGGAATCTAATTTAAACATTGTTAGTTAACATACAAATAGAATTAAAATGAATAAGCAGGCATAAAACTTAAACTGGAAATTGTAAGTAAAGTATAACATAAAATAACTCAAACATATGTTGTAAATTAAAGGTTTGAAAATTTAATTACAAATAGAAAATAAAACCAAGAAGTTATGTAAACAATAACTATCATGATCTTACATAAACATAAAGAAAATAATAATAAGTTGCTGTACATACATTTGTACAAAGCAAAAGAAGACAAACTATTCATAATTCACAAAATATCTTGGTACAAAGAATAAAATAAAATAAAACCAAATGTAGTGTAAAACCCAACACAAATATATGTGTATAAAACTATTCAAACTAGAAGTCAGATAGAACAAACATTTTTACACAATACTTTCACATACAAGTCAAGCCTACCTGCTGAATGTATGTCTTCATACAAATATATTCATACACAAGCTTTGTCTACTGCAAACGCATACTCACGATGTAACAGCCGGCGAATCCGTACCCCTTGAGTCAACACTATTCTACAACAATCAACTCAAGTTGCATGGAGATACGAACCATTTGGGTTAAAGAAGAAGAGGTAGAAGAGGAAAATAGAAAACAACAACAGAATCTAACCATCGCAGCGGAATAAAATATAATAGATAATAAATGATCTTTACTCAAAATCAAATATCTCTGTTTATATATTACATCATTAGAGTACATCAATCACAGTTCAACAACAACAACATACAAATGGATACACAGTAACTCAACACAGCGGAATATATATATATGTACGAGAGTATGTGTCGTCATCCAGCTCGTCTTCTGAGCTCCACAGAATCACATCCTGTATCCTATAATACTCGGTCTGACCCGAGCATTATAGTTAAATAATACCCGAGTCAGTCTGCAATACCAGCGTGAGAAAATCACACCCAATTGATTATTAAAGTTTCAAAAATCCTTTGAAAACAAAAGCATCTCGTAAGACCACGCCACAAATAAACATGTCGGGTTTTTACCTTACGATAGCTAAAACAAATTTTATAGAAATCCTATGATATTATAATAGGGTCTATATACAAATACTTATAAAATATCCGAAATTGTTACATGATTAAATTCCGGCTACTAGCCACAGAGTGGGTAATACAAACAAAACTCGTACAAGGCACGTAGGGAGAATGGATTTCCAACCAATGACTAGGCACGGGGTACCACCTGTCACAGTACGGGGCCTAGATCACCGTACCGAGGAGTACGCCCGCTCCCCTGCAACAGAAGGCCGGGACTACCCCTTACTGGATAATCCCGAGTGAGATCACCCCGCGGTTGGGATCAACAACCGCCCACTAAGCCGAAATAAAAAGGGACATCTAGACAGGGATGGCCTCACTCTGCTTGGGTGTTACCCACCTAGCCTTGCTGCATAACCCTTGATTTTCGGTCATTCCCATTTGATGAGGCCTGAGGCTAAGCGTTACCTTTTTGGAATATATCCCTTAGAATGCCCATCGTCTACCCGACGATGTTTTCGCAAGCATTCATCCATACAAGTCCGTCCCGGGTCCGAACGGAACCGAAGGCACTATTCCTACTACATCCATTTTGGAAATATCCTCAGGATTAGTAGCGACTAGCCCTTGTACTTCATAGCTCCATCTTCGACTTCGAAATCGTTTTCACGAAAACGTACAAACCGGATCGAAGTGGGTTTCGAGAAATAAATCTCGATCCCAGTCTCTTCGAAACGATCAACGTATTTGTCCAATATTGATAGTCGGTTATTTAACTATCAATTTATATTCACAGCATCCATCACACAATAAATAATTTCCCAAATTATTTATTTACCTCAAAATATCTTTACAAGATATATTTCTATTTTCAATCCTCTGCAAACAGTTTCAAAACCATCTTTCTTTTCAGAATAAACTTTCCCAAATGTTTTCTATTTCCTCTGAAATCACCAAGCACAAAACTAGATTTAAAAATAATTTAAAACACTTTACTTTGAAATATACTTTAAAACATTTAAATTAGAACTATTTTAATAGTTTGTTAAAAATACGTACTATATGAATATTTGAGAATAAAGTTACTTAATACATATAAAACTAGATTTTCACTTTTACAAAACAAAACACCAAATCACTTTTTAAATAATTACTGCTATAAGAATGTAACAACCGTGGTATTTTCAACCATTCGCATCCATTATAAGTGTATAGGTAGACACTCATGCTGGAATTAAATTGCTCAAAATACCGTGTTGTAAATAAAAATTTGGCAAATCTCAGAATATACAGTAAATAAAAATCATAGAATCACAGACACAGAGTAATAATAGTGCAGCGGAAGCAAAAGAAATAGTAGTTCATGAAGCTACTATATAAAAATATCAGAGTTACATAAAATACAATAGAGGAAATAAGGTACAAAAGAAGTCTCACTTCGTAGAAGTCAACTAATACAAGCGCTGAAAGGAACAACAGGTTTCAAAAGATAAACATGACAAGTAGATAATCTCCAGCGATTCCAATCTCCAGAAAGTGGAAATCCAAATCTGTGAATAACTCAGGCTGACCCGAGCGTAAATAAAAATACAAACACTCGAGTCAGGACATACATACTTATACAATGTAAACCAACTCAAGTGAACTGTAGTAAAGGTACAAGTAACTTAGAAGATGCTTGGGACCGCCCATCCTCTAAGGATCCGTTAAACTATTTACTATGTAGTATATTGCGCTATATACAGTAGTGTCTAATCAGTAAAGTATAATCATATAGAAAAATAGCGTTAAGGGGATGGTGAACCTTAACGCTGTCGGATCTTTAAAACCAAAATCGTAGTGGGCTCGATATAAGGATATGACACGGCACGCGAGGCAATGCCAGGGTGGATACACCGTTTGCACTCCAGGACCGGTGGTGACGGCAAGCCAGCAGCTTCCGCCCACCTCGAACAATACCCCCGAATCAAATGTGGCGCCACCGAATCGAATCACAAAAGTAATAGAATGGTTTCCGATGGAGCATGCTCGATGAAAGGGTGCGACCCTTTGTGTAGCCCGGTATAGCTCCTGTTTTAGTCATATATGCCAACTCACGGGAGTTGGGTCCACGTAATATACCTCGAGAACGTCGCCACCATCCTACTTCATTCTGGAATCTCCACCGCGTACACAGTTGTTAAAGTGGTTTTCGGTATTGGCCGGCTATAAGACAATATCCGATCCCGGTCTCTTTAACAACCAATCGTTATTATAACCCGTAGTTATAACTTTAAAACATATTTTATACTTCAAAATAAAATATCATTTCAACCCAAATCTTTATCAAAATAAAGATTAAATCATTTCCAAACCATTTCAATATATCATCATACCATATCTTTCAATTCAAATATTTATCAAAGTAATTATCAAGTCATTTCAAATCATTTTTAATACATAAACATCACATCTTCCAAATTCAATATTTATCAAAATAATTATCAAGTCATTTCAAATCATTTTTAATACATAAACATCATATCTTCCAAATTCAATATTTATCAAAATAATTATCAAGTCATTTCAAATCATTTTTAATACATAAACATCACATCTTTCAAACTTCATTTTCAAATCGTCTTAATTTCAAAATATCATAACTTTCAAAACTTCATCTTCGAATCATTTAATATATACCAGAATATCATATCTTTCAAAACTTCATTTCAAATCATTTCAATATATCATATCTTTTCGAAACCACATTTCAATCATTTAATATATCAAAATATCATCTCTTTTCACAACCACATTCATTTCAATATCATTATTCATTTTATTCAATTTAAAATACCATTTCAATTCATATTTCAAAACAGTTTATATTCCAAAAATCATTTTTAATCACTAATATGAAGTTATTATGTTTAATAATTAAATTATTAAACTTCCAAAATTTTCAACTTTCAATGTTCATTTATTCACTTAAGTTTATTAAAACAGTAAAGATTCACTTTTCGTGGCATTTAGAAAATGCTACGGAAAAATACATTCAAAACAGTTCACTTTAACAAAAGACAACATTTTAAAATGTTGTAATAGGGTTTACTTAAATTTCAAATAAACTTAGTTAAATTCAAAAATTATAGCACTTACAAAATTTTTCTATAATAGCTTTTAATTCAATTTAGCTTTTTAGTTCATTATCTTAAACTACAACATTTACAATGCTGTAATATCATTCACATTGTAATTAATAGAATTTCAAAAATGCAGTAAATTAACTTCAAATATTCAATAAAATTTCTCAACCAATTATATTTTTATTTAAAATATTTTTTTAACTTATAAAATCATACATTTCACATTTATAAACATCATTTAATTTTCCTCAAGTTCATGATTTTATAAAGTTAAATTTCCATTCAAAAATCAAGTTTTAATAATAATTCACTTATCAAAATGCAATGTTCAATTTTAGATTCACTACATTAAATTTCAACTTAACATTTATGTTAAAATTCTCAAATATAACTTATTTTTATTTTTATTTACTTAACTAAAATTTCCCTTTCAAGTCAATTTCATAAATTTCCAATTTTAGTTATATTTCAAAATTTCAACTTAAAATATTCATTCATTTCACATTTCAGCTTTATTAAAAATCATTAATATGATATAAAATCACTTTAAATTCAATTTATATTCAAATTATCATAAATTCATATTCAATTAAATTTCCAATTATAATTAAATCAATTTTTCCAAAATAACTTACGTTCAAAATTTCTAACTTTTCCATTAATTCAATTCACTTACAATTATTCATAAAATCAATAATATTTTACAAAAATCCTTTTTAATTATATTTAAATCAAAATAATATAATATTTACATTTCTAAAATAACTTTAAAGATTTTAGGAAAACATATATTAACTACGGGTCTATATATAATTTTCTACGCTAGGTAAAGTGATACGGATATGTATCATTTCAATCCGCAGTTTAAAAAGAAAAATCCGGGTTTTATCATTTCAAACCCGCAATCCCAAGTTAAATAAATGATTTGAAAATCATTCAGGCCTATCATTTCAGCCCATAACAATTTTCCCTTATTCCAAAGTCCGTTCGGGTATATATCATTTCAACCCATAGTGATTCTAATCAAAAGGGAACTTGCAGTGTGATAAACTGATATAAATAAACAGAATAGCATAATAAACAGTAACAAGTGATATAACAGGTGTAATAACAGGTGTAAACATCATATGATCATAATATAGCAGTTATAACACGATGCAATACATTTACAGATTCAAATGGTGTCGGTTTATCAGTTATATAGGTACAGATTGTCTGGTGAGAATAACTCACCGGTTTGAGCTGGAGACACAACAACGAATTTCACGAACGGAATCTACACAAGCACAAAAGCACGACACAGATACGAATGGAGGAGCCAAGGATTAATTCCCTTGAATACAAATCAAACAAACAATAACAAACATGAATTATAAACCAAGATATTACAAAACAATGCTAGGAATAAGTACACAATTCAAAGCTAGAACTTTTGCACTTGCATTCACCTTTGTATGCTTCAGCTATGGACTGGAAAAGCACTGTAATGGAATGGTTTTGGATCAGGTTTGGATGCAACAGGTCAGCGTATCATGGATTTGATGATGGTGCAAAGGTATGTGTACATGAAACTATGACTACAAGGCATAAACAAGGATTTTGGTCCATATTTGGCTCGACCTATGGCACACTTGGGCTGGCTATACAGATCTAGACAGTGGAGAGTGATGGTATAGCAGCACCCAAAGGTCATGTGGTTGCTGGTGGTGGTGGTTCTAGGGGTGGCCAAGAGGAGTATGTGAAAGGATATTGGCATTAAGGCTCGGCTAGGCTAGTTTTAAGGGTTTGCTTGCAATTTTTGTGGAGTTTTCAACATGGGGAGGCCACGGCCTGATCTGGTTCAGGTCTGGACAGTGGGTAGGTGGAGGGTCAAAGGTTGTATCGTGGTGGTGGTGGAACAATAGGAGGTGGCCAAGGCAAGATATGAAGGAGATAGTGGAGTATATGGCTAGGCTAGGCAATTTCAAGGGGTTTGGTGCAAAGTTTGTGATGCTAACCTCAATGGATGGGCAAAACTTGGTTAATGTCAGAGGAGGGGGAGGAGGAGCTGCTGTAGATGGTGGAGGAGATGGTGGAGCTGATGATGGAGAGGTTAGGCTGAGCAAAGCATGAAGAAGCAGGGCAAAAATCAAGGCAAACAAATGGAAAAAGGAAGAAGATGAGAGGAGAATGGAAGCCATATTTTTCTTTGAAGTGCCGTGAGTTTTTAGGAGATGAAGGAGGACATTTGTTTACGTGCAAATGATATGTGATCAGCTGAAAGAAATGAGATATGGTTGGCCTCAATTGAATGCAAGAGTTAGAAAATGAAAAGGTGGGAAAACAAAGAGACTTAAGCAACTAAAGAGTCACAAAACCTTTCAAATTTCCACTAAATTCTTTTTAATTTTAAATAACTGAAATATATATATAAATCCAGATAAAAATACGAAAATTTAGTAAATAATCAATAAATAAATTATTAATTATATATAGTTTAATTAAATAAAACAGCAAAATTTACAACTAGTCCTGAAAATATGAAAAATAAGTGCAATGAACTTGGAAAATTTTTTATGTACTTAAAAATATTTATAAATAAAGATAAGAACACAAAATAAAATGAATTCAAAAAATAAATAAATAAATTTTAATTAAAATATAGTTTAGACGAAGAAAATAGCAGAAAAAGGAAACAGCCTTTTAAAAATAGGAAATCATCATAGTAAATTTTAGAAAAATCCTATTATTATTTTTAAAATATTTAGAGATGAAAATATACATAAATTAACATATCTACCCATATTAAAAGAAATATAAGAAAGAAAAATATGATTTATAAAATTTAAAATAGGCAAAATTGCACAATAAAACAAATTATACTAGAAATTGAAATGTACATAACTTTTACATTTTAACTCCGTTTTCAACGAAACGAAAAGTGGTGTTCTTAGAATTTTATGTAATTTCATAATAAAAGATAAAATTTATAATTTTAAACTTTTAAAATTTTAAGTCAAAAGTCAAAGTTTGACTATTTTGACCAAAATCAACATTTCAGGAACATATTCAAATTACACAAGTTTGGAATTATAATTTCATATAAAATCAAGATTTATATTTAAGTAATAAAATTTAATCATTTAAAATAAGTAAAATAAGTTTTTTTTAAATCAAAATAATCAAAATATATATAAAAAATACAGGGTTGTCACACTCTCCCCCACTCAAATCTTTTCGTCCTCGAAAAGGAACGAGGTACGGAAAAGCACAGAAAAAAGATAGAGTGAAATAGGATTAAGATAAGATGACAAGAAGATTGAAATTATATCTGATAACTGTTGTTATAGGTAAGTTTAACAAGGTGGAGATGATCTTTCCAAGATTCTCCAAAATTAAGAACACAGGCACGAAAAGGTAGATTCAAAATGATTACCAAAGATCTATCAAAGATTATAGAAAGATTTCTAACATAAAGATTGTAGAAAGATGCCTATACCAATCTATATCAAGATAAGGATGATAAGGACAACCAAAATATAGTTTGGAAAGCAAAATAAGGAAACAGATTTGAAAGCATGGAAATTTCAACTTAAATTGATAATTAATATTTTTACACAAGTTAAATAAATCTTAACTATATCAAGTTTCATTATTTTATTATCCAATCATCTTAAACTAACAAAAAATTTCTTATAATTGAGAATATTCTTTAAAAATAAAATTTAAGAATTAAATTTTCGATTACATTCAAACCATTTAGAGATAAGTCATAATATATATAATATGTCAAATCAAATTTCAATCATATATCTATATTATTATAAATCAAGTCATATTTTAGAAATTCAAATCAATTAAATTCTCCAAAACAAAGCTGTAGCAAGACTACATAACAGTCTCTTACCTTCGAACTCGAAAATGAACGTCGATGATGTCGCGATCATCACCGAAGTTATTTTCCAGCGACAAAGAGAAGAGCACTAATTTTAAACCTTTAAAATTCTTTGAAAACAAATTCTATTCAAAATACTTTAAATAATATAACCCTTTTAAAACTTTTCAACCAAAGTTCGAGATCATCGGAAAATAAATTCTCAGATTTCTTTTCTAAATTCATTTAAGTTCCCAAATCAATTTATAAACAATTATTTATAAATTCATTTATAGAACAATAAATGATAAATCAAGTATTATCATTTCAAATTATCAATTTGAATCATTTCATTAAGTTCCATAGATATATATATCAAAATTTTATTTTATTAACCAAATTTTTAAAATAATATTGTGTCAGTTTGTTCTATCAAAGTGTTTTAGAAATCCTATCGATAGCGCTGATCAGACGAATCGATCGGAAACCCAAATCAACATCAACAACTCAAACAACACAATATATAAAAAAATATAGATTGACAAATACAATTCAAAATGTTTGAAAATATGTTGGAAACAAAAGACAAGATGATTAAATATAGAGTAGGGAGGTGGATTAGCTAATATAAATCACGGGCAACCTTAATCGGGTCAACCGTGACTTAAAGTATAAGGTCGAAGTGGATTTTCTGGGGTAAATCTACATTCAACCTCATAAGATAGAGTTTTGGATAATAGGAGATACTAGCATCTAAACTGAGGATATAAAATCTTTGGTGAATCGATGCTGTTGTAAAGGAGTTTCACCCCTTTTACAAGAAAATTTTTGAGATTGGCGAGACCGCCAATTCACTATAAAGATCATTCGAAGTGGAGTTATGGGATACTCCAAAATCAAATGAAGATGAATAGCGGGGAATAAGAATGGATTTTGGAACCACAGGGAACGTTCCAAAATTCAAAGGAATCGAGTCAAAAGAAAGAGATTCAACTCGAATGAAAGGGATTCTGTAAATACATCTACTCCATATGTTGAGTTTTGCCTAGAGCTACCAAAGCTCTGATACCAACTGTAACAACCGTGGTATTTTCAACCATTCGCATCCATTATAAGTGTATAGGTAGACACTCATGCCGGAATTAAATTGCTCAAAATACCGTGTTGTAAATAAAAATTTGGCAAATCTCAGAATATACAGTAAATAAAAATCATAGAATCACAGACACAGAGTAATAATAGTGCAGCGGAAGCAAAAGAAATAGTAGTTCATGAAGCTACTATATAAAAATATCAGAGTTACATAAAATACAATAGAGGAAATAAGGTACAAAAGAAGTCTCACTTCGTAGAAGTCAACTAATACAAGCGCTGAAAGGAACAACAGGTTTCAAAAGATAAACATGACAAGTAGATAATCTCCAGCGATTCCAATCTCCAGAAAGTGGAAATCCAAATCTGTGAATAACTCAGGCTGACCCGAGCGTAAATAAAAATACAAACACTCGAGTCAGGACATACATACTTATACAATGTAAACCAACTCAAGTGAACTGTAGTAAAGGTACAAGTAACTTAGAAGATGCTTGGGACCGCCCATCCTCTAAGGATCCGTTAAACTATTTACTATGTAGTATATTGCGCTATATACAGTAGTGTCTAATCAGTAAAGTATAATCATATAGAAAAATAGCGTTAAGGGGATGGTGAACCTTAACGCTGTCGGATCTTTAAAACCAAAATCGTAGTGGGCTCGATATAAGGATATGACACGGCACGCGAGGCAATGCCAGGGTGGATACACCGTTTGCACTCCAGGACCGGTGGTGACGGCAAGCCAGCAGCTTCCGCCCACCTCGAACAATACCCCCGAATCAAATGTGGCGCCACCGAATCGAATCACAAAAGTAATAGAATGGTTTCCGATGGAGCATGCTCGATGAAAGGGTGCGACCCTTTGTGTAGCCCGGTATAGCTCCTGTTTTAGTCATATATGCCAACTCACGGGAGTTGGGTCCACGTAATATACCTCGAGAACGTCGCCACCATCCTACTTCATTCTGGAATCTCCACCGCGTACACAGTTGTTAAAGTGGTTTTCGGTATTGGCCGGCTATAAGACAATATCCGATCCCGGTCTCTTTAACAACCAATCGTTATTATAACCCGTAGTTATAACTTTAAAACATATTTTATACTTCAAAATAAAATATCATTTCAACCCAAATCTTTATCAAAATAAAGATTAAATCATTTCCAAACCATTTCAATATATCATCATACCATATCTTTCAATTCAAATATTTATCAAAGTAATTATCAAGTCATTTCAAATCATTTTTAATACATAAACATCACATCTTCCAAATTCAATATTTATCAAAATAATTATCAAGTCATTTCAAATCATTTTTAATACATAAACATCATATCTTCCAAATTCAATATTTATCAAAATAATTATCAAGTCATTTCAAATCATTTTTAATACATAAACATCACATCTTTCAAACTTCATTTTCAAATCGTCTTAATTTCAAAATATCATAACTTTCAAAACTTCATCTTCGAATCATTTAATATATACCAGAATATCATATCTTTCAAAACTTCATTTCAAATCATTTCAATATATCATATCTTTTCGAAACCACATTTCAATCATTTAATATATCAAAATATCATCTCTTTTCACAACCACATTCATTTCAATATCATTATTCATTTTATTCAATTTAAAATACCATTTCAATTCATATTTCAAAACAGTTTATATTCCAAAAATCATTTTTAATCACTAATATGAAGTTATTATGTTTAATAATTAAATTATTAAACTTCCAAAATTTTCAACTTTCAATGTTCATTTATTCACTTAAGTTTATTAAAACAGTAAAGATTCACTTTTCGTGGCATTTAGAAAATGCTACGGAAAAATACATTCAAAATAGTTCACTTTAACAAAAGACAACATTTTAAAATGTTGTAATAGGGTTTACTTAAATTTCAAATAAACTTAGTTAAATTCAAAAATTATAGCACTTACAAATTTTTCTATAATAGCTTTTAATTCAATTTAGCTTTTTAGTTCATTATCGTCAACTACAACATTTACAATGCTGTAATATCATTCACATTGTAATTAATAGAATTTCAAAAATGCAGTAAATTAACTTCAAATATTCAATAAAATTTCTCAACCAATTATATTTTTATTTACAATATTTTTTTAACTTATAAAATCATACATTTCACATTTATAAACATCATTTAATTTTCCTCAACTTCATGATTTTATAAAGTTAAATTTCCATTCAAAAATCAAGTTTTAATAATAATTCACTTATCAAAATGCAATGTTCAATTTTAGATTCACTACATTAAATTTGAACTTAACATTTATGTTAAAATTCTCAAATATAACTTATTTTTATTTTTATTTACTTAACTAAAATTTCCCTTTCAAGTCAATTTCATAAATTTCCAATTTTAGTTATATTTCAAAATTTCAACTTAAAATATTCATTCATTTCACATTTCAGCTTTATTAAAAATCATTAATATGATATAAAATCACTTTAAATTCAATTTATATTCAAATTATCATAAATTCATATTCAATTAAATTTCCAATTATAATTAAATCAATTTTTCCAAAATAACTTACGTTCAAAATTTCTAACTTTTCCATTAATTCAATTCACTTACAATTATTCATAAAATCAATAATATTTTACAAAAATCCTTTTTAATTATATTTAAATCAAAATAATATAATATTTACATTTCTAAAATAACTTTAAAGATTTTAGGAAAACATATATTAACTACGGGTCTATATATAATTTTCTACGCTAGGTAAAGTGATACGGATATGTATCATTTCAATCCGCAGTTTAAAAAGAAAAATCCGGGTTTTATCATTTCAAACCCGCAATCCCAAGTTAAATAAATGATTTGAAAATCATTCAGGCCTATCATTTCAGCCCATAACAATTTTCCCTTATTCCAAAGTCCGTTCGGGTATATATCATTTCAACCCATAGTGATTCTAATCAAAAGGGAACTTGCAGTGTGATAAACTGATATAAATAAACAGAATAGCATAATAAACAGTAACAAGTGATATAACAGGTGTAATAACAGGTGTAAACATCATATGATCATAATATAGCAGTTATAACACGATGCAATACATTTACAGATTCAAATGGTGTCGGTTTATCAGTTATATAGGTACAGATTGTCTGGTGAGAATAACTCACCGGTTTGAGCTGGAGACACAACAACGAATTTCACGAACGAAATCTACACAAGCACAAAAGCACGACACAGATACGAATGGAGGAGCCAAGGATTAATTCCCTTGAATACAAATCAAACAAACAATAACAAACATGAATTATAAACCAAGATATTACAAAACAATGCTAGGAATAAGTACACAATTCAAAGCTAGAACTTTTGCACTTGCATTCACCTTTGTATGCTTCAGCTATGGACTGGAAAAGCACTGTAATGGAATGGTTTTGGATCAGGTTTGGATGCAACAGGTCAGCGTATCATGGATTTGATGATGGTGCAAAGGTATGTGTACATGAAACTATGACTACAAGGCATAAACAAGGATTTTGGTCCATATTTGGCTCGACCTATGGCACACTTGGGCTGGCTATACAGATCTAGACAGTGGAGAGTGATGGTATAGCAGCACCCAAAGGTCATGTGGTTGCTGGTGGTGGTGGTTCTAGGGGTGGCCAAGAGGAGTATGTGAAAGGATATTGGCATTAAGGCTCGGCTAGGCTAGTTTTAAGGGTTTGCTTGCAATTTTTGTGGAGTTTTCAACATGGGGAGGCCACGGCCTGATCTGGTTCAGGTCTGGACAGTGGGTAGGTGGAGGGTCAAAGGTTGTATCGTGGTGGTGGTGGAACAATAGGAGGTGGCCAAGGCAAGATATGAAGGAGATAGTGGAGTATATGGCTAGGCTAGGCAATTTCAAGGGGTTTGGTGCAAAGTTTGTGATGCTAACCTCAATGGATGGGCAAAACTTGGTTAATGTCAGAGGAGGGGGAGGAGGAGCTGCTGTAGATGGTGGAGGAGATGGTGGAGCTGATGGTGGAGAGGTTAGGCTGAGCAAAGCATGAAGAAGTAGGGCAAAAATCAAGGCAAACAAATGGAAAAAGGAGGAAGATGAGAGGAGAATGGAAGCCATATTTTTCTTTGAAGTGCCGTGAGTTTTTAGGAGATGAAGGAGGACATTTGTTTACGTGCAAATGATATGTGATCAGCTGAAAGAAATGAGATATGGTTGGCCTCAATTGAATGCAAGAGTTAGAAAATGAAAAGGTGGGAAAACAAAGAGACTTAAGCAACTAAAGAGTCACAAAACCTTTCAAATTTCCACTAAATTCTTTTTAATTTTAAATAACTGAAATATATATATAAATCCAGATAAAAATACGAAAATTTAGTAAATAATCAATAAATAAATTATTAATTATATATAGTTTAATTAAATAAAACAGCAAAATTTACAACTAGTCCTGAAAATATGAAAAATAAGTGCAATGAACTTGGAAAAATTTTTATGTACTTAAAAATATTTATAAATAAAGATAAGAACACAAAATAAAATGAATTCAAAAAATAAATAAATAAATTTTAATTAAAATATAGTTTAGACGAAGAAAATAGCAGAAAAAGGAAACAGCCTTTTAAAAATAGGAAATCATCATAGTAAATTTTAGAAAAATCCTATTATTATTTTTAAAATATTTAGAGATGAAAATATACATAAATTAACATATCTACCCATATTAAAAGAAATATAAGAAAGAAAAATATGATTTATAAAATTTAAAATAGGCAAAATTGCACAATAAAACAAATTATACTAGAAATTGAAATGTACATAACTTTTACATTTTAACTCCGTTTTCAACGAAACGAAAAGTGGTGTTCTTAGAATTTTATGTAATTTCATAATAAAAGATAAAATTTATAATTTTAAACTTTTAAAATTTTAAGTCAAAAGTCAAAGTTTGACTATTTTGACCAAAATCAACATTTCAGGAACATATTCAAATTACACAAGTTTGGAATTATAATTTCATATAAAATCAAGATTTATATTTAAGTAATAAAATTTAATCATTTAAAATAAGTAAAATAAGTTTTTTTTTAAATCAAAATAATTAAAATATATATAAAAAATACAGGGTTGTCACAAAGAAATTAAAAGGACATACTTACTTTAGACTTTAGATATTAGAAATAATAAATTTTTCAAAACATACCCTTTTAAAACAATTTTAAAACTATTAACTTATTTTTAAAAATTTACTTTGAAAACGACTTCGTTATCCAGGGAGAATTCCAACTTCAATCACTTAAATCAATTTTCCAAATTGATTCCCAATTTATTCCATTTGAAATAAGTTTCTTTAATTACTCAATTCATTTCAAAATTCATTAATTATGCACTTAATTATTATTGTTATTTTTTTCCATTTGATTTTAAATCTTTTAACTGAAATATACAAATTTCAGCTTTTTCCCAATTTCTTCTTTATTCTTTTCAATAATTTAAGTCTTAAATATTAAACAAATGTTTGTTCTTATACAATAATAATGTTGAAGTATAAAATTCATTAACCTTCTGTTAATTCAAATTTCCTTTCCATATACGGAATTCATTTATTAGAATTTAAAACTGCTATTATTCTTATCCAATTTATTCTTAATTTATTTAAATTTTCTATGATTATTTCACTTACAAATTCTCTTTGTTTTATTTCCAAAATCCAATTCTATATATATCTTGATAGCTTAGTGCACCGGAATATATTCAGGTAAACCATAACATCCAATATTCCAATTATCAATAATATTCATCACAGAATATAAAATAATCACATCAGAGGGTATTAAATAATTTAAGTAAATGTTGAGGGGTCCAGTTGGATCCCTCCAACCTGTTTTCCCTACATCCACAGATGTTAGCACAATATAAAATGCCAATTCCAAATATATGCCACACTACAGCACATAAATCAACTCAACCATTCCAAACAATTATTTAAATTAAACCATTTAAATTTAAATTTAAATTTAACTGAGTGAGATTAACTCACCTTTTATTTTATTAGCATCCATTCCAATCCAGCTTTCCTCTTTCTCGATTTTTAACCTTGTATAAATATTTATTCGATTTATTAATATCCTTGGTTAACCAAAAATCTATTAACGTTTAATAAATTTAAATTAACAAATTCTCCTTAAATAAATTATTTTTGGTAACTAAAATAAATTAAATCAGTTTATTAACAACATTAATCACTAATAAACAATATTAACATAAACTGGTAGATTTACACTTCTAAACTGCCTGCATATAAGAATAATATGTATTGGTTTTACAAATCTAACTTCAAACATTTTAAAGCTTCATACTTTTCCAAATCTTATCTATATAAAATTTCCTACTTACTGTATATATTATATACATGAGTTATTAAATTTAAAATGAAAAGTAACAGTGAATCGTATACCTCACCGCCTAAAGGAGAACCCAGACCCCACGTCGCACGACGCCGATGCTGCTGCTCAACCTCCCTGAGTCGTCTACCCTCCTTCGTGCTCACACGAGCATGACTGACCCCAAAAATCATAGGTGAACACACTCATTCGTGAACCCGATCACCCACCGTCGTTCGAAAACCCTAGCGCAAATCCCGAAACAATGATTGCTAAGATCGAGACTCCTCCAACATCGACTTCGCCCTCTATCCTACCACCGCAACCTCTACTACTTCCACCGCGCCGCCCTTACTTCGCGTCGATCTCCTCCACACACCCACCTCCTCGCACCTTCGCACGCGGCCCACGCTCAATGTCCTTCCCCTCCGCTCGGAAATTCGGACGCGAGCTGCTCGGTGTTCGATTGCTTTCCCCCCTCCTTTTTTTTAATCTTGGTCAGAGTATTTAATTCAATTTTGAATTGGAAATTAGGGTAGGAGAATGAGGTTTGATTTGAGAAGATATTTTGTTTTCGGCCATTTGTTTTCTTAGGCAACTGATTTTGAAATTCAAAGGAACGACTCGGTTAATGTTTTAAAACGAAGAAACGGACGCTCTATAACAGGAGGTAGCGTGCTTGAGGTGGGAAGGGGAACAAGAAAAGACATTAGCGTGAAAGAAGAAGGCGATAGTGTTTCTGAAGAGGAGACAAAAAGGTGTGACGTTGAAGGAAAGAAGGCTGGGAAAGAATCCTTGCAGTTGACCAATGCATTTAAATTTATATATAAATTAAAACCAAATTGTCTCGATTTATGCAGTCTAAAATTTCGAACCCTATCGAGGAGTGCCGCTAGGCGTCTATAATGTTAATCCCCTATTCCGAACACAATGGAAAAGGTTTCAAGGCCTAACTCGATCGTATGGAGAAGGTAGCTTTTTGAATCCAGTTACTATTTAATTTTCGATATAGATTTCAACGCATTTATATATCGTACGCTCACCCGACAACTCCAAACGCTACGAAAATTGAAATCCGATAATAATTCAATATTACGGACCCAAAGGAACTGGTTACGTCGAATTCCGAGACTGTGCCTCAGAAGGCTATTTTTAAATTCGATTTAAACGATATAATTTTTAAAACTGAACAAATCAGTGTTAAATTCAATTTTAAAACTTCTATTATCCTCAGCAGTATCAATATAAATTTTACAAGTCTTTAAATTATTTTTAATAGGCTTAAAACTCTAAATTCAACATTTTATCCAACTTCAAATTATTTAATTCAAAATTTTAATTGTCAAATAAATAGTGATATTTGGAATTCAAGTTAAAATTAACCTTTCAAATATTTAAAATTAATTAAATATTCCTATTTTAAATGTTCAAAAATTATGGGTCATCACATTCCTTCCCCCTTAAAAGAATTTCGTCCCCGAAATTACTAGTTAGGAAGAATGGTCCAATACCCGTTTACTATTATCCTACAACCAAACAGTTTTCTAACAATTCAACATCTTACCAACTATCTTCTTATAAAAGACCCATTATTATTCTTATTAACTTTCCAAACTTTTCCAAAACCTTTCATAGTTTTCAAACTATACTATTGTTTAACTATTCATGTTTCAATCATAAAACCAAATTTGAATTATCAAAATTTTCCCAAAATTTTTCTAACTCCCTAAATTCCCGAAATTTTTTGCCAGCGTCTCCTTTGCGCGGCTAGCTCGGTACAACTACAAAATGGCTCTACGGCCTCCCAAATCCAAAAAGAAAACAAAAGGCCATGTGGCTCAATCCAAAAACCCAATCAAATTTCACACCAATTTTAAATACATACCTTTTTGTCGAGCATTTCAAATTTATCTTCTGAAATCAAAATCAATTCTCGTTTCCCTTTATATTACCTGTATATCCTGCTTAGCACTAATATACAATCACAATATTCCAAAAACATTTTATCAACTTCCTTACCAAATATCAATATTTATTAATTCAAATATTAACTTAGATTATATTTGTACTATTCAATTTCCAATTAAGAATTTACCATCCCTTATTTAAGTTTAGCGTAAGCATTTCATGTGCTCCTTTATTTATTTTCACTTTACCATTCTAGTTTATAGCTATTTTTATTCAAATTGATTCCTTCACTCCATATGAATTCAATTTATCTTTAACTTTAAATATTGAATTTTATTTTCCATTTATAACTAATTCATGTCATTATTTTAAATTGATTTCATTTACTAATTTATTCCAATTTCCAATTTGAAATCATTTTGTCGTTAACTAAATTTTTCCAAAATTCTCAAAAAAAATTCTAACTCCCAAAATTTTCGAAATTTTTTGGCAGTCTCCTTTGTACGGAGGAGCTTTTGCAATTTGACAATAGATATAAATATATATACATCGACCCACACGGTCGGAAAAACCAAAAACAGTTCATATTTCCTATTTTTATCGCGTAGGCGTACCTTATTTAGCATTTTAAGCAAGCGGCTTATTTATTTTAGCAAATAGCATAACCAAATCCAGCCACATGGCTCCCAGGTACCTGTACGTACTCAATTCAAACATGTAAGTACCAAATATTTGCAGTTTAACTATATTTCACTTAGTTGTAATGGTTAAAACATATGAATTCTAAAAGAAATGCACATCAAACATTTTCCGTAAGCAATTTATACAATTTTCATACTAATTCAACTGTTTCAATTAATTTACAATCCGGTTTCATTCAATTGAATTGTTTAAAACTTAATTGCTTACATTTAATTTATTTTTAAGCAAACCGAACTCATATTTAATTCAATTACTCTCAAAATCAATTTATTTTACTCTTATCAATACATAGAATTTTAATTACTTCCATTTTCATCCAGTGATAATTTATTCCTTGCAATTTGACGAGATCTATGTGAATAAATAAGCATTATGTTTTATAACCAGTTTAAATGGATTTCAACTCAATTTATACTCAATGCTATTCCATTTTCAATTTATTCACAATCCATATATTCTCATTTACATTGCATTTTAAATCTTGAATACATTCACTTGCATTTCATTTTATTAACCAAACCAGTTCATTCAAAACCATTAACAATTTAGGTTCATCTTCATTACCAAATAAATTTCCTTTTTATTTTAATTCATTCACGACCATTTATTTAGCTCGACCCATTCAAGCTTGCATATTACTAACCATTCCCGAATTAATTCAAACAAAGCTTTAATTTAATGATCTTCTAATTTTACTCGTAGTCGAGCTTCTAATTATTCTCAATTTAAGTTAATTTACTCAATTTATTTCCATTCAAACTTAAGTTCACTTCCATTTGTTTAGCTTGAGTCAATTTACTTCATTTTATACTTAAGCTCATTTTCATTTTACAAGTAAATTTCTCTTTTCAATTTAACTTGATTCTATTTTAATCCAATTTATTTTATTTGATACATTTCCAATTATATTTAATTTATTAACATTTCAAGTTAAATTTTATTTATAGCTCAAGCTCTAAGCCCACTATCCATTTTTAATTTACCACCCAATTTCATTACTCACAATTCAACTTCATTCTCAAATATATTTACTCCATCAACAGTTTAAGTTGAATTTACTTTGTAACTTGAGTTTATTTCCAAACTTCATCATAAACTCACAATTCAATTTCATTAACTAATTAGTTATCTCATTCGTTCTTTCCCTGGTTAAAATTCAACACTTAATTTTTAATTCCAAATATCACTTCATTTAATTTTCTTAGTTCAATTTAGTTTATAATTCAAGTTTTGATTTTCTTTTCATTTTCCAATTCATCATAATATTAATTTTGGCTTTGTATTCCATTTTTAATTTTATAAGCCCCAACTTATTATTTTATACAATCACATTCATTATAGGCTTGAATGTATTCATTTTTTTATTTTTAATTCGAGTTTTACACTTATTTATAATCCAAGCATATTTTGTTCTATGGAATTTCAATTCCGATTCTTAAATATGTTATTCTAATTTATTTACTTCAATCCAATCCATAACCAATTTATTTTCCGTTTATTCATGTAAGAATCTAATTCCATTCAATAACTCCCAATTCAATCTTATTTTAAACTCAGATTTATTCAACCTCAATTTGATTTCAACTTAAGTCGAAAACAACAGGATATTATTTTTCAGCCTATTCAATTAATTTCAATCCAGTTAATTTCATTTTTCTTTTATTTTTTTTAACTTTTCACTTTAAATTTAAATTCTCAACATTCCAAGCTTATATTCCTTCCCTGATTTAAAAACCATCTCAATTTATAAACTTACAACCTATCTTATCAGGATTTTTAAACACTCGGCTTTTGGTTTCAAATTATTTGGAAATCTCCAACATCTCAAATCACATGTCTCAGAAGCCAAACCAATCCTGGTTTTATTCCCAATAAATTTCCTTTGAAATTTTCAAAAACAACTGGTTTTTCTGAATAAATAAATTTTTGGCAGCTATTCGTCACTTAGGAATTCGAAAATGAATACTGATGATGCGGCCGTCATCATCAGAATTATTTTCCAATAATCCAAGTGATTTCAATGCTATTTCACTTTCAAAATCCATTTAAAACAACTTTCCTTTCAAAAATACCCCAAACAATAATGCTATCTTTTATCTTCAAACATTTGGACAAATTCTTCCAAAATCTTCATGATTTTAAATTTCCAAATCCTGCTTAAATCAATTTTAACCACAATTCATTTGTATGGTTTATGCTTATTCAAATTCCCATTTAATTATATTTCAATTTATAATTTACATTTATAATTCATATTTATAACTTTCATTTTATAATGAATTTATTCTCTTAAACTTTGGTTATATTTCAATTTCTAGTTAAATTTTTACACACCGATGATAATAATTTAATATCATCGTTTCTAACATCCAAGCAACCATATATTAGCTAAAATAGTTTACAAAAACTATTATTTATATCAAAAATATATTTTGGGTAAAATTATTGCATTCACCCACATTTAAAACAATATCGTGTCAATTGCTCTTTTCAAGTGTTTAGAAACCCCTTCGATACAGTTGTCCAGACTGTGCCGACGAAGGTTCATATGCCACTCAATAAACCAATCAACACAATATTAAAACAATTTATATTCACTAACAAATACGCGATAATATCTATTAATACGCTCAAACTCATTCTAAAGTACTATGGACTCTAATTTAAATGAGTAGTTCCCACCAGAGCCAAGGTTATCACCAACCTATGCTCTGATACCAACTGTAACAGCCCGCAAATCCGTACCCCTTGAGTCAACACTATTCTACAACAATCAACTCAAGTTGCACAGAGATACGAACCATTTGGGTTAAAGAAGAAGAGGTAGAAGAGGAAAATAGAAAACAACAACAGAATCTAACCATCGCAGCGGAATAAAATATAATAGATAATAAATGATCTTTACTCAAAATCAAATATCTCTGTTTATATATTACATCATCAGAGTACATCAATCACAGTTCAACGACAACAGCATACAAATGGATACACAGTAACTCAACACAGCGGAATATATATATAAGTACGAGAGTACGTGTCGTCATCCAGCTCTTCTCCTGAGCTCCACAGAATCACATCCTGTATCCTATAATACTCGATCTGACCCGAGCATTACAGTTAAATAATACTCGAGTCAGTCTGGAATACCAGCGTGAGAAAATCACACCCATTGATTATTAAAGTTTCAAAAATCCTTTGAAAACAAAAGCATCTCGTAAGACCACGCCACAAATAAACATGTCGGGTTTTTACCTTACGATAGCTAAAACAAATTTTATAGAAATCCTCTGATATTATAATAGGGTCTATATACAAATACTTATAAAATAGCCGAAATTGTTACATGATTAAATTCCAGCTACTAGCCACAGAGTGGGTAATACAAACAAAACTCGTATAAGGCACGTAGGGAGAATGGATTTCCAACCAATGAGTAGGCACTAGGGTACCACCTGTCACAGTACGGGGCCTTGATCACCGTACCGAGGAATACGCCCGCTCCCCTGCAACACAAGGCCGGGACTACCCCTTACTGGATAATCCCGAGTGAGATCACCCCACGGTTGGGATCAGTAACCGCCCACTAAGCCGAAATAAAAAGGGACATCTAAACAGGGATGACCTCACCCTGCTTGGGTGCTACCCACCTAGCCTTGCTGCATATCCCCTGATTTTCGGTCATTCCCATTTGATGAGGCCTGAGGCTAAGCGTTACCTTTTTGGAATATATCCCTTAGAATGCCCAACGTCCACCCGATGATGTTTTCGCAAGCATTCATCCATACAAGTCCGTCCCGGGTCCGAACGGAACCGAAGGCACTATTCCTACAACATCCATTTTGGAAATATCCTCAGGATTAGTAGCGACTAGCCCTTGTACTTCATAGCTCCATCTTCGACTCTGAAATCGTTTTCACGAAAACGTACAAACCGGATCGAAGTGGGTTTGGAGAAATAAATCTCGATCCCGGTCTCTTCGAAACGATCAACGTATTTGTCCAATATTGATAGTCGGTTATTTAACTATCAATTTATATTCACAGCATCCATCACACAATAAATAATTTCCCAAATTATTTATTTACCTCAAAATATCTTTACAAGATATATTTCTATTTTCAATCCTCTGAAAACAGTTTCAAAACCATCTATCTTTTCAGAATAAACTTTCCCAAATATTTTCTATCTTCTCTGAAATCACCAAGCACAAAACTAGATTTAAAAATAATTTAAAACACTTTACTTTAAAATATACTTTAAAACATTTAAATTAATACTATTTTAATAGTTTGTTAAAAATACATACTATATGAATATTTGAGAATAAAGTTACTTAATACATATAAAACTAGATTTTCACTTTTACAAAACAAAACACCAAATCACTTTTTAAATAATTACTGCTATAAGAAATTAAAAGGAAATACTTACTTTAGACTTTAAATATTAGAAATAATAAATTTTTCAAAACATACCCTTTTAAAACAATTTTAAAATTATTAACTTATTTTTAAACATTTACTTTGAAAACGTACTTGGTTATCCAGGGAGAATTCCAACTTCAATCACTTAAATCAATTTTCCAAATTGATTCCCAATTTATTCCTTTTGAAATAAGTTTCTTTAATTACTCAATTCATTTCAAAATTCATTAATTATGCACTTAATTATTATTGTTATTATTTTCCATTTGATTTTAAATCTTTTAACTGAAATATACAAATTTCAGCTTTTTCCCAATTTCTTCTTTATTCTTTTCAATAATTTAAGTCTTAAATATTAAAAAAATGTTTGTTCTTATACAATAATAATGCTGAAGTTTAAAATTCAATAATCTTCTGTTAATTCAAATTTCCTTTCCATATACGAAATCATTTATTAGAATTTAAAACTGCTATTATTCTTATCCAATTTATTCTTAATTTATTTAAATTCTCTATGATTATTTCACTAACAAATTCTCTTTGTTTTATTTCCAAAATCCAATTCTATATATATCTTGATAGCATAGTGCACCGGAATATATTCAGGTAAACCATAACATCCAATATTCCAATTATCAATAATATTCATCACAGAATATAAAATAATCACATCAGAGGGTATTAAATAATTTAAATAAATGTTGAGGGGTCCAGTTGGATCCCTCCAACCTGTTTTCCCTACATCCACAGATGTTAGCACAATATAAAATGCCAATTCCAAATATATACCACACTACAACACATAAATCAATTCAACAATTCCAAACAATTATTTAAATTAAACCATTTAAATTTAAATTTAACTGAGTGAGATTAACTCACCTTTTATTTTATTAGCATCCATTCCAATCCAGCTTTCCTCTTTCTCGATTTTTAACCTTGTATAAATATTTATTCGATTTATTAATATCCTTGGTTAACCAAAAATCTATCAACGTTTAATAAATTTAAATTAACAAATTCTCCTTAAATAAATTATTTTTGGTAACTAAAATAAATTAAATCAGTTTATTAACAACATTAATCACTAATAAACAATATTAACATAAACTGGTAGATTTACACTTCTAAACTGCCTGCATATAAGAATAATATGTATAGGTTTTACAAATCTAACTTTAAACATTTTAAAGCTTCATACTTTTCCAAATATTATCTATATAAAATTTCCTACTTACTGTATATATTCATATACATGAGTTATTAAATTTAAAATGAAAAGTAACAGTGAATCGTATACCTCACCGCCTAAAGGAGAACCCAGACCCCACGTCGCACGACGCCGATGCTGCTGCTCAACCTCCTTGAGTCGTCTACCCTCCTTCGTGCTCACACGAGCATGAATGTCCCCAAAACTCATAGGTGAAAACACTCATTCGCGAACCCAATCACCCACCGTCGTTCGAAAACCCTAGCGCATATCCAGAAACAACGATTGCTAAGATCGAGACTCCTCCAACATCGACTTCGCCCTCTATCCTACCACCTAAACCTCTACTACTTCCACTGCGCCGCCCTTACCTCGCGTCGAGCTCCTCCACACACCCACCTCCTCTCACCTTCGCACACGGCCCACGCTCAATGTCCTTCCCCTCCGCTCGAAAATTCGAACGCGAGCTGCTCGGTGTTCGATTGCTTTCCCCCCTCCTTTTTTTTAATCTTGGTCAGAGTATTTAATTTGATTTTGAATTGGAAATTGGGGAAGGAGAATGAGGTTTGATTTGAGAAGATATTTTGTTTTCGGCCATTTGTTTTCTTAAGCAACTGATTTTGAAATTCAAAGGAACGACTCGGTTAATGTTTTAAAAAGAAGAAACGTACGCTCTATAACAGGAGGTAGCGTGCTTGAGGTGGGAAGGGGAACAAGAAAAGACATTAGCGTGAAAGAAGAAGGCGATAGTGTTTCTGAAGAGGAGACAAAAAGGTGTGACGTTGAAGGAAAGCAGGCTGGGAAAGAATCCTTGCAGTTGACCAATGCATTTAAATTTATATATAAACTAAAACCAAATTGTCTCGATTTATGCAGTCTAAAATTTCGAACCCTATCGAGGAGTGCCGCTAGGCGTCTATAATGTTAAACCCCTATTCCAAACACAATGGAAAAGGTTTCAAGGCCTAACTCGATCGTATGGAGAAGATAGCTTTTTGAATCCAGTTACTATTTAATTTTCGATATAGATTTCAACGCGTTTATATATCGTACGCTCTCCCGACAACTCCAAACGCTACGAAAATTGAATCCAATAATAATTCAATATTACGGACCCAAAGGAACTGGATACGTCGAATTCCGAGACTGTGCCTCAGAAGGCTATTTTTAAATTCGATTTAAACGATATGATTTTTAAAACTGAACAAATCATTGTTAAATTCAATTTTAAAACTTCTATTATCCTCAGCACTATCAATATAAATTTTACAAGTCTTCAGATTATTTTTAATAGGCTTAAAACTCTAAATTCAACATTTTATCCAACTTCAAATTATTTAATTCAAAAATTTAATTATCAAATAAATAGTGATATTTGGAATTCAAGTTAAAATTAACCTTTCAAATATTTAAAATTAATTAAATATTCCTATTTTAAATGTTTGAAAATTATGGGTCATCACACACGTACAAAATTATATATATACACAGCAAACAAGATTATAATAGTATAAACATATTAAGGAACAAAGCATTTAATTGCTATACAGATAAATTTATTGTCATCTCAAATCTTTCCATCTTCAGAAAATAAAATCTGAGCAGAATAAAAACAAAATGAAGAAAGATACTTAACCAGATAATTCCTCCCTTTATACATACTGGTATCTTCTATATATGTGACCATCTGTTATTTAGTTCGTTCAAAACTTAGCCAGCTATAAAATAAGAAAATCAGCATCTTAATTTTCTTAAAACATAATAATTAATTCAATCAAGAACAGAACAAGACTCAGGCAGATTCAAACTGCATGCTTCATCACATCAGAGTGTTCTTGTTCAACAACCCTTTCACGTGAGTAAACTTTAAAATTTTAAATTTAAATAACAAATGTCAGTTGCATGTGGGTTATTGTGTTAGTGGTTGCATTGAATATCTGTTTATATGCAAGCCTATGTGTGTTTCTGTTGAGTTTATCATATCTGTTCTGAGTTTATGCCTCTGATTTTTTTTTAAAAAAAAAACTGTAAACATAAATCACCTTCAGATGGATTCATGTGACATATGTAAACTGGTGATGTGTGTTGGAGATGTGATTGCACGATGGATTTATGATGAAACAGGTTTGTGTGTATGAATATGCTGTGTAAATGTCTAGAATGACATTCTTCTCTGTTTTAAGCTTTCAAAGATGTAAACTTGGATTAAAATTTAAATTCTTCACAATAAAATTTCTTTTAGGCTGAGTTATTTAAACAAAGTTTGTTGTTTAAGACTAAACTATGTTTTACAAAGATCTTTAAGAAAAATAAATATAGATATTATCTAGAAGAAATAAAAGCACAGAGGAGTTTAGGAACATGTAAAAAATCAAATTCAATGATCTGTAAATTCATCTATACAATCTGAATTCTTTCTCCAAACTAAGTTTTTTAACACCGAAATCTTGATTTTTAACTTTGAATTAGATGAGCAATTCAATACTTACTGTAAATGGGTTTTAGTGAGTTTTCTGGTGATCAAAGGGATTTGGATGGCCGAGGTTCCTTCTAGAGATAGCTGGAGGGTTTGGTGGTCCGACAAAAATGGTGGAGCAGTACAATACGGTGTGGTGGCCCGTACGAGATGAAATAGGGTTCGACAATTTGTTTGGGGTCACGATGTTTACTGAGCTTTGCCCGTCGACGGTGAAGCACCGGATTCAACCGTGGCAAGTGGGAGAGATGATGGGGTCCAAAACGAAGCTTGGGCGACAACGGTGAGGCTCTTTGAGGATTGGATTGGCGGTGAGGGATGGAATTCCGATCAAATTTTGTTTCAGCTAACTGGGTCGAGATGTTCAAATTTGTTTGGTTTTCATAATTGCCGATTTGGGTGGTCGGGGTTCATGAGAGGGATGGCAACGACTCGGCAATGGGGTCGTAGGCGATCGCTGCAGCTCCGGCAGGATGTGCACGTGTACGAGCTTTCAGCTGTACATTTGGTATTTTTGAGATTGGGAAGATTGAGGGATGAGAGGAAGCTCGAGAAAGATGCGTGTCATCTTCGAGTCAAACTCGAAGTGTATCGAGTAGTAGATCGTGAGTTGGCATTGGGAAATTGAGGTGTGTCTCGGGTCCAGTTCTTGTGAATTTGCCTAAAACACCTTTAAGTATTTTTGTTATACAAAGTTTAATATTAAGTTGATAAATATTGTTGGTTAGTGTTAAGATTGGATTTAAAATTTATTAAAGAAAGGATTTGCAAATGTAAGATAAATTATTTAACTTAAAGTATAAATTGATTTAGAATGTAAATTAATTTTATAATGGTAATTAACTAAGCAGTTGAAGATTAAATATAATTAAAGATTGATATTATTAATCTTGTGTATAATAAATTTCTACTTAAGGACTTAATTAACTACTTAAAGTTAATTAATAAAAAGTAGTTAACTAATTAAGAAATTAATTAAGGATTAAATGATTAATTAATGGATAAAATAGGTTATCCTTAAGTAATTAATTAGTTTATATTAAGAAATATTGATTAATAATTAAGGTTATTAATCAATGGTGGGCGATTAATTAATCAGTAATTAAAAGTTGATTGATGCATTATAAAGAAATTAAGGATTAATTACTTTGTATTAAAGAAGATTAATTAATAATTGAGGTATTAATTGATAATTAAAGGATCATTAATATATGATTAAACATTAATTAAATATAAATACTTGATGAGATTTAGTGAAGTAATTCATAATTACAGGATGTAATAAATAAAAAAAGGAATTACTTAATGGGAAGAAATAAAAGGGTAATTACTTCATAGAAGTAATTAAGGATAAATTACTTGGTGTAATTAATCAAAAGGGATTAATAATTAAGTAAGGGGTTAATTACTTAAGTAAATAATTACAGAGGGGTAATTACTGTTTATGAGAATTGGGGTTGATTATGGGATGCAATTAATTAAGTTTAATTGATTAATTGAGGATAATCATTCATGAGTTTGGTTAAGTATAAGTAATTAATGAAAGTAATTAGATAATGATGATAATCTTGATGTAATTAAAGAATAATTAATCACGGAGGATTAACTAAGATAAATGATCATGGGATGGTGAATCAACTGGGCTGTAATTAATTAATAATCAGGACTTAAAGTTAATTGATTTAATTGAACTTTGGTTGATTAGATTTATTCGAGATAGTGTGATTGATGATCTTGCATATGTATGATAAGTGAGTGTTTATATGCCCTGAATTGATTGATATCCCTGATATGAAATGATTCGTGATATGATGCGTTTGGGTGGGCAATGATAATGTGATTATTTATCTATGATGAATTGATGAGTAAAGGTGACATCTTTATTTAAAGTTGAATTGCATTTCACTTGAATAATTTGTGTTATGATAAACTGAACTCGAAGAGACCGGGGTCGGGTATTAGTTAATACCCGAAACTACTTCGATTCTTTACAAATTGATACGTGAAATCAATAGGGTGTAATGGAATAATTTAAGTGAAATTGGACCGTATAATCAAAGTTCTGGCACTTAATTGCTTTGTGAAATAAGGGATGTCTATAGCAACTTACGAAGTTGTAAATTGATATACATACCCCGGTTTTATATGAGTTAGATATATTTGTATTACATGTTAGATGGGTTTACTCACGCTGGTTTCTAGCCTGACCCGGGTGTTTCTTTGATGTAATGCTCGGGTCAGCCCGAGTATTACAGATTTTCAGGTAAAGACGTTTTGGAGCTCAGGAGGCAAGCTGAATACAAGAGCGTATAGGGTACTTCCGCTGTATTTATATAATTATTAATCTAAGACATGATAATTTGATATATTCAGTGACTGTATATATGTGAAACTCTGACGTATATTAAATGTAATCGACATATATAATATTCTTTTGTAAACTGCTATTATTTATTATTATATTTTATCCGCTGCGAATGTGAGTTGTTGATGATTCTCTTCTTCTTCTTCTATCTCTTTCTTCTTTTCATAACTATCTGGAATTTTCGGGTTCGGAAATTTCAGGTCATCACATTAGTAATTCCAGATAGTTATGAAAATTTCGGGATAGTTATGAATTAGTAATTATTTCCCTTAATTATTTATATCCATTAAATCAACTCCCTGATTTAATTATATTAATCTTTAATAACATTGAGCAATTATCTCTTCATTACTTCCCTTAAGTAAGTATACTTTAATTACTTTCCATTATTAAATTTCCCTTTAATTAATTACATCCAGTAATCATCCGCTCATTTCTTTACCTAAGGAATTATACCTCATTAATTACCTTAAGTAATTATACTTAATCTTTAATTAATTATATTTACTAACCACCCTTGATTAATCTCATTTTGTAATTAATTACTCTTAAATAATTACATCACTTAATTAATTTTCCATAACTCTGATTAGTCAATTCTTAAATTTTTTACACCAAGTAATTAATTATTAATTACTTCTACTAAGCAATTATTCTTCATATTAATTTCACCAGGTAATTAATCCAAACCACTTTCAATCTTCAAAAATTACACCCTGTAATTACCATTACTAATTACTTCACTAAGTGATTCCACTAATAAACCCCACTGAGTAACTATACTCAATCCCATCATCAAGTGATTATTTAAATTAATTAAATCAGTTAACTAACTAATCATATTAATTAATTCATAGAGTAATTAATCCCTTTATTATTTAGTAATTACACTTAATAAATTACCGTGGTGATTATCCATAAATAATTTACAAATTAATTATCTAATTTAATTATTTTAATGAATCATCAAAGTTACTAGTTAATGATCTTTATATCAATTACATCATTAACAATACACCGATTACGGATATTTATTGTCTTTAAACAAAATAATTTAAACGCTTAAATTTTTATTATAAAAAAAATCCTTGGAGAACTTATTCGAATTCATATTCTTTAAACTAAATTATCAACTCCTTTATAAAACTTATTTATTTTTTTTTCATCTTAAACTTTGTAACCTTATGTTTAATAAAACCCACTTTATAATTTACCTTACCTAATTAAGTCTTCTATCTAAAACACAGTCTTGAATAACAACAGAACAGACTGATTTTAAATTCAAGTGAATACATTCATGCAACATATATTTCATCTCAGAAACATATTTAGTTTATCGAATGAACCTGTATAACAGTCTTAAGTTTATAAAGGAAATGATTACTCACTAAACAAACTCATTTTTTTCCAGAGATGGATATGCCACAGAATCTTATACTTAAACATTTAAATGGTGATGTTATTCACAAACACTTCGAACCAAATCAGGGGAAATAGGTTGGAATACTCACCTTGTAATTTGCAGTCCACTTTCATTCGGTTTGCTCTTCACAAACTTTGACCGAAATGGTGCCCTAGTCCTCAAACAACTTCGGCCCCAAAATTCCAAAAACAAATTTGTCAAAACCCTAGTTCGAACAAATTTGTCAAAACTATCTGGAATTTTCATAACTATCTGAAAAATCCGGCTTCGAAAATTTCGGCTCTGGTGGGGATTACTCATTTAATAGATCTGTAGTACTCTAGAATGAGTTGAGAATATATATATATATATATATATATATATATATGAGAGCATACTTGTTATTTTCTTATATAAAGGTTTTAAATGATTTTATATAAAAGTATATTTTGATATACAAAGAAATATTTCATTCTAATAAATATTAAGGTAATTGGTCTTTAGATTATTGGAATTAAAATTAAGAAGTAATATAATGCGACCAAACTGAAGTCTCGAATTGGAATTAAATTAAGTAGAAATAAAAATACAACCAAATTAAAATTTAATGGATTGAAAATGAAATTCTAAATCTGGTTCCAGAATTTGGAAATTTTGATTCAAAGTAATGAAAAATAACAAATAAGTATTATTTGGATAACTGGACTTGTTGAAAACAATGGGTTGTTTGAAGTTTGATTTGGATTTAAAACCAAGGGTGGTTTAAAATTGTAAAACATGGCTGGAAGGGCCAAGAAATAATTATGAACATATGTATGGATATACATGATATCAAAGGTAATTTGAAATAAACTCTAAGGTGTTGAGTTTTGATTTTCCCTAAAATGTGGTGTAAAAACCCAAAATGACATAAGTTTTGAACTTATAAGAGGGAAAGAATTTTGAAATTTGAAGTGGGAATTCGAATTTGAGTAGAGTTGACTGGATTAAGTAAATTGAAATTTAACTTGGGAGAAGTTAAATAAGTGTGAATGAATAACTTGAATTGAAAATTTCAAGATGAAATTGAGATTTAACTTTCAAAGTTAAGTGGTAATTTGAATTGGGAATTTGTGTGATCTCAAACGGGTTTGAGATTTAGAAGTTGAAAATGAATGGATGTTTTTTTTAAAATAAATTGAATGACATCATCCTATTGTTACTAAAAGTCTTTAAATTGTGGATCAGATTTGTTTAAATGAATGAGAAATGAAGTGTGGTAATATATCCATTATTGAGATAAAAGGGAAATCTAACGTTAATTTGAAATTAAGGATATGGAATTACTTTGAACTGAAAAAAATTTGAATAATTAAATTTGTAAATTAAATTTGTTTAGAACTGGTTTCAAAACTAGAAGATAAAATTGAGTAATAAATTAAAATTTTAAAATAAAATTGTATTGAACTCTTATTCAAACTTTGAAATAAGTAAGTAAAGATAATTTAAAGTGAAAATTCTAGAATTTGAGCTCTAAAATTAACTTGATTAAAAGCTTTTAATAAAAGTTAATTTGGTTTAAAAGGTTAAACCAATCTTTGAGAATTTAACTCGAATTTATATAATTCGAGATGGTTTAAATTTGAGATTGAAATTGAGTTATTTCAACCTGAAGAGAGAATAAATCAAGTCCAATGGAAATTGGAGTTATTTAAATTGAAATTAGGTCAATGTAAAATGTAAATGGAAATTTAAATTGAATTGACGAGAATGGAGATTGGGAATGGAACAGTTTTGACTCTGGACTATTTTCAACATAAATTGTTTTAGTATAAACCTTATTTTTCTAAGTTATTTATTATATATACAACCTTTCTTATTAAACCCAAAACTATCTTATGTTTATTTAATAACTACTTTTGGAGCTATTTAACCATTTTTCAACTGTTTTCTAAACTAATTACTATTTTTCAACTATGTTACAAATTATTTACTATTTATAACTATTTTGCAATTATCTAAAAAGTTTTGAAACTATTTAACTATTTTCTAATTATTTTACAATTACTAAACTATTTTACTGCTATTTCACAAACTATAAATTGTTTTTCAACTATTTATCTATTTTTAACTTTTCAAGCTATTTTCTAAATATAAACTGGTCGGAGTTCAAACTGTTATTGGTTAAATACCTAACTGAGATAAGGATTGAAGGAATAATCCAAATGGGAATTAAAGCAAATGTGAGTAAGCGGATAGAATCTAAAGGAAATGTGAATAAAAAGAGAAATTGATTTGGCTAATAATCAATGAAGTTAAATACGTAGGATGTACGTATACTGTTCTATTCGCATAGTGATTTGATCCAGATTAGAGCACAGAATTTCGAGATAGTTATATCGATCCGAGTTGGGATTTTTTTTCACTCGATTTACAACGGCGAACCTGGATATGGATTGTTGATTGGTTCTGGACATTCTCTGTCATAGTTATGGCTATACAAGGAGAATGACGGTTTCGGATCAAGAAACCAAATATGTGTCCGCACTAGGAAGTCGGGTGGACGATACTAGTTCGGAAGTGAAATCGTGTGATCGAGCAAGCAATCAGGTTGATATAGCATACGGGTGATATGTGTGCATCGTACGAATTTGAATGAAAATGATACTTAAAAGAGTAATCAAATTTGAATATTCGGTTATGAATAAACAAAGTTTGATATCTTTGTTATATAAGATAAATCTCCCCTTGTTGAATTTATTGCTGGAAACAAAATGTTTTTGAAATGTTTGAAGTATAAAAAGAGTTTTATAAAAGTTTGAAATGATCCAAAGTTTTAAAAATTATATATATTTATGTATATGTAAAGGATCTTATGAGTATTTTGGAAAAAGGTTTTGGGAACCTTTGGATTTGGAAAGGCTTTGATTTTCGGGTAAAATCAATTATTAAAATTTGGAAAGCCTAGTTTGAGAATTATCGATTTTGGGATAATCGATTTTGGGTAAAGGAGCCTTGTATGAGATCATACTAGGTGTATGATTTGAAGATACTACATGTATAATATAAAGTTGTTTTGATGATAGCTCTGGGGAAAAAGGCGCGCCCTTGAAATGAACTTCTCAGGACTGCCACCGGGTGGTGCTGCCTTGAGCCCCAAGAGGGGGTTCTAAAGTCGATCCTGTGAGGAGTCCGGACAAACTAGTTCCTGAGGATTATTGGGTAGCGAAAGTCGATGGCGTTGATGCCTACAGGGGCATTTGGGTTATGCTGTGACGACATTATAACTCGATGTCACTGCGATCTACTGTGAGGACCATAGCGAAAATCATGTGGAGGATGAGTGTCAACGGTCTACATTTGATTTTGCTGGGAAGGCAACGCAACATCGGTAGACTGCGATCTATGGTCAAGTGGAGTGGAGAAGTTTCATTCTTTTGGCTGCGAAATTCGAGGGCGCTGATGCCTACAGTTATATGGGTTTTTGCTATGATAGCTACGTAACCCCAGTTGTAGCTGCGATCTGTAGAGGGTTCCATGGTGTAATTGAGGGGTGTGGAGGCTTACAGTTATCTGTGGATTTTGTCGGGATGGCAACGTAACCATCAGGTTTACTACGACCATGGATGGGGGTGATGATTTCTAGAGCATTCTCACCAAAAATATATCCTCTATTTTCAAAAACTGTTTTCTATATTTTCAATAAAATTATTTTCACAAGTATTTTCACTAGATGTTGGAAACGGGTCGACCAAGTACTTACAGATTTTCAGTCGTACGCCTGATCAACGTATGACCGAACTTCTGTGAGAACAAGGATGTACTTGTCGAAACATCAAGTTATAAAAGTATTTTTATAAAAACTATTTTACAAATATTATATAGATTTTTAAAGTAGTTTAAAAATGATCAAAGAAAATTAATCTCATTTTAAGAATTTTAATAAATCTGGCTTCATTTCTTTTCGAGGATGAAAAGATTCTAGGGGGAGGAATGTGACGACCCGGTATTTTTGCGATTTTTTTTTATAAACATTTAATCAAATTAAATAAAAAGTGAACGTATCATTTATGATAATAAATGATATTTAATATGGATAGTTAAAATTTAAAATAGAAATAAAAGCAGGAATTAAGTATTAAGGGAACATTGCATATACATATATATGGATATACATATCAAATGAAATAAATATGTTAACTTGTAAGGGAACATTGCATTTAATACATATCTTCTCAGCACAACATATATGTCATTTCGAATCCTTGTGAACCAATTCAGTTTTACGAAAAAAAGAAAAAAGAAAGAAAAGAGAATCAAAGGAAATGGAGTATCTACAAAGACGGCAAAAGAGATAAATACATGAACCTTTAGCACAATATAAATAATGTCAGCCACCAAAGATCTGCATAGTCTAATAAAAAAAATATAACATATATATCTACATAAGCACAAACTAGAATCATCTCAGCCTCCTTGGCTTGCAAAGGAAGACAATAATTTTTATAAATGTGTATGAGACATGAAATAAAGACAAATGTAATTAATGTTAGCACACAAAGCACAACATGCAATATCATTTCAGCCGAAATAGTATGTGCTTAGCCACCAAAATAGGAGAAAAATCTCTGACCTATTGTACAAAATAAAATTTTAGCAACCTGTAGCTCGTTTTATAAGTATCAACATCTTTATTCAGATTTGTTCATTCGAAACTGGGTTAACTTGAGGCAAGAATCATCTTAGAAACTTAAACAAAACCTCAACTAAAAACAACAACTCAATCAATGCAAAACAAGAGAATAAAAGGTTTAAACTTGCAGTTCAAAAGTCTGTTCAAATTGAAGGCTCTGTTCTTTCTCCTGTAACACAGTGAGTAAACTTTATCTAAAACTTTCCTGATTTTCTAGCGCAAGTGATATGTTGATGGTAGTCTTGTTTGAATGGCTTGAATGGATGTATAAATGGTTTTCCTGATGTATATATAAGTGGAATGGCTGAGTATATTAGAAGTCTTGGCACTGTTCTCTGTTTAAACCATATTCAGTAAATAAACTGTTTCCAAATCTAGTAATTTTTTTTATATGATGTTAAGTATAGTTAAAGTAAGGATTTTCAGTTTAATCAGGAAGTATACACCTATATATCAGTGTGAATACCTGTATATGATTTCCTTCTTTGTTTCTTGTTTTGACTGTTAACATCAAACTTAAAATTTTTACCAAGATATCCATGCAGTTTTAAACTTCCTTGTCTAACATTTTAGAATGTGAATAAACTTTTTTTAAAATTATTAAAGCTAAGTTAATTTTTAATACTGGTGAAATTGCCTGAGATAAGAAAGAAAAGAAAAAAAATATAGCATCACCTTTATAAACTTAAATATCATTCAACAGCAAAGCAGAAGGGTCTTCTGGAATTCAAATTGCAGTTTTCTTCATCAACCTTTGCTTTCAGTTTCAACAATCATTTTTGTGAGTAAACATCTGTTTTAAACTTGTGTATTTGTTTGTTTTTATGGTATGTGTTTGCTGTATAAATTAAACAAACAAATTCTGTGAATTTTTTTGTTGCTCTGGAAATCCCTTAAGACCTGTTCTTTCATATGTTTAGTACAAAGAAAAGAGCAGTAGGGAATTTCAGTGTTTCTTCTTACAAAACACTTTAAACTTAGGGATTTAAATTTAATAAATTTGTTTAAAACTAAAATCAGGGTTGGTGTTTTGTTGTGAAGGTTGGCAGAGAATATTGATACTATAAATTAAAAGTTCACAGTAAAAAAAAAAGAGAGGAGCGATCATATGATTTAAATTCGAATATCTTAAATTGATATTTTGATTATATATTTGGGATATACATTCAAAAATAGGATTTTTAAAGCAAGAGTGATAATTTTTAGTTTGGAAATGTACGAGTAGTTTACAGATGAACCAAAATTATATTTTTATCAATTTTTGTTAATTCAACAAAGTTTAGAGGTTGAAAATTGTTGAGAGGCTAGTTTGATGATCTACGAAGTGAGGAAAAATGTTCATTTAATTTTCGATTGTAGTAAGTGATGGATCGAGGCAACAATAGGGTTTAACTCGCAGTTTTGAACATGATCAGAGAGGAAGTGATTTCGCCTTCCCTGGGTGATCGAATGGCACGATATGCGAAGGGGTGGCAGCGAGGAAGCTTGGGTTGTCATGGCCGGAGTTTCGAGGCTCCTGGGTGGTTGTCGTCGCCAGAATGTGGAAATTGTTACCGGAGCTTTAAGGCCTGGAAGTTCGAATTGGTCAAATTTTTAGTCGCGAGTTCGTTCAGGGGTTTGGTGGTCTCGATCGATACAGTGATCGATGGTCGACTTGGGGGTGTTCGTCTCAGGCGTCGGAGGGTTGTCGGCGGCGCGTGCAAGTGCACGGTGGTCGCGTGCACGAGTGATGATCTGGTTCGGGTTTTTGAAGAGACGCACGTGTATATGATGTTGTTGCTTTGGGTTCAAGTGCGAGTTTCCTGATGCTTGATTTTATACTTAGGTTTTGAAGCTTAAACTTGTAAAAAAAAAAGAAAAAAAAGAAAGAGAGAATGAAGGAGTGTGACGCGAGGAAAAGGAGGAAAGTACTCGACGTTGCTCGAAGTAATCAAGTGCCCTCTTCGGGTTCTTCTCCTAACTGATAATCTTAAAAAACTTTTAAGTTATTTAGCTAAGAAAGTTAAGTAATAATTAGATTTACAACGTTGACAAGTTTAAGTTAGGTTTTGATTTAAATATTATGAAGAAGGGTTGTAATGTAATTATTTAATTAATCTAAAGTAAAGGAATTAAGGATGTAATTAATTTATACATGTAGTTTAATAAATAATTCAAATATGTTCTAACTGAAAATTTACATTAATAAATTTTGTTGTTAAACCAAGTTGAACTTAAGATTTAATCAACTACTTAAATTAATTAGTGAATAAAAGTTAATTAATTAAATGACTAATTAAATATTAGATGATTAATAAAATGATAATTAATGATTAACTAAGTAGTTAATTGATCCTTAATGAAAATTAAGGAATACTTAATTTGTAATTAAGTGGTGTTAATCAATAATTAAAGTTTATTAAGATTTATTAATTGGGTTTAAGGGTAATTAAGGGATAGATACCCGATTGAAGTAAATTTGTTAATTTATTTAATTAAAGGTAATCTCTTGTAGATTAATTGAATATAAATACTTGATGATATTTAGTGAAGTAATTCAAAATTACAGAATATAATTAATTAAAAAGGGGATTACCTAATGGGAAGCAATTAAAGGGTAATTACTTGGATAAGTAAATACAGAGGGATAAATTACTGTTTATTAGTAATTGGGGTTGATTAATGGATGCAATTAATTAAGTTTAATTGATTATTTAAGAATAAACATTCATGGAGTTTGGTTAAGTATAGTTACTCAATGAAAGTAATTGGATAATGATGATGATTTTAATGTAATTAAAGAATAATTAATCAAGGAGGATTAACTAAGATGAATAATTATGGGATGGTGAATCAACTGGGCTGTAATTAATTAATAAGCAGGACTTAAAGTTAATTGATTTAATTCAATTCTGGTTAATTAGATTTATTCGAGATAGTGTGATTGATGATCTTGCTTATGTACGATAAGTGATTATGTATATGCCCTGAATTGAATGATACCCCTGATATGAAATGGTTCGTGATATGATGTGGTTGGGTGGGCAATTGGTAATGTGGTTATTTATCAATGATGAATTGCTGAGTAAAGGTGACATCTTTTATTTAAAATTGGATTGCATTTCACTTGAATAACATGTGTTAAGATAAATGGGATTCGAAGAGACCGGAGTCGGGTATTAGTTAATATCCGAAACCACTTCGATTCTTCATAAATTGCTAGGTGAAATCAATAAGCTGGAATGGCATGATTTAAGTAAATTGGTGAGTGAAATAAATGATGTCGGTAACAATTTGTGAAATTGTAATTGATATCAGTTACCCGGGCTATGTATAAATTGTATGCTTTTGAAATTTATGTTAATTGGTTTACTCACGCTAGTTTCCAGCCTGACCCGGGTGTTACTTTGATGTAATGCTCGGGTCAGACCGAGTATTACTGATTTTCAGGTAAGGACATCCTGGAGCTCAGGAGGCGAGCTGGGTGGCAGGAACGTGTAGAGTTTTTTCGTTGTATCATATTATTGTTAATCTGAGGCATGATAATTGTATAAATTCAGTTACTGTATATACGTGAAACTCTGATGTATATTAAATGAAATCGATAGATATAGTGTTATTTTGTAAACTGTTATTATTTATTATTATATATTAACCGCTGCAAATGTGAGATGTTGGTGTTTTTGTTGTTCTTCTTCTTCTATCTCTTCTTCTTTTTCATAACTATCTGGATATTTCGGCTTCGAAAATTCCGGATCGTTACATAATTACACTTAATTATTAATTAATAAATCTTAATTAATTAATAACCCTTAATTACAATTTAATTAATCCTTCATTATCAGTTAATTAATCCTTAATTATCAGTTAATTAATCTATAATTAATTAATTAATTAAATTAATGCTTAATTAAAGCTTAATTAATCTTTATTTACTTTTATAAATCAATTAATTAATCTTTAATTAATGATAAAAACACTTTTCCATACGGGCAGCCTAGAGTCAGGTTATCAGTTGTTTTGGTGCGAAGTCAGAAAAGATATGCTGTGGAGATCAGGAGACAAGCTGGTTGGCGAGACGTATCACTTATAATATGTAGTATCTGCTGCGTATGGTTTGCTAAAAAATTCAAGTTGTCATAAATGCCTAGTGTCGTGTTTTTTTGTTGTAATACTCTGATGTTGTAATGTATAAACTGATATAGTTCTTTTGTTTAAAGATTATTCATTTATTTATTATATATTGTACCACTGCGAAATGTGAGATTCTATTATTGTTTCTGTTTCTTTTTCTATCTTCTTCTTCTTTAACCCTAACGGTTCAGTTTTTCAACGTTCTATTGTTCGGCATTTGATACAGTGGACGTATTGATGTCGACTTTCAAAAGTTGAAAAATTGGGTCGTCGCATTGAATTCTATTCACATTATCTCAATCCATACTTGACTAACCATTTCTCTAATTAGTTCCACTTACTGATTTATTTAAATCCCAATTGATTTATTTCCAAACTTTAAATTATTTTTAGTCTACTACGAATTAATCTTTCAACTCCACTTTACTTTACTTAACACCATTCAATTTTAATTTCAATATTTAAAATGAAAGGGAAATTGAATTCAAGTGAATTTGAAAATGAAAATTTGAGTAAAAGTATGTATAAACAAAAGTGGTGAAGTAAAAATAGTTATAAGCGGTATATAAAACATTTATATTATACTTAAGAAGGAATGGTGAAATTATTAGATAAAGTTGGTATTGGGAAAAATATTCTAAGTGAATAATTGAATGAAGATTATGTGAAGTTGTGAAATGGGGTAATTGTAATGACCTGATTTTTCGACTTTCGAAAGTCGACAATAATACATCCGCTGTATCAACTGCCGCACAATCGGATGCCGAAAAACCGAACCGTTAGGGTTTAAGAAGAAGAAGATAGAAGAAGAAATAGAAACAATTGCAGAATCTCACATTTCACAGTGGAATAAATATAATAAATAAATGAATATCTTTTAAAACAAAAACATTATATCAGTTTATACATATATCATCAGAGTGTATAACAACAACACAAAGCTGACAATTATAATAACTTGTGTACAAATTTTTTTCGACTTGTTCTAACCCAAACGCAACAGACACTACATAGGATAAGTGATACGCTTCGCCATCCAGCTTGCTCCTGATCTCCAAAGCATCTCTTTTCTGACTTCGCTCCAGAATAACTGATAACCTAACTCTAGGTTGCCCGTGTGGAAAATTATGGGCAACTAGAGTTTAGAAAGGGAACAATAAACTCTTAGTCAGTCGTGGGACTGGTGTGAGATCTTAAAACAGTTTATCTTTAAAAAAAAAAGTAAAGAAATCCGCAATGCTTTTTGGAAAATGAAACTGCCGTAAGGCCTCCCGCCACACACACAATGCAAGCGCAAACGTGGAGGAGATTTCTCCTTATGGCAGTAAAAAATGCTTGATATGCGAAAATTCTTTTGATATTATTATTAGTGCATAGTGGAAAACATTTTGAAAGTATAATATTAATCTTAGCCAGCATAAGTACCATTATATTATGCCTGCTATAGCTACCACCTAAGGTGGCAGGTTATAAAATTGCAATCGTAAAAGGCTTGTATTTGAATGATTGGATTTTCAACAAATGGTCAGGCAAAGGAACTTCCCATAAAAAATGGAACGCCTCTGGAGGGACGTCCCCAAGAACCTAACCAGATCTTTGCTACACAAGGTCGGGTAAGCTCTGTAACTAGGTAACTACTGACACGAGTATGCCAACCCCCGGTCGTTACCAACCTTTATCCGAGGCGCCTCAACCAACAACCACAAAGCAAAATATCTGGGCTCCATACCATGATACCACTTTCAAAATCAACATAAGTAAATATATGGGCTCCATACCATGATATCACTTTTTATCCAGAAGGAAATGAACATACCCTCAGGGAGCGCTTCCCTCAAATAACCTTGCTGCCACGATTCCTGTTTCGCCCATAACTGGGTTGTGAGGTTCGACGTCTCGTCCACAAAGCTACGCTTTTCACAAAGCTATGCTTCAGATCAACAAATGATCAGCAGCACTTCGTATGCCACATTACCAAATTGGGAATGTATCACTAGTAACCATCAACTACATAACCTCTGAGCTCGTACGTCTCAGAGAAGGGTGTTAAGCTAAGAGAATAAATTTTCCACCACGAACAGAAATGTATTTGATAGAAACCAGCTTTACATCTCAAAGTGTAACGTCACACACACATCCATACAAGTCCGTTCCGAGATCGAACGGAACCGAAGGCACTTCCAAAGAAGCCCTTGCAAATCCGGATATTCACTAATCATGTCTAGAATCCCCATCACAAAAGGGTGATAAAATCTCTATACCGAAGCAACCCGGTGCAGAGACATTTGACAGGTAATCCTTTCATTTTCGAAAATACCCCGTCTTCAACACCGTCTTCAAATGCAATCTCATTTCATCGTATCATTATTCGAAATGGGTTTTATGACACAAAGTTCTCTCCCGGCTAATCCGAATAACCAGCGCTTATTTTTAAAAATAAGTGTTACATTCAGATTTCAAACTAATCACAACAATTTTCCATTTTGATCTTTTAAATAGAAGATCCATCACAATCACAAAAGTTCGATGTGGTTTTCGAATATCCATTTGGAATCCGACCCCCGGTCGCATCGAAATTCAAATGCCATTAAAAGGCCAATATTGATAGTCGGTTATTTAACTATTAATCAACATTCACAACAATCACTAGATTTCAAATAAGTTTCCCTCAATTATTATTATTTTCAAAATATCACCGCAAGATATAATTTCACTTTTAAACTTTTGAAAATAAATTTCAAATTAATTCCCATATTTTAATCCTTTGAAAAAAAATTTCGAATCATTTTCCTTACGTAGGAAATATTTCCAAACATTTATTCATTTCCACTGGAAATTTACCGAGTTCAAATACTTTAAAAATAATTTAAAATACTTATCCAAACACATATACTTGGAAATATTTAATGTAAAAACTATTTTAAAAATACTTTATCTTAGAATATTAGTTATGAAAATACTATATCAATATCACAGATAAAACTTCAAGTCCAATCTAATTTTAAAATAAAATTAGTACATAGAGCATAAATATTTAAATAACTATTTTCTAAATCAAATATCAATTTAATCTTTAAAATAATCCCTTATATAATTAATTAAATAAACCTTTACTTTAAAGATTTTAAAAATAACTTAAGAAAATAATTTCTCCAAAATATTCTTTTTAAAACCATCTTTAGAATTTTAATTTATACTTGAAAGCTACTTTGAAAACATACTCGGCTTTCCAAAGAAAATACGCTTTCCATTTCAAAATGGTTCAATTAAACCAATTAATAAATCCTTCTCGATTTATTTTAAATTTACGTTCCAAATCCGTAAATTCCTTTCCATGCTTTTAAAAATAAACCGATACTTATTTTTAAAAACAAAATTACCTTTCCTTTGTAAAATTTCCATTGTGAATTTTAAACTTTCAAATATCCACTGATATACGATTTTCAAATCGTTTTCCAAATATTCACCTTCAACACCAAATCAATTTCAAATTTTTTTTTGAGAAAGACGGGTGTGTAGCGTGATACTACACAGCCGATTAATAGCATATATATATATATAAAGAGAGATACATATAAAAGTCGATCAACACGCTTGATCGCTAGCGCCAGAATGAAGTTTAAGTATCAACACTGATATCATAAAACAAACTAGTGAAAAGAACAGACCCAACACATCAGCAAAATATAATCAGAGAGAAGTCCGAGACCACCAACAACTAACTGCGGCCAGGAGGGAAATCAGAACTGCTACCTTGGGAATCCACTGGCGATGAACTGCGATGAAGGATGCGAACTCTAAATGGAGCTGATAAACTGCAACCTGTAAAAATGCTGAATAGGTAAGAGATACGCCTGCCAATACCCACAAGATGAGATTTAGGTTTGCCAAACACACGTGCATTTCGCTCTTTCCATATACACCAACAGAAAATAGCAATGAAGACATCCAAATTATGGTTTTGGGAGTTATATTGCCAGTGGTCATAGATGACCAGCGGTTCTGGAACGAAACCAAGGACATGGGCACTTGAAGCAGCCCAAACCGAGTAAGAAAAATCACAGTCTCTGAACAAATGCGGAATGCTTTCCATCTGATCAGAGCAGAAGACACAAGCTGGATCCAGCTGAATATGAAGACGGCTGAGACGATCTTTAGTATTGATGCGGTTATGAACTAGACACCATTGGAAGAAGGCGACACGAGGCGGAATGGGACTTTTCCAAAGCCTAGGAAAGCAGTAGGAGCGACCTGGGTTGATCAGAAAGGCATAGCAGGAGGCAACAGTGAAGCCTTTCGTAGGAGCTGGCGCCCAAACAACACGGTCAGGAAAGGGAGAGAGATGAAGGGATTGAAGAAAGTTGGAAGCAGATATAAGGTCAGAAAAAGTATCAAGGCTGAAAAGAGAAGAAGGGCAGAGGGCATCTGGACCAAGATTTACACATTCACTAACTGTGCTCGACGGAGTGGACGAGTGAAGGAAGAGGTGTTGCAAAACTTTGGCAAGTGGAAGTTGGTCAAGCCATGTATCAAGCCAAAAAGCACAACTATTGCCATCGCCAATGGCCATATGGAACAAAGATTTAACTCGGGGGATGACTTGAATCACTTGTGACGCCCCACCTCTATACCCACGCTAGCCAAGAACACTACGGTGTAATGCTGTCAACTAGCACGGAGAATAAGGCTGTTGAGGAGCGGCCATCAATAGTTGGCCTTACACTAGTATTGGTTATCTCGATGGAAGTGATATATATATATATATATATATATTCTTTCATTTTTCATCTCTGATTTATTTTCTCCCATCGACATACCCCAATTCCAGTATAAAACGAACTACGATGGTTCGTAATAGTTTAGAACAGTAAATATAAAATAACAACACAGATAATATAAATGCGGAACACAGATGAAACAGAAAGTCTCATATATATATAATAACCGATGTCAGTTACAATACATTCACACGGTACATATGATACAACTACAACAGTCGACTAAGGAAGTTACATATACAAGTACATTAACGTATTTAATATACATGAACACATATCTTCCAATACAATTTTACAGACTACTACAAATAACGACGACTACTCCAAAAGATATGAAAGAACTTCATAGCTCTAGCAGCAACCCAAAGCAGAATATCTACAACTTGAAATACTCGGTCTGACCCGAGTATTAAATTCAAAAGAAAATAATACTCGGGTCAGTCTAATTCAAACTCAGTTATTAATGCACAGAAGCAATAATAATTAAATAATGAATAGACGATAGTAATTAAACCAAATCAGAATGCAATTCAGAACATTGAATTGAAATAAACAAAACAGTTCAAACCATTGGAATATCAATTAAAACATTAAGATGAGTAGGGCTGCAGTACACGCACGCATGTACTGCCTCGCCACTACAGCACATGAACTACGCAAAAGATTAATAAATCAAAACAAAATAGAATATCACAAAACCATACCGTGTGGCTGCAGTTCACGCTTGCGTGCACTGCCTTGCCACTATAGTGATGTCGTACCCAAAAACTCAATACCGTGTGGCTGCAGTTCACGCTTGCGTGCACTGCCTTGCCACTATAGTGATGATGTACACAACCGGGCACATGGTCAAACCCAAAATAAAAATACGGGTTCAACACAGGTGAAATATATTTAAAATCACGACACCAGCACAAATAAACTATAATGCTTTCCCAATATGAAATAGCAGTTTGATACGAGTGCTGGCCGAAGATAATACAAAGTCGGGGAATCACATAACAGCATCAAGGACGAAGTCAACATAGGTGATATACAAGAGTCCATCATAACTGCAATGCAGTACATATAGATGTACTCAAGGCAACAAGCTAAGTATGCAAATAGAGGTGACAACATGATAACTCAATGTAACACGACAGTAAGCAGTGCCACAAGACCCCCAAGCAAAACAGTCGATGTAAACCTTCATGAACACACATAAATGACATGAAATTCCAAGACAGCTAGTGAACTACTAATGAACAGCAAGATGTAAGGCCCCAATACTACATGAACCCAATACAATGCTGCTCAGGTGGAAACACATATATGGGATGCAACTGCGAAACTGGGCAATGCAAGGATACTAAATGAAAATACTATAGTATGGTGGAGCAATAAAATTTCCAACAGCAAGTGATAATGAGTGCACATATAAAAGTCCAGGCATCTATAATTGAAGCAAAGGGATAAATTACAACTGAGTTAAAGTGAATGGCAACCACTTGAACCCGAGGTAGTGCAACTGCATGAAGGCCGGACCAAACTACAAAAATGAACAATATGCAAGAGAAGATGACAAAGACCACAAGACTCAAATGACTGAATGCAACCAACAACTCCAGATTAATACAAATGACACTTAATATAAATCAAAATACTCAGCTCAAACCAATCAACCAAGTTCAAGGCCTACCAATTGGAATAGTAGGACCGAGATCTCCTACAAGAGACTACAAGATAAAGAAGAGATGACAGTAAGGAGCTACAGAATAAAATAGAGGTGGCAGTATGAAGCTACAGGATAAAACAGTTCCATACCCAAGCAACCAATAAAATGTTGAACCAACACATATACCAGTGGATCAGCAAGGTACAAAGAGCAACACTGTGAACACAGTGAACTCAGTCAAGGCAGCTAGTAAATCAAATGTCCAAAGATGTTGAAGTCAGGTAACTTCAACACAATTTGCAAACTAATGCAGTAAATGTCAAGTAAACAACTGCAGATACAAATTGAAGCAGTGCACAATCATCAACGAAACTCAAGTGTCAACTAGACATCATGATTAAGTAGAAAATATTTTCAATGCAATGGTTATATCAAAATAAGCTACAGGAGGATCAAACTCGAAGGATACTTCAACTACAAATGTGTTGCATGAAAAAGAAGTGTAATAAATGCATATTGTAGCAGTGGGTCGTGAAAGCAATGGATTTGAATCACAAACCAAGTGCACAAAAATTACAACAACATGCAACTGTACAGTGTGCATATGGGCAAAATAAACATGCACAACATTAAGGTCAGAAGCACAAGGATGCGCAACTCACACATAAATGCATCAACAACTTGAAGCCAAGTGATACATTCAAACAACAAATGGATGCACAGAATTAACTCGATGCAGTCTCGAATCAAACCAAAAAGAAACAAATGCAACAGTCTCAAAGCACCATCAACAAAAGGGAACAACAGAGAAACGAAGTCAGTGCCCAAAAATCGAACCAAATCTATTTTGATTTAAAAATCAAGTTGAAGCATAGTATGGTCCACCAAACAAAAGTCCCCAAAATCAAGTGACTGAAGTCACAAAAAAAATCGAAATCGTGATGGTCACGAGATATTGAACAGTCCAAATTCAAAGCCGAGTTAACCAAGTAACACAAATATACATGAATATGTAAAATCAGAGAAAGCATCAACAACGAACCCAAATCAAACGCAAAACATATTGCTAAGTTGAATTAGATGTGAGTAAACTCACCTAGTCGACGAATTGAAGCCAAGCACACCGCAGCAGCCACGCGAGACGAGCAACCATCGGAATCGAAACCCTAATTCCAGAAAGAAGCCGAAGCCCTAATTCGACAAAGAGAGACCGCCATTTTTCTTTTCGTTTAGGGTTTCGAATAATTGAAAATGAGAGAGAGGGATCGGGTTCGAAAATGAAAAGAGAAAATGGGGGAGGGCCGGTATTTCTTTAAAGAGGGGATAAGGCCAAACAAATAAAAAAAAAAAAAAAAAAAAGAAAACTTTTATTTAAAGCCCGATAAAATTTTACTTAAAATTTGTAAAAGAATTTTAAATCCAAATTTAAAAACTTCAATTGGAAATTTGTGTCAATATTAATCGTTTAAATTGTCGATTATAATTCGACACGAATATCGGGTTGTTACATCACTCCAGACCAAAAAGGCGAAGTTTTCCTGTATGGTGGACAGTGAAGGATTAGGTGGCTTTTAGAATGATAATACAAAGAGAGAATTCAGTCCTTCCAAATGAAGTGTTCAGGGGAGAGACATTTCCAAAGCCATTTGGTTAGGAGAGCGATATTGAAGACTCTGAGATTGGGGATACCCAGGCCTCCATGCTTTTGTTGCAAGCAGACACTATTCCAGTTGACCAACCTTTTGGCACCGCCGCCATTCCATAGGAAGGATCTTCTGGTTATATCCAAACGATAGATGACCCAGGAAGGGAGTTTGTGGAATGACGTCCAATATGATGGGATGGTTGAGAGAACAGATTTGACAAGGACAAGTCGGCCAGCGGAGGACAAAGAGTGTGCCTTCTAACCCGTGAGTCTAGATTCAATCTTGGAGATGAGAGGGAACCAATCAAATCTAAGGAGTTTGGTAGGTCTGATTGTGATACCGAGATAGGAGAGCGGGAAGTCCGAGAGATTGCAGTTGAGAATCGATGAAATGTGGGGTCCAAGGTGATTCACATTACCCAACATAATGATCGAACTTTTGTTGAAGTTAATGGAAAGGCCAGATATACTTTCGAAGGTGTATAGGGCTACTTTTAGACAATGGATGTACTTATCATGGGGAGAGACGAATAAAATAGTGTCATCTGCGAATTGCAAGTTGGAGACTGACAACGACGAGTCAGGTAGAGAAATACCTGAGAATAAACCATTGGACGAGGCCAGTTTAAGCATTCTGTTAAAGACGTCCGCAACTAGGACGAAGATAAGAGGTGAAAGAGGGTCACCTTGTCTCAGACCCCGAGCGGATTTAATATGTCCCCTAGAAGCACCATTAATCGAAATTGAAGATATGCTCGAGTTAAGAATATGTTTGATCCAATTGCCCCAATTGGGGGGGGGGGGGGACCTCTATGAGTCATGAGTTCTAGGATGAAATTCCAATTTACAGTGTCAAAAGCTTTGGAAAAATCGAGCTTAAGGAGAGCACCCGGTGTGGAAGAGTGGTGGCAGAAGGAGATGATTTCTTGGGTCGTGGCAATGCAATCCATGATGTTCCTTCCGAGTATAAAGGCCGACTGCTTAGCCCCAACCAGAGGGGCGATAACTTGTTGGAGACGATTGGCTAGAACTTTGGTAATGATTTTGAAAGTTGTGTTGAGGAGGATGATGGGACGGAAAGAAGGAAGGGTATTAGCACCAGGGACCTTAGGAATGAGGATGATTTTCGCATAATTCAATGTCGAGATAACTGAAGGGTCGGATTGGAATTCTCTGCACATATCTAGTATATCATGCTTAACTATATTCCAGAAGTGTTTGAAGAAGATTGGACCAAAACCATCAGGACCAGGTGCTTTATCATCTGACTTATCATTCAAAGCAGTCCAGATTTCCTCATCTGAAAACGGGTGATCGATGGGAATGTTGGCTTGGGATGGGTATAGGAGGGCCCAATTGATGTCCGAGAGGGAAGGGGAACGCTTGCCGAGGATGTCCCTGAAGTAATAAGTGAACAGACGCAGGTGGTCAGATGTGTTTGAATAAGAGGAGTTGTTGTGATGTAATTCTGAAATAAGCAGCGATTTACGGCGCCCGCTTGCCGTTCGATGAAAGTATGAGGTGTTTCTGTCTCTATCTTCTAACCATTTGTCTTTAGATCTCTGTTTCCAACCAATTTCTTCTTGCTTAACAAGTCTATCCAAATCCATTTCGAGAGTTAGTAGACGTGTCCGCTCCGACTCAGAGAGCGGTCGAGATTCCTCAATGATATTAATTCTAAAATTTCGTCTTGGATAGATGAGATTCGCGAACGGAGGGATCCCTAAATGGATCTAGCCCACGGTTTGATGATCTTTCTGAGGGAGCGAAGTTTGGACACTATGCTGGCGGAGGCTGATTGGATTTGTGATGGCTGAGACCATATCTGCTCGACGAAGCTATCAAAGGAGGGTTCTAAAAGCCAAAGGCGTTCGAATCTGAAGGGACGGCTAATGGGTGGCTGAGATCCAGTATCCAAGATGAGAGGGCGGTGATCTGATACAGATGAGGCAAGACGAGAGACCGAGGAAAGAGGGAATAGATCATCCCAAGTAGAGTTGTAGAGGAATCTATCTAGTTTGGCTAAGGAGGGAACAGATCTACGGTTAGACCAAGTGATTTCAAATTGATTTCCAAAGTTATTTCAATCACCAAATCAAATTCCATACTGATTTCTAAATTTATTTCAATTAACAAATCAATTTTCATTTTGATTTCCCAAAGATTTATTTTAAAACCCCAAATCAAATTTTCTCAAATCGATTTCTAAAATTTATTTTAACTCCAAATTAAATCCTAAATCGATTTCTAAAATTAATTTCAACCCCAATTTAAATCCCAAATTTAATTTCTAAATTTATTTCCTTTTGAAATAAATTCTTTTATCTCTTTCAAATATTTAAAATCTGTTTCTTAAATAATTTCTTCAACTATTAAACAACTTGAAATTCCTTTATCAAAATATTTTCCCATATTTTTGGAATTTATTCAATAAGTTTTCAAAATAAAACTTTATCTATTCAAATTTCTTCTTTTGAATTCACCTAATTCCTTAGATGAATTTATTATAATTTTCTACTTGAATTTCAAAAATCCGATTTTATTTATTTCTGGTATCCTTCGATACCAAAAATATATTTGGCTAAATCATAGCCTTCCACAATTTCAATCACAATATAATCACATAGAGATTATAAATAATCAACACACAACATATGAAACAAATTCAATATTTGAGGAATCCAGTTGGATCCCTCCAACCTGTTTCCCTGCATCCACAAACGTTAGCACAACAATTAAATACCAATTCCACTTCGAGGTGGAATAATGCGGTATATGGGATTTATAAAATATCATCCGCCATTATGCGGCACATAGGGTCTCATCCGCTATATAATGCAGGAAATCAATCACTCCAAATACATATATAATACCAATTCCACTTCGAGGTGGAATATTGCGGTATATGGGTTTAAATATAATATCATCTGCTATTATGTGGCGCATAGGGTCTATTTCAATCCAATTGACAATAAAAATCTTCCAAGCACTCAATCAAAAATTTTAAATCTATTTATTTAAAATTAACCAAGCATCATTTTTTTGAGTGAGAAGTTCTCACCTTTGCTTTTGTTTTGCAATCCATTTCCATTCCAGAATTGTTTTCTTCATAGTTCTAGACCTTGTAAATTAATTATATGATTAAATTAATATTTGAATTAATCGAACAGTTCAATGGCCATTCTTATAATTTTAACTCGACTAATAAATTTAATTTCAAACTAGTGATTTTATTTTAAACTAACACTTTTTAATTTTAAACTAGTTCCTTTTAAATTTTCAAACTCTTACCTATATATATAAATTTGATAACCTACATATATGTGCTACTGTATATTTTTTTTCCGCTTTTACAAAATATATTCATACATTATTAAATTTAAAATGAATAAGCTACATGTGTATTTCTGACTAAAAACTTTCTGTTTGAATTACATATATATATTTATAAAACTGTAAATCTTTTTCTTAAATCTTACTGCAAAATTTCTTTCCCATTTTAGACTTCAAAAATTTATTTCCTAATAGATAAATACTAAATCAATATACCTTATAGACATCAAACACGCGAGACCTTCCACCCACTTGAATTTGCGACCGTATCTCGTGTGTAGAAACCCCACCCACATCGTGACCCACTGACTCAATCCACGACCTGCGAACAACCCTAAACCATGCCTCATTCCTGCCATCTTTGCTTCCCAAAACCCTAGTTGAAATCACGGCCATGCCATCGCGTTTGCTGACAATGCGCGCGATCGCGACTCAGGCGACGCCGCACCCCATTCGCGATACCTCGTGACTCCACTCGTCGCGATCGCCTCTTGACCGAGCTTGATGAATTTGGCTTTTAAATGAGGCTTCGGCCATTGATAAATTTCGAGCTATGTTGCTTGATTTATTCGAATGAATTTGATTTCAATTTGAGGATTGAACGAATCAACATCTATTTGAGAATTAATCGAAGCAATTTGGTTTTGGAAAGGAGACAATTGCCATTTTTATTTGAAGCTTCTGTGTTTTAATTTCGAACGAAAATTATTTCGTTTGATTGCTTTTTTATTTGAACGAGACATACATCATCATTTTTTTCTTTTTATTTCAAAGGAACGCGTGTCAAACATTTCAGACAAAAAGGAACGCGTGGATAAAATTTCTATATGTGTTGCAAAGGCTTGCACAGTAATTATTTTATTTGTATTCAAATTTAAATCGTTGAGAAAACGAAGCCAAAAATCCTGATCTCCAATCGAGGCGTGTCGCTAGCGTTTATAATGTTATACGCCAATCCCAACACAATGGAAAAGGTTCTGGGTCCAAATTTGATCGTATGGAGAAGATAGCTTACATTGAATATTCGATTTAAATTTTAGCGCGTTTGCTTATCGTATGGCCAAACGATCACTCCAAATACTACGAAAATTGAAATCCGATAATAATACAATATTATGGATCCAATGGAACTGGTTTCGTCGAAATCCGAGACTACGTCTCGGAAGGCTATTTTTAAATATCGATTTAAACGATAAAATTTCAGAACTGAACAAAACATTTTCAAATTAAATTCTGAAGCTTCCATTATCTCCAGTATTCTCAATACAAATTTTCTAAGCCTTGAAAATATTTTTATTCAGCATAAAACTGAAGATTTGATATTTTTCCCAAATTTCAATAATTAAATCTAATAATTTAATTGCCAAATTCATATTTATATTTTGAAATTCAAGTTAAATTAACTTCCAAATATTTAAAATCAATTAAATATTTCAATTTCAAATGTCCATAATTCAGGGTCGTCGCAGTAATTGAGAATAAGTGAATAGAAATCAAAATAAATGTGAATAAAAGAGAACTGATATAGCTAATAATCAATTAAGATAAATACATATATGTATGTATATTATTTTATTCGCATAATGATTTAATCCAGATTCGAGCACATAATTTCAAGGTAGTTATACCGATCCGAGTTGGGATTTTTCACTCGATTTTCGACGGCGAACTCTGAATATGGATTTTTGATTGATTCTAGAAATTCTCTATCATAGTTGTGGCTATGCAAGGAGAATGATGGTTTCTAATCAAGAAACCAAATCCGAGTCCGCACTAGGAAGTCGGGTGGACGATACTAGTTTAGAAGTGAAATTGTGTGATCAAGTGAGCGATCGAATTGGGTATTGCGTACGGATGATATATGTGCATCGTAGGGATGTAAATGAAATAGATATGAAAACTTTTGTAAAGAAATTTGTAAAGAAATTTTGAACATTGTAATTGAACGTTATTGATTAGTGGGAAACATGTTGGAGGGATCCAACTGGATTCCTCAAAATATTTAGATTTGTTTAGTATTCTAGATATGATTTATTTGATAATCTGAGATAGATTATATTGGTAATTAAAAATGTTGAATGCTATGTTTGATTGAATGTAGTTGGGAATATTGAGTTATCAAAAATATATAAATTTGATTTTTGAAGGGAAATAAAAAGGAAAATTCTTAAGTACACAAATATGGAGGTTTCGATAAATGTATTGGAAAAGAATAAAAGTTGGTTTTAAAAATTCTAATGAATAAATTCCAAGTATGGAAAAGAGATTTTTGAATAAATAGAAATAAGTGGATTTAAAAAAAAACTTAGATGATATTAATTAAGGAATGAAAGATTTTTTTTTAATTCAGAATTTAAAATGGTTTAAGAAGAAATAATTTTTTTTGGAAATAATTTGAAAATTGGTATTTTCAGTTAAAATAAGATTTTAAATCATAATAAGGAAGTTAAATCTGAAATTAATGGATTTTGAAATAAATTGAGAAGTAAAAGAATTTATTTTAAAATGGAGTAAATTTTGAAAATCAATTTGAAAATTGATTAAGCATTTGAAATTGGAATTTTAAAGGGAGATGAGACTATAGAATTTATAAACGAGGTTTATAAAGTGAAATAAGATATCAGTGGATATTTGGAAGTATAAATTCAGGATGGGAATTTTTAAAGGAATGGGTAATTTGTTTTAAAAATAAATAGTGGTTTATTTTTAAAGGTGTGAAAGGAAAATTTATTTCCCTGAAAAGCCAAGTACGTTTTAGAAGTAGATTTTTAAGTATAAGTTAAAAGTTTTAAAGTTGTTTTAAAAGAATGTTTTTGAGAAATTATTATTTATGTTATTTAATTTTTTTAGAGGCAAATATTTATTTAAATGAATTATAGTAGTAATTATTTGAAAGGTTTGACTAGTATTATGATTTTAAAGATAAGTATTAATATTTATATTTTATAAAATAGTTTTATTTTAATGATAATTTAGTTAAAGTTTTATTTGAAAACTTGTATAGAACTTCGTAACTCTTCTTTTAAAATTTAGTTTGACTTAAATTTTGTTTTAAAATTAGTTTTATATTTTATAAAGTAGTTTTATTTTAAATATTTTTAAAGTATTTTTTTGAATAAAGTGTTTAAGTAGTTTTAATTTAAATGTTTTAAAGTATATTTTAGAATAAAGCGATATAAAGTATTTTAAAATCTAAAGTATTTGGACTTGGTAATTTTCAGTGGAAATAAACGATATTTGGGAATTTATTCTACGAGAGGAAGGTCATTTGAAAAATGTTTTCAAAGGGATGAAGTATGGAAAATATCTTGCAAAGATATTTTGGAAATAAATAATTTGGGAAATTATTAATGCCTGATGGTTGTTTGTGAATGTTATTTGATAGTTAAATAACCGACTATCAATATTGGCCAATGCGCTGATCGTTTCGAAGAGACCGGGATCAGGATTAATTTCCCAAAAATCACTTCGATCCAGTTTGAACGTTGTCGTGAGGAAGACAAGGGCTGGGAGTCGAAGATGGAGCAGTGAAGTACAAGGGCTAGTCGCTACTAATCCTGAGGATGATTCCAAAATGGATGTAGTAGGAGTAGTCCTTCGGTTCCGTTCGAACCCGGAACGGACTTGTTTGGACGAATGCTTTAAGAACATCGCCAGGGGATGATGAGCATTCTAAGTGTATATGTGCTAAAATGGTAACGCATAGCCTCGAGCCTCATCAACTGGGAATGGCTAAAACAGGGGAGGTGCACATAAGGCTAAGTGGCTAGCAACCAATTAGGGTGAGGTCACCCTTGTCTAGATGTCCCTTTATATTCGCCTGTGTGGGTGGTTGCTGATCCCAACCGTGGGGTGAACTTATTCGGACTATCCAGTAAGGGGTAGCTCCGGTCTTGTGATGCAGGGGATCAGGGTAGATCCTCGGTACGGTGGTCTAGACCACGTACTGTGACGGGCGTTACCCCAGTAGCCCTGCCATTAATGGAAATCTATTCTCCCTATGTGCCTTTACGGTTTTTGTTTGTAGAACCCAATTTGTGGCTAGTAGATGGAATTTAATAATGTAACAATTTCGGTTATTTGAATAAGTATTTGTATATAGACACTATTGTAATATCAGAGGGTTTTATAAGAAATGTTTCGGTTATCGTAAGGTAAAAACCCAGCATGTTTATTTGTGGCATGGTCATATGAGATACCTTTGATTTCAATTGATTTTGAAAACTTTAATAATCCTATTGAGTGTGTTTTCTCACGCTGTTTTTCTAGACTGACTCAGGTGTTATTTAACATAATGCTCGGGTCAGACTGGGTATTGTAGATACATGAAAGGATGCTGTTAAGCTCAAGAGACGAGCTGGATGGCGAAACATAGCATACAGACTTGATGCATAATTCCGCTGTGTTGTAAGTAGTATTGTCAATTTGGTGAGGACAAGTTAATATAACTGTCCAGTTGTGTGTTATTGATGTTGTTGAACTCTGATGTTGTATTCTGATGATGTATGTATAAAACAGATATAGTTTCTTTTGTGCAAAGATCAGTTATTTTCTATTATATTTTACTCCGCTGTGTTGGTAAGATTCTAATATTGTTTCTATTTCTTCTTCTACCTCCTTCTTCTTTAACCCTAATGGTTCGGTTTTTTGGCATCCGATTGCTTGGCATTTGATACAGTGGACGTATTGATGTCGATTTTCGAGCGTCGAAAAATAGGATCGTAACACTTGGTACAATTAACCTTTAATTACTTTCATTAATTACATAAATTAATGATTCTCTAATTACTTGCATTGATTACATTAATTAATGATCCTCTAATTACTTTCATTAATTAATTATTCTTTTAATTAATTACATTTAGTAACTAATCTTTAATTAATCACATTCATCAATCAACCTTTAATTACTTACATTAATTAATCAACTCATAATTAATTATTAATTAAACCATTAATTAATTACACCAAGTAATTAGTCCTTAATTACTTCCATTAAGTAATTATTCTCTAATGTGAATGGTTAAAGAATAATTAATTTACTTAATTAACTAAAGGCTAATTACTTAATGTAATTAAAGAATAATTAATCAAGGACGATTAATTAAGATGGATAATTAAAGGATGATTAATTAATTAATGGTTTGTAATTAATTAATGTTAAGTAGACAAGATTTAAAAGTAATTAATTTAATTCATTTGTGGTTAATTAAATTAACTAGAAACAGTGTGCCTAATTAATCTTGCTTATGGATGATTGAATGATATTGAATGCCTTGGATTATGTGATATCTTTGATATGTGATATGTACTGCTTTGTGATATGAGATGTTTCGGTTGAATTATGATCATATGGATTATCTATCTGTGATAATAAATTATCTATTTGTGTGAATATGTTACTCTAAATAATAAATTGAATTGTTAAACTTAAAACAACTTCGCCTTAAAAGACGACGTTTTAGATTTCGGTGAGACCGGGATCAAGTTTTCTATATTACAGCGTGATAGGGGGTTCTCGCTTCGGGTTTGGTGGTGAGCAGGAGACTCTTACCCCTACATGTCCCTGAGATGTAGTATAAGGCCTTGGGTGGGTCGCGCCAACCATGGGGTTGTCTTGTTCGGGATTATCCAGTAAGGGATGATTCCAGCTTTGTGTTGCAGAGGATTAGGGTGGATCCTCGGTACTCTTATCTAGACCAGGTACTGTGACGGACGGTGCCCCAGTAGCCCTGCCATTGATTAAAATCCATTTTCCCTACGTGCCTTTTACGATTTTGATTGTAGAACCCAATTTGTGGCTAGTATGTTGGAATTTAATAATGTAACAATTTCAGTTATTTGAATAAGTATTTGTATATATACACTATATAATATCAGAGGATTTTATAAGAAATGTTTTTATTATCGTAAGGTAAAAACTTTTCCATGTTTATGTGTGGAAAGTCTTACGAGATACCTTTCTTTTCAAATGAATTTCAAAGTTAAGCAACTTTAACCCGTTTACTCACACTAAACCCAAGTCTGACCCAGAGTTTATTTTATGTTTTATTAAACTCTTGGGTACTCAAATTTTTAGGAGTAGCCAAGGGATTCAGGTTATCTTTGACGAATTCTGGAGGAGATTTGCGAGCAGGAGGCTTCAACGTATATAGATATTATGGTTCCGCTGTATTAGCGTTTGTTTCTGTATCTCTGTGATTGATGTATTAGTGTTGTATAATAGACAGAGTTTTATAGCTGTCTAATTTGGGATGTATAATCTGTGTAACTATGATGTATATGATACCATTTAACATCTTATGTGTTGTAATATAATTTATTCATTCCGCTGTGAGATTCTGATTTTGTTTAGTTCTTTCTTTCTCATCTTTTCTCTTTTCTATCCCTTTCTTTCTTAATAATGACGCGTCTTCCTACAGAATGAAAGGCGGGTCATTACAGTGGAATTAGACAAATGTAAATGCATGATTTAGTTTTTTTCCTAATGTTAAAACAATGCATTATTATATTTATAAAAATACAAGTATTTTTCCGGTTTTCATGCTAGCAAGTTTCCAGTTTCAAGCTTTCAAAGATCAAGGCTGACCAGTGCACCTATTCTAGCTATTCTTGATGGTAAGAGTAAGTTCGAAGTCTACACGGATGCTTGTGTTTTGGATATTGGTGGGTCTTGGAAGGACCATCTACATTTAGTGGAATTCTTTTACAACAATAGTTATCAGGCAAGTATCAAGATGGCACCCTATGAAGCTTTATATGGAAGACCTTGTAGATTACTATCCTATTGGGTAGAGTCGGGAGATCATCTTGTTCTTGGTCCAGATCTGATCCGTGAGGCATCTACAAAGGTGGAGCTTATCAAGAAGAGAATGAAAGCAGTGTAGGATCGCCAGAAGAAATATGCAGAAAAGAGACGAAGGCAATTGGAATCAACTGTGACGATCCGCCTTTCATTCCATAGAAAGACGTATCATTAATAAGAAAGAAATAGGTAGAAAAAGAATAGATAGAAGAAAGAACTAAACAGTATCAGAATCTTACAGCGGAAACGGAACAAAATATAACATATCACATAACAATTACATAGTCTTTACACATCAGAGTTACACAGTTACACAACATCATCATATTAGATGGTTGTCAAGACCTGTCTATCCATTTACATTCCAAAATACACAACAAAAGACACTACACAGTGGAAATTGATAGATATAGCTACACCAACCTCCTGCTCCAAGCTTCCCAAAATTCGTCAAACAAAACCTGATCACTTGTCCACTCATAAAAATTTGAGTACCCAAGAGTTTAAGAAAAACAGAATAAACTTTGGGTCAGACATGGGTCTGGTGTGAGTAAACGGTTAAATTGTTTAACTTGATAAACCTTTAAAATAAAAGGTATCTCGTAAGGCTCTCCGCCAATAAATACGGACAAGTTTTCCCTTACGATAACCAAAGCATTTGATAGGAAATCCAGTTATATTATAATAGTGTCTAGGGTTTTCAAATAAATATTCACATAGCCGAAAGTGTTACAATATTAAATTCCAACATACTAGCCACAAAGTGGGTTCTACAATCAAAACCTTAAAGGGCGCGTAGGGAAAATGGATTCCATACAATGGCAGGGCTACTGGGTACTGTCCGTCATAGTATGTGGCCTAGATCACCGTACCGAGGATCCACCCTGATCCACTGCATCACAATGCCGGAGCTATCCCTTATAGGATAGTCCGAATAAGACAGCCCCGCGGTTGTGTCCTACAACCGCCACACAGCCGAATAAAAAGGGACCTCTAGATAGGGTGAAAACCTTATCCTACTTGGGTGCTACCCACTTAGCCTTGTGTGCACCTCCCCTGTTTTATGCATTCCCGGTTGATGAGGCTTGAGGCTACAACTACCTTTTAAGAACACATCTCTTGGAATGCTCATCGTCCTCTATTGACGATGGTCTGATAGCATTCATCCATACAAGTTTGTTATCTCGATCTTCACTTGAGATTTCACGACCTATCGTTTAACTTGGATCGATGTTGTTTTCGGATAATCAAATTTGATATCTTATCCCGGTCTCATCGAAATCCAAACGCCGTCTTAAAGGTCAAGTTGTTTAAGGTTTAAACAATTTAATTCAATTCAATACATTTAATTCACACAGCATCCATCATAGATAAATAACACACGTTTATCATCATCCATATCCAAAGTATATCTCATCACAGAATATCACAAATTATCAATCCAGACATTCTATACAATCAATTATCCATAAGCAAGACTTATTAATCCATACTATAATTAATTTAATTAACTCAAATTAAATTAATTACTTAAGAATTAATTACCTAATCTTACTTAATTAATCATTTATTAATTATAGCCATTTGAATTAATTAATCATTCTTTAATTACCTTATAAATCAACTAATTAATCTTTAATTACTGATTAATTATACTTAATTATTAATTAATAAACCTTATTTACAAATTAATTAATCCTTAATTACTAGTTAATCAATCCTTAATTACCAATTGATTAATGTTTAATTATTTAATTAATTAATGCTTAACTACAACTTAATTAATCTTTAATTACTTAATTAATTAATCTCTAATTAATTAATTTATAATCCTTAATCATTAATCCTTAATCATTAATTAATTAAATTAATTAATTACTCCATAATTACTTTATTAATTTAATTAATCTTAAATCATTAAAACCTTAATTAACTTTTAAGATAAATCATTTATCTTATTAATTACTTAATTATCATTATCATATAAATTTTAAAACATTTTACTTTTTAATTAACTACTTAATTATATTTCTAAATTAAGTTTTAAAATAACTTAAATATAATTTAAACTTAGTAAATTCAAGTTAAACAAATTATATAACTTCCTTGAATGAATTACTTAAAAACATTTGTTTTATAAAGAATATATTTAAGAAATAGTTTAAACCTAGATTTCATTTTAAATTTAAAACTTACTTTTATTTATATTTAAAAACATGTTAACTTACTTCGGGTTCAACCCGATAATCACACGAGTCCGGACACGAGAAAAATCCACTATTTTTTAACTTAGTTTTAGCTTAAGTTTAAAATCTAAAAGATGTTAAACTCTCATGCAACAACCCGATGTAAAATCCGAGCCACAACCAAACTACCCCGAGACGTCCCTCGAGTTCATTGATCACCAAAAACAGCTCAAAACCATTTATTGGTCAACTCCAAATTACTCTCTTGTAATCCAACTAAAAATTGTGATTCAACTCTTAAAAATCATGATTTATGATAGGGATTTAGATTGTATAAATAAAACAGAGAATTGTGATGATGTAATTTTAACATGTTTTAAAATTCTACTGTCTTTTCTATTTCCCAGATAAAATTTCAACTAATTTTACTTAAATTTATTTTTAAAACTTAATCTATGTTTAAACAAACTTATCTTCTGTAATGACACGCCTTCCATTCCACAAAAAGACGCATCATTAATAAGAAAGAAAGGGAAAGAAAAGATAGGAAAGAAAGAACTAAATAGTATCAAAATCTCATAGTGGAACGAATAAAATATATTACATCACATAGTATATTACATAGTGTCATATATATCAGAGTTACACAGCTTATACATCACTGACTAGACAGTTATAAAGATCTGTCTATTGTACAACTCAAGTTCCATGCAAGACATAAACATAGAGATCAACACAGCGGAACCACTATATATCTACATACGCTGAAGCCTCCTGCTCCAAGTCCCCTCCATAAATCAAAACTAACCTGAATCCCATGGCTACTCGTAAAAATTTGAGTATCCAAGAGTTTAATAAAACAGAATATAAACTCTGGGTCAGACATGGGTCTGGTGTGAGTAAACGGGTTAATGTTGCTTAACTTTGAAAATCATTTGAAAAGAAAGGTATCTCGTAAGACTTCCCACACATAAACGTGGAAAAGTTTTTACCTTACGATAACCAAAACATTTCTTATAAATCCTATGATATTATAATAGTGTCTATATACAAATACTTATTCAAATAGCTGAAATTGTTACATTATTAAATTCAAGCAAACTAGCCACAAAGTGGGTTCTACAATCAAAACCGTAAAGGGCACATAGGGAAAATGAATTCCATACAATGGCAGGGCTACTGGGGTACTGCCCGTCACAGTACGTGGCCTAGTTCACCGTACCGAGGATCCACCCCGATCCCCTACAACACAAGGCCAAAACCATCCCTTATTGGATAGCCCCGAATAAGACAATTTTTAACGAGTACCCAAGGGATTCAGGTTAGCTTTGACGAATTCTGGAGGAGATTTGCGAGCAGGAGGCTTTAGCGTATATAGATATTATGGTTCCACTTTATTAGCTTTTATATCTACATCTCTGTGATTGATTTATTGGTGTTGTATAATAGACAGACTTTTATTACTGTCTGATTTGAGATGTATAATCTGTGTAACTCTGATGTATATGATACTATGTAATATCTTATGTGTTGTAATATAATTTATTCGTTCCGCTGTGGGATTCTGATTTTGTTTAGTTCTTTCTTTCTCATCTTTTCTCTATTCTATCCCTTTCTTTCTTAAAAATGATGCGTTTTCCTGTGGAATGAAAGGCGGGTCATTACAGTAATTAACTATCTTTTAAAAACTTTTTATATAATTTTTTTCAAATGATTTCTTTCTTTTAGTTACTAACGACCATCCCCCGGTCTGTATATAAGTTCCTATTTCGTATTCTAATAATTAGTTTCTTATCAATCATTTCGTCTTAACTTTAATGAATTTGAAATTCTATTTAAAATGAATTGGATAACAAAATATGAAGTTAAATTGAATTACATAAACATATACATAAGAAAGAATTAGATAAACTAGGTTATTTTCAAGTTTTCTCAAATCTGAAACAAAACTACAGATCAAATAGATTAGTGACTTGTTGATGCCGACGAGGCTGGCCAGAATGACGGCGAACTTGTGTGCACGTGCACAAGTTACCAATTGTGTCAGATGATCTTTGTGCTGGGTGGTCTCGAAGAAGATCTCGGGTAAGTGGGATCGTGGCTCGAGTGGGTTACCGGGTTCATTCGCGTGAGGATAACAGTTTTATATCTTAATAAAACGAAGTTAAAAAAGGAGAAGAGGGGAAATGACTCGGGTTCGAGCTCGAGATTTTGTATATCTGGCTCAAGTTGGACTCAAGTAAATCTGTCTGGGATTGGAGTTTTCTTATCTTAATGATTCAATAAGTTTTTAAATATAATGTTAACTAAGTTTTGAATCGAATAAGTTTTCAAAGGAATATGAATGATTATTTAAACAAGTTTTAAACAAATTTTAAAAACCAAATTTTAAAAGTTAAATGCTTTTAAAATCTAGTTGAATAATAATATTGGGTTAATTGTCTTATTTAATCTCTAATTGTTTTCAAAAATAAAATGAGGTAAATAAAATAAATGTAATTAAAGAATTATGTATTAAACTTTAATTAATCAAAGTTCTCAAATGATTTTGTACAATTATTTTTAAGCATTTGATTTAATAAGATTCAAATGATAATTAAGTAAAGTAATTAAGATACGGGTTTATCTTTACTTAATTAAAGTTTTGAGTAATTAAAGGACTGTAACAACCCCAACTCGACCTTCGAAAATCAACACCCAAATACTCTACCCATATTCAAATGTCGCAGATTCAAACGTCGAATGTGGTTCGCCGGACCTTTTAACACATTAAGTACAATAACATAGTGGAAGAAAACAATATATCATTGATACAACAATGGATACAATATATGATACAACAGATGCCCAACACTATCAGAGCCAAATATATACAATAGCGGAAACATAGTAGCGGAAAGATAGCACCAATATAGGCTCCAAAACAATCCAACATCCATACTGCAACTCCATCTCCAATACTTTAAAACCAAATAGCTCAACCCAAAAGCTTCAAAGACTCCAATCCAATAAGCTCGAACCACCATCAATGCTGAACTTGAGCAAATCCGGTCTGCAAAGCGATTTCTAAACCATAGATTCCAAAGATTGCCAAAAACTATATCTACTAGCTGATTATCTGAAAATATGACTCTAGGCTGCCCGTGTGGAAAATTATGGGCACCCAGAGTTTAGAAAGGGAACAATAAACGCCAGGTCAGTCATGAGACTGGTGCGAGCAAACGAAAACAGTTTATCTTGAATAAAAACAAACAAAAGGAAATAAAAAGAAATCCGTAATGCTTTTTGGAAAATGAAACTACCATAAGGCCTCCCCCCACAATGCAAGCGCACAATTAGAGGAGATTTCTCCTTTTGATAATCAATCATGCTTGATACACAAAATCCTTTTGATATTATAATTAGTGCATAATGCAGAAAACATTTCAAAAGTATAATATTAATCTTAGCCAGCATATCACATTATGGTATATCTACTATAGCTACCATCTAAACGGCGCGTCACCACCATAAGTAAATGGCAGGTTATACAACTAAAACCGTACAGGGCTCATATTGTTTCTTTGGATTTCCAACAAATGGTCAAGCTAAGGTACTTCCTATGCCACATGGGTATGCCTTTGGAGGGACGTCCCGAGAACCTAACCGGATCTCTGCCAACACAAGGCCGGGTTACCTTTGTAATGAGGTAACTAACCGTCATGAGTATGCCATCACTCGGTCGTCACCGACATTTATCCAAGAGCTCTCAACACCAAAAACACAAAGAAAAGCAACAACCACATAAGTTAAATATCTGGGCTCCATACCATGATATCGCTTTTTATCCAGAAGGAAATGGATATACCCTAAAGGGCGCGACCCTCGTAACCTTGCCGCATTCTTCCTGTTTCGACAATTTTCGAGTTGTAAGGTTCGACAAGGTCTCGTCCACAAAGTTACGCTTTTCACAAAAGCCATGTTTTGATCAACAATTGACCAGCAGCACTCAGCATGCCACATTACCAAATTGAGAGTATATCACTTATAACCATCAACTACATAACCTCGGAGCTTGTACGTCTCAGAGAAGGGTGTTAAGCTAAGAGAATAAATTCTCTGCCACCAACAGAAATGTATTTGATAGATATCAGCTTTACATCTCAAAGTGTAATGTCATACATACAAGCATACAAGTTCGATCCGGGTTCGAACGGAACCGAAGGCACTTCAAAAAACCCTTGCAAATCCAGGTATTCACAATCCCGATCGGACTCCCCACCACATATGGAGATCTCTATACCGTAGCTACTCAGTGTAGAGTCATTCGATTGGTAATCCTATCGTTCTTGAAAATATCCGGTCTTCACCACCATCTTCAAATGCTATCCATTTCGTCGTATCACTATTCAGAATGGGTTATATAACACAAAGTCCTCTCCCATCTAAACCGAAGAATGAGCGCTTATTTTTAAAAGCATATGGATATATTGGGATCTCAGTTAAGTCACACTTTTAGCGCAAAACCTTTCTTTTTTTGAATGGTTTAGACAAATTTCCACTTTAATCTTTTAAAACAAAAGATTCACCCTTTTAAGATCCTTTTCAACTTAAAACAAATTTACCAATCTTTCACAAAGATTCATTCATAGATTTCAAAATAATTTCCACTTCAAACTTGATTTACAACTCGAAATTCTTTCCACAAACTGGAAGTTCTTTCATTATATGAGAGGTACTATCATTTGAAAACAAATGCTTTTGTTTCGGGAAAATCCGAATATGCTTAAGTTATAGTCCTTAAAGTATAAACTTGGATTAAATTTAAATTCCCAAAATAATAATTTTAAAATGGTTTAAAATCCATATATAATATATTGTATAACTTGTATACCCCTTTTTAAACCATATATCCCAAAATAATTCCAAAACTTCAAACAAGATATATTCTATTCAAAATTCAATTTCAAGCTTACTTTTCAAAAGCTTTTCGTACTCAACCCAATTCCTTTTTAGATTCAAAATTCAATCTTTAAAACTATTTCATAATATTAAATTCAAATATTTGTGACTTAACCAATTTCCTCGTGTAATCCATATTTGTGTGTGTGGTGTAGTCCAGAGGTTTTACACAATAGTACAATATCATCAATCATCACTAATCCAAGCATACCAATATCGATAAGCGGTATAATCCCATAACGCTTATCTTCATTCAAGATTCACAGAAAAATATGTACATTCGTCACAGATAAATAAATCATAGTTCACAGCACAATTCAAAACAATTCACATCACAGAATATCACACATCAAGGATATCAAATAATTCAAAGCATTCAATACAATCCCGACATCCATAAGTAAGATCAATCAATTACCTAATTAATTTAAACCAGATTAATTACTTATGAATAAATTTATCATCCTGGTTAATTAATATTAATTAATTACAAACCATTTTAATCAATTATCCTTTAATCATTTATTAATTATCTTTTAATGATAAATTGATTAACCTTTAATTATTAATCAATCAACCTTAATCAATAAATTAATCAACCTCTAATTATTAAATAATTAACCTTTATTTATTTAATTATTCTTTAATTAATTAACCTCAAGTTGAATTAATTAATTAACCCTTAATTAATAAATCATCCCTTAATCATTTTCATTAAATAAATTATCCTTTAAAATTAATTAATTATCCCCAAATTAATTACCTTAATTAATTAATCACATAAGTTAATTATCCTTTAATTAATTATTCTTTAATCACTTGATTAGTTAACTTTAATCATTAATTTATTCTAATTAATTCAATTTAAAACAAATTAGACGAAAGCATATTTGAGACAGGAAGACGACTAATCTGGAAAAAAATATTCTAGAATTTTGTTAACCTGTTATTAAACAGATATGTGTGTATGTGTGTGTGTGTGTGTCTATATATATATATATATAGATATATACATACACACACACAGAGACCTGCATTCAACAATATATACATATAAACACAGACATGCAGGCATATATATGGACATACAATGATATTCATACAAACAGATTTCAATCACAAGCATCAGGTATTTATCACACACAATCAAATATTAGAGAGGGTAGTTTGCTCACCTGTATCATGTTGACAGAGAATATAAGCCTAGAATGATATCTGAATATGATTATTTGATTTTTAAAGACTGGAAACTGCTTTGATCTTAAACTTGAATTGCAACTTGATTGTGTTGAGTTGAAATGAATCTGATCTGGATCCTTATGTATTTGGTTCCTCTTTGAACTTGTTTTGATTTTTCTTTTGTTTCTAGGTTTTGATTTTTTGGTTTTGATTTTTATCATGCTTTTGATCAGAGATGAATCTATACTTTGCTTGCTTATTTCTGAGTTTGATCATTACTTTCTTTTGATCTGAAATGATCAGATCTTTGTTTTGATCTAAGTTTGATTTCCAGGTTTGTAGCTTTGAATCTTATTTTTCTTTTTTTTGGTTTATATTTTGATCAGGTTTGTATTTTCTGTTTTGATTATTATTTTGATAGCTTTACTTTTTATTTCCTGGCTTTGATCTTTTGAAAATGAAATACGAAGAAAGAATGAAGGTAGGAGAGTAAATGTATATATATACTTGAATTTCCTTTTATTTATTATTTTGAAAATAAAAGAAATAAGTGACATTTGTTATATTTTTCACTACATGTTTTACACTTGTATTCTTTCATGTTTTAAAATACTTACACGGTCTTTATGCGTTTTAAATATATTTTTATAAAATTTCATATTTATATTTACAATTTTTCTTTATGCATTTCTTTTAATAAATATTTATTAAACCTTAAATAAATGATTTTAAAACTAATTACATAAATAAATAAACACACATATATATTATATATATTAGAAGTTAACCTTTTGAAAATTATTAAATTCCAAGACATAATTTTTAAATCACAATGCGTATATATATACACATACTATAATTACTAAAAAAAAATTTATTAATTTTAAAATATGAAGTTTTAAATCCAATTTATTTTCCATATATTTATATTTGAATTTCAAACCCATAATTCAATTTTAAATTAAATATGTATACATATATATATAAATAAATAAACAGAAAATATCTTATTTTAATTTGGAAAATTCAAATTAATTCACAATTTAATCCAAAATTTAATATCAATTACCAATTTAAATTTAACTCAAAACCGAGATCGTTACAGATTCTGTAATGACCCGCCTTTCATTCCACAGAAAGAAGCATCATTAATAAGAACGAAAGGGATATAAAAGAGAAAAGATAGGAAAGAAAGAACTAAACAATATCAGAATCTCATAGAGGAACGAATAAATTATATTACATCACATAGTTAATTACATAATATACAACATCTAACAGAGTTACACAGCTTTATATCACAACACATTAGACAGTTATAAAACCTATCTATCATACAAATCAAGATACAACATAGAGGTTAAAACAGTGGAATCACAATATCTATATACACTGAAGCCTCATGCTCCATATCTCCTCCAGAATTCGTCAAAGCTAACCTGAATCCCTTGGCTACTTGTAAAAATTTAAGTACCCAATAGTTTAATAAAAAAGAAAATAAACTCTGGGTCAGACATGGGTCTGGTGTGCGTAAACGGGTTAAAGTTGCTTAACTTTGAAAATCATTTGAAAAGAAAGGTATCTGGTAAGATTTCCCACTCATAAACATGGAAAAGTTTTTACCTTACGATAACCAAAACATTTGATAGGAAATCCAGTGATATTATAATAGTGTCTACGGTTTTCAAGTAAATAGAATATAGTCGAAATTATTACATTATTAAATTCCAGCATACTAGCCATAAAGTGGGTTCTATAACAAAACCGTAAAGGCACGTAGGGAAAATAGATTTCCATCAATGGCAGGGCTACTGGGGTACTGCCTGTCACAGTTCATGGCTTAGATCACCGTACCTAGGATCCACCCTGATCCCCTGCAACGCAAGACTGGAACCATACCTTACTTGATAATCCTGAATAAGACAACCCCAACAGTTGTCGCGACCAACTGCCCACACCGCTGAATAAAAAGGGACCTCTAGACAGGGGAAATCTTATCCTACTTGGGTGCTACCCACTTAACCTTGCTGCTCCTCCCCTATTTCAGCCATTACCGATTAATGAGGCTTGAGTCTACGATTACCTTTTTAGAACACATATCTTAGAATGCTCATCGTCCTCCAATGACGATGTTCTGAAAGCATTCAATTTATACAAGTCCGTTACGAGTTCGAACGAAAACGAAGGCACTATCTCGTTACACTCATTTCGGAATCACCCTCAGAGTTAACAACAATAGCCCTTGCACTCTGAATCTTCATCTTGAACTTCACTTGAGATTCACGACCTATCGCTTAATTTAGATCGATGTGGTTTTCAGATATCCAAATTTCGAAATTCGATCCCGGTCTCACCGAAATCCAAATGCCATTTTTTAAGGCCTAATTGTTTTAAGTTAAAACAATTTAATTTATTATCTATATTCACACATATAGATAATTCACACTATCACAGATAGATAATCCATATTATCACTATTCAACCAAAGCATCTCGTATCACAAATCATCATATATCCCATATCAGAGATATCAAACAATCCAAGGCATTCAATATCATTCAATCATCCACAAGCAAGATTTGATCAATTCCTAATTAACTTAATTAATCTCTAATTAAATTAATTACTAACTTTAATCACTTAGATTACCTTTACTTAACATTAATTAATTACAAACCAATTAATTAATCATCTTTTAATTATCCATCTTAATTAATCACCCTTGATTAATTATCCTTTAATTGCATTAAGTAATTAACCCTTAATTAATTACACAAATTAATTATCCTTAACCCAAACACATTAATTAACCTTTGATTACTCCCATTAATTAATTAACTATAATTAATTACATTGACCTTTAATTAATTACATTAATTAATTATTCTATAATCATTTATATTGATTAGTTATCCTTAATTAATCACATTAATCAACCTTTAATTACTTCCATTAATTACATTAATTAATGATCCTCTAATTACTTCATTAATTAATTATTCGTCTAATTAATTACATTAAATAATTAATCTTGAATTAATCACCTTCATTAATCAACCTTAATTAATCACATACAATAATTAACTATCCTTTAATTACCTACACTAATTAGTTAACTCCTTAATTTTTTATATTGATCAATTAATCCTTTAATTAATTACACTAAGTAATTAATCCTTAATTGCTCCCATTGAGTAATTATCCTCTAATTACTTTCATTAAGTAATTTCCTTTTTATTAATTACATTTAGTAATTAACCATTAATTACTTACACAAGTAATTACACTTCAATAATCACATTAAGTAATTATACTTAAATCAACTTCATTAAGTGATTATCCTAAATTAATTAAATTAATTAATTTTCTTAAATTAATTACATTGAGTAATTAATCCCTTTAATTACTTTCATTAATTAAATAATCTTTAATTAATTAACCTTTAATTACTAAGATTAATTAACCCTTAATCAATTAAGAAATTAACTATCTTAATTAGTTTAAACAATTTATTTACCTTAAAGTTAATTACTTAATTGATTATCCTAATTACTCACATTAATTAATCAGGTGATTGATTGATCTTACTTATGGATGTTTGGATTGTATTGAATGCTCTGAATTGTTTAATATCCCTAATGTGTGATGTTCTATGATATGATTGAGTTGTGGACTGTGACTTATTTATCTATGATGAATTTACATATTTATCTGTGAATCTGTGAATTAAAATAAGCATTATAGGATTATACCGCTTATCGATATTGATGTGCTTGAATTGATAATGGATGTGATATGTTATTGTTGTCTGCAAAACCCCTGACTACACCACACACACACACAAATATGGATTTCACGAGGAAATTGGTTAAGTCACAGATATTTTGAATTTAATATGATTTTATTCAAATGCTGAAAAGTTTAAAAGTTGAATTTTGAATCCAATTGGTTTGAAAGTGAAAATTGAATTGAATATGGAAAGCTTTTGAAAAGGGAGTTTTGGAATTGAAATTTAGTTTGAATATAATATATCTTGTTAAGTTTTGAAATTATTTTGGAACTTATGGTTTGAAAGGGTTATATAAGTTATACAATATATTTATATGGATTTAAAACTATTTTAAATAAATTGTTTTGAGAATTTGAATTTAATTCAAATAGAACTTGCCGATGATACGACAGTTCGCTGATTTTCTGGTTTATACTTTTAAAGGCTATAACTTGTGTGTATTTGATCGGATTTTTCCGAAACGAAAAGCATTTATTTCGAATGATAATGGCTTTCATTTAAAGTAAGAACTTCTAGTTTTTGTTGAAAGGATTTCAAGTTTGAAATTGAAATTGTATTGAAAGCTATGAATGAATCTTTGTTGAAGATTGGTGAACTTTGTTTTCAAATTTAAGTGGATCTTAAAGGAGTATCTTTTGTATAAAAGATTTGAAATGGGAATTCGTCAAATTCCGATGATCGACGAAGTCAGGGTCGTTACAAGTGATACCAAAATGTAACGACCTGATTTTTCGACTTTCGAAAGTCGACAACAATACATTCACTGTATCAAATGCTGAACAATCGAACACCGAAAAACCGAACCACTAGGGTTAATAAAGAAGAAGATAGAAGAAGAAACAGAAAAAAAATACTAGAATCTCACATTTCGCAGCGGAACAATATAGTAGATAAATGAATAATCTGTAAACAAAGAAACTATATCAGTTAATGCATTACATCATCAAAGTATATACAACACAACACAACAATGAAAATCATTATAACTTTCTCACATGAAACTGAACTTACACCAACCCATACGCAGTGGATACTACATAATATAAGTGATACGTCTCGCCATCCTGCTTGTACTCCTAATCTCCACAGCATATTTTTCTGACTTCCCTCCAGAACAACTGATAACCTGACTCTAGGCTGCCCGTGTGGAAATTCATTTGGATACCACTGTTTAATAACTAATGTTTTTTCGATGAAACTTGATTACTCAAAATATGCTATCGAAAGCATTTGATTAATTAAGCTTTGTTTATTTTCGCTGTAGTATCTATCTCCGATAGTGTTGATCATTTCATTTTATCATATTGTATCAGATATTGTATCCATTGTTGTATCAATGATATATTGTTTTTCTTCCACTGTGTTGTTGTACTTAATGTATTATAAGCTCCGGCGAATCGGATTTCAACGTTTAAATCTGCGGCATTCGAATACGTGAGAAGTATGGATGTCGATTTTCGAGCGGTAAAAATACGGACCGTCACATTTGGTATCAGAGCATTCTAAGTGAAATACCGGTATTGAGTCAAACTTAATTTGGTAATTAATATTAAATTTTGGATTTATTTATGAATTAATTGGTAAATTAATTTGAAATTTTCTAGGAACAAATAAAATGTGTATTTGTTATACATATGATAGTAGATTTTTAGTAGATTTGGATTGGAAATTTAAGAATAAAATATACCATAAATAGAATTTTGGTTTTTGAAATTCAAGAAAAAATATTTTAGAAATAAAATTGGATTTATTAACTTTATATTTCCAACGAACTAATGTATATGAATATTTATTAGTAATGTATAATTTGGATTTCAAATCATTTTCTTATTAAGTCGTATAAATATAAATAATTGAAGATGTATGAATGCAAATATAAAGCAAGGAAGAGATAAAGCAATCAAACAACAAACTAAAGCCTGTAAAGAATAATGCAAGATCATCTCAGTTTTATCAAATCTCAGTTCAACTAAAAATAGCAAGCTAAAGAACAAACAACAGATCAACATCATGTTTCAAGTCTCAGATGAAAAGATCAAACCCAAAAAATCAATTTCCAGGATTTGTTCTTCTCTGTTATCATCAAACAAGTGAGCAAACCTATTTAATTTTACTTCTATGTCTTAATGTTTGAATTGACACTGGAAGTATATTGTGAAAAGTGTTTGTTTAGTAGTTAGTTATGCCTGCATGCTTGTATATACATATATGTAAACACATGTGTGCATATAGAAAACATGTTTCTATTTCAAGCTCAACAGATTTTAGACAAATTAAAAACTCAAATTCTCTTTCCCCGATCTGTTATAGGCTTAGATCCCTAAAGAAGAAATGATTATAATAATGTAACATTATTTTTAAAAATAAGTTCCAGTAAAAATATTTTGTAATTATTTCAAAAACTAGAAATTACAGTAAAATCTTTTCAACCCAGAAATATTGAATGTTTGAATTTCAAGTTGTAATCATAGGAGCAGATTCGCATTGCAAAATTATGACTTTTGATAATAAATTCAAAATTTTTAAGTTTATATTCATGGAGTAATTGCAAGATGAACGAAAAGATTGTTTTCGCCAAATTCTGGTGAACCAAATAATGGTGTAGATCGATTTTAGGCCTGGTGGTAGCTGTATAGGTGGGTGGCTCGGGAAAAATGCATGGTGAAATTCTCGATCACCATGGTGTCGTGTAAACGGTGATGTAGGTTTGAGGTCTCGTTTTGGTGAAGGTTGGTTTTAGGCATTTTGCAGTGTCGTCATGGTGCCAGAGGTGATCTCACTAGGGGGACTAAAGTGTTAGTTCGTAATGCAGCTTTGGACGAAGTTGCATGACCTCTGGTGGTCTTTGGTGGCGGGGTGGTGTTCGAGTTTGCTTGATTTCGATCGGCTTGGTCGAAGCAAGATCTGGGTGATCGAAGTAAGGGTGAGGGTCGTGAGAAACTTGGTGGTGCCATCGTGGTTGATCGGAGTGGCTCCGATGTGGTGTACACGTGCATAAATATCTCTTGTGTCTGAGTTCGCTGAGGCTTTGGGGAAGAAGCATCTTCCTCAAGTTTGGCTCGGAGCTGAGCATGGTTTGTCTCGAAGTCGTGGATGTAAGGTTTGCTCGTGAATGAATCGTTGTTTACTCGGGGGTTTACTTTGGGGGGGGGATTCGAAGTTGGCTCGGGTTGTTTAATTATATAACCTGGTTTTTGAAAATTTTAAAATAAAACATGTACAGTTTTTAAATTTAAATGAAACAAAATCCATATTTCAAAACAAAATTAGGAACATGTTTTATGAAGTAATAATCAGATTTTAAAATGGAAGATCAAGTTTAAGTATGTAAAAGAAAAGGTTTCAGGCTAAAAGTTGCGACAAAACTAAGATCCCAATATCCATATGGTTTTAAAATTAAGCGCTCATTATTCGATTTAGCCTGGAGAGCACTTTATGTCATATAACCCATTTCGAAAGTGATACGACGAAATGGATAGCATTTGTAGATGGTGGTGAAGACCGGGTATTTTCGAAAACGAAAGGATTACTTGTCGAATGTCTCTGCATCATGGCTCCGGTACAGAGATCTCCATATGTGATGGGGAGTCCGATCGGGATTGTGAATAGCCGGATTTGCAAGGGCTTCTTTGGAAGTGCCTTCGATTCCGTTCGAACATGGAACGGACTTGTATGGTTGTATGTCTGACATTACACTTTGAGATATGAAGTTAATTTCTATCAAATACATTTCAGTTGGTGGCGGAGAATTTATTCTCTTAGCTTTACACCTTTCTCTGAGATGTACGAGCTTAGAGGTTTTGTAGTTGATGGTTTTTTGTGATATACTCCCAATTTGGTAGTGACGTAGTGTGGCATGCAAAGTACTGCTGACCATTTGTTGATCAAAGCATGGCTTTTGTGTAAAGCATAGCTTTTTGGACGAGACCTCATCAGGACCTCACACCCCGGAAATGGTCAAAACAGGAAGAATGTAGCAAGGTTATGAGGGTCGCACCCTTTACGGTATGTCCATTTACTTTTGGATAAAAGTGGTATCATGGTGTGGAGCCTAGATACTTAACTTATGTGGTTGCTTCTAATCTATTGCTTTGTGGTTGTTGGTGTGGAGAGCTCTCAGATAAAGGTCGGTGACGACCAGGGGATGCCATACTCGTGATAGTTAGTTACCTAGTTACTGAGGTAACCCGGCCTTGTGTTGCCAGAGATCCGGTTAGGTTCTCTAGGCGTACCCATGTGGCATAGGAAGTTCCTTAACCTGACCATTTATTGGAAATCCAATCACTAAACGCGCCTTGTACGGTTTTAGCTGTAGAACCTGCCATCTAACATGGTAGATATAATAGGCATACTATAATGGTACGTATGCTGGCTAAGATTAATATTATACTTGCAAATGTTTTCTGCACTATGCACTAATAATAATATCAAATGGTTTTCGTGTATCAAGTATGTTTGACTATTATAAGGAGAAATCTCCCCCAAGTGTGCGATTTCATTGTGTGTAGCGGGAGGCCTTATGGTAGTTTCATTTTCCAAAAAGCATAGCGAATTTCTTTTAAAATTCTTTTTGTTGTTTTGTTCAAGATAAAACTGTTTTGTTTGCTCACACCAGTCCCATGACTGACTTGGTGTTTATTATTCCCTTTCTAAACTCTGGGTGCCCAGAATTTTCCACACGGGCAGCCTAGAGTCATATTTTCAGATAATCATCTAGTAGATATAGTTTTTGGCAAATCTTTGGAATATGTGGTTTGGCAATCACATTGTGCACCAAGTTTGCTACAAGTTCAACATTGATGGTGGTTCGAGCTAATTGGATCGGAGTCTTTTGAAGCTTTTGGGTTGAGCTATTCGGTTTGGAAGCATTGGAGATGCAGCTCTGGATTCTATCTTTCTTTCTATCCTTTGGAAGACCATATTGGTGATATTGTTTCACTACTGGTGTTATCTTTCCATTGTTGTCGCTATTTGTTTCTTTCCGCTGTAATGATCCCGGTTTTGAGTCGAATTTAAATTAGTAATTAATTTGATTTTTAATTAAATTAAGAATTAATTAGTAATTAATATAATTTTTTGGACTAAAATGTGAATTTAATTTTAAATTAATTTGAAAATATGGGAATGAATATATATATATATATATATATATAAGTTTTTAAATAAAGAATTTAATTTGGAAATCTAAACATTTTATAAATAGATTATAATTTGGAATTTGAAATTGAAATTCAAATACACATGTGTTGAAAATAAATATCTATAAATTGTGAATGAATAAAATATATATTTATAAAAAGATATTGTTTGTTTACTCATTTATAAATACAAATTGATTGTATATTAATTTTTGAATTTAAAAATAAAAGTTTTGAATACATATTGGATTTGGAAAAATCCATAATTTTATAATAGAAAAACTTGTTTTGTATTTATGATATAATGATTTGAAAATTTTATTTTGGAATTGATATAAGTATGATATGCTTAAATTAATAAAAAGTTTAAAATACTTTTCTTTTATACTTGAAATAAATTTGTTTTGTACATATTTAAACTAAATAGGAAATGTATTACATAAACATATGTAAATATAATGTGACGACCCACCTTTCTACTCACAGAAAGACGTATCATCAATAAGAAAAGAAAGGGATAGAAATAGAAAAGATAGAAAGAAAGAATAACAACATCTGAATCTCACAGCGGAATGGAACAAAATATAATACATCACACAACTATTACATAGTTTTCACATATATCAGAGTTATACAATATCATACACATGACAGTCATATACATATCTGTCAATACATACATCCCAAAATACAACGTACATCAACTACACATCGGAACTAGATAGATAGATACATACGTCTGGGCTTCTGCTCCAAGCTCCTCCAGAAACCAACAATCCAAAACCTATCACTTGGCTACTCATAAAAATTTGAGTACCCAAGAGTTTATGAAAAACAAAAATAAACTCCAGGTCAGATATGGGTCTGGTATGAGTAAACGGTTTAAAGTTGTTTAACTTTGAAAAACATTTGAATATAAAGGTATCACGTAAGACTCCCCACACATAAATACGGGTAAGTTTTTACCTTACGCTAACCGAAACATTTTATAGGAAATTCAGTGATATTATAATAGTGTCTAGGGTTTTCAAGTAAATAGAAAATAGCCGAAGTTGTTACATCTATTAAATTCCAGCTACTAGCCACGAAAGTGGGTAATACAAATCAAAACCGTAGGGTCTCGTAGGGAAAATGAGTTTCCATCAATGGCAGGGCTACTGGGGTACCACCCGTCACAGTATGTGGCCTAGATCAACGTACCAAGGATGCACCCTAAATCCCCTGCAACACAAGGCCGGAACTATTCCTTACTGAACAGTCCCGAATAAGATAACCCCGCGGTTGTAGCTAGCAACCGCCCACACAGCCGAAATAAAAAGAGACATCTAGACAGGGGTATATCTCATCTTGCTTGGGTGCTACCCACCTAACCTTGCTGCACATCCCCTGTTTTAGCCATTCCCGGTTGATGAGGCTACGATTACCTTTATAGAACATATCTCTTAGAATGCTCATCGTCCGCCTGACGATGTTTTGAAAGCACTTATTCCATACAAGTTCGTTCCGGGTTCGAACGAAACCGAAGGCATTATCTCGTCACACTCATTTTGGAATCACCCTCGGAGTTAACAACAATAATCCTTGCATTCTGAAAACACCATCTCGATCTTCACTTGAGAATTCACGACCTAACGTTTAATTTGGATCGATGTGGTTTTCGGATAATCATAAATGACACCTAATCCCGGTCTCATCGGAATCCAATGCCATTTTAAAGGTCAAGTTGTTTTACAGATTTAAACTGTTTAAATTCAACATTTTGAATTCACATGGTATTTATCACAGATAAATCATACCAAACATCATAGATATATCAAAAGCATATCATAGAACATCATAGAATATCACCAAATAAATATAACAAATCAGATATCCTACTTATACATCATTCATAAGTAAACATCTTTGATTCTTATTGTAATTAATTTAATTTAAATCAATTATTAGAGAATCTCTTAATTAATTAATCATTAATTACTTATTCCATTTCAAATTATTTAATTAATTAATAATTTCTTAATCAATTTATTAAATCTTAATTACTTAATTAATTACCCCTTAATTATTAATTAATAACCTTAATTATTAATTAAAAAAACTTATTTACCCATTTATTAACCACTAATTACTTAATTAATCATTTATTAATTCTTACTTAAATTACTTAATTAGTTAACTACTAATCATACAGTAATTAACTTGAAGTAGTTAACTACAAATTTTATTTATCACTTAATCATCGATTAACAATCTCTAATTTCAATTATAGAGTAATTATTCCTAATTAATTTCCAAAAATAATCAATTAATATTAATTATTCAACTTAATTAACATTTAAAAAGTCTTCTTTAAACTTTGAAAATCAAATTATTATTAACTACAAAACTTTAATGTTAATAAATTTTATACTATACTTAACTTAATTACTTAATTAAAATGATTAATTAAGAGTTAAAAACATCGTTAAGCATTAACTAAAATAATTAAAACTTGTATTTAAGTTTTTAACTTAAATTTGTTAAACCTTATTAAGTTTTCAATGCTTAAACTTGTTGAAACACACTTTACTTAACTTTTTTTTATAATACTGCAGTTTTGGAAAAACCCGAGAACAACTCCTAATTAACTCGAGTAATACTTCGAGTCTCTCACTAGTTTCCCTTGAGTCCTCTCTTGTTCCCTCGTACTCCATCTTCTTCTCTTTCTTTTTTATTTTATTTCCATTAAGTTTAGTTTAAACATAAACTTAGATTATAGTATCAGAACCATATTCACGCATTCGATTGAAACCCGAAGCGATCAACTTCATAACTCTAGTAACGACTCGAGACACTCATCCATAACGACGCTGACACCATCCTCTCGCCGTACACGTACACGGCGACACGACCAAGCTCCGACGAACCCCAACCCCTCAGGCAAGTCACAAATCATCCATAAATTCAAAAATCAAAACCCAATTTGCCTTCAAAAATTCGAAATCGAATTTTAGCATACTGCACGAAAAACTACAACACCACCCACTATCTAAAACACCTCACCACCACCGCACAGACCACCAGAGACGCCCAAGCTTCGGCCACACCACGACAACACATTAAGCAACCTTCCTCCAGAGTTTCATACAACTCGATCACGTATTTTAGGCGAACTCGTCACATTTCCTGACATGACCAAAAACTCAAAACAAAACCCTAGAATGATGATAAATCCTCTGATAATTTTCTCGAAAACAATGATGTTTACACTTGCTTCAATCCAAATTTCAACATTTAAATTTTGATTCGATCACTAGAAATTGGAAGAAATGCAAATTTTGTTTAAATACAAACTGCTCTTGGAATACTAATCTAAAAATCTTCATTTTTGTTTTAAAAATCATTATTTGCGGTAGGAATTCAAACTATGAACTTGATTTAATATTTTACAACAATCAATTTTATCCAATTACTACTTACTTACCTGTAAAACAAGGTTATAGTGTATATTTTACAAACATGGTTTAAATCAGCTTTTTGAAATCTAAATTTAAGTTTAAACATCTTGTTTTACTTGAAAGCTTAAAGCTTTACAATAATCTGATGAGAATAATTTGGGTTTGAAAAAAATATGCAACCTGTATCAGAGATGTACAGAGCATCACATCATGATATTCACAATCAAAGCATATACAAACAAGATTATCAATGAATATTGAACTGTTCTTAAATTAAACTTGAAGCTTTAAATTTGATGTTTACTCCCTTGCAAGGCTGCTGAACAAAGAACACTCTGATGTTCTTGAAAACTACGGTTGAATCTGCCTTGAATATTTTCTGTTTTTGGTTGAATTGAATGATTTTAAGCTTTGAAAAATGAAGATGTTTATTTTCTTATTCTCTAATTTTGCTATGTTTACTGAACGAACTAGAATGGCTTAGATGCATCCATATATAGAAGATAACAGGATGTAATAAGGAAGGTGTTATCTGGTCAGCTTCTTCTTTTATGAACAGATTTTCTAAATATTTGAACTGACCTATTTTAGGCTGAGATGATGGCATTTAATGCCTTGGTTTCTTAATATGTTTACATACTTATTATTATGTTTGCTGTGTATAAATATTTTGCATGAAAATATCCACTTGCAGGTAGGTTTTAGTCTTTGTATATGAAGATATTATGTATAAAGATGTTTGTTTTATTAACTTCTAGCTTGAACTTCATGTACATATTTGTGTCAGGTATTATTTTATACTTTGTTTACATACTTATTCATTTGGCTTTGGTACGAAGATATCTTGTTTTTACTTTCATTTCAATTTTGACTATCACTATTTAAATTATATTCAATATGGTTTACTTATATTTTATACTTATATTTTATATTGATAAAATTTGATTCTATTTTAAACGTTATTATCTATATATATTTTTATACCAAATGATAACAAGACAAAGCATTTTAATTTAATTATATAAGATAAATTTTATTGTACATATTATTAAGAGATTTATTTTAAATTTCCAAATCAATTTTCCATTTCAAAATACAAATGTATATAAACAAGTGGCAAATATTTCCAAAAGATTTAATCATTTTAAAATGATGAGTTTACATTTTATTTAATTGGATTAAATATTTATCAAAATAACATGGCCAAAATCCAAGGTCGTTACATATAAAAAAATTAAGCAATTTATAAAAGAAAGGGTTTAAAATATAAATTAAAATAAAGTAAGGTTTAAAACATAATTTTTAAATAAATTAAAACAAAGGGATAAACATAAATTTATTTGTATTAAACAAGTGTAAGTGCTTTTAAAATATATTAAGACATTTGTAAACAAATTAAGACATAAGATTTAACAAGTGGAAAAAAATAGATACAAATATTCACTAGTGTTAGATTTATAATTATAAGTGGCAAGATAATTTTTTTTTTTGAGTTATAGGAAAATATGTAAAAGAAGAAAATCTGGTTATCTACCTCAGTCCAAACTTTCTCTTCATCCTTCTATTCAAAATTCTTTTCATCTTCAAACCTGCAAACCAAAAGGAAATCAAAAACAAGAAAACCAGAAGAACTCAAGCCTGAACCAGATCAAATAAAAATCAGAAGAAAAATCAAAATTTTCAAGCCTGAAAACATCTTAAACCTGGAAATCAAAGTTTTCAAATCTGGAAAGACTAAGAACTTGGAAAATAAAAAGCAGATCAGATCAAAAGCTGAATCAAAGCTAGATTAAGAAGCAACTTATCAACTCAACAAACAAAGTTTCAAGATCAAATCAATTCGAGTCTTAGATCAAATATCAGATCAAAAAAGTTTCCTGGTCTTTAGAAAATCAAATATCAGGTTCCAGGTTTCAAAAATATTTCCTGTCCTCCGTCTTCATTCCTAGTGAGAAAACCCTTAAACCCTTATATACTTGAAATTGTTTGTATGTTTACTAATTCGTATGCATGTCTGTGTGTATATTTGTATATTTGCCTGTGCATGTCTGGAAACCAGGAAATTAAGCCTCTGTTCTTGATTCAATTTTCAAAATCATTTCAAAAATCAAACGATCTCCCTCTGATTATTGTTAGGTCTTAGGATCTGAACAAAACATACTTATATAATCAATATTTAAATTGTAAAAATATTTTCAAATAAAATTAGTTAGAATATTTTCTGAAATTTATGAAATACCGTAAGCCTTTAAGAATGTCAAAAATTCGAACTTCATAAATTCCAGATTCTTTTACATCATCTTATTCATTTTGGAAAATAATAAATTTTAAAAGTAAATTTAAAATTTTTCATGTTGTATCGATCGAGAAATACAGAGTTGAACGGAAAATGTGTTTTGTGTAAATTGCATCGATCGACGACATTCCGTGGATCAAGCTTTCAACCAAAGCTAGCCGGTGAGTAGGGGATTCATGGAAAAATAGTGGAAGCATTTATAGATGAACGTGGAGGCGGGCTGATGTCGAACTAGGGTTCAATTTACGTTTTGGGATTTGTTGAGTTTCTGTAATTGCTGCATCGTCAATGGTGAATTCGAGGCCATCGGACCTGAGGGAACAAGAAGAGTAGGTTTTGGCGAATCTTTGGACATGGTCGTAGGGTCTACGACGGTCAAATGAGACGGCACAGAGTGTTTTTCGGTGACTAGGGTTGGTTTCAGATGGAGCAAGGTATACCCGATTCGATTTCAGCCAAGTCTAGTGATTCTGGATGCTCGTGTTAATCGATACGATCGTCGATGATGTGTGGGTGGTAGGGAAGTTGGTCGTAGGGAAAACGATTAGCCATGCACGTGCACACGTGAAATTGTGCATTTGGAGGTGATGTTGGTTTTGAGGAAGATGATGGAGGCTCGGGTTCGTGCTCGAGTTATTTGCGTGAATATCTCGAAGCAGAAGAAGATTGGGTGTAACGACCCTGACTCAACCTTCAAAAATCGGCACCGAATACTTCACCGGTATTCAAATGCCGCAGATTCAAACGCCGAATCTGGTTCGTCGGAGCTTATAACACATTAAGTATAACAACACAGCGGAAGAAAAAGAATATACATCATTGGTATACAACAGTTGATTACAATGATACAAATGATATCAACATCAGAGATACAAGATAACATCGGAAAAATAACACAACTAGATGGTCTAGACTTTGCAATCCTTGACAGAGGAAAGATAACTCCAATAAAATGCATCTCCAAAAGAATCCAACACCAAAGATAGATTGAACCAAAAGCTCGAACCACCATCATCGCTGAAGTGAAGCAACTCGATCCCAATGCGATCGCCAACATCCAAGGATTGAATGCCATCGAATCTACACTTATTATTCGACTATCTGAAAAATCCAACTCTAGACTACCCATGTGGAAAATTGTGGTCACCCAGAGTTTAGGAAGGGAACAATAAACTTCGGGTCAGTCATGGGACTGGTATGAGCAAACAAAAATAGTTTATCTTTAAAACAAACAACAAAAGAATTTAAAACATTGAAAACCGCAATGCTTTTTGGAAAATTAAACTACCAAAGGCCTCCCGCCACACACACAATTCAAGCACACACTTGGAGGAGATTTCTCCTTATGGCAGACAAAAATGCTTGATACGCTAAAATCATTTGATATTATTATTAGTGCATAGTGCATAAAACCTTTCGAAAGTATAATATTAATCTTAGGAAGCATACAACCATTATTGTATGCCTACCATAGCTACCATGTTCAATAGCAGGTTACCACCATATTCCATGGCAGGTTATACAACTAAAACCGTACAGGACGTGTATTGTTTCTTTGGATTTCCAACAAATGTTCAGGCTAAGGAACTTCCTTAATAAATGGAACGCCTCTGGAGGGACGCCCCCATGAACCAAATCGGTTCCCTACCGACATAAGGCCGGTTTACCAGTTCTCGGAAGTAACCTTCAAGATATGCCATCCCCGGTCGTTACCGACCTTTATCCGAGGTACCTCTACACCAAAAACCACAAAGCAATAAGTTTTGCAGCAACCACAAAATTAAGTATCTGGGCTCCATACCATGATACCACTTATAATCCAGAAGGAAATGACATACCCTAAGGACGCGACCCCTTAAACCTTGCCGTAAAATTCTTGTTTCGACCATTTCCGGGTTGTGAGGCTCGATGAAGTCTCATCCACAAAGCTACACTTTTCATGAAGTCATGCTTTGATCAACAAATGATCAGCAACACTTCGTATATGTAATATCCCGGAATTTTGGACAATATAAATTTAATAATCTGTGTTTAAATTTAAATTGAATTGATAATTATTGTTGATAAATTTGAATTGATACTATAATCTTCTTTATTTAAATAATTAATTTGTGAATTTATTTTTAATAAACTAATAAATCTATTTTCTATTTAATAATGTATGTATATTTATATATATTTTAAATAGATAAGTTGTTAAATTAGTATAGCATAATTTTAATATTTTGAAATTTGGATTGTGATTTATTTTTGGATTTAAGCTTTTCAAAAAAATCTATTTAATAAAATAACTAAATGATTTTTTAAATATGTAAGATAAATGTTTTATTGGTTCAAAATTCATTTTAACTTAAGTTTGTATATTAAAATAAGTTACAAAAATGTTTGTGTTATTCTTTTTAAAATATTGATTTATAAAATGTGAATAGTTAATTTAATATGAAATTTAAAATATGATTTAAAATTCATGTATTCATTTAAGTTACAACCTCTTTTATAATTTTATTTTAATTGTTTAAAAGTATCTTTGTCAAATGATTTATTTATATATTGTTTTATTTATAATAACACTTTGCTTTATTCTTTAGAAATTAATTATATACATAACTAACTATGATAAACTAATTAATTTAATTTAAACATTCATTAACTTTAATTAAAATAACAAATCATTTAAAATGACATGTGTATGTAATTTAGGACATGAATTAACATGTGTTAAGTATTTAAGCAAGATATTTACAAGTGTTAATAGCTTAAGCCAAGTGTCAATGTTTAATTTTTTTTCTTGATTTTTAATATATCATAAACAAGCTATATAAACTTGCGTTTACTCATTTTCTTTTCCTCTTTCTCATTTTTCATTCTAAATCAAAATTTCTTTCAGCTAAGAAATTTTTTCAATCTTTTCCGTATTTATGTGTGGGAAGTCTTACGTGATACCTTTTCTTTTCAAAGGTTTTTCAAAGTTAAGCAACTTTAACATGTTACTCACACCAGACCCATGTTTGACCCGGAGTTATTTCTGTTTTTTCTTTAACTCTTGGGTACTCAAATTTTTACGAGTAGCCAAGGGATCCAGGTTAGCTTTGACAAATTGTGGAGGAGCAAATGGAGCAGGAGGCTTCTGCGTATAGTTATATAGTTTTCCGCTGTGTTGGTATCTCTGAGTGTTTTCTGTAATGTATTGAGTTGTAATAACTAGACAGGTGTTTATAACTGTCTAGTATGTGTTGTATTGTCTGTGTAACTCTGATAATTGTTGTAATACTATGTAATACTTATGTTATTAATATAATTTATTCGTTCCACTGTTGAGATTCTTGTGTTAATTCTTCATTCTCTTCTTTCTTTTCTCTTTTCTATCCCTTTCTTTCTTAAGGATGATGCGACTTTTTGTGGAGAAAAAAGTCGGGTCGTCTCAGTTGGTATCAGAGCGTTAGGTTGAGTGAATACCTAGGCTCTGTAGTGGTGTTTATCTTGAGAGAGCGTATTTGTATTTTTAATATATATATTTATGTTTCTACCTATTTGTTGGGTTACCTGTTTAGGTTTTCCAATATAAGTTATAAAGGTAGATGAGGTAGTGGTGTGTGTAACACAACTACCATTGGTTGGAGTTTGATTTCTTGAGATTGGAAGTGTATATGTCAAGACTGTAGACCTAATACCGTCTCGAGTGAGTTCTGTAGTGATGAAGGACTTCATCGATCTCTGAAGGAAACCTGTTAAGGTTCGAAGTTCATCTTTGAAGTGCATAGTTGAAGTTGGATCTGTCGTTTGGGCAGAAGCAAGCAAGTGATGGTGTCTTGATATCTCAGGAAGTAACTGCATGATGAGATGCAGTGACTATGGATGTTTTCGAAGATGTTTCTTTGGAACAAGAGTAAGGAAGTAGGTCTGCTTTGGTAATGTGGCTGAGTCCAGCAAGGTGTTTTTGTTTGTTCTGAAGTCCAAGTTTCTCGGAGAGCTTTGGATTGGGAATTCTTTGGCTTTGGTGTTAGCGGTGCAACTCAGAGTGTTCTGTGTTGGCAGGAAGTCTTCTGGCTGAGTAGTTTTTTTTGGAGATGGAGTTCAGAAGCAGCAGAGTGGACTCATTTCTCTGGTAAGTTGGCTAGGCCAGCATAAGCTGTTCTGTTTGGTTGAGAGAAAGCAGTTTCTTTGGATTTAGGCTGAGTTGATCGCAAAAGTGACTTGCGATAGTATGTTCTTTTGGATCTGGTGGTTCAGTTAGTAGATGGATGGTTCCATGAGATAGAAGTTGGGAAAGCAGCTCAGGTTTCGGAGAAACATCTGAATTTTCTTTATGAATATATGAAACCATATTTCTGTGCTGGTTTGTCTAGTCTATGCTTGTGCTCTTCATCAGCAGTTTTCTTCTACTTCGGATCAGAGTTGTGCAGCAGAAGAGGTTTGGGGGTGTTTCTGTTTTGTCTTTTACGGATAAGAAGAAATTTGTTCTGTCTTCTGTTGTTGAGAAGTTGAGTGTGTGTTCCTGGTTTTGGATTGGTCTTGAGGAGATCATTGTGATGGATTGGATTGGTCTAGTCGGTTTCTAGAAGCATCAGCATGAGTGAGCTGATCAGGAAGGATGTTGGTAGCCCAGGATCATCCGAATAGATTTTATGGATAAGAGACGGAGAAATTTGGATTCTAGAATCGGCGATTTGATTTGGGATAAGTTCTTCTCTGATCCAAGGAGCTATAAGTTTGGGAAGCTAGCTACGAAGTGTTTTAGTTTCTTCTGTGATGGGTTAGATCAGTGTTTGGTTTTCTAGAGTTGAATTGCCAGTTTGGATAACTGGGATTCAGTATGTTTTCACTTATCTTGGAGGGAGTACGTGTTTGATATTTCTGGTTGTAGGACCAGCAGTTCAGGAGGTTTGTTTGTTGAGTCAGACTCGTTTGTAGTCTGGTATTCTGTATAGAATTGTTGATAGGAGTTCTATAGCTTATTAGTATTGATTGTTTGTATTCTATAGAGCGAGTATCCCAATATATATATATATACCGGGGAAACTCATGAAAGTTTTATCCAAAATTCTTTTGGATAATTAGATTTGTTCTGATTGTGTGAATTGGTTGCATTGGTTGTTGGCATATGATTAACATATGCTATATTTTAAAATAACATCTTTTAATAGATTATTAAATAACCTTTGTTTTCAATTTCGAGGACGAAATTCTTTTAAGAGGGAAGGATTGTAATATCCCAGAATTTTGGACAATATAAATTTAATAATCTGTGTTTAAAATTAAATTGAATTGATAATTAATGTTGATAAATTTGAATTGATACTATAATATTCTTTATTTAAATAATTAATTTGTGAATTTATTTTTAATAAACTAATAAATCTATTTTCTATTTAATAATGTATGTATATTTATATATATTTTAAATAGATAAGTTGTTAAATTAGTATAGCATAATTTTAATATTTTGAAATTTGGATTGTGATTTATTTTTGGATTTAAGCTTTTCAAAAAAAAATTAATAAAATAACTAAATGATTTTTTAAATATGTAAGATAAATGTTTTATTGGTTTAAAATTCATTTTAACTTAAGTTTGTATATTAAAATAAGTTACAAAAATGTTTGTATTATTCTTTTTAAAATATTGATTTATAAAATGTGATTTGTTAATTTAATATGAAATTTAAAATATGATTTAAAATACATGTATTCATTTAAGTTACAACCTCTTTTATAATTTTATTTTAATTGTTTAAAAGTATCGTTGTCAAATGATTTATTTGTATATTGTTTTATTTATAATAACACTTTTCTTTATTCTTTAGAAATTAATTATATACATAACTAAGTATGAGAAACTAATTAATTTTATTTAAACATTCATTAACTTTAATTAAAATAACAAATCATTTAAAATGACATTTGTGTGTAATTTAGGACATGAATTAACATGTGTTAAGTATTTAAGCAAGATATTTACAAGTGTTAATAGCTTAAGCCAAGTGTCAATGTTAAATTTTTTTTCTTGATTTTTAATAAATCATAAACAAGTTATATAAACTTGCATTTACTCATTTTCTTTTCCTCTTTCTCATTTTTCATTCTAAATCAAAAAAAATTTCAACCGAGAAATTTTTTCAATCTCTTCAAAGAAATCTGCAGGAACCTTTTTCATCTTTTCAAAATATAAGTCACTCTTCATAGTCAAGCTCATGTAAGCACATTTCCTCAAATCTGTAACAATATGCAAATCTGCATTTCTTTTAAATCTGGGAAAAGAATTTGCCTGTATACATTAATCAAGTAAGGAAGCCTGCATTTTCTTCAAAACAATCTGGATGAAACTGCTATTTCAAATTGTTCTACATGCCATTCAAGCAAGCTACCTATAAGCAAGATGTCTGCATCTATCTATTCTTTAAAATCTGGAAAACAGGAAGCAAGTTTTAAAAAGCATTCAAGCTTTCTGCAAGCATTTCAAACAAGTTTATTAAAGAATGTTCTGCATGTTCAAAATCTGGGCTTTGCATTTTAGTACAGGTGAGTAACTTCGCTTTTAAGAATTTTAAAGGGTAAAGAAATTGTTGTATGTTAGAATAATGAAATATATAAATGTTGCATATAACTTGTCTGCTGTATAAATGTATTTGGTGCATGCTATCAAATTTCCTGGTTCTGTTTTGTTCTTGACACAAGTTTTTTTTATTTAAATTCTTATATCTTTAATTTGTCTTTGTTAAATTATAGGATTTAAATAAGATATGTATGTTGGTTTCAAAGTTTAGACTTTAAGTTTTTATTAAAGTAAAATTTACTGGAAATAAGTAACAAAGAAATTGAATTTTATAAGTGAAAATATAAAACAATGCAAATCAATGTTTCAGAATTTCAATTCAAAACATCTTCCAAAATGATGGTTTTTAAAAATAATATTATAATTTTTAATGATTAAATCAAAGTACAGTTTCAAATTTACTGTATCATACATATTTGATAAGCACAGTTGATGCTTGCAATTGATTTGGTTGAGTTTGTTTCTGGAGATAGTGTAGCTATCATAGATTATGGGAAAATTACTCAATTGGATTACCATTCATTTTTGAGGGTGAAATCTTGTTTTGAAAATTTAAACCCTAGTTTTACTGGGTTAGTGAAAATGGATCTTTTCGGCAATTATACTTGATCGAGTGTTTTGGGGTTTTAGAGATAGGAGGATGATGGGTTGATGAAGTCGTTGATGGAGATTCAGAGGTGATGGTGGTCGGAGATGGGAGGAATCGCCGTTGACAGGAATAGATGGGTTTGTTGTCTGACTATTTCCAAGTTTGAATGTTGGCCTCGATTTCGAATTCGAGCAAGTAATGACAGAATGGATGTTTGTTTGGCCTGAGTCACTGATTGTTGGCAGTGGGGTGGTCGTATGGATGGCCAGTGATGGCCGGGGACGGTGTGCAGGTGCATAGGAGCAAGGTGGTTATGGTGATGTTGGTGATGTTATAGGATCAGGTTTTGGTCTCGGGTGAATTGATTTTTGGCTCGAAGAAACTTTGTTTCAGACTCGAAGTAAAATATATGGATAGCTCGGGAATTTGAAGTGTTTCAGGTTTTAGTATTTGATCATAAACCTGTTTCCAGGTTTTGTAAAATTTGAAGTAAAAGTAAAATGCAAACAAAAATCTGAAATAAGCTTGAACCTGAAATTGAATTTGAATTCGATAAGTTTAAATTTTGGATCTTTGAAATAAATTTGAAATTCTTTTAAACTCAAGTTATTTTAAACCAAAACAGAAACTGTTTTCTGTTTTTAAATTTTAAAAGTAAAGTTTAAAATGTAAGTTGAAGTTCAAACTGGGATTATTAAACCTGAAATTTAAATATGAATTCAATAATTTAAATCTTGGATTTTGAAATATTTTGAATTCAGGAAGTTTAAGATGTTTTAAACCAAACAGAAAAGTGGTTTTCTGTTTTTAAATTTGAAGTAAAATTTTAAAATGCAACTGAAAATTTAAAACAAAGTTTAAAATCTGGGAACAGAAATATGAAGCTCAGATAGATGAATCTAAGTTTGAATTTAATTTAAATCTGGAAAGTAAAATTAGTTTTTAAACTTTTTAAAGTATAAAGGAACATTGGTTTTGAATATAAAACTACGAGTTTTAAATTATGAAATAAGAATTTAAAATAAGTTTAAATTCAGTTTTTAAAACCTGAAATTTTATTTCAGTTTTTTTTATTAAAATAAGTTTTTTTAAAAAATTTAAATTTGTTTTAACTATTTTAGAAAAGGTTAAATAATTTGAAAATGAAGATGGAGTTGTAAGTAAAATTTTAAATTTTAAGTTTGAATCTGGAATGAAAATTTAAATTGCATTTCAGTTTGAAATTTAAAAGGGAATTTTTTTTAAATTGAATTGAAATAAATTTGTTTTATAATCTTTTGAACCTTTATTTTATAAAAAGGTATGTTCTTAAACATGTTAGATAAAAAGGGTTTTTAAATTTGTTTAAAACCTTGTTTAAATAAAATTGTATTCATTTTAAAATCTTAAAATTTTAAAATGAAATTTAAAGTGATGTTTAAAATTTATTTAGAAAAAATTGTTTAAAATACTTTATATAAGAAGAATGTTTCTTAATTTAGAACTTAAGAAATTGGTTTCATTTAAATTATTAAATTAATTTAAATGGAATATTAATTATTTAATTAATGAATAATGTGGATGTCTAATTAAGTAATTAATAATTTTTAAGTAAATTAATCAAGACTTGAGATTGATTAAAGATGGTTAATTAAATTTTAATTAATGATTATGATTTATTTAATGAAGTGATTAAAGATAATTAAGATTTTAATTAACACTTAATTAATTAATAAGTAGAGATTAATTAAATTGTAATTAAATATTAATTAATTGATAATTAATATTGATTTGTATAAGTTAACTCTTAATTAAGTAATTAAGAAATGTTAACGAAGGTCATTAATTTAAGATTATTTAACAATTAATTAATGTGATTAATTTTTATAGTTAATTAAATTAATTAAATAATAATAATCCATTGTTTATTTATTTAATGAAAGTAATTAATGAATTAATTACTTGGTGTAATTAATTTGATTAATGTGATTAGTTTAGATTAATTAAGTTAAGTTAATTTAAACATATGTGGATTGATTGATAATTACTTATGTAATTTATGGATTTGTAATTACTTAGGGAAGTAATTAATTAATAATTACTGAATGTAATTAAAGATATTTATTATAGAAGTAATTTGGATTTAAATTACTTTGAAATTAATCAAGGGATAAATGGAAATAATTAATTAAGAGTAATTAATTTATGGGATGAGTAATTAAAGTAGTTAATTACTGGGTGTTATTAATCAAGGGTGATTAACATATATGTGTGGATTAATTTCAGATTAATTACTTATGTAATTAATTTATATTGAGAGATTGATTAAATGTAATCAAAAATCATTAATTAATTAATTAATGATGTAATTTGGAATTGATTAATTAAGGTATAATTAATAATGAATAAATGATTAATGTAATTAATTTTAGCTAATTAATTAATTAAGCAATTACAAGTTAATTATTTGCAAAGGGTTTAATATAATTAACTTGTGTAATTAATATTAAAGGCTAATTATTTATTGTAATTAGAGATGGTTAATCAATGAGGATTAATTGAAATGAATATTGAGATGGTGTTTTATCTTATTGATTTGTAATCAATTAATGGTTAAGATAAGTAGGATTTTAATGATGAAGTAATTAATTTAATTCATTTCAAATTAATTAGAGATTAAGTAATTAATTTTGATTCATTTTAAAATAATTATAGAAGGTGTGATCATTAGATCATTGCTTATGTTTGATGATTGATATTAATTACCTTGTATGGGTTGTAATCTCAGCTTTGAGATGGAAAATGTATGGATGTATGGTTGCTTTTGGATGATAATATGGGTTATCCGTTTATGATATGAATTATCTGTTGGTAATGACAATGTTGATTATCTATTGTTGTGAATTATCTATCTGTGTGTATATAGATAATGAATTGAATTGTTTTAAACTCTAAAACAAACTTGGCCTTAAAAGACACGTTTTGGATTTCGATGAGACCGAGATCAGGTTTCCATATTTGGATATCTGAAAACCACATCGATCCAAATTAATGTTAGGTCATGAGTCTGAAGTGAAGATGAAAATTCAGAATGCAAGGATTATCGTCGTTAACTCTAAGGGTGATTCCAAAATGAGTGTAACGAGATAATGCCTTCGGTTTCGTTCGAACCCGAAGCGAACTTGTATGGATTGAATGCTTTTAGAACATCGTCAGGTGGACGATGAGCATTCTAAGTGATATGTCCTATTAAGGTAATCGTAGCCTCAAGCTTCATCAACCGGGAATGGCTAAAACAGGGGAGGTGCAGCAAGGCTTCGTGGGTAGCCCCCACTTGAGAGCGAGATTTACCCCTGTCTAGATGTCCCTTTATTTCGGCTTAGTGGTGCGGTTGCTGATCACAACTGCGGGGTGGTCTTGATCGGAACTGTTCAGTAAGGAATGGTTCCGGCTTTGTGTTGCAGGGGAGTGGGCGTACTCCTCGGTACGGTGATCTAGGCCACGTACTGTGACGGGCGGTACCCCAGTAGCCCAGCCAGTGATGGAATCCAAAATCCAATAAGTGTCGTACGTATTAGTTGTGCCCAACTATGTTGGAATGTGAGATGTAAGCATTCCAGCTATTTCTGTATTTTACTTGAAAACCCTAGACACTATTATAATATCATTGGATTTCCTATCAAATGTTTTGGTTAGCGTAAGGTAAAAACTTTTCCATGTTTATGTGTGGGAAGTCTTACGTGATACCTTTTCTTTTCAAAGGTTTTTCAAAGTTAAGAAACTTTAACCTGTTACTCACACCAGACCCATGTCTGACCCGGAGTTATTTCTGTTTTTTCTTTAACTCTTGGGTACTCAAATTTATACGAGTAGCCAAGGGATTCAGGTTAGCTTTGACGGATTGTGGAGGAGCAAATGGAGCAGGAGGCTTCTGCGTATAGTTATATAGTTTTTCGCTGTGTTGGTGTCTCTGAGTGTTTTCTGTAATGTATTGAGTTGTAATAACTAGACAGATGTTTATAACTGTCTAGTATGTGTTGTATTGTCTATGTAACTCTGATAATTATTGTAATACTATGTAATACTTATGTTATTAATATAATTTATTCGTTCCGCTGTTGAGATTCTTGTGTTGTTTCTTCATTCTCTTCTTTCTTTTCTCTTTTCTATCCCTTTCTTTTTTAAGGATGATGCGACTTTTTGTGGAGAGAAAAGTCGGGTCTTCTCAGTATACCACATTACCAAATTAGGAATGTATCACTAGTAACCATCAACTACATAACCTCTGAGCTCGTACGTCTCAGAGAAGGGTGTTAAGCTAAGAGAATAAATCTCCGCCACCAAACAGTATTTGATAGAAACCAGCTTTACATTTCAAAGTGTAAAGTCAGACACACATCCTTATAAGTATGTTCCGGGTTCGAAAAGAACCGGAGGCACTTTCAAAGAAGCCCTTGCAAATCTGGATAATTCCTAATCACGTCCGTACTCCCCATCACAATGGGTGATCAAATCTCTATACCGGGGACCATTCGGTGCAGAGATATTCGATGGGTTATCCTTTCGCTTTCGAAAATATCTGGTTTTCACGACCGGTCTTCAAATGCAATCCATAATGTCGCATCATTATTCGGAATGGTTATATGACACAAGGTCCTCTCTTGGCTAAACCGAATAATGAGCTCAATATTTAAAAACATATGGATATATGGATCTCAGTTAAGTCACAACTTATTATCGAAAACCTTTCTTTCAAATGGTTTAAACCAATTACCAATTTCAAATCTTTAAACAAAAAGATTTACTTCACAGTTCACCCAGCTTCTACAAAGATTCATTCACAGATTTTAAAACAATTTCCATTTCAAATCTTTTATAGAAAGGATACACTTTTAAGATCCTTTTTCAATTTGAAAACAAAGTATGCCAATCTTTAACAAAGATTCATTCATATTCTTTCAAAACAAATTTCCTTTTCAAGTTGGATTAACTCATCCAAACTTTAAATCAAAGATTTAATCCATAGCTTTCAAAAGCATTTCAAAAGATCCATTCATAACTTGGAAAACCATTTTCATTTCAAACTTGAAATCCTTTCAACACAAATTGGAAATTCTTTCTTTATAGGAAAGCTTTTATTATTTGAAAACAAATAGTTTTTGTTTCGGAAAAATCCGATTTCATTTGTATAAGTCAAAGCCCTTGGGTTAAATTCAAATTTCCAAAACAATACTTTTTAAATGGTTTAAATCCATATAAAAACATTTAAAATTTGTATAACCTTTTTAAATCATAATTCCCAAATAGAGAATCCAATTTCAAATTTTGAATTCAAAATTCAAAATTCAAAATCAAACTATTCCATAACTCTATCCATTTATTCAAAATAACTTTTATCTTTGAAAACTTCCTTTCAAAAGCTTTTCATATTTAACCCAATTCCATTTCCAAAACTATTTAGATTCAAAATTCAAGTTTAAAACCATTTCAAAAATCTATGACTTAACTAATTTCCTCGTGCAATCCATATTAATGTGTGTATACTGTGGTCCAAGGGGTTTTACACAATAGTGCAACATCATCAATCATCACAAATTCAAGCATATCAACAACGATAAGCGGTATATTCCTATAATGTTTATCTTTATTCATTGATTCACAGATAGTATACAAATGTATCACAGATAAATAAATAAATTATATACAGCTCAATTCAGAGACAAAATATCATAGATCAACTAGGACAATCAATTCAAGGCATCTCATACCATACAAACATTCATAAGTAAGGTCAATTAATTATCTGATTAATTTAAATTTGATTAATCTGGTTAATTAACATTAGTTAATTAATTACAAACCATATTAATTTATTATTATTTAATAATTAATTTAATTAACCTTTAATTAATAATTTAATCACCCTTTAATCATTAAATAATTAGTCTTTAATTATTTAATTATCCTTTAAACTAATTTTCCTTAATTAATTAACTATCTTTGATTAATCTCATAAATTAATTAACCTTAAGTTAATTATAAAATTGATTAACCTTTAATTAAATTAAGTAATTATAATTTAATCTACCTTTAATCATTAATTGATTAATCTTAAATTATAAATTAATCAACCCTTAATTATTATTTTATCAACCTTAATTAATAAATCAATTTAACCCTTAATCGTTAAATAATTAACCTTTAATTATTTAATTATTCTTTAACAAATTAACCTTAATTAATTACATTAATAAATGATCCTTCAATTAATCAAAACTCTAAAACAAATTTTAAACATATTTAAATTTCAAAATCAAATCTTTGGAACTTGTTTTGAAAACTTGATAATTATTTATACTTTGAAAACTTATCATTAACAAGCTTTGAAAAACATTATTACTAAATGTATTTTGTTTTTAAAACCTTATGAATTTAATGACATAATAAACTGATATGTAATTATTATTTTTAAAACAAATTTAAAACATTTATAATCTTTAAAAACACTTAGAAGTTAATGACAAAAGTATCCAATACATAATTATTTTTAAACAAAACAAATTTAAAGCATTTAACTCTAAAACTTAATAATATTTTTAATTTCCTTTCATTTAAAAATCAGGTTTATTCAGCTTAAACAAAAGTCGAGCCAAATTGTAATTTTCTCGAGCCTAACATCCAAATTCCGGAGTCAAATTTCTTCTTTCTTTCTTTTCCTCTATTTTAGTTTATGTTTGAAACTAGAAAACATTCTCGCGTACAAACTCGAATGCACACTTGAGCCATCACCAAAATTTCACGATTCCAGCTTCGAGCTTCGTTCTTCTTCCACAACATTGTAAAAATAATCAGATACCCAAGATGGTCGTGCATGTGCACAGTTCGTTGGAGTCCCTCCGACCATCACCATTAGTTCCAGTAGATCGACGATTACCTTGCCGTTCAACTTGACACCTCAGATCGAAGATATCACTTACAAACCAAAATTGAACCCAATCGACCAATGCCTGTAACCATTGCAATTAGAAAACCTCCCTATATCACCTTCCATGACCACATGAGACTACAGCCTCGCGATCATAGCTTCGTCGACCATCCACTCACTTTCTCCCCCACATGCGATCGAACTCGATCTACTGTCGAGACGAAATCGTCGCCTCTTCAATATTAAACAGAACTGGGTTAAAAACTCTAAATCCTCGTCACTTGATCACCATGATCGCCAGGAAAAATCACTGCATATTTTTCCTATGTTCGCTGTCATACAGCACGCCTCTTGCCGAAATTCCAATGTCCATAACCACCGTGATCACCATGAATTGACTAAAATTCAAATCCCATCCAACCCCGGATTTCTCGATCGATACTACATGAAAAATCATGATTTCTAATCTAAAAATCATTATTTTTAACCACGAATCGATTTATATAACCAAAATTTAAAAATAAAGATATTGGATTTTCAGATTAAAAAGGATTTTACCGTAATCTCTCTTTTTCCTAAATATTTACTAAGTCTAAAATGCTTAGATTTGTTTGTAAAATTTAATCTGGTAGTCATAACCAAATTTCATTTAGAGTTCATCGCCAAATTTGTTTAAATCTTGAGATATTTTTTTTTTTGTATTGGATGAATCTGTTGCCTGTGATACGAACAAAGGGGTATAAACAGACATGCATATCCTATGTCTGCATATATATATATATATATATATATATATATATATATAAAGAAATGCAAGCATATTCACATAGTTATTCAAGCACAATTCATATCACACTTCAAATATAGATCAAACATTAAGAAATCATAACTGGGTCAGTGTGTTTGCTCACTAATTTTGAAAACAGAGGAGAAGCTTGGAAACCTGGAACTTGATCCTGAGTTTGATCTGGAATTGATTTAAATTCTGCAAATTTACAACTAGCCCTGAACTTTGATCTGTTACTTAAGTTTGAAATGCTTTCAGTTTGATTGCTTTGATTCCCAAATTTAAAACTTGAATTTGATCTGCCCTTTTTTTTTAAAACTGAAGCCTATTCCAGGTTTGATTTAAAGCTTTGCATTGCTTGAACCTTATTTTTTACTCAGGTTGACTTGCTTACTTCAAGACTTGAACTTGAACTTCTAGGTTTGCTTTCAAATTTTGAATATTATTTTGCACTTGTTCTTTAACTTGTTTTTGATCTGAAATGATCAGATCTTGGTTTTGCTTTCTGATCTGGAAATTGTATCATTTTCTTTGGAACTTGATTATAGTTCAAATCTGATCTTTGCTTTACTTTGTGTTAGTTTGGAATCAGGTTGAATTTGTTGAATCATGCTCGGTTGAATCCTGGACTTGTTTTTTGATTTTGTTGCATTTGATTTTACTTTGTCTGATCAAGCTGAAACTGAAGCTTGTTTGTTTAGCTTGGTTGAAAACAGGTTTGATTACTATTAATCTTTTGAAAACTGGATTTTTGATTTTCTCTGAAATTTGATGTTGAAGATGATCTTGCATTGATCGGGTTTTATTTGTTTTGAAGATGATGCATTAGAGAGGAGAATGGGTCAGCCTGTTTCTTCTTTATTTTGATGTTTATTTACTTAATGAATTCAAAAAGAAAAAAAAACATTTTGCCACTTGCAATCACAAATCACATTATGCTTACATTTTTTTTTTAACATGAACACTTGTTTATGTGTTTATTTTCCCTCTCACAAATGTCAATTAAAATAATTTTTATGTTTAAATCCCCTTTTAAATAATTTTTATAATTTTTGTTTTTAAACCCATATTCTCCTATGTTTATGTGTTTATATGTTTTACATTTGATTTTTTTTGTTTACATGTATAAATGTCATGTACATCTATTTTTATGTTCAAATCCTTCACTCATTTTAATTTATAAATTTTTAAATAACCTTAAGAAATAAAATTTGAAATCAAATTATGTACTTAATAAATAATCATACATACATAATTTAAAAATATAGAGTTTAAATTTTCAAATAACTATGGAAATTTTCTATATTAAATCCAAATAAATTATCAAATTACATATATTTATATTTATTATATTAGAAAACAAGTTTCTATAAATTTCAAAATATAAATTTTTAAATCCAATTTATTTTAAAAATACTTATATTTGAATTTCAAATCCAATATGTTATTCAAAACATTTATTTCTGAATTTCCAATTAGAAATTCTATTTAATATCATATTTATATATATAAATAACAAATATCTATTTAATTTGGAAAATACAAAATTAATTCACAATTTTATTTCAATAATTAAATTAATTACTAAATTAAACTTTGCTAAAATATGGGAATGTTACATTAGGTGAAGCTCGAAGTTTTGCTCGGGAAAACTAAAGATTGGCCCGGGTTTGAGTGTTTGTGTATAAAATAGTTTTAAAGTTTTAAATTTTAAACAAGTTTTATTAAGTTTAATCAAGTTTTAACGAATTTTGTTAAATAAATTCTTTTATACAATACGTGTTTATTTTTGTATTAATTAAAGGTTTTAAATATAAATTATTTTAAAATTTATTAAGTTTAAAAAGTGTTTTTAATATATTTAAAAATAACCTTTGATATTTAAAGCAATTAATTTAAGAGGAAAGGATTATCTTTTGATTTGATTAAAGTCTTAAGTGATTAAAAGATTAATTACTTGATTTAAGTTATTAGAGATAATTATCCAACGTAGGAAATTTTTAAGGTTAATCACTTAATTAAAGATTGATTAAGGTTAATTAATTTCATAATTAAGGATAATTAATTAATTAGAAGATTAATTAATGTAAGTAATTAGAGATAATGAATTACTTTAAGATAATTACTTAGTTAAAAGTAATTAATTAATGGTTAAAGTTAATTAAGTAATTAGGGATAATTACTTATTATAATTAATTAAGGATAATTAATGTGTGGGAATTGTGTATTAATTTGAGGATAATTAATTAATTAATTAAAAATTTATTTAATGAAAGTGATTAGGGATAATCACCTTTTGTAATTAATTAAGGATAATTAATTAAATGGTAATTAATTAAGGGTTAATTAATTAATTAAGGGTAATTAATTTTAAAGATAATTTAATAATTAAATATTAATTATTTTATGAATGAAGGTTGATTAATTTATTAATTAAGGTTGATTAATTATTAGTTAAAGGATTAATTAGTTTATTAATTGATGTAAATTAATAAATGATTAAAGGGTAATTAATTAAATGATTTGTAATAAATTAATGATTAATTAGCCGGAATTAGTAATTTACTCATAAGTAATTATCAGATTTAAATTAATAGATGATTAATTAATCTGACTTATTAGTGTTTGGATTCAATTGAATGTTGAATTGTTGACATCTCGGATGTGTAATGCTTTGTGATATGAATTGTTTTGATTCAAGCTGTGATGAATGTAATTTATCTGTGATAAAATTATAATATTTATCTGTGAATTCTGTGAATGAAGATAAGCGTTATAGATTATATCGCTTATCGATATGGCCATGCTTGAATCTGTAATGGTTGATGATGTTGCACTATTGTGTAAAACCCCTGGACTACATCATACACACACAAATATGGATTGCACGAGGAAAACGGTTAAGTCACAGATTTTTGAAATGGTTTTAAAATTTAATTTTGAATCCAAATGGTTTTGGAAATGGAATTGGGTTAAATATGAAAAGTTTTTAAAAAGGAATTTTAAAAGATAAAGGTTATTTTGAATAACTTGATAAATTTTTGAAATTTAAATAATTTGATTTGAATTTGAATTCAAGATTTGAAATTGAATTCTATGTTTGGAAATATGGTTTAAAAAAGGTAATCGGATTTGAATTTAACCCAATTTTTAGACTTGAAGGGCTTTAACTCGTGCAAATGTAATCGGATTTTTCCAAAACGAAAATTATTTGTTTTCAAATAATAATAGCTTACATATAAAGAAAGGATTTCCAATTTGTGTTGAAAAGATTTCAAATTGAAATGAAATTGTTTTGAAAGCTATGAATGAATCTTTGTGAAAGATTTGAACCTTGTTTTGAAATTGAAGAAGATTTTAAATGGTGTATCTTTTATATAAAAGATTTGAAATGGAATTGTGAATGAATCTTTGGAAATTGTTTTGAAAGCTATGAATTGAAACTTTGATTTAATGATTGGATGAGTTAATCCAATTTGAAAAGAAAATCGTTTTGGAAGCTATGAATAAATCTTTGTGAAAGATTGTTGAACTTTGTTTTGAAATTGAAGCGGATCTTAAATTTGTATCTTTTGTATAAAGGATTTGAATTGGAAATAGTTTTGAAAACTATGAATGAAACTTTATGAAAGATTGGTGAACTTTGTGAAGTGAATCTTTTTGTTTAAAAGATTTGGAAGTGGTAATTTGTTTAAACCATTTGAAAGAAAAGTTTTGGGTAATAAGTTGTGACTTAACTGAGATCCCATTATCCATATGATTTTAAAATATTGCGCTCGTTAATCGGTTTAGCCAGGAGAGGACTTTGTGTCGTGTAACCCATTCTGAATAATGATACGACGATATGGATAGTATTTGAAGACCGGTGGTGAAGACGGGTATTTTCGAGAACGAAAGGATAACCCGTTGAATGTCTTTGCACTGAGTCGCGCTGGTATAGAGATCTCTACATGTGATGGACATTCCGATCGGGATTGGGAATACCCGGATTGCAAGGGCTTCTTTGGAAGTTCCTTCGGTTCTGTTCGAACCCGGAACAGACTTGTATGGATGTGTGTCTGACATTACACTTTGAGATGTAAAGCTGGTTTCTATCAAATACATTTCTGTTTGGTGGCGAAGACTTATTCTCTTAGCTTAACACCCTTCTTTGAGACGTACGAGCTCAGAGGTTATGTAGTTGATGGTTACTAGTGATACATTCTTAATTTGGTAATGTGGCATACGAAGTACCGATGATCATTTGTTGATCAAAGCAAGTCTTTGTGTAAAGCGTAGCTTGCAGACGATACTGCATCAGGACTTCACACACCCGGAAATGGTCGAAACAGGAAAGATGCAACAAGGTTATCAGGAGTCGCGCCCTTGGGGTATGTCCATTTCTTCTGGAAAAGGGTAGTATCATGGTATGGAGCCCAGATACTTAACTCAAGTGGACACTACAAATTTATTACTTTGTGGTTGCTTTGTAGTTAAGAGCTCTCGGTTAATGGTCGCAAACGACCGGGGATGGCATACTTGTAGGTGCTACTTCCGGGCATGGGTAACCCGGCCTTGTGTTGGCAGAGATCCGGGTAGGTTCTCGGGGCATCCCTCCAGAGGCACACCCATATGGCAATAGGAAGTTTCTTAGCCTGACCATTTGTTGGAAATCCAATTTCCAATATGCGCCTTGTATGCTTTTAGTTGTATAACCTGCCATTTACTTATGGTAGTCACCACTGTTTAGATGGTAGCTATAGTAGGCATAGTTCGAAATGCCTATGCTTGCTAAGATTAATATTATACTTGCAAATGTTTTCGACTATGCACTAATAATAATATCAAAATGGTTTTCGCGTATCAAGCATGTTTGACTATCAGAAGGAGAAATCTCCTCCAATTCTATGTTTAACATGGTGTGTGCGGCGGGAGGACTTATGGTAGTTTCATTTTCCAAAAAGCATTGCGGATTTCAATCTTAAATTCATTTGTTGTTTTTGTTTAAAACTATTTTTTTTGCTCATACTGGTTCTATGACTGACCCGGAGTTTATTTTTCCCTTCCTAAACTTTGGTTGCCCACAATTTTTCACACGGGTAGTCTAAAGTTGGGTTTTTTAGATAATCGAATAGTAGGTGTAGACTCGATAGCTTTCAGCTTTTGGATCTTGGCAATCGCATTACTGACTGCATGACTGACCCTGCTTAATACAACTTAATGGTGGTTCGAGCTTTCGACTTGGAGTTTTAGAGCATTGGAGATGGAGTTGCAATTTGGATTCTCAAGCTGTCTCTCTCTTTCTTTTTAAGGCATATGTGGTGTTCCTCTTTTGAAGTTGTTGCTTTTCACTGTTATATATTGTGTCTGATATTGTTGTAATCATATTATATCAACTGTTGTATATCAGTGATATATTATTTTCTTCCGCGGTGTTGTTGTACTTAATGTGTTGTAACCTTGGCACGAATCAGATTTCAACGGTTGAATCTGTGGCATTCGAGTACAAGTGCATTACAGGTGTCGATTTTCGAACGATGAAATTCGAGTCGTGACATCCGCTGCTATTGATATTCATTTATATCAGAATGTTGTATCATTGGTGTCAATAAAATTATTCATTCTGTTTCCGTTGTGTTGTATTTACTTAATGTTTTTATAAGCTCTGGCGAACCAGATTCGGCGTTTGAATCTGCGGCATTCGAATACGGATGATGTATTTGGGTGTCGATTTTCGAAGGCCGACTCAGGGTCGTTACAGTGGTATCAGAGGTGAAGGTTGAGTAAGAACTTTAGCTCAGGATTATAACACATTAGGTAACTCATTAGAGATAGGGTTACAAATACCCTAGAATTAGTACATCCTTAAGATATCCGTCCGTATGCCTCAGTCAATTCTCTTACTATCCACTGATAGTAAGTATGAGTGCAAGAAGAGGACGAGGTAGGGGATAGGGGAGTACCACTACAAATGGTCAATACCCTGCAACAATGGAAACAACTTTCTCTATCAATCTCCTTTGATCATCATTTGATTTCAAATTCTCTGATGTCTTCCTGGCAACTGCAAGAAGAAGCTTTGGTGTGGTGGTGGCCCTATGGATCTTTGTTTACCACTTCCTATTTCGTATTCTAATCATCAGTTTCTTTTCAATCTTTTTCTTTTTAACTTTAATAAATTTGAAATTTTAATTGAAATAAATTGGTTAACGAAATACAAAACTGAATTGGATTATATCCATTTATTTATTCTTTGGGGTCCCAATGTATTCTACGAATGGTTAGTTATCCCTTCGGACTAACCAATGTCCCTGCATATTCGTAGACCGGATGGCCCGAGTATATTCATAAAATATTGATAGATTCATTCTCATGTCTGTTAATGATATTCTGATTTGGTAAGCCAAATGCAGAATAAATATTCAGCTTGATCTGATCAGTCGATTCTCTATCTTTGTATATCCATCTTTGTGTCTCCCTGTCTAGCAAATTTCGGGGACGAAAATTTCTTAAGGGGGTGAATCTGTAACGATAAGTATTAATCAAATTTATTTGGTAAGTAGTATAAATTTTTTGAATTAAATTGCGAATTTATTTGATATTTTCCAAATAAATAAGATATGTGCTTGTAATTTGAAATTTGAATTTGAAAGACTTTATAGTTTAAAACTATTAAAAATTTGTTTTGGAATTATTATATATATGTGTATAATTATATTTTGGAAGTTATATTTTGAACTAAATATAATAAAAACATTGTTTTCTAATTATAATATACATATGTGTGTTTATATTATTAAAATGTAACTAAGTTTTAAAATCATTTCTTTAAGGTTTAATAAATATTTGTAAAAATAAATGCATAAAGGTAAATTGTAAATATAATATATAAAATTTTATAAAATATATTTAAAAAACATAAATACATATGTAAACGTATTACACAAACAATAAAAGCATAATACTTAAAATTTATATAAACATGTAAAACATAGGATAAAAGGGTTTAAAATAAAATTTATAAATTAAATAAAGTAGGGGTTTAGAACATAAAATTACTTATTTTTAACAAGTGTAGGTTAAAAAGAATAAGCATTAATAAGTGGAAGTATAGTATAACTTGAGAATTACAAGTGGCAAACAAAATTTTCTTTAAAATTTAATTATATAATAACAAACATTAGTGAGAAAACTTGCCTCATTTTCTTTCACTTAAGAAACCTAGAAACTCAAATCAAAACCAGAAAAATAAAATCATCTCAAACTCAAAACAAAGTTTAAAATAAAAAAGCCTGAAACAAGATTCAAATCCAAAAAACCAGAAAATCAAATCTGAAAACAAACCAGAATTGAAAACCTGAAACAAAACAATCAAACCTGAAAGCAATTCAAAATCAAATAAATAGTTTTCAAAACCAGATTCAAGATCAAAGCAAGCAACAAATTCAACTGGAAACAAAAGGAAATCAAATAGATTCAAGCTTTAAAGCCAACATGAATTCAAATTAAAGTAGCAAATTCAAGTCAACATCATCTCAGCTAGATCAAGCAATGGATTTAAATCAAACAGCCGAGCAAATAATCAAGTTCGAATATCATTCCAGGCAAAACTTCTCTGTTGTCTTCTTTGTTCCAGGTGAGCAAAACTAACCTATTTAAATTAAATCTGCGATATATCTTGATGTTTTGAGAAGTGGTTGTTGTGAAGAATAATGAATGTTTGTAAATATGTTTGCATGTATGCAAACATGTGTACATACCTTTGTACATGTCTGTTGATCAAATATGTCTCCTTGTTTTAAGAATACAGGTTATAAAACCTGTTTTTAAAAATTAAAAACTCTTCCTCAAATCCTTTTTAGGCTTTAAGATCTTAACAAAAATCGTTTATATTATCAAGAGCCAAGTCTTAAGAATGTTTTTGAGTAGAACAAATTTGAATTTCTTCTGGGAAATCAAGTAGTACAGTTAAATCCAAAATTTTGGCTAGTAAGATTTCTTATGTCACTTATACTATCTTATTTGTGTTCGAAAACTATAAATTTTAAAGGAAGAATCAAAAATTTTAATATCATATTGAGTGAGAAAAATCGGGCTGAATGAAATTGACATTTTCATCAAATTCCGATGATCGACGATGAATTGTGGATCGTGATTAATGGTAAAGGTAGCTGGGAGGTCAGAGAGTTTGAGAAAAATGTTCGATGGAATTACTGATCATGGTGGAATGCAGACGAGGTCGATCTACGGTTTTAGCCTATATTTTAGTCATGGTCAGATTTCGTGTTGCTGTCATCCCGTCGTCGCATAAGAGTCGATCGCACCAGTGGCGATCGAAATAAGGGAGGTAGGCGAAGCTTTGGCCGGAGTCTCGACGTTTCTGGTGGCCTAAGGCAACGGAGCGAGGTAGTTTTTGGTGATCTATTTTTGGGTCCAGGTTGTGGCGAGCTGTTTGATTACAAGTTCGTCATTGTTTCGAGATGTTGGGTGGTTGTTTGGGGTGAGAAGATCATCGACGACTTGTAAGTGGTCTCAGTGAGGATCGGAGGTGACCAGAACGGCATGCATCGTGCACGCGTATATGTGTATGTCTGGGCAATTTGTGATGATTGAGGAAGAAGGATATTCCTCGGTGTTGAACTCGAAGTTATACATGCATTGACTCGAAGATAAGAGAGGTGAGGGAAAAACTCGAAGAATGGCTCGGGAATTCAAGTATTTGGCTCGGGTTTGAGTGTTTGGCATAATATCAAGTTTTAGATTTTAAAACAAAACAAGTTTTTATTCAAATTTTAATTAAATCAAGTTTTAAAGCTTTTCTGATTTATTCTTGTGGAATAATAAATGTTTTAATTTAGTTTTGGAATTAGAAATTAAGTAAATTACTTTAAAGTTAATTAAGTTTAAGCTTAATTAAGAAATTAATTTAAGAGAATGATGTTTTAAATTGTTATTTGACTTTAAAGTCTTAAGCTAATTTATGGAATAATAATAATTTTGTTTTCAAAGATTAAAGGGTTAAAAATTAATTTTTTTTAAAGATAACTGATTTGGAAGCTAATTACTTTGTGTAATTGATTTGAAAACTAATTACCATGTGTAATTAAATTATAGCTAAGTCGAGGTGCAATATGGTGTGGAATATGGTATGGAATATGGTGTGGAAGCCTAGAGGAGGTTTATCTGTTCACTATGATAATGAAATGTTTTTCTTTAAGTTTTCGCGTAGTGATGAAAGGCAACGAATTCTGGAAGCAAATCCTCTCCTAATTGATGGAAAACCGTTCATTATCCCTACATGGAGTCCTTCTGTGGATCGTGCGAGGGAACAAGTTTTATCTATACCTGTCTGGGCTCATTTTTCTCATATACCATCTGTTCTCCAGCCTCTTATTGGGATTGACTGGCTTGCTGGTCTGGTTGGTAAGGTGATATGTTATGATACTAATACTGTGGCCAGAAAGAAGCATGTATATGCCAAAGCTCTCATTGAGATCACTCCTGACAAACCGTTGCCTATGGTTCTAAAGGTCAAATTAGATGAGGGACATGTAGCTGAGGTCAGAGTTCGCTATAGTTGGAAACCTGAGATATGTACTTCTTGTCAGTCTTTTGGTCATTGTGCTGAAGCTTGTCCTGGTCTGGTTGTCCCCTTGGTAGACCGGACGCCTCTTCCTCGTCCTCCTGTCCGGAAGTGGGTTAGGAAGTTTGCAGCTCCTGCTCCTCCTGTTCCTTTAGCTGTTGCGCCTCTAGCTCCCGATTTAGTCCCCCCTATTGTGGATCCTCCTGTTGTCCCGTTGGTTTACTTTGCTCCTACTGGTGCTGTGCCAGCTTTAGCCCCATCTTCTGCTACTCCGCCTTCGTCCCTTGAGGTGGTTCCTTCTGTTTCCGATTTTGATGTTATTTCCTAGAACTCGGATGAGTGTGCTTGGGTTCACTCTCCTTCTGATATGAGATATTCGCCTGAAAAGGACATTTTTACGCCTTTATTAGTGAGATTAGTGGCGAGAGTCGATATCTTATGTATCATATTGTGGGTGAGGGTTTGTGCCTCACTACGATTGGTGAGTTAGGGGAGGAGAACAAAAGTAAGTTTTACGATGTCACTTGGGATAGGAAATTTCTTTACTCACCTGGTTTTGTTGGTTATGATCCTCGTTTGGCAGCTCTCTTCTCAGGGTATTCGCATGTTATTGGTCCAACAGCGGTTGATGGACGACATTGTTCTTCCTCTTCTGCGGAAGATTAGTTCTGCTGTATTAGTAGTTTAGGCCTTTTGGTCTAACTCCTGTTCTTTAAATTTTTCTCCACCTTAGTTGCTCTGTGCATGTGCAGAGCACCTGTTCTACCATATTTATATTCAGTGGCACGGCCCACTATAAAGCCAGCTAGCTTTGCTAAAAAAAAAGAATTTATAGCTAATTAGTTTATGTAATTAAATTAAGGCTAATTAATTATTATGATTAAATTAAAGAATAATTAATGTAATTAATAAAATTATTTATTAATTAAAGGTTATTAATTACTTAAAGATAATTATGAAAGTAATTAAAAGTAATTAATTAATGATTAAAGGTTGATAAATCAAGTGATTAAACAATAATTAATTAAAGGATAATTAATTAATGTGATTAATTAATTAATTCGATTAATTAATTAAGGTAATTAATTTGAGGATAATTATTTAACGGTTAATTAATTAATTGATTAGGGATAACACTTATTGTAATTAGTTAAGAATAATTAATTAAATGGTAATTAATTAGGGTTAATTAATTAATTAAGGAAAATTAATTAAAAGATAATTAAATAATTAAAGGTCAATTATTTCATGATTAAAGGTTGATTAATTAATAATTAAAGGTTAATTAATTTATCATTAAATGTTAATTAACAAATGATTAAAGGTGATAATTAATTAAAGGATAATTAATTAATATGGTTTGTCATTAATTAATGTTAATTAACCAGGATTAGTGATTTATTCATATGTAGTTAATCTGGATTAAATTAATTAGATGACTAATTGATCTTACTTATGGATGTTTGGATTGTATGGAATGCTTTAAATTGTTTGATATCCCTGATGTGCGATAATTTGTGATATGAATTATTTTGATTTGAGCTGTGATGAATGTACTTTATTTATCTGTGACGAATTTATATTATCTATCTGTGAATCTATGAATGAAGATAAGCGTTATAGGATTATACCGCTTATCGATATTGTTGTGCTTGGATTGTGATGATTGATGATATTGTATTGTCGTGTGTAAAACCTCTTGACCACACCACACACACACAAATATGGATTTCATGGGAAATTGGTTAAGTCACAGTTATTTTGAATTAATATTATTATAATCAAATGGTGAAAAGTTTAAAAGTTGAATTTTGAATCCAAGTGGTTTTTGATATAGAATTGGGTTGAATATGAAAAGCTTTTTTGAAAGGAAGTTTTGAAATTTAAATTTAGTTTGAATATAATATATCCTATTAGTGTTTTGAAAATTATTTTGGAACTTATGGTTTGGAAGGGTTATAAAAGTTATACAATAAATATATATATGGATTCTTAGAGCATCTTTAAAGTATTTTAAAAGTAATATTTTGAGAATTTAAATTTAACCCAAGTTTATACTTTAAAGGCTATAACTTGAGCATATTGAATTGGATTTTCACGAAACGAAAGCACTTGTTTTCAAATGATAATATCTTTCATATAATGAAAAGAACTTCAAGTTTTTATTGAAATAATTTCGAGTTGTAAATCAAGTTTGAAGTGTAAATTGTTTTGAAAGCTATGAATGAATCTTTGTGAAAGATTGGTGAACTTTGTTTCAAATTGAAGAGGATCTTAAAAGGGTGAATCTTTTGTTTTAAAAAATTAAAGTGGAAATTTGTTTAAACCATTTGAAGAAATGGTTTTGGGCAAAAAGTTATGATTTAACTAAGATCCCAATATCCATATGGTTTTAAAATTAAGCGCTCATTATTCGGTTTATGAAACGTCCTGCCTTTTCGCATGCTTTAAATCGTCATACGTGCCAATTCCAACCATACGGAAGAGCGGATTGTTATGGGGTAAATAAGAAAATAGAGGAGAAAAAAAACAAACAGAATCTCACAGCGGAAGGATAATATATAATAATCCATATACAATTCATAAAATGTTTACAAATAGTGGATTCTTCTTTATACATAAATATCAGAGTTCACATACCAATAAATATCAATGCAGCGGAATACAGTGTGTAGTGGAACCATATAATATAATAATAATAATAATAATAATAATAATAATAATAATAAAACTTCGTCTTCTTCCTCCAAAAATAAAGTCTTCAAATCCTGAAATGCTCGGACTGACCCGAGCGAATTGAAAAGACAAAACACTTGAGTCAGAACTAAAAGATCTTATGTAAGTTAAATCAACAGAAATAAATATGAGGCAGTAACTCAAAAGATGCTCGGGATTTACATCTCTTAAGGATCCGTTAAACTATTTACCATGTAGTATATTTCTCTATTATAATAGTGTCTAATTGTAAAATAAACTTACTTTAAAATAGCATTAAGGAGTGACCCAGTATTCCCCTTAGCACATAATATATTCCCATAGTCTATACAGTACCGTAATCTCCCCCGTAATGAACGTCGTCAGAGGGCACTCCATAGGTATGGTACAAAACAAAATCGTATAAGGCGCGCTAGTGTAACAACCCGAGCTTTTGTGAAAATTTATTATCGTCATTAAATAATTATTGTCGCTAGCAAATTGATGATGGAGTTTTTATACCGGGTTGAAATTCTTAAAAATAAAATAAAATAAAATTGGTTAAGTGTTGTAAGCTTTGAAATTTGTGATTACCGGCCATTTACTTTTGAATGCGGTTCGACCCGTCCCCCTCTCTTCGTTCTTTAACCCGTTCCCCTTTTATTATTTTAAAAACCCTAAGTAAAAAAAATAAACGAAGGAAATTAATGGCGGCCCCCTTTTTGCATTTCTCGTTCGCCTCTTCATCTTGCTCGTGGCTGCGTCGATCGATGATCTCGTGCTCGGCTTCTCCTTAATTCGTCGACAAGGTGAGTTTGCTCACATCTAATTCATACCTCGTGTTAATTTAAGGTTCGAATTCTGTGATTTCGTCGTATTCTATTATTTTGCTTGGCCATTCGATTTTGTTTCAATATTGGAGATGATTTTGACTTGGTTGCCTCGGCCCTGTTTTTGTTCGATGTTAATGATTTCTGATTTATTCATATCGAATAAGTTTGTTTATTCGATTGATATGGTTTTGCTTTGTTTCGTGGTCACCACGTTGTTGAATTACTTTTGACTTCGGCCATTCCTAATTTCATGAATTTCTGGCTTTACTGTGAACTTTGTGGTCTGGTTTCACTTTGATTCACGATCCTCTGTATCACTTGTATACTGAGTATTGTTGAGTCTTGATATTTGCTTGTTCATTTGGGTTTGTGTATGTACTGCATGTGTGCAGTTTTACTCCTTCGGTTTCATGTTGGCTTGGGTCATCTGCACCTCTGGTATGCAGCAGCTTGTCGAATTTACATGTACACTGTGTCATTTATCTTTGCACTTGCATACTTGGTTTCCACCTTGATATTGTGTAGCCTGGTCTTTGTTGATTTTTGATGGCATTCATTTGTGTCACTGCGTGTGCCCGAGCTTGCATGCTTCATGTTGCCGTGTTGCCTTAATTTGGGGTACACATAATTGTTATCTCCTGATAACATCCCTTTGGTGTAGTATCACCTTGCCACCTCTGTTTGTCCTTGATGTAGTTCGAACTTGTTTGGTTGACTTATCTGTATATATATGCATACATACATTCGTATGCGTGTATGCATATATTGTTGACCATTGTTCGAGTTATGTGATGTCTCATTGTATTTGCATTATGCTCGTCCTGATGCTGCACTGTTTTTCCGTTGCAGTGTTGTCATTCACTTGTATTATTCATGAGCATTGCCTTTACACTTATGTTACCTGGTTTCAATATTCTTGCATTAAGTTAGATGAATTATTCATATGCAGCCATGTTGACTTGAAGTCTGATCTCCATGTAGCTCGACTTTGAGTTGTGTGGTCTGGGCTTGATTCATTTTCGTGTTGCCTACACATCATCTTTTAAATATGACTTCTTGCATTTGAACTTTATACCTGCTGTGAAGGCTCGAACACGTGCTTGTGATTTTTAAATTTCGTATGTGAGTACTGGATTGCCACTTTGGTTATTTCATATATATATATATATATATATATATATATATATATATATATATATATATATATATATATATATATATATACAGACACTCGAGCATGTTTTATTGTTTCACTGCCACATTTATGTGTTGTATTTTCACATGTTTGTATATGTAGACACTTAAGCATATTTTTGTTGTTTCATTTCAACTTTTGTATTGCATATTTAATATGCAGATACTTGGTCATTTTACAATCTGTAGCATTGCATTGACTCATACACTTCTAGTTTAAATGTAGTCCACTATACCACTGTAGTCACTTCTCTTGACCATTTTGGCATGGTCTTGCTGTGGTCGAAATTGTTTACCTGCTGTTGCTTTCGTGAGGCAGAGCCTTCCTCGCTGCACCTCTGGTTCATTTTGTCCATGTGCAGATTGTTATGTACATTCTCTTGTGTACATACTGCATATTCACTTTGTTGGAGTTTTTTTTTCACTATTGTCACTTGCTTATGGCATTTGTTTGGACTGTGAATACTTGTGCATTGGCCTTTGTGCCTTGTTGCTATTTCTGTATATGCTGTTGTGGCGAGGCAGTGTACGCGTGCGTGCACTGCAGCCACACAGTATCGATATTTTGAATTGATATTTGAACCTTCATTGATTTTGGTTCGTTTATTTTTGGGTACATCATCACTGTAGTGGCAAGGCAGTGCACGCAAGCGTGAATTGCAGCCACACGGTATTGAGTTTTTGGGTACGACATCACTATAATGGCAAGGCAGTGCACGCAAGCGTGAACTGCAGCCACACGGTATGGCGTGTATGATATTCTATTTTGCTTCGACTTATGGATCTTTTTGCGTATTCCATATTCCGTAGTGGCGAGGCAGTGCACGCGTGCGTGTACTGCAGCCCTACTTTAATTAATATTTTAATTGATATTTCAATGGTTTGAACTGTTTTATTTATTCAATTCAATATTCTGATTTGCATTCTGATTTATTTTAATTACTGTCGTCTATTCATTATTTAATTATTATTGCTTCTGTGCACTAATAACTGAGTTTGAATTAGACTGACCCGAGTATTATTTTCTTTTGAATCTAATACTGGGGTCAGACCGAGTATTTCAGGTTGTAGATATTCTGCTTTGGGTTGCTGCTAGAGCTATGAAGTTCTTTCATATCTTTTGGAGTAGTAGTCGTTATTTGTAGTAGTCTGTATAATTATATAGGAAGATATGTATTCATGTATATTATATACGTTAATGTACTTGTATATGTAACCTCCTGAGTCGACTGTTGTAGCTGTATCATATGTATTATGTCAAATGTATCGTAACTGATATCAGTTATTATATATATATATATGAGACTTTTCTGTTTTATCTGTGTTCCGCATTTATATTCTCTGTGTTATTATTATATATTTTGTTCTAAACTATTACGAACCATCGTAGTTCGTTTTATACTGGAATTGGGGTATGTCGATGGGAGAAAATAAATCAAAGATGAAAAATGAAAGAATATTTATATATATATATACCACTCCTATCGAGATAACCAATACTAGTGTAAGGCCTAACTATTGATGGCCGCTCCTCAACAGCCTTATTCTCCGTGTTAGTTGACAACACTACACCATAGTGTTCTTGGCTAGCGTGGGTATAGAGGTGGGGCGTCACAGCTTGGTATCAGAGCCTGAGGTTTAGGACGAATATAAAACATAACTTAGATAGAACATGTGATACAACTATTTGTTGACGTTTTATTTCTCATATTTGCATATGATTGTCTTTGATTGTTAGGTATGAATTCCTAACGCTTATTCATATGCATTTGATTTTGATTCTTGTGTTTTCGGCTTTGATTTGATTTAGCCGATGATTGATTTTGTTCGAATCTCAGCGATTCTGAACTTGATATTTTATGTTTTTCCTCGGCTTGATTTCGATTCGACTTCGGTCACTTTGTTTTTGAGAAATAGCTAAATTCTTGATTTCCAAGACTCTGACTTTGTTTGCCGTTGAGTCCTTTGATGATGATGTTGAATCGTTTTGTACTCTATTATGGCCATTAATTGTTGACTTCGACATTGACTTGACTTTTACTTTTGTTAAAGTCATTCATGCATTTATGCTCGTTTTGCTTTGTCTATCCAATTGTTGATCGATTCTTCTTTTCCGATTAGTTGTTATCTCCTTTGTCGACTTTGATAACTTCTATTTCAGGAATTTTTGGGTATTCCTACTTTGATGGATTGGAATCGAATTCTTCGGATTTTATTCACGTCTTCGAATGTGAATCTTAGTGAATTGATTTGGTTTTCGAATTTAATCAATTCTTGATTATTTCCCGATTTGTTGCTATCATTTATTAGCAACTTTGACGACCTTTTCTTCGGGATTTTTGTGAACATACCTTTCGATGAATTCGGTATCGATTTCTTTGGATTCTATTCACGTCTTCGTATGTGAAATTCTTGTGATTGATTGTTTCTACAATCATTTTTGTGACTTGTCACTTTAAAAATATAAAGGTTTCAATAATAGTAGTAAATATCAAAACTCTTTTATCAAAATGTTTTCAACTCTATTTTCAATATCAAACTCTTTTCCTAAACCGTTTTTCAATCTACTAGTATATACAAGCCTTTACCTCACTCGGATGAGAAATCTAATTAAACGGCTTAGTAAAACAAGTGGTATGAAACGCTTGCGTTTGCTTCGTCGGTTAATTCTTGGACTTATTTGATTGAACCTCTTGTGACAATTTTATTAGTGACGATCTACAGTTTGTTCGTAAATATTTAAGTTAAGATAGTGGTTATGGGACATGAAGCTAAACTTTTATATTCACTAACTTATTGTAATTGACACTTTTAGTTGATCATGACGATCATTTTTATGGTTAGACTAGGCCTCATCGGTGTGATTTTGTCTCACACATATCTCTTGGGCTTTGAGGATTGTCTAGACACCACTTGTGTGATTTCATTCACACATACTTTCCTTTTGTTTGCGAGGTTAGACTAGACACCACTTGTGTGATTCCACTCACACATACTTTTTTTTATTTTTGGTTAGTCTGGACCTCAATCTGTGTGATGTCGACTCACACATGTGGGGTAGCGCCCCACGGTCTTCGGGCCATTCGTTTGTCAAAATTAATGGCTTGCAACCATGAGATAGCGTCTCGTTATGCGTTGCACGTGTTGGTGATTTTCATGCTCACGTGTAGGTGAGATTCCGTGCTTCCGTTCTCGCTTTGCGTTGCACGTGTTGGTGATTTTCATGCTCACGTGTAGGTGAGATTCCGTGCTCGCGTTCTCGCTTTGCGTTGCACGTGTTGGTGATTTTCATGCCCACGTGTAGGTGAGATTCCGTGCTCCCGTTCTCGCTTTGCATTGCACGTGTTGGTGAGTTTTCATGCTCTCATGTAGGTGAGTTTTCGTGATCCCGTTCTCGCTTTGCGTTCCATGTGCTGATGAGTTTTCATGCTCGCGTGTAGGTGAGTTTTCATGCTCACGTTCTCGCTTTGCGTTACATGTGCTGATGAGTTTTCATGCTCGCGTGTAGGTGAGTTTTCATACTCTCCTTCGAGTTTTCATACTCCGTTCGATTTTTCATACTCTCCTTCGAGTTTTCATACTCCGTTCGAGTTTTCATACTCTCCTTCGAGTTTTCATGCTCCGTTCGAGTTTTCATAATCTCCGTTCGAGTTTTCATACTCTGTTCGAGTTTTCATACTCCCATTCGAGTTTTCATACTCCGTTTGAGTTTCCATACTCTCATCTTGTGATTTCTGGATTTCTTGTGTAGTCTTCTGGAATTTGTGCTTCACCAATTTTCGTGATTTCTATTGATAAGTTTTATCAATTTTTGTGCATTGGTGAATTCGTGTGTTATTGACTTGTTATGAATACAAGTTTAGGGTATGAAACCCTTTCCTATCTTTGAGAAGATTCTTGTGACATTTTTTGATGAATGAAAATTCATTGGTATTATATTTTGATGCTAATTATTTCGATGAAATTTTGATGTATGTCGAAGTTGCTACGGATGTTGCTGCTTTAATCATGTGTTTTAAAAATTGTTTCAAAATATAAATCAAAATTGTTTTCAAAATTTTTACGATTTGCGCTTTCAAAAGAATGAGGAAGCGATTTAAATATTTTAGAAAAATCGAGGACTATGACCCCTTTCTTTTACTGATTCGCTTAATTCCGGACTCGTTAATTGAAAAATTTGTGATTTCTGATTATTGTTTTTGATAATAAGATATTTGCTGTTTCTGATTATCGCTTGTGATAATCAGATATTTGAGATTTAATTATCGTTTGTGATAATTAAACATTTGTGATTTGAGATTTAATTATCGTTTGTGATAATTAAATATTTGTGATTTCTGATTATCGTTTTTGATAATCAGATATTTGTTGTTTTTGATTATCGTTTGTGATGATTAAATATTTGTGATTTGAGATTGATTTTCGATGTTGATAATCGAATATCTATTGATTTGATTATCGTTTTTGATAATCGAATATTTGTTGATTTGATTATTGTTTTTGATAATCGAATATTGGTGATTTGAGATTTCTGAATTATCTATTGATAATTAGATTTTGTTGAGAATTTGTGAATTTCTTTTATGAAATTAAAAGATTTCTTTGGCATTTATATTGTACTACGCCGGTGTACCGGCTCAATTTTCTGCTATTCATGACGTTTTCCACGTGTTCCAACTACGGAAATGCCTTAGGGATTTCCGATTTTTATTCTTGAGCAACCTTCTATTCACATCATTGCTTCGGGGGTTCAGCACCCTCGAAATAAAGATGTTTTTCTCGTGAGAGTTCAGCGGATCTCAAATTCTATGGATTTCACATTGGAATCCAGAGAATTCATCGAGCAAACACGTTCAGGCTCTCTCTCTCTCATGCTCTTATGGTTGTTACCTTTTGTCCGTTTGTTCCTTATGATTGCGAGGACGCAATTTCTTTAAGGAGGGGAGTCTGTAACAACCCGAGCTTTTGTGAAAATTTATTATCGTCATTAAATAATTATTGTCGCTAGCAAATTGATGATGGAGTTTTTATACCGGGTTGAAATTCTTAAAAATAAAATAAAATAAAATTGATTAAGTGTTGTGAGCTTTGAAATTTGTGATTACCGGCCATTTACTTTTGAATGCGGTTCGACCCGTCCCCCTCTCTTCGTTCTTTAACCCGTTCCCCTTTTATTATTTTAAAAACCCTAAGTAAAAAAAAATAAACGAAGGAAATTAATGGCGGCCCCCTTTTTGCATTTCTCGTTCGCCCCTTCATCTTGCTCGTGGCTGCGTCGATCGATGATCTCGTGCTCGGCTTCTCCTTAATTCGTCGACAAGGTGAGTTTGCTCACATCTAATTCATACCTCGTGTTAATTTAAGGTTCGAATTTTGTGATTTCGTCGTATTCTATTGTTTTGCTTGGCCATTCGATTTTGTTTCAATATTGGAGATGATTTTGACTTGGTTGCCTCGGCCCTGTTTTTTTTCGATGTTAATGATTTCTGATTTATTCATATCGAATAAGTTTGTTTATTCGATTGATATGGTCTTGCTTTGTTTCGCGGTCACCACGTTGTTGAATTACTTTTGACTTCGGCCATTCCTAATTTCATGAATTTCTGGCTTTACTGTGAACTTTGTGGTCTGGTTTCACTTTGATTCACGATCCTCCGTGTCACTTGTATACTGAGTATTGTTGAGACTTGATATTTGCTTGTTCATTTGGGTTTGTGTATGTACTGCATGTGTGCAGTTTTACTCCTTCGGTTTCATGTTGGCTTGGGTCATCTGCACCTTGGGTCATCTGCACCTCTGGTATGCAGCAGCTTGTCGAATTTACATGTACACTGTGTCATTTATCTTTGCACTTTCATACTTGGTTTCCACCTTGATATTGTGTAGCCTGGTCTTTGTTGATTTTTGATGGCATTCATTTGTGTCACTGCGTGTGCCCGAGCTTGCATGCTTCATGTTGTCGTGTTGCCTTAATTTGGGGTACACATAATTGTTATCTCCTGATAACATCCCTTTGGTGTAGTATCACGTTGCCACCTCTGTTTGTCCTTGATGTAGTTCGAACTTGTTTGGTTGACTTATCTGTATATATATGCATACATACATTCGTATGTGTGTATGCATATATTGTTGACCATTGTTCGAGTTATGTGATGTCTCATTGTATTTGCATTATGCTCATCCTGATGCTGCACTGTTTTTCCGTTGCAGTGTTGTCATTCACTTGTATTATTCATGAGCATTGCCTTTACACGTATGTTACCTGGTTTCAATATTCTTGCATTAAGTTAGATGAATTATTCATATACAGCCATGTTGACTTGAAGTCTGATCTCCATGTAGTTCGACTTTGAGTTGTGTGGTCTGGGCTTGATTCATTTTCGTGTTGCCTGCACATCATCTTTTAAATATGACTTCTTGCATTTGAACTTTATACCTGCTGTGAAGGCTCGAACACGTGCTTGTGATTTTTAGATTTCGTATGTGAGTACTATATTACTTTATAAAATAAAACAGCTTCTTTAAATTTCACTATAAATTTCCAATATCAATTTGAACCTCCAAATAAACCATTTTAATTCCCATATATTTCAAAGCTTAAATATTCCATATTTAAAAACGGATTCTTAGGTAATTTAATATATATCAATATCCAATTCTTATTATTTAAATGTGAAATGTTTACTTAATAAAATAAATATTATTTAAGTATAACCCTTAAACTTCAATAACAGGATATTCTTTTAATTAAATTTACTTGATAATATTCTTAAATCAATTTGATATTCATTTAAATTCTCAAACCAAAATCAAGTCATAAAATTTTACCCTTTAAATCTTAATTTATTTACATTTCATAACAAATTTTTCGAAGATATTTCTTAAATACTTTAATTCAAATCATATTCACATTTATCTTCAACCTTGCTTTTATTTGAGTTATTATAAACTCTATATAGAATAGATTTTTTAAAACAGATACTTAACCATATTATATAAACGAAATCAACTTCATTATTTAGCTTATTTTAAAATTCGAAACAAATTTATACATAGCTAAATTCAAGAATTTTACTATATATATATATATATATATATCAAATTTTAATATTTATTAAACCGTATTCTTTCCAAAACCATAGAAAACCATTTCAAAAATAATTTTATATATATACCGCAGTGCCTGTATATAATTTTCTATCCTATGGTCTAGTGATACGGATATTTATCATTTCAATCCGCAATTTAAAAATAAAAATGCGGTTGTATATAATTTCAAACCGCAATCTCGAATGAAATGAAAATGCATCGAATTATTTTTACCGGATTTCAATTTTCGTGTCAATCGGAGTTATTGTTTGATCGTGGCAGCTCGAAACGCATCGAATTATTTTTAATTTAAATTTGGCGAGTTAAAATAGCCATTTTTCAAAAAGTCTCGGATTTCGACGAAACTAGTTTCATCGGATCCGTAATGTGATATTATTGTAAGGTTTCAAATTTCAAGTCAATTGGATTTACCGTTTGTCCGGTACGAATTAAAACACCTAGAAAATCGCTTAAATCGGTTTAATTTAAATTGAGCGTTTGTAGCCATAACTCGCACAGATGTCCGAATTAGCTTTCGAAACCTGTTCCATTGTGTCCGGAACGCGGGGTAAACCTTAGAAACGCTAGTTGCGGCGCGTAAATCGGAGTTCGGAATTTCCGGATGAATAGTGTCGAACGAAATTCTATAAATAGACCAAACCTTCATAAATTTAGAAAAAAAAATACTAAAACCCTAATCTATTAAACCTAGCCGCCACTTTATAGTTGAATGGCCAGAAAACATCCAATTTTATTCCTTAATCTCTCCAAATCCATTCACAATCAAGCGAAGTGATCAACTACAAAGATGAAGAGCAAGGAGAGAGCTTTCAATCCATACGGTTGAGATCGTGTTTGGAGCATCGTAGGACGAGCTATGGGGGGCCGACAGTCATGGGCTGCGCACGCGTTTTCATGGTTAGGAGGGGGCCGAGCTTGCTCTCCTAGGGGCCGAGTGTAGCTAGTGGTGAGGGCTTCGACATGGCGCATCTCGATCGAGTTTAAGTTCAACGTGGTGATGGTGATAATTAACCCTAGTTTGATCAAGTATGGGTTCTTGCGTTTTGTTATTGCCTGTAGCCAAGACGTGAGGAGGAAGAAGCAAAAAGCAACGGTCATGATGGATGGAGTTTGGATCTAAGGGCTGTGATGAGTGGGTTTGTTAATTTTTAAAGTTAATGTTGAAATTAGATATATATAAATCGAGTAAACTTGTAAAATCAATAACTTTTTCATACGAGGTCAAAAAAATGCAAACTCAGTTGCGTTGGAATCGTATGGACGAGCACTACGCGATGGAGTTGGTTTGGAGTCGATTGGAGTTAGTGAGAATTTCGGATAAAATTAAACGCACGTTTAATTTTATTCGAAATAAAAGCTGAAACGGAAAATAAAATCAAGGTGAGAACTTCTCACTCAATCGAATCGGTTTCGATTTTATTTTAAATAGTTAGATTTAAAATATTTGAATGCATGTTTGAATGATGATTGATATTTATTGTTTGTTAAAATAGACATTATACGCCGTTAGTAAGCGGATGTTATTTATTAAAAACATATACCGTGAATATTTCATAAACAGTGAAATTGGTATTATATATAATATCAATATATATATATTGGCATATGTATATATTGGAGTTGATTGATTTCCCGTATTTTTTAGCGGATGAGACCCTATTACGCCGTTATTAAGCGGATAATATTTATTAAAAACATATACCGCGATAATTTCGTACTGGAGCGAAATTGGTATTGTGCTAATGTTTTTGGATGCAGGAAAACAGGTTGGAGGGATCCAACTGGATTCCTCAACAGTATTTATTTGATTATGGATATTTTGATATTCGTTGATTATCATATACAATATGTGATATCGTTGTTGTCGTGATTGACTATTTGGTGTGTAGCATCATTAGACCCAAGTTTTGGAATTTTAAAATGATTTATAAAGTGATTTTTGAAAATATACTATATGTTTGGAATTTGATCTATTTTAAATAAATAAACGTTAAAATTTTTAATGTTATAAAAATTATGATTTTTGAGAAAAATAGTTAAAAACTGATTTTTGAGAATATGATGCTAATGAATTTATAAAATAGTTAAATCGAAATTTTTTGAATTTATTATTGAAAGTTTAAATATAGGATTTATAAAATTTAATTATTTTATAAATCAAGAGAATGATGAAGTTTTTAAAGGAGTTTAAAGACGTTTTAATAGAATAATATAAAATGATTTATATTAAGTGATTTATAAATGGATATTTATAAATTGAAATATAGACATTATAAAATGAGTTTTTATAAGTGTTTGAATGAAGTGAAAATGAATTTCATAAATGAATGAAATTTATAGAATTATAAACTGTGAAGTTATAAATAAAATTTATAAATAGTAAGATTTATAAATTGGTGAAGTTAATTGAGGAATAGATTTGGGTGAATAATTGAATCTTATAGGTTATAAGATTTATAATTATGAAGTTCAAAGGAACGATTTTTGCAAACAAATAGATTATAAGCACTTAACTTATAATATGAACTTTGAGTTATAATTGAGTTATAAACTGGAATAGGTTAATAAAAGAATTTATAAAAAGGAAGTTTTTATAAATAAATAGGAATGGAATTTATAAACGATGTTTTATAAATTCGCAAATGACTTATTTTGACAAGAAAATTTGTTGAAACCTATAAATGGAGTTATATTCACATTTTTGAATAGTGAATAATCCTTTGAATTAAAATGAATAGAAATGATGAAATGTGTTAACGTAGTATCTTCACATTTTTGAATAGTGAATAATATGTTGAAGAAATTGTTTGAATGTGATGTTTTAAACAGAATTAAAACGACCTAACGATGTTTTTAAATATGTTGAGATTCGAAACCATAGATTTCAACATTCATTGTTGAAATAGACGTTTTCGAGAAATAAAAGGAAATAGTGGACTATAACACTGTTGTTATAGTAAATGATTTCCGAAAGGAAATGTTATAGTATTGGGATTTATATATCTATTTTAATTTCGAATCCCTATACTAGTGATTTTGGGTTGTCGTAACGATGTTCTACGCAACATTCGTTTTGGCCCAAATAAATATGTTTAAGAGAATGATTTCCTTAAAGAATGAAATATGTACTTAATTTCGATTTAAGTATATTGAATATTTTCCAAGGGTTGAAAATAAAAAGATTAGTGAATTACTTATGAATAAATAAGTATGGAAATGTTTTCCAATATGAAGTGAATATTTAGAATTTATCTTTTGAAGATAAATTGAAAATGGATAGTTGAAATCGTATATGCATGAATATTTTTGAATATAAATTCACTAAGGAATTTATAAAAGAAAGTGGAATTTGTTAAAAATAAATATTGATTTATTTTTGAAGTGTTGAAATTTTATATCTTGTAAAGATATTTTGGAAGATAAATAATTTGGAAAATTATTTGGAACTGGTGATGTTGTGCATATCCATTGATAGTTCAATAACCGACTATCAATATTTCCCTTTGAATGGGTAATTGATGTGATTTGTTTGAATTTGAATGCCACACTTATTTTTGAATAAGCGCTCACTATTCGGGTTAACCGGGAAAGGACCATGGGGTCGTATAACCCATTCCGAATATGTGATACGTCGTTGTGAATAGCATTGAAGATCGGTGTTGAAGACCCGGTATTTGCGAAAGCGATAGGATGACCTATCGATTGACTCTGCACCGAGTAGCTACGGTATTGAGTTCTCCATATGTGATGGTGAATCCGATGAGGATTGTGAATATCCGGATTGCAAGGACTTCTTTGTAAGTGCCTTCGGTTCTGTTCGAGCCCGGAATAGACTTGTATGGATTGTATGTCTGACATTACAAATTGAGATATAAAGCCGATTTCATTCAAATATATTTCTGTTGGTGGCGGAGAATTTATTCTTTTAGCTTAACACCCTTCTCTGAGACGTACGAGCTCAGAGGTTATATAGTTGAAGTTATCAGCGATATATTCCCAATTTGGTAATGTGACATGCTGAGTGATGCTGAAATGATCATTGTGTTGATTATTTGTGATAGGATCGTTTATTTGATCGTCTATCCTTGTGATCATTGTGTTGATCATTTGTTGACCCAAAGCATGGCTTTTGTATAAAGTATGTTTTTGTGGACGAAACTTCGTCGAGCCTCACATCCCGGAATGGTCAAAACAGGAAAGATGCGGCAAGGTTATGAGGGGTAGCTCCCTTTAGGGTATGTGCATTTCCTTCTGGAAAGGGTGGTATCATGGTATGGAGCCCAGATACTTACTCATGTTGAAACACTATATTTTATTACTGTGTGGTGTTGTTGGTGACGAGCGCTCGGTTAAAAGGTCCAATGGGACCGGGGGATGTCATATTCGTGTAGTAGTTACCTAGTGATAAAGGTAACCCGGCCTTGTGTTGGCAGAGAGCTAGTTAAGTTCTCGGGACGTCCAGCCAGAGGCGTTTCCATGTGGCAATGGGAAGTTCCTTAGCCTGACCATTTGTTGGAAATCCAAAGAAACAATACGAGACTTGTACGGTATTAGTTGTAGAACCTGCTATGGAATGTGGCGGTAACCTGCTATTGAACATAGTAGCTATAGTAGGCATAAGTGCGGAATGTCTATGCTGGCTAAGATTTATATCTTTATTTTTGAAATGATTTTCCTATACTATGCACTAGTAATAATATCAAATGTTATTTTAAATGCGTATCAAGCATCTTTGACTATCATAAGGAGAAATCTCCTCCGATTCTGCGTTTGCATGTGTGTGTGTGCGGGAGGCCTTATGGTAGTCTCATTTTTAAAAGCATTGCGAATTGAATTTAAAATATTCTTCTATTTTGATTTTAAAGTAAATAAACTGTTTTGAGTTCTCACACCAGTCACATGACTGACTTGGAGTTTATTGTTTTCCTTCCTAAACTCTGGGTGCCCACCAATTTTCCACACGGGCAGTTAAGAGTTAAGGTTTATCAGGATATTCTGGAGTTGCTGGAGGCAAGCTGGATGGCATGGCGTATTACTAGTATATAGTATTTCTTTTCCGCTGCACTGTTTGTTTGTTGTTGTTGTTGTACACTCTGATGATATGATGTAATGAAACGAAATGTATAAAATGTAATAACTGATATAGTTCTTTGTTTAAAGATTATTCATTTATTATTATATGTTGTTCCGCTGCGAATTGTGAGATTCTGATGTTGTTCTGTTGTTTTCTGTTCCGTTCTATTTTCTTTTTCTTCTATTTTAAAATTTTCTGTTCTCTTTTCTATTTTCTCTTCTTTCTATTTTTCTGTTTTTCTATGTTCTTCTACCTCTTTCTTTTCTTAAATTCTTTTTAAAAACAATAACATTCCGTGTTTCCGGCCTTCGATTTCTTGGCAGTCGATAAAGTGAGTGTCGATGTTGAATTTTCGAAAGTCGAAAATTTTCGGGGCGTTACATATAGGCAAAATAGAATAGAAAGAATGAGCTAGGTTGGATTTGGGTTTTGAACGATAATTGACCCGAAAAGCCGGTTTGGATTCCGGAACGAAAAAGGGTCAACCCATATATCAAAATAGGTGTTTTAAAATATTTTAAATGCAATGGAAAAGGTTTCAGGTTCAAATTGCATCGTATGAAGAAGTTATGCTAAAAACTATATTTTCCAAATTGATTTCAATTGCATAAATTTCAAGGCGTTTCGAGTCCGTACGATCAAACGACAAGTCCGATCGTTATGAAACTTGAAACACTATTATAATTCACCGTTACGGATCCGACGAAACTGGTTTCGTTGAAATCCGAGTCAGTGGCCAAAATGGCTAATTTTATATTAATTAAATAAATTTAAAATTCATTAATAAAATCCAATTTTTTTTAAATCTTAAATTTGACAAATTTTATTACCTTTATATTTCTCAATCAAATTACAATGTTTTAAACAATTTAAAAGTCAATTTAAAGTTGATTAACTTCCCATTTCAGTGTGAAATTTTCATTTTTATTAAATTTAGAAATTATCAATTAAGTTTCTAAAAATTTCATTGAATTAAATCTTCATTCTTATTATTCAATCCATTATAGCCAAATGGATGAAATTAACATACATAAATATTTTTCAATTTCAACTAAATTTTCAATTAACGTAAAAATAAATGTTTAATTTTTACTTAATTGGAAAACTCAATTACCATAATTCTTTATATTCAAATAAATAAACAAATCTAGATTTACAATCTTTTCATTTACCCATAGTCATATTATAAATGGAATTTACATTATCTTCAATTATTAATTACCATTAATTAAGATCTTAACATTTGTTCCATAAATTTGTTTGCCCTAAATTATTTACTGCATTTATCTAATTCCAATTTCGTAATCACATTCAATCCATTAATTGGTATTACATTGACATTTAAATTTATTTTCTTAGATTTTATCTACATTTCCATTTATGCAATATTTCAAATATTAAATTTCCATTTAATTGCAATTGATTATCAGTTATAATTTAATATACTAAATAGATGGTTGATCTTAAAATACTTGTTATCATTAACATTATATTCCTCCTTAAAAGCTATTAATAACAAACCAAATGTTGCTATTTGATTGAGACCTAATTCAATGAATTAATGAATGGGTAAATGATTAAATTTTTGCACTATTGCCACAATTCTCATTAATATACATTAAGGTTTATTAAGTTCTAATTGACTCCCATTTAATTATTACAATAATTACTACCCTTGCTTCAAATTTTCAAAATTTAGAAATTACAAATTTTATTTTCAATATTTCCATTTAATAGACTTTCCATTCTATCATAAATCTAATTTCCCTATTATGGATAGTATTACATTATTGAATCGATTATCAATTTATGGAAAGAATTATTATTGGCTTACTCTTATTACATTAAAAGTTATCATCTTATTCCAATATTCAATTAATATAGAAATAAATTTCATCCACTTACAAATAAATGCAATTACTACATATTTCTTCCTTAGTTAATAGCCTTCCTATTTCCATTTATTATATCTTAGCAAATTATATCCATTAATTACGATTAACTATTCCAAATAAATTGATTCACTTGGTTTCACGCCTTTTTATTACATCAATTATCCTATTATGAATGGAATTTTACCTTGGTTACATCTTATTGAATCCAATATTTCTCACTTACCAATTTATTCCACATTAACTGCAATAATTTAGTGAATTAATTGAAATTGATTACAAATTAAACTTAACAACCTGATAAAATAAGCAACGTACAATAAATATTGTCATTAACTCTTAATCACACTTTTAGAGGTTCATTATTTACACCCCAATATTGTAATTACTTACATAACATTGGTTTTACTCAATTAACATTTATTACAAACTATTCCAAAATTTATTCAATATTTATATTAGTTCTCTTTTATTTAATTTATATGCAGGTTTGATCTTTCCACTGTTAACATTCATTAGAATTCTATTCAACTTTCCATTTCTTGCAATAACTCATTTATTATACCTTTACATATAAATAAACAATGAGACGACCCGACTTTTTTCTCCACAAAAAGTCGTATCATCCTTAAGAAAGAAAGGGATAGAAAAGAGAAAAGAAAGAAGAGAAAGAAGGAACAACACAAGAATCTCAACAGCGGAACGAATAAATTATATTAATAATAAAGTATTACATAGTATACACCAAATATCAGAGTTACACAGACATATACAACACATACTAAACACCTGTCTAGTTATTACAACTCAATACATTACAGAAAACACTCAGAGATACCAACACAGCGGAAAACTATATAACTATACGTAGAAGCCTCCTTGTAACGACCCGTATTTTACGTGTCGATAAATCGTAGAATTGGCAGGTCGATAGTGTTGTTTGTGTTGCCTCTAGCTTGAGTCGTTTAGAAGTTAACCCGGGTGAAGTATGAGTTGTGACCGACTCATGAGCATTGCCGAGCTAAGGGATGAGTCGTGACCGACTCATAGGGGACCGACTCAAGGAGGGGTTACGGGTTGGAGTGTTGGCCGAGATAAGGAAGCAACCGACTTAAGTTAGGTAAGTCGTTTGGACGAGTTAGTGGGTCAGGTGATGAGTCATAGCCGAGTTAAGGCTTGAGTCGTTACCGACTCATGGTGGCCGACTCATGAGAGTTAATGACTTATAGTGTTAGAGCGACTTAGAGAAGGAGCGAGTGTAGGTGTGGCCGAGTTAGTATGTGACCGAGTCAGCGGGTTAAGGGTTAGCAAAATGAGTCGTTGCCGACTCATAGTGTTAGGGATCCAGTAGTTTAGACCGACCTAAGGAAGTGACCGACTTAGGGAGTTGAGTCGGTAGATGTTGAGTCGGCTAAGGCTTAGGTCGGTGGGCCGACTTAGTGGATAAGTCGTTAGGGACTTAGGCTTTTGAGTCGTTAGGTCTCTGAGTCGGTGAGGCTGTAGGTCGTGAGTCGTGTGGCAAATAGGACCTTAGTACGACTTAGTGTAGGTCGGTTGCCTGGTGAGTCGGTTGTGTAGATGAGTCGGTAGGGTGTTGGGTCGTGTGTGTCGTTAGGTCGGCTATAAGGTTAAGTCGCTAAGTCGTGTCTCGTAGGTAGTTGAGTCGTATAGGTCGGCAGTGTGTTGATGAGTCGGCCTGGGTTGTTAAGTCGTGTGAATGGCCTGTGTTGAGTCGGCTAGGCATAGGTCGTTGGAGTTGTTGAGTCGGCATGGGATGAGTCGGGGGCGACTCAGGAGTTGGGTCGGCGACGAGTTATGGGCGACGACTCATGGGGGATCCAGCCTATAAATAGAGGTGTTCGGCTCACTTTTTGGCACCGGTTTTTGAAGCGACGAAGTGCTGCCATTTTGAAGACTCGACTACAGTATTTTCTTCACTTCTTTTCTCCATTCCAATCTAATTCTAACATCCATCCAAGATTGAAGATCAAGATCAAAGATCAAGAGCCAAAGTTGAAGATTTTCATCCGAAGAGGCTAGATTTCACCGTTTCAAGTGAAATTTCTCCGGATCAAGTCCAAGTCCTTGCTGTCCAGATCTGTAGTTGATTGATTTTAGGTTGTTTTGGTGATTTGGTGAGTGGTAGTTATCTCTCACGCGGATCCAAAGGAGTATATGGAGTTGGTGATATGTTTGTGTGTTAAAGTTAGCGTTTTCTCGCATTTTCCATAAGTCTGCATGTAGATCCATCATATTTGAAGATGTTTATCTATGAAAGTTGATTTAACAAGTATTAGAGATAAAACCCATGTTTTAGATTTGATAGACCTATGCTAAAAACTATGATTTCACATATGTTGGACTTTTGCTCACTTATTTACGAAATTGCCATTATAGTTGATATTGCTTAATATATCTTGTTTGAATGCTTGAATGTTTGAATGTATGTTAGATTTGATTGCTCCAAGTTAGCTTGTAGTTGATTTGGAACAAGATGGTTGAAGATGATTCAAAAGCTAAGTGGAAAGGCTCTTGAATGGTGAAAGCTGCCGATGGTATATGAAGCGGATGTGGAAGCTCATATGGATGGATTCGATGATGGGACTTTGCCGTGATGCGAAGAGGCGAAGCATGAGATCGAGATGGGACTTTGGCATGATGCGAGAAGGCAAGCCATAATGTTGAGATGAGACTTTGCTATGTTGCGATGAAGCAAAGTGTGATGTTGAGATGGGACGGGTCATGATGACGTTCCAAGTTGAGAGACTTTGCTATGATATGATGAGGCAAGGCATATGATGTGATGGGACGGGTCACGAAGACGTTCCAAGCACGGGTCATGATGACGTGCAAAGTTATAACTCGGTGATGCGGTCCGGGTTGGGGTGGATAATGGTTAGCTTGAGAGGCGCTTGAGCTAGTATGGAAGTAGTCGTCGAGGAGGATGACTAGGAGGCTAAGATCTCATCGTTGTTGAAGGTTCTAGCATACTCAAAGCAAGGGTACGTTGGAACGGGTCACGATGACGTTCCAGGCACGGGTCATGATGACGTGCTAGTACTCTGGGCTGATGCGTTCGGCTTAGGCACGGGTCACGATGACGTGCGGAGTTATGGCTAAACCGGGGTTACCATTAGCCCTTGACAGGCGGTCATTCAACTAACGGTGAAATCAAGGCAATGATAACAGTGATAGCCAGAGTCATGGGTGTTTGGATGTTTGGTTGTATCATCATTCGGCTTCAAGAGCGGTGTTTTCTGGGTGCTTATCTGATCTTGGTTTAGGCCTTGGGGGTTTGTATTTGGAAAACATCGTCCTTGACTCGAGTGGTTATTGCTTTACCTTAATTGTCTATATTGTTATGCTTGATTCTCTTTGGTTTGTGTCTGGGGGCTATCACTGTGAGATGTGGTGGAGTGGGATGGTTTGGTTCCTATTCCTTTTATTCCTTATGCTCTTTTGGTATGTTTGATAGTTAATTTACTGCTCACTAAGACTTTGTCTGACTCAAGGTTTTATGTCTCCTCTTATTACCTTGGGCTGTTCATCCATGTTGGGATGGGCAGACTAGGTAAGCAGGTGACAGGTGCTGTGCTAGGAGTTCTACGCTGAAGATGACGAAGACGAGCAGGAGGCTTTGCATATTTGTTTTCTTACTATATGTACTGGGTTCCGCTGTTGTTTCTGATTGAGTGTTGTAGTGAGGCTCTGATGTATGGATGATTCATTTGATTGTATAAACTGCTATGTTGCTTATATGATGATGTTGTGTTCTATTGAGCTTCACTATATTTTAATTCTCTATTGTATTTTATCCATGCGCTGTGAGTTACGATAGAGATTCTGCGAATTTTATTTTACCCTGACTATCGTCCATGGCTGCCTGGCACACCTTTCTGCGCACTATTCCCTTGTTTTGGTGCGGGAGTCATGGGCGGTCGTCACATTTGGTATCAGAGCTTTGGTTAATCGATTTCAGCCAACGCTCGCTGACGTAACGACGTATGAGAGGCGTAATTGTATTTTGATGAATGATTACTATATATAATATAGTAACCTGGAAGGATTTGAACTCCTTATGCAGTTGTTTCTTAAGGTGTTCTAATCATTCTTATTACAGATATTAAGGATGAGTCGAAGAGGGAGACCAGCTGCAAGGGAAAGCCGTGCTGATGAAGGAGCTGTTGATTATGGAACTATGTTCGAAGCGATGATGACTTCGATCATGAGAAGGATACCAGCTTCAGGATCATCAGTGGATGTGGGAGTTCAAGTCCAGGCTCCAAGGCCAGTGGATTTTGCCAAGCTTTGCAAGGATTATACTTCGCTTGGAGGGAAAGCTTTCTTGGGGACAGAATCGACTATTGAAGTGCAGAGATGGATGGATGCTTGCCGAAGGATTTTTGGTGATTTAGGGATTGAGGATGCAACCAAGAGGAAGCTTGCATCGAGACAGCTTCAGGGAAGAGCTGCGGATTGGTGGAATTCTATCACTATAGATACACCAGAGGAGGAGATAACTTGGGAGCAATTCCAAGTTAGATTTGAAGCTAAGTTCATCTCTACTGCTCAGAGGTCTGTTTTGTTTAAGAGGTTTGTTGAGCTCAAGCAAGGTGGGAGGCCTGTTCTTGAGTATATTTCTGAGTTCGAGGCTCTGTCCAAGTATGCCAGATCATATATTGATTCTCCCTACCAGAAGAACGAAAAGTTTGTGACTGGTCTGGATGCTTATCTGGGAAGGCAGTTGGTGGATCACTTGGACGATCCATTTGAGAAGCTTGTGGAGAAAGCTCTGAGGCATGAGAGCTTGTTTCCTAGGGAAAGTTCTGTTGTTGCTGTAACCAGGGAAGGATCTAAACCACAGCAGAGTGGCAACAAGAAGAGGAAGCAGCAGCAACAGAAGGGAAAGGATGGTCAGAAGAAGCCAAAAGGCGAGGTGACTTGTTATAACTGTCGTCAGAAGGGTCATCTCTCTCGGGATTGCAAGAATCCGAAGGTGCAGTTGAAGTGTTACAACTGTGATAGGCTGGGACACATTAAGAAGGACTGTCCAGAACCGAGGAAAGATAGGCAGGTTGTGCAAGCCTATGCTTTGGAAGCTGTGCCGTCGTCTTCAAGAGCTCCTACTGCTAAGGAGAAGGGGAAGAGTGTGGTGGTTCAAGGTACTCTTTCTATTTGTGGTGTTCCAGTTAGAGTGTTGTTTGATACTGGAGCGTCGCATTCTTTTGTTTGCGATGATTTGGTAGGCCGGTTAGGTTTGAAACCGGATATTGTTGATAGGCCATTGGTGGTGACTAATCCAGTTGGGGGTTCGTCATGCTTGTGTATGATATGCCGTGGTCTAGTTGTTTCGAGTCATGATTGTTCGTTTGTTTGTGATTGCTTTGTTCTGAACTTTGCGGGGTTCGGAATTATTTTGGGTATGGACTGGCTTAGGAAGTATGCGGCTAGGATTGATTGTGAGAGGCTGGAGGTGACAGTCGGGAATGTGGATGGGCGAAAGGTTGTGATACGATGTAAGCATGAAGAAGGCGTCTTCATGAGCTTCATGTATTCGCTAGTTGTTCCACGGGATGGACTGTCATCGGTGCCTATTGTGAATGGATTTGAGGATGTCTTTGACGAAGTCAAAGGGTTGCCGCCGCATAGGGAGATCGAGTTTCGTATCGATCTAGTTGAGGGAGCCAGACCTGTTGTGATGCCTCTTAGGCGGATGGCACCGAGGGAGCAGCAAGAGCTGAAGGTGCAAGTTGATGACCTTTTACGGAAAGGATTCATTCGGAGGAGTGTGTCCGAATGGGGTGCGCCCGTTGTGTTCGCAACCAAAGCGGATGGATCGTTGAGGTTGTGTGTGGATTATCGTGAGCTGAATAAGGTGACTAAGAAGAACAAGTATCCATTGCCGAGAATAGATGACTTGTTTGATCAGCTTCACGAGGCTAAGGTGTTTTCTCAGATGGATTTGGCAACGGGATTTCACCAGTTGAGAGTGGCGAAGGATAGTGTGCCGAAGACTGCTTTCAGGACACCATCCGGGTTTTATGAGTGGCTGGTAATGCCGTTTGGGTTGACTAACGCGCCAGCATATTTTGTGGATCTTATGAATAGAGTGTTCAGAGATCAGTTGAATAAGTTCGTGCTTGTGTTCGTGGATGATATTTTGGTTTATTCCAGAACTGAGGAAGAGCACAAGACGCACTTGAGGATTGTTTTGGATATATTGCGGAAACATCAGCTGAAGGCTAAGTTTTCGAAGTGTCACTTCTGGAAGAATGAAGTGAGGTTCTTAGGTCATGTTATTTCTGGAAATGGAATAGCGGTTGATCCCGCTAAGGTGGCAGCAATCCAGGATTGGGTTAGACCTAAGAATGCATCTGATGTAAGAAGTTTTCTTGGATTAGCAGGATATTATCGTCGGTTTATCAAAGACTTTTCCAAGATAGCTGCACCGTTGACAGGATTGACGAAAAAGAACCAAGTGTTCAGATGGGATGATAAGTGTGAGCAAGCTTTCGTAATCCTGAAAGAGCGACTGACGAGTGCTCCTGTATTGACTATTCCAAGTGGGAATGAGGAGATGGTGGTTTACACCGATGCATGTGGCACTGGACTGGGAGCGGTGCTAATGCAGAAGGATAAAGTTGTTGCGTATGCTAGTCGACAACTGAAGCCGCATGAAAGGAATTATCCAACTCATGATTTGGAGTTAGCGGCGATAGTGTTTGCTTTGAAGATGTGGAGACACTACCTATTGGGAGTTAGATTTGAGTTGTTAACAGATCATAAGTCGTTGAAGTATCTGTTCTCCCAAAAGGATTTGAATCTTCGACAGCAACGGTGGTTAGAGTTTCTAGCATCTTATGATTTTGGTATAGCCTATACTCCGGGAAAAGGTAACGCAGTAGCTGATGCGTTAAGTCGAAGACATGCAGGATTGGGAGCCATGTTTTCGGAATGGAAGAGTCTTGAGTATTTGGCTGGGTTTGATTTCAGGCCTAGATGCGAGTTGGAACCTGAGATGTTGGCAAACTTATCAATAAGGCCTACTTTAGTGGAAAGGATTGGCGAGAGCCAAAAGAAAGATGATAAGCTTGTCAAGATTATCCGTGATTTGGAATCTGGATTGGAACCAGAGAAGGATAAAGGATTCGAGGTCGATCGAGAGGGTTGGCTTCGAAAGCAAGGACGATTGGTTGTTCCCGATATTGATGGATTGAGAGATGAAGTTCTGAGGGAAAGTCATCACTCGAAGTTGACAATTCATCCAGGTGGAAATAAGATGTATCGGGATATGAAGAGAGCTTACTACTGGGAAGGTATGAAGAAGGAAGTTGGAAATTTTATTTCCAAGTGTATGAATTGCCAGTTGGTGAAAGCTGAGCAGAAGAAGCCCAGTGGATTACTTCAGCCATTAGAGGTTCCTACGTGGAAGTGGGAGCAAGTGTCGATGGATTTTATTGATGGTCTACCTAGAACCAGGGCAGGGAATGAAGGGATTTGGGTCATTGTAGATCGTTTGACCAAGAGTGCAAGGTTCATTCCTGTTCGATCGACTAGAACTGCATCGAAGTTGGCTGAGTTGTATGTGAAGTGGATTGTTCGATTCCATGGTGTTCCGAAGAGTATAGTGAGCGATCGAGATCCGTTGTTCACTAGTGGATTTTGGAAGAGCTTCCAGGAAGTTTTGGGAACTGAGTTGTGTTTGAGTACAGCTTATCACCCTCAGACAGATGGTCAGACTGAGAGAGTCAACCGGGTTTTGGAAGATCTTCTTAGAGCTTGTGTTTTGGACTTCGGAGGATCATGGGAAGATCACCTTCATTTGGTGGAGTTTGCTTATAATAACAGTTATCAGTCGAGTATTGGTATGGCACCATATGAGGCATTATATGGAAGACCGTGTAACTCTCCGACATGTTGGTTGGAAACTGGAGAAAAGCTGATACTTGGGCCAGAGATGATTCGACAGACTTCGGATTGTATAGAGATCATTCGGCAACGAATGAAGGCAGCCCAAGATCGTCAGAAAAGTTATGCAGATAATCGTCGAAAGGATTTGGAATTCGACGTAGGTGATATGGTTTTTGTGAAGATTTCTCCTCTGAAGAGTGTCATTAGATTCGGAAAGAAAGGAAAGTTAACTCCGAGATTTGTTGGACCATTCCCGATTATCGAGCGAATTGGAAAGCTCGCTTATAGATTGGAGTTACCGGAAAAGATGGCGGGTGTGCACAATGTTTTTCATGTATCTTATCTACGGAAGTATGTGCACGACCCAACTACTGTGGTTTCTGCTGATAGCTGTGAAGACTTGGAGGTTTATCCAGTTGTTTCGAGACCTCGTAAGCCGCTTCGTATTGTTGAAACCGATACGAAACAGCTTAGGAGGAAGACGATTACGTTGCTCAAGATACAATGGAGTGATGATGTCAACGACTGTACATGGGAGGAGGAAGAGAGGATGAAGGCAGCTCATCCCGGACTCTTCGAGGTATGGCCCTAAAGTGTCGTGACATCTCATGAATTTGTAGCTTGTTCTAAGTCTTAGAATTCTGCATGCTAGGCTAGAATTGGTTGCATGGTTTGTTGATTGCTTTGGATGGTAGGCATGCGGAATACCTTTGATTGCTGTTGTTTGCTTGGAATTTCGGGGGCGAAATTCCTAAGGGGGTGAGAATGTAACGACCCGTATTTTACGTGTCGATAAATCGTAGAATTGGCAGGTCGATAGTGTTGTTTGTGTTGCCTCTAGCTTGAGTCGTTTAGAAGTTAACCCGGGTGAAGTATGAGTTGTGACCGACTCATGAGCATTGCCGAGCTAAGGGATGAGTCGTGACCGACTCATAGGGGACCGACTCAAGGAGGGGTTACGGGTTGGAGTGTTGGCCGAGATAAGGAAGCAACCGACTTAAGTTAGGTAAGTCGTTTGGACGAGTTAGTGGGTCAGGTGATGAGTCATAGCCGAGTTAAGGCTTGAGTCGTTACCGACTCATGGTGGCCGACTCATGAGAGTTAATGACTTATAGTGTTAGAGCGACTTAGAGAAGGAGCGAGTGTAGGTGTGGCCGAGTTAGTATGTGACCGAGTCAGCGGGTTAAGGGTTAGCAAAATGAGTCGTTGCCGACTCATAGTGTTAGGGATCCAGTAGTTTAGACCGACCTAAGGAAGTGACCGACTTAGGGAGTTGAGTCGGTAGATGTTGAGTCGGCTAAGGCTTAGGTCGGTGGGCCGACTTAGTGGATAAGTCGTTAGGGACTTAGGCTTTTGAGTCGTTAGGTCTCTGAGTCGGTGAGGCTGTAGGTCGTGAGTCGTGTGGCAAATAGGACCTTAGTACGACTTAGTGTAGGTCGGTTGCCTGGTGAGTCGGTTGTGTAGATGAGTCGGTAGGGTGTTGGGTCGTGTGTGTCGTTAGGTCGGCTATAAGGTTAAGTCGCTAAGTCGTGTCTCGTAGGTAGTTGAGTCGTATAGGTCGGCAGTGTGTTGATGAGTCGGCCTGGGTTGTTAAGTCGTGTGAATGGCCTGTGTTGAGTCGGCTAGGCATAGGTCGTTGGAGTTGTTGAGTCGGCATGGGATGAGTCGGGGGCGACTCAGGAGTTGGGTCGGCGACGAGTTATGGGCGACGACTCATGGGGGATCCAGCCTATAAATAGAGGTGTTCGGCTCACTTTTTGGCACCGGTTTTTGAAGCGACGAAGTGCTGCCATTTTGAAGACTCGACTACAGTATTTTCTTCACTTCTTTTCTCCATTCCAATCTAATTCTAACATCCATCCAAGATTGAAGATCAAGATCAAAGATCAAGAGCCAAAGTTGAAGATTTTCATCCGAAGAGGCTAGATTTCACCGTTTCAAGTGAAATTTCTCCGGATCAAGTCCAAGTCCTTGCTGTCCAGATCTGTAGTTGATTGATTTTAGGTTGTTTTGGTGATTTGGTGAGTGGTAGTTATCTCTCACGCGGATCCAAAGGAGTATATGGAGTTGGTGATATGTTTGTGTGTTAAAGTTAGCGTTTTCTCGCATTTTCCATAAGTCTGCATGTAGATCCATCATATTTGAAGATGTTTATCTATGAAAGTTGATTTAACAAGTATTAGAGATAAAACCCATGTTTTAGATTTGATAGACCTATGCTAAAAACTATGATTTCACATATGTTGGACTTTTGCTCACTTATTTACGAAATTGCCATTATAGTTGATATTGCTTAATATATCTTGTTTGAATGCTTGAATGTTTGAATGTATGTTAGATTTGATTGCTCCAAGTTAGCTTGTAGTTGATTTGGAACAAGATGGTTGAAGATGATTCAAAAGCTAAGTGGAAAGGCTCTTGAATGGTGAAAGCTGCCGATGGTATATGAAGCGGATGTGGAAGCTCATATGGATGGATTCGATGATGGGACTTTGCCGTGATGCGAAGAGGCGAAGCATGAGATCGAGATGGGACTTTGGCATGATGCGAGAAGGCAAGCCATAATGTTGAGATGAGACTTTGCTATGTTGCGATGAAGCAAAGTGTGATGTTGAGATGGGACGGGTCATGATGACGTTCCAAGTTGAGAGACTTTGCTATGATATGATGAGGCAAGGCATATGATGTGATGGGACGGGTCACGAAGACGTTCCAAGCACGGGTCATGATGACGTGCAAAGTTATAACTCGGTGATGCGGTCCGGGTTGGGGTGGATAATGGTTAGCTTGAGAGGCGCTTGAGCTAGTATGGAAGTAGTCGTCGAGGAGGATGACTAGGAGGCTAAGATCTCATCGTTGTTGAAGGTTCTAGCATACTCAAAGCAAGGGTACGTTGGAACGGGTCACGATGACGTTCCAGGCACGGGTCATGATGACGTGCTAGTACTCTGGGCTGATGCGTTCGGCTTAGGCACGGGTCACGATGACGTGCGGAGTTATGGCTAAACCGGGGTTACCATTAGCCCTTGACAGGCGGTCATTCAACTAACGGTGAAATCAAGGCAATGATAACAGTGATAGCCAGAGTCATGGGTGTTTGGATGTTTGGTTGTATCATCATTCGGCTTCAAGAGCGGTGTTTTCTGGGTGCTTATCTGATCTTGGTTTAGGCCTTGGGGGTTTGTATTTGGAAAACATCGTCCTTGACTCGAGTGGTTATTGCTTTACCTTAATTGTCTATATTGTTATGCTTGATTCTCTTTGGTTTGTGTCTGGGGGCTATCACTGTGAGATGTGGTGGAGTGGGATGGTTTGGTTCCTATTCCTTTTATTCCTTATGCTCTTTTGGTATGTTTGATAGTTAATTTACTGCTCACTAAGACTTTGTCTGACTCAAGGTTTTATGTCTCCTCTTATTACCTTGGGCTGTTCATCCATGTTGGGATGGGCAGACTAGGTAAGCAGGTGACAGGTGCTGTGCTAGGAGTTCTACGCTGAAGATGACGAAGACGAGCAGGAGGCTTTGCATATTTGTTTTCTTACTATATGTACTGGGTTCCGCTGTTGTTTCTGATTGAGTGTTGTAGTGAGGCTCTGATGTATGGATGATTCATTTGATTGTATAAACTGCTATGTTGCTTATATGATGATGTTGTGTTCTATTGAGCTTCACTATATTTTAATTCTCTATTGTATTTTATCCATGCGCTGTGAGTTACGATAGAGATTCTGCGAATTTTATTTTACCCTGACTATCGTCCATGGCTGCCTGGCACACCTTTCTGCGCACTATTCCCTTGTTTTGGTGCGGGAGTCATGGGCGGTCGTCACACTCCTGCTCCATTTGCTCCTCCACAATTTGTCAAAGCCAACCTGAATCCTAACCTGAATTCCCTTGGCTACTCGTAAAAATTTGAGTACCCAAGAGTTAAAGAAAAAACAGAAATAACTCCGGGTCAGACATGGGTCTGGTGTGAGTAACAGGTTAAAGTTGCTTAACTTTGAAAAACCTTTGAAAAGAAAAGGTATCACGTAAGACTTCCCACACATAAACATGGAAAAGTTTTTACCTTACGCTAACCAAAACATTTGATAGGAAATCCGATGATATTTTAATAGTGTCTAGGGTTTTCAAGTAAATAAGAAATAGCCGAAATTGTTACATTCATTAAATTCCAACTACTAGCCACAAAAGTGGGTAATACAATCAAAACCGTTGGCACTTATTGGATTTTGGATTCCATCAATGGCTGGGCTACTGGGGTACCGCCCGTCACAGTACGTGGCCTAGATCACCGTACCGAGGATTACTCCCAATCCCCTGCAACACAAAGCCGGACCCGTTCCTTACTGAACAGTTCCAAACAAGACAACCCCGCAGTTGTGATCAGCAACCGCACCACTAAGCCGAAAATAAAGGGACCTCTAGACAGGGATAAATCTTGCTCTCAAGTGGGGGCTACCCACGAAGCTTTGTTGCACCTCCCCTGTTTTAGCCATTTCCGGTTGATGAGGCTTGAGGCTACGATTACCTTTATAGGACATAATTACTTAGAATGCTCATCGTCCACCTGACGATGTTCTGAAAGCATTCAATCCATACAAGTTCGTTCCGGGTTCGAACGAAACCGAAGGCATTATCTCATTACACTCATATTGGAATCACCCTTAGAGTTAACGACAATAACCCTTGCACTCTAAACCACCATCTCGAATCTATAAGTGCTATTCCGTCAACTCATTACGGAATCACCCACAGAGTTATACTGACGTATAGCCCTCACACCTCGAGTCTTCACTTGCTCCACTTGGATTAACGACCTAACGTTTATTTGGAATCGATGTGGTTTTCGGATTCCAAATATGGAAACCCGATCCCGGTCTCATCGAAATCCAAAGCGTGTCTTTTAATGTCCAAGTAGTTTTAGAGTTTAAAACAATTCAATTCATTATCTAAATATACACAGATAGATAATTCACCACACAACAGATAATCAACATTATCATCATCAACAGATAATTCATATCATAATCAGATAATCCATACTATCATCCAAAGCAACCAATGCATCCATATCACATACACTACTCATCTCATAACTGAGATTACAAACCATACCAAGCAACCAATACCAATTATCAAACATAAGCAATGATCTAATGATCACACCTCTTATAATTAATTTAAAATGAATTAAATTAATTACTTAAACTCTAATTAATTTAAATTAAATTAAATTAATTACTTCATCGTCAAAATCCTGCTTATCTTAACCATTAATTGATTACAAATCAATTTATAAATCAACATCTCATAATTCATTTCACTTAATCATTATTGATTATCCATATCTAATTACAATAAGTAATTAGTCCTTAATATTAATTACACAAGTTAATTACTTAAACCCATAGCAAATAATTAACTTATAATTTCTTAATTAATCATTTATTCATTATTAATTATACCTTAATTAATCAATTCCAAATTCATCATTAATTAATTATTTATTGATTTCTGATTTTGTTTAATCAATTTCCCAAAATAAATTAATTACATAAGTAATTAATCTTCAATTTAAAACCATACATATATATATTAATCACCCATGATTAATAACCATTCAGTAATTAACTACCTTAATCACTCATCCCATAAATTAATTACCCTTTATTAATTATCTTCATTAATCAGTTGATTAATTTTCAAAGTAATTTAAATTTAAATTACTTCTATAATAAATATCTTTAATTTCATTCAGTAATTATTATCTAATTACTTCCTTAAGTAATTATAAATCCATAAATTACATAAAGTAATTATCAATAATCCATAAATGTTTAAATTAATTAACTTAATTAATCTAAACTAATTACCTTAATCAAATTAATTACACTAAGTAATTAATTCATTAATTACTTTCATTAAGTAATTAATATAAACAATTGATTATTAATTAATTAATTTAATTAATTATCAAAAATTAATCACATTAATTAATTGTTAAAATAATCTTAAGTTAATGACCTTCATTAACATTACTTAATTACTTAATTAAGAATTAAATCATATAAATCATTATTAATTATCAATTAATAAATATTTAATTACAATTTAATAAATCTCAAATTATTAATTAATTAAGTGTTAATTAAAATCTAAATTATCTTTAATTACTTGATTAAGAAAATCTTAATTATCAAATAAAATTTAATTAACCATCCTTAATTATAGATTAATTAACTTAATTAATTAATCTCAAATCTTAATTAATCAATTTAAAATTATTAATTACTTAATTGATAATCCACATTAATAATTAAATAATAATTAATATTCCATTTAAATTAATTTAATAATTTAAATGAAACCAATTTTATTAAGATCAAAATTAAGAAACATTCTTCTTTATACAAAATATTTTAAACACTTTATTTCAAACCAAATTCAATTTAAAAATCTCTTTTAAATTTCAAACTGAAACACAATTCAAATTTTTATTTCAGATTAAATCTTAAAAATTTAAAACATTACTTACTCTTCCATCTTCATTTTTAAATCCAAGTTATTAACCTTTTCCAAAAATGGTTAAAACAAATTTAAATTTTAAAAACTTATTTCAAGAACTGACTTAAAAAATCAATTTCAGGTTTTTAAACTGAACTTAAACTTATTTTAAACTTTATTTCATAAATTTAAAACTTATAGTTTTAAATTCAAATCAATGTTCTTTTATACTTTAAAAAGTTTAAAATCTAAATTTAAATTCCCGATTTAAATTCAATTCAGATTTATTTATTCATAAATTCAGTTTCCAGATTTAAACTTGTTTAATTTTCAGTTACATTTTAAAAGTTTACTTTTAAATTTAAACAGAAAAACAGCTTTCTGTTTTGGTTTAACATCTTAAATTTGAATCCAAAAATAATTTCAAATCTCAGATTTAAATTATTGAATTCAAATTTAAGTTTCAGGTTTAAAACATTACAGTTTGAACTCCATCTTCAATTTGAAATTTTACTTTTAAATCTAAAAACAGAAAGCAGTTTCTGTTTGTTAAAAACCCAAACTTGAGTTTTGAAAGCATTTCAAATTTATTTCAAAGGTCTAAAATTTAAACTTATTGAATTTTAAATCCCATTTCAGGTTCAAGACTCATTTCATATTTTTGTTTTGCAATTACTTTACTTTCAAATTTTATAAACCTGGAAAACAGGTTTCTGGTTTTTCTTAAAACCAATTAAAACTTCAAAAATTTAAATTATTTCAAACCTAAGGTTTTTAACTGATTGAATTCAAATTTAAATTCAGTTTTAAGTCTAAGTTTTAAATTTAAGTTTGCATTTCAAAACCTTACTTTAAAATTAAAAAAAAACAGTACAGGTTTCTGATCAACTAAAAAAAAACCTGAAACACTACACCTTCCCGAGCCACCATATAATTACTTCGAGTAAATAACCTCCTTGCTTCGAGTCACCACTCCCATTTAGCCTAGACAAACACGAGATACTACAGTTGCTACAACCCCAACCTGGAACAACACAGCACCTTAACATCCTAACCTGTCAACGACGAGATCACCCAACTCCGGCCACTACCACCCTTGAAACTCCGGCAATAACATCATCAAACCACCACCTATCACCACGCGAATCGCGGTTGAACTCGATCAACCCAGGATTTCACATTTAGACAAAATCAGAGACCCAACAAAACAAGGGTTCACCACTAAAAATCCCAAATTACAATTTCAAAATTTAATTGTAATCCAATTTAGTATTTTTCCTATAATCATTGATAGCTACACAATCTCCAGAAACAATTTCACCCAAATTAAAAGCATGTATCAACTGAACTTGACCAATATGTAAAATACAGTCAATTCAAATCTGCTCTTCATTTAAATCACTAAAAATTGTAGCATATGATTTAAAATTCATGAATTTGTTTGATGTTTCTATTAATTAACCTGAAACATTAAATTATATAGTTTGAATTTTCATTCTAGGCAAATTTGCTATGTGAAATCTGATTTCTCAAGTTACAGACAATCATATTTAATTTGATTCATATAAATTTGTATTTACTCTATTCTAAAACAAACATGTTTTATTCAATGGTTTGAGTCATAGTAGAAATCAATTCAGAGCAAAGAATTTAGGGATCAACATGAGTTTGAAAATTTGAAGAAACACACATGCACAGTCATCAACTTGAACACAGGCAAATATTTAGAAGTATAACATTTCAACAATTTCATATAAGTTCATTTGTAATTTATAAAGCATACACAACTTAACCTATTAAACAGATTTTAAAAGATGAGTTACTCACTTGGAATAAATGCAGAGCCCGGATTCTAAGAAATAGATGAATGCAGACAGGAAGAAGTTGCAGTTTTACTTGGTTTGCATTTATCTCCAGATTGAAGAAATGCAAGCTTCTGCTTCCAAGAAGATGCAGGCACTTGCTTAAAATTGAAATGCAGGCTTCAACTTGATTTAATTTGCATGTTCCAGAGTTTTGAAAAATGAATGCATGCCTTAGTTTTGTTGCTTGCAGGTTTGTTTTGCAAACTGCTTCAGGTTCAAAAAAATTGAATGCATGCTATAGTTTTTGAAAACATGCAGACTTAAATTTTATGAACAGGTTTGTATGTTTGAAAAGGAGAAGTTTGATCATGAAGAGGGGTTTCAGATTTGTTCAGAAATGAAAAAAATGAGAAAAGTAGAGAAAAGAAACATGCAAGTTAAAATAACAAATGTTTTGAATTAAAGGAAAATAAAAACTAAAATTTGACTCTTGTAAAAGAAATAGACACATGTAAATTTACTCACTTAAATATTTAACACATGTTTAACTTAGGCTTTAATAAACTTACACATGTATCTTTAAGTAATTTGTTATCTTAATTAAAGTTAATGAATGTTTAAATTAAATTAATTAGTTCTTATACTTAGTTATAGAGATAAATAATTTCTAAAGAATAAAGAAAAACAATATACAAATAAATCATTTGAATAATATTTTAAATCATTTAAATAGATTTATGAAAGAGGTTGTAACTTACTTGTAATTTAAATGACCACATGTTTCTTATTTTAAATTGTATTTTAAATTTCATATTTAAATAAACAAATCACATTTTTAAAAATCAAAATTTTAAAAATAACAACACAACATTTTATAACTTATTTCAATATACAAACTTAAGTTAAAATGAATTTTAAACCAATAAAACATTTATTTTACATATTTAAAATCATATAGTATTTTATTAAATATTTTTGAAAAGCTTAAATCCAAAAATAAATCACAATTACTATTTTCAAATTATTAAAATTATGCTATACTAATTTAACAACTTATCTATTCAAAATATATACAAATACATATACATTATTAAATAGAAAACAATTTTATCAGTTTACTAAAAATAAATTCACAAATTAAATATTTAAATAAAGAAGATTATTAAATCAAATCAAATTTATCAACAAAAATTATCAATTCAATATAAATTTAAACACAGATTATCAAATTTATATTGTCCAAAATTCCAGGATATTACAATCCTTCCCCCTTAAAAGAATTTCGTCCCCGAAATTTAAAAACAAAAGTAATTTAATAATCTATTTACATATTTTATTTTAAAACACAGCATAGGTTAATCATATGCTAACAACCAAAGCAACCAATTCACACAATCAGAACAAATCTAATTATCCAGAAGAATTTTGGATAAAATCTTCACGAGTTTCCCCGGTATATATATACCGGAATACTCGCTCTATAGAATACAATCAATCAATACTATTAAACTATAGAGCTCCTAACAACAATTCTATACTATATATCAAACTACAGACGAGTCTGACTCAACAATCAATCCATCCTAAACTGCTGGTTCTATAACCAGAAATATCAAACACATACTCCCTTAGAGATACGTGAAACACTCTGAATCCCAGTTATCCAAACTGGCAATTCGACTCTAGAAAACCGAACACTGATCTTACCAAAACACAGAAGAAATCCAAAACACTTCGGAGCTAGCTTTCCAAACTTATAGCTCTTTGGATCATAGAAAAACTTAATCCCAAATCAAATCTCCGATTCCCGAATCCACATTTCTCCATCTCTTATCCATGAAAACTCTTCGGACGATCTTGGGCTACCAACATCCTCCTGATCAGCTTAACTCTTGCTGATTTCATTAGAAACAGACTGAATCAAAACAATCCAATGATCTCCTCAAGATCACTCAAAAAAAAAACAAGAACACAAACCCAGCTTCTCAACAACAGAAGACAGAACAAACTTTCTTATCCGGAAAAAGAAAACAGAAACATCCCCAAACTGCTTCCGCTGCACAACTCTGATCCGGAACAGAAGAAAATGCTGAAGAACACAAGCACACACTAGACAACCCAGCACAGAAATATAGTTCCACATATCCATAAGAAAACTCAGATGTTTCTCCGAAACCAGAGTTGCTTCACCAACTTCTATTTCAAGGAACCATCCATCTACTAATTGAACCATCAGTACCAATCCTGGAAAGAAAACTCGATCTCCAGATGCAGACAAACTCTGACTTCCTGGAAGAAATCCGAACAATTTCCAACAATCCAAAAGAACACACTATCGCAAGTCACTTGTGCGATCAACTCAGTCTAAATCCAAAGAAACTGCTCTCTCTCAACCAAACAGAATAGCTTATGTTGGCCTAGCCAACTTACTAGAGAAATGAATCCACTCTGCTGCTTCTGAACTCCACTTCAGAAAAACTACTCAACCAGAAGACTTCCTACCAACTCAGAACACTCTACAAAACTCAGCCACACCACCGAGCAGATTCACTTCTTACTCTTGTTCCAGGGAAACATCTTCGGAAATATCCATAGTCACTGCATCTCATCATGCAGTTACAACTTCCTGAGATAACAAGATATCATCACTCACTTACTTCAGCCTTCCGACAGATCCAAAGTCAATTCTGCACTTCAAAAATGAACTCCGAATCTTTACAGGTAACCTTCAGAGATCGATGAAGTACTTACACCAAACAAAACTCACTCGAGACGGTATTAGGTCTACAGTCTCGTCAAATACACTTCCAACCTCATCCATTCAAATTCCAACCAATGGTAGTCGTGTTACACACACTTCTACCTCATCTACCTTTATAACTCATATTGGAAAACCTGAACAGGTAAACCAACAAATAGGTAGAAAAATAAATAAATATATATATATATATATATATATATTAAAAATACAAATACGCTCTCTCAAGATAGACACTACTACAGAACCTAGGCATTCACTCAACCTAATGCTCTGATACCAAGTGAGACGACCCGACTTTTTTCTCCACAAAAAGTCGTATCATCCTTAAGAAAGAAAGGGATAGAAAAGAGAAAAGAAAGAAGAGAAAGAAGAAACAACACAAGAATCTCAACAGCGGAACGAATAAATTATATTAATAACAAAGTATTACATAGTATACACCAAATATCAGAGTTACACAGACATATACAACACATACTAGACAGTTATAAACACCTGTCTAGTTATTACAACTCAATCACAGTACAGAAACACTCAGAGATACCAACACAGCGGAAAACTATATAACTAAATGCAGAAGCCTCCTGCTCCATATGCTCCTCCACAATTCGTCAAAGCTAACCTGAATCCTAACCTGAATTCCCTTGGCTACTCGTAAAAATTTGAGTACCCAAGAGTTAAAAAAAACAGAAATAACTCCGGGTCAGACATGGGTCTGGTGTGAGTAACAGGTTAAAGTTGCTTAACTTTGAAAAACCTTTGAAAAGAAAAGGTATCACGTAAGACTTCCCACACAAAACATGGAAAAGTTTATACCTTACGCTAACCAAAACATTTGATAGGAAATCTGATGATATTATAATAGTGTCTAGGGTTTTCAAGTAAATAAGAAATAGCTGAAATTGTTACATTCATTAAATTCCAGCTACTAGCCACAAAAGTGGGTAATACAATCAAAACCGTTGGCACTTATTGGATTTTGGATTCCATCAATGGCTGGGCTACTGGGGTACCGCTCGTCACAGTACGTGGCCTAGATCACCGTACCCAGGATTACTCCCAATCCCTTGCAACACAAAGCCGGACCCGTTCCTTACTGAACAGTTCCAAACAAGACAACCCCCGCAGTTGTGATCAGCAACCGCACCACTAAGCCGAAAATAAAGGGACCTCTAGACAGGGATAATTCTTGCTCTCAAGTGGGGGCTACCCACGAAGCTTTGCTGCACCTCCCCTGTTTTAGCCATTCTCGGTTGATGAGGCTTGAGGCTACGATTACCTTTATAGGACATAATTACTTAGAATGCTCATCGTCCACCTGACGATGTTCTGAAAGCATTCAATCCATACTAGTTCGTTCCGGGTTCGAACGAAACCGAAGGCATTATCTCGTTACTCTCATATTGGAATCACCCTTAGAGTTAACAACAATAACCCTTGCACTCTAAACCACCATCTTGAACCTATAAGTGCTATTCCGTCAACTCATTACGGAATCACCCACAGAGTTATACTGACGTACAGCCCTCACACCTCGAGTCTTCACTTGCTCCACTTGGATTAACAACCTAACGTTTATTTGGAATCGATGTGGTTTTCGGATCCCAAATATGGAAACCCGATCCCGGTCTCATCGAAATCCAAAGCGTGTCTTTTAATTTCCAAGTTGTTTTAGAGTTTAAAACAATTCAATTCATTATCTAAATATACACAGATAGATAATTCACCACACAACAGATAATCAACATTATCATCATCAACAGATAATTCATATCATAATCAGATAATCCATACTATCATCCAAAGCAACCAATGCATCCATATCACATACACTACTCATCTCATAACTGAGATTACAAACCATACCAAGCAACCAATACCAATTATCAAACATAAGCAATGATCTATATCACACCTCCTATAATTAATTTAAAATGAATTAAATTAATTACTTAAACTCTAATTAATTTAAATTAAATTAAATTAATTACTTCATCGTCAAAATCCTGCTTATCTTAACCATTAATTGATTACAAATCAATTTATAAATCATCATCTCATAATTCATTTCACTTAATCATTACTGATTATCCATATCTAATTACAATAAGTAATTAGTCCTTAATATTAATTACACAAGTTAATTACTTAAACCCCTAGCAAATAATTAACTTATAATTTCTTAATTAATCATTTATCATTACTAATTATACCTTAATTAATCAATTCCAAATTCATCATTAATTAATTATTTAATGATTTTTGATTTTGTTTAATCAATTTCCCAAAATAAATTAATTACATAAGTAATTAATCTTCAATTTAAAACCATACATATATATATTAATCACCCATGATTAATAACCATTCAGTAATTAACTACCTTAATCACTCATCCCACAATTTAATTACCCTTAATTAATTATCTTCATTAATCACTTGATTAATTTTCAAAGTAATTTTAATTTAAATTACTTCTATAATAAATATCTTTAATTTCATTCAGTAATTATTATTTAATTACTTCCTTAAGTAATATAAATCCATAAATTACATAAAGTAATTATCAATAATCCACAAATGTTTAAATTAATTAACTTAATTAATCTAAACTAATTACCTTAATCAAATTAATTACACTAAGTAATTAATTCATTACTTACTTTCATTAAGTAATTAATATAAACAATTGATTATTATTAATTAATTAATTTAATTAATTATCAAAAATTAATCACATTAATTAATTGGTAAAATAATCTTAAGTTAATGACCTTCATTAACATTACTTAATTACTTAATTAAGAATTAAATCGTATAAATCATTATTAATTATCAATTAATTAAGATTTAATTACAATTTAATAAATCTCAAATTATTAATTAATTAAGTGTTAATTAAAATCTAAATTATCTTTAATCACTTGATTAAGAAAATCTTAATTATCAATTAAAATTTAATTAACCATCCTTAATTATAGATTAATTAACTTAATTAATTAATCTCAAATCTTAATTAATCAATTTAAAATTATTAATTACTTAATTAATAATCCACATTAATATTTTAATAATAATTAATATTCCATTTAAATTAATTTAATAATTTAAATGAAACCAATTTTCTTAAGATTAAAATTAAGGAACATTCTTCTTTATACAAAATATTTTAAACACTTTATTTCAAACCAAATTCAATTTAAAAATCTCTTTTTAATTTCAAACTGAAACACAATTCAAATTTTTATTTCAGATTAAATCTTAAAAATTTAAAACATTACTTACTCTTCCATCTTCATTTTTAAATTCAAGTTATTAACCTTTTCCAAAAATGGTTAAAACAAATTTAAATTTTAAAAACTTATTTCAAGAACTGACTTAAAAAATCAATTTCAGGTTTTTAAACTGAATTTAAACTTATTTTAAACTTTATTTCATAAATTTAAAACTTATAGTTTTAAATTCAAATCAATGTTTTTTATACTTTAAAAAGTTTAAAATCTAAGTTTAAATTCAACTCAGATTTATTTATTCAAAAATTCAGTTTTCAGATTTAAACGTGTTTAAATTTTCAGTTACATTTTAAAAGTTTACTTTTAAATTTAAACAGAAAAACAGCTTTCTGTTTTGGTTTAACATCTTAAATTTGAATTCAAAAATAATTTCAAATCTCAGATTTAAATTATTGAATTCAAATTTAAGTTTCAGGTTTAAAACATTACAGTTTGAACTCCATCTTCAATTTGAAATTTTACTTTTAAATCTAAAAACAGAAAACAGTTTCTGCTTTGTTAAAAACCCAAACTTGAGTTTTGAAAGCATTTCAAATTTATTTCAAAGGTCTAAAATTTAAACTTATTGAATTTCAAATCCCATTTCAGGTTCAAGACTCATTTCATATTTTTGTTTTGCAATTACTTTAATTTCAAATTTTATAAACTTGGAAAACAGGTTTCTGGTTTTTCTTAAAACCAATTAAAACTTCAAAATTTTAAATTATTTCAAACCTAAGGTTTTTAACTGATTGAATTCAAATTTAAATTCAGTTTTAAGTCTTAGTTTTAAATTTAAGTTTGCATTTCAAAACCTTACTTTAAAATTTAAAAAAAAAACAGTACAGGTTTCTGATCAACTAAAAAAAACCTGAAACACTACACCTTCCCAAGCCACCATATAATTACTTCGAGTAAATAACCTACTTGCTTCGAGTCACCACTCCCATTTACCCCAGACAAACACGAGATACTACAGTTGCTACAACCCCAACCTGGAACAACACAGCACCTCAACATCCTAACCTGTCAACGACGAGATCACCCAACTCCGGCCACTACCACCCTTGAAACTCCGGCAATAACATCATCAAACCACCACCTATCACCACGCGAATCGCGGTTGAACTCGATCAACCCAGGAGTTCACATTTAGACAAAATCAGAGACCCAACAAAACTAGGGTTCACCACTAAAAATCCCAAATTACAATTTCAAAATTTAATTGTAATCCAATTTAGTATTTTTCCTATAATCATTGATAGCTACACAATCTCCAGAAACAATTTCACCCAAATTAAAAGCATGTATCAACTGAACTTGACCAATATGTAAAATACAGTCAATTCAAATCTGCTCTTCATTTAAATCACTAAAAATTTTAGCATATGATTTAAAATTCATGAATTTGTTTGATGTTTCTATTAATTAACCTGAAACATTAAATTATATAGTTTGAATTTTCATTCTAGGCAAATTTGCTCTGTGAAACCTGATTTCTCAAGTTACAGACAATCATATTTAATTTGATTCATAAAAATTTGTATTTAATCTATTCTAAAACAAACATGTTTTATTCAATGGTTTGAGTCATAATAGAAATCAATTCAGAGCAAAGAATTTAGGGATCAACATGAGTTTGAAATTTTGAAGAAACACACATGCACAGTCATCAACTTGAACACAGGCAAATATTTATAGGTATAACATTTCAACAATTTCATATAAGGTAATTTGTAATTTATAAAGCATACACAACTTAACCTATTAAACAGATTTTAAAAGATGAGTTATTCACTTGGAATAAATGCAGAGCCCAGATTCTAAGAAATAGATGAATGCAGACAGGAAGAAGTTGCAGTTTTACTTGGTTTGCATTTATCTCCAGATTGAAGAAATGTATGCTTCTGCTTCCAAGAAGATGCAGGCACTTGCTTAAAATTGAAATGCAGGCTTCAACTTGATTTAATTTGCATGTTCCAGAGTTTTGAAAAATGAATGCATGCCTTAGTTCTTGCTTGCAGGTTTGTTTTGCAAACTGCTTCAGGTTCAAAAAAATTGAATGCATGCTATAGTTTTTGAAAACATGCAGACTTAAATTTTATGAACAGGTTTGTATGTTTGAAAAGGAGAAGTTTGATCATGAAAAGGGGTTTTAGATTTGTTTAGAAATGAAAAAAATGATAAAAGAAGAGAAAAGAAACATGCAAGTTAAAATAACAAATGTTTTGAATTAAAGGAAAATAAAAACTAAAATTTGACTCTTGTAAAAGAAATAGACACATGTAAATTTACTCACTTAAATATTTAACACATGTTTAACTTAGGCTTTAATAAACTTACACATGTATCTTTAAGTAATTTGTTATCTTAATTAAAGTTAATGAATGTTTAAATTAAATTAATTAGTTCTTATACTTAGTTATGGAGATAAATAATTTCTAAAGAATAAAGCAAAACAATATACAAATAAATCATTTGAATAATATTTTAAATCATTTAAATAGATTTATGAAAGAGGTTATAACTTACTTGTAATTTAAATGACCACATGTTTCTTATTTTAAATTGTATTTTAAATTTCATATTTAAATAAACAAATCACATTTTTAAAAATCAAAATTTTAAAAAGAATAACGCAACATTTTATAACTTATTTCAATATACAAACTTAAGTTAAAACGTATTTTAAACCAATAAAACATTTATTTTACATATTTAAAATCATATAGTATTTTATTAAATATTTTTGAAAAGCTTAAATCCAAAAATAAATCACAATTACTACTTTCAAATTATTAAAATTATGTTATACTAATTTAACAACTTATCTATTCAAAATATATACAAATACATATACATTATTAAATAGAAAACAATTTTATCAGTTTACTAAAAATAAATTCACAAATTAAATATTTAAATAAAGAAGATTATTAAATCAAATCAAATTTATCAACAAAAATTATCAATTCAATATAAATTTAAACACAGATTATCAAATTTATGTTGTCCAAAATTCCGGGATATTACAAACAAGGTTCCAATAAATAGGATTTATTCAATTCAATCCTTTTTAATTAAGTCTATTTTAAACCAAATGTAACAAATTTCACTATTCATTATTATATTAATGAATTCCATTCTAGTTAATATTTCACAAATTCAACATTTCTATTGGTTTCTTATATTAAACTTATAACTAAGTATGCCAATTTACATTATTTCAATTTATTGCCATATAAATCTTAAGTTGTTAACATTTAAGTACAATTGCTTCATCTAATTTCTACATTCGCTCCAATATAACTTTAAGACCTTTATTTCTTTCTAAATTGAATTAGAAATCCTATTACATTTACTCATTTTGAACCATTGAATTTTACGGGTCGTTACACTCTCCCCCACTCAAAACTTTTCGTCCCCGAAAAGGAAAAGAAGGGAAAAGAAGAATTAAGAAATCAATATGTCTTATTCAAAACATTAACCTTATAAACAATTAAAATTTTCAAAATTAATTAATTTAGATGAAATATACCAATTTATAACCATTAAATCTTTTTATATTTAAATATAAGTTTGGAAAACATTTCCACAATATTTCTAAGTCCAAAATTTACGAAATTTTTTGGCAGAGTCTCCTTTGTACGGAGAGGCTTGGGAGAAAATTTAATATCAAATATAATAATATATAACATATTTTTTTTCAAAATAATATATATCCCAACACGGGAAACAATATAACAGCGCTATAAAACGTAATCTGAAAACGTACCTATTTGTCGGGCAATATACGCTTAATTTTGAAACCAAATGCAGTAGCAATTTCTTCCATATCCTGCATTTCACTTATATAATCCAAAGAGTTAAAAATTATATAAAATGAAATATTTAAGTGGTTTCAATCACTAACAACAAATCAATACAACAACCATCAATTTCAACAAACAGTATACACAACCAATACAAAAAAACCATTCAATCAAACAAACAAATAGTTGTTCGGGTTAAAAACTTTTAAATTGTACGGAATGAAGAATAAACTACTAGCGCATCATTTACTCAACAGCCTTAGATAAAACTAAATAGATTATTCATTCATCCAATCCAATTTTTAAAGTATCCTTGCCCAAACAACCATAAACTAAACAACAACAAATCCAAGCAACAAATCAACTTTACTTATTATTAAATTCCATTTCATACATTTGTTGTTTGATTTCTTATTCATTCATTATTTATTTTTATCTATTTCTATGCATTACCCTTTTTTCTTCTATTTCTATTCATTACCTACCAATTCAATTTCATCTATCTATATAATGCCAAATTCTATTTATTGCATTACATTCATTCTTATCAATTTCCTTTCATACATTAGTTATTCGATTTCTTTTCTTTCATATAATGATTTATCCTTTTATTTTCTTTTATTTCTTGCAAATTTTCATTTATTTTTATTCATTTCTAACAAAGTCTCATTTTCACTTATTCATTTCATGAAATTTTTTCCTTTTATTTTATTACATTCATTTATTTAGTGCTTAATTTTATGTTCTTAAGCTTATAATCTTTTATTTATATTCCTTATCTTTCTATTATATTTTATTAGAAGAAATTTCAATTATTCCTAAATTTTATTCCACCAGAACAACAAGTTGTTATTTATTAAAGAATTTCATTAATTACTTGCATAATGTCCATTACAATTTCTTTTAACATTCTAACTTTTATAGTTGGTAAGTTATATACATGCTTTTAGGATGTAATAGAAGTTACACAAGTTAATCTCTATTTCATTTTAATTAATTTATGGTTCAATAATTATATCTTTTTATAAGATTACAATTTCACTATTTACAACTTAGCATTAAATCACTTATTTTAATTAAAGGTTCCAATTTATAAATTAGTTGTATTCCATTTTTCTACACTTAATTGAAACTATTAATTAATGGAAATTTAAGAGTCAAATACCGGGTTTAATTTTAAATCATTTGAAATAATAGATAGATGCATACCCTTAAAATATATATATCCCATTATAATTAAAACGATAAAAAATTTCTCAAACAAATCTGCAGTAAACTACTACAGTGGCCTTCCCACTTCGAAACTCGAAAATGAATGTCGATGATGAGTGCACTCATCACCGAAATTATTTTCCAGCGACAGAGAGAGGGGTACAAAATTTATTTCTTTTCAAAGTTTCTTTTTAAAACATTTCTTTCTAATTATATTGAAATATTCCTATTAGAAAATACTTCTAAAATATTATTATTATATTCCAAAATCAATTGAAAGAAATTTTCAAAACCCCAGAACTTAAGTTCTAGATTTCCAATTTTTCATTTATTTTATTTTCAACTTTATTTCAACTAGTATTTATATTTTCATTACCTAACAACCAATATATAGCAACCAAATATATATCTCATTTATAAAAATTTGCTTTAGATATATAAAAATATAATAGGCAAAATTATTTCATTTACCTATTTTAAAAACAAATATTGTGTCGGTCTATTCTATTAAGTGTTTAGAAATCCCTATTAATGTCATAGCGTCCCATGCACCAACCAGAATTTATAAATACAAAACGGAACGGATTTACATAATATTAAAACCTTTTTATAACACTAACAAATACGTTCTCTCTTATATATACACTCAGCTACTCCCACAGGGTATTACTACCCTATTAGTAAAGAGTCAAACCCCACTAAGCTAAGGTTTATCGCTAAACCAAAGCTCTAATACCAGATGTAACGTCCTGCTTTTTCGCACGCTTTAAATCGACACACGTGCGAATTCAAACCATACGGAAGAGCGGATTATTATGGGGTAAGTAAGAAAACAGAGGAGAAAAAAAAACAAACAGAATCTCACAGCGGAAGGATAATGTATAATAATCCATATACAGTTCATAAAATGTTTACAAACAGTGGATTCTTCTTTATAAAATAAATATCAGAGTTCACATACCAATAAATATCAATGCAGCGGAATACAGTGTGTAGTGGAACCATATAATAATAATAATAATAATAATAATAATAATAATAATAATAATAATATAATAATAATAATAATAATAATAAAATCTTCGTCTTCTTCCTCCAGAAATAAAGTCTTCAAATCCTGAAATGCTCGGACTGACCCGAGCTAATTGAAAAGACAAAACACTTGAGTCAGAACTAAAAGATCTTATGTAAGTTAAATCAACAGAAATAAATATGAGGCAGTAACTCAAAAGATGCTCGGGATTTACATCTCTTAAGGATCCGTTAAACTATTTACTATATAGTATATTTCTCTATTATAATAGTGTCTAATTGTAAAATAAACTTACTTTAAAATAGCGTTAAGGAGTGACCCAATATTCCCCTTAACACATAATATATTCTCATAGTCTATACAGTACCGTAATCTCCCCCGTAATGAGCGTCGTCAGAGGGCACTCCATAGGTATGGTACAAAACAAAATCGTATAAGGCGCGCTAGGGTAGGTGACATGGCACAACTAGGCAATGCCAGGGTAGATATACCAATTACGCTTCCGACCGGGGGTAGCGCGTAGCCGCAGCTACCGCCCACCTCGGACAAACTCCCCCCTAAATCAAAAGTAAAAGTGGCCACCGAATCAATCCAAAGTCAGCGTATAGTATCGAAGAGGAGTATCCGATAAAGGGCGCTAACCCCCTTAGCCCGTCGATCGCTCCTGTTTTAGCCACCTTATGCCAACTCACTGGAGTTGGGTCCATGTATTTACCTCAAAGGAACTGCCGCCACCAACCTACTTCATTCTGGAATCTCCACCGCGTACACGGTTGTTAAAGTGATTTTCGGAGTTGGCAGAGAGTATGACAACTTCCGATCCCGGTCTCTTCAACAACCAAACGTTATTATAACACCGCGGTCATTTAAAAATAATTATACTTTCAAAACCAGAATAAAATATCTATTTCAAAACCATATAAATACAATATCATTTATATTTTTAAAATCCCAAATCAATATGATATCATTTTTATTTTATAAATATCCCTTTCCCATAATCATAGTATTTTCAAATATATATACCTTGAAACCGTAACTTTGAAACATAACTTTTAATACTTAACGGTTCAAATACTATATTACTTTATAAAATAAAACAGCTTCTTTAAATTTCCCAATAAATTCCCAATATCAATTTGAACCTCCAAATAAACCATTTTAATTCCCATATATTTCAAAGCTTAAATATTCCATATTTAAAAACGGATTCTTAGGTAATTTAATATATATCAATATCCAATTATTATTATTTAAATGTGAAATGTTTACTTAATAAAATAAATATTATTTAAGTATAACCCTTAAACTTCAATAACAGGATATTCTTTTAATTAAATTTACTTGATAATATTCTTAAATCAATTTGATATTCATTTAAATTCTCAAACCAAAATCAAGTCATAAAATTTTACCCTTTAAATCTTAATTTATTTACATTTCATAACAAATTTTTCGAAGATAATTCTTAAATACTTTAATTCAAATCATATTCACATTTATCTTCAACCTTGCTTTTATTTGAGTTATTATATACTCTATATAGAATAGATTTTTTAAAACAGATACTTAACCATATTATATAAACGAAATCAATTTCATTATTTAGCTTATTTTAAAATTCGAAACAAATTTATACATAGCTAAATTCAAGAATTTTACTATATATATATATATATATATATATATATATATCAAAATTTAATATTTATTAAACCGTATTCTTTCCAAAACCATAGAAAACCATTTCAAAAATAATTTTATATATATACCGCGGTGCCTGTATATAATTTTCTATCCTATGGTCTAGTGATACGAATATTTATCATTTAAATCCGCAATTTAAAAATAAAAATGCGGTTGTATATAATTTCAAACCGCAATCCCGAATGAAATGAAAATGCATAAAAACTGGCAGTTTATACAATATAAATACAGTATTCATTCATCCATCATAACAATCATCAATTTATCATCCAATTCAAACAATCACATCAATAAATAATAATTAATTACTAACAGTTAAATTTTCAATAATAAATTAAATAACTGTTAACTGGCAGTTCTAAATGCAATGAATAAATTAATTTGACAATTAACTGGCAGTTTTAAATGCAATAATGAATTAAATAATGCGTAAATTAAATGAATGCAATTTAACTGAGAAAATGATGAAATATGTGACGCCCCACCTCTATACCCATGCTAGCCAAGAACACTACGGTGTAGTGCTGTCAACTAGCACGGAGAATAAGGCTGTTGAGGAGCGACCATCCATGTGATTTCTTATCACACGGTGGCTATAAATAATCTTCGGAAACAAACATAGAAATAAGCATAACACAAAACAGTCACAGACATCCATATCACAAAGGCGGAAGAAGACATGAATATATAACTAACACATGAAAGTGTACATCAGAGTAGTGGTCAAAAAGATCCACAATAATACAAAAGAATAGCAACACGTGCTATACAAAAGAATACAACTATGAGTCTATATCTCAAGTGTAAACGACAAAAACTGTTAATCTAAATGGTCAGCCAAAAGTCAGAGTAGTAAATCCCGGGGGAGAAGTCAAGCAGAAGCACTTGTAGCATCTCGGTCTGACCCGAGTATTATTTATAAGAAAATAATAAACGGATCATTCTAGCTATAAATATCAGATAACATGATATAAACAATTGATATGGCAAGTACATATAGTAACCATAAAGACATACTATGATAAGAATGTAAATGAAGATCATCAAGAGATCAAACAATATCAAAAGAATCTTCTAAAAGATCCAAATTCACCTAAACATAAAAGCTGGAAAATCATAACAATGAAAGTCATGAAAATAGGTGAAGCATAAATTATAGAAGACTACACAAGAAATCCAGAAATCACAATATAGGAGCATGAAAACTCACAAAATGGGAGTATGAAAACTCACCTACACGTGTAACACAAAGCGAGACGCTATCTCATGGTTGCAAGCCATTAATTTTGACACACGAATGGCCCTAAGACCGTGGGGCGCTACCCCACATATGTGATGGCGAAACATCACACAAATGCGATGGCGAAACATCACAAGAGAAGGGTCTAGTCTCCCTCGCAGACAAAGAGACATCGCACAGTTGCTAGTCTAAAACACAAAAATGATCGTCATGATCATCAAGAAGTGTCAATTACACTAAGTTAGTAAATATAAAAGTTTAGCTTCATGTCCCATAACCACTTGCTTAATTCAAATATTTATGAACAAACTGTAGATCTTCACTAGAAAATTGTCACAAAAGATTAAATCGCACAAGTCCAAGAATTAACCAACGAAGTAAACGCAAGTGTTTCATACCACTTGTTTTACTAAGTCGTTTAATTAGATTTCTCATACGAGTGAGGTAAAGGTTTGTATATACTAACAGATTGGAAAACGGTTTAAGGAAAAAGCTTTGTCGTAAAATAGAGTTAAAATTGTTTTGATGAAAGAGTTTTGATATTTACTACTAGTATAGAAAACCTTTATATTTTAAAGTGACAAATCATAGAAGTGATTGTAGAAACAATCAATAATAAAAATTCACATTCGAAGACGTGAATAAAATCCAAAGAGACCGATAAAGAATCCATCGAAATAGATATTCAAAAATCCATAAAATCGACCAAGAAGCCCAAGATAGTTTGTCTCGAAGAATGGTCAATTCAGCATGTCAAAGAATGGTCAACTCTAGCGACCTAGTGGTTTAAAGAAGATGGGTCACGCGACCTAAGGAGATAAGGCCTAGTGACCTGCGAGCTAAAGGTTCAATGACCTAACAGGATGTAGGTCCAACGACCTAACAGGTAAAATGATCACACGACCTAAAATGCCATAGGACCTAACGACCTAAGGTCATACGACCTAGCGACCTAAAGCCATAGGACCTAACGACCTAAGGTCATACGACCTAGCGACCTAAAGCCATACGACCTAGCGACCTAAGGTCCATACGACCTAACTCCGAAGACGTTAGAAATGGCCAGAACGACCTACGACCTAAGGTCCATACGACCTACGACCTAAGGTCCATTCGACCTAAAGCCCAATGACCTAGCGACCTAAAACCAAACGACCTACGACCTAATTCCGAGTGCCGAGCGACCTAACGTTGTAGGCCATTTTAAGGTCGGCACGAGCTATTTTTAGGCCGAGACTTTTCCACGCGAACGACCTAGCATAGGCAGAATGACCTAAGTGCAGTTTTTTTTACGAAAAACACTAAAATTTGGGGTTTTTCACCAATCCAATCCAAAGCAAATGCAAATGTACATGCAAACATGATAGGGATTCATTCCCAACAGTCTAAGATAGTTATAGGCTAGATTTGTGAGATAAAAATCTCACCTTTTCACTAAAATGGATGAAGATGAAGCTTGAAATGCTATGCAAGGATCAACCACTAGCTTGAATCAATGTCTTCACTTGAGTTTTGGAGTTGATGTTGGATTAGCAATGAAGACTTAGCTTTTGGAGTTTTAATATCTCTTTCCACTCACCATTAATGCAAAAGCTTGAGTTGGTAGGAATTTATGAAGAGTGAAGAGAAGGAGGTGGTTGGGCTTGAGTTATAATGGCTAAGCTAATCCAAAGTCCAAAGTGGGAAAAGTTAGTGAAATTCCACTAACTCCTAACCTATCAATGTTTATACTTAAAAAAAGTTGTAAATGGCATTTCGAACTCAATGGAAGTGGTCTCGAGTCCTAATTTGACCGTTTGCAAAAAGTAGCTTTTCGGACCAATATTCGATTAACGACAAAATATTTAAATATAAAATCGATAAATATGCGGGTTGTTACAGAATATATGCCAAACAGCTATAAATAAAAATTTTAAACATGTTATAAATCAATTCAACCAACATAAGAAATCTTAGAAGTTGTGAGTGGGTTAAAACACTCATCGTTTTGAATTTAAATTGAATTCAAATCCAATTTAAACCCAAAAAGTGGACAGTCTCCAAATTCATCCAAACCAGTGCCAAAACGTCAGAAATTCCGATACGATCCCAGCGAAACAAACCGCGCGTGAATCCGAGCTCGTATGCAAAAGTTATGAAAATTTGAAAAATGGAAAATTCTGGTCCTTGGTCGACTTCGGGTTCGACTACGGTGCGCTGCCTCAAATCCCCAGTGCTTGCTTGAAGTTTTTGCCAAAATGACCCGGAGCGACCCAAGTAACTTTCTTC